>OZ038423.1:1999248-4841657 GCA_964036155.1 Diploscapter coronatus
CTATATCAACCAACACCTTTTATGGGATCTCATGAGCGAGAATTTGGACGCCTTAACTCGACGTTTAGTTCATCCTACATCGCCAGTTCTGCTTACCAGAAATGGCCCACTTGGGACCATACGATGTTCGTGCGATCAGTTCAATGAAGAAACTGAAGGCATTACACCCGTTTAAAGTTTGAGAATAGGTTGAGAACGTTTCGTCCCCAATACCTCTAATCATTATCTTTATCGAATGTAAACATTCGAGTCCCAGCTATTCTAAGAAAAACTTCGGAAGGAACCAGCTACTAGATGGTTCGATGAGTCTTTCGCCCCTATACTCAAGTCTATCGATTGATTTGCACGTCAAAACCGATGCGGACTTCCACCAGAGTTTCCTCTGGCTTCGTCCTGCTCAAGCATAGATCACCATCTTTCGGGTCGCAGCCATTATGCTCTATCTCTACCCAATGGCAAGCCATTCGGATAGGACCATGGTGCGTTGGCAAGACCACGAGAGCCACCAAATCCCATGTCAACCGCACAAGTCGGTCTTTACTTTCATTACGCCGATATAGAGTTTTGAGCACTCTTCGACTCGCACAATAGCTACACTCCACGGTCCGTGTTTCAAGACGGGCCGGATAGGTGACCGACTTTCACATCGACGCACATTGCCACGAGGACAATCGAGTGCACAACGCTGACGGCGACAAACCAGAGTACCGCGTCGACAAGACACCCAAATACCGCAAGCGATAATCGGGGCAACAATCGAACAGACTCGCGAATGCGCTATAATCGTCAACGCCGTCAATGCAGTCACAGTAGGCGACCACCGCTACGCTAGGACGATCAACGACGGATCGCCTATACGCGAACGATTTTGCCACAAGACTACGTCGGCTCTATCCGCTTCCACTCCGGTGGTTTCACGCTCTCTTGAACTCTCTTTTCAAAGTTCTTTGCAACTTTCCCTCACGGTACTTGTTTGCTATCGAATTCGTATTCGTATTTAGCCTTAGATGATGTTTATCACCCAACTTTAGACTGCACTTTCAAGCAGCCCGACTCCAAAGCGCAACACAAACACCGTCCGCGCGAGTACTCGTACGGGGCTTGCACCCTCTGAGGCTAAAGCCTTGTTCAAAAAGACTTCGAGCACACGTTCACACGAATCGGTAGTGCAACACCTATACGTCACATTTCTCGTCACCCGGTAAGGAGCAACGTGATTCGACGCTGGGCTCATCCCTTTTCACTCGCCGTTACTAGGGGAATCCTGTTTAGTTTCTTTTCCTCCGCTAACTGATATGCTTAAGTTCAGCGGGTAATCACTTCTGAGTTCAGGGCTTTTCGATATAGATCGTACATCGATTTGCACGTATTAATATGGCTTTATCCACGTATATCGCATCAACTACACAATAGACGTAAAGAAACATATACATCGTAAATTCGTAGTTGAGCATGGACTGTGTTGTGTGCACAAATATGAATTAACTACTCATACACGCACAACACACGCCAGGCAAACGACTCGGTTCGATTAGTTACACAACACGACTACGGTGCGTGTGCAACACTTGGTATCGAAATTCTTTAGTAACTAAGAAGCGATCCGATTCATCCATCATTGCTGATGATGGAATCGAATGGCTACCGTATCTCTCACACGAAGTTGAGTAAGAAAAAAGCCCCTGAACCAGGAGTAGCATTGGGATTGGCCCAATACTCTTTCACGTTCGAGATTTCACCACTCTATGCGTCTGCAATTCGTGGTAGATAACGCAGCTAGCTGCGCTCTTCATCGAAATACGAATCGATTGATCCACCACCAAAGGTAATTTAATTGGTTTATCCTACAACACACACAACATCAATAAAGATGTATATGCGCGGAGAGAATATTGAAATCTTAAACGAGTAGACAAATGAATGAACATTTTCACACACATATATGCACACACACGCACACGCATAATAAGGTTACCCCCATTGTGCAATGCGTGTGGATTTTATGCGGGAAATTCGCAACCGGCGCTCCCCGTTTCATCGTGCACACATACACCATTCGGTGTATGCGTATACATGGGAGACATTAAGGCAATAGATGCGAAGCACTTTGCCACCGGATACGCATATGGCCCAACACAAAAACCCACAAATGTGGGCATATATGTGTGTTTTGGGTTCGTGTCGACCTAGCTAGAATCGGTATGATAGCCGAATTCTCGACACTAAGATTTCCCCCTTCTTCTTCTTCACCAAATGAAGAACAGAAGAGGGGAGAGAAGGATTTATTTATGGAGAATAGAGCTAGCTAGATTAAGAATCTCTACCCACCAGTTTGGTAATACATAAGGTTGCGGATGTACGCGCATCAGCGATGATCCACGAGCAGGTTCACCTACTCGTACCTTGTTACGACTTTTACCCGGTTCAAGCCATTGCGATTAAAGTGGTTTCCATCTGCACATAGCCGTTAAGCCACATACAGTCGGTCCCCACTCTTCTCGAAACAGCTCAGTCCCGGATAGCGACGGGCGGTGTGTACAAAGGGCAGGGACGTAATCAGCGCGAGCTGATGACTCACACTTACTAGGAATTCCTCGTTCAAGGGAAATAATTACAATTCCCTATCCCAGTCACGGAAGAGTTTCAACGGTTTGCCAACACCTTTCGGCGATGGAGAGCACGTTGAGTCTTCCAGTGTAGCACGCGTGCAGCCCCGGACATCTAAGGGCATCACAGACCTGTTATCGCTCAATCTCGTGCGGCTAAGCACCGCTAATTCCTCTAAGAAGCATCGAGGACCTATGAAAAGGTTTATCCTCGTTCTATTTAGCAGGCTAGAGTCTCGCTCGTTATCGGAATAAACCAGACAAATTACTCCACCAACTAAGAACGGCCATGCACCACCAACCACCGAATCAAGAAAGAGCTATCAGTCTGTCAATCCTTACGGTGTCCGGACCGGGTGAGTTTTCCCGTGTTGAGTCAAATTAAGCCGCAAGCTCCACTCCTGGTGGTGCCCTTCCGTCAATTTCTTTAAGTTTCAGCTTTGCAACCATACTACCCCCGGAACCGAAAGACTTTCGTTTCCGGGAAGCTCCCCGACAAGGCTAGATAGACCCTATCGGATCGCTAGATGGTATCGTTTACGGTCAGAACTAGGGCGGTATCTAATCGCCTTCGATCCTCTGACTTTCGTTCTTGATTAACGAAGACATTCTTGGCAAATGCTTTCGCTTTAGGGCGTCCTTCTGCGATCATAGAATTTCACCTCTCCCGCAGAAATACGAATGCCCCCGAGATTATCCCTATTAATCATTACTCCGATTCAATAACCAACAAAAAGAACCGAAGTCCTATTTCATTATTCCATAATATGATATTCAAGCATACGCTTATTTTGAGCATTTTAATTTATTTAAGGTAAACTTGACAGTCACGTATGCACTTTCGCACATAGACGCAGACTGCCGAAATGATGGCGTGTGCATTGACGCCCGAATGAGCGAACGCACACTATCCACCATAAATCCAACTACGAGCTTTTTAACCGCAACAATAACGATTTACACTTAGAGAGCTGGAATTACCGCGGCTGCTGGCACCAGACTTGCCCTCTCTTAGTTTCTCGAAGAGCTTTTTAACCTCTACTCATTTAAATATCCCTCCCATGAGGGAGGGATTTTATATTTTTAGTCACTATCTCATTTTTGACAGTGGATAAGTTTCGCGCCTGCTGCCTTCCTTGGATGTGGTAGCCGTTTCTAAGGCTCCCTCTCCGGAGTCAAACCCCAATTCTCCGGTACCCGTGACAACCACGGTAGTCTACTGGGCTACCGTCTAGTTGATAGGGCAGAAACCCTTTTCGGCCTTCGTCGGATTGAACCGACGATAGACTGGGCTATTTGGAGTCGCCACAATACGTCACGAGGACGATTGGTTTGGCCTAATAATTGCAACCCTACTTACGTCGGGTTTTTAAGTGCAGGTATTAGCTCCAGTATTTCCGCAGTTATCCCATTGAGATATCCGAAAAAGGTCGAAACCGTGCTAATGAGCCGTGCGCAGCTTCACTCATAATCGAGTTGTGCGAGCATGCATGGCTTAATCTTTTACTTGAGCATATACCGCTGACAGAATCAATCAGGTATATTGTCTAAGACGTAACGTGCGCATGTAATACAACAATACACACATGTCATCGACATGATTTACTATATTTCATACGAAATTCTCGAGGCTTGGTCTCACAAAGCGAAACCCAGACCTGCGTACGGAGGCGCTCGATTAATGCGATTGCCCGACGCAACGTATCGAGAGAGTTTACCCGACAAAGCGAGGAAAAATCCACTTTCTATCAGGATGCGCTCTTAACAATACACTACACGCTGACGACAACGGCTAACGGATCGCAATGAATTGTAATCCAATAGGTCGAAAGTCGGCGTATAGAGCGAGGTTTAGCATCGAAGAGCGATGATGCCGCTCGAATAGGAAAACGAATCCCCCTATCGAAACGACGGCGAATGAGTGTTAGTCGTACTGCATTCACACGAATTCATCGCGATGCTTTGCCCACAAGTGAAAAGAAGAACAAATGAACGAAAGGCGAGAAAAATGCGCACACACATTGCTTTGCCCCTCGGTACGGGTCGAGGCCCGTACCAGCAATGCATTTCGCCTCACACATAGGGAGGAGACCCGTAGCGGGAGAGCGCGCTAGGCTAGTTGCCCGCTCGCTGCAGCGAGTGCAGCGAGAAGAACCGACAGGGAGGACACACGGAAAGGGGAGAGAAAGAGTGAGAGGGGCCGCCGCCTGCTCGGCTGCTTGCCCCTTCTCATTCCCTTTCTTTCTCCCCCACGCGTTTTCCCCCTTTTCGCCTTCTTGCCTTCATTCCCTTCCTTCACAACTCTACATGAGAGGCGAAACCGATTACATGTCGTTAAAAAAAAGTTAAAATTTTTTTTTCAAAAAACCATCACCGGTTACTGTAGAATGTATGGGGATGATAAAAAATGATATTTTATGCTAATTTTATGCTAATTTTGATATATATAAATTGATAAAAAATAATTTTAAATTCGATTATTAATAAAGTTCGTGCCCTTAGGGAATACTTTACTTAATTTTTTTATTATTATTTTTAATATTAGACTAATTAATTAACTGAATTATATAATATACAAGATAATTATGCTAATTATGCTAATTATGAAAATGAAAGGTGGTTCTATCATGTATGGTCAAAATTTGCATCAACAACGAACAACGGGGCAAGGGTCGACCTCTCGACTCTCGACTCTCGAATTAAGATAGAGACCAGGGGTAGGGTGAGGGTGAGGGTAGGGTGAGGGTAGGGTGAAGGTAGGGTGAGGGTAGGATGAGGGTAGGATAAGGGTAGGAACGATCATTAGCTCAGAGTCCATGTTATTGAGAGGCCAAAATTAGCATAGCCTAGCCTAGCCTACCCCCTACCCCTACCCCTACCCCTACCGTACCCCTATACCCTGTCCTTATTTCTAATATGCTGAATCTTGAATCACTTGACACTAACTACTACTGGAATACTACTGGAATACTACTGGAATACTACTGGAATACTGATTAGATGATAAGGCAGCAGCAGAATCTGGCGGTTTACCCCCATTTTGTGTAACGTTTTTGTTTGAAAAGGTGAAAAAAATCATCAACACCGATCAAGGGATAGTCTCAACAGATCACAGTATAAGGACTGCTCTTGGAATGCTATGATGTTTCTTGATTTGCATCCTTCATTGTCGATATAGTCGATGTGATATTTTAGTTGGTATAAACATTCAAGATGACGTGAATATAACCATTTCATATTCGACCCACACTTTAACTAATTGCAAAATTGGCATGAAAATCACGGGAATTTAGAAAATACACATTATACGGCATTTAGATAGCGGAGTAGAGTTTTCAAAATGACACAATTTTAACATACATCATGCTTTGTCAGTCAATTTTAGCAATGAATATTTTATAGACGTGTAATCGTTATATCGACAGTATTACGGAGGTTGGTAGAAACAGCCCGAACGATTCGAAACAAAGCCACATAACACATGAACCAACACACAAACCAACTACCGATATTGCATATTATGCCTCGGAATACTGGAATGGGGTCTAAATGAAATTACTGTGACAGTGATTTTTATTTAGGTCCCCCCACTCCGACTTGTAATTCGGAGCATTGAACTTCCTCTAGATTTGCGGAGTCAATTTGTAGCGAAAATCTAATTCGGTATCGAAAGATCATGTCAACTTGCCTGAATACAAATTCATAGACTTTCAAACTATAAATGGATATTTGCCTCATGATAAGAGATTTGTAGCTTTTCTTTTTCAATAATGCACACCTTTCAAATATTGTTTTTATCCTGAATGAAAGTTAACCCTTTAGGAATTAAATGCAAAATTTTTTCTACAACATAAACTGGATATTATTCTGATTTTCTGATTAAAGTTTTCTCATATTGAATAAATTTACAGTATATGTAATTAATTCGACCTTGACTAATTCATTTAAACTCTGTAACTTAATCAGATTTCATTGCAGATGTAATTGGAACATTTGAATTGTTGAAAAATCATCGTCTCGTGAAATTTTCAGCGAAATTAATTTGAATTAGTACAGAGAATATCACATTTACATTGCTTGAAGCGTAAAGTTCATACCTTCTTCTTCCATTTCTTAGTTTATTTTTAATTATATGTATCCTTGCCAAATATTTTGACCTATAAAATATATGTTTTCTTCCTGAAAACGTAGTTGTCTAAGTAACCATTTTGTAGGATTTCGAAAAAAAAAATCATGAGAATTTGCAAAACGTTTCAGTCCGTTTTACTAAGAAAAATTCAAAATACCAATTTCGTGGGAATTATTTGAATTTTACTAATCTACAGCATTAAACATCTAATTTTCTAGAGTCAACCGAAATGTACGTCAATATCATGATAGACCCCATGCTTCTGGGATTTACAATATGGCATTATATACAGTCTACTCTAGGGATGATATTCAATGGAGCTTTGAGTATGAGTTTCAATTTATTCTCAGAATTTAGGCTATTTTTAGTTTATCTTTGTTTATATAAAACTCCCACTGTTATTCGAACTTATGCAGTTTTGATTCTCAACTTCGCGATTACTGACTTTATTTGTTGCATCATGGAATGGCTTAGCCAAATGAGGTAAATAGTTTTTTTTTTAATTTGACAATATCAATACCATCCTTGAATAATATTTTACTGCAATACTACGGTAATTAAATTTTTTCTGCATTTATTCCCTAGATAATTTTTCAATAGTTGATGTTTGGTTCAGGATAATTTCCGCTGGAAAACTTTGTGCGTTTGTATACAATGGGTTATGTACCTATTTTGGTGGAATGGTTTGCTTCACTTGTCATGACATAATGCTTCATGCATATTCTCATTCGTTATATTCATTACTACTATCATTCGCCTATCGTTATTACGTTTTATATCATGCTCAACCTAGACGAATTCATCTACTCTTAATCATATTCCTCATCTACATTCCTTCTGGATTACAAAATGTAACTTATGATCATATCAATCAATGACCATAATTTTACACATTTCGATTTAAAAACCTGTTTTCATTTCCGATAATTGTATAGTCAACTAACATGTTCTTTATCCATAAAGGGTGAAATTTATAACTAACTCAACGAACCTAGCGAAGATAAGTCTGATTTTCTATAAACTGTTTTTGAAGACAACTTTTAACGATTTTGAAACATTAATTAAAAAAAGGGTTGAAGTATCGGAGAAAGATAGCATATTTTCAGATCGTATATCTTACCGCTCCGGACCCACCAGAGTTGATCGTCGTCGCATTGAAAAATCGATTTCCCGATTATGACCTAGAGAATAAAACAATTATGGGCATATTAGACATTATGCATAATTGGAAAGCGTTATTTACGGATATACATATAGTGATTTATTTTTAAGGCTATTTAGAAACATCGTAACATTCAACATTGAGCTAGAATAGCGTTATGAGTTTTTTCTCAGTACTATTTCCTGTGATACGATGTTTTCAATCATTTATATTGTCCCTCATTTATCCCATTCAGTGCTTGCCGGTGATACCAGTTTATATCGCGATTTTGATCCTGCGACATAAAACCATTTCAAAATTGAGGGAAAGCGCTACAATTATGTCAACGAACACTCAAACAATGCATAGACAATTATTAATGGTGAGAATAAGTTTATTATCGGAAAATTGAGCATAGGAAAATTCTAGGCTCTCACTTGGCAGGCAATTCTACCAGCCATATTTTCGGTCGCTGTGACTTCATATTCTTTAACTCAACTAGGTATGATATAATAAATATTGAAAATTTTATTTCAAGTACCGTATTTTCTGTAATAAATCCACGAGTTTCTATTTTTCGATACCCTTTTGGAGGAGGACTTATATTACAGAAAATACAGTAAATACTTTCTTTTGAAAAAAATGAGTTCTGATACAATTTTCGGATAGCCGTATTTATTGACAATATTTTGATGATACATCTATCTTTGAGGGCAGAATGGTATAAAATTCAGAAATTGCACATTGTCCCTTTTTGGAATATTTGGTTTTTGCCCTCGTTGGATTAATACCCATGATATCTCCTCTGGTGTCATTGTACTACGTTAGATCGTATCGGAGACAAATTATCAGGAAGTTCTTCTACTGTCGGATCCGCTGTGAAAAACAAACTCAACCTACGATATCAATTACATCCAACAATTGGATTCAAAATGGAGCTATTAGTAACGACCAAACAAAATGATAACCGAGAAATAGTGATTTTTTATATGTACACATTTTACTCAAATTTCACCTAAAGTAGTAACTACACACGTTTATTTATCTTTTAACGAAGATAAAATATGCGCTTTTATCGTCATAATATTCAAATAGGTTGACCATGGCGGGTTTGCTCGGGAGAAAACGAAATAGTATTCAATTTTTTCTTTCATTTGCCGTCATTTTTATCCCCTCGCGCTCTAACATAGGCGTACTAGTCCATCGCTCATATCTAGCCGGAAGAGAGGGTCAGAGGAAAAGGAAAGAGAACTTTGACTAACATCGAAGTACGATAATGCTGTGTTCTTTCAGTCTAATTTTTGCAATTTTCCGGCACAAATTTTGGCTTTGTCAATAGACATGATTCTGCGAGTGTAGGAGATTTGTAAATGAAATAATTTGAATGCTGATATTTTAATTATTTTCAGTTATTGTTCGATAAATGTGTGGCGATATTTAAAATACATTTTATTGTAATATGGCTTATATTGGAACATAAATAAACATTACAAATTTGTAGATGTTCATCATAGTAAATCATAAGTGCTATTCATAAACGAAAATCTGTATTCTTCAGCATAATAATGCCACTTCAAAGTGAAGGCTGTTTTGAAGCTTGCATATTCTTGTACTCTATAAGCTTTTAATGGAATTAGATATACTGATATATGATATTTAGCTATTTAACATAAAATGACCCTCAATAATCTTCGGTTGCTTATAGCTTCGTCACTTTATTTACTTTTTAAGGGAAATTCCAAATAGTGCCACGAAGCTTGTTTTCATGCAACAATAACCTCGCAGCTTTTAAAGTGTCTCCACTTTCCCTTGTGTTCATTTCGCTAATTATTCGATGTTCTGGAAGTTCCAGTTAACTTTACCTGCCCAGATTTCAACCTGCACTCAAAATTCGATGGTCATCATGGAAATTTTGAAGTAAACGCTAATTATGTACTTTTAAATGAATAAAGGTCAAATGAATTATGATGTCATGTGTTTCATCATTCAGGTATAAAAATTGGATTAATCAAAATCTGAGTTTCTCTCACCATACAAAAAATAACATCATCAAAGATGACCTAGATTTACTTTTTTGCAATAATTTGAAGAACGATCTATTCGAATTATCATAATTACACCTTTCTTGCAAAATCTCGTTCTTCACCATTTTTCCTTCCAAAAAATAAAATAACTTCACCAAATCCTCTACGCTTCATGTTTTAATTGTAACACTTTTTCAATTCCGATCCATCGAGACTTTTTCACCGCGCTTTTCCTATTTAGCCTCAGAAGCTTGGTTTCCAGTTTTGTTCGTCCCCCAGCCAGAAGCTTTCCCTTTCGCTGCCTGCGTCTCTCATAAATATGCCTGTTCGCAGACTATTTCTCAGATTCTTAGATATCAAAGCAGCGTTCTAGAAGATTCTTTCTTTATCGCTAAAGATCGGAAAGAATCTTTTCTGTTCATCATATCAAATTATCTTCTTGTTGTTACGTAACTATTCAGATTTTTTCAAAAATAATAACTTTGCAGATTTCTGGAAACCTGCTCTATTTATCCGATTCCTAGATATCTAACGCTGTGTTCTAGAAAGTTCACTTTCTCCATTCTTTCTTTATCGTTTAGGATCAGAAAGAAGCTTCTATTCATCATATCAAAGTATCTCTGGATTGTTACGTAAATATTCTAGATTATATTGTGTGTCTGAACTTTATTTTTCTAAAATCTCGTGCCATAGTTCTATATCTATTATATCTATTCGAAATTTTCTAGGACATAGACTTTTGACAAAAGATCCAAAACAATGAGACTGAAATGTCTGTGTACATAAAAGTGATCAGCTTCTTTTTTATTATTTTTCGCAGATATTTCATTAAATATTGAATGCACAGATAGAGAAGAGATGTATTAACGTGATAAAATAGAGGCTCATCCTCATTTGAGTTAAAACATAGGTCATAACCATTAATTCAGTACATATCTAGATCCAAATACCTCGCTTGAATATAACTAGGTTCCAAGAGGATATGCCAAAGCGCGTTTCGAAGTAAATTTTTAACAGAAAATTAAATTGGGCTGTAAATAAGATTTTTGTGAAGAAAAAATAAAAATAGAAAATTCCCGATAAAAAATCCATTACCCAAAATGAACACACTTTGCCGACGAATTTATGCTTGTGCGTGGGTATTTTGTCCTGATTTTTTTTTTGCATAAAACCATTTTATCAGGTGTATCGTCGAATAAGATGGTGCTATTTGAGACATTTTGAGTTTGAAGGGTACTTCTTCCCCAAAGTTCCCATTTAAAACACCACTCTTCTACCAAAAATGCATTTTTGCAAGGGACGGAGCTTGAGGACTCTAAATATAATTTCTAATTCTTTTTGAATGTATTTGATCAAGATCGACATAAAATTAAAATTAATCGTTTAAAATTTCTCCAAGATCAAGTCGAAACATATCTCTAAAATTCTCTTAAATTTGCCTCGCAAACCTGTCAAATTGCAGTGTCAATGTTCAAGTGACAAACTTCTTCGCAATTTTTCAATCGTTTTGGTTCCGTCCTGAACCTTGCCTTCCTTCAAAAGTTCCTAACGATTTCTCCTTCATTTTCCCGTAACTTTTTCGTTTCTCTATTTCTTTAAGATCTCTAATTTTGATGTGCTATTTCTCAGTTTTCGCAATTCTCTTTGTAAACAATAAACGCCAAGCCGACTCATATATGCTCAATAATATACTGGAACTTTTAAAATATTATATTTTTTGAATATTTGATGATTTCCCAAGTTATATAATTTAGAAATTCGTGCATATACACATTTTAACATATTATGATATGCTTATTTCTATTTGTATCCAAAAATTCTATAAATCGAATTTCAGAATTTATAAATTATTTTACGCATTATATCATCCAGAACTTTTCGATTTTGTTCAATTTAGACGGTTTATCAGATCAAATTATCGTTAATTTCGCCGAATTTTCATTTGATTAGTTGATTTTATATGAAAAAGCGTGTCTGAATGGGTTTTTGAATCGGTTGAATAGTGTACTTGGAAATGTGAACCTGTTTTCCTTACCTATTCCTTACTATATAAGAAAGTTTTCGTCGAAACTAACGGAGCGTTCTAGAAACGGTTCCTCTTCTTTATGTAGTTGTATCCTTTGAAAAAGCACGTCTTTCCGTCGGAATTTTATTTCTTTCGACACTGTAAAATGTAAAATAGTATGTCGAAAATTGGGAGAAAAAGAGTTGGAATTTTGATGATAGAAAAATAGCGATATAGGTCATGATCTTGAAGAGGTTTAGAATGTCGTCAATTAAAGAAATAGCATTTGAATTTAGAATTATAGAGAAAATGGAGAAATAGTTGATCGTTTTTGAGAGATTTAGAAGGTCATAAATTAGAGAAACATTATGAAAGTTGAGAGAAAAAGAAGCAAAGAGGAGTTGAAGTAAGACGCTTCGGCAACCAGTTTCGCCACATGCCTTTCTTGGCCCCGTGTCTTCCCTTCCTTTCGCCTATGTCAAACCTACACATTCTACTCATTCCTTCTTACCTTACCTTTACTTAGCTCCCTCTATAGGCAACCAAATATCGACGAGTACCTTTGCTGAATTTTTGAATAGATTCTGTCTTGATTAGGTTTGTTTATTTGCAGTCATTTCAAGGTAGATAAATCACTAGAACTATGCTTCATTATTTTGAACTTGAAATTCTTTGAAACCTACACATTTTGCTCATTCTTTTTACCCTACTTTTAGGTATCCAAGTATTAATGGATATCCTCGGAATTTTTTTTATCACGCTTTGTTCTGACGCCTTTAAAATTTTCTTTCTTATTTATCTTAGTATCATTAAATGGGCCAATTCCATTGGATGACGTTTCGTATGATTTTTTGCATCCAATCTCATGCTATAATCGAAATATTCTTATGGATTTTCATTCAAATATCATTTTTATCTTCCAAATGGCAACTTATTTGCTCCGATACAACTGTAAATCGATACATTTATTTTCTCAAAACATGATCATCGTAATTTTTTTAAAAAATACTTTCGATATTTGTATGCATTTCATGCAGATATCGATTCTTACCTGAATTCCATCGCGTGTCGGTTGTAATGCAATTTCTATACTCCCTCCTTTTCTCTGTCAGCTTCAATGATCATTTTGCCATCGATTGAATGCAGGAGGTTTTATATTAGCTAGCAGTTGCTTCCCTGCATCTCTAGGAATCCCACACTATCTCTCCAAAATATTTTCTCACATATCTCTTCACCCTCTCACAAATTCGTACTATTTTTCTTATCTCAAACCTACCCGCCATCTTGCAGCCTCTATGCATCAATCTATAGGGATGTGAGATTGACCCGTAGTGTTTCTGCATTCTCTAATTGTCTTGATTTTGTACTATTTCGCTTTGGATGCTATCTTCGACTCTATATATGGCTTTTCTATATTTACATATATTTATTTCTTTAATATATCATGAAATCTCATTTTTTTCGACTTTCTTATATCTCATTCTCTCTATACATGGACTTATCTCTTCATATATCCGAAAATTCCGCTATATCTCGTTTCCTTTGTATTCACAAATCTCACGTTTCTTATATCTTTCTTCCTCTATATTTAGTGCTATATTTTTTCTTGTATATCTTATTTTCTCTAAATTTAGCAGTATCTCTCTATATATGGGAATCCAGAGACTGTTTCTCTTTTCCATGCAAGGGTTGCGCTAATTTCACTTCTCTTTCTTTCTTCTCTATTCAATTTCAATCGCTTTGTGTCTGGATTTCGGATTTCGGTTGAGAGATTTCAATTATTTTGTCTGTCTTGAATAACACTTGATATATTTGATTTATATCGGTTTCAAAATTTCTGACATTCTATTTAAGGAATAGCTGAACAGTTTCCTCTATTTAAGACCTTTATAAATTGTCTAATTCTATCATAGACCTTGATTTTAATATGCATAATATCTGGGTTTTCTTCTACAATTTGGTATAATTTTCCCCGTAGTTTAAATTTCAAATCCCGATGTAAATTGGAATCGAATTCAATATTGACTTTACTTCATTAATTCAGTTACACCCCATCGTTTCAAATATTTGTAATTGAATTGAATTAGATAGCCTCAATATTTTAGGTTATATTTTTTGTTTTAGGATTACTATCATTGATTAAAACATAGCAACGTCTTTCCAATTTAAAATTTTACGTAATTGAATTAGTTGGCCTCCATATTTGTAGCCTTGCTAATTCAGTCCTAATCTCAATGTTATGCTGTCCTTCAGTTTGAGTCATTGATTTTCACAAATCTCCTCTTTCCTAATTCGGAATTCTGTTAGCTGAGCGTGAAATCCCTGAAGGGAAGAGAAGAGTGCCCTGTTATGAATTAGTTATTTTGGACTTCACTATTAGTATAAAGCATTGAATCAACTATATCTTCAAATGTAATATTAGTCAAAATTTAAATAAGATCTATTTCTGAATAATAGTAGTTTCAAATCATATTTCCATTCAGTTGGCTCAGACCATTGGCTCTTTTCCAGTATTTCCAATAGCCGAAATTTTTTGAATCATATCTATTTATTTTCTGGACCATTTTCATATCATATTCATTTGCAATCATTGGCGGTAATTAGCTGCTTTTAGAACCTTTAAGAGTCTAAATTTTCTCAAGTCTATCACTGCCATATTGTTTAACTATTCTATGTCTTGATCTTCATTATTTCCATTCTTACCTCATTCAATTATCAAAATCAGCTTTGAAAAACTCGCATAATTCGATTTGGAAATTAGCGTATTTTCAATTTTTCTAAAAAATTTGCCATTTTTAGCGAATTCACTATCAAGGCACCCATTTATGGTGTGGCCTCTCGGTGCAGTGCTCGCAGGTAAAAATTCATTAAATTACAGATTAAATTAAGTGGTAATTTGTAAAAGTAGCCATTTTGAGTGGAATAGTATGTGGAATAGATTTTCTTGTCAATGCTATTTCGTCAAAGGCTGCTAATTTCCCGGTGGTTAAGTGGCTACTTTTATAGATTTCAGACGGAATTTATCCTGAGCTGAAATATAAAATCGTATTATTTAAGCTCTGAATCTAAATTAAATCTAGAATTTAAAAAAAAAAAAATAACGAATCAAATTTCAGGGGTCGCCCTTTGTTGGCATGGCTCAAATGCTCAACACATATTCCTTGATCAGTGTAGGTCTCACATTTATATACAATCATATTGTCAATCTAATTAGCGATACGAAAGCAATTAGTGCACAGTATTTAACTGGTTAACTCGAATCTAAATTTTTCGCCACTTCTAAAACCAAATCAACGACAGACATTTTCATATAAAATATCCTTAATTTTCTTGTAACCATATCAAAATCAAGGTTTTGAAATAAAAAAAAGGAAAAATGCAACATTTTCAGTAAACAACCATCCAGCAGCAGCTCCAGACGTCGCTAGGGATGTGGCCGGCGTGCTCGCTCCACTAGATCAGCTCTATCGTCTGGAGGATGGCAGTCCGGCCAAGGAAATCGAGGGATTAGTAGATCCCGAGGGCAGACAATTCATCGAACCGCTCAAGGCACAGTCGATCGTGTAAGTTTCTTTATAAGCTGATTTCCCTAGTTGTATGCTTCTAAGATTACTATTTGCATTCATTATAGCATTTTATATGGGAATTTTGAAAACTATCAAAACCTTCATTAGAAAGAGTAAATTGCATACGTTTGGATAGGCTATGAGAAATATATAACTTCATACGCTAAAATTCCATCTTCTACTTTAGATTTATAAAAACTTTCATCAGACTTGGAAAATTTGATTGATTACCTCGAAATTCACTTTTGCGCTTTACGTCATAACATTTATTGTTCCTCTTAGATTTAGATGCCAATCAAAATTATGGCATTTTGACACTGCAAAATGGGCAATTGCATGCCTTGCCTGATAACATTTAATTTTATCAATGGAGTCTTCAATTCTGTTGTTTTTCAGACTCGAAGAAGAATTGCGAAGGGAGGCTGCCGAAATCGCGCAGGTCCTTCGGGAATCGGATTCCAAGAAACCGCCGAGTTCTGGTAATTGAATATTTGCTTCCTAAATATTCTTATCATAAACTTTCTGAAAATGCCGGAATAGTTCTAAACGTTTTGCATTGTCCCAGAACATTCAGCACAAGCTATCATCCTTTACAAAAATTTCCTGAAAATTACACTTTAAAGTATGATTCCGGAACATCTTTTTCTTAGTAGGAAACTTCCAAAACCATGCAATCTTCCCTAAAATACCTAATCTAATTATGATAATCTGACGATTCAAGAAGATTTTTATGAGTAAATGAACAAAACTCCAAAATGATCCTAGAACTTCCAGAAATACCCCTGTCGACATGGCTGTGGTCGTTGTTCGGGTGCAGTTTGGTGGTTTCTTGCGGAATCATTCCGGCCTTCCTCCTGCCCGCTAGCACGTCGGAGTACATTCATTCGGAAGGTAGATTTAATATTTTTCTTAATATTTTCATACGATTTACTCTACAATTCGTTGGAGATGCAGTTTACATATTAGACCTACAAAACTTGAAAGATATCTCAAAAATTTATTAACCATGCTAAATAGATATGCGGTAAGAGTCAAACAGTATTGAATTTTCAAGTCATTTTTGTCCAAAGATTGTTTTGGAGCCCAATTCAACATTAATGAACCGATGTGTAATTTTGAATTTATCATAAAAATATAGAACTGCGTACTGCATGACTTTCCACAGGGTACTTATATAGATTTAAAAAATTCCTATTGAGAATTTTCAGAAGGCAAACGCTTCCTGAACTTGCTTCTGTCGTTCGCAGTTGGCAGTCTTCTGGGTGATGTGTTCCTGCATCTTCTGCCCGAAACCTGGAACTCGTACAATTGTAAATTTTAATTTCATTAACTTATAAATTAACCTATCATCTAAACCAATGAAGAATTAAATTCAATTGAATCTAATTTTTTAAAAATGTTTAAATTCAGTAACATCCGGTCAAATCGGGCTATGGACGATCAGCGGGCTTCTGATTTGCTTCTTGGTTGAGAAGCTTTGCGCTTCGACGGAGGAAAGTCAGCATAGGGTAGGAAATTAATCGACAAATCCGATAACCTAGAAAAGTAGTTACATTTGTCACATTTTGAAATAGTATGGGAAGAAAAGTCTCTGTCCGACCATATTTTATACTAACTTGGTCATATAATTGTGCAATTACTTTTCCAGATTGACGACAAATCTGAATTGAAGATTAGTTTTATGTTTCAATTAAAATATTACACCTACGCCTGAATTAAGGGCGACGTTCCCTTGTTCGCCTCTTTAATCATCATATGATAATTATTGAATTAAACGCAATGTTAGTAACTATTCTACTTTAGATCTGCGCAATCATGAACTTGGTAGCGAATTTGGTGGACAATTTCACACATGGCTTGGCGGTTGGTGCGAGTTTCCTCGTATCGCCAAGGGTAGGAAAAATCGATAAACAATCGGTTTTTATCGATTCTTTTCAGTTCGGCCTGATGACGACTTTCGCAATTCTGCTGCACGAAATCCCGCACGAAGTCAGCGATTTCGCAATCCTTTTGCGAGCAGACTTCAACCGAATACAGGCCATCAAGGCTCAGGTAGGCTTTAAATTTTTTGAAATGATGATTCAAAAAACATTTTAATCGATTCGATTCTGCTTCTTTTCGAATTTTTGAAGTTATGGTTTAAACAAATAATAAAGTTGATTTTTTTCTATGGGAATTCATTATTTTAAATTTTAAAGTGTAAGCATGGCAGATCGATTTGATAGGAATACTCCATCTCCTTGTTTTTTAGTATTGCAGATAATGAGTTTTGTCCTAAATACAAATCAATTGAAAATCAGTGCTCAGCTAATAATAGCCCTCTACTAAATAAAGATAAAATAAGGAAAAAATATTCAAAAAATCAATAACTTTCAATTTTCAGTTAATAACAGCCCTCGGGGGTGTGCTGGGTGCGTTTGCTGCTCTACTTCTAAGGACGGATTCATTATCTGCGGCCGAATGGGTGCTGCCCTTCACCGCTGGCGGATTCATCAACATCGCACTCGCACAGATCCTCCCTGAACTGAATCAGGAGACCAATCAGAGGTAGGGGAAGCTGATCTTCATCTAAGATCGATTTTCATGAAAATAGTCAAATAGGAAGTAGGACAGAATATTGTGGAAATGATTGAAGTTCATTAGATTATGAGTTATATTACATGCTTATATAGTTACGTAATTACATTTCAAAATGTTTGAAATCACGACGTTCTAAAATTCGATGCTTTATTCTGTTTTATGTTGCCTATGGTTTAATTTGATCTGGGTTGAGCAAAGTGATTCATTAAATTTTTATTTCCTTTACGACGAGGCATTGCAATTGAAAATTCGATGTTTTGGTCGAAGAAATTTTTAAACCAAATTTTTCTCCAAAAAGGAATTTAATTTCAGGCAAAACCTACTGCAACTGTTGCTGATCGGTCTGGGCGTCGCGACGATGGCCGTAATGAGTTCATTCCACTGTGCATAAATTAAACCCATTACTCCAGATTCTAGAGGCAGGGCTGATTTTTGCATTTTTTTTTGTTGAAAACTTGCCCTTTAAGAATTGAAAAAGTCATTGCTATCCTATTTTAAATACTGGGTACTTACACTTTCATAATACACTACTACGCCATTTGAAATGACACGTTATTCGTAAGATTCGAAAGTTTCGGGAATATTTTCATTTAATTTGATAATAGTTTTCGAATAACGTGTATACCCTACAAGATTGCTCGAACAATTCATAATTCTATACCAAATATCCAAACAATTCGTAGACCGAAAATCTAGCAATTCCGAGTAAAAACTTTAGTATTCAACTATTGTTCACGATCTTGCCTATTACATTACGACCAAAAGGGTTCATATATATTCGATATTATGCAAATAATACAACACTGTAGAGGGGTTAATTGTAGTTTGATTTTCTAAAAAAAATCACGATATTTATTTTAATTAATGTGGTCATAATGACGTTGAGACACGGTAACGCTCGTCTAGTTTTAAATTGCCTTATGATGTTCATAATGCTGGTGAATTTTCTAAAAGTGCTTTTATAGCAAATATAATGTCAAATAAACGATTTATTAAGTGAATTTTTAAAATCCAATACCCGATCCAATTTTAACACGGATATATTATGATCGAATAACACGGAGAATGCACGCTTTTAAATCTATTATAGGTACAGATATGAGTTGAATAGAAAATATCAGGATTTGCCGAGTTAAGTTGGAATTTTTGAAAAAAATAGAAATGTAAAGAATTTCTCCATTTTCCATATCAACTTTTTCCTTTAAAATTAAATTAAATTCGATAAATCTTGACTAATACTTGGGATAGTAAGTCATTTGAACTCAAACATTTCATCAATTTTCGTCGGAAATCTAATAAATCTAATTTTCTTAAGCTTAAATTTAAAGGCAACTTAGAAATGTCGTGACAACAATTAAGAAGCATCGCAACACTTCTCCCGCTTACTTCGACGTTATTTGTAATTAAGGGCTCAATGTTTGGAATTAGTAACGATGTTGTGTAATTAATGTCACGTTATTTCTTAGTTAGCGTTTTAAATTTCCCAAAATTTAAGAAGATTCAGCCATGAGTTGTTCGATGAACGGAACGACCACTTCACCGTGGCTCCAAGCAGTAGGGTGGAAGCGGAAGCGGGGACGGCCCTGAAAATTTGAAATTTTTGACACAAGTTTCGAAATTTCAATCATGAAATGTGTGAATGCACATCATCTGTCTAATGAGTGGTTGAAAACAAAGCATAAATCGTCCGATAATTTTGTTTTTGAAATAGAAAACAACCAACCTTTTTGTCGATGAGGAACTTCTCGAAGTTCCAGGTGATATCAGAAGCTTTGATCGGGGTGTACATCAACTCGTTCGGGTTGCCGATTCTGTCGACGGTTTGAGGACAAGTTTCCTAAAGTTGTCATTTCTTTAATAGAGTTTCGGAAACGATTCAGAAACCTTGAGGAATTCGTAGTACGGGTGCTGATTTTCGCCGTTGACCTCGAGTTTGCCGTAGATGTGGAGGTTCTAAATGTTATAATTATTTCCTTGACACGAACTATTCGCATCATAAATTTTATTTGATAACTGAGCATTTATTAACGTGAAACATAGTTGTAATAAATCTCAATATTAACCAGATTAGCTGGAATACGATATCACAAGTTGGGATATTTTCGCGAAACATCATTTTGACTAATATTTATGGCGTCAACGTAACGTATCAAAAATCGCAATTTTCATTTATAATTGGCTATTTGGAAATTGCAAGCCCTTAAACCCCCAAGCCATGCGAAATAGGGTGAGTGATGGTAGGGAAAACGATTCTTTCCTCACACTATTTCGTATGGCTTGAGGGCTTAAGGTTTCCAAGTTACCATTCTAATTTATTTTCAAGTTTTCAAAAAAACACATACCTGGTGTGGTTTCCATCCGTTACCAGGTCGAACGTACATGATACCATTCATCAGTTCGTGATTTTCAGCGGGTTCCTCAAATTTGGTCTCATTTGTTTGGTTCTTTTTATTTTAGCCTTTTTTAATTTAGGTAAAAATACCTGGAGATAGAATTGATTGCAGGGGAATCCGAGCAGGGAGAAACCACGGTCGGCGAATCGTTCGATCAACGGATTGAAGTCGGTGTATTGCTGGGTGTAGGCTGAAA
This sequence comes from Diploscapter coronatus, assembly GCA_964036155.1. Classification (NCBI taxonomy): domain Eukaryota; kingdom Metazoa; phylum Nematoda; class Chromadorea; order Rhabditida; family Rhabditidae; genus Diploscapter; species Diploscapter coronatus. The sequence goes on from OZ038423.1 coordinate 2,019,889, forward strand.
AATTGTTGTCAAGCTAATAGAACACCCTCTATATAATAGGGTATTTTAAAATAAAAGTCCATAATCTTATAATCTAGATAATCTTTTCTAAGTCGAGAAAATTTATACTACTAATGGTGCGCAAAATCCGATCAACAAGTCTTATAAAAAAGTCCCAATATTTGTTATAAACTTATTGATGACATTATCATATTTTATTTGCATTTTTGTTATTCAACTATAGAAAAAAAACCGCTCCTAGGGCCGTTAAACTTCGAAAGCAGTAAATTTTTCAGGGTGTTTTCGATTTTGATTTGGTCGATATTTTGATGACAGTTGTGACGTCAACTGTCAAAATCCCATTTGTTGTCGATTAGATTTTCGAATTTCCATCCAAAATTTACGAATCTATTCACGCAAAACGTGATATTTTTCACACGCAATCTTCGTTATTTTCAGCATTTTTTTCCTTTTTTCTTTCCACCTTAAAATTTATTGTTATTTTCTTCGCTCTCGAGTTTTCTCGCGACCATTTTTTGTCAACCAGTTTTCTGATTTAGACTAATATCGACTTTTGTGTATGTATACCATAAATACTTACGCATATTTGGCGTAAATGTGTAAGGTAAACATCAAAATATTTGATTGGACATTATTATTATAGCGTCCAAAAATAGGCAAACAATTCGCTATTTTGTGAAAACTTAATGAAGTTTTTCTCAAAAAGAGCAATTTTCAGGGCCTAAAATGAGTTTTTCAATGAATTTTTCCTAAGGAATTATAAAAAAAAATTACCACCATATCATATCATTGTTTGCAAAACCAATAATGTCGCAAATGATTGATGGTTATCAGGTCAAAAAATCAGTCACCCATCGAACGATCTTGTAATTTTCGAGAAAAACCACGATTTTCCCAGCGATACGAAAAAATTGATTCAAATCGGAAGTCGACTTATTTTTGACCAGAAATTTATTGGCTTGCATTGTGAGCGGTTTCGCAAAAGTGTAGCCGAAGATGCGAGTTTCAAAGTTTTCGAAATTAAACAAAAATTGAAATTGGATTTTTAAATTGTCTGTTGGCAAGAATTGTTCAAATTAGCTTCGAAATTTTCGAATTCCTAAACGAATTTTCGGAATACGATTTTCATTCTGAAAACTCTCCGATAAGTTCCACATTTCACAATCATAAGAAAAAAACTAATTTAATTCAATCATTATTATTTGTTTTGTTTATATTTATATAAAATACCAAAATTATATCACAATCTTGTTATGTTTAAATTCAAAAGAACATCCAATAAATTTTCCCGACATAATTTCATTTTCTTTTTATCGGTGTTTCTCAAGACAATAAGCATCAAATTCAATTGCCCATCAACATATTCTATCATTCTTTTCATTCATTTCATCGATATTATTTCTTGCAATAATAGGGCACAGTTTTCACGTTTTGTGTAATCGTGTAATTGAGCGCGTTAAAACAAAAAAGTATTTGCCATTCATTAGCGTATTTCGCAGTAAACTTGACATTATTATGCAAAAAAGATGCTATTGAAGAGTCTATGACCAAAAATCTTCGATATAATGGTTTTCCAAGCTAATTATTGCAAAAACGGTAATGGAGTATTATTGTGCCCGTTTTCTGCATATATATTATCAAATACATATTGAGCTTTATATATAAGTAAGTGTTTAAGTTAACTCACCACAGAAAGTAGCGACGTTGACAACCAAGAGGACTTGACCCTTGTACTGGCTCAAATCAGTGAACTCGCCTTGCAATGTTTCAAGCTGAAAATACTAAGCATAAAAGACCAGTGTTTAAATTAAGGTATACCTGAAAATCGTAGATAGACTGATTGGATTCTTTACATTGCGTCCATCGGGTTGTTTCATCCACCATTTTTGGGCCTGAAATTAAATTTTTAAGATACAAGACTCCTATAAAAACCCCTAAATAAAAGACCTAAATTTCGAATTTCAATAAAACGAGGTTTTAAGCTTGCGGATAAGTACAAAATAAATGATTTTTGATTTTAATTTTAAACTTTCGATGATTATGATACTTAGATTATTTAAATTACCTGGCTGAGCCAAGACTGCACCGAACAAAACCGATGCAATTAACAGTTTCATGACTCCTGAAGACAGTTAAGTTTTAACAAATGAAATTCCTGAAACAATTAGGGTCGAAATTGGAAAAGAATGTATTTAAGAAGTTTTCTAAAGACTGGTCTTCTGGGGGGTGTCTTCTTATATATACCGGGGTTACTTTTCTCGCGTCTTTTATCATGCACTATCGCACCAAAATTTGTTTCTCTGTTCTGTTATTTTCCCATGCGTTTCAAAATCACCACCTCCCCAATTTCTCTAAGCTATTTTTCTCTAATACACTAATTCCTTCTCTATATTTTCAAATTTTCTGCTTCTTTTTATCCTCTAAAAGTTGCTTTGTTAAATTTCGATCACTGTTTTCTCTGTTGATTTTTTGCAGGTTTACCCCTGCTATATTGCTTATAGTATTGTTAGACAGGACGTGTATGTTTTGACTCTGCCAGTCCTCTGCGTCTCTGGCTTTCTAAGCTCCGCCCATGCGAGAGTTCAGAATGACTGATAAAAATCAGGTAAAGTTAGGATTAGAAAGTGAAAAAGGCGTAGGTGAGTTATGAACAAATACAAATATGACACAATGTCATCATTCTTCTGTAATTAGTTGTGGAATGTGAACACAAACTTGTTATAACCATTTTTCACGAAAATGATTGAAATTAGATTTTAGCAATGCATATTTAGCGAATACTAACTACCACGGTTGCTAATCAATTTTTCTAATAAATTTATTTTTCAAATTTTCCGAAACTTATTTATTTGTTGAGTTTTATCCATGAACAAAGTTTTCAAAAGAACAATTTCTTTAAAAAATTATCTAGTTTTTGCAATTTTTCTGATATATATCGTATCCCAAAATATTCACTATATTTGGATTTTGACACTCAGGTATTTTCGAGAAAACGGAATTTTTTATTTCTCGTGGGTTCATGGCAACAAATACTCAAACTTCCGATAGTCACTTCCAGGAGTCAAGTGTCTGTAATAGAGCCCTCACTGTGTGTAAACACAGGAGTAAAACCGGCTAGAGGTACGACACAACGTCGCTGAAGGCAGAAGTGAGTGTTGAGAGCTGTAAATAAACTAAGACAATACGTGCATATTATTAGAAGAAGAGAGAAGCCGAAAATAATCATGGTAAATAAAGGATAGTGTACTCGAACTTTGGGGTCAATTGCGGAATAGTTTGATGGAATTTTTTAGAGTCAATATTTTTAAAACTAAATTATACATGTGTCAAGCTAATAAAGAAAAAATGCCCATTCTTGCCATATATTCTTGTGAGACATAAGTTGATCATCAAATTTTGTATTTTTAAATCGACCGGAAGAGAAATCATTTTTTAAATTTTTTGGCAAAGGTAAAAATACTTTCTTCGATATAATTTAACAGCAAAAAATGTTCTAATTTCCCAAAATTTCTTTCAAAATGATGACAAATTTTTATCGAACGATGTGCGAATTCAAGTTTTTCAGACCAAGCGATTTTTTGTGAGTTTGTCAAATTCCCCATTCACTATTGTGTTCGAAAGGAGTTCATTCAAAATATAATTCGTTTCAAAGGTGAAAATTTTTTGATCTTTATAGAATTTTCGAAAACGCATCTTCGTGACTCATTTTCGAAGAATTTGTGTACAATGTTGAAAGCTCCTTAAAATTCTTCGTGTATTTTTGTGATGGCCAATTTTCAGAGATCGCTTTTAGACAGAACTTAATGTTGAACTTTCTGAGTTAGACAGGCCAGAGTATATATCTTAAATCATTAAAAAGGCCAGAATCGCAGGAAGTTTTTAAATATTTGTCTAAAAATTCTCTGAGTTGTTCAAAAATTGGTTTTCGTATCGGTTTGTGCTGAACATTTGCTCTGGTAGCACTTTTGAAAAGACCTTTCTTTTCAAACTTTGTTGGTTTTATTTTCAAGAGTTCTGCAATTCTTTCAACGATATTTTCGGGATTTTTGTCTCTTTCCGCCGAAATTTCTGGTTCCAATATTTAGTTAGACACACTGTTGACAAAATGAGATTTAAACAGTATACACAGAATGGTTCAATCCTGCACAGAGACTTACAAATGAAAATCGGAAAATCACGAAATTTCGAGGAATCAGAAAATTTCAGATTTTTCACGGTTTACAAGAAATTATATCGCTGTTCATCATGGCAAGGCTAGATTTATTCTCTATAGATAGTTGCAATAAAAAATAAAAATAAAAACAGTTGAATAAATTTATTCTGTAAAAACAGGAAAAGGAGAAATGATAAAGTGAATTATTTTCTTAATCAACCAGTATTCTTGGCTCCCTTAGATGGTACTACGTCGACAGGTGAAGCCATAGCTACTTTAGCGCCTCTCTGCTTTCTTGGTTTCTTTATTAAGGTTGAGGCAGGTGCGGCTTCATCCGCTGTCGCTGCCACTGGGGATGACTCTGATGCGTCTTGAGAAAGTGGAACGAGCTGGAAACCAGGAGGAATCGAGATCTGGGTCGCGGGTGCCTGCTAAAACATTCATAATTATTGCTTGGAACTAGAAGGGCAATTCCAAAATGGTGCTTGAAAAGAAGACATCGGAAAATAAATGGGAACTGGAAAGTCGAAAATCTTGGAGGTCAGAAAAAGCGAGAGAAAGAAAGACTTTAGCCCAGTTTCTGCTTATCACGTGCTATATTTCTCGTTCTAACACTGAAGATAACCGTGCATCACTTTGCAACTCCCAGATTACAGGTTCTCTAATAGAGATGGGATAGCTCTTGAAGAAAAGTCCCTGACATGCATTCATAATGCAGCTTTTTAGAGAGGAAAATGTATACTTCCGATGAATTGCTTAATTTTGTACCTGAGAAGGTGGCACAGGAACGGGAAGAGAGGCAGGAGGTGCGTCGAGCAACGGAGCGCACGGATTCGGATCGGGGTAGCAGCTGACCTCGGTGAACTTTACTTCAACGTTATCGGTCAGCCTATTTGCCTTCCAGTTCTTTCCATTGCACTCAACGATCGCCGTGGGTCTCTTTCCGTAGGCGATAGTCTGGAATTCACGATCAATTAGATACAATTAGCGCCTGGATCAGCGAAATGCTCGGAATCACAGAAAGCTTCCAATAGTAGTCTTCTTCCCGCTGGGAGGTTCCTGAAGGAGGGATTCCGAGAGTTTCGTCGATCCGGGCACAAAATTCCTTGAAAGAAGGAGATGGTGATCCTATGATTTTTTTGGGGAAGAAAATGTTTCAAGCTGCGTTTTTGTTCAGCCATGCCTGGAAATAAAAAGGAACAATTACAGCGGCGTCAGACAGAAGTTCATCCTTTGACGAAAAAGACGAGTCTGTTCGTGCGAGCAAGTAGAAGTTGTTGGTGCTTCCCGGAGTGTGCGGGCAAGTGATGATCGCTCTTTTACATCCTTTGTCGAAAAAGTACTCAATTTCTGGCGTGGTCTGCTGAGGCGATGAAGCGGTTAAAGTAATGCCTGCTGGTGCTGAAGTGAACACCGTCGTCTTCACGCGACGGCATCGTTCGCATTTTTCTGAACAAGTAAATGATACACTTTGCTGAGTTTCTTGTGAAGTATGCAAGAAAATTAAGGATGCATGTTCTAAGGACGAGTGATTATTATTCTCAACTCAATCCAATTATAAGTCGATCATGTGAATTTAAAGTAACTGCTCTTAACTTACTCTTCTTCTCATGGCTGTCTGACGAGCTGTACGATTCGGAGCTGTAGCTTTTCCCTCCATATCCGTTGTTGTGCCTGCCGAAGTGGCTGAAATGTAGAAATTATTGAAATCGTAGAAACGTCTAGCCCCGTAAGATAGTTGAGAAGAAAAAAACATTCGTTACTACTATGCCGATAAAATTACCGCATTTTTCTCAATTATATTCTGCAGATTACCTGAACAAGTCGAACATCGACGTTCCACCAATGTCGTATCCATTTCTATGACGATCGTATCCACTGTCCTGATTGTAGTTGGTCCTTTGGTTGTAGTCGTTTGATGGTGCGTAGCTGTTGCTATCGTAACTGCTCTCTCTGTTCCTGTATCTCTGTAATTATTCAGCCTGCTTCACTAGATAAACTACTACTGGAGCATGGCTTGAAAGAAGAACCTGATATACAATATCGTTTAAAGTTTAAAAAAGTGATATGTAAAAAAAATTACTACAGTAGTGACTTACCCCACACGAGATGACTGCTACGAGCCCGCAAGCGACGATGAGAATCTTCATTTTGATGAAGCTGAAGATGGGCTAGCTCGAATGGCGGGCATCGCAATCTTGCGAATGTTTTATAGAAAATGACCCGGAAGTAGTTTGCATCCATTCGCATGAATGTGTCCGCTGAAACAATACCATAGGTGTACGAAGTCGAGCATCGGTTGAATCAACCTCCGACAGACTCAAGCGACATTCGCCCTTTCACGATTTTCTTTAAGATATTCTTCTTCTTGAATATACCAAATGAGTCATCATCATTAAATAAAATTTCTCAATGGTTCTCATTTAATCAAACGAAATTCGTTTTTTCAAAATAAAAATCGATTCTTGTCTTTAAATTAGTCTATATTAAATTCAAGGAGTAGATGAACAATATAAGGATTGAACACTTTATTTCAGACAATCACAGATAACGGTTTACAGTTAAAAATTTGATCAGACTAAATTAAGTAGGTGAGGAATTGAGTCATCTGGAGACCTCATGACGAGCGAGACACTAGGGTATGGAAGACGATAGCATTATAGACAGGCAAAATTTTGGACAATGACAAGTTCTCAATCAAGTTACAGTCGTAGAAGAATGTTTGGTCGTAATCTGATTGGAACACGTTCTATCCTCCAGAAATTTCTGATCCCTGACAATGCCATCTTCCACACCTTAGTGCCATGCACGTCATGAGGCTTCTTCAGATGATTTTTGATTTGATAAAGGAGAAATTTATTTTTCTTTCTCAGGGAGGAGTGACCAGGATGTTACTCCATTGTTGGCGCTGATTTTGACGTCGCCGGCCGGCCCAGAGAAGAAAAGGCTGACTATAGGCAGACAGGACACCTCCTGAAAATCTTAGCTTCATCAAAAATTTTGGACAAATAGTAAACTTTACTGGTTTTTTTCACTTATGAAAAATTTTAGAAAATAAAAAATGAAATTTTGAACGAACCGTGAATTTGACCCATTCGTCCGTGAAGAGCTCCTGAGCCTTCCACTTCTTATTCTTTCCATCGCACTTCACTACGGTCGACGCTCGGATACCGAAGGCGAGCGGCTGAAATAGGAATTTTCAGAGTTTGATGATATAGCGTATAAAATGCCTTCGGGTTTGGGGAGCACCTATTGAAATTGACCTTCTCAAAGTATTTCACAATACCTTACAACAGGAAGATTTCGTTTCTGGAAACCTTCGGGAGAAACTTAGGAATATTTTTCTCAATTTGGGTAGTCAATTTATAAACAATCTTACCGCGATATCATCCGGGAAGAGACCTTTGGGGCCTGGGATTTTGTGATCCTTGACCTTGGCGACGATCAGCGAAAATTGGTTAGTAGGGCACGTAATGATAGCTTTCTTGCACCCTTTATGATGAAAGTACCTGAATTCAAGATTCCATGATTTTTTCATTAAAATCGAATTACGTGAACTTCGGAGTCTGGCTTGGGATGTAAATGTCTTTCGACAGGAGTCCAGCCTCGTAGTTACCAAAATTGAACTTCTTTAGACGGTTGCATTTCTCGCATTCTGGAAGAGATTTATATGTCCTTTTGTATTCTACATCCACTTTCTGAGGAGATCGTAGGAGAGGGAGGTAGGGGAAAACAAAAAGTGGGCATAGAGTGAGTGCGGAATACAAGAGGTCAAATTTATATATTTTGATTTTTTTCATGATCTACTTTATTTCTGGAATAGTATCAGTCCAAAAATATTCTGAATTCAATTTGTGCCGAAAGAAATCGTTTAACTCCCTTCGCTTTCTCTGAACTACTTGACATGCAATATCTTTTCCGATTGGAAAAACCCTTGATTCCTACTTTTGTATTCATACGATTCTGACGACGACGACGAGGAGGAGGAGGAGGAGCTTCTGTAGTTGGCGTAGTAGTTGCCGCGATTGCCGAACATACCGTTAATGGAACTGTACAAACTGTCGAACCCTGTGTCCGCCAAGCCATAATTCGAATTCTAGAAGTTCAAAGATATGATTCAGAAAAATTCATAGATATTCAACGAACTTTTCAGAACTGCCTATCTTTCTTCTTCGACTAATAATACTAAGTTGTTCGAAATAGAGGCACAACTCAATTTAGGATGTGTTTCGAAATTCAAACCGCATAAATATTTCTCATACGTCTTAGAGAAATTGCATGACTCAAGAAAAACTAGTTCGAATCGATACTTAACTCAATTAAAAAAAAACTTACTACTCCCTGGATCGCGACTACAGTAATCAGCGCAGCGACCAGACCCGCTCTCATTTTGGATTCGTCCTAAAAGTGGGATGAAATGAAAGCGGTCGAACAAATTATTCATTTTATATATTCCATAATTTCTAGACAATGAAAATGCGGGGTTAGTGATCAATGTGATTGTCGAAAATTTTCACGAGACAAAACATCAATGCAAAAATTTCATGACTCACCGCGTTCGTAGACTTTTCCAGTCAAAATTTTCGCCTTAATTCATTTTATAAGATTATTTTTGATGTGCTAGAGTTTAAACATCTATATGAAATGAATGAAGATGATAATTAAAACACGATACAGGTCTAAATTAATGATTTATTCAATTCAGAACAATATAACTGCATATCTTTCCACTTCAAACTTGCGCACGTGATCCCTATAGTTAGAGAACGCAAATGCTCAAATTTGAATATGAAATTTAGCATGATTTTTCGTCAATATAACTTTCGGTGCCCCTTTTGAGTTACCTGAAATATTTGGCGGGGATCGAAAACAAGGGTTTTGCAGCTAATTTTTATCTCTACAAAAGTTTTCGTTGGGCCGACCCTGAAAAATAAATAAAACCATCTATTTTCTGGGCTCAAAGATCACAGTAAACTTCGAAAATCCGATCTGCTGAGTGCATATTCTTGCACACTTCATAGATTTATTCCTATCACTATTAAAATATCTCGCTGAAGGTTTCAAGTCCCAACGAAGATCCGACAGCGGTTTGAAATTTGTGTCATTTGGTACAGAAATTGCGAAAATTAACAAGTTTCATGCGTAAAACAGTCATTTTAGAATTTGTTCGACCGAGTCTCGATCATTTTCAAACTTACGATTAGCAAGAACTCGAACGATTTTGGATGGCGGCAGAGGAGAAATGAATGAGTGAATTCGCGTTTTGACAGGTAGTGAGCCGGAATGAGTCAAAATTCGAATTTCTATTGACGTATTACCTAGGGCACTTGGAAGGACAGCAATTGTAGAATTAGTTAGGGGTTTAGACTGGTCCAAATTGAAATTTCTTCTTGATTAAGGTATTTGAGAGGTCGCGCAATATTTTGCAAGCTTCAAATTCCACCAAAATCAAATTTGAGAAACCGCTTGCACTCTCTAGTCGTAATTTTAATTCGATTGTTTTAAAACATTGAGTCTCGAAATTATATCTCACACCTCCGAATCAAATTCTAGCCTCTTGTTTCACATGTGCACAGAATCAGTTTCCCATATAACCTGAATTTTGCTCAATCCACCTAATTTCAGTCCGACATCCGAGTTTTTGAAGTTCGCCACATCGATAGCCTGAAACTTTAGGTATTTAGGAAATTTTTAAACGTACTAACAATGCTACGTCGTGTAACATGAGAAATAGGATAGGTTTTGATAGAAAATATTCCCTTTATATGTTATTTCGTTTGCAACTACTTTCGAGCTTGTCATTCAAGGTTATTCGCAATTTTGCAGATTCGATATTGTTATTTCGAGATCATAGATCGCAAAATTGCTGATCTTTCGAATGTGTAATTTTCGATATTCCAATATATGCTGAGGAAAAACCTTAAACGAGGTTCCGTTAGGTAATTTCCCCATATAGAAAATGAATTAGTTCTGGACCTTAAACAATATCACAGAGACTTTTTAGAATGACAATAAATCACTACGAGACAACCCCCTATGCGAGTGGGGAATAAATGGGATAAATAAGTTAATCAGCCGGCAAAAACACTGGTTCGAGAACGATTATTTTCTCGAATAAGGAAAGAAATGTTAGCCTATTGCCTATCACATAATGATGAATATATTTTATGACGTAAATATCGCAGGTAACTTATTCCTAAATGCTCTATATTTCCTAAGTCAAGCCTATTATTCGAACAAGAAGCGTTACACAGCGTATGTACAACGAATCTTACTCAAAATTGGTAGAAAGGTCAACTCGAGTACACTGATAACGAATGTCGTGTTGAAAAGTGCTCGCCATGCTACCTATTTTCAGAATTTCTCATCAAAATTGGCTTATTTCTTTATTACTTTTCAACATAGTATTCGTTATCAGTGTATTCGAATTGACTTTTTTTAACCAATTTTGAACAGGATCTTCTATTAACACTGTTTATGTTCCTTGTAAATAAAAATTCTGATTTCTAGATAATACTTCCCAGAAAAGCATGCAGATCTATCAAGCTGATGACAGAAGACTATTCTTAATTTCACTAGCTAACACTCAATTTGGGCCGGTTTCAGGTAAGTATTTAAAATATATTTTTACTTACATTGTTCACTTACAGTATCCCTAAGTATTCTCTACGCTATTCATTTCCTATTGGTTATAGGCGCCTTTGTAACGAATATTCTAATTCTATTTCGAATGCTATCTCATCCCTTTAACATCAACATTCTTTCGATGTTAGCCGTTCAAATTCTAGGGATGAATATTTTTTTCGTTGCTACAATGATATGTCGACTATATATGCTAGGGTATATTCCGGTTTATTGTAAGTGTTTTGTTTATTAGCCCGATTTTGGAAATGTCATGTAAAATTTTGTAAGACGAATAGTTAGCTTCAAATGTTATGAGAAAGTCCTTTGTTTATAAATAATGAGTTAAAGGACAACTTGGGAACCTCAAGCCATGCGAAATAGTGTGAGAAAAGAGTTGTTTCTCTACAATCTGTCACCCTATTTCGTATAACTTGAGGTTTCCAAATAGCCGGTTAAAGTTATTTTTTGTATTTCAGATGAACTAGACAAGGATATTCTATTAATAGCGTCGAATTACTTTACATTGGGCTATCTCGTATTTCTAATCTTTCAAATGGTATTTTTAATACTAGAAAGGGCGGCAGCGAGCTATTTTATTCAGTCGTACGAAAAGATACGAAATCCTATCATTGGTTTAAGCCTAGTTTTAGTTAATGTAAGATTTTCTTTATTACATATCATAAATTTATCTAGAGCATAAGGTATTACTACGTGATTTATCTCACGAAACTATAAAACCGAAACTTTCAGTCAAGTTTACTAAAAAAAATTTATTTTTTGAAAAAGTAAATGATCAAAGATTAACGAGCTACAATTTTTAGTGTATAATTTCTGGATTTGTATCCTATCAAATTGTTGAAGGACAATTTCATCGAATTGAAGCTTACTCCACGATGGGGTTTTGTGTTGGATTTGTTATGCCGGCAAGTATTGAAGACATTTATTTGGGAGTTTCTTAACCTTAGAACATCTTATGGACAAATACATAGCTTTGAAAAGAGCGATTATCGGTAATGCCGAAATCTGGGAGGCGTACAAAGTAGTGCACAGTTATTTTTAGTGGTTAAAAAAGCGAAAAATAGCACGCGAAAAGAAGAAAGGCTGACCTAAAATCGCTTCTTCCTCTCCTCATTTTTGACCTCTCAGATTTCGACATCAACAATAATCGTTTATCAATGAGCGATATTTTTTATCCAAACTTTCAAAATATGATCTCTCTAGCCATATTATTTAGAGCTCTATTTGTTTGGTCTATTACAACAAGAGGAAACTTCATTTACTTAATAGCCATAAATTCTCTAATGCCTACTCTCTAAGCACCAGGTACCAATTGAAAGAAAATATCAATGTTTTCAAGGTAAGTTATTGACGTTTTTTGTCTTATAATTTTATTAACAGGAAGGTTTAGTACGTTGGTCTATTCAACATCATCAATATGATATTAAACGTGGCTCTATTTGGTTGTACAATTCTAAACTCGACCCTATTCTTATTCAGTGAAGTCCAGCCTTACATCGCTCTAATAGGGGACTTTCTGCTAGTTTTGTAAGTTTCTTTCCATCTACCAAAGATAAAACCTCTATCCTCAAGTTTATCTAAACCTATAGGAAAAGATTGAGATTAGTTGTTGCCTTTCAAAGATAGTTGGATCTAGAGGTAGATATGAAAGTTTAATTTTATTCAAGCTAGACTTTTTTCTATACCAAGTTTAAAAAGGAATGAGATGGATCTAAATACCTAAAAGTAGATCTGAAATTGTAGTATCTCAACATAATTTCATGGTTAACTTTTCTATATAAGTTTCAAATTAAACATAAACAGGAGAAAATAAATCTGAAAATTTGTGCTTTAGTATGCCCTTCGTAATTCTATGTTTGAGTCGATGTTATAAGTTGGGTCAAAAACAGACAAATAACAAAATCACCATCGATAATCACTTCGAACAGCTACAAGACGTCTGGAAGTCCGCGGTTCCGTTACAACCTCGGGGACCTCGAAAAAATTGATTTTTTGAATGTTTCCTCAAAGTTATCATTTTTATCTTTACTTTTTTTTCTTTTATTTTTTGAAAAGCTGCTATTTTGGCATTTGTTTCAATAATTTTTCTTTCATCTTCCCTTTGATATTTGCAAAGTGATAATTTTGGCCCCCTGTAGTCACCACTTTCGTTTAAAAAGCGGAAGAGTTACCACCCTACTCGGGCTCAAAAAATGAACTCAAAGAGTTGTTTTTTTAGGAGATAATGAATCTGATAAACTATTGATTGAAGTAGGTACTTTGTTTTAATTTATTCAAAGATTGTCAATTTATTAGGAATATACATGAAAAAGGACTGAAATATGAATTAATTTCACTAACTAAAATGGAAGCTACCTGGAAAGTACCCAGAAGCGCGTTATTTTGGGCAGTACGAAAGTAAAACAAAAGAGTGGAGTCTATCTTGGAAATACCAGGATACAAAACGTCAAAGATTGAATATTCGATGATTTTTTAAGATTAGCATATTAATTAGGCAGGCTATTGAATTGGTTGAATGTGAATTAATTATTTTGTTGTAGATAATTTGTTTCTGCATTAAAAGTAAACAGTTTCTTGAGCAAAATCGATTTATTTTCAAGATCACATTTCGTGATTTGTCTTGAACATTTAAAATATTTAGTCGATTTAATTCGAGTCTGAGTCGAATTCGGAAATGAGGTGGATTTATTTCTTCTTTCCGTAGGATCTTGGTGGGCAAGCGCAATAGCTGGCATCCGAGCCTGGGAGACCATCTGAAAAATGTTGGATTAAAAATATCTTCTGAAAAGTGAACATAATTTAAAATGCCGAAACTAGAAACTCATTTTTCCATGATTTTTCATTTTTGAACTATTTTTAAATTTGGCCCTCGCGAGATTCTTGAACAATTGAATTTTCAGCTAATGATTGATAAACTAATTTGTTCATGAGTTTCACTTTTTACATTATTTTCAAGGGTTTTCAAAACATTGAATTATTTGAAAATTTCCAGATTTGTAATATTCTGATGAACGTACCGGATCCAGGGGCCTAAAATAGGTAAATTAGAAATTGACCGAAATTTTAAGCGACTTACTCCAGGACTTCCGTAGTTTCCTGGTCTTCCTGGGGGTCTGGAATCGTTAATTTTAGGTTAAATATTGAATCTAAATAATTAGGAATATGGCTGAATATTTACCCATCGCGGCCGGGCTGAAATTAAATATTTCATCAACTGGGAATCAATTTTTACTGGAGCTAATAAATTCTTAGATTCAGATTAAAGTTAGCGAAATTGGTTTTTTAATAAAGTTAAATCAAAAAGAAAAAGTTCTATTTTTTCTTTTAATTTAGGCTCTCATTTTAAATGAATATTAAACAATACCTCTCCTGAGGCTCCAGGGGCTGAAAAATGAAACATTAATAAATTTGATTTTAAGCCAATTGTTTACCTCCTGGGGCTCCGTTCTCTCCTGGCTGCAAGTAGAAAATCGATTAGATTCGGAATATTTCGATTTGAGCTCATATATAGCATATGCTATCTATTAGCCTTAAATGAATATAGAAGTTTACCTGTCCTGGCTCTCCGGGCTGAAATTGTGTGATTAAGTTATGACATTACGATTTAAATGATATTATCAGTATTTTGAAAATAGAAAATGAATGATTGAATTTAAGCACTATTTAAATGATCATGATTGGCACTTAAGTATCTTGATTTTTCAACTGTTTTTGCATATATTTAAAAATTTCTAAAGTGCTAGAATTTCAATTATTAATGCAATTTTAAAATTCATCCAAGTTTTCTCGATTTTTATAATGTGTTGAATAAAAAATTACTTGTCCGGGCTGTCCGTTGGGTCTGAAAATTAAATAGTTAGAAATTTAAGGGGAAATTGAATTCTCACCCTGGGGGTCCGACGTATCCTGGGGTGTAGACGACCGATGGTGGTCCTGGGGGTCTGAAAAGCAAATATTTGAAACAATTCGATAACTCGTTACATATAAAATTGTTCGAGAATTTGAACAAGTATTTTCAAATGTTTGAAAAATTACCCTCTTGGTCCTGGAGCTCCTGGCTGTCCCTACAACAGGATTTCTTATCAGTTTTCCCTCAAAATACGATAAAATATCCAAATAGTCGGTATTTTATCGTATTTCAAATGAAAATGATGGATTTTACTGACTGGGCTTCCGGGCTCTCCCTAAATTAGTAAATTTAGATTTTTGTGATTTTTTAGGTGAAATACTGGTGGGCCTTGAGGTCCATTGTCTCCGGGGGCTGAAAGTCATTCGATCAGAAAACTCAAAAAATAGCCAATTTTAGAGTAACGTACTTCCTGGTCTTCCTCTGAAAATAGAAAAATGATTATCTGTTTCATTTGTATCAGAGATCTATATATAAGTGAAGTAAATGCAATTCGTACAGAAAAATGGACGGAGCTTATCCTTTCTCCCCTTTTCAAAAAGGGCTAGAAAGGGAAGAAAGAAAGATCACACTCATAATTTTATGCGGCATTGCAAGATTTCGATAATTTAGTAGTAGACTTACGGCTCTCCGGCGAAGCCGTTGTCTCCTGAGGGTCCCTAAGAATTAGTAAATTAGCATAAACATGATAATTAGTAGGATGAATTCACGCACTGGCAATCCTGGGGGTCCTGAAATATCATTGATTTGGATCTTGAAATTTCGGATTTTAAGTTATTTTGAAATTCGCTCGAAAGATCCACTTAAAGACATCTCAAAAATGATAATAATTTTAGGTCTTGAAAAATATAGGTCAAGTAGTTGAAGTATAGGATGACGAAGTACGTACCAGCGGGTCCTCTGAAAGTAAACATCGTTAATGTCTAATAAATAAACCGATTTTAATTTGTGATTAGATCAGGATTATCGTTGACCGAATTAAATAATTTATGTTCAAAATCGACTTACGGTGGTCCAGCAGGGCAAGGGATGCATCCAACGTAGCCGTTGTGGTTTGCCGTGAGGCGGGTGCCGTCGTAACCGGAGTCACCTTTAAAATTAGGGTTTAAATTTAGATCGACGATATTTTCGTTGGTTTAACATGGATTAAATGATCTTAGAATGATGCTTTATTTGAAAATCAAAGCCTAGATATTCAATTTTCCTACCTGGAGCTCCATCCTCTCCTGGCACACCAGGCTGACCGTCATCTCTGGAATCAGAAAATTATTCCACAATCGGAATAATTCGAGGTAAATTTGATCTTGATTAATTCATCCTCATTGATTTTTGTTAAGTCTCATCAAAGAGGTCGAACTACTCAAGAATCAAAGTTTTCCGCAGCGTATGATAAATAGTAGCAGCACGTACCCAGGGGGTCCTCTGAAAATTGATCAATTAAAATCGGATCTTCTACTTTGAAGATAAAAGGCTCTTTGGACTTACGGTGGGCCATCGGGGCATCCTCTGGATTGGGTGCCGCAAGCGCACTGGCTGTTGTCTCTTTTGTGTCTGCCGAAGAGGGTCTTGTAGTTGGGTGGCTGTGCGGCGTCTCCAGTCGGGTTCTTGTGCAGAGCCATGATCTGGGACCACTGCTCGTCGGCGATGAACTGCAAAATTGAATTTTAGTCTGATTTGTTAAAGACTTGTTTCAAACTTTCACTAATGCGTGATAATGGGACTAAAAAGCGGTAATGACGAAGGTGTGCGCAACTTTTGTAAAATCTTATCCTATTCCTAAGAAGGATATTTGATTTGAAATGATGAAGACGAACCTTGATGTTCTCGACCTTGTTGTGGATGCTCTCCTGCATCTGGCTGAGGTCGGAGATGATGTTCATGAAGCAGCCGATGACTGCGAGCGTGCCGATGAACGACACGCCTCCCGCGAATGCTGCGATATAGCCCATATTACTGCAAAACACAAAATTATAACAAATAGGCTTAAAAGTAAGGCGATCCTCATTGATGAACGAGAAAAGCAATAGAGCATTTATGAGGTATTGAATAGCTATGTTTAAGAATAAGAGTGATCTTCATGAGACGATGTAGGGAAATAATAATATTTCGAAGTGAGATTAAAAATAATTATGTTTCGAGAAAATGGTCACTTTCACTAAAAATATAAAGGAGTAATGCTTCGGTAGTACGATGTTTTAGATAATTTTCAAAAGAGATTCGTTTTGGTAAATGTGAAGTTGAATGATATGTTTCAAAGATACTTCGAATAAATGACCTATATCTTAGGTTAATTTAATCAAAATATGGTAACGTAGCATATCTTGAAAGCCGATCTTCGCAAGTTAAAATTCAGAAAATTGGAGTGGAAACTCAGCCTCTTCTTTTAGATGCTGATAAAATGTTAAAAGCTGCTTGAAGCAGTTGATGCATTTGCCTGCGACGATCGTCTTAAATAGACGGAGAACAATCGGTAAAAAGTGAAAGGTAAAAATGCAAAAAGACCGAAAAATGTCCATCTTTGCTAAGGCGAGACTGGAAAATGGGTAAAATTGCCTATTTCCATAGAAAGTAGGTAAGAAAATTAGATAGTCAGATTAGAATGCTAGAGAAAGTAGGTAATAACTGTAAAATGAGAGGGACAAAGAAGTAAAGCTAGAAATATAATAGCAAGGTTAGAGAGAAGTAAGAAAATGAAAGAGTATGATAACGATGTTAGAGAGAAAGAATGAGAGTAGGTGAAACAGTAAAAATAAGAGAAACGTAATGCAAAAGTAAGCGGAAAGTAGTGAATCAAGTTCTAGCCAGTACCATATCAGTGATTCAAGCTTTCTTCTCCTAACTGTGACGAATTTTTCCGCCCTCTAACTATAAAAATTAGACGGGGACAATAACGAAAAATCGCATTACGATTCCATCTATTTTTTGCTAGCTAATTTAAATTATTCTGTGTGATAAGAAAATTGGAATTTTGAGGTCATTTGGAAGATTGAAAATGCAGAAAAATGTGATTCAATTTATTTTCTTGCGTGACTTTTTGCTCATGTATTTATGGTTTCAAGACTATGGCATTTTGTACCCTCGGAATTAAAGCATGGAGAAACTGAATAAAAACTCATTTCTCAGACATGGTTTTCTGAAACTTATTATGCTATTCAATTTCAATTGCATATTGGCCAGTAGAATTTGAGTGATAAAAATTCGACCTTGGTAATTCAATTTTCTCTCAACTAGGAAATGGCTATAGGACAATTCCTTTTGAAATTTACCAATCGGAAATTAAAATAAAATTTTTCTGATATTATATTTCCTGTAGCATATTTAAGATGCGGAATAAATTACATATTTCGATTGTCATGTATCATTTTCCATTATAATTTCATCGTGATCACGGAAAGTGATAAAAAGTCGACCCTGGTGAGTCAAATTGGAAAATGGAATTGCAAAAAGTGAAACGGCGCTTGGAATTCCTTCATCGGGAAATTGAAATAGTAAAGCACGCCCGAAAAAGTCGAAAAAAGTAATGGCTGCCTAGTAAGTTTTGCGAACTGAAAGGAAGAAAAGGGGAAAAATTAGATGATAGTGAAAGTTTGATCAGACTGCGCGTTGTATTACGTGTACCTTGATAAGGGATGGAAAATAGGTACTTTTGTTAGATAATATAATTATTTTTTTCGTATATGTCTCTCAAAAATGGATTCTTTTAAGATATTTTCTTATACTTGGATTATTTTATAACATATGTTCGCTAGATTCAAGGTAAATGAAAACTTATGAGATTTGATCGACGCAAAGATGCGTGCAATTATTTACTTTTTTGATAATCTTTTCCCGAAACTTCTTTGAAACCTATTCATAAATACATTTATTTACATTCATTTTTACATATTCGTAAATATAAACATTGAAATAGATCAATACTGTTTCTAGTTACAAAAAAACATCTAATATTCATTTTCCATACTCGTAAAACCATAAAAATAAAGACTATCAATACAGTCTCTAAATTTCAAAAGAGTCTGAAAGTAATTTTACAGACTCGTAAAAAATATCATGATTGAAAAAAACTAATCCTGTTTACACCTGCTTCTTCCTCTGCCTAGAAAACCTCTACCTCTATTTCTCCTATTATCCCAAACTTGTCCTTGGAACCCATAAACGACATATGGATCCGAGTGGCTACTTTCGGTACTCAAAGATTCACTTTTCACATAAACGATATCATCACCTTCTTCGAAATCACCAAGTGATAGATTATCCCAAGACGATGATTCATCTGAATTTTTAAACATTTTGATGAGAAATTTTTGGAATGAATAACAAATACACAAACTATCATCAAATAATGAATGTATAATAATGGTTTTATTTTTGGAACATAGCATCTTTAAGTTCTAAAAAATGGTTTCTATACTTTTTCCTAATATTTTCATCTGGTTGAAAATTCTAAGGCTATTAAAAGAAATATTCACTCACCACTGTTAGTCTCAACTTCGGATGATAGTCCTTCATCTTCAGAACCGAAATAGTCGGATTGACTGGAGCAAAAACAAATGGAGTCGGAGTCGTCATGGCAATCATAATCACTAGCATCATCTATATAAAGCTGTCCCATATCCCTGAAAAGTCCATGCTGCGGGTATTCCTGCCCGTTGGTCTAAATTTATCAGAACTGCTAATTTTGCACACGACCGTGTATTGGACACGCTAGTCTGTTAAACAGAGAAGCGAGAGAGAAAGATATATCATGGAAAATTTTACAGAGCCTCGCGGGGAAAAGAAAAGGAGTGAGGCGAGAGAGCATCGTGTGTCGTGTATTACACACGAATTGTACTCAAATCGTGTGAAAAGTTGCAGTCTCAATAAAGCTATATTTGAGTAAGAAGGAAAATTTCATTATGGTTTAGCAGAATTCAATTCAATATTTCTGAAAGAATATCAATTTTACCTTCTTGTATTCTGATTCTCTATAAAATCGATCCCGTTTTAACTCGGACTTCCATGAATTTTTGTATGGATCCCAGAAGAACCTTCTGAAATTTAGAGGTTTTTATTTTATGCTAATCTTATATTCCTACGTCTTGGCATTAAAGTAATTTCTACTGATGGTTGTTTCAAAAGTCGCGTATTCGATATGGATCAGAGGGGGCTGAGATGAAGTGATGGGTTCGGAATTTCTGAAAATTTATAAACTTCTAAAATCCGTCGAAATATAAATTTAATAAAAACGCATTCAGTAATCGAAAAATTAAAGACTACTTACTTTACATGTAGAACCGGATCACTAGCATGTAACTTTCTATCGCACCTAACTACTTGTCCATCTACTACGCTAGCATATTGATGGCACTAAAATTTGAAATTTATTCATTTTGTTTTAATTTTCATTTTACCATGGGAATATTGACATCTCTGAAATGGCCGAAATGTTGAACGTATTTTTGCAGGTCCTTTAGATCGTCCTTCTCACCAAGATACCACGAAATGAGCTGGTAAGAATTGGCTCCTTCTCGTAAAGTTTGATAAGAAGAGACACGATAATTTGTTTCGTTGTCCTGAAATTTCCATCAATGAATAATAATTTTGACGTTTACCAGAATAGTAATTGCAATGGCAAATGAAAATATTCACGTACTGATAAAGTAAGCTAGAATCATAATACACGAATTAAGTTTCAGAAATTATTTTGCATAAAATACGATCTTTAACTTCGTTTGAACGAGGTCTAGGATCGCATGAAATGAAAATAAAAATATTAGTTTTACCTGAATATCTTCATTTTCGCTGATTATGTCCTCAGGTAGAGTCCACCTCTTCTTTTTACCCAGTGAATATTGAACCCGATAGGCATCGATGCCGAAGTGGTCCTTCTTTCCTCCAAGTTTCAGAACTTTTCTTTGGATTAGCTGAAACAATAATAAATAATAGTTTTTTTTTGAGTTTGTACTTTATTTTAAATTATTTTATTTAAAAGCCACCTTATTTTCAATGTCCTCTTCATTTTGAATCTTCGAGTTCCTATGGATGAACTTAACGACAAAACCGTTGCCCTTCGTTACGTAACGGCACCCATACGTTCGAACATTTTTCAATTTTCGACTTTTCCGGAGATTGTACTCGAAATCATAGTCATCAAGCATAAATCTGAAAAGACATTTTCAAAATTTCAAAATAAACCACGATCTAAAAAGACAAATTGTAAAAAAATAATGATGATGGATTAGAGATATTTGGGTTGGATTATTATATTATTTAAAAAAAAAGAAAGCTAAAAAGAAATATAATTTTGAAATCAGGTTTAAAAGAACGAATTTCAAAATATTATGGACCTTATAAACAATTTCAATGAACGAGACACGTAAACGTGCGAACGTTATCGTTGCACAACGTTTTGCAATATTGCGTTATTGAAGTGAAAAACTCGATAATATTAGCCAACGTTGTTGACATTAGGGTGAGTATTTTGTGGTTTTTGACAGATAAAAACCTTTTTTCACAATTCTATGAAAAGTTCCATAAGATTATGAAAATTTAAACTCTTTATACGTTTTAAATAAAAGTAATTAGGTTTCCCTAGCAGATATACCAAGGGACGTTTCGGAGTAAAATTTGTTAGCAGAAAAGTAAATAAGATTTTTGCGAAGAAAAAATAAAAATAGAAAATTCTCGATAAAAAAATCCATTACCCAAAATGAACACACTTTGCCGACGAATTTATGCTTGTGCGTGGGTATTTTGTCCTGATTTTTTTTTGCATAAAGCCATTTTATCAGGTGCGTCGTTGAATAAGATGGTGCTATTTGAGATATTTTGAGTTTGAAGGGTACTTCTTTCCCAAAGTTCCCATTTGAAACTACCACGCTTCTACCAAAAGCGCGTTTTTGCAAGGGAGCGAAGCTTGGGAACTCTACAAGTAATGTTGAATCGTGATTTTTAAAGTTATCCGCTTTTTTAGGGTAGTTAACCAAATTATTCGAATACGTTAATTTTTCGATAAAATTGCTAACAATAAGCAAAACACAACTTGCAATATCAATATTTATTCTTTCGAAGCATATTAATCGAGTCAACATTTACTATGAAATCCAAATCTATAGACAATTCCTAGTATCTAAACTAACCCGAAGAGGACATCATATAAGTTCCATTCTTTTTTTTTATTTGCATTATCACTATGATAATAATCTTCTCTTCTTCGATGCCCTCTGAATCCTCCACGTCTAACGAATCGTTGCCTATGAAATCTTCTTATTTTCGGTTTTAGTTGTTCAGCTTTTTTGCATATTGTGATTCGCTCATCAAACGATAAATTCGCACTTGGTTGGGTTTCGTTCCAGCTCAAGAAATAGTCCTCGCCATACTCGCTATCATATCCGTAGCTCTAAAATTAAAGATGCTATCATTTCGTCAGGTTCAAAAATGAAATATACGTTTAATTTTGCAATATCAGTTGTGATGTCAAAAATCATTTTAAAGGAGTCTTTTTCCGTGATATGATTTTATGGGTATTCCAAAAAAGAGTACTTACCTCACTTTTATACTCCAACTGCCAAATATATCGATCTAACTTGCTCTCGGGTTTCCGAGGACGCTTCTGGTGGTCTTTGTAGAACCTCTTTTTAGGGTTGGATTTATTCTTTCCAGGAGAAGCTTCAAAAGTGGCATATTCAATGTGGATCATGGGCGATTTTGAAGAAGAAGTGCTTGGTTCGGAGTTTCTGAAAATTCCAAAGATAAGTTGATACTAACAGAACTAGCAAATTTCAAAATTAGAGCTATGATCAGGGTATGCACCACAAAAATAGTCAAAATCGGAAATCTTTCTGATACTAATGACGAGAATTTCTGTAGACTTACTCAATGTGTAAAGCCGGGTCTCTGATCTGTAGGTTCTTCTCATATTTAACAGCTTCTCCATCAAGCACACTTGCATATTCCTGGCACATTTTGAAGCATCCAAAGTGTTGAATGAATTGAAGCAGGTCCATGGGATCGTTCTGAAATCAAATTACAATTTGCTTCAAATTAATGTTTTTTGTTAGAAAGGATACCTGACACCCATACACCCACTGTATGTGATAGGAACGTTCGGCCTCTCTAATATTACGATATGAAGATACTCGGTAGTTTAGCTCAGGGTCCTGGAATTTATCATTTTCAAAAGACAACTTGATTATGTCGCAAATTTTTGCTTAAACAAACAATGCTTCATGTTATTTATCGGTACTACGACTAGTGGCGAATAATTTCAATTCAAATATAACTCCCTACCTGAATTTTCTCATTTTCCCTGATAATATCTTCCGGAAGATTCCATCGATACTTCTTTCCTAATGAATATAGAACACAGCAGGCACCAATTCCAAAGTAGTCAACCGTATTTTTATTCAAAAGTTTTCTGTTAAGCAGCTGAAACAATGTTATTTTAATGAGTTAAATATAGAAAAATTGCCTCATCCTTAACTTCATCTTCGTTTTGAACTTCAGAATTTCGGTTGATGAATTTAGCGATCATTCCATTGCCTTTGACGGAACATCTGGAGCTAGATTTTCCCATTTTCTTAGATTTGGAAAATTTATCGAAATTATATTCAATATCTTCGATAAGCATGATTATGAAGGTAGGCTTCAATAATTACCAGGTGTTGAATGATGCTATTCGGAAATAATGCTCCCGCTTTTATATTGATTGTCAAGAATGATTCTATGACATTTCCTTTGCACGATGTTTCGAAATATTGCGCCACCGAAATAAGAATCGTTGGAAAGAACAGATAAGATTGGTCAGTATATCATTATCTTTAAACTCAAATAAACACATTTTCTTATAAAAAAAGTGATTTTA
Organism: Diploscapter coronatus; assembly: GCA_964036155.1. NCBI lineage: Eukaryota > Metazoa > Nematoda > Chromadorea > Rhabditida > Rhabditidae > Diploscapter > Diploscapter coronatus. The sequence continues at coordinate 2,043,433 of OZ038423.1, forward strand.
ACATGCTTTTGCAAGTTTATACAAGTTTGCACAACATTGCTCAATAAATACAATTTATTCTATTAATAAACAAACAAACATTCATCAGTTTTCATAATCAGAAATGCAATTCATAATAATCTTGAAATAAACTTGCAATTAAATGCAAATTTAATATGTATTCAGAATAAACGATATATGAGTTAGAATAATAGATATACAATCATTGAGGAAACCAGTATTGTCGGGGGTATAAAGGGAAGGGCTATTGTCATCGAATGTAAATTGATGACGTATGTTTTGATTTCAAATCATCGAATTATTGCAATATTTTCACAATCATGTATTTTGATTGGTGAGACTACTCATATCTACAAAATAGTTTTAAATACAATTTGAGAAGTGTTCCTTCCTTCACTACGAGGCAGCTCCACGAGCGTACTGATGATTGTTGTTTACTGCTGAAAATAAAACGATTTGAGTAAGTTTCATAGGTTTCAATGTGATTTGATAACATTTAGTTTATTGATTCATTTTTAATGTTCTTTCTCATCTATATAAATTAAAATTCGATGCTTCATAAAATTTCATATAATTGAATATTTCCAATTAATCGTTTGCCCTATCACTAAAGTTTCATTTCATATTACATCAAATTGGATATCTTCTAAAAAATATCAAATAATTAGGTCATTTTAGACCTATGTTTCGTTGACCATAGCTTCATTATGCACTATATCAAAGTCGATGTCATTTGATAGCTAGTTAAATGGTTTATTCAAAAAATATGCATATAAAATATTATTTGATATATTAATTTAATATATAGAAAAAAAATGTGCCAACCTGCCTTTCCTTCCCATCGTCCATCATGCTCATCTGGTGATTGCATCCCCTCGCTGGAGTTCGACATCCACTCGTTGCTAGAATCTATCGAATTGTACGGCCGAATCTAAAAACGCGACATTTTAACCAGTTATTCAACTATATTAGATATATGTTATTTTGGGATAGAATTAGGCTAAATAGACGCTGGGTATGATAGGTTTTAAATTTCTACATCATTCTTGTAACATGTTCAACTTATTATATGTGTTCCATGACTTCATTAATCTTCGTCAATTTATTTTTCAATATTACGAACGGACAATTTTTAACGTCGTCAACATTAGGGGTGGTAGGTTTAAGATTTTTACACAATTGTTTTAAATTTGGTGAAGTTCATTCTGTGAGACTAGCCGGTATCAATTATTGAAATATGATCAAACATTCATGCACTCAGATCAGACAGGGGATATCACTCATTCTCATTCAAATCCAAAAACTTACTGGATACAAGAATTTCGACTCGCAAATCTGTTGATTTATGCCACTTTTAGCCTTTCCTTCAAATGCCTACCTTATGAGCGTTTGTCGAGATTTCCAGCGGTGACATGAGTTCGGAGTGATTTTTGCGGACGATCTTCATCAGGAAGACGATACAGTCTGAAAAGGTTAATAAATTGAAAAAATGTGGAATTTCGATGCCAAATGATCAGACCTCCTGTAAAATTCACCAGGGCTTAGGCTAGGCGGTGTTGGGAAAAGAAGGAGCTGATGAATTTTAAAAATATTGGTCATGGTGAACTGGTGAAATCTACAGGTGGACAAATGATTACGATATTCAATTACAGGTAATATCACCTAGATACTAGTTTTTATTTAATAATTTGCAGGACCAGTCATTTTAAAACATATTTTACCTGCCAACTTAGCGCCTTCATTGTCGCGATTTTTCGCGTAATCTGACAGAATTTCTTCGACTTCCGACGAGTTTTCCAAATTGCACAATTTGAAGACGAGATCGTTGAACTTCTTTTGCTGAAAAGATCAATATTTATTGATTTTTTGAAAATATTTACTTTTAAATTATCGATTTTTAACTACTTTTTAACAAGAATCGATTTTCTTACATTTATAATCTTCATTTTGAGCGCATCGATGATTTCACTCTGCGTCTGGAATTGTCGTTCCAAGTGGGCGTTGAATTCTTTTAGCTGGAAAATAATCGACTACTATTAATTTGCATACGCTTTAATAGTTTAAAGCATGATACGAGTGATAATATTGAATACTGAGAGCGTTTCTACATTATTCCATTCGAAATTCAATATTATGAATTCTTGATGAAAATATTTCACACGTTTCAAGATTTTATATCATGAAGTAAGAATTTGTACGAAACACTGCATACGGTATTTGTGATTAAAATATCTAAACCAAAAACCTCATCAAATGTTGGTTCACATGATTTTACCATGTTTCAAATTTTCAAGTGATAAAATAAAGAACTACATATGAAACAGTGTTCGAAGAGGGTCGATGACTTCAATATTTTCAAATTTCCATTTTTTTACCTCAACCACTTCTTGTTCGAGGATCTGGCTGAAATTGCCGCCTCCTTCGGTTTTCCTCGCCGCTTCAAATAGTTTCTCGTATCTGTCGATCTTCTCGAGAGCACACATCAAACGGTAGCGGGTTTCCTCGTACCGCCTTTCCAACTCGGTTCTGAAAATTGAATTTATTTTATACAGTAGTATGATGCAGCGAGACTAAAAGAAATCTTTGAAAGTAACTCATATTGTTTTTGAAACAGATCTTTTAGGAACGTTTATATTGTGATTTTTAAATGAAGAAGACGCGTTAGACTAGAATGAACAGTCCTCAAATTGCACACATGGTCCTTTCAAATTGCGAAGCCTACCTAATCGAGGGCCTCTGATCCTCCTTGAATTGTTCATATTCGGCTTTGAGGTTGTCGTACTCCGCCTGCATCGACTTGTTCTTCGCCTCGAAATCAGCCAACTTCTTCTTGATCGATTCCGAATCTTTCTTCAACTTCGACATTTTCTGCTCTTTCTTGATCGACTCCTCCTGGTTCGAGTGGACGATTTCTTGGAGTTTTCTGAAATTTAGAAAAATGGTAATTTTCTTTTAATTTTTTCCTGTTTTTTCAAAGAATTGCGATTCGCAGTGGTATTAAAATAAAATTGTGTTCCAGGTTACTTATGAAGAAATTTTTAAACGTTTATCTTCTTTTCAGAATTAATTAGATGAAGTCTAATTCTATCAAAATATAATTTTCCTTCACAGAATACTTAAAGAATGATTGAAGCATGTTTTCAATCATTCTTTATATTCTTACTTCTATAAGCTTTTTTGTTATAGTTTTTACGAGTGAGAACTCCTTCTCCCTCTATATAAAATTGCTCACTATAGAGATTTTGTGAAACATAGCAAAAATATACTCACGCATTCAACTGCTCTGCATTCTTGGTTTCCCTTTCCAATTCGGACTCTTTATTTTGCAGGTTATACTTCAATTTGCTCATTTCCTTCGATATCACACGCATTTCTTCATCGAGCTGAAAATTAGCATAAATTGGAAAAAATAGGAAAAATCCCACTTTTTCCTTCGCAGCAACCAATTCAGAGACTTTGTTCTTCAAGGTTTCAACCTCTTGTTGTAGAGCCTTCTCGGTTTCAGGGTTGGAGGTAGATTCGGAAAGTTGGCTCTAAAATAAGTCATATAAATATAAGCTTATATGAAATTTACAATAAATATTTGAAGTCTATGGAAATAGTATCAAATTTGTTGTATTAATAATATTTGAACACCATTTACTTTGGAATATATTTCGAATATAATTTCCCATGAACATTACCTCAGCATCTTCTTTATCAGTTAGATACATTTAACTATTATCAATATTATTCAATCTGAAACCAATAATCTCAAATTGTACCTGTTGTTCCTTCATCTTATTCTCATATTCCGCAACTTTGGCTTCGAATTGCTTGGAGGCTTTTTCCAATTCGTCATTTTTCTCCTTCAGTTGCTTTTTGACTTTCTCGATTTCGCCCAACTTCTTCTCCATGGTCTTCAATTTTTCCGTGCTTTCCTTGTCCTGAATTTTTATAATATTTTTTCATAACCTCAACGAAATAAAATCTAGCTTTTCAATTTTTGATGTTTATTTTTTACATCATCTAATGGAGCGTAGAACTATGAATTAGAAAAATGAAAATAACTTCCAAAATTTGTGGAACATAATATTTTAAAATACCTTCTTTTCCATTTCAATCAACCTTTCTTCAGACTCCTTCTTGATCTTCTGAATGTCCTCAAGTTGTTTATCCTTTTCGGTGATTTTGCCCTGAATTTGAAAATCTTCGCAAATTTTCGAATTGTAAGAAAACCTGTAATTCTTTCAATTGTTTCTCTGATTTCTGGCTCTTCTTTTCCAATTCAGTGGCGTTCTTTTCGACGTTGTTCAGTTTATCCTTCAGGACCTTCATAATCTCATCCGCTTGCGTAGTTTCGGTAAGTTTCTGCGAATTTCATCGTTTTAACTATTCAAATATTTTATGTTACATATCGAGAATGTGCAAAGATAAAGACTATTTTAACAAAAAACATCCAATTGATATGTTACAAGATTTTAAAATATCATAATTTAGATTATTTCAAATTATTATGAGATCTTGATGATGTGTAACTATAAGTAATTATTGAACGATCACTAAATTGGCATGTTTCAAAATTTTTAGCCATCATTTGGTATTCTTATACCGCGATATTTTTGGTTGTTATTTTTAAAACTGTTAAAAATAACAAATTTCATACCTCTTCCAAATTTGCGATGTATCCCTCCGTCCTTCCGATAACTTGCCTTTGAATTAATTGCAAATTCGGGGCATTTCGTAAACTACGCAGTTCGGATTTCAGCGAAATAATTTCATCGAGATTCTGAAAAGAGTATTTGATTGGCTTTTTGAAACTCTGCAAATACCAATTCTCTCTTAACAACTTCAACGGGAGGTGCGTTTTCGTCGTATTTTCCATCAGATGGCCTTTCGCGTTCCTAAATGTTTGAATGTTCATGTAAGATAATACACTCTCAATAATGGGATGCAGTACATATAATATTTTTAACAATACGTGTAATTTCTTAAAAAATAGAATTTTGATGATCGAATTCATAAAATTCCATATTATTACTGTCCAGAAATCGCTGTGTCTGTGATTGTTATTTTTTGCCATAAATTACATTCAATATTTTGAAGCATATCTAATTTCAAATTTCCATACCTCACTCTTCCTTCTGGCCTCGGATTCTAGGACTTGGAATTCAAGAAGTTCGCTTTTTTCCCTCTGCGATGAAATCGTTGATTCAAGATCTTCGATGGTCTGTTCGAGTTGTTTGATTTTGGTCTGCTGCGAAGCGACTGTGGCTTTTAGTTGGGCAGTTTGGGAGATCTGAAATTTTCAATTTTAAAATAAAAAATAATTATGTTTCAGAAAATTTCAAGAATATATGCCAACAACTAATCAAACTTTATTAGTTTTTTTTTTCAAATTCAACACCTTGACACAGGAAATCTCTTCTTTATGTCTCACGAAATTCCCTGTTAAGAAAGAATAATATTTTCACAATTACAAATGGCTATTGGCTAAATATCCAATTTAATTAATGCATTTGCTGATTTTTTCGACCAATACTCTGATTATCAAGTTTTTTGTTTCATAAAATTTCTTAGTCGGGAAGAAGGATTTTTTTTGTTATTTATGTAAGATATTTAGGTTTAAAATTTAATAATATTACCATTTCCTGATTGGTCTCGATCAATATTTGCTGTTGGGCTATCGTTGACTGGGCGTAGTTGAGTTGGTCCCTCAAAAGGGATTCACTCTCCGATGATAACCCACTCGATTTGAGGTCCTGAAATTCGAATGTTTAGGATTTCAATGTAATAATAATTAGGGCATTTTTGATGCCCAAATCTGAGAGGTCGAAAATGAGGGGAGAAAGAAACGATTTTAAGCCAGTCTCTCTCCTTTTCGCGTGCTATTTTCCGATTTTATAGTCACCGAAATGACTATACCACTTTGCACGCTTCCCAGATTTCGACATCAGCAATATTTAATGACTAAATTTCATAATTTCTAAATCTGTACACACATCATGAATGCGGTAAATATAATGGTCTGCTTTCAAAAATGGTTTGTATGATGATATATAATTTCAATATAAAATGTCGACATTTTAATTTAACCCATGATCTAAGACTTACGTTAAGAGCCTTTTGCAACTCGGCGTTCTCTTTGTACAGCGCCTGGTTAATCACTTCGATGTCCTTATTCAGGGACTGAAATATTGGATTTTAGTCATAGGTAGGATCTCATAAGGAAGGGTATTGCCGTAATTGTTTCTTAAAATAGAATATAGATATTATAAGTTAGTTGTTATTATGTAAAAAGAAATTAGAGTATCAAGGCTTTGAGATAGCATGATAATATAGGATATTTTTAAACTTCTCTCAAAAGTCTTATCAAAAGTACTTTTCGCTTAGTGCAAAGAGTAAAATAACGATTTGTGTGATTGCGGTTCTATGCAAAATGGACCGAAAAAGTAATCGAATGGGTTAGGTAAGAACCGCCGCTAGAGAGAATAGGGATAAAGACGTCGCAAAGGTCGTTTGGGGCAAGGAGGGAGTTGAATGATGGCATGGTCTGGGAAGTCGCATTTAGTCTAAAGATATCTCTTTCACTTGTTGGCGCCAAACCCTAATATGTAGCTTCGCAGTGGGGGTTCAAAGTGAAAACTCATATGTGTCATGGTATGATTTTACAATTTGCTTCAAGATAGTGTGCATCTTGATATGAACATCTTAAACGTAATACTTCGGCCGTTTCAATCTCATAAATAACTACCCAAGGTATTTATAGCGATCAAATTCTATGAAATTCATGCCTTATGTTTCGTAGTTCTACGAGAAAGATTAACAAATCATTATTTAATACGGCAATACGATTTTATTCTTCAAAAGATAAAAAGAAATCCTTAATCTAAGCGCTATGCCTTCAAGTGGAAAAATTCTGTCAGTCATTTTTTCGCCTACCCACTTTAGGGATAAAAATGACAGAGTCAGAACCAGAAGTTGAATGCGAGCGATTGAAGCAAGTCGGTTGTTGAGAGATAACCGAAGCCTCTGAAGCCACTCCCCAAATGGACGCAAAAGCGAAAGCAGATAAAAACATAACTAATTAGGCAAGAATTGATCAAACAATCTGAAAGACAGATCGACTTTTTATCTAAAGTTTTGAAAAGAAAACTGCTGAAAAGACGCCCTATTTACATTGGAACAGCAGCGGTTTTGATCGGAATAAATCATAGCTAATTAGGAGTTGATTCAATCAAATTGTGAAAAAACTACGAAAAATGATCGATTTTAAATGGAAGTTATAGAAGCCGCTGATTAGATAAATGAAAATCAGAATATTATTTTTTTAATTGTAAGCGGAAAAAGAACAACAGATATTGTGCTAGAATAACAGCATGTGTAGTTGCATTACAATGAAACATATCGTTGAAGACTAACTATATATGTGGCATAACTTTTCTATCAAAGCGATTGTAAAGAAGGGAATGTTGTTGCAAGTTTCATCATCACTCTATCGTAAAAATAGTCAGCATTTTATTTTTAGACGCTAATAAATCCAATTATGCTAAAGTTTGCTTGAAATTCGAAAAATTAAACCTTTTCGCTCATAGAGAAATTTGAAGAATTGAAAAACTCGGTCAATATTATCGAACGGTTTCTCCGAATTCGTGGCTAAATTTCAAGTTTTTCCACTTTGAACCGTTGCGCATTTTGAGGGAGGATTTCCATTTTGCATTTTGGGAGAAAAGATCCTAATCTACAGCCCCTTTATGTTCCCTCAAACTTACACATTTCAGATATGTGACTTATTTTGGATCGTGAGTCATTGTGGATTTTCAAGGGTATTGATATTTGAATGTTTTTTTTCTAAAATAATTTATGATATTAAAATAATTGAGTATGCAAAATTGTCACTCATTTCTAAAATTTCGTCAAAAGATATCATGAACCTATGACATTGTTAGCCTATTTTTCATTCCTCGTACGATGATTTTATGAGGGTCAACCAAATGAGCAATTGCATTTTCTTTTCACACTTTAGCCACAAGAATCCTCAAAATTTATTTTTACAGAATCTTAACGTTTTAAAAGTCGATAAATTCACCTCCTCGAAATCCTCATTGATCGTGTCGAAATTGATCGAACTTTCCCCGGAGCAGTCGGACCCAACCACACTAAAGGAATTGGTGAATGAGTGGAAATCTGACTTCTTGCCGATATATAAAAGGTTTTTTTTTCAGAGAATTCTTTCAGACTCTTTATATTATATGACAGGAAACTAAAGTGAACTATGAAGAACAGTTATTGGAATATTTGGTCACTCGTGTTTTCATAGTTCTTTTATATATTCTGCTCAAAAGTGTGATACTTATCGAGGTGTTTGTTTACATAACGTGAACAATTCTTTTTTGAGATCCATGTTTCAAAGATTTTCAGAATTATATTAAAATATTCATTCAATGCGTTGTTTCATCGAGAGTTGTAAAATAAGAGAATCCAAGAAAATTTTAGATACGTTTAAAGAATTACTCCGCTATAAATAAAAATTTAGATGACTATTGGCACTACTTTTTGCAGTTGTGCTAATTTACCTCTGCTTATCATCCTCTCCTTTGGCCATTTTCTTGAGTTGTTTGAATTTCTGTACCAGTGCTTCATATCTTCGGTCTTTTTCCTGAAAATCCAATAAGGTACTCTCAATTTTTCCATGGCTATCCTCATTGTCAGGTAAAATGACAAAATAGCTCTAATTTGCCGAAACTTTGGCCTAAGCATTATATTTATGCTATTTTAGGACTATCTTGACAATTCCTTTAAAAGTTGCCTCATTCATTACCAATCCAGAGCTTCTCAGCGCCGTGATGCATTTCGAGTATTCGAGCACTTGGTTCCTGTACCGATCGAGTTCTTCAAGTTTTTCGGGGGAAGTCCGTTTTTCCTTGAGCTGAGTGTTCTCCTTCAGAATGCGCTCGTGAGCATCACGCTGAATTGAAATTATTTTATGCTTCAACAAATTTAATTTGAGTTTGATATTTTACATCAACAATAATACGCTTTTTCCTGGCCTAGTAAGTCTAAAATTAACAAACTGAAGATTAATATTGGGACTATGAAAACTAACGTTCTATGTTACAAGTTAAAATTGGTATCTTTGAGGAATAAAGTTTTGCATTCATTCATATATTGGCATATATCCTTTATAAAAATGACAAAAACATATTTATTTTCTCTACCAAAGTGAGGAAGTCATCCTGTGAGTGTGAGTATTTCTGTTCCATCTTTCTCATCTCCGTTTGAAGGGTGCGGTTTCTCTCGGTCAACTTCCGATTGTGATCGATCAAAGGCTTCTGCCTAGATTCCATTTCCACGATTTTCTTGTTCTGAAAGTTTATTTTTGATCTGTTTCGTATATTTCAATATTATTTGCTTCTATTTTTGAACCAATTTGCAGCATTCACACAAAACATGAAGCAGGAACATTTCCAGGAAATTCAGATCAAACAAGGAGTTTAAAAATTTCATGGCATGCAAGATATAACATTTTTGATAATCAGTAAAAGAGGTGCATAGAAATAAAAATATATAAAATATGATTCAAAAATCAAGTCATTCAATATTCGAAATGAGAGATAATTAGACCGCCGTATGGACTTTAAGTCAAAACTAAATACGATTAAAAAATCCAAGTCATTTAGAATATGAAGTGCATGATAATGCAATAAACGATTTAATATTTTTAACTCACTAATTCCGCCTTAAGGAGGACCATTTCATTGTTTAGCGTTTCCGATTCGACCAGACGGATTTCGATTTCATCTAACTTCCCGAGCCATCGGGCTTTTTCCTTATCGTGGTCCTCTTTACTCACCTCAAAATCGATAACTCAAAAGGTAGAAAAAATAAAATATATTTCAAATCTTAATTAACTTAAAATTGTATAATTTTATTGATTTATTATGTTTTGTTAAGTGTAGTTTAATTTTTTGTCAACTAATAAAGTAGTACGGAAAAGTTTATCAAGCTACTTTTGGACTTTCTAAATACACATATTTCACAAGGTTATGCCATACTACTTTCAATAATGCTCATTTAACTTGAGGTATTTAATTTCAATGTTGTATTTTGATGTCTAAACCTTGAATGCAGGTGTGCTTGTAAGTCCTGTGAAAGATGGGATCCCCGTGGGCGTGAAATTCGTTGGAAACATAATCGTCGTCGTCGCTCGACGACGTTTCGATAAAGGGATAGCGCGCTTTTCCATTAATTATTAACTATCGCTTAATTTAACTATTGCCGATAAAAATGAATGTGTGCCGAAGAAACATTGACGATTTTTAGAATTATTCATAAATCAAACTGAAGATATCATAGATAAAATAGAAAAAAAAATCCAAACTGTTGTGGTGACTTTGGAAACTTTTCATATGAATTTTTGAAGCATATCAGTAAAATCAGAGGAAACTGAATTGTCATCGGCTATAGAAAATGGATATTCTCACAAATGAAAATCTGAAGAGGCGTATATGAAGGCCGAGTGATGAATATTCATCATTCAATAATTGATAATTTGATGATCTAATAAGCGTCAACAAGGAAATATCGAAATAAAAAATACCATAATCACCTTTATATCTAAAATTTTGAAACATAAAGATATTGTTGCAATTATGCAATGATTTCGAATAAAGCCTTTCCTTATTGTTCAACTGATATTTCCTCTTATCCATATGCAAATTCAGCCATCCGAACGGTATTTCTCTCCGCCTCTGGCCATATCTTATCTCTTAAGTTATCATGCTATTTCTCTTATCTCTAGCCATTCTTTCTCTAATCCTCTTCAAAATGAATTATATCTAATTTATCCCCCTAAATCCCCTGCAGAGAGGGATTTCATATATCTCTTGCCTGGATTTTGCGCAACGACCTAATTTTCCGAAATCCAGGGAAATTCGAAGCGATTTTGAACGAAAGTGAGGAAAAGTGAAATCGTAATAATCGTAAATAGATGACAATTAAACTTTAATGGGAATTCCAAGTCTTCGGTGATAATTTGATTGGATTTAATCTGATCATGAACATCTTTTCCTGATTTTTTGTAATATTTTCAAGAACTATTGGTATTATTTGAAATACGATACTATTGAAAATATGCGCAGTACGTTAATGCTGTTGTTTGATTATATTGATCATGTTATTGCTTGAATTATATTTGCATTTCTTCAAATAATTGAATTAAGCTGAAAAAGTTTACATAGGCTTTCTCCCCGAACACGTTCGGCGAATTCATCATCGTTCGGCTTGAAGAAGCCGTTGCACTTTTCGGGAGACCATTCGATGACGGCGATGAAAACGAACTGAACAATCAGCAATCATTCGTGAAAAATAAACGACGGTGTAATTTAGCGCAAACCGGAGACTGATCCAGAAAAATTTTCTCACATTAAACTTGTTTTGACGAAAAAGTACCAAAGCAATATTTTTCACATACAGTGAAGAGGATAAGTAGTTATTATCATTGGAGCAGGTTGTAAGATGTCAAAATTTCGAGTAATGTTTAGATTGGCGACCGGTCAGGATACTTCTTTAACGAAAGAAAAATATTGAAATACACTATTTATGTGAAACGTATTTTAGTCATATCTTTGAAAAGATGAGAAAGTTGTTTATGATTGGGTATCGAAATTTTCTAAATGAGAAAACATTGCAAAGTTTGCCTGGTGAACGGTAATGATGATCGGACGTCGTTCGTCGATGACATCGTGGAGAGGAACGGCTGCACGCCCCCGCCGTGCGAACGGGGCGATAGACGGTTGCTCTGAAACTCCGATAATCACCGATAACGACCGATAAAGGACGATAAATGTGATAAAAAAAATGAAATTCTGAACAAGTGCAATGAAGAATCGGGCATCTCTCAGCGAACCCTATGATAGATTGTTAACTTTGGAAATTCATCGCTTCAAACACGAGAGTATAATATTTCAGTGATATGCTGAAAAGATAATAGATTTTAGAATATATGGTATAAGAAGTGATAATTTTATGAACTTTTAATAGTAGACCGAGATGCACTATAGTCTAAAATAGAAGTTTAGACGTTTTTTTGATAATTTAGAGTCAATTATTTGTAATGCGGTAAAATAGTACCCGTTTGCCACTAAAATGACTAAAAGTCCAGGTAGTAATGAACGACATTATTTCGTATACAATTTTAGCCCATAGAATAACAAACAGAATATGAATAAAAAGTGCGCAAAATAATCCTATTAGAATGAGTTACTAGCTAATCTGATAGTAGGAAAATAGTTTATCGGTAGAGTACGTTTTCAAGAATACAGAGGAGTGATTATCATTTGAGCGCGGTTGCAAGATTACGAAAGAAATGGTATCAATCATGTAATATCTAAGAAAAAACTCCATGTTAAAAGATATCCCAGAAATCTATCCGGAATAATTTGAATGAAATTGCTAGAGATCGAGATAGTTTCACTAATTGTGTGTTGAAGCATAATCTTGCAAAACCGGATGGATTATCGAAAAATTCGGGAAATGAGATCAGATCGTTAAAAAAATGAACAGGAGAGCCATTACATTGACGCGCGGAAGAGTCGGAAAAGTTAGTGATTGGAAGAATGAACACATGGAACGCGAATCGCATAGAAAATAGGCAAGGAAAGCCTTGAAACATCGAAAATTCGTGTTAACACAGGATAGTTGATTCGGGATTTTCTGATTGAAAGTTAATTTTAAAGAAACAGAAAATGTCATATGTTTCAAGATATTTCATAGATTTATAGCTATAACTCACTGTGATAGAAGAAACAGTGCGTTTTATTGATAACAGTATTTCAGAAAATGATAAATTCTAAAATACGCATCAACATTTCGCTAACCAAAAATAAAGGAATTTAAATCAATAGATAGATTAACGATTGAAGTGCGAAAATGTTTCAAAAATAAAGAATAGCCTCGAAAACTGCCTAGACTGTCGTCAATATCTGGCTATATCCCTATATCCTTGGATAGAGTGCTAGGATGAAAGAAATAGGATGCGCGAGAGAGGGACCACTCAATGAGCTGTCTCACATTATGGCCAAATGTCCGAGGTCAAGCTGCTCATTCGAGATATGCCAAATGGTTTAGGATATAGAATTTCCTATCCTTCAACACAGGAAAGAGAATCCCTATTTGAATCTGCCGTTCTGACCATTTATGGCGCATTTGTAAGAGCAATATAAAGTGTGCATAAGAAATAACGGATCTATGCATACAAAAGCAGCTATTGGAAGAACATGGTATTTCTAAGGGCCTCATAAATGTTATAAGAGATGTATAGTTGATTGGAGAGAACGTCGATATTCAAAAATTACGCTATTCGTCTCTCGTTTCTCTTCTACGCGACTCACTATTTCGTTCCTGCAACATTCGATTTCTAATTGCTGCATGAATATCGACTTTCTCTTTAGCTAACGATAGGAGGAGGGATTAAGGTTTAAAGTTTGGGTTTAGATTTGTGAAATATTGAAACTTATATTATTTCAATGATCTTTAAAAAGTGAAGTTAATGAATATGGTCAAGAAATAGCGAAATTTATTGGTAGGTTTCAATCGAATCCTTAGGCGTGGAAAGCTTCAATATGAACAATGAATTGCTCCCGCTTTGCGCTTTCAATTGTACAAAATTTGAACCAAAAAATCAAGACTTCAAGAAAATTGAATCGACAGTCTGTGTTTTTCGTTAATATGCCTCATATACTCATATCTCAATCCCCGATCTAATAAAAACGCATCGAAAATGTTGAAGATTCAGTCAAAGAAAATCTGCGTAAAAAGTGAGAGTCAAAAATTAGAAGGATTAGGGAAATTAACCATAAAGAAATCGATTAAAAAACTTTCGATAAATTAATTGTAAGTTGCAGGTTAAATAAAGAAAGAAAGAAATAATGTTTTACTGATAGTTATCTCGTGAAAAAGATTATCAGGCTATCCCTAATGTAAAGTGAGTAGGGTGTAAAAAGTAAAGTCAAGCCGAGAATTTTCGTAATGAGATCCAAAAATAATTTCAGCAAGTGTCCTCCGGCCCTGTTATTAGTCGGTCAAAAGACTTTAGTCCGAAACCTCAAGACAAAATTGATTGGTGTAAAATTCTCCGTATCTTGGATCAATTTTTCGTCCCCTTCCTAGCGCTATTTTGCAATTTCTTTGTCATACATTTATTTTCGCTATCAACGAAGAGTAGCTTTATCTCTTGAGCTAGAGGATTTTTGCACCTTTACCCGCTTTCTCTAGATCTTGTCTGATCGTCTAGGTTATCCCTAATCTTATCATTATCACCTTTATCTTTAGATTTTGTCTAACTTCTTTTCTCTTTCCAAAATTTCAACACTATTTCCCGATCTTTCAAGATGGAGCCTCACATGTGCGTAAAGCTGCCAAAATGACAATTGTCTTCGAGATCTATTTTTCTCTAGCCTCTCTTCAAGATCCTTTACTATTTCTCCCTAACTTTTTGCTTTGATACTCTCAAAAATCAGAGATATTTCGGGATGCAATGATAAAATCGAAATTGCTGGAAGGAGGGCTATTTTGAAAGAGCGAGATTTATCACCGGATGGGTACATGCGAAAAAGTTGCATTCATATTTAGAAGAAAAAGAGGGTATGTTTAAAAATCTAAATATATGAAAAGTAAGATCTAATAATATTCATTAGAAACGTGAATGAAATCGAATATACATTATAAAAATAACTCAAATACGTTTGCAGATTTCTTTTCGGAAAGAGAAACAGGATATGTTTAACAAATTTTATATGATGGAACATTTCAAATAATAATCCAATGTATTTGTCGTCATATTTAGCTTTTAAAAATCGATAATATATAAGTTTTCAAATAGGAAAAAAAACTCACCAAAATGAATCGGCAATTGTCGTACGGTAGGACGTAGCTCATCGATTACCGATATTCTTTCAAAATATGTGCAAAATAATCAATAAAGTGCAATAAAATAAATAATAAGTGAAATATATAGTTCCAAAATAAATACTTTCAGTGTAGAAAATGTCACGTTGTCAACGAATCGGCACTCGGTGAAAAACTATACGGCGAAAGTACGCATGCAAAGCCAGGGCACGCTTGTTTTCTCTCAGTTAAACCGATACTCGACTCACCAGGGCGCAGAGTTGGTTCGAGTAGAAGAGAATAAACGAGAAGTGCATTTTCCCGGACGGCATTTTTCCCGATATGACTTATTACATGCCTCGGGAGCCGACCCGTACCGCGATTCGAGAAGCTTAGCACCGAACCCGAGCAGGTACTTCCCAACGTATGCCTCACCACGCAGAAAATAGACGTTGTTTTTCTTTTCCGCATGAAATAAACGATATATCTCAGGCACTTTCGGATATATATGATTTAACGTGGTGCTAGAAAGATTTTCGAACTACTTTCAGGAAGACAGGTGGTCCTACTGATATTGCATCATAGCGAAGTTTGACACATGTCAGATATTGACACCCCGCAAAATCCGGGTAAGATATAAAGAGAAAATTGAGGAAAAAAGAAACGAAGGATCATTTGCATCATAGCACGGTGGTGTTATTGATAAATAATCGATAACTATAAGGCCTTCTGTAGGTCCTTTGAAAATTTGACGAAACCAATATTACGAAATATCCATGCTCTCATGCACTTGAAATAAAGCAAAACCGATCAGAACAGAGCTATGACGTAATTTCAAGCTTTTTGTAGCAGCATAACAAAAATAGAAGCTTTTTACCATGCATTTTAATTTTCTCTCGATTTCTAGAATTTTCAGAAAAATCCCTATTTTAACATTTTTTGAGACCCTGGAAATCGAGTGTAACTTTTTGCTCGCGTCAAGTAAAATGTCACGAACCTCTGTTTCCTTGTCCTTGTCGCTTTTTTCTTCGACGGCGTTTTCCGGGGCCGTTGCAACTTTTTCGGGCGTTTTCTCAACTTTTTCGAGCGTTTTCTCAGCTTTTTCCAACTGTCCCTGTCTTTCTCCAGAATGATTCCCGGAAGATCCCAACTTTTCCCCAGCTTTGTTCTCAGAGTTCTGGTCGTTAGTTTCCGACATCCGACGATGTCTTGGTGAGAGGAAAGGGGAGTATTGGGCTGATGATGGAACCTGAAATTTAGTCCCCAGCTGGTGCAAAGTCTAACTTAGTATTAGGCCTGAATTTATTCTCAAAATGAATGTTAACTAGCAGCTAACAATATAAATGGTACCTGAGACGTCGACGCTGAGGGTATCAAAGATCGACTTCCAGATCTTAACGTCGGAGGAGCGTTCACATTACCGTACACACAAGCAAAACCCACGTTTCGACCTGAAATGAACAAAAATGTCTCAAGAATTTCTGTAAGTCAATTTAGAAATAAAGTTGATGATGTGCAATCTCGAAGCGAAGCGCAAAATAGCAATAGCTCAAATGAAAATGCGCCAAAAGCCGAAAGATTATTATTGAAAGCAGGATTCCAAGAATTTGACAATCAGACAATAAATTTTATTCAAATCTAATAGCAGGTGGGGCTAACTCGCCAAAATGATCTATTCTAACAAAGGCAATTTGAAAAACTAGTTGCATACGGGGCTGTAAATCAGGCCGATCCTTGCGTAATCGTTTTTTGTTCCTGTTCTCTTCAAGCTACAACCTCCATTATCTCTCGTCTCTTTCCTTTTCTTTGCTCCACTAAAGGGGAACATTGAATAGGCAGAGAAAAGGTAAGTGAGAATGGAATACGTCGCTGGCAGAGAAAAAGATGAAGGGAGAGAAGTAACTGCTGTTAAGTCCGATTTACAAACCTTGTTGCAGAATTTCATGTAAGATAGGGTAAAAATTGCTCGAGAAGAGATTCTTTTTATGCCATTTTGCTTGAAACTATGCAACTACTCAGGGCGATTCTCTTCATCCTTCTCCACCTCTACTTCTCCTAAGTTTTCTGGTTCTTCTAACGGCACAAATTTCGGCGGAGCACCGTTGGAAATTGCTTTCTTTTCGTGGTGGCGAGAGTTCACCAACCCTCCCCACCCAATGGGAAGAATGGGGTGGGTCGCCCTGAGTACTCTTCCAAGTTGTCCAAAACAATAATTAATGAAACCTGGTGCCGGTGGCGGCGAGAAGAGTCTGGCCATACGGTTTCCATGTGCTGTCTAAAGCTGATCTCCATTTAAAAAATTAGGGGTTTTCAACAGCCTTGTTGGTGGATCCGATCGGCCTGCCTGTGTATTCTCGCCATTTTCCTTTTTCTCTACCAGCGACGAACCCCATCCTCTCTCATCTCTTTCATTTTTCCTACTAATTCATTGTCCCTATTCAATAGAGCAGAAAAAAGTGACGAGAGAGAATGAGATGTGTCGCTGGTAGAGAAATAGAAAAAGGGTGAGAGTGCATGAAGATCAAATCCGTCAACAAACATGGTTTCAATCCAACCTTTGAAAATCTCTCCTTCTCTTTCCTGGCTCGAGACTCTTCCAGCTTCATCGAACATTTCACGTCTCTCAGAGTATCGTCAAGAGCGATTCTGACTTCTTTTTTATTTTCCAGAAAATATTTTCAAAAGTTACTTTTTCTCGCCCAGATTTGTGCTGTACTCCTTGTGGCGATTGAAGAAGAAAGTCGTTGACAGTGACTTGACCAGCTTGAACGGATTGCCGTCACTTCGGTTTCGGTGTCCAAACGATGTCATCTTGATGGTGAACCTCAGGAGAAGGTTTCGTTCTAAAAATATAAATCGGATTTAATAAAATCTAAGACCTTAATTTTATACAGACAAGTATAATGCATGTAAAGAATCGTGAAAGTAGCACACTGGTATGAATCATTCTTGAAGAGAGTAGATATTTCGTGAAACTTACATCAGTTAAACTAAATTGATTTGATTATGCAATACAATTACAAAAGCTAAAACAATCAATAAAGTTGAAAATGACATTAGTATTTCAGATTTGCAAAAGCCGATATCAGCTGCGAAATTGTAGCATGAAACAGGTAAGTGGAAAATTCGTGTAAGAACTCGACACCTATCCATCTATTCGATATCTTTGAAGTTCTGCGAGCACATGGCCTCTTAGAGTGGGTAATTCTTTTCCATCCTAACATTTTTCGGTTCAGCGAAGAAGATTCTTTTTTGCTGCTGCTCTTGTTTTCTGCACAATGTGCGTGTAGTTTTGCTGTGCTGTGCAGAGGAACTGCATTTTTTCCTAGCTTCACCCCACCCACTCTATTTTTGTCTTTCATTCTTTAAACCTCTATGTTATTATCATATATCATTCACTCTTTTTCCGGTTTTTTTTCTCTAAATCTAGTTTTCTTGGCTATTTTCTGATTTCTGTTATTTTGAATGTTTTCTTCACTATTTTTCTGACTTTATTTCTCTAGTTCAACGATGGTCCACACTATTTTCCCTTTTCTTTACGTCTGTATCATATCACTTCCTTTCAGTCAATCACTTTTCCTCTTGCAGCAGAAACAACAGCTGGGCTTTGATGAGTGAAAAGGTTGATCTTGGGATATTGACAATTCATGAGCAGGAAGCTTCGAGCCTAATCGATACCGGGTTGAAATGTTTCCGCAGAACACTTGATAAATCGATTTAGTGAAATTCGAAAAAGTGTTTAAAAATTTTAACTGATTATGAAAGTTGTGTTAGAACTTATTAGTTGTTTAGATAAAACAATTAATTATCGAACAAGAATTTGTCATTTGTTTCAGGACTTTTGATGATCACAGGATATAAATAATTGCTAATTTCGGAGATTCATTGTCGTCAATTAAAATTTTAAATAAGTACAGATCTGACACCATCCATACTGATGCTGAATTTGACAAATTTAAAGGAAAATAAAAACGTCATCAAATTTTCGAACCTCCTGAAAGGTTGACATTATGTCGTCACTCGATCTATTGATTGCGCATTAAATCTTCTGTAAATTTCAAATATTTTTCCCTACGTTTGAGGATAGACCACAAAAACCGGCTGGCAGTACGGCGTTGATTATCATGCAAATCCGCTATTTCACCAGGTCCTTTTTGTCAATTGCTCCAATTCTCCCAGAATTGGTTCACCGAAAAATTGACTAAATATTCAAGTTACCCGATTTTCAACGGGCTTTATTTTCTTACTAAAGTTTAGAATTTTTCAAACGAATGCCTGAAAACTGCATGTCCCGTATAAGAAATGGATTACATAATTTCTTCAATAATCGACAGGTAACTTACTTGAAAGATGCTAAAAAGGTAATAGTTTTAGGTCAATATTTTCGTTACCACGATAATGATCATGTTTTCAACGTTTGTGATATTTATTTCCCTAACAAGGCGGAGTTTTTGTAAGAAAATATTTTTAAAAACTCAATAGAAATGGTTGGTTTTTACAGTAAGCCCTTACGAGACGCAGAATTTCACGAGGGAGATAATTTTCCCCGACACAAATGTCGTCGAAGAGATGACGAACACGGTGCTGAGTTTGATGTTGCTTTTGTTCGCAGCGTTGTTCTTCGGCAAAATCGCGGAATATGCGAAATTGCCACCTTTAGTGGGTAGGTTTTGAGCCAATATTTTAAGTGTCAATTATTTTTTGCGTATGTTTCGAGAAATTTCTTATTAAATAGCCACCAGATTTTGTAATTTTTATCTGGATTATCGGAGAATTAAAAAAGTCATAAATTATAAAATATATGTAATCTGCGTTTCAAAAAGTTATATATTTCTAAAAATTAAAACTATTTTATTGGCTATAAGGTATTTTGCATCATATTATTAACTGCAAAACATTCAGGCTCGCTTATCTGCGGAATCATAGCGCGAAATATCTCATGCATTGACAATTTCCTCATCATCGTGCCAGCCTGGGACTTTACCATGCGACGTTTAGCCATGTGCAACATAATCATTCGATGGGCCATTAATATCGACGTCCCTTATTTACAGTCGAATTTGGTGTGTCGTTTCTACCGTATTGGGGTCAAATGAAGTGACAGTTCGTGCGTTAAAGAGCGCCGTTGCGAGAAATGCGCATATATTGCGCGTCACGACTATACGTGCAAAGAGAGGTGAGTCAGCGAGGGACAATGGAAAGAGTGATGGTACGCAATTTTCTCGGTGTCTCTCGCGTCTTTTCTTCCTATTTTCAACACACGACCCCTGTCACTTCGTTTGACCAGCACAATACTTTTAAACCTCTTACGAAAAAATCTCAAAGTGATTGTATCATGAGATAATTTTAACAAAATTAGAGTTTTATTGAAATATTGAAAATTTAGGCTCAAATAATGTTTTTCGGAATATTCTCCTCTTTATTAGAAGTCGTCAGCATAACTTCAGTCGCCTATTTCTTACTTCACTACACATTTCCTGTAGCAGTTTTGGCGGGGTACCAAAATATCTCTAAATACTCTAAATAAAAATCTGGAAATTGTTAAACTTTAGGGTTCAACTAGGTACCGCCTCGCCGGTAGTGAGCGTTCCAATCGTGATGAAGTTAAAACAGAAAGGGTGTAGTATTGAGAAGGTAATTTTTAATAAATTTGAAAATAAAAGTCCGGGGTTTTTTATTTTAAAATTTTTTCTTAAACTCGAATGATCCTATTGAAGTCAGATATCCTTTTATATAGTACTTCATTATGGGTGCTTTTACTTAAAGCAGCTCCAAATTAAAGAGGATCTTTAACTTAAATTACAACACCCTAAAATTATGATTTTCAAAGTTGCCTATTTTTCCAGAGAATGCAAAGTATCATCCCCGCAGCGTGCTGTTTCGACAATCTCATGTGCGTTAGCGTATTTTGTCTAACTATAGGACTTACGTATTCTCAAGGTTGGCCATGAATTTCGAAAATTAGT
This sequence comes from Diploscapter coronatus, assembly GCA_964036155.1. NCBI lineage: Eukaryota > Metazoa > Nematoda > Chromadorea > Rhabditida > Rhabditidae > Diploscapter > Diploscapter coronatus. Next base: position 2,064,264 of record OZ038423.1, read on the forward strand.
CAAATTTGCCCAATTTTAGAAGGATCCTTAGCATACACTCTGCATTTCTGCGGGCAGATATTCGCTTCGACGTTGGCGGCCTGTGCATTGGGTATGAAGATATAGAAGTTTGAAAACGTTTCAAGATAGGATAAGTCGGCCTTTTGTATTCCACACCTATTTTCTGAGAGGAGTAGGGTAGGGAGGTAGGGGAAAAGAAAACAAGTGGGTGCGGATTACAAGAGACCGATAAGGCCTACTGCATCATTACGAAAATGGTACTATATTTGAACGGCTTCGTAAATTCAAGATTTATCCAAGGTTCGTTATTTAGGATGGTTAGTGTGCTGGTTCCCCCGCTCAAATGAAGATCACACTCAACTCGCTCGAATTTTACTGATCGCTGTTATTTCTGTAGCGGCGATATTTTGTAATCCAAAAATTATTGATTTTTCCTGAAATATCGATTTATTTTTAGTTATGGCCGGTGTTGACGAGGCGTATTGCGGGATAATTGGAACGTTAGTTTTTGTTTGTTTTGCCACAACGAGATGGAGAATCGATAACCCCCAAAAGGTAGAGCAAATTTATTTTAAAACTAACACCGGAAATATGCATGGATAAAATTAACTCTGAATTTTCCGATTATTTTTTAAAACCTAGAAATTTTCGATGTAGAAATTGAAAAATAATGAAATTTTAGTGTTTTTTCATCATTAATGGAAGATGCAAAACGGCTGATTAAATTAAATTTTCTACTGCATTTTTTCTAATGATTTCCCTTGAAACGTACATTTTTAGGCCGTACCGATTGAAAGAGCATTCAACTCGACTTGGAACTTGCTGTTTTGTCCGATGTTGTTCGCGTTATTCGGAAGACGATTGTATTTTGAAAGTGTAAGTTTCAGAATTTATTAAGAAAAAGATAGTTATTTTTTTATACACTCACTTGTTTCCGATGGAATATTTACCACCAAACTTTTGGCGCCCAAAGTTAAACCTCGAAAATGTAAATTATCCATCCAATGAATCATGCCATCGTTTGGAAAATGTTATCACAAATATGCAATATATTATTTCATCGTCACAATTTAATTCAAATAAACTGACTACGGGATCAATTTGATCACTAATAACTAAAAGCAGTTACTTGATGAAGCATACATAATTTGATCTACTAAAAGATATCGCAGTTTATGATTTTCAGCTACCATCAAAACAATTACCATCATAACATTATAAATTAAAAGAGTCCAAAACTGTTTTGAAATATAATTCATAAATTCATTGTAGTTTCGTGATATTTGCAGTTACCAACCTGGGAACCTCTGTGGCATGCATTGACATTCTTCGGCATCGGTCTGGTCGCCAGATTAATCAGCGGTCTCATTGCGACGAGTTGTGGGGAATTCAGATTCAAGGAACAACTATTGCTTACTCTAGCCATGATGCCCAAGGCTACTGTGCAGGTAATTAAACTAGCTATTAGATTAATTGGGAATTAAGTTGGACAACTATGGTATCTGAAACTAATTAAACGGTAATTAAGCATCTTTAATTAGTCCATTTGAATTTAAAGTAGAGTAATTAAGTTGTACACGTGCTTAATAATGCGAATGTAATTAAATAATTAACTAGCACTAATTAAGGCTGCGTTAGCCCCAGGTTTAACGCGATTACTAACGATCAAACCAGAGCTGGACGATGAAATAAGGAGACTGGCTCAAATTGCGATTTTGGTGATATTGTTTAATTCCCCTATCGTCGACTATCTCTTAACGTTTCTTGGACCGAAACTATTGTCGAATTCTAACACAGGAAATGTAGGTTTAATTTTAGAATTATTTATTTAGATTTTAAACAAAAATATTTGATAAACTCAGGTAACATTGTAAACACAGCACACAACATTCAAGACCTCACGACATGCGAAATAGTGTAGGGGTAGGGGAAAAGAAACCCTATCAGGCAATATCCTACCCTAACCATACACACTATTTCACATGTCTTGAGGTCTTAGTATCGTGCGGTTTCCGAATAGCCGTGTAACTAAAATTATTCCTATTATACTAATTCATCTATTTCCAGATAGTAATCGTAACGACTCCCTCAGACGCGGATGATAATGCCTCTGTGACGACGTACAACCGAGCAGAGAAGATCGACGACGATGCCAATTCGATGGTGACCTTCAAGCAATTCCGGTCACTTTACGCAAGTCAATACGATCACCCATTCAACCAGAAACCTTACGCTATAGATCGATATTAAAATTAGCATAATTTAATATATCTGAGCACTTTTCATCACTTTTTATATTTGATTTCTTGGTAAAATAGGAATATTTTGAAACCTCAGGCCTACTAAACATCAAAATATGATGAAGAATGATAAGGAGATTCTCTTCACCCACAATTTCGCATGACTTGAAGTTTCAAATTGTCGTAGCAAAATATTCAAATTGTATTTGCAAAGTCAAGATCAACATAATTATAATTCCTGATTATTGATGGTCATGATGCTTTGTGATTAATTATCAAAAACAAATTACCGAACGAAACAAAGATACTGTATTTCGAACAAAAATCATTTACTCTAGTCTGCTTGCCGTTCAGACGTTTTTGCGCATAACTTTTCAGATGTTGTTGATTTGAATGAAATCAAATTTTTATTAAAGTTTTGTGAAATTATGAAATAGCCGTTATACACCGGAAATATAATTTTAAATGAACCGTAATTTTCATGCTAGTTAGAAATCTAAATCGAATCTCCCCAGAGTGCAAAATTGTGGACTTAAAAATAAATGTCATGTAGTTTTTAAAGGCAAGATTCCAACGAAAATGTAAAGCGTACAACTCGCACTTGTTATAACTGTAAACTGTAAACTTCGGAACCGAAGAATACACAATATATGGTAGATATTTAAACCCGTAGATAATATGCACGGTAAAGATTATTTGATTCCAGAGCTGTCGGTAAAGAGCTTGCTGATGATTGTTTATAAACACTCATCACATGAGAAAGCACAGGAAGGACAAAAATGGTTATGATATTGCGCATGTTATACTGGATAAGGATTTACACTCCGCCGACAGCCCTGCCTGATTCAATTTTATCGAACTATGCAGAAATTGTTGGAGCTTAGTCAAAAATCACTGGAAGTTTCAAGATTTTCATAAAATTTCTTTGAATATGTCTCAAATAGGCTTTTATGAAGTGTGATTTATGCATAGTTTAATCTTTGTGTCTTATCCGAATTCATAGCAAATTACTTGTGTCATTACTATTCATTCTCTCGACGATGATTGTCGACGCTCTGTGCCCGTTATTATTCCCATTCTTCAAAATGATAGCTTTTCCGTTATCTTTATCGCCCAAAAGGTATTCTTCAGTAATTAACGATTTTCTTGTGGCGGGGCAACCATCTAAAATTTTAATTTAAACAAATTATTTTAGGCCTAAATAATTGGAAGATATTTCAAATTAATCCTAACCGAACCTAGACAAAAGATGATGAAAAATAAAACTTAGTAAATTTCAAAAATACCTGTAACAAATCTGGGCCTTGAAGTCTGTTTTATCCGTAAGCATGGTATGGCTCGGGCGAATTCTTCTCTGAAAATATTCTTTTAATTTTTCTATTTCCCAAAAAATTTTGTAGACCCTCATTTCTAGGTTGAAAGCCACCTTCGTTTTCAATTTTGCCGACAATATTGGCTACGTTTTTCTTTGTTTATTTTGCTTAGAGGGTTTTTATGAAACCCCAGACATTGCAATGCTGTAGTTATCCAAAAATGCATTATTTATCGGAAATTAGAAGTCAAAAATCAAAGAGTTGGAATTTTGCAAAATACTTTCTTTTTTTTTTTAAATTTTGGATGGCATTTCTGGATGAGATAATTTTACTCCCACTCTCGCCTTCTTTTAACTATTATTAGATAAAACAACGCAAAATCCTATCCTCAAAGGTAGACAGTTTTGAAATGACGAGACCTCTAGTTAGGGAAAGGCGAAGGTGGAAGATAGGGCAAAATAGTGTGAGAAAGGATAGGTATCGTCATCCTGTCTGGCATTTCGTCATTTCTAAGTTGACTCAAAAGTATAAGTGAAAAAGTTGACCTAAATTGCTCGGACAAAAACGAGTACAGAATCGGATTCCAACATGTTGACGTCATTGAAAATAAATGAGCACAGAAGAACATCATTATGAAGTAGGGCTTGATCAGGGAATCCCATTTCAAATCTCGAAGAATGTTTCTTAAATGTTATGTCAAAATTATGCTTCAAATAATATAATATTTAATATACCCAATTTAATATCAAGTATTGTAATTTATCCAACAAAATAATAAAAAACATTGAAATCTGTTTTCAGATATTTGTGTATTAAATATTGATATTGTAAAATTAATTGATGCATTGTTACTATTGATTGGATAATAAGTAAACATAAAACTATTTAATAAAAAATCTTACAATAGATTGAACGGAAACCAACAAACAGCGAATATAACGACCATAGTGATTAACATCCTCAGTAGTCGCTTCTTTCTAAAACGCAGTTTAATATTAAATTATGAAATAATTGAATAAATTAACCGATTAGTTTCAAGCACTGATTCTCTGACAACCCGTCGTCGATTCAGAAACACCCAAATACTAATGTACGAGATGCCGATGAGGATGAATGGCACGACGAACTGAAAATTGGATATTTGAAAATTAGTTATTCTGTAGAATTTGAATAATACGACCTTTTGCCCATTGAAAAGATAAATATAGAAAAAGATCAGTAAAGTTTTAAAACATAATTATTTTCTGTAAATTAGTCATAATGCTGATCTTATTATGATTGCAGAACTTTTAATAATTTATGGCAGCCTTAAAAACGCAAAATGTTATTTTATTTGCTCTCACTGCTGTCGAAGTATTGTTAATGACTGACTACTTGAGACATTATAAATGGTGCATAGATTCAAATATGCAAAGTGTGCACTGCGTAATTTCAAATAGTCATTAAATTCATTCCTTGAACTATTGAAATGTCTATTCGCTTGCAACAACGCGCTAACTTCCATATACCAAATTTACACTAGTTTTAGTTTGTCTCAAATAGTCGATCATCGATAATACTAGTTATTGATCAAAATTAATGCACAGCGATCAATTTTTAGTCATATATCAACGACAAAAATTGACCTGTAACAATAGAACCGTCGTTCCATAAATCGATCTCAGTCTCGTATTCGACCAATCCTCCGAACACATCATGAAGTTGCAGGGCAGTGGAATGTAGTTCAGCTTCATGTTGTAGGCGTAGGGCATAACCAAACACAGAGAACAGCCCCAGATGAGAGAGATTACCATTATGCAGGTCTGGAAAATAATTTTTAACTTATTATTTTTTATGATACTTGCAATTTTTAAAACATATCGTTTGTACGACTTTTAAAAGCAGAAATGCACGAGTATTGGCTAGAAATTTTTCTCAGAAGTCTAAATTATTGATGAGCGAAATTTTTCGTCATCATGTAAACTTTCACAAACACGTCGATATTTTAGGTGGGGAAATAAGGAGTGTAATTTGATTATCGTGAGAAAGAGCTTCCATCAGAAAAAATAAAAGATTTAGATCGGAAATAAGTTTCGAAAGTTTTCACAAAATATTAAAATGATGATTTGCCGCTAACAATTAGATTTGTTCAGATGAATGATAAAACTTGTCCTTAAAATATTAAAACATTTTAACAGGAATAGTATAATTATCTTAAATCTTAAACTAAATAGTTAACTTACTCTCATCGACATCCTGTCATTGATATTAGTGGATTGTGAGTGATGTACTATCACCAAATATCTATCAATAGCAATAGCGGTTAAAGTCATCGTACTGATGAATATACTGGTCCCTAAAATACCCAAATTTAAAAATCGGTAAAATTTACCTAACCTTGAAAAAGCGGTAGCCCATGACACAACGCTCCGCCCCATATCCAATGACCTTTATAGTAATACATCGGTGTTAGCCAGAGTGATCTGAAATTTGAAAATTAACATATTTTCATATTTTAGGTCAATTTTTGTGTATGCCTCGTGATTTTCAACTTCATTACACTTGGTTTGCTATATTTTGCGATTTTCCCGCCAAAATTTCTCGTTCGATTCGGTATTTATCCGAATGTAAAAGTGTCATTTCCTGAGGGATAATTCGAAATTTTGCCAAAACTACATGATTCTTCCAGGCATTTAGGTTTTTGAATAAAACGCCCACAATTGCATAACAATTTATTCGGGAGGTTTATTGAAACTGAATCATTCATCAAGATTGCGCAAAAATGACACGTTACAAAATTTTGGGATGAAAATAGGATCTTTTCTCTAACATAAGAAGACGCTTTTCTAGACTCATAATCAAGAATAATTCATAACAATATTTGGAAAAAGATCATGTTTCGTCGAATTTTAAGAAAGTACAACTTCTATTTCATTTATTATAGTTGACACATATGCCGTAATAGTCAAATATCGCAATTTAACTATCAAATGTAAAACTCACGTAAAATTGACGAGTAGATCCGAAATGGCCAAATTTGTGATGAACACATTTGTCACGGTCTGCATCTTCTTGCAGGTCATGACGACGTAAATCACGAGCGCGTTTCCCGAAACCGCGACGATGAAAACCGTCACGTACAGGAACAGAAATGTGTAGCGAATTAGGGCCACGTCCATCGGGTTCTCAAACATCAAATATTCACAATTTTAGTCTTTAAAGTTTGCACTTTCAATTACAATTACTTCCTTCTGGCAATAATTATGTTGTCTGAACCTCAGCAACATCTTTTATGCAAAATGCTCTTGCATCTAATATTCAAACTGCTTGAATTATCATCAGGACTAGTAAAAGTAATAGTTTTCTACTTCTAATATCAGAAGTGCTCATGAGTCATGTCGTAAATAGCAAACAAATACAATTTAAGTTGACAACCTGGAAAAAACAAGACAACGAAATAGTATTGAAGAGGAAATATACAAGACCTTTCCCCTACCCTACCCTATACTAGTTCGTATTTCTTGTCGTCTTGTTTTCCAGATTGCCTTATAAAAGTTCTTTAATTACGATGATTCATTTAATAATATTTAGATTAAACTACTCACATTAGGCATCCGACATTTGGCATTATAGTCGGCCTCAGCGATCGAGCTCAAGTCGACGAGACTCTCGTTCGCCATTTCTCAGCCGGTTTTAGAAACGAAATTAGGCAGACGGCGGCTGCTCCTAAAATTATTTAAAATGGGTTTTTTTCTTAAATAATTTTATGTCAATACCCTTGCACGAATTATTTGAAACATATGATGAAAGATTTTGTAGAAGAAAATGAAAGTATAAGATGAATGGAAGTTATTTAAATTGGACGATTTATATGAAAACAGCAATACGTGTCTTACACTATTCAACTTAAAAATATCGGAATTATATGAAACCTAGCTAATTAAAACCAAAATATCAATAGATTTTGATGATTATATGCATCAAATGCACCTCTAGGATTGCCCAAAACGATGAAACTGGTCTCAGACCAAATTATGAAACGTAAATAACTTCTTTATTTATCGCCGAAAACAAAATACTATGATTTGTCCCAAAAACGTTCGGTTTGAATTACTGATGAAGCCATAATGTGTTCGCCAAATAATAAAGTAAAGAAACCAACATTTCTCTAATCCTATGATAAAACATAGGTTTAAAAAGTGCCTAGAACTTCGCGTGCAATATTTGAAGCACACAATTCTATAATCATATGACAAAGAATGGCCCCTAAGAAACTTCTAAAATATAAAATGAAAAATTCAAAAGCTAAAATAACAAAGATCAACGTTATCAATTTTAGGAACACTTGATTTGGAGCGATTGTTATTTTAGGATTATTTCAGCAAGAAAAGTGCTAAAGTCATTAAAATTTTTATAGCCGATGTAAATACAACTATAAAGTGCGACGAGAGACAGGATATGACAGGAAATCGATTCTAAATATGGGGATGAAAATGTCAGCTAAAAATGAAACAGAATTTAGGGAAAATCGCCATTGAAATTTATAAAACGATCAAAGTGATGTCAAATCTGAAATATCAATGGTTCTTTTTGGTGAAAGATATAAATTTTCAAATATTATAAATGAAATTTTGCACTACATTATTAAGTTCAAAATTATGTTTTAAAACGGGAAAATTTTTGTGTTGAAATTTTCAGATACTTTGAAATATGATAATATGCAATTTAGATTCGAATTGTAGCTATGTAATTAAATTGTCACGAGAATGATATCAAGACTGGTGGTAAAATGTAAAATAATGAAAGTCAAGATAAAGATTTCTTAAGATTAAAGAATATTTATGGAAAGGTATAGGATTAATCTAATAATTTCATTATCAATCCTTCACTAATTTAACCGGAAACCTTTCTTTAAATGGCCGAGTTCAGATTATTTATAATTCGAATATTTAACGTCGTATAAAATGTGGGTTTAAATGCGTATGCTTAACCATATGGCCTGACCATTTCGAATTCACATGTGATGCCTTTAGTCGAGGAAGAAGTTAGCGACGATAAATTTTTCAAGGGGAGCCTAAATTTTCCAAGGCACAAATTTTCGAGATCGATTTTTTTCTTGGTGTTTCAAATTCAACCCACATTTTTTCGTGCAACGCATTAACTCCGTGAGAAAATATTGCAACAGGGGCAAAAGTGGGGGAGAATTTTGAGATCGAACCAGGAAAAATTCAGAAGAATGCCAAAATCATAAGGCATGAGAGAGCTTTTCAAATCAAACATCCGAAAAATTTAGGCTAGGCAGAAAATATATTGTTAAGTTTAAATTTTCAAGATAAGAATGAGAAATTTTGAATTTTCGATATTCTAGAATAGCATGCATATTCATGAAGTATTTGCGCTGAAATTTCCGAGTATAATAACGTGATAGTGCAAAGGTAAAGAGCCACTAATGAAGTCTATTCTTTGAAAATACCATGAAAAATCGAGGAAGTGTTTATTTTAAGAAAATGTTTAGAATTACCGAAACAAGCTCCTCTTTCTTATCTGCGTTCAAAAATTCCCTCAGATATCGAACTAACCTAATTTCGAGCCGACGGGCTTAAATATCCAAGAGAATTTCTTGCAGATAAGGTCAGGGTTCATTCCTTAAAATTTCTATTCAAATGACAGAGGATAGGGATTTAAAATCGGCTGAAGATACGACATTAGATAAGATTTTCCGACTCTTTACCCAATTTTACCGATCAGGAAATGGCATGAATACGCTCGTGCCTGGAGAACTAAGGAACCCCCGAAAATTTTTGAAAAAGTGAAATCAGTCCCTTTATTCCTTTCTGAAAACATTCTAAAGGTTCAAAGCTCGGAGAAAAATTTAGGGAATCGGTAAATTTCTCGAGTTAATTTGTCTGAAAGAATTCGAAGTTTTCAAATTTTTCAAAAATAGCCCGAATTTGGTCAGATTTTCTATACAAATCTGATAATAAACTAGGTAGATTTCGAAAAAATTTAGCAAAAAAAGTGGACAATCGCTTATTTGGGCGAAATCAAATGTGGGAGTTTTAAAGCCGCGTTTTTTCGACGAAAAGTAAAATTGCCGGTTAATCTGGGACATTTTGCGTGAGCTTCCTGGGGGTTTTTTCGGGGCGGCTTTTTTGAGGAGGTCCCTCTCAAATAAGCCACTTTTTGGACGTTTGAAACCTCAAGTATTGACTGGAAGAGAAAATTACGAGAGGTAGACATATTGGAGGTGGAATTTTTGAGGATTATTTAGAATACAAAGAAAAATAAAGAATCAACAAAATGGCTATTAGATTTATCTGCAAGTTTTTTTAAACTTATTATATTTAAGCCATACCTTTGCAAGAGCATCATCAAATTAAAAAAAAGAGAAAAGTATTATTGTTCTTACGAAATCTCAAAACCTATTCGCCACCTTAACTTTGGTCAGAGCGTTCATTTCCCAAGAAAAAATCTCAAAATTACACCTTTTCAACAAAAATATCCCTTCTTGAAAACTGCGTCTAATAAACATGACAATTACATGATTTACGTGGAGAATTGAACGATCAAAAATTCTTGCGAATCGTAAAAATGTGCACAAATCTCGACGAATTTCTAAGAAATAATAAAATTCGGTACTCCGAATTTTAGAGTCAACAAAAACCGCTCTCAAGGGGGTCGTTTGAGACGAGGAAATTCATAGATAAGGCGGGAAATAATGTGTTTATGCTAAAGATTCTGGAATTTTAAATTCGGCAATAAATGTTCTAGAACTTCCAAAATTTTAAATATTTTCAGATAACAAGTTTTTTTTCATTTGTTGTCGTTGTTTTAGATTTTGGTATTAAAAACAAATTACTAATCCTATTAATGAAGAACAAAACTACAATTTTAATGAAGCATATGGTGTCTGAGATTAAATATAGTTAATCAAATAGATTGTAATCGAGATTCAAAGAAATGCATTTGATCTAATAGAAGAATCCATAGTCATTAAATCTTTCACATTTTTACAAACAAAAGGTTAAAAATTGAAAAACACGCTTAGCGTGCGTGTGCAAAGTTTATGTTTAATTCCATGAATGATAGATACTTGAGAGAGGCAAGGACCTCGTGAATATTGCATAAAATTCCGAAAGAATCGCGCTAGAACCTGACATTCCTTAACTATCATTTGATATATGTCTAGTTTCATATGCAACAATGATATTTCAAATGAAGGGTTAAATATTCCAAATCTAAAGATGTGTTTCTAAAAATTTCAAATATGAAAGAGTTTTGAAAGTTAGGGTTAATCTTTTCCGGCTTTCCGATTTGTTATAAAATTTCAAAATATCAAATGATAAGTTTCAAAATTTCAAATTAGAAACAATATCACAGACTTAAGAATACAAAATTTGGATTTTTTAAAAGGGCATTGTCAAAAGCATACATACATTAGCAAAAAAATTCCTGCGTAATAATACAAATACTCTGTCATTCTGCCCTATGCTTAGCCATACGAGGAGGCTAGAAACACAGAGCCGAAGCATTCATGAATATTGTCAAGGCGGAATAAGCCATCCTGGCGACCGGAAAAAGTGCCCATTGTTCTACGGAAATGGACCGGAAGATAAAATCAAAATAGCGGAAGAAAAATAAATGGAACACTAGAATGCTACATTTTCCTAAACAAGAAAATTTAGGTTCTGAATCATAAAAGATTGGGACTCGATAGTAAAATATGTCTAGAGCCAATAAAAATCGAACTTGTACCAGAAAAATTGGAGTAGACTTTAGAACAAATGAATCCCATATAAAAAATGAAATTTTGTCAAAGAGGGGGAGATAAAAACTACGAAGATTTGGCCCCAAACCTAAAAATGCGACTTTCACGATAAAATGAGTCAAAGTTTAGTGCCAAAGCACGAAAAATTGGTCTCGATTCTCAAAAAATGGGCACTTGTAAAAAATGGTGGAACACATGGATTAGGAAATGACTAGTGGCAGCAGTGCATTTTCCGAGGTATTTGTTTTGCAAATGAAATATCTCAGCCGTTTTCGATCGACCATTCTTCAACATGGGACCCATAATTTTCGCAAAGGGCAACGGAGAAGACATATTGGTGGGTTTTGTTAAACACATGGGTTTGGAAAACTAAAGACATTCGATTTTGACAAATCATTGAGATTATCGGATTTTAGCAACTCTTTGAGCGACGAAAGTTGAAAGTACATTAGATACGTTATTACTGGAAAAACCCAAATAGAGAGGCATTTCTCTCTCCTTTGAAATTTGCCATAAACTATAAACCAAATAATAATAAACTAAACGATAATTAGCTATAAAATAAATTTGAACCTATTGTGAAATGAGGGATTTGGTAATGCTAATAATAATTGATAAAAAAAGGTCCACATTTCTAAAATTTTGAAACATCCTAAATTAAAAAAATGTAATCAGATAACCAAGAAGTGTTCTTCTTTGGGCACACATTTTTGGGTTTGAAATTTCAGCCGCTATTTTTCTCGTGACTTAGGAGCAACTCTAAATTAGGAATCGAAAGTTTCTGCCAAAATTCGAGATTTTCGGATCTAAAAATCGGGAGAAAATCAGACAACTTTTTCGAGCGAGAAAAATCTCGAATTTCATTCAAATGAGCACGTAAATTGTAAGGTTTGAATTGGAAAGAAATACACATTTTGAATGTGTTGCGCAAAAATAAGGAAAAAAGATTTAGAAAATTCGAAATTGAGGTGTCGGAATCAGAAAAATTTCTAACCTCGAAATTTTAAAGCCCGGCATAAACTGACGACGAGAAAATCAGTATGCATCTTAGAATTTTTGAGGTCCGTGTCAGAAAAATCGACATAGTTCGCAATTTAAAATTTCGAAACTAGATAGATGACGATGAAATGCACCCATTCTCGATCAGCGAATGCGCGGATTAGTCGTAAAGTCTCTTCTCTTGCAAAAATAAGAAAATAGATCGAAATTGTTGAATGAGTTACGTGTTCCGATTTGGGTAAATTGGCCACGTAATTGCACGCTTCCTTATTTTCACACCGTTAAGCGAGAAAAACCTAAGAGCTAAGAACTAAGCACTAAAGAACTCGCGAAGAGTTTTCGAGAAAAATAGCAAACTATAAAAGTCTAAAATATAAAAATATATAAGTTATAGAGTTCAAAGACAAATTCACCATACATCAAATGACATAAAATCCTATATGATTTTGAAAATTTTGAAGATATATAATAAAAAAGCGGAACTTCTGCTATTTTTTATAAATTATTCCCGAAGATCAGCAAAAAATCGAATAATCTAATATTCCATCCGACTTGCAGATTTTTAAAACCGAACAAAATTTGGAATCGCTCAAAAATTCCTCGCAAAATCTTTCAGGCAGAAATTTTCGAATCCAAACCTAGGAATAATAATAAAACTTGTCGCATAAATAAGCAAATAAAGCCGAATGCTCTCTCGCATGTCAAAATCTTGCCGCATAAATCTATAAGGTCTCCCCCCTTCTTGCAATAAGTATAATGGAATAATAGAGTACGAAAGCATGGACAACTAAAAATTCCTTTCCCGCATAAAATTCTGATTTTCAATGAGTTTTTGGTAGAGGTTGATGATTTTTGGATCAAAATAAACGATATCTTATGCTAAATAAGTAAGGCTAAAGCTTTTCGAGAAGTTTTTGACAGTTCTAGAAAAACTTAGACTCAAAACAATCCTTGAAAAGAGCTATATATTTTAAAGTGGCCTTAGCCTGGACTCACGAAACCAAAAACAAGTCCCAAAAGATGAATGTTCACATAATTTTGTTCAGTTCTGGAAATTTAGAATCGAAATATTCCTAAGATCATTCCAAGTAAGTAAATAAACTTTGTCATAAATTGTTATTATTCAAGACATTTATGTCAAAACAAATAAAAGTTATTGAATATTATTTTCAGATAGAATTTTTCTGTAACATGCAAAAATTCTAGAGCATTATTCGAAATGTTAAATAAGATGAAACCAGAAAGACTCCAAAACGTAGAAAATCTAGGTAAAAATTACGCCGAATCCTGGCAAAACCATGTGGCGCAATTTCAATAAATTAAGGGACGCAATGTGTCTCATTTGGAGCTCGAAATTGAGATTTCTAGGAGAATGAAAAATTCTGCGAGCCTTTGGAAGCAAAATGTAAATGCACGGGGATAATGAAATCATGAAAGTCGAATAATGAAATAATGAAAACGAGGGAGGGTGCAAACCTGTGATAACGAGATTTAAAGTGTTTAAATTAAAATGAACATTTGCAGGATAATTCAAAGATGAGAGAGATATTTGAGTAATTATAAATGCTATGAATAGTCTGATATAATCATTAAAAATTGGAAGAATAATCGTTAGTTTCATGAATCATATCTCGAACATTAAAAAACTATACGGTTTCTAAGATGCTCAATATTATGCAAAGTGATAAAAAACCAAAATCAAAATTCCATGAAATCAAAAGTTCAAGAAAAATAATTAAACTTTGCACGTTCGAAAAAATGAAACCTCAAAAATATGCATGTTGAAATGAAACCCTTACTAATCTGGGCTTTCAAAGATTCAATATATCTTATTTTAGTGGATATATGAAATCTCTGCTTTGTGGGTGTGACAAAAGGAGGAAAGACTTGTGGATTTTGGGGCTGAAAAACGACAGGGTGTCGGCTTGGGGGCCGGAAATACGGGAAATGAAACCCTAAAGTGGAGGGAAATCCAGCCGATATTAAGGTATAGTCGCCCAAAAATGGCTAGGATATAAAAATATAAAGCTGAAATAGAACTCCGCCCTCTAAAACCAAGCGTAAACCAATGTATGAAATCGCAAAATTTCGGGGGTTTTGCAGGGGAGATTTTGGAATGTTTGCGTTTACGTATAACTACTAGATCAAATATATCGCAACACGGGGAAATTTGTGCTATATGGTGAGGCATAACTTTGAAATATGGACTGGGATAATGAAAATTTAGCTCGAGTAGACGAAATATGAGTGAAATTGGTGACATTTATGGCTTGAAACAGATGCACAAACTGGGAAGACCCACAAAGCGAATACGTCCAGATCAGCCTACAAGTTAAATAGATTGAAATGAATCAGTATATTGCGACCTAGGATGATGAAAGAAATGTTAGACTGAGGGCAAAATTAAGATTGGCTCAACTTATTTAGAATAGGAATAGTCAAGATTACGGTGATCATGTTTGAACTTGAAAGTGTCTAGTTTATATAATACCTGGGATCACTATCGAATTTGATAAGTTAGGATTAGTGTAATTTTGAAACTAGAGGAGATTTAGAACAAACCGGAACGAAACTCTCTAAGTTTCGTGAACTGGAATGTGCAAAAGATAAACATAAAAATGCTCCACAAAGGTAAAATAATCCCTAGGTTATGCTTGCTTGTGAACACAAGCACATCATAGTTAGACGCCCTCTAAGACTATCGTCATTTCACGAAGTATGCTCTTAGTTTTGACCTAAGGTAGTCTGAAATCATTAAAATTGTGATTATTGAAGTTTCCAAAAATATAGCGATTCTAAGTTATGCTAATTAAATTTGTTAAGCACGGGTTGTAGATTTTAATATACCCATAAGATTTTTAGTTAAACAATTTTAAAAAGACGAATCATTGAAGTGACAATTGGAAAATACTTCCGAAAATAAGGTGATTTTGGCATAATTTAAATAAAACCGCCCGCTTTACGTAAATGGCTGACTACAACTTATTAAAGATTTTAGTAAATAAATTTGACAACTATTTAAATGGCATCACCACACATAAAATTCATCTTTGGTATGTCCATAGATAAGTATATTGAAGAAAGACGGATCGGGATGTTTATGCCTATATCCCCAGCCCCTAATTTAATGGAACCCAGAGCCTATTCTAGATTGCTGGAGAGTAAATGAAGGTATTTACAAATCAAAATTCCTGGAAAACTTAAGCAAAAAATCTCACCTCCTCGATTTTGCGAGGGTTCCTTAATTTTTGTTTTCCACCCAGACCATTTCTTAATTCCTCCTCCCTCTCAGGCAAATTAAAAAGGCTTCTTCTTCTTGTCTGAATTAGCCTCTTGAAAATGCGAAGAAAAATGGGAAAATAAACTTGTAGATCTAATTGTGCTGAGTAAAATAAAGGATCAACATGGGTAAATAATAATGTGCTTTGGGGTTTTGAAATAAAATCTAAGAGTTTCTCATGAAATTCATATTTAATGCTGAAAACAACACGTAATATTTGATGCACGAAAGCCTAAGGTTCAAAATGAACACATATGCAGGATTCAAAATTCTAAATAATGGTTAGATTTTACACAATTTCATTGGATCGTTGCTAAGGATATAAATAAACATATCATTCATAGAAATAAAAAATTCTATATATGTCATGCTGTGATATATGTAGATGAAGATTGGACATTGTCATATTAGATAGCCCAACTATGTTCATAAATAAAGAATCTTTGGTCCAAAATAATATGAGCCTAATAAATCTGATTTGATAAAGTCATATCTCGTTACCCAAATAAGTCATCGTGTCTAACAAATCAATAATCTGGAAAATATTAAGGAAAATGCCCCTTTGTTCTCCGATTTTCAATAAATACCTAAAATACAAATCTTAGACTTCAGAAACTCTAGAACAAATTTTATGTTAAAGGATGGGTCTTAAAACACTGATAATTTTTAATTCTGTTGTCCTTTAAAAATTTTGCTACAGTGTCATTTCAGAAAGATTTACTGAGATTTTCGAGGTTAGTTAGTTGGAACAAAAACCCTATGTCTATTTCCGGGAACTTTATTGCATCACCGTGCGCAAAAACAAGCGAGTAAATTTATGTTTTCTTTTCCTCTAAATTTTCAATGCTATTTCTTAGTCTGGACAGAAAATAGAATGAGAAATTAAGAGACGAAAAGAAGTCAGGAATGTAATTTCGTATTGCGCATTTAGGGTCCAAAATTTGCAAACTTTGTCCATATAAATAAGTAGATGAGATTTGCCACGCTTCAATAAAAATATACCGATTTCGAAAGAAAAAGCGCCTACAGAATTTCGATGAGATTTTCTTTTTGGGTGTTTCAGGAAATTTGAAGGAAAAGAAATGTTCTCATGAAATAATAACTGCTGTATACGATCTTCAAGTTTTATAATAAAATTAAAGATAAAATAATTCCGTTCAACATGCAAATTATAAAGACTGTTTAAAATAATTGAAAACTCATCTAAATTCCTACTAGGTTATTCAAGAAGTAGTTTATCTTTCGTAAAATTAGCATAATTTCTAAAAAGAAAATGAAAAAGATCGAACGAAAAATCGATGAAGCAGATATGATGAAACTCCAAGATATCGTTCCACGAATCTCATTGATAAAGACTATCTGAGTTCGCGATGGAATTCAAGTGTCTAAATATCAAGAAAGAAACTGATGACGATATATGCCAGCCTTCATTTCATCTTTCTCTCCCCTTCTTCGTTACAAGCGCCCGGTGTCCCCTCTTTATCTTTTCGTCTAGCTCAAGCTTATCTCTTTCTCTGCGCCTCTCAAATTCAAATTATCTCGCTAATTTTCTCTAAGTATTTCCGTCTTTTCGTCTCTCAAACTGAAGCTCTATTTCGTGATTCGATTTCTTTCCGCTTCTTTAATTTACTTTCTATTTCTCCGAATAATTTGGGGAGGGTTTCATTTTGTTGACATACGACCCGAAACCTTTGTCGAATTAATGAAGAAAACTCGTGTCTCGATTTCAAATAGGCTAAGCTAACGAAGGAATCCCTTTCCGTTGCGTGGTAATATAGAATCTTTAAAATATAAATACTCTAGCCGAAAATCTAACTTTTAACTTTCTACCCTTCAACATATAATATTCATAAGTGTGTAGATTAGGTTGCACGTACTTTGGGTTCAAATATTTATTTTTAATTTTAACCAATTCGAAATCATGCTATTTTGCGTAACGATAAAATCTCATCAATATATTAATGACACGTAGACTGTGATAGTATAAAGCATGAATTTAAATAATACTATTTGCCTTCGTTATGCCTCGCTTGAGTATCAGCGATCAGGTGTTTCTTGGCAAGAGCGACCTGAATTAAAAGATGTATGTTTCAAAAATTCTCTTATTCTGGTCTAAAGATAAATTTTCAATGCCATTCAATTTACTCAAATTTTAATTAAATAAATACGTTTCAACAAATTCGACATTTCGACATTTTATCTACAAAATAAGTCAATAGTCCTTTGTCTTTAACCTGTTCAAATAAAAGGCTCAAAAGCCAACCTCTTTTTCAAACTCGGGCAGTCCGGCTAAATAATCCCGTATTTCCATGAGAACTTGACCCATCATATTGTGACCTTTCCACGTTGACTTATTTGCCAAATCGGGGTCATCTAAAATGTCAGCCTTTTCTTTAAACTTTTCATTCTAGATCGGAAACTTGGATAATTCGACTCATAACTTAGAAACTTGTTTTTTCTATCTTGTCCTATACCTTTAATTATGGGTAAAGAGGTGACGAAACAGCGAATTATCCAAATCGCTTTCTAGATCTATTTTAGCCAGATATTTTAAATCTAAAATAATGTTTAACTACCTATACTCATCCCGACACCCCAATAATCGTCTGTAGGCGACGCTTCCACCAACGTCGCACCAAGAGTTCGGAACAATTGCACCCTCAGGTTTTGATGAGTCATATACTGAAATTTAAAATCATTTTTAAAATATAAACAAAAAATGTATTACTTTCTCCAAGTTGCATTTTAACATCACTTTCCAACACAATTTGCTCCATTTTTCAAGATCGGGGATTTCTGAAAATATAAAAATATGCAAAATAAGACAATGAAAAATAACCAATTTCATCTGCAATTTTCTTGATGATTTTCGGATCCGATTCTTCTAGAATTTTCTGGTCCAAGTCTTTTCGCTCATTTGTGTCTGAAAATTTTTTAAAAGTTTAAGCAGATTATTGAAAAGTCTATGCAGTCCTTAAACAGAACTTTGAAAAGATCAGTCTTACTTTTTTATCAAACTATTTCTATTATACTGTATGAACTTCCGATTAGTTATCAAAAAATAACTTACGGACTTTCATGAACTGATAATACTGCTCGGTACAGTGATAATCGTGATTTACGAGCGTGAATTTAGCCGGGTAATGATTCGAAAAGACGTATTTCGAGGTGAAGAAGGGAATAATAGGTTGATTATCGGAAGAGAATAGTACTGGAGGATTAAGTAGATTCTAAAATTTCGACTTTTAAATACATGTCTAAATTTCTATGGGATAACTTGGAATGATCTTAAAATAATGGTGCACGAAATTTCGAAGATAATAATTACTCTTACAATATCAATACAAATTTAAGGAATATTGTATATTTTCGATTTTTTAAGGCTAATTTGCAATAATCTTGAGGTAATACCGGGAAGACAATTACCTTAACAATGTCAATACTCAGATCATCATTTATCCCCTTGCTGATAGATTCAGGAACTTCTTGGTTCCTCAAAGTCACTTCCTTTTTCTCTATATTTGGGGGCATCTGAAAATAAAACTATTAGAAAAATAAACTTCAAATTAATTTCTTCTAGACGGGATGTCAAAATAATTAAGACTACGATCGTAAAAGTCATGTTTCAGTAGTGCAAAAAATGATCAAACTTAATCGCATGTTTAAGGATAGTAGTAAATTAAAAACGTTTGGGATATTTTTAAATGATAACAAATTGATGATAAAGATCAGTTGGTTATGCTTGCGTAGAATTTCAAAGCCTTTCCTCGCTTCCTTACAAGATGACCATAAATGTTTATGCTTACAATGTAAGCAAAAGTGATAAGCTCTCTCCAAATATACCACCCAAAACGAGTGATCATTTGATAAAGGTAATAACGAAATTAGTGGGGAAAGTTAGCATTTTTTCGTATCCTTTGAAAAGGAAATGTTTTATATATTTTTTAAAATAATAACGCTAACTTCGCGTTCTGAAATATATATATTTTTTTATCTCAATTTAATGATGAATTTTTGTGCAACATGACGGAAGTTTATTCTTTTCTTTAATCTCTACAATCATCAGTTCTAATATTCTATCCTAACTCTCAAGACTATTATTTGATTTTTAAGACATGAGAAATAATTAACGAAAATGACCTCCGTCGTTGAAGTGCTTGCGACTGAATCGGATTCTGTTGATTTAGACTTTTCGATTCTAGCAGCTTTTCTCATGGACGGTTTCTCGCAAATATTATTAACCAGATGTCTAGTGTTCAGTTGCCTGTTCCTAAAATCCAAATATGTAATTCTTAGGAGGTCATTTAATAAAATTAATAGTCGTACAATGAAGTAGTGCAGACATTAATCAATGCAGCACGATAAAATCCAATATAAATAGAATATTTCTAATTTGTAGCCCTTTGTTAATTATAATTGGAATTTATCTACTACTTTTTTATAAGTTGACTTTTAAGATAGAAAAAACCTCTCATCAAGGTCGTTTAATTTTCTGCTGGTTGACGGCTCGGGCATATCGAGTTCAGATTGGTCGAAATTTCGTATCTTCCTGAAATGAAAAAGTTATTCAAAGCGAATTTCACATTCAAATGTAATGCCGCAAAAAGCGTTGTAGAAAATAAGAATTTTGCTAGTGATAGAATATTTAGTCGCTTCTATCAGAAAAATAATGCGATTATTGAGGACTATTAGTAATCTCCAAAATAAACTCACCTCTTTCCTAGTAATCCCGTCCTTTTAGGTCCAAATTTAGCTGATTTCAACTTCGATTTATGGTATGGCTTTCTAAAATTTATTATTTTCAAGAAAAAATATGGACTCGAGTTAATTTGTAGGGAAATTTCAAATAAAGAAACTTTTGGTTTCGCTTGATCTTTCAAATGGCAAATGGAAATTCGAATTCCGATTTTGACTTTCCAAAAAAGTCGACTCTAATCAAAATATGCTAATTTCTTACCGCAGGAACATTCCTGAACGAATATTTATTTCGAACTGATAGAAAAGTGAGAAGAATAATGATTTTCGAATAAAGAAAGTGGCTGGTGTCGATAAAGATAGCAATCACTGACCAATATTTTGATTTTATTGAAGTACGAATAAACGCAGTATGGTAAAATGAAAGAGAATGTTTATTTCACCAACTATGAAACCTTTTTTTTTTTTAAATCATCTGAGACTTATATCAGTTTATATTGATACGATTTTATCGATCAGTTAACATTTTACAGCGAGAAGTTTCTCGTAATAGGAAACTACAAATAGCGTTGATCATTCGAGTATCGAATGTAGTCGTAAAATCGTGCATTTGAGAGGTTTCCATAGAATCAAACCAAAAGCCCGGAATGTGCGTAAGTATACTGACATAAAATTGATGATATCGTTATTTGATAAGACTATAAGATCAATACGTGTAATCTAATGTAAATATTTGATGTTTGCTTAGCATATTAGGAAAACATTTATTAGTTATCTTTAGAAAACTGTATAACCGAATTTTCCTTTTGTAAAATTCAATTATATACAATTTTCGTAGGTAAAAACAAGATATCATAACGATAGTTCTTTATTGTCATCGCTTGGTCTCCACACATTTGTTATCATAGGTTGGCACAAAAATTTTAAATTTAGCAAAATTTTAAACAGTTCGAAACTTTGAGTAGGTGTGCATGCAAGGCTAGGCGAGAATTCAAAATTTTAGAATAAAAAATTAGATTGAAAATTTCAGGTCAGAAGTTCTTGGGCTAGAAAATTGAGACTATTTTAGTAGATGTACAGGGCTGGCATCCGGTGGCCTGCGTACGATTCTATATAGCCATCTGGGCCGAAGTCGTCTCCTGAGAATTTCAAGCTTACGATCGTTTAGATGTGTTTCAAAATATTTCATGGCATCATTGATACTTTATATAAATGATATGTATTGGATTAGTTTAAGTAGCCATAGATTAGAAAATCCTCGAAATAATGTCTTAGTATAGGTTTTAAAATTTTCCAAACTTCTAGACTTTCGAAGCAAATTAATTATTTGTCTTTAAAGGAACAATTAAAATAATTATTCAAATTGCTATTTTCCCTTCTTACCTTGATAAAGTGGGTCGGCTCTTTTTCCGAATCTGACTAACGAATTTCGCATGGCCCTTTTGTCGAAAATCGGCCTGAAAATTATTATTTTCGCGATTTCTTTCGTCAAATGCCTATTTTGCACATTATAGGTTTTGCAATTTTCTTCGAAAAGCATCAATTTCTATTCCGACCCCTGCAATTGACAGCGCTCGACGACACAGCGGATGGTGAGCCCGCATGGTTCAGTGGTTATGCGATGGGGACAGCTAATTTTTTTCCTTGCAAACGACTGTGCGTGCGCATTTTACAGACCACAAATCGAAGAACTTTGAGTTTTTATAAGAAGTTATTTATAAAAATCGAGTTTTTTATAAAGGGGGGTGGTACCCAAGAAATCGACCCTCAAATTTCGAGTTCATTTATTATCCCTGGGGGTTTTCGACCACGCTAATTACGAATATGACGGTTAAAACCCGATCCGACCACTTGTTCCACATGTTCCGGAAGGTCCGCATACGGTAGTTCCGAAAAATTCTATTTTCGTTATTCGGCATGAGAAAAATTCAAATTCGGTATCAAAATGCTCGCAGAGACCATCTGAACACGATTCTGTAAAGACCTCGTCGGAATGATACCGAATAAGGAAGTTATGATGAACATAGTGAAACATATGGAAAATGTCATATTAAGTTTTCGCTTGTTTTAATTTTCTATTTTTTAAAAAGCCTCAGGTTCCGTGAGTTATTTATACCGGGAAGTAGTCCAGGTCTTCTAGTTTCTGGAACACTTGACCGTTTTCCTATAGACTGCCTGCTAGAGAAGAAATGCCACTTCTTCGAAGAGTTGTCATGGCTCAGTTTTGCCTAAGTTGATTTGAAAAATTCATAACTTCCATAATTCTAAACCAAATTCGATCATTCTTTTTTTGTTTGATTACTATTGATATTCAGTTTATCAGGCACCAAAAGATAATTTTTTTGAATAACGATTTCTGCAGAAATGCGCATTTTTCGCGTATTGATTTCGTACTTTTCGATCCGTACTGTGTTTACGCGTAAATGACGTTGGAAAAATTCGTCCTTCCAGTATGTTGCGTAGATGGACATGGTGAACAAATTTATTCCAGAACTGACCTTGAATTCGTTATCGTATAAGCTCCAGAATTTTTTAAAGTTCAATGACCAATTATTGCAAAGTGCCTTTAGGGCAGTAAATTTCAAAAATTCATATCTCTCTGTGTGTGCACATTCTAGAATAAGTTCTGGATGCAATTTGTTCAATTTGAAGAGCTCTACAAGATTTTATTGAAAATTCCAACTTTAACTCACATTACCCTTATAAACACAGTACGGGTATATAGAGTAACTTAGGCTAATTTCTCCCGCCAAAATTAATTTCTAAAAATTTTCTTTATATTTAGAATTTATTCTCCTACTCAAGATCTACAAAGTAAAAAAAGAATCATGAAATTTGGTCCGATACACAGGGAGATATGAATTTTTTAAATTTCTTGTAAAACGGCACTTTGCAATAATTGATCATCGAACTTTAAAAAATTCTGGAGCTCATACAAATGTGAATTCGAGGTCGGTCCTGAAAAAAAGTTGTTCATCATGCCATCCTACACAAAATATTGGAAGGACGAATTTTTCCAACATCATTTACGCGTAAACCCAGGACAGGTTGAAAAGTACGCAATCAAGACGCGAAAAGTGTGCATTTCTGCAGAAATTGGTATTCAAAAAAATTCTTACTTTATCGTTTAATAATCTATGACTTAAATGCTGCCAAATAAAAAAAGAATGACTGAATTCTGTTTAGAATCTTGGAAGTTATACATTTTTCAAATCAAACTAAGCAAAAGTGAGTCATGACAACTCTTCGAAGAAGTGATATTTCTTCTCTAGCGGGCAGTCTATAGGAAAACGGTCAAGTGTTTCAGAAACTAGAAGGCCTGGGCTACTTCCCGGTATAAATAACTCACGGAATCTGGGGCTTTTAAAAAAGTTAAAAATTAAAAGAAACGAAAAATCAATATGACATTTTCCATATGTTTCACTATGCTTATCATAACTTCCTTATTCGGTGTCATTTCGACGAGGTCTTTTCATAATCGTGTTCAGCTGGTCTCTGCGAGCATTTTGATATCAAATTTGAATTTTTCCCATGCCGAATAACGAAAATAGAATTTTATGGAACTACCGTATGCGGACCTTCCGGAACATGTGGAACAAGTGGTCGGATTGAGTTTTAACCGTCATATTCGTAATTAGCGTGGTCGAAAACCCCCAGGGACAAAAAATCAGCTCGAAATTTGAGGATCGACTTCTTGGGTGCCACCCCATACTCGATTTTTATAAATAACTTCTTTTATAAACAACTGCGTAAATGATGCGAAATATTGACGTCATTTTAAGGTCAATTGTTTTTAATACAAATTTTCAATCCTATAAAAATATCTGATGATTTTAGTAAAATAAAAAAAAATTAGCAACCCAAAATTTTGAGGTTTGAATTTAGTGTTTTAAAATGTGCATGTTTTAATCCGCAACATGGAGTATGCAGAATATTGCATGATGCCAAAATTTAAATTGAAAAGACGAATGCTCAAACCTCAAAAATGCCGGAAAAGGCGAGGACTTCGAGCTTTCATGGAATCATAATTTATCGTTCGAGTCGGAAATAGATTCGTCACAAACTATGTAGCGACAGAGAGAGCATCTTTGAAATATGATGAATTGAAAATTTTGCAAATAGTCAGTCTCAGGAGTGTCATTTTGAAGGTCCAAAAATTTTGGTCAATCATAGAAAATGTCCGTTTTTTCCTAATAGTTTAAGAAAATAGTATATCCTTAGAAAAGATATCAGACTTAGGAAGCATTCGAGCCAGACTCAAAAATATGCTGATTGTACGTCGCATTATCACTCTGGCTTAGAACTTCCACGAGTTTAAAAGCATTTGACTCTTTTGTTGAACAAGAATTGGAAGCTCTTTTGAACATAATATTTTTTAAATGTCTCAGCATTATTTTTAGAGAAAATTTCAATTATCTCAAATTTTTGCGGGTTTGATTACAGGGAAGCTTTTGAGAATACCTGATTTTTTGCGTCCTTATAAGAGGCGCCTATTTTAAGAGTCAAGTAAACTTTCATCCAAATTGAAATCCGAACCTATTATTATCCGGTCTTCTCCGAAAAAATCTCAAGTCCACCCCCTCTTCACACTAGAATCTAATCAACTTTAGGCCATATTTCGTGAATCGGCGAAAATTTTCTGATGTCAATATTTTCGCGCCAAATTTTGCAAGTTGCATGTTTCTGCAATCTAGGGTAAGCATATCAAAATAACACATGTCTGAAAATTGGACACATTTTTAAAATTTATATTTTGTGTGGAAGTTAATAAGAATCATATCTGAATGTTAAAAAAAAAAAAAACATGAATGCCAACAGATAAGGTACAGATGTAGAGAATTTTTCTTTAACAATGAAAAAAGATAGATAACAGATACGAATGAAACCTTACCTGTCCATAATTAAGACAGGTAAATGATGCATAAATTTCGGATTTAGTACAGGTACAGGTACGATACGATTTTTCGGTATCTTTTTGCTATCCCTGTGTATAAATTTGATACTTTACTATATTCTTCTACATTACGTAGTTGAAATTCCTAGAAAATAGTTTGTAGGCTATTTTGTTTTTCTTAAAAATGTGAGAAAAACACAAGTGCGCGGCAATTAAAAATGATGAAAATCTGAGGCGAATTCGAAAAATCTCTCGTCATACGTTGGGGAATAAGCGAAGCTGAACTTTAAAAACGTCTAGGATGTTGTGGAATTTACCTAATTGGGTATGCGGGTAAGTAAACAGGACATTGAAAGCATTTTAGAATGTCTGGGTGTAATTACGAATTCAAAGTAATTCGGTATCAGATAGTCTTAAATAATTCATAAAGAAACCACACATTTTCAAATATTCTCAAGTACGAGCTTCCTTATTCTGGAGGAAAATTGAACATCAAGATTTAAACATTGTCGGATAAACTTCAACATTTTGAAAATCAAATAATTCTACGATTGAAATTCTTGGATCTTCTGGAGTTTTGACTAAAAACGTTTTATAAAATTTGGTACTCAAATAAATTTTCAGATTATAATAGTGTAGTTTGCTTTTTCTCTCCAAGAGAAACTATCAGTGCCTTGCCCACAAAATCGGTTCATATTGGCAGGGTAGGTCAATTCGGACATGCTGATAACGGATATCAGGCTAAAAAAGTGCCTTTCGTCCATCCTAATCCCAAGATTTGGCTTCAAATTTCCCCCTTTCAAAGCTTTGCTTTTGCAGTGGGTAATGACATTGTCAGCGCTCACAATAATCTACGCTAATTTTGCATTGGTAATATTTGCAAAGTAAAGGAAAGAGATAAACTTTGGTGCAAACTCCTGGAAGCAGGATGCACGAAGGGCACCTTTTTAGCCTGATACCCTTTATCAGCATGTCCGAATTGACCTACCCTGCAAATATTCAAAAATCTTTTCCTAATCAATGGTGCCTAATCTCGTTCCCTTATTTGCACGAAAACAGGATTTTCTTCCCAAAATTGGGGCATGAAACATCATTTCTTAAAAATGTCGCTATAAATCCGGAAAATAGTGCCGACTCATTCAAAATTTCCCACAATATTCATCTTCCTTAAAAAATCGGCATTTTCGCCGAAAAATGTCAAATTCGTCCACAAAATCGCATTATTTCGCATGAAACGTTAACCCACGCTTTTTCTCGTTGCTTTGTTGAAAAAATTGACAAAAATCCCTGCAATTTCATGGGACAATCTCATGAATTTTTCAGGTCAATTGTAGTCGAAAAGCGCTGTGGAATCATGATGGATCCACGGACATTTGCACATTTTCAAGAGCGAAGAATATCGTCAGGAAATCTAGACATGAAAATTTGCATTTTCAGAAAAGTTAATCTTCAGACTCGAATAAAACCCTAGCCGATTGTTTTTGACATGAATAAACCACAAAATACGGCTCACTTGAAGCTTTTTTGAGGGTTACTAGTAAACATCGTAGCTATGATATCCAGATACTGGCGTAGCAATGAAAACAGCGCTTCAAATTATCTAGGTTGACTTCTACTATATTCATCTTTCGGTCTTTTTCCTATAGAACGAACTAAAACATCGCTATAGGCTTCTAGTTTTCTATGCCAAGCGAGAGTATTCATCAACAGTGTTTTAGTGGCAATACTCTAATATTAAATTGGCAACAAAGTACTCATCATGTGTGAAATATAATCACTTTTCCTTGCAAAGTACTCACTTGCACGAAAAAGTACTCGATTACTTTTTCCTTTAAATGGTTTATTTTAGCCCTACCTTGCTGGTGACGCCGTCGCTAGAATAACCAAGCAGCTGGCAATTAGAGCAATGAGGAACAATTTCAGGCTGAACTGCATCTTTGTCGTTGTTCGGATTCAGAAGGCGCTGACGGCGGCTTAATAAGTAGGGGTTAGAGAAGCGCGAGCTCCCTATAAAAATGAGGCCTTCACTTCCGATATTCTCCTCAGCTCCGCCTCCTTTCAGTGGGTCCTAAGAAATGCCCGCATGAGAAGGGAGGATTTTTCGATATACAATCTGGTTTTGAAGGGTATCCTTCAACGTTTGAGATTTTGTCCGTATAAAATCTGGCTTTGAGGGGCATCTTTTAGCACGGGAAAATATTTTCTGTAATTTTGAAAATAGGCCTGCAATTGGCAGTTCGGTGTCAGGCACATAATTAAATAGAGGCAGATGTATCAGTTTAAAGCAGGATTTTGGCATTTAGAAATATCAGGATGATGCAGGAATGGACATTTTACGAATTCGTATAGATCAACCATTGGAGAGTTCAAGGAATTTATTTGGGATATAATTTTTAGACCAAATACTAATAGTCAACTAACAGGAAATTTGATAATTTCATAATGTGAGATGAATTTTAAAGCATAACCAAAATCACGAAAATGAACATTACATGTTGAAGATGATTGAATATAAATTTTATAGACATTTAATGGAGGAATAACTACGTGAAACAAGACTCTAAAATTTCTTACTGTAGGTTGTACTTTAGGGCATAATTGTGTCATAGACAAATTATTTTGCAAAGATGTCAGAAAACCTCTAATTGCTTGAGGTCAAACTATTTTCAAATATAGTGAAATTTCGAATCTTTCATTTTTTCGAAGATTAAGCATAACAAACAATGATGATCTTCTAAATTTTTCTATGATATTTTCCGAAACTTGCCCATCCGTTTCATATCAATCACTCTAAGCACCATAAAATTCAATATTTTGATCTTTATGTGTCTAGCCTGACTCTCGAAGCTTCCCGAATTTGATACATGCCCGTTCCTACCACGAAAATCAGGTTAGTCTCTGACTTCTGGGGCTCAAGAAAAATTGCGTCCGGGATTTTTACGACCTGAAAACTGCTCATCACATAGCTTTTTTCATGGGCTAACTGACGGCATAAATACCGAGCATTTTAGAGGAAATGCTGAAGTTTTTTAGAGAGGTAAAGAAAAATGGTAGTAAATGATGGAGTGCCCATTTTATGGTCATAATGGGTTGAAGAGATGATGGACTGAAAATGTGCTTGAACTGAACTAAAAGCATGCTTTTAGAGGATTCAAATATCAAGTTTCGTATAAAATCTGGGTTTTATCTAATATGCTTTATCATAGCATGTGAAATTTCTGAAACGTCATGGTTTGCATAATCTTTAGCCTTTGAAAGTTGGATTCTGGGATGATAATTAGAATTTTCATGCAGCTATTTATGACAAAAAATGTATATTCGAAATAATAATAAATTGCAAGTTTTTCGATACTCAGTCTACATTTTTCAATTCAATGCTTCGCGTTTAGTCTCATTAATTCATTTATAACTAAATTATTATAATTATAATCAGCGTAAAAAACTAAGGTAAGTTCGAAATATGTCATGGCCTAGAATAAAAACTTGATTGCCAAAGAAGAAAGGGAGGATTTAAGGACAAAGAAGGAAAAACACCCCATGACATATATATAAATTAAAAACCTTATTACAAACTATTAAGCGTAAATAAAATATGTTCTTTTCTATAGAAACCGCGATTTTTTGCCCGAAAAGATTAGTGATCACAGCTTTGCTGATACTTTTGTTAATTTCAAAAGCATTATTTGGAATTTTACAGAGGACTTTTTCCAAAGTCAATATTTTCTTCGTAGAAATATG
The DNA here is from genome assembly GCA_964036155.1 of Diploscapter coronatus. Lineage (NCBI taxonomy): Eukaryota > Metazoa > Nematoda > Chromadorea > Rhabditida > Rhabditidae > Diploscapter > Diploscapter coronatus. The sequence continues at coordinate 2,093,170 of OZ038423.1, forward strand.
GACATGTCTGGAACCTGTTTGGCGGTTATCGTGGAATTTCTGAAACAGAAATAACAACTCTATCGAATATTGCTCTTACAAAGCTCAATAATCATTTAGTCTTATTTTATCTCAAAATTATTTGATCTCTTAAAATTGCTTGCCTTCACAAGATTGGCAACCCCAGTAGGGTTAAACTCATCTTGTTTATCCAAAATTACTTTCTCTGCATTTTTGAAGAGCAATAAATGCTTATTTTTCATTATCGGCGATCCAGATTGGATTTGAACAACTTTTGCCTGAAGTTTTTAAATTTCCAAAAAAATCAAGTTTAAACTTTCTCACACTGACGACTTTTTCGTGCGGTATGAAGTAATTCATGAGACCTTCCTCAGTCACATGAAAATAGTGCACTTCCTCGAGGCCTAAATTTGAAATTTTTTAAAATATCTATTTTTGACAACCTGAATAATTCGTTATCTCGTTACTCGCCACCCACAAAATAGTATGGGAAAAGATCTCTCGTCCTACCTTCTCCTATACCCTTAACTATGGGTAACGAAGTAACGAACTGTCCAAATTGCCTCTATTTTTTAAAAACTTTTTACCTCTTTCGAAAAATCTCGAAGCGAAAAATAGGTTTGTATGGATGTTCACCCCAGACAATGTTAATTTAGGACGACCCACACAGATTTTGTTATTCTCAAAAAACTCGGCAATTTTTTCGTACCAAATCTGGATTGAGTATTCGATGGTCTAAATTTACTTTAATTTAAAAATGTTGGAAATAAAATACCAATTCAAAATCGTTGACTTTAACGCAGTAGTTCGTTATCAGATACAGCGCATTCAGAAAATCTTCAATCGCTTTTTCTGCATTGTGATTTTTATATTTTAATTTGAGGAAATCATCTGAAAATATCAATAATATAAGTTGAATTTAACCAATTGGCTGACCTGTGTTCTGGGCATCAAATGCGTATTTGACTAAGTGAGAAGAAGACTCCCATTCCCCGCCATCTGTGTATTCTCTGTCGGTGTTATAATGGCGACTGAATTTAGCACTATGTTGCATAATCAGACCCAGGGAGTACTTTCGTCAGACGAAGAAAATATACGGGAGGTAGGTCGCAAGAGGTTTCTGACGATTGTCCTCCCTAGGTCTGATAATGTTACAAAATAAACGATATTTAAATAAATAATAACTATATCTTGGCAACGATAACGGATTGAATTTAATTACCAATCAAATACTATTTCTAACTATCTTTTATACTTGCAACACTTCGCAACGAAATCTATCCGAAAGAAGTCTTTCTTGGTCGGATCCTTCGCTCGTTCATCGTTGTCGAAGTATTTGATGCAGAAGCGGTACGGGTCCTAAAATGTAATTTTTTCTTGAATAGAAAATCTAAAAATATTACGGTTGGTTTCAAAATAATCAAACTTCACTTTCAAATTTTGCTCATCATCAGTTTTATAGGATTAAAATGAATAGTACCTCAATAAAATGCTCCTCTTCATCGTTATCAGCCTCCAATTGAATGGCGCTAATCAAACTTACAGACAATCTGTAAACAAACTTATAATTGATTTTAAATTGACGAAACTTAATAGTATCGTTGATTGGAGAGCAAAGTCGATATTCGTGCAGCAATTAGAAATCGAATTTGGGGAACGAAATAGTGAGTCGCATAGAAGAGAAGCGAGAGAGACGAATAGCGCAATTTTTGAATATCGATGTTCTCTCCAATCGATAATAAAGTGATTGAATTTATACAATTTCTAACTGATTTGAACGCTAATTAGATTAAACTCAAAACTCAACATGGTCTACAAACTTATGAATATATACTTTGCGGTTCGTATCTGTAGTAGACGTCTCAACGGTGTTTTCGGGGACTTGGAAATATTCCAGAGTCTTCGATTCGCTTTGGTAATATTAATAAGATCGTAGATCCCCAAATTCCCCAAAACAATTTCTATGATCTCTACCGGAAAGTTACTGAGCATCTAAATTTAAAAATAGCGAGAAAAATTTTAATTCGATACAAATGTAGAAAATCTCGAAAATAATGATTAATAAGACGCGGCAAACATGGTGCTGTTCTTTTAATAACCACTGATAACAGCGAGTTATATTGATTGAAACTACTCGTTGCGAAACTTTATTGATCAATTTATGTATAAAAAGATCAAACATTAGGAGGAGATCGAAGTTGGATTTCTGCACAAATCCGTTTTTCGAAAATTTGGTCTTCCAATTTATAGGTCCTCGGGTTCACTCCATCATCAACACACAAAATCGGCCTTTTCCGAATTCGAAAATTGATCTGATCCAACTTCTCGAGTTGTTTCCCGTTAAAATCGTCCCGATTGTCCCAAAATTTCAAGTTTTAGATAGAAATAAAAAGCTAAAAATTACCACAATAATGTACAAGTCTTCAACATCGACATTGTCTAGCGCGAATTTTACATATCGATAGAACGTATCGAATAATTCAGAGTCCTTCACCTTAATGTAATGGGTTGAGATTCCTAAAGATGAAATATTACAAGTGAGATTTTTGTTTATATTTTACCAGTATGCATTCCTTCAGCAAACACAAACTCAGTCCCATGATGGGAGTCATCTTCCGATGCTCTCAGCTCTGAAACTCATCCTCTAGAAACGATCGAATTATCGAACTCACGAAAACTAGTATATCTACACTGAATACTTTCAGGTTCAATCGTACAATGAGAAGCACATGGAAAACCGAGCGTATTGAAATGAATGTATAGCGTATATGGTATATCGGGTCTTTCACGTTTCACCACTAATACAAGATAAGGACCCTAAAAAACGAAATAACAATTTGGTTCAGATAAAGGAAATTTACATGACGTATAGAATAAGTGATTCGACAGGATTCAAGAACCATTGGCCATCTAAAAAGAATTCATTTCGTGATTTTTCCTGAAAACATACCGATCAAGAAGACGCTTTGCGACTAGAGCCATTCTGCCTTCAGATTCAGCGAAATCGAGTACGTCAATTCGAATCAGACGAAGGTAGATTTGCTCAAGAAGCTCGTTCGGAATCCAGCCCATCATCATGAAACATCAAACTATTTTTTTAGAAATACGATAAAGAAGATCTAGAATTAGATGATACAAATTTTCTTGATATGAAAACAAGCTTCGAATTCAATTCGATCGAATCTCCAGAATACTTGTTCCAATAAATAATTCATTAAGGAGTCGATCAAACACAGATAGGTTTCAGGCGAAGACGAGATCGGATGATATCTTTGCCGTTTTAGTATAGTGCTCAATATAGAAAGACAGAAGAAGATAACCAGTGGCCATAATATTGATTCGTTGCAACTTATTTCACATTTATATTCGTCATTTTCAAATCTTTATTCCTGAACATTACAGAACAATTTTACACTAATTATATTGTTCTGGAGCGAAAAATCTAAGCAAAATTCTAGAACAACTCAATGAAAATCGTTGCGGATCACAAGCGCTGAACACAAATGAATGAACTGATCGGCTCGTAAAACACATCCCGTTCTATAATGCAGCCTAACTTATAAGTATTACTGATTTTTACAAAGTGCGACACGGAAAAGTGGGAGTGGCCTAAAGATAAAGCTCTGCCGCACCTTGCAATAATATAAAATGATAATATGAATGATAACTCAATTATATTCCGAAACAAACTATTTTGTCAAAATATAACCGAGTTCTTAGGAATGCATTAAAATTCTTCAAACACTAAAAATCGTAATAAAATTCGAGTAAAGGCCCTTTTAGATACAAATGGAAATCACAGTGGTGAAAAATCGAATAAGGTGAAGGCAATAGAAATAGAAATTCTAGAAGCAATTATTATGATTACGATAAAATCTATATAGAAGTCTTAGAAATCGTCTATAAAAACGAGTAAAAATTCGAATTTTCTCCGTAATGACACTGAAAACGAACTAACACAAAAACGTTGCACATACCGTAAAATGTCAAGGAAGAAACGAATAAGCCGTGAGATTTGGCGTAAATACGCAATGCGTACAAAATAATGCGACATGTTTACGCCTAGTCGTTTGTCAATAAAATCATAGAATTGTACCACAAGTATCAAAATGCAATAGTTCATTAGGACGTCGCTCTTTAAAAATGATAAATAGGAGTCAAGTAGTTAAAGAGCGTATAATTTCATTTAATTTTTCTATCAAATCTACAAATTATACGTCTTTTTGGAAAGGAGCGTTTTGTGAAATCGGATAAAAATGATGTGAATTGGATACCCCTTTTTGATGATTTTCGGCTTTTTGGAAAATTCACCAAATTGTTAGAAAAAATTGGAAAAGCTGGGTGAATTTCCCAAAAGTCGTATTTTACCCGGTGAGTTTGTATAGAGTTGATGGGTTTTCTGTGGAATGAACAGGTCAAATTAGGCTTGGATAAGGCAAGTATTGAGGTTTTGGAAAATCAAAGGTCGATTTTTCCGGAAGGTGGAAATAAGCATTTTCTGGGGGTCAAGATATAAAAATTTAGAGGCTAAACTTCCGCTTTTGAAGTATCTCCCGAATTCGCGCCAACTCTTCGTCGTTCATCGAGCAGAGTTCTCTGAAATTTCAGAATTTTAATTTTGGGGTAAGTTTCAAAATTATTAAAGATTTCTGCAATTTATTTCTGTTGTTGGTGAATGTGGTATGTTGAATATTCTCGTAGAAAGACTAACATTATAAAATGTTTACGTCTTTAATCAATACATTAATTCATTAGGCTAGGGATAATTTCTGACACAATTTTCATTGCATTTCTAACCACAAGAATAATAAATCATCGCCCAAAATAATAAAGCTAGTATTTTGAAAAATCGATAATTTAGAATTTACCTCGCGACGGACTCGGCCTTGACGCGATTGATGAGCTCCTTGAACGTGCCGCTGTCGACGAATTCTTTCAGGACGGGAATTTGCTCTCAAATTCAAAACATAAATATATAGACTATCAGTAGTTTTCACTTTGATTCTTCTTTCTAATAAAAATTACTCATTTCCGAATAAAGGTAATGTTAACAATGAAGGAAATTGGATTAGTTATCCAAGAAGTAATATTTCCTTATAACTTTTGGTAGAACATTTAATTTAAAGAAAAACGATTTTAAAGATTTGTTTAAAACTTTTACCTGCCGGTGGCAAATCGCATACATCGGGGTGGAACTCGTTAAATTGATCGACGATCCACTTGTAGGCCTCTTGCTGGGTGACGGAGCGATCGGCGCGAGCCAGGTATCTAAAAATAAAATAAGTTTTAGAAGTTGCCATCCAAATTCATGTTTAAAACTTGAGTAACTATAGAATTATAGAATGGCTAAATAAATCCGAAAGTATTACAAGTTTCAAGAATAATAGCATCAATATAATCGAAAATTTGAGTGCTTTTCTTTTGAATGATAGCGATATTTATAGAAAATAAGGTCCTTACTTCTCGGCGAGCAGAATTTTCGCAGACTCGACGGTGAAAATGTCGATGAACAGATTGCGCGAGTTCTTGAGGTCGGTGACGTGCTGCAAATTAAATTTTTAGAATCAAAGACCATTCTTAAATTTTCAAAATTTGCATCATGAGAATGAGCTCTTCAAGATCAACAGTAAAATACGAAACTCATACGAAGGTACACTTGTTTGGATAGCTTTAAAATTCTTGATTATATATATATATTTTTAATTCAATGTCAATACCTGAATCGCCTTCTTCTGTTGCATTCGCTCAGCCCTGTCGTGAAGATCGGCCAACTCCTCGGTCACTCCCCTGTAGGCCTTCTTCAACTCATCTGAGCGTTTCAGCAGCATTTTGTTCAGCGCAATCGCTCGTTCGGACGTCGCGCCGTTCGTCTGGAAATCGAATTTTGAATATTCTATTTTTGGCCAAGAGAAGTACGACCAATTCATGAAACCGTTGTTTTCTCCGACAATTTTTTGAGTTCTACTTGATGTAAAATTTATTTCAGAGGAGTCCTTTATCATCAAATAAGATATGGTTCAAAATATTATTACGAGTGAAAAACACGTTGGGACGTTTTCCACCACAAATTCGGTCATCACCTCTTGTCTCATTATTAAGGATAGTAATTGCAAAGCTGGCTGGAATAATTTACCGCATAAGGGATATTTGCGGTGGAAAGCGTTCTAACGTTTGATGAAAAATAGGCAAACCTTAATTTCTGCGGTCAATTCTTCGTCGATGCGTCGCATGGCTTCGTCGTTTCTCTTCTGGAGAGCCAACAGTTTGTCGCCCCTGAACTTGATGCCGACGATGGCGTTCGGCTCGAGGATGCCGCCGCGCGACTCCCTGTCCGCGACCATGTGGATGAAGCCTGCAAACATCAGGATCCTCGAGTTCTTCGGTAAATAGGCAAATATAGCTTATATCCAAGTCACAACGTTTTCTTCAAATAGCTCGAATTTCGAAAAAGGTTAAAACGTATCAAGAAAGTCCCATTTTTTTAGTTTTTCTTCAACTAGACGTATATTGATATAAGAATTTTTCTCTTTGAAACGATAAGAATTTCAAAAATCTTGAAAACCTACCCGGATTGATCTTTGAGTCGAGCACGACCCAGGCCCCTCCCCTCAGTTCTCCGTAAGTGGGGATGTAGATGATGACCGGCATGCGATACTTCCTCAGGGCATCCACGATTTGGGCTCCGAATTTCAGCACCATTTCGAACATGTCTGCAATTTTATCAAATTATATGCTTGAAGAATCTGAGCACTTTGAAGCCAGAAAAGTAACATGATAAAATACCTATGTTTCTAATGGAAAAAAGTCCACGAAGTAATGCTTGATTAAATCAATACTAGTCTGTTGCTTCGGAAAAATATCTTTCAAAGATCAAATAATAACCTATATTTTTCTATAGGAAAATTAATAGGTTTTCAACAACAACAAATAGGTAGAGTTTGCCTACCTTTTTGCCCTCCGGAAAATCCTCTCAGCGAAGCGATGAACAGTAGCGGGAGACCCTCACGGTTGAAATCCCCTATGACTTCCGCGGTTTTGAAGGCGGAGTCGGGATACCAGACTTGACCGGCCTGAAATCAATGTATTTTCGGGGTTCATAAAATCTATTGCAAAAACTCACTACAAAAACTACTCTAACATCTGTTTAGCTATAGAAATTTTTTTAGGTATTCAAGCATAAAATTCAGGTAAGACATTTTAGACTCAGGTATCAATTCTTTCTGACAGGTATAAAGCTCAATTCAGGCATAAGAATGGCTCGCTGTATTATACACCGGATTTTAGGGTGAGGAAGAGTAGGCAAAAGGAAGAAACAAGAAAAACGAGCCGGTGTCGGTGTACAATACAGAAGGCCTATAAAAATTGTACCTGATGAACTTCAACGGATTGACTGTTAGGCGATGCGGGGTCAGCGGGATTGATCGTGCAAACGTTCCTAAGCTCGGACGAAACCACACCAATCGGGATGCCACCGAGACGAGCGCGACCCGCTGAAATTTGAGTATGTATGTTTCAGAAAATCGACCTTTCAGAAGTTTTCAAGCAAAAATAGTAAATTTTAGTAAACTGAACACTTATAAAGAGAGTATACAGAAAAAGATTCCTTACCAATAATGGTCTTTGCCCAGTCGTTCATGATTTCGTCGAAGGAATTCGCGTCGCAGATTCCTTGGAATTCCGCCGAGTCTCTGCTGTCGATCAATCCCCTCACATCGTAGGGCTTGTTCGGCTCGACGGGGAAATTCACCACTCTAGAGGCAGAGTCCAGGCCGAGGTATTTGCGATACGGGAAGGAGGTCGTCTGGAAAAAATGAACGATTGAAATATACGTATTTTGCTTTCCTTCGAAATTCGACCAAGGATCAGGTAAATATAACTTTTAGAAAAAGATTAATATTTTTCGAAACATTCCATTCTTGGCAAAAATTCTGTCATCAATGCGGGGTTTGAACATTCGCCTAACCTAAAATACCTACCTCAGTTGGCAAGTAGCTCATCCACTGAACTATCTTGCAGATGCCCTCGAAGTCATCATTAACAACCGCGTGCGTCACTCCGTTCTTGTACATGATTTGGATGCCGCCGAGTTGGTTGTTCGAGGTGTAGACCTGAAAAACAATCATTTTCTCTGAAAAAGCAATAATTTTTTGTCAAAAATCCCATTTCTGTGTTCAAAGTTAGACTTTTCTAAGAGAAAATCATGTTTTTCGACAAAAGAATAGTTTTTCTTATAAAATGTGGTCTATTTTTGCAAATAATGAAAATTTTTGCCAAAAGATTAGCCAAACAGCATACCTCTTTGCCAAGGAGCGTGTTCAGGGCTGGTGCGCCAGTCAAGATGATATGCGACGCTCTCGCTTGCACGACTCGATGGGCCAATCTGGCTGTGTAGGCGCCAATACCAACCGTTCTTCCAGTCACGAAGCAGTACGTGGGCACTTCGTCATAGGCTGCTGAGGTCTCTCCGGCAATCAATCCAGACCCTTGGAGATTTTCGACGCCGATGTTCTCGTTCTGAAAAATAGGCTCCAGAATTTACTATACAAAATTAAATATCCTATCGAGTTATTGGCAACGTTCGATGGCTTAGAAGATAATAGAGAAGAAAAATAAATTACCTCCTTCCCCACGACAGCCTTCAATTTGAGTTGACCATTCGGCATTCTCTCGTAAACGATCTGAAGTATAGCAATAGGGTTATTCGGAAACCGCAAGACCACGAGACACGAGACATAGGCGAAATAGTATAGGGCTAGGGTGGGGGTACGGAGATGATATGTTTTCTTTTCTCAGCTATTTCTTAATATTTCGTGGCTTCGTGTTTTCCTCCGAGTCGCCTAACAATAGTTAAAAACTCAATTGAAAAAGTTACCTGATCTTTGAGCGCCGATTCTTCACTCGAATCCACATACAAATAATCGAATCCGTCGTCCGGCTTTTCAGGGTTCTTGAAAAAAAAGATTCATTTCATTTTAAAATACCATAACTTTTTGAAATAAAATGAAAAGTAAGGAAACGAACAATTTTGTTTAACTTTTTCAAATTAAGAATTTTTAATTACCTTGAATTTGGCGCGGAAAACCTTCGACACATCATCAGCTAGACCGATTCTCGCTCCAGAGTTCGACGATACGTTGATGCGGGGGATCTGAATTTGTTCATTTTCAAAAATAGTCCGTTTTGGCCTGGAAAATTAAAATTCAGTAAAAATGTAGCAACTCAGCATTTTTAAATCATATTTAGAGAAAATATTGATTTTACTAACCTAACATATAACACTTGGTAGAGTCCCCAAGCTCTGCGCCTTTACAAAAATGAATTTCTGCGATTTTTTCGGTCAAGGAATTTTCTTTTCTTTCAAAAAATCCTCATTTACAGCTCGGACTATTTCTGTTCAAAAAAGTCTATCCCAAAACTCGATTTGACATATCTCGGGAGCTCTACTATTGAATTAAAGATATAAATTTCTAAATGAATGATTCAATTTTTTGAAACTTATGTAAAATTCTACCTTCTGCTTTCTAGCGAATTCGCTGGCGAGACTGTAGACGAAGTCTTCTGGCATAGCGAACGAGCCCGACTGAAATTATCGAAATTATCAATAATCTTATAATTTTATTAGTGATTAATTAGAATTGATAGAAAAAGTACCTGATAAGTGATGTCATTAGCGATGACGACCGTATCGTATCCAGTCGGTTTTTCGGGAGTGAACATTCTCAAGATCCAGGCCACTACGCCCGTCTCGTTGTTGCAGTTGTCCGCTCTTCTGTAAATTATCAAATTTTATCAACGATAAGACTTTATCAATGATTTAAATTATCTGCAAAAACAGGTGTTGCTCATTGAGAGAAATAGAATTATTATTAACTATCCTCAAAAATGTTCAACCTGGCATGAAATCTTGAAACGTATCAAATAGGTATCCAAGTTTTTCTTGCAAAATTCAGAGATGCACGAAGTTATTTAGAGAAAAAAGACGCGAAAAATAGTGTGTAAAGATGATACAATCTGATGCAATAGAACTCGGACTCTGTGCACTATTTCGTCGCGTTTTTTTCCCTAAAGGCCTTGCGTATATCCCTGATCTAGATGAAGAGAAGTTTGAAAAATATCCTAAATTCCCACCTTCTCAATTCCTCCTTATCCGAGAGCTGTTTCAATTCGTTGTCTTTGACGATCAGCTCGATTTCGTTGAAGAACTTCCTGTAGTCGCCGGCCTCAAAGTATGCTAATTATTTTCATAAAGAAAGCAGATACTATAATTAATGATGCTTTAAAGATAACACTGGATATTTTAATTTCTCAAAATATAGGTAATTTTATTCATTATTCTCTCAAAATTGTATTCGAAATAACGTTGATTTAAAAATTACAGGGAAACTTTTCATTTCCCGAAACATAGGTAATTGACTTACCAGGAACGCAGCCCTTTGTTCGTCAGTGAGTTGAGCGAATTGTTCATCGAACAAATTCGGCTTTTGCTGGATTGCCGAACCCTCGCCGTATGTCGTCTGAAATTCAGGAGTTTAGATAAACTTGAAATTAGTATTATCGAAGAAAGAATAAATATTTCGTTATTTAAAATTTTCTAAAGCTTATAAAATCTCGCTATTTTATAATAAGACAAGAAAGGTGCATCTTCGTGAGATCGGCACAATTCTATCCTATCAAAATCCTATAAATTTTTGAGACATAGATTTTTGAATAACTTCGAATAATATCGAAGCACTATGGAGAATCAAGCTTTTTGATCACATAACTTTTGAACCAAATTGAAAAATGACCTTCTCCTTCAGCTTTCGCCATTCCTCGAGACAGGCCCTTCCAAATAGAGTCGGGAAATCGTAAACGTAGGTCGTTCCGTTGATTCTCGTCTGAAATCATATTCATCATTTATATCCGAATTCTAAACTAGTTTTAACGTTCGGATAATACGCGATATTTTAAGGTTAGGTTTTAACGAATTTACCTGTGCCCGCTTTTTCTCGATCTTCTTAATTTTGGTGTGCGATTCGAGTGTCTCTCCGTACAGCTGATGCGACAGCTTCTGGGGCACGATACGTTTCTGCAAATAAATGTTTTCTTCTAGGTTTGAAGAAATTTTCAAAATAATAAAATTCTGAAAATCTAAAAACTCCCACTTGTACTCACCACACAAATAAAATAAATTTATAAAATTAAAAAATATGAGATTTCTAAAAGTCCAAAATTCAAACCTTGCACTCATCATAGATGCCGAACTCTGGCGTAACTCCAGTTTCGTCGAGGAACTTTACTCTTCGCTTCACCAACTGTTGCTGTTGTCCCAGTTTGGTGTATACGATTTCGACCTGAAAATTTCGAAAATCAATTTTTTGTTTCTAAAAATCAATAAACACTCCCTTTTGAATTATTTCTCTACAAAATTCAATGAAATTCATCTTTCAAACATCTTCTTAAAGAATTAAATAAAACTACGTTTTCCTACAAGTTTTTCATCATTCTAAATTAAAAAAAAAAAAAATACCTCAGTGACATGATGCTTGTACAAAATATCCCTCTGCTCCTTGATAGCGTGCTCGAAGATCTCGTCCAGCAAATCCGCGTATCGGGAAGTGAAGTCAGCACTGAGTTTGCGGAACGAGACATGAAGAAGGATATGGTTCGACACGTAGATGTTCCTGAAACACTGCCCAGATTAGAAAATTGCCGAAATTAAAGTTTCTCAAAACATGATTCATGAAAATTGTCGAATTTAGGGGGAACTGGCTTCGAAAATTAAAGCAAAACGTTTGCCAGTACCTTTCTAACAAGAAGTGAGTACTTTTCTCCCAAAAATGATTCTTCTTGGAAGAATTATGAAGATAAATAGAATTTGGAAAAGTACTCTTTTCAAAACTTTTCGAGTCAAGTCTTGACATCCAAATATAAAGTCATCGAAAAACCACCCTTGATTATGCAAGCCCCAAACTATTTTGGTTATTCTCCTACACATGAAATCAACAATCATTTTAGTCACAATCAACTGCAGCTAGGTAAAATTCTATCAAAAGCCTCTAAAAACGAGCAATAATGCAGAATTATTACTCTGGTAATTTTTGCAGGAGCGCTTGTCTGAAATCTCGGTTTCGAAAAGAATAGAAAAGGGAAGATTGCGAGTACATTGCTATCAAAGGTCAGTAGTAATTTGTTCCCAATGAAGAATGGGAAGAAGAAAGAAGCTAAGATAAAGATTGATAAAAGTGGTCATGTCATTTTTGGTAGAAATGTACTCGCAGTCAAAATCAAATAGGCTTACTTTTTGAATTTCCTCATGCTCACGTTGATCGCTCCACAGGCATTGTCCAGTTGAGAGTGGATCATTTGGAGCAGTTCTTCCTCGCTGAAATTTAAAAATTGTAAAAGAAAAATCACAAAACTCCTGTTTTTAGCAAACGATAAGAAAGACGGGAGATATCTATTTTCCAGCTTATTCTTAGTTTTTATAATGCCAAAAATTGATGTGTTTTTCATATCCTTTAATAAGCATCAAGTATGCAATGCAAATATTGCCTATATCAGCGAAAAGTACGCCCTACGATTTGATGAAACATACCATTTCTCCTCGTCTCTGGTGGTCATTTCGATGATTTCCCGCACGAACAATCGCGAATATCGCTTGTCAGCATCGTCGAATTTGAAGACTTGAAGGCTGCAGAGACGATCAGAAACGAGCTGAGTCTCCGCGGGGAGTCGCCATAACTCGAGGATTTCAGTGCCGACAAGATCCAGCTCAAAATTCAATATTTTATATTTTAGGTCTATTATCGGCAGCTCGGAAAGCACCCCCAAACCAGGGTGTAAATTTTAGACACGCATAACGAGATAGTGTGTATTTTGAGAGAGCAGGATCTTTTCTCTTTAGAAAATTAAGGCGTAATAGGTGAAGCGAAGTTAGACTGGAATTAATAGAATTAAAAAAGGATCATACCTGAACAAGCGGTTTGTGGGGCTGACAGACCAAGATTTTTGCATTGATGTTTACCGCGGGCATGTGGCCTAAAATCAAGACTTATTTCAGTCTATTTTCCAAATTTACTTTAACTTTAAGCTAAACTCAGGTCTAGGGAGGACGATCGCTAGAAACCCTCTGCGACCTACCCCTTGTATATTTTCTTAACAAATTTCACCCTAATTCGTAATTTATCAAAGTTCTCATCAGTGCGGCCTGGTATCATAACTATGAATTCGCTCATACGTCCTACGCCCCTATAGTTAATTTTCGTCTGACGAAAGTTCTCCCTAGCTGTTTAAACTTAGTTTCAATTTTTACCTGAAAGCTGATTTTTCATCTCCTCCATGCACCTCTCCGCCTCCTTCAGATGAAGGTCATCGTCATTGGAGTGACTGGGGAGCTCCTGAAATTTCAGATTTTAGAGATGCTTCAAGGTTTCACGGGAGTCAAAGTGAACATACAAATTTTCAATTAACTATTGACACTAATAAATCAAATGGCAACACATTTCCAAATAAATAATCTTCAAAATATCTATGTTTCAAATTTTCGCGTATAAAAATGGCTTTATATCAAAATGATGATGACTCACGTTCCCCAAGAGAATATTTACTTTAAAATTAGCTAGTTGAGAAAAGCTATCATCAATGGACGATAAATTGAGACAAAATAAGTGATGCACGCATTCGAATATGCAAAGTGTGCATTGCGTACTCGCAAATAGCCGTTGCATTCATTCCTTGAAAATTATTTAGTAGCGTAAAGTTCGATTCAAAGAACACGTAAAATTACCGCGCATCAAAAGTCAGTGTCATTTAATTCCTCTCAAGTAATCGATCGTTGACAATAAAATAAAATCCCGAACCTCCAGTTGAGCGATCCTCTCCTCGTAATCAGTCTGTTTTTCCTTGTTCTGTCCGGTCTTGTTCACTCCAACGAGCATCATCAGGTTCAGCGTAGGTCGGACTCCGTTTGACTTCACACCAGCTTTGTTGTATTTTTCAGCGAGTTTCCTGAAATTAGAATCTATTTAATCTCGAAGTAAATCCGACTTTGACAAATAAAAGGAAAAAGTTCTAGTCTAACCTCAGAGTTAAGTCATAATTAACTAAATACAAGATAAAAATAATCTTGATGTAAAAATGAAGTCAAACTTTGATAAACTAGGGCAATTTTAAGAAGACGATGAATTCTTACTTGACCAAATCCTCGTTGCAGATGATTTGACTGAGTTGTTCAGAAGGAAGCTGGATTTTGACGATCGAGAAGAATTGATTCTTGCTCTCCCATGGTGTGAGGTGCTGCCTGAAGGAAACAAAATAGGGTTAAAAAATTCTAAAGAAATTTCATGTTTAATCATTTGGATTGCTCTCTTGAGCGGAGTTTCAAATGGTCAAAAAATTAAATAAATATTCAAATCTTCTAAAAATTTTGAAAACCTCACATTTTCGTGCACTTTTCGATGGAGAAGTCGAACGACTCCGCTTCCGTTCCTTCAAACTTTATGGTCTCTGAACTGACTGATTCTGTGCCGAAACGCTGTCTGAAACTATTGAAAGTTATTTTGAATTCAGACTGTAGTTAAGCGTTCAAATCAAAATGCTAGTGAATCTCAACTCAGTTGTAGGTCAGTAAAATTTAGCCCAAATTTTAAATCTGAATTTATCGTACCTGACGTACGAGCGAACGGCCATACTGCTCAATTCTGGGTCGAAGAAAAATTCGTGAAGTACCTGGAAAATAAGACATTTTATAGGGCTAAAAATTTTTGACTTGACTTGATTCTTCTACTTCATTCGATAACGGCGACTCAGATTTTTAAAACTAATCGAAAATGAAAGAAGTCCAATTTATTATACGTATGTTTCAGAAAATTCGAAATAAGTCTGAATTGAATCATTGCTTGATTGTTTAGATTTTTCCTGTGCTAAGATAAAACTTGGAAAAATAGCACTTTCTCTCATACAAGTTTCACAAAACTTGAACTAAAACCAAAAGGAAATAATTATTCGTGTTGTCATTGTTTATTTTGTCAAAGAATATAAATTGATCTTAAAATACCTTCGAAATCCATGGACTTGATTCGGCAATTTGTTGTAGGGTTTTGCCGTTGTTGACCATCTGTAACCATCATTATCATAATTTGCTTAAAAACTAATTATAATTTAGGGCTCGAACTCTAAACGAATCCTTACAATTTTCATCTTAGCGTCAAGCTCGACCCCAAGGTTTACTTTTATGAATAATTTGCCTTAAAATTTTTATCTCAACGTCATGTCTAACTCTAGAGTTTAATCGCTTTTAAATAAATAATTGATTGCCTTAACATTGTTACCTCAAAGTAAAGTTTAGCCCTAAGGTTGATTTTTTACGAATTGATTACCTGGACGAGTTTGGCTCGGATGGTAGAAATTGCCTCATCGACTGGGAGAACGGCTATCAGCTCCCGCTTGTCGACCGCCACTCCGTCCAGGTCCCAGATGATCTGAGAAATTGAATTTCATTAAAAGATAGTTTTTTTCGTAATATTATGGAAAACGTTCTATTTCTATAAGTGGAGAAAAATTATTCAAAATAATTTTTAAAGCATTCCTAAAAAGAAATACCTTGTTGAGGAACTTTCTGTATTTGAATCGGCAGTTCTGCAAAAGGAGTTGCCTGGCGAGTTCGCAAATGTCTTCGGTGTGGAACATGTTGCCAACTTCTCTGAGATTCTCCTCCAGAGGTCCAACCTGAAAGCCTATCTTTAATTTTTTTCAACTTTCAAAAACCCTTACCAAATGCATTCCACGTCTTGCGACAGCCGTGAGAATCTCCTTCATGAATTTGTTCTTGCCTTTCAACTGAGTGTGCGAATAGATCAGAGAAACCACCTGGTCCTTGTTATTGGGGTACTGCAATTCAAATGTTTAAAATACG
Source organism: Diploscapter coronatus (assembly GCA_964036155.1). Taxonomy (NCBI): domain Eukaryota; kingdom Metazoa; phylum Nematoda; class Chromadorea; order Rhabditida; family Rhabditidae; genus Diploscapter; species Diploscapter coronatus. Next base: position 2,109,065 of record OZ038423.1, read on the forward strand.
TTTTAAAATTTTTTAAAAATGATTTAGATTATTCAAAAGCTAATATCTCTGCCATTCACAATGTAATATCATTGGAGTAAGGACTCGTTCTAACTGTAACTAATCTAAAAAAAACATTTCGAAATTCCCTTATCTTCTACCATGCTACTTCCACATTCAGGGAAAACATACAGAAAGTTTGGATTATTTTTGCCCACTTTATTTAATTATAAAAGATAGACAAAGGGCAAAACTATTACCGTCTCAATCAACATGGCGACCGCATCGTCATAGACCCTGCCTTCGAAGAACTTCTCGCAGTCCTTGTACTCAGTCAATAATGCGTTCACTACATGGCACGAGTTCGACAGAGTGCCGTTCTTGAATTTCTCGCACACAAAGATGATCGGTTCGGTCACGGCTCTGGAATCATAATCGTAGCTTTACTTTTTATAGTTTTTGTTTTTTTTGAAAATTAATCAATTCTGAAGGAATAACTGAATTTTTTAAATCTTTGATAGAAACAAAATTTACCTGGCAGTGTCAAACTCGTTCGGACGAATCGTTTGGAAATAGTCTTCGATCAGATGCTAAAAATTTTAATTTAAATAAATTTCAGAAAGTGGAAATTTCGAGTTTTCATCGAATGACTTGTTCTGGGTGTAACTCGTGAAACCAAGAAAGGTTAAATAGATTCAAAGGCCAAGTTTCACAAAATTCTCACTCAGCGTATAGATTTTTCGCAACCATTTCGAATGGTATCAAGAGTAGCAAACTTGAGTAAAAATACGTTCTTTTTATTTAAAATTGTTTGAAATGTTCTTTGACCATTATTTCTTGCAGCAATATTAACATTAATCCATGTTCTATTTATCTACCATCTTTTTGAAACCAATTTAAAAAATGGAAGACAAAAACCCACGTTGATTTGGCCGAATTTGTCCATGCCCTCTCCGTCGCTGATGTCTTTGAGTGCCTGAGCGTAGCGGGGTGGGAGTCGATTGATAACTGGATTGACGGCGGCTTTCAGGAGCAAATCTAAAAATGTACCCATGTTTAACGTCGTGCTTAATTTAACGTCAAAAGCTTATTCATATCCACATATCCAGAATTTTAAGGGTCTTCTGCATTAGCTACCCTCAAGTTATTCTTACCCTTTTGCAGAAGTTACTCAATTTCTCTTCCCCATGTTATTTTCAAGAAAACGGGATAACTTTTACAAAAGAGTAAGAGTGACTATAGTGCAAGAGGTGAATTTAAGCTCCGAGGCTAGCCTTAATTTCAGGCCTAATTTTATCATCAAGTTCTCAAAATTCAAAAGTCAAAGATCCTCTCAAACTTTAGCCGGGTTAATTTGAACCTAGAATTCAAATTTACCTGGTAAAGTCCTCGACTCGAGATGACGGAATAGTTCATCGACCAGGGTCGGCATTTTCTCCTCGACGCCAGGTGGGATCGAGCCCTTCAGGATATTGATGCATTTCTGAACTTTCGAAATTTTATCAGTCGAGGAAAAGAATTTGGAATCTTACAATAAAATAAGAAAAGAACAAAAAACTCACATCATAGCACAGATTGTAGAGTTTGGTCTCCGTCAGCTTCTGGCTGTCGTCAACGTCGTCGATCCATTCCGGGAAGGTGTCCAAAAATGGGCGTGGTCGGTACTTTTCGGAGTCCTTTTGGTCGACCAATCTCGCAATCACCGATCCCGGATACAGCAGATCGCCCTCTTTCGCGACGTATTCGAGACTAAATATTTGGATTTTAGAACATCGGGGTCTTTTATTTTATTCAGCGTTAGTTTTATTATTTCAATTTGATTTGTGTGATATTTTTAGCCGAATGAAAGCCAAATATGCTTCAAAGATGTGGAAATATAAAGCATTTTGATATATTTTGCTAGTGATATCGATATTTCCCCGGCTTAAAATTCAAGTATACTTCAAAAATGCAGAAATGTTGGATTTTATTGTTTCAATGACAGAAATTCGCCTCACCGTCCGGGCGCCTTCTTGACTTCGACGTTGAAGACGAGTTTCATGGACTCGACAGAGGCGTAGATCGCTCCGACGCCGACCCATTCCTTGTTAGCCTTCTGAAACCGACAAATCAATATTTTTACTTACATTCTGAATTAGGGTGTTACTATACTTTTATCCTCTTAAATTCACTTGTAAAATTTCGAACCGCGATTAACTGCATAAAAACGTTAGCATATATTATCGAGAGACGGAAATAGGACATCCTCTTTTCCTCTTTCTCGATAAAGCATACTATATCTTTTCATGTGTTTCATGCGGTTAATCTCGGTTCGAAATGTTCCAAATCTGTTTAAACCCAACTTATATTTTGGAGCTACAGATTATGGTTGCTGTAGTTTTCCATTTGAACTTCAAGTTAGGGATTTTTAATAGGAATATTTGATACCTTGTAGCCAAGCAGCTTTCCGGTGTAAGGGGACTTCAGAATGGTGGGATCGTTGTCTTTCTCAAATACCACGATAGAGCGGCCAATGGTCACCTGAAATTTTTCCCCCGATAAGTTTCAAAATGTTGGATCATTAATGAAACATTTGCTTCCAACGATTTGTTCACATAGTAGTAAAAATCAAATTGATTTACATTTGTTTTAAAGAAATGTTGTATTCAATGGGAAACTCGTTCCAACATTGCACTCTAGTTGAATACATAAAACAAAGCCTAATCTAGAAATGCTACAATCGAAATTTCAGCCAATAGTTTCTAGAAGCTAACGAACATTCATATACGTTACACAATAATTTCTTATTCTATTCAAAGCTCCTTTCAACGATGTGTTGTTATCGTTCCGGTCAAACGAAATGACAGATCGTGTGTTGAAAAAATAGGAAGAAAAAGCGACTGAAGAATTACCTTGAACTTGTCCGTAGTCTCTTCCAGATTGCAGGTGTAGATTCTCTCCCTGTGCGCGCAGAGCAGACTTCCGTCGCCCAACAGACGGATTTCGATCTGCAAATTGATAATTTTCAACTTTCTGATAAAATTGAAAATGATAAGAAAGATTTAAGGAATGATAAAATTAAAAGCTAAAGTTAAACCTGAGTTTTGGCGCCATTCATGGACACGATGTAGAGCAGAGGACCGGATCGAGTGACCGTCACTTTGTAGATGGACATGTCTTTGACGAGGTCGAATAGGAACGTCTCAGTCAGGTCTTTCGTCGGCAGAATCTAAAACTTCCAAACATTTTCAAATCTATTTTAAAGTTGACTTGGTATACATAAAAATTCTGCAAACGCAAAAAGTGACAAGGAAAATTTGCTAGATGGCTCCAGTTGAAGAATTAGCATAAACTTGAAGTCTAACCTGTCCCCTCTCGATGGCGTTCTTGAAGTTGTTGAACGCGCCCGCAACCTTCGAATGTCCGATCACAGCGCTGCTAATCGCGATAATCTCGTGCATCGGCAGGGGCGATTTCTGACAATTCCATTTTTAAATAAGCCTCAGAAAACTTATATGGTGATAATTTTATAGATTTTTTTTCGGTGCTACTTTTACTGATGGCAGTACCACGGTACTAATTTTATGAATTAGCATAAAATGGTCCTACCTGCAAGACCTTGTTGGCGATTCGGTTGTCGAGCCACTGGGTGTTGAATCGGTTGTGGGTGAAGTCGGGCTCCTTGAGCATGTCCACGAGGTACGAGACTTGCGATGCGAACGTCGCTCTTAATTCCAGCTCCTGCAAGGCACACAGCATCACGGATATGGCTTCGTGGCTGAAATTTTAATTGCTTTATCTCTTTCGAACTTCTGTAAATTCTTAACTTGGTAGATTTTCAATGGAATTAAATAATGGCTGGGAAATTATTTAACTTTGATTTTTTTCTAAGATTTGCTTCTATTTTCCCCTATTCTCAATGAGACTGAATAATGGATGGAGAACACAGCGTTTTCCGAAAAAGGAAACTTGTTAATTTGGAATAAATTGTGCCTATGTTTCAAGATTAACTTATTTCAAAGATTCTGAAATAAAAGTAGTATCTAGATACCATAGATTAAAAACTACACGAAAAAGTCAAAACAGGTCAAATGTGCTTCAAGAATTTTCGATTACCTTAATAAATAATAGTAGAACTACAAATAAGTTTTAAAAAAAATTCTTACCGGGTTCTTCCCCTCGCGAACAAGTGTCCGAACTGGGAGTCCGCAAATTCGTGGACTTTTCCAGCCGAAGAGACGGAGAAGTAGCCCCAGACATTCTGAAAAAAAAAACAAAATTTCTATTTTCGAAGTTCATTTTTTACTGCAGGTCCAGAAATCTACAAATCAACCTCAAAGTTATTCTAGCCAAAATTCAGAAAATTGCTATTTTAACTCTGAACAGACTTGCAAGTTTTTCGAGCCGCATTCTGCTTTGTTTAGCTAACTATCCCAGACAGTTTTCAACCACTATCCTTCATCACATACTATAAATGATGGCGAATCTCTGTAGATTTTCTTGCAAGTCAGGCACTTAGAATTTAGAAATCCCATGATCTGAGTTACCTGAGCGGATCGAAAGTTCAGAACTTCCACAGATCCAGTTGAGGGTCGGAAGAAATCTTCTGGATCCTCAGACGTGATTCTCGCAGCGATCACTGCATAGTCAGTCTTTGTCAACACCAATTCGTCGGGCAGGGGGGTGTTGTCGTAACGGTCCAGACCTGAAAAATAATAAACATCAGATGTTTCAAAATTTGCCAGTGATAGAGGTTTGAGAAGGTAAAACTTACTCGAAAGATCGCGCGCACATGACTTACCAAAAATAGAAAGACAAATTTCAAGATGTATGCTTCAAAATGATAAAAATAAGCAGATAAAGAAAAGTAATTTTCAATAAGACACGATTTTTGTGCAAAATTATCTGGAAAACTTCCAAGAAAAACTAATGTTTCACAATTTTAAGAAATGAAAATTTACAGATTAGTCAATCTCTGAACGGGTCTGCCTGTTAATATTAATAATTTTCCCTTGCCATAGAATAATTTGATAGTTATCATTCACAAAGTCAATAAAATTCATAGGTTTGACTTTAGAAATCATGATAGTTTACAGTTTTTAACGCCTTACAGGGCTTTGTGCGACTACAAAATCTCGTACATGTATCCGATTTTTCGCGATACTCGTATCCGCGAGTATGGGTACTAGAGCAAAGCCCTGATTTATTGGGACCCAGGCCTTTTATAAATCGAAAATCCCCTACCGTAGAACAGTCTGATGTCGGTGATTCTGTGTAGAGGCAGACCCATGGCGATTTGCATTTGAATGGCGGGAATGTTGATGTTCGCCAACATTTCCGTGCACGGGTGTTCCACCTGAAAACAAATTGGATAAGGAAGTTTTTAAATAGGCAAATTTAGATAAAACCGAAAGCTGAGAAAAATCATTCAAATTCCTTATACAAGGTTTAGTTAAATTAAAAAAACAAAATCTGAAAATTTGACCTGCAGTCTCGGATTGAGCTCGAGGAAGTAGTACTTGTTCTCGTCAGGGAGGTACATGTACTCGACAGTGCCTGCGGATTCGTATCCGACTAACTTCGCGATTTTTACGGCGTCCTGGAAATCAAACTTGATTTTTAGGAAGAAAGATGATTTCCTACAAAAATCGAATTTTCTCAAAAATATTCTTTCAGACCAAAATTAATTTATACAATATTTCAGAGGATGGACATTTCTAAAGCGAAATATGTCTATTTTTAGGAAAGGAGGATGATTTATAAAAGAAAGCGAGTGTTTTTAGAAAATATTTAATTTTTTTTTAAATCCCGACCTTCTGCATTCTGCTGAGCGTCTCCTCGGGAGCGATGCTGGCGGGTGCTTCCTCGATGATTTTCTGGCAGCGACGTTGAATCGAGCAATCACGCGTGAAAACGGGGATCACCGTTTCGTATCTGCAAAATTTTGAAATTCATTTCAAACCTCGAAAATGTATCTAGAAAAGACTTGTGTCTGCAATTTTTTAAAGATGAATTTTTAGGTTTTAAAGCTTGATTTAGGAAGAAGGCTCTACCACATATCTGGTTGTTTTCAATTTTTTGTTTCAGAGAGTTGACCATTTGATCAAAATTTTGCAAGGAGGATTCATCGGGGCCCATACTAAACTTCCCTCAGGTCAAGCTAGAAGGTTTAAGTACGGGTCCAGAGACCTCAGGGCCATTTTCTTAAAAATGTTTTTCCTTCAAGTCAAATGTTGATATAATCTTGTTCTATGTTTCACAAAATTGCATATATGCTAAACACCTTTGGAACTAGTACTGCACCACCCGATTTTCAACAAGTATATTCCAATAAAATTAACAAAAATCAACCTATCAGCGATGAGTTGGACTTCGATGTGGCGAGCATTTTCGACGCACTTCATAAGGAAGATCGGGGAGCCTGGGACTTCTGAAATCAGAATTCTTAAAAATCAAGTTTCACAAATCTCTTGAAATTGTATACTTTTCTACTTTTTCTGATTGTAATAAAAGGTACACATTCGAATAGTAAGTTGGTGAGAATTATACCTGTGAGAACTTGCTGGAAATTCTCCCGGAAGTCGGCCTCGTTTTTGCATTTTCGAATGCCTTTTCCGCCGCCGCCCTCGGATGCCTTGATCTGAAAACAAATCATTCTATTGGTTTTCAGGTGTTGGGACTTTCAACCGCAAAATTGTCTGGAACAATTTATCGCATAAGAGCTATTTGCGGTGGAAAACGTCTGTTGATTTTTAAAATGTTCCATAAAATTTGGTATAATTTCCATTATTTTTATCTAGCTTCACCGTCGAATTTGTTCACTAAATAGATTTTCATGATTTTTTGCGCATTTTTTTTCAGGGCAAGAAGAGAAAAACAATATATGACCCCTTATCTTCCCTGATCTCACAATCACGGGATCCCATTTTATCTGTATAGATCTTCGACTTGTCTTAGAAAAGTTTCTCTTTTGCCCTGTCAAAATCTGTATGATTCAGAAAGAAAATTTTTTGATTTTTCAAGTCCGCTCCCAACCATTCCTCTTGCCAATAAAGACGATTATAAGGCCCCGGACTTTCGCTTGGAAATAGATAAGAAGTCCAATTTTTGATAAGCAAAACGACAAAGTCCAATTGGAAAATAAATAAAATTTTCACTTTTTCTCAAGAAAATGAAGCTCGTAGGTGAATTAGTAGCGTTGCAATTTTTGAAACCTAGAAAAGATGTTTAAATATAAAATCTTACCATAAGTGGGTATCCAATTTTGTGCTCTTCCAGCGCTCTCAGTCCTTCGGCCAAATCCTTGACCGTGGCTTTGTTGAAAAGTTCCTGAAACATATTATTGCTACGAAGGAATTTCTTTTAGATTTTCTAACCAAAAATCAAATCAAAAGGGAAGGGAATCCATGACAATTTGAAACATAAAAATGTAAAACTTTTATTTACCTGGGATACGGTAATGTGACCGCTTTCAGGCGTACAGTTATCCAAATCCAATTTAAGTCCGTTTCCTGACCATTCGATGGTTGGAATGTCGAGAGTCTGAAATATTTAAAACTACTCTTCACAAGTTTCAAGATTTTCGTCAAAAATCGTAAGTTTCTATTACCTGCGCGATGATGGTCGAGGCGATTTTGTCTCCCAGCGAGAACATAGCGTTTGAGGGAGGACCGATGAATACGATGTCCCTCGCGGCGAGTTGCCTGCAAATTTATCGAAATTAAAACCTGCACAAAATATGAAAAAAAAAGATTTTCGGTAATCTGAAAAATGTTTACCTAGGCAATTCTGGATTCTCCGACGCGTGACCCCATCCGGCCCAGACTGCGTCGACCTGCAAATTTAAAAAATTATGTTTCATCAAAACTAACGGCTATTTTTCAACTTTTAGAAATATTCAGGATTTGTGTTGGATTACAACAAATACACATTTTAATAGAAAAATCAACAAATTGCATTTTCAGAGATGTTAAAAAATTAACCCTCTGCTCGACCGCATGCGAAACGATCTCGTTGACGTTGGCGTAGTTGTTACGATTGTCGCCTCCCGGGGAAAACACGATATAATCGGCCAGTTTCAGGTACTCTGAAAGTCGTTTTTTGCCAAAAATCTTTTTCTCATTCTTCACTATCAGTACTGTAGCTTTCTAAAGAACTGACTAGTTTTATAAACTTATCGACATTTCAGCTATTTTTACGTAGCTTTCAAGAAGGTTTAAATATTTTCTCTAGTTTTTGTCAATTTGTCATCCTCTGCTTAGTTTTTTGCAAAAATTTCATTCTTTCAATGTTCCAACTTAACCATTTGACCATATGCAAATTTCACTCACTTCTCGAAAACTAAAGCGGATTTCTCCACGCTTTGGCTGACAGACAGACCTATCTGGTTGTTATTTTCTCTATCTCTCTTACAAAACCTCTGTCTCTCGCAATTTCCTGACTCTTTCCTGTTCTCTCGCCGACTGACCCCATTTCGAGGGAAACATGTTGGAAGAGAATGAAAAGTTAGAGAAAATGAGATATCATGTGATTCTTAGAGATTTTAAAGATGAAAAAGATATAGGGAAAAGAGAAATAGTATGAATTTTGAGAAAGTAAAAATAAAGGAAGAAAAAATATTATGGTAAAAGATAGAGAAAAGGATTAAGAAAATGAGAAATAGCATAGAAAAAGAAGGATAAAGAAAGATAGATATCCTAAAAGGCGTGAATTCCTTTCCTTTCTTCGACTATCGTAAGTACATGTGACACCACGCTGGTTGGCCTACACTGCATTGATGTGCAAAAGAGATAAATTCGAGGATACGAGGAAAGTCTCGAGGAAGGGTATTGATTGGATTTTGCAGATACTAAAAATTGAATTTCCAAATTATATTGAGATATTGAGGGCAATAGTCAACCAATACAGAAACTAATCTGATTATTAATTATGAGGTTTTTGGAAACTAACTTCTTTCGCAGTTGGGTAAAATTACTCTTTATCAATACAAACGCGCATGGAATAATCGAAAAGAAATCTATCCGAAACCACGCAAATATGAAAACTTGCGTAAATCATGATTTGGCGAATTTGTAAATTTTCGCTTGAAATAAGATCGGTACGTCGCAAAAGAAAAGGTATCAAAATCTCCAAAAATTTTGAGCCGTAAAAATGAAATATGCCAACCTGCATTGCTAGCAATTTCATGCTGAGTGGTCAGGCAAATGAACTTGATCATTTTGTCGTCGCGAAACAGTTGCATCAGCAGTTTGCGGATCGACAGAATGCATCTGACAGCGGCGATTCCATTTGTTGCTACCAGCACCTGGAAACTTCAAAATAAAAAAAATTGAGATTTGAAAAATTTGAAGAAGAGTAAATTGTTGAAATGAATTCTTTGCACAAAAAAATCTAAAGACCCATTGTTTAAAATTTGTTTTGGATAAGTTTCAAAGATTAACTTACAAAGTAAGTCAAATCTAGTAAATGGCTATGCGCCAATGGGAAAAGTTAACAAATTTACCCGTTTAATAGGTCTCCTTTTTGTGGGCTCCTCAACGAAGGCAGCAACGAAATCTTCGACGGCTTTGAACACCTGATCGCCCTGATCGATTTTGTTCTGGAAAAAATTAAATTGAATTTTTTCGATACTTTCTAGGTTTCAAAATTACTGTGTAAACTCAAATCCATTTTACCTTAAGACTGCCCCCGTAGTGGGACATGTGGATGGTTCTTCGTTCGGGCGATGCGGTCGTCATTTTGGACGTCTGGTTGAGGGACGATGCGTCTTCTGGCTGAGATTCCGATGAGTTCGTGGTTAGCGACGATGAAGCAGACGAGGAAGGCAACGCGAGTGGTGTAGTGGTAGTGGGTGGAGAACTGGAAGTGTGGATTTTTGGTTAAAAATCGGGAAATTGAATTCTGTGAAAGAAGTTTGTAGGCAAAAATAAAGTTTAAATAGAGTTGAATAATTGTAAATTATGGCTAAAATGAAAACATTTTTTATGAGTTAGAACTCAAAACTAAAACATTAGCTTTGCAAAGTATTGGTGAGATAAGACATTTTTTGAAACATATCTGAATACAAATATCTAGAAATCATTTTTTTGCAAAAAGAAACTAAATTTTTGAGATAAGAAAGAGAAGTTTTTAACGAGAGTGTAGTCAGAGTTTACATTGAATGACTAGAAAATTGCTAATTCATGGCAAACATAAAACAAAAACATTGGTAAACTATTCAATAGAAGCTGAGTTTTTAGAAAAACTACAAAACCCCTAAAAATTCGAATGTTCCCACTTTGAAATTAAAAAAAATATATCAGATGAGCATAAAATTTCGCAACGACACTGGCAAGTGGTCTGCCTATGAAAATATGACGATTTTCGTGAAAAAGTAAAATACCCCAGCCGGTTTTCATTTATAAAACACGAAGAATTGTACTTCTTGGCGCTCTTTAGTAGTCATGCAAAGGCGAATAGAAATCAGCAGTCGGAACATGCCGTATTATTCAAACTGGTGACTGATTCTAATCAACGCAGAAATGAGTCCCGAAAGTATATCTTTCGCGGTTTAAATATAGCGGCCGAGAAAAATGTTATTATTCATCACATAAAAGCTAAAACGTCGAAGTAGAGGAAACATAATTGAACTATTGGCGTTCGCCACACATTGTCTATCTTATAGTATAAGACTAGAGAAATTTCAAACAACAACTCTGTTCTATGGCTCGAGCTTGTGATAACGCAACTAGAAATAATAAGAAATCAAGAGAGCGCAGAGAAAGGTTAGTCGGAAAAAGAAAAGCAACATATATCACACCACCAAAATGAAAGAAAGGGAAAAGACGAATAAAACAGAGAAATAGTTTGCAGCTATGAGAAGGGGAAAGAAACTAGCAAAAGGAGAAATAGTATTGATTCAGAAGAGAGAGCGCGAAGAGAAAGGTTAGGGGTCAGACAGGATAGAGGCGATTTTCAATAGAACGACACGGCTTGATTTGAAACTTGAAATAGGCCTCGCCTAGTTTTTGGAAATTTGAATTTTCTGAGGAAAACGGTTTGTAATTGCTAATCGATGACCAAATTTTAACTTTGATCGTCGAAATTTTGAAACTTATGCAAATAGCTCGAATATGCAGACTGTATCATTGATTTCATGATTAAAGTCTGGTTCAATTGAAAAATCATGATATCGGGCACGAGAATAAAAAAATCAAATTTTAAAAATTATTTAGATAAGTTTCGGAAAAGAATATACGTCATGCTAATATCAACGCGGTCACCATATACGACATCAAATGCAATTTCATCTAAGAATGCGAAATTTCGAAAAGTATCCTTTCAATAAGTTTCGCTATTTCCTGACCATTTCATTGTCCCTCGTTGTCCCCTATCGCGTCATTCAAAATTCAAAAAATTAGTCTACAAGTTCAATTTTACCTAAAATGTTGACTTCGACTTCTGAAACTTGGAAAAGTGTCCCTTCAAAAATTTCCGTCCTCAGAGTGAATTTGTTGTCGCCTCTTTTCTCGTCCCTTCATTATTTCACTCGTCCCTTCTCTTTCTCCTCCCTTATCGCATCTCAAAATCTATATTGTCGATCGCCAAATTTGGGCAGTGGAAAATAGCAAAAATGGTCAAAATCGACGCTAATTTGCCCGTTTTCTGATTTTGACCAGTCACAAAATAGTGCTCTTTTAGTGTATTGACAATTAGGAATGACATTTGAAAATTGAGGAAGATAGAGTCATCTTAGTGGTGGGTAGAAATCAGACATCGGAAAATTTTTGATATTAACGACAGCCCGACATTTTATTGTTATCGAAGTAAGAAATCAGAAAACTGACTCTGATTTCGAGGCAGAAACTAGAAATCCCTGTTGTCAATGGCAAACTCTGACATTTTCTTTGTTGTCTTGTATCAATTCAAGAAACTTCGACAAAAAACGCCCAAGTTTTTCTTTCCAAAAATCAAGCCCCTGTGCAATTATACACGAGTACTTTTGATTTCACGTGTTCGGTTTTAAAATCTCGCGAAACTCGAATAAAATTGCCGAAAATTGGAAAATAGCGAAATTTCTCGGGAGGTAGTAAGAAATGAGAAATGGTACGGACGCAGCGCCTAGGTGTCCTTCACGAGTCGTCCGACTCGGCCCCCGCACTGTGTTCTCGCCGAAATTGATCGATCTCTGGTTCGATTCGACAGATATTGGACGCTGATATCAAACGTTTCGCCCTTCGACTTTGTCCCAGGAACAAATTTCCCCCAAAAAATTAGTACTGAACCTTTCACGGTCATGAAAATAATGTCCGTAAAAATATCAGGAACAGACGTTTAGCAATTAGAATTTTAGGACTATAATATCCATGGTGTTAAAAAGAATTCCAGAAAAGTACCTTCAGAAATTTCAATATCGACTTTGATATGAGGAATGAAATGGAAAAAAAACCATCACCTGATAAAATCGGGTGGTGCGTTAATATCTAGCATGAAAGAGAACACAAAGATTATTTAAATCAGTCCATAAAATCAGAATTAAAAAAAAATCTTACCTCATTTTCGGTTCTTTCAACATTTTTAGCTTCCTTTTGCTCGGGTCTTTTTGAATACACGAGGTGAGGGCACCCATGATTCAAAATTTCCGCTCAAAAGTTGCGAATTTCGTTGAATTTCTAGCGGTGTAACATCCGTTCAAAATATTTAGACGAAAAGGCGAAGAATAATATCCGGTGATAGATATTGATAGTTGATAAGAATAGGATAAAGGGGTTTAGAAAAAAAACGCTTGAGACACAGCGCAGAATATCTGACGGTTATCAGAAAGCGATGATGATTAACGACACATTTTAGCATCGATCTTATCGTCCGCTAACAAAGAGGCGAGAGATCAATGGAGTCAATTTGGAAACTGAGAGAGTAGAGAAAGAGAAAGGTTGGAGAAAGAAATGCAATAATTAGTAACTTTTAGAGAGTGCAGAGAAAAAATCGAAGTTAGACAAATTTGTAACCAGTGATAAAATTTTCAGGGCTAGAGAATAGTTTTCTTAATGAAATTTTTGCAGACTAAAAGAAGTCATAGAAAAGGTAGAAAAGCGAGAGTATTAGAATGAGTTATACAAGTTTGAGAGAGTCGAGAGAATCAGAATTGCGTCTTGTAGACGAGCGATTTTTGCAGTGAGAGGATCGTCAAAATTTGGCAAACCTCCCAAACCTGTTGTTCATCAAAAAGAATCAACTCTTGAATGGGGCCGATTTTTGACGAAAATCGAAATTTCCACTATTTAAGAAAAATTGTCTACGTGGGTCTTTACTATACAAAGGTCAAAGAGACTGTATCACGCGTTGAGGAATAGCTTTGTCGCCAACGACTTGTTCACTTTGATGAATCATACTTGTTATTGTCATTTCTGGCTGGAGAGCCATTTCTAGAACTATCCCTAGATTGCCCGAACCTTATAGGGCGGAGTTACTTCCTAGGCGCGACCCGCGCCTATAAATACGCCCTCTTCGTTGTTACTTTGTTCCTTCACAGTATTATCCACACCTTACTATTCTCTACTTTGTATTGGGTCTTACTGTACTGAACCAAGGCTAGTCAATAAAGGATTCTTAATATTCGTGCAGTGCTAGTTACAAGTAGAGAACTACCATCTAAGGCCTTCATAACACCCACACTCATTCTAGCCTGCACAAGCTTTTTCAGACCGTTTGAAATAGTTTTTCTAGTTTCACTGGGTAGGGTCATGTTACTAGTTCTTAGAAAAAATTAAGAGCTTTGGAAAAGTTTTTCTTCGTACCTTTACTACTAATAAAAAATGCTTGTAAGTTGAATCGGAAAAAGAATGACCATTTGAAACTAGAACTAAAATACGAAGTTTCAGAAACTAATTTTTGACCGAAGAGGAAAAACACGATTTTTTGCAAGAAGAGAAAACAAGTAATCGAGAGAAAGCGACACGCACAATTACGTATATCGTATTTGATATGGATATCGCCTTTTCATCGTTCCATCCAAATCGCATGAATCAGCGTTTTTTTCTTATCAAAACGTCTAGAAGAAAAATGAAGAAGAAAGGAAATCCAAGCTACTTGAATAAAGTGAATTTCGTAGAAAAATATGATCTTTGATAGGCTTCTGAAAGAAAAATCTGGAGGACGCTTTTTTAGCAAACCTTTTGAAAAGCAAAAAATCTTAAACATTCTAAATTTCGAAAAAATTAAATTAGAAACCTCTAAAAAAACCTGGAAAACATTTTTTAAACAAAGCTTGAAAAAATCATTCTCCAAAAATTCCCTCATTGTACCTTTTTCCCCATTTATAAGTGCATATGAAAATCAGGCGACTTTTGACTAGGAAAAATACGCTTATATGGTCAATGATAAAACTACCATCAAATTTCTGATAGTTATTCACAAATCATAATTCCATGTTAAAAGATAGAAATATAAAGTCGTCTGGTCTGCAAAAGTGATAATTCTGATAAGCAGAAATTTCGTCGAACGTTTTTCTGAGCATCTCAGATCAAATTGGCTGGAGCACAAGCTTTATCAGCTTTCAAAGAACGCGCAAATTTGAAAATTTCCAGAAATGGAAATTTTTGCAAAGACCATTAATAAAGCATCAGGCATCAATGATAGGTTTTAGAACAAAACATAGAAAAACAGAATGTTTAAGAGCAAGAGAATACTATGTTTCAGAAAATGTTCTAGAAGATAATAAAATAATAAGTTTTAGGAAAGAAATTTTGGCGCTCTAGAAAAAGTAGCTACAGAATGTTCTGAAAGAAACTAACTTTAGAAATACAAGTTGCAATAATCTTATTCGATTTTTTACAAATTTTAAATCTACCTGCAATCGACTTCCGGCGACGAATCCATGGACTCCATTCGTGGACACTCGATCTCGGGTGAATCTAAAAATTTTAAATTAGCATAAAGTACTATTTCTCAAGAAATTTTAATTTCTGGAAAAGTATTCAAAAAGTAAAAAATGAGTGCTTTTGCAGAAAAATATTCTTTTTAGTTTAAGAAAAAAAAATCATTTTTGGAGAAACCTTTTCCAGAACTCCATTTCCAATTCGCGACTATCTCCTCCCTCCCCCTTATTTCAGAGATCACTTTTGCTGGTCAGGTCACGTAACGCCACCCCCTTCTTATTTCCTATTTTCTTGAATCGTTCTATGTTTTCCAAATAATTCATTCATTCACGCGATTTTCTAGCATCGCGAAGTTTCTAATTCAGAGATCTTGCAAAATAAAAGGACTTTTCTGTGTAGGGATTAATTTCGTAAATTCTTACAAAGAAATGTGAATAAATCATCTTTTTTCCAAATTTTCCGAAACAAAGTAAGGGTTTTTTTTACAAAAAGCTATAGTAATCTTTATTTTTAATTATCCTATGTTAATCACATGAGAATTGAAGCTGAAAAATCGAGTACCGTCTTTTTTCGACCAATTAGAAAACTCTTGGAGCATTGAATGAGTAATTGATAAGAAAATATCGAACGATCAGCTGATTAATGAAAATTTATCTATTGCATGAGAAAAATCGCGCCACTTATTTTTTCTTTTATGGAAGCTTCTACTACAGGACTTTTGATAGGACTCGAATAATGGTTTGCATAGGTTTCAAAGAAAAATAAGATTGTTCCTGGATCAAAAAGGCATTCTAATTTGAAAGAGCACAACAAAATTTTTTTAAAATGTGTCATTTCCATGGCACAAAAACTTTTGATAGCTTTGTTTGAGGTTGATCTATTTCAAAACCAAGTTTCTCTTTTTCAAACGCAAAAATGAGTCAGTTTGCCGAAAAACACTAGAGCGTAATTGCAAACAGTCAGGGAGTAAACAAACAGTGGAATTGAGCATTCTCTGGTTAAATGTGTTGTTTTTAATTAAGCCACGCCCACTAGTTTATTGATTTGTGTCTAAAAAATCGATAATTCTACCTCCAGCAGGTGGCTGCCGCTCGTTTGGACTTCCGGAGTAAATTTCTTGACTTCCCTGTTCTGCCGGTTTGACTGGCGTCGGCTCTGCAAATGAGTTGATTTCCGATTTTCTTAAAATTAAAAAATTTCAATTTCGTAAAAATAAAAATAATAATAAATCCTACCAAGTAACTTTCAATCGGGGTAAATCATGTGAGAATCAGGGCTAATTTTCATAGATCAAGAAATTTTCGGGTTGAAAAAATTAGGAAGGAGGTAAAAAGTGGGGAAAAGAGTTTAGGCGGGGATAACTCGGGTTGAGTTGTAAAGTGATCACGAAAAGACGCAGGGGAAAAGATTGATGAAAAGAGAAAAATTGCCGAGCCACCGAACGGATTCGACAGGCAGCTGTTTTGGAAAATAAATAAAAGGAGCAGGAAATTTTTGGATCAGATTATGAAATTTTAGAGTGATTTTAGAATGATGTTGAAAGATTTGCAGAAATAGTTTCTTACAAGCTGCCATTTTGGGTTGAACAATTTAAGAAGCCTACAAAATGCTTGATTTTGAAAGGAAGAAATGAACTTGGAAGAGATCTAATTTTGTAAGTGAACAAAGAAATTGTGATCAAAAAATTACAAATTTCGATATTCTTCAGCCTAGTTTAGTGGGAAGCCGTAAAAATACAAACAAAACTGATATCAACCAAATCTGACCGAAATGGCACGTGAGATAAGATTTAGCTAAATTTTGTCTTTCCAGCCTATCCCCTTCTCTACAAAATTGTATATTTCAAAGGTCGTCTTCCACCTGATAATTACCTCCTTTCATCTGTAAAAATCAAGTTTCAGCTTTGAAACTCACACCGACACACCAACAAGAATTTCAGGCTAGTTTAAAGGACAATTAAGTGGTAGCTATTTAGTTAATTAGGGTAGTTAACTTTTCAAATTAGGGCAACAAGCGTACCTTTCTGCTGAGCCCGTTTGACCCGTCTCTTCTTGTTGCGTTTGCTGCCCATCGTCTGCAGACGCCAAGTGGCACTCGGGCCGCCCTTAATTGGGGTAATTGGGAGGTAATCGTCGAACTAATTAGGATAATTAACTAAAATAGTTAGCGAAAACGACAAGAAAATTGAAATTTCAACGATGGCGAATTTTCGAGTACGCAATTTACTATTAGAACGCGGTATGCAGAAAAAAAGCGAGATAAACAATGAAAGAGTCGTCATTTTTC
Organism: Diploscapter coronatus; assembly: GCA_964036155.1. Taxonomy (NCBI): domain Eukaryota; kingdom Metazoa; phylum Nematoda; class Chromadorea; order Rhabditida; family Rhabditidae; genus Diploscapter; species Diploscapter coronatus. Next base: position 2,126,164 of record OZ038423.1, read on the forward strand.
ATCGGTTATTTTTCTATCTTTGGAAAAGAAAGGAAAATGATATTTTTATTTTTTTCCTACTGAATTTTAAAAGATTTTGAAAAATTAAAGAAAAATCTTAAAAACCGATGGAATAATTCAGAAAACTCGACGAATTGTCATTTCCAATTCGAGACAGTTGAGTCGGAAAGAGTAGAGAAAAATGAAAATCGAAGATTCGAAGAAGAAAAGTATGTCATTGAAGTTGTCTCGGGGATGTGATGGAAATTCGCTCGAATCTAGGCTAAAACTTTTTTAAGAGCCAAAAAAATCCGACCTTGAACGGCGCTTTTCTCGTTCAAGTTTTCAGACATACTAAACGAAAAACTGCTGTAGGAAGGCAACTGGAAAATGAAAATACAAGTCAACAAAGCGATGAAATAGCACTGGAAAAGAAATTACAAACCATCACTCATATTCTATTCTCTACACTATTTCATATGTTTATCATCATTCTGATTTGTAAATTTCGAATCGCCTGTAAAAATGGAACATTTCTTATTTTTCTCGGAAACAACATAAAAGGACGATGCATCATGCATGAAATGAACGAAGAAAATTTGTGTTTGTTGTCCGAGAAAACGACACTGGAAAAATGAAATATTTGCGAGTTTCGGTGACTATGGAGAAGAATAAATATGCAGGAAGTATGCAAAATCGACAAATGGCCACTTTTTGAATTTTGAAATGCATACATGTGGGTGTGGTGCATTAGAATATATGAAAAGTGATCAAGAGATAAGATTTTCGATGAGAAAGACTTCTAGAACTAAAGTTAGCCTGTGAACAACAGGTGAATAAGTGCAATTAGTTTCATAGAAATAATACTTCTCGGTTGAAAAACTAGCGATGTTTCATGATTTTTATTTTAGTAAGTAAACAAGTAGGTTTCAATTATACAGTTGCATCACTGCTTGGCAAAATTTCTTCAATTAATGGAACATACGCAACGAAATATTTCCAAGAATTTATTCCTATTCACAAATCTAGTCACAGTCGAATAAATTAATCTCATGGTCTAAAATGGAAGATTCCCACAGCAGGTTCAAGTCTGAGCTCCATTTCAGCCGATTTCTGCATGTACTTCATTAGCTCACTCTTGAAGTTACCAGCTAGTGCTTCATTGGAAAAATCCACAATACCTGATGACAAACTGAAAAGAAAAGTGACTATTATATTTTTAGAAAAAAAAACCCGTCATCCGGATTATAAGGAGTCTGAGCAATGTCCCAAATCTGCGAAGCTGCGGCCATGACTTGAACCACCGCAGTTTCTTCATCCAAAGCGTTAGGCTTGGCCGTCTTGACCTTTCCGGACAGGATTTTGTCAGCGATATCTAAAGTCACAAAGTGTATAGAGATGAACCAGAGACAATTGATTGGGACATGTTTCCTATAACGATTTTCTTGAAACATTTCGAACTCACCCGGTTCTGCAGTAGCTGGCCGTCCCAAGCCGATTCCTTGCACACCTCCATCTTCAAGAGCATCCACCATCTTCCTTACCTCTCGGAACTTCCCTGTCAGGTAGAGGGTGTAGTTCTGAAAATACATTTGAAGCCATTCGGATCTGTGGAATGAGTTTACATGAGGCAGTTTCTTGAACTCGTCGATGTAATCGTTGTAGTCCTGATCGATGAGATTGTTGTCTTTGTTGCCTCGATACCCAACCAATCCAGAGCTTCCTGTAGCCTCGATGAAGTCGTAGCCGAGCTTCTGCAATTTAAACCTCCATAGATGTTTCTGAATAAAAAATTTACATCGAACATTCTTGCTGCCATCTTACATTCCTTCCTCATCAATTTATTATCCTTCAAGAATAAGTTCTTGTGGATCTTGACCCCAACCAGAAATTTGATGTCTTCGGGGAGAGCTGCGCTGAACATGTTTCAAGTGATGGTGTGGTTGTACATAATTTGGCTTGCTCAATCATTTCGACTTCTAATCGATTACCGAATATTTGATTCCAATTCTTCGAAGATCTTCATTCTCCTCACAATACTGCCTCCATAACTATCGTTTCGATTGTTCATTTCAGCTGACAGAAAGTGCGATAGTAAACTGATGGGTGCAGAGTGAAGTTCAATGCCGTCGAAGCCTTAATCAATGTAGTTGATTTGTGACGCTCGTCAACTTTACAAATCGCGCGGCAGGAAGTCATGGTTAAACTGTGGTCACAGATTCATTGATGAAAAAGGTGTGATAATCAATGGGTATGATGATATAAACTTTTCATACTTACGAAAAAAACATATTGATTTACAACATTTTACCGCATTCATAGAGAAACCTCGCGGTGTACACGTATCTTGGAATGACCAGCGTCTCGATCTCCTCGTCAGTCAGAACATGTGCGTCGCTATTTGGCTTCTGGTGGGTCTCCTTGCACCTGTCTGATGGAGCCCAGGGGCTCTGGTCGATCGAGGATGGAGTGTTGATTCCTGCCTGGATTCATCAGTCAACAAACTCATCAAGTTGACAAAAACCAACATCAGAAATCTGAGCGACCGCCAATGATCCATTAGACTTCATGGCTTCTGCCAGCTCCTTGAACCAGCTCCGTAACTCAGGAGTGTCGTTCTCTTGACAGACAACCATGTTGCCACCACCTTCAAGATGTGTCTGGAAGAGTTTAAATTAGAGCCAATTTCTTATTGATTCATTACTGGATGAACGATGACATTCCCGGTCAGCAACATGCCGAAGTTCCCATGAGCCCATTTCTCGTAGAGGTTGATCAGCTTACGATTGGGAATGCCTCGTAGGGAAAGGTCTTTATCGAAAGAAGCTAACCTTTCGCTCATAGCTGCCTGAAGATATCAAGATTTCGATATTTACAGGAAGTTCTAACTTTGAGCAGCCGATTCTTTGCTTCAACTCCATTTCGAAAGTGAATAGTCTCCCGCAAAATCGAGATATCGCTTGATGAAAAACATGAGTCTGAAATCAAATCAATGAAACCGATATGAGATGATAGGCAATTGCTTACTGATAAAGTGGAAAAATAGAAGGACTCTCGCGAAAAACATCGATATTGTCTCGGGCTAGGTCAAAAGGCAACAACTAGCGAAAGTTATCGATATATCGAAGAATTTTCCTGTGTGATATCTGCCGCGTCGAGAAAATTAACAACATTACACATTGATAGGCATTTGGTTTAGATATGGTTGTAAATTATCCATGGTGCCTTTCACATGACAAGGTTATGATTAATAATTTATTCAGCTAACTAAAGTCACTATGTACAGAAATTATTATGGCTTCATTTTAAAGTAACAAAATATAATCTCGTCGAAAGATCAATAGAAAGGCTTCGATTTGCAATAGAAGTAGTGGAATTTGTATTGAACGATGAATGGGATATTCTTGCATTCGACGAGGTACCACGCGCCTTTGAAACCCGCGAAGGGACTGATGTCCATCTGAAGAAAAAGATATTTATTCAATTCAGCGTGCCAAAAACTTACCGCTACACAACAATTTTGACTCCAACAGAAAGCCGGGTTCGTCCAGTCTGGTCCCCATTTACCCGTAAAGTCAACTGGCGTGCCATCCAGGTTGGTGAGGCTCCTCTTCGATCGGCCCTTGATTCCAAGCCAGGCGAAACTTCCAATCCTCGCGAAGGCTAAATTGTAGTCATTAGCGGTGAGTCAGGAGTTTCAATACTCCTACATGAAAGTGCATCTTGCTCTTCTTCGGAGTGCACGCTGGCGAGATGGACTTGCACTTTGTCGTTGCTCAAAGAGTTGCACACCTTCTCTGATTCATCGAATGGAGCGTATCGAGTGTCATTCTTGTGACTGAATCTCTGCAAATTTAAGATCAAAACTGTTCCACGAAAATGAAAACACTTACCTTATAGCAATAGCCGAGTTTGGGAGCGTACCACATTCCCTCTGGGCATTTTGGTTCTTGTGGGTTTTCAGTCGTAACGGGAGGTTGAGTCGTTTGCTCCGGTGTGCTTGTGATTGGCTCGCTGGTAACGACTGGCTCTGTGGTAATGACGTCTTGACGAGTAGTAGTCACTTCAGAATTGGAGGTGGTATGCTGCTCAGTCACTGGATTCTGCGAGGTTTGAGGCTCAGACGTGGAGCTGACGACGGTCGATTCAGATGGGTTCTGGCTCGAAGAGACGATAGGCGAGTCAGTTGTTCCTTTCGGTTGTTGGCTAGAAGAAATCGGCATTTCGGTAGTCGAAGGATGTTCTGGCTCCTGCGTGGTCTGGGGTGGTACTTCTGTAGTCGCTTCTGGTTGTTGGCTTGAAGAGGCGATGGGCGAGTCAGTTGTGACCTCCGGCTGCTTGCTTGAAGAAGCTGGCTCTTCCGTGGTTGAAGACTGCTCGGGATTCTGGCTGGTCTGGATAGGCTGCTCTGTAGTCACATCGGGCTGCTGGCTTGAAGAGATGATTGGAGAATCGGTTGTGGCATCTGGTTGTTGGCTCGATGCAATGGGCTGCTCGGTGGTGGATGCTTCAGGAAGTTGACTGGACCCGTTTTGCTCAGTCGTTGTCGAAGATTCTGGCTGCTGGCTGGAAACAATCGGACTGTCAGTGGACGAAGAATGCTCTGGCTCTTGGCTAGTCGGAACAGGGGCCTCTGTGGTTATTTCGGGCTGTCGACTCGAAGGAGATTCCGATGGTTGTTCAGACGAAGGAACTTCCGAAGTGGAATCAGCTCGAGTTGAGGGCAAATCGGACGATGGGGAGTTGCTTGCAGTGGCAGTGGGAGAATCGTGATTCTGGGTGGAAGGGTTGATAGGCTCAGCTGAAGTTGATCCTTGAGGCTCCTGGGTAGAGATGTCGATGGGTTTTCCAGAAGTTGAGCCCTCGTTTTTCTGAGTCGAAACTTCAGGGTTTTGAGTTGGATCTGATGTCGACGCTTCGGGTCGTTGGCTGGAGATGATTGGGTCGGCTGAACTCGACTGTTGCCCAGGATCTTGACTTGAAGTGACCGGATCAGGGTCGACTGAAGACGAGGGCTGTTGACTTGTTCCAAGTGGGTCAGAAGAAGTGGACGATTGATCTGGATTCAAAGTTGTTGCTGGCTCAGGAGTCTCAGAAGCGGGATTGCTGGAGGTCGACGGACCCTCAGACGTAGCTGGTCCTTCTGATGAAGGATTGCCTGTGGTGATAGGCTCTTCAGTCGAGGGAGCATCTGTTGTGACTGCTTCCTGCGTTGTGGCCTCTTGCTTGTGTGTTGTCTCTGTGATCCTCTGCTCGGTGGTGGGGTTTTGGGATTGGGCTAAAATTATAAATTATTCGATTTTGACAGGGAAAGGCTTGATAAGGCGCACTTGCTGGCTCTTGGGTTGTTGTTTCATCCTGAGCAGTGGTGACTTTCTCCGTGGTAGCCTTCAAAGTCGTCGTAATGACTGGAGATTCAGTTGTGTTGGTTTCTAAAATATACCTCTCGAAAGTCGTTGAAAATCTATACTCATACCAAGTTGGAGTGGAGTAGCACAGATGAAGTTGTTGCGAACATCCTTGTTCATGGCTTGCCAGCGACCGTCTACAAGTCTGAACACCGCAGCAGCAGACACTCCATGGGCAGCTGGTTGTCCTAAATTGCTTTCCATTTTTCAATAATTTCAAGAATACGATGAAAAGTACCTGGACCCCAATTCTCATATCCTTTGGGACTTCCATCGACCCATTGCCAAGCATTGTTGATTCTGTCGTACCCGACCCACAGACTGTTTCCCCAGTTGTAGTACTTGTTGTGAGCCATGGCTAGAGATTTATTTTTGATTTTGTTTTCGAAGAAAAGTCTTACTCTGAAGATAATTGTTGTTGGTTAAGTCAGTGATCGTGGCCAGGGAATATCCTCGATCCTCACAATCTGACTTGGCGAGATCGAACTCCATTTTGGTGTCGGAAAGGAAGAAACATCTGGATAGTCGAATGTTCAAAATGCAGGTCTTAAAAAAGAGTACCTTTTTCCATCAGAGAACTCCTGCGGCCCACAAGTTGGAGGAAAATCTTGAGTTTTTCCAAATTTGAAAAGATGAAATCCAAGGACGAACCATATGAGCCAAGGAGATTGGAACATAGCTAGCAGATAACCAGAAAATTTGAAGTTGGTACAAAGAAATCACGGTACCGCTATCAGTCGAACACCCCTTTTATATGGGTGCTCCTCGGCAGTTCAAAAGCCCACGCTCATGACGCTTTCTACGCAATCGTTAAAGTTTGCGAGTTTTGTATTTGGCATATGCTATCATTTTATTATCGTCTGTGAGGTCATCAGCGATGTGCGGAAATGTAATTGCTAGACCTATTGTGCGATTTGATAAGGAGCAGACAATTATTAGTGATAAGCGAATGGTTTCTGATGACAGACACTTTGATTTCGCATTCCTTATCTTCAAATCGTGAATGAACCGAGAGTTTCCCATCATATGTTTTGCATGTAGGAAGAAAAAGGCTAGTGATAGGGCGCAAGTTTATTGCTTGTGGGAAGCGCTTATCAGATTTTATCGCTCAACGTCCTGTGATCGTGCAATTCACTATTTTGTGCATGTCATAGTTTCTACGTAACCGTATTATTCATCATTGCAATGTTGTGACGATGTTTTGATGAATAACAACACATGAACTGTATTGAGTAATCGGCATTTTGCAATTGGTTTATTTAGTGTGTTAAAATGTGGGAGAAAACTGAGATTTTCATAATCTCTATTGACTGTTTTGAACGTTTTTGAATAGAGATGAATGCGGAGAACTACGTGTGATTTGGCAGAAATCAGATGGATGCGAGATTTGATGCATCTTGCAATGAAACTTCTGAAACTTTTCACATGCCGACGAAATCTCCCATCCAATGTCGACTCGCCGAGGTTGGTTGACGAAGACTAGGGACTGACTGGTAAAAGATGCTATTATCTAACTCCATGCAGTTTTTATGCGAATCACTTTACTGTAGTCGTAAGAATACCTTTATCTTCCTCGGAAATAAGGTTTGAGAGTGAAAGGTTAGAACGCGTTCACTCTGTGACATCGTGTCAATGTCGAGCGATTTTACGTATCAATTTTTGACACGCTTGGCATCGATGTCATGAGTTTACACATAAAATCGCTTACCATTGACACGATATCAAAAAGTATAAATGCGCTCTTACTCATCATCCACTTCAAAGTGCATAATCTTTCAAAGTAAAATAGAGTTGATAAAGATGATAAAACTGCTTGAACTTTCTGAAAGTTCAACTGTTCTATTTTCCTTCTTCTAACAATGAATGATTCATGGCTGGTGTATAGCTCTAACACAAAAGGCGAAACTGCAGATTCAAAGCAAAGATGATGCACACGTGTTCAGAAAAACTTCAAAGTATTTCGATTTTTGTTATTCTTCTTCGCGTGATGCATTGTTGTTATTTCTTTACAAGTCAGTCCGCTTGGTTTTGCCCTATTCACCGTCATTTCCCGACAGCATTAATAGAATTTTGTGTTATTTCTACCGATTTTACCTAAATTGATTAATGATGGGCCCGATTTGGGTGGGTGGTTTCCCGAATTCGATCGTAAAAACCCATTGCAGATTATTTTGATATCGATTTGCGCACTTTTACCGTTCGTCGGTGGAGTTTACTTTTTCTGTGTTCACAGATATGGTTCGTGGCGACTCCGAAAGAAAATTCCAGTTCCAAGTAAGAAAAACTAAAAAAATTATTTTTGAGATTTTCTGTAACTTGAAAAATTCGTCAAATTCTCTACTCATAACTAGGAAAATAATAGGATTTAAACAAAGAAATTTTTCTAAGGCCTCTTGTATTCTATACCCACATTCGCTTTTTTTCTTTTTCCCTACTTCCCTCCTCTACTCTCTCCTCAAAAAGTGGATGTGGACTACAAAAGACCTTTTTCTACTCTCTTCTTACCTTATATCCTATTTCGCTAAGTTTCGAATCTTTAAAATACCCAAGGTTTTCAGACACTCCACCAAGCTTGGCGCTTGAAGATGAGAAGGTGAAGGGGAATTCGTTGCAGTCAGCTATTCGACGACTTGACGCTACGCAGTGCATGCAAGTAGGATATTCTTTCCCACTGCTAAACAAATTTTGAGAACAATTAATATGTTAGATAATCGATATGGTTGCCTCTACTTTAAGGAAATACGATTGTAATTCCAGAAAGCTGAAATACTTGAAAGCAAGAGTCCATACGTGTCCTACGCCAAAGTAGGATTACCGGCTAGCCCTGTGGAAGTGAAGAAGAATGAGGAATCCAACCTAATATTTACGTCTCATGTGGAAAGGGGTGGAAAATAGATGTTTTTTTTTTCTAAATCAATAATTTGAATATTTTTTCAGAAGTGAACATCGATTTCCCAAAATCTCATATCAAATCTGTGCATAAAGTCGAAGAATCAGGAGATTCAATTTATATCTAGACATTTAAATAAATTTCTCTTTTCAAGAATTTATCAGCATGAAATTGGCTCCCCCTCAGTGCATAAAAGCTAAACTTATCAATATCGATTTATTTGCACTGCTTATTCCTCGCTTGAACTCGAACACGTTAAATACGCTACGAGGTCTCTGATATCATTTTATTTCATAATTTAAAATTGATTTTTCCCTTTTTTAGCTGTAAATCAAAGATGATCAATAACCTTCCTACGGAAATCGTTGAATTTGTATTGCTCAATTTGCCTATCTTGGATTTGATAAATACTATTCGGACAAATAAGCGGTTCTATTCGATAGCGCATTCGCAGAAAAGTCCTGTGAGACATCGATCATGCAGACGGTACGGGGAAATGCACATCAAGTTCTGGTACGATGGAACCATAAAGGAGGATCCGCATGTCAAAGAGGTTAGACAAATTTGCGATGTTTTTTTCTTATCTTTTATTCCATATGACAACTTGAAAAATTCGCAATTTATAAAACAGTATGAGAAGGAAAAATAATTAGTCTATCTTTCTCTATCTTCTCCTAGAATAGATCATATCTGATCAAGTTCCGAATTTTCAAATTTCCATTTATATGACCTGATCTGCAATCTAAAGCTTTAATAACTGCAGCAAGATTTATCTGGATTTTTTGAAACATATTCTTTAGGAGCAAATTTTCAAAATTGTCCTATACTTCAAACAAACTCAATACAAAACTGGTGATATAACTCCGAAAATCACGAAAGCGAAGATCAATTTTAACGTAATCTGCTGTGATGTCCACTACTCAAACAGCGATGATATCGATCGAAAATTTTGGGCCAAGCACCCGGAAGATTTTTTCTCCTACAGACCTGAACAGGATTGGGAAGGTATGTTAAAGTCAGCATAATTGTACATATTATTATTAATTTCAGGAGAATATAGCATTAAATTTCGAGATTTAAACGAAGCGATTGAGTGTGTAAAATTGTATATACCGTTTCTAATGAACTACCATGTAATCTTGAGATCATTTAAATTGGTATAAAATATAAAATGAGTAAAATTCGACAGAAGATTAAGGAGATTAAAAATTCGATGACAATTTGGGATGAACTACAATCGATTTTCAATAAATGTAATCCAGTAAACGGTGATACGTGGATTATTTTGGATAGCGTCAAATTGGATTCCGGAAAGTTCTTCGCGACAAGAGTTTTCCCTGGTGGTAATATATTATCTATCAATCTAATCTATTTTTGTAAATTAAGCACTTTACTCAGTATGGTATTATAATGTACAAGACACGAATCCTACTTCGAAACTGTTGATCGAAAGGAGTTATAATGTAAACGAGTTTATGATATTCATGATATTCTCAAAAGCTGCTGTAGGCTAAACGGATAGCCATATTGTCGGATCCGCCACATATCTATGATGAACATTTGCCACTTTTTAATAATTTCTTGAGCATCGGCTTGCACGGACAACAGAATATAACGGTCGTAGGCATAGCGCAGATGGTTGAGGTTAGTATTGTTGATACCCAAATCTAGGAGGTCGAAAATGAAGGAAGAAAGAAAGACGATTTTAGGCCCGTCTCTTTCCTTTTCGCATGCTATTTCTCGATGCTCTGACCACTAAAAATAACTGCACCACTTTGTACACCTCCCAGATTTCGGCATTAACGATATTATTAGCGAGCATAAGAGCGGTTATTCGAGCATAGAGGAATAAGAGAGCTTGAGATTTTTCCTTCACCCCTTCGACGAAATAGTGCGTCAAATACAGAATGCTAGAACATTTCCTTTACATTCTCTAATCTCCGATAACTGTTTTTTCGCGTTACTAATATTAGGTTTGTGTAAGATATCTCTTTCCAATTCAGAAAATCTACGAAAATTATTGCGAGAAATTTATCGATATTCATATCACTACAGTACACTCGTTCACCTTGAAGTGTCTAATATCGAAAATATCGAAGATACCAAAACGTCATATAATATACGTGAATATTAAAAGCACCCATAGATTCATATTCATGAATAAATTTGAACAAAAATTCGAAATACTCATTCAACCATATGGTATTTATCGTGGTTTTACTCTACGCAGATTATGGGATGATTTCGTTATGAAGAAACCGAATAAATATTGTGTGATGTAATTTTAGGCGATATCCTGTACTCGTTAACGGTTTTTTATCTGCCAAAGGGTCTTTTCTTATTTCATTTCCTTTCTTACACCCCCTAATTATCCTATCCGTTGATTCAAGTACAGCCATTGATAAATATTGTCAATGACTGATTACTTGAGACGAAATAAACTGCACGGATACACGATGCGCGGTAATTAGGGCGTTATTTTCATCATACTTTACAATCTTATATCATGTTCAAGAAGTAAGTCAGACAACAATTTATAAATACGCATTGCACATTTTGCATATTCGAATTTGTGCATCATTTATTCCGTCTCAAGTTATCGGTCATCGACAAATAACAGGAAGCCATTTTTGACCTTTTTCTATAATTCACCAGAAAACCACCATGAGTATTTGCAAAATTTATAAGATTTTTTGTGCTATTTTACCAGCTCTCTCTTTAGCCCAAAACCTTGATGAATCTTGCGAATCGTTGGTTATGTCTTCTTGGTTAATTATGAAGGAATCGGTAATTATTTTTTGAATAAAATATTTGAAGCATGCAGATATTTTGATTGAAATTATTAGCGCTCTGAGTTATATTTAACCTACCCTCATTCTCGAACATCGTCTATTCAAGAAATATCGTTCAGAAACCGGTATTAGATCATTCGAACTACAGCATTTGATGTCTCAGTATTCTTCAAATTTCCCTTGATTCAAAGAAGAATTTTAAAATCGATAAAAATGTCGTAGTTTTCTATATTCAAATTAAAAAATCTCCATCACTTCAAATTTTCACAATTCTGAACGAAAATCCTATATCATTACAATTTCGGTTAGGTTTAAAATCTTTCGATGAATTAAATTTTTTCCTATAATAAAATTAATGTTCTAGATAGCAATGTAGCTATTTTAGATTTAACAAAATTCATAAATTTCGAATTTCGAGTTCAATAAAATCCCTTCTAGACTCTTTTTTTCGTTTTCGAGTCCTTCTAAATTTCCCCTATGTCGATCGCATACTTCCCCCCTATTTTATTCCGATTTTATCCCGACCTCTCGAAGGGTGTTTTTTCAAGCTCACCTAAACTCCTAACCCTATCTAGAGCTCCCCGATTATTATGTTGCTGTCATTACCAGACTCAAGTATGAAATTGCGCATATGCTTATCCGGAAAGCGAAATAACACGCAAATATTATAGACCCGAAGTGTCAAAAAATAAGGAATAGCATGGAAGTTTGAGAGCGAAAGAAGCAGAACAAAGGATATCTCCTAACAAGGCGAGAGAGACGGAAAAACGTGTTGCACACGACATAATATTGCTGAAAAATAGGAATAGGCTTTCGAGATTCAGCGCATATCATTTGTTCAAACAAATCAAGATCCTAGGGCTCAAGTGGGTAAAGGTAAGGTGAGAATTTTCTAGGTCCATATTTCAAAAATGTTGATGTCATTTTTTCTCAAGATTATATTTTTTTCAACAAATATTAGTAATGCTGAAAGGGATGAGATCATCGGGGTCAGTGTGGCTAGAGAATGCCGAAAAATGCGTTAAACTTTCTATAATAGGCATGCTATTTCGCCGAAGAAACGAAAGTATACGTGAAAATTTGAAAATGCTGTAAAATTGCAGCATCACAACATGCGCAATAGCATAGACTAGGATAGAACAGAGATTTTAACCTATGCTATTTCACGCGCTACGAATCTATGGTGTTACGACATTTTCAAATTGGTTAAATTTCAAGCGCCTGCACGTCTCTCTAGTGTTCTATGTTCGAATAACAGTTTTTTCGCGCGCCCTGATAATTGATAATGCCAACTGCATTTTGCTACATAGTTTTTCGTATAATTTGAAAACTGAAACACCTCCAACAGTCTATTACTGAGTTTTTCAGGACACTCACTCCGTGTAATTTCGAAAATTGCGTTTCTCGTATATTTTTTCAAAGAATAAACCTTCCAGAGAGTTTTGCCAAATTATTTTGCTACATAGTTTTGCTTACCTTTTATCGAAACCTCCGAAATTTATTGGAATGATTTTGGACACGCCTGTATTTAATTCCGAACAAGCCATTATTGCGGCTATTGATTCAAAATATATTAGGAAATTTGACGACTTGATAAAATAGTAAGTAGGGTTGGGGAGTGATAGGAATATGACCTTCATTTTTGCAAACTATCTCTTCAAGTTGCGAGATTTCCGAGTTATTTATTTTAAAAATTTCAAAACCGCATCCAAAACTAGGCGAACTCAGGTAAAATATTCCGCCAAAATCTTGTTGCAAACTTCCCTATGTATCAACTCTATTGAAATTTTGTTCTGTGCCCATTCTCTATGCTTTTTTTTTCTTTATAACTGAAAATTTGCCTAGGTCCGATTAAAATGTTTAAATCACATCATTTTGTACCCATATACGAATTCTCTCCAGACTAATTTTAAACCTCAATTGTCTAAATACGCGTGCTGTGGATCATTAACTTGGCTCTCCCACGCTCTATACCTTTGCCTTCCTGCAAAATATGGGGGGCCTCATATATTCCTATATTTCCTTAGAAACTCAGTCCTAATGCTGTGCACGAGATATGTGCACTACGTTCTCATTTCTTAGTGCCAGGCTATTAACTCGTGGATTTTATTTTAATATTGATGATGTACAAATTTCAATTGCTTATTATATGACTTTTTCATTATTTCATATATAACTCGATTTCTTCCTACATTTTTAAAAATATAATAATCGATATTCAGCGTTCTTTTTCTCCTCACAAATTATTTAATACCCCAAATTAGACATTTACGCTCGTGGAAAACTTCTTTACAAATAGTCTTCCATAGATCTCGTGTAATAGGAACCAAGTCTTGGATTTCACATTACCATGTTTAGCGTGTTATTTATATCCAGACTCTCATATGATTCGCAAGAATATTAATTACCTAAACCTAGAAAATTTTTTTATAAATATCCTACCCATAAGATATTTTAGTATATTTTTTCCCAGTCTTGAAATCTAAGTGAAAAAATTGATGAATGACCGTGAATTGACGATCGGCCTGAGGCGTGAAATGCCCTGAAAGACCCGATCTAATCAGGCATGTGCGAATGAGGGCAGTACCATAGAAATTCGAGAAGAAAGGATCCATGCGCCTTAGGTTTACGAGAGTTACTTGGAGGTTAAATTCGCACTACAATAAGCTTTTTTCTATTTTATTTGTAATCATACGTATAATGAAACATTCTAATTTCTCTGTTCTAGATACAAATAATGCAGTAATAACAACTAAAAATAATATCATTATATGCCTCTTGGTCCCGATGCGCACGATATATCTTATTTTTTCCTTATTTGTCTTCATTAATGTTTTGAACGGGTGAATTCTCGTTTCAATTTCATTTCATTTCACTTCGTATCAAGTTGAAGAAAGTAGAGTTGCGGTTGGAAACGATTTTGGAACATCTATCTAATTGAGAAGAAAAGGGGCGTCTTTTTGAAAGTAGAGATACCAGATGCAAAGTGTTTCTTCATCAACATATGAACATGCCATCTTGGAAAATTATTTTGCTGAATTATTACTCTTATCACACTTTTCTTGGTATTAGTGACATGGAAAAAGCGGTCATCTGAAACTAGAGTATGCTTTAAGAAGACGTAGAATTGCACCAACTAACTATGTTTTTAATAGTAAGAAGCAAAATTCATCCTCTTCATGCTCCTCTATGGTCGATAATTGCTATTTTACGCGTTAACAATATACGGATGAAGTTAGAGATATCTGGTGCAAACGTGCACTCTTTCATCAACATGCTAACTTGAAAAATTGCCGTTGCTGAACGATGACTCTATCATATTTCTTCCCTGATACTTCACCATTTTCATCATACACTCCTACATACGCTTTTCGGTTTTTCGCGCTTCAGAACACATTTTTTACACTTGCATTTCCAAGCGTGTGAAAGTACATTTCGCATGCAGGTATACAACGTATTTTCGCAAATTTTGAGCATGCTTTCAGACGTCTGCTGGAAGAATGAACCTACTGGAATTGATTTCTCGGTATCGCAACAATCGGAAGATCTTGTTATTGATCGTCTACATAGCGTTGTTTCTGGACAATATGCTATTGACTACAGTTGGTGGGCAAATTTCCTTAGATGTCTCCAAAAATTTGATGATTTTAGTTCCAATTATTCCCGAGTATTTATTGCGATTGGATCATCCGAATGATACCGAATTCTTGCTGTACAATGAACCGATGGTTGACATGGAAGTTCGCGTGAAGCGAGTAGCATTGTCAGATTATGTAAGTCGAGTTGTCTCAACAAAGAAATAATGTCACGAAGTTTCGTATAATAGATTTTGCAATTTCCCTATTCATTCATTGTTTTATTTTGACGTCATACAAATATTTTTCGTTTATTTATCTTTACCTTATGAATATATTTTCGAAAATTTCTCAGAATAAGTAATCACAAATGAGCCAGCGTCACTAACCAAAATGACGTTATGGATAAGAATACCCACTTGTCTATTTCAGGAGATGTACGAAGATGACAGCTGGGACGTGCCGATGACATCGAACGACCGCATCAACTGGGAGCGCAATCCGCTCAAACCCAGCAAGGGCACTTCCTCGGCAAGGGGCAGGAATTCTGACAGGCGGAAACAGGAGGCCAGGCAGTCCAAGATCAGCAAAGAGGAACAACCGAAGAAGGAGAAGGAGAGGTGAGCAAGAATTATGAAGAAAGAAGAAGCATTTCAGCCTCAATGTCAAGTTGAAGAAACTAATGTGAAGTTGAAATTGAAGTTGTAGGTCGAAAATGAAACATGAAAACCAAAGTTGATAGAAAAATTAGAAAAAAAATCACAATATCTCTGGGAAAAGGTATCGATAGGTTGATTATTTCAGACTCCGCATGCACCCCGCTCCTCTACCCCAGTCTGGCAGAATGAATTCGGAAATCGATCGACATGAAGTTCTTGCGAAAGAAAACGTCCAAGTCGGACTGATGTTTGGATCGAAGGCCTTGATTCAGCTGCTGGTTAACCCTTGGATTGGTCCTTTGACGAACAAGTAAGATAGAAAGGTTAAATTTTTGATCAGATCAAGGCTTCTCACAGGTACCAAAAGCTTACCTGTGCCTGTCTAATTTTTAAAAATCCACGCCTGCATCCCACCTTTATCTTTCAATGCTTTTCGTATCTGTACCTTCCCTGTCAGATACCTTAACTATAAGCAGAACTAAACCTCATTAGCATAATTTGTTTTTCTTTAGAATAGGCTATACGATGCCTATGTTTGGCGGCTTCGTTATTATGTTCACTTCGACCATCCTCTTCGCTTTCGGAGACTCGTTTCCAGTGCTGTGGTTCGCCAGAGCGATGCAAGGAGTTGGATCGGCTTGTACCAGTACATCAGGCAAGACAATTATTCCCACAGGAAACATTTAAACAAACATCATTCCAAAACTGTTCTCATGCTATGCTGTTCTGTGAAACCCACTAGTAACTCATCAAGATTAGTCACTTTTGGTAGAAAATTATTTGAGAGTAAGAAAAGAGCTGGACTCCACTTTCAATAAATCTTCACGCTCCCCTCTTATTTGGAACATATCATTCTGTCCTGATTAAATAATTCGGTCTTCAGGAATGGGCATGCTTGCGCAAGCCTACACGGACGACATGGAGCGTGGTAGCGCGATGGGAATCGCTCTCGGAGGTCTTGCACTTGGAGTCCTCGTCGGACCTCCATACGGAGGAGTGCTCTACCAATGGGCAGGGAAGGAGCTACCATTCATTCTGTTGGCACTTTTGGCGATGTTTGATGGAAGTAAGTCATTTTTATTATGTCTCAGATATAATCTACTGAAGGATCAATCTTTAACACTTATTCATGTTTCGAAATGCGTACTCATGCATATTCTCCACGCAATATCTATTGAAAATCAACCGTTTTTGAACCCAATTCTGGAATTCGATCGTAATTTTCAAATTCAGGTGTTCAATTTCTCATTCTGCAGCCACGCATCGACCGAGGCGAGCCGGAGGGTTCAAGCATCAAGCAACTCGCCAAAGACCCCTATATCGTCATCGCCGCAGGTAATTTCGCCGATCGATATTCCCCCGCCAGAGTGCCTATTCTTATGCATGAGTGATGCTAGAAACGCAGAATATGCTCCTTTTTGAGGAATAATGATTTGTAAATAGAGCGCAATTTGTTATGGATCTAGGCGGATTTTGCCACGCGTTTCCCCTTCTCCTGTCTCAAAGAACTAGCAAAGATAAATGCCATGTAAGAAAAGAGTTGTCGATTGTGTGGGCGAAAATGATGTGGATTGGAAAATAATCATAAAAATCCAAAAAATGCTCCCAGAAATACCATGAAAGTACCAAAAGTTGCCAAAAATCGCCAAAAATCGTGCCAACCTCAGGAGCGATTACCATTGGTAACCTCGGCATCGCCATGCTCGAACCATCGCTACCACTTTGGATGATGGAATCTTGGGGTGCAAGCTCATTCGAAAGAGGCGCTGCTTTCCTTCCAGCCTCAATCTCATATCTCGTCGGTACGAACATCTTTGGTCCTTTGGCCCATAAGATGGGAAGGTAGGGTGCCATTTGGTAAATGTTACCGTAAAATGCTAATTTCAGGTGGCTATCGGCGTTCATCGGAATGATTGTGATTGGGTTCTCTCTGTTGGCGATTCCATCCGCAGATTCAGTTGGAGGATTGGTGATACCAAATGGATTGATGGGATTCGCGATAGGTATCATTTTAAGATACGTTTCATTGAATCAGAGCTAAGGAGAACGATCGTTCGAAACCTCTTGTAACCTACCCCCTGTATATTTTTCTTACAAACTCTTCTTTTTAACGTGTAACTAGCCAAAATTCCCACCAGTGTGACCGGGTAGCATAACCATAGATCCATTTGTGCGACCCACCCCCTATAGTTTATTTTCGTCTGACGAAAGCGCTTCATAGGTTTGTAGTAGAGAATCAAATATTCGATTGCGCTTTAACCAATTAGTACACTAGTTAATGCCCAGCCCAGAGTGTCGAAATATCGGTAAAAATCTCATTAACTGATCCAAATGACCAAAATGATACCAACAACTCCAGGCATGATCGACGCGTCAATGTTCCCACTGATGGGCTATCTGGTCGACATTCGACACGTCGGTGTCTACGGATCAATCTACGCGATCGCTGACGCAGCCTTCTGCTTCGCATTCGCCCTCGGACCGTTCTTTTCCGGACCGCTCGTCAAGAACCTCGGATTCCCGACGTAAGTACATCAGTTTTTCCGGCCAGAATTTCTTTCGGAGGGTTAATTTAAAAAGAAAAGGTTTTTCTATAGGAGATTTCTCCTTATTTTATCCGAGATCTTCAGAATGATGTACATGATAGCGATCATCAACTTCATCTACGCTCCATTGATGTTTCTGCTGAAAAACCCGCCTGTACTAACTGGAGAACAACAGGCAAGCTTTTCTTTTGAAACTAAGAATCGATGATAAAAATGCAAGATATCGCGAGTTGATAGGCAAAATCGAGACTCTTCTAATTTGCCAATTTCAGGTAGTTTCAACAGCTGCTAACGGTACTTCCGGACCATCGTTTGAGTTGACCGATGGCAAATACGAGACGATAGAAGGCAAAAACGTAAACTCTTCAAGGAACGAGGGTTACCAATATCATCAATATTGATTTTTATCTTTATTAATTAATGTTACATATTTTATTGGTTAGATTAGGCGTTTGAAATTGACGATTTGTCGGGGGTTTCACATTGTTAAATTTTGATGACGTAGACATTTTGAAGTGGGTACTTCCTCACTGTTATCGAGCAAATTATTTATATTTTTTGAGAAATGCATAGTCAGAGTATTATTTTATTGGATTAGTCCGTGAATACTATTGGTTGGAGAGAACGCGTCGATATTCAAAAATTGCGCTATTCGTCTCGTTTCTCTTCTACGCGACTCACTCTATTTCGTTCCTCCAAATTCGATTTCTAATTGCTGCATAAATATCGACTTTGCTCTCCAATCAACGATATATCTTGAAAAAAACTACTTTATTTTATGTGCAATAAATCTTTGATTGATTACTAGTAACAAAAATTTCGGACTTTGGGGACTTTTCCTGAGAAAAAGTCATTTGTGTGTATTCTTATCACCTAATAAAGCATGATACTTCTACAACAGGGCAAAAGCTCAAATTCTTTGAGCAAATTGAAAGTAGTATGATCTTCAAGAACACTGAAAGCAAATAAAGATAATCCTAAAAGTGAAAGAAGGGCAAGTGTTCTTTCTGTGAATATTTCATGATTTCAAAAAGTTATCGTTCCTCGAATTTTCAAATTTCTATTTTATTGATATTTGTTCCATTTATTCATTTCTAGCCTTTAATTTATGAAGTGCCGGAAAATATGGTGATAATTCGGATGATAAGCCTTGCTGAGGCTTCTGTGCTGATGCATTTGGTCTCTTGCAGAGTGCTGATTGACTTTTCCATTCTTTTGTTCGGCAGCAGCTGGGAGGCAACATGCTGCTTCGATTTCTGATATTCGCAGTTTTGCTTACGGTTAGTTTTTTACTGAAATTGAGCTTCCTGATTCATACATCTTTTTGATTGAAAAATTCTATGTTCCAAAATTTAATAAATAACCTGGTACATGTATTTGAATGGTATTTGCTGGAGTGTGTATTATATTTAGGGTCCTCAAGTGAATATGCCAAATTGCGTTTTGGAATAAACTTCTTGAACAGAAAGGTGATCTGAGTTGTAAATAAGGATTTTGTGAAGAAAAAATGTTAAAAATCCGTCATCAAAAATGAACACATTTTCGCAAACTAATTTACTTGTGCGCGGGTTCTAACCTGCTTTTTTGCATAGAACCATTTTATGATCGTCGATCTAGACAGGGTTTTTTTTTTTTTTTTTAGATATTTTGGGTTTGAAGGGTATTTCCTTCCTAAATTGTCTGTTTCAACTTAGCATAAAGACGTATTTGCAAAGGGGCAGAGCTTGGGGACCCTATTAATATTTTACAAATTAAAACTGAGAATCGAATAAGTTCAAGTATATCGTTTATGGTCTCAGATATTGCATTAGAGTATTCAACACATCGTAATATCGCTAATTTATTCTATCTAATTGAAAAATGTAATAAGTTTCAATATTTTTCTGCAACGGCTGAATCAAAATATTGCTCAATGCTTCCTACTCTACCATGTCAAATTTAAGGCCTTTACCGTAACATGCAAGCGAGTCGAATTTCCTCCACCATACGAGCCCGAGTGCTTGATCGGAAAGGAAGATCCCTTTGATGAGTCCAAGTCCTACGAAGTGCCCTGGTTCGACGTCGACCTCGATGCGCCTGCGAAGGAACGATGGAAACACGTCGTTCGACCCTTCAAGAACGAGATTCTTGCGGTCTTCGACGTCTTGGCGGTAAAATAAACTAATTCGAAGATTAGTAAAAGCATAGAAGTTCATTGGGTGTGGGAACGACTCATAAATTTACACTGAATAGTTCTGAAACGTTACTTATCTGTGAGATAATAAGACTGAAAATCTCAAAGCTTCCTAGCATGACCACCATCATTTCATATTCCGCCAGTATTTACTCAATGACATGATCCCATAAAGATTCTCTAGATATCATAGAATAGACCCATTTAAGCGCGGTGTATTTCAAAAATGAACTGAATTGGCTATGAGAATAAATAGACGAACCCTACTTTACCAATAAAATCAAGGGAATTTCAGGAATTCTTCACTATCATTCCAGGCATCCCGATTTGGGATCTGCTGAGCAACATCACTCGAGACGCCATGGACAAGGGCATGATCATGCAGCCGTACAGGGATGAAGTCGAGGTATTTCTTGTCATCGGTTGTACTTGTCAATTGTCAGCCTTACCTCCCATTCCTAACATCTAAATTTGATGACAAATACAGTCGAAGACGACGATCACCCGATGACAAGTAGAGAAGGATGCATTCTTTATTTTTTCGAAAAAGAAAAAGGGAATTAGGGAATAGCCGAAGAGCTCGGATGCGACTTGGGACACTTGACATTTTTGAACCTGTTTTATGAAATGTCAAGGTTCTGTACCTCCATCGTCGCTCAGACCGCTGACAACAAGGATCTTTACCATGCTAGGTGAGTTGATTTTAGTAAAATCTTCTTGATAAGTTTCAAAATAAATTGTATCCAAGTCCTTCATTAAAGAGTTCAACGAGTGCCCCCCACAGACTAGTCCAGCTAGCTGTGATTGAAAAGAACATCAGATTATTCCAAATTTTCAGGAACCTCGACTTCGGTCAATTCTTCATGTGGAACATCCAGAATAAGACCTGGGGCCTGTCGGAGGCTCTCAAGCGAGTTACCATCAACATCAACTTCAACCGAGGTGGAAAGCTACTCTTCAAGGCTTCGACGTTGGCGGGGCATGTCGGAGCTCTCACAGGTACTTACTTCAACGAATCAGCAGATCGCAGTAAAATTGAAAGTTTAGCCATGATGCCGTACCGCTTTTCTCTGTCGATGAACGCTAAAGTCGAACCGGACCTGCGGGAAGTGATCGCGTGGTATAACGGAAACAGACCAAATGTAGACTTCGTCATGTACTTTGACCGATGGTTGTTCGAGAACTGTGATAGTTTTGAGGTAAAACAATGATGATCCGAAGCAAAAATTGTGAGGATAATGAAACTTTTCGTAAGACGGACTTTAAAACATATATTATTTTAGTGCGCTCACGACATGATAAGCACAAAGCAATTCTTGTCTGGAGCGTACTTCATCCTAGGAGGAAATCAGACAGGTCAGTATAAATTTTGAAATATGCTTTGAAATAAAACCAGGCATTTACACATTTTGGTAGCTTTTTCGTTAGTCACTTCTGAATTTGGGTAGAAATACTGAAGTACTCTAAATCCAGGACAGGGCACTGTGATGGTCCGCAACCGCACGGATGTTCAGTTCGAGAGAAAGCTCTTTGACGGGGATAACGATTGGTTCGTTCTTCAAACCAACTATGACGTTCCGGAAAAGGTCCGATCAAAATTGATCGATCGGAAAATGCCGAGTACTTCAGGATCCTCTATATCTGGACGACCGCCAAGACCCCGGCGAGCGATGCATGAGAGCTATGGGGCCGAGCAGCGTTTCTTTGTCGGGAATCTACACGGTAATATAAATGTGTTTGGAGTAAAATAACGTGATTAACCAAGTTTAGGTCTTATCGTCTAAACCAACGCTCAATTTGACGACAGTGCATACCATCCTTATGTCGGTTACGAAAAACATCTTCATGGCGTTCATCCAAAAGTAAGTAATTAGTCAATTCTTTAGTTATTATCGAAAACGATATCCTTGACATTATTTTTCGTGAAATTTCGGCGCCAGTTACCCCGGAGAAAACTTATTGGGGGAAATTCCGTGATAAAATTTCGCAAAAAAAACATGCAAACAGCTTATTTAGGTGTCCACAGCCATGTTGGGCATTTTGAGGACGTTTCTGAACCGGAAAATTTCTACTTCATCATGCTTGAATAAAAATTTCATAATTTATTAGATCTTCTAGTTTAAAAGCGTAAGACATAGTCTTATCATCATAGCTTATGTACGCCATTATCACAATTAAACATCACAACAAACGGAAACTGCACTAATAGAGCGTATTTCTTAATTAAAAAGAACACAGAGGCTTCTATTATATGCCCTAGGTGAGCTTTAATCAGGAAAATACGATGTACACAAAAGATAACTTATAGCACTTAAAATTGGATCGAATTAGCATTTAGAGCAATTAAAATATACTGTGAAATGATTTTTTAACTGAAAGCTCGCCATATTAGATAATATCGTCTCAGATCCTAATACCAGAATTTTTGAAAAATTTAAATTTTGAAGCAAGAAAAAGTTTGGGGAAAGTTCGAGTACCGATAAGAGAATTGGGAAAAGACTACTCACATATTATGCTTGGACAAGTAAGGATGATTTGAAAAGACAGCTTTTTGATAACACGACTTTGTAAGAAAGCATTTCTCTTGTTATTTCAAAGTTTTGTTGTAAAAAGTCATGTCATTTCAAGTTGCCCAAGCAGATTACCTCCGAATTATCAAATTTTGAGAGTTTTCAGATTATCTTCGGGGTTGTCTTCGTCCTGCTCGATGACGCACTCCTTGATTTTCAGCTTCATCGGTTGCTTCTTTTTGTGATCCTGAAATTTTAATCTACTTATTTTCTTTGTTCAAAATATAATATAAAGCTGATCTTCATGCAATATAACATGTTCATGATAACGAAGAAATATTACATCATAGGTAAGTTCCATCAAATCATAGGAGAAAATACTATTTTACAGCACTCGATATTTTAGCATGATTTTTGAAGTTTTTATAGATAGGCTTTCAAAAATTTTAAGATTCAAAGCGATTTCACATAATTTAATCTCGACTTGGCAACCAGAGGTAAATTTCATACCTTAATCGAAATATCCGAGTCCTTGACATTGACGATCAATCGGACTTTATTCTCGGTGACCTGTTCGTCGTAGAGGAACGGCGTCAGATGCGCGATGATCTCGTCGTCCAGGTCGGCCTTCAGTTGTGTGACGTCGACGTTCACGAAAGACGTCGTGGAGTTGGCTGGCACGTTCACGCAGAACTTCACCTTCAATTTATCATGATAAAAATAACAAATAAATCAGTAACTTAGAAACCGCGAGACATTGGGAAATAGTGTGAAAAGAAGCCTATCGTCCCCCATACTATTTAGCCTATGTTTCGTGGTCTCGCGATTTTCAAATGGCTAAAAAATCCTCTATTTCTAAACCACGTGATAGCATGAAGATATAAGCTATCATTTGAAACATATTAGTATGCACAAGATTTCAAATAATACGGTGAAGAAAGTTAGACCTTAGATGTAACGAAGTGTAGTTAGTTTGCTAGTGAAAATGCCTGAATGATATTTTTAAAGGAATGAATCTACCTGTTCAGACCCGCCCTCCATCGGACTGAGGCTCCTTTGTTTCGTGCGGATCGCGTCGTACACCTCGCTACGCAGGATATTCAGCTTATAGCTCAAGTTCGCGCTAAAAATCAATCATTTCTTTCAGCATTTCTTAATACGATACAACGGAATGATATTTATATCATATGACGGCACAATTTTCAATCGATTTGAAATAGTCCTTCTCTTTCTTCATACTATAAAGTTGTGCTATAATATAGCGACAATTTCGTGCCGTGAAATAGCAGCTGCAATTTCTTCTTCTTAAAAATAAGTTTGGATAAAAAATTGGAGATACGAATTATGCAAAGTTCATAATGAAGCCTGAGAGAGTAGTTTGTTAATCCAGCATTCTATATTTACAACCTCCAAGAGTCTGATCCTGAAGTAGTAAAGGGATCATGAAAATATCATTCCGTCGTCTTCAATTTGGAATTCTAATATTTTAGATATTGATTAAAACCCAGGACTTAAAATTTTTGACTTTTATGACACTGACATTCCAATGTCAGTGTCAAACACCTTAAGTCCTGTTAAAATCCCCTACTGATTTACGGCTCCCAACACTCGAACATTTCGCTTGTGCACATTCACAGTCGCGTGGATCGACGATAACTTAGCGGACAGGACGTTGCACTGAATTTTGGCAAAAATTATTGATTTTCCAATATTTTTTAAAATGAATTTTACATTTTTCGCCATCAGACTCTTGTAGATTCGATCGTTAATGATTTGCTCGTCGATGAACGTCGCTTCCTCGGCCATTTCTGAATTGTTATGTTTGCTTCCGAGATTTTTGACACTTATAGAAGATAGAATGACTTTAGTGAACGTGTAACGCACTTTAGAGAACTCAATAAATAAACGGGAATACGTGAGTTTGGATAGAAAATATCATATGATTTTCAATGTTTGTACCTGCACCCCCAAACGGATCATCATCTGGGTTGAGGTCGAACTCGAAGGCCTCGTCTTCGAGTGAAGTTGCGATCGACGCAGAATCATCGATCACGGAGAAAGTGTCTGGAAAAAAATCAATTTACTCCAAATTTTATACAACTCATACTAACAGGGCTGAACGGCAATTTCCGTGCGAGAGGGTATTTCTTTCACTGCTCCATGCGCGCTTTTTCTCTTTCTTTCCCCCTTTTCGCCCAGCCCTGATCCTAAACTTCACCAAACATTTACAAGATTTCCCTTTCTAAGTGGATAAAATTTAAATATGAGTGAAGTTTACAGTGAGCTGTTTTATTCCCAGAAATATACCGTTTTCTCCTCCATTGGGTCGAGGGAACTCGGGGAACTCCTCTTGAACGACGATGTTCTTCGTCGTTGGGTTCGTCGAGGAGACGTTTGCGGCTGCGGACGGGACCCGCTTCGGAGTGTTGCTCCTGGGCGTGGGAACGTTCGAAGCTTCTAAAAAAAGCTTTTTATTCTGTCGAATGTTTTTCATTGAATTAAATTAGATAAGCTTTATTAAAAATCATAGTAAATTTCATGCAATTGAACTTTAATACTTCGTCAACTGCCATGGGTTAAATTTTTTTCTCAAATCGGAAATCAGAATGTTGAAAAATGATCCTATTTTAATGCAAACATTTCGCTGCGTAAGATTACGATTGTGGTCAGGGCAACATTGCACAAATATGCCTGCCTCGTAATCTTTTTGCCGTACGACCAGCAAGACTGCCTTCTTTCCGCTAACACTTTCTCCAACGTGACTACACACAACACGTGCGCTTATTAACGCTGATGCGCGTAATCCGCTAATATTGTAACAACCGAGTTTTTATCCCCACATTCCAAAAGTCAACTTCTGATTTCTGGTAAAGTAATCGTTTTCCGTCATAAGATTCTCGGATATTCATGTATTTCTAAACATAGATGGTATCTAAGTTGTAAAGTTATCATATTTAATTCAGCAATAACTAACTGATCAATCAAGTAACATTATCTTCAAATGCCAAGTTACATAATGTCCATAACACAATATTTTCAATGACACTATTATTTGTCCACAAAAATAAGCGAAAACACCTCTTTTCTAATACCGCAACAATTCTCTCATTCTCCCTACAAGGAAAATAGCGTTCTCGCAGCTACTTCATGACGTCTAAATCAAACACAACATCCGATACTTTCCACTATTCGATCGTTTTTCTGTTGCAATCCTTACGATAAGAACAGGCTCTCATTCAATTTCTTCTCAACGGCTTTGTACGCTTCACTTTTGATCTCGACTTTCATACAGCTACTTTCGAGATGCATTACATCAACAAGTAGCTAGCATTTTTCAAAAGTCTTATTTCGTTTTCGATAGAGAACGCCTTCATCATTTCAAGCAGTTTAGCGATTTTTTTTGGATACTTTAGTTCAACATTCCTGTAATGATGTGTGTTTCATTACTTTTTATCAAAATTGGTTCTGAAAAAGATCATCAAGTCCATGCTATTTTCCTTCTCTCATGATATTATAATTATGCAGTACTAAGATTCATTTTTTCATCTGCGTCAAAGCTTTTAGCTTCTTCTAATTCATTGAAATCGTCTTTTTAAATTCGAAAACTTATTCCTTCATGCCTACCAAATCTATTCTGATCAATACTAAAAACTCAAGCTCCTTCAAAATTCAAATAACCTCTCATGATCTCCTCATGATGTCTCAAATTCCTATAAGCCTATAAGTCCTTCCCTCCATCTCGAACTTTCTCCCTGTTGCCCCGTCCTTCAAGTCCTGTTTGTATTACCCTTGGCCTCGGCTATCGAAAGTGCTCCTCGGCTCGGTAAAATGTTTGTGGTCAGGCGGCTAGACGATAGGGAGATTTCCCCCAAGCATATATGGTCAAATCTGCGGGTATTTGGGCAGTTTAGAGGAAGTCTCGGGGGCAATAACAGGATGCTTGAGATTGTCGTAGGGGATTAAGTGGATTGGATTACTTTGGATATTTTCACGACTATTCTCAAACATAGCAACTATATATTAGATAGATATAATAAGCAATCAACCACATTGTCTTGATTTTGAAATATTTCAGTGATCCTATTCCATTGAACTTATTATATACTGGTTTTTCCTCAGAACATATCTAGATTGGCTAATATTTTCGCTTTTTTCGCAATCGTATCAATAAAAATTCGATTATATTCAACTATTCGAATTTCTAAAACTAAAACATAATTTCCAATAATTTATCACCATTTTGTGACATCTTTCAAAATTTCCCATCTATTTTTAACCTGTGCCATTCTGTTCAGGATTTTGGGACCATCGAACCATTCTCTTCCCTTCCAACTTTTCCTTGTTCTAATCATCGTCCCTCGTACATCGTGCTTCCTGCTCGCGTTTTTCCTGCCGGGGTTTGTTTCGGGCCGAAATCGGCTTACCGATCCTAGCCTGTAGCCTTGTGCGACGAGTGATTGGGAGCTTTTCCCTTCTTTCTCTTCTTTTCCTCTCACTTTTTCTCTCCCGCTCTCCTTCTATTCATGGCTTTTCATCGGCTAAGACGGTTGTTCTCCCCAGTCGTTCCGATTCTTTCTCGATTTTTTCCCGCCTTCTTCCGTTTTCGGCAGATCTATTCAATTTTCAACTTCCCCTTTCGCTTCCCGTATCGTGTCGCTCGTTCGTTAACCTTCGAACCCCAACGGAGCCGGAATTCGAAGCTCAGTTTCAAATTCTTTAATTTATTTTACATGTCTTGATACATTGAATGGTTTTTACATCAAATTTTCATAACAATGCTTGTAACTGATCGAAGTAGCAGCAAATCAAATTTGAACTAAAATTGTCATTTTGTTATGAAACTTTATCGTGATCCTCAGAAAATTCGATATGTTCCACAAAAGTTAAGGATTTACAATAACATCTCAATGCCAATACCTCGCTGCTTATCATTGGGAAATAAATACTAACTCAAAATGGGTCCTAGTGAAATCTCCATCTTCACTTCTAAAAGGCGTTGTTGTTTCGCTGTGAAATTGCTGTCTAAACATTTTCCTCTCTACAGATTCGTCTAATATCCCCTATTCTCCCAAGACGTCCTACTCTTCAGCACTTTTCTCAACCTCGTTCTCCAGCTATCTATCAGTGCTTCAGTAGTTGTTTCCTTGAAGTGGGACACGCATTTTTGTGCTCGAACACTTCACCCAACATATATAGGCTTTTTCTAGATGCTAGTCACCAATTTGAGAGCGACAAGAATCACTATTGCAGACAAATAATATCGGTGGAACGTCCATGAATGATGTTCACTACTATTCTTTATGACACGTTCTTTATAAGTTGCGAATTTCAGCTGGAGAAATTCTACTCATTGAAGCTTCATGAGAATACTCTGACGCGTTTTTATCCGAAATCTATCACATCCGTCGTATTTTTCTACATTACAGTTCTTTATGATTTGTGAATATAATTTTTCAATTAGATAAATCACGCTTTCGCATGCATTAAAGACCTGTCAAAGCTCTCTGACTTAGTTTAATTTGCGCCATACCTTAAACACCAATAATCTACTCTATCGGAATTTCTATTGTATTGTTTTATTATTGTCCAGATTATTGCATTCACACCAATTCTTTCGCGCGTGCCTTATTTGTTATTTGGATTATGTCTATTTTGTCTGTTTTCCTTTGTCTTTCCCTCAATTCCTCTCAGGCTCTCTAAAAATCAATGCTATTCCCAATTCGATTGACCAGAACCTGAGTCAACAAGGGTCAAATCGAATAATCGAAAGAGAGAGAGAGAGAGAAACGTGCGAGAAATTATGTCTAAAGGAATTTTCATCAGATTGGTTTAATCAATTATTTTGATAGGTTTCGAAATTTTCCAAAATGGTGTAATCCAGAAATGATTTGATGAGCGACGTCGTTTCTACCCAACGTAATAAGCGAGTATTCTAATTAGAAAGATTTTCTAATGAAAATCTTTTTGATATGCTTCAACTTATTCGAAGACCTGTCATTCAAGAAATTTTACAACCACAAAAATCCAGTGTAGCTCAATACAACATAGCCCAACCTTCTAGTTCATATCATCAGAGTCAAGTTTAAGTTCCACCCAACTTGAGCCACACCTATTTCCGGTCACTCCCCATTCCTTCCCCATCCGATATGTTGTCTGTAGACCAGCGGCATCACTTTCCTCTTCAACTTTCTCTCTTCTCTTCGGCTTTTTCTGCTCTTTTCTTCCGCGTGTTTGCTCTGCGATTCTTTGCGAATGCATCGATGCATCATCCATGTCCATTTGTGAAAGGCGACGCGAGTTGATGCCGTACTTGGTTCCAATTTTCCGACGAGTTTTGATCAGTCAATTTTATACTACGAAAGTATCATTTTGACGAAAGTTCTCATATATTTGACCATACCAAGCTACTTCTTCAAGCGTATATTCTTGTATCACTTTCATTTATCATAGGATTATTCTGATCAACCTATTTTTATGCCATGAAAGTACCACACTTATGACGAAGCCAATAACTGGTCATATTCAATACCGTAAAATCTATCTAAATTAGAAGTCCCTCTATAATAGAAGTTCACCCCAAAATGACAGAACTATCCATTACCCAACTCAGGTCATCTCAAGAAGCGTTTTATAGTGTTCTTTAGAGAGTGTAAAATGTATTTAGCCATGATTTGAAATGGTTACAATCATTAGATGAGGAGTTATAGCGGTTTGAAAATTCGAATTTTTCGAACATTTTGGGATCGAAAAATCCAAGTCCATGGATTTCTAGTTTAGATTTTACAGTAACTTATATCATTCAAGGCCCAAGTATAGTTTTTCTTCGCTTTACTTTCCTGCACAAAGATTTATAAATTCTTGAGAAAAAAGCCTTCTAATATCAGCTATCTTCCCTACCCACCCTCTTCCCTCTGACCCTTTCTTCTTGTCGTGTAGTCCTCGAGAAGTCACTTGAGATGTTTGCTGGTGCGGTCAAGCATGTTACGAATCCCCCAGAGCTATTTCTATTGCTATCCTCGCAAATCCTCTGCATGTCTGACTCGATCCATGATAAAGGATAGGGCAAAGGCGAAAGACTAGAGCGTTTTCATGTTTTTGCAAACAGCATAGACTAAAGATGGATCTTGTTCTAAAATTTGAGCTTCCATTTTTGGAGAATTGATTTATTATGTTTCAAAATAAATTAGGATCAACACAATTGTTTCATTATCATTCAATGAAAAGTGTCGGCTGCCAATATTCATCAAAGTTATATTCTCAAAATCTAAGAAGGTCATGATTTCGAAAAAAAAACTTATAATCATTGCCTTTTCTTCGAAGCAAATTTCTCATAATTTCAGAACAAAAGGTTGTTTTTGTGCAATTTTCTTGCATTGTTTTGTCTCGTTTTCACCCTATATCTCAATAGCTCACTCGAAATTTCGCCTGTTCTTCAACATTTCTGGGTGTAGAATTGCTGCGAAACGTGCACAGGAGGTAGGGAAAATGAGCGCGCAAAGAATCGAATATGACTGTGTTGAATGATTGATTGAATGAATAGAGACCGTTCCAGAAACGAACATTTTCATGCTCCAGAATATTTTTTACAATAATTTTTGCAATTTCTCAATTATCTGTCTTGATAATTGGTTTTCGATTTGGTATTACTATCTTCAGAAAATTCGAAACCTAGTTTTTTTTTGTTTTTGCAAATTATCATTTTCCATCTCAAAGGTATGGAACAGTTGTAATAGCATTGATTCAATATTCAACTGTCTTAATCAATTATTCTGAAACATACGCATTTCTTCGTACTTTCAATTTTTTTGCTTAAATACCAATTTCAGATGCAATGAAGCGACGAATGTTGGATAGATCACTATTTCCTCAACTGCTGATATTTTGCCTATCTATCGATCAAATTCTCTCCCAATGTCCTCCGCATTTACAGGTAAACGTCATACCAATACCGATTTTTCAGACATCGATATTTCAGGACCCCTGTTCCTGCTCTTCAACGCGATATGAAGCCGTATCGATCGTCTGTGATAAGGGAGAATCGCTATCATCAGTTCTATTAGCTTTATCACAACCGCCTGCTCAAATTGATAGTTTGTCGATCAGTAATACGCCGATTGATCAAGTAGGGATTTTCTGGAACTCAGCTCATTAAATATAAGAGAAACATCTGCCCATGATAAGATGATAAAAATGTCATATCCGAATCAAAGTTAGAAGAAAAATCGGTATACTTTAGCTCCCCGGTTTCGCCTTCCAAGGCTTCAATATCAAGAAGTTGACTCTGAGGAACAATGGACTTCGTGCCTTTCATCCTGAAGCCTTTTCCGGCCAACTTATAGAAAGCCTGGAAGAATTAGAAATCAAGAACAACTACTTGGACACGATCCCACAGGAGGGTATCACTAAGCTGAGGAATCTACGAAGTCTAGCGCTAACTGGTAAGAACCAAGTTGACCAAATATTTGAAAAAGTGGAAAGGTCAGCTCCCAAAGAAGTTACGATTTTTAGACAACATCATCGAATACATCCCGGATAATTCGTTCCTATCCTATAGCAGCAGGGAGTCGATTCAAAAGCTTGACCTGAGTTCGAATAACATGACCGCTATTCACCCAACAGGTAGATATATTTCGAAATTTTCGAGATTTGGATAAAGAATAATTAGCTTTACTTCCTTTGCGCGATATACCAAACGAAAAGAAGAACAAAAATACACGATTTTTGTTTATTTCCAGGCCTCCTCGGACTAGAATCGCTCTCGCAACTTCTATTGGACAAAAACCTATTTCACGACATTCCCACCGAAGCTCTGGCCAACACTCCAACATTAGAAGACTTGAGTATGGGAGTGAATCAACTCACTCAAGTCGCTCCTGATTCATTGCCTCTACCGAGTCTGAGATCGCTGAGTTTGGAAGTTAATCAGGTAAATCACCGTATAGCACTTCTTGATAAGGACCTGGGATTTTTATTTTTCAATAATAATAATAATAATAATAATAATAGGCTTGAATTAGGAAAAATATGATATTTTTAGCGTATCATTTCTCCAAATTTAGATTCGTCAAATCCCAGCGGATAGCTTCCAATCACTTCCAGGATTGACCTACTTGTACCTCGGAAACAATTTATTGACCTCGATTGATCCATCGATGCTCTTCTACACAAACAATCTGAAGGTCTTATCGATGGGCAATAACAAAGATATAACGTCTATTAGCTCGAATGGTAAGAGAAGCGTGTTTGATAGTTGATCTTTTTTATCTCTCTGCTAAGATTCGATCAATATCAATTCTGATTCCAAGTTTATCTAGCAGAAATTTTAAAGCTTATGATTTTTATCGAAGACAATTATTTACATTGGAAGTCAAAATTACTTGAAGATTCATTAGCAAGCAACCGCAATAACTATTTCCATTTAAACTTTACCTGGAGCAAATTTGAAACTTATCATTATTCTAATGAAAGATGCTGCTTTTGAATATGTCTGTAGCGCGTACACTAGCGTATGATAACGTTCATATACGCTAGAAATTTTGCAGCTTATAAATAAAATCTTCATACATCTACCACATTGCCAAACACAATTATTCACTCTCAATAAATACTACATAAAGGAAATTCTGCAACATATTCGCCAAAGCAAAAATTTTCCTCGATCGTCAACAAATCGATATTTCCACCTTCAGCCTTCCAACACGCACCGCAACTCGTTCGCGTTGAACTCTCGGACTGCTCGATTGCGCACATCGAGTCGGGCGCGTTTCGAAAAATCACCAAAGTCCAAGTTCTCTCCCTCGCCAGGAACCAATTGACCGGGTAAATTAAAACATTTTTGAGATTCCAAATTAATGAAGAAATTACACAGAATTCGCCACGATACCTTCTCGAACCTTCCAGAATTGGTGCAGATAGATCTGAATGGGAATGCGGTAAGATTTTTGATAGAATTTCTACACATCTTCTAGAAATTTCCTCAGCTTGAAAGGCATGAAGTTGCTTTTCTCTAACTTTAAACTTCAACTTCTTATTCTTTCCAGATCACCCACATCGACGACTTCGCATTCAGTCAACTGCCTCAACTCGCTTTGCTCGATCTCAGCAGCAATCGGCTTGAATCTCTGCCAGTCAATGCTCTGTACGACTCATTACTGCCAAAATCGAATGGAATGCTCAGATCTTTGCTACTGCACAGTAAGATCGTCGTGATCAATGCAGAAAAGTTTAAAAATCTCAAAATTGCTATTTTAGACAATCCCTGGCGATGTGACAAAGACCTGATGTGGCTGAGAAAATGGCTTCGAGAAAACGGCGACGTCAGAATTACGGCCTCTGGGGCACATACGGCGAGGTGAGAATAGTGCAACTTTCATAACTATTATGATGATCGCACTAACAGAAAACCAATACATATCTTTATCCGAAATGAATTAAATGCCCGAATATATTGAAAGGTTTAAAGTGGATTTTTTGTAAGATCGCACCGAAATTAGTCGAATTATTAATTATTCATTCAACCAAAATCAATGTTCAATAATTTTTAGACCTATTTTTCGAAAATAATTTACAGATGCTGGTCGCCATCAAATTTGAACGGACTCGATTTACGTCAAACTGATCCAGTCAAGAGTAAACCCGCTGCAACTCAAATCATTGGCGATTCCATGCGAAAACTGATCAAGGTTAGAAAAAATCCCCGTTAAAATTTCCAAGACCTAAATTTAGCCGGCCGAAAATCTATTCATTCCCTCACAGAAACCCGAATTCGTAGAGTCGATGCCCCATGAAGAACCTCAAATCAGCGGCGCAAGTTTAGTGGCACTCGTTTTGGGAATCGTTTTATCAGTTTTGGTAAGCTAATTTAACTAATTTTAAACATTGATAATATTTTAGGCCGTCTGTCTCCTCTTGCTCATGATTATCCGATGCATCATCAAAACCCAGGAGAAGAAAGAAAGGAACAGCAGCTTAGGTTGGTTTGATAATACATTTAGCAAAGGCAATTGTGAGGCTAAAAATTAGCTCATGACAAAATAGCATGGGTGAAAAACGCATACTAATTTTCGAACATGCCCGACACTCATATTACGGTACCCTAGTCAGTACGCTAGATTTCCTCGAGGCTTATTAATGTAACAAAATGGAAAAGGTGGGGGTGTGGGGTTGAGGTGGAATTGAAGTGGAGTGATCATCGTAAAACCTAACTTAGAGTGCGTTTCAAATAACCAAATAGTGATTTTCCATAACAATGATAGTTCACCGATTATAGTTGGAAATTTCTATCTTGCAAATCTAGCCCTAGCTTAAAATGTGTTTCAAATTTCAAGCCAGTGTTTTCCCACGATCGAATAACAATCCCATGTTCAGTCCTAAATTCGAAGAAAGCATCGAATTTTTCAGGCGGTGCCTCCGACACCTCATCCCGCTGGGCGGGCTCAGCGTACAGCGGGCAGGGCATTCTGACGAACACGCAGGCGAGAGCCTACCGATCCGCCACAAATCATAACGTCTACCTAAACCGACCCAGATATTGGTGGTTCTAGACTCGTTTTCAAGGACTCGTGAAATTGCCGCTCTGAAAACCAGCTTCAACGCCAAATGCTAGTGCTGCCTTCACTATAAAGAAGCAAATTCTTGACGCTGATATACGATAAACATCAGTGCCAGATATTACGCCGTTGATCAGTATCACTCTCAAGATTTTTGACACTGATCAATTTAATGTCAAAGATTTCTCATTATTGCAGCTTGTTTCACTGTATTAAAATTTGGCAATGAAGTCTATTTTCAGAGAAGCAGTCTTACGACTCTATCAATATACTTCTCAAAGTCTAATAATAGAAGACCTAGGCTTTCTATTCTTATCCCCCAATGTTAAAGGGAGTCTTCTATTCAGTCTTTCACTCATCCTCACAGGGTTATCCAAAGTTGTCATTGAAAAACCAAAAACTTACTGATCAGTCCTCAGAAAGCATTGTAATTTATGTAATTTTGCTATGCCATGACATATAATCATTTTTACCTTCATGAAATTGGATTTTAAATGAAATTTTGTAACTACTGAAACAAACTGATTTCATGAAATCACCGAAAATTTTCACCCCCAAACAACTTCATTTGATGATCTCAGGTCCATACATGGTCTTTCGAACTTTGCGTAAATTCGACAATTATTTCAGTTTTCGCTTCGTGAATATCTCCGTATTCATTTTCGAATCGATAATAAATGTTTCATGATAGCTGATTGTTTTTTTTTGCAGAAAGTGTCAGGGATTAGATCTTGACCCAGAACAAATGATTTCCGGCTTTCTTATATCCGCCAAGATAAAGATATCTGGAAAGGGATTCCGAAGACTTGGTATTTAGATCCATTAACAAATATTAGCAATTCTTGCTTTATAATTATGATTTGAGCAGATTTAGGGTTTTCTGATAGATCTAACCATGAATACTTAAAATTTCCAGGTGAACTCTTCGCGATTTGACCCGAATCAGTTGAGAATTAGCCGTGCGAAAGGGAATATCTAATGCGCGAGAAATGCGTGCTAAAGCGGGTGTTAACAAGGGAATTCGCGAACTGTTTTGAAACAGCCGACTAATGCATGAATTCTTTGCTGGAAGAAAGTGCTCGAAAAGACTTTCATTTTCGACAAAATTGCAAGTCTTAGAAGAATTCCGATAAATTAGTATCATTTTTAAATAGTAAAAAATCTACTTGTAGAAGAGGATGATTCAAATGAGCTTCTATGATAAGTTTTGGAGAATTGCAAGCCTAAAAACTATTCTGATAAAACGCTACCTCTGGGGAATTCGAGGCATTTATCAATTGAAAAATCATTCTACCTATGTAAGAGTGTGGATGATACAAATGATCTTTAGAATGCTTTGGAAAATTGATATCACTAAAATAGTTTTGGTAAAAATGCTACGTGCGTTGTCACTCTTTCATTATTTCCTCGTATAAACTAAAATCCAACTACTTCTATCCAATTCTACTTCTACACTATCTGACCGAGCATATTTCATATTCTCCACCGCCAAAACTTGTTTTCTGACCAATTATCAGCCCATAGCTCAAGTTATTGTTGTCAGTGTATAGACAGAGGGGGCGAAAGTTAGTGAAAACCGGCGAAAAACTTTAGAAATCTAGCATGACGCTTCGTCCCTTGGCGCGACCATTTTAGCCCCTGGGCAGTGTTCTCCGTCTTTCTCCTCTCCTGTCATTTCACTGTATTTCACTCTTTGGTGACCTGGATCGAGGGA
Source organism: Diploscapter coronatus (assembly GCA_964036155.1). Taxonomy (NCBI): domain Eukaryota; kingdom Metazoa; phylum Nematoda; class Chromadorea; order Rhabditida; family Rhabditidae; genus Diploscapter; species Diploscapter coronatus. The sequence goes on from OZ038423.1 coordinate 2,161,959, forward strand.
TTTCTCCCTTTCTCTTTTCCTCTTTTCGATCTTTCCCTCCATTTTTCTCCCCTTCCTCTGCATCTTTCCCTTATATCCCTGGTATATCTCTCATTCAACAACGCGACGATTTCGCAGTCAAATGTCGCCCGGTATCTTTCGAATAGTCCTCGTTTTCCTGCTCTTTTATCAAACCTTATCCTGCCCTCAACTCATCTCGAAAGTTTGTCAATGTGAGGATCTACATAATGGCGTTATTTTGGTAGGAAGTCAATGATATGATAAAATTCAAAAAATCCGTTCCATTGCTAAATTTTAGCGTTAGAGCAGATTTTCCGAGTAATTATTTTTTTATCAACTTTGTCCAGGATTGCTCCCATATCAATGGTACCAGCATCGTCGAGGTACTCCGGAAAAACCAAGCCAGTCTCGGGTTGATCCAAGCGCTGACCCTAAGAAATGCCAGTCTGCAAACAATTCCATCGAGCTTCTTCGCCGGACTGTACATCAAGAAGCTGGACATGAGTTTTAATGGAATGCAAAGTCTGGACGACCACGCTTTCTCAGGAATGAGTCCAGTGCTACAGGAGTTGATTCTGCACCATAATAACTTGACTAGGGTAAATTTATGTTTAACTATAGAACGGACTCGAAATCATTATGGATAAAAAGTTACATCACCCCTAAAAATCTTGAATCATCAATTTTTCGTTCGAATCTGTATCTTAAACCAATGCCAAGACCAATTTAATAAATTACATGGTCCTCAAAAATGACTAATTTCTCAAAATAATCTGATAATCTTCCAGATCCCAGTAGGTGCGATTGGCGCCCTTCCCTCCATCCTACGATTGGACTTATCCAATAATAGCATAACGGACATCGACGAGACGGATGTATTTCCTTCTCTATCAAAGGTTAGTCTCAAGAAAGGTGTCCTTATGATTCCATCACTCGCCAAGGTTAGTCCTCAAAAGGTCTGACTGGAGGAACTATCTATCTGCCTATAGCCGCCAGATCGCTATCGAAAAATAACGCAGCTGCAGCGAAATAAAGTCCATAAGAGTTAAAAAAATTTAATGGCAATATCCACGACGAATTGAAATTTTGAATATTTTCTTGAGCAAAGTAATTTTTGAAACGTTTGTATGTTTCGGCAAAACGTGCGCTTCAATAAAACATTTCAAACTTCTTTCATCCTATGTGAAATTTTGAAACCTAAAGAAAATTTTCGATTAAAAATATTGACTCAGTGGAAATTTTAAAAATTCGTCTCAACCGAGTGAAACTCTGAAACACCCCTGCTGTGACACCATTTTTGTGAGCGAGAGCGAACAAACAAAGACGACCTTGGAATTCCTCAGATTTTTGTATCCACGATTTTAAGGCTAATGAGGGGAATAATCTCTCACATGAGCAATTTTCAGCTTTACGATGTGAATCTGGGCAGCAACCGGATTTCCGTCATACATACGAACGTCTTCGCGAGCATCAAAAACAGTCTCCAAACCATAAATCTGGGCCACAATCGATTGAATCAAGTACCATCGTCGGGTAAGCAACTTGAGATTCTCTTAGATTTCATGCAATCTGCGGCAACAATACTATCGATTTTTCGCACTATTGATGCAGCAGAAAGGACTTGTAGCAAAGCATGGCATCCATATTACGTGGCTATTTTAGGGTTACATCAATAGCTTTACTACCAAAATACTTAGACATCCATATGTGTAAATAACTGCTTTACGCAAATCTTTGACTTTCCATAAAAGCTAAAGGGCGATTGTTCAAGAATTCGAGATCTTCAAAGCGCAATGAATCATAATCGACCCATTTGCATTCGGCGATGAAAGATGACTTCAATTTGTCAACCATACGTTGAAATGACCAGTCATCTCGACACAGGCGCATTCGATTTGCGACTTGAAAATGAGACATCCCGATTACCATGCGCTTGTTGACGTATCTGCACGACCATCCAGGCAATTCCCCGAGAAATAGGGACGATGGCAAGGAACGGGTTTAGGAAGCTAAAGATACCCGAACGAAATTGATTCACCCTCATTTCCCCAAGAACTTCCAATTTTGCCAAAAACATTCGAAAAAATAGAATAAACAGGAACAGCAAGGTTGAGGAAGCGCGGCTTTGTTTACTTTGGATGAAAAGTATATTTACAATGAAATGACCAGAGTTGCAAATGTAAAATAGCCATCGACAAATAGTGGGACTGGTAGTAGCGAATTTCAATGCTAAAGAATCTAACGCGAGTAACAGATCATTTGAATAAAATTAACATGAAAGTATAACAAATCTGATCCCTATCCAAAACTTCAGCCATCCGTGGTCTCAAGCAAGTCCAATCGCTTCATATGCACCACAACAACATCACTGCGTTGGAAGCTTTGAACTTTCTCAACCTACCAGTTCTGGTAATCACCTAGTTTCTCAGTCACGTGTTAACCCGATCAATTCAGAACCTCCTAAACCTGGCTGGCAACAAGATCAACGAATTGAATCGTCAGGCGTTTTTGAATGTGCCTAATCTTCGATACCTGTATCTGACGGACAACAAAATCTCCACCCTCTACGCTCATCAGTTCACTACCTTCGAGCAGCTTGAAATGCTCGATTTGACTGGGAATTTGATCACCGAAATTCCCAAGGACGGATTTTCTCAACTATCGCAACTACGACAGCTCTACATTGGGAATAATCATATCTCGAAGATTGCGCCAGGTTTGAAATCGATAAAATGCCAAAACTTATCGCGAATATTCTAGGAGCCTTCACGAATAGTTCCATCGTGATTTTGGTGCTGAATAATAATCTTCTGACTGAACTACCGGAGGGAATCGTGGATGGGCTGATGAACCTTCAACAAGTCTCGTTCAAGCATAATCAGGTAGGATATTTTTGTTATTTTGATAAGGTTCACTCGAACGGGTTATTATTTTGATTCTTCCTTTACATCTATCAAAACCTGTAACTTGTTTATTTTCCCCATTGAATGAACCTTCATCGATCAATTTCTAAAGCCTCAACTTTTCCACGTTTCACTCATTTCTAGCTCTTCTTGCACATCTAGTTTCGCTCCAGGAAGCGAAACTCGCACATGCCTGTCTAAAAATGTCTCGAAGTAATGACTTCATTCAGTGACACTAAACCGACAAACTTGCGCTTCTTTCTGCAATTATTTTGCGCGCGCTCGAATATGGATTTTCCCGGTCTTCTGCTTCTTTGCTTTGTCTCTGACTTTTACTTTTACTGGCCCAGATTGGAACGTGAAGAAAATCGAGTGAGAAAAGGCAAATTCACTCGTCCTTTGTGCGGTATTTAACCCATGTGAGAGGGAGAGATAAACGAAATCCGGGATCGCGCGCAGTAAATCAGCAATTGATTTGGTTGAAATTGTGAAATGTTCGGTTATTGACAATTTGATGATATCCTGATAAGTCCTCCTATCAAGGCCAAATTTGGTGTTCTCCTAATTCTCACACATTTGATGATATCCTGGAGAGTCTTATGGAGTTGAATTCAAATTGGAAAAGATTCTCAAAACTTCAATGCAACTTCACCAAATTCTGATTGTAAATCACATTTTGTTTGACTTCAATGAATAATCAATAACCAACCATTTCCTCCAAAGTCTTTTGAGACACACTTGGACTGCTTTTTATGCAATAAGTGGTATAAAGGCGGGAAGAAAAAACTGACTAAATCTGACAAAACGAGGAAGAATCCTTGGCGACAATCCGTGTCGAGGTCGAATTCAAAAGCAAAGAACTCAAAAAATGCCCTCTTATCCGCTAAAATCTGAAGATGAGAGGCGAATAATGAGGATGTGGGAACGAATTTGAAGAATGATGCAAAAACGGTCAAATTAAAGAGTACTATCATTTGGTATGGGATCTTTTGAAACAAGGATTATTATTTAGCTAAAACTAAAATCGCTAATCGATAAACGATTACTTATCGTGAAATACAAATTTTATAAGGAAACGTTTGAAACACTTAGAATTATCCAATGCTCCTGGCAAGACCAAATCAACTATCATGCAACTCAAATTTTATAGATCATTTTTAAAGCATAGCTATTATTAAGACAAAACATCACACGAATAATTACGTTGTAGCACAAATTTGAGAGGCGTTTCTTTAGAATATACCAATTTCAGATAAAATCCGCCAACCAAAACGCATTCTACAATGCACCGTCTGTAGTTATCGTGGATCTGAGTGAAAATGAGCTAATGGACGTTCCAGCAGATACTTTCTTAGCACAACTCAACCTATTGTTAATTGATCTGTCGAAGAACAAACTGATCAGAGTGCCATATGCTGCGTTCAATAGGAGGATTGGAACTGTATTGTTACAAGGTAAGCGATACTCCATGAAGTCACAAATTTTCGCCAATAACAAACATGCTTCCTTTCAAAATTCCACACCCTTTCCAAAACTCTAATAAGCAAATTTATAATTAAATTTGATCCAGGAAACTTTGAAGCATTAAAAACGAAACTCCAGAAAACCCGCTCGTCTGCACCGAGAAGATCCACATTCTTCAAGACGGCGTTGGAGCGTTCTTGCAAGACAGCGAAGATCTGATTTGCGGAAGAAAGCCGAAGACCACCACTACAATTGGAGGACCGAAAGAGGTGGGAACTTCGATCTTTTCCCAAATATAATACAACTCGGACTTCAGAGACCCAGGCTCGTTCCGACTCAGGCCCCAGCGATCATTGTCGATCATGAGACTGAGACTGAACCCACGTTGAAGCCAATTCTCAGTACCGAAGAGCAGATTATTCCTGTGAGACCTAAGAGTCCGAAGAAGACTTCAACTACTAGGTATCAAATAGAAATAAAAAAAAACGAAAATTACAATATGCTTTCCTTATCATATGATAGCTACACCACGATATAACGTATTTTCTAAACAACTTAAGAAATTATTTTAATTTTAGAGTACGAGGCCCGCATGTATCGGATATTTCTCACATTGAAATACCGGACGACTTGGCCAGGCAGTTGGAGGGTCTGCAGATGCCAGAACTGACGAAACTACAGGCGGAGATCGACAAAATGAACGCTCAAAACGAAGCAAATCAAGAACAGGAGCAGCAGGAGCAGGAGCAGGAGCAGGAACAGGAAGAAGGGGAAACTGGTGAAAATTTGACAGATGAAGCTGTACAGCAACCGATAGAGCCTATAGCGCCGGTAAGTAATTTTCTCTGGGTAGCCAAGCAAGCGACTAGATAACACCCATTGCCCGAACTAAATGCTCTTCAGAAACTTTGAAACTATTCTGAAAGCTCTATTCTTATGAATTATTTAAATAAATTATAAGCTCTGTGCATTGAGCTGAACATTGAATGATAGACCAAAACGATCATTCAAAATCTTGAAACCAATTTTCAGAGCTCCGTGTCACCACCAGTCGTTCTAACGCTACCAAGCGTAGTTACTGAACCAACATCACAGACTAAACCGACCCCACCGCGACCCTACGATCCCCTGGTTGATGACCCGAATATAATTCATCCATTCCCAGTGCCCTTCTTAAAGCGAGGACCCCAACTTCACAAAGTACTGAGATTTCAGTTATTTTATTTTTTGCAAAAGTGATCATTTTAGGCCCAACGAATCCGACCCCAACAAGTCGTAACTTCAAGCACAAGTACCGAGGAGGCCGTGAAAACCGAGGATATTCCCACGTTGCCACCATCGATAGTCATAGCGCCGGGGGCGACATTGAAGTGAAACTTTAGTACGTAATTTTGAAAACCTTGAATTTTTAGTCGAATCGCCTCAAAAACGCAGGAGACGACGATGACTTCCGGAAGCAATAATAACGAAATTGGCGGGAGCTTAATGAGCGAGAGAAACGACGAACGAATAGAGCAATTCGCGCTGAATACCAGGACGGAGTTGAGAAAGAAAGAATCGGTATGAGGTTTAGCAATGTGTTATCCTTGGGACAAAATAGTGGAACAAAAATTTTAAACCACTTATTTTTCAAAATATTTTGCACATTCCAGATTTCAATTTTCAAAAGTATTCCTTGAAACCTCCTTTTCAGACCTCCGAAAAAGAAGCCAATACAAAAATCGGCAGTGTATTCTCTCCAACAGCGATAATCGTCGTATGTCTGAGCACAGTCGGTCTAGTCATGGTGCTGGTGTTCATCGGATTATGCATCGCTAGACACAAGTAAAATAGTTATTTTAGAAAAAAACGAGATGAAATTTTCAGGCAAGGAAGTCGATTTACATCATCATACTCGGATTCAAGTACAGCGAGGACGAATGCGTACGTAGCGGCACAGCAAGCGCAGATGAACATGATCTACGGAAGTATGACTAGGAGCAGGTAAATATTGGATAATTTTCATAGAATTCGAAGACGAACAAACAATCACTATTCTTGTCAGAATAATTTGAATTTTTGAAACCTACATATTTGCTAACATTTCAGGACAATAGGTCGACCTGACGAACAACCCTGGACTTATAACCCTGGAACGAACTATTGCAATTATTACAAATAGTCAAGCTTTCGCCTAATCTATGAAAGTCTAATTTATTCGCTCATAGGATCTGAATACCATATGCTCATATCTCAGTTTTCCATAATTTATTCGAATTTTTACCTATTCTGTGAGAAAATACGGTTCAACATGATATGCAATTCTATCCTCATGTAAATATTGGTGACTTTCAGAATAAAGAAAAAATCTGAAAATCATCAAGTACTTAAAGTACAGTATTACATATTGTAAACTTCTCAAAAGTGTGCACTCCTTCTTGCCAAAATGATTTGTTTAGAATGTTCCAAAAATTCTATTAAATAAAAATAATTTACTCAAGTGCTAATCGTCAATCGTTAGCTAGGAAAATTACTTTGAAAATTGGCTACACCATATTGTCCATCATAATCAACCTAATTCTGAGCAACCATGAAGCAGTCAAATTTATTTTCAAAAATCCCCTAAAGTAACTTCTCCACCTTCTTCCAAACCAATTAGATATCCTCGAACGAAACGGCTTATCTGCATTATCTCCCCCTTTTCTTATATCTGATCCTTCTCAACGACTTTCCCTAGTTCATCTCGATAGGCCTTGACCCGGTAGACTCCTACTCCCCTCTCAGCACCCTTGCTGTATCCACAGTCAATCTTCCCAGTCTCTTCTCCCTACCCTTCATTTCAGCAGAATTCCCCTCGCGAGTCTTTTCCCGTAACGACCCCGATTTGCACGCCTTCCATCGACAGATCCCCCGGAGTGATTAAATCCGATCGATAATGAGGTGGCTGTTAGCGCTGCTCCTCGCCAGCGGATGCGCCGCGTTTTGTCCGGACGTCTTTCAAAATCAGGTATCGGATAAAAATAAGACTTTCAGATTGATCCATCTTATTTCACGATATGTTACAAGAAAATTCATTATCCTGAGAGAAGTGAATACCATATTGTTTTAGCTTTTAGCTTGGAAGTAAGGATATAACAATCTAATCTAATAATCTATCTCCAGACCGCCTGCTCATGCGACGACTACATCGATGGTGCGGTGATCAAGTGCTCCGGATCGGACGGGCCGATGATAATCGAGAAGATCAAGCGATACCACATCCAGATCAGAGAGTTGCGACTCGAACATGCCAATATTGTTGAAGTAGGTTGCAGAATTACCACTTTTTGTTCACATTTCTAAGCATCATTACCTGTTTGCACTCTTATAGTTTGAATAAAATAAAAGCTCATACCACATTTTCAGATTGGACCAAGAGCCTTCAAAAATCTCAGGATCAAGAAGTTGGTCCTGGACAAGAACCGAATCAAAGGACTTCATTCAAGTGCCTTCCACGGTTTGGAAACCGTTCTACAGGAGTTGTCCATCGCTGAGAATCGATTGACTCAGGCAAGTCGAAAAGGATAATTTAGGATCTTTCATCGATTTTTAAACGAACTGACACATCTCAATTGTAAAGTACAATTTCTTTCCCATCTCGTTCCCTTTTAAAACATACCAAATCGATCTTTCACGAGAAGACGACAATTTATGTCAGATAAATTGTGCGTCAAAAACTGACTCTCCCCGCTGATGAAAAGTCTTGGGAGAAAAGTAGGTTACTAGGTAGAGAATTTCACGCTAATTCTCAAGATATCAATTGGAATTTGGCGATTAATGAAGGGATTATCTCGTAATCGGAAAATTATCGGACAAAAATCAAGAATACAGAATTTTAGGTTCCGACCGTTACCTTAGAAGGAATGCGTGCCTTGAACATTGTGAACCTCAAGTGCAATAAGATCGGGAACATGACCGAACAGGCATTCAATAATACGCCTGCCTTGATCGATATCAATTTGGCTTGCAATCAGGTAAAAATCATAAAATCGTGGATTTGATTAATATTTTTGATTGAATCACTCGGCAAGATCAATTTCATTGAGACCCAAGAAGAGTTACAAAAATTTTTAGATTTGCGACATCAACTCTACAGCATTTTCGTCGCTCCGAGGAATCGTTCAGAACCTTATCCTCGACAATAACTGCATGACCAAATTCCCTGCCCAGGCCGTTGCCAACATGGAGAACCTAATCGCCTTGCATCTCAAGTACAACAAGGTAAGACCATAACTTTCTTCTGAACAAGGTAGAACTATTATCTCCTTTCCCTAAAAGGGATAAAGACGACTGACCTTGGTCTTCACTTACTATTCAATACTTTCCATTATGTACCCACGCACAATGAAAGGTCATCCAAGATGATCAATTAGTAATTTGGCAAAAATCCACATTGGAGAAAACTTCGCATTTTAGCTCCAAGCGATCGAGCAAAACGATCTGACCAACTTGACCATGCTCTCGATGCTGACTTTGACTGGCAACAACATCAGCCGCGTTTCTGGAGGAGCAATCGTCAATACTCCAAATCTTCGCTACCTATACCTGGGAGAGAACAACATCACCCAATTCGATGCCGGCGTCATGGGACAGTTTAAACAAGCCCAGGTAATTGACCCGTTAATTAGCCTAATTAAAATAGGCTAATTAGGTCGTCGATCTCTCCTTCAACTACATCGAAGAAATCACTGCGGAGACCTTTACCGGATTGGAGAGTCTGCAGCACCTCAACCTTGAGAGCAACAGAATTCGGGTATCTCAAAACAACGATGATTCCTTGATCATCCAGTTTGCAGGAAATCGCTGCAGGCTCTTTCGCTGGTACTCCACTCCTTCTTTTGTGGCTTCCGAACAATTGTCTCACCAGCGTCAACCAGCAGATCTTCCAAGGAGCTCCTTTCCTGAGACAAGTCTCCCTGTCCAACAACAACATCAAGGAAGTTCAGGTTCGTCGAACTACGCTTCGTGGAATTCCTTGAATGAATTATCCCGAGTATCTTCAATTTGTTCGTCGAGTTGCCCTCATACAACCAACAAATTTAGCCATTGTCCTTCTCTCACCTCGCTAACCTTCACACCCTCGATCTGGCGTACAACAAGATCATGAATCTCGACACCGGCGCTGTTTCTGGGTCTGATCATCTGACCGTGCGACTTCAAGGTTAATCGCCAAACTTTCCAAAGTCATCGTTTATCTTTAGAAAACCCGATGGTATGCACTCAGGACGGTTTCCACGTGATGAACGGCAATGAATTCATCAATCTGACGACCGAGGCGAACAAGGTCTGTCAGGGACGATGGAAGGAGGTCACTGAGGATGTCTGTCCAAAGGTAGTCCCAAACTTCATTCTTATTACTCATTTTTAACTCAGGAGATTACTCGACCAGAGCCTCAGCCCTGCTGCACGAAGGCTGTCACGACTACCAAAGCACCTACGACTACGACCACGACCACGACTCCCAAACCCAAGGAAGTCGAGTACGAAGACAGTGAAGAGGAAACCGAGCCTGATGAGAAAACGCATCACGAGGAAGAGAAAGAGAAAGAGGCTGTTGATGGAGAAGTAAGACAACCTTTAATGCTCTTGAAATATACGAAACTTAGACCGAAGACACTGAGAATGACGAAGAAGAGGAAGAAGAAGAAGAGGAACATGAAGAGGCTCACACAACAACGAAGGCTGCCAAGAAGGTTAGCAGGAGATTGGACTTCAAAAATAAGCTATTCCAATTTAGCTCAACATGGACCGATTCTACCGTCTGTCAAAGCACCCATCTGGCTCAAACTCTCCTTATCTCAGACATGTTGAGAAGTCCAACATCAAACCGAAGTATCTCTTGACGGTAGGCTAAACATTAGTTAATTTTTGAAAATCAAGTTTCAGACCGAAGCTTCCGTGCCCGAAGATCATATCCATGAGGAAGAGGAGAAGCCCAGGTGCCAAACAAATTATTAGACTTCGAAACATCGCTATTTTAGAAGGCGTCACAAGTCCCACAGAAAGCAGAAGGAGGAACAGCAATCAGTAGAGTACGAGGGAGTGGATGAAGAAGAGCCAGACAACGACGAAACAGATACGAGGAAGTCGCATGAGAAGACGGCGAACGCAAAAGTGCCGGCCAGGTCAGATTTCATAAAACTTGTTTGGAACAAACTTGAATAATTTATTCGGCTTACCGATGATAGCTTTATAAAAAAAAAGCAATAAAAGTGAATTTTAGAGTTGTCGAGCGCCGAAAAATGCTTGCCAAGTTACCTCCTTGGATGTCGAAGGGTTCGCATGAGGAGGCGCCTCCCAAGGCTCATCAGGAGGAACAACCAGGTTAGTTTGAACCGTTCTTTGACAAATCGCGTACTCAAAAATTCCAGAGGAAGAATTCAACGAAGACGCAGAGGCCGAAGAAGTACAACATGAGAACGACGAAATGAGGCATTAGAAGTTAACCTTACCCCTTGATTTTAGCCCCCCTCCTTTTAATCAAATTGGGTGCTTTTTCCTGATTTTTCACTCTCTCACAAACTCATACGCATAGTGAGATCTCCCATACGTGTCGCGGCTACCTTTCCTTCAGTGATCGTTTTTCTCTCGATTCTTACCATTTTCACCGCCAAATTTTGACATTCCATTTTTGGAGCCTGTATATTTTCTGATAATTTGAAGATAATGAAAGTACAATATACGCTCCATTCTCTTTCTCTCTCATAAATTCCAAGTTTGACTTCACATATCGTTACACATTGTACAATTTGCAGCTAGCAGAATAAAAGCATGAGAAGTAGTTGGTAGCAAGGAACGATGTATGCTCTTTTCCTCTCTCTCGATACGACATACTATCTTTTCTGCGGGTCGAGTTTTGAGAAGTCTGACCCCAATCACTAGCGAGTCGAATTACAGGGTAAGTAGCTGAAATTGACGTACCTGTAGAAAGCAGTCCGAACGATGGGGGTTCGCTGAGGGCTGGACACATGTCGTAGGGCGATGCGATTTGGCCTCTGCTCAGCAAAATGTGGGCGTCAACCTAAATGTTTCACAAATAATCGAAAGATCTAAAATACCAAATATGCCAAAATTTCTATAAAAAAGTTCGCCATAAGTTTATGAAAGATGAAATGGGATTAGATATTTCAGATCTTCTGTAGAAATTCCTTAGGAACGATAAGTATATTATAAGCAGTAGGTAAAATAAAGGGGTTATAAGTTTTACCTGTCCAATGGCGACGAGTAAAGCGATAGTAGGGGTTTTCGAAATCTTCGACCCGAGGTAATGATCCTGATCTCGGGATATCAGATCCAAACAGTCAGACAATTTGGCGAGGAATCGGGTCAGCTGAAAATCAAAGATATTTTCTGGGGAAAATGTTTCAAAAATTCAATAGACGAACATCGGATTGAGAAAAATCTAATTCAGTACTGCCCTTTCATCTGCAAAAAAAAGACTAAAAACGATAAGAACATAGGTTTTAAAATATAAGAAATAAGATAGTGATTTTGATGGGTTTAATAATTCCGTTGAAATGCGTTTTACCTGCAAAAACTGAAAGTGGTCCACCACGAGGCAGAAATCGTTGACGGCCTCGACGAACACGGTGATTATGTCTGAGCGAATTGTGATCTGGCCCGAGAAACTCACCTGGAAAATTCAAGTTCGTCAAAAACTCAGGTTAAAAATCCGGCCCACTTTTTCTTTCCCCTTACCTTCCCCCTTCCTAATCTCCCCTCAAAAACTGGGTGTGTGGAATACAAAAGGTCAAAAAATGCCTACATCAGAAATCACGGGTAGTTCTTTCGTGTAGTTGCCGTAGTCCGTGTCAACCCACACTGGCGACGTTCTGAGCCAGAATCTTTCGGCTCCTGAAAAAAATTCAACTTTCATCTTTTAGTTTTTTTCAAGTTTTTAATGTTTCAACAAATTACAAATAGAAAATATAAAATGCTTCTACAGGAGTCGGATGTTGAATGGAATCATAAAATTATTTTAAAAAGTAACGAAAAATACGATATTTCTAGAAAATGAAACAAACAAAATACCATGAATCTCCCGTTCATCAGCGCGCTTCGCGGAATAGAGGTCGTCCAAGAGAATGTCCCTGCCACTGATCAAATCCTCTGGAATCGAATTCATCGCTATTTCGAAATTCAAAGTTAAATTTAACTAGGTTAAATATGTGACTGATTGTTCGTGTATTCTAACCAAGGGTAATTTTAACTTTAAGATTAGACTCCTTCTAAACCTAATACCTGACAACATGCATTTCAGCAGCAACTCAGAGAGCGAATTGAAGGCGGGAGGCGCGGAAGTATCGAAGGGGCAGTTAGAAACGGACTGCAAATTTCAATATCATAATAATTGAAGTAGCTTTCGAGATATATCTAATTTTTAAAAGCGTTCTGGTGAGTCGGAGAAAAGAAGTGATGAAAAAGTAAATAAATTAATAAGATATTTGAGATCTTTCAAAAAATTTCTTATTCTCAAAGGTTTTTTTTTTTTTTAAATAACTCATGTTCGAAACTTTTGTTGACGAAATAAAACGAATAAATTCGAGAAAAAGTGATTGAAATAAGTTGCAAAAGATTGCTTATTTCCGAAAGATGCAACGAAGACGTTGAGCAAACAGTTTATTATTCAGACTTTATGCAATTTAATAGTTCTTACCAAAGTGGACATGGAAACGATCAGCCGAGTGGGCAAGCGGATGTCAGAATCCGTTTTAGGTAGGGGGATGCAAAGCTAAAACGATGCAATAATAAAATCCACAACTACCATATTTTAAATGCGAAAAGGACTGATGGACAGGCTCAGGACGTTTTTCACCGCAAATATCCCTTATGCGGTGAATTATCCCAGTCAGTTTTGAATTACTATTCCTTAGTCATGAGATGAGAGATGTTGATCGAATTGTTGGAATATTACAAAAAGTTGTATTTACCTATTAGCACTAAACGCAGTAACATAGGAATTTCGATACATCTATCTCCTAATTCTTTGAAACAAATCTTTAAATCCCACCAGACGTTGCAGCGCTTTCGGGCCGCGTGCGTGGTTAACCGCGGTTCGAAAATATTGGAAGTCTGAATCCCACCTTAGGCATAACTAGGTCGACTCGAATGTCCGGTGTCTCAATTGGCGGCATGTCGGGCAACTCGCAATCCTCGACTGCGGATGACAGATTCTCGATCACGTAGATCACCCACCTCAGGGTCCGTTCATCGAACAGTACAGAAAAAGGCCCAAGTTGGAGGTAGGAACAGGGAGAGGGGGCTGAATTTGAAGCTGTAAGAAAAATGGTACCTTTTGGATTTTCGTGGTAGTATTAATCCTCATTAGAACGAGGTACGACCACAAAGACTCATTTATGCCCACTATTTTCTTGTGATCGCACCTCCTTCTAATGAGGAGAAATATCGTTTCTTGACTTTCAACTTTTTTAATGTTGAAAAAAATTTCAGAAAATAAGTACCCTCTAAAGTATCGGACATCGGATGGAAATAATTGGCGAACTCGAAATACACGATGTATTGGTCGGGAGGCAGAGAGCGGGCTTGTCTAAAAATTTGTAAAAATAATTTTTAAATTTTTAAATAAGAAATAGAATTAAAGAAAAAGTTTAAATTAAACAAATAAAATACCTCTCACTAACAAACAAATTCTTCAGTGTATCCTTCTTGGAGTTCATATCCGAAACGCACTGCAATCAAATTCACAATGATTTTAAAATTTAATCGAGCTTTAAAATAAAATCTTATTTAGAATGATCAAAGTAATGCCTCTTGTACTTTCTAACCCTAAGTTACCCGTACTCTCTTGTAGTTTTCACCCTTTTTTCTCTTCGCCTTCCCATTTTCCAGAAAAGGGGGTAAAATCTACAAAAGGTTAAGGCTAACTTAGAGATAAAAACTACAAGAGGCTTAAAGATAGTATTTTAATAATTAAAAAAATGAAATTATTGAAAATACGTTACTTGAATGGTCAGATCGAAGATCCTCACGACCACGTTGAAAGAAATCAACTGAGGCCAGCATCGAGTAAGACGGGCGCGGACAGTTTCGTCTGAAATTTTTAAATGTTTCAGATTTTTGGAGCTTAGATTTTTAGATATTATTTTAGTTAACCGAAAACAATTCGATAGAAAATCAAATTCTATCAATATTGCATTACATTTCAAAGTATTTGATATCAAAGAACGTTTTATCAACATTTAGTTGGCATCGGATATGATTTGCTGATTAAAAAATCAAGTCTTTCATCATTTTCCAACTCGTTTCAAAAATCACCAAGCCAGGTACTATTCAAAACATTTCAATTCGCATGCTATGAATAATGACTAAGAATAGCTAAAATCACCTTTCGCATTTCTCTGCAATTTCGAGTACTGCTGTACGGTGCGCATGTCCATCCACTGCGTAAATGCATTCGGGGAAGTGTATCGCAACCAGGAGGAACGATCAGAACCGATCAACGTTTTAGGATAGACATCGATGAGTAGCTGGAAAAAATCGATAACTTTTAAAATTAATAATTTTCGGTAAGATGGACGAAAAAGTGGATAGCTTCCAGGATTTTAAATTTGTTTTAGAAAAGTTGATAAATTGAAAATGATCAATTTTTACAAAGTACCTGGTAAATCGTGACTTGCATAGCGCCGCTCTCAATGTCCCAATCCGGAGGATAGCCTGAAGAAATTCTGATTGATGGAAATTTATAAATTCGATTTTGAAGCTCAATAGATAGCTTTGATTTATAAAAAATTTATTTTTTAAAAATTAGAAACTTATGAAATAAAGTTCATTTTTGTGAAATTTTCCTTGGAAAATCACAACCATTAGTTGTGCCTAGCTTGGAGATTTTATATTTTAATTCAAATGTCTCATAGTTTTCTGGAGCTTAGAAAAATCAACAGACGTTGGGACGTTTTTCACCACAAAAGTTCGATCATCATCTCTCGTCCCATTATTAGGGATAGTACTTCAAAGCTGACTGAAATAATTCACCGCATAAGGGATGTTACGGTGAAAAATGTCTCAACGTCTGAAAATATCAACCTGAGTTGGCATGGGCGTCGTCGCACAGATGGAGGTCGATCTTCTTGACGTGAAGATGGTGCGAGGTCTGACGGAAGTCGAAATTCCGAAACACTGAGGAATTACTCTGCGCAGTCGCCGACCCTTCGGGAACAGTCAAATTTGCAGGTTTTATTGTGGGCGGAGGGAGGGACTAAAATGTTTTTTTTTGCAAAAATGATGTTTCACAATCTCACAGGTAGAGCTCATGAAAATTCATCCTGCAATCGTTAATTCCTAATAGTTCTTTAGATTTAAAAATAGAACCCAGAAAACCTAGCCAAGTTTCAAATATTGATAAATAAATCTTTTCAAAATCATATTTAATGCCGATTCAAGCTAGATTTGTAAAAAGAAAGCTTGGAAACCGCACGACACACATGACCTCATGATATGCAAGATAGTGTGGGAAAAGAAAGCCTACCGCCCAAAACCCTGCCTTATTTCGCATGTTATGAGGTCATGCAGTTTCCAGACTTGTACAAATTTAAAAAAAAAAAATAAATAATAATAATAAATCAAAACTAACGGGCGGTGCGTTTTTCTGTGCCTCCTTAACTAAGCCCATGATGTACGAGTAGAAGCTGATGGCCGATCTGAGTTGAGGTAGGGTAGCCACCCACAGGATGTCCTCCAGAATCGTTTGAATTCGCGCAAAGATCACGTTCCCGTCTGAAATAATGCAAATTCAAATTAATTCATTCTTACTGTAGAGTTTTACCAATTAAAAGATAGAATGGGAAAAATGTTGATCTTCGACAAATATGAAAATTCGCAATTCTTTTTCGACTTTTCAGAATCACGCTTTTTTCAAAAGGGTGTTTATAAACCGATCTAGAAAATGCGTTTTTATTGCTCTTTCATAATAAAGTGAAGACCAATAGTGTAGTCATGGATTAGAATGAAAGTTTTTATGGAAAGGTTAAGATTTTTAAAACCTACCAATGCCATTTTTCTTCAATGCGACTCGAATTTTGCCCCCGCTGGTGATCAGCCTCAGAGGAGCGTTGATTTTCGATCGCTTCTCCGATTTTTCCGTTTTCGACGAAGCCTCGATGCGAAGCAAGTGCCATTGAATCTGAAAATTGAAAAGATAAAATAAACTAAACTTTAAAAAATGAATAGAAATTAGATAACTCGAAAATCGAGCAACTTTAGAGAACCAATATATAACGATAAAACGTCTCTCAACTTCATAGTTTTCTTTAGTCAAGTTTCAAGATTCCGATTTTTCCAATGTTCAAAACCTCGACCTGCTTATAGATCAGAACCCGATTCGTCTGATGGCAGGAGATTCTGGACTGTCGCAAGTCGGCGGGCTGCATCCAAGCAGGGGTACGGCTTTCGACTGACAGTCTCTGAAAATACCGCAATCTCAAAAGCTCTAATAATTATTATTTTTAAAACAGAATCTTTTAATTTTTATGATTTTGCAGAGAAAAACTGAAAATCTCAAATTACTAGAGTTTTTCGGGAATTTTTAAAGGAAATTTTAGAAAATAACTCAAACCTGAAGCATCAACGAGCCCCCGAAAGCATCAGAATCGAAATTGATCTCCACCGTATTGATGTAGACGGACATGCCTTCGACGATCTTCTCCGCAAATCCATAGCCATCACCACCAAGAGAACTACAAATGAGGCTTTATTTAATAAGCTTCAAAGATGTTCAAATAAATCTAAATTCCAATAAAATTAGTGTTGTCTACATTTTAAATACTTCAAATATTTCAAAAATCAACAAATAAATGAGAAAATTTGAAAAAGAGTAGTTGCTGTTGTTGAGTTTTGCTAAAAATGAGAAGAATACCTCAGAGCATTCGAACTGCCCCTCGGCGGTGCACCACTCGCCAATTCGACGTCGACCACGATTTCGTCGATGAACTGAAAATAGCAACAAAATATATGCTTCATAGAAATTCAAATAATTTCTAAAAATCATCATGCATTCGTCTTCCATTCAATTGATATTCGAAAATATATACATTTCAAAGTATTTCGTACAACCTCTAGGAAAGTGAATTATCAATTTTTGTCTACAATTGTTACATGAAATAATAAAAGACTGCTTTAAAAATCATAAACTCGCTTGAATATCAAATCGTCAATAGTTCGTTCTCATTGTTACCAATAAAATATTAAAGAAACATACGTTTCCAAAAGTTCTATTTCATGTGTTCCCTTAGAAAGTAAATAATTAATCCGTGTTTTCGTGATACAAATATTCAAAAACAAATAAATATTTTCGAAAAATTCATAGGATTTTGAAAAATGATTCATGTCAGTGTGATAGTGTAAAATCTTTCGCTATTTAAAGAAAGAAAAAAACCAACCATTTGAACGGGCGCCGATTTGAGTCGAGTCCATGGCACGCTGATAGTCACTCCCGTGCAATGCGCTCTTTGGATACGAAGCCAGCAGGGGAGTTCCTGAAAAACAAAGCTTTCATTTAAAACTATTCAAATAAGCAGACTTCTAAAAATTCGACTCGCAGAAAATGGCGTGTCATATCGAGAGAGAGAAAAGGATCATTTTTATTTTTAAAAATAAATTTAAATATCGAGTATATTGTAAAATAAAACTTATGAACCAGTAACATAACTCGGGTGAAATTTCATCTTTTAAGAGTAAGCATTTTAAAAATTCAAGTATTAAAAAATTCATACCAATAATTCGGACAGAACGATCTCGTTAATCTCGATGAAGTCGAGTTTGCTTTTGCCTTTTAGCACGTCCAGCGAAATCTGCTCCGGCTTCAAGTTCCGGGTGAATCTGGGAGAATTTTTTTTTAAGTTGGCCAAAGATCATATCTTTAGTTTTTCTAAATCCCTTATTTCTTAGATTTGGTTCAAAATTGAAACGTTTGGCCAGAAATTGATTTTTCTTTGAAAATAATAAAAATTTGGAAAATAAACTTATTTCTTACTTTGACAAGTGTTTGACGAGCTGATTTTTGATGATTCCGGCCATGTTCGTCGGCCTTCAATGTACCCGTTCGAAAGACGACCAAATCCGGCTCGAAACCCACTTTTCTCCGAGAAATTCCTAAAAAAGAATAACTTTATTTTATTTGAAAAATGCGAGAAAAAAATGGAAGCGTTAAACAGCACGGATAAACGTAGACTATTTCATCTTTTTTTTTTGTAAGAACTTGATTTTTAGTGTTTTAAAAAAGTGCAAAAATTCTCCTAAAATTTGTATAATTTGCAAAATTGAGCTAAATTTGAAAGATCGCCCTAAAGTTGAATAAATATGCGAGGAATAATTGATGCATATTGCGAGTTTCCTGCGAATTAACGACTGAGCTCAACAAGGGAGGCATTTTATTTTTAATTACGACATCAATCGACTCACTAGCACATTAGCGCATTAATTCTCACCCTCTCAGACTCGCTGGCGGAATGCAGCTCTGAAACCAAAATAGGGCTGTGGATTTCAAAGAGCAAAAATGGCTAATAATAAAAATAGCTTGTGCTAAAATATTTCCTATATAAATAATAGGCTATGCCAATAAAAAGTGCATTATAAAAGCAGCTTATGTTCAAAACATTACCTATGGCAAGAGTCCACATCAAAAAATCTAGTCATTTTTATTATGCGACCGTTATTCCTATACATTGTAAATAAAAATTATGGTATAGAACGCGTTAAAAGCGTGTTTACATCAATAACTCTCATAACTTGTAAAAATGCGCGTCTCTAAACAGGAGGCACGGGTAGAGTCAGTTTCAAGGGTCGCAAAAAGGAAAAGCTGACTTGATGCCAACGCGACGCAAAAAGAGCGGCTAGAGCCATATACGGAGTGGAAGCAGATGCAGATGAAAGAGATGTGAAAAGCCAGTGAGCGACATAATATTGGGTAAACGAAAATCCCCATGTATGGGAAATAAGACAAAGCTAGATTTGGGAAGGCAAGTTCAGCCTGATTTGGAAATATCGTAGCACTTTATGAAGGGAATTAACTTCGATGATATTGCTCCCATAAATTTGGTGGTTTTTCAAGTTTGTCAAGTTCGTAATAATCAATATGCCTTAACAAAGTTCCAGTTTTTGTCTTATAAAAAAGATGAGATCAAAACTCGTTTCGCGACGTTCTCCCTACAAGTTATTATTGAAAGCCTAGCAAGACACAAAGTAGTAAGTACTCAAAAATTCAGCGCATCCATCAAGTTTAACAGACGCATATTGCTCAGAACACATGAAAATCCATGGATGATTAAAGTGGGTGAAGCTTGAGAGGAATGGATTAGGACAAGATAAGAAAGATCCTTTGTTGTGAAGGGATTTGCAGCGACTTTATCGATAACCTAAACTGGATTTCACACGCCTCGAATTCGACCATAAAGTTCAGGGTTTACGAGAAAAATTATCAAGACAATACTCGTTAAAGTGATTTTACGCACCAGAAATAATTTCAAGAAACTTACTACTTTAAAGCAAATTTAATATGAACAAGCATGAACAATTCAAAGCACGCGAGGCGTGATAAGAATCATAATTTTTCGCCAGACGTTTAGCAGTGCCAAGCGTGAAGAGTGTCGCAGGAAAATAGTTTGCTTGCCAAAAACTTGAAATATCGCAGGCTCGGACTAATTTAGTAATTCAGTTCTACCCATTGATGGTTTGAATCGATAGTAAAAATTCTGGCCTAAGATGATGGACGACAACGAGGGATTCGCGGATACTTTTCCGACATGTCCAAACTCAGGTATATTTTTTATTCATGGCATAAATTGAGATAGATGATGATCGCTATGCATGAAAATTTACTTCTAAAATAATAACTTTACATAGGTGATTATCAAACATTTTCGATTGAAACATGTTATAAACTTCAGGCATTGGCAAGGCTTCTGGAGGTCGCTACGCCAGGAACAAGTCCTTCAAGGCAGATCACATGGAGTACGATTCAGCGATGCATATCGAGTGAGGAAATGACCCTCCAAACGTTTCAAATTAGCTAATGCAGCGTCAACGGCGTTCAACTCTACGGCATCTTCTGCGGCTTCAACGGCGGTAACACTGTGTCGAAGTTGACGATGAATCGAATGGTCTTTGAAGTGTTCCAATCTGAACAGCCGATCACAAAAATGCTCCATTCGAATGAAGTAAGATGAGGCTAAATTCGTAGCAAATTTTCACATTTTCAGGTCTGTGTCTCCTTGAAGAGAAAATTCGAAAATGTAGCCAAGTGGTACACAGAGAAGGTGATGGGTGACATGCTGGCTCGTCGACTGATGCTGAAGGAAAACGAGTCCGATCACACTGACGAATTGTCGGAGATCAATCAGAAGGTGGTTTTTCGTTATGTTCTAGAAGGTGAGTGCTTCTTCAGATCCGGCAAGGTACGACCGCCATCCTAATCCTCAAGATCGACCACGACGTCTATGTCCTCAATTGTGGAACGTCGATGGCTCTAGCGATCACAGGCGACCCAAGCTACCCTGTGATCAAACTCAACGAGTTCCTTCACGACATTGATAACCCAGAGGAAGCGAACAGACTATCTGATCTCGGAGTTAAGCCCAGTGTAGGCAATTTAGCTCGGGAGACTTGCTTCAAGTTCCACCACCTTAGGCTGTGTTCCGTCCTACAAGAGCCATCGGCAACTTCGACCGATCCATCTACTACAACGAGGACGAGCACTTGGTCGACGCCACGTCCTCACCAATCATCAGTATCCCCGACGTTTATCACTATGTGATCGAAGATATCTGGAAGAGTCTGGTGATCATATCAGACGGCGTGGTGCAGAATCTGAAGGAGTTCAACGTCGAGGATATTCCGATGTAGGTTCAGTCTTAAGAAATAGTGGAAACGAAGGTTATCTCAGAGAGGTCCACGAACGTCTTCGAGAGGATCATACTGTTCAGAGTACCGCTCAGAGTCTCGTCGATACTTTTGCAAGACGTCATCAGGACGCTTACACGAGGGTAATTCACTATTCGTTTCTCTCTTGTCTCTTTTATCAATGATTCACAACTTGAGACATAAGTCTTTCAAGAAATTTTATTGCCCTATGATCATTCGGCATTTTGCAAGGAACTACATGAGTCATGGGAAAAAACTTTGAGAAAAGTTATAAAGAAAAAATTCCAGAACGCCGATGAAAAATCCGAGGGTCTGAGCAACAAGCGAGAAGAAATGACTGTGATCTACATCAAGCTGCAAGACACAGACTACTACGAAGATATAAACTCCACTTCCAATAATTCCACTCTGGAGAACTCTCAACCCATGGTTGAGGACGGACCTTATGAGCCCTATGTCGACTTGGAAGAAGTTGATCCAAACATGGTCCGAGAAATTGCGAAGTTCCTGCTGGTTGAGGAGCCGAGTCAGTCTACAAAGTTCTAACTTACAAAATCTTGTTTCGAAAAACTGTGACCGGGTTGATAGAATGCTCTTACGTTGCCAAGTATAGTGGTTCTTTGTTTGTAAGCTGGATCTCCATGAAGACTTTAATAAAATTCATATCTAAATAATACTCCTTGCAACTAATTTCTAACATGAATGAAAGCGACAAAACAATGATCAATAAATACGAAAAATGCATGCATGGTTCCTTGGCGTCTCGACTTTTCAATATGGTCTCTCAATGTATCTACTGAATCATCGGTATTCATTAAATTTTCTTCCGCAATGTTTCTCATTCCGAACAAAATAGACGCCTTAAAAGGAGCTTGAATGGTCCGAGCTGTTTCTTTGATACCGGCGATACTGGCCCCTCTCACCGTCAGTTATCATGGGATACCTCAGCCTAGTCGGTCTCGTCGGCATTTTGGGTCTTACCTGGGCCGCGGGGCCCTACGAGCCTCCTGTAAGCCGTAAAGCTTCACTATCTTTCAATTAGATTAATTTTAGCCGATGGATGCCCCAGCAGGTGCGCCACCGATTAGTCCAGTAATTCCCTTCGTCTTTCATTCTGTTTAAAGTCCTAAACTTTAGTCCCCCCACGTACCAGCACCAGCAAAGTATGGCGAGCCGATTAGTCCTGGGGAGAATTTACCCAGGCCCAATTTTGGAAAGCCTGCAGAATCCAAGTAAGGAATTTTCAATTTCATTAGATTTATCATTTACACACGCACACAAAGTTATAACAACGGCTATGTGGCTCCAGTGGAAGAGACGGTCGTGGTCGTGAAGAAGAGCAAGAAGAAGCACGGAAGCGGCTCGTCGTCAAGCGATGAGAGCGATAGCAAGAACGAAGGTATTCTTTTTCAGATTTTTTTTGCAGAATAAATGATATTTCAGAGTGCCAAAGTTGTGGCAAGATCAAGCTCGCCAGAATCTCGGGTGAAAACTTCAAACCCCGAGCGAAGTAAGTGGATGAAACAATTCAGAACTGCTTACGAGGTGTCATCTTTCAGGTACTTCGAAAAAGGCGGCTGCAAATACGCCTATCTTTCATGCAGCATGGGAAAGCAGGCGTACGTCTTGGCGGCTGAAGACGTCGATGCCGGACAATCCTACCTGCATACCTTGATGCCAGAACTGTTTCCGGATATCTCCACAGTCAAGGCAATATAACAATTTTCGGATGATAAATTGGAATGCAGTCACGCCAAATTCCTACCTCCACATTGAATGCAATTTTCAGGCCATCTCCATTGGTATCAACGCTAACGTCGTCGTGAAATGCAAGGGCAAAGGCAAATACGAAGGACAGGAAATCGGAAAAGACAAGTTCAGATTCAAAAGGGCAGTTTGCTACAAAATTTCGAAAAGTTAGTCATTTTTGATTACTCTGCAAAAATCTTTTATCAACGATTCAGAGAATCAATGGACCAACTTGGCTGATTCAGAGCACCCCTTCATCGTTCCGCCGCTTAATTAAACTCAAAATATGTTAGCCATCAAAAATTGAGCTTTATTTTATTGGCATTTTTTTCAATAAATTGGAGCAGTTTTATTAGTCATAATCTTGGTAAGATAATAAAAAATGATGCTTGACTTTTTACGAAACTCATAAAACCGTCTTCCCGATGGTAACGACTGTCCCGATGGTTCTGCTCAAGGGTACCTAAATTATGATGCTCTTGACTTGTCTGGACTAAGACAGTCTGTGCAAAACTCCAACTATAGTCGAACAAAAAATGAAAATTAATCGAAATGGACTGAAATTTGGCGAATAAGCTTCTACGAGTCCCATCAACCACTTGCACTAACTAATTCTTCGAGTCAATTAGCATAATTACCGTAATCAATTATGCTAGTTAATTTTCCAAATTCGCACATTCATGGGCTAATATGGGGCTCATTCGACTCAGAAATTTACACTGATAACGAATATTTCACATTTTAGCTGACTTAATACCCTTATCAGTAATACCAGCTGATAATTGTGGGGAAGAAAAATAATTTCAAATTTAATTGAAAGATCATCAATACAAACGACAAACTTCTTTGAGTTCTAATTTCATTTCAGGAATAGCGAAGTCCTTGGCAAGCCAGAATTTCATTTGAAATGAAAATCTGCAAATTATCTTGAGAAACTTCTAAAAGAAAAATTCTAATTCAACTTCAACTAGAATTTGAATTTGATTTACAAACTTTGAGAGTATCGCAGTCTATGCGATCTTTTTCATTTCTGATATTAAACCCTTTGTCCCGCAGTCAACTCCAGACATGACAGGTTTATGACATACCTGCCCTTGACAGTTAAGCCCTTACCTGACGCTTCTAGAAGTCACCCTTTTTATCTTTATATGACATGACCGCTTTAGTATATAAGGATTCGATTCTTACTACGCTGTTCCTTCTTAGCAATCTATTTGTTAATTCAATAAAGATTCTATTTGCATTCTACACACCAACTCAACAGAGAGCGATGAGCCAATTTACCCAGCCGATTGATGACCTCAGAGCGCCAAAATTTTATTCCAAACCAGAGCTGTCTGCAGTTCGAAAAAAGTCGAACTTTAGCTGAGCTGAACTTTCAGACGGTTCGAAGTTCACAGTTCTGAATGCAAAGCATTCTATCACCCTTCCCTTTCGCCCATTCTTTGTCGTTTTCTCTCTTCTCAGCTCTCTAACACAAGCGATTAGCAAATGTGCGTTCTCCGGGCAAAATTTTTAGCCCCATTCAATTTTTATATTTCCGATACGGAATCCCAGCTTGGTATGTCACCCAAATAGGGCTAATTTCACTTCGAAATCATTATTTTAAGAAGGAAAATTCTATTTACGCTTTTTCAATATTCGTTTCTCCTCAAATTTTCATATTTATCAGACTTGAGAGAAAAATGATGGTCCATTGTTCTATTTCTAGTTTTTTCTTCAGACGTCGTTCAACTGCGTTACTTTTTCCCAGTCGAACCGTTTGAATGTTTACTTTCTTCTTTTTGTGAACGATCAATTTCGCTGACTCTTCCACTTTACACTCATTTCCTCTAAACAAATCTCTCGAGCGCCAGTCGTTTCTTCTATTTCGTGCCTTAAGATCGATTTTTCAACTTAAAAATGCGAACTTCAGATATCGTATCTTAACTCAGATAATGTCCATCTAAATTGGACATTTTCGAAGCCTAAATCTTTAGATTCTAATGTTGGCATGAAAATTTTTGAACATTCAAATAGACAAAGTTCAAATGCAAATTTTAAGAAGGTGAGCTTTGTTTATTTTTTTCAAAATCATCGCTTTTGTAGTTATCTAAATAATAAATAAGCCTTTAAAAAGATAATTTAGATAACGAAGTATCTATACCAAAATCTATTACAGCAACAACGGACAACAAAGTGCCATGTTCTGGAGGTGCAGAAATAGGTCATATTATTCCTGCACATGTTGGTGGCTTAAATAAAGAAGATAATCTGTTCATCGAAAACAAGAAGGTTCGTCCTTAATACCTAATTTCATTATAATTTCCTATTTTAGCTTAACTATTTATATAAACACCAAGTTGTATAAATTATTCAGCCAGGATCGAGAGGTATTTGTAGGAAATATTCATAGGATTAAGATCATATTTTAATTTGTAGCTAAATTTGTTGAATTCCCTGGTAAGGATGTGGGAACTGGATTGCAGAGTGATCCTATATACCCCATAATCATCCCAGATGAAAAGGTACCCCACTCAAAAATAACTAATTATATTCGTTGTTTAATTGTGATTATTTAAGATCGGTGCTGGTAATGTAGGAAAGACTGAAAAATTTTGTCCAATTTGCGGCAAGTTGCGAAGGGATAGAGACACTGCTATTAACGTGTTGGCGAATCATATTAGGAGTCATTTAGAGTAACTACAAAAACAACGTTAATTTCTGTCAGGAATTTAATTAGAAAACTATTTTCTATTAGATTATCACATTTTTAATAAAATGCTATCGTAAAATCATAAGCGATTTTATTGTCTTGTAAAATTCTGCGAAATATGTCAGTAATTTGTTTTATCATAGAACCATAACAACAACTTTTCGCTGATTCAACTCAGCATTTGTACATCCAGTAGCTACAGATCGCTGATTATTATCTGAAAAATGAATATTAAAATATTTTAGTTTCGAAGTCAATTTGGAAAACTATTGACGATTTAGTGACTCTAGAGTATAGCTAGGGAAAGAGTTGTTTTGCTCAACACACTACTCTTAACTTATACGTCGAATGTATTAACATGTCGTTTGCTTTCCAAATTGATATTTAAAAATACCTATTTTATAGTTTTTGAACGCGAATTTTCCGAATATTTGCAACAAGAAACTTCTATAGTTATTATTCGTAGACAATAATACAATCGATGATATCGAACTTTGCAGCGAAAGTCCAGTTATTAGAAGATCTCCAGTTTCTAAAATCGACCCTTTAAAATTATCTTATCTTTAAAAATCTTACTACCTTGTTCGAAAAATCCAAGGAGAAATGCAAACATTAATGGAAAATATACCATGGCGAATGGAATTATTATCTAAATTTCATGCTAAAAACTGTTAGTGTAAGTAATAATAACCTGAAAACACAAAGTGATCAGCAATTTCTTATGAACTTTCTTCATAGATGACGAAAATTTCGAAACATCCGAATTTAAGATTCGGAAATAGTCCAAAGAAATCGCTATTATGATAAAGACTAATATCGTTATAATGCTTAGGACTGAAATATGGAAAGGACCAGATCGATGATAGTCTATGATCACTGTTCTCGCACTGAATACTAGACTGTATGGTGTTTTCCAGGCCTAAATGTGTTGTAGGATTAAATTATGAAAGTACTGGACAATTAGTGCCTGTATGCATCGTTTTGAAAGCCTACAGTATATGTAGTGCTGGGAAAATTCCTGCATTAACCTCTCTTTTCGCAATCTTATACTACTATTTTATTTTTCAATTTTATTACTAGTTTTACCTTTAAAAGTTCTCATTAAAAATACACGAACATGCAAATATCATTTTTCTAAACGGCGGAAAGACGAATGTTTCATTTTTCTGCATATTCATGAAAAACGTTATATTATTTCAAATAGAAAATTAAGTACCTTCGCTAATTCCAGTCGAGCTTTGTCTTGATCAATCAGTTTATAGTAATAAATTTGAACGACTATCAATGCAACCAATATGGAGATTAAAACGTAGAAGAAATAACGACGAGTTCTCGACCAGGACTTACGGTTGCTTCCCGTTAAAACTATTGTGTACCGATGAATAAATAAAAAGATGATAGATGAAATGTTGCCTGAAAATTCTGTATTATGTTAATCAAGAAGCATCATGATTGACGAAACTTAAAGGAATTTCATAAGAGACCGATAGGTTAAGTATCTTTTCAACAATATTCCATTTGTTACGCTATAATGACATTTCCAGATTTAATATAATTGTTATAAAT
The DNA here is from genome assembly GCA_964036155.1 of Diploscapter coronatus. Lineage (NCBI taxonomy): Eukaryota > Metazoa > Nematoda > Chromadorea > Rhabditida > Rhabditidae > Diploscapter > Diploscapter coronatus. Next base: position 2,189,226 of record OZ038423.1, read on the forward strand.
TGACGAACGACAAAGATAAGTTTTAGAATTTTCAAAACTTGGAATATTTTGGAAATTGTTCGAAAAATGTGAAACCTCTGGAAATGAATAAAAACTTACTCCAAAATGCCGCAAGTCCTACAACTACCAAGGCCAATGTGGACATATTGAAATAAATCGCAATCGGACTACAAGTCACTCCTGAGAGATACGGCTGAAGCTATACTTTACGAAGATGATATTAGGTTGATGCATTCCTGTTTTCCGTTTTTGATATGTGTACTTTGCTCCCTCCCCTCTGCGGCCGACCGCGACAAAAACCACTGTGCTCTATAATATAAACAACTTGCCCCTCCCTCTTATCAGTGGCAGTGCCACAACCAGCTAGTGAGCAGTCTAGTTCCCACAATGCCCCATCGATTCCACCCAAACAGTGTCTACATACGCAACGTAATGTTATTTCTCTCCCTCTCTGGCACCAAACCACCCGAGACCCACCGTCAACTGGCCCGAGTATATCTCCAGGAAGTCCCCTCCGAGCACACAGTACGCAATTGGTTCAAACGATTCGAGGCCCACAACTACAATCTCGAAGACGAGGAGAGGTCGCAACCTGCACGAGTGATGGATTTGGATTTGCTGCGCAGCACAGTCGAAGGAGGTCCATTCGCTACTACGCGAGAAATAGCGCAGACTCTCGGAGTAGACCGGCAACTGTCGTTCGAGGGCTGAAGAAGCTCGGCAAGGTACGAAAGTTGGGCCATTGGATTCCCCACGTCTTGAGCGACAAGAACAAGAATTGTCGAGTTGACACAGCAATGAGTCTTCTTACATACGAAAGGACGACGGCCTGGCTGGACAATCTCATAACGGGAGATGAGAAATGGATCGTCTACCATCACGTTGTAAGACGTGCCCAGTGGGTGGACAAGGAGGATCAGCCGGAACCCGTCGCCAAAGACGAAACGCACCAGAAGAAGGTGATGCTATCCGTATGGTGGGGCGTCCAAGGCCCCATCTACTGGGAGCTGTTACCCGAGGGTACGACGATCACGGGTGATGTCTACGCTCGCCATCTGAGAGACTTGAAGGCTCACGTCCAATCCACTCCCTGGCTACGAGGTCGTCTTCACTTTCTCCACGACAACGCCCGCCCTCATGTGTGTAAACAAGTGAAAAAGGAGCTGACAACGTTCGGATGACACATTGTACCCCATGCTCCCTGCTCGCCCGACATGGCACCTAGCGACTACTGGCTCTTCTCGGACATGCAGCGAGTCCTTGGCGAGACACACTTCAAGAACCGCGCGGAGGTCGACGCATGGTTGAAGACCTACTTCGCCTCCAAACAGCCCGCTTGGTACGGCGAGGGAATCCGTAAGCTGCCCAGTCGCTGGCAGAAGACTGTGGACAGCGATGGCGAATATTTCATCTAATATCCTTGTTAGCCAATAAAATTATGCTCTGTTGAACTGTTTCGCACAAATCGGAAAACAGGAATGCATCAACCTAATAAATGATCCTAATGCCAAAATTATCCATTTCGATAAAAGTGCAAAAAGTATAAGGTATTTGAACAAAAATTCATAAATGAAATATTATTTACTTCTTATTATTGACAAATGGTCATTATAAAACCGTACACACGCGCGATCAATGTTGTATCGGCTAGGTTTATGGCTAAACTGAGCCAGACCTTTATGCAATTTTTCAATGTACGAATTTTACTAGTTGCCTTGATGAAATTAATTTACCCAAAATATAAGAGGACCGCCAATTATACATGCCACATCATAAACCGCCATGCTGAGTTGTAATTGTAATAAAGAGTTTCGATAACTTTCATCGAGTCCTTCCGAATGAAATAGGATGCAATAAAGACAGACAAAATTGAGGAATAACTCTGGTAGGCAAGACACGAAAAGAGCAGTATAAAAATTACTCGGATCATATTCGATTACAGTTATATTTGACATTTGGACTTAATAAGTAGTACTTTTGTCAGGCGAAAATATTATGGGGATTAGATCGCAAAGGGAAATGTTTTTGTAAAATCGGAATAATAGTAATTCCGAGAATTTATATTATTTATTGATTAGAAAAAAGATTCTGAAGGAAATATATAGAAAATATATCGCGAACGGTTTCTGGCGATTGTGCTTCTCAGTTCTAATAATTTTTAAGTTTTTAGCAGATTTATAATGCCTCGAAAATTATGAAGTTCATAAAACTGACTTCAAAAGGTGTAAAGCGAATTTCTGACTTACACCACTGACATTATAATAGCCCAGGTGCAAAATGAAATATTGCTTTTGTGCCTACATGTTTTTTTATATCAAAAAAATTATTTTTATCTTGAAAAGCACTAATTAATTTGGAATTTTTTATTTTCAAAAATTTCCTATCTAAAAGATTAATTAGGGAAATGAAAAACATCAAAAATTAATACATAAAAATCGGTTAGAAAATCAATAAATAAAGTATATTTTTAGGGTAAGCGTAGTTTCAACGGTTACTAATGTTGGTCATGAAATTGTAAGCTAGAAATTACAATCCTCATTTTTTTTAAGTTATAATTTTTATTTCAAATACAAAAAATTAGGCAGTTTGTTGATGGTGCGGTAAAATCGCGCGCCGCAAGCTCAATAATTTTCGGTGCACCGCCAACATGCCTGGAATTGAACGTGCATAAATGAAAATTCATAACTACAAACTAATATTCTATTTTGGAGGATGAAATTTAGAAATAGTGCAAAATTGATAACATTTCTATAAAGTTTCTTGAAATTATCAAAATTTACAAATGATAAAATACCATGTTAATCAGACCCAGGGAGCACTTTTTTCAGACGAAAAAATCTATGGGGGTAGGTCGCTAGAGTTTTCTGAAGATCGTCCTCCCTAGGTCCTTTACTAATATACATACAAAAACAATCTTAACAAAATGGAGGTTTCGATCCAGCTAATGTCGGGGCTTGGCAAGCAAAGAAATTCGTTGTGGGGTGAAAGTTACTCAGGACCTAAAAGTTGAATAATTTCCTCGAGAATTAACCGTGAATATTTTTGAAGCTCACCTGCGGAGTTGGCAAGAATGACAAAAATCGATTATTGTTATCCAGCTTTGGCCAAACGAACGACAAACCCCCGTTGATTGGAGTGGGATTTCCAGTCAAAATAAAATTGACCCAGCACTTTTGAATTATATCTCTCAGAGCATTGTCTTCAGCTTGACAAGTATAGCCGTTACAAGCTAAGAACATATCATGAGAAGAGAGCATGCATCACAACTCACCTTCATCATACAAATACGGCATTTCCCAGGAGTGTGGTGCCTGTCTTAGTTCAGTTATGTTCACCCACGTCCAAGCTAGAGGGCTGAAGTAGTCGAAGCTGTATAGGTATGCGTTTGATCCGGTAGTGGTGAAATATTTCATGTCCCTCAGGAGTGCCGCGGTGAAGTCCAGGTCACTCATAAGCTGAGCATCTCCTCTTTATTTCAGAAAGATTTCTAGATCCTACGGTGATCCACAAGCTCATCCATCCGACGTGATCGTCATCCACCATGTTGTTGGCATCGATGTAGTACGCTTGAGCTCCCTGCAGGACGGCATCTGAAATCGGAATCTGCTTGACTGAAGGAAACTTCCCATACCATAATTGTTCCAGCAGTGCATTTCATACAGTCCTTTCAGTTGGTTGATGATGCCTTGCCTCGTGAAAGAACTGCTGTTCAAGTTATTTTGAATGTTGCCTTGTTCTGAAATTCCTAGGTTTCAGAAGAATAAGCGGATGAAGCGATACACAAGGGTTGATTGTTCTGGTGCACTCCTTTAGCTATGATAATTTTTCTGTTTTCGTATAATTTACCCCAACGTAACCATTCAGTGGTAGTGTCTCCAGCCATGACATTCATCGAAGGTCGTTGCATGGCGAGATTTTCCAATGTATCTGGCATATAGAGTTTGTCCTTAAATGTTCTTTATTTTGAGTTACAGAAAAGAACCTTACGATAACGGTGCCCCAATCCATGAAGTGTCTGTAAGGGAAATGCAGATCGGCGTCCTGGAGCGTTGTGGCGTTGGCTGACCTCATGCATTGGAGGATTTGCTGAATGTTGTCATATTAGTTTTTATTATATACAACACATTGTCTGACCAGATTGTGATTTACTTAAACTCTTTCATTTCTAAAAATTAAAAACCTACAGCGAAATTCTGTCCGGAATTCCATTGATCCGCAGTAGTGCAGCCCAGCGTCATTGCCAACTGGATGCTAGAGTTTCGGTAATCACAAAGTGATACTCCCCCACCAAAAGCTGAGCCACTCTGCATGATAGCCTGATTGAAGAGCCCTAAATGGACAATTTCTTCTTATTTTGAAGAGCGATTACCTCTTGCTGCGGGTGACAATGTTAACGTTGAGATGGATTCGCCCCCTGAGCTCTGTCCACAAATAGTGATTCTGCTTGGATCACCTCCAAAGAAGCTGATGTACCGCTTGGCCCAGTTCAATGACTCAATCATATCGGAAATAGCGAAGTTGCCGGGAATCGTGCCTTCTCTCGATGTAAAGAACCCTCAAATTGATGAAATTCGAGAAAATAACCGAACAACTACCGAACGGTCCCAATCTGTAGTTAATTGAGACCATCACGAGGGGACCGCGATTGATCAGATTCGGATAGATTCCTGGTCCAAAATCACCACTTCCACCCTCCCAGCCACCTCCATGTATGTAGAAGAATACTGGAAGGCGCATTGAAGAATTCACACCCTAAATATGCAGATCTTTGAAAATAATTCCAGATTTTCCATACCGCAGGGGTGAACACGTTAATAAAGAGGCAATCTTCCTGGACATGATCGCCTTGACTGCAATAGTCCCCGTATTCAGTTGCGTTCACAACGCCCTGAGGGTCCATTCTTTGAGCGTACTGGAAAAAGAGTTAAGAATAGGCAAAGAGATAATTGATACCGAAAATCTAAGGTCTCCCACTGGGGGCTGAGCATAGGGTATGCCTCGGAACATCCAACCTCGCGTGTCTGCCCCACAGCATGTCTGACCTGAAATTATCTCGTCTGTTTCAATCAATTCAGCGTGTGCGAACTATTTAAATTTATGATTTGATATGTACCCATTTTCGAGTGATGAAATATTTGAAAGAAAACTAACCCTGAATCGTAGCACTAACATTACCAGTCGAAATTTGGATATTGACGATGTCAGATTTTATTAGGATAAAAAGAGAGCTAAGCAGAATAACGAGCATTTCGAGTGCAAATATTTCGATAACCAAGAAATGAAAATGCTTGGACACTTCATAGAATTGAAATTTATAGGTTAATCTGCAGGTGCAACTCTGATAAGGAACGAGAAAATTGGTGATTGAAGAAAGGGCCTTGAAAAGTTAACATCTTCTAATAATTGTATTCAATTGAACCTTTTAAAATAGTGCAACCAAATGAGACCATTTATACTAATCACTGTTAGCATAGATGCAAGTTCAAATAAGTTCAAAATAATTTATTGATAATGTACAAAAACAGTTTTAACAAAAGAGAGGTTTCGATTCAGCTAATGTCGGAGCTTGACAAGCGAAGAAATTCGTCGAGGGGTGTAAGTTGCTTTTTAGCTGAAAGAAAAAAATCAGAAATGATATTCTTCATTAATTCTCCGGAAATATTTCATTTTTAGTAGGTACTGCATACTCTTTGCAGCTCTCCCTTTCCTGACTAAATCACGTTTCACTAAACTAACGAAGGAAGTGGAAATCAATACATGGATCATTTAGGTTTCGAATAATCTTTGGGCATTATGTTACTAAGCAGATGCATTTTGTGTTAGTTTCGATTGTAACATAAACTTTTATTGGAAATTGTCTGCCATTTTATCAGGAAAGCTCATTTTATGCTGTTACTATTATTATTCCCAAAATTCAAAAAGTTGTAATAAAGTTCAGTTATTCATATCTCTAGACACCCGGTTCAAACGTCATTGAATACGAATTTCGAACGTAGTATCGCAGTTTGTAGGTAATGAGGTAATGAACAGGAAGGTAGGTATGATCAAATTAATGCCTTGACAACATAAATTCATTATATTTATCTGCAACTAGTGTGCATTTTTAAATGAAGAACTACCAAAATAGTCCATAAAGATGTTTTTTTTTCAATATTCTCATTTTTATAGCCAAACAAATATCTTTCTGAGAAGGAAAATTTCAGAAGTGTCTTTCGTATTTTTGGCCCTTTTTTCACTATGAGGGTATTTTGGTGTGTAGATCACGAATATGAAATCGAAAAATTCTAGCATTGGGTCTCATGCTAGACTTGGCTTTTAATGCACATTCAATACAAAACTTTGTTATTGTAGCAGAAAAGAGGATGAAGAGTGCCAAATAATGTATTCAAGTTTGGGCATTTCTTATACTCTCATTTTCAGGCGCTATTTTGCCATTTTTTCCAAATAAAATTCTGAGCTTAGGATCAAAATCGGATGTGACAAACTACATATTTAAAACATGAACACATCTCATCCTAATTCGCTAATTTAATTAGTAAATATTTTCAAAATATCGAGATAGACAATTAGCGATAGGTTTTTCAGCGTCTGCTCCGACGCTTTTCAAATGTGTGCTCGTTATCGAGATTTCACCAGGAACTTGAAATTGAGGGTCTCGTCATATGACAACAAAAACAACAAAGCTGAAGAAACAGTATAGTTCCAAGTTGTCATAGAAGAATATTATCAGACGACAATCCTGATTTCTGGAATTTTGTGATAACGATTGGCAAGTCACAATTTATCAAATCTAAGAATTCGTCATAAATTGTGTGCGGAAAAATTACTGTTGCAAGTCTTCAAAGACTCGTACTTCATATAAAATAATAACAAATCACAATTGTTTTCTAATGATGCGAGCTTCACGAACTCTTGCCCGAATATTTGACAAGATTTTTCAAAATCTCGTTTTCATATAGTATGAGTTCAAGCCATAAGGTTGACACATAAATAGAGGGAGTAAGTGGAGTCAAATTTTCGAATCTCAGCACTTCGATCCTGAACACTCTTTGTGAGTTCTTAGACGATAGTGGCAGAAAAAATCACCGTGAAAATTAAGAAAACTCATTTATTTGATCTGGGATCAACGGAAACATTGAAACTCCGCTCAAAATAGCAATCGTCCAAAATTACGATCTTATTTGCACATTAACGATGTTCCACTATCTAAATATGGAAATATCACATCAGCGTTCCTTGCTGTTTTCTGCAAGTGTCATTGAGAGCGTTAATATCATCTTCAATTATCGAATTAATTAGCACGGCAAGAAGATTGTGGCGGAAGGGTTCTGTCTAGACTTGGGAAGCACTTTGAAAAATATATGTTATTTGGTTTGGTGGATACCTAAACCTGTTTACATCAAGTGTTCCTAGGCATGTGCTCAGAGAACAGAAATTTAACCTTATCTTATCTTTAAACCAAACTAGATCAGTTAATTTCCAGCAATTTCTTGGCTTATGCTATGATCTAAAAGTTTATCTGTTGATCATGCATGTCCTGAGATCTTTCCAAGCCTTTTTCCAGGATCTCAAATCTGAACACGACTATCCTGTGACCATCGAGCGGTCCTACAGACGAAAATTCCTCTAAAGAAGGCCTCTAATTCGATCAACAACAGCGAGATCTGCAAACCCCATCCTGCATTACAGACGAACGACGTTCATTCATTTAATTAATAATTCATTAGACAGTTTTGAGCCCAGACGCTGACGCCATTCACAAGCCTCCAGAGTTTGTTCAACAACGTTGATCCCGCCTATTCTCTCGAACGCTGTGAAACACGGTAAAGCCCCGCCCACATCCTTCAACCACTGCGGCTCAGAAGCTCTCAGACTTTCATTCGAACTTCGAACAGCCCACCGGACAGTTGACCCTCAATTTTCTAAGCCCAAGTCTCTCAACTCTTCAGTCTTCTCTTTTGGTATATCTTATTTTTGGTTTAAATGTTCAGAACATAGGTACCTGGCTTTGGTTCTTAGCTAATAATGATACAATAATCATGCAGACAATAGCAAAAAGCATTAGACTAAAATGTGTTCACAATTGGTCAATTGGCCAAGACTGAGAAGTCTGACTCACTCAGCAATTTGTTTCTGTTCTTTAAATGGTTGTCTGAATGATATCACGAGCTTCAATGCAAGGACGTTCGAAATATCGAACGCGTGTATGGTTAAGATATTTGAATGAAACTAGATGTAGGAGGCAGGGGGTGCCTTCAACACCCCTGTCCCTACGCCTAGGGGTTGTTTCTTGCGGAAATCTTTTTAACTTATTTGTACTAAAATATAATTTCAAATTCAATTGATTAACAAACTGAATTTATTTATTTTTCGATAACAATTCTTTCTTCTAAAAGAAGAATTATAAAAAATTTTCTAACCTTAAAATTTTATTTTATAAAGCTTTAGGCATCTTTCTAATGACTTCTAACTTGTTAGTCTTATCTCGTTGAAGTCTACCTTGTTGAGGTTTTATTTCATAAGAATCGAATTTCTGGACGCAATATTTATAGGCGTATAACTCGAGAAACTTTATTTCATGTTCATCTCATTGATTGATATGCTATTTTGTGTTTTGTTCCTTTATTTTATTACTCGTTTTTCTTGTATACGCATAAATAATATATAATCATAGGCTTATTGGAACAATTTTTCCAAAGTTGTACAAAGAATGGTCAACTTTAGTCATGATTAATCCACTTGAAGTGCCGAATTTGAAAACGAATAACAGGTTCATTCGGCGAACGCTTAGTAACAATATACCAACCGAAAGATTAAAAAATAACTCAATGATGAGTGGATAACCGGCCCATATGAGTCTATTAGAACCAATTTTACGTTTTTCTACTAGTAAAACTCTGCCTCAGTATGCAGAAAGTTTTATTATTTCTTTGGAATATCTAGAAGGCTATTCTAAAAGAATAACATTCCAACGGGATAAGGTTCTCTGGATATGGGCACTGATAGAACAAAGCGAATGATGCAGAATTTGGCCTTCAATAAAGTTTACGCAGAAATTTATACATATGCAACCGACAAAGAATGACACGGCGAGATGAGTTTTATGATTTTCAATGTATCCTTGCATAAGAATTTGAAATGAAATGGTCATGAACTTAGACTTAGTATATTACGTGCGAGAAATACTCAAATCAAACTTCCCTATTTCAATTATCAAAATTATAAATATCGCCCACGTTGTAGTTCTGGCTCTCGAAAGATCGGTAGAACGAGTTTTTTTCTCAATTTCAATGAAAGTTGATCATATGAACCGAGCGGGAAGTGATAAAGTCAGAACATTTTTTCTCTCGGCTGTGTTCCAAAAGACGAATTAAAAATATCCCGATCGGTCTTTTCTTCAATTTTTTCCCCCGACGATTTTGGTTATTTTTCCGTAATCACAAGTGGCGAGCTGTCCATCTCAAAAAATCAAGTGAAAAGTTGCGGACTAAAGAAAAAATGAGAGAAGATGAAGATACAAGGAATAAAGGAGCAGAAAAAATTAGAGATATTCATCAATCTCTGCATTTTTCGCCAATGTTCTTCCGATTTTGCAAAGAAGTATGGTAACAGCAGGTGACTCGGAAAAGATTGAACACTGCGCGGTCGGCCTGTTTATGAGAGAAAAAAATTCTCTTCGCGAATAGATGAAGGTTGTTGTTCGTATGCAAGTGCGTTCGCACTTCGCCTTTCCCTACCCGGCACCGTGCTGAGCGCAAATCTAGCGTTCCTTTCAAGCAAGTTTGACAAGATTTTTTTTGCAATTCTTACCATCCTGGTGTTCAATTATGACTTCTAAGCGGATATTATTTGAAACCTCAAGACATCAGAACCTCAAGCTGATCATTATTATTGTTACAATAAGAACTTGCTGATGTCATGATGTCTTGAAATGTTTAAGTTGCATTCCATGCGCTAACTATGCTGGTAGTGAGAAAGAAGAACAACAAATTCAAGTTCATGGCGAACATGCACTTTACGCATGACCGCAAGCGCATTCGCGAATTGATTGAAGTAATACTGCAAAAAGTGATCCTTTGATTTATTTGATTCAAAATGCTCACTAAAATCTCTTGTAGAAATTCCGGAAACGTCTCTGAACGTTCTCTGCTCAGAATTGTCTTCCTCCCTATTCATCGTAGTTCCGTACGGAAATTACCTTCCGTTTCTAGCCTCATTATCTTCAAAGTCGTCTTCTAGCCTATCAACAAAAGTTAGCCTTCAACATACCATTCGGACCGAAAATTGATGTTCTCGAAGGCTCTCTGTGCTTCTTGGGCAATTATACGCCCACAGAAAATAGGTCTAGACGATCTTTCAACTGGATATCCTCTTAGCCTTGGCTGTATAAAATTGAGCTTCTCATTCGTTTTGTCGTTCCTTTGCCATACTATATTTCCACCTGGCTCTTTGTGGATATTCGAAATTTAGCACTGGCTTCCTAACGACAAAACGTGAATCGGCAGAACTATGAATTCGAACAACAAAACTGCATTGAGATGCCCTTTCTCAGTCCCATTGACTGCTGACAAACAACTCTCCGCGCAGCCACGGACTCGCTTCAGCATTCCCCTCGCTCTCACCATATTCGCGTCCATCTTGTTAGTGTCCATGTCGATCTTGTAAGTTCTTGGAAAGTATTCCGAAATGAACTTTAATATCTTCAGCCTCTCTAACCCCCTCTATTCCATCCTCTCTCTGCTCATCTTCATCACTGCCCTGTTCGTCCACTCGTATCTCAAGCACCGCTCCTTCCCACCTGGTAAGCTAAATTATATCTACGATAGAGAAGTTGGTCTTTAGGTCCCTTCCACTTGCCCATTATCGGAAATGGGTATTTGTTCTTCAACTGTCCCAATCCCACCCAAGTCGTGCTGAACCTGAGGCAGAAGTACGGTCCGGTCTTCACTCTCGCCCTCCCTCATCCCACCATCATTCTCGCCCATGGCGATGCTCTCAAGAAGATGGGGGAATTGGAGGGTAAGTATAATTATCGGGAAATCATTCCCAATTCTCAAATTTAGCTTTGGAGGGAAGACCAGGCGGCTTCGTATGGAGCTACTTCACCCGCAACAAGGCGACTGGCTCCGGAATCATCCTGGCTGAAGGCCCAGAACACCGAGCACTCAAACATCTGGCGGGTCAAATGACGAAGGGCTTCAATGGCACACCAAACGTCCTCGTTGCGAGGGTCGAGGAATACGTGGACGTATTGATTGGGTCCCTTCAGGAGCTGGTGAGCCTTCAAATTTGTAAATTGAAAGCGAAAATAATCAAATAATTTTAAGGTGAATAAGAGCAGTCCAAGCAACCCGGACAAAGCTATCGTGTCCACCGTCAGCTCCATCATTGATAGCTTTGTGTTTGGGGACTTAGACAACTGCACTGCGTCTTGGAAGGACAACCTGGATGCAATACTTAAAAACGTAATACAATTCAAGGAAACTCGTTTCCGAATGTGAAATTTAGGTCGCGGCTCCCCAGACGCAACTCATCAACTCGTACCCCCTTCTTCGGTTCTGTCCCGTCCTCAATCGAACGTTCACGAAGTTCGTGAAGGCCGGAAATGCCATCAACACGTAAGAACTGGGATTTATTTTTATTCCCACAAAATCCAATTTTAAATTTAGGGAGCTGGGGTCACGAGTAGCAGCAAGGCGCCAGATGTCCACGGTCTCCGAGCACGACGATCAGCTGCCGGAGGACTTCATTCAGGCCGCACTGAAGCAGAACAAGAACTACTCGTAAAACGAATCATCACGAGTGTTAAAATGGTAGTCAAATTTTAGCGACACCACCCTGATTACGAGTGCAGGGGATCTGTGGACGGGCGGATTGAGCACCACCGTCACTCTCCTTCGTTGGGCCTTAATTTATTTGGTCCATCATCCCAACGTGCAAACGCGCCTCAGGGAAGAAGTACTCGAGGTAAAAGAATTTGATTTTCAAAATGATGATAGAAATCAGAATTTCAGGCCTTCGGACAGAGCATGCCCAACTACAAGGAGAAGGAGAAGACTCCCTACTTTCTGGCCACCATTCGAGAGCTGCTCCGGCTCGTTAACGTCCTGCCATACGGAATTCCACACAGGTAACGAAATGATGAACATTAATTTGTGAGACACGATAAGGCTCCCTGTATTTGTCGGCGGGTAGGGAGTGTAGGGAATGGAGAGAAATGAGAAGAATAATCGCTGATGAATACAGGGGGAGGGCTAAAAGATAAACAAAAAAAAGATAGCACGTTTTCAATTTGAATTTCCGTTTTCTAATAGGTAGAAAGAGACGTGATTTGAAGTTATTTTCAAATGCATAAATCGTAGAAAATATTTGTTCTTCAGGGCCTCGAAAGACGTCACAATGGTCGTGGAAGGCAAGACCTACTTCATTCCCAAGGGCGCGACCGTCTTTCCCATCTATGGCGTGACGAGCTTCGACCCGAACGTCTTCCCAGAGCCCTATTCCTTCAATCCGGACCGGTATGAATAAGCTCTTATTGTAGTTTGTAGACCAATAAAGAATTCTCACAAAGTAATACCACAACCAATGAACAACACAAAAGGTTTAATAGAAGAAAATGCAAAAAGTTAAAACGATCAAATGAGTTTTGAAATTCCAGCTTCCTCAACACATCCCACAGCGATTTCTCGAACCCGCAGAACTTCTTCCCATTCGGTGCGGGTCGTCGACGTTGTGCTGGATCATCGCTCGCGTACATAGAACTGTACGTGCTACTGGGCAGAATCATGCAGTTCTTCGAAATACACCCAGAAGGTAGGGAAAAGCTAAAAAATCAACAAAAATTAGACAAATTTCAGATGGAAAGCTGCCGAGCTTGCAGCGGTCGCCGGGAATGACGAATGAGCCCCTGCCATTCAAAGTGGTCCTGAAGAATGTGCCTGGGCCTGGAATTCAGGAGCCAATCTAGGCAGAGGAGCCGCCGGTCCAAGCAGACCCAGAAGCTAATCCACCAGTGGATCGTGAAGCCTGGGAAGAAATTGACAGAAGAGGGGAATAAATCGCGGGGTATTTGGAAATCTCGCAACCTTGTAACTTAATGAAATAGTATGTGGGATTAGGAGAGGAAAGGCGTGGTAAGGAAAGCACTCTCACTTTTGCATACTATCTCATTAAGTTGCGAGATTTTCGAATTACCGATAAATCGTGACCAGAGAGTGGTAAAGCAGATTTTCTTTGAGATAAATTTTATTTTGTCTGATGAGCTACACTATTTCTTGATTACAATCCCGATGACGGAGCAATTTAATTTGAGCATCAATTAACTTGGGACGTTCATTGATCGAGTCATGATTATCGGTTTTTTCTTCCAATACGTCCACCTTCTCAATGTCTTATAATTGTAAGTAACTAAAACTTTATCATTGTTTCTGTACTTGTATATTTTGGTTGAATGCTTTTATTGCAGGAGAGAATTGTAGCATTTTAAAAATATATGCTGTTTTTTTTTTCTTTTTGCTTTACTTTAACTCAGTGTTCCTACCTCTGTTTAATTTCATACAACCGTTCTATCCTCATACTATTCAAAATGTTCAACAATAAGTTATTTTCATTATACAACCATTCTATCCTCACAAATTACAGTAATGTTTAAGAAAATTTAAACATTCTTTATGACTTGAAATCACTTGCTATGCATTATGTGTGGTATTTTAATCATTGCTATTTGTAGCTTTAGATATTTAGAACAATTCATTTATTTATTCATAATCGTTATACAATATGTTAGAATTTAGTAGATAGAAATCTGTTGAATAAAATGGAAAAAAAAATACCCAAAATGCGCTGAAAAGCGTCCAAGAAATTTATGTATGATTGTGTTGATCACCGTAATGCATGAAACGTGTACAATTGCGGTGCGTAAAATTACATCTTTGACTTTTCAAGTGAGAATAACACATTTTATATAGTTGGAAATTTATATCGTGGATGTTTTGTGTTGTGAAAATCACGTTCGAAATTTTGAAGTTTCGTCAAAAACAAGTTCTCGATAAAAGAAAATTTGCAAAATTAGCTTATTTTTAGACAAAACTGCGTGGGTTTTAGCTCGTTTGGAAAGCATAGTGAACGACTTTGCTGGGAAGAACTGAATAGAACGATAATGAACCTGTAGTCGCGACGGAAATCGCTATTTTGAGAGTGCATCAGAGCTCCTGAATTTACGATGCAATGGAATTTATAGAAGGTTAGCGAAAGTACTGGAATAAAGTATCATAATGACGGCTTCGTAAATAATTCACCAAGGACTGCCACCGAAAATTTGTAAAATTCATCAGCGTTTGGAACTTGAAAGCGAAGGAAAGAGAAAAGATCGATTATTAATTTTACAAGTTGCCCATTGTGGTCGTTGATGAATTATACGTGAGGCTTTTTGATGACACAAAATGTTTGCTTTTACTCCAGTACTATTAATTAAATGATTCATAAATATTCAAAGTATTCGGAAGAGAATATCGTGACACCGGTCAAAACGAAACGATAAAACAGAATCAGAATTTGGGAATTCGTCAAATAGCTACCGAAATAAATTTAATGGAAAAAGCGACCTACAACTGACGCGCGCATATAAAATTTCACTTAAAAACAGAAATTTGACATAGGCTTTACAAAGGTAATAGTGATAATACTTTCAAAGTCATATTGCTTGAGATGAGATTCTCAGAATAAGATCGTCATAAATTTACCTCAATGAGATTACTACGACCTGATTCTGAGCTTCTTTACAATTTTCAGCATTTTTTCTCAAAATTCTACAACCTGGACGATTCTTTGTCATTCGGCTTGGGTTTTGTCGGCAGGGGCGGTTTCGACGATTTCAGCGGGGGTATCGGTGAGCCCCCGGATGAATCGATGGACACCACCGTCCTGAAATATCCAAAATTTCAAATATTATTTTGTCGAACTTATCAACCTAATGCAACTCAGTCAATATCCTAATGCGTTTTTTGTATTCATAAGATATCTTTTAAAGTATATGCTTTTCACGAAGAATACATGCTTTATCGTATAAGAGACCGACCTTTAAATCGAGGTTCAATTTTTCTATCTCCCATAAAATGCTGTTACCTATTCAGTGTATCCGTGACTCCCACGCCCTTCCCGATCAGATTCTCCTGCATGACGGTTGGTTTCTTGATCTCTCTGTTCTCCGTCTGTTGGAGCGGTTCCGGCTGAGAAAATTGCCGTTCCGTGAGCAAGGAATCGGATGGTTTCGAGTTATTCCTTGCCACTAACATCGGGTTCTCGATCACCATTGGGAGCTGCTGTTGGGATAGCGAGTGGGAGTGATGGTGGGTTCTGAAAGTAGTTGCTCAGCGAAAGTATAAAAGAGACTTTTTCTTTCATGCATCCTCTTCGATATTTTACTTCAAACTACATAAACTTTCTAAAAGTCCACCTTGGAGGCGGCTCTACTCCAACTGTCCCAACCGCCAAGTTGTAGCTCATCGGTCGGTTTTGTAATGATATATTGTCATAGTTCGCTCGATACGTAGGAGGTGGTGGCCTGGAAAAGCTTTATTTTTCTCGAAGAGCAAAGGTAGTGTACCTAGAAGGCTTCTTATCCGAATCGGATCGGTGTATGCCATCTTCCGCCTCTTCACTGAACGACCCATCTGATTCAAAGGAGTTATCGCCACTTTGATGGACGTGTTCGTCTGAAATAGATCTCAATGAAAATTTTGTCCAAAATGGGAATTTTCCAAGTGTTCGTATGAAAGCAGAAATGATTTTAAAATATTCAGACTTCTTTAAAAATAACTTTTCTTGGAATATACTTCAATTAAAATGGCACCAAGTAAACAAATTCCTAGAACAATCTCGAAGGGGTAAACATGGATTTAAGTAAGCAAGCCTAATTTCACTCACAAATATGTGGTTTGTTCGACTTCTGTTCGCTGTTTCTTTTCAACGAGTCGTCATCGTAGTCAATCAGCAGGTCCGAGTTTCTCCCTGAATTCGACGATGGAACTGGAGGTGGAGGGGCCTTTTCCTTGGGCCGAGTTCGCGGTGACACTCCCCAGGAACCGGTGTCGCTTCTGAACTCATCAGGAATGTACGAACTCAACTCTCTTGAGAGTTCGGAATGGAGTTCGAGTTGAACTTTTTTCGAACTCCATACATCTTCGGAATTCCCCTTTGAAATTCCTGGATGATTAGTTGTTCTTACGCATAATTCCTATTGATGGATCCAGAATCTATCGACCGGCTTGACCTAAATTGCGGACTGCTTCCGAGGTACTCAGACTCGGAGCGATCCAGCAATTTCCGTTCGTGCTCAGGAATACCGAAGAATCGGTTGGCGTTTTTCAGGAGGGTTTCGACTATCTAAATATAAGAAATATCTTATAAGCAGTAGGATAACAGTCACAATGACCACTATAAATTTTGTACCATCCTCAATTTTTTTAAACACAAATTTTTCTCATCAGAGATGGACGGAAGTTCCGGCTGCGAGAAAGTATCTCTCTTTCTCTCCCTCACGCACGCTTTATCTTTCTTTCTCCCCCTTCTGCTTTCTCTGTACTCCCGGTCAGACCGGAGCCGAAGCTGGAAGTGCAGAGAAAGAAAGATACTCTCTCGCGGCCAGAATTTCCGTCCACCCCTGTTTCTCATCACTATCAGTGTTGAGACATGATACCTACACGAGAATTGTGAAACGCATCTAATTGAATTAGTGAACTATCGCGTGACTTCTAAACCGATTTCACTCCCTCGTACCTTTGTTCCAACCGCGTTGTTGCCTTCGAGATCACCACCGAGCAAATTCGGTCCCATAACGATCGCCAGGTTACCGGCATTCATGCTGAGTTTGATTCTCAGGATAATTTTTTGATGAAAGCTACTTACGAAGTGATATCCTCGTATTGCAACATGTCCGATAGGAAGTGGATCAGATAGGTCAAATTGTGTCGATGCGCGGCAGGTAGTTGAACGATACAAGCTTCAATCGCTCTTAATCGTTCCTCGCCTTCTTTTCTAGAATTGAATAAATAAGTTAATTCGATCACCTACAACATAAAAATCGAATCTACAGATTATGTATTGAATGTTGTAAACATTTGAAACACTTAATTTAAAGAAGAAAACTTTAAATAAAATAGCACTGACTTCGAAGCAGCCACCCAATCATGGAACAGCCTGTTCGTGAGCAATGGATCAGGAAGCTCCCTTAGATAGCACTTCAGCACACTGCAGATGCAGAACGGATCATTCACGTAGGCAGCCTCGTCGAGGTCGATCTGACCAGCGTCGAAAGCTGCCTTCATCCGACGAATCTTCGTGTTATTGCCGTTGACGCGGAACAGGCCTAAACTTGGTTTTCTAGCATTGGCTACTCTTCATTGTCCCGAGATGAACCTTGCATGTCCTACTCTGCACCTATCTGACTTGCGAACAGTGCGCTTCATCCTCTCGTTGCGACATGCCTTGAAAGCCATTATTCAAACGAAATTTTCATTTTCATTAATTTCCTTCTTGTTTTCTTTCTATGTTTTGCTAGTTATCGATAATTAGCGGGTAGTTAGGGCATAATTACATGCTGAGTTTTTAGTTTTATGTTATTTCATTTTCTCTCGTTTCTTTCGCAGAGTTTGATCTATTTTCTCGGAAAAATTCACGAAATAAACATAAAATAAACACAAAACTAGAACCTGTATCTGTAATTGTGCCCTAATTATCGAATAATTACCAAGATATCGAATTAGAGCAGGAAGAAAAGTAATGAAAGTAAACATTCCGTTCGAATAATGGCTTTCAAGGCATGCCGCAACGAGAGGATGAAGCGCACTGTTCGCAAGTCATATAGGCGGAGAGTAGTATATTTAGGATTAATCTCGGAGACAATCGAGGGTATGTGAAATAAAGTTGAAAATTGAAAGAACTATGTTTCAAACTTTCTCAGATCCTAGCAAAACTAATGTGAAATGATTCGACGATATACTACATCCTTGATCACAAGTTACCTTTATCTTTGAACCCAGTATTCCTGAGCATCGTACAGCACTTCTCAATCACGACAGCAGTTCGCGTATTAGTATGTCGAAGATGCTCGGTTAGATCGACTCCAAACACCGGACGAGGACGAGCGTTATCGATGTCCCTCCTGACATCAGGAAGAATCATCTCGATGGTGCGCATAGCGGTTCGATGGTATTCGAGTTCCTCTTCCAGGAGGGCTGCGAAGCTCTGAAATCATCGCCAGATTTTCAAAAGGATGAGCCAATTTCACCTTGGCAATTTCCTGCTCCTTGGAGGCTAAAGTGAAAATATCGGTGATGGTGTTGTCTTTCTGGTTCTCCAACTTCTGCGCGGAAGCGTCGTAGGTGTCTTGGAGTTGTTGTTGCTGAGTGATGTCGGCGGACTTTTCCAGGGCCTTTCGAGCGATTTCAAAGTCTGGAAAAAACAATATCAGCCGATATTTATATAATTGCTTTTCTTGCCAGTGAACGAATTAGTCAATTTCTCTCGTTGCTTGGCGAGTTGCTTCTCGAAGTCCTGGTACTGAGTAAGGTCGTCCAGCACCCGCTTCTCGATCATCATGTCGTGTTTCACCTGAAGTTGGGAGATAATGTTTGATTTTTATCTTCAACCTACCTTCTCTTCCAAGATGACTTGTAAAGCCTGCGCGATCTTGCTCATCACGTTGTGCAGGCAGGTGGAATGAGCGCTCGTCAAGTCGGTCGAACCCTCCCGCAAATCGAGGCAGAGGGAGAACTCGTCGAGCTTCTTCTGAAATATTTAGGGAAATTATTAATGTACACTATTCGAAGCTTGATTATTATCATAAACTGTAATCAGTATACGATAACTCCTGAAGCTTATCAAGAAAACTGCGAGTCAACAATTTCTCTAATCCAATTCTATAAATCGATTAAAGCACATTTATTGTAAATGGCCGATAACTTGAGACGAAATAAAATAAACGTCTTCTCTCTCTCTTCTCTTTAGGCTTTCGGAATGTGCGCTGGCGACATTCGTTATTTAATGATTTTAAAAATTTTTCTTTGTTTTTTATCGAATTTAACAGAATTTTCACAACAAACATTTGGCAACTATCTTCCTCTATCAATACCGATAGAAATTAACGAGCTGAATATCGATAATTGTCCTTAAAAACGCAAAAAAAAAACGAAAATAAAATAAAATAAATAAATCACCCAATGAGCAAATGCTCGTCTCTCGCGCATCGAGGCACACAGGAGGGGCGAGAAAGAAAGACGCTTCTCTTATCTCGTCTCGAGTTGCCGGTCATTTACAATAATTAAATTTAAAAATAGATGTGCTCATGGTCCAATTCGATGATCTGATACCCAGCTGGGTGGCTTTGAAGTATGCCAATAAATAGTCTAATAAGAACGAACCCTCCGCTTATCGACATTCTCCTCTCTGAGTCCCGTCTTGATGGTGTTGGCGACGTTCTTCTTGTAGGTCGCCACCGCGGCGATGACTTTCTGGTTCCTCTGCTCGAGCGCGGCCACAGCCTTCAACTCCCAGTCATCGTCCTTCTTGGAGTTGCTAAAAATTGAAAAGTGAATATTTTTAAATAGGTGGGATTTCATTTTAAACGAATGCATCAACGTGCCACTCTAGCAACAGTGCAGCGTTGAGAAGGGTTGTCTTTTTCAAAATATTTATGATACAAATTTGAACAACTTCAAATTATGTTTAATCAAAATTGGTAAACAAAGCTTAATTCATCCAATACTACTTAGAGGCTTTATTATGTATCAGTATAGTTCATGAATTAAATACGGACTTGAAAATCTCGTGTTTGAAGCGTTTGAACTTCTGACTGACGTCCTTCTTCGTCTTCTCCATGCTGTTGCTACGATGATCGTCTAATATAGAGAATTACCATTTACATGTACACAATATACACACATATAGTGGCGCGGCGGCACTGAAATCAAAATTATTTTTAATTCTAAAAAAACATCGAGCAATCGCATAATTTCGAAATATTAACAGTAATCGAGAAAAAGAACACTCCAATGAATGATGAAGTTGCAGAGTTTTAGTACGTAAGATTATGAATCAGACACATAAATTGACACATCCTGAATATATCGATCGAAATTTTACTTTATATTTAAAAGAGTTTTTTTTTACCTAAAGGAGAATGAATCATCTTTTTCGAATATTCCAATATCGATCGGTGTTGAATTTCTTTAAAAATCGTCTACTATTTGGAAATTTTATGATTGTTATATCTATGATACAATGTACAAGTTGGGTCGCAAGATTTATATCTTGGGAGGTGGTAGCTTGATGAGAAAACGGATTCTACTGAGATTTGGTTGCTTATATAGCCTCTCACTATCTCATCTTCGATAGTCGCTAATGTTGCTGACTTGTTAATTTATAATCAATCCCCAACTGTATTCTAGACGCTACAATAGTTATCTATTATTCCAACGTATAGACCGATATTGAATATTCAGGAAAAAAACGGATATTCTTAAAATCTATACGACTTAAAAATTCGATACAACAGCGAATCTCCTTGTATATATATATATATATATATATATATTCCAAGTATCGATCGATATTGAGGCGAATTGGATGGGGGATGTAAAAATGCACTCGTGTCCCAGGTTTGGCCACTTGCTGCCTTCACCGCGCATAAGTAGGAACAATTTGAACAATTTGCCCCCTCTTCTCCAGGGGCTTTGTCCCCAGGACATTTCCAACGACAAAACAGGCAGCAATGAATTCGACGGAGAAAAAGGCGAATTGACTTGTAAGACGATGATTACAAAAAACAATCCTTGAAGTCGAAAGTTTTCATCAAATGAATTATGAAACATTCGATAGATATATGAAAACTTGAGGAATTATCGATTTATCGATTTTTGAATACAATATGCGGTCGAGAAACGCATTGAATAGCGTTATAAGATTAGTGATGATAGAGTTTGTTTTGAAACACATGAAATTCGATATTGTCAAAATTCTATTAGTGCAACGATAGTATTACAACTTAGAAATACGTTTTAAAGGTCGGAAAATCAATAAAAGTCTCGGATAGACTAATTCCACCTACTATTTAACTTTATAATGGTTTCAAACTATAAAAAATGAAATTTTCCGACTATTTCCAAATGTTACGTAAGTAATTTGTACTAATCAATTTAAAACTATGAAAAAGTTCCAGAATTTCCGGGTAAATCTAAATGGAAGTGGCAAACTCATAACAGTTATGAGATGTGGATTCCTGCGGTTTGCTTGCGCAGCCCCACACCACTGCAGAGAGAGAGAGAGAGAGAGAGAGAGAGAGAGAGAGCGAATGACATCGATCATATAGAAAATAGGAAAATAGCACGGAAAATCGATAGAAGAAAGATGCGCGAAAACAAAGAAATAGTGAGCCAAATATGAGAGAATCTGGGGTAAGAGGCAGAAAATCGAGAAATATTATGGAAAGTGACGATAAATAGATAGAGGGAAATTATGACTCATGAATGGGAAACTGTCTGTCCACAATCACTGGAGAGGGAAAACAGTCAGTCAGACAACAAAATGTTTCTATGTTTCGATTGTTTCGTCGATTCAAGTTAGCAAAATCATCATCAAGATGTAATTAACAATGAAACCATTGATTTCTTTCTGGTTGTAAATACAATTTTCCCAAAGAATATGTGTGGATTCATGTGATGAATCTAACAATTGCTAATGGATGATTAATAATGATATTAAATAGTTTGAAAAACTAAGTATTTACCAATTTTTAAAGGATAAACTTCTAATCTAATAATTATCGACCGTCTGGTGATGGGGTGTGACAGCGATAAATATTTTCGAAAAAAAAAATGCGACGAATAAACTGATAAAAGAAACGCGAAGTAGGGAAGCATTGAAAATGAGGTGCTTTTGGCCGGTTGTCACTCAAAAACGAGCAATATCGATTTTTTTCCTTTCGCTGCAAAATCACACAACGTTCAGACTCATCAGAGCGATGAAAGACAAAATAGAGTAGTTTATTTGCAGAAGAGAAACTAGAAAAATCAATTTGTAATGTAAAGAATCAATAGGCGTTTTCCATAATTATCTCAATTTACGAATTATGCTAAGGTTGAGTAAAAATATAATTTCTAAGCAAATCGATACAAATAATATTAGAGAATTAGTTGCTTCAGATTCTCATATTTTAAGTTTCAATTTAATCCAATCCATGAAACTAAGTTAGTCTTTTCCAGATTGCCAAAAATAGCGAATGTCTAAGGTTAATTGAAGCAAGTGAAAAACTAATCCCATTACGATAAAACATAAGGGGCACCGGCATACTTTTAATGATAAATGAAAGTTTTTCTTAGCGAAATTATGCAGTGTAGTCATCATCGTCGAGTTGTGTGGAGTGTAAGAAAAGAAGCGAAATAGGAAATGGGAATTGGGCGAGGAATGCGCAGGAGAATGCATAATTGTGGCATTAGAATGGAAAACATCGAGAAGGGAATTTTGGAATTTAGTACATAGAAGGAAGATAAGTGTTAAATTTTATGAATAAATTCCTGACTACGACTTATTGAAGAAGCTCTTTTAATAGAAGTACCCTAATTTGCTTGAATCGAATGATAAATTTCGAATTTTCAAATATAATATGAAGACCTAATGAATTCTTAAAGCATAGATTTGAGATAAAATCGACTAATAAGGGTAATAGAAGCAGATAACGTAGCAAGAGGACTAGTAGACGAGTTTTAGATAAGTCAGATATGCCGAATGCCGACTTTATAATTATCCCGATTATGTCAAGTACTCAAATCCCCCGAGAGCAGACTCGAATTTGGTGTGTGTGGACTACGAGACTTGGTCTGTAGTGTGTAATCACGTCGGTCCGAGAATTTTGCGCGAAGTGCGCAATTTTCTCCTCTTCCGGAGGCCCGTCGCATCGATTTTCGGATTTCGGTGGAGTGCTTTTGCCTGAGGAAATGCGCAACGCAGGCAGAAGTAGGAGAAGCAAGGACGAAGCAGGCAAAGGGAGAGCGAAATGAAGTGGCGAACAGGAGCGAAATCAGCTTACGGCTTATGAAGGCAAATATTCAAAGAGGTGTCATGAGTGAAGGGAAACAGGAATATCAGGACGGTTTAGTAGTAAGAGTTAGTCAAAACACTGAATCTGAGGGGAAAAGTTGAAGTCAAGTTTTCTCAAGTCATACGATGAAGAAAGAATAATATTCAAGTTAAAACAATGTATGAATTGGTTTCAAAATAATTCAGATTAATGAAATTTGGAAATCGATTAATATTGGGACGTCGGCGATAACAACAAATTAGAATAATTCTAAAGTATCAACAAAAAAGCAAACCGTCAAAATCGTCGATTTTCCCAAGTATCCGATAAAAGAAATCAGCTAAATCGCATAATGCAAAGACAACAAGCAGAGATGATGATAATCGCTTTCCGCTGGTGATGAGAGGCGCGTCGCGACAAGTGTATGATGGGGGAATGGACAGATGAATCGAAGAATCGAAGGAATGAGAAAAATACAGTCGTATCCCAGGCGTGTTTGTATTTCCAAGCGGATTTTCAACTTCTCATCATGCATTTCCTCTCTAACCACCTTGGCCTTCAGCCACATGATGAAGATATGCAGAGGGAGAGAGAAATGTCTCACAGGCCACGCGATACGCTACACGAATTACATGAGGAAAAAGGAATTTCTGGAAGAGTGAAAAAAAAAGTTCCTGATTTATAAATAAAAAAAATCACCATGGATTATTAGTTTTTTTACTGAAATAAATAGGCTTGTTCCAAATCGTAGGTCAATTCATGCACACCTCTCAATGCAAATAGAAAGAATGGCTGAAATATGGTGCAGAAAAGAAATGATCCACCCTTTGAAGCATCATCTCGCTCTAGAAAAAAGCAACGCGCGATGGACGACAAAAATGTGAAAACAGAAAAATGGTGCGAGGATTGCAGTGTGTTTGTGTGTGAAAAAGGAGACGACATGCAGAAAATGCGCTCACCACGATGTTCCGATTTTCAAGGGAAATAGCGCGCAAAAGGACGATAGAGGAAAAGAAGCTAGATCGTGAGAAATATTATGGAGAAAATAAGATAGACGGAGAAGAATAGAATAGAAAATGTGACGAGAATTGCATCGCCTCAAGCAAAATGGAGAGAGTTAACTTTTTACAAATGCGGTAACTAGCTCCCGCAGGGCGAAATGCGGTAGAACGTCGGCGCATAAATGGGAAATTTATGTATGAAATGAAATAGTGTTGAAAATCGAGAGCGTCATTTATGTGTTCCCTAATTCAACACTATTTCGCCATGTTTTGGCGTTCTCAGGTTTCGAATAGATAGAGATTGATTTGCAAGAATAATTAGGACGAACAGATGAAAATCGCGATCAGAATATTGGAAGATAGGCGTAAACAACTTCTAAATACGCGTGTTGCGAAAAATTTCTCGTGAAATGAAATATTCTACTATTCTGTTCATCTCGATTTCTGTTATTATATCAGTTGGCGCATGGACCAATTATGGTTTGACTAGAAACTTACTTCGTTTTGAGAGAGGATTTTTCCATTTTAGAAAAGCGCATCCTAAAGTGTCCGATGGATTCGATTGACTGCCAAATTCAAATGCCTAACGGGACGAACCTCGATGTTAAATGTCGCAAGGAGAACATACCGGATGCTGAAAGAACTCCTCTGAACAAAGCGGCTGATTTCAGAATTGCTTGTCCTTTGGATTGCAGGCCTCATGTAGGGAGTTGTAAAATATATTTTAAAGTTTAGCTTATTTGCCGAAAAATCTAAAATCGAAGCCCATGGACTTCTATTTTTGATCCCCAAATTTCAAACCGCTATAACTCCCCATCTACTGATCGTAACCACTTCAAATCACGGCTAAATACATTTTATACATTATAGAAACTTTCTGAGATGATCTGAGTTGGGTACTGGGTAGTTCTGGCATTTTGAGAGGTGGACTTCTATTATAGGGGGACTTTTAACTTAGACTTTACGGTATATCATGGCAGTCTTATCGTAATTAGTACTCTCGACTCGTAGTCCAATTATTTCATCCAATCCGTTTTTAATCGAGTGAAACTTAGGTAGTGCAAAAGAACAAAGCTACGAATCGGAAGTGCCTGAGCTACTCAACCTACGGAAAGTACCAGAACAAAAATGATAAGCTCTGGTAAAAACCATTCAATTTTCCAAAAATGTTCTTATTTTCAGGTACATATGGTTCAGTGAACCTTGTTTCGCGGAATTCATCACGCACTGTGATTTTCAGCAATCATAATATATTTTTTAGTTTTAAATAAATTATCGATTTTTCCGGATTCTCCCTCAATATTTTCGTGCCATTGCGTCTTGTCATTGTGGCGTAATTTGCTTTCTCATTTTTGGCAGGCAGGAGAAAAGTGGTGAAAAAGACCGTAAAATAGTCTGTCTTCAATCAGAGAGCTTGAAAGATTGAGAAATAGTTTGTACTCCAACGATACAAAGTCAAGGAAAAGAAAAAGAACTCGGAATAGAGTGTGGAGTTTATTACCAGCGAGATAAAGACATTGAAGCGTTAGGGAAGGGGGAAGCAAGGCAAGAGCCCAGGCAACGGGTCTCTGCAGGCCGAAATCGACAACCAACCTGGGTCCGTCATGATTCGGACGATAGCTATTACCGTTCTGTCTATATTAGGTAAGAGATTTTTGCGGTTATTTGGAAATCTCATGACATCATGACAAAAGAATTAGACTAACCAGAGCAAAGTGGGAACTGAAAAGGTAGGGCGTATCTTCTCACATTACTTTGTCATGAATTGTGTCGTGATGTCATAATGTTATGTGGTTCCCAGGCTATCTGGTTGGCTTTCACATATCTGGATATATTATATACATTTTAGAAAAGTCCCGATTTAAATTTTGTAAAGCAATGTAAAAGTGATGATATTATTTGACTACGGTATTTTTGAGAAGAAGGCGTATTTCCAGGACTCACCTACGCACAAACCCCACCAGCCTACCGATTCGTGGCTTGCGATCCGGTCAAACAGCAGACATGCCAGGCCATGTTCAACGATCAGATGGGGATTAATGGTGGGTTTAAGCATTCAAAATCGCGAGATAAGCAATGGGTAAAATGAGAGCTAGATCATTTGATATTTTGAAACAACCTATTGCTATTTTATGATACTCGTCTTCACACTCATGGAATGGATAGAAATATTATTCCTTAAGCAGTGACTTCATAACACCAAGTCTTGATTTCGCTTGATTATCTAATATTTTGGAACTAATCGAATTTTTCAGCATCACTCGGTATCCAAAGCTATCTTCAACTTCGTCAAGCGATTGAACAATCTTTCGCCGATTACGCAGCCGATGGTCTCCTGAGTACCTGCTATGCTTTCAAGGAGTTCAAGGGTTGTTTGTAGGGCTTTTCCTCGATCAATTGTATTTTCATTTACTTATTTTAGCCCTCAAAATCCAACGAACCAATATTACGCCTGTGCTCAGGATCCTCTCGGGTTGATGATCGATGAGAATAAGTAAAGATTTTATTTTTGGATCCACGTTTTCCTCGGAAGCTTGGAAACCTCAAGCGATGCGAAATGGTGTGAGAAAAGAATCGTTTTCCCCCCATCCCTCACCCTATTTCGCGTGGCTTGAGGTTTCCAAATAGTAGTTTTTTCTCATATTTTTAGGACCGCCACCGGTATCTCTCGGCGAGAAGCACAGGGGTACACGAAGATTTGGAATCAGCTGGACTTCGTCTGCGGTGCAGGATTCTCCTGTAAGTCTATTCTGTTATAATTTCACACACACACATATACTTCCATCGAGTATCGTCATCCTAAATTTGATATTTGCAATTGAAATTTTGAAACATCATTCTTCATCATATCTTGTATCATGCAGAATATTACCTTTCTATGCAATCATTATTCTATCTTAACTTCAGATTTTTTAATAATATAACAGGGCGTATCTTCAACTTTTTTTTTTTTAAATTCACCTTATCTAATTGACTATCGTCTTGAGTTTCATTGGATTTCTCTTAAATGATTTTGAAATATGATTATTTATAAAAGTGGTGTATCTTCCAAGTTTCTAACATCTAAGGCAGCTTTTTCATATCGATCGCGATCGGCCAATTTATGCACTTCTGCTTGCGTTTTCGGCTGCATCCCTGATAAACGAATGGCACTTTGCGAGTTGCCTATTTTATGTGCTAGCGACGTAAACTGGGAGAAAAAAGAATCGAATAAAAAGCAATTGTATTATTTGATGTAAAATTATTATTTAAAATGACTAGCATCTCTAAAATAGTCACGTTATTTTCATGCTCATAACAATCGTATTCTCTGAAGTGCATATCATTTTTTTTTTAAATTTTTGACTCGACTGCGATTACCATTGTATCTGTAAAAAATAATTGTGTCTTCTTAAAATATGAAGCATGAATGATTTACTTTTCATAAAATCTGTTTACTTTAGATTTCGCGAACAATGATAATTGTGCTTCGAACATCTTCAATAATCAGACAGGGGATTTGCGCAATTGCGATCAGTCGTTGTATGAGAACGTCAATAGAGATCCATCACAGGCTTGCTCGTATGTCATATGCAATTGCAATAAAATATCGACTATTTTTTAAATTTAGCTATGTTTCAATAGCGGCAAATTGTTATCAGAGCATATTTTGGAATGCGTGCAGGAAAGTTGAGCTGGCCTGGTGGGGATGCAACTACGAGAGGAGTGGAACACAACTACAGTATCCACAATGCACACAGATTTGGTGTACTTGTAAGTTTCGTGGCAGCCTGAAAGCCGCATGACACCATGACACAAGGCACGAGCGAAATAGCATACTCGAGATATACCCTCTCGCTCTCTTGCCTAACCGTACTATTTCGCATTTGTCTCGTGTTATGATATCGTGCAGTTTCCAAATAACCAGTTTTATCAATTCTACTCGTAGAGCTCTCCTTATATCAGTTAAAAAAGAACTTCATTGGCTGGCTAAAAGTTTTGCAGCTTATCGTTCAAAATCGGAAAAATTGTGATATCACTTGAAACTTGACAATAATAAGATAGGCTCCAAGATTTTTAAACTCAGAATATTTTTAATATGTACACTAATCTGTCCGATCTTGGCAGAGTTATAAATTAAAATTTCAATTTTCAGTCCACGAGATCCTAAATTAATGACCGGACCCGGCAATCTCAAAAATCATCTCATTGTTCGACTATTTTATTTTGAAATTGTATTTATGAATAATAAAAGTTTAATTTTATGGCTGAGAAACTTTTGATGATTTTTCGCACTTTCCCACTATGATGCATGATGATTAGGTTCGCGAGCTTGCAAACATAAAATTTTCGAAGTCGTAAACCATTTATGGGGTAGGATTTTTTCGGCACGCTTATCTACTGTACAGGCAGCACAAAAGTATGCGAAAATATTACGTAGAAGTAATTTTTTCAGATTATTTTTAAACCAGCTTCTTTTTTGAAATTTTTTGCTTACTCTAGAAGCCCCGAATTTTTATCATTGAAAATTGAATACGCTTCTGAATAAATAGTAGTTTGATAATACTGATATTCTTTGCTGAGCCTATTGAACTAAATGTAAAAACGATCTTAAAATACCCAGTAACTTTTGATTGAGGACCTCTTGCACTGGTTATCCTCAAGTTGCTCCTACCCTTTTGTAAAAAATATCCCCTTTTCTGCAAAATATAGCATGGGAAAGAGAAAAAAGGTAACTTTTACAAAAGGGTAAGAGTAACTTGAGGGTAAGTAGCGCAAGAGAAGTCTGATTGGGAATTTCAAGCAAAATCATCTCCGATCACTTCAAAAGATAGTCAATTTTGTTTCAAGTGATTTATTTACGTCAATCTTATGGAGTTCAAATGCAGAGTAAAATAAGCTTCAAAGAAAGTCACCGTACTCGGTCTCAAATGATAATCAATTCGATCTTTATTGATTTTTTTTCCATCTAAAACAATACTCATCGAGTGCAACTTTCGACTTCTCTCTGTATTTACGACTCGAAATTCGTCACACAGCACAGCGCGTCGAGGAGTCATTAACAGGCATCTCCTTCTAGGGCCTTTTGCCTATTGGCAAAGCGAGTGAATTGCCCTGCGCTATCTGTTCTGGCTGCCTGCAATCTATCGAGCACAGGCAGAGGGACGCAACGCGGGCCCCCTAAGCTGCGAAAATCGACATGCCACCCGACACCTACGCCACCATATCAATTATCAGCCTGATCTGTCTAATTCCCAGTTAGTTGATTCAATTTATGTTATATTTCGCCTACCAATTCACGACTCTGAACATTACTGTGAAATATGTGGTTTTGTGTGTTTCAAAGAAACGTCATATATCTAGCTGCTTTTATGAAATATGAAAGTCTTTACAAGACTATATATTATATACTAGAAACAAATAATAGTCTTCAGAATAAGGGAAAATGAAACTTATTAAACCAACTTTCAGCGATTTATGGCCAAGCCTATAAAGAATGCGATGCGACGACCTATTATAACTGCCAGCTCGATTTGAACACGAAGTTGAACATCCAAGACAATCAGCCGTGGTATAATACAGAGTATTTTAGAGCTCAGGTAGTATCCATTTTCAATAAAACATCGTTCATTCTAACAAGCAGTGTTTCAAATAAATCGAAACTTACATAGCGTCAAGCCTTATTTGAAAACAAAAATTCCAGATAGAAACGTACTACCAAACCCAAGGCCCCGATGGGATGCGGAAGGTGTGCAGGTATCGCACACCGAAAATCGATATTTGGGAGTTTTCATCGTTTTTAGAGCAATCCGAGAATTCAAGCAATGTATGGGCGGCAACTACACGATTTGCATCAACGCGGCGTTCTTCGTGTCCGTTTCGGCAAGCACGCTTCAGGCCTACCAATTGACGTCGCTGTTTAATCAGATGCATTTCGTTTGTGGCGCGGGAATGCAAAGTAGGCTACAGACGTAAAATAAATCAGCATCGTCGGACAATAGATGATGAATATTTTGAACGTACATTGACTATAAGATATTATCATGAAATAAATCAAGTGGGTAGTCAATCGTTCACAGATATTTTATTTTAATTTTACTATAACAAGATGTAAACGAGTCTCGAGCTAATAATGTGTAACCCATAGATGAATATACGAAATTTAAGCATAACAATCTTAGTATACCTCGCAAACGAGAATTGCATGTCTACGACGTGGAAACCGAACGTTGGCGGTGATCAGCTGAACGCCTGCAGATACCAGTGGGAAAGAAGGTCGGACGCCGATCCGGATCAGGCTGCGTATCAGCCTTGCACGTCAGGTTTTTCAGATCATAAGATGCAACAACTATATGACGGCCCCCTTCTTTTCCACACTACTTCTCCCGGCTAATAGAAAAAGACACCGGTTTTTCTAAGAAATAGTATGGGGAAGCAAGATAGGAAAAGAAAAAACCGGTGTCCTTTCTAGGAGCCACGAATCAGGCCTAGGCACACTTTCAGCCAAAGCGATGAATAATAAGGAGGGGGCACGCAAATCAGTTTTTCAATGGAAAAAATTGATATATGAGGAAGGTACGCAACACAATTTTAGCGGGAATTTTGACTTAAGAGAATACGCGCAGGAGATCTGGCTTAAGTGCTGCCTAGGTCTGTAACGAACCTTATAAATTGTATCTTTTTGGCTATTCATTATGCTTCCAATATGAATATCAGTAATTCCTTGATTATAATTTTGATCATAAAGGAATTTGAAGCATAGGCAATTTTTGTTCTTTAGTCAAGCCAATACTCTTCTAACATGTTTCGAGGACCAGTTCTCGAATAACTGTGGCATCCAAGCGAGGGATACGCAATTCTGGGGATGTGAATATGCGAGAGTGAACGTCTTCACGAGGTTTCCGCAATGCAACATCAAATGCGTTTGTAAGCTTTCCTTAGAACTAATAAATATGGTGCTCATGTGAAGCGTGCTCAATTGCTAAATGTTGATAATGCCACAGTTTCGCATTTAGCATTGGAGCTTATTTCACTTTATAATGCATTTGGTAGTCATATTGCTACATAGACTTTTATTTCAGTACCATACGCAGGAGGCATCGGCTAACTAATCAAGTCTAATGAATCTCGACTTTTACTATTGATTTATTTTGTAATTATTTTAACGAATAAACTCGTTTTACTCATTGAGATATTGATAGAATAGCGATAGACAAGTTTTACTCTCAAGGTTATGGCGTCGTTAAAATCACAATAGCGCAATGGCGAGCTTTTATCAGATAGAACCGTATCTTTGAAGAATATTCGACCACTATAGATACTATAAACATCTAGGGTAGCTTCAAAGATAATCTTAAAAAATACATACGCTCTGTAAAATATCACGATAAATGCATGCTCTGTAATTTGAATGTCATTATGCAGATGGATCGTTGGAAAATAAGCCATGATTCAAAATATTATTAACAATACGAATGAAACAAACTATGCTTCAAAGTAATCTAACTTGTGAAGAATATCTTTTAAAAGTATTCGTTTGGCAGACGATGAGCGTAATCTTACCATACTAATCAAATCCAATTCTCAGACTCGAATAGAATTATCAATGCATATTTTAGCTTACTAATATAAAGCCGGAATGATAGTTATAAGCGGCTTTATTGCGATGAGTAGATTCGCCACTCGGTTCGATAAGAAGCACTCGCGTTTTGCAGGGATGGCAGGCACATTCAGTAGTCATCGCTTCTCGGCAAGTGTTAATTGATTGCCAACGATAAGTGATAAGGAAAAGATTAACGAGAAGCAGTGCATTGATTTACGAGTTTTCCACAGGCAACCGTGTTGCAGTCTGAGGAGAGCAGGGCTAACCATGCCTAATTCGAGGAAAATTCTGCCTGTCGTTTTGTCGTTCATCCTGCCAGGTAAATTGGAGACTCTGAAAACCTTTATTTTTTATGAAGACTCCTATAACCTTTTATTCTGTCATATGTTCAAGACATGTTTTTTTTTAATTTTTAAATAATCAAATCATAGCTTTTGTCGAATAATTATTACAGCTCATCGCAGTTATCTAAACTAATGGTTTGATTGATTTATGCTAATTTGCTCATTATCGTAAATTTTAGCCCTAATCTCATGTCAATGCCCGGCCCCAAACGGTACATCCTGTACCAAAGACCTTTTGACTTGCTGCGATCAGCAATTTGATGCGTTTCTAAATCTCACAGCTTGTCCAGGTGATTTTTGCTAAAATTCAAAATTTCGACAAAATGATAATCAGGCGCCTTCTCCGCTGAGCCAGAATGCCATCGACGAGAGGTCGAGAAAATGTACACGAATGGAATCCAAGGGCTGACCAAGGTTTGCGCGTAAGTCATTTATTATGCTTTAAAATTTTTTAATGTTACGTCGAATTAAAAGAAAAAAAACTACTATTCCCCTCGTAGCTTGTGCTTGATATCCAAAATAACGACAAATATTGATTTTTAATCTACAGTATTCTAAAATCTAAATAATTTGAAGTGCCATTTTTTTACTATTAGCTTACAAATGACGTCACGAAACTGATGATTTTCATTGTCCGTGACACAGCAGAAATCGACTGAATTGCCACGCACATTTCGGAATTCTTTTTCTTTCTTTCTATTAAGTGCTCATAGTGTTTTCTTTCTTTGATATCTTTCGTATATGAATTTATCATGCTATTTCCATCTCAACAGAAATGTTTCTTATCTGCCAAAGCGCATAATGCCATTTTTGCGCAACGCCTGGTTCTTTTCAAACGAGCAAATATGCAATTAGACGAGGGACCAAAATTTGATAAAAATATCGATTTTGGCAAAGACAAAATAAAATCAAATCGATAATGATAGAAATTTTTGCGGAAAAATAAGATCAATTGGGCTATTTAGCGCATTCGGAAACTACGCGACATGTCTTGGATCGGCGAAAAGAGACTGTACTACTGTACGCTTCCACATGTCGATCGGTATGTCGCCAGAGTAAGTTTTTGATTTAAGCAATCTTTGAAAATTTGGTTCTAACTTTAGAGATGCTGCGAATTTAGCGTCGATGTACAGGCAATTTGGATTCGCTTGCGGGGCTGGGTTGGAAGGTAATCATTCGGATTAGTTTGTGATTACCGTAATTTTCGTGATAAGGTGATACA
The DNA here is from genome assembly GCA_964036155.1 of Diploscapter coronatus. Taxonomy (NCBI): domain Eukaryota; kingdom Metazoa; phylum Nematoda; class Chromadorea; order Rhabditida; family Rhabditidae; genus Diploscapter; species Diploscapter coronatus. The sequence goes on from OZ038423.1 coordinate 2,222,446, forward strand.
ATTCATAATTTGGAACACTCCTCAATTGCATGCATATTAACTGTTTCATGATTACAAATTACTACTTATGCTTTTGAATCATATTCAAGCATTCGCTAACAACGACAACTGCATGTCAAACGTCTTCCAGCAGAATAACGCCAGCCTTGAACAGTGTCGGCATAACTTCCTGAATGGAGTTTTCCAAGACTATCCTAATCACTGCGTGTGAGTTCTACATTTTTAAGCTAGAAGGTTCTGATTTTCTATATTAAAAAATCGACACGATTTTGTTCTAATAGATTGTCGAGACTTCTATTGGTGATACTCTTTTAGAGGCAACGCTGGAAACCGCGGGACCACGAGACACGGAGCACTGAGAAATAGTGTGAGAAGAGAAAGTCGATAATTCATTCCCCATATTCTACTCTAGCCCTATACTATTTCGCCTATGTCTCGTGTCTCGTGATCTCGCGCGACTTCCAAATAGCCCTCTTAAATGAGAATATAACCTAGAGGCTATCTTCATTTGAAGAAATTCGCTCATTTAATGCTAAAATGGTTGATTTCAGATATTTCCTGGAATACACTGGATGCTTCAGATTGCAGTTCCAGAAAGCCAGCTGCGGTACGGAAGCGGCCTGGTGGGGGTGCGAGTACGCGAGACAAGGCGCCAGAACGTTCATGCACGACTGCTCCGATCAATGTTATGGTAGGACTTTTTGTTGTTAAATTGAAGGCATTTTGGAGAATTCCTGTATATTCCTCGCTGTCCTTTTATTCACTTCCTAATCTAAAATGGCCGACAAATACAGGAAGTTCATTTTGGCATACCATGAAGAAAAGTGCGCTTCATGAATCTTTATGGTTTGCTAATATGATAATAGAATGATGAACTGACATCAAATGATCTCATAAGACAAGCTTATTTTCAGCGGCTGGCTTAATGTAACATTTCCCCGATTAAAATCTTGGATACCCATAACGTTTGTTTGTAATGTTGAATTGAAGATTATCAACCATCGAGCTTACATTGTTTGAATAAATTATTTTTGAAAAGAAAAATCTTTATTTGTCTTTTTCTACATTTTGTATCAAATGTACAATTTTCACATGAGTGTGACTTAGAAACGAAAATTACTAATTTTCAAGATTGCCAAATAACCACATTGAATATTAAAGTATCCATGGGTGAAGAACATCACTCAATTTGTTTCTTCACGCCGATATCATTAAATTTGCGAGGAAAATTCGGAAAATTTCGTTAAAGTTACTCCAATTTTGACTGCGCGAAACGAGGTGAAATTATCGAGAGTTTTTTCTTTCGGTAAGGCACAAAAATAATGCGGAAAAATGATAATGAAAAATAGGTGTCTGGAAATGTCGTGAACGAATTCAGTTCTCTCTAGGAAATCAATTTTCGCGACTTTCCTTTGAAAGAAAAAAAGTGAATGTATGAATCGGTTCAAAAATCGAACAACGGGAAAGGACATTTTCGGGAGCGAAAGAGGGGTTTTTGGAAAAGTAACTTGAAAGTTCCTTATAAGGCGATACAAGTCCAGTTCTAAAATCGAGGAAAAACGATGACTGAGAGAGTTTTCACATGGGATAGAGGAAAAGGATTATTGTTTGAAGAGAACCCAGAAAAGTTTCAAACGAGTGTCGTCAGGTAAGAAAGGTAATACATCAAGGCGGTGTCGAGTGACCATTTTGATACATAGAACGAGTTGGCGAATTGAAAGCTTAGGAAATGAACGAGGACTGAGAAAGCTGGCCCTTGAAGGCGCAATTAACCGATAATGGGAGAGTCAGAGTCGTTATTGTGCAACTGAGTCACAGAGCTAGAAGCTCCTTGTTTCTCTCGGTGGTGGCGCTCTCCTTCTTCTCGCGTTTACCACGGCTGCTTCCAGGCTCATCGGCGTCTCTTAAATTAGTAACCATAAATATATTTTAAGTTTAATGTAAACGATCGAGTTTTTCTTTCCAATCGTCCCATCATTATAGTACTATTTCTATTAACATTTCTTCCCTGAAACTTACTTGCTTCTTTTCGACGTCTCTCCATCTGACTCAGAGTGCAGTTTGAGGAACTCGAATCTCCTGAACAAGTGCTTGGATCTTCGACTCTTCTGCGACGGTTTCGTCGGCGTCTTCCTCGCCGGGGGACCATCGATGTCGATCAGCTTCTCGTTCTCGATGGCTTCACCCTGAAAATCGCGTTCCGTATTTGGAAGAAGGAGGGAATTTACCGGTCCATCGGTTTCCATGCCGTCTTTCCGTTGTCTGTCTTTCTTGAACTTCCTCCTTTTCTTCATCCTCAGTTTGCTCATGATGTAGGCAGTTTCACCGTCCAAGAGACCTTCTGAAATTGCAAATCACGACGCTCGATCAATTAGAGCTAAAACTCGATCTAAGAACTTGTCAAGTCCAGATCTGTATCAAATTAACATTCCTCACCTGTAGGCATATCCTCATACCCATCGAACTCGTATGGATCATCGTCATAATAAAGTCTTTTCTGCTTGTCGTAGTCGGCGGCCTTGGATTTGTGTCCAGAAGCTGTTTCTTCGATGCTACTCGCTGGGATGATCGAGCTGGGCTTGGAGGTGACGACTTTGGAAACACGCCAGATGCGCACGGACATGTCCTCGGAGCAACTGGCGATCATTCTGAAAACATTATGCTCCATTAAAGTGGTAATATTTTGCATTTCAACTAATAAACATTACTGTGACAGACCATAGGAATTAATTATTCAAAAATTATCTTGAAAGAATGAAAATCGATCAGATTCTGTGCTGCTTATGGTATCACCAGGGCTATAAATGTGCTAGACACGCACGTGTACACCTGCATAGCGAGATAGTGTGCATTTCGAGAGAGCATAGGGAGCAAATTCTCTTTTCTTTCTCTCGAAAATACACACTATCTCGCTATGCGTGTATACCCCCGCACGTGTCTAAACATTTACAGCCTTGGATATCGCACCGTCGGAGTCGCTTTTTTCTAAGTTTCAAATAAAAATCTCACGTAGGTATCTTGGGGTTCCACGCCACACCATTCACTGTTGATTTATGGCCTCGCAGGAACATCTTCGGTCGACAGTCCTCCATGTCCCAGATCGCTACCTTCGAATCTGAACAAACCACTACGATTATGATGATCCCGCTGTTGATGAATGCCAACCATAAGTTCCTGAAGCGATGAACCCTCCATTCACTCCGCCCATCGACGAGTGGATGACCATGTTGTTCTGGTGCGCACCGGAGAAGTACCTGACGAGACACCGGTTCTCAATGTCCCACAGGCGAATATTGCGAATCGTAGAGGATAGGATGAATCTAAAGGTTTGGCTTTGATTCTATAGCCCTATTTAAAGATTTTTTAAAATCACCAAATTTTGTCCCAAATGCTTGTTCACATCTTTCAGGCTTATTTAAAGATTTAAAGGGACTTTTTCGTGCTTATTCAAAGGTTCGTTCTTGTTTTCGCTTACTTCTCACTGGGATGAACCTTGAAGGTGACGATCTGGCACTCTTCCGTGAACAGGGTCTCCTCGTCCCGGTTGTTCTCAGCGAAGTATCGACGAATTCTGGAAGATAGCGATTCTTTTTTCTTCATTTTTGGAGCGAAAAATACCGATTATGCGTATCAGCGGCAAAGATCGTCCTTCCGTCCTTCATTCCATAAACGCATTTCATGCGATACCCGGTCAAGGCTCGAGGCGCGACTTCTTCCGGTTGGTCCATATCCTGGAAAAAGTTAGTAATTTTCATAGTTCGAGCATAGAAAACAGTCATTCAAATTTTCGAACAACAAATTACACCGGTTTCTTGAAACATTTTACGAGATTGTCATGAAAGCCTCACATAAACATGCATAATGCCCTTGTCATTGGCAGCGATCAACGTCCTTGTTTTTCCAGCGAAGAAAGCACAGCATGTCCATCGCGCGATCATGCCTAAGATATCTATATTTGTCAATGGAATGCTCTTTCTTGCTCATGTACCTGGATGGTGACTTCCACCGTTATTCATTTGAACTCCGCGAAGTAGACGGTGTATCGCACCCTCGAAGACGTTGAAGACGGTCAGCTGAAATTTATTTCAGTCAGTTTTTCTAAAACAAAACCTAGGACGCAATCAATAGTCAAACGTAATTTTCCGAAACTTCAAGCCTAATTTCGAAGCATAATCAGTACTTTTTCTTATGTAAACATCCTGAACTCTGTGGAGACTACCGAACTATCGATAGTGCTTTTAGCTATCAGAATAAAATTTGGTGCGTATTTAAAAACTTAGAGAATTCTTACATCAAAAGGGTCCTGATCCGTTCCGCATACAGCCAGGTATTTGCTGTCGTACGACCACGACATGAATGAGATATAATCGTGAGACTCCCGCATCGACAACTCTTTGTACAACCGGACTTTACCGCTGGATTTGTGGACCTAAACTTTGAGCCTTGTAAAATTTAGTCGACTTTCCGAACCCTCCAGATTATGATTGAATTGCTTCTCGAAGCGGTGGCGAGCATGTTACCGCACGGCGAAAACTCGCACACCCATACTTCATTGACATGGTGCATTAGGGTCTAAATTGATTTTATCTTGAAAATTCATGTGTTTATGATTTCTGAAATAAAATCATGAAGCTGACTAATAATTATAGAGATGATGACTGGGATCGTAACATAAAAATTTGGAAAGTCAAGGCTGATCATACGTTTCTAATTTCTACAAGTAAAATCAGGACGTCCTGAGCTAATTCGAGTTGGTTCTTAAGCGCGTACCTGCATGCACTGATACTTCTCCGGTGGCGTGGTATGGCATTGATGATTGTTGAAAACGGCGTCGGCCGGGATCGTGTTCTTCTCCGACGGCGTTTGATCGTGAAAATCGCATCGACTTATTTGGTGTTTATGGGCTGAACATTCCTCGTTATCATTTTCGTACTAGAGCTAGTCAAAGACTAAAATATCGAAAGCTCAAAGACAAAGACAAAGCTTCGCCCAGCCCTGTTTCGTACCATGATTCAGTAGAACATTCAATCGATTTGGTGGTAGCATGAACGAAGCTGGAAGCGTCTTTTGTAACTTCAACGCCAATTTTTTCCGGTCCTTCTTCGTCCTGAAAATTCATTATTTGAGCAAAAAATAGCGAAATGTTGAATACCTGGATCGATTCGCCTCAGGCATCGTGGCTAATCGCTTAGTCGACATGAACATGTGCTTTATCAACATCTTATGCCGCTTCTCACCAGCTATCTTCAAGGGGTACTCGTGGCGCAACATCCAGAGCGCTTGGACGTGCTGAGCAAGAATCATTCAAATTTGTTTTTCAATAAATAAAATCATTTACTAAAAATAGTTCTCTCGTTCAGTTGATCAGCGTGCAAATAACAGGAAGCATTTTCAATACACATACTCATCTGTATATCATTTCGTATATACGTTGCAAAGTATAAGTGGATTTGAATGGAATAACTATCAATAATTACGTGTTTTCATAGGCAGTTACTAAATGACGAGACCTGACGATCCCTCCAACTAGACAGTAGGGCGAAATAATGTAGGAAAAGAAAGGGGTCGCCATATAGTTGTTGCCTTTTCGTGCTTTCGTTGCTAATTTTACGAAAACCCTCCTTACCTTCTTAGCATGTAACAGTGCGTAGAATTTCTCCTCCAAAAATAACAATTTGGTCTGATTCAGCTGTTCCGGCGTCAGATAATTGTAGCATTTATCAATTACGTCCAGCGCATCGTCCCAATCGCCTGAGAGTTAATACGTTTAATCAATAAATCGATTTTTCCTCTATTTACCTTTATATATAGCATTTCTCAACCTCGCGGCGTGCGTATTCTCTACTTTACAACCTGTTTCGCCAACCAGGGCTTCGACGGACTCGCTAAAATTCGGAAAAATAGTGACTTTACGACAATTTTGCGCATACTTGAGTCCTAAATCCCGTAAATACTGTGCAATAACTCGTACGGTGTTTTGCGTCTTCTGGGACAGCGGTCGTTGCCGGATCGGCGGCGGCTTGAGCAACGGGCTCATACCATAGATGTTGTCCTAAAAAATGTTTGTCAGGAAATTAGCACATTTTAAAAGTGGTCACCACTAGGCTTACACGTCAACTAAACTCAACCTTAAAATAATGTGAAATGAGTTTGAAAATGAGAAATCACTTGCCAGAAAGGAAAAAGAATGTTCCAATTTTAAAGATTTATGACTTCTTTACTATAATACGCAATAGGAGAAGAATGATTGAAGCACACCCCTTCCAATCAATAAGGCACATATCGATCGAAAAGGTATGAAATGATGTTTGTATGAAAAATAAGGTTAATGCATGAAGTGCGTTGCGGTGCGACTAGATACCTAACACATTCATTTCATTTCATCCCTAACCGGGTTTCTCTCGCAGCATTCATTCACAAACAGCGTTCACCCCTCATTTCGAAATCACACGCGTGTGTGCGTGTTGCTAATGTTGAGGCTGGAAGAAGTCTCTTCTTCTCATACTTATAAGATGAAGATGGAAATCGATGAAGAAGGACATCATTTTGAAAAAGTAGTATAGGATGTCACTTCATGAGTTTTTGAGAATATTTTGATACTTTTTCGCTTTCGGACTCAAAGGCTGAAGTAACATTAAATAAAAAGATGCAATTTACAGGTATTCAAATTTCGTTTATTTTAAGAAAAACATCGCATAAATTTACGAAATCAATTGAACAATGCCGTTGAAATCAGCTGCTTTCATAAGCATAATCGAAAGCAGAGAAGTAGCACGCCCAATATGAAATAATTGATGCTTATCAAGAAAGGCTCTATGCGTATAACGCTTGAAAATATTGTAATGTAGCCCTTCCTCTTCGTCTCTAGCGCTTTTTCTGTCAAAGCATAGAGAAGAGAGCGAGAAATCAAGTGCATTCAATGGACGCTTATCAAACTCTAGAAAAAGATGTTTTTAGAAGGCGGAATTTATCTGCGTTTCTAACAAATTCAATGCTTAAATGTAGGAAGGAGTTTTGTCAGTGATCTTATCAACCTCAGAAAGGCGTGTATGCTGTATTGATGTCCTCAAGGATGACATGAATTCTCTGCACTTTCAATCCACTCTCACTATCTCTGGTCCCGACATGGTCATATCGACTTTCGCAAGTACGAAAGATAAGCGGCCGATTCTTGTAAACAATCATTCAAAGCGTATCGGCGCTATTCTAAAGGTACAGATATTATTTGAGTTGTGAAAATCTCGCAGCTATGTTTTAAATTTCACTAGGAATGTGTATCAGATACAAAGTATGATCGGGCGAAACCGCAGTTAAACAGAAATGAAAAATGCCTGGCTTACCTTCAACGACGACTGCTTGAGTCTTTGCGCCACAGATAGCGAGCTACTTGTAGCACATCCGCTGCTGATGTGCAACACACCGGACGTCGTTGCGGTCGGAACTGCCATGCCGGACGACATTCTAAACAAAGAAAATCAATTTCCAAAACTGAACCCCAAAGAAACCTCGTGACACAACCCTATAATCTTCCCCAGACGAACTTGTCACGAGGCTTTGGCAGATGGTCTTTAGTAGAGGATAGTTTATGACTTTGTACTTTCAGGGTCGTCTTTATTTTCGAAAGCGAAAGATGCAGGTAAGATAATAAGCGACGTATCGATCGATTTCCGTTCCCCAGTCCAACTAGGCGACACGGCAGCAAAAGTCAAACAGAAATTTGAGTGCGCCGATGTTTTTGCGAAGAGACTTCTCATAACATATTCCCGAATTTGCTGATCAAAAATTAATGACATTTGCTTGAAAGCGAGGCGAATTTCATTGCTGCAATTATACAGATACTTTGTGTCAATTGCATGACACAAGACATCTCCAAAATGGAAGTGCAACGAAAGTCCATCCAAAGTGGCCTCTATTGATTGGAAATTCACATGATGCAAAAAGAACCCTATTTCTTCTGTCTGGTGGTTTGAAAGGTTTAAGAAGCGACATTCTCTCGCCTGATAACTAATCCATCACGTTCTATCATATCTCGTGTTGCTAATATGTTGCTGTTGTTGTTGTTGTTGCATCATTTGATCGGAGTGCTATCGATTCGCCACCAATTTAAAACTGGGAGTAAACAAAGTGCGCGTTCGGGAGGTTTGTCTGACTGGGTGGTAGGGTGTAGTAGGGGGCGCAGGCAACACAGCGAGGCTGCTGGGGGATGCAGGGGATGAAAGAGAGGGTGCAGTGTGCGACGCGGTGCGCGCGGCGGCCGTCGATGCGTCGCTGCTCGTTCACGTGACGGCACAGGCTAGGAACGCATCGGCACATCACAAAAAAGCAGAAAGAAAACTCGAAATGGCAAATTTCGCTACTCGAAAATTGAAAAAGCCTATTCACTCGGGTAAACAACCGGCATTATTTGTCAGCGTTTTACCGCACCAGCGCAGTCAAAGTCATATGCTACTCTAGCGCGCGCGCGCGCGTATCACTAAGCGATCAATACTATGGCTTTCAGTTTCAAGCAAAAACAAGAGAATATAAAAACAAGAGTAATAGAAAAGAAAGGTTTAGTACCTGGCCTTCTTCAGAGGTAGAGTATCTCTGTACTCTAACTCGAGAGCGCTCTGGTCGTTCTCTGGGTCGAACCCTGGCTGAGAAGTTGCACCGGCGACCGACGAGAGCTGCGTCAGACGCTGCTCAGCAGCGACGACGACCTCTCCCTGCCGACGACGCTTCGCTGCGGTAGCGGTGGCAGACGACGACTGCAGCACCGACGAGGAGGACGATGGATACACGATGGTTGGGGAATCTGTGGAGTGATGACGCTTATTCGATGTTGGTTGTTGACGTGCTGACGACGACGAAGTAGTAGTGGGATTGAAGGGCAAGCGGTTCGTCGATGAGGTCGCTGCCTACAAGTAATCAATATTAGTAAAGTCATTGGGTTCTGGAAAGAAGAGAATAATTTCTTCTATTGGAACACTGAATTCGCGCAACATCGATATAATGACATTATTGCATAGCGAGTGTGTGTGTGTGACTATCGATCGCATCGCCATATAGTGCAAGAGATGGGCAGAAAGACAGCAAAACGAGAGAGAAATTGTCAATAACAGAGACACCTCGTGTCCAGAATGCGAATTGGAAGAATTGGAAAACGCGGTAGTTGAGGTTATTGCAAAATTCCAACACTGAGAGCTGTGCGACGCACATAGCGCCCAGGAGCGTTAGATGGGGGTAGCAGTGAGGAACAAAGCAGTGTCTTGGAGGAGAAGAAAAATGGAGAAATGGGCACGAAAAAGAGACACGAAGAAAACTGCGAAATAGAGGGAGAAATAATGGGGAGAGAGAGAGAGCGGAAAGACAGCAGCAGCGCGCTCACGCAAAGAGAACGAAAAGATCATGTGGATGGGGGAGAGTGGGGAAGACTGCTAGAGGCAGACTGCGGGAAATAGCGCTGTGTTGGAGGAGAACGAGGGTACCTCTGCAGCGGTCGCTAACAGCTGATCGCTAGAGGCTGTGACTGCTGCACCAGCCGAGGAAGAGCTTGTCGAAGAGGAAAAGTCGTGTGACGCGGACGACGGGGACGAGCTCGCGCTGGATGAACTGCGGAGATGCCGAAGATCGAGCAGATCACGCGAAGCGGAGTCAGAGCTGGTCGAGAGTCCCGCCGAGTTGGATGTGATCATGGCAAGCAGGGCCTGAAACTTGAACATTTTTTGAGAAACAGCATCCTGAGGAGTTTTTTTCCCCCTTTTTCACACGAAAATCGAATAAAACATTTTTTGAACCGAAAGTCCAGAGATCAAGAGCACCAATTATGACACCACAACTATTCTAACACATTGTAAACGGATCATCGATGGTCTGACTTGGTAATAAATGAACGACATTCGGGGACTTCTCTGTCTGTCCAGAGCCAACTCACCTAAGCCACTGCATTCAATCTGGGAATCGCGTTCGTATTGCAGCGTAGCGGCCCTTGCTGAGTGTCTGTCGCCTCTCTTCCCCTACTGCAGTGTCTGTGGCTGCTGCTTTGCCCCCTTCTGCCTATGCCTATGTGTTGGTTTGGGCTGGTGGTGGCGTTGCAGTGCGGACGCGGCGCGGTCGACTGCGGTCCTCTCCGATTGATGTTCGAATGTTCGAGGGTCGAGAGGAGGCGAACGCAAAAAATGACGAACAGATCGATCAATTAGTCTAAAAATAACTGAGTCTTCTTTGTAAGAAAACCGAGTAAGCGAAAGACGTACGAGGCTATCAGTGCAAATGAATGAGAAGACTCAGATGCAAGTCCTTTCTATTGGTACCAAAGAAGAGAAGGAAGACGAATTATGATAGAGATTGTAAAACTGACGAGATTCGAATGATTTCGAAACAATACGAGTTTTCGAGTTTGCCGTCCAAAATTGATATTGCTGAGAAAAGTGTCGTTTTTTTCTCATTTTCAACAGCACATTGGTGGTGTGCGTATGTTTATTCAATATCTGAATGCACCATAGAGAAAACCACCTCAACAATTGGAGGAAAGATTGTATCGATTGTTCCTAAGAACTGGCGAACAAGGAAGGGGTGTTCGATTGGAAAGTTTGGGAAAGTGAGTCAAAATCGGTCGCTTCTCGAGAATTTATGTGTATTTATCTGCCTGAACGTGCCGTCCACCAGTCAATCAATATGATCGCAAAAAGCGTAACGGGCCGGCAAATGTGCTTGCAGTTCGCTTGATCGCTTGATTAAACTATCAGGAGATGGATCCCTGCTTCAAGAATGCAAACTCCTTTGCCCGTTGCCGAAAGAAGCTAATGTTGATTCAGGAACAAAGTCTAATTAGTACAGATTATTCAAATGAACTGGAGATATCAAAACAGCAAAGACGAATTTCATAAGCCTTACGTAATAGGGATTATGGGTATGTAAGCGGTAGACGAATAAGCGCTTGCAATTATCCAACTTCGAGAAACACTAAAAATGGGTCGAACGAAATGCGCCTAAAGTCCAGACCAAAGTTCAGTGCGCCAATCCGGAGCTTTCATAGCTTTTCGCTATTGTTGTTCAAAACCAATATGTGCGCGAACTGAAAAGCCTTCAGACTATAGGTATGGAGGACCAAAAGATTAATAGACGAGAGAAATATACCGTTTCTGAAAGCACTACTATGTTTCCAAATTTCGCTGAAAACATGAAAGTTAGCTCTACAAGTTGACTACGCGAAAAATTCGATATTGCAGAGCGGCAAGAAAGTAGGTGCATGTAGCTATAAATAAACTGGATAGGGATTGGACATTGGGTAGTAGTGAGAGAGATAAAAAAAAAGATATGCGGAAGAGATTGGCCTTTGTCTTGTGTCTTCGATCAGTGCCTGGGCTAGGCTATGTGAGTGTGCGCCTTTGCATTTGCCTCCTCCCTCACATTTTCGCTCATCTCTCTCCACACCACACACTGCTTTCCCCCTCTGGCTGCGTTGGGGGCGCTGTTTCTTCCCTTTCTTGCTGCTGCTTTTCTGTGCTGCCTGCCCTCTTCGGCCTCTCCCCTATTCTCCTCCGTTTAGACACTGACACAGGAATCGATTGGTCCGCCAACGGCCGAAAGTCGGACGGATGCAAAACCCGAAAGAGCAGAGCAATAAGACACATTATATGCTACCCGTTCATGGATATGAATTTCGAGGAAAAGGGAAAATAGGACTCGAAGAAAAGAGCGTTGAAAATATCCTTGAAAAGTGATTTCGTGACTAAAAGCATATGGGATCGTAACTAGAGTGATCTGAATCTAGGAGTAGAAAGTGATACTGAAGAAGTGAAGTCAAAATATTGAAAACGCCCTATTTTGCCACGTCTTGACCAAACCCAAAGCATCAAAGCAATCGACTGGATATATACTTAGAGATAAGATCTGAGAAATAATGAATACCCCCAGAATCTCTATCCTTTAATTTCTCTCAAAGCGAACTTCAACGTTGACAGTTAATAATAGCTTTTCTAATTTCCTCGTCGGCTTCAGATAGTTTTCACTTCTAATCGACGGTTTGCTAGGAACAGCGCACCATTTGATAAGGCAGAAAAATGGACTGGCTGAAGAACGATCGAAACACAAAGTGGGAGATTTGTATGAAACACGAATCTAGGCACATCCCTGCAAAACACTAAGCATTTTCGTGTGGCGCGAAAAAGTGATAAGCCCCGCGCTTTTCTACCAATGTGCAAAATTGCAAAATTGGACCCACTCTGCATGGGGTAAATAGACGCGTTTGTCGATAAAATACACGTGAAAGCGAGAAAAGTATAGCGTGTTCAACTAAAAATGAGTCAAACTAGCATACCTTGAGTTGGAAAACTGAAAAGGATTCAACTCAACTAGAACTGTATGAATAGAAGTTGTATGATATTGCGGAATTTCAGAAAATTATATGTCAAAAGATCAGTGTGATCTCTGATAGACTAGAGAAAGCGAGAAAATCTCTCGTCAACAATGCAAAATGCCTAAAATACTGCATAAATCGTGCTGCAGCAGCTAACATCGAGCCGCAAGCGCGCAATGTGCTGGTGCGAGTTGCGAAGGAGACTATACACAAAAACCCCCGTAGAGGAATAAAGAATTAGTGGAATAGTACGGGCGAGAGACGCAAATCGATGGAAATAGCATAGCGCAAAGACGGGGAGTACAGAGAATGACAAGAGGGCACAAATGTGAGAGGCCAGCGGGAGAGAGGGTAGGGGAGAGATGTTTAGAAATCGACAGACAATCGATAGGAGAAACTACTGTACGAAACGATATCTCAAAGAAAAGGAGCCTGATTTACTCGGTCAATTTTCGTATTCTTCAATATAGGTCGACACAGAGATGCAGTGGAACCTGAACTTCCACTCGTTTCAGTGAAAATATATGATTAGATATATCGAGCTAGTAGAGTTAGTATCGATCCGAAAGATGGAAAACTATTTACGCCACGTGGTTAAGACAAGGTCAGAAAAGGAGACAAATAAGAATGGTAAATCTGGCATTTTTATCTGAAAAAATGTGACAGAGACGTAATTTGTCACACCTAGAAATTCACCAACCATGTTGCTGATATGTGTGGATTATAATCGAATTAAGTTGGAAAACGGTATTGGTGTTGGCATTTATGATACTAAATTTTATATGAAGATATTGAAAGCAGATGGGATTTCTATGGATCGATAAGATAAATCTCGACATATGAAGAGGATGATGGTTGAATTGGATATATCCTGGAAGTTCTAGTCAGTGCGCGCAGAAATTGCAGAGATATGGCCGAGGACTGCATCTGACAAGTCAAATTACGATCCAAAGGAAATAAATCAGTCGGAAACAGCGGAGGCCACCGCCTATTCAGTCGCTAGGAAGCAGTTCCAATTGAGATGAGAATTTTATTTCATGATATCGTATCGCATCATTCGCATCATAAAGATGGAAATTTATAATGTGAATAGTAAAAAAACATCTTTCTTTAATTGCCCATTTATCTACGTTACTTTTTTTTTATCTTTTGGTCACTGTTGCAACCATCTTTGCGCTATTTTCTATTTCTAGAAACGTTTCATGTATATGATGATTAAATTGTTGTTGAACGATTGAAATTGTCTTATAAAGATATTCAATATGTTCTATTGTATCATTGCCACTCAATTCATGAAACGTCCCCGCTTACAAATACCTATATAAGATATGCCCTTTTGCCTTCCGTGTTGAGCATCATTATTTTCGATTATTATTGTTTGGCTATTCTTGTTATTGCTAATGTGAACTGTTGGATAATAAAACTTGCGAACATTCACGGCCACAACAGTCACAGATCTTGAGTAATAAACTGCGAATTCTTTGTAGCAAAAATCCATTTTATCTACGTTCGCGATCAATATGGTTCACATATAAACACTTCTACGTGATTTCCAGGTCCAAGATTCGCATATTTTTGAGTTTTTCGCAGCGTTCTTATCGACTTATAGAAGAGTGTTAGGTCAGTGACTTATTCTCCCAATCGCATTGCTCTATCAGTGCAACAAGCGCCATGAACCCAACTATTTGTTGGCTAGTTTTTTCACTTTTTGTCGCATTTTGTCGAGGTTTGATTAGTTTTTTTTGTAAATGTAATAATCTGGACCTTCAGCTCAGAAGCCATGTAATCTGAGGACGATTTCGAGCGGATTCTCCATCTGTGTCTGTAATTCGTCATATTGGTGAGGCTTTTCTTATACCCCTATAAATGCCCTGCGATTTTAGCGATGAAATCGAGCAGATTGGTTCACTGTCCAATGGTCAAGGAGCACTTTACTACACCTCGCAAAGTGGAGCCAAGCTAAAGAAAACGCCGCTTTCAACGGTTCGAGCCAGGCCAGATGGCTCCGCCCTCCTGACACTCGACAGCTCGAAGAAGTATCAGAAGATGATGGGCTTTGGCGGAGCGTTCACTGATGCAGCAGGAATCAACTTTGCCTCCTTACCCCCAGAAATGGCCGACACCGTCATTCGTCAGTATTTCAGCAAGGATGGTTAGACTTTGTCGAAGTCCTGATGATAATCGAATAAGAACTCCAGGACTTGGGTACACGATTGGACGCGTACCAGTAGCCAGCTGCGACTTCTCTGCAAGAAAATACAGCTACGACGATACTGACCAAGATTTCGCACTCAACAACTTCAATCTAACTAACGAAGACTTTCAATACAAGGTCTTTCTTCGCATTCTCCCAGATTGTCATTTTAATTAATCAATTGATCCTTCCAGATCCCCTACATCCAAAAGGCGATCAGCTACTCGAACAACACCTTGAAGCTCTTCGGATCACCATGGTCTCCACCAGGTAGCTGAGAATTTTTTGCTAAATGAGTAAATCTTGACATATAGGGTGGATGAAGACGAACGGAGACATGAAGGGTGGAGGTCAGATCAAGGGCGATATCAATGGAACCTATTACCAAACTTGGGCTCAGTATTTCATCAGGTATGTCGAAGATCGTATTTTATAGAATAGATGCGCAAGTCAATTCGAATCATAAATCATGCATAGGGACGAATTTATCGTGCCCTTTTGGAAGAAGCCTATCTAAACTTTTTCCTAGATTCTTCGAGGAATACCACAAGAACGGAATCGACTTCTGGGGAATCACGATCCAGAACGAGCCGACCACTGGCCAATTCGACTGGTGGATGTGGCAGACGTGCTTGTTCACGCCTGAAATGCAAAGGTGGGTGTGTTTTCATATTTTCAAGGCAAAACACATTTAGAGACTTCATCAAGAATATCTTTGGACCAGTGACGATGGCATCACCATACGCCAAGGACGTCAAGCTCATGATCTTGGACGACAATAGAGGCAATATTCAAGAGTGGTCTGATAAAGTAAGTTTCAAAAAATATCTGAGGGAAAAAGTGATTAAAAACGTCGATCCCGCTATCCTAGTTTGGAAGAAATTTCTTCTAGCAAAACAATTGCAGATCCTCAGCGACCCCGATGCCGCGAAGTATATCTCTGGCATCGCTGTGCACTGGTATCAGAACCAAGGCATTGGTCCACAGCCGCTAACTGACACTCACAACAAGTGGCCCGACTATTGGATTCTGGCCACTGAAGTATATAGGGGAATGTTCTCGTTCAAATTTAGTCGGAAAACTTAAGGCCTGCAACGGGTGGGACCAAGGCCAGCACACCGTAATCCTGGGCGACTGGGGCAGAGGAGCCGCTTACGCGTACGATATCATCACAGATATCCAAAACTGGGTGACTGGCTGGACAGATTGGAATATGGCTCTCGATCTTCAAGGTTTCGAAGCTTCTCGGAAAGCTAAAAAGCTAAAATAATCGATTTCAGGCGGACCGAACTGGGTGATGAACTTTGTCGACGCGCCCTTGATCGTCAACGCCAGTGCGAACGAGTTCTACAAGCAACCCATGTGGCACGTCATGGGTCATTTCTCCAAATTCGTTCCTGTAGATTCGTACAGAATCGATGCGAACTGGGATAACGGAAGCAATAACACGATCGCAGTAGGCTTCTTGAACCCAGATGGGACGAGGACGGCAGTGATTTTGAATCAGGTGGAGATTTTTCAACTTCAAAAATATCAATTTCCCAGAATGTTCCAACGACAATTGCGATCAACGAGGCCACAAACCAGAACAACTACTACACCTTCACAATGGAAGCCAACTCTATCGCCACGCTGGTCTTCAGATGAAAGTCTTCGAGTTTTTATTTGACTTTTAAAAATACTTATTTGGAAATAAATGAAAAGATTTTTCAATTTGGTTTTATTTTACAAAAGTAATGAATTTTTGAAGATTTTTGTCATTTTCGTGGGTCTGACCCCTTCAAACCTCCATACCACGCATACCATAATAGATAACCATGTGGTGTCTTCACAAAAGTTGCTCAGTTTTTCGAGCTCTATCGAATGATATATGATTTGGGGGTCTAACTCTCAAAATTGAAATTTCTAAAATTTAAACAAAATATCATTGGTCGGTACCTTACTTGCCACCAATTCGTCAAATAGTATGAAGTAAAAAAAATGAATTAATTCTCAAATAAAATATTATGCGTTTCCAAATAAATGCTATCTACTCATAATGAATAAAATGGAAGTAGGTATAATTCGTGAGATAGAGAACCCAGAACAGGGCTGTTGCGGAATTGAATTAAAAAAAAATTCGGAATCGGAATCGGAGTTTAAAATTCTCGCGAGGTCGGAATCGGAATAGGAAGTTCCGATGCCAAAAAACGCCCGAAGTTCCGACTTTCGGAATCGGAATCGGAACTTCCGCAACAGCCCTGACCCAGAATGACAGAGGGCAGATGGAATTTACAACAATATTAAGATTTTAAGATCTCAACTTGAAGGAAACTCTTTCTATCACCAGAAGATGGCTTAAAACCATGCTTCTTCAGAATTTCCATCTCTTCATCCGTCCATTCAGGATTATTCGGATCTGCTCTGTCCTTTCTGTGTGCTTCATAGTATTCTTTGTCTTTCGTCCCTCTGTAAGTAATTGAGTTTTAATCTAAACTAATCACTATCTAAAATGTCGTCTTACACCAAGTGACTGTTTAGGCGCTGCTTTAATTGTCCTGGTTTTAGTTCCTCCTTTGCGCATTTGCCACTTTGGCGGGTTATAGGTAGGCAATATGTGCAGCCTTTTACTGGGCACTTCATGAATCCGGCAGGTGTGTTTGCCTCATCAGCACACTTAGGACGATGTTCTTTACTTAAATTATCATCAAAAATCACACCTGATCATTTCCGGAACCAATGATCGAAACACTGCAAACAACGAGATGGAAATGTGCAGATATGGCTTGCTTTTGTATCGGCAGAACTGATGAAACACCGCTTATCAGTAATGAGAAAAATTCCGACATACTTACAGCCGATTTTCCTCTTTTCGCTGATAAGCGAAGAATCATCAACACAAAAAGGGCGAAGGGCTCTCCGCAGTTTCTTCGTATCAGTTGATTTCGCTCGGCTCTAATAATTACGCAAGAAGAATGATCAGGTATGAAATTTGTTCTCGCGAACCTTTAAAAATATAAAATTTTATAAATTTCCCTTTGGAGAACACTTCGCGCGCAGGGCATTGAGGGGTCAAACCTTATCATTGGAGCGGAGCCCAACCCCGATTACACTTTCCTGTCCCAAAAGGGGCAGTTCTGAAAGAGAACCACCAACAGTAACAGCAGCAGCATTTTATTTGTTATTATAAATTTTCTTTCGAAGTTAATAAATTATTGAAAAATAATTAACCCGTGTTAACTTTCGATAGACTAATACAAACTCCTTTCCAACAGCATTGTACTATCGTGTTCGTATTTTTCCTCTCTCTTTCTTAGTAGCGCCGAGAGACGAAAGTCTTGAACCTAGCCTTTCGAATCTTACCCTCCCATATCTAGAACCCAACTTTCTTCTCCTCTTACAGCCACAAATAACATTTTCTTTCGCCTCCCGGCATAAAAGTTATGCGTATTACATAAAGTTTACGAATTGCAACTTGTGACGTAAAATATTCAGGCAGTTGCTGCTTCTATCTCTCGCTTCAACTACTTTGGCCTACATCGGCTGGGATGGCATTCAAGTATATTTCTACTCAATCATAGTCGCTTTTAAGTACTCAATTTCAGTCCTGTTCGACTTCCTGCTTCCAGTGTCTTGAGAAGAACGGATTTTCTTTCTACGTTGCCAGAGTCTGGGAATCTATTGGAAATTACGACAACACTGGCATCCAGAATATGAAAAATGCTAGAGCAACAGGATGGAAGAACGTCGATGGATACATCTTCCCTTGCCATAAATCAGGATGTGCCAGTCCAGAGGCTCAGGTAGTATTCTTCAAGATGCTTAAAACACATTCTCCGTAATTCTCGAAACTGCCCGGACCAGAGATATAAAATTCCTTTTTGAAGGGGTTTCTGAGTGTTTTCTACCTATTTCGGACCCGTAGAACACGAATCCGGTGTCCGTTTTTCGATTTTTCCGCGCCTTCCGGAGATGAGTCCGGATCCGTAAAAGTTTCCAGATATCATAAAAACTTATTAAACCTTGTATTATAAGATTCGTCTCGTCGAGCTGAGTCTCATGGTGCTTTTGGTTTTCCGGAACGACAGTTCTATCGCAAGTTACGGCTAAAAACAGTGCAAAAAATCGATGTTTTTGGAAAGAAATTAAAATAATTAAATTTTTTAGTATTAATGTACCCGATTTTTATTACAATTTTATAAACTACATGCATATACCTAATTAATGGTACCGGACTTTTTCGGATCTTGGGATACTTATGTTGAGAAAAATCGGTCGGAAGATGATCCGAAAAAAACCGATTTTGCGAAAATCAATGATAATCCCACAAATTATATATCAATCGATATAGCTCATCAAACTGAGCAACTTTTGTGAAGACACCTTGGGTCTAGCTATAATGGTATGCGTGGTATGGAGGTTTGAATGGATCAGACCCACGAAAATGACAAAAATCTTCAAAAATTCATTACTTTTGTAAAATAAAACCAAATTGAAAAATTTTTTCGAAATATAGTAGTTGAAGGACAATACTTCATTTTTGCTTCCCAGAGTACCGTGCTATCACTTTATCATGTTACCATATGGGTCTATGGTATACCACCCATATGGTACCCGAGTAGTACTATACCAAAATGGGTATAAATCGACTCGAAATGGACTGGAGAGTAATACTCGAGTCCATTTCTATCAATTTCAACAAGTGGTTTCATTATATCATCATTGTAATTGACTATAACCACCTGTTGAAAAAGACCAAAAATGGGGTATTTTCAAATGACCATAAAAGGCGATAGACTAATCTGTTTTTCAAGTGGTTTTCAGCATATTACTCAGCTCGATAAGGGCTTTCGTTTGGTATATGACATGATGGGTTTTTGTTAAAATGATAACTTGACCCATATGGGTCGCGACCCCTAGGAGGTGAGTCACCATTTAGTAGAAAGACCTATAATGTTGTATACCATTCGAAAGCCAGTGAAAAACTGAGTGTAATGCTGAAAACCGTTTGAAAAATGGATCGGTTTATCACATTCTATGATAATTTGAAAATACCCGAATTTGGGTTATTTTCAGCAAGTGATTTCTATCGTATCCAAAGATATTTCTATGAAATCACTTACTGAAAATGATAGAAATTGACTCGAATATTACTCTCCAGCCGATTTCGAGTCGATTGATACCCATTTTGGTATAGTATCACTCGAGTACCATATGGGTGGTATACCATAGACCCATATGGTAACATGATAAAGTGATAGCACGGTACTCTGGGAAGCAAAAATGAAGTATTGTCCTTCAACTACTATATTCCGAAAAGATTTTTCGAATTCGTTTGATTTTCGAAAAGTTATGAATTTTTGAACATTTTTGTCATTTTCGTGGGTCTGACCCATTCAAATCACTACATCACGCATACCATAATAGATAATCATGAGGTGTCTTCACAAAAGTTGCTCAATTTTTCGAGCTCTATCGAATGGTATATGATTTGGGGGATCTGTCCATCATTTTTGAAAAACCGGTTTTTTTCCGGATCATCTTCCGATCGATTTTTCTCAACATAAATATCTCAAGATCTGGAAAAGTCAGGTACCATTAATTAGGTATCTGCATGTAGTTTATAAAATTGTAATAAAAATCGGGTACATTAATACTAAAAAATTTAATTATTTTAATTTCTTTCCAAAAACATCGATTTTTTGCACTGTTTTTAGTCGTAACTTGCGATAGAACTGTCGCTCCGGAAAACCAAAAGCACCATGAGACTCAGCTCGACGAGACGAATCTTATAATACAAGGTTTAATCAGTTTTTATGCTATCCGGAAAATGTTCGGATCCTGACCCATCTCCGAAAAGTGCCAGAAAATCGAAAAACGGACACCGGATTCGTGTTCTACGGGTCCGAGATAGGTAGAAAACACTCAGAAACCCCTTCAACAATGAAT
Organism: Diploscapter coronatus; assembly: GCA_964036155.1. NCBI lineage: Eukaryota > Metazoa > Nematoda > Chromadorea > Rhabditida > Rhabditidae > Diploscapter > Diploscapter coronatus. The sequence goes on from OZ038423.1 coordinate 2,242,908, forward strand.
TTTATATCTCTGGTCCGACCCCTTCCTTGAGATCGTCGAGAATTACGGAGAATGTGTTTTAAGTATTTGTAAACCTCAGATCGAAGCAACCGTAAACCACTTGCATTCTGTTGGATGCCAGTACGGCATGTTGTGGTTAGATCTGGAGATTCAAGACTGGCCCGCCGATCACGCTACCAATCAGAACTTCATCACTAGGATGGGAAATCAACTGACGAAGATGGGCGTGAACTGGGGAGTTTACAGGTTTAGAAAAAATCTTCGAATATCTAAATATATATAATGTTTTGAGTAACAACCACAACTGGGAGAGCATCGTCGGTATCAACTGGAGCGGCGTCAGCCATAGGCCGCTGTGGTGGGTGAGTTGATGAATTTTTAGAGGGTTTGAAAGAAGTGGCTAATTTGAGGCGAACTACAACGGAAGACAATCCTACGATGGATTTGTTGCTTTTGGTGGGTGGACGAAGCCTTCGATCCACCAGTACGCTGGCGATGTTCATGGAGCTTGTGGAGTGAATATGGATTTGAATTGGTTTCAGTGTTAAACCAGACAATTCAAGAGCATCATAATTTAGGTACCCTTGAGCAGAATCATCGGGACAGTCGTTACCATCGGGAAGACGGTTTTATGAGTTTCGTAAAAAGTCAAACATCATTTTTTATTATCTACCAAGATTATGACTAATAAAACTGCTCCAATTTATTGAAAAATTGCCAACAAAAATAAAGCTCAATTTTTGAAGACTAACAGATTTTGGGTTTAAGAATGAATGTCAGACTATTCAAGATGGTGCGGAACAGGAGTCCTTCGATTTGGCTGATTTTCACATATCTAGTAGTTTTCCACGCTGATCATCATGGTGTAATTGATTCTCCGAAAAGTGACTACTGTAGCTCGAAGGTTTTTTCAGACCTGACTTCGGGGAAAAATTAATAACTTTCCTATTTCTGAACCAAATTGAATGGCTATTTTTTATTTCGTAGATCCTGAGTAGCAGAATAATGTAGACTATAAAGAAAATTTTTAGAAGTTCATTTTGGGGGGAAAAGTTACTCTAAGTTACCCTGTATACTCGTACTGAGTTTACAAGGGTAATGTGAGTTAAAGTTGGAGTTTTTCTCGAGGTCGAGGCTGTCAAAACTCTAAGTTACCGTAATCCGCTACAGCAATCGATGTGTGAAGACGATTATATCACCATGAGAATCAGCATGAAAAACTGAATAATGTATGTGAAAATTGCCCGATTTGCAGACACCTGTTTATACCCCTTTGCTAAAACTTTGGTCTTTGCCGACATTCACTCTTGAAAGAAAATCATACATAGATGAATAGTATTTTCCATAATGGATGTCATTTTATTTGCTAATTGTCGGAGCATTCTTTGTGCTACTTCCTCCATCCACATGATTGCCAGTTTCCGCGTGGTAATCCGTGATTTGGCTCTTTTTCGAACATAATTTGTAATAGAAGAGGATCAGCCTGTTTCGATAGGGTTTTACGTAATATAGAGAAATTAGTGGAGAAGACACTGGGATGATGCCCACACTCACAAATACTAGAGTTTCGAGTTCGGCACTCGTGTAAAACCCTAAATGGAAATAGGTTTAAAAATAGAAAGAAGTGAAAATAACCAAATTCCCCACTGGCATAGCAAAGTACTCCGGTGATGAAGCACGCAGGGAGAAGAGCTTGGAGTGTCAGAGCCTTGAGTTTATTAGTTTTAAAAACAATTTGAAAATATTTACTTGAAGCAACTGCCTATGAAGCGCTTCGGTGGCTTTAGACATGCTACTGACGTTCTGACCCAATGTTACGATTATCTTCTTGCGCAGAATTAAAATCCCAATGTAAATCGGGGTAGTTAAAACAGTCTAAAGAGGTAAGAATTTCCGTTTTTCTTCGAACGTCGCCTACCATGTATAAGATTATATACATGATGTACCATTTGTGAGTAATGTCAACACTCCCTGTAACTGTTTTATTTGTGAGATCGTAATGGGGATACATGGCGTGAAGATGCGCTGTGACTTCTTCGATATTTTCGTTCCCAAGCAAAAATGCTATCTAAATAATCACTTTGAAATCGAATATTAACACAAATTAACCAATTGAAATCCTGATGGAATGTAAACAATGATGAGTGTTAGAACGACAGTCTTTCGATGGGGCGCTGGTCGAATTAGGATGTAATATCGGTAGGCGAATGACATGAGAAGGGACCATTGAGCGTGCATATGGAGATGGATCATAATGGTATATCTGAATAGAAATGCCATTATGCCGTCCAAATTTCTGGTTATATAATATTTGTATACTTCTTCACCAACGATTTTAAACTTTTACTAAAAAAAACTTACCCATGGGCGCGGCGTAGCGCAGTGGTTGTGTGTTACTGCCTACAGCTAGGGCTCAAGTTCGCCCCCCGTTCCTACCCAAACTAAGGAGTTTAGAAAATGTTGGTAGTGGATAAAACCACATAAAATTAGTCTAAAATCCCTCGCCTGTTGCACACAACAACAGTCTGTCCTCGGGACGGGCCACTAGTCCTGTGTGGCTAGGATAGGCCGACTGTACCCATTACAGGCTGAGGGTAGCCGACCCCACCCAGTGGGAAAAATAAGGCTAGGAAGAAAAAAAAAAAAAAAAAAAAAAATTAAAAAAAACTTACCCCACATAGCAGAATTGTGGACCCAGCAATGTGCAAGGTCCATTTGATATAAATGCAAGCACGTCTCCACCGGGAATCACTCTTAATTTTCCGCATTTCAATAAAACCTCTGGCGTTATCCAAATACCTTTGAAACACAAAGAAATCCGTCACACAAGCTAGTAAATCAGTTAGTCCAAAATTTAGAATAAAAGTTGAGTATACACGAATTACTTTAGGAGTGTGATAGATACACAGGTAAACTGAATTTTTATTCCAATGAAACTTACAAGTTTAAACCTTACTCAATATAGAATTGAATAACATTCCCAAAGTATTTTGGGTATAGTGCCAAACGTGCATTATGGAGATGATAAGTGATTCGGCCATTTCGAACTTCTTTTTGAAATTACAAATTATTTTATAGAATAAATTGCGGAAATCAAGAATATATATGTGAAACTTATCAAATGTGAAAGGTTATATGCATATTCACTCTCCCTACATTTATGTATCATGTGGACACGCGTGTGAAACAAGGCAGATGTGTGTTGCCTGTTGTCGTAAATGCTTTTGGGCGTTTATCTTTTGGATTATTTTTCTATTCATTAGTAGTACAACCAATTATTGTGCGTAAATCTTTATGCATGATGTCTTCTGCAATATACGATAATGCTTATCGATGTAAAAGGCGAACAAATGGACAATAATATCTCCGAAATTTGATGTATCTGTTAATTTTTGATCTTGTGAAGCATAAATTATTTTCGACTATTTAAAAAGGACTTAATCTTTCAATAAATAAAAATCCTGATAAAATTACCATATAAAAAGAGAGAAGATTGAATTGGAAAATTTCATTGTAGTTATTCCCACGATTCATTTTTTTAAATTTAAAAATGTATTATGTCTAGCCCAAAGAGTCGGTTATTTTAGAGATCAAATGTTTATTTGAAATTCGTGTGAAATAGATAAGAACCTGAGCCTACTTAACAGTACAGAAAATATAAAATACTAACCTTCGGTCGGCCGCCTCATGGCCTTCCCTTGTCTAGGCCTTTTGCTTCGCAAAAATGCTGAACAAAAAATACCAAACCAAAACAACACCAACACCACAACAACTCCAGCACAAAAAAAAATTCTTAAAAATTAACTTGCGTTGCATTTCTCATTTTCATGCTTATACCAAACCTAGGAAGGACAATCGTCAGAAACCCCTTGCGAACTACCCCCATAGATTTTCTTCGCCTGACGAAAGTGCTCCCTGGATCTGAATTTTAGGTAAAAAGCAACTTCTACCCCTCGACGAATTTCTTCGTGTGCCAAGCACCAGCTATTGATGAAAATAAGTCTCCATTTTGTTGAATTAAAAAAAATAAATTTTCTGATCATAAGTAGTATTTGAACTCTGATGTGCTCTCGACGAAAGTTCCAAATTCTTGCTGACATCTTATCGAATTGATATGCTCTTTATTTTCGTCGTAATAAAATTGACATAAAAATGGCTCAGAAATTGGCCCTAGTAATTGATCACAAAATAAACTGATCTGAATGTTTCTTCGAATTTTGCTTTGCTCAATTTTACTCATCTTCGTCCGATGTGAAGTCGTCAATATCTCAATTCAAACGGTTGATGGTGTAGATGCTACGATTCAGGGTTAGTTTTCTCTCAAATATTTCATCACTCGAAAATGGGCATATATCAAAGCATAAATTTAATAATTTACACTGGATTTATTGCGACATAGACGAAATTATTTCAGGTCAGACATGTTGTGGATCCAATACAGTCGGTTGGATGTTCAGAGGAATACGTTACGCGAAGCCTCCTGTCGGTGACTTGAGATTTGCGGTAACTAACAATTCTTATCCTTTTTTTCTCAAATTCACCTCTAGAACGCTCAAAGAAGCGATCCCCAAGGACACATCGATGCTATGAATTATGGCAAGGAGTGCAGTCAAAACAACGTCACTAACGAGGACTGTCTTTTTGTTAACGTGTTCACTCCAATTGTGAGAAATATTCCAAGAAGTGACCTGAATTCGCTGATTCAGGGAGTAAATTCATCACGGAAGTTGCCTGTGCTGTTCTACATACACGGCGGCGGCTGGGTGGATGGAAGTGGTGCCTTTGGGAGTGGAATCTACCCGAACATCGTTAACCGAGGCCCAGTCGTCATGGCGTCCATCAACTATCGTCTTGGACCCTTTGGTAGATAGCCCATAAAACCATCAGCTATCCTGCGAGTTTAGGTTTCTTCACGTCGAGAGAAGATACGATCCCAGGAAATTTCGCGATCTCAGACATGATCGAAGCTTTGAATTGGGCCAAACGCTACATTTCTTTCTTCGGAGGCGACCCTGATCGAATCACTATAGACGGTCATAGGTACCGGAAAAGGTTGATCTGTTAGGATTTTGCATTTTCAGCTCCGGCGGAGAGTCCATCTCCACCCTAACGCTGTCTCCTCCAGCCAGAGGTTCTAAAACTTCCTGAAGAAAAAGCGAAAATTCAAGTTCTAGGCCTCTTCAAGCAAGCCATCTTCCAAAGTGGAACTGCCTTCGGCGGAGGTGTCTCTCTTTGCCCGTACAGAAACTCGAGCATACAACTGGCGATCAAACTTGGATGCGCCACAGCTGATCAATGGAACTCGGGACAGAACTTCAAAGTTAATAAAACGACTCCTGAGTTTCTTATTTCTCGATGGATTTAGCAAATTCTCCAATGTATGAGATCAGTCAATGCTTCAGCTCTTCAATATGACGACCTCCATTTCCCTTACAGACATTTTATGGAATGGGGCACTGAGATTGTGGGTTTTAATAATTTTATCATTTCATGCACAAGCGCGTCTTCAAATCGACGTAAGAAATGTTTTGTAGCGACGGATATTTTACTAAAACATAGATGAACAGCTTGGCAGCAATGTGTTTATTCAGGACAAGTTCTTCATTCCCGACTCTCTCGAGAATCTGGCTCTGCAAAGACCGAAGATCAATGTGATGGCGGGAGATGTCACCACCGAATGGCTTGCTTGGGGTTAGATTGACCATCTGAATACCCATCGATCATCTTTAGAGTCCAACAATATCAAGGATGGTCGGATGTACAGTAGCTCGTTCACTAGACAGGGTATCATTGGGCAATTAAAGAGCATGTACGAACTGCATTGCTTCAATAATTACGGTTAGAAATACTTTCGTTTTCTTGACAATATTACTACAAACTTCAGATGCCGTCTTGCAGGGAGCCCAAGCGTACTACATCGATCCCAGGGAATTCGCTGATGACGATCATGTCGAATGGATGAACTTGTGGATCAATGTAGGCCCGTCGGAAATCATTGTTGGAAAAGAACTTCAGTTGATGAGCGACTTGGATTTCACTGCGGGTGTTCTTCGGGATGCAAAGTATTTTGCCTACACTGGCTCGGACACTTACATCTACAGCTTCGACTATTTCTCGCCCTTAGCATATTCTTGGCTCAACATCAGTACACTGAGAAATGCTCCGCATAGTTGGGAAATGGACTATCTGTTTTCGACTGGTAAAGATCGACTTTCTTTCTGAAAACATATGGATTTTAGCTTGTAACGGTTATACTTGTCAAGCAGAAGATATGGCGTTGAAAGAAATCATGCAAAAGTGCTGGGTCAATTTTATTTTGACTGGAAATCCCACACCAATCAACGGGGGTTTGTCGTTCGTTTGGCCAAAGCTGGATAACAATAATCGATTTTTGTCATTCTTGCCAACTCCTCAGGTGAGCTTCAAAAATATTCACGGTTAATTCTCGAGGAAACTATTCAACTTTTAGGTCCTGAGTAACTTTCATCCCACAACGAATTTCTTCGCTTGCCAAGCCCCGACACTAGCTGGATCGAAACCTCCATTTTGTTAGAACTGTTTTTGCATGTATATTCGTGATAAATTGTTTGAGCTTTCATCTTTGTTCACAATTCATAGATTATGTTGTGCCGACACATTTCGCTTTCTATAGCACAAAATTCCTTGTTTTATCAGAGCTGCGTCTGCAGATTAACCGATAAATTTCAATGCTATGAAGTGTCCAAGCATTTTCATTTCTTGGTTATCGAAATATTTGCACTCGAAATGCTCATTATTTTGCTCGGCTCACTTTTTACCCTAATAAAATCTGACATCGTCAATATCCAAATTTCGACTGGTAATGTCAGTGCTACGATTCAAGGTTAGTTTTCTTTCAAATATTTCATCACTCGAAAATGGGTACATATCAAATCATACATTTAAATAGTTCGCACACACTGAATTGATTGAAACAGACGAGATAATTTCAGGTCAGACATGCTGTGGGGCAGACACGCGAGGTTGGATGTTCCGAGGCATACCCTATGCTCAGCCCCCAGTGGGAGACCTTAGATTTTCGGTATCAATTATCTCTTTACCTATTCTTAACTCTTTTTCCAGTACGCTCAAAGAATGGACCCTCAAGGCGTTGTGAACGCAACTGAATACGGGGACTATTGCAGTCAAGGCGATCATGTCCAGGAAGATTGCCTCTTTATTAACGTGTTCACCCCTGTGGTATGGAAAATCTGGAATTATTTTCAAAGATCTGCATATTTAGGGTGTAAATTCTTCAATGCGTCTTCCAGTATTCTTCTACATACATGGAGGTGGCTGGGAGGGTGGAAGTGGTGCTTTTGGACCAGGAATCTATCCGAATCTGATCAATCGCGGTCCCCTCGTGATGGTCTCAATTAACTACAGATTGGGACCGTTCGGTAGTTGTTCGGTTATTTTCTCCGAATTTCATCAATTTGAGGGTTCTTTACATCGAGAGAAGGCACGATTCCCGGCAACTTCGCTATTTCCGATATGATTGAGTCATTGAACTGGGCCAAGCGGTACATTTCTTTCTTCGGAGGTGATCCAAGCAGAATCACTATTTGTGGACAGAGCTCAGGGGGCGAATCCATCTCAACGTTAACATTGTCACCCGCAGCAAGAGGTAATCACTCTTCAAAATAAGAAGAAATTGCCCATTTAGGGCTCTTCAATCAGGCTATCATGCAGAGTGGCTCAGCTTTTGGTGGGGGAGTATCACTTTGTGACTACCGAAACTCGAGCATCCAGTTGGCAATGACGCTGGGCTGCACTACTGCGGATCAGTGGAATTCCGGACAGAATTTCGCTGTAGGTTTTTAATTTTTAAAAATGAAAAAGTTTAAGTAAATCACAATCTGGTCAGACAATGTGTCGTAAATAGCAAAAATTAATATGACAACATTCAGCAAATCCTCCAATGCATGAGGTCAGCCAACGCCACAACGCTCCAGGACGCCGATCTGCATTTCCCTTACAGACATTTCATGGACTGGGGCACCGTTATCGTAAGGTTCTTTTCTGTAACTCAAAATAAAGAACATTTAAGGACAAACTCTATATGCCAGATACATTGGAAAATCTCGCCATGCAACGACCTCCGATGAATGTTATGGGCGGTGACGTAGCTACAGAGTGGCTGGCTTGGGGTAGGATATTCTGTTATTTTCTCTATTATCAAGATGTATAAGGTAAAAAATGATCTATAATTGCTATTTGTAAAGTTATTTTTGAACCATTCATTCCAGAAACATACATTTCAGAAGAATGGTGGATTCAAAACGAGCTCAACAGTAGCTACTTCACGCGGCAAGGTGTGACCAATCAACTGAAGACGACCTACGAGATGCACTGTTGGAACAATTACGACGCTGTCGTCCAAGGAGCTCAACAGTACTACATCGATTCTCAGTTTATGTTCGAAACTGATCATGTCGGGTGGATGTCAGTTTGGATTAATGTAAGTGAGAGGACCTGAAGAGAATCCAGCCTTGAAAACGTTCAGCGAATGAAAAACATCGTAGGCAGGGGTCTGTGTTTAGAATTTACCAAAAGTCTTGCCTAGTTCTGGAAAGGTTGAACTTGAAAGAGTTTAGTTGATGAGCGACCTCGATTTCACTGCTGCTGTTCTTCGCGATTTGAAATATTTCACCACTACCGGATCAAACGCATACCTATACAGCTTCGACTACTTCAGCCCTCTAGCTTGGACGTGGCTGAACATAACTGAACTAAGACAGGCACCACACTCCTGGGAAATGCCGTATTTGTATGATGAAGGTGAGTTATGATGCATGCTCTCTTCTCATGATATGTTATTAGCTTGTAACGGCTATACTTGTCAAGCAGAAGATAATGCTCTGAGAGATATAATTCAAAAGTGCTGGGTCAATTTTATTTTGACTGGAAATCCCACACCAATCAACGGGGGTTTGTCGTTCGTTTGGCCAAAGCTGGATAACAATAATCGATTTTTGTCATTCTTGCCAACTCCGCAGGTGAGCTTCAAAAATATTCACGGTCAATTCTCGAAGAAATTATTCAATTTTTAGGTCCTGAGTAACTTTCACCCCACAACGAATTTCTTCGCTTGTCAAGCCCCGACATTAGCTGGATCGAAACCTCCATTTTGTTAAGATTGTTTTTGTACATTATCAATAAATTATTTTGAACTTGCATCTATGCTAACAGTGATTAGTATAAATGGTCTCATTTGGTTGCACTATTTTAAAAGGTTCAATTGAATACAATTATTAGAAGATGTTAACTTTTCAAGGCCCTTTCTTCAATCACCAATTTTCTCGTTCCTTATCAGAGTTGCACCTGCAGATTAACCGATAAATTTCAATGCTATGAAGTGTCCAAGCATTTTCATTTTTTGATTATCGAAATATTTGCACTCGAAATGCTCATTATTCTGCTTGGCTCTCTTTTTATCCTAATAAAATCTGACATTGTCAATATCCAAATTTCGACTGGTAATGTCAGTGCTACGATTCAGGGTTAGTTTCCTTTTAAATATTTCATCACTCGAAAATGGGTACATATCAAATCATAAATTTAAATAGTTCGCACACACGGAATTGATTGAAACAGACGAGATAATTTCAGGTCAGACATGCTGTGGGGCAGACACGCGAGGTTGGATGTTCCGAGGCATACCCTATGCTCAGCCCCCAGTGGGAGACCTTAGATTTTCGGTAATCGTTTTTTTCAATTTGAAAGATAAATTTTGAAATTCAGTATGCCCAAAGAATGGATCCTCAGGGCGTTGTGAACGCAACTGAATACGGGGACTATTGCAGTCAAGGCGATCATGTCCAGGAAGATTGCCTCTTTATTAACGTGTTCACCCCTGTGGTATGGAAAATCTGGAATTATTTTCAAAGATCTGCATATTTAGGGTGTGAATTCTTCAATGCGTCTTCCAGTATTCTTCTACATACACGGAGGTGGCTGGGAGGGTGGAAGTGGTGATTTTGGACCAGGAATCTATCCGAATCTGATCAATCGCGGTCCCCTCGTGATGGTCTCAATTAACTACAGATTGGGACCGTTCGGTAGTTGTTCGATTATTTTCTCTGGATTTCATCAATTTGAGGGTTCTTTACATCGAGAGAAGGCACGATTCCCGGCAACTTCGCTATTTCCGATATGATTGAGTCATTGAACTGGGCCAAGCGGTACATTTCTTTCTTCGGAGGTGATCCAAGCAGAATCACTATTTGTGGTAATTTGAAAACAAAAAAGAATAAAATTCACGGCTTTTTCCGATTTTAGGCGAAAGTTCTGGCGGAGAATCGATCAGTACATTGACATTGTCTCCACCTGCTAAAGGTAGTGAACATCAAAATTGAATTCCACAACGAATTGAATGATTCAGGACTCTTCAACCAAGCGATTATGGAAAGTGGCTCAGCTTTTGGTGGGGGAGTATCACTTTGTGACTACCGAAACTCTAGCATCCAGTTGGCAATGACGCTGGGCTGCACTACTGCGGATCAGTGGAATTCCGGACAGAGTTTCGCTGTAGGTTTTTAATTTCTAGAAATGGAGGAGTTTAAGTAAATCACAATTTGACTAGACAATGTGTTGTATATAATAAAAATTAATATGACAACATTCAGCAAATCCTCCAATGCATGAGGTCAGTCAACGCCACAACGCTCCAGGACGCCGATCTGCATTTCCCTTACAGACACTTCATGGATTGGGGCACCGTTATCGTAAGGTTCTTTTCTGTAACTCAAAATAAAGAACATTTAAGGACAAACTCTATATGCCAGATACATTGGAAAATCTCGCCATGCAACGACCTTCGATGAATGTCATGGCTGGAGACACTACCACTGAATGGTTACTTTGGGGTAAATTATACGAAAACAATAAAATTATTATAGCTATAAATGAGCACGTCAGAACAATCAACCCTTGTGTATCGCTTCGTCCGCTTATTCTTCTGAAACCTAGAAGTTTCAGAACAAGGCAACATTCAAAATAACTTGAACAGCAGTTCTTTCACGAGGCAAGGCATCATCAACCAACTGAAAGGACTGTATGAAATGCACTGCTGGAACAATTATGGTATGGGAAGTTTCCTTCAGTCAAGCAGATTCCGATTTCAGATGCCGTCCTGCAGGGAGCTCAAGCGTACTACATCGATGCCAACAACATGGTGGATGACGATCACGTCGGATGGATGAGCTTGTGGATCACCGTAGGATCTAGAAATCTTTCTGAAATAAAAAGGAAATACTCAGCTTATGAGTGACCTGGACTTCACCGCGGCACTCCTGAGGGACATGAAATATTTCACCACTACCGGATCAAACGCATACCTATACAGCTTCGACTACTTCAGCCCTCTAGCTTGGCCATGGCTGAACATAACTCAACTAAGACAGGCACCTCATACATGGGAGATGGATTACCTCTATTCTGAGGGTTTGATTATAAATTAACTAAATTCAGAACTTCAATTCTTAGATTGTAACGGTTATACTTGTCAAGCAGAAGATATGGCGTTGAAGGAAACCATCCAAAAGTGCTGGGTCAATTTTATTTTGACTGGAAATCCCACACCAATCAACGGGGGTTTGTCGTTCGTTTGGCCAAAGCTGGATAACAATAATCGATTTTTGTCATTCTTGCCAACTCCGCAGGTGAGCTTCAAAAATATTCACGGTTAATTCTCGAGGAAATTATTCAACTTTTAGGTCCTGAGTAACTTTCACCCCACAACGAATTTCTTCGCTTGTCAAGCCCCGACATTAGCTGGATCGAAACCTCCATTTTGTTAAATTATTTCGAGAAGAATGTGTAAAAATTTATCGTCATGAAGCAATTCCTAAATAAACGCGTCAATTATAAATCAATTTTTCTTCAAATACACATCTAGAATAACAAATTATCAGGCACTTTGTGACGAATAATGAAACTATCGAAAAAAAAAACCCCTGCTAGGTAATAAATAATGTGATAACTCGACCAAAGATTCTAATCTATCCACCTACTTTAATTCTATAAGTTCATTATGTGTAGACAATATAATTAAATATTGACAGTTAAAATAATTAGTTTTTGTGTTCTTAGCAAATATGATTATGGGAGAAAATATGTTGTTGATATTTTTCCAGTTGCAACTTTAAATCGAATAGTTTCACGAAATCGACGGGATTCCTTGAATGGGTGTTCGGGCTCGGGAGACTGACGGATTGGGGACCTCTTTAACTGAACTCGATAATCTTTGACCTTTGATCAATTTTCGTAGGGTTAGTAACGGATGACGTAGAAGTTTATTGCGAATCGATCTGAAATGATGTTTCAAAAATATGGAAATATTTAATTGACACATCTGGATCCGCTTTTATTGCGATAAAATTACTCGATATTTTAAATAGCGTTTCAGTTGTGTATGCTACAATAGGAGCATTTCACTTTATTCTTACCAGAATTTTAAACCTATCTTACACCTAAGTCAAAATTCAGCCTAATTCATCATCGTGTGTGAAAAATGTTGATTAATCTCACGCTAACCAGGAAATTTAATTCTTGCACTTACGAGTTTAAAACGAAGTAAATTATTGGATATAGAGAGCTGTTGAAAATCCACATGAAATTTAACGCCATATAAACCCATATATTGTTGGGTAAAAGTACCTGAATCAAATAAATACCTAAAATTATGAAAGTCCAAAAGTTACTTGATAATTATGCCAGACCAAATTCTGTATCGTTACATAGACCGTTACTATCAAGGCCTGAATCAATATCTTCAATTCTGCAGTAGATTTCATAGATACTGCTAATTTACGACGCTAAAAGCGGTTATCTATTAAAAATATTATGCCTAAAAGTAAAGCTTACAGTTTGGCATAACATATATACAATTAGTACATATAGAACTCCGGCAAATAGCATTCCGTAGATTTGGATATACTTCGCAATTCCTTGACATAGCCATGAGTATGGATAGGATTGGTCGTATCCCCAGGTATATCCAAAATTAATACTAAACTTGAAAAATAAATGAAAACTAACTGATCAGGAAAGTAAGTAATCAAAACAAATGGGGAAGCTACCGCGGCTAGAAAACATAGGGCTATGGAAAATGATATGCCGAACCAAATCTGAATATTTGAAATATCTTTTCAATGCAAATTTTAGCTTACATATAAAGCCTTCCCCCCAAATAACATTCTATCCAACTTCCGTGAAAATATAACGAAAAATCGATTTATAGACAGAATGATCGTCATTGTAATGTAAATCGAGTAGCATGGTGTTGCGATACAACCGAGTAACTAAAAATAAACTTTCAATTCAATAGGAAATATTTTTAGATAACATGATGTAAGTAGATTTCTGATTTTCTGGTATTTATATCGAACGTTTAAATTTACCCACCTTTTTAAAGAAGTAAAACCAAGTGGTCTGCGAGATCGTGAAAACTCCTGTGAGAAAATGTGCAGTCAGTTGCATGCTATCGAAAATCCCTAGGAAGAGCATGATTTTGTAGGACGGTAGACGAAATAAGTCCTTGTCTCGGTAGATAATCTGGAAAACTTCAATATTATTTTTAAATATGCTAGTTTTCCTACCAACAATATCAACCCATATCCAAGAAACGAGATCAACGACAACAGCATCATAGAAACCCCGACGATTATATCCGAAGCTGGGGTTCTGGCTAAACTCAAATGTGTATGTTTCGAGATTTCAGGAGTCAAATAACTTACAACTTTCCATAGCTAACGCACCTGCCGTCGTTGTTGTAGAATATTGATCATCTATAGCAATTTATCTATGCTCTGCTTAAAGTATATAACTTTGCGAAACACTGAAAGTACACGAACAACATCTAGTCGATGGTAAATGAGCAGTGCAATTTGTGAGCGCAAGTGACTTGAAATTACTCTCTCGATTAAAAAGCGAATAACAGATTTATTTTCGCCGAAGCAAAGCCGCATTTTCAAAACGCAATTATGCGGTATTTTTTATCGCCATTAGACAAATTGAAATGAAAAACGCGCGTGGAAATAGCTCAAATGTCTTTTTCAGGAATATCTCGTAAAAATACGTTCGGTAAAAAATAAATCAGGTTAAATGATCAAACGCTTGACCCGTCGGCTGTTGTGGACTGTGGATTTCAGGAAATCCGGTGCGATTCATTTAAATTCTGCTTGGAAATGTTTTCCATACGCACGGCGAAAACACAGAACTATGCTGCTTTTCGCCGTCGAATTTCAGCAAACATCGAAAGAAGAGCATATTTTGGGATCATTTAGATTGTCACACTGATACAATGAATTATGATCATTTGAAAGTTTCACGTAAAACTAAAACATGATAATTTGCTTGTTAAATAAAGCGATAGCCTAGATTATCGTTTCTATCTTTAAAATAGCTAAAAATGCAATCTTTTATTTCAAAAATAATCTAAGCGATAGATGTTACAAATACGTTAATCTTTGTCTTTTCTCCAGCCTTCGAGAGGTTCGTTTCTTTCGAGATCGAACTTTTCTTCGGTCGGACAAACATGGAAACCGTAGTGGCTTGAGCTGCTTGGAGGCGTTTTCGGATTGTGCTTAAATCGTTTAATACATTTTATGCACTTTGTTGAATTTTTGAAAACATATTAGAGTCTTTCAAATGCGTCATAGTTTAATGGGAGTAGGCTCAATGTTCTTCCGATATATTTTCGTGAGTGAAGAAGCAAAAGATATGTAGGAAGAATAACGCATACCCATTAATAGTTTTAAGTTAGCTGGTTCGAAGCTTTTTTCGCAATAAAATATATTTTAACATACCCATTAACAATAAAATAAATTAACGGATAGATTCCCGAATTGAAGATCCACATGAAGTTCAGTGCCATGTATGACCACAAGTTTTGAGGTAGGAGAACCTTGATAATAGCAATATAATAATAGAATACTAATATTGCACGTGATACCTGATAATTATGCCACAAAATATTCAATACACTACAATAGGCGGTGACGACAAAGGCTTGAATCAGTACTTTGACTTCGGCGTATGATTTTTTTGAAGCCATGAAACGTTGACGCTAAAAATGCCTTTTTGAACATTTTGAAATATAGTAATATGAAATAATCTCACCGTTCTACACAGTAGAATAACGATGATCAAATATAGAAATCCGGACACAAAAATACCACCGACTTCGATAAATTCTTCGATATCTTGAACCACTTGCGAATATTTGTAGTTATCTCGATCATAATCCCAAGAATACCTAATTTTTATCTATTAATTTTAAACTCGAGCAAGATTTACCAATCTGGAAAATAAATAATCGTGGCATACGGTGAAGCCAAGGCTATTGAAAAGCATGCGCTAATGAATATTGAGACACTTAGCCACGCCTGGAAACGAAGCGTTAAATTGAACGAAAATACTTTTTGTCCAAAAAACCCGAGACTTACATAAACGGTTTTAGCAGAGAACAGAACAGGATCATATCTTGGGAAGGCCACTTGAATAAATCGATTGATAGATAAAATAATAGTTAAAACAGCGTATCCTACATAGCCTGGAGTCGCGATAGAACCCATGTACTAAGATTGGAATATTTCTCTACCAGTTACTTTTTCAGGTTTGGCAGCGTTTTAGCGAGATTCTCCATGCGAAGAACCTTTGCTCAACACGTTCTACCAATTTTTGCATGTCAATTTGCATCACACTTGTAGAAAAATCTAATTTTGAGTGCATCCTCCCCACTAAAGTTTCCCATTCGACCGAAGCGTCCCAGCTTCAATTATTCTTTCCCTACCTTTCCGAAGCCATAACCAAACGTAGTTTGAGTGATCGTGAAAATTCCTGTCATGAAGTGAGGGAACAATTGAATAATGTCATAGATACCCAGAGTAAACATAATTTTATACGAGGGTAGCTTGAATAGTTCTTTGTCTCTGTAGATAATCTACAAATTTGCAAATTAGCAGATTAAATTAAATTTTGACACATACGGTTAAAATAGCAGAATAAGCTAGTCCGCACATAATGGAAAGGACCATCATGGCACTACCGACAATAATGTCAGTGGTGGGGGTGCGGCCTAAAATTCAAATAAATTCTAAGGGTTATAAGAAACAAATTTTCAACCTTATGTCAACACTATCAATTAGTTTACTTTTAATTTATATTCCAAACATTTTGAGGCCTACCATTTCCCTCTTCAGTAGCGCTAGAAGCATCTTCAATAGCTACGGTAGTAATGCTATCCATTTATCATGTAAGTAGTGATTAATCGATTTTCACATATTCAATAGTAGTCGTATGTCTGAAACTGCATTATACATTAGTCGTTACTATGCTTGCAAAAACAATTGCGTTAGATACTTGGCGGCAAAATAATTCAATTCAGGAGTTCATGGAGTGCAGTGCATGAGTATATGAGTGATAAGCGTAATACTGATATATATCTGGAAATGGTTTGACGCATATATACAAGAAAATAGTTCCTTATATGAAAATCAATAAAATATGCATGAATTCAAGCTGTAGTTGTCAACATGAAAGATCTAAATTAGATTCAGTCCTAAAATGTGAAAAATTAGGGAAACGAGTAACGACATTAGTTTGTTGATTACCATTTCCTATTTATACTCTCCTTAAATTTGAAGATTTTCCCATGTAGTAGGAGTGATCGAAAGTCGTTAGAGTTAAATGAAAAATAACAAATTGCTTCAAGTTATGCAAGAGCAAAAATTCAAATCCACCCACAGATAGGGGAAATTGTTTCGAAATAGATGGTGTTTGAAAAACTGGTTCGACTTGGGATACTGATTTTTAGACGTGCTGGGAAAAGTCTAATAATAATGTTGACCTCAAAGCTGCAGATTCACACAAAATGAGTGAAAATTTGCAGCACTAATTAAATTACGCATTTCATGTGGCAAATTTGCGTGCTTGTTCTGGAAGCAATGGTAATTGGGACGAATAGGTTAATTAGTCATTGAATTTTACCCAAAACATGATATATACGAAAATAACGATGCTTTATTTTTACATCAAAACAATTGACTCATAGGAAAGGTTGAAAATTGAGATAATTTTGAATATAGTTTGACCCACTGAACGAAAGACTTCCCATGGAATCACAATTAGAAACCCGCAGCTTGATAACGCTATTTTGAAACATAAATCTAGAAACCAATATTCTTAAATAAAGTAAGAGAAAATCATAGCTACAAAGGCCTGTGTACTGCGCCTTGTGAGTCAAAATCCCGCTTCCAGTCCATATAATTCCACGATGTAATTATTCTTTTTTCCGTCCGATTATGCGCACCAAGCAGTTCCCATTTCAACATTGGTATGTGCCACAAGGTACAGATTATTACATATTGCCTTCAAGAATGTAATTTATTATACATGAAACAAATTTATAGCTAACGTTTTCCTGATTTGATTGATATGAATTGAACGTTCACATTTTGCCGAGTTTATTGGATGTAGAGCAAGTTCTTAATCTTTTGTTATGTACATAAGTCCAATTAGATTTTCAATCATATTATATCTCGAGATTTTCGATAGATATTTGTTTATTGGATCAATCCCTGATGATGATACTACGTGTTTCTAGTGAAACACTAGTTTCATTTTCATTGAAATATATTATTCTGTCCATATTTTTAGATCACAATATTTCATACTTATGCAAAATTTGCACAAGAATTTGACAGATTAATCATTGAAACATAAATTTTTTTGGAACCCTTCAGGAGCATAACACGTGGACGTCACAATGCCAATTTGCTCGGTGAATCGACTCCCTTGTGGCATATTCTTGCATATTCGAATTCGTGCAATTCGGGAAATGATAAATGGAACACCTTTTGCCTAGCCACTTCAAACCCTTTGTCTTCTTGTTCAAGAACAAATAATCTTTGGTTTCTTATGAACTTTAATATTTTTTAGTTTCTTTCTTGCAAATGAATGCAATTTCAGTCAAAAACTCAATGTATTTATTCGTTTTTGTTCTTCAAAATAACAATCATGAAAAATACCCGACGACACAATTTGCACACGAAATCAGAAACACTGATTTTCAAGAGAAATACCGTACCTTAGAAAATTGAAATCGCTTTTGTGCAATGCGAAAAGCACTCACAAATCACAGATTGTAAAGAGAGATCTGCAGGGGTTTGATTAGAGGGAAATGATATCATCGACTGCTGTTTTTCTGAAGATAAACTCTTCTTGCTTATCTCGCCAACGATATCATTATGATTTATATACAGAGAATAAAACAAGATTATTAAACTGCACTTCAAAAGTCAACTTATAGAAATGCATCCTCTGCCGAAGAGCGTTCCGTCATTAGGATCGAGTCGGTGAAAAATTCGGCGGACAGATCTAAAAATTGGGTTGTTAATGGCACTTCAATCACTCGAAATATTGGAATGTCGATATTTAATTAACCACCAATTTAAAATGATCTTTCCCAACTAATACGCATAATTTTCAAAGGGAAATTTGAAACAAGCAAGCTTTCAAGCCATGCAAATTGGTGTGGGAAAAGAACTCTTTCTCTACCACCTCTCATTCTATTTTACAAGGCTTGAGGGCTTGAAAGCTTGTATTTCCTAAGTGTTTTTTTCAAAACTGTTATCTAGACTAGAAAATTAAATGTTAATTAGCACCTTCAGGCACGACTGAGTTAGCGTTATTGTTGTTATTGATGCGTAAGAGGGTCTGAGACTTCGAGTTGATCGTCACCGACTCCGAAAGATGGTATTTGTTTAATCCATAGCTTCGGGATATGCATTGAGGTAGGAGACATTTCGCGAATTCGGCTAGACGGCTGAAAATTGTTGCAATACAAGTCTAAAATTGTATGGATTTTCAATTTTTTTTGCCAAAATAACAAAGGTTCAGGTGTTCTTGTTCCAATTAAAAATTTCATTATTTTAATTTTTTCTGATTTAAAGCCTTAAAAGTTTATACATATATTTGACCCTTTTCACTCTCTACAAATTTCCAGCCTATTTTTGTAATTTTCAAACTCATACCCCTCATAAAATATGAACGATTCTCATTTCAAATATAAAGATCGCATTTTTGCTCAAGTTCATGCTTTTGAGTCTAGATGCACTCAGCTTCCAAGAACATTCATATTCTCCTCATTTATATGCTCGAGTCAATATACATATGCGAATGAATGGGATTTTTAATGAACGCATCGAATATATACATTCATGTCATATCTATTAAAATAGGTACGAAAAATTCGGTCATTGAGGACTAGAGAATGCATAGAAAATGCCCTAACTCTCTTCATAGACACAATATTTCATCGGGCGCATGAAAGAAAGTTCGTAAAACCTGGATGCCTCACTATGCTGAATAGCCGCTTTTTGCGCGTTGATATAGATAAGTACGGGAAATTTTACCTTTGCACCATTTTACGGAAGTTCTTTGAAAGGGCGAGATAGACGAAAAACGACAAGCTCATGTTGCACAGCCCCAAGAATACGCCTGAATGCCAATTAGGTAAACTATACAAAATGGCTACTTAAAATTGCAATTTCTTAATTTCTTTAGAATACGTGACCTCAGAAAAACGTTTTTTTGCAGGACATTTAATTTTTATTTTAGATTTGGGTCATAAAAATTGATTTCCTCCATCACTTTAGAGTAGAAAAAGTTATTTTCCTGTAAAAATTTGACTGAGGGAGCCTCATTTCGAAAATTTATGCTAAAAACGTTTTTGTCGGACCCTATATGTTCTTTTGATTAGGATGAAACATCTTAATTTTTCATCATTTATTCACTGAATAAAAATTCTCATGCTAAAATCCGCTAAAAGAACGCTGACATTCATGACTTTGACCCTCAAAAAATTTCGGATGTTTTGCAAAGAAACGAATTTTTGCAAAGTGTTGATCTTCAAAAGCTAATTTAATGTGAAATTACCTATGGTATGCCAAATGCAAACTGCAGTTTCGTTGATGGCCAGGGGACCGGCGATAGACGCGTATAGCATCACGGGTACGGGTGGAAGCTCGGCGATTAGCTAAACTTTGATCATTTGGATACATTCTTCAACAAATTATATTTTAACTATAGATCGAATTGAATCTATAGTTATTTTTTAACTTTGACTATTTTGAAACCAACTTTCATACGTAAACTATGGAATTTATAACTACTTCTTTTACTACAGAACTAGATTTCTTTGAACGTTAAACTTTTTCAGGAACTTTGTAATAAACTTTAGCCAATAGTTTAGAGTTTACCTGCAAACCCGTAGTTATGAGCGTGATCCTCGTCACGCATCGCTTTTCGTTTCTGAAATACAGGGACTATAATTTGCAGAAAATCGTTAAGTTCTTACGAAAAATGCTTGGTATGTGGGAAGTCGGGCTTTCGAATGACGAGCCGCCAAAATATGGCTCCGGTCATGAAAATTAGAAGGCTCATGGGGATGACAATCGCCAGCAGCAGATTGGCAATCGTGTGTATTTTCTCGAACACGATCACGTGGTCCTCTTAAAGAAATTAGTTTTCTTTTTTTAATGCTACCCTTGAAATTTTTAAAACTAAAACTCACAAAATTTCGGATTTTATAATCATGGAATTATATGCGTTTCAAGAAAATACCTATATTTCGATGTTTCATAAAAATAAATTGCTTCATAGTGCGATTGAATCTGTAGCTACAAAATTTCAGTCAATAGGCCGTTTCTATGAAACATGACAACATACTCTTTTAGCTGATTCTGATAATTATCAGTCAAAAAATCCCTAAACTCACCTAACGATGATTCAATGACGAGGTGATGCTTCCCGCACTGCTTCTGGAGTTTCGCAACCCGATTCAGAGGGTAGATAATCGGAATGAGCAGTCCGGCCAGGCCGATAACGATGTAACTTCGCCAAAGGTTCTTCTTCGTGCAGATAGATTTCGACTGGGAGGGATGGATCACGTGCAAGTAGCACTCGCTCGTCATCAGGACGGTTAGCCTGAAAGTGGATTATTTTAGGTTATTATTGCTATTGATCTCATTATTTGAGGGACTTATTTAAATTTTAGGACTTTCAGGCAAAAAATAAATGCAATGCATGATAATAACATTTCAACTTTTGACCGTTATTATGAAACTTATTCTAATGGACAAATTTGGAAGCATGAACTTTGTCCAAAATTAGCTGCCTTGAGTTAACTCTAGGTTAATTTTAGTGGCTTCCTTATTTCCAATTAGTCTGAAGCTACAATTCTTTGAGCTCATTTCGCATTGTTTTGAAGTTTCTGGGAAGGCTAGACAATATTTTTACATGTCACATGATACTTAATCGGAAGTGGTATAATTTAAATTGGATAATTCGATAATTGAATTACTTACGTAAATTCACGAAAGATGTAACGTTTTGCGTATTATAAAATTTCTACCATGCCCTTTCTAGGGAAATTTTAAAGCTAAAATGCTCGCAGGTACCAAAAATCACACCTGCGCCTGTCTGGTTTTCAAAATCCATACCTGTACTTTGCCTGTGAGAATCCGTTTTATTAAATATGAAGTAAATCATACGGTTTTAAAATATCCAAATTTGAAATAACTTACCACATAGCGCAAAATCCGAACACGTTGACGAAATAGATTTGATATGGGAAATAGTCCCAGTACTTGTGGTCCGTGTCTGAACCGGGCTCCCAAACCTTGATGAACCGAAGAGCTTGTGGAAGCAGGAATAACATCGCCAGGGAGTTCATCAGCTGAAATTGCGCAGGGTTCATGGAAAGTCTTATAAAATGAGTATTTTTTATTTGCTGCCAGATGTTTTGTTCCAGCTTCAAAGTAAAAAAGTATATGTTCCATGAAAAATCTCATGCTTTCGCATACTCCAAGCTTTATTATTAGTTCCTCTGCTTCTGTCAATACGATAAAAATGTTATGTTTCAAGAAATATCATATGATGCGCCAAAATTTATTCTTTATTGGGCAGTTCTTGCTGATTGTGAGCTATGAAATGACAAATTTCGTATTCCACTTTCAAGCCATCTGACACTTCTAAGAATAATAATCAGCCTAAAATTACCAATTTGGTGGAGAGCATTCTGATCGCGATGTAGAATCGGATTTGATCGGAGTTGTAAATTGCAATATTGATAACGTTGCCGAAAAGTGCCAGCATGAAGACGAACAGGAACCCCTGACCCATCAGAGCCGAGTAGATCTCTCGCTCTTCGCAAGGGGTTATCTGCAAATTGAATATGTGAAACATATTACAGATGTTCAGAAATTGCTATATTTTTGATCGGCCTCTCGAATACACAAATAGTATCCATATTTAAAATAAAGCTCATACCCTGCTCCCACCACATAGGCTATTGAACAGATCTTCGAAGCTGATCTGCGATGATGCGTTGATGTGCTTCATCTGAAAATTTAGAATAAAATTAAAAATTGACTATATATCAAGATAAGTTCAGTATTATGATCATAATATTATGCCAACACAAGATGACAAATCAAGACTCTACAAGCTATGCTAAAGAAAATTAACCTTGTGAACGCACTATATCGGGGAGTTTCTAGTGAGTAATGTAAGTCAAAGATAACGAGATATTCAGGAAATTTGCACATTATTTATTCAATTTAAAATGTGACTAGGATGATTACACACTTGGTGATGAGTCAATTATAGAGACAAGCCTAATGAATTTAGGGAAAAGGATAAATGGGGAAGTCTATCATTCATGCCTGAGTCAAAAACGGCGAAAAATAGATTTGGAAGGAGGCAATTTGAACGAAAAGCTAGAAAATTTTTACCTAGCCTAAATATTAGGCAAAGCTTGTTAATGTCATACTTATAAACAGGGTGTAATTTTAGAAGGAAGTAAGATGTTTTTATTGCTGCCATAAGATTAAGATGAATGTCCAGCAATTTTATAGACACTTTTATTGTAGGTTTTATGATGATAAAAATGGATTATTCTTCTAGAGTAAAGTCAAACAGTCGCAATTCTAACGCATTCTCAAGCTTCATGGCGATTCTCATAACTTCAAAGCCCAACGTAAAAGTTTCCCGTTAGAGAGGGTAGGCGGAGTCAAAATGGGGCAAAATAGGGATGATGTTCCGGGAATTTCACCACAGCATTTCCCGGACAAGATTAGCAAATTAGGCAAAATTTTGGCGTTCGAAGAGTGGATTACCTTCAAAAGCGGAGGGAAAGTGATTTCCAATTTGCAGCAAAGTTTGCTCGAAATATCCCGTATTTTGTGCTTGATGAGTGATTAGAAAAGATATATGAGTTGTGTAGTTTGTATATCAGATATGCCGAGGATATTTGGATTATATATTGCGCATGATAGGCATTAACATAGGTTCTGATGATACGATAAGGAAGTGATAGCTTATGATGAAGTGAAAAATTAAGATATGGCGAAATAGCCAATGATAGATATCAATACCAAAGCACCGAAGGCAATAATAGTTATTTAAAAAAAAAAAAAAAGTTGAAATCGAGATCAAACTGAATTACATATATTATCCATGAAGAAATACCTAATCTAATAAGGAAGAATCGTGAATTTGTGAATTGAAGAATGAAATATTCGATTAATATGCTTCTTCGTGTGTCAAAATATGAAAATACGCGTTGCTTTCGGCGTGAAATTTCAATTTTCAGTGTGGAAAACGCAATTACGCCTGTCGTCGTGAACCTTTCAGGAGTCAATGGAAAAAATGAAAACGACTTCATCGGAATTTCAACGATCAAAATATGAGCGCATAGGAAAGTATCAAAGTCAAAAGAGAATCTCACGCAAATCATTTGGATAAAAACCGAATTTTCGAAAAATGACCGAAATTTATTGTCCAAATATACCTATTTTATTAGTAGAATGTATGGAATTTGAGTAATTTCTTCCCAAACTTCTTTTCGCTAATAATTCTTGGGAACAAAACACTTCCTTAAATTAATCTCCCGAACCCCCGAATTGCTGAAAGAGGGCAAAAATCTCAAACTCGTATACATCTTCATTAGTAGCAAATAAGAAAACATTTACAATTAGATAGAAGGTCCTCTCTGTCAAAAGTAAGCAGTTCTCTGAACGAAGGAAGAGGCCCGAAAAAGTCACGAAAGGGAGGAGCGAAGGAGTAAATTGCATTCGACGTGTTATCCCCGAGAACTACAAATTGTAAATTCGAGCGAGTTTTATTCAGAAGAACAAAAGTAAATACGTTTTTAGAGATAGTCTGGAAAAGGCCAAAACTACGAAGATGTGTGGAGAAACATTATGTTTACCTGTCTATACTTTTTGCTTGTGGACTACGACGCTACAATGTTATGATTTTTTGCAATATTTCGTTTTAATTAAGAGAGCACATTCTAATTTTACTGGAACTTATAAAAGTGCATAAAGTGAACCCTCTAAATTTTAATTTTACTGACATTTTTGGGCCCTACGTTAAATTATTTTCCGATTTAGGATAGGTGATGTATTTTGAGTGCGCTTGAGGCTTAAATAATTTATAATTTCATTATTACCAGGGCTCAAGATAAAAAATCCCAAGGTTCAAGACTTATGATTATAGTCTGCTCTTTTTCAGAAGTTGTGATTTATGTAGACTTTAAAGATTGTCTTAGATAATCAGAAGTTCTATGCATTTTTAAAAATTACATGTCTATAAGCTCAGAGACTAGATGAATTTTATAAAACGTCTGAGAGTGGAAAAAAACAAAATTGTCATTTTCATACGTGTCTAGATTTTCATTGAAACATACCCGAGAACTTTCTAATACCCATAAAACCTAATTCGTGGTTAGTAGTTTGGAATGAAAATGGCTAATAACTTCCTAAGAAAAATGTTCCAATATGCTGCAAATCTAGATTTGTACTCTGCTAAGAAAGCTTATTTGGGTGCAGAATCGTGTATATATTTTCGAGCACAAAATCCCTATTTTACTCAAAAACGTCTGCAAATTAATCACCACGATAAATCCTGTTTACTCTCGAAATAATTACTATCATCCAGTCGTACGAAAAATGCGTCTAGCAACGCGTGAAACACAAAGGTAAAATATGATATAGTTTAGTCCCAAAATGGTTTCAATAAATTACCGCTTGCGTGTTAGACTACTTGCTGAAATTACGGGTTAACTAGTGAATTCCATGATAATATTATCATTCAATGATAAATAACGATGGCCTGAGACCGGATGGGATAATTTAAAGTTATCTAAAGAAGGAAGTAATCTTTTAAACTTCGTACTATCGTGGGTAAGCTGCAATTTCAGAAAAAGTTGGGCTGGAACATTCACCTTATGTGAATGTTTAAATTATGGAAAGAGCAGTTTTTAATCACACGTTGAAAGATAAACCTTGAAACCAGAATGAATAGAAAAAATTCAGACGAAATGAGCTTTTACCCACGATGTCAAGTCAGATTTTGAGAATCAGTGTCAAAAACCAAGCTCAATTTCATTATTGAGGGTGCAGAAGTCCAGGCTAATGATGAAGCATAGACTCGAAAAACAGATTGAATATTTTATGAAGATGATGATTTTTTGAAACAAACATGAAAAGTTGCTAGGCAAAGGGTTGGAAAATGAGCGAAGTTTTGGATAAGCTAAAATTTTGAGGGGTTAGAAAGAAATGATCAGATTTAAGGAACTTTCGGAAATTGTCATTGTTGGTCTTGAGATGATGCAGAATTTGAATAGATTTTCTTGAATTCTCAAATCTCGAAAAGTTAAATGTTCTTTTAGAAAGTCGCGTGCAAATTTTTGATTCAATTATTCAATTAGCACTACAATGAACTTGCAACGTCATATTTGAAGCAAAAAATCGAATAATAACGAAAAATATTCACAGAAAAACATAATAACAATCTTGAAATAAGTTCATCAGAAGAAATTGCACTTTCTGAAATAGGTTAATCAAAATTTAGGGCCTATGTTAAAGTGAAATAATGTTGTTTAAAAAACTCAAAAACAAAGGAAGACAAGTTCAATACATTTCTGTTGAAGTATGAAAATTTTCTAATAGAGGATGGAATCACTTTCTAATGTTTCGTAACATTCTCATTCTTTGTGGTTGTGTGTAGGAGAAAAGAAAGACGACGGAGACGCGCAATATGCCAAATACAGATGGAAGGCATTGGGAAAGCATGGGAAGGGATGAGATAAGTGAGAAATGGGAATGAAATGGAAAGAGAACGAGGAGGGTGCTGGCCAAACAGTTAATCAAGCAGAAGATGCTAGAATTGTGATCCTGATGGACTTGGATTTTTAAATAATAAAAATTAGCCTGGATTTTACTGAACCTAGATAATTAGTAAAATTAGGATAGTTATTGGAGCTATTTGAGAGATAGAGCTAATTTCGTTGTGGAAAATGATTCGGAATTAACCTCGGTTTTATCTATTAAATTTTTTTTCAAAATTTGAGGTACGTGAAATTAGGATAACTATGGTGGGATAGAGCTAATATGTCAGCGAAGAAATGATGATTCCAATGATCATTTTTACGTCATGACAGATTTTGAGGGTCAACTATAAATGAGTTTAGATCAGATTTCAAAGTTCGAAAGGACGTATAACGATATGACGCTAAACGAACACAATTTAGAGCAAAGAATATAATAATAATATCCCTCATCCAATTAGTGTCAAAGTTGTGTGTTCTCGCTCGTAGCAAAATTTCTAACAAAAAGCCTAAATCATCTCTGGAATCGTTGAAATGCCGGTTTGATATTCCATAGAACCGATATCGAACTATGGCAGTATGAATTAAACTTCATCAACCATCCATTAAAAACTGATTCAAATTATTGAAATTTAACCGATGGTTATGATAGGTGTCTCATATTATGCAAGAAAAACACCTGAACAATTCATGCGTTTGTTGAAATCTTCTCGATTATGGTAGATCTAGTTTCTATTTGTCATGAAGTATCACTTTCTCGTCCTATCGTTATTCAGGATGTGCACAAAAAGTCGTCGGAGCATGGAACAATCAGATTAGATAAACCGAATGAGAAAGAACGGATGGGGAAAGTAATTTGAATAGCGTGATGCTAACGCTTATTTGTGGAAATCGAACAAATAGGAGAAAAGCACAAAGTCTATTTTTTAGAATAGTAAAGTTATATAAAGCGGCAACAATTTCAATATGCTGGTTTCGAAGTTAAGTTGCTATTTCATGAGGTTGGAGTTGACAATAAATTAAATGATAGAGCGAAGTCTAATTAGGAAAATAGGAGTAGAGTTAAATGAAGTGGAATAACTTCAATATAAAGTTGCTGGGGTGGATTAGAAACTTCATGAAATTGAAGCTAACAATAAGTTTATACTATCAGTGGTAGCAACTCCAATTTCAACTTACGAATTTTTATAATAATATAATAAGTTCGAGAAGCTATTTTAGTCAATTCCAAGAATAAGATAAGGCGCAAAGTCTATATACGAACGGGCGGGGGTAAATTAGCTAGGAACATCCTCCTAATATTGAATCATCCCACTTAGCGATTTGACTAATTTATCAAAATAGTCTTCATGGGAAATGGATAAGCTAAAGAAGCTACTCAGAAATTCAGGTTCACTTTTAGTTATTCTTCACTTTGTTGGAATACGGTAAAACTAAGGGTTGCTTTTCCAGTTTTCCAAGCCACTTCTTCATAAATCTAGATTTCGAACCACTCAAATTTAACTGAACGGTCTCCAATAATCCTAATTGAAGTTTCGTCTTCTAGAATAAAATGAGAAAAACTTAAACCCAATTTTTGGACCCGATTTTTTAATTCGAGACTATTTCCCGGAAATAGTTGTGACCTGGAAAAATTCTGGAAGACTTGAAAGTCTGCGTTCCCGAAAGTTTGTCCCAGACATTTCAGGGCCCAGAAGCTATTCATCTAATTCTCCCCTGGGAAATATTCGGATATTCCTTCATTTTGTTCGTCCAGGCTCTGCCCCCGTGCATCAGGTACTTTTTGCCATGTTCTCCTCCAGTTTTCCCAGGATGATTACCATAAAATTCGGCAAAAAATGAACCCAATTTACGCAAATTCGCCATATTTCATTTATTTTTGAGCGTCATCGAAAATGATTCTGTTTTTCTGCAAAATTACTTGAAAAATCGAAAACACCTATGTGTTTGCAGCTAATTTTGAAACTAGACACTCGCTACTTCAAAAATGTACTTGAAAATGCAAATCGAATGAGACAAAACGCGGATATTTTGGTTCCGGATTGGAGACAAAAATTGGAGTGGAAATTGAAAAGGAGCATATTTGACGTTAGGACTGAATTGTGCGCGGTCCACATCAATTATAAATGGAGCAACGGGCTTGAAAAATTAATTTGGAACAAAACATGTGAAAGGCAAAAGATTGATCATTTTCAGAGAATGCATACTTCAAATTAAATTAATATATCATAAATTTCGTAGGTGGATAGGATCAAGTGTTTTCTTTTTTGAAAATATTACGTGCAACCTAAAATATTTTCTCAGATTATAATTATAGATATTGCAACAAACCAACATTTCTGACTTTTAATAACTAACAAAAAATTGATTTCTATTTTCAACGCGGAAGTATCGGATGCTGTGATTCTGAAGATAGGTTTTATCAAACAAACTAGAAACTTCGAGTTTCTTCTGAAGCTTATCATTACGCAAGGCTAATTCTTAGAATGAACATAGCAAAAAATGATGGTCTATATTTAGAAGCTATTCTTTATACGTAGTACAATAGGCCTAAAAATATTGTTCTTTAAACAGAAGAACTTTCATGGCATTCAAATCTCAAATACCTAAGTCTGAATGAAAAATGAGTTTAAAACTTAAATTTTCAGGTACCAGGTAAAAGATTTTCTAATAAACTTTCAATTCACCGTATTTTTAAATCTTAGAGTATTTTGGGATCTCACGTTCTTGTTCCGTCATAAAATACAAGTTAGCTATCTTTTAATAGAAATGTTGGTTCTACGTTTCTGAAATTTCCTCTTGTAAAAGTTTACTAAAGTTCAAATTTGCATACTGGTCAATTATCATATCATACATTTATCACCTGTTCTCCAAAAGGTAGCAATGATAATAAGGAAAAGAGCGCGCCGACCTTCAAAAATCCCCTAATTACAATTGGAAGTTTAGATGAAAATAACTGGTAGGTTTTCATTTTTGCAGGCTAGAAAAATAGTAAAAGTGGATAATTTCCAAGAGAAAATAAGACTTGACGTATTTTGCTCAAGATACCTAGTCTTCAAAAATCTCCAAATTTTCAGTGATCACATCAACAAAATTTTTCTTCTAGTAAAGAAGGATTAAAATTTTGCTGATACCGTAGGGTTTTATGAAATAATAAAAACTGAGGGTATGAAATTTGTGGAGAATGATGAGATACATTTAGGTGATATCTCAAAATAACGCTGTCTTGCCCTCAAATTCTATTGATAAAAAGTCGGAAGCGTACATATAACATGTGTGTAATGCACCTTTAGTCCTGATATTTCGGATTTCCTCATCATTTATCAAACAACAAAGAGTTGAGATTTTCACTTCCACTAAAGAAGACACCAGTAAATTTAGTATCAAAAGAGATGCACGAGGTTAGGTTGAATCGGATATTTGAAGGGTATTTTGAGAGATTTGATGAAATTTTTTACATATTATCGAATGTTAGATACACTTTTAGGAATTCCAACAATGGTTGCATGCTTAGTAATGGATCTAACTTTAAATAGTTTAGAAAAATAAGTAAAGACAAAAATGATATATGTTGTAAGAGATCAGAAATACTAATCGTGATCATTAAAATTAATCCTCGACAGTTTGTCAAAACTAGAATAGACTAAAATCGGACAGAGTATAAAGCTGACTCAGGCAGGGTAATCTACTCTGAACGCGAAAGAATAAATACGTGCAATTTTCTACGCAAATTCGTCGACTCTCAGATAAGGACAGAGGTTGCTCGAAATTGCTGTAAAACTAAGACAAAGTTGCGAGTTTAGCCGGGAATATTTGAATAAAAAATAGGAGAGCGAGACTAGAGACTAGATATTTTTCTTAACCTTTAGTTTAGCTGAGATTATGAATTTTTAATAAAGTGACTCGGGGTTAGTAAGCTTGCAAAATAGGTGAATAAGTAAAAGAAGACGTTCACATGATGCTATATTCTGCCAGGCATTTGAAAAATTTCTAGGTAAACCTGAATTTTTGAGAATTCAGTTCATTTATATCGTCCAAAATATGATAATGGTAGAAAGTTTTCAGATAATTTTTAATCGAAAAATTTCTAGCCTCTTATCGCGAAATATAGTAAGCAGACAATAACAAAAGTTAGAATTTTCTGCAGAAATTGCAAAACTAGAGAATTATTATTATTATAAGTGAAAAACTAGACGGAAGTAATTATAGGATCAAAATATAAAAATTGGAAACTTTGCGTCAATATCTTTCATAATGACGAAAAATACCAGAGTAATCAACCCCGCCCAAAATTCAGAAATTTTCAGCCAAATTTAAATAATTCTCGCAAAATGCTAATCTATATGCACTAGACGGGATTAGAACGCTGATTTAGAGTTTTGGAGAACCACTTTGGGAAAAATAAAAGAAGTACCCTTGAAAACAAGGAATTTTAGAAATTCGTCATTATAATGAAATAAAATAGAAAATTGAAATACAAATATGGCTGGGATTAAAAGTTCCAGAACCATGTTAAACCAAAACTTGAACTTACTGAGCTATCCAGACTATCGTCAATCGAGTCCATGTAGCTAGCCAAAGACATGTTGGAAGATAGCTGAAAATCTTTGATTATTCTCAAATTAACAGTGAACTTATGAATAACTAACTTCGAAATAAGCTCGATCTGATATAATGAACTCCCACATTCTAATAAAGAGCATATGCAATTTAATTTGGAGTACATAATGAGTGGTTATAGCAATTCTCGAAAATTAAGGAAAAATCATTGGCAGAGATTTTTGTAAAATGCGTGGTTTAGGTCGAATGTTTACCTAAAAATTTAAGCTAGAGAATTTTGGCATTTAGAAAGTTTACAGACGCTATTAACCTGAGATTTTCCATTATCTAATTATCAGGTTAAAAATGCCGATCTCTAGAAGGAAAAATTTGCTAGACAGAAAATACTACGGTTAAGAAGTCTAAGCCGTTTTTTACCTGACAAAAAATGTTCAAGTTATCTAATTTTAAATTATTAAACCGGAAATACTTGGGTGGATCTGGAGCAAAAACCATGGGAAAATCTCGCTTGTTGATAAAAAAAAAATCCAAATCATTTTTAGGCCACTTTTACTTTTAGCTCAACAAAAATCGCCAAATTCTAAGCCGGAAATGCGCGTTATTCTTAATTTTCGAACGTGACTTTAGACCCGGTTTTTTGGTCCTCTATTTTTAATTTTTGACGGGAAAATTAAAACCGCTCGGATAAAGAGAATCTAGGTGAATTCAGGGAATATCTGTCTAATTAACCTTGAGAGGAGATTCAGATAATGATTTGAGATAGACCTGATATCCAGGCTGAAATCTTTATGGTAAACCCTCTATGAATTTTTTGCCCATGGTAAAGAATAGGGAATACAGACCAGATTAGATATTTGGGATTTCAAGCAAAGGCTTAGGATTCTTCAGAACTAATGAATGAATTGGCAATTCATTGGAAGAATCGACGTTAGACGGGCAATTGCAAAGGTAAGAGATGATCATTGAAACATTAGCAAAATTGATGAAAAAGTTACAAATTTTTCCTTTCCCATTGAAATTAAAACCCTAGAAACCCGAGCAGAAGAAGTGGAATCATTTGAAATGACTTTCAGAAATATTAAAAATTAGAATACGTTTCAAATTTGAACTGGTTTTAGTAGACGAAGATGCTACTGTTGTAAGAAGGCTACTAACATCTCTAACATCTTTATATGAGAATTTTCAAAATAGATCAAACTGATAAATTTAGATAATGTAAAAACTAGGTTTTTAATATTTTACCGAATTTTCCGGGATTGAATAATCAAAGTCTGCTGATGTGTCATTGGAAGCGTCGATCGTCACGTTACTTTTTAGTATCTGCCTTTGTAACTCTGCCAGTAGCATCCTGAAAAGCATTCTTTGATCTCAAAAAATGTCTGCAAAAGTTATTCTATGATGCATCAGAATATATTCCTCGAAAAAAGGACGAACGCGAATAACTAATGTATTACCGAGAAGTCAAAAGGTGCAAATCATAAATATTCATCGATATAACTATCAAAAGAGCTATGGAATTCACTCATTTTGTTTAGGCTACGGGATTAAATTAAATTTTATGGGTCTATCTTTACGCTTTTTATTCATTCAAATGGGAAATGATGATGGTAATAAAATTCCTAAATTGGAAATAGAAATAATCAGATATTGAGGCTGATTCATAATTATATTCTAAAAATTAAATCGCTAAACTGCAATAAACTGAATTTCGATCGAGTAAAAATTTCTATAGACCCAGAATATTATCGAAATAAATGACTCATGAGTAATAATCGGAACGGAGCCAAAACCGAAACTCGAAAGCTCATAGATCAAAATTTTCTTCGAACGCGGCTCAAGCGAAAGAATTTGACGAGGTAAATCTTCCCAAAGAAGCGTCAAAATACGCACTTTTTGGTCGAAAAACTAACCTTTTTGTCCTCAGAAAGAAGAGTTCAGGTATTTTTCGAATTAATTTAAAACCAAAGAACTAGTCTTTGCGAAATTTAAATTTATATCAAGAACTTACATAAAATCGAATTAACTTAAACTCGACTTATCAATTTATTGTCCGTATGAAAAATTTTATCATGAGTTTATGAAAATTAGCGGCAAACGTGAAAAATGCAAAATTTTCGAAAATTATGCACCGCACATCTGACAATTATGGGATTAGTCGGAAGAATGAAATGTTGAATTATTCGAGACTGTATTTAAGCTCTATTCCTCACTATGTGATATGAACACTTTTGTATTAATCATATGAAGACAGCTTAAGATTTCAAGAAATCGAGAATATCTCAGACTGTTTTGAAGAGTCTATCTATGACTATGTAATATAGGGTTATTTGATTTTGCAGTATCAAATATATCATTATCTTCAGCGGCCTTTAAGAAAGGGTGATAATTTTCGAGCCCAAGTTTTCGAATTTCACGGTCGAAATTATACGTTACGGCGAATCCCATTCAATTCTCTTAGGGATGGAAATAACGGATCAGGAATTAGTCGATTTTAAGAAGATTTTGCAAAATATGCAAGACTTTGAAAAAAATCAATATTTTCCTCAAATTTATAACTTTGTTCATTTTAATCTAGATTGATTAATTGTCGGTCAGAAAAAAAACAGCTACGAAAAATAATTCATCAAATTTGCTAATTCGATTTTATGATTTTGTTCCAAGCTCAATTTGAGAAGCGATGGAATAGAAGTTAGGATAGCGCGAATTCGCTGTAATTACATTAGAAACACTCACCACGCATTTCAAAGATTAACGGCTCTAATGAAGGGTTAAAAATGAAACTTTTCTTTGAAAAAAATCTGCAAAAATCGAAGTTTTGCATCGCGAATTATGTAAATGATGATGCCAATTTTGGTCGGTTCCTTCTGTTTTCATTTGACTTTCGAAAATCGAAAAAATAAACGTAAACAAACGGAATTCGAAATAACAAAAATGAATTTCAATGTTTTGCCAGCTTCTTGATTTTCACCCACATATACACGCAAAAATGAATAATTACTCGTACTCTTCAGAACTTGTGAAAGTCCAACTCAAAACAAAGGCCGAAAGAGTTCATTGTTTTTCTCCTTCAGTCAGAGAGTTACGCAAAATCCCAGTCTGCGTTTCACCTTTCTTGCTTTTCTTGAATTTTTCGAAATACGTGCGGCTTTTTCACAAGAGGACAATGTTCTTTCTTGCCTAAACTTAGGTGATTCCGAATTTCAAACATCACCATATCAAATTTCAATGAGGATAGCAGCTGATCAGAGTCGCATGCAAGTCCAAATTTGGAGAGAATTTAGCATAGCTTTGAAGAATTAAGAAATAATAAGTTTTCTAAAATTGCCTTATGATGTAAGATTATTAGTGTCAGATAGAATCGCAAAAATATTTGATCAGCATGAAACAGAATACTTTTTAAAACAGTATTTGGAGTTGGAACATAATAAGGACGTCATAAAATCTGGTCGAATTACCATTTCAAAAATTTAGAAGCATAGATAAATTTTGCAAAAAAAATTCAAGCATATTTACAAAAAAAAAAGCTGAAAACGAGGAAATTTATGAATGAAGTGCAGGCGACGTCAGACATGCCAAATACAGAGAGCGTTGAGATATTTTTAGTACCGAGAAATTCGCAAAAAGAAGATGTAATTGCGCAGTTACGTGCAAAAACTACCTTTTATCATCTTAACTAGAGTCAAAATTTCAATCTGACAGAAATAGAAATGACAATTATTCCAAATTGCCAATTTACAGAGATTGCTCATCACATGATTAAAATAGTCCAAAATGCTCGACCTTCATCTTAAAAAATAGAAAGAATGAATCATTGAAATGGTAAAAGTCAAGTTGTGTGTGCGTGAAATTTGTGTTCGAAAAAAATTACTTGGCTAATTCGCATCATTTTGCCTGGGTTCTTCTAAGACAATTTTCAGGTTAAAGAATGACAATAATCGAGAAATTATTCGTTAAAGTTGACGTAGCCACAAACAGTCTAGACCGTAACTCCTAAATGTCTCGAAACTTTAGTAAGGTTAGCAAATTTGAGAAGCTTGGGAATTTTTAAATTAGAAGTACAAATGTGTAACAATTCGATTAGCCGATGTAATTTAAATTCAAGAACAATTATTTAATTTTAGAAGAGATATTGAAACAATTATAGAGACATTGCAGCTAATGTTCCGAAATATTCTACTTTATGTAATCATAAACTAGGCATTTATGATAAAAAATTGCGAGAAAATCTAATTTATCAACATGTAAATTTAGCACGATTTTTAGAATTGCGATAATTTCATCATAAGCTGCAGAATTAGAAAAATCCATAAAAATTTCCTGCAAATAGTGAGCACGTATGATTTTCTAGGGAAATTCAATCCTTCTGAGTTCTGAACCGCTAATTTCCCCGCAAAAACAAACTTATGTGTATGCAGCAGCAAAGAAAATTCGTTAGAGTTCAACTTTTTCAATACCCGCCGTTTTTGAGCCGGTAAAAATCAGTCAGGCAAAAATCGCCACATAAACGTATAATTTATTGAAAACTTAAATATAACTCTTCAAGACAGATGGTGATAATGATCGTTGAATCCGAAAAATTGACGGTTTCGAAACACAAATCTCAAAATTCGTACAACAATATTGATCATAGATGATTTGCTTTAAATAGTAAAATAATATTTTTTAAGCTGGTGTTTGAGTTGAGTAATAAAAACCCTTAGAGAGGGTCATTACAGAGTATATAGTATTAATTTTGCGTCTTTCCCAGATCTGAATTGATCTAATATTCATATCAAAGATGGCTTCTCGAATTCTCCATTGAATCCTATTGCATATGGTAAATAGCCGAGGGATTTGTCGTGGCTCCATCGGTCCCTGTTCAAGCAATTTTTCATCGGTAAGAGTGCGCGCGTAGATTCGCCTAATTTCAGATAATCTTCTATCAATGAATTTCTCCACTGCTTGAATATTCTCCGGCCAAAATTCATCCTTAAAATGCACGTTCATCGCATTTACAAAAAAAAAAAGCCGTAAAAATTGTGAAGTGTGATAGCAGCGAAATATTTCGAACGGGCATCATTTTCAAAACGTTCATCAAGTATAGGCTCTGTAACGTAAAAAGAATTTTTCAACTTACAAAGGAACCTCCCCGAGCGTGTACTCAAATTCCCGGTCAAGAACCCTACATAGTTTTGAAGTACTCGGTGAGTTAGGAAAGTTGATATAAAAGTTAGGGGGCTGATATGCGGTAACGCGCATTTTGCGCGTACAAATGCACTTTCCATGGCTAACAAGCCAAATCCAAAAAATTCGAGAAAATCAGGGAATAATATTTTTCACTTCTTTCTCGAACATTATCTAATTGAGTCTCTATCCCATTTGCAATTGATACATTCAATTCGGGTCAAGGTAATTTATCAATTCTTTTCCAAATACTATCCTTCGAACCACAATTTCATCATATCAGACACTTCATTAAATAGTTTCATCACAAGATATCTCTTTATTATTGGTCAGACATTCGACATTGATAACTACAACTTCGAAGCTAGCAATTATCCCTCGTATCTTCTCCACTTGTATGGCAACGGCTTTTTAGTAACGTAGACGAAGCGCCTCCTGTAAACTCAACAAATTTTCAAGAAATTCAAAAATCAAGTGGGGGACTTTGTCGTAGTAGTTTCCTCTATCGGGTCGGCCTGGTACTCGTAGGCTTCGTTGAACTGGGGGTTCGGAGCGTCCGCGTCAACAGCTTGTTGATTATCGGGGTCGTCAGATGGGTTTGCCTGAAAATGAGCATATTTTTAAGGTCACCATATTTTATGGTACGTTTTCATCGGTCTGTTGCTGCTGCTGTTGTTCTCGATCCTGGGCATTCGGTTGTGGTGGAACTTCCCCAGGTGGGCTTCCCCCTGTCTCTCTGATAACGTCGGAATACTCTTCATTGGATGGCTGGCCGTTTTCTAAATGATATGCTTCAAAGTTCGATTTCTGGAAACGGAATTCTTGTTATTCATTCGACGAGTTGCGTCAATAATTGAAAAATCATAGGTTTCCTAATTTGTTTGCAACGAGAATGAGAAAATGTCTCAATTGTGCGAAGTTTGTTTGTTCAAAATCCTACTCCCGTCCTGTTTTCCTTCCTTTCTCCGCTGCGGAGCTCTTCTCGGTCCTTCTCGATTGACCAGATCTTTGATGCTCGGCATGTCGACGTTCTCATTCAAGACGCTCATCTCAGGCTCTTCTGGGGGTGACAGCTGGTGGTCGCCTTCATGGAGCGTGATGTCTTCTTCAAATCATCGCTTTCAACCAGAGGAGCTTTCAATTCTACCTGGCTCTTCCCGGTTCTGGTCCATCTTCCCTGGATTTGGATCGGCAGACCCTGGAGGCGATGGTGTCTTCTTCATAACTTCAGTACCAGGTGGCTGAGGTGAGGTTTCGGATTTCTCAACGACTTTCAGACTGAAAATCTCGGTCGCCAGATTATTGGAGAAACTTTTCAACCTCGATTCCTCCTCTTGCTTCTTCATCGTCATCTCTTCCTGCTCTTTCTTCTTCTTCAGCATTTGCAGCTCAAACGGACAAGGACAGAACTTGACGTCGGCTCCACGCTCACCCTTTTCTCCCTTTCCTGGAGTGGGAAAATCAATTTGTCCCCCAAAATATTCTAAAACTCACGTCCTCGCTTGCCCTGAGAACCCGGTAAACCGTCCAACCCGTTGGGTCATGAAATTGGAATTTTTTCCCTAAGAAATAAGCTAATAAAAAACCTGGCTGGCCCCTCGGCCCAGGTTCGCCGTAGATGTAGTTCCGCTGAACATTTCAGAGCTAATTTTATCCCTCAACGAAGAGAAAATCGTTCAAACCTTGCCGCGCATGCCCTGAAAGGTAAATTCGAGTTATGAGAAAGCCTGAAGAAGGTGAAGAAAATACCTGTAGTCCAGGGGGTCCGATCGGACCTCGCTCGCCCTTCTGAAATTGATAGAAATATTTCTTCAAGATTCTAATAACGTGCCGGTCCAGATAAGCCCGTTCCGCCCTCGGCGTTCTTTCCAGGCTGACCTTTCAGGCCTTGATGACCCTGAAAGAAGAAAGTATTTTTAGAGGAGTATCTCGACGAATGTTACCTTCAATCCAGGCTCACCAACATCGCCTTCAGGCCCGATTGTTCCTGAAATAAGACAATTATCAGTAGAGAGATAATGAAATTACCATCGACTCCATCTTGGGCAGGTTTTCCCGGCGTTCCACGTTCTCCTTTGTCTCCCTGAAGTTGATTATTCAAATCTTCTGGGAGGTTGTGAAAGCCTACCTCGTCGCCTCTTGCCCCAGGAGCACCTAAGAAATCATGCATGTAGCTCTACTGTGGATATTCAGGAAGATCCTGACCACATCCACATTATTGCACACTTACCTTCAGGTCCAATCTGAAAGTTCAAATTGCTATGTTTCAGAATATTACGAATCATTTGGTATTGAAAGAAAAATACTGCCTCTGGAGTTTGGATGAAGATGTTGATGGATCAAAAAACTCGATCCGATCCGGAATGTTCGGAGCGGATCCGCCGGGTCAGCATTCCTGGCTTTGAATTCAGTGAAAATCTAACTTACATCTCCCTGCGGACAGACGACGCATTGCGGTTCCATCTCGTCGAGGATGTCTCTCGCATCCTCCCCTCGTTTGCCCTGCTTACCCGCTTTACCAGACTAAATTTTCTATTTTCTAGGAAAAAGCAATGATAAACCTCTCCATCGCTACCATCAGGTCCTAAAATTGATCAATTTTCTTTGAAAAAATCGAAAAAAAAACAACCTCTTGGCCCAGGCTTCCCAGGTAAACAGGTGACAGCGTATCTTTTTGCTAGGAGATGACTAGGTTCCGACAAGAATGATTCCGAGAACAGAGCGTCTATTTTCTGGAAAATAAAATAAAGTTTCAAAAGTTAACATGCTCGGCTTTGAAAAGAGTTTTGATAACAGAGTTGTTCACATCAGCAACTAACTAACCCGAAAAGCATTAACCTTCTGCACCACAAAGTCCTTCGACTTTTCGGCATTATTTAGCAGTAGAGGTAAATAAACGAGTTGTCCAATTATCAAGCAAGAAGATATCAAAATCGTCGCATAGCCCGCGATTTCGAAAGACATTTTGGGGGAAATGAAGTGAAAGCCCGAGAAAGTTAACCGCAGGCTTTATTTCTAACGCCAAAATGAGGTGACCTAATTGGGATCTTCGGAAGCATAGCTGGATTTGTAATATCCCTTTCGGAAAGCAGATAACTAAATTGATTGGAATTTGACAAAGAAATAGATTTTTAAAAGGACATTGATTGATTCGAAAAACTAAAAATGACTTGGGTCAAGGTTTTTTCCCAAATCATAGATATTAGGAGAATGGAAACATATAATCGTGTCGTGCACTCTTATCATTTTTGACGCATGGTAGCTACAACATAGTGCAATCTCAATATCGAGACACCTACTGTTCTCCTACGAATTGATATGGCCTGAAAGACACTTATCAACTCCCATAATCTTATTTGTTTAATCAATATCTATTGGACCTGTTTAGTCTGATTTACAAACAATAACAATAGGTAAATAATTTATTTTTTATCATTATATTTAAGGCTAATTCTGAGCTATATATTTGCGAGATTACCGGTTACCTGATTAAACTTTAACCGTAATAATATAAACTTTTTCCCAGACCATTAAGCCTATAGTTTGATACTTCCAATCTTACAATTCAATGCAACTTAGCATCTTTTTATGGTTACTTTGTAAGATTCTTGTTCAATCGACTTTTTCCAATCGATTTGATTCAGACAATGAAAGTCGCCTCGCCGTTTCCCCCGGTCGCAACCAGCGACCGCAAAATGCACTCCATTTTGTGTGAAGCGATCGATGGCCACACCGAACATGATCCAGAAGCCATTGCGTTTGTAAGGAAAACACGTAGTTAAAAGCAAACGTTTCATTGAAAATATAATGATAACTTTCAAATTAATAAAAAAATCACTTATTGAATATCATAATCGTATCAAATCAAGATGTACAAAGATAGGCTTCAATAAAAATAGCAAACGCCTTGAAATTCAATGGAACCGATGGTTTAACCATTAATATTGAAACTATAATTCATGCAACTCGGCGTTAGAAATTGTCCTTCCTGGGAGGGACATCCTAGCATTGATATACTTATCGTTGCTGGAGAAAGTTCGATATTCACACGCAGCAATTAGGAATTGAATTTGGTGGAGCGAAATAATGAGTCGTATAGAAGAGAAACGAGACGAATAGCGCGTAATTTTTGAATATCGACGCGTTCTCTTCCAATCGATAATACCATAAAATGTTATGTATTATTTTGAATCACATCCACAAAAACGAATCTCCAGATCTGCGCTGAAGAACCCGAAAGCCTCATCACGTTTAAACAACTCGGCCAGCAGTCTCATTCCATTGCTAGCTATCTGAATTCCATGTGAGAGCACCTTCGTTTACAAGGAAAAATCATTGTTTTCTAGAGGATTCGGCCATCTGGACGTTGCCGCCGTGTTTCTGCCGAACCGCATTGAATATGGCGTGTTGATGATTGGAATCTGGAGATGTGGTGGAATTTTTACCGGTGTCAGTTTCGCATCTACTCACTGTAAGTCCAATTTTTATTTTACTTTGGGAAAATAAGAATCATAAGTTTCACAAAACCAAGTGAATAGGCTAAGAAGAATAATTCAGCACACTGTGGAAGGACAGAATCTGTATCTAACACAAATAACGAATTTTATCGTTTCAGTCGAACTCAAACGCCAACTACTGGATTCTGGAGCCTCCGTCCTTTTCACGGATGAGACGAATCTGCACACCGCCATGAAGGCTACTGGGGAGTGCAAGAACTTGAAGGTCACTAAACTGTTCTCTCATTCGAATATATTGATTTTCAGCGAGTCATCTGCATCCGAGAGACGGCTAAACCCCTGCGCATGGGAATAGTCGATTACGATAATGTCATCAATCATAAAGGGAACATCAAGGACGACTATAATTTTAGGTTAAAATTCATCTTCACGTTTTTTCGGCGAATTTGAAAATTCAGCCCCCACGACACCGCTCTGCTGCCATATTCTTCTGGAACGACTGGTGTGCCGAAGGGAGTCATGTTGACTCATCAGAACTTCGGAACGATGATGGAGTTTTTTAGACAGTACGGATTATTCCAGATTTAAAGAAAAAAATCGATATTCAGGTACACCACCGCAAGATTTCTTCCAGCTATGGACAATGCCAAAAGTTGGCGAGGTCAATACGACTACTTATTTTTGCCGTTCTATCACCTCTATGGATTCGGAATGTTGTATCAGGTAATGCCAGCTCGTAAAAACATAGTAATTACTGATCTTTTCTTTATACTTTTACCATATTCTCTAAAACGTACAGCATTTTTCACTCTTTGATAATGTGAACGAGTCTATTTCCGAGGAAAATTAAAGATAAATGACTAATTCATCCTATGGTTTGTTGTAGGACATAAAAATTTTGCCGTTTAGGCAATTCTGAAAGGCACCACCTCCATCGTCCCCAAGAAATTCAACCCCCAGAATATGATGATGTCGATTCAGCGGTACAAGGTTCGATGATTGATGATTCAAGCTAAAAAGCAAATTTTCCATTCCAAATCAGATCAAATGTCTTCTACTCGTACCTCCCGTCGTCTTGTATCTGACGAAGAGTTCTGAGACGAACAAATACGATCTGTCCTCAATCAGAATCCTGCTGACTTCCGCCGCCCCCATTGGGAAAGACCTGAGCGAAGAGTTTCTCGTGAAGTTCCCTAAAGCTAGGATAGCTAATGGTTTATTATAGTTTGAAAGTTCATTACGAGGGTTTTTGAAGCCTACGGAATGACGGAAGCAGGAATGGGAGTGACTGCGGCGTTGATTGAAGACGGGA
Source organism: Diploscapter coronatus (assembly GCA_964036155.1). Classification (NCBI taxonomy): domain Eukaryota; kingdom Metazoa; phylum Nematoda; class Chromadorea; order Rhabditida; family Rhabditidae; genus Diploscapter; species Diploscapter coronatus. Next base: position 2,284,597 of record OZ038423.1, read on the forward strand.
AGAGAAACGAATGCGAATTCGTCGGACACATCTACTCGATTTTTGAGTTCAAGGTTAGCTTTTATCTAGTTTGCATCGCTAGGCTCAGGATCATTGTGGAATTTGCAATCTGATACGAGTCTAGCTATTATGAGACATATCATATGTCAATCATGCAATTTTAAGCTAACCATTTAAAATCATGTCACACACTCGGAATGAAATTAACCTGCTGCCGAATTTAGATGTTCCCTATCTTTTCCCGAATCATATTTTCTGATGTTACAACTCCATTTCTCTAATTTGATTGGGAATTTCGACAATTATCGCCACCCCATTATTTCTGCATCATATCCAAACACTTCGACTACACTTTAGGCCGTCGATCTCTCAACCGGCGTCGAGGTTCCACCCCGAACTCGTGGTGAGTTGTGCATCAGAGGGCCGACCGTCATGAAGGGCTACTTGAATCGGCCTGACGCCACAAAAGAGACGATCGACGAGGAAGGATGGCTACACACTGGGGATATTGCTATGATTGAACCAGGTCGAAAAACTCATACCATCTAACGCACGATTCGAAATTTATTCCAAACTTTAATAGGCTTCAAAATCGTAGTATCTTGCTTTACAGTTTTACCAATGTCATGCCTGAAAAACGACTCCAAAATGTATCGTTAGATTTCAGACGGAATGGTCAAAATCGTGGACCGCAAGAAAGAGCTCATTAAAGTCAAGGGGTTGCAGGTATTCAAAATAAACCTGAAAATGAAGAGAAGAAAAGCGAAACACTCAGGTAGCACCCGCAGAGCTTGAAGACCTGCTTCAATCTCATCCTGAAATAGCCGATGCTGCAGTGGTGGGGTTGCAAGAAGAGAAGGCAGGCGAGAAACCGATGGCCTTTGTCGTCAAGAAGACGGACAAACTGACGGCGAGAGACGTGCAGAAATATGTTGAAGGTTGGCATCTTAATTTGGAATACAATTCCCAAGTCTGCACACATAATTAATTGGAAGACATTTTTCATTGTTAGATTTGTAGAATTCTGAAACTTATGATATTAGACGAGATCTTTTAATCGAATACTTTTTGTCAATAGATAATCACTAGTAATGAATTCCTCTTCAAGAAGCCAAAATCTTTGAAACATATCCTATTTTACAAGATCTTACTTATTTTGATGGAGGTCAAAATTTAATTGTTTCAACAACTGATGTTGAATTGCACCTCTGATTGCAACAAATTTCACTTCAAATGACTCAAAACTCGCTGAATCACTGATGACTCACTAATTGCTTCAATTGCAGAGCGCCTTTCGCCTTACAAATGGCTTACGGGTGGAGTGAAATTCGTCGAACAAATTCCAAAATCGCCATCCGGGAAAATTCTGCGCCGACTTTTGAGAGATCAAGTCAACCTGCCACAAACATCTTCGAAAATATGATCTAATCGTATATTTTTGCAAAATAATTAGCATAAGAATTGATTTTATCCCATCCCATGTCTATTCTATAAAAAATTTGTTGTATTTATAACAAAAAATAGAAGGTTTAAATTTTCACACTACAGCACATTGAAACTACACGAACCTAATAAAACTTTCTAGCTTAGTTTACATTTTTAGTGATCATGCAATTTTCAGTCCCCGTGAATTCCATTTTTCTGATCGCATAAATTCCATTTCAGTAGTGGTCACAGTTTTCTCTATTTTGCATTTTCAATTGAATCGGGAAAGAATCGTAAGGGAAAATAAATGAGATTGACAAAAAGCGGCACTTTTTCTTCCATTTCCAATTACGTTTACTACGTCGGGCATGATTCGTGTGGTCAAAAATGATAGAATAATGGAATTGGAATTGCTTATCATTCAGAAAAGTCACTTTTAGGAGAAAGTAGAAAGTGACCTTCATCTTATAATTGGCTTATTTTTACGAGAAAATATATATCGATTATGTTTCGCAATTACAGAACAGGAAAGTTGATGAATTCTCTATAGTCTGAAGGAGATATGTGTCTTATGTTTAGGTTTAACATCGTTTTCAATTCTTTCCAAAATAGTTAACGCGTTTTTTCCGATGACCAACGAAATAGTTGCCTCGTTTTTGCGGTAACCGTCTGATTCAACAAAATAAGTTTCCGCATTAAATCAGTAAGAATTCTCCTTGATCGAACCTTTCTTGAACTGGTTAATGCTTTGGAAATGCATCTAACACAAAAAGACGACGATGCTTTTACTGAAGTAAGTAAAGAAGGAGGAATTTGATGCTAACTGCAAAATGCAAGGGGAAAGGCGCCGTAGTAATCATCAGGCAGAAGCCTCCCAACGAAGCATGACCGACTATGTGAAAAATTAGAGACGAAATAGGCACGGAGACACACTAAAAGACTGATAAAATGATCGACGAAAAATAGGAATAATAGGCTAGAAAAAGCCGCGGTGACGATAGACAGTTTTACGCATAAAAAACCAAGATACGAAAAAGAGATGCAACTTTTTATGCGTAGATAGTAAAGAACCTTGAAGAGAGAATGAGACGATGGCATAAAATTAGTGATAAAAGCGAAGAAATAGTGAATAATATTGAAGAGAGTGCAAGTTAGCATAAGGTTAGGCTAGCAAAAACTGGAAGAATAGTAAGAAACCTTGAAGAGAGAATAGGTTGACATGGAAAGTTAGGCTGAAACGGAAAAGCAATCGAAAAATGGGCGGTAGTATAAATAGTGGGGTCGGAGCGGAATTGGCAGGAATCCTCTTCTCGTTTCAAGTAATAATGGAAAAGGAGCAATTCGCCAAGGAAGCTGACACCAAGATCAAGGTAAATTGTTTTGAAATTTAAATATTTTCGGATCTTTAATTTCTAAATATTTCTCATACTATTTTTGGATGCATTAATTAATCCATTATAATGTTCTGTAACACATCTTAGCTATACTTTTGAAATTTTTGGTATTTGAAAAATCATCAATTGTTTCTGTTCATTATCTTTGAGATTTTTAAGTCCTACTTTATCATCAAAATATTGGCGTTTCCAAATTTTGCATTTACTTTATCCATTGTTAACCGCCACCGAAAACACGTCACTCTAATGAATTGCATATTCAATTTGAAAAATTCTAAAGCACATTTGAAAATACTTGGAAACAGCTAAATGCCGACCCCTTTCTTTTCCCACACTATTTCACTCTACTCTAGCCTCCCTCTCTCTTTCTAGCTATGGGGATAGTCATTCAGTAACTGCCAAAATACTTATTTCGAATAACTTGCAGGCCTACTACCTGATCGGCTATGCAGGCATCACATTCTCGGTGATCTGTCTGCTGTCGATGTGCATCACTCTCCCCGTGGTGTACAACTACGTCAACCAGCTCAAGGGACAGGCACAGGACGAGTTCCGCACTTGCGAAGAGACCGTCTTCACCGTTCAGTCCTCTCTCGGCGATCTCAGGGTACAGTATTCTAATTTTTGTCTAAGGATTATACTTCCTGGCTGTTCCTTCACGCAGTAGTCAGTCAAGAATAGGGCGTCAGTTTAGAGATTTTGAAACATAATTTAGTTTCTTATTGATAGAAACGAAAATCGTTCGAAAGTCTATGAATGAACACACATGTTTTCGAAGAAACTAAGTAAATCGTATCACAAACAATAGTCATTGAAGTAGCTCTCTCGTTTGCGAATAATCAAAATACCCAACTTGGAGAATTTTCAGGACAAGGTCCAATCCGGTGCCTTCAACCGCACTCGTGTCGCCAGGGATGCTTATTCCGAAGGTATCGAAGGGAGCGGCGAAAGCGTTTATACTTCCGGTACCAACTCCATGCACCCTATGTTCTTTCCGTTCTTTAGACAATTAGAGAAATTAGGGAATGATAGCCAAAAGCTATATTTAGTTCGAGAGTCCAAACCATGCAACGCACCGTATGGGGTTGTTGGTGCTAGGTAGAAAATGTTGGTTGGAGATGATTTGTTCATAGTCATCATAGGGTGTATATTCTTACCTCCCATAACACGTAGTCGTACCATATAGTACGCTACTCACCCCAAAATTCACTGCCAATTCCTTCCTCGTTTACCCATTTTGCGTGAATCTTTTCGTTTGATTAACCACTACGACAAGCATCCGTATTCGAAAATCTTCGTAATGATTCCCACCAAAACTGTTTCCAAGCAACCCCAGAATACGGATGCGCACGGGAGATGAGCATGTGCTCCCTAGACCATTCTGACCTTTTCTTACCCTGCTCCATTTCCATTTTCTTTTCATCTTGCATGCCAACAACCCTTCACAGATCAAGGGGATTTGGGAACCGTGAAAATCTAGGATGTTTGACGTCATAACAAAAGACGTGAGATGAAACATTTCCATCCTAGTTTAGCCGTGTTGCCTATCTATTAGACTTACGGTATCCAAATAACCCCGGTCTACACCTGAACACTCGTAGTGACACTCACCCTATCCACTACCTATCCTCTGTTGCACTGATCAGTTCGTAGATGATGCTAAATACGACCAATTCAGGCGCCAGCGCAGGAGTAGACAGCTACGACAGCTGCAGCGGATGCTGCTTGCCAGGACCTGCTGGTAAGAGGCTTACAAAAATGTCAAAACTGCTTCTTTTCTAAACCTAAATGGCCTAAAGTTGATCTAAAATGACTATTTCCAGGACCTAAGGGACCAAGAGGAAACGACGGAAGACCCGGAAGACCTGTAAGTTTCCCAATCTACCAAAAAAATGAAAAATTCGCTCTTGAAACAACCTCTCATCAGTACAAATCAAATGAACCCCATGTGTAATATCAAACGACTAATTATTCATATTTCAGGGAGCCCCAGGAGCCAGAGGGTTCGTATCAACTTACTTTTCTCTTGAAAATAATACTTATCATGAAATTTCAGACACCCAGGTATCGTATTCATAACATTTAACTCGAGGATTGAGTTTAACTCTGGAGTACAAACCAGTTTTTAAATAAAATCCGAGTTAGAAGACCAGTATGAATATTTGGAAATCTGCAGGAAGACCACCCCAGACCCCTTGCGAGCCAACCACCCCACCACCATGCCCAGACTGCCCGGCCGGACCAGCTGTAAGCAAATTGGAATTATCATCAAAAAATCGAGACCAGAGAATTTTCTATCATCCAAAAAATGCTCACTTTTGCCATCCGAAATGATTAATCAAGCTCATTCTAACCATATCAACGACCTAGTTTCTTATCCGAATCATTTCAGGGACCCCCAGGAGCTCCGTAAGACCATCTATAATAAATGCCGAATCAACTCTAGGTAAACGGTAAATTTTCAGAGGACAGCCAGGAGTTCCAGTACGTCGAAAATTTCAATTTATCGTCAAATTTCGGCTATCAAATAAAATTGATGGCTAAAAATTTGACGATAAATTAAAATCACCAACTTCAGGGAAGACCAGGAACGTGAGTGGAAATTAGCGCAAAACAGATATATAATTTTTAAATTTTCAGCTCAGGAAATCCAGATAAGTCTTCGTTCCATACCTCCTCAAAAACACTATTTTGACCATATTTGCACTCGGAAAACAGCTCTTTCAAATCTTATGATCAGAATAGTGATTTCTTGATGATTTGAGCCATCCAATTCTTATCTGACTCGTTTTAAGCCAGCCAGGAAGCTCAGGCCCAGTCGGAGAGGTGCGAAAATATTCCAAATCCGAAGGTATTTAATCTTCCAAATTTCAGAAGGGAGCCAACGGTGCCCCAGGAATGCCAGGCAGCGACGGACCATCTGGACCATCTGTAAATTTTCAGATTATGCTTAAACCCTTTAAAACATCGAAATTTTCACAATTACGAAGTTATTGAACACACATTTCTGAGTCAATTTAAATCGCCATATTGTGGTCCTTAAAAATCGAGAATATCAATATTTCGAAATATTACAGTTGAAATTAAGCTCAGAGGGCATACAATCTAAATATTCATACCCTAATTTTCAGGGACCATCCGAAGCAGAGGGAGCTCCTCAACCAGGCAGACCAGGACAGCCGTAAGAGACCACTTAAATTAACTTCCAGCATTTTAAATATCGAATTTCAGCGGAAGACCCGGAAATCCAGCTATGTCTTCTATCAATTTATCAACGATTCAGCCCATCAATATGTTCAAAATCTTGATTTTAACCATTTTGAACCGATTGAAAGCTGACCCTCGTTGATACATTGAGCATTGGCACTGTTTCAGGATCCCCAGGAAGTAAGTTCTTGGATATTTTCGAGTCTTTTTGGGGAAATGTTTGATATCGAAACTTTCGACTGTATCTTTCTAGTTCATAGAAGAATGAAATACAAAGTTTGCGATTTTCGGGAAGAGACTGTTGACCAAATTCCTCACAAGTATCGGGATTAATCGCCGGATTTTCAGACCCAGGATCACCTGGACAAGACGGATCTCCAGGACAAGTAATTCGTTTTCGATTTAATCCCTACATAGCCCTAAATCTGAGGATTAAAACGATACTCAACAGTCTATATCTCAGACTTAGTGTTAACGCTAAAATTAAATCGAAAATGAATTTGATTACAGCCCGGAGAGAACGGAAAGTAAGTCTTGATCCTCATCAAATCAGATTGTAATTATGTATTTTCAGGGACGGAAACCCAGGGTAAAATTCTCGGTTTAAATTCCCGAACCAAATAACTTACCATCGACTTTGCAGAGCCCCAGGAGAGGACGGCCAGAACGGAAGTAAGATTCTTATTTGAATACCTCGATGATAAGCTCTAAATTGAAAATTTTCAGCGCCCGGATCCGATGGAGTGAGTGCCTCTTTCTCGATCATGAATTTTACCCTAATTTAATATTAATTTATTCGATAATTTTAGCACCCTGGCTCCCCAGGAGAGAGGTACGGGATTCTTTCCATGCTTGGACTTGTGGTGGCTTTTTCCCCCCTTTCTAATTGAATGTTTTCAGAGGTATCTGCCCCAAGTACTGCGCCATCGACGGAGGCATCTTCTTCGAGGACGGAACCAGACGATAAATCAAGAAGTCCAACTTCGAGAATTATCCATTTCATCGTTAAACTATGCGTTGTTTGCGACAATAACAACAACGACAATAAATATTATTGCATCAATCAAAATCGTGTAATTCTTGAATATCCGCAAGGAAAAATTTAATCTCACTTTTTATCAGCTTCAATCATAACAAACGGCTAAATATTCATCATTGTTCATTCTTATTGAAATCTCCAAAGCAACAAATTCGAGCATCTACTATAACAAGTGCCTCAAATACTCATAATCTTAGCTCTGAAAAGAAACAAAGTCGAATTTTACAGTTTTTGATAAACTATGATCCTAATTCAGCAAGGATATCGGATATCGATGTTCAATGTGCTGCCTCATTCTTTTGCGCTTAAGATTGATTTTCATATCTTGTAAATCTCGTAAGATTTTGAATACTTTAGAATCTCTGGAAGTTTTCCTTTCAGAAATCATTCAATCTAATCGATAACTATTTATCTTATCTTACATAGTGATCTTATTATAATATATCAATGAAATAATGTAATTCAATCAAAGAAAATTTAAAATTTTTCGAAATTCAGTAAATAAATCTTGAATTTGCTAGTTCTCACGTACGTTTTTGCATGCTCTTTAAGCTTTGACATTATTCGCCTAAAATTCTTCTTTTCGCAGATTCTATTTTCTTGATTGCGACAAGAATGGAGACCTTTGACAAATGATTGTCAATTGATGTGATGCACCAATTCTCAATTCAGCCGAGGCTTCATCTTTTCATTTGAAACATATAAAAAAGTCTATTTACGAAAGTGAATGAGCTCATATTCTTGACTAAATCGAACCGAACAATATGCTGGTGAGAATTTGTCTTTATTTTAATTTTATTGATTAATGATGTCCTATAATCTTTTTTGTAAATAAGATTTTTCCACTTATTTTAAAAATGGGGAAAAGCACGTCAAAACCACTATTCCTTTTCTAACTTTCCATTTGTTTGTATGATGTTTAAAAGTCATTTTATTTTTTATTTTCGATTTTTCAATTTTCGAATTTCAGAAATTCCTCGTCCTCGCTTCTTTCGTCTGCCTCTCCCTCCAGCAGCAGGATGTCGATGTTGTGCCGAACGTCGTCGTCATTCCGAATCCACCATCGTCCGGTATCAGTAAGTTATTTTTTGTTAAAATTTAATCGAAATTGCACACTGCGAAAGAAACTGAGTTTATGAACAAAGTGGATTTGTCTGAAAAAATATTGTTTCTTCAAAAATAAGCGATCTTCATAAAAACTCTGAAATTTAGCCTGCACCAGAAGAGCGTCTGCACAGGTAAATTATTATTATCTCTGGTTATCTTTTGCATTTGTTTTTAATTTAAGCATATTACTTGCAGATAATCGTGGACGGTGTTCCATCCCAAGTATTTTGCTCGATCGGGCCAAATTCTCGTGACGGATGCATGGGATGCTGCAAGGCTGTCGGCCTGTCGCGCGGACTCACCACTGTAAAAATCGCGTCAAAAACTGCAGAAATCTTTCTTTCTGCAAATTAGCCGCGCAGTTTTCATAAATTGCATTTTCAGGACTTCTCCGTCGGCTTCCCGTCATCGCAAAACAGCCAGGACTGCATTTGCTGCTTCGGATCTTTCGGGCAGGGAAAATAAACGACTTTTCTGTCCAATAAAGCTCTTTTATTGTGTTGGAAAACTTCGAAAATCAATAAATACTCGGCTGTTTTGTTCAATGTTCAAATTGTTTCGCACGAGTCCAATGTGTGAAAGTGAGATAGCATCTGCCAGACGTCTATTTTCATGTAATTGTTTTGAAGAAATCGATATATGAGGGGAGTTCTTCGATCATTGAAATGGTAAGAATGTCGTCTTTCTTTAGTTTTTATTCGTTTCAGAACTATTTCTTTGTTATCCTAATTTTGAGTGCTTTCTTGCAAATTTCTATCCAGGATCAGAATGGTGATCGCGTATATTTCGACCCGCAATGCGGCTTCAGCTGTACTCGACAGGCGTACATCATGGCAAGCTTTATCGAAGAATCTGTTCAAATTTTTTCTCAGATCAACATCGACGGAAAGGTTTCCAAACTCCAGTGCGCAAGAGGAAAATACAAATTGAGTGTTTCCTGCAATGACTGTTGTAAAGCTGTAGCTATGTCGAGGAATTTTACTACGGTAAGTAAAAATTTTAATTTTAAGATAGAAAATTTGAGCAATCTTAGGACGTTGCCGTTGGGTTCATGGGCTATGATGAGAATTACATGTTCGACTGCATTTGCTGTTTTAATATCCAAAATTGTCAGAACTGAAACTTTTTGTTATTTTTCCCTAAATAAATACTTTTAAGCCAAAATAGCTCGGTTTTTCTGAGCAGGATGAGTTCATTTTACGAATTTAGCGCGAAAAATTGTGAATTGCTTCGGAATCGAGCATGAAAAAGTCAATAGCCACACTTGACTCGATACGCTATGATTCACATTTGACCAGTTTTCTTGAAGCATGTAGACCCCATTCATAATTATTTGACTCTGAAAAACTATAGGTTCGAATTTTACGAAAATACTCTACGTTCGCCAAAAATGTGCCTATAAAATGCCCAATTTTTCGGAAATTGATCAAATTTCCAATATTCAATCATGATGGTAAGTAAAGCGTTCCTTTTCTCATTACTTTATCGATTTCTAGCAGACCTTCGTCCAGTTCGTTGTGATTTGCCTTTTCGTCCAGAATTTCGGCCAGAAACATGTTGGTACTGAAGCTACTGGTGAGCCCAATGGTAATCCTAATGCTACAAATGGTCCTGCGAAACCGAGATATGCATGCGATGCTTACAGTGAGTTTATTTCCTTATTTCCAAAATAGAGTCCATAATTTTCAGTCTGTACCCATGATTTCACCATAAACGTAAGTAAATTGTTAAGTTCGAAAAAATTGCGTGATATTTCAAAATTCCAGGTCTTCGTCGACGGGGTTGAGCAATCGAAAAAGTGCATAGACGCGCACGAGGAATTGCACAGCTGCCAAAAATGTTGCGTACATTCTAGAGATCTGCCTGAAAATATAGTAGGTTGAAAGAAATCATTCATTTTACCTTATTTTTCTAATATGATTACTTTATGAGCATGAAAATCATTAAATCAACATTTTGATCGATTTTTATTCAAGTTTTTTTTAAAGAAAAAACATACCAATCAATATGTTGATTGATTTCCCTAAAAATTTCAGGACTATCACGAAATCGAGTCATTCGTCCTGCAAGAGGGAGCGATCAGAAAATGCACGTGCTGTTTCGCCAATGAGTGCAATAAGGATAGAGAAGACCATATGCACAATAATCTATAAAATCCAATAATTTATTAGATCTGAACTTGTAACTCGTAAATGAATAAACTGATACTGATCCACATCATTCGAAGATCGTTTACTGCACCACAATAATATAAATCATAAACTAGCACAGAATAGTGTAAACATTGACGGACAATGCTTTTTGATTATTGGAAATCATTATCTAGCACTCGATCAATCATGATTAGACTACTTTTAATCATCTTCTTCGTCTTGCATTTAAATTATGCTACTGAAAACCCCATGAAGCGTGCTCGAGATGGGTTTAGTAAGAGTTAATAGATACCCTTTCAAATAAATCTCCATTTTAGTCTGCACGGCAATGTTAAATATTGATGTAACTATCTTTCTATGATTTTAGCACATTTCAAAAAAATTTAGGTGTTAATACGATTACTCGGAAACCATCATAGCTATACTATCTCATGCAGTAACTCGGAAGACGTCGAGAGTTGCCATAAATGTTGCTATTATTCGGCGGATCTACCTTCTGACGTGGTAGTTTAAATTATTAAACTATTTTTGAACTTATTGCAAGTCAGACCTACGGCGACATCGACGTTTTTATGATCAATATCAGTGTTGCTAGACGGGCTTGCGTGTGTTGTTTCCCGAAAGGACCAAATTTCAACGAATCTACAATTGAAAATTTTTATTGATGTCGAAAGATTTTCGATGCTGCCGCTTTTGAAATCCTTCAACTCCGAGTATAAATTATTTTAAGAGCTGTAACAATAGATATTTAATCTAAACAGATATAAATAGAGAGACCAGGTGTTCCCTTTTCAAAGGAGAGAAAGAGCTATCGCCTTTATCAGATTGTTCATATGAAGAATAAAACGAGTTATCGATTTTGCTTCCAATTTCAGTATTTTTATTTAGAAAATAATTTCTCAGAATGGTTTACATTGGAATTATTTGGGAACGACATATTCGTGCGTTGCAATTGTTGAGAATGATCGATTAATGATGATGATAGAATGAATAGTTTCCTCGAAATGTTGCATATTTTTAGGAGAGAAATAGTTGCGCTCTAGTTTTAAATCATAAACCTTCCAAAAAAGTGTAACCGTAAAATCTTTCGAATACACCAATTATAATAAAAGAAATTCAATTTTAGGCCGGATACTTATTCATTGGACTATAGGGCTTCTTTTCCGAAGTACCGAATTTCACCATGCTATTGTTGTAGATTTTCTTGATTGCAAAATAAACTAGTACCTTATAAGGATATACACTTCATCACTGGACATGGTTACCGTTCAGTGACCGGTTTTCTCGTGCCACTCGCACACACATTCAATCTCATTATAAGAATGGCTTCATTATGTCATTTATTGAATGCTTTGTGGACATTCTTCCAGTTATTACATGATTCTTCATCATTGGTTTATTGGATATTTGTTGCTTTGATGCCATATTATGGATGATAATTTGAAATAATGGTAGGTTTTAGTTTGAAGGACTCTTTTTCAATTTGAATTTTAGCGCTTCATTCCTATTCATTTGTTCGTATACGTTACTCAAATTTATTGTCTGAATTCTAATAATTCCTCTGAAACTTCTAAGCCAGATAGGAAATCTAGTCGAGGGGCTTATAGTAGGTTTCAGACAAATTAGTAAAATAAAATCACTACTTTAGTATGCGCAGAAGATATGGAATTAGATACTAAACATGTAGGTTTAAACTTAAGCTCAATTGTTAAACAAAATTTAGCGAGATTACAACATGTTGGGTTGGAAAGAGTATTTCACGAAGAACACTGTTAAATGTAGTTCGTTTAAAGAGCTTGAAATCTGCCGAAAATGTTGCTTCTATTCGAATGATATGCCTGATAACACGGTTTCTTTTCTTCTAAATTTAGTTTGGCTTTTTTTATTTGATTAAATTTAGAACCTAAACGATATTGACGCCTTCCATGCGAAAATCAATGGCAAGAGTAGATGCGTTTGCTGTTTTCATAAAAATCCGAGGTGAGTTTTCTCATTTTTAAAATTATACAAGTTTTTAGACTTCCTGAAAACCCCATATCAAGCTCGACCTCAGAACCAAAACGGTCTAAATATTACTACGCTAATCTCAACTTTGATCCGAAACGATATGAAATGTTTATTCTAAATTCTAAGCTTGGCCTCACTTATGATTTATTTCTCATTACATCATTCCTACTTCTCGTTTATTTTACTTTTGACCAATTAACTCTCTAACTTGAAGATATTGTTCTTTAGAAATGTCAGTTATTTTTCTCGCAGTAAAATTTAGAAATAAATTATTTTAAACTAAATAATAAAGGTCCCAGGAGTTTTTAGTATTTCAAAAATCCGGTTTCCGTTCCGTATTATTCACACGTTCTTCTTTCTCTTCGTTTTGACGAAAGACCGTTCTCTCTGTGATTTCTCTGACCATATTTGAGCTCATCCACTTGCACTTATGTATTCTCTGTTTTGGCTATTTTTCCTCTATTCTAATTTTCTGGCTTCTTTTCCGCTCTCTCACTTCCTCGTTCTCTTTTTTCGCCGACTATTTACCGAACCTTTCAGCGCCGACTTCAAGCAGTAGGGCCGGCCGCCCTACAGCTCAACGCGCTCGCCGAGATGAGGCGAATGATTTCCGGACCGTTCGCGAATTTTTGAATATCGATGACGGGTTTTGATTTCTTCGAGGCCCATTCTTCAGCATTATGAAATTTTAACCCTATTTTTTCCAATTACATCGAGCAACGATGATGTAATCTCATTCGTAGTATTTCTATCGGAATTTTCTCATGAAACTTGATTTTATAAATTATTACTCTTGTAGCATGCTTCCATTGAATGAAAAAGTATCTATTTCCAAGATCAATTTCATTTCGACCTCTATTTTCTTAGAACTAGATCTTCATGCCCTAGGCTATAGGTATTTGAGTGCTGGTACTGGATTTGAGTAGCAATGTCACAGCGCAATATTTGCTCAGTTCTATTGTCTATTAGCTGGATAACCGATTCACCCCTCTGCTACTTGAAGGACTATCATGTCTTGCAAGAAAGTTGCATGATATTGATATGCTTTTGCAGAAGTGACGATGATATTTTTCAGAAATTTACTTGTTTCACACTGTTCAAGCTTTGTTAATTGATCAGTCGCCACCCCATTTTGGTCTATAAAGAAAAATATAAATAGATCAAATTGAATCAGCGTTGTACTTGGCTCATAATGAGCCTGAACCTTACCTAAAAATTTTACACGAATATAATTCCTTGGCTAAACTTATTCTTTCGATCTCACGTACAACTCTGCCTACTTTCCATCAATGATGTTTGCCGGTCGTTTTTGCGTGAGTTTTACGTCAGCTCAGCTTCCTGGGCGTTTCTTGCCTTTTTCCTAGCGCATTCTTAGCGCCTGATCGTCGTGAAAAGCGGCTTAATTTTATGTAGACGCTACGGACATTTCGCGTGCCTCAGCATTTTTTATATCCGGAAAATTTGATCGTAGCGGTTTTTCGCCGAATTGCAGAGTCAACTTTGCCCGAAAAAGTCTATTTCGAATTTGTGGCGCGTGCCCGCACGTTGCCGAAGTATCACCTGAATGGGATCGGGATGGAATTCGATCCAATGGATGGCGAAAGCGCTGCTGATTATTACAGGTAGGTATTTTAACTGTGCTAATGCTTGACAGTAGTTTACCTACGTGAATGATGACAATTTATCAGCGATGATTTCGGCGCCTTATTTTTGACGCGTTGTAAAACTCACTGAAATATAAGTGATAGGGCATACTGAGACAGCGCCATCACTTAACAAATTGCAATACTATCCCTACTAGATATTTCTGAAACTAATACTGATAACAGATTTGGCAATTACTAAGTGGCGGAGTCTCCACCAAATAATAATTGTCGCAAGATTCTTATAGGTATTTTTGAAGCGATACTCCTATTTTCAATAAATAAAGAAATTGGAACTAATCCATGAATTTTCCTGAAACATTCTATTTTAAGTAGTCTCTGCGTGTCCGACGAAAGAGTTCATGCCCTGTGTCATTCAACTAAACGCTCAGAAAGTGCCATTCGACACGAATATTCTCAGCGTTCTATCCAACATTACTACTGAAGCTAAATTATTGCATACTTGTAGGTACGATTCAATTTTTTTCCGTATTTCTTATTTCACAAGTATTTCCGGTCACTCAATGACCACATGATTCACTCTTGAATGATGTTTTCGCTCGTATTTGTCCGAAAAAATCGCTGCGAACTCAACTCAAATAATGCCGAGTGTCATACGATTCGGCTGGATGCGTTTTGTTGAAAACAACACAGCGTCATTTTAAAATTTAGAGTGCCAAATTATCGTGAATTCGTTGATGTTGAAGTGCCAAAAAATGTTGCGTTCTAGGGATTTCTACAAATTTTACGGAATAATAAACGGAATTTTAGAACCTATGAACGAGTATTACCCTGTTTCGAGCAAAGAGTAGCGACTTGCGGCACGAAGCCACAAAAATCGACGTTGGAGAAGGGGAAGCGACTATTGGCTTACTTGTGTGCTCCGTTTTCATTGCAGGTAGAATTAGATGTGTTGCAAGTTTTTCGATATATGATTTTGATATAAATGTGTAATATTCGCGTATAAGTTTGGTCATTTATTGGACAAAATATTCGAGAATTTGAGACTAATGTAAACAGTCCATGTAAATTCGTCTTAGGTTTCAATTTCAGCGGCAGAAGATATTCCTGCGATCGATGAAATGCATACAAAACACTACGCAATCGTTCAGCAGCCCCAACTGCACGATAACAAACACCGTATTTACGAACAAATTACAGTCATGCAGGTAGAAATTTCAATAAAATACCCTGTATTCACACAAAATTTTCGCTCCTCCAAATTTTTCACGTTTCTTATTTGTCTCTTCATTTGCGCCTATCTCTCACCCAACTATGCTAAAATTATTGCAAAGAAGTGTTGAAAACTTTACCTAGAGCGATCCAAGAATATTCAACGCATTACCACTATATCAAAGTCGCTTGTCATCACGTTCCGTTTTAGCTAGCGTCTCTAGGTAAAGTGGCGTGAGAGAGCATTGGAAATAGAGAGGTAGATAAGAAACGAGAAAATTAGGGGATCGGGCATTTAGTTGCAGATGAAGGCTACTAAGATACAATGTTGCAAGGCGTATTCCAAAAGTTAAATCCTTTTTCTTTGGGGGAAATATAGCAGCTTCCTGAAATGATAACAACCAATATGATGAGATAGATATAGTACGGACTGTCTTCAATAATCGATTTACTTTATTCCAGGGACCACTGTGAGTCAGATGACATGATTTGTACCTCTAAAGTCCGTCTGGCTGAAATCGCCACCTGCACCTACACCGAGATCGAGGAGCAGTGCGATCATGAAGCTGCTGAGTTCTATGCACAGCTTCAGAATGTAAGTATCCTATTTCAAATGTGATAAGACCAATTGTCAGTAGCAAGAGCCAAAGTTTTTTTTGCTAATCAGCAATACTATATTCATCGCTCTCGCTCACTTTGCACTTCCACGTTGTTCTTGTTTCAGACGTTGACAAACAAAGAGTATCCGGTGCAGTGTCAATACTATTTGCACAATGCAAAGCTGGTGCAGCAGCAAGCTGCGCCTCGGACAGTCGCAGCCAAAGAGCGATCGAAATTCCCACCAGTGAACCGACTTCCGCTAGAGCCGATTCACGCCATGTCGGCTACAACTACAACATCGGAGCCTAAAACCAGCACTACCCCTTTGGTTGGTACACGATGTTTATAGTATGAAAAGCTTCTTAGAGCCAATTCCAAGTAAAGACAACGAAGAAACTGATTTTAGAAGATCTTCCCGAAAAAGAAGTCCAACCAAGACGTCACGAGACAGAACTTCATCAGAAGGACACAACCTAAGAAGAGTCGTGCCTACCTCAAGACGCACACGAAGGCGATCAACACCACTTTAGCAACAAGAACAGCGTTGAAGGAAATGAGGATGCGCATGAAGTTGGGCAACCTGACAGCTCCAACGTTCCCCATCTTCCATGTGGGCACCACGCTGGTTGGATCGACTGAACCCCCTCAAACCCAGCCGTACTTTCCTCTCTTCACCACCAGCAAGGCTCTCTTCCACTCGATGGTGACGACCACGCCAACTCCCCCATCGAAGATGACCTCCATGCCGACTACTCAAAGAACGACCACTCCCACTCCAACACCCATTTCCACAACGACAAAAATTCCAACCACTACCAGCAGGACATTCAAATTCGTGTTTCCCACCACCACAACAACAACAATAGCAACAACAACAACAACAAAAAAAACACCAACAACTTCAACAGCTAAGCCGAATCCTGTAAAGACTACTGCGAAACCATTCAAATTTCCCGCGTTCACAACCAAGGCACTCGAGACGCTCAAGGGCATTCTTCCTAAGGTCATCATCAAATTCACCGATGAAGAGCCGCATCTGGCGCATGGTCCAAGACCCATACCTGACTCGATCCTCTACTATGCTACCTCAACACTACCACCGCCACCGCACAACGACAATCCAATGCCACGATCGAATGAAAAGAGTTTCGACATCATGAGGCATTTCGACTTCTATAGTTCAACTACCGCTCCGATCACTATGACGACTCCGCATTGGAGCAAGCCCTACGAGTTCTCATTTTCTCCGACCAGGAAGGCCTTCGTTAACTCTGGTAGCACTAGTGGAAAGTGGATGCCTTGGTATTATCGCCCTATGGGAAGCACGCCGAGGTTTGCAAGTTTCAGCTTTATTTCCAAAATGATAAGAATTGCAGCGGAATGGTCAGTGAAGGAAAAGCGGCTACGATAAAACCACCGATGCGATTTTCATCGCACCACCCAACTCTTCTGCCGCCGACGCCAGCACCACTTTATGCCCACTTGACCCAGCAGAAATCTGACTCATCACTGCTGAACAACGATCAGCCACCAGTGATTCCAGCGGTCAAAGGAACTGGCAGTGGAAATCAGTTCCCAGTCAATTTTGACTTCGAGCCAGCTCCGAAGGTCGACAATCCGTTCAAGATTGAGATCAACTGGATGGATGATCCTATTGTAAGAATTCGAATTGTTTCTGCTTCATGATATCAAACAGATAGACACGTTGGTATCGAAGTTGAACAATTCATGATTTATTGCTATAAAACAGCTTTTTCCCAGATGGAAAACCCCTGGTACTCCCAAGTGACACCTCGACTCTACCCGACCACCACAGAATCACCTCCAGTCAATGGTCCTCTATCTGCGATACAACCGATTTTCAGCCAGTTTAGGAGCGACACCTTGAATCTAACTGAAATTCGATCGAAAGCCAATAATTATTTATCCGGTGAGATTTTGATAGAAAAGTTGTATGTTTCAAAGAAAAGTGGATGGAAGATAAGATTTCTATCAACCAATTGAAGTCATGCAGATTGTGTTAATTGTAAAATAATAATAACACAAAATGAATCATTTTCAGCAGCGCTGAGTGCTTTCACGGACAGCAACGACCCAACATTGCATAACGATCCTTGGAGGACAATAATTGACGCAGTGGCACCGACAGTGCAAAAATATTCGCCGGATCTTATTCCACGGATACGACAGGAAATTGAACGATTAGAAGATCTTGGGAATAGATAAATTATAAATTGACGATTGTCAGGAAATGCGTTATTTTTTTAATTTGCTACTCTTGAAGATATAGTAATGAACAAAGTATCCAGCCACCCATGAAGCTTCTAGTGATGGTCCAATTGGAGTGAAATTATGCACAAATAAAGTAATCATCAACACTAAAATATTAATCCCCAAGTTACAATAGGATTGAATCGTTACACGAGTCAAAACCAGGCCTCAAACTTTCATGGGTGGCCAGATACTTTTGTTCGCTGCAATAATTCCCGGCTATCAGATCCATGAAATTCCATTTCAAACAGTCTTTCACGATAAGATCATGTCGATTAGCATAGACTTACGCTAATTTAATTCAAATTTTATTTAAAATCTATTTATTTAAAAGAAAAATAAAACCTCTTCAAACACATGAGAATGTGTGTCATTTGAGCGTGCAACCCCGATGATTTCTATATGTCATTTTTAGATTCGCATGATAAAAATGCTACAAAGTGAGCGGGACTTTTCTAAATGCAATAGATGTTTAAATTAAATTCTTAAAAATGCATGAAATTACTAAATTCACATGAAAATATCTCGTATTGCACTGGCCATCGTTTTCTTCTAAATGAAGCATGAAATAGTTCATTTTTAAACTTCTCGTTTAAATTAAGAAGTTAAGTATTCAAATTGCATCTAAAAATATTCCGAGTCCAAAAATCTGGAATTTCAAAAAATAAGAGGGTAGAGATTGATTTTAGACCATCTCTCTCTTTGTGTGTTATTTCTCTCTTTATAATACTGCAAAAGTAATCGTGCGTCACTTTGCACGTCTCCCAGATTTACGGACCAAGTAATAGTAATTTTTCATAAATACCGCATGAGACTATTAAAACCCGTGAATTACGTTTGCACCAGCACTTTCACAGACAATCGTAATCGCAATCGTTGAGAATTAGCATGTCATTTCACCATTATTAAACTAAAATTAGCACATCTTTCGAGCTAGTGAAATGGCTATTTTAATCAATGTCTAGACGATTCAGAACAAAGCATTGTGAATAATTAAAAAATATTGAATCCGAAGCACGTTTGTATTAAAAAAATAAGGAATGTAGAATCTTTGTGTGGTCAGATATTCGTGGAATTTGAAAATTTGGAAATAAGAGTTTCACACTTTTCAGGATTTACGAATTATTTTTCAAGCTGGTTCTTTGACGCACATGTCCCGTTTTATTTCCAAATTGCCAAATAGCTTCCTATTTCAAACTATCTCCAAGATTTATTATCCCTCAAAATAGAGGATCCAGATCTTCTATCAATTATTTTCAACCTGGGACATCTATTTTGAGAACCCGATATTTTTACTTAAAATGACTCCCGGCCATTTGCGATGCTGTAGCCTCCGTTTATATTTGATGCGGGTGTTTCGGGAATCGTGCATCGCTCCATAGCGTTGCCGTTTATCGTGCTTGAGACCTGAAAATTTCAAATCAACACAGCTCGACTATGTATGTTTCAACTTTTTGGTTATATTACGAAAAGCAGCCGTAGTTATTATCTAACTTACCCTTTCATAATGAGTGTACAGGTTGGAATTCTGGCTTCGCTCCAAATCGTCAGTGATTTCTTTGATGACGTATTGGATTTGAGTGAAAGACGGTCGATCTTGAGGGTTGGCGTGCCAGCACGCGATCATTACACGTTGGTATCTGAACAATTTAACAATTCCATGTTTCAAAATTTTAAACAAATGAAACTCTTCAAATACTGCCAATTGGCTTGAGATATTCGCGTCTAATTATAAAATAAGTTCCAGCTTACAAGGACGGGGGACAGTATTCCGGTATAGGCAGTCGGTAACGGTTCTTGAGCAGGTTCTTGATCTCATGCACGTCTTTCTGCGATCCATAGGGCAGCGATCCTCTCGTCATCAGCTCCCAGGTAAGCACTCCGTACGACCAGACGTCGGATTTTTTGTTGTACTGCAAAATATTCTGTGTAAAGTCTTTTCCCTCAGAATTTCGTCGCAGCAGGTTTGTTGAGAAATTGTACTATTTCACAATCTTGTTATTTTTTGGAATAATAAAAGACGCGTATTTCATACGGTAATTACCCGATTAAGGTCAAGTATGTGCAAAGGCTTGAAAAGTAAGTGGTGGTATTTCATAATCTCAAAAAAAAATATATAGGAGGTTAATACAATTGGAAGGTCAAAATACATCTACGAAAAAGTCACATAAACTTCATAAGAATCTCTGAAACATACGGCTTCGTCTGTCAGCGACTCTATCGCCATCCACCTCACGGGCATGCTCGTGTCTCTTCCTGTCGCTTCGTACTCCATGGTTTCGGGGTCCACCTAAAAATTAGAAAATCACATTTGCTCCTAGAAAGAGAAGTTTCCTAGAAATTTTACACAATTTGAGGGATGTATAATGTTGGTGAAGAGTAAAAGCCTCAACAACTTTTCTATAGAATAAATGAAGTACAAACCGGTCTGCATAGCCCGAAATCAGCCACTTTTACGTCCAAATTTTTGTCCAGCCTGAAATTTTCTATTTTTTTGAAAATTTGAGAAAAAATTCATACATGCAGTTCCTAGCTGCCAAATCTCTATGGATATAGTTTCGCGATTGAATATGTTCCATGCCTTCGGCAATTTGAGTGGCGAATTTTAGGAGGAGACGAAGAGTGGGTCGCTGAAATGAAAACTTATGTCACATGGATTTGCTTGGTAAAATGATAGTTATTCTTTACAGTCGGACATATTGGTAGATTAACAAAAATCGAAAATTGGAATGGCAATGATGTAGTGAATATGTTAAAAATATATTTTTCATAAACTCGCTTAATGAAGTTATGAGTTTTCCCTGACACTCGACGAGGCATAGTAGAAAAATGAATAAACTCACATTCGATTCATCCCTCAGATAGTTCACCAAATCCCCGTTGTGCATGTATTCCGTGACGACTATCGGGGAGTACGAGTGTTTGTACGCAACGCCGATCAACTTTAGAACACGGTCACTGTCGAATTTGGTCATGATTTTTGCTGAAATTTGGGGCATTTCGATTGTAGATATTTGTAATGCGGTCATCGACTGCTGGAGTACGCAGTGGGATTTCTCTCGCTTTCCTCACTAGGTACACTATTTCATCGAAGCGATGAAATAAGTGTCTAGAATCTACATGCGTTCCCTATTCTCAAATAACCTCTTTTTGCGAGCTGATCATAGATACTCTTCTATTTTCGTACCTTCGTTGAAGAAGTCGCGGGCTCTTCCTTCTGGCCGGATCATCTTGCAGGCCACTTGGATAGGGTCGTACCGACGATTGTAGGTACCTAGGTGAACGTCGCCGTAGTAGCCTAAAATTGAAAGATCATGTTTTATAAGAATACCGTATAAAGTCGAAAATAGAAGACATAGGACTTGTATTTTGACTGTTTAGCTCACCTTTACCCAACTGTCTTCCAAGCTCCAATTCGTCGTAGGGAATTTGATATTCTTGCGGAATCATTGAGCTAAATTTTGCTACTTAAAAATAAAATCTAAAAATAGTGCTCACTAATAAGTCGATTCGTATAGATCGTGGTCTCTACTTGGGTCATCAATTCTCGTCATATTAATACCATTGAATCCTAAAACTGCAAAATTATCATCATTTTGTTAATTCAACATAAAGGGAAGGGTTATATTGGCAATTCTCATTATTGATGAAACTGAAATTAAATCATAACATTTTAGGATAGCAAGAAATTAGTAGGGAACTCAAAGATAGATCAACTTATAACTTAAACAAGTTTCAAATCTTACGATTTGAGTGCGCTGAATTTTCCGTCGACGTATTGTAACTGGACGTCTGTTTGGTGCGACGGTACTGGAGGACAGCTTTCTATAAGATCCCCTTTAAAATTAGTGAACAAGCTAAAACGATACCAATTTATCCCGAATGAACCATAGGAATCCAGCGATCAGAAGGATCACGACTACCACGGCGATCGTAGCACCGATAACTCGGTAGAGCCTTAAATTAGCATAGTTTTAGATTAAACTCAATTCTAATAAGAAATGAACATTGAATAGGAATGATATGGAAAAGTTTTGTAACATACTCTAATCTTTTTTATTCATTATTTCATATGTAAAAAATGTCAAAACGAGTTACTAAAATATTTAGCTTACTTGGTATTGCTCTTCTTTTCTTCACCAGTCTCGTCATTCGTGGAAATACTTTCCTCAGATTTGATCGAGTCGAGCCTGATTTCTATCGGAAACTGCATGTTATCACCAAGCTGGCCCATCAGTGAAACGTTTTGGCAACTACGATCGATTTTGGTATCAGCTTCCACTTTGCATTCCAAACTGAAGTCCCATGTCTTCATTATTGACACTATTCGTTGAAAATTGGCCAACTATATTTTTGAATAATGTCTGTACAGAGCAGTGATGAAATTTGTAACCCACTCTTTGTAGCCAGAAAAGTTTAGAAGTGAATCAAATATGTTTTGAGTTCTATCGATACAAGTCAACTATCAAATTTTCAATTAGACTGTCACAGGTAGAAAACTAACAAATGCAAACAAAATGCTCACTGATTGAAATCATGGTACGTCACGCGGCAGATGTCGTTGCACAGTGAAATATATGGCTTCTGAAGGTTCGTAAGATTCTGACCCCAGATGTTCAGCTGCGTCGAGTTGTGATTGATGATGGTCTGAAATCATCATTCTTCATTCATCCAGGAAGATGAGTGCCCCTTAGGTCGACTTTCATGACTCATACTCAAAACTCAGTGTTAGGAATTCGTACGTTTTTCAAGATTTACCTGCTTCAATTGCGGCGGGCATTTGCCTTTAACCGAAGGGAAGCAGTCCTTCTTGTTCTGCTCGATGGATCGTTCATCTCCACTCTTCGCACACCATGCGCATCCCATCGGGTCGTTGAAGCCTCCATCGGCAAGGTTATGGCAGGACGGATACAGGTCGTGGCAGGTGATTTTGGTGAGAACGATCTGAAGATGGTTTTGATGATCATCTTCTTTCGGATTCAGTATAAGCGTACCTGCGACCCATTCGAAAGGAGCACAGCCTTATCACTGGACTGGGTTATCGCGAAGTCTGATTGTGGCTGAGTCAGCACTTGCCACACGATGTTTGCAGGTCTTGAAGCACCAGACCTGCTGATCTGAATTTTAAACGTCTTTTCTGGTGGCATTGGTAAATCTGTTACTCGAATAACTCTGTTTTCCTGTTTATCCAGTCCAGACAAAAAGTAAGCCTCGGGCGTTGGGATGAGATTCATGGCGACGTCGAAGACTGTGGGGAATATCGCCTCCACCGTGCCAGGAATCTTCTTGTAATTCTCTAGCCACCCGAGATTATATGATTCCGCACCATATGCGCTTAATTGGCAGTTGTCGTATCTGAGCGACTCGCTCTAAAATCATATCGTCAATAGTCTTAGAGTTACGTGCCAAAGTTTTACCCCGCCGTATTTGGAGCAGGGAGTGGGGTGGGAGTTTGTTGCATGCGTGTAGATCCAGCAGTTTTGCATATTTTTTGCATCCCAAACAGTGGTGTTTCTCTCGAATTTGCAGTCCTTAAAAATAAAATTTAGTAGATCTTCTTTGCTTCTGAATACTCTCATTCAGATACATTTAGCGCACTCGATGTTATCACAAAGAAAGAGTTATAAGTTATGTTAACCAAGTGAAATCTCAACTTACTTCAGCAGCATGATAATCGGTGTCCTGACAGATGTTCCATGTCGCCTCGATCTTCTCATTGACGGTCGTCATCGGATACGTGCACACCTCAAAATGATCAGGAGTTTTCACGACTACGTGCAAGGTGTCCGTGGATTCCTGATAGGATGCGCTTTGTAGAGCTAAGACGTCTAAAATGTGACGATAAGCAAAAAAAAATCATCAGAGAATTCCGTACTGTCTCCTCCGCAATCCAATGTGATCGAAATTCGCGAATACAATTCGAAGGTTTCATCACGAGAGCAAACCCTAAAATGAGTTCACCTTTTGAAACTAAAAATCAATTATTTACCTAGTAATCTTTGGGAGAGTGGAGTTGCTTCCAACCTTCCGCTTTACCAACGAATAGGGCTCATTAGGCTGATAGGTCGAGCCGACAAAGAACGTGAAGTTGTTCCGCTCGAATCCTAACACGCTCATATGGTTGTCGAAAAAATCTGATTCGTGGGAGACGTCGAGAGGTTGCAGAATCCTGTAATACCAATGCGCTGATAAACTAACGAAATAGCAGCAAATATGGACCTTTATGTCTGGATAATTTGAATTTCAAGCTACCAAATTACTAAGCCCACCCTTCATCCTGAGCCTTGTATCTGTATATCGCTCCGTGTGGCTGATTGTCATCTCCCATTATCACGATCCTCAGCATGATCTTTCCTTCGACGGAAGTTTGGACGGCGGACGCAGCAAGAATCCCCTTGGGTGTGATAGTCTCATCCTTCAAGATAAATTCGAATCTGGAGCAGGATGAATTTGGGCCGGAGGCGGTGCACATTCTGAATTTTTTTTTTCGATATTTCAGTATTATTGAACCTTTCAAAATGATTTTTAATTTCATTGATTTAGACGTTTCCCTTTTTATTCAAAATTATCGTCTGAAATGTCACATGATCTCCATCACCGAAAATGTCTGTCCTTTATTTCCCCATTTAGGCATTCGAAAGCGTGCGAAATTACCCGCAATTTTGCCCGTCGCAATAGAAAAGCGTCGTGGGGGAGAAGAGTTTGAGCTCGTGAAATACGTCCCGCTGCAGGAAAGGCAGTTTGATCACGTTCGAGACATCCTCTGGAAAAAAAACAACTATACAATTTACAAACATGACCATTTTTACTATTAATCCGTCCATTTTGGTCCGTCTTGTACAGGAATATCCGGTCTTTAGTGGCCACTGCTAGCGTGGAATAGCCATACGTCGTACCGATGATCTGAAAAAAGCATAAAAGT
The DNA here is from genome assembly GCA_964036155.1 of Diploscapter coronatus. Classification (NCBI taxonomy): domain Eukaryota; kingdom Metazoa; phylum Nematoda; class Chromadorea; order Rhabditida; family Rhabditidae; genus Diploscapter; species Diploscapter coronatus. The sequence continues at coordinate 2,309,538 of OZ038423.1, forward strand.
GAAACCTTTTACGTTTCACAATTATTATCATCATAAAATTAATAGCTTGAATGAATGGCGGAATAGGGTCATATCGTCAAATAAGTTTATGATAACAACTTGTTGAGTTTTGAAATGATTTCTACCTGCTCATTCTGGTTCTCCAGCTTTAGCACGGTTGGATAGACGGCTTCAGCGAGTTGGGCGAATATTAGCACCAAGAATATGGGCAGAAGCCGGCCGACCTGCGGCCGCCGTGGAGCGAGGCTCAAGCAACTCATCGACGCGGACGCATCTGACAAAGCAGGGATGCTCCTGAAATTTTCGAATCGTTGAATGAGTTTCAAGAGTTGAGAGGTTTAGCGATAAAAATGTAAACAAAATGATGGACCGAAAGTGGGTGATTGAGAAAATAGAATTTAAAAAGAAGATAAATTGGATAAGTTTTAAAATTGGCGAAGAATAAACATGAAACCTTACGATTATTGGACCTGGTGGTGGTAGGGGTTATAATACAAAAAAGAATTATTTTATTGTAGATGACCGATAACTCGAAACGAAATAAATAATGCAAAAATTTGAATATGCAAAGTGTGCAATTGCGTATTTACAAATAATCGTCACGTTCATTCATTAAATAGATGAATTGTCGTAAGGTTTGCTGCAAACAACGTATCAAAATTGCGTTTCATTTTTCTTTGCTCCAAGTTGTCGATCATTAGCAATAAGAAACGATCAATAAGAAGCTATATTTTTCGGCAAAAATTTCATAGGTTAAACAATAGCAAAATAACCAGTCAGATAGAAATTTGACAGAAACAAAAACAGTTCTTCAGTAATGATGGGGGATTATCCCTTTTCCGCTAATCTATCAATGAACGGGATCATGAAGGAATGAAAAATGAACGACTATTTTCAGACGCATGACTACGCTTATCAATGTCTAGAGGCAGAGACGCAGAATAGTTCACCAGAGAAGGAATTATTAATGAGGGATATTGATGGGTCGATAGTTAGCCTAAATTTGGCAGATATATGATTTAGAGAGTGCATATTTTGCAAGAGTGCTAAGTACACAGCTTCAAAGACACAAATTAGTTAACTTTTCAAATGCATGATATTTCAGAAATTTTCAAGGATTAAGAGGAAAAAATCTTGCAGTTGATCTTCACTCACCTATGGACTCTTTCAAATTCACTAAGTGCTAGTTTAGTCTGCCTCTTTTGGCAGACATAAATATAAAACGGTCCAAGGCCATTGCGCGAACACAGAGTAAGGGAAACATCGCGCAACATTCGTGGAAAGGAGAGAAATTTCTACGAGGCAATTCCTCAAACGAAAATCGATGCGAATCGTGTTGAAATCGGGTGTTTGGAAAAAGTGGAACCAATGTAGCTATCAATTTAGAATACATAACATAATCAAATGCGTAATTGAATAGTCATAGTTTTGGATCAAGCATAAATTATGATAAATTACCACTCATCAGATTGTGGAATAGTAGGAAGAAGATGAGTCAAATTAACATTTCAATTGAGACATATTTTTAAAAATAGAGGAGTTTATATAAGTATAATGATGTAAAATATCGACTTTTACTGGAATAAAACAATAAAAACTATAGTGATGTCGTCATATCAATGTCATATTGTCATCGAGATGAAAATTATTCTAACTTTCAGGAAATGTATACCTAATGAAGTGAAAATAAATTATTATGAATTCTTTCCCACTAAATTCACACGATAACTATAATTGACAAACGAAATTTGTCATCAATTCAAATGAAACATATTCAATAACGATAAATTTTCAAAAATTTCAACCTGAACGTTTTTTCCAAAGGAGTATCAATTACAACTCTTGTCTTCTTCAAGTGATTGAGTGGTTTTGACCGTGTCAAGCGAATTGTAAAAATGAGACGAAGAATCGGAAATAGCGATGATTCATGTGCCAGTTTTGCAGAATCCCCTTGTAATTCGAAAGTCTAATCAGCAGTCAGCAATCAACTTTAATCATTATCGGTGATAGTCGTGAAGAAGTGCGGGTCTTAAGGCGAATACTACGAAACTTCTCACGGTCAATTAGTCATATTTTGGTATTCTAGCAAGTTATAAGATCAGTTTTAGAGATAAGCTATGCCTCAAAACCTCTGAAGATCAATCTGCCAAAACTGAGTGATTGTGACTGAGGATGTGTTTCATGATTTTGAAGATTTTAGGAATATGATTTTCAGTGATAATGTGCGTATATCAGATCATAGTCAATATCAGTTAAAATTCCAGGTACTTCCCAAAATTGCTTACTCATTTGTCCTAATCTTGTAAATGTCAGCCTATCAGCAGTCAGAGGGAGTCATACAACCTTGACAGGTACAACTTGCAAAATATTGTGAAAAATTTAGCAATTGAATAAGATTCAAGATTTTCAAAAATAATTTACTAACTAGTAGATAATGTAGACTGTCCATTGATAGCTACAAAACTTGAAGACATATATTTTTGAAACAATCAAATTGAAAATATTCCGAGGAAATGACATTATATGATGCTAAATGGTAGATAAAATCTACACACTTTCTGCAGGTTTTCAAACTCAAAGTTCATCGAAGAAATTAAATATTCTAAACGTTTCTCAAATCTATGCCTAAATAAGTGACTAGAGATTTTTGTCAGAGAAAATTTAGAGCATCGATAAAACAGTGCTAAAGGTGCGTATCGCTCTCTCGCAAAATCGACCTTATCAGTTTACAAAAATTCTCAAATCAGGGACAATGAAAACTGATATCAGAATGATTGCAGAAAAGTGAAAAAAAAATAGCGCTTCAATTTTAGAGGAGAAAAGAAAAGACAAAGAAGTTTAAGCCTAACAAGTTGAAATAGCGCTAGTTTTTAATCGAGGAAAAGAAGAAAATAGTATTTTAATTTGAGAGAAATAAAAAATAACAAAAGAGTTAACGCGTAATGATAATGAACGAGAAATATTGTTGAAAATCGATTGAGAAAAGAAAATGACGAGAGGAGTTTTCCCGCGTGACGATCAAAACTAACAATTGATTGTTTCGGGAAGAATGAAATCATTTTCATTTTGATCAAAACATTAAATAACGTCCATTAGAATCATATATTTTGGTAACTTTAAAATACATTTAATGGATTCTGAATATCCCGAGAACTCTGCTGGCAAAGAGCCATGATTATCGCAATCATGTTGAAATTGACGGCGTCACGAGTATTTTTGATGTTGAAAGAAGTGTTAGCTAGAGAAAATGGAATGTCATCATGATAAGATAAAGGACAAAGAGCAAATATGATTCTGATCTATGATACTCTATATTTAAAAGAGTCAATTGGGAGCATAAACTAATGCATAGAATTTCCAATTAATTCATACAGGTGATGTTTTTACGATTCGATTATTCAAGTGAAAATAAACGTAATGAGAAAATGATTTGATGATATCAATCAAATATTTATCAAAATGGATAAATTTGAAAAGCTAATTAAAAATAATCAATGTTCTAACGAGCAAAAAGAGACCAGATAGGTTTTAAAGTCAGCCGGGAAACACGTTTCCCCTGCAGTCCGCAGTTCAGCCGACCGGCGCCTGCTGCGTTTCGCTTGACAATCGATCGATACAAAGAGCATATCTTTGCAGAAGGGGAATAGAAGAGACGAAAAGAAACCAAAGGAATTTGGAGAGGTTAGAGAGAATGGGACATAAATGATGGGAAATAAACTATTGGAGAAATCGTCTGTAATTTATGATTCAAACAAGGCGATCTTGTTAGGTAAAATTTCAATGGTTAAAATAGAAAGTTTTATCTTTATATAACTCTTGCTTATGAAAAAAATGATGATAGTAAAAATCGATAGAAAATAAACTCAAAATTGTAGGTATTTCGAATCAAAGTGCATTTACGAACATTATATGTTTCTAAGATTAAAGTAAAGAGCAATTTCTTTTGAAAAAAACAAACGATCCTAGGTCCAAATGTAGACATGAAATATTGAAAATAGAAATAAAAATCGATAAAACTGAAATCAAAATCAAGGAGAAGAGTGTATATTTGCGTACGGTGTGTGCTCGCAGAAATGTGCGTGTCTCGATTCGATTTGCGAGGCGCCAAGTAGATAGTGCAAGAGAAGTGATAAAAAAAAGCGGTCAGAACTTGGTCACAGGATCGTTTTCGATAGCGAAATAGCGCAGATATCAATATTTTCAAAAATATCACTTCATTCCTCAATGATATGCTAGGTTTCAGGATTTTTAAGAATAATTTGAAAATCAATTCCAACAATAATGACATGACCATAAGAGCAATCTTCAAATTGGTAAGGCAATATAAAAGTTTTATGATTTTCAAGGCAGCATCCAGCATCAAAATTCATACACTACAAAATTCGTGAGAGTTAAAATCACGAATTGAAAGACCAATTTATTCAGAGAATGCGAAACAGTGCAAAAAGCATCATCACAATCAAGAAATCGACACTCATCTCACTCATGCCTTCTCAAATTGATGACGCAATCGCCTAGCCATCTTCGCCAAAACTGCATTTGGCAATGTGAAAATAAACAGCCTTTCAATTTAAAAACACCCCCTATAAAATCAATATCCACGAAATTGGCTGAATGTTTGAAACTCTGTCGTCCTTTCGCGAGGTTAAAGAACCGGAAACGAATTCGCCCATATAAAGCAAAAGGTCTATTCTTCGATTAGCTTCAGGTTCGTGGATGGATGTATTAGAAAACAGCTTTTGGCAGCAGAAGCAAGGCCATAGATAGGAGAAGAGAGGGGAGAAAATGAAGGATGAAGGAAATAGTGTGGGAAAGAGGAGGGCAGAGAGCAGGAAAGGGATGAAAGAGGGAAGAGAAAGAATAAAAACGAGAGAGAGAGAAGGAGAAAAATACACGTGAAGGAATGAGAGAATTAGGATAACACATGAGAAAAACTGGAAATAAGGAAAGAGATAAGTGATGAAGGGCCAGAGACGCAGAGACACACGAAAAATGCCCGACGGCGAAATCAGAAGGGTACCCTTAGAGAAAAGGAGAACCCTCGTAAGATTGAATTTTGAATATATGCTATATGACATTGTGGGAATCCACGCCAAGAGGAGAATGTAATGATGGCGTCATGAAATTTTGAAATATGATAAATTTAGAGGCTTTGAATATTTATGATGTGTTTCACAACTTTGCTGATACGAGAAAAGTTTTTAGAGATAGTATATCTAAATCCTGGTCCTTTATGAAAATATAAATGTTTCAAAGTTCAATATCTCTCAAGTAGCGAATAAAAATTCGTTGTAACGGTGGAAAGTATAAGCGTATCAAACATAAAACGAACTTTATGAGAATTAAAAATTCAGAAAATTGTTCGCATGAGCTGTGTATTTCTGCTCTTCTAATTTAAACTAATTGCAAATTCGGAATTTTTCTCGCAGGCGAGCATTTTTAATTTTGTTCCAATTCTACAAATTGGCAGGTTCAACTAACTGACATTTCAAGCGTGTGTTAAAACAAAATAACTGAAAAATGCTTTAAATAAAAGTAGCTGAAACATGAAATATGTGCAAAGTGAAAATTTTAAGAAAAACACTCTTTGACTAAATGAGATGAAAAAGTAATCTGATTTAAATAAAATTTGGAATGCATTAAAATAAGATTTCTCTTAGAAGTTTTCCAAATTAAGAAAAAATTAAGCTGCGTTCTCTCTGATAAAACTAAATTGAAAATGTCCTCTAGTGAGAAGAAATACTAAAAACGCGCTCCAATAAGAAAATTTCGCGCTCCATTGCAAAAGAGGAAAAGCCAAAGAGCGACGTGGTGTGTGGGGGAATAAACATTTTGAGAAATGCTCGAAAAAAGAGAAAAAAAACGCATGAAAACGGGCGAAGGATGAATGCACAAACAAATGAAATGGGCTACGAAATCAATACACATACGCCCAGATTTCATTCCTTCATTTAAGGTTAATGAAACAAAAATAAATATAAAATTTTATCATACAACTCTTATAGATATAATGATATCATCCCTTTATTAACGGTTTATGAAACAGAAAATAAATGTCAGAAGGTATTCAAACAAAAATAATACAAAATTTTATATGAAACGTCGATATATCTAGAAGATTTGTTTTAAGATCTGAATTGTATCTTGCTTAGCTATCAGAATTCAAGTTATTCAGAATTTCCTGAACAAAATTTTGAGCCATTTTTTTTCTAAATGAAATGTTCAACCTCCAACTCCTTAACCGTTGCATCAATCCGACTGCTCACGATGCTCCTCAATCCAGGTATCTCGGCCGACTTCCTTAGCGTACTCACACTAGAGTAATGCGACTTGGCTTTGTCTTCGATTTGGTTGAATTTCTGCAAAAAAATAATAAAAGTTGGGCTATTTGGACTTGTCGTAACAACGCGACATGAAAATGACGCGACTTGTTTTTGAAAATGTCACGATATGCTCGTTGTAGGGTATATCTGATCTGGCATTATTCCAACATAAATATTTCATTAAAACACGTCGCCACATTTTCAGAAACAAGTCGCGCTGTTGCGACGAATCCAAGTTTCCCAAAAGTTACCCAAAATCTGAATCAGAATTTATGGGGGTTCGAAGAATTACAAGTGACACCAAACCGAGCCAAGCACAGACCTTATATTACATGGTTTCTTCAGTAGAAGTCCAGGGTCTTCTATTTTAGACTAAGGTTTTTCCTACCTCCAAAACTTGCTCGTGAAGTCTGACCAGCTTCGCGATTTGACTCTCGACCAGTGTCGAAGGCTCTGTCTGGGTCCTCGTCCCCGGAATTTTGATCATCTCTTCGAAACTAGAGGAAGTAGCAAAATATCCACTAGCATAAGGATTATGATTGGATCCATTTCGGTTCGTCTCGATTTTTTCCTGAAATCAGACTTAATCCTAAACTTTACGGTTGAATTAGGAAGTTACTAAATGACGAACTGACGAACTATATACTTAGAGATAGAAAAATTAGACTAGAATGAAAGAATTGAAAGAAAATATGTAAGAAAAGAAATAATCCGTTATTTCATCACGAGTATTTTCCTCAGAATTACCACAAGCTCATCGATCCTGATAGCGTCTCCAGGCTGGATGCAATTCTTCATGCAGCGTTGCTCGTTTCTAAGCTATAAACATTTGTATAAATTAAAATTTTGCAGCTGTACGATCGGTGTGATTACAATTTGTTCATGTATTTTGGCATTCTAATATCATGAAATTTATTTTAAAATAATATTTAGTCATTCTCAAGTGTCACACCTTAAAGATATAGCAGTGTGGAAATAAGAAGATTAGCTAACTTCTTCTATTCCCGCCTACGAGTTATTCAAGTTGCGAGATATTCGAATAGCCTAAACTTTCACCTGATCAATATAAATGTCGGGAATTGTGTTCGTCAATAATGGCACGAGTTCGCCCGACGAGTCGTAGGCGAGATTGTTCTCCTTCAGAGCAGACTTGGACAGGGCCAATTCGGCGACGGGGAACTCGAGGAAGCACTTCGTGCAGAGCGACACCGGCACGTTGACTGAAGCCCTTGGTTGCGGTTGTGACTCGATGGCTGGAGTGGAGATTCGATTGATGTGATTATATTGACTTGATGAGCTAAACTGCCCAGAGTTCCCAGAGTTCGAAGGACCTGCTTCAGCCGGACCGAAGTCGTCCTGAGAATATTAAAGGCGTATTGTTGGATTGATAAGATAATGCTATATTTCGAAGAAAAAAACCAGGTGTATGGGTGAACTAATCGGCTATTTAGAAACCTCAAGTCATGCGAAACAGGGTGAAGAATAGTAGGGAAAACGACTCTTTCCTCACACTATTTCGCATCGCTTAGGGGCTTGAGGTTTCCAAGTTGTCAATTAATCCAATTTCAATCAACTTAGCTAAGAATCTTGATCAAATATAATATTTTTGAAAGGCCATTTGATTAATTTGTTATAAAAGAAATAGACCTTCAAAGTAGCTAAATCAATTTCAACAAATCTAACCAAAAATTTAATAAGTTTCCTTTTTTAAATTTCTTACCCTCATAATCACAGGTTCTTGCTGTTCCTCAGGTTCGTCGTGAGGAAGTCTGCTTTCAAGCCCATTGTTTCCAGATTCGTCTTCTTCGAAGGTGCCCTCTAACGCGGCTATGGAACCTGCAAAAATCATCAACTTTCGATATTTCTCTAATTTACCCCAGTAGTTGTCTGCGGCTGTTCAACGTCAACGCCTGCACTGCAGGGCTGTAAATGTCTAAACACGCGCGTGTACACGCATAATGAGACAGTGTGTCTTTTCGAGAGAGAGAAAAGATCATGCCTTCCATGCTCTCTTGAAAATCCACACTATTTCATTATGCGTATATACTCGCGTGTCTAAACATGTACACCCCTACTTTGTACTTTTCAATCGTAAAGTAAAGCTAGGGAGTGTAGGTGAAACATAGAAAGAATGAGAAAAAGAGATAATGACGCTGAGCAGCTTTCGACAAATACAGGAGATACTTTAGAATGGCAATTTTGAAACCATAACCCCTCAAGCCATGCCAAATAGTGGGGGAAAAGAAACCCATACCTTCCAATACCCTCCCCTAATCATGCACTATTTCGCAATAGCTTGAGGAGCTTATGGCCTTCCAAATAGCCCTTTAGAATTGCTTACTCAACAAGGTGTAGTTAACGGTCGCCTCTCTGAATGTTCCTCCCTTGTCGCATTTGGGACACCGGATTGCCTTCGGTTGACAAGTCGCACAAACCGTATCACCACAAGCACCAATCATCGGTTTACGCTTTTCCTGGTCTAAAATTACATTCTAAAAAATCAATAAAAAGTCGGTTCCAAGAAAATTCGTCTTCAGCTATTCATCAAACTCACGATATTTTCAGCTGTCTCGAATTTTCTTTCGAAATTTATCAATAATCATCACTTTCTTTAAGAGTTCTGTAAAATAAACTTACCATAATGAAGCGTGCACCTGGGGCAGGTCAAATAACTTGCCATTCTCTAGAAAAATCTAAACAGGAATGAATAAGAAATGAGAAATAGCAAGCTTATCGATCAACTTTATGGTTATTGCGTTCGAATGAATCAATGGAATAGAATTCTGAAGAATGAGTGATATTATGAAACAGACGGGCAGACGAAAAATACGTATTTCTGACGTAAAAATTGAATATTTTGTACAAAATTTGTTTTTCTAATATGATTCGTAATATTTCAAATAATTTATGAATCAACTATATAACAAGTTTCTATATGGTATTGAGAACCTCAATATACAGTACAAAAATTATGAGTGATCAATATTTATTTTTTTAAAATGAAAGTCCGTAAATTGGTCATAATTTGCAATTGATAATGTCATCTTCTTCGCCAAAAACATAGCACTTTATCAAGGACTCCTAAAAAACGCATTTTTATCGATCGATTTCTGTCTACGCTCGTTATCATTTCTATATAAAATTCGACACCAGAGAAGTGTTTCGAAATTGGCGCCGAACTTTTTGCAGAAAAAAACTTAAAACTCGACATTCTTTCAGAAATTTTAGGTGATATGATAATTTTACCTGATATGGAAGAAGGCTTTTGACTGTCTGTTGAATCATCGCTTTTCACGGAAATATTATCGCTCTGGATCGGGAAGAACTTCAGGTCGTTACTTCCAGACTGAAAATTTAAAAATAATACCAAAAACATTTTTTTTTAATTCGGGCAGCTTGAAATGAGTGGGTATTGTCGATGGTCTATTACTTGAAACAAAATACAAGGCAAGAAAATTTTAGCGTGCTGTTTGCAAATGAATAGACGAAATTTTATCGATTCGAATAATGACTTTGACGACTGCTTGATATTACGCAATGCACACTTGGCATATCCGAATTTGCATCATTTATTTGGTCTCAAATAATCGATCATTAACAATACAATCATCACATATGCAATAGTTAGGAAAATGATTTTTGTCCCTACAATCCTACTCTTTCTCATGCAGCAATACACTTCTTTTCCAATTGCCAAAATTTAACCCACCTCAAACTTTTCTTTGGCCATAACGCTATGACCCTTATGCCGCTGTTTGATGCATTTTCTACAGACTAGGGATGATTCGTACTAAAGTCCAGAAAATTTCAACAAAAATTAAACAAACTTTGAAAATACCATAACAGCTATCGTCTGCGAGGTCGTTAAATCGTCGGCCTCTAATAATTTCACGCCGGTTTCAGTGATGTTAAATATACCATTTTGCAATCCACAAGTCATACAGGTGTAATAATGCCTTCTTAATCGACTACATACTGGGCATAGTGTTAGAGGAAGACCCGCTATATCAAATGCATTGATTTTGTTCGATCAACAAACTTGATTTTACTTGAAATTTGACCCGATACAGTGTTCAACTCCGTCGTGTTGGGTCGTTCTTCTTTGTCTTGTTTTAATCGTTGCTTGATTATTGAGAGGTTTGCTGAGACTATCGGTATATATTTAGATATATAATTTAGGCTTTTTGTAAAGCTCATCCACTGTTACGTCATCAAGGCTTATGGTATAGGACCAGGAGTAGGGTTTGGTAGGTCGTATGTTGCTTTCAAGTGATCAGCTCGTAGAATAGGTTGTTTTGACTGTTGAACCTATCTGGCTTTACCCTAACCTAGACTAGTTAGATGCGTGGATGAACTTTACAAATAGATGAACGGATAAACTATGAAAGAAGCCGATAGTTTAGAAAGAATCACCGATCATATCGAAATTCAATAAGTGCATATCGAAGGCTCTTTCTCGACGGCAAGATGGGCATCTTGTATCGCCTGTACTATGGCTGAATTTTCTTCATTATTTTCAATAGCTACATGCTTGCCGATAGTATTGAATTATTCAATTTCGAAATCATTTGCACAAAATTTTAAGACACGTCATCTTTAAACGAATTACTTACAGCCCAAAGAAGCACTGTTCACAAACTGAATGGCCGCATAGATTCGAGACGCATGGTCTATGTCGCATTTCATCTTAAATCATCATCTTCAAACTTGTACTCCAATTTGAGATTACCATATTCGCTAAGACATACGACGCATGATAGCGGATCTGCCATTCGTTTCAATCAATTTGAAATCTTATCGAATAAAAATATTTCGAGCTACAATAGTCATAAATATGGTTGATAAGTCTGACCTGGAACTGCTTTCGAAACACCAACCTTCGATCTTAATCAATTTGTATATACTCAACCAATTTATCGATAAGGGCTCAAAATGCAGCGTTCAATAATGGAGCGTCAATACATCCAAAATGATTATTATTTGATGATAAGGGAGAAGTACCCTATAAATTGAGCCTCGATAACAAATAATCTTGTATGCACTTGTCAGTTATACGTAAGAATTGAACTATTTCGGCACGCCCATACGAGCTTTTCGATCAAATGATTTGAGCAATCTGGAAAGGTAGTCTCAGTAGTTAAATTAGATCATGCAAAATAGTATGGAAAAATATGTTTTCCAAATCAAGCCTAAACTATTTCACCTTCAACGATGCTGCGATGTAACTATTTCCACCAAAATGATAATGATTTATTCGAAAACGAGGAATAAGTTACAAGATCAACGCGAAATTTGGAGATTCGTAAATATTATGAAGGAACTTTTGACGTGAACTTAGAAAGAGGGAGGCGAGCAGAGTCCGATGTCACCACAGATTTTATCGGCTGATTCGTGTTTCTTGACCTGTAACTTCGATGTTAAGATGTGTGTTCAAGTTTTTGCATGTTTTGAAGAACACTTGTTATCAAATGTTCTCGATCATTCATAATTTACCGCTTATATCTTGTCAAAAGTCATAAATTTCGTATGCTTCAACACTTTAGAAGATCTTGTCAATATTTACCTCAAGTGTTCCCGATGATTCATAACTTATAACTCGTATATTATCCAAGTTGAATGCACTTGGTGCGTTTTATCGTGATTTTACATGATCCAAGATGATATTTAGTACAAACGTTAAACGGAATTCAGATCGGTCTTCTTCAAATAAAACAAAAACCTTTACCATCTCAATGATTTCGTGGAGATTCTTCTCGATGATTTTGACGCAGGTGTCCACGAGGAACGCAGGCACGTCCTCTTTGCAGAAGTCGTCAATGGCCTGAAAATTCATCATTCAAAATTCTCGATCTGAAATTTTTTTCCTATTTTAGTTCCCAACTTTTTTCTTCACCTCTACTTTTTTATAGTCCCTAGTCTGGAGTTATTTGCAGCAAAATTTAGCTGATAAGCTCCATAAATTTGAATAAAAATCCTCCAGACTCTAGATTTTACAATGACTTTTCCCCTCGATATTTTTTTTAGAAAAGATGACGGAAACTATGATGGGAGAAAATTAGGGTAATTCGTTACTTCGCTACCCATAAGTCAAAATATAGGGCAAGGTAGGGAACGATTATTTTCCCCACACTATTTCGTAGGTTGCGAAGTAACGAATCATCGAGGTTGCCCACAGAGGTACTTTTCCAACTGACCTTCTCAATGTCTCCCTCGTGCTTGATGATGTCGTCGACCTTGGACACGAAGTGCTTGCAGAGTCCGCACAGGGGCTTCGATTTAACGGAGGATTTAGCAGAAGCAACAGCGACAAATGCAACAACAGCGATCAGGACCAAGAATTTCATTTTCTAAAGGCGATAACTTTTTTAATTACGAAATTTCAATGTAAAAGTATCGCACTCAATAAGGAAAAACAATCGCTTTCCAGAAAATTAAAAAAAAAAACCTATAATTTCTGAAAGACATGTAAAATATCAAAGATGTATCGCAAATCAATAGAAAAGTAGGAAAAAAACTTTTGAAATGATGAAACCTCTAGACAGACCAAGTGCACAAAACGTATGTTTATGTCCAAAGCTGCTGCGAGAATTGGTTTATATTCGGTCGGAAAACGCTTATGTCGGAAGAGTTTTGCAGCAAAAAGTCACAAAGTGACCGATAACACAGAATAAAATCATTCAATTATGCGTTGATGCGTTGGATGCGTGGGGTACGGGGTCAAGTAAACAAGAAGTGGCTAAATGTGCCACTTATCGATAACGACAACATCGATTTTGGCAGTGTCATTTTGAACAACCTGCTCTCGTACGTCAGCGAAATTGATCATTTTTGCCCTTCGTAGTCCATGCCTACTCTACACCCAGACAGATTCACTTACATTACACATCCATTTTTAGGAGAGGGAGTAGGAGTGTAAGACAGATGTAAATAAAAAAAAGTGGGCGCAAAATACAGGAGATCGTTCATTTCTACTGTTGTCAAAATTTTCAAAATATTATCGAAGCAATGAATGGACAATATTTGAGCACCGTAAAAAACGCTCACGAAATCTTCATCATACTGCAAAATCAAAATAATTCTCATTTTCAGTCCCCCGCATTTCTGAAGAAATTTACAAGTTCATGTTTCGAAACTTAATTTTTTGCGACCTTACCCTGTCTTATCGATGCTTACTAATCATTGTGTGATATACTTGGAAATTTGGTTTTTTTTCTTGCTTATATTAAAGTGCATTACTGATAATATTGCATAAAAAATAGAATCTATACAATTTCCTGTTCAAAAGTTAAGGATTGGGCGGGTTTTAAAAGCGCACGCACACGACACAGAATATGCTGACCAATCTTACTATAATCAAATTTCCTTCCGATCATATAGCTTGACAATACGTAAAACTTCAGGAAGTCACTCCACCAAATTTGTCTTGATAACAGCGTATGCAAATATTAAGGTTTAGTCATTTGTTGAGTTCTAATGTTAGTCAGAGATCTTGTGCTTAAAATTATACCCCAGTTTCAAAAGACGTCGTCAGAATGAATAAAAGAGGCGCCAGATCAGTCTGACTTCCCCTCCCGCTTCATTAATTTATTCGAGGAAATATCAACGCTTCTAGTATCATATTCAAATTAAAGATGTCTACATTTTCATATAAAATAAAATTCAGACCAATGACTCGATTCACGCTCGACCAGTTAGCGAAGCCTCAAGCAGTTACGGAATCGGCTGCTGTGAATGTTCAGCAGAATCAGAATCCCGTGCCACAAAATGACGAAGCACGTCCAACACGTTTACCATCTTGTTTCTCGAAGGCATGGTTCTATGGGAAGGTAATCACGAGAGTTTTCGTATGATATTGAAAGCACTCGAACTCATTCAGCTGATCTACCTCCTACTGTGCTTGTGGTACCTCGGCCAATTCACCAGCCCCTTTCTCCTCCTCACAATGGTCTACCCGTCGTGGTTCTCCATCATCTGTAACCTTGCCGGCTTTATTTTGACGGTATGAAAATGCTTTAGGCTTCAATCGAAAATTATGACTTCAGGGAAGTTATCTGAAGTTCACCAGTGCTATCGCCGAATCAATGAAGAAGCAGAGGAACCTCCTGGTCAAATACGTAGGAACAAATTTGTCTTTAATTTTGAAATGAAAATTTTAGGGATTTCTTGTGGCACATTGGAACGTTATGACTATTGGTTCGGCAATGCTCATTTATCGTAAGGTTTTTTAGAAAACAAAACTAAGCTTTGTATTTTAGTTTGTCGTCAAAATCCGGGTGCGTTCAGTAGCAACGTATCGAAACCTCATGAATGCCCATCGTACAATGCTCTAATCTCGTTGGTGTTTTTCACCTTTGGTAATATTCGACAACATTGTTTTTGAAATTCATTATCTTTTTTCAGCAGTAGACTTTGTCACCTATAAAATTCTCGTGGCTTTCCTTGCCTACCGTAATGTATTAGGTGCTTCTGATTTTCCAACTTTTGATATGATGAATTTTTAGTCGCGAACCCTCAAACGGCGACCACAGAGGACCCCGAACCACTTCTGAGCCAGTGCTAGGACCCAATCCGACTGTGAGAACTATCTGACCAAGATGAATCTCAATTTTCATTTGCGGGTAATACTGCCAAATTTGATCATATGAGTCTCTACTATCATTGTGAATATACAAATATCTTCAAGTTATTATAGTATTTTTTAAATTTAAATTATAATGTAATGTAATGAAATTAATGACAAAGTGCACACTCTACATGTTTTTTTTACAAAATATCGTTGAATAAATAATTGATGATTTGATAAACTTCTTTTTAAGCGCAAGGACAGTCATTTCCTTCACGATATCGATTAGAACTTTGCTTTCTAATAATTTCATGCTAAATATTCGTAACGCTTGTTTATATTCTTCTTCTTTCCCCAAAAAATGCTTATTTTTAACACTCACTTCCGCTTTATCAGTTCTTCATCAAGCCAATCAATAAACTGGGAATGAGTAAAATTCGTCGGGTTCTTACTAAGCTGATAAAGACATGGCACTAGTGCTTTCGCGCTTTTCTTTCATTCCAACTACAACATTTTCAGAATCGATTATTCTCAACTACGGATGGTGGGCCAGCCAGGTACTTTAGAAAACAGTCCACTAACATCACAAACTAGTGATGCTGCTCAGCAAAATGGTAATACCATCTTAAATTTTATTTTGACTTCAATTTACAGAAACAGAAACTAAACTGAAGCAACTTTCGAAACAAACTAATTCAGTATCAGCGAGTTCAACACCAAATACTGCTGAATCGAAGCCTTCAACACCATATGCTGATAGTAGTGATTTTCTTGGGACTTTGTCATATTAATTTTTTTAGCAGATGACAACGATAGAAATAAAAGTGGGAATAATCAAGCCCCTTCAAGCACACCAGGAGATGGTGGACCGGAAATTAAGATCGAACACAAATCATCATCACAAAATCAACCTGGAGGATCCGATTCAGTCCCATTAATCCACAATCAGACCGGCGGAAAGGGGAAAGTACGAAGTCCAGGAAGTGCAGGAGCAGCAGAAATACAGCTGCCAAAAGAGGACCGAGATTGTAAGTATTGGGTGAGTTAAATGAAGAAAGATATAAAATATTTTATTCAATACGGAATTTAGCTTTTTATCATATCCCTTCTGGTGCTCTTCATTCTCCAAATGATCTTCATATGCATAGCATTAAACTCAAATGGTAATCTACCAATGATATTTGATCTCGTAGCAGCAATCTTGTTTGTAAGCGCCTTTAAAGATTACCTCTAATTTTTATTGTTCTTTAGGTGGTATATTCTATTGTATTATTCTTTTATTTGGAGAACTACAAAATCCCTTGCATTGAATGGAGTTGTCAAGATATAGGATGTTGTTGTGATATACGTCCATTCAAAAATGTAAGGGAACGTTTATTACGTTTGATAAGATCAACTGGTATGATTTAAGCTGAAGCTGACTAACGTTGTCTTCAATATCTCATTGGTGTTTTCTCTTATAATTTCAATTTACGTTACGAGTGAGATTTATAATATATTAATCTGTATACATGAAATTTTAAACATTTGTCAGCGTTGGAAGCCGCGAGACCACAAGACACGAGACATTGAGAAATAGTGTGGAAAAAGAAAGCCTATTATCCCCCATATTCTATCCTAACTCTATACTATTTCGCCTGTCTTGTTCGTATTTTGTGGTCTCGCGGTTTCCAAATAGCCAAATGCTTCAGTTTGCTACGCCAAGTCGGGTTCAAGTTCACATCCAGAAACGTGCTTGAAGCTATACTCAGTTATCGTGTCCTGGGTTCTGACCGCTGGATACTCCAGATACAAGTGCATGATCAGGTTCATTCGGTATGATAAAGTTATATTTGAAATAAGCAGCCTCACATGATTTCAGACTCAGGGGTGGTCTGAAAAATTTTAATCCCAACCCCGACTCCGAATTTTTTTTAAGTCGGTTCCGGCCCATCCCTGATCAGACTGTAAGGGTCCTATTGAACTCTTAGATGGAATTTTAGATGCTTATCTGCACCTGTCGAAAAATTCATAGGATGGTGTAGGCAAACACCCCGCGATAATAATGAGAATGATAGGAATAGACGACTTGGACAGAGAGGTTAGCTATTAAATGACTGCAGGACAGCATGGACAGCGCGTTCTTTCTACAATATGACAGTGTGATTTTCTATAGATAGAGAGCGCAAGTACATTTTTGAAATGAATAATGATAAAGGAAAAGGAATATCATCTGAAAGGACTCTTTCTCAGCATTCTAAATTTGTTTAGATTTTTTAAAATAGACGATCTTGCGCAAAGTTACGAGCACATAAAGTGGACGTGTCGTGTTCTTCCTTCCTTTCCAACTCTACCGTCGAGCAAGAGAGTGGGGAAAACAATAGGCAGAGAAAAGCGCGCGAGAGTAGAGAGAAAGAGGAGTGCGAAAAGACAGCATTTTTCCCTAATAATAGGGTTTTTATCATTTTTATCCAGCCTTTGATGGGTTTCTTTATTTTTTCGTTTGAATAAGTTGCCCGAAGCTGTAAGGAATATTTTGATAGCATTGATTTGATAATTGAGCGCATTTACAGTTCACAAGGCCTAGTTTTAACGGTAAAACTTTGAAACAAAAACCAGAAAGTACCCAAACTCGTGCAGGTCTGTAAATTTGCATAAATATCCGTTGAGGCATTACAAACAAAATAATTGATGTCATGGAGTGTCACTTTTATGCGAAGCGAAGTTATGCTAATTCCAAATGTTGAAGTCCATTTTAAGACATTGGGCGCGGTTTTCATGAATCGCTCGAACGGAAAAAAAATGTTCTCTGTAGTCGAATTGACTATGTCATTCATGAAACCTCAAAAATATCGATTATTCTAATGCAAGTTCGTTTCAAAAGAACTCATACGATGAATTTCCTTCTTTCTTCCCTTTTCAAAGTGGACGGAGTTTGCACTCTCTATTTATAGAATAATTGGGTAATTTTATAAAAATCGTGCGGTCATATTATAGAAAAACGCGTGCTGTTCATGCTGTCTTGCAAGGACAACCTGGAAAAAGCAAGACAACACAGCGATAACAAGACGACGAAACAATACTGAAAAAGAAACCAATAAGGCCTTTCCCTAACCCTACTTTATACTATTTCGTATGTCTTGTTGTCATGTTTTTTTTTCAGATTATCTCCTCCAGCCATTTTACTGTTGTCGACAAGGAGCTAGCGCAAATGGAGACAGTGAGTTTTCATCAGTTAAGCTAATCAGAAAGCTTATAATTATGAGTCCGAATATACAGAGGAATATTTCAGGGATGGCTATACCCAATGGACCAACTTTGGATCAAGGTTATAAAAATGAATGAATGAATTATTCTTCTAAAATTTGAAGATCAACAAGCTGGTGAAACAGCTGCTTTGCATCCCCCAACGGACGTGCCCTAGCGTTAGTCTCAATCCTAACTTGGTGGAATTGCTCCATTCTAGGAAGACCTAATACTTGCTGAATTCATGCATATTCCCGAGTAATCTTGCAAAAATAATTTCCTTTCATTCCGTACTAAAATTATTGCAACTCTTTATTTTCTTATTTATGATAGCTTATTGTTATAGGCAGATGGTCTAAAAACAGCCAGAAGAGATCTGTTCAATAAACCACTGTCCTATTTACAGCCAGTCAGTCGATTTTTGTTTATTCTTCATAAATCATCGACTTATTTCCGTTTGACCTCTACGACAAAGAAAGAATAGATCTGAACCTTATCCTTATTCCTCCAAAACAATAATATTAATTTATCATCGTATTAATGGGATTATAAAACTGATTGATTTTAACAACAGATGGGGTTTCAAATTTTCTGGTTATCCTAGAGATTTTTAATTAAAAATGATGATGGAATTTTTTTTTTTTTGTAAATTCGAATTTTGAATGAAGAGTTAATAAAGCATATTATTTTTTTATTTTCAAATTTTTCTCCAAATAAAGCCCAATTGCATTGCATAGAATTGTATCATTGTCTTCGAGCAAGCTGATTAAAAATTCTCGCCGAACTATTTATTCAAAGACAACAAAGATGAAATGAGGGTGGAGAAAGGAAGAGAGAAATAGCGAATTTTAGCAGATAAAGGAAACAGTTAATTTTAATGACTACATCTATGAAGAGAGTAATCGACTAAACTGAATTAGGAGGGGGGTGATGAAGTCCAAATTTTATTCTGCAATTATTGCTTTTCGGGGGTGAAATTTCAAAATATTTCTCAAAACCTAAGAATTTAGTTTTTAACTTGAGAGAAAAGAAGCAGTTAATTTTAATGACCACCACTGGCAATCTGGCAATGCTGAATGTACGCAGTTGTCGAGCTCATTTACAAAATGGCGAGTGGAATGAGCGAAAGATGATAAATCGAATATATTGGAAAATGATGGTTTTGGAGGTGAATATGAACTTCGAAATATTTGAATTTCCAGAATTATGTCGGACTCACAAATAAATAAACTTATTCAATAATTCTAGACATAAGTTGAAACATAATCCATGCATTTTTTCTGAATTGTATCAAATTAAACAAAATTCTGGTTCGAACAATCTAAAAAATAATATGAATAAAAATCGCTAGTAATCCATGTTTATTATTAGCAGTTAGACGAGAGTTATGCAAGATAACATCTTTGTGAATAGGTTACAAAATATTGCATGATCAAAGCCTTTATTTACTCTTTGATATCTTGAATATTTGCGTACAAATTTCAGCTATAGCGAAAATTAATATCCTTGCCACATTCGCACCTTTCCAATTTACATAATCTCTCATCTCCCGCAGGGGCTTTAGGCTTAGTTTTCGTACTTTCCAATCTCCTGAAGCTGAATATTTTTGCATTTGGTCAAGGATTTCTTTAATCCGTCAAGTGATTAACGCGGAGGATATAAAAATAAGATTGAAAGTTGAAATGGAAAGTAATTTCACTTTACGAAATAAACTTAATTTCATCAAAATTTCAACTACAAATTAACTATGTTTCAAATTTGTTCAGATATTTAGCAATTTTCACATTGTTCAATATTGTCTTCTGATCGATAAAGTGAAACAATACTTTATATGAAATCATCGTTACCAAATTCACAAATACTAGAAACTGCAAAACTCGATGATAAGTTTGATAGCTTTCGAAATTTCTATCAAATCTCATTTATTCAATTTCGCTTTCTCCTACCTTTCATTGCATAATCATTTATTCAGCCTACCCATTATCAATCTAATCAATTCGCCTCTGGATATCATTCAATCAGCAGCCTCATTCATTTGCATTGACACCTCTTTCATCCCCGAGGCGTGGTCACTTCCTCCCACCTTTTGTTCCCACGCCCTCCCAATGTTCCCACTCTTTCTCATCCTCTCTCCCAAAGTGGGCGTGGTCATGTCTCTCTGGCACTAGGGAGTCTCACTCTCTCTCTCCCTCTAAACATATATCCCGTTTCTTCCTTTCATTATCCCCGCAGCCTAGAACAACCTTGTTGATTTGTTTATTTTAGCAGATAATTATCCTAATTATCATAATTGACTAATTAGCTCGAGAAAATTAGGGATGTTGTCCCTAGTTTTGATTTTATTCACAACGATGATTTATGGGTCGAGAGCGATGACCTCGGAACAGCAGGCCTTGTTAGATGGTTAGTTTCTTTTTTTCATTTTTTAATCACTTTGTTTAACTTTGAATCCTTATAACTTTTTTTCAATCTTCAACGCTATTTAAAAAAAAAATTTTACACCATCTTATTCAGCGCGATGAGTTCTACAACTTTGTATCTGATCACTTTCTTAGTTTTCGATTGGAAATTTCTTTTAAAAATTTTGGAAAAAGTTGTATCGAGCTAAGAACCTAGCCTTATTTCGTCTCCTATTGTCTTTCAAGCTGCGATTGGCCATATCCGCTCATATCTGCTGCCGCTGCACCTGCTCCGAGAGAACTATTCAAGTCTTATGCTTCTTCCCCAAGATGTTGCAGATTTCAATGTGTCCAAAATGCTTTTTATGGAAAATATGCCGCGCGAATTCGAAACGATGCAACATTTCTGTAGAATGTTTGAAAAACCATATTTGTGGACTGTCATAGGTGATGCAATCATTATTGCAATGATCCTAAGCCAAATAGAATTTTTTATTGAATCATATCTGAATCTAGTGTAGGTTCTCAGGGTCACATTTTATTGTTATTCCAACTGTTGGTCAATTTTCCTTCCATTATTATCAGCTTCCCACTCCCCAAAATATATCTTTCCAGAAATATCTCTTTATCAATTTTGTCCAAAACTATTCATCTGCCTTCATATTCATATGGACAATTTACCAAAATGTGCCGTTTCTCGTACTAATTGCTCTATTTCTTCAAACCTTCATCAATCGCACATGGCCCCTGACTAATTGACACATCGCATTCTGGTGGTAGGGCCGAGGTGCGAAAAAAAATCAACTAGGGGGAACCAGGATGATTGAATGATGATCTGGTAGGGGTTTCCAAAGGGCCAACTTGATAGGCACTCCGGTGGTTGGACCCTGGTGTTGAAGGGATTTCTTGCGATGTAAGGGGAACCCAGGTGATTGAATGATGAACTGGTTCTGGGTTGATTGAAGGCAGCTGGTGAGAACTTGCACCTAGAAAGTTGGCGGTAATCAAACTACGAGGTTCATCATAACTTTTCTTGATTGATGGATGGTCGGAGGAATTTCGGGAAAAAGCTTGATATGTTTGAATTAATTAAGGGTCTATCTTACGAAACTATTCGATAATCTTTGTGTGCTCGAAGTTGGTAAAAACAGTCTTCTTGATCCACTGCAAATGAGTTCAAAGTAGTGAATATATTCAGAGACTTGCAGCTTTATCGTCTTTCATCAAACCTTTCCGAGCAATTTGATATCTGGCTGATGTAAAATTAGCTGTGAAATGATATGACTTGGCCAGGGTAATCTCTCTCACTTATCTCTTGGCACATGCGATAATGCGTCGGTTGTAAGGCATCTTCTTTGATCCTCTCAAAATCCCTTATCTTTCCCGCCGCTTTTTATCCCTTTAGTCGGATGATGCTCCTGTTTTCAGCAGACTAATGAGTGTACGAACGCACACGAGAATTGATAGCGATTGGGTGCACAAGTCATAAAACATGTTGAAATTCTTGCCGGATAGAGGAAAGGCACACTAAGCTCGTCGTTGTCGGAAATTGACGAAAAACAATAGCTATACGAAAATATCTCAAAATCATGATAGACGGATTGATTGATGGGCAAAATAATATGCACGTTTTGAGTTTGAAGAAAAGAAAATGTTTGTGGTAAATCAAGCATCTTTAAAATGACTGCTTATCCGTTAAATTTGGAGGTTCAAGTTTTGGCTTGGAATTTTATATCTAAAGATAGCTACATCCAAAATTGAAAATTTTCCATTATTGCTCAATGCTTGATGGCTTTATTCGCGTTAGGATTATGGCGTTTGAAGCTATTTGGATTAGGATAGGAGAGTCGGCAAAATAATAGGCATAATAGTAGGGCTCTCTTCATGTAGTGCATTTATGAGATTGGATGAAGTATAGAGAAGGCAGATGGCTGGATGAAGAATCAAAGAAAGTCAGGTTGGATAATAAAGCCCGAGATAAAGTAGGCAAAAATTAAGCACTAATTAGTGGGAATATTAATAAACCATGAAAATTGCTTTGATTTTATCTTTTTCATAATTATTATTGGTACATTTATGAGATTGGACGAAGTGTAGAGAAGGCAGAAGGTTTGATGAGAGATAAAATAGAATCAGGTTGAATGAAGCTTGAAAGAAAAGGATAAATAGAATTATTTTCGAAATTTTGATATTTATTTTTATAATTGATATATTTCACATGCGTATTCGCAA
Organism: Diploscapter coronatus; assembly: GCA_964036155.1. Classification (NCBI taxonomy): domain Eukaryota; kingdom Metazoa; phylum Nematoda; class Chromadorea; order Rhabditida; family Rhabditidae; genus Diploscapter; species Diploscapter coronatus. Next base: position 2,332,280 of record OZ038423.1, read on the forward strand.
AGGAGCTGTTGAAATATTTCAATATCAATTATTTTCGGAAGTTCTGAAACATAGTTAAATAAATGCACTGTAATCATCTGAAGTTTTAAATATTTAATAATTTTAACTGCTATTTTATTGATGAATTCGGAATAATGTCCTTAGGGAATCATAGTTAATTTGTATGCTTTGATCTCGTCAAATTCTGAGACATGTCCATTTTTTCTACATATTATGCGATTAGCGAAAAGTCTTTCTTCTCCAAAATAAGACCATTTGCGTTCGTTCGCTTTCCTTAATCCTGACCTAATTTTGCATTTCGTTAAAAATCTCCTAGCGTTTTGGATGACACTCGAATGTTCGTATGCGTTCGTGCAAAATTGCTCCTCAAAAATTTTGAAATAGCAGAAATTCAATAAATTTTGAGATTTCCTACAAAAACATGTACAAAAATCATTCTCTTGCAATCTTATTTTAACAGGCTAAAAATACTGCAAAACCGAAAAATAGCGATTTTTCGGAACCCCACCTATCAGTGTCGACTTACCTGAGTTATCCTTTACAACCACCTGCTAGAAATCGGGAAAAGCATGTCCCTCGCCCCGGCACTACATGTCATGTAATCCGAGCTCTTTTCCTGCATCTTTAAGTGGGGACCTGAGGCCTAAAAACGAAACCCCATTTTTGCGCTAGGGGAAATCTAAGCATCTCGAGAACATAACGCATAACGCGCAAATATATTTGCGCAGTAATGGTCATTTGTAGGGTCAAAATATGAGGCTGCGAGTTTCGTTTTACCTGATGTTTTAAGAAGAAATAGACGGATTGAATGACAAAATAGCATTCCATAGGGGTAATTACTCTTTGGACGTTGAGAAAGTAAAGTTTATTGGGTAGAAACTGAGCCGAAAACTGTGAACTAAATTTCTGAAAATGTCTATTATCAAGTCATTATTTGAAGCATATCTCATTTTAAAGATCTCTAAAATCGTTTAGAAGAAACTTCAATCGACTCATGTATAATCAAAAGACTGGTCGCGAATCAAATAATTCTAAAATTCACATAATCAAGATGTAATACCAAATTGGTTGAAGACATAACCATAACTCGGATCTTCGAATAATTAGCGGTTAGCATTATTTTGACACGCTCTTTTTAATGTTGACACCCTGTCATTACACTTATTTCACAACAATTCACGGGGATTTTTCCGAGTGTTTCTCTTTTTTGCCGAATTTTTCCCGATAAATAAAATGCCGTATGTCAGTCGAGCAGGGGATCATATCTACGATGGACAGATGATTGATCATGCAGTTGGCGGGGAAGAGAAGCAGAAAGGAAGCCGACTCGATCTGAAGTGCTAAGGAGTTACCGCTTGGTGTACAGCTTGGATTTGGCGGATAAGTAAAAATCTTGATCATCATGCAGAAAATATGAGCATTTTTACTTGTTCAGTGGAAGATTGAAATTTTCCGAGTTGCCATAGTAAAATAATAGGAGATTGATATTTTTATTTGAAAGTAACTGAAACCAAAGCATTCATTATCTTGAAACCTGCCCTTTTACTATATCTTTTATTTCTATCGAACGCAAATTCCAATTTCAAGCAAATTAACGTTCATTTCGCGGCACTCGCCGGCTCTTCGGCGACCTTCTCAAGAATTTACGAGTACGCGAGTTGATTAGCTTCATTTCTGTGATGCCATCTATTTGATCATATCTTCTTCTCTTCTCTCTAAAAATCTCATAACATTTCGCATTTTATCTCTCTGATTCTCTCAAATATTGCAATATTGTCGTCAATGATCCTCTCTTCGAGTGGCTTGCTAATCGGCACATGTTGATTAATCTGAGCAGAGCCTCAACTAATTTCACTCAATCTCAGGCTTCTTTTTCTTCTCTCTAAATCTCATACTCTCTCATTTATTGTCTTTCATTCTCCTTCCTTTTCATTCTCTAAAACCCCTTACTATTTCTTCTCCAAGCTAACTACAAAATAGCCTCGAGGGATTCGTGTCTCTTTCAGTGAGTAGCCGTTGAAGGCTGGGAAAAAGAAAGAATATGCTAATTTCTGGGAGTTAAAATCGAGTAAAGTCAAGAAATGTCAAGTTCACAGCCACCCATTCTATGGCAATAAATAGAGAGAGAAAAAAGTTACGATGCGCCACAGGATACTTCAGTAAGAAATCCATTTCAGGGTTAATTTTTCTCTCGCGGTGAAAGCTACTCTAAGTAGTCTCAGCTTTGCTAAAATCAAAGTTTTAATAATATGTTACAAAATATCAAAACTCTAAAAATGTTTTTTTAAAACAATAATAGTTGCACGCGCTCTATCGATTATAATATTACTTTACCTAATTAACAAGTAAATTAGTCAGAATCTGTAAATTTTCGTCATTGACCCAAACTAATTTGTCTTTCCCAACAACATTACGCCTCACCCGTGGCATAGCTCATTTTGGCGCAATGAGCAATCGCCGACAACCCTTCATTATGAGTATATGCTAATTAGCGGTTTTGGTTGACTGGTTCGTCTGTGCATAGTAGGGAACGCACTTGTCTATGGACGGAGGGCGAAGGAGGCTTTTGACCTTTGAATAGAACGGCTCGGGGGCGGAAGCGGTAAAAGCATTGCGAGGAACGGGGTTTTGGCTTACCTAAATGGAAAGTGGGTTTATCTTCCTCTTGACTGACTTTGAGTGAAATAATTTTCTGGAGGAATCATAACTCCATGAAATACAGAGTAACTTCAGCCTTACACGTGAAAAACTTGAACCAAATAGCGTTGAATTCCGTTTCACATCTTACATTTACTTTACTAAAGTAGTTTCTGCAATTAAAATTTGCAATCGTTCATGCAATTCTGCAATTTCGTAACTCTTGCAAGATGAAATTCCCAATTCCTTATTGGCGGTCGTTAACCCGTTAATTTCTACTCGACTGCTCATTTCTCTCTGTGCCTTGGTATAGCATCAATTTCCCGTTTATGGTCGAATAATTAATGAACTTAGCAACGAGAATACGCGCACAAATTGGTGAGTTCTTCCACATGGAAAAGTGAATGTTGTGAGTCGAAGCGCTTTATGCAGCAGCTAATTAAAGGCTAACCACGCTAGAACGAGAGACTAATTTATGTTGCAATGCTTAAATTTAGATAACTGAACGTTGCATGTACAGAATTAATCAAAAAGAAATATATATCTTTCTATAGCAGTAAAATCCATGATATTTAAGAAGACCAATTACGAGGAAATCAAGCTATAGTTTACTGTTCATTAAGTTGCTTTCATGAGAAACGTATTAAAACCCTTCATTTATGACAATAATATGGGCGTCACTCCAATAATATTGACTTTTATTCAATTCCAATCATCCACTTTTAATTTAAAACCTAAACCAACCAGTTATAGCTACGATTATGAAACATCTCATATCGGCTTTTTCTTTGTTTGCATCTTGCATCGGCTTGTCTTTCATCACATCTCAACAAGGGTTTGAACGAGAGATCGTTTGTAACCCTTCTTGCTTTCACCACATCGCAAATTGTCACTTGCACTCCATACTCATATCTCCCCCGATTCATTCAATCCTCTAAGGAGTAAATTGTGTGAATCATTTGAATTACAAAGGAAAGTAGACGAGGGAGAGTTAAGTACTGAAACAATATGAAATTGCATATCTCCAACTAGGATCCTTAGGGGTTTGAAATTGAAGAAGAAGAAGAAGAAACAAACTTGAGAAAACATCGAGAACAAGTTGCTGAGAGGTTTGATAGATCGAAAAATTTGAACTTTTAAAAGGAAATATGATTCAAGATTTTCCCTTATTTCTATAATTTTTATGGTCCATGGTCAATTGTCGAAAGAGCCAGAATTTTAATCCTATAAAATTAAAATATCACGCTAAAATCATCATGTCGCAGCAATGATTATGCTTCAAACTTTTACCTGCCATTTCAATTTCTATCGCTCTTTACTGCCATCTTTCTGTCATTGGTCCACTAACAATTCCCTAACCTCTTATGCTAATTAGCCCCACACTGAACACGCGCTTTCGGCCATTTGTCAAATCGTCCAGTTTCGCGTAAAATCGTCTGCTTCTCCGCAAAATATGCGGGAGTACGCGACGAAGAATATGCAAATTAGTCGTAACCCCTCGAGACTAGACAAGATCATAATGCTTCGAGAGCTAATTGGGTACAATGTTTGATTTATCTAAACTAAAACAATCTCGATCTACAAAGCCAATTAACATAGAAGATTGTACCACTTGCCAAAGATTTCCATGAAACTTATCATGCCCAATTTTAGATTCAAGCTTGCTTACGACGATTTTGACGATTCGTAAAAACGCACTGCTATTTGAAAATTAGCTTTAGCTACAGATTATTTTGAAACAGAAATAAATTTGAAAAATCGAAAAGTTTCAGCTTTGATGCAAGAATCTCTACGATCGCACCGAGTCCAGGCCTGTGACGGGGAGCAAGTCACGCTACAATGTCCCAAGCACACTCAGATCATCATCGAAACGGGGTAATTTGGCATTTTCTCTCTTCCGTTTTCAGGCAACATTGGGCAAATTCAGGTTCTACGGTCGAGTCGTACCTGAGAGCCAACTGTGTCCAGGAAGAATGCCCAGTCAGGGAAAGAAGACTTACGACGAAACCTGCGATGTGATTCAGGCACATACGGTTGGTGATTTATGAATTTTCAAATATGCTACAGGATTTTCGAAATTTGTGTGAGTTGAATCTGAATTGGTTGTTCTGTATCATTTGAGTTCATTAAATTGAATTAAAGGCAACAAATAAAACAAAATTCGTTTCAAAAATAATCGCCTAATTTCGTTAGAAAAAATGATCTGTTCTCTTTTTTGACGTCAAGTCTTTTAAAATGTATACTCACAGGCAAAATTGTATTAGCCATTTATTCTGCCTTTTTATGAACTGGTCAGATTCAGAGCCTGATCTAACATATCATTATCTCACTCTGTCAATTCCACTTACACAAATGCAAATGCACTCAGCCGAAATGTATGATTGGAAATTCGAAAAAGTCAAAATTCTCCTAAAGATTATAAAATTTTTTATAACATAACTTAACTGCGAATATCGGCTTTTCCAATAGGAATTTCCTTTATTTTATGGGAATGGGATCGGTGCTTTCTTTGCAAAGTCGCTCTCATTCAACTATGCCATTATACAATGTCAAAGCGTCCACTTTTTATGCATTCTCTGCATTTTTTACCTAACGGCTAGAGTCCCTATCCTTTAGCATTGTCCATTTTAGAGACGCAGAGAAAGAATTTTATGTTTTCCCATTGCGCGAATTTCTTCACAAGCGCCGGTCGATTTTTCGCCCGCATTCTTTGAAATTTACGATCGAAATTCCTGAATACCTCCTAATTTAGTCGGATAAAAAGTGGATTTACGGGATTTTTAAGTCCCCGTCAAATTCAGAAAGGACCCCAAAATTGGATTAGCTAGAACTTTTGAAGTGATATTCGTTTTATATGTCCAAAAAGAGGGACTCGATGCTTAAATTTTCTTTATCCTTTGAAATTTTCGAAAATTCCAAAACATACACGAAGAGAATTTTAGTCGCCTGCATAATTTCACTGCGATAATTCATAAGTCGAAACCAATAAAGCATGTCACGAGGTCGTCAACTCGTCAAGCCCTCAACCCCTTTTGGAATGGGCATATTTGAATTCAAAGAAATCCCTTCCTCTGGTTCTCTAGCCCATCCAATGCTTTAGGATACCAGAGTCTATGGACTCCTTTACTTTTTCCTAGTGGCCATTCCACTTAATCCGATCCGACAGCACAATACCTGGCTGTAAATCATGATTTATTGCGTTGTACCGCAGCTGCGAAATTCTTAGGAAAGCGACGCGTCGCGGTTCCGCGAAGGGAAATTACGATGCGACGCGGTCGCGAGAAGGAATTGTTCTATTGCGCAAGTATTGTTTCAAATGCCGATGGCGGGGTGGTTGTAAAAATGGGAGCAACTGTGCTTAGGGACAGGCAAGAGAATTTGTGCGCTTTGCATCACCCTATACAAGACAATAGGGGTCTTTGTTCTGGGGTGTGGTATTTATGGGCGAGAGAAAAATATGAATAAAAATAAATGCAAATCCAAGATTTGAAAAATTAAGACATTTTTTATTATTTGCTAAAATGGGCAATTCAGTGATCGAATTAATTCATGTTCTGCATAAAAATGCCAAGACATTTCTGAAACATGTATGTTTGTATTTCTGGTAAATTACTATCAACGGCTGAAATAATGCGAATAAGAATATCAGCGTATTTTCGAAAATGTTGAAACATAAAATTTCTTTGGTTTTAGCGACTCTCCGAGCTATGCGACAAGAGGCGGAAGTGCACGATCACTGTGGATGCGAAGACGTTCGAGGGTGACCCCTGTCCATCCACGTCCAAATACTTACAGATGAGCTACAAGTGCAAGCCAGGTATTTTTGTCAAATTTGTTTTAAAATTATGCCCACACCTAGCGCTACGCACTATTGTTCAACATGAATTTTTGAAACATACGCGAATCGTTCTAGAAAATGCCTTTCGCGAAATATTTTTGACTTTATTTCGATAGACAAAAACAATACCTTCGAAAGTTCTATTTTGATTCCCAAAATTCTAAAGCACATTAAAAAAATTCAAAAATTTATTATTCGCCTGATAGTTTATATCTTCTTCAGTGATGATTGTTATTCTCATTCTCTCTGCAAATGTGTCTTCCTAATCCCGCTTTAATTCACGCATATGCTGTCCACTTTGGTTTCATTATGTGAAGGGACGAAAATTAGGGAACAATGGTGAATGGTCCCATCTTTTCTGGTACCCTTTCTTACCATTTCAATGGTATTTTCAAGAGTCTCATAGCTAATTGACCTCGATTAATGTAGAAAATAGGATATTTTGCAACAATAAAAAATGAAAAATGGAACAGATCTAAGAAGGACTTTAGTCAGGATAGCTCTATGATCTACCAGTATATTTTTAGTCTGACTCACATACTCCCTAGGTTCATGCGGTAAAAAACACTCCCAATATAAAGACCGAGTTGAGAATAACACAAAGCAAAGTATTTCTATTTTCATTCATTCTGCACTTGACATTTACGCATAAAAATATAAATTAAGAAATTTATCTTCAGTTTCGTTCGAAGGCGAATCTTTCTGCACTGGATCGCAGGTCAAATTGGAATGCAGGGAAGGGAAAAGGCTCGCGATTTATACAGGTAAAATTGAAAATTTACCCTAAAGTTTACAAGGAAAAAATTGAATTCCAGCGACTTATGGGCGAACGGTGCGTGGCCACGTGGCTGATTGTCTTCCTCCGAAGAGCTTTGTTCAAGGTAAAAAACAAATTCGCTTCCTACAACATCGTTGAAGAATTGCTTGCCGCTGATAGGTCTTTTCTCGAAACACGTTTTTTCTTCATTTTCTAAAAATAGAATCACGCTTCTTCTCTTATTTCAACATTTTCCTTCCTTAAAAATTCCAAACTCCCTAAATGCCCTCGTTGCCTTGTCCTGCTCAGTCTGGAGTTGATTCAAGCTGCCTTTTCTGGTCTGGCGGAGTGTCGGATTACTTTGGGCTCCAGAAGATGGCCACCTGGGCTTTTCCACGAAAGTCAACGGGGACTTTATTTGCCTTGAAATAGTCCGCGCTTTGTTTGGATTGAAATAGTGAAGCCACTTATGCCAACATAAATATCGAAATTTGGCTTAATGAATTTTGAAAGTTAGAATTATTTTAAAATTGCAACGGGCATGTTTCAATTTTATTTAGGGAAAAGTATACAATTAGATAGAGTTAGTTCTTGACATCGTTTCTTCCAAAATACTTTAATGATCCTTGTGAAAATATGAAAATATTGTGATCATTCTCCATGTGCTCCAAAAGTTTTCATATATTTCTTCCAAAATGGTAAAAAATCTCCCCTCTTTTAAAAACCAACATTTGTTTTCCTGACCCATTCGAGCCTAATTTACGGTGTTAAATCATCCATTATAGCGAGGTGGCAATGACAGTTCGCACAGGGGGAAATTCGGATAGACAATTTGGCGTCCCCTGTATTTCTGACCTCTCCTGTAGTTAAGAATAGGCGACTCTGACTCTGGCATCTTTTCTCCTCGACAGTAATTCGATGCCAAATGGCTCGTTGTAGTGGTCATTTGGGGGCCAACCTGAGAAGTCAGCAAAATTTTTGCCCTTTTGCGGTTAGTCCAGGGTCGGTTTGGAAAATTGTCTAGCTCTTATATTTCTCGATTTTATGGAGCATCAATGAACGCTCACCAAAATTAAATTTTGTGAAACAGAAAGCAATAAATCAATCTAGAGGAAAAATCCGACCCAAATTGGCTGAGAAAAGGCGATAAACCAAAAATTAGGGTCATTTCATTAGCATTCATGCGGCTGTGTGTCGTGCAGCCTGCCTATGGGCCCGTTCCCTATCACATTAACCCGGGCGCATTTGCGCGAGTGGGCCATAAATCGTCTAACGGGGTCTTCCTCGGGCCACTCATGAATTTCCCGATTTGTCCGGGCGTTCGCTGGACCATCATCTCGCATTATCTCAGAACTAATTTACAGGAGTTATGCACACACATCTGTCGAGAGGGTTCGGGGGAAGGATAGGACTAGAAATCAAAAGAATAATAACGAAATGTCTAGGTTTCGAGAAAAAAAAGGGTTAATGAAGCAAAATTTTACTGGTTATATTTCGTCAAAATAAAAATCATTTTTCAAATATGCTCCAAAATTCTTTGCAGTCAAGATAAAAATCTGAAAAAATATTAAGTTCATCGATTCTCGAACAATTCTTAATTACCAAAATGACCTCCAATTTCACAACTTTCCATTTCACGAATAGTTTTCTCAAGAAGCCATAAATAGGGAAATGGGAGGGGATGGTCAGCGGAACCCAATTAGCTCGGTTTAATGGAATTGTCGGCACATGAATTGCGAATGACCAGTCTCCTCCAGTATCATCTTCTTTCTGTCTCTCTAATTTCACTACTTCACCCACTATTCTCTCATTGTCTACTTCTCTGTAACTCTCCTCTTCCCATACTATTTTCCTCCTCTTATTCTAATTTCCATTTCCCTTCCTTTCTTTACGAAGTGGTTGTCGGTCTAATCGAAACAAAATCGAATTACTTGAGAAAGAGATCGGGGCAGCGAAATGAATGAATGAAATGACCACTGCCCGGAGGCTAATAGCAAATTGGAAATTTATGAAGTGGGGTTGGAGGAAGAAAATAGTAAAAATCGGCATTAAATAAAAGTGTTTCCTTCGAAAAGTTGCAAATTTAAAAAATGCTATTCCATTGCCATCTCTTTAAGAAAAGATGTAGCCGTGAATATTTTGAACAATCAGAAAAATTTAGCCTGATTTAAAGAAACAAACAAACAAGCAAACAGTTACCATTTTTGTTTCAGACTGCACTCGCGACGTCCTGCCTACAGTCCTGACCTCGTGCCACGCCAAGAAAGGGTGCGCCCTGGCCATCGACGATCAGCTCCTTGGTAAAGTCTGCCCACCAGACGCAAATCCGTATCTCAGCCTGCTCTACATGTGTGGTAAGTTCAATAGAATTGTTTTTTTTTTTTTTTCGAATTAGGACTTTTTTTTTTTTTCGACAGATATTGATTAACTGTATCATTAAGCTTCATCTCTGCTCAAGAATCCGAGATTTTTTCAAACATATGATTTCAGTGAACGAAGAAATCTTCAATGAAGACGCATTACGCGGGGAATTTCCATCGCTGGAGAAATATGCAAAGGTAAACTGAATCTTAAAAAAGAGCGGAAGTATTTTTTAATTTAGAGCATCACAATCCCTACGCAGACATCGTTAGATCCGACGAAGTTCGTGGAGGAAGACTGGGAGCGACTTACCGAGGAGGCGGTCGAGAAGCCTGACCATCATCCCAGTAAGCCACTGACGGAAAACACAAACGATGATATACTGCATGCAGATGATACGATTAGCGATGAAGGTGAGTCGCTAGTGCTCAAAAGTCATCGAACTTTGAAGAGCTACACCTCCAAGCTTTGAGCTGCAACATATTGCAAAATATAATCCTGCTGCCAAATCAATCATCAAGCACGAAGGCATAAGAATTGGCAATCACCGAAGGAATGCTGCATACATGCTATCATGAAAATTTATTTACTGTTATAGTAATATCACTAGGCTATAAAAATCATCAATATATCCAAATAATGGACATTTTTCAAGTATGTTATCATTAAAAAATAGCCATCCTAATGCTGCAAATTAATATATCACTACTGCTCTGCTTTGCTTTCATCATATCATGCCAATAATACTTTAGGCTTGTACGAAACCGAAGATCGGGTGAACATGGCAGCTCATCCGCCTGATGCGGACTACGGCCGGAAAGGCGAGGAGCTCTCTCGGGGCGAGCAGAGCGAACCGATGGAGGGCAATCTGGTCGGCTACGGGCACGATGTCGTCGTGTTCGTCCGCTTCTTGAAAGGTCCGGGAAATCATAACGCTTTTGTAAAGAATATCGTAAAATAATGTGATTCAAGAAGTTTCTAAACAATTCGAGATTATTTTCGAACTAGTGCACTCGTAACACGTATACTTTTACCTTTTACCTTCCCATATATCTCAAATATTTTTACTCTAGTCTATCCGCAAAATTGTGTTCAGAAAAAGAATAAGTCTCAAAAATGTTGCTATACATGTTGAGAAAATTGCGTTTTAATCTGTTGGGCATATTTTGATGTTTATTAAAAATCAAATAATCTCAATTTGCAGAAAACAAAGAGAAAGTGATCATCTGCGTCGTGCTGTCGGCTACATTGGCGTGCATTCTTCTGATGATCGCCTGTATTCTGCAACAGTTCTGCGAATCTGACAAAGCCGACAACAAAATCCGATATTCGATTGAACGGAGTCAACTCATAGCGAAGAGCAACACATGTAGGGGCAGTTTTTTCCTTTTAAATACGGCATGAATATTTGTATTACTAATTGGAGAGAACGTCGATATCAAAAATTGCGCTATTCGTCTCGTTTCTCTTCTACGCGACTCACTCTTTCGCGTTCCCAAATTCGATTTCTAATTGCTGCTGCATGAATATCGACTTTGCTCTCCAATCGACTATACTTTAATCAAATGTTGAGAGTAAGAACGATCAAATCTTCAGTGATCGACGGACCTCCTTCTTTAATGGAAATGGGTGACATTGATGGAGAGAACCTGTTGCGATACTCACTCACGACGCCTCCCAGATCAACTCATTACGATTTCTAGATTCTGAAATATTTTAGCTAATTTGAAAATATGACATCATAATATTCAAAATATAAACTGAAAGAATACGATCATTTGATGATACATTTTCTAAAGATGTTTTATATCGTGATTTAGTCATATTTTCAATTTACCATTTCACAAACAAGTTATGGGTAGAGAATTGTCTCGAGCAGCAATAGCTAATGTTGCAAATTCGAAAATACGTGTCAAAATTTCGTACGAAATCAGTCCTTTCGTTTTTATTTAATTTTTTCGGTGAATAAATCGGCGGAATGAGTAAAATAGTTGAAACTGCGAGAAAAGGTTGATTATTTGTGAAACATACACACTCATTCTCCCTAAAAATTCTAGTGATCCACATAAATGCGGGTTGTAAAGTCTTTCGGCATAGAGTTAAGTTTGAAAGGTGTTTTTAAGACTGCCATAACATTTACAAGTTGTAAATTTAAATTTAAAATTAAAATAAATATTTTATTTTCAAGCTTACACTTCGTTTGATGACGATTCACAAATAATATCATAGAGTCTATCATTGATCGCATTAAAGTTGAATAATTTTCCAACTTCGAAGTCTTCTTTCACTCGTTTGCAAACTCTCTGAAACTTTATTTCTAAACAAAAGATCCGTTCCATTAAAATACCTGTGCATGATAGGCCAATAGCGTGAGATGGGCCGTTCTAGTTGACTGGTTTTCGATATTCAAAATCGTCGTATAATATTGCGATAACTCGTTTAACACCGCCTCTCTCATCGTTTCACATATCGATGCGCATTCTTGAGATTGTCCGATAACGCCTAAATGTGATGATTTCCAAAGTTTATCATCAAATAACTAGATATAACCTATATCGAAAAGAAGTATTGTGATGAGCGCTAGAAACTCGACAGTATCGAATTTATGTTTCTCCATCATCCCTATGATATTCGACTGATACACTCCCACTGATCGTCCGAAGAAACTAAACTTCAAAATTAGCTGAAATTTACAAATCAACTAACTCAGCCCTATTTCCGTCGACTTCAAACGATAAGTTGCTCAAATCCAAATAATCGCCGGATGGGAGTATTGCTATGTCGTTTCTGCCTAAATTAATTCAATTTTAAATTGACGCTAAATTTTGATCATGCCGATTTTAGCAGTATCGAAGCTCGTTTCCAACAATGCAAAGGAGAGGAAGAAGTTCTTGAAGAGGATTTCCTAAATTTGTTTCTTCCGATTTAGGCAATTTTTCAATCATCATTAAAATTAAAATGGAAAATTTCAAGGTTCCTACTTTATCGAAATTTCATCCTCACCTTTTGCCCGGGATCTAAGCCAGCGAATTGTGTGAAGCTCTTCGTGATGAAGTCGCCAACCAATCGGATGTCTCGAGCCTCCATTTCCATAGCTTCAAGTGTAGTCACCAGTTTGGGCGGATTGGATTCTTTCTAAAAATACAGGATTCGAAGAATTTCAAGAAATTCACCGTGAGAAACTCCTTATCATGAACAATCCTTCTCAACCGCTTCATACATTCGTACTGGGTTACTACCTTGGACAGAATAGGAGCTATGAGTTGAAGACCATTTTGCTGGCTGACATTTACTGGATTCTGAATAAACTTGTTATTTTGAGTAAGGAGCTTTAAAAAATTACTGTGGAAAAGGTAGGGGAATCACTACGATTATGACTCGTTCCATTCTCCTGCTCACTTGAAGCATATTGCTTGCATTTTCGTTTCCCGATTTTCACACGCTTCTCTTGAACGCCTCAAATCAGACTAACTAAAATTTTCATGAATTCCGTGATTACCTGACTTTCTCATCCCCAACTTCAAGCACTTTTCGAGTCGACAAAATTTACAAATTGATCTAATTGCTGGAATCATAGGCATTATCGTTTTCTTGAAACTATCACAAATTCACCCTGATCAATATTACATTGGCCTTGTTCACGACAAATGTATCTTTTGTTTAGGGAAACGGTTCTTCGGAAGAACGCTAAATTTGACATTCATCGTTGAATTTGAAAATTTTCATGCCTGCACAAGCCCTGCAACTGTAGACCGCAAAATGTAGCCCATCGGATTCAGCATAGCAAATTTCACAACGATGCTTTGAAGCATCGTTTGAGTTTACTTCTAGAGACATCTCCTAGTTTTGTCGAAAAGAAGTGTTATCAATCAATACCTATGAGAGTCAATTCTCGTGATAAAAATTGACTACTTTTTAATTTTCACGCTTAACACAAACTACAGTTGAAATGTTAACAAGCCCCCTCCCTTTAATTCTCACATAGAAGTGCACTGACTTTACTACGTTCTTTGTTTCGCGTTGTTCGATACAAATGTGCTAGATTTTCGAATGTTGAACTACTGACATTCTTCAGCACTATGCTCGCGGAATTACCAAACGAAGCTGTTCTGAACAGTCTTCGTCTTCTCCACTTAGATGATGTTAGCAATTTTGCCTAGATGAACAAACAGATGATGAACGTCATCAGGGAGTATCTGTCTACTACTCCGACTCCAAATATATCCGTCAAAACACTGAGAATATTCCCACTGGCATCGAGTAGGGTAGTAATTGTTTTAATACTAGCATGCCTTATCTAGCATTTAAGATCGAGTATATTTTTCGGAAAATTCAAAATAATATAACGTTGAATGACATTAGCCACTGTGTGTCTGATCAGCGAGCTTTAACTACGTGACTCTGCGCTTCTGCACTCTGCCCTCTACTATTTTCCCCTAGCTCCACTGTTGCATTCGCTGATTATAAACGCGCATAATGGCTAGGCAACACCGATATGCGGAGCAATGGAGAATATTTATTAAATCTGAAAATTCTCTTTATTTTTAGAAGTTGAGTTATTTTAGACATTTTCAACGATTTCTCCGAATATCGAGTCCTGAAGCTTCAGCCGATTGCACACGAAGATGGAACCTTCAGCTGAGATGAATTCATGCAGTTACTTGCGTCAATTGAGAATATTAGCCATTAATGAATACATTCCAAATCGGGATCATTTCTCATCTTTAATCAACAACTGAATCCCAGAGGGCAAGCAGTTTCATATTACAAAATGAAAGGTAAGATATTTTAGATTTTGGATCCAAACTCCGAAGAAGGAATACCGCATTGAAGTCGCTTCCTCTGAAGATAACGAAAACGATCGTGAAATTACATTGGTCATCGCCTTAGGCAATAAGTGAAATATCTCGTGGATAGAAATGATAATATTTGCATCTGAAATTACCTCATCTACTTGCACATAAAAATTTACTTATCAACATATTAGCATAAATAAACAATACTGTTGATCAGATCATGTGCTAATTTTCAGATTAAAGTGATCGATTTTCTGAGTTAGATGGTTGATTTCGATGATCCATGGCGAACTATTCGAATGAGTTTTGAATCTAAATAGATAAATAACTTTTTAAAAAGTATATTAAAATTCACATTTTATTGAACGGAGATATTTCTTTCACCGTCCAAGATAGACTCTTCACAGTGTCAAGTGTTTCCTCCAATGTATCCCAGCCCCAGACTTGATCCTCATTTTTCAAATCCAGGCAAATCCATTCTCGACTGATCGGCTGTGGATTCTCCAGTAATTTCTGGAAGAAAAACGTTTGTTTTTCTTTTGAAAATAAAAATTACCAGGATAAATTGCCGCAGCGATCCTGAACCATCGACGATTTTTAGTCGTTGAAGACTGAGATCTGGAAGCTCCAAGAATTTGTCCGACTTGACGTGAAAAAGCTTCCATTGCTAAATTATAATCGTTTTTAAAAATGATTTAAAAACAATAGATCTAACGGTATCATGAAATTGAGGTAGTTGTAGAAACGAGCTATCAAATGTCGTTCCGCTGATTCCAAAAGTATGAACGCCTGAAACTCAAATAACGAAATTTTTTGAGTCTGTTTTACCATTCTTCAAAAACTCGGAATTCCGACATCGTTCGCCATCAAGCTCATTTCCGGCGAATTTTGGACAGATAACGATTTTGTTGTTGATGGTCGAAGGAATGGAATCCAACTGCTTCATCAGCGCCCAGAATTGTTCTAGGTCATAGACCTCCTGCAGCAAGATACCAAGCTTCGGGTTTAAAGTTCAGAACTCACAATGATGATCTCATTGATGGTCGTGTTCTCCAGTAGAAGATGCAGAGGAAGTGGTGGTCGGAATTTTCCACCTTCGCTTTGAGCGAACTCGACCCAAGTCAGTGGGGCTTCTTCGTACTTGTAGCGATTTTCATCTACACTCCTCAATCTCATGACTAAGCGATGCATCATCAATCAACTCACGATATTTTCGAAATAGTTGCCAAGTTTTTAGATCAGCTTCCTCGTACTCCATCACGCCCTTCGTATCTCGGAGACAGGTTCGCACATCGATGTACTCCTTGGAGATTCGTGGGGACGCCCATTTGATGCCGACGTCGAATTCCTCAGTGCACAAATCTCCACGAAGATCCAGCAGACTTCCATTTCTGTACTTCTGAAAATCTCTTTCGGTTGTCTGAAGAGCATCTTCTAGCTGCTAGAAATTTCCTGAGAATATGCAAAAATTGTATCATTATTAAAAAGCGCATCCTTTAGGGGAAACCGTGGCTATTTGGGAACTGCACGACATTAAGACCTCAAGACATGCAAAATAGTGTATGGCTAGTGTAGGGTATTGACTGATAGGAGTTATTTTCCCACACCATTTCGTATGTTGTGAGGTCTTGAATGTCGCGTGTGGTTTACAAGTTGCCAAGTTATTTTAAAAATAAACCTACGATTTTGGAGAAAGTCAGCTCAATCAATAATGAATGAATCAGGGGTTTAGAATCATGGATCATCGAAACTCCATTCATGTTCTTATTCTTCATGGTCCACTTGATCATGCAAAGGGTCCTTCAAGAGCAAATATTTGCCAAACTATTGGTTTGATAGCAGATGACCGCCTGAATGCAATTATTCGATCAAAAGTAAGCAAGCAAGCAGCTCGAATAACGATGAGGATGAGCCATCAAAATGAAAGAAACGAACATTTGAAGTAGGAGAAAACTGAGCATTAGAACACATGAGTGCTCAATCAGTTGCAAACAACTGACACTCCAAGTGAACTTTGGCAAAAAATGGGAGACTCCCTCTGAGCTGGAAGGCATTGAAACAATCGGAAGGTGCAAAGATACTTGAAAAATAGATAGAAGCTATGAATAGAAAGGAAATCGATAAAAGCTGTCTGCATCGTGTCCGAGTGGAAAGTAAAATTCTTGAATTAAGATGTGTCTAATTAACACTAGAACGCCTTTTGGCATACTGAACAAGCAACTGCGAATGTTCTGCTATGTCTGCCTGTTTATAACACTAGACACATGGGGTATAGTCAATGAGCTGACAATGAGGAATCAAAACACCTATAAGCGAAAGAAACGCGGGTGAGTTGATAACAACAACTTTGGATTGATAAACTAACATCGCGCGATGCTAGTCTGAGTATTGAACTTTTATAGCGGTTCTTCCAAAAATAATAGATACCGTTATTCGCTATCGATTAACGAATATAAAAACTAACTAACGAGCAGCTATTAAGTTGCTGGTTGCAATAGTCTGGTAGAATAAATTTTGTTTATCTGTTTGCCTAGAAAGCATGCACACGTCTTTGTGTGTTGCCAGAGAGTTGTTATCAAATTTGGCAGTTAGTCAGACCATTGCTTCGAAATTTCTTGTACAAATTCTTCAAGAAGAACTAAATAGATTTTAAAAATTTTAAAGCTTTATTGCTTCATTTCAAAAACTATGTTTTTCAAAAGATGATGGAGATTACAGTAAAGGTTCTAATATGCGAAGGACGGTCGGTTTAGTAGACGACGCAGGTCTTGGGGACCTCGATGCTCTCGATGTACGAGTTGGGCTTGGAGGAGAGGCGGAGGATCTCGCCGGAGCGGGCGTCCTTCAGCAGACGGCGCGCCTCAGACTGTTCTCTGGGCATGCAAGTGAATTGCACCTTAAAGATTCAAGCATTTTTTGCAGGTTTTAAAAGGCAATTTGGAGACCACAAGTCCTCAAGCTATTCAAATATTGTGGAAAAGGATTTGCTTTCTCTGCCTTTTATGGTTTGGTTTGAGGATTTGTTGTGGTTCTCAAAAAACCAGTTCTTCGAGAAAAAAAGCCTACCTTCTTCTCCTCAGTCTTTCCGTTCTGGGCGCGGCGGGGGCACTCCATCACGGGCTCCTTGGAGAAGCAGATTCTGTGCGAGTACTCGACGACACGGGTCTTCTCGATGGGCTCTGGAAATTTATAATGTTACGAGATTTTCGTTGTTTTGTCGAAAATCTCCATGATGCTAACCGATTTCCTCGTTGGAGTCGTATTCGGAGTTGTCGCGCTCGTACTTCTTCTCGTTGTAGCGCTCGGGGGCCTCGTACTCCTCATCGGATTCCTCCGAATTGTAGTACTCGTTGGTCTTGCGGTAGTTCTTGTAGTTCTTCTTCTCCGAGATGCGTTCCTCTTCGATTTCGCACTGAAATTTTCATTGTTGTTTTCCCGAAAAGACCAATAGCTCTCTTACTTCGTCTCCCTTGACCAGGAACGAGCGGTGGAACTCCTCGATGTCGTCGGTTTCCTCGTCGTTGGCCATGCGGAATTCGTTCTCCATCTGAAAGTCGACTTTTCCTTTTTTGTTGTCGAATTTTCAAGAGAAACCTCTCCGTCGAAGTGTCCGCAGAGACCGCACTGCTGCTCCTGGTAGCGGCGGCTCATGTGGGTCTTGACAGTGTATCCGTCGAAGCGGACTTCGATGTTGTCGAGGTTGACGCGGATCATGTCCTCGCTGATCTTCTCGACTCTAAAATTGAGAAATCGCTTGAGTTTTCCAATTATCATTTGCGAACCCGTATTTCTCCCATTCGGACTCCTTCTTCAGTTCCTTGCCATTGACGCGGATGACGATCTCGTCCTTCTGGTTCTCGAGTTCGATCTTGTTGCCCTCCTCATCAATGATCTTGACCTTGAGTTCCTCGGTGTTCTTGTTCATCTTCTTGACGAGGACGGCGAAGCGGGGCTCGGACGAGCAGTCCTTGGCGACGACCGAGTAGCAGGTGGTCAGGGGGGTGCGGTAGATCATGTCGTCGAAGGTGTTGACGCGGGTCGACTTGACTTCGCATTCGGCCTTGTCGGAGGTGGTGTAGAGAGACTCGCGGATCGAGCGGTGAGCGATCGAGACGAGGGGAACGCGGGTGGGGAGACGGACGGACTGCATGCGCAGGAGCTCGTTGGGGGTCTGGACAGTCAGGTTGGCGTAGCGACGGCTGATGGGGTCGACAGTCAGCTGGAGGATGACACGTCCTTCTTGTCCCTGGCGAGATTCCCACTGAGACGACCAGAATCCGTAGGCCTTGACGAGGTCGTAGATGCGGCGGAAGACGGTCTCAGAGGTGTGGCTGAGTTCGTACTCGGCAACAACGTTGAGCTTGTTGAGGCGGCCGGCCTTGACGAGGACATCATAGGCATTCATGCCAGTGAGTTCCTTGCGCTCGGCGTGCTGGAGCCAGCTGTTCTGTTCCTTGTCCTGCTCGAACTGCATCTTCAGGGAGAGCTCGGACTTCTTCTCAGATCCCCACTTGGCCTCGAAGAAGGCCTGGAGTTCGCGGTGCTTCTGCTCCTTCATTTCCTTGAGGTTGCGGGGAGATTCGGGCAGAGCGAGGTGAGCTTCACCCTTGACGGTCCACTCGTTGCGTTCGTCGCGGAGCATGGGCTGGCGACGTCCGTCGAAGGAGACCTTGCAGTAGCGGATTTCACGGTCGCACTGGGTGCGGAGCTGAAATTAAAGAAACATTTGATCGGGTTTTGTTATTTTTGACTCTACCTCAAGCTCGACGATCTTCTCCTTGTTGTTCTCGACCTTGATGGTAGTGCGCTGCTTGTAGCCTTCGCCAGACTCGATGTCGCGGATACGCTTCTGGAAGTGCTCGCGGCGCTCCTTCTCGGTACGGCGGACGCTGTATTCGCTGTCTTCGGGCTCGAATTCGTCTTCGAAGAGCTTCTCGTATCCAGTGGACATCTTCTCGATGCGGCCAGACTCGAAGGGCTGCATGACGATGCGAGTCTTGAGCTCATTACGGCCGCTGGTGGACTCGATGATGGTCTCGATCTCCTGCTCGCAGAAGGCGTAATGCTCGAAGGAGTACCAGTTGCGGAGGATGGTTCCGCGGGTCTGGACACGCATTCCCCAGACGTTGTGGGTGTAGTCGACGTCCTTGGTGAGTTGTTCATCGTAGGGGTGGACGATGGTCTTCTCTTCGGTCTCGACGTATTCTTCCCACATCTGCTTGGGGTAGCGGATGAAGATGACGGGGCGGCGGTGAGCACGGACGATGGTCTTCTTGTTCTCAGGAACGACGACGGCGTAGTTCAGTTCGAGTTCTCCCTTGAAGGTGGCCTCAGCGGTGATTTCGACTGGGGTCTGGGCTTCGACGGTAGACAGGATCTTGACACCCTGCTCGAAGAGAGGAGTCCAGAAGCGCATTTCGGAGATGTGGGTGGCGGCGAGAGAGGGCTGAACCTTGAGCTGGACGCGGACGCCAAGAGGGAGCATCTCCATCTGGAATTTGCCCTCAGCCGAGAAGACGGTGGGGATCTTGCCAGAAATGGTCAGAGGCAGACCCATGGAGGTGGGCATCTTGCGGGTGGCCTCGTAGAAGAAGGCGGCGTGGTGCATCTCGAATTCGTGGTCGCGGTTGAAGAGACGGTCGAGGTGGGTCTGTTCGAAGCGTCCATTGCGGATGTACTTCTCAACGATCTCGTCGAGAATCTGGTCGTCGATGGGGAGAACGGCGAAGTCCATCTCCTTGTAGCGGAAGTACAGGAGGGCATGGGGCTTCTGGGTGCTGCTGCGGGAGTTGGATTCACGGGGCTTGATCGAGAGCTTCTTGGTCAGCTCCTTGAGGAGGTTCAGAGACTGCTCGACGCGGCGGCCGCGGACGATGGTGGTCGACTCCTTCTCGAGGTTGTACAGCTTGCGGGTGATCTTCTCGAGGATGACGTCGAGGTTCTGCTGGCTGAATCCAATCTGAGCGAAGTACTTGTTCCAGTTTCCTCCGAGGATGGTGTTGAGGTGAAGCGAGAGCTCCTTGGGGATGTACGAGTCCTTTCCGAAGAGGGAAGCGAGGTTGAGGCTGGCACCAGAGAGGAGTTCCTCAGAGAAGAGAGGGAGGTGCAGGAAGGCCGAGTAGTAGTTCTCCTGGGGCTGGAAGCGGGTGAAGGACAGGAGGGTGGAGATGTCCTTGGAGATGGTCTGGTGGCAAGGAGAAGTCGACTTGGACAGAGTCTGGAGCATGTAGTAGGTGAAGGCGGCAACCTGCTGGTTAGATTCGCGCTCCATCTGTAAATTAAGATTCGTCAGAAAGGATTCTAAGAGTTTCCCACCTGGAAGACGATCTGGGCGAGGATGGGCTGTTCGGGCAGAGTGTGCATGATCTTGACGAGGGCAGCCATGCGGAGTTCGGGGAACTCGAAGCGGTTCTTGTAGACGGGCATCAGGATCTGCTGGACCTTGCGGGGCATCTCGTCCTTGAGGAGACGGAGAGCGTCGATGGCCTCAACGCGGACGGCGAGTTCTTCGCGCTTGTCGACGATGATCTTCTGGATCTCGTAGATGGACAGGTCGATTCCGGCGTTGGCCAGAGTCTTGAGGGCGAGGATCTAAATTCATCAGTGCTTCTTCGAGCGAATGCATTTTATCGAACCTTTTCGTAGGTGCTGTCAGCGGACTGGAATTCCTTCATGAAGATGCGGATGAACTTCTGCTTGATTTCGCGCTTGTTCTCCTGGAGGAGGACGTCGTCGCGGTTCTCAGAGACGACACCACGGACGAGGGATCCGGCGCACAGCCAGGCGGATTGGCGGAGGACGGGCTCGTTCTCGCTCTTCTCGGCCAGTCTGACGATCATCTCGGCGATCTTCTCAGAGGGGTAGGGGGTCTCCTGAAATATCAGGTTCGCTGCTCTTCGTCCAAATGCTCTAAAACCTGGATCGACTTCAGGTACTGGGCGGCCTTGATGGGGCTGATGTCTCTGGCCTCGATGTGGTGGATCAGGTGCTTGATGGTGTTGTGAGTTCCGGCAATGGCCAGGGCGTGTTCCATGAAGCGGCGCACACGCTGATTGGCGTTCTTGCAGAATTCGTTGTGGATCTGAAAACCAAGTTGGTATTTTTCTTCGAATTTTTAAACCACCTTCTCGAGCTCATGGAGGCTGCACATGCGGAAGACACGGACGAGGCGAGCAACCTGGTGGGTGGTCTCGGGCTTGTTCTCCTTTGTCTCCTCGACCTTGCTGAGGATCTTGCTGATCAGCTCCATCTTCTTCGAGGTCTCGTACTTGGCGAAGGGCATCTCGAGCTTGGAGTCATCTCCGTACTTGAAGAACGATTCGACCATCTCTTCCCATTCGTTGGAGTAGATCATGTCCTCCCTGGGTTCGGAACCCTTGGGCTGGGAGATCTGGGACTGGATGGACTGGATCTTCTCGAGGGTCAGGCGGGCCTTGATCTCGGTCTTCATGTAGGGCTCGTCCTTGAGGGAGACCGAATAGACGGAGCGGACATCGACGTTCTTGATGGCGTCCTTCTCGATTCTGTACGTGTAGACGGTCTGAAACGGTGATAATGAGTTGGAAATCTCATCAAAGCGAGTGCTGTGAATCTACCTGAGGCTGAACGAGGTCGTTCTGCTTCTCACAGTCCTGGCACTCAGACTCGAATCTCATGTTGTACTTGATGTCGGGGCGTCCAGTGCACTTGTCGAAGTTGATCGACTTGGTGACAGTGGTCCACTGCTCCTCGCGGATGACGGTGTAAGACACCTCACAGTCTCCCTCGAGGGTCTTTTCGATGACCGAATAGTAGTCGTTCTGCTTGAGCTCTTCGCTGACCTCGTCGTACATCTCCTTGTTGTCCTTGATGCTTCCAGTCTTGTCGAGATTGACCTGGAGCATGTTCAGGACGGCGCGCCTATAAACAAGTGATTCGTTTTTTTCCTCTCAAATTTCACAAATAGATAAGGAACTCACTTGATGTTCTTGGACCAGGGCTCTTCGTCGCTGGAGAACTGAATCTCAGAGATCATTCCGTTGCGGATGGTGCAGCGGACGGGCTCTTCCAGAATCTGCTGGTGCTGGCGGGCGATTTCTCTGTTCTCCAGGGCATCGAGAGGCATGAAGCTGTAGGATTCAGTACGGGGCGACGACTGATCTTCGGTGTGAGAGGCGGCGAGCTTCATGTCCTTGAGGCGGAGCATCATAGTGCGGTCGTCAACCATCTGAAAAATGGATGTTTCAAAAGAAGGATTTGTTAAATTAGTACCTGGACGATGACTTCGGCGTTTCCACGGGTCAGAGACACTTCGGTGTTCTGGATGGGGATTCCGGAGAAGATCGATGCCTCATACCTGTATCTGTACTCGTTCTTCGCTTGCCACGGGCGTTCGGGAGTCCACGAACTGCGAGAGGCCAAGGCCAAAGCGGCAACAGCCGCGACGATCAGAAGCTTCATCTTCCGACCAGACGCTGGTGATTCCGTGCAGAGAGCGCATTTTCGCACCTTTTATACTCGAGTTTGCAGATTGACAGACCATCCTTATCGAGAAATTCTCGGGTCCGAGGCGCCATTATCTGAGTGCAGAGCACTGGGTTTGCCGCTTTATCGCGCATGTCAATCCAATTTCGAGAGCAAATTGCCTGCTCCAAGGCTTTCGATTTTATGATTAAGGCTAATTTTGGTGATGACCACGTTATCACTTGACTTCAATCAGATTTTCCTTTCTGGACTTTACATTTTTTTCTGGAGAACAATTCCAAATCTAAATGATGAAATTTCATCAGGAATTTTCGAAATTGAAATAAATTTCAGGTCTGAATGTATGAGGCAAACAATCCACTAATTTCTTGATGGCAGATTCTTTCTTTTAAGAATTAAAACTGCAACAAAGATGACCGCTTCGGACATGTAGCGAGAAATAGCACGTAGCGGGGCAACAAAGGACATGGCGAGAAGGAGAGCGGAAGAAATCGATATGTAGGCCAACGAATGGAGGCGATAGCCCTATCAGCAGCAGCAGCAGGGTCACGTCGGGAGCAGACGGTTAGTTTGCAAACATTTTCGTTTCAATCTTCTACTTTCATTCGTATTAACTTTTTCGTTCATGTTCCAAAGCGGCTATCTGGAAACCGCATGACATATTTTAAAAGTTTATTTTTATTTGAAAACCGCGTGGAATGAGGAAAACACAAGACATACAGTAATTTAGGTCATGGCTCGGACTAAAATCACATTGTTTGGCAGCCTGGATAATTCATAGTCTGGAAGTTCGTAGTCTTCCAGATACTAGCTTTAGGCTTATAAACGCAGTAGTAATTCAAGCAACAGATCCGGAATTGTAATTTTCCACAACCTTTCCATTTCAAATCAAAATTCGTGAAAATTTTCGGATGGTATAAATTTCGATTTAACATGATTTTAAAATTTGAATCTGGTAGAAATGTCAGAATGTCCAAATTAGCATTCGAATTATGCGTTGGAAATATTTGGCCACTTTTTTTTTTTCGACCCATCTGACCGAGTTCCTAATTGATAATTATAGGAAATTGTTTCTGTATGACATACTTTGGATTTCTCTTTCAAATTTTGTAGCTGGAAACTTTGTCCAAAATCATCAAAAATCGCGAGTTTTGTATATCGCAATCCCGATATCTCGAAAATTAAGGACTCTCCAAAAAATCTCCATATCATTCTGAATATGGGATATCGATTTTCCTATTACGCATTTTACCGTTTCTCATAAATGCCAGGCACAACGAGCACAAACGACTTGAAAAATTATCTCAGGTTAGGAATTTGAAAAAAAAAAATTCTAAGTTACGAAATGGGTGCAACAGTCCACCATGAGTCGAAGTTGAATAATGAAACTCATCCACTGAACTATTTTCAGAGGTCTAAAGAGCACTCTGCTCCGGTAAATACCAAATTATGTTGATATAAAATTATCCCATGATTATCAGTTTCGAAAATTCATTTGGCCTCTCTAAATTTAGCTTATTTGGGATGAAAATATTTAGTAGAGGTAATTAAAACTAGCAGCCAGCCGAAAGCTGGCACTAGAACGACGAGCGAGTGGGCGCTCCGTGCCCGTGAAGCAAGAAAGTTCTAGTCTGATCAATAGTTTTTTTATTACGTTTTATTTAGTGTTGCGCCATTTCCAAATGAATTTCACTATTAAAAATGCGTTGCGACAATTCCAGGACGCCGTCAGATCACAAAATCATCTTCGAAATCATTCAAAAACAGTCAATTTACTCGTCTGTTTGAGGGACCAAATGAATTTTCGAAACTGATAATCATGGGATAATTTTATATCAACATAATTTGGTATTTACCGGAGCAGAATGCTCTTTAGACCTCTGAAAATAGTTCAGTGGATGAGTTTCATTATTCAACTTCGGCTCATAGTGGACTGTTGTAATTCTTTTCGTAATAGAATTTTTTCACAAATTTTTCAAGCCATTTGTGCTTGGCATTTATGAAAGAGCTGAAACACGTGTAGACAATCAATATCGTACTTTCAGAGTTTGATATGGAGATTTTTGGAGGGTCCTTAATTTTCGAGATACCGGGATTGCGATATACAAAACTCGCGATTTTTGATGATTTTGGACAAAGTTTCCAGCTACAAAATTTGAAAGAGAAATCCAGAGTATATCGTGCAGAAATAATTTTTCATGATTATTAGATTAGGAAACCGACCAGATGGGTTGAAAATTTTTAATATATAACTTTGATGTTCTGGCATTTTTACTTATGTTACGCTTTGTACCCATTTTAACAAGAGAAAGATAAATTTTTTCGTATCTGCTCACCTTGTCCTTTTCAGTTAGGAAAAATGAAAACTACCTTGCTGTCAGCGATCCTATCTGAAACAGACCAGGACAACTATTCGAAACTTATTTCTTGAATAGCCCCGCACAAACTTCTCAGACCCATAAAATGATGGGAGCCCTGTCATCTCTCAGTTACTTTTTGCGATTGGGAAGTCGCTTTATGAATCTGGGCACAGGCACATTTTTTGTCATTTAAAAATATATTTACGGTTCAAATAATGAACAGAAAAGTCTTTCACAGGTGTGAATTTTCAATATCCCACTATTTTACTCCAGCTAACCTTGGCAAAAGATAACGAAAAGACGCCTTTCATACTTATAAGAATATTTACAGAAGATTATAAATCAACCATAGCCATTTCAGACAGGATCTCTTTTTATTTGGCTGCCTTTCCTGGCAAAGAAGGCATTTCTTTCGTCCTTCATCTTTCGTCTTTCAATTCTCTCTTCAAATTCTTATCACCTTTCTGTCATTATCTCTTTCCCTAAATCTCTCATCAAATTAGCCGATGGGCAATCGTAAGTTAGACTGCAGACGATTGAAGAGAGAAGAAAGGCTGATATTCTCTTCTAATCAGGAGAATTACATCTTTGCCAGAAGCTTGGAAATGTCACAATGCCGTAACGTGAATATGCCTCAGTGTTCAAACCACCAATCTGAGTGGGTCGACAAGGATCGACAGTCGTGAATTGTCGATTCGTGTAAGGTAATATACAAATCCATATTTTCTCGCATTGATTTACAAATCGAATTCCTCTGCGGATCCGCATATTGCCTAATATGGACGAATAGATTTAATGTTGAAATTGCATCATCGTATAAAGTTGAAAATTATTGTAGATTTTGCAACTTTATAAGAGGTACAACATTTTCAAATGAAAACTACGACATGGTTATATTGTGACGTTGCAGAATTTTCAAGTTACCCTTGCATTCTTGCGGAAAGGGATGTCTACAATTTCACTTTCGAATTTGATGGGTTGATAACCCGCCCAAGAAGGCAGGAATCGATCCCTTCTTATCCCTCTGCCTTTATCAGAAAAAGGAAAGATAATAGCAGAATAAAAAGAAAATAACGATAGATTTGGAATCAAATTGAAGGGAGAGAGAAAATAAGATTGAAACAAGTTCATATTATGTGCTGAGAAGTATGCGCATATAAAAGTGAGTGACAAAGACATTGGCTAGTCATCATGGCAAAGCTTCTTTCATCGTGCCCTGTCTAATTTTCATCCTTAAATGTTCGAAAGTTGAGTTGATTTCAAAACCAGGGCTCGTATAGAGTCTCCTCTCATTTGAAATGAGTCTCGCGTGAACAAGCCAGTTCACACGAGATTCAGTTGAGGTTCACTTGATCTTAGGATTACATTTCGTTGTGCTGTAAAAGCAATATTTTTCAACTTCGTCATGCACACTTCAAAATTCCCATTTTTGATGATCTAATCTCGACTTTACAGTTATTTATTTAAATTTCTGTCTCGCAGCACCGATGGTGAATGGCACAACTTCAAATGCACCCTCGGTCATTACAACAACAGAGTGAATTTACTCACAACTTCCATAGCCATTTGAGCAATTCGTATTTTTGTTGAGTTTGTCTGTATGTCCAAGCCTAGATCATGACAGATTGTTCTGACTCCTATGTGTTAAACCTAGATAGGCATCGAAAATTTCGCTCCCATTGCATTTTCCACCTTGATTCAAAGAGTGTCATTTGAAATTCAAAAATGGGAGCAGAAATTTTATGAAAAGACAAAATAGTTTTATTCCAGAGACATTTGACCATACTTTCCAAATGAACAATTCTTGAAATGGCTAAATTTACAAGTAACTTTGAAAGATTTGAGAGATGCTGACCATCGGAACAACAAGATCGATTGATGACGAATTCGCGTCTCGCTAACAGGATGATAGAGAAAGGTGTCTAGTGGCTAGGGGCGGAAAAGACAGATATCAATCAACGTCAGAAGAGGGGGAATTGACTTTCATGCAGTGACTATCAGAAAAGACTTAGATTTAGATTTGGTTGAAAAAATCATCAGTTTAGTAAAAATGCTTAGTAGATGGACAAAGGACAGTCACGCATATCATTTTGAGGTTCGTGGAATAGAAAAAGAAAGAATTGAAAAAATATACTGAAGAAAAGAAATCGATTCCACTGGGCTATTTAAATTGCCTATTTATTTACAATAATCTTAACCATTTATAATATCAGTATAATTAATAATCAATTATCCTCCACTGTAGCAGAGTTGGGAGTTGCCAGTGCCCTTCGCTCAAGGGGGTGGTGCGAACGCAAAACGGTGCCTCCAGGATTCTGACTGAAATATGTAGAATGGTCCTTTCACATTTTCTTTCGAAGATATCAAATTTAGTTATGGAATAAATAAAGCATTTTACTTTTTCTCGTATTCTTTTCAGAAAATGTTAATCTCATCAACCTAATTCTCCACTAGGTGGAACTAGAAAGACTGAGAATATCCAGTTTTTGTCAACGTGAAGCGAGACCAAGACTAACCATTGCTAATTTTTACTTTTTACTACCCCTACAGAAGTCGAAAATCATTATTCTAAAAATCACCAAGTTAGCATTTACGTACGTAACTTTCTCTATATGCAACAGTCACATTTCAAATATAATTAACGAGAAGCTAACTAAAAATAGGGAAGAATTTTCGACGGCATAAAATGAAACTTATCGGGCTAGTAACCGACTGGACTAGGCATGCATCAACTTCGTCTTCTTCATCAACTGCCATTGATTCTCATCGTTTTTCGCTGCTTCTCTCCGTCTGCCTTCTCCAAATACTTCGATCTCCTTTGATTTTTACCCCTTCAGGATGGTTTTTTCTTCTTCCTCACCCCGCCACGTCTATCCTCATCAATTCTCTTTCATGTCTATGATGTCTCAGAAAACTTCTTCACCTCTCCTGCCGTTTTGGTCAATTCCTCCTTTATCATTAGCTATCCCCTCCCTCCTATCTCTCCCTTTCAATCAGAAGTCGATGTTGAGATAGCCCCCACAACGCTGCTTATCTTCAACGACGCCCAGCTTCATGTTGGCAGAACCTCAAGTTTAAAGGCTAATAGTTAATGGCATCTCGCCGTGTTCTCTATTTTAGAAGGGGGTTGATCTCCTCTTCGAATTCTATTTAATCGGGAGTGCAGTGCACTTTTACTTTTTGCATGTACTTTTCTGTTTCTTCACGAGCCAAAAAATCTTCCTCTCACATATCAAAAGTCGTTCAAGACCTTTCATTAATAATTATGATAAAAATTATCGCAGCTCATTTCATTCGAACTTCGGGGTATTAAAATATTGATCTAATAAATCGGAATGATCTATTGATCTTTAGTTGATGTTTCATGCTCTTCAAAATTTCTTATTCCCAACCTTCGGGCTTTTCTTATTTGACCATAACATACTGTCTTCTTAACATGAGAGAAACTGTAGGTGTATCCTTCAAACTAACTTTTTGATTCATTTTATCTAAAGGATAGGAGAAAGCTAACATCTTCAAAGGGTGAAGGGTAAAGCTGTTCGAAAATCTGCAGGTCATTCATTTTATATTTACAGAACATCATCATTTGTTTCTTCTTTCAAATTGTGTCTTAATCTGTGCATTATCGTGTTCGTAAAAGGTTTGAATTATTTTATTCGAGATAAAGAATTCAACCAAATAAAACCTTTACAGAAATCGATGAGAATAAGCCTTCTGGATTTGACAAAGATTTTTCACGCACTATCGATTTTGACGGCTGTTGAAGGATGTGCCAGGTAGGATAAGAAAATAAATAAAGTCTAACGATATCTTTCAGAACAGTGACAGGAGAAGGCGAATTAACAACATTGGGACCAGGTATGAAATTGGAATGAGATTTGGAGCAAAGAAACTTCTATAAATCATGTGCCAGATTCACAAAATGCCGAACAGCTCTTACCGGAACCTTTTCAAATCCAGAAAATCCTTCTAGTGGAATCAATCACTAATGTTTGTGAATCCAAACACTGAATTGGTTCATTGTGAAACCTTAGAATAGTCGAATAAAAACCATACGAATTTTAATTTAAGTAATACGACACTCCTTACTCCTGAAGTCATAACCATTTCAGAATTAACAACGACCCCAACGACTGAATCAACAACGACTGGATCTACTACGACTACGGCTTCGACATCAAGTAATCTTTGAAATCAATGACCTGAAAGTACATGATAAAGCTAATTTTAGCGAGTTCTTCTTCTACTTCTTCGACAACCGTAAACATAACAAATTAGCAAGAGTAATTAACAAGTACGGCCATTTGTTATTTCAGACGATGTCGACCACGACTGCGACACCGGACTGCCAAGCAGCGTACGGTCAGTTCGGAATTGGATGGACATACTGGGCTGGTCAGTTCACGTTCACCATTTCGGCAGTGATATAGCATTTCGATTCAATTTCACCTTTTATAATTGAATTACAAGATGACTTAACTCAGTTTTCCAGGTGACGCAAATTCAGACCCAGGCTGCTTCGGGGTATGATCGCTTTCTAGTAAATAGCTTTGAAAATTAATAGTTGAGGGAATAATTCTTTCTTTGTAAAATGAAGAAGTGCTGCTTCTCATTTTCATATAAGCATTGTGAATTGAAAAAATCACATGTTTCGGCAAATATTAGTTGTCGATGAATTTCGCTAAACTTCTGCTTGAAATCTAGCAGGAAGAAAAATTGAATCACGATTCAGGTCGTTAATGATGGCACTGTGATTTCGCCTGGCGTTCAAGAAATCACAGATTTCTGCGCGAACAACGGCCCAGCTGGCGCGACTCCAGCCAGTTTTCACTCGCAGGCTCAATACGACTTTCTCACCACAACCACGAGTTGGCATTTTATTCGCATTTTACACTATTTGCAGTCCACACCCATCTGTTAGGGAGAAGTAGGAGGAAGGTAGAAAAAGCTGGGTGTGGAATACAGAAAAAAACTCGGATTTGACCTAAAATTTGCTCTAATGATATAGGACTTGGATCGGCAGTGCCGGCGTGGCTCAATCTCTACTATGACATGACAACGGGCGAACTGATGTGGATTGATGGAAGGTTTGTGAAACGTTTCTAAGTAGATAATAACTACTTGATAATAAACCTAAGTTGGAGAGATAGAAAAGGGGTTGAATATGGTAAGAATAGTGAGAGAATGCTTTACCTACCTAATGTCCTCTAAAACATTCTCTTCTAGTGTCATGATGTCCGTGAGATTATCAAATATTCCCAAATTTTTAATCTGCGACAAAGATATCCAGATTTTAGCCCCGTTGATTACATTCAAGCACCTCTGACCAACACCGATCCTACGACAACGATGCAAGGATGGTTCTTTGACGTAATTACTTTATAACTCAAAATTGTTCCCAATTTATTTTCTTCAGGAGATCTGGAGCCCTGGTAGGTTTTGATTTAAAATAAGCAGCAGCACGTCTAAGATGGTTTTTGACTGTCGGTATCAGTGAAAGGAAGATTTTTCTGAAAATTTTAATTAATGAAACTTTGGTTGAAAGAGGTGTAAATTTGATTTACAGATAATCCCGCGAATGCAGACATGTTCAATGTGGTACGAAAAATGATTTCATAACTTAGTCCAAACAATTTATAATTAGTGAAAAATTTAGTATTTAGGATTTAGGACTTTAAATACCGATATTTATATAAAGAAAGCATATTCAAATTATATTTTAGTGGTGCCGAGCTCCAGTGCCTTAGAGAGCAATCCAGTTTATCGAGCATTAACTTATTATCTCATTTCACTGAAATATCATCATGCAATTTCTACACATGTAACTAATAATAGGACGTGAGTGTAAGGGTGCGTTCATGCTTAGTTGCATGCAACTCGCAACTCACTCGAAATAGCTGGAAACGAAGAGAACGTGATTGCATCATTATTTTGCTCTCTTGGTTCTCCATGTTATTTCAAGCGAGTTGCACCGCAACTAAGTGAACGAGCCTATAAGTTTCTTTGTTTTAATTTATTTTTACTGTATATTCATCTTAATAAACTTGTTTCTTTCAAAGATCACATTGTAGTATGAATGTTCGGCGTTTTAGAATTGTCGCAACATGAAAATGACGCAACACACTAAATAAAATGTAACAAAAAGTTTTACTGATCAGATAGTAAGTCGGGTTTTCAGAAACTACGGCATAAAACGCATGATTCAGTTTAACCTTAATGTTGCCTAAATTTATTGAATTATAGAATATTTTTGATGAAAACAATCACACACTGTTATGGGGTTAAAAGATGAAAATTTCACTATGGCCGCCAATCAAGTACCAGTAATTGTTTTAAATAGGTAAATAGCCCCTCGATTGTGGCATATATTTCACTTGTGATATCAGTACTCCTAATATCCGCTTCCGATCACCACATTCGGATATGCCTAGGTGAGTTATGAGGCACGACTAGAACTGGTCATTTAAAAAAATTACCTGCTTTCAAAAAACCTTTAAAATCATGTGGGCATATTTTCGCGAAAACTTGCGAAATAGGCTCAAATTTTGGAGATTTTTAATCGGAACTTCGTGCAGCCCTGTTCACCATATCAGATCTGTTATTCTAATAGGTAATTGCGTACGCAGTTATCCATTCCATTCACGATAAAATATCAAACCGATTGATATTGGCTGGCAATTTCTTCATCTAACTTCTCCTTTTCTCCGCTTATCCGTTTTCACTTTTCTTTTTCGGGCACCTCTTCTTACCAAATCATCCTTTCCTTCCCCTCTAGCAAAAATCCATTCATCATATCCGAACTATCCATTGTGTGAAATGTCTGCGATTCCAAGTAGCTAATTTTACTATTAAAATGAATAGTTGGCTAAAGCTAATCTCATCAATTCGTTACTTTCTGCAAATGTCTCATTTGAAATAAATTTTTGAATTTGCAGATCGTAAAGAACGACAACCAAGAAAGAATTTCACATCATCATAAATTGGATTGTGTTTTTATCCATAAATATATTGAAATTTGTATCTTTCTGGTAGAACATGAATTTGTCAGAAAACGAAATCATAAATTCTATTTTTCGGCGAAAGATTATTCTTTTCAACTTCTCTACCGTGCTATCTCGTTTGAGCACCGAAACAAATAGGAGATTCTGTTTCTTTTCGTCTCTGAAATAGACTTTCCATGCTAGTTTTCACGTAGGAGGGACGTCGCATGAATAATTAACCATCACATCTGACGTCTCTTTCAGTGATAGATTTTGCAGACAATCAGAAAATGACAACTGTCAGATTTTGCATCCATCAATCAATAATAAGGGATTTAAAAAATAGAAATGAAAGTATACGATATAATGGGACTATTCTTATCAGAATTTACACGAGAAATTAATACATTACATTCAGAGATCTAATTCCATTACTTATTGGAAAATCGTTTGGCTCTCGAGCATTTATATACCGTCAGTCGATTAGACAATTAGTTTGTGGGCTTAGCCTGTATCTGTTCGCTACATGTGTGTTGTTTACTTTTTCTTCATATTTTACTAGTCTTCCCTTGTGAAACGGTTTTAAGAAACAAAACTATAACAGAGAAATCTCATCGATAATAAGAAACGACATCAGACATCATTCAATGAATTATGTGCTAAATGTGGTATGCAAATACGATGTGGTGCAATAAGTGAAATTTTGCTGACTGTCAGACGGGTTAACTCGCCGACAATGATGAAACGAATAAATTTTGTCTAGTCTATTGTCTCTTTTCACGTGAATATTGAATTGTGTGTATGATTTTAATGCAGACATCACTCGTGTCTTCTCAACTTTACCGACATTCGTTTTGTTGGTCGGATTAATAAGTATCGTCGAAATATTTTCGAACTCGATATAAAAATGCCGATGAGACCGCTATCAATATCAGTCTATGCAACCTACAGGCAGGAATACCACCGTATTGTAAAGTGAGAATTTGTTCACCACTTCTCGGAGTGATGCGAAGCTCTGAGGCTTTATCAATATCTTTTTTATATATCATATTTACTAGAAGGCTTCGCTCGTGGCTGTTGCGTCTAGAAACCTATTTTCAAGAGAATCTCGCATCTACCTCTTTGACATTGTCACTTTTGGTTATGTGGTATAACCCACAATTAGGGCCTGCGAGTGATTTTTCGAAATTAAGAGCTGTTTTAAATCAAGCTGGTTCTGAGAAGAATTAAACAATATTTCTTGTTCCAAATTGATGCTTCTATCGAAAGTTGTGCATTGCGTACTTTTGAAAGTAGCGACTTTCGAACGGATTGTTGTTGATCATTTTGTTTGTTCTAAAATATGCAGGAGAATGCAAACTACTGTCAATTTCGAGGCGTTTTATGATAAACAATCATTCAGATGCGTCAAGTTTTGGGATATTCAATTGCTTCCAAACTCTTGTTGCTCTTCCTGGTTGCCAACGTCTCTGCTGACGAGAGACTCAAACGACAGGCTGGCACTACGATTAGGAAATGGGCACTGAATACCGTCTATTATTACTTTGATGCAAGTCTAAGTGAGTGATTTCTTTTTCGTCTTAAATCAGAGTCAAAACCATCATAATTCCAGCAACGGCACAGCAGACATTAGCTAATCGAGTCATGAAGTCGATCATTCAGCCATCGACTTGCATATCCTTCGTGGTGAATGCGACTGCGAGAAATAGAGTAAAGGTGAGCCGATATTATATTCGCCATTAAACAAATCATAATAATCCAGATCGTAAGCAATCCGACAATTGACTTTTGCGAGTCATCGAATGTCGGCTGCAAAGGCGGGGAACAGACAGTAACTATGGGATCCAAATGCATATACGTTAGTCATTGATTACGTTCTCTTTGAAATATAAAAACCGTAATCTTCTAGCAGAGATGTTCGTAGAGTGAAATTTACATTTTTCGAAGACGGAGACGAAGCTTCGAACATCCCTCCTGCTTCATAACTCAATAATAAACTAGCAAACAAGAACAAAAATGTTCAATCTTCTCCAATCTCTACTTTAAAACTCCTTATAATGTAATCTAGTTCATAGTTTGGTTTCAGGACGGTGCTTTTGCGAAAGCAATATTCCATGTGCTTGGCTTCTACACAATGGAGCGCAGAAGCGATAGAGACAATTTCATCGATATAAATTCGAATTCTGTCAATGTATTTCAATGGTAAGATATTTACTCGAATGGATTTGCTATTTTCAGCCTGCAATGACTGATGATCTTGCAATAATAAATTCGACTTATTCTACAAATCTTCTTGGCTACAATTTTGGCTCCGTCATCCATTCGACATATGATATGTAGGCAATGTTATGAACAAATTGTTGACAAGCGAAATACATTAAGGCTTGTATATGGAGGTTCGACTGATTATCCAATTCTGCCCAAAGACAATGCATACTTCTACACGATGGGAGGTCCAATTGTCACTAGCTATGACTTGAACATGCTCCAACAATTCTACTACTGCAATAGTGAGTATCAGTGTGAGCAGATCAAGTCTTCACAATCCCAATTTAGACGGCTGTCCAAATCCCACGGTCACATGCACTAACTCGGGCATTCTGAATACTCGCTCATGCAACAAATGCAATTGCCCTCTCGGGTATGCTGGAACGACCTGCAATACACGGGTAGGATGTTGTTGAAACTATTAAATCCAGATGTATGATCTGCTTAGATATCTTTCATCAAGTAGTGCTTTGAGACAAAAGAGAATGGTAATAATCATCGCCTATTGCCTCCCAACTTTTCGAGATTCTAGAACTCAAATACAATGATTTGTCTAAACGGATAGTCATCTTCTTTTTCTTTCAGCCCGCTGACGGAGGCCAACAATTGACTGCCACAACTTCGTGGACGTCCTTAACAGTGACCATCACTGGAACGGCATCAATTTCTGACCCTGGACCATATTCCACGAAAACATACTGGATTGTGGTGAGTTAACCGAATTTTTCGAGGTTATTTATTTTTTCAGAAGCCCGCAGGATATTCCTATGTTAAATTCCAATATGTCAGCTTCTCAAGCGCTCAAACAAAATTCTCGCCAAACTGCAGAGACCTTGGACTCGAACTGAAATACCTATCGAATCAGCAGCTCGCAAATCCTCGGTAAATGACGTGGATGAATGTTGTCAGGCATAATTTACCGATAATTCAGTGTGTGTTCTGATGCATGGAATGGTTTGTCTTCTTCAAGCCCTCTGACCATCACTCCGATCGTTGCCTACACAAGCACAATCAGCGCCACATTCGTGCTGCAATTCCGAGCCACTAACACCAATGTCACAGATCCAATTCCGCCTCCACCACCTCTAAGTAGGTTTATAATAATTCATTGAATCACGAAATGATAAGGCGAACATTTTTACGAAAGTCGAGCCGCAGATTTGAAAGTGAGAGATAACTGAAATTAGAAAGAAAAGAGGTAGCGCCATTCAATGTTACTGCAACCGCTGCACAGTTTTCGGGAAAAAGTCCGCTTTATCATTTCGTGTAAATATGTTCATCAAGCCCGAGATTGAATCTTGATTTCGACTTTCTTAATCAAATCATTCGATCCTACGAGGGAGGGAATGGTCTGACCTAAAGTTCCCCAAATGAACAATCACCAGACCTAGAGAGCACTTTCGTCAGACGAACAACAAATTTATAGGGGGTAGGTCGCAAGGTGTTTCTGACGATCGCCCTACCTAGGTCTGTTCCGAATTAAGCAGCTAATGTTCATCATCTCTCTTTGACCTCCCCGAAAATCGAAAATAATAACTATTCATCCTGCCTATTTACTCCAAACTACAGCAACCGTTGTTTTTGCAAAATCTCGCATCATACTCCCTCTCTCCCTGTGCCTTGCATACATTTTACGCTCGTAATAGGAAGCAAAACGACATAGTGACTGTATCAGTTTTAGTGATAATGCTACGAATACAACTGTTCAACATTTGAGTTCAGCAACGTCTACAAGCACGTCCACATCGACGTCTACAAGCACGTCCACATCGACGTCTACAAGCACGTCCACATCGACATCTACTACAACAACAACAACAACTACAGCCTCGTGTGTCCCAGATCCAGGTCCAATAGCTAATTGTCCTAATTCTTAACAATTTTTCAAGCTAACCAAAATTGGTACCGTTCGACTCCAAATTGAATGAGAATAAATAATAGATGTCTCTAGCTTCAATTTGAGCCCAAATTTTTCTAGACTATTTATGAAAATATTCTTGTATCATTTTCTTGAAAATTGCCATTAAATTTTGGTTTTTAGGTGCCGATCCTTGTTTCGCAAATTCAGCTCCATTAGCTCAATGTGGTAAGTCTTAACAATTTTTCAAGCCAACCATTTTATTATCAATTCAAGAGGAAATCCATTGCGCGAGTCCATAAATTTCATGGATCTTTTTCGGAGGAATTATTGTTTTCTGTAAAAACTACTGTATATGTTCCGGGAGCATATTCATTATTAAATTCTATTCAAATTCATACATCAAATTTGTAAGAATAGTGTATGAGTTACAAAGAAAGCGCTATCACTTCTTTTTAACCGAACTTAGCTATCAACATTAAACTTACATGAATAAACGACCAAATCGTTTTTAAAAAATAGCATCATCTTACTCTTCCTCAGTAATAATTCATTGTGGTTAAAGAATAAAGGAAAATGCCTCTTTCTTCAAACAAAAAACGTTTCTCAAATCTAAATTCAACAATTTCAGCTGCACAATGTCCTGCTGGCTGGACTTTTATTTGCGGAAAATGCTATAAGGTGATCGTTGAATATCATTCTCGTTTTAATTTCGTTTTGTGAATAGCAAGGATTTTACAGAATTTTGCTGCTGCCACTTGGAACGAAGCAAATACGGCCTGCACGGGATTATGTGCCCCAGGAATGTGCCATCTACCAAGACTCTACAGTGAACAGCAAGGCATGGATTTGCATAATTATGGTAAGGAATTTCATGAGAATTTATTAATGTATAAATTAATTTGGAACATTCAACTTCTAAATTGTTTTTTCATTTTGCGGCATTAGTAAGGCTGTACTCACAAAGGAAGCTAATGGTTAGAGAGGCCAAATCAATTTTCAACATTGATTTTAACGTTTAAATTTGGTATCAGTCTGATCATCGAAGTCATGCTGATCTCAAAACTTTTTAGATCTCCGAAAATGATCTATCCTAAGTAAAGCTATGACCACTTTGTAAAGCGAACCTTTCCTGCTGTAGTCTTCCCGAAATTTTCGAACAATAAATTCCGCCTAGTATTTATTAAAAGATGTAATTTAACCTAAAACCTATCCAGATTATGTCGAAACTGGTCAAAATTTCTTACTAACTAAATTTTATCAAAAATTAAACAGGATAATTAAAATCATCTATTGATTTTCTCCTTTTTCAGCGTATATGAGTAACGGCCTCAATTCTTGGATTGATATACGTAAAACCGTAAGTGATTCTATTGTGACTTATCATTCTACTTATAGGCAATTTTGAAAAGTAGAACGATAGAAACATACGAAAATAGTAAAGGGTTAGGGGAGGGAAGGGTAGGCTAGAGCATCTTTTACCATATTATTCGTATGTTCCTATCATTTATCGTTCTACATTTTCAGGTTGCCTAATATAACTAATTCAAGGATATTTGTTTTCATACTTTTCATCGCTCTGTATTTTTAGCTATAAAAAATTTAGAGTCTACAAAACAGTGATGGCCAACAATATAGCTGTATCCTTTGGACTCCCGGGTAAATAAACAAAAGTTTCTCTGTAACTGGTTTTAATTGGATAATTGAATCAAAAATCTATAGCAAGAGTACCCTCGACTCTTTTAGAGATCTGGATTGGAACAGTGGGCATAGCTCGTGCTGAAGTCGCGAATGTTAAGGCTTGGTTGAGATTCTCGTATGGCGATCGCGACGAATCTCGAACATTCGTGCGCATCAGCACAAGTCATGACCACTCATAAATCCAGGCCTCGAATACATATAAAAAAAAGAATAGGATATAATGAATGACTAAATTTTCAACTAGTGGATAATTATTAATTATATTTAGAGCTCCGAGTAAGCAATTTAGTTAATTGCAACGGAAGAAGAATTAGATTTCCAAAAATGCACAAATACCGCAATACCAAATTTTCATATTTTATAGTAGTGCGTTTATGAAGATCAGTTCTTCAATTTCCCGATGCACTTTACTAAATTCCTTCAGGTGCCGATCCATACAATGATTGTGGTGCTGTAAGTCATATTTTTAATCCATTTAAAAATGTTTACTTTTTATAAAAAAAATGAATTAATTTATACCGAGTGGATCATTTTCGAAAATCTAAAAATTATTTTGTCTTGTTGAATTTTTAATGCTATTTCGATGAATTGCCGTGATCATCTATTTCCTAAAATGTACTTGACTTCTCTACTTATAAAAGAGATTTTGAAGTTGACTTAGATCAAGGAAAAACGAATTAAATGTAGAAACTAATAACAACCCAAATGCATGTTTTATAATGAATATTTTAGATAAGGGATAATGGATTATGGGGCGACTATTATGTAAGATTAAGTTTAATCTGTAAAAATACGAATGCCGTAAACTAATAGAATCTTTTTTGTTTATTTTTGAGAGGTTGAAATAAACTCCAAGGCATCTATTACAGATTTTACGGTATGGAATATTTTAGTTAAAAAATAACCAAAACAATGAAAAACAAGAGAAATATGTATGATCAGATTTGGGAGATTTGACCCGATATTAGATTCGTTTAAATTCTTAAAGAAATATCATTTTTGATTATTAAAGGCACATGAAAATAGTTCAGAAACTAACACGCACCTTATAAAAAGTTCCTAAAATAATATTCAATATTTAGTGCGGCATTAGTCTTCCCTATGTCTGCGAAACGGACGAACGGCTTACCGCGACATGCCCTCCTTCTTGATTATCCTTCTTATCTGATGTTTCATTTTTCAAGTGAAAACTATGAATAAAAAATTTCATTGTTATCAAAAACTATGAAATGAAAATAAATCGAAAGCTATGGTTCATTGGTAAAGTTGCTTAACACTCTCCAGAGAAGTCAGATCAATTTGATTCTTATTTTCGGGACGAGTATCGACAGATGAAGCTGGGCGTGCATGCTTTGCTTTCTTGAAATTCAAACTGCAGATGAATGACGAAACGGGAATCATAGTATTTCGCAAAGAGAACTAAACTTGAAATGCCTTGTTCATGCATGTGTAACACATTCCTATCATTACTTAAATTTGATTCAAATTCTTCATTGAAATGTTCTGATGACATCCAATTATTCATAGGAGCTACGTAGATTTGAATCTAATGCTCAGAACGAATGTCTCGAATTCAAATTTGATTTTCTTCATAATGATGACTTTATATTCTTCCAAGGCGTTAGATAAATTCTATCTCTGAATTCAGGACGTATTTCGGTAGACGAAACTGGCAATGAATTAGTACTTAATTTCATCGATCTCGAAAAGAAGAGGAATGATGAAGCTAAAATTAAAGATAAGCTAATAAAAATTGCTTAGATCTGTGTCCGGATCCATAAAATTTCCGGAAGCCTTCCTCCCAGAATCTATTGGTTTCTCGCTGGCAGGTTCTTTTAAGAATTAAAATTGCAACAAAGATGATCGCTTCGGACATGTAGTGAGAAATAGCACGTAGCGGGGAAACAAAGGACACGGAGAGAAGGAGAGTGGAAGAAATCTATATGTAGGCCAACGAATGGAGGCGATAGCCCTATCAGCAGCAGCAGCAGGGTCACGTCGGGGCAGACAGTTAGTTTGCAAACATTTTCGTTTCAATCTTCTACTTTCATTCGTATTAACTTTTTCGTTCATGTTCCAAGCCAATTTTCCCGATTTCCATCCAAGCTTTAGGCAGAATAAGCGAAAAACAGCACAAACCCATGACAATTGAAGCAGTGCCTTATGTCTGCGGTTGCAAAAACTTGTCTCTTTTCTGGGCAATTGAGAAGTCTGTCTGTCAGTCAGTCAGTGAAGAAGTGGACTAAAGCAGCAATAGATCCTCGATGATTCATGCGTGTTGCGCTGCCATTGCGCGACTTTTCCATCGATTGTATGTATTTGTGTCGTCCAGAGGCCTTTCCCTGGAGGTGATCCGACATTTCGATCGTTTTGTCTCTTCGCTATCTCTCGGTCATTCTTCTCCTCCTCCTCCTCCTCCTTCTATTCTCCTCCTGGGCCTCTTTTATCTTGTCATTTCGTCTTCTGGCCGCCAATCCACTGTTCGGCTGCGCGCGCTCTCCGTCTTCCCTTCGGGCAGTCGATTGACCCATTTCGTTTTCTTCTGCATTCGCGCCTGCTGCCCCTCTCCCTTATCTGTTTTAGTTCCTTGGTTATTCTCCCACACAGTTTCCCTCCTGTCGTCTCTTCGACTTTCTTCTACATTCTTTCTATCTTTATCCAGCGCCTTCGATTATCCCCCTCCTGTCTTTGCTTCTCTCGTCGTATGCCTCTAAATACCCTCTCTTTCATCTCACTTCACGTGTATGACTTCGCTTTTTCTTAGCCCCCAGCAACTCTGTCCGCGCGCCTTCACTCTTCTCTTTACTCGCAAGAAGCACCGTAAATCGTCACCTTTCACTTTCGTATTCCTCTCGCCTCAGTTCAATCACCTTTATTGCCGTCGTTTATCATGGGGCCAAACGAGACTTCGGTCGCCTAAACTCTTGTTGAGGATGATCATTTCAGGAACCTCCATGAAATTAGCGCTAACATGGGCGTTCATAGGCGCCGTCGTCATATGTTACGAAGTTTCGGCAGTTGACCAGGTAAGCATATCGATCGGGATTCGACATCTCTTTTGGAGAATCTTCATCCTCGACAAAAGTGATGTCACTCTCGATCAAAATAGCCACCATTGAGAAGTCATCCTTTATCCTCGGGATTTAGGGGGTTAAACCGGAATCCAAGCGACCCGATGGGCCGCCACCCGATCCGGAAGAACCGGATCCCTTCGGCGAGGGCACACCCTTCGAACTGACGGACGAGGATTCACTCGATAGCGCTAAGACCGCTGAAACGTCATCGGCGCCGACGAAGCCAAAGACGTCGGAAATCGAACATGAAGGTGACCACGAGAAGATGAGTGGCATGAGTTCGTCGGATACCAAATCTGTGGTACGTTTTCGGAGCTTTCAAATAAAGCCAGAGGAATGCATTTGTGTTTCATCCGAATATACGGATTCGCTGGAAAATATTCAATGATGATTGTATATCAGTAGGTTCCGCAATAATGTCTGCAAGTTTAGATGCCAAAGCGCAAGAACGTTGCCTCCTTCCCGAAAGCAGTGACGATGACCCCAAATGAGGAAAAAGAGGAGAAAGCTGCTTCTTCAACGGAAACAACTGCTCTACCTGAACCAGCGATTAAATTTGACAACATTCAAGAAGAGGACTACGGGGATGAAGAGGAGAAGGAGAAGAACGCGAAGCCCGACGAGATCAATACCGAAGTCATCGAGCAATTGGTCAACAAGTTCCTGAACAATGGTTCAATAGCGGTAAGTTGGTTTTTTTTTCAATATCTATGTTGAAGAAAAAGCTATGCACTGAAATTGGGTATAAAGACAAAAAGGCAATGGAAGACCGTGATTGTGGAGACCGAATCATGTTCTTCCCATTTGTTTCGTCTCATATCTTGTCTTTCGATGTCTGAAAGTTCCACAGTCCTATCTACACTAGATTGTTGAGCATTTCTTTCATTTAGGACGGCTCTGCTCCAAAGTTCGCAAACCCAGCTGTGCAAGCTTTAGTCGGTGGCGAGTACTGGGAGATCGACGGTCTGGAGGAGCCTGGATCCATCAAAGACCAGCACGAATTGGCTGAGTGGCTGAATGGCTATCAGAGAGAAGCTGTCAAGGTTAATTTTCATTTTTGGATGATTAATTATGGCGACGAATTCAGGTTCTGCGTGAAGTTGCTGCAGCCAGTTGGAGATATTTCAGCAATGCGTCACCGATGGCGAAGCAGGCGTTGAATGAGGCGGAGAATGTAATTTGCAAATTTATTGGAAAAACAAGCATGTACACTTTAAATTCGACTATTTCAAGATAACCATGTTGGATGAAATCTCTGATTATGCGAACTCGAAGAATCGCTAATCAAAATCTAAGGATATTCCATCAAATAGTCGATATTGTCAGGTCCTCTCGAAATTCGTGCGCGCTACGTCTCGTCAAGCGAAGCAATTCGACATGTCGTCTGTGACTGATCCGGCCATCAAGAAGCAGCTGCAGTTCGTCAGCTTCGAGGGCATGGCCGCACTGGCTCCGAAGAAGTACAACAAGTTCAATGAGGCTCAAGCCAATGTTAGTTAAACTTCTAAATTAGGCCATTTGAAATGAAATAGCGCAAGATTAGTTAGCAACGGCAAGAAGTTCAGTAAAAAGAAACTGACGAATAGATCGAATTTGGCTTGAATATGGACATTTGTATGTT
This sequence comes from Diploscapter coronatus, assembly GCA_964036155.1. Lineage (NCBI taxonomy): Eukaryota > Metazoa > Nematoda > Chromadorea > Rhabditida > Rhabditidae > Diploscapter > Diploscapter coronatus. The sequence continues at coordinate 2,374,994 of OZ038423.1, forward strand.
GTTCAATACCTCTATAGTAAAAAGTCATGTGTTCTTAAAACGTCCTATTTGTGGAACTAATTTATAAAAGATGATTCAGCTGAACCGTCTAGCAGCCGATTTGGACGTATGCGACGTGGACGCGCCACCGCCGTGCGCACTCAAGTGAGAACTAATCAAATTGCTGCCTTGGTTCATTGCATTATCAAATATTGATAATGGAGCGATTAGTAATCCTGATATTGTGCTAATCCTTCCAGCCCGCAATATGCGTTATTTTTGAAGATCCCATTATCGACACCGTAGAGACAGACCAATACTTTTCGTGTTTGAAATTCGAATCCACGAGATTTCTGTTGCATATTTAGAATAGTATTGTAACACTCGTGTTAGATTGAGCGCAATATCGACAAGTCCGCAATGATCCAATTGAAACTAGATATTCCAAAATTGTCGTAACATATCCCTGTCGATTTCCTCGAATCTCATCTCTCTGTGTTGATCTATTTCCGATCAATCAATTCTCCCGCATCCATTAATCGCCCCGCTTTAAGGCGTGTCGATCTGCAATCGATCTTCGCCTCGGAGAAGAACGCGATGCGTCTCGCGCACTTGTGGGTCAGCTACGTTAAGGCGATGGCCGTCAACAAGAACGCCTACCAACAGCTTGTCGAGCTATCGAATGATGGTAGACATTTTAGATACGAAAATGAAGAGTCAATTATCAAAGTCTTAATCATCATCATATTACAATTTATTCGGATACATGTTCTAGACAAACTCCTACCAACATCTCGTTGAGTATCCAACGATGGTAGGGGGTTTAAGTTCGAAAACAGACGCACAACCTTTTCTTTGCAACTCATTTTACTAACAAGGATTCCAAAGCATAAGCTAACGAGATTGGTAACAGAGCATTTTTCGAACTATCTTCACTAATGGCTAGATTTGTAGAGCTAAAACGAAATCCGTAATACCATGATTATAAAATCCTTTCGATGGCTTTCTCTTCGGAACATATTTTGAAGATACGCACTTTAGTTTTGAAACAATTTCGTGATGAACCAATAAGTTTCACGCTATTTGCTATTTTGATACATTTCTGACTAAATTTAATCGCTGTACGTTTTCAACCATTAGATAATAGCTATAAAATATAATATTCCACAACTTATTATGCATCTCAGGCGCTGAGGCAAATGGGTTTGCGGACGCGGGTGAGATGTGGCGAAGTGCTTTCGACATGGCGACTGCTGACTCCAAGCCGGTTTTCGACCTGCGCGCCAAACTCCACGAAATCTACGCTGCCATGAGGCCATTATACGAACAAGTATGCATTGATTCTCTTCAATACCTGAAAAAGAAGATACACCATAATATATTGCAAACGCAACATAAGTATCGTATATATCTTTGAAATTTGACCTTATACGCACGAATATGTGCACTGATTCTCTTGAAATCCATTGAAGAGCAATACGCATACAAACCACAGGAAAATAATGATTTTTTTTTTAAAGTTCACAAAGTTTATCTTTTTATCGTCGGAAGAATTTTTCTTCGGTATTAAATTCCTGCTTGTTCAGAAAAACACAAATAGAGATACTTTCAAATTTGTTTTTCATTAGGAACCAAATGATCAATTTTCAGCTTCACGCCTACTTCCGTCGTCATTTGGCAGGCATCTATGAAAACCCATCAGATATAACGAAGGGTGGTCCAATTCCAGCGCATCTCTTCGGTAAGCTGCCAATCGCCCAAATGACCAAACCTGCCAAACAGCGCCCTGCCCTAGTCTTTTTCCTTGAACTAATCTGATTATTCTAAATGCAATGTTTGATCTTCACGTGAAAACCGTATGATAATCGGTCTAAAGGCTTTGGCAGGAATTTTTTATCGAACATGATTTTCCCATCTTGCTGCTGATCATAAAGCAAGGATTGTTAGAGATAGGGATTATTGAGGTTTCTTTTAAAGTACAGGTTTGATAGTCCTAATATTATATATTGAAAAGATTTATAATCAATTATTTTAAAACTGATTCAAATTGCTCACGAGTGATAATGATATGCGCTTGATGGGGTTCAACGATGCGGAGATGGAAGATATTTTGATATTATTCGGAAAGCTATCCCATTAACTATCTTGTGTCAGCATAGTTCGAAACCTATTTCAAAAATGATGAGTCCGAAATTTTAGGCTCGATCGAAGGCAATGACTGGTCGGTGCACTTTGAGCAAACCAAACCCTATGAAGAAGTGAGCCAGGTTCCCGAGGACATGCTGGATGCGTTTAAGAAGCAGAACTACACCTCCAAGCAGATATTTATCAAGGTGCCTAGATTCATGTCAACTATAATATGATATGACTGCGTAGAGCCCCGTAACATTTCTTCCAATTTTAGCCGTTTGCATAACTTTTCCTCTCGTTCCCAATTCTTCAAACCATTTGGATAGTGCTCAGTTTTGTCGTGTACGGATTAATTGTGATAATTAGGCCTATCGCTACTTCAAATCAATCGGATTCCCGAAGCTGCCGAAAACTTTCTGGACGAACTCCATTTTTGCACGGGTCTGGAGCAGGGACATGATCTGCAACCCGCCAGCTGCCGTCGACATGCGCGATGGACGGGATTATAGGTATTAGTGTTTCCTTAAATTCTAGAAAAAGTCTTTGAAACAAGTTAAACATTTTTGAATAAGGAATGAAATTTAAAATTTGATGTTGATTTATCGGGATGTGTCATTAGAAAAACATGCAAAATAACACCGAAGCTAGTCTTGCGACGTTTTTAAAACTTTTCAATTGAAATGTCATTAAAACTATTGATGATGCGTCTTATGCCAAGATATTTTCGATATACTGTAATAATATATATATATATTTTTTTTTTAAATACCCCTTATTTCAGAGTCAAGGTGTGTGCTCAGTTGGGTGAGCCCGACTTCGAGCTCGCTCACTCATTGATGGTCCAAACCTACTACCAACTCTCTTATAAGCAGCAGCCTTTGCTCTTCAGGTATCATTTTCACGAAGATCAGTCTTTCGAAATCGGAACTCAGAGAATCCGCCTCCCCTGTCATCAGCGAAGGCATTGCGAAAGTGTTCAGTAGACTGGCTACCAATCCACACTACCTTTATTCCCAGGTATCAAATTCCATAGATTATTGGAACGTTTTTTAAATGCCATGGCTATCTGCAAGAAATTTTATTTTCTTACGATCTAAAATTGAATTTAAGGAATTAGTGCCATCCGAACATCTGGACATTAAAGATTCACTGGTGGTCAATCGACTGTACAAGTAGGGAAAATTATGCTTTTATCAATAAAAAATCCATTTGAGGGAGGCCTTGTCCCATATCCCGCAAATTCCGTTCTCTCTGGCCGCGGATGAGTGGAGATACGAGCTGTTCGAGGGCAAGATCCCAAAAGGAACCCAAAACGATCGATGGTGGCAGCTACGGTGGGTTGAAGATGGGTTATCTATAAACATGTCGACGGTCTTCATTTAGTCCATTACTACTGCGTCAATTTTTCTCATTTTCGTAGAATTTCCTGAAACCTGTGCATTGTTTTCCCGTAAATATAGACAAATGTATTTCAACCACAATAAGCATATCGATTCAAAGTAGAAAATGGTAATTTCAGCACGAAATACGAAGGCGTCAAGTCTCCTCAGCCCTACAATAGCTCGGTATTGGATGCTCTTATGCACTCCGCGATCTTCGAGGTTCGCAATTCTCAATCTTCCAGAAAAAATCAAGGAAAAAATTAGGAACACTCTCCAGCTACCAGGAACGCCATCAGTTACGTCGTGCAGTTCCAAATCCTCAAGGCGCTATGTCCAGAGGGAACCATTCTGGTAGATTTTTCTAGAACTACTTTCTCGATCCAGAACATTCCAGAGCGAAGGCTGCATTTTGTCCGAGGACACTACGACGAACCTGAGAGAAGCCATGAAGCAGGGCTCTTCAGCGAATTGGATGGAGGCCCTGAAGATCATCACTGGAAAGGGTAAGTATTTTATACACTCAAAATAGCCTGCTTCAAAAACTGATGAATATACAGAAAATAGTGGGACTTCGATACCAGATCTGGGCGTAGATTGTTACTTGATCAATCAAATCGAAAGAAACAGTCGAATTTCATGAGTTTCAGAAAAAGTCAACGATGAAAATCATTTATTTTTTTATTAGTTGGTGACTGGAATCGTATCCATAAATTAAAAAAAAAATATATATATATATATATATTCAAATTCCAGGCGAACTCGACGCCCAGCCAATGCTTGAATATTTCGAGCCTCTGATGAACTGGCTCCGGAACACGAACGAAGTCGATCAAGTCATCATTGGGTGGGAAAATAGCGATGGAGCCAGATTTGATCCGTAAGATTTTCTCAATCATTTTGCAGGGTCGGAGGCGATTTGTACCCAGATTGTTAGGTCTCCCCTCGTAAATTTCAGTACAAATCAAACTGCCCTCAGCGCTGTTCTGTAACTTGCAAATCGCAAGATATCATTAAAAAAACGTAATAAAATTGTATGGAACATGTCGTATTCTACCCTTTCTTACTTTAGTTCACATTGTTTTGTATAATGATGTCATGCGGTTTACAATTTGTTTGAATTAAAAATGTTTCAAAATTATTGATCTATGGTCAACTTTCATAGTCTTTAATTCCACTCTACCTTTTACCTGGTTATCGAGAAAATATTCAATTTTACGACCTCTTATCTAACGACACGTACTCGAGTTTCTGGTCTTTCAAAAAAAGGATCGTTATCAAACTCCAAGAAAATGCAATTTTCTAGGGACTTTCATCGAAATTTAGAGATAAATGAATTTAGGGAAGAGCTTCCAAAGCCAGTGGCAGAAATGGACGGTGGCACTGGCATTCTATCTGAGGACAGGATCGCTTATCCGGGTATGATAATAATATTAAATATAAAATTGTCATAATATTCACGACATAAGAAATCGCTAAAGTCTATTCTGGTATAGCCTATGAAAAGTAATAATCGGAACATCTTATGTATCACATGACACATCATGACTCACTAAAGTTTGTATAATAGAGCATAGATCATACCCTTTCACAAATTATATTGCCATGCATCTCACGAAGCCTTTAGGGTCCGTTCAGACTTAGTTGCAACTTGCTCAAAATAACATGGAAAGTGAGGAGATCGCGATTGCATCAGATTGACCATTTCTTGTGCTCTCTTGGGTTTCCATGCTATTTCGTCGAACGAGTTGCAAGTTGCATTGCAACTAGCGTCTGAACGCATCCTTAGATTTTCTAAAACTATGCCTGAATACATTTTCAGGAGGAGACTGCACCGGTGGTCAGGAATGTCTTCTCGACTCGTCCTGCAATGGCACCGTATGCGTCTGTAATGAAGGACTGTTCACCCTGATCATCGGCAACACGTTCAACTGCGTGCCTGGAAATCCTGCCGACAGTGGATTCGGGGACGGAAAGGTAGGAAAAAATCACATCTAAAATTTCACAAATGAACTTCGTAACTATTTATATCAACACGTCTTTGATGGTAGACTCTTTTGAAACATTCAAGTTTTTTTTTCAAATTCCAGTCCGAAGACGGTCTCGTCATCGGGCTAGTCGAGGTGACAACGACGACGACAAAACCGTCTGTGACAACGACGTCAGAATCAGAATCCAACCAACATCACGCTCATAAGCATCACGAGCATCCAACGCGATCGACGTCAAAGAGTGGAGTATTTATTTCTCTGATTGTTGCCATATTATTTGCATTTTATCTTTAGTTGAAAATTTAGTGAGAATGTAGTCTATTCCATTAACGCTTAGATTTATCCCTACTTTTCTCAGTGGTTTCTCTTGGAAGAGTTGAATAAGTCTACGCTTTAGTGGGATAAACCACACGCATCCAATAATTTATAAATAATGAGCGTATAATGTTGTTTTAGAGATTTTCGCAGATTACTGAATGCAAATTTGCGCGCTCATTATTTCCGTCTTCAACTGATAATAATGATGTTGAATCACTCAATAAGGGTAAATTGTGATACTATTTATCATCATTTATTTTCTTGCCCCATTATGAATTCACATATCCGGGCTTCGCCAAAAACGGTTCAAATTTTGAAATTTCGCATATTTTTCATCTCGTAATTATTTAGTTGCATAATTTATTCTTTTACTATTTAGATGCATAATTTTTCCTCAAATATAATTAGCATAATTTATCTGTATGATTGCCGAAAACGTTGTCATTCTTCTCAAAACTGTTGATATTTCATTATTTCATATTCGAACCTCGTTACTTCCTTCAAAATGTCTTACTTTTCACTCGATAAAACTGACACTTACGAAGAAATATAAAATTAATTTATTAAATCATCGTTTTTGCTGTTTATTTATGATTTGAAAGTTGTCGGTATTCGAAATCATGGCACTGTAATGATGATAAAATATATAAGAGTTGAATAAAAAGTATTAAAATCCTACCTGCATCAAAATAAATCTACCCTAATAGTACAAATTTTACAACGTAAATTAGAATAAGTATGATATGGACTAATTCTCATATGTATTGGGCATAGGGAAGTATTTGCACTGAATTTTTATCGGATATATAATAGTTTAACGTTATTCTAGAATGTTAAGCCAAATAAGAATAATAATAAATTACACAATTTGATAATAAATAAGGCCAGACACGTCTAGTCGAATTATTATAAATTCGAAGCAACATTATTGCCGTGTTCAAATTTAAACACTACCGAAAATAGTTCTCCGCCCAAACGATTCGCCAGCCATTGAGTTTTAATTACAGCGGCCTAAAATCGACTTTTTATGGAATATGCATTTGCGATTTTTTTTTGTAATTCTAGGAGACTAATGAGTCCAAGATATAAATCGAAAATTCATATAACAAAATTATATAAAAAGTATCGTATTTTTTCTGCTCGTAAATTTCTTAAGTTGATGTAGTGCAAATTTATTAACGACCTTTTTATATTTAACTAAACTATTACCTTTAGAGAATCACATTTGAATTTTGCGCTTAGATTCGTGTGCAGGGCTCGTCCCATGCCTTCTATTACTATCAAATCCACTCCATGCTTGATCATAGCTTCATTCAGCTCAGAGTCGACTTTCCTAGAAGTTTTTTTTTTTTCATCTAACTTAAAAATAACCTGTTTTATTTTTCATCTGATTTAATGATAGCTTCTCACAAATTAACTCACGATCTGACATCATATAGGCATTTTATGAAAATTCAATCAAAACAACTAATTTTGAAAGCAAGACTTAATACATGTGATTAATCACCTCAAATCCAAGCATGGTGATCCTTGACCGGAATGATAGAATAGTAGCATTCCGTTTCCGATCGATTCTGATATCCTAGCGTCCTTTTCAGCTAGCTCTTCAGAAATATCGAGCATTTCAGTGTAGGTCAAGTCGTTAAGAGCTGGATTCAGGTTCGAAATGATGATTACCTAAGTCGTTCACATGGTATATTTTATTTCATCCTTGAAAAAGTAATAAATTAAATAAGAAATTTAGGAAAAGAACTAAATGATAGATTCTGAAGCATAATCAAAGGAGCTCTATTTTGGTCGAAAATCATGGTAATGTCTCATGAAATGTACACTAGAAACGAATCAAATATCATAAATGACCATCGAAAACTTGATAATTTTGAAACATTAAAAAAATATATGACTTACTTTGCTTCCCCTTTTCAACAATTCTCTTGCAAATGGAATAATCCCCAGAATAAAGTCAGCTCCGGAATTATCAACGAATATTGCAGCACATTTATAGGTCTTGCTGTTGATGGAATGCGAAAATTCGTCGTAGTTGTCAATCAACCAAGGTCTGGCTGAAAATAGACAATTTTGAAGAGAAGTTAAATTTAAAAAAAAAATTAACGATCAAGAACATCAACTGCGTATTATTATATATACAATCTCGCATTTACTCGATACATAATAAATTTAAAAGCCACTTTCAAATGAATTTACGATCAATCTAAACTTCAAGTGATTGACTCTGTTCTCTCTAGCTCTTGTATTCAAACTGAACAGGCCATGTTTTGACCAAACTCAACATTAAGATAATGCTAAATAAAATGATCGGAGAGGTACGTCTGAAATAAAATAATAAAGAAAATTTACTCGGAATCGTCTTTACGGCACTCGTGAATGACAGTCCTCCCGTTGATTCCATAATCTTGACGACGTGGCTCGCCCCCCAGTCGAAAACATTCCCAGCCAGCAGACCTCGACACAACGCGAACATCCTTTCCTTGTCATCGACCATTCCATCGTAGAACTGCAAAGTTTCCACTAATTGCGAAAGCGCCAACTGATTATCCAGGGTTTTCTGCTGAAATTCGAAATTTATGATAATTTTACCCGAAAAAATGAACCTACACTTAGATACGAATCGTCAAATTGCATCTCGATTAAAATTTCCTCGCGGAGATCAAGCAAATTTCGTACGTTCGCAGACCCGTATGCGCTGAAGATGTGTTGGCTTATAGCATGCTCACAAAAAAGTTTGTACAAGCAAGAGCAAGAAAACAAAGCATAAAATATAACTCCCGAGGCATTTCCTTTTCCCATCTTGCTTCAAAAAGATATTCTGAGAACGAGTAGACGAATAACAAGAATAAGTAGATAAGTAGCGCATAGCAGGAGATTTTTGCCTCGTTCAATATTTTTCTTGCTTGCTCATGAATACCCACAAAATGTTTTCTCAACTCACTGAGGTTTATCCCGTATAATCTTGAGTTGTTTGAGGAACTTCTTCCTGAAATTCGTCGCTCGCTCTTCCACTCCAGGAGCATTTCGCTGCGATTCTTCCGCCTTCTTCATCACGTTGTCAGCGCTCTTCTCCATGGTGTCCAGCCAGAATGTTCGAGCAGCTTCGTCCTCGTTCAATTTCCACTCGTCAGGCAGATACACCTAATCTTATCATTGTGAATGGAAATTTGAAACAAATTTGCCAACATGATACATGGCTTGGACAATTGATGTTTTTATTCGCTATAAGAAAAAGGAAAGTTTCATCTATACTATGTTCTTTCCAAATTTGAGTTCCAAAAAGTCGAAACAAATCTCTTACATTCTCGTCTGTATCAGCTAACAGAATAAATTGTTGCAGTTGCATGTGAGTGCATTCGAGTTCCAGAACGCCTGCCTTAAGATCATCAAGATAAAAAATCAGATTAGGATTTTGATCTACCGAAAATCCTAATGATAAAGGTGCAGTTGGGACGAATCTACCAAGATCGGAGCACCCGATGAAGTACTCGTTCCAGGAGAATCGTTCGCCTTCGTCGTCCCTGCTCGGTCCTTCTTCCAATAAAGCGCCCTTAAGGAATGCGCCAATCGCCGCGGTGTAGCCCTCGTGACGCAGAAATCGAGCGGATATTTTCTTCTAGAAGAAATAGGCTTCAGATTTTTTCAGAGAAAAAGTCATTATAACTCAGCTATTCCATCAGTCGATTGTGTGCGCCATAATTGCATAAAAATGAATTACCTGGCTCCAAAACTCAATCGCGTAAGAGAACGTTCTCATGATGATCGGATGATTCCTGACCAGGTAACCGTTGAAATAGATCTTCTTTATATCGTTCGTCTCTGCGTATAGGACGGCACTCTGAATTTCAAACTGCAAGACTTTCAGGACGATCACCCGAAATACCTGTCCGATTTGGTTGCTTATCATTAACAAGAGACTCCTCACGACGTCCTTAGTGAAATTGGGGGATTGTTTCAGAAGAGCTATTGCTTCTGGAGACTTGCATTTCCCGAACGAACCAGCGATGATATCACCGCTCAATTCTGCGGTTAATCTGAAGTAGCTCAAATACACCTAGCTAGTTCACAAAACGAATGAGCGTTTCAAATTAGCGAAATCTGATTGTTTGGAAGACCTATACAATTCTGAAGCATATTTAAACAGACTCATGAAACTCTTTCGTTAGACGACGATAAGATAAAAGAAGAGTAGGTCGTAGGGAATTTCTGACGATCGCCCTCCCTAGAACTGAATTCAAACAATTTACCTCGCTCCGTATATATCCGACACCAGAATGTCGATGTTTCGGTGATCACCGTCTTCGGCCATCTGCAGGATCTCATCGAGATCTAAAAATGTTCAAATCTCCAAAATGTCGTCCTTAAAGATCCCACTTTTTACATCGGCGATCAACTTTGCGATTCCGACCAGTGAAGCTCCTCCCAGGTGACTGCCACCCAATCGCTCGTATTTCTCGTCACTTTCTACCTGAAACTTTAGAAAATCCACTTTTTCTTGTTGAAAATATTGATCCTTTCATCACTTTGCTACATAAAAATAGTCCAAGAAAAATACCTAATTAGTCTAACCTAATCAAGTGACGACATTTTAGAGATAGCGAATTGGAAAACATCAAAACGCCCTATTCTTATTAATATCTTAAAATACGAGCCTTGAAAAACGACACTCCCGTTCCGACATTCACCAGTAAGTAAGGTCGGACTGTTGAGGGTCGGATCGTTCGGAAAATGTATTTGCAGCTCTTCGAATGGTGGTCGTAGTTATAGGTTTCCGACTCGATGTTGCTCATGAGAAAATTCGTCCCCTTCACCAGACAGTCCATTTCGTTTATCCTTACCAATCTAGAATCACAGTAAATTGAACAAATATAATTCAATTAATGAGCAATACCAATATTAAAACACGATTTTTTACAATGTCGCGGCACGATTTGTACAAAATCATAGTACGACTTTTATAAAAGACAAATCAAAGATTATTTATAAAAATCGTCTGTAACATTGAAGAGGTTATGCCGTAATATGAATCGTAGCGTATTATTGTAAACGCCTGATTAACATACTCCAATCCCAGCTTGTCTTTAATCATCTGCTCGCAATCGTGAGAGAACGTGCTTGAAAACGTAGCGATTTTCGAGCGGATTGAGCCTTTCTGAATATGCTTCCAAGTTGCTTTAATTTTAAATTCTATCAACCCAATTTTATTGGATTATACGGCTTAAGAAAAGGAGAACTTATCTTTCCACTCATGAAAATTTCATGATTTATGACAATGTTTGAAACTTACTTCAGCCAGAAAATTGAGTGCGTCTTCGAAGTTTTCTTTTCGCAACTGCACGCAATGCAAATGAAGGGCCTCTTTATCATCGTCGATTAACTGAGAATTGGAATTTTTGAAAAAATGAAACCGAAATTTCCAAACCTGCTTATCAGCGGTTGTTCGCGTTTTCTTTATTGTCGACGTATACGCGATCTTTATCACTGTTTGACCTGAAAAATTGATTTATTTGTTCATTTTATGGAAACGCATTTAAAGCAATACAACAATTGGAGAGGTTAAAAATAATAAATTCCCCTGAAAAATATAAAACCTACCCAAATCAAAGGAAATTCGCCGAATATTCTGCACATTTCTCAAAGAAGTTTCGACCGTTTGGCCCGTGTCAATTATAACCATTATTTTTCTTCTAAAATAATAACAGAAAATTTAATATACAATTTCGAGCATTCAACAAAATAACATCAAAATACGTGTAAAGATAGAACAAGTGGCGAAAGGGGATGTTATATTTTCTTCATATCCATTCAAAATCAATAAACTATAAAGAGATGAAAATTCGCTTCAACATTTTGACGGAAAATAAACATCGCAAATTGCTTTGTACGGTGTAGTTATCAGCAAATAAAGTGAGCTACTGATAATTATCACTCCATATATTATGCCTAGTCATCAAATGAACTTTGCACTTTATGATCAATCTAGTCCAGAAAAAGATCGCAAGACATCATCAAAAATGAATTATAAAAAGAGTAAAAATGCATAAATTAAGAATTTCGAAAACCGGGTTGTTCAGCACCGTTTTGGTCCAGAACCTCCTATTCAAGGCTTTCGAATATGCTGATCACGATTCTGAATTAGACATCTGCGAAGATGAACGAATATCCCGAGTTCAGTTTTCAAGAAATACCATTGAAACATCAGGCAATTTTTAAAAGAAGGTGATTTCATCGTAGCTAGAAAACGAGATTGAATAACCGGAATCAACGGAAAGCCATCGGTAAAAAGAAAATTAAACTGAGATCTAGGTTTTCAAAGTTCAGGCCTTAAAAACTCACGATAAAACTGATCAAAGTTACAAGAGACAAATAAATTGTTTCAATCGAAGCAAAGAAAATCATTTTTTAAAGCCCCACCTTAATGGTCTTCTTAGGTAATTTCGTAATAGGCCATATAGGACACTTTGGCATTTTACCCTAAAAAATACAAATTTTTAAAAATTGGATTTGTCTGAAAATAGAAAAGTCAATAAAACGCATAAAATCCATAGCGAAAATGCAAATGCGCAACAGTAACACGGAGAAAATAACAGTGAAAAGAAAATAGTCAAATGAAAAAAGATGGAAAAATAGCGAAGAGAAAGGAAGAAAAAAAGGCGGAAAATCTTGAGATTCGAAAAGAATACCGCACTTTGGGGATTTACGATGATAGGTTTTACACGTAAATTTTGACACGATTGCGATCCAAGAGAACGAAAAGGATTACAGAAAAACCTAATTTGCAAAATTCATTTCTCGTTTTGTTTCGTTGAGCTCTAATGAATATTCATTCTTCTATTCTAGGTCAATGTTTTTGAGTTTTTCAAATTTCGCTCGACTAAAACGATTGGTAATGATCTGAAAACAACTTTTTTCACGCCATTTTACAATGTATAACCACAAAATGGCGATTTTTTCGGGGTCTGACATACTAGATAAGGTTTTCAATGGAATAAACTGGGAAGGCATCGCATAGTTAGTGATTCACCAATTCCCCTATCGGAATTTGATACTTTCGTACCAATCAATTTTTCGATCAAATTTAATTTTGATAAGCTGGTTATTTAATTTTAAAATGTTTTATCGGTTTTAAACATTTTAAAATGAACAGATATTGATAAATTTTTACTTCGTTCACATTGTGGGGAGTTTTGAAACTTGCATAAATCTTTCAAATGTCCGACTAAGTCTGTTCGAATTTGCGAAATTAGACATCTCCGTTCTACCATTTACTATTTCAGAACGCCTTTGCTAATTAATTAAATTATCCACCAAGGCCGTTTTAGAGAAGATTTTCAGTATTCTATCTTCTCACCTTTTCAATTTCAATCTTTAATCGTTTGGGCGAAGTTCTGTCCTTCTCTAAATTCGATATCTTAAAAAATTTATCTCACCAAAATCGCTTTCCTCGGTGAAGTTAAATTCTTTATCTAATATTTAAAAGAACTTGTGGCATATCTACTTCCTAATTCAAAAACCAAAAAGTCATTCTGATTGATTCTTTATCTTTCATTTCATTAGAAAGATTTTCTAATATCCAAACCGCTTTTCATATTCCATATAAAATCATGACCTGGGAGATTTCATATATTCTTTCCCGCATTCAATGATTTGTCTCATTTCTCATTCGTCGCTATGAGAATTGCGGCTATCCTTTCCTCTTCCTTTTCTTTCTTTTGTCCACTCTCATTTCCATTTTAGCGTCTACCCCAATTCGTTCTCTTTTCATTTTACATGGTCGACTTTCAACTTTAGATTAGTGGGAAAATCTTTAAAAGGTCGTTTTATTATTGAGATTTTGAAAAAATTTGATTCATGTATAGGGCGAACGAAGAAGTCTTTTGATGATAATATTTTTCTATTTAATTTCCTGAGACTTACTTCAAATGAAGTCCGAAGATATCTTTTCTTTAATTTTTAGATTTTCTTTTTTTTAATGCTTTTCAAGGCTAATCATGTATTGTAATTTGAAAACACTTTTCCATGCGATTTTCTGAAACGTACAAATCTAGACACTTTGTCTCTATTATACTCTTCAACGCATCTCAACAATATACCTGATAGACTTGTCTCATTTTCTCCAAGTACGCAGAATGCACGACGTGGTCGATTTTTAATGGAAGCTTCCAGATTTTCGTTAAAATCAGACAAGACTTTTTCACCGCAAATACCCCTTGTGAGGTGAATTATCCCAGTCATTTTTGCATTACTGTCCTTAATCTTGAGATGAGAGATGATGACAATTTTCGCGGTTGAAAAGTTTCATGTTTGGTTAGAGTTTCATAATTCTTGATATAATAATTTCAGACAATGTCTATTAATCAGCTATCCTCGATACTTGGCGACAAACTTTGGCCTCAGCACAAGTCCGATTTTCAATTACAAAGATGGCTGGACAATAATCATGGCGTAAGCAATTTTTCTTTTTTTTATTTGAAAATATTTAAATTTTCCGAATATTGCCCAAGCTGTAAAGAAATATCATGAATACGTCAAAGTCCTGTCCGCCTATGGGTTCACGAGCAAGAAAGCTGTCGAGAAATACATGGATTCGGAGGTAAACTTTTACATAAATATACAGTAAAGGAATAAGCACAATTATTGGTTTGAAATATGAACATTTCTTGAATTTTTTGAAACATACCAAGATTACTATATAAACATTTTTCTATTCCGCTTGTTGCGTATGTTAGTGTAGTGTTGTTTGTACTGACTTTTACAGAACGCAATGATCACGCGTTTAAGGTTCGAAGTTTTTATTTGTCAATATAACCGTCAGGTTACGAGATCTGTTAGGATGTGGGTCCAGTAGAGGCTTGACTAGGGTTTATCTTCTTGGAGTGGAGTGAAGAGGAGAGGCGAGGCGAGATGAGTAGAGCCTTTTAGGCTGGCGAACAAAGTCGGAAAGAACACGAAGAAGAAGAAGAAGAAGACTTTAGAATGAGCGGGAAAGGCGCTTATATGCATTTTGGCTTATTATAATTATTATATGTGAAAATTGTATCTAACACCGCTCTATTCCGAACTTAATACTAATCTGAAAATCTAATGAATTTACTAATTTTTCTGAAACGTAAAATATTTTCAGGAGCCCCTTGTGAAACAGTTCGTGGGTGTCTCGAAACTGCAGGCTGATTGGGTTAACGACTTCGATAATGGCTTCGTGGTCGTCGAGGCGAGCGTGTCTAATCCCGATGATGTGAGATTTAAAATCACTTTTCAAGAGATAAAAATAGAAACTCTGAAAATTCAAATTACGAATATAAGCCTCGAAAAAGTCGACTCTTTACTATTTATAACTTTACTTTGTTTAGCTTGAGGGGTTGAGCTTTCCAAATATCCATAAACCCCTAATTTTCAGTTCCTGAAAACCGTTTCCGCCTATGACTTCATGAAGTACCTCATCGCTGCATCGGAAATGCTCCAGTACTTGATTATCGAAAGAGAAGAGGAGACTGGTCAACAATCTCATGGTAAAATATCAATGATTTCGTAAACTCAGAACCGTTCCACTTTTACATGAAAACTAGTTTACGTTTCCCCGAACTTCCTGTATTCGTCATCCGTTAATCGGCATCATAATTTGTAATTATTGCCAAATTTTAGGTTAAGACATAATTTGTAAAATGAAAAATTCTGATGATTATAGAAATAATGATAGGGATTTTCTGAAAACATAGTAAACTTTTTCAAATAATAGATTATTCAGGGCTCTGCATCTACGACATCAAAGACATTCATCCAGACTACCGGGACAAGAGCAAGGACATCCATAAGATGATCAAACTTCGAGTTCATTTGTGGAAAGACTACTACGCGAATCTGTTGAAAGGGATCTTCATCGTGAATGGAGGCATGCTGATTGAGGCCACATCGATGATCCCCTTGGTTGGGAGAAATGTATGAATCTTATTTTTACGAGCTATAGACTATATTTAACTGATAATCTAAAAAGAAAAAAAGAATATCAAAAGTTATGAACACACACTTGAACTTATAAATTTCTAAAATGTCCAGGATAAAGAGTGAAGCTATCTAATCAAATCATTACCAACTTTAATTAAGTCAAAATTTTCTTGAATCTTGCATTTCAAGTTTAAAGTTTTAGCTCCTGAACACGATTTTGAAGTACCACATCAAGGATCGACTCTGTGATCAAATCGAAGTTGGTGATCGGGAGTTGAAAAAGGCTATTAGGTAAAATCTCCCTAAGTTTCGAAACTTTTGAAAATTCCAGTCTAAATGCGATTCCGATTGGTATGCGTGGCGAACGACCTCAGAAGCCCGGAGAAACCCCAAACGGTTGTATGAAAACTCGAGCAATCGAAGAAGATGATCAATATGTAGGTTTTGGAAAAAAAATAATCCACAAAATTTCTGAGATTTGCCTCAAAACCATAATTTTCAAAATGAATATTTTGCAGAAGCCTGGCCAGATTTACCGAAAATTTGCCATCGATGCACCCGAACCGGCAAAGTTAGAATTGAAAGACGGTGAATCGAGGATGATCGAGTTGAATCCCGAAGGGAAGCAGATTCTTCTGTTCTCGTGTGAGCTGTCGGCGATTGTACGGTTCTATTTTGTGCAAGGTAAATTTCGCAAAAACCAGATATCAAACACCGCCCATTAGATCTAATTGAATTTTAATTTGTTGTTCAAAAATTTGAAGCCTAAATAAGACATTCTCAGATGACGTCTGCCTTACTCCCCCAATCAAACTCCGATCGATCAAAACCCCCAACGAAGGCTCGGTCATTCTACCTGACGCCAACTCACCGGTGATTTTGCACATAGCCAATCACGGCGAAGATGAACCTGGCGACGCCGCTCAAATCTCGTACTCTGTTGCTTTTGTATAAATTGTGGAATCTCAGAAAATTGACTTCGGGCATTTAATAAATAACGCGATGATGATAATATACGTGGATTAGAATTAGGACGGGATTGCCTAATAGTGTCGAAATCTTTCGTCATTATTTATAGATCATGTATGATTGTCGAAGATGTTGATGGTGACCCAAGAAACATCTCGAAGATGATATCATGTTTCGGATCTATTTCTCCATCTTGAATATCTTCGGTTCATCAAATAACCATGCTAATTTCTTCAGCGAATGCATGTCGTTAGTTAATCTCTAGAAATAGCATCGATATCCCTCTTTTCATGTAAAGTCTACATTTTACTCTCGAAACACAGGCCAAAGTTGGATCGATCTATCAGATTGATGCGAACGCTTTGTAAAGTCGAGATTTTGTAAAGTCTTACTGCATCTTTCTGGTCTCGAGTTGGTCTTATTCTTATCAAGAGTCAGTCATTGTTTATCCAACCTCAACTTTTACCCTAATCTCGAGGCTCTTCTCTAACAAAGTTACGATATTTTTCCATGAACTTGGATCTCTTACATGACATGGGATCACTGAATGTCCGAATTTGCTACAAATCATAATGTTCTTCCTTCTGAATCTCGAAACCGACATCATTTTCTAGTCGTTTCTGCGCCTTTCCAGTTATGAGATCAAGGGCCGAACCGTTTGCGACCCGTTTTCTCACGTGTACCTCCCCGTCTTGTTGATGAATCATCGCCCTCTGCCTCTTCACCGATGGCAAATTTCCTTTGGCATAAAAAGACAGCATGCAGGAGGACACAACATCGACACTGTGAAAACATAGCTATGTTGTATCTCGTTTCAAGCGTGAAAGAGGGGCGGGGCTAAGGACGCTTAATCATATCATCAAATGGGGATGCAGCGATTAGTCACCCCCGCCAAGTTAGTCATATCCACTTGCCAGTAATGACATAGGGATATCGTATATCCTCTCCAACTTAGTCTGACCTTTACTTGGATATTCGAAAGGTATTTATATCACATATATATATATATATATATATATATATATGTGAGATACTTGATCATTATTCATTCTGAGTAATTAGGTTGACCATCTCAGTTAGTCATCGACATTTTCATAAAGTCATCTAGAGGTATATTATTCTAAAATTTTACTTGGTTCCCTATAACTTTGAGAGTTTATATGCCATTCTATGATTCATCGACCTTCTTCAAGATGATCATGGCAGATACGATATTATTTCATCAGCTTTTATCTTCTTTTTGACTATCATTATTTGCATGATCCTGAATCCTGCAGATATTGCATAATATGTTTCAACAGATCGGGTATTTAAATTCGAGTATTCTTCATAGGGTTATTTGGGAATAGCACCGAAAACTATTCTACCATCCATATCAGCATTGTTAATATCCCTGCCATCTCCTTGTTTCATTGATATAACGTGACGTTTCCTAATCATATCTTCGTATCCAACAATACGCACTATCTTCCCATCAATCGACTCAATCTATGCTTCAAATCGATTCAAATTCTACCTGGAACCATTACTTTAAGCTGCAATATAAAATTTCATATTTAGTTTCTTTATATTTGGTTTTTAATTCTGTACTCTTTTCGAATTCTCAAAGAACCCATTCATTAATTTATCATTGACATCTAATGTCCTTTCGCACTTTACACACATACACACTTTGAAGCGATTGAAGCGACCTCCTTCGCTTCATTTCTTATTGTTTCTGGTTGTACGGCATTTCGTTAAATGTTTGGCTGTCTTGTAACAATAATTAATTCCGGCATTTTCAGATATTATCATTTCGACACAGAAGAGAACTACAATGCGATCATTAATTTCCATACTATTCTTTGTAAGTTTTGAAACTTATATTAATCTATTTGAAATAATAAGTTTCAGCTCCACGTCTACGCTAACGGTGAAGGCGCCGGTCTTGAGGTTCTCCAAAGCCGGAAGCCTTGCGTCGGCAAATATTCCAACTATAAGGTCATTCAGTTCAAAACCAAGAGCGGAAAAATTGGGGTGAGAATATTCAAACCAAAAAATTAAGAATTTTAATAAAAGTATTGTTGACAAAATAATGTTAATGATGACTTGTTGAATTCATCGAATAAACTTTGAACAACCACTGCAATTTTTAAAGTCAACAAATAGTATGCTTCAAAGTTTTCTCGGCATAGATGAACTTCTTATTCAATAATGTTTGTTTTTTTATGATCTCACTAATAACCATCATTAAATATTAGAGTTAATGAGGTATACTTTCAGCGTTGGGAGATTCTGAACACAATTCGCCATCCTAACCCTGGCAACGTGAATGGTGTCAGTGCTATCGTTCGAGTTCGAAATGCTACTGGAACGTATTTCCTGTTTAACAAGCAGTTCCGCGTGCCCACGCAAAGTTGGACGATCGAGTTTCCGGCTGGAGTGGTCGATACGAATGAAACCGCCAAGGAAGCTGCACTCAGGGAGCTTCGTGAAGAGACTGGATATCACGCTGCCAACGTCACTTTTGAGTGAGTCCATTTTTCGAACTCTGAAATATCAATATTTGGTTTCTTGTAAAAGCCGCACACTAACAAAATAGGGGATAAGGGTAGGAGCTCGGTAGGTTAGGTTAACGTTTTTTTTCCAGAAATACTGTGCACATACTGCTCATCATTTTGAGACCAAACATAGCCTCTTTTCACCATCCCTATCCCTTGTATACAGTCGTATTGATTTGACAAGTGTACGGCTTTTACAAGAAGCCCAATATTTAAGGAAGAGCATTCTTGTCTATCCTATAGTTAAATCAGAAGAGATTTTGATCTTTCTATAAAAAGTTGTGTTCTTCTCGAATCACATAAATTTCAAATAGCTAGCTCATTTATCGTCTGACTGGAAGAACACATGTAGTTGATAGGTGAAGTAGTCTTTATGTAAAATATTGATATTTTAGAGTAGCATTTTTATATTGATTTTTCTAGATCCAAAGGACGACAGCCAACATTTTCCTCTCGAACAGACGACCTGCAAAAGCATGTCCTAATCGATTGCCAATCTACCGATCTTAAACAAGCTTCTCCTGAAGATGAAGAGGTAAAGATAGAAATTTAAAATTGAAATACAATAAATCTCAAAAATCACATTTTAGCTCACATATCCCCTGTTCATCAAAGAATCCGATCTCTGGCATGAAATTCGACGACTAGAGACCAAATACGATATCGCTTCGAACGTCTACACCTTCGCTATGGGCATAGCTATTCGGGACGGTCTCATATAATTTCAGATATTCTAATTTTTGTTTGTAAAGTAATATGTAGATGGTTAGTCTTATTGTTACATTCTGATGTTACAATTCGTTTTACTGGTATACCCTATTATGTCATGATCTCGAACTTGGCTTTAATTGTTTTATTATATTGGAAATATTGACAACCGCTACTTGACGGGATGACGAGACCTATCTTTGCCCACACTATTTCGCCCTACTTTTCTTCCCTCCCCTATCTCTAACCATAGAGCTCATCATCTCGTCATATAGTAATTGCCGAAACTATTGGCGAATATAGTCTGTGACTAGATATTTGTACAATTTTGTTGCATACATTAATTCGGAAGATACAGAGTTTTAAGTAATTTCCGCTTTATTTTGTTCACCTTCAAACAAAACAACGAATGACGCTCGAATGTGGGTGAAAATCGATTAGATTCAAATTGCAATATTTTGAAGTTTAAAATAGTAGTGCATACTTAATAATAGTATTAAGAGGTAAGTATACATATTAATGATAAATACGCAATTAGGCAGTTGTGAGGTCTCTTTTAGATTGCAGTTAACAGAAAAACTGAAAGGCAAGCGATCATCTTAGATCGAGTATGTACATAAAATATACGCTAGAAAAAGTGGAAAAGCATAGGAATTAAGAAAACTAGTGATATTTCAACCAATAATTCTTAAAATATCACTATTTTGCAGCATATTTTAGAATATATATCAATTATGAGCAAATTTTGAAGATCATCATCCATTTAAACCTCATATCGATCTTGGAAGTTGCTATAACCGCCCGTCTCGCCATAGGGAGACCGAGGAATGCTGCAAGTCAAAGCATAAGAATCGAAAATCAAGACATAAAATTTTGTTCTTTCCTTCATTTATTTATTAGCTTTATGTAAATATCCAGTTTGACCGTTTCGGATCATTTATTGTTACTTTTTCGAAAAAAATATGGTTCATTATGAAACCTATCGAACATAAAACCATTCAAATGGGCTCTGCTTTTCGATAATCCCTTATCAACTAGATTCAATTAACGACATTCTGATACGATGCTCAAGCGATATTAAACTTTGAAACCTAAATAATTTACCTAGCATTTGGCGCAGTCGGGTTGGAAGTTCTGTTCCAGAGCGACGTCGATGGCTCGTCTTGGGCGTTGGTCGCTGAAGTCGTGTTTGTCGAAGGCTCGGTGCGTTCTCTGAATCGTCAGAATTTGGTGTCATGACATAATTCAATTATTTTCAACATGCTTCAAAATATTATGCATTTCAAACACACCCAAAGCGAATAATGCTCGGAAGTTACTATATGACGGAATACGGAGAGGACGAAGTTTACAGTTAGGGATAGGGTAGAAGGAAATAGTGTGGGCAAGACACCCTCCGTTCTCCACCACACTCCGTCATATAGCTGTTGTCATAGTGCTCATTGATTCGCACATTGATATCTATACATTTACCAGCCCTAGGTTAAAGTTAACGTGATAAATTTTTATATGCTTCGAGCAATCTCAAATTTGAAATAGACTTAGAGCAATTAATTTCTTTGGGCGCCATATAATTTTGGTTCCTTACCTAGTCCTAGGATTGAACACGTGTGTTCCGTAGATGTCGACCGGAATCATCGAATCGTTTCCCGGAGGAAAAAACGGATCCTGTTCATCCACTTCGATGTAGTCGTTCGGTCTGAAAATCATCGATTAATTAATTTTCTTCAAATCTCATCTCTAACTGAAGCAAAAGGGTATTGCCTTGGGATTCTACTGATTCGAACATACAAACTGTGCCTGTTAGTGCAAGCAATAATATCGTGCTTCAGAAGCCTCGAATTTCGTTTGAGTTTAAATCAAATTGATTGTACAGATTTTTCTGATGCAAGATATCGCGACAAAGACGGGTTCAAGCAAATATGCTGGAAAATTTTCGAAATTCATTCTTAAATCCGTAAAATTGATTATATCCCTCCTGGGATGGTTAATAGCAAGACAAGGACATATTCATGCAAGCTAATGGTACGACAACACTCCATCGACTATCCGGCTTTCTATTTTATTCCGGCATTTAACCGTACCGGAAGGAAACGCGTTTTGCTGGTGAGGGAGGTGTGGCGTTGACTCTACTGCTGCCTGCCCGATTGAGAGAGTGCGTCTCGTACTGCATGTTCTCAATGATCTTCTCGGGAGGCAATTCGTACCGCAACGGGGGATTCGCAGTGACGTATTTGACACTGATAAGGTTGGTTAAACATTTCGGATTATTGAGCCTTGATTAGAAATATAACCAAAGAAGTTAAATCGAGTGAAAATGTCTCTTTAGATTTCATCGAATAAGTAAGATAAAGTTAAAATAAAGGATTGCTTGGTTCAATTGATTAATGTTTAGACGACAGAGTATGGAGCAAATAGCCTAGTGTAGTTATTGAACGAAAATGATACAATAAGTTGGAATTCTGTGAAACCTACAATGAAAACAACATAGAAACACGCATAACTTATAGAAAATAAATAGTGTGATTTCGCGTTGAAATGAGACAGGAAAGCCCGTGCAACAGAAATTCGAACAGAAATTTTTGAGTCTCAATAAAACTAATAACTCACAGTCTGCTGAATAGCCTCCAAGATTTGGAAACGATGATTAACAAGGTGAACAGGAAGATTCCCAGTAGAAACAGGCAAAGCACGATTATTGAGGCTCCGATTCTGAAATATTGAAAATAGTTGGTTTCAATCAACCTGGAGGTTAAGATTTTATTCTTTAAAATCGCTATTGCCATCAATTTGACTGAAGACTAAAATTCAGCTTACATAGCTTGATCACAGATTCCGTGATGCATCGCCAGAACATCGTCTTTGTAAGCATAGCAAGCCAATCCAGATTCCAAAGCTCCAATGGTCTTCAGGGAGTTCGTGGCATCAACGCCGATCAGACCTGAGGCGTTAGCGATCTAAATTTATAATTAAGAGATTTCTTCTAGAAAATATTGATGATATTATACATAAATTAACCAATGAATTAATATTATTTGAGCAATTTAAAGTTTTAAAAAAAATATATATTTTGAAGCATAGATATTTCCTTACCTCAGCACTATTATTGAACGTAGTCATCATGAGGGCATCCAACTTGGACTTCGTATTCTGCAGACCGCTTAGTGCATCACTCATGTTGTTGGCATGGAACACTGGGGGCACGTTGTCGTGGGTTGGTTTGGCCTCGCTGCATTAGTTTAATTCGTTTATCAAAAACACAGCAGCCCGCGCAATTATTTAAACTAATATCGATTTTAGCTTGTGATTTTCTGAGACATACCAAGTTTTGTAGTATTCGAATGCAGTCAGGATCGGTTCTTTGAGTTGGGTCTTGATGAACTTGCCACCGTTATTGCAGAAGTCCGAGAGGGCCTGAATTTGAGTCATGTTTTTTAAATGGAATTTTGGTATGATGCGAACTGCAAACTGAATAGTGGCTATGATACAGGGTTGTTTCGGGAGAAATATTGAAACCTACCACAGTCGCAGGGAAGATTAAGCAGATGAGAATCCACACGAGGATGAAGATCACCAGTCCAATGCCACTGAACAGCACAGCTCCTTTGTTGGATTGACGACAGAACGCGATGACCCCGGCGAAGAGCACGCAAATCGCGATCGACAGGATGAACACCAGGATTAGCCATCTGAAAGGTAAACTTTATCTCACGATTTAGGTTAATGATTTGCTCAGTATATTGAAAATGGATCTACCAAATAGACCGAGATTTGCTGAACCATATACCGTTTTCATCGAAATCTAGCCCTAGCTCTCGCTTTCAAATGTTCTCTCGATCCTCCTTTTCTCGAGCCGTCTATCTTTAGTTGATGAGAAGAGTAAAGCGACTGTAGCGCAGTTATAAGATGCCCAATTTATAAAATACTATTTGGCAACTGTCACGGCTTTTTCTTATTCAATAACGTTTGACAAATTTAGCAGATAAACGAATGAACGTTTGAAAGTGGGAGAGCAAATGAGAAATTAGAAAAATAAGAGACAGGGTCAGATTTTGATGAAAAACAGCGTATCTTGAACAGATGGTAATTTATCTAATGAAAATAATAAGAGTAGGTTTCAAATTAATTTGTCATCACATATTATGAATTTGATTCGATTGACTCTGTCTACTTGTTTCTAAATATTCCTTCTTAGGCAAAATAATTCCAGCTTTTCTGATAAAAGTTTTTTTCAACATAAAAGGCCCTATCTGTTCTTCGTAGACCAAATCATTTCTACGCTAGAGATCTAAAGACTCAGAAAATTGTTAGAGACCGTGGAAATTAAGTATAAAAAGAAAACGAAGCCCTAATTAGAGGGTCCACTACTGCCATGAAGAATGCGAGCGTTTAGCTGCGAAAGAGAAATCGCTGACACCCGACAATTACTCGCGCACTACCAAAAGCATGAAAGGCACAAAGGAAGGGAGCTGTGTAAGAAGCCCCCAAATTACGAGGCACCAGAAATAGATGCTAGATGTTGAGGCATTTTTGGAATTCCAGAGATTTCAGCAGAATCAATGAATGAAAAAATTGAAACCCTGTATTTAATATATTAGCCCTCGAAAGATGAATTTTGTCTGATCAACTGACGTTGGCGGCTATTATTTTGAAGTATTACTTATAACTTGATAAACTTGATCATACTTCAAGGCTGGTTAAAAAACTAAAAAAACGATAGTACCGTTCAATCTCGATCCGTTCTGCCCATGACTTGGTGTTCTCGAGAAATTTCGAATCCGAGAGAGTATGCTCCAGAGTACGGAGCTGTGAAATGACAGAGTCCAAATTCGTCTCCAGATTCGTTAACAAAGTGTCGATTTCTTCGACTAGCTAAAATATGATAAATTATTATTTTCATATTTGAATTAGAGTAAATTGGAGATTTCATTTTTAATATACTGCCTATTTTTGATGTGATCCTGTTCATAAACGGATGCAAGCCACACCTACTTCTGTTAAAAATCATCGGAACCTGGAAAAGTTTCGCAGGCAAAAAACCTTCGTTGATGAACAGAATAGTGTTTTTGCTATTTTATAAAATATCAAATAATTGTGTTTCAAACAAAAATTTGGATATTATATAGAAATTTACATTTCTATTTAATTCAGATACAAAATAGTTGGTAATTTAATAAAATGGCGTACAGTTTGATTAATGCCCCTTTCTTTGCTCTTCCTATGGACGATGTTCTCCAGTTCATCGATGTGCTTCGTACCAGAATAACAGGTGTCGTTCAGAGTTCGGCCCTGAAAATTTACGTTAAAGAATAATCATGCTAATTTTATACTACCTGCGCGACAGCCAGCCCCAATCCCTTGTTCACATCGTTTAGGCCTTCGATACTTCGTGTTACACCTCGGTTCACCTGCTCGTTGCCGAAGATACAGAAGCCCAAGAGGAAACTGAAAATTAGGCGTTTATAAATTTTCCCCTTCTTTCAAAATGTTATGGCATACCCATCAATAAAATTTGCGCAAAATGAAGTGTTAATAATTGTTGCATATTTAAAGAAAATTTATTTCGATACCAATTTATTCAATCATTTTTTCTTCAATCAGGCAATCAATAAATCCACTTCTTCCGTATCTCGTCGTCTCAATAATTTCTTTGTGCATTTCAAGAAGCCTCTGGTGGTGGCCGGCTCGTTTCTCACAAAGAAAAAGCCAACGCAAAGATATTCGAGCGGTCGCGCAGTGCAAATAATCAAAACCGCGAGGAATGAAGAAGCGGATTAGAAATTTGCATCTCGAACAGATATTTGAAGTGATGCATCAAATGGTGCAGAATTGATCGAAGCGTGATAAGTTTCAAGATATTGCATAATCTATTCTCTTAATTCTGACCGAATACCCTCCAAACGGAGATTCCTATATTAAAAGAAGAACTGCCTATATGTCTTCAATTGAGAACCTAGGCTTCAAAGTTTTAAATATGAAATGCAACTTTCGAAAGGACGAAATTGATTCATATTTTTTCGCATTGAAAGGTAAAATACCCACAAGCAAATGACGCTGAGTGCGAACAGGACCGTCGTCAGTCGTCTGACTTGACGTCGCGATTTCCCAGTGACTTCCTGCTTGGAGCAGCATTGACAGACCCAGGTAATGATGACCGTCAGCAACAGAAGGAGAGATGCCAAAGCGACCACGGCTGCCAAAAGGGCGAGGGACTGAAATTGAGAATTTTATTCAAATTGATAGGTTTCAAAATAGTTCAACTTTTAATATTATTAATGTAATTTAGTTGCTGAATACCATTGCCAGGCTTACAAATTCGGGAAAACAACTGTAAAATTATATCATTTCAGCCGTGCAAGCTTCAAAATAAATTATCTTTCGATAAAATTCAGGCCGTTTAATTCGGGCGTAGAATTGTAAGAAACTTTAATGTCATAGAAAGACAATCAGTTTCCTCTCATAACATTTGTATCATGCAAGTCTTAAAATTAGTTGTGTGTTCGTCTGACTTAAAGATTATTATTCGTGTCTTGAATATTCTGGAATCATAAACTTTCAAAATCATAAAGATCTCCCTTCCCCTTTGACATCTGATACTCCATGTTGGATATCTTGTCCTTCTCAATCATTCCGATAATTCGGATATCCGTCGGTCGAATCGCAGTAAATCATCGAGATAAGTTGATGAGATGCGCGCGTAACGGAAAGATAAAGACGGATTTCATATATCCCACTCCCTCCCCAGATTATATCCGATAATTTATGCGAAAATCGGCAGCAGCGGCATTTTCCGAAAGCAATATCTTCCCTAAGTGATCAATAGAAGATTGTAATAAAATACGCGTGTGAAAGAATAATGATTTCATTGGCGAAATTTTGCAGGACTTTGTATAGTTGAGTCATAATGATAGAGTGCAAGATTTGAAATTCTGTGCACTTTTGGTTTCAAAGATAAAAAAAATCAAATTTTCAGCTAATAATGAATCAGTCTAATGATACAAATTGTTCGTCTTGGTAAGATCTAGTTTCAGAATAAATCGAGATTTGCATTTCATCTTGAACTGTCAATTTCATTGAGTAGCGCAACCCAAAGTTGTGAACTTGAAATTTTATGAAACATGAATTTGAACTTTTATTTTTTCCGAATCAGTATCATTCTTCTCCCAACTTCCCAAGCTAATAATATGCGATTCGTTCAATTGGCTACATAAACTGCGCGCGCGCCTAGGCAATTTTTGCATAACGAGAAAAAGCTTCGTCTGCGAGTGTCACCAGGCTTATTGCCTTGTTTTTGCTTATTTTATGGGACGATGTTAGAAAATATCCTCTGTGTCTCTCAAACTATCATAACACAGAAAGATACAAGTCTCTAGCTTCTCTAATTTTCCTGCGATTAGGTTTGTTTTCGGGCGCTTATTTTGAACGCGATGCAGATTTGCTAGATCTACTATCTCAAAGGAAGGCATTATTCAAGGTAGCCTATTCAGGGAAATTGTACTAATAATTTCTCCAACCTAGTTTTTGCTTTTCCATGGTTACTTACAAATATCCTTTCTCAAATGATCAGGCACCGATATTTTACTATTCCGCATTTTTGCGTATCCAATGTCCACTACAAAAGTAGTAAGATGAGAAATGCGCGTGGGAAGTGCAGAACACAAGGGATACGAAAATTTTAAAGTGTTCAGAAAGCATTTGTTTGGAAATATACAACCTGCAAGCAAGGCAGTGAAGTCCAGATGTGCAATTCGAACGGCAGAATTCGCAGGGTAAACAGAACTATATTGTAGGAATTTCTAGTTGGATGGTGATAAATTTCATGGTAATCACAGATACAGATTAGTTCAATTACAAAATAGGATAATGTACATTTGAAATAAGTTACAAGAAAAGATGTACTTCGGTGAAAATGATTATATCATTGGGTATCTGTCTGCTGCCTTGTAGCGGTAAATTGAAAAAAATAGATTTCGAGAATGATGTATAAAGCTTGCAATTGAAGATCATCACTATACGCATCTCTAGAAAGTTGATGACAAGAATGAAAATCAAACCTGAGCATATTCGCCCTTCCAATCCACATCGAACTCGTTCGCGATCCGCTTGAATTGGAAATTGAAATGAGGCACCGTGGAGAACACCCAGTTGATGAATTCGATCATGGCTTTACAACGTCGAGGGACGAGTCGAATTCTGGAAACATTTTTTCCTTCCAAAAGGTTTAGTTTTAATACGGCAAAAACTGGAAAAACGCGACTTTTTCAGATTTTTTTTTTTCTAAATATGACATTTCGTAAAGACAAAATTCTATTAAATCCAAGAAATTCGTAGAATTCAAGAGAATTTGCGCCGAAAATATGAAACGCCGAGCTCAAATTTTCAAAATGGACAAAGTAAAGAAAAGCCCGAGTAAAAGCAAAAGAAGAAATGAGAGAAGAAAAGAGGGAAGGAGAGGGAATAAGATGACCAGAAGCCGTCTAGTGTTTACGAATGTGAGAGAGCGAGAGTGAAGAGAGGAGGAGAGGAAATATAGACGCAGAGAAGGAATATTTTGAGACACAAAATATGATGAAGTGAGGGGGAGTTGCAAAGAACTGCAAAGAAGAATAAAATCGAGAAAATGTATAGAAATTTTGAAGAAAAAAACGATAACATTTGATTATGGGAAAACAATAGGTCTTTTATTATTTCTCAAGTACTTAGCCACCAGACATAGAGCTGAAGATCTGCTATGAGTAACACAATATGCAAGCCCAAAACAGACGGAAAATGAGAGAGATAGGAAAATGTTGGGATTAATGAATAAGGCACCAAACTAGACCAATTATCATGGATTTCATTGTTTGGATGATGGAAAATCCTGTAACCTATGAAATGGAATGTCCAGGGCTGTCAGCAAAAAACTCGCTGACGAATGTTTACAAACACTCATCACACGAATAAAGCATGGGAAGATCAAAAATGATTATGGTATTGCGATGTTATATTAGATAAGGAGTTAACTCTGCCGACAGACCTGGGGTGTCATTATCATCATCCTCCAGCGAGGGCTGATTCACAAAGAATCGCCGCAATTTTTTTTTCAAATTATTCAAGAACTAAGTGAGTTGAGGACTTTGCTGCTGAGTTAAAGGAGTTGTGGGTTATCATAAAATATCTATTGGCCACAAGTCTTAATTGTTCCTACTTGACAAAAATATATTCTATTATGCGGCAATTTCTCAAAATGTCGGCGGCAATTAAAATCCACTGCAGAAAAAGTTAGTGGTCGCCTTCTTTCCGAAGCCGTTGTTGTAAATTTGCAGCAATAAAGGAGTTCGTTAAAAATGGAGGACATTTATTGAAGTAGCTGGAGGATGAAAGTACTGGAGAACGAAAGAGAAATGCTAAAGAGAGAGAGAGAACAAGGGATTTAGTATATCCAAGAGGAAGCGTCACTGGATTGGAGTAAAGGAGTGGAATAAGGAAGCGCTACGGGTCGATCCTCGGACCTTTAAATTGCACCACGAGTTTCTCTCGGACCAAGAAGTTCAACAAATCCCAGAAAAAATTATGATATAGCAAAAATCAAACTTCTTCGGACTCTTCCTCCGACCAGGGAAATCGAAGATGTTCAAGGGATTGTTCGGTGAATAATTCAAACTACTACGGGTTCCTTTTCAGATCAAAAATGAGAACCCTGGGTTGGAGCACGGAGTAGAAACGAGGAACTACTATGGGTCTCTCCCCAGACCAGGGCAAAGAGTTTCACCCCAGCAGAGTTGCAGCAGCTATCAATCAAATCCCCGTCCAGCGCCAGACCTCGGCCACCACTCTCGCGGCCGAAGGACAGCGCGCAACGGGCAAAGCGCGTGGCACGGCCAGTGCAATTTTAATGAGCGCAAATGGGGTCTGCAGACAAATCGAAATGTGAAAATGCGAACTTTTCTTCGGGCGAAAACCTCATTTTCAAAAGGGTAAAAGTTTGAGATTTTGAAACAAAATTCGCAAAGGCAATTTGGAAACCGCGGGACCACGAGACACGAGACACTGAGAAATAGTATGGGAAAAGAAAGTCTATCATCCCTCATACCCTACCCTAACCCTATACCATTTCGCCTATGTCCCTCGTGTCTTGTGGTCTCGCGGCTCCCAAATAGACATTCGGAATGTGTTTCAATAAAATGAATCTCGAAATAAATGATTTGAAGGTTGCTTGTGACACGTACGTATCCAAAAAGGATATGTAAAAATAATCACAAATACACAAATTTACTTATTGAAGTTTTCAATATTCTAAAGAAAAACAAAAATGATCCAATAACTGTAAAATACGAGCTCAGAGTGCCGGCCATTGCTGCCAAATGAGTGAATGAGCGCTTGGAGGAGAGGAGGAAAGCGAGTAGACAAACAAGCGAAAAGAAACCAGAAAACGGCGAGATAAGTCGAAAAAACGAGAGAAAAAAGAAAACGAAATAACAAAAAGGAAAGAGATATTGAGCTGATGACCGTTTTCTGCTTTCTCTTGCCTTTTCTGACTTCTTTTTCTCTCATTCTGCCTACTATTCCAGTTTTTCCTACTTTCTTTCTGCAAGCCGAATAACACTATCGATCGATTCTTTTGAACAGAACCACAAGCAAATTCCGAAGGGAAATGGCCTTTCAAACAACAGCAGACGTTCTTCGATTTTCTTATCGCGTTAATTCGATCAAAAAATTGCACCACAACTCAGATCTTCGCAGATTCTAACCTATTTTCGAATTTCCACAAAAATGAGAAAATTAAAACGTTCAAGCAGTTTGTTTGCTAGAAAAATAAAAGATAAAGTTAATCTTAACTTGCTTGACAGTAATTTTGAAACTAAGGTATTACTGTTTCGCTTACAAATTAATAAAGTTTCTCATGGTTTGAAACCAAAATATTCTGAAACCTAGTAAATTTGTATAAAAGTAAAAGCGAACACCTTCGAATGAATCAAATGGTGTAAAATGGACGGAAAATTGGAAAATCATCGTCGTTTTCAGGTTCCGCAACATTAAACCCGGACGCGCATCGATGACTGGGGAAATACAGGCTAGAAAGGGGTCGGAACTGTACGCGAGAAAAAAATCGATAACTGCCAGGGCAAATAGCACATTGTTTGTACTATGAGCAGGATTATTGGGTAAGGTTATTGCCAGTTAGGGAAAATAGGTGAATAATCGAAGGTAAATAGTGACATAACAGTAAATAGGAGCATTTTTAGGCATTTTCTGATATGTTAAAAAGAAAAGGCAACTGCTATTTGATGGCACAAAATTATTGCTATATTACAAGCACGATTTTATAGTATGAAAAAAGGACTATAGAACTATTTCGAATCTATTGAAAATCGTAGTCATATAATACATATATCATGCCGTATTTTTAAAATTACCGAAAGAAAATTCGAAAATTTGTTAAATTTCTGATATTATTGAACTTCTACAACTGGAGTATGAATAAAATTTAATATGCTTCAAATAAATTTATATACGAAAAGGATGAGAGATAATATTATTCTTGGCCTGTCTTATCCTGCAAAATTTGAAAATATTTTAACACCTATAAAATACTAGTGAATACTTCCTAATCACCCTACGTTTCGTGATTCTTGATAACAAAGCGTTGGTTGATAAGCGCTCTTATTGATTGGCAAAATTAGCCCCATAGAATCTCCATTTTCTACCTATAAATGGAAATAACGTAAATATGAAATAATGGCTAATCTTCGCGTTACGTTGCTAAGAATAGACGTTACGATTTGAATGGAAGAAGCGACCGAAAGGAAAATTCATAATACTGAAAATGAAAGTAAAAAGCTTTGAAAAGAAGCGGTACAAAAGTACGAAAGAGTATCGTTAACGACTTTCTAAAGCCATATTTTATCATGAGACTTAGAGGTTTTTAGGTCATGGGTTGAAAGAAAGCAGCAAAGGTGATGTATGTGAGAAAGTCGCAATACTAGGTCTTTTAGAACTATTAAGGATTGATCGTATGCTTCAGAAATATTGGGATTAGTTTTGAAGTACGATGAAATTGCTCATTTGTCCGAATTAGTTCTTTACCAGAGAATCAAAGTTGATCTTTAGCAATGTATTCTTCAATTTTTGGACCGTTTTCAATATTAGTTTAGTTAATCCACTCAGTATTTATTTTAGAAACGAAAAATATGTTTCTGAAAATTAAAGAAAGCATTCAAATAGAAACGAATCTGATAGCGTCGCTATTTAGTGATCTTACTACAATAATAATTCATCTCCACCTCCCTAATATATTCACATCATCATATGTGTAATCGCATAAAAAGCTTTGCGACCTTGAAAGAAGGTCGTAAAATGCGTGAATATTACTCGGCCTAATATTCCCCTTTCCAATAGCTAAAGCATAGCCCAAGAAACCCATCTGAAGTTGTCCATAGCAGCCTCAATTGAAATACCTTTCCGATAATTGTCCTGCGAATGAAAAGTGTATGGAATAATAAAATGACCGTGCATTTGGCGAAATGCTAAAATGGTCATCCCTGAGAGGTAATGAAGTGAATCCATTCCGAATTCGCGTAAGCCTGGAAGATTCAAAAGGAATAATGAAAAGACCCTTGCCGCGAGGCTAAGGAAGGAATTTGGCAATTCCCCTAAAATCCCCTTAGTAAATCTGCATTTAGCGCATCGACTATTTCGTCGTCTGGCTTCTTTTTCGTCTATGCAATTTCCGTGGTCTCTAATCTTCTCTGCACCCTTCGCGATACGTTCGGAATAATCGAGTAATCACGCAAATGTCCGCGCGAAAGCAAATGCATGCCAAACGACAGAACGATGAAAGTGCTATTTGATGGCGTTAAATGCTAACTACTTTTGCTGCACTTATGTATAACTAACTTTGGGTGTTAAAAGAGTAGGACTAATCATTTTCAACAAACTATTTTCAAAGATGGATATCATTGAAGCGTAGTATTCCAAGATTTTGGCGACTATATTGAATCATAATTTTAGATTAAATTGAAGAAATAAGTAAACACAAATCTATAAAATGTTCATCAATGATCTTCAAATACCAATATTTTAAAGCCTACATAAGAGTAGCTTAATTTGTCAACAAAAAATCGAAAATAAAATCTCGAACGAAGAAAAAGTTTCGGGTTCTCTAAAATCTGTCAAATCTCCCATTGCGTTTCGGATACGGGATTAGCGGTGTTAGGGATGAGAGAAGAGAGGGCGAAATAAGGCGTGCCTTTTCCTGCTGAATGTCCCTTCGTCCTTTCGGAGACAAGGCCATCCCTCAGCAAATTTGCCCTCTTGGGATAGGGACGATGAAAACGCCAGCCGCCGACGAGGTTTTATGGGACCAGGAAGGGGAGAAACACAGCCTGATTAGAGGAATGAGCACAGATGAATCAATTTACGAGTTTAGATGGTGATTTAGAGTAATTCACATTATTCTTTGCTATTTATTTGTATACAAATACATAGACTTTTGATTAAAAATTATAAAACACTGATTTAACGCTGAATTTTTTGAAAGATAAGCTTAAACTTGTTTTGTATTAACAATTGTTCGGATATAACATTGTTTGATTTATCCTTCGAGATCAGGCACGTAGAGCTATTCACTAAATGACAATATTATTTAAATTCATATAATCTGAAACATTGTACTCAAAATGACCTTTACGCTTTTTAACCATATTTTTATTCAAATTGATTGTCCTTTAATGGACACAACCAACATTGCCAATTCATTTGTGTTTCTATGTATTCTGCGAATGCAGTAATCATTCATAACCATTTTGACGAGACTCTTCAAGTTGAGATGAAGTTTCGGCAGAAGCGTTAAGGAAAAGAAAGAATAACATCGAATTAGAATGAGGCTGAAGGTTGAAATTTCGTCGCCGTAAAACGAATAAAAGAACAGGTTAGACATAGACTCTTGAAGACCCCTCCTGATTAGACTTTGACGCTGTCCTCACAACTTGCCATTCATAATTTTACTTACACTCCTTATGTTGTGGTCTTTCTTTATTACGATTGTGTCCATTTGCTGATTCATAGCATCTTTACTTTTTGCTAGATTTTTTTCTAAAAAATGATCAGTTTCACAAAATCCGATTTCCATAGTAGTTTAAAAATGTTCCGAGGCCCATTAGACGTCTTAATATTCGTTATAATTATTTTAAGTTATCTTTTCCTTCTGAATTATCTAATTTTCTCGACCTACAAATTCCCCATAATTCACCAATCGCATTCTAGGCGAATTTCCCTTTGGACCGACGTCGGCAAACTTTAATTGTCAAATTTATGACAAAACGCAGTTCGTCTGCATTGTGGCAGAGGCGTCGAACTCCGTCGAATTACCACTAAAATTTCGTTCGAATTTTTCGTCGCCTATTCATATAGAAAAGTGGCACTTCAGTTGTACGAATTCCCTAAAATCACACGGCAAATTCTGATCAGAACCGCTGATTTCTGCTCATACCTCGTGAATTCACGCACCCGCTAGTTCGTCTACCTCATTTATGACCGCCTAATCAACATGCTGTTATTTCCGCTGCTTCTATTCGCCGTTAAGCTGCAATGCAGCTGGACGCGCAATTTCATGGTGAGCATTTAGCCCGGTGGCTAGTGATCTTGGTTATCTTTGACAAGACTTTAGGTGCCGAAATTGACAATCGACATGCTTTTAAAGGAGATTGATTCGGAATTTCCACCAGTGATATCTCCAGACAAGACGAAAGTCGAAGTCTCGCCTGATGGCAAGAAGATCACAGTAATTTTCAGTGAATTATGAATAGACTCAGCAAATATGTCATCTAAATTGTCGAAAATTCATTCATTTCGCTTTTCAAATAACCTGAAACGTATTTTCAGGCCAACATCGCCATGGAGCCCGGTCAAGAGCCGATGACTCATGAGGAGATTCAGCGAATGATCGATAACGTTATGAGCGACAAGAATATCACGCCAGGTATCTACCAAATCTAGAAATAACAAAAAGTTGACTTATTTTCAATGTTCGCTCTGCGTTAAACTGATTTTACATCAATCATTATCAAAATCGTGCAGGTGTCATTTCTCAAATTTATTTTCAATCGGCTTTTTTAGAAGGCGACAAGAACAAAGACGAGGAGGAAGAAGAAGACTCAGAAGGCACTGACGAAGGAGAAAATGAAGAAGAGAAAAATGACGAAGAAGAAGAAGAAGGGGCTTCTGAATCCGATGACGATGGCGAGAAAAAGAAGGGCAAGAGCAAGAAAAAGAAGGAGGGAAAATCGAAGAAGGGCAAGGATGAGGTTAGGACATCGTTGGTTTTTCTTGACTCAACTTAGCACGATCTGACACTAAAATTACACTGAACAATCATACCTTAAATTTTGTGGAACATATTAAACAATATTCATCTCAGGAAGACGAACCGGAAGGAGATGACGAGGAAGACAGCGATAAGGATTCAAAGAAGGACAAGAAGAAGACCAAGAAGAAGAAGAAAGGCGGTTCTGATAAAGATGAAGATGAAGATGAAGAAAAATCGGAGGATAAGGAATCAGGTAAATTATTTATAGATCCAAAAATAAAACAAGTTTCAAGATTTTCTAAGCTTTGACAAATTTATCAATGCATAGTCGTTTGATGATGGGTACGCTATAAACTTTAACAAAATCAAACTAGTAACGGAATTGCGTGTGTGTACAATCTGAATTTCCAGAAAAAGACGACGCCAAATCAGATGATGATGCAAAGGACAAGAAAAAGAAATCCGACGACAAAAACAAAGATTCCGATAAAGAGGAGAAATCTGAAGATGATTCTGGTTGAATTTAAAAATATCCTAAAATTGACTTAAAATTTCAGACAAGAAAGAAAAGGACGAATCTTCTGACAAGAAAGAATCGGGAGACGATAAGGAAAAGTCCGAATCTGACAAGTCTGACAAGAAGGAAGAGGATGATAGTGAGAAAGGTAAAATGCTTTATGTAAATTTTCTCAATCCGAATTATCGTTGGCAGGATTTAAACGAAAATACCCGTACCCGATTTGTCGGGTCCACTTAGGGTCAAAATTTTTAAGCCTAATCGTTGACAAATCAAAATCTAATAAATCTATCCGACATTTATTTCATTCTAAATGTTTCTGAAACATGTTTTTTGAAAAAAAACCTCAACTTCAGAAAACAAAGAAGAGAAATCCGGAGAAACTGAATCCGACTCTGAAAAAGGTGATAAGGACAAGAAGAGCAAGGACGAAGAGGGTGAAGACGATGAGAAATCCGACAAAAAGAGCAAGGACGACAAGGATAAAGATTCTGAAAAAGACAAGGACGAAGAGGAAGAGGAAGATTCAGGTTAATTTTTATGGCGAATTGCATTGCATGTAAACCAGCACACGAGACATTGATTTAGTGGGAAGTCAGCAGATTTGTAGAATTCTAAAGCATATTTTACTTTTTGAACTATTCAGGAAAACCAGAATCAAGCTTAATTGGAGCATAAACTATTCACAAGAACTTATCAAATTTTGAACCATATCTCGAAAATGTTTAATTCCAGACAAAACCGATGTCGCCGAGAAGGAATCCGAAGACAAAGACAGCGAGAAGGACGATGACGATTCCGAAGGCTCCAAGAAAAAGTCGAAATCCAAGAAAAAGAAGAAGGGTAAATCTGGCAGCAAGAAGAAGAAGAAAGGTTCGAAGAATAAAAAGAAGAAGGGTAAGAAAGCTTCTGACGACGAAGAGGGGGACGGAGAGGATGAAGAAGAAGATGGTGGCGGTAAGAAGAAGAAAAAGAAGAAGAACGACCCCAAGAAGGTCAAGGCTGCGAAGGTAGGATTTTAAATCCTTCTTGGGAAGTTCGATCACCTTTGAAAAAATGTGTGTAAAGAAGAAAACCTGATCGAATTTAGCAGGAGGCTTTTCCAGACTTCTTGAAGAATATTGATTTTGAGAACTTCGTCTTGAAGTACCTCTCCATGGAACAGTGGCATAGGTTGAAGAGGCTTCTGAAGAACATCAAAGAAACCCATGGGTCGAGGATGGATAGAAATCGGGCAAAAATTTGATTTATTTATATTTACTTATAAGTAATAGTATTAGAACTTAGATATTGATTGACGACGCAATTGCTTGATTCTTGAACTATTCCAAAAAATAAAACTGAATTTTCAGGCCGTTACAATGTTTCTGAAACAAGTATTGGCTGGATACGAAAAGAAGGAGCTCAAACAAAATACTCCGGCGCTATTCAGGGTCTTCGGAAAGAGCTAAATTTAAATGTTTAAAATTCGATTATGTTGAATAGAAGGTTTTGTAGGTTTGAATAAATTAGACATTTATTAAAAACTACTAGATATGTATTGCGACACATGAAATGATAGATCATCACAGTATGATATCCTCGAAGTGAGATGGTAGCGAAGTAACCGTATTTTACAATATTATGGAGACAAAATTATAATAAAAATGCAATAAATTACTCAAATTTGCATAATATCACTCTGATTTGTTCGCTCCAACCGGATTGGGTAATTTTCTTAGCATTAATAACGGCGCTAGTAACAATACGCCTCCAAACAGGTAGCACGCTGTCGGTCCGAATAGCCAAAATCCTGAAATCAATTACTTTTTTCTAGCTTTTCTATTTTTTAGTTTATATATTTCAGATGCTCCAATAACTTCTTTAGTGAATCCAAGAATAATGGAATAGCATTATCATAATCGCGAATTCTTATTCATTATATATCAAATAAGTAATAGAAATCAGACTTCTCAAAAGTCGACCCGCAAAAACCCGTAATTCGACTCAAAGAAAAATAGCGTGTCATATCGAGAGAGAGAGAGAGAGAGAAAAGGACCATGTCTTCTTTATCTCTCTCTCTCACTCTCTCTCTTTCTCGAAAAGATGCACTATTTTTCTGCGGGTCGCGTTTTGAGAAGTTTGATAAAAAAATGTACCTGCACTAGCAAACGCGGGCCCGATAGCTCTAGCCAACGACCCCAGGCTTCTGAACACGCCAGCTATTGTTCCACAGTCTGATTCAGCGTGCACTGCATTCACAAGCGAGCTAAGCGACGTTACAACAGTTCCAGATGCTAAAAAGTCTAATAGTTTGGAAAATACGGGTATTTGTTACCTATTGCATAAAATAATAGTCCTAGGTATAAAGTTGATATCGAATGGCACAATGCTATGAGCATGTAGGCAGGTATAATGCATATCATCCCCCATTCAGCGAGGCGCTTTTGTCTAAAATAAAATTAAAAATAAGTTTTAAAAATTTTCATGTAAAACTAGATTTTCAAATGGATAGTGTGACCACGATTCTTGCTTCTGCATAATTCATTAATTTAAACACATAAAAATAAGATATTTACATAACTAATCTTATGGTCCGCATATTTAATAAGTAATACAGGACCTGTGCATAGCCGTCCTTCGTACGAGACCTCCTTGTATCGGCAACATTAAAAGACCAACGAACAAGTATATTCGGCCTTGTTGCATGCTGAAATCATCTATTTTTAGACGACAATTTAGTCTACGATTCTTCGTAGTAAATCTTATTGAACAGTGCTAATTGTCAAGTGCCCCCATAAGAGTCGATTCGTGAAATTTGCTGAGTAATTGAAATCAAGGTAAGAAGATTTTTGATACATTTGAACCATAACGTACAGATGATACAATTACACTAAATCGAAGACTTTGAGATGTCAATTTTTCTAAAACATTTTTAGGATAAGAAATTCGTACCTATCAAACTGAAACCTCAGATAAGTCAGGAACGGTAGTGTAAATTCTAATCCCGAATACAAAAACAGGTAGACAAAGTAGATGAACCCAATTTCGGACATGGTTTGACGTTCTAAAGATCCTTATCTCTCGAAAAAAAAATTATAATTACTTTGCACTGTCGTCCTGACTGCGTTGAATCGGAATAGATCTATCGGGTTTATCAGGCTATGTTTGGATTCTTGGGGCTGACTTGATCGTTTCTGAAAAATCTTATTTTTATTATCTTCGAGAGTCAAATAATAGGGTTAATCATTTTCAATATACAAATTGTTCATTTTAAAAATTTTAAAACATGCATAAAATTCCATGAACCTTCCTTCGGCTTCTAATCTATTTAACTCTCTAACTAGCTTTAGGTTTCGTCGTTTGTTTCTGAGTTTTTAGAAGGAAGTTACACAGGTTTTAGTATTGCTAATTAGAAGAAAATTCAAATAAGTTCCTATATAGTTAATGCCTTAGCAAAATTGTAAGTTCGTTACTACCTTTTGGCTTTCGAAATCTAGCGTTTCCGGTAGCAGGAGTGAAATGGCAGCTAATTCGATGATCGTAAGCAGAATGCAGAAAATGGCGGGTGCAGAGGAAAAACCGTCGTCTCTGCTAGCGAACGTCGAGAAGAACGCACCGATCATTGGTCCAACCAAGAACCCGATCGAATACGACACGCCGATTAGTGCCTGCAAATTAAAAAAATATTTTTTACTTAAGTTCCAAGATTTATGAAATTTTCTTAGTCAGTTTTCATCAATAAGGTTAGGGGTTTTACTTCGAATAATTTACAAAATAGTTTTTAATGAGCAAAGGAATTGTTATAAAACCTCAATGATATCTTGATTCTGGTGGGTTTTCAAATTTCGCAAATATTCATAGACATCATGACTTTTATGATGCGAGATGTCAATATAGCATTTCAAATAAATTGCTCGTAATGCTAAAATTGTTCATACCATCCCCTTGGGGTGCTCTTCAGGGGAGTACAAATCCGACACTATTGCAGATGCAATGTTGATGTTCGCTTTGCTCAAGCCACCAACTAGCCTCGACAACAGGAACATCGTGAATGTTGAGGATTTCAGCCAGACCTAGAATTTTGGAATAAAATGTTCAAATTAAAAGAAAAAAAGCTTACGATCAGAGCTTAAAATTTTGGACACTGGCACGTTAAACATGATAACGAGAAAAAAATGTGAGAAAGACACTCGTTTTTTCTCGTTGCCTGCCGTCGTGCGTCGCTATGCTATTTCTCCTCTCTTCCTGTTGTCATATCTAACGTTGTATCAGTGTCCAAAATCTTAAGCCCTGCTTACGATGTAGGATATCAGTGTTCCGACGCAGGCGATTATCATCGTCTTCTTTCGACCGTAGACGTCAGAAAATGAGCCCAGGGTTGGCGATGATAAAAATTGAAGTGCGCAGAAGAACGATCCGAGAATGCCTAGGTTTCAAAAAATTAATATCTTTTATTTGACGTCTGAATATTCTGTGATTCATGTTGCCGGCCTCTTCTATTGTACACCGCCAGAACACCACACACGCTGCCTGTAAAAGACACCGTCTCTTTTTCTTATTTCTCCCCTTCGCCTACACTCCCTCATTCTAAAATCGCGGTGTCTAATACAGACGGTATCGATGCTTCAGCAGTGTATAATACAACAAGCTCAAATGCCGACAATAGTTCCTAATTGTAGGATAAATATAACTTCTATTTTAACTAAAAGTTCATAAACTCCCAGAATATGATATTCCCTTCAATTTTATCAAATTTAGTCGTATGATCGTATGTGTGATCTCCTGATGATAGCATTTTCAAATAATCGAATAGTTTTTTGATTTGATTACTTGATTACCTCCGAAGAACACGTTGTTGTATCTGTCATTCTGCGGCACGCCGATTAACGACTTGAACGAGCGCAATAAAGCGGTGATTTGTTCGTATAAAGTATCCTGAAATTGTTCGACGTAAATTTCAAAACTTTCCTATTTTAACTTGATTATTTGCATTATTATTTGGACTTTTACTTATGTGAACACGAATACCAAAAATCTCAAGCGAATATACAGAAAACCAGAAACGTATTCCAACCACTTGCTTTATTCTTGGCAGAAATTTGTATATTACTGGTACTTTAATTTATGTAACTCAATCACCAAAACTTCAATGGTAAATAAAAAAAGTGTGAAGCGTATTTCAGCCAATTCACTTGTCTTTTTCGGAAAGAAAACATTGAAGAAAATTAAAATTCCTATCTTTTATCAGAAAGAAAACGTGTAAAAAGCTAACGCTGTGCTCCGGTTTTTCATAGTAACTCAATAACGTTGGGAACAGCGGCAATATCGATGTGAAAGCCAGTAAATCGACGATTAGCAGTCCCGTCAGAATCCCCATCGTCCGACGTCGCGTCGTCGACGTCATCTTGAATTCGGAGTAAAGAAATTAAACAATTACAAATTTAGCACGATTCTCTAAGCAATAAACGTTCACAATGCAATGTTGCTGATTATTGATAAGAGCTGATTCACAAATGCGAGAATTTTCAAAGAAAACGCACAAATGTATGAAAATGCACAGAAATTCCCTCAGAAAAGAGAAATGAAATTCAAAATATGAAAAGATCTTTGGATTTTGGCGGATAATAAAGCCAAATCCTCAAAATGCCAAAGTAGGCATTGTGCAGAGAGAACACGAGAGAAAAAGAGCGAGATTTTGAAATTTCAACCGGAAATTAGTAAAGTTAAAATTGTATACTTTTTGGCCATAAACTTGAACAGCTTGGGACGAAAATCTTCTAAATTGTTCTACAAAATGTTAAAACTTATCGAGTTAAAAATTTTGCACTATTCCTATATCATACTATAATCAACGATAAAATCTGAAAATATTATCGCTAAAATTTTAAAATCAATGTAATTCGAAGAATAAATAGACTAAAAATAAGTTCTGGCGTGGTTTTGTATGACTTGTGGGCTTGAGCGAGTCAACAATCGAATGATGCGCTCATACAGGCCAAGGCCAAAGGTAGCCGAGTGAAAGGACAAGACTCATCGAGCGACAGAAAGACAGACTAGAACTCGACTGGGAGCTGAGCAAATATGCCATGAAATGCCAAAGTGAGAGTTGAGATATGCGGAACTCGGCAGCATTTATTATGGAATGTGCAAATAAAGAAGTGATTGACAGAATTGTAGCGAATTTTAGGCGTCAAATCTATATTTAGAAAAGATCGAAACGGATTTTGGCTTTAGAGGAAAATTCGGGAGAATACAATTTGAAAGTTCAGCATATTCTACAATTACCCAAACTGGCAACAGCTATATGATGAAGGACAGAGCATTTTGCTAAATGGCGGAGAGCTTAACTAAGAGGACACTCCGTCAGTTTTTTTTTTAAATACCCTACGTCATCTCATAGTAAGACCTCTGTCATTCGTCGTATAGTAACTGTCATACAAAATATATGCTACGAGACCAAGCATTTTCGTGAAGCTTAGTGGAATTTTGACTAGTGATGGTGAAAAGGCCAAACTAATGTTAGCATGAGGTTAAAAATTATTTTATGGAACTTACTCAAAGGTATCGAGCAAAAAATCGATATTTATATGATAGGAGACAAATCTTACACGTATCAAACCTGAATCAATAGAAATCATTCTTCGTCTGATTTGAAACATGAACAAAAAGTGGTAAAATGCTTGCAAATCGAAAAATATGGGGCAAAATGCGCAGAAATGCAGAAAAATCGAACGATGGAAACCGGTTCTATTTGCAAATCGAATGCCGCATGAAAGAGTGGATGATACTCAGCTTCAAGGGCAGATTAGTGGGCTTGAGGAATTTACTAGAAAATTCTGTTTTTCAGGAATATTACAACAAAAATATATAAATGATGATCTTATGTTTCTAGATTTTAGCTGACGATTTGTATAAATAATTTGAGCATCTCGATTCGGATAAGTGCAAAATATTATACATAAACTTAGAGTTATCGTCCATATCACAGCATGCATCTATATTTTCCTTTCCAGAGATGTGTTTCAAAAATTTGCTTGTTCTTGCACAAATAAAATATAACAATCTTGATCTTTCTTCGATTCCCATGAATATTTTATTAAACTTAAAAAATGATAAATTTTATTATTTCAAACTACGTGACCCTTGAGATGTGACATTTACCCTCATACCATGAAAATTTCAAAACAAAATAAAAAGCCTATGATAGATCACCGGTTTCATAGACATTAATTCCGGAAAAGGCGAACATTCCTTTCAATTATTTTGATGAAATTTGGTGCCAACTATGTGTGTAAAATTGATGGATTCTGATAAAAATTTCAGGAGTTATATCAACCATTTTGCCCTGCTATACCTCATCATTAGTTCAACATTTTCTGCGTCTTTAACTTATATAATGATTAAGAATAGGAATTTTAACAGAGTAGGTTTATTTTAGGTGCATTTATGAGAAATTAATGAGTTTGACATGAAGGCAGGCGTTTTTCATAGCGATGATAAATTGAACAATGCGACAAAATTCGAATTCGTCTTTGGGGGAAAAACCCTTAACAAATCAGGAATTGAAATGGGAATTCGTTTCGCTTACACATGATGAAAATATGTTTTCGAATTTTGGAATGTGGAACGTAATTTATGGTTTCTTAATGTATTATCCATTCGTTTGTCATATCTATATAATATCGTATTCTAGTAGTATTATAAGAATATAAAAAAAAGAATAAAAAAATCTGATTATATCATGCGCATTTTTATATTTGTTATTCAACAAGAAAGTAATCGAATAATTCTCCTACGAGTGTTAAATTTGGTCAAATTTATTAAAGAAGATACAAAAATATGCTTCTAAAAAGTAGTCCTTTTACAACTTGATTTATCTCGAATGAAAACATAATAATGATAAGGAAATCA
The DNA here is from genome assembly GCA_964036155.1 of Diploscapter coronatus. Lineage (NCBI taxonomy): Eukaryota > Metazoa > Nematoda > Chromadorea > Rhabditida > Rhabditidae > Diploscapter > Diploscapter coronatus. The sequence continues at coordinate 2,418,655 of OZ038423.1, forward strand.
ATTTATTTTTCAATACCACTATTTACAACTTCGCTAGAATAGTTTGTACAAAGTGATCAATCTAACCACCAATCAACAATGATAATCACTAATCCTGACTAGCTTATTCTCAGGTTTGCAAAATCGAAATGGCGCAATTTTCAATATATATTTAGGCCACTTTGACTCGGCAGTGTATACATGAATATACAGGTTTTGTACATATTGCTAAAAATAACATCAACATATCACTTTTGTAGTTTTCTTTCTGATAAATAAACTCAAAGATTATCATCCTATTAAATTCACGATTGTTCCTTTCATCACAATACATATTTTCGAGAAACATACCCCAGAAAACTAGATACAAAATGTAAGCTTGATCTTCATATTTTTCTCTGACATTTCTTAGGAAGGATGATATTTTAGATAAAATACCCCAGAAAAGCTAAATATAGTAAATATGCCTGAATCACATGGAATGGTCTTGAGCAAAAATTATCGTGACTAGAATTCTCAGCATCTTCAGTTCATAGGGCTCTGGCCCGTAGCAGCAAAGGCTTCAACTCGCCCCGATCCTCGATCGCTCGAGTTTCCGCGTGTCCGCCGATGAATTCGCCGTCGATGAACAATTGTGGAACGGTACTTCGTCCAGTAATCGTTTTCAACATTTCCTTAATTTTAACCGTATTTATGATTGCCTAGAAAGTAGTTAATAGGAAAAGCATTAAATGATAAGAATTTTTGACAGCAAAACTTGATTTATCTAAATTTGTCCGCCATCTATGCATAGATTCAGCTTCGAGGTTTGTTCTTTCAACTCATTTATTCAAAAAGTCTGATTTGCTAACTGTTCATCAAACTTTTCGAGTGTTTTCAAAGTTTCTTCAATTATTCTTGTTTCATAGGAGTTCCTTAAAATTTTCCGCGTTGTTTGAAGTTTATAAATTTCCCAAGTTTAATAAATATTTAGAAAGCGATAATAGTCAAAATCGTTGTGTGTGTGTGTGTATGTGTGTGTGTGTGAGGGGAAACGATGGTTTTCAAACGGAACAACCCTTTTCCCATACTTTTTCGCATGTAACGAGCCAACCCATCATTCTAGATTGTCTAATCTAAAGTTTCCGTGTTTTGTCACATGATTTACTATAACTATTCGCGAAAATAGGACAGTCATGGAAACATATCATGGGAAAATAAACAAATCTTCATGGCCCTGCAGAATTTTATCAATGTTTCAAAAGAAAACAAGTTTTCATTGAAATTATCTCTTTTTTTAAAATTTTTATCTTTTGTGATCGAAAAAAATAGGAAAAACTAATCAAACCTGCATAGTTTTCATGTCGGGTTCTTGGTTAACTTCAATTATTTTCAGGTCGTTTATGTTGTAATTCGCTAGAATCTTCTTTAGTCGCTTACTGAATGGGCAGTAGGTCTTCGAAAATACAGTTACCTTAAATCGACATAGATTAAGAAAATGCAAATTGATATCCTAAAATCGGCTCCCTATACTCTTCATTATCCTCAAGATGAGCCTTATTTGTGCCCTCTGCGTCTATAACCTGTGAGCACGACGCATCAAGACTAAAGAGAAAAAACGCGCAGACACACAGCTAAGGTTCGTGTGGGTACTCCTTGCCCCTTCCTTTGCAAGGGTTCATCTCAGGGACAATAGAGAGTATGTAGTTTTCATCGCCTTTTCTGAGAAATAATATGGAAAAAGATTGATAGAAACTACAAAAAGGACTAAAAATTGTTAATCTTTGGCAAAGTGTGAGTTTTCAAAGTTTTCTAAATCTAACCAACCTTATGGTCATTAATCTCATGCATAATGTCATCCATAATGATTTGCTTCTGAAGATCTTCATCGGTATATCTTTCAGGTTCACTTTCGTAGGCGGCCTGAGTTGGAAAGCGAATATTTTGGTGAAATTAATAAACCTTACCAAAGTGATACTGCACAAGAGCAAAATTGCCGAGGACAATCGAATGATCATGGTTCTCTGAAGTTCAACAAGTAATAAATAAATGACAAGATAGAATTCAAAATAAAGCGAATCTGGGAGCGCGACAAAATTAAATGCCAATCGATAAAATAGTGGGCAAACATAAAAGCAAAGATGCGATTAAAAATTTAGAAAACGTTCTCCAATAAATTTTCTCAAAAGTGACCCGAGTTAATCAATGGAAAGTGCATTTTGTCGAAAATTGCAAAAATAGCTCGAGGGCATAGCGGAAATGCAAACAAAATCTGCGACTTTTTTGATAAAGCGACGAAAATAATCGGCTCAAAACGCATAATCAAATATTTGCATCTAAAATTAGCATAAGTGAAACTATTTTTTTTTAAATACACAAGTGATCTAAAATCATGATATCCTAGTCTCTAAAAATATTTTTATTAGCAAAAGACGGCTTCAAAGTCGCTAAAATTGAAGATTAATTTTATGAAAAGCTATCAAGATCATCAAAATTGAAAAGTAACCATGAAAATTAGTGCCTTGTTAAATTGTTATCATCAGACTCGAGGAATTTTCAAGTCCATAAATAGTCTGGAACACTCTTGGAAAACGGGGGCGGAGTTTGCGGGCAAAACTGATGGTGATTGATAATTCGGCGGCTAGCCTGGAATTCGAGTGTTCAGAGTCATACAGGAAACAACACTCGTTTTGCTGTAATCTACTTATCATTTTCAGTACTGTTTCCATGAAAAACGGACGACTTTCAACCTTCTCTAAAAATTTCATACTATTTTCATGGCAAATACATCACTTTTTTCATTTTTCTCTAAAATTCTCAAACCATATTTCCAAAACAATGCCTTCCAAGCCATGAAAAGAGGTACACTAATCATATTAATTTTGGTACGCCCCACTCTTGTGTGTATTTCTTATGGCAAAAATCATAGTTCTAGTATTTTGACAAACTGATAGAGGAATCACGATGGTAGTTCCAAAATTGGATTTTCAAATCATATGATGAAGGATGGAAATAGAGTTCCGGTTAATATATCGATGATTATTTGGTAGACAAAGTGGTACCTGACGGCCTTGATAATCATATGGTGACCCGGTATTTATCAGTTCTGATGAATTTCACTGATCTAATCACAAATTTATCAGATAACTAATCTTTTTGTCAAGCTTTGCGTGAAATCGCAAATTCGTATCATTTCTGATAACGTGTCAAATACCGCGCAAGTTCTGGTTGGAATCCAAGAAATTGAGATTGAATGATGGATGATGAAAAATCCCTATTCATTATGTCACCAAACACAACTTTCGGAGACTATTTAAAAATACGATGTTGAAGACTCGATCATTTTAGTAGAAACCTTCAGAATTCGAACGAGCATACATTAATATCAGTTATCGATAGATAAAAAAAGGAGTATTGCATGCAATGATCCAAGAAATTTCAGATAGCACATAAAATGTGCGTCATAGGACTATTACACATATTTGAGATGAGAAAAGTTTATAAGAAAAAAATTATGACAGGTTGTGTCATCTCACCAATGCCGTTTATCCTTAAAGTTGATGTTTTATATCGACCATCCCCGGTCGTAGATTGAACCTAGGATTGTATGGCAGAGCCACCGTCGAATACCCACAACCTGTGTCATGACCGACCGGTGTTTTGTGTCGGATAATCGCTAGCGTTGTGCATACTGCGTTTGCGATTGTAAGATTTCTTTTCTTCATTTCTTTGGCGAGTTCTGGCAACGGAATATGATATTCTGTTCTGAATTACAAGTATTATGTTTCCAAATACCGACACAAAAATTATTCGACATTTCATTATTACTTTTTCTAGATTTTTGCAATTTTTCGATCCTCAACGGACTTGGAGCTCTTAATTCGATATGACTCCCAAGTCTGCCAAAAACGAGAAAAAAAATGAACAAACCTTGGCGCAACGAGTGAGCGAATGTATTGGTGCAACTATTATTTTGTGTGCATCAAGCGTTTTCTTTTAATTATTTCTTCGTTATATATATATATATGTTTTTTTAGATTAATTATATTATTTTTCATTCATTTTTTCCTCTTCCACCTAATAAATCTTGAAATCTACACCCTAAATTAAAACAAAAAAATGCAGCAGTCCAAAATTACATCTATCCTCCGCCATTCTTTCAGAATTAAAAATTAAAAAAAAATTTTTTTCAGGGATTATTGCCTGCAGTGGTTGATAAGCTGTTCTTTAATCCCCAAGCCCCTGAATCCTAGTTTTAAAATAAAAACTATCCGTTCGCCCAAGTAGAAATTTCGTCAAATTGTTATTTTGATTTTTTTGTTTAAATCTTTTTCAAAGATGATTTTTTCCAGATCATGTATTGTCTTCAGTGGATGATACCTGTTCTCCTCATTCCCAAGCACTGGTTGCACCCGATTTTCCTCATCGAGCAGGCCCTCTTCATGTGGATCTACACCATCAGCTTTTTCCTCGTGAAGAAGTCGGCAATTAAACTTTTCTTCTTATTTTTAAATACAAAATTATCAAATATCAACGTTGTGTTTCAACAAATTTCATATCTGATAATAGTTTGAGTTATGCTAGGTTTCAAGATCGTTCAAATAAAAGTGAGAATTCCAAAATTCAATTCCATTAGCATCCGATAACTGATAGAGGAGTAATTTTTTAGTTTATTGTTCTTTTAATTCAGGCCGTGCTACATCTGTTCGGCGATTTTCGTCATCGCCCTGGGACTGATATGCTATTCCGACACGGATGCATGCATCTTCTGGCCGACCTGTACGGCGAGGAATGATGGACAGGTTCAGTTTTTCATTTTTTTTTAGAAATAATTCTTATATGGCTATTTGGAGACGTCAAGTCATCGAGCCATGCAAAATAGGGTGAGGAATGGTAGAGAAAACAATTCTTTTCTCACGCTATTTCGCGTGGCTCGAAGGCCTAAGGTTTTCAAGTTGCCGTCTTACTTTTTCATTGTCGATTTTTACTAAAACATTAAGAAGTTAGTAAGTTACTGATAATTGCACATAATATCATTGTAAGATAGAGAATTTTCAGGTGTGCAGCTACATCTACAAGAACGAGTACGAGAACAAGGGACGATAGAACGATCAAACGCACACAAAGTAGGATTGTTTTACTATCTTTAAATATATCTTATTATTTATATGAAAAGTTAGCCCATTTTTATAGTTTTGCATAGTTCTGGCAGGAAGAAAATGAATCCAATTTCGGGTTTATAAACAACGAAATTCTCTAGAAGGCATACAAACAGTTTTGTAATTTCAAACAATCCTACTCGCCCATTGATTCTTCGGTACAAGTTTTATCTATCCATTGTTCTGAAACGTATTTTTTTTTCAGATTTCAACCGAAAGCAGACTCAAACTTCCCCATCTCACTTATATTTCGCCTTCTCCCAACCATGAGTCAATAAGTATGTCTTCGAATGCTCAAGTTAACGACATAACCGACGGGTCTTATACTTCGAATGGTATGGATTTTCAGGTCTTTAGTTTTATTAAAAAGATGGAATATCTTCTAATCTTTTACCTCTAATAGAAGTCCCTTTTTATAATTATCTAAGTATCTTAGACCCGGGACTTTTATTAGAAGAATTACTATCTTTCGTAAGTGCCCTTATCAGAGCTTCCTTGTTAAAATGAAATTTTTCCTACCGATCTTCTAATAGGAGTCTCTCTTTATTAATTATTTTAAATATTTGACTCGAGGCTACTGTATTTTAAGTGCTCTTATATTTCATTTATCATCGACCATTGAATGGGTTTTGCAACGCAATTATCTGTGATCGTCGCCAAATCTTCAGACTTGGGACTTTTCCGCCGCAACTGTGCGCGATGGTCAAATTAAAACAAAATCCCAAACCTGCAGATCTTTGATACTTTATATTTTCGGAATAAAACTTACCGTAGCCCAATTTAGAAGATCTTTCTATCTTCTTTAGCATTTTTCTAATCCTCTAATGCTCAATTCTAACTCCTAGTCTCGTTTAAAATTTCATTAGGCAACTAAATTTATGCCAATTATGAAATTTATTGAACTATTATCTTTTTTCTAATCGGCATTAGCGACTCTTTTTTGCATGCATTTATGATTGTTCCACTCATTCATTTTTATAAATAAAATTTTCATGGAAGAAAACTCAACGATTTTAATTTTCAACAAGAAGAAAATATTGAAAAATCGATCATCTTCTTTATCTAAAAATTCAAGCAGGGCTGTGAATGTATTGATCATAATTATTTGGGAATAGCGTGTAGGATTCGAGGTCTAGAAGGAAAACGATTCTTGTGCTTCAGTCGAGTTGTCTATACGAAATGAAATAATAAATGATACTTTGAAGAGATGAATTCGAATCGGACATATAGATGACAAGAGATATGTAGAAATCAATTTTGATACGTAATATTTCAAAATTTCAAAGATAGGATGTGAACGAATCTAGGCTTACTAACTAGATTCTCAATGAAATTGATAAGAATAGACTATAAAAAAACATTGATTTTGGTAAATTTTATCAATAATTTTTAATCAATATCTTTATTTTCTTCGATTTCCAAAACACCGCTTCCTCACCACAAAAATACAAATACCGAAACGAAAGAAATAACATACACAAGAAAATTTTCGACATTTTTATTTCAAAAGTCTTCCGTTTGAAATCAAAATGTCTTTAGAAAGCGTTTCATCATTTTACAATAAGAAAATCGATAATGCTACTGCGTTTATGCGTAATTTGTAAAATGACATTGGATAAAATTAAAATTATAAATCGATAAATCGCGCGCGTATTTTCATTGGTTGACTCGTTCGTTACGGACACATTTGAGTTCGAAAAAAGAAAGAGACATTTCTTTTGATTATCTGAAAGATGAAAGGGGTAAAATGACAATTTTCCAAAATTTTGATCGAAAAATTGAAGTTTTGCTCATTTTTCAACAAAAAATTGAAGACTCCAACTTTTCAACCAAAGTCCAATCTACCGCAAAAAGTTGAACAATTTATGCATGAAAGATGGCCCGAATAAATAAGAAAATAGCCAAAAATCTTGTATCATTATGTAAACATTGAGCAGGAAATTTCTTAGTCGACACAAAATAAGAGAAATCAGGTGTAAATTAAATGAATTCAAATGAAAAGTTTAGTATATCATTCGCATTTTAAGGCAAGTAAGCTTGATAAATCTGGATAATTTACAGAAATCTGGATTTTGTAATTTTAAAGAGAAAGATACACTTTAATCTCATCCTCACAAAAGTCAAAGTAAAGTGACTAATCAATGACCATATTTGAAAGTGTCTTTGATAAAAACTGATATTATTTCTTAGCAAGTTTGAGTTTAGACATATTTTTCAAAAGCTACATGGGATATTAATCTAATTTTTAGAAATTTCAAAGAATATAATAAATATCTGAGAATTTAGAGTACTCATAATCAATACAATCGCACTAAAATCTAGGTTCAGAATTTCGAGAAAAAACGAATAAACTTTCAGAAAGAAGAAAAATCTTGAAGTTATCAAATGTCATAAATTCAATGAAATAACATGTTAGGAAATAGCTAATTCGTAAATATCGCAACTTGAAGAGATAGCAAGCAGAAGTATGAGAGCGATTCCCTATCATCTCCTCACCATGTCTACTATTTCGTCAGATTGCAAGGCTATACGAGATTTTCGAATACCCGAAAAGGGGTCTCCTAGGACTTGAACGTCCTGATGATGTCTTTGATGGGCTGTCTACAAATGGGGCAGTTCGAGTTTCGCGAATTCATGGTCGTTTGCGCGCATGCGAAACACATGCACATGTGACCGCACGTGTAGATGACCGTCTCGATGCGGGACGACATACACACCTGCAAATAATCATTTTAAAACTTTGGTGATTTTTCGCAATTTCCGAATTTTTAAAGTGCAATTGATTTCATAAAAACTATTAGTATTGCAAATCGTAAGTAATATTTTGAATTGGAAAGCTTAAAATGTTCAAATTTATGATTTTTATAGGTTTTAAACATGTCCTAATATAGATCGAACCCACGATGATATGGTTCTCGATCGAAAAGCATGCTAAATCGAATCAAAAATATCGAATTCAGATTTGAGGGATAAGTTTCACAAAATCATAGATCGAAAATTGAGTTACTGTTCAAGTTATGTTCCGCAAAATTTCAGATAAAAATATGAGATTTTCAAAATATAAACATCGGTAACTCTAAGGTGTTTCGTAAAATCTCAAATGGAAATGTTGAATTCGCAAATAATTGCTTTCAATATTCCTCTTTGCAAATATTCAAATTGAACAAAAACATCAACTCACAATGCACTCGTTTCCGTCGTCCTCCTCGTTTCCGCTTCCTGCCGAATTCGCGCCCGCAGACAGGACGTTGTCCGAGTGACTGTGCTGCGGGAGACTGGGTCGGAAGATCTGAAATTCCAATGTCATCTTTCCCCTCGGAAACTTGAAAATTTGATCTCTTCTCGTTTTTATCAAATAGTCTTGACTCTAAAAATGGTAATAATCTATTTTCCGAAAAGACGAAAATTGAATTGAACATTGCTCTATTCGTTTGGATGAAAATATGCTCTTGAACATTTCGTTATTTGGAATTTTCCGAAAAAATACTCGAGTAATAAAACTAAAAATTTCAGTACCGTAGCGCTTTCGAAAGAGGGTGGACTCGGTGCGGGTCTGGTCGGAGGTGGGGGTGGGGCGAGAAACGCGGGCGACGACGATACCGCCGGTACCTGAGGTGAATAGATCGTTACAGTTACTGGCGTCTAAAAGTGCACTTTTTAGGCCCCGTTTTCAAGCGAACTGGCTCGAAAAGGGGCGGAGTCAGTGATCAATTATACTGCAATTATGTGGCATACTTTTATACTATTACTTTGAGCGATACTTTCTCGATTATATTCGGCAGTGCTATACAAGAAAGGTTGTAAAAACTCGTTCAGCCTAATATTCATTAGATCTGTGCTACATACACCACGCCCCGATTCGTGCCAACTGTAAAAAATGAAAACCAAGGTGAATTTGTGGGGTTATAGCAAATAAATACATAGCAAGTTAGTGCATATTTTAGATGATTCTTTAAATGTACCGGTCTCGGCGCGATCGGAGGCGGTTGAATCGTGGTTCTGGGCGGAACGGCGGGAGGCACGTCAAGGAATGAATCGCTGAAATTCGAGTTTATTTTGATCTTACAGGAGCTTAGATCAATAATAATTGAACTTTTTGGTTTTCAAAATATTAACTTCACGGGTCAAGCTATAAGTCTGTAAATATAAAAGATACGGATCCAAAGTATTTCAAGTTACAAGTTTGTGGATATCAAAATAGATCGCGGGACTAAACTTCATACCTAAGCAAATCATCGACGGTCCTCCTAGGAGTGGTCTGAGGTAGCGGCCTGAGTCGAGAGGACTCCGTGTTCTCAGTTGAATAAGCCGAACTGCTCGTGCCGATCGGACTGCTCGAGTGCGTGTCGCGCACTGAAAACGTTACTTTCTAATGAAAAATTATGGATTAAAATTTTTCCTAGTAAGATTACTTATTTTCTATTTTAATTGATCTTGGATTGATGATGTGTATAAGATATGAGTATGAGATGAGTTTAAAATTTTAAATTAGGTTTCAACTTTTATCAAGCCAATTTGATTCATTAATTTCTTGGATACTCGCCCGAATAAGGCAAAGTTTGGACATTCCAAAGTAAGTTTCAATGCTTGTGAAATTAATCTAATAATGTTCGCATTACTAAGACGCAGTCATCTAGAACAAATAAAATGTTTAGGTATAATATTTCAGAATAAGTTGCAAATTTTTCAATCGATCGTTATTCTAGAAGTTGATTCGGCAGGCTTGTCGCTGCGAAGTATCAATTTAAAAAATAATAAATTCCGAAATACGTTTCAACTTTCCTAGTAATCAACTCCACTCTGTCTCATAACGTTAAGAGATCAATATAAGCATATAATTAAAAAGTTAAAAATAAGATTGAAAAAGAAATAAAATACGTTTCTTCAGTTCTTCCTAAATCAGCTCCATATCTTTCCATGTTGTTGAGATGAATATAACATATAGTCTAAAAAGAATACTCACAATTAACCCTGAGATTGGCGCCGAGTGCGGCCGCAGCTGAGCTGGACAGGGCGGGTCTGGGCTGTGACCGGCTCATCGGGATCGAGGGCGTCGGATTTGGGTTCGAGCCGGAACTCGATGCGGTCGATGTCGGCTTGAACGACGGGGCGGCACCTCCTACAATAAAACCTAATTGCTCTTTTTAAATTATAGAGTAAAATATATAGAAGAGGTAATTTTTACACTAGGCTAAAATTCAAGTATATGAGTTTTTTCCTTTAAAAATGAATACTTTCTTCCTACAACTGAGAAAAAAGGGAATAAAATGCAAAAAATAAAGTGCTCAAAGTCAGATGCGAAAGAATACCCGAATTAAGGAGGTTGACTTTAATAAGATAGAGCGAAATTATCGATGAATATGATACCTTGCGGTGGCAGAGCGACCCGCTCTCGGACCGAATGAATCGCGGGAGGCCGACCCACTCCAGAATGAGCAGCCGATGAGGATTGAGATGAATGGGAGGGTGCAGGAGAACGGCTCACGGAACACACACCTAGAAACTTTGTATTATGTTCATACAAATTAGGAGGAGGCACTTTAATCAATAAAAGGTTGACGGATCTAGACTTTGAAGCTGAATTTGATAAAATCAAAATAGTCAAAATTTAGATGATCAATCGTGTATTTTACTAGTGTCTGTTTCACCCGAACTTCTTATTTGAAATGGCTTTTTAGGTTTGTTTTAGATATATTAAAATCATCGATTCATAGACGAGGAAATTGTATACGGAAAACCTAAAACATGAATAAAGAAATCAAAATCTTACCGAGCAATCGGATTTCCTGTGTTGACCCGTAAACATCGAAATAGAAAAATAACGGCAGCGAGTTGTCGACATAAAGCACGGTTCGGGCACCCGACTGGTTGATCTCGAATTTCACTTCGCCTGCAAATCGAGCAATTTCCAAATTTAGAACATTTTGATAATTGTGACAGAATTATAAGAGCGGAACTAGTACGAATTCATCCTTTGAAAGTCTAGAAAATTTTGAAACCTACCTATTCAATTCTTATCAAGAACTTTAAAGAAGACTTTTGATAATTTCGTGAAAAAACGCTTGACAATACATACAACGATACTGATCTCATTTTATCTAATAAAAATGCAAATCTATGAAGCATATTTAGTTCTAGTGAATAAATCCTGAATTTGAAAGACAAATGACAAAACTCCCACCCGCATCAGTAATCCAGAAGCTGAGAATCGTGTTTTGACTGGGTTGGAGAGCGATGTCCTTGATGCCGACCCAGTACTGAGGCATTTCGATCAAGTCCGAGCTGTCGTCGGGCAAATCAGCGGTTTTGAGAGTCGCCGGATCGCAACAAGTCACTCCGAACGCGAGACCGCCGTTGTACAGCTCGATCACGGAAGTCACCTGGCATTTTACTTCTTAATCAAACTCGCCAAGGAGTTAAGTCAGGATGGTCGTGCGACCTAGCCCCCCGTGTATTTTTGAGTTTGACTCAAATGCTCCCTACGTCTGCTCCTAATAAGTTTTTTTAGTCTCTAATTTCCAATGAAAATGGGGATAAATCACTAAAATTTGAATACTATACATGAAGCTATGCGATTTGTCGAAAGATATAAAAAGTATGGCTTTGGATCTCAAAATACGGTATGAACAATAACTAAAGCAATACTATTAGAACGTAAAATCAAAACATGAAAAGCTAATGTTTCGTAAAAAATATTTTTGAAAAATCCAACCTGTATTATAACCTTCTCATTGTTCTTGATGGGTCGCTCAGTGAAGACGTATCCCTGAGTGTATTCCTGCTCTCTTCTGGTTGCAATCTGCCGCATGCAGTTCAGTGAAATGTGACGACCCGTAACGGCGTGGAAACGAAGAGACTCCAGACCGGGTACCACTGCAAATAAATGCGTATCATTTAAAATATTTGATGAAAGTTTCAAAATGTCGCTTGTAACTGCAAGATTCTATCTCAATGTTTTTTCTCTTAATCATGTTGCCGTAAATTTATCAAAGCCTTAGATAAATTCAACAAATTTCATAGTTCTATGCATTTTTTTGGAATATTAATCATATTTTCTTTACTCAATGACCAGATCTAGAGAGCACTTTCGTCAGACGAAAATAAACTATAGGAGGGGTAGGTCGCACGAGCGAATTCCAGTTATGATACTAGGTTGTATTTTCGAAAACTGCCTATTTAAGGTTGAAGAAAACTTTGTAAAGAAGATATGCAGGGGATACATAACAAGATTTCTGACGATCGTCCTCTCTAGGTCTGCCGATAACTCTAAAAATTCTCCTACCTGTTGTAGTCGTAGGTGCGGGCGGAGCCCTAGTCGAGGGAGTGCTGTCGGGTTGGAACTCGATCGCGGAATTCACAACCCTGGGCAAGGCTGAGGACGCCCGCTCCGAGCGACGGTGCGGAACGAATTCGGAGGAATCTGAAAAGTCCCAAATTAAGCCATTAATTAAAGAAGTACAGTATAAGATAATGGAATTTATGTTTTTTTTTCTTTTAAAATCAGACTATTTTAATAAACTTTGCTTACTATTATTCATTTTTTTCAAAATATTGAAATATTTTTCCAAGTAAACCTAGTTTTCAAATTTACTATTAACAATTGATTTTTCATCTAATGGAAAGTGAATTTTATCATTCAATTCAAATTTTTAGAAATTCGTATATGTTTCAGATAAGTTTGTATATCAAAATATATTCGCAAAGATTGCTCGGTGAATGTGCTTTTTAAAACAATAAAACATTGATTGACTTTTTTCCTCAATTAATTTCATTCCCCTTTCCTCTCATAGTCAATAATTCCAGCAAATGTCCGTTTCCAAATAACCGGAACAGAAAAACCGGCGAAAACAGGCAGTTTTGTGGCATTTTCTATTTGCTTAGAATGTTCATAGAAAAACGAGTGGAATTACAAGTTTTGAGGAAAAAGCGAGACAAGGGGCAGGATTTGAGTTGGAAGCTTAGAAAATCGATGACAAAAATTAGAGACCCTAAGAAATGCTCGTTTAAATCAACTTTCTGTAAAGAAGACTAACTACACTACTGTATTTTCTCTAATAGAAGGGCCCCTCAATTTGAAGAGGACTCTGAGAGGGTTCAGAAAGTAGAATGGCATGCGCTTCTCTATTAGAGAAAATACGGTAAATAAAATGCGCCGAAGCTATATCTTCCATATCAATTATGTAAGTTAACATATCATAATGCCAAGTTTTATCATGTTCGAACTTGCCTGATTCAGCCAACTTCAACTTGAGTTTTTCAATACATGCCACGATATTATCTTCTGTGGGCGATGTTTCAGTTAAAATCTGATAGCCCAATAAGCGTTTCATTAAATTAGCATAAAATTATGGAATACGGTAGTCGGGGAAATGGATTCTGGATGCTATAATTTCGATAGATATTATCAAATTTCGAATAGCGAATCGGCTGAGCAAAATAAGGATAAAATTTTGAAGCTAACTATTTTTGAAACTTAAATCAAAATCAGAAGGGAAAAATCGTACATTATTCTCATAGATGATCATATACTAGCAAGTCAACTAAATTGAAGAAAACGTTACGAATGGCAAATATTTTTGAAACCTAACTCTAAAATTTTAAAATGTAATTTCGTAAAGACTCGAAAAAGTTTGAAAGTTTATAAAATAAGAGGTAAAGAAATGTGTTGCTTGTATTTGTAGGCAGTGTAAACACTACACGAGAAGGGCCGAGTTACCAGAGTTACTGATGCTACGAAGAATGCTCAAGAAGGGTACAGAAAGAAAGGAAGATCATTTTTCGAGAAAAAAACTTGACCTTTAGATCTTAACTATTTCTGGAAATGAATATTTTAGGGTAACTAAATATGATCAGAAGAGTTCGAATTATTAGGAAAAATATGACCACTGAACTTTTACTACTTAACTCTCAGTATATCCATAATTTTAGAATGTCAGATTTTAGCGAAAGGAAAATCGAAATCTCCTAATCGTGAAGTCCACCTTTCGAATATTGTATTCTCTCATTCATGAAAATACGCGCTCGCTAATCTGCATTCAAAAGTCGTTTCTAATTGAAGTTCTTTATGAAAAAGTTGAAAAATAGCATGGAAACATGTAGACAGAAGAGAAAAAGAATTAATGCAAAGTCGACTAGAATCGGGCACAGACTATATGACGCATCGTTCTGGCTTCCTATTTCTTTTTCCCCACTTTGCAGAAAGGTTCGATCTTTTCTCCTTTCGTTCTCTCGATTTTCCATTATGTTTCCCAAAATGTTTGTTTTCTGCTTGAACAATGAAAAATCGAATCCAAATCGGAGTGATTTTCACAAAAATAGAAAATCTCAAATCACACATGAAATCATGAGCAAGAAAATGTTCGCTTTTTAATGATTCAATTTTTCAAGTTCGAGAAAATTATTTTTAAAAATCCATAAAATTTAGCGTACAAGAACAATCTAAGACTCCATATATAAACTAGACGCCTTATATAAGCAAGAATGGAAAACAAGTTACCGCCCTCTGGCAGATAAAACAAATAGGAATTGCATGAAAGTTATGAGGAAAATGCATGCTTTTTCGCCAATATATCGAGAGCCAGTTTAGAGAAAGAAAGGAGTAGAAAATAGTGGGAAATTTTGAAGAGTTAGAGAAAAATGCAATGTCCGTCAAATAGTCCTGAATTTGCGTCATCGCTCACAAGCGATTTCTCTCACTTCAGCAATACTCTCTACAGTCAATCGGGGGTTCGATTTGCGTCAAATTTTACTGTTTCAAAATTTTTCATTTCCAAATTTGGAGTTTTGAATATTGTTTCTCTGTTTGGATAGCGACCGACGATAAAATATTACCATTTTTGAATTCCAGAATAATAAATATGGTTTCCGTATACGTCTCAAAGTGTCTCATTACAGATCATCACTTGAAAAATGATAATTGCTTGTAGACTACAATCTTGAAACGACAAATTAGCATACCTATGAATTACAGCGCCAGTTTTCATGTACTTTTAGGTAAGTTGCAAAAATTTTCATAATGAATCATGATATCGAATAAATGGTGGCTTGAATTGTTGTGAGTGTTAACAAAATAAATCAACATACCTATGAATTTGAGTGCAACGCTGTTTCCATAAATGTCGACGATCAACCACATCGGCTGGGAGGTGTTAATCCCAGTCAGGAAAATGCCCTGAAACTAGTATTTTACAGCTTTCAGAAAGTCTCATCCATCATCTACTTTCAGCGATGTTCACATGAAGCGGCTAAACTATTATTCTCAACTTATAATCAAAACGATCTTCAAAATCAGCAGAAAGTCATCCTTGAACATGAGAAATTATACAGATTTTTAAAATATGCCTCAAAATAATAGATCTACCCATTTGGTATCGACTTTTCTAATTACTGATAGTTGATTGTCGTTCTACCTTTACGAATAAATCAACCTCCAAAAGAATCTAAAATCACCACCACCCCCAATTTGTTTACCTTCGGTACTCCATTAATTCCATAGTGCAGCTCTCCCGCCTGAGTGATGTAGAAGTGGAGAATGTTGCCCTCGACGGAATACCTTTCTGGCAGAGCTTTTGCCCAGTATCCCTCTTTTGACGTCAAGTCGGGACATGCAAATCTGAAGCCATGCCTTATCTTTGCTATTTCAATTTTTAGCCCCGCTTCTTATTGGTCGACTATTTTTTAAATATATAATTCTTTATCCTATGGTAGTTTTTCTTGAAATTTTTTTTTTAAATTGATCGATATTCTTATGATTTCATGTGGTTTTTCTTAGAAACGTTAGGATATGATCGATATTTTGGTGATTTTCGGGCAGGTTAAAAATCAATATCTTTGAAAATCGATATTCTGCCCCTCGGGTTTTGATGTCTTGAAGATGCTGTTTGTCCGGATATCCTATTTCTTTCTTCTGGAAAGAGATGCAAAGTCTAAACTCTAGATGCCCCCTCTCGCAAGCCGGACGGACTGATTTTTTCTCACTTCACAAAGAACCCACTGATATTGCCGCCTGTCAATAACTTATCTTTAGGACAACAAATTTATGGATATAAAGAAATAAATTTTGCGAAACCACCAGAAAGATCCCTGATCTTATCAGAAAGTATTTTCACATCTAAGTTTTCCGTTATCTTTTTACCATTAGAAGTGATTAGACCTGAGAGTGATCTTATCATTGTCAGCTGTTTTATCTTATCAGAGCCGGTCCCTGCAGAGGTCAAGTCGCTCTATCTTATTTCCCCCTTCTCTTCCAAATCCCAATCTCTCGTCCCGTGCTAAAGCATATATCCAAAAAAAAAAAAGATTAGATATCAGAAATCTTTATCGCTGAAAGAGCAAAAACACATGATTCAGAGCTCGAGGGGTAAGAGTGATGAGGTAAAGGAACTCGTTCAAAAAGTCGCCTGACGAAAAAAATTAACTTGTGAGTAGTTCTTTGAGTCACAAGTCTGCTCACCTATCATCAAAATAGGTGCAAAAAATCGACTGATTATTTTCATCGAGCATCAAAATAACATTATTTTTCGAGGACTTGGTGTTTTTACAAGTTAAATTCAGCTCAATTAGTCCGTTTCTTTTGGAAAACGATCAAGATATATTTGGAACGCATTCAAAAGTCAGAAAAGTTGAAAATCTCGTAAAAACAGAAAAGGTCAAATTTTCCCATATCAATTTTCATACCTAGAAGAAAAAAACCTCCATAAATTTTCAAATATGCTCCTAAAATCTCTAGAGCAAACTAGAAATAAAACCTTGACAATTTTCTAAATGATGCTCCAAAGAACAAACCTATAAAAAGAGCCATTTTCAATCCTCCAAATAACATTTTAAATCACAATAATTGTCATCTTATCAAGCCCAATTTGTTCGATGTTACTAAAAGACTCACTTAGGAACGGGCGTATTTCTGAAGGTCTCGGGGTCCTCGTTGCAGACGCCGAATCTGAGCACGCCCGACCAGTTCTGCGCGACTTCCATCAGCTGCAGGCAGATGTTCTCGTCCACGGCAACGGGACTGGAAAATTATACTTAGATCAAACTCAGGATAACGTAATGAATTGAAAACTTTAACGAAATCTCTGATAATTTGGAAACCTATTTAGTTTTTCTCGGAAACTTGATGTTTTTTCATTAAAATAATAACATTTCCAAATAATTTCGACTGCGCAATAATCAAACTGCATATTCTATGAATTTCAATTACTTTGAAACTAATTCTTTTTTTAATGTGTAAAAATCATACCGATTAGAAAACGCGAGTCCCTTGCAGAAGCTCTCCTTTCTCCGGGCCACTCTGCCATCTGAAAAGCGAAAAATTAGGAAAAATTTAGACGCAATTTTTAGCTTCAACTTCAATTTTAACTCCACTATTATTTTCCAACTTCTAACCATTCCTTAAGTTTCGAATCAAAATCAATAATAACCGTGGATCAAATTTCTTAATCCTCAATCGCATTGGAAAGTCCCCGAGTTGTTGTGTAACAATCAAAAAATTTCGAGAGGGAGAAAGTTTGCAAATTCGACTCGACCTCACGGGCTATATTACTTTTCAAACGATGGAAATCAATACTTTGCTCCAACTTCGAGGAAAATTATATGAAGTCGGAAATGTTCTAGAGTTACATATATTCATCGTTCTTCTCAAGTTATTTTAACGAATAAGATATATAAAACATCGATGTCTAATCACATTAATATTTGTTGCTAAGTAGTCAATATTCGAAGACAAATGATTCAATTTTTAAAAATTGATAACCTCTCATAAATTTGAAAATCTATGAACATAAAAGGAGAAAAATGTCCTACTTTGCAAAATCACAATGTTGGACCCGTGAATATGGTGGAAAGCGAGCATGGGCAGGCGAGATTCGGAAGTGCCCTGATTAATAGCAGCACTGTCATCCAGTTCCGACAGGGAGTTCACGATGCCTGAAATTTGAACATTCGAATTTTATCAAATGTTTTCTCATCATAAAGTGAGTCCGATCATCCTTTTCAGAAATTTAATTGGTATACGTGCGTCAAATCCATGGGTGTAAATGTTTAGACACGCGCGCGTGTACATGCATAATGAGATAGTGTGTATTTTCGAGAGCATGCTCTTTTATTTTTCTCCCTCGAAAGTACACACTATCTCATTATGCGTGTATACTCGCGTGTCTAAAATGTACATCTCTGGCCAATTCCACATAAAATAGCCTAACTATTTCAAACGTGGACTCTATTCATAAGTTTCGCCAAAATGTAAATCCGATCTCCTTTTTTTAAGTTTTAGTTGGCGTAACGTGAAGTGTGGATAGTTTTATAGTAAATCCTTATCGTTTTCTAAAATCTAATAATTTCTCCATGGAATCCTTTCAAAATCCCCCTATTTCAGATTTTCGACTTAAACCTCGCCTAGTCTAAAGCCGTGTGGCCTCTCGCGTCATTCGTTACACTGCAGAACGAAAAGACGAAAAGAAAGACGGACTCTCCAGGATGAGAGTCCCCCACACGTTCCGGTCGATATGCCCAGGAAGATGATTTTTATTTGCAGGGTTTCGAAATATGTTTGAGCATTTCGACGGAAATAAGATTTTTTAATTGGTAAATTTTCCCTAGACAATCAATCACGAACTCAACGGAATGGAAAGTATGATTAACTGAGCTATAACTTGAGACCTCTGCCATAGGTAGAGAAACCTTGGCTATTTATTTAAAAGTGAATATCTTATTGGTTTGTAAATATCAAATAGCTGAGTCGTCACTCAATTAATGAACGAAAGGAGCCTTGAATCACGATTTTTCATGAAACCCAACCGATTCGATTTTCAAAAGTGCCCCAATTTATTGACCTCTCATCTTCCGCCTGTAGGTTCTGACGATTTCGTCTACGGATTCACAACTCGAGTAGCTGCTTGGACTAGCGCTCCATCTGTCGTCGTCCGAATAGTATCCCGACATGCTCAGGGGTCTTCGGCGCTCTCCGTTCGGACCGTGCCCGTACTTGTGATGCATTTCCGGTCGGGGCGCCAGTTTTCTCGACTGATTTTCCTGATTTGGTCGCAAACTCCTCGGCGCAAGATTCTCCTGGTTCTGTTGCTGCTCGCGAAAATTGGTACGGGGCTTTCTCGGCGTCGGATTTGATTCCTGGTAAGAGGGCTCCCTAGGTGTGGGGCTGCGAAACCTCCCAAGGATTCGGGAAAGCGCGTCGTGGTCGGGAATTTTGAGGCTAGAAATTTCGTGTAAATCAAGCAAAATCAACGAAACCAGAAATATTGCATGGACGAAGGCAATATTGCACAAGATTTTTGAGGCTGATAAGAAATGAATGTTTACGATAGTAAAGATAGTCCTTAATTTAGTAGAAGTAAGTAAACGAAGGTTGAAAACTAACGCGAATATGAATTTTGTAAATCCAAAGTAAATATGAAATGCAATATTTCTTCGAAAATCAGTGGAAAATGCAAGACAAATGAGTGGTACGGGCTGATACAACAGCGAAAAACAAACTAAAAAGAGAAGTGAGGGACCCGCGACAGTGATGAAGAGAGTGAACAACCTAAAGAGTCGCGAGAGCAGATAAAAGGGATCTATGAGGATAAAGAGTTATAACAGTGATAAGATCAAAATAATGGAAAACATTAATAATAATGATATCAAAGCAGGAGTTCATGAAAAACTGATCCATTGCAAAATGTTGGCTGAAGGTACTTTGTTATCAAAGCAGAAATAGTGTAGGATAAGAAGAGAAAAAGGGAGAAATAGCGTTTGGTAACAAAGTACCCTTCAGTCCAAAATGTTAGTACGCAAATTTTTAAAATGGAGCAGATTTTAGACGAACAAGCGATTTGCAAGTTCTTATCAACAACCAACTGATGAGAATAGATAGATACCAATTATACTGATAAAGACTGACAAGATAAAGAAAGAAAGAGAGGGTTTACTGATAAAGAGTGATAAATAAATACTGGTAAGCGAGAGATACTGATAAAGACTAATAAATAAACTGATAAGAGCGACGGATTCGATAGTCCTAGATCACAAGAGCCTCGAGTAGATGAGTTCGTAACGAGTGCGAAATGTCAGCAGTTTTCGCAAAGTGATAAAGATCAAGTGATTTGGGCTAACGGAGAGAAAGAAAGAGCTTGAGCGAGAGAGGCGGAAGCCGAATAAGATACGGCGCTGTATCGGCGAAAGGTAACGAGCTAGAGAAGGTGGTTTTGAAGAGAGATAATTGAAAAAGATGAAAAGAAGAAAAAGATAATGAAAGTCATGAGGCAGAGATCGAGAGACAAAGGGGATATCGAGGTGCTAAAGCTTGAACGCTTTTGAACAGGTGTCAGGGTCGGTCTTTCTTGCAATTCAAGAAGCTCGAAAACTCTATCGCCCGATGATAAGGAATAGAAATCCCAACCTGTTTGGCATATCATTTTTCAATATCAAAGTAAAAATCTACCTCAGTGTTGAAGCATAGGAGTTTAGACCAGTCTGGAATAGTTTTCAAAAATTCTCCCGTGAGCCTCAGAAGCGCCTGCTGCAATCAGCAGTGCGTCAGTCATCGGGCGAAAAAACCGGAACCGAACCGGAAAGCACGCAAAAACTTGACGTTTCGCTTTCAAAATGTCTCGTCCGGTGTTGAAGGATAGGTCTTGAAAAACGACTGGAATAGTTTTCAGATATCACTGATAAAGCGGAGATCTAGAGGAGGGGTCTAATGAACAATTTTGAGGATGAGTTTAGCATATAACCCCCGCTCCGAACCGCCAAACAACAGATCCGACTTTACAAAACCGAACCAGAAAATCGATAATAACATCCGGCAAAGAATAAACAATGAAATTTTGCAGAGAAATAAGTTATTTTGGGGATTTACATTTTAAAAGCTTTAGAGTTTCACTATTATCATTCAGTATCGTGGAAGGTTTCAATAAAACCTAGCCGAATGTTGAAACCTAGTTCGATCTTCTACTTTTCATATTTTATTTTTCATCAATCCTGACGCCAGCCAGAATAACGTCACAGGTTTTCATAATTTCCGACGAAATTTCGGAACCTAATCCAACTGTTTTCAAATACCTTTTTAAGCATTTTGACCAAATCAGAACGATGGGCAAAATAAGAATACCGATAAAAGTTTACATGAACCCCGAGGAAAATTTTAAACCTAATTTGACCAACCGAAATTTGCAATAAAGAGTTTTCAATAAGTTTCACTTAATTTTTTTCAAAAAGAAACGAATAAGACAAAAAATACTCACATCCGCGATTTTGCGCATTTCCCATGTCGTCGGTTGTCGTTGATCAAAATCTTCGACTTTCCTGATTTTCCTCGGCGCTTCCTCGATTTCTTCGGTTCGCTGACCGACCAGCACAGGAAAATAGAAGAACGAGACCAATTGGAACTGCTTTCGGCCTGAAGATCGACGGAATTATTCGAAAATCCGGAAAATTTTTTAAAAGACGAGAAAAATACGCGCTACGCGTAAAATAGCGTAAATTTCCGAAGAATTACGACGTAAGTTTCAGAAAATCGAATATGAGCGAAGTGAATGAAAATTATAGTGGCTGAAACGGACGTCTAAAAATTAAAATGAAAAGAATAACATTTCTGAGCGTAACTTATAGTAAACTACCAGTAATCGCGGAGTAAAAATCAATATTTCACCTGCCCCTTGTAGACATTTTTTCTTGTGAAAGCGACGATACAAATGACGTTTAAACTGTGAACAAAGGACGATGAAAAAGCACTGCTGCTGCTGCGAGATGAAAGGAAAAATGGCCACCACTCAAACCAGTTGATGAATTGGAGGGAAATAGGGGAGGAATGGAAGAGGAACAAAGAGGGATTGGAATCGCTAGCTGCAATCGAAATCGATGATGATGATACGGACAATGTTCGGAAATGGAACAATATCGTCGGAAAATAGATTCTGGGAAAGTGAACTTACCTGGAAAAGTAAACTAATTTTTTTGGAAAACTCGCCCATTTTCGAGGCTGAATAGTTTTGCTGGAGGAAGTTAGAGCAAAGCATCAAAACGAAACAAATGGAACGTTTTTAACGCTGATTTTAGGCGTAGATTTCTTTCGGAAATGGCACTTTATCGCCTAATAAAATATACGAAATGTTCAGCTTTACTTTTCAGAATATAGTCTGATAAGCAAGTTTATTGACTGAAAATTTCTCTGCATCAAACATATGGAACACTTCGCATCACCATTAATATGGAAGAAATGAGATTTTATCGCGGAAGTATTGCTTGATAAACGAGCAATATTGCAGTGAGAATGCGGGGTGTAAAAATGTATTCACTCCGTCTTCAAGAATGAATAATTCGCGTGACTTATGCCACGATTCCGCAGTACGGATATAGAAATGCACCGAACTCTACGCGCATCCGAAATGCAAACCAAATATCAGTGTGATTCACCGAACGCAGTATGCAAATAGAAACGGAGTCACAGTTATACAACGAAACGTAATCCTAGAATATGTAGCATTTTGAGGAGCTTCTAAATATGGAAAAGAAAACTCAAATAGTCCAGAGTTTTTTTTTACCATTTCGTCTTCTAAATACAATAGTTTCGCGATAAATTAATAATTTTATTAGAAAAATATATGGACAAATTTTGCCCACAAAATAAATTCAAGTAAAGTTAGTGCTTCTTCGAACACGTTGAACGTACGTAATCAGTTGTCGGATTAAAGTGAAGTAAAATCAGAAAGTAATAAAATTTGGACGAGACCAGTTCGACGAAAAACGAATAAAAATAACGCTTTCGACTCAGGTTGTGTTAACCCGACGCGTTTGCTGTTTTTGCGCTGTAAACATCGGGCCAGTTTGTGTGTCGAAAGTCAATCGGTCGCAGGGAGTCATATTGCTTTGGCTTTGCTTTACGGCGACTTTCGTTTTCCGCATATCGCAAGTGGGCGTTACTTCATAAAAAAACCGAGGGATATCATAAAACCAATAGATATATGATATCATTGATTAGTTAATGAACCTTTAAGCTATGATGAAATATAACAAAAAGTAGGTAGAGCTTTCACGCATTTAAAAAATAATAATATTATTAAATATATTTATTATATAAGATATTATGCAATAAAATGATATATAAAACCCGATTACTATGGAGTAGTCTTAGAAATAAATGTCTATTGCTTCAGCTATTTCAGATTCGTAATAATTTACAATAACGTTCTCTTGCATCCATTCAAACGCTTAATTTTCAACGGTATTTGGATTAGACACAATTTGTATATCATTACAGTTGAGTACTGAGCCACGAAGCGATATTGTTTAAAAGTTCTTTGTTCAAATAATTCAAAGCTTTTCTTTACAGATTTAAACTATATCAATTCTTTCGTTAACCGATAATGAGAAAAGATTGTAGATACATTCTATAAATAATATATTTTATGGGTTTCTTAAATTTCATGCAATTCGACCTAATAAAAGTCACGAATTATTTTCTTGAATCATGAATCATCGACGATATTCTTCAAAATTCAAAGGATGAAACAATGGATCGTTTCAATTCATGTAAAATAGACTATTTCATTGAATTCGAATGAAAAGCCTTCAAATTGCTTCGTGCCTTGTTTGGAGGTGAATATTTTACATTCGGGGCTGTAAAACGATGCTGGTAGGTCGATTTTGTGCCGATTTTTCATAGATCAGTCTCAATATTTCTTGTGTATAGCTTGAATCTAATTTTCGTATAACTTCTTACCTTAACTTCAGAAACTCGCAACTTTCTCCGCTTTGATCGCTCTCGTGGTCTGCCAAATCCAACCTCAGGTTTCCGTGTTCCCATTCCCATCTCAGCCACAGCCTCAAAGACTTCCATGTGGATTGAGTAAGTTCTTTCGAATTCCCTGATCCGAATCATACTTCAAATTTTCACCTGAAGAAATTAGATCGGAACCTGTTCTCTAACAGACCAACTCCTGACTTAACCCACAAATTATTTTCAATTTTCAGCTTGCTCTGTCCGTACCTCTTTTCGCACCACCGTCGACAACATCTTCTCTGAGATGCGATGCTCTGACGGAACGCATCTGGACGGACGCTGCCACAACTGCTGTGTCGCATTCGCCGTCAATCATGGACTTCAATCGGTTGGTTTTTTTTCCAATAATTCAATGAAAGCTTGAAGAAATTTCATGACCTGACTCTTCAACATTTCCCCGAAGTTTGCTACTAATGTAAACAGTCTCCAGTATCAATTTTCATAAACGCATTGGGGGGATCTCAGTCACCCTCTAAATCTGCCTGTATATACGTACGGATACTGGCAACTTTCTTTCATATTTTAAGATATGTTAAACCCGAAGAAAAACTGACCCAGTAAAAGCTGCTGTGATTTCAGAACACCGCCGCTGGCTTTGTCACTCCAGCCGGATGCCACTGCTGCATCCTGAACAATCGTTGTTAAGGATGAAATTTCCATCTTAAAAAATTGTTGTTTCGAAAATAAATACTTTTCCTGTACATCTTCCCTCGGACTATATTCCTGCAGGGTCAAATATTTTTCGTACAAGCTATACGATATTCCAGAAAACAGCTGTTCAAGCAGAATTGACCAAAAATGGCCTGTCTGTTGTCTGCTGAAGTCATTCGGTCAACAGAACAAGGGTATTTAAGCGCTCAAATCGAAAAGATCCATGAATTTCGACATACTGAAAATGCGTCGTCCGGTGATTTTCGCTTTATTTTCTTCGATAATTTATTTAACGAGTGCTGCCCCGAGGGACCGTCGTTTCGCCATTGGAATCATTGGAATCGGGCCGAATGTTCCTTCGTACATCACGAAAGGGCTGTTTCCAAACTCATGCGTCGTCACGGTATCGAATTTTCAAAATTGTGCAAAAAGTCTTGAATGCCTCATAATTTTTAGTCATTCAATTTTATGAATGATTGCTGAGAAGAAAAGTATCAAAGATGAGAACGACGTGTATTCTTTCCAAACGATCAACCACCACTTTTGCTTAGAAAAAGAACTATGAACCGTTTCAGGGCAACGTTTTCTTCGCTCACGGTATCCGTATGAAGGAGCTAGACGAGCGTGAGATGAAGGAATTCGAAGACTACAAACTCGCTCTGGAGAAATTCAAGAAGGAGCGAAGAGCTTACGAGATCTACTTGAGCGATCTGTACCGTGACAAGGTATCAGAGAATTAATCACTAGTCTCGAAATGGCTTGGATTTAAGTAATGAAAGCCACTTTCCCATGGTGATACTTGCAGTATTGCCTAATTTGTTCATTTCAGCAATTTAAGGTGTTTCCTTCAAAATTCCTTTTCAGAGCATGATATCACCACGGAAACCCGCTCCAGAACTCCCTGAGCGACCATCGTTCTGTCAACCAGAGCAGGTTAAGCAGCACCTGCTTGAGGGATGCACTGTTCAGGTACAACTTCCCCTCCTGATTCTGCTGAGAAAAGTCGTTCAGAACCAGAAAATCTACATCGGCAATGAGTACGCGAGGGACTTGACAGATAAGGAAATTGAGGAGTTGGAGGTCTACACCAAGAAACAGCAGGAGTACGAGAAGGATCTGCAGAAGATTCTGATTGATGTGGGTTTTTGATTGATGACATAATTTCCCATTTTTCGTCATCTGAGAAAAGGAAAAAGGATGGCAAAATTTGCATTCGAATGGCTAATTCAAAGGCCTTACTAACATTAGAACATGATTAAGATTCCATAAATGTCATGGGTTAGATTTTTCACTCCTATGATTCTCAAGATCCTGCTTCTGTCTTGTGTTCACGAACAAAGCTAGAAATATTTCTAACTTAAAAAATCAGAACTATCGCAACGTGGACAACAGCAATCTGGTGCAATTTCCTGTGGACGAGTTTCCCGACATCGAGAATGAGCTGATCGAAATGAACAGCGACGAGAAACCCGCAACGATCACCATTTCGAAACCAAAACCGGCTGGATACAGGTATGAAATTTCACTTTTCCGAATCTGTAAGAAGATTTTAGTCTAACACTCCCCAATCCACCCGAACGACCAAACTTCTGCACGATGATTCTCTAACTTTTTCATGAACGAAAATGTTGTTTGTACATTGCGATAAATATGAATAAAATTTTATTATTCTTATTATTAGGGGCAGTGTAGTGATCATAGATGTTCTTTTAGTTGTAGGAAGCTAGATTGACAATTTACTTGGTTAAGCGCACAATCACACACTACAAATAAATGCCTAAGAACTACTATGCTAACACATTGAGAAATCATGAGACTGGAAGTAGATAATCCAAGTGCTTGAGGAGAAGAGAGAGTAAGAAGCTTTCATTTTAATAAATATTTAAAAGAATGTTTATTTGAGTTACAATTATCCCTCATCACTTTTGAATTTCTTCGAGTTGTCTATATCATTGCATCGAATTAGAATATACGAAATTGAGTACAGATACTTTTTTATCAAAACTATATGAAAATTACGAAAAAATGTATTGAAATTGAAGATTTCAGATATTAACTATTCGACTACACGCGATTTATTCGTTTGTGGATCATATTCTTCAATAGCGTCACAATTTATCGGCCAGTAAAGACCATCACTTCTTTTCTCAATGCTTTGAAATCTAAGTTAACAAATATCTCGTATAAAGATATACAAAATCTCAGCTCACCCTCCGATTGCATACAATTTCCCGTTAGCGACAACAAGCGAATGATCCTTTCTTGCATAATTCATATCAGCGATTCGAGAAACTCGATTACCAATTGGAGCTGAGGGATCGAAACACAGACAGGATTTTAATACTTCATTACTAAATATATAATGATATATTATTTATCATACAAAATTAACGACTTCTCTCCTCCAATTATGTAAATTTTTCTATTTAACGATGCAACTCCAAAATAATCTCGTTCTTCGGGAATCTCTCCAACTTCGATCCATTCCCGTTCATCGTCTGATAATCGATATATTTTTTTATTGCCCCATCCACCAATAACTGAATATCCATTATTACAATAACGAATATGCTATAATGTGACCGTATAAAATCTCATCGCATGTCATTGTTTGAGGATATGTAATTGGAAGGGGAAAAGCAGGCCCTGTTTGCCATTGCCCATCTATTAAAACCTAAAGTAATTATATCATGGACTTTCCTTCGATCTTCTTACATCAACTTGATTCGTATCTTTCCTCATTATAGGATCCTTTCCACCCAAATAATACAATTTGCCTTTGAAATAAGCCGCAGATGCACCACCACGCCATTCAGGAGGATCTGGACCTATAAAATTACCTGAATCAATTATTCATGGATTTTTTAATAAGACCTTTTGAAATTTGCCGAGTATTCACGTCATATATTTCAAATGATTTACTTCCGTTGTTAATTCCAAAAATCTGAAACTTAAGAAATTATTAAAAATAACGAACATAAGAGTTTACTTTATTCTGCGTAGTTGCTACATAACATGGGACATAATAATTGTGAAATTTTGTAATCTCTTCGACTGAGCAGGTGTATGAGTTGAACAAGCATATTCTTCCTTCATATTTATTATCATTCAAATAATAAACTAAATTATTATAAATTGTTTTAAAGTCTCTTATTTAGCTTTCAACATAACTTCTTACAATAAAATAAAACTTTATTCGAATTATTGAATGAGTTGTCTCCATCAATCTGCAAATTACTGATATTCCGAGATAATTCATTAATTGTACTATTAATCAATGGGGTTTCAATTCCTTTCTGAAATTATCCCTTCCATTTTAATAATGAATTATTTATCCTTAAAATGCCAAAACCATCATTTTATTAAGGAAAATAAATTTGACTACCTTTTCACGTGGCGGAAAATAATATAGCATAGGGTAAAACGTAATCAATCTTACATAATTTGACGATTGAGAAGATGATACCTTTTTCATATCTTCCCGAATTGAAGGTTTCTTGAATTCGACTCCTTCATTCTCCATCCATTTGTCGAAAGCATCTTGGTTATTTAGCACTGGCTTTATGCTCATTATGACTCGAGCAAATTCTTCTAAAGTCATGAAATAATTTTGTTTCGGGTATATTTGTATTTGCATTACCTAAACCAGTAGACTCCTTGAATATTGCGGCAATTATCATCTTGATCTCCTTATTTTGGGAGTCGTAGAAGTCTGGCATCTAAACTTTCGTTGGCATTTCTTATTGATAAAAATGCTTCCTCGTTTACCCTCAATCGATCCATTAGGAAGCGCCATTTTCTATATTCCACTCGTGCTTCTTTAGGCATATCTTTCGAAATCAAATCGATGCTATTGATTTTATCAGAAATAGACAAATGATCCGCATTCCATAGACTTTTAACGATATTTTTCTGTGAAGCATCTAACATTTCAACAAATGATGGTAGTTGCTAAAAGTTTCTGATAAAATATTATCATCTAGAAGAAAATAATTCATTACAGAAAATTTAATTTGAATTTCAACTTACGGTTTTGGAAAGAGGATTTGTAGAAGTCGACATAGGTTTATCACTCATCCTGACTGAATTTGGTTGACTTCGAATTCGATTAATGCCTGTCAACGCCTTCTTCGTATGTTGCAAAGCGAGCTAATATTAGTCAGTAAGACAGATATTGGTAAGATCATACAAATGTAGTACGGTGGTCTAGTGGTATCTCGATTGGGCTGCTGCGAATGACTATTTTATGAAAACTCATGCCTCTCACAGTCAGAATTCGAACCTGACCCCTCTCACCTCTCCGGAATGCGCTGCTCTATCACTACACTATGTGAGCATGGCTGCCTAGCTAGGAGTTAGCCTACATGCTCAACTAATTTTTTTTTAAATTAAAAATTTGTACTGATTTAGGAAATAAATCATGCATTCGTGCGTAAATGAATTTGAAAAAAAATCAATAATCATTGGGAGCAAGGAAGTAAGCTTTTATATTGAATGAGAATTGATAAGAGAATAGTGATCCTGAATATTTTTCGAGAAAAGTTTTATCATAAAATAATAATTTTGGCAAATGGTTAGAAATTAGAAGTAAACAAATGAAGAAATTTTTAATTGGTTAGACAATAATCTGCTCAATTTCGAACGCCATCCAAAATATCATCATCTCGCATTCAAATGAAACAAGATCAGGAGGATGAGAAACAGGGCTGTTGCGGAATTGAATTAAAAAAATTTGGACTCGGGATTGAAATTTTCACGAGGCCGGAATCGGTATCGGGAATTCCGCAACACCCCTGGTCCCAATTTCCTTTAAACTATCTGGAGAAATGTCTACACAATTTTGCAATCAAAAACTTTATTAGTATGAATTAAAATACTTCTCTACAGCTAGTTGTAAAGAAACATCAACTACATGAAATCTCAAACGTCAAATTATAACTGTTCCTTGGAAAATCATAAAGATTGGGTAGCGATTTTGTGGAAAAAGATGACAACCTTATGAATCCTCCAAAAAGCCAATTCGATTTTACGAGAAGATTTGCTTGAAGGTTTTCATTTCTTTCCATATCCGGGGTTGGCAGTTGGGGCTGCGGTTGGTTGAGCTCCTACCGAACAGCAGTAATTTTGATACAGGAACGATCCGGGTGTGCATTGCCCGTTGTACGCCGGACTGGCCGTCATTCCCTGGGGGCACGCAGAAAGCGCGGGCGTTGTGGCCTTCTGAAAAGGAAATTTCCTTGGGTATCATAAAAACAACTTACAGGAACTTCACAGCACACGCCATTGAAGTAGAATCCTCCATTGTAGCAGGTAGTTCCGTACGCTTGTGTCATGGTCATACCCTGGGGACACGAAGGCGGGGGCGCGGGCGTCTGAAAATGCAATTTGTTTTTGACAAATCTTAATTGTAGGCTAGCCTGCTGTCCATACTGAGCAGAAACGCTAAGAGCGAGGGCGAGAACGAAGACGGCGACGAACATTGTATTACCTGAAATTCTTTGGTCATCGTAAGAAGAATTGGGCTCGGATCATTAGCAAGAGTTACAATGATCTTTCTCACGAGCAAAATTTGAAAAGACTGAAGAAACTTCCCATATCCACGAAGCTCGCGAAATACCCGAAAGCTTCTTATAGAAAACAACTCCCTGGTATGAGGTACCAGAAGGAAGAGTTCCGATAGTTTCGTGGATACGGGAACTGAGTATCAGGATATCCAGATACCCTGGAGAATGACTTGCCTTTGGCGAATTTCCTTCCTTTTATACTTTTAGTTTTTTTCATAAAGTTCAGGGAAAGCCTATGAAAGTTCATGAAATTATTTTTTACACTCTGAAAATGCCATTTATTTGTGCAAAGCTTTCAAAGGATTTGCGATTAACATCCACGCGGATCGCTCATAGTTTAGGTGCTGCCTGATACTGGTTAAGATCGAACGGGTGGAACCCCATCTTTCATTGTGTCGATATTAGAGACGCAGAGGATTCAGATTGACTGGTACGTGTGGACTTCGGATCGTTGAGCCTGTACAAACATCGAATTTGCGAGGTGGATACTTCGGGACAGAAACAAACCAAATTTTGAAAGTAACTAAAGAAAATGAAAAATTAAGAGCGTCCTAAGAAAATTCCATATTTTGGAAGAATAGCGTAGTTTCCTAACATTTCGCACAAATCCGATGAGAACAATGGCCAATAATAACTCGATTTGCATGGTCAATTGACATTTTGGATTTCCTTTGTTTCGCTGGTTTAATTTCAGGGCGGATGGACTAAACTTTGCACAGCATATGAACGACATTTTACAAACAAATGTCATTTAGGAAGGTTGAACAGAAAAATTGAACTTTCACGAGAGCTGTGAACTTCGAATAAATAATATAAATTTAGATAGATCGTTATCAATTGAAAGACACAATAAATGTTCATTTCTTTTTAAAATTACTTGGAGTTTCATGAAACCTAATTAAAAAGAAAAAAAAATTTCAATAGAGCAGCGATCAGTATGATTAAATACCATACAACTATTCAAAGCATCCGATATTTACATACGATTTCAACGTACTACGGTAATGTCATCACCAGGGATGTACGCGGTCCGTAGAAATTGGAGCCCGGACATTCCAATTTTTTCGTGGATTTTTTTGGCTGTTTTTGATTATTTCTTTGATTTTATCATATAACGATTAGCATTTTTCGGGAAAATAATTTCCGAATGAGACGAACCTAAGGAGCACTACAAAATTCTTCGAGATCTGTCATGTCATTGTGTCTATATAAAATTGTGACACCTAATAAAGCTTCAAAGGTGATTTTCCGAATTTAATTATCCAAGTTGAGCGATGGCATTTCCAAATTTATCCATTTTGTCATGAAACCTGCAGGTCTTATTTGAACAGGCAAGGGAAGATCCGGTCGCTTATCCTCACGCGTCCAATCTGAGGATGACGAGTGGGCGTCGTTTTTGTGCGATATTGGCCAAAATATGGGGGTCCAGACATGTTTCGCATGATGATATTTCGATATTAGCAGCAGCATAATTGGACAATTAGTCTTCTGAATCGCAGTGCGATTAGTCACTAGATAAATTGGAACATGTATAAATTGAGCATTTTCATGAACATCATATTCTTGCATGAAGTAACAAATTATGAATTTTAGGTAATGGTCCGTTTAATTTCGCCAATTTTGCTATTGGTACTGATTGTATCAGTATCAGATGCGATAATTTACGTATGATGATCCTAGCTAATTTTTCGATAGATAAAAATTTAGTACTACTACTGTTGCCCCTCAGGATTTTCCTGCTTGGGCCAAACCATCAATAGGTTGTGTCCAGCCAATGCATTTGTGGCATACTGTTCGGACATATGCTGTGTCAGGAATTCGGTAAAGCGATTATCGATCCTTAATAATGTTTTATGACTTTAGGGATGAACAACCTATGAAGTGCTACGATTAAGGTTTTTATCTAATTATGAGCAAACGGCAAATTAACACGCAAATAAACGATTATGAATGCAAATTTTTTTGTAGAAAATTTAAAAATTCATCAATTCATCATAATATGCAACATTCAAGAAGTTAGATATTCTTATGTTTCAAATAATAGTCCATAATTAAGAACAAATAATTTTCAATTCGTTGTTCGATGTTGTTTCACATACTTCAGTTCATCTCTGTTCTGTTATATTATTTTTCGCTCTGCATTTAGCACAAAATGAATAGCCTTTGGCTGTTCACATATTCGTTCCTTAGCAGCTTTTGCATATTCTGTCACTTGCCCTCTCGCAGTCACCTGCTATTTCTCGTTCGAGCGGAAAAGGTGTGCAACGATGCTCGTGGATGGAGAGAGGGTGTCGGATTTCAACCCTGTGTGCATCTCCGATCCCTCTGCCAACATCCACAAAGGTGACCGACGAAGAGCCAAAAATTCATCGAATTCCTTTGAGACGCCTTTTTGACGAGAGAGTATTTTAAGCTCGTTCTGATTTTTTTAATTGTTTAAATTTTTAAAAATGGGCAACATCTACACTAAAGGCATACGGAAATTCTCCAGTATTGGAGGTAAGAAAATTTTTATTTTTTATCAGCTGTTTTAAATTTAGCTAGATTTCAAACGTGAATTATCCATAAAGTCTCAATCATGGCTATTTATTATGAAACGTAATTAAAATTTTAAATTCAGGAAACGACACTCTCGAAAAAATCTTGGACAAAGAGTTGGACGACCAAATGGATCACTACAAGCCTGAATCACTCGACAGAATCATGGAGGAGACGCATTTCAACAAGAATGAACTCAAGTATTTGTATCAGTGCTTTAAACAGGTCCAAACAAATCTTCAAAAATGTCGTTTTTGTAGCAAATTTCCAGACCTGCCCGAATGGCTACGTAAATCGACAGCAATTTTGTCAGATCTATCGCAGTTTCTTCGCGATCAGTCCGAAAACAGGTTGGAAAATTGCCAATTTAAAAATTTTTAAATTTCAGATGCCAAACCCTACGCCAACATGATTTTTGACACTTTAGATGATGACGGTAACGGGAGGATATCATTTTCGGTATTTAAAAAGTCAATAAATAATTTTTTTTTTAAATCCAGGAATTCGCTAATGAACTGTCGATGTTCATAAAGGGAGATGTTGAGCAAAGAATAAACTGGATTTTCGATCTGTACGACTCGAAAAGACGAGGATATCTAATGGAAGAGGACTTTCTACGAGTTTTCAGGTAAGTTTTAAAAAATCCGACATTTTTGAGAGAACGATTGCAGGGCTATGTACAGTTTGATCGGTATTCACTACTTGAAGGATAAACACATTCCTGTGCAAGATAAGAGAATTATCAAACGGCAATTCAAGGTAGGTTCCATGAATTCCCTAGACAAAGCTTCTGAAATCATGAACAATAACGTGAATTCCTTAGCTAAATAAAATAATTAAAACTAAATTTAGGCCCTCGATAAGAAAGGTCATGGAAAAATATCTCGTCGAGACTTCATCGAGTCTTGCTTAGTGGACAAAAATTTTAACGCTTGTCTTGTAAATTTAAAGACCGTTTGGTAGACTTGTATTAATTTGAAGTAAAGTCTTTCAAATGCAATCATTTATTCGTGAACAATTTGTCGGTGTTAAGCTAGAAGCCAGAAAACAATAATCTTTACCTAATTATGGCATAGAGACAATATTTTCTTTGATGCATATTGAAATTAACTTTTTGAACTGTTAGTTTTAAAAAATTGTTCTGAAAATCAACAGCTCAAAAATGTTTGTCATAACTAACACATCTGTGTGCAAAATGACAAATTTCGAAACGACATACTGAAAGAATGATCATACTGCAAGTGGTTTACCAGAAAACGGAGAGTCATAAATAGCCAAGAGAAGCGAGGGAACTAGATGAAAATTTGATCGATAAAAAAACTGCCGCAATTTTACAAAAAAAAAAACTATCTTTATCACACGGTTTTATGAACAAAGCATATTCTTTCTCCTCTTTTGGAACGAATCAAAAAGAGGGAGAGAAGAAAAGTCACGCCTCCAGAATCATGCGGCATTGCACAAACCTCGCTCATTATCGATTTTTCTTTAAATTCGATCAAATTTCTAGCAAATCCCCAAAGATAGATTGATTATTCCATTAAAATGTGCCTATTATTTGTGATTTATCGGTTTGTAGCGTGTATGTATTGTTTGTTTTCCGTACTATCTGATTCCTAGATCACATACAAAAACCGTGCCAGTTGTAAAAAAAAAAGAAGAAAAATTACGGTAACTTTAAAATTTAATGACTTAAATAAACGATTATTTTGCGCATCAAGAATATAGCATATTACAATGAGAGAACAACGGTTTTAAAGACGCTTGAAAATCACTACAAAAATAAGCTTTACAAGAACTGATATATAGAAAAGTGAGCTATATATATTAAAATGAATATATCAGTACTTTAAAGCCGTCACCCAAAACTTTATAGATTGCATTGTGAGAGAAGAATCGAATAGACCAATTATTATATTTCATTTAAGACCGCTCAATACATATAAAACTAAATATATATGGCGATGAAATATATATTCTCAAGATATATTGATTTATATATCACGTTTCAAAATAACATATCTCGAGATATTACAATAAAACTAAATACGATTGGTCCTATGATGTGAGTTTCATGCACCGATTCTGCATATATTATATCAGCAAATAATTATATATTACCGAACGCGAAAATAGGATGAGATCAAGTAGAGAACTAGAGAGAAAAGAAAACAGCTCCCTTGCACGATTATATATTAAAATACATATATAAGCAAAAAATAATATATGAAAAAGGTAGCTGATCATAAAATGAGGGCCTTAGAGCGTATCGTTCAATATATGACGCATTTTTCTACATATAAAATTCCTTCAGATATCAAATGATACAAATTAAAGCATAGCGATTCTAACAAAGCACAGCTTATTATAAAAATAGTTTTGCTAATTGCAAAACCAAAAAATCGAATCACTGCTGTTTTCCACAGTAAGACATTCATTATATCCAAAATGCAACATAATATATTATTACATTTAAGATATATGAATTATATGAGAGACTAAATTGTGTGGGTGTTTGAAAGCGCACGCATATATCAAACAAATCGTTATATATCGAAACATCGGGAAGCGTCATCGAGCTTATATTTCAAGAAAAAAATCAATAAATCTAAAAAAATATTGCAACGAAATGAGACTAATCAATATATATATATGAGACGATTCAGGCAAGTTGGCTTGTGTGTGCATGTTGATTAGAAATTATCCTGAACTTAACCAAAAATGATATATTGATCTTTCCATTATAAATTTCAATAGCAAAAACCAATATATCGATTTTCCATGAATTTTCGACTAGACATGAGATTGCGTGTAGCAGCAGTTTGAATTCTTGAATTCGGATTCAACTGGACGATTCAGCAGCCACTTGGGGCAGATTTGTCACCGAGTCGCAGGACGACGAATTATTCGAGCCAGGCTTTCGGCTCCAGTCTTAAGATTTATTTATTTTTTTAAATATGAGGTATTTTAAGATATTATCAGGCCTGAGATCTGGAAGGTAGAGAATATATACAAAGAAAGAATGATTTTAGACTTCTCATCATATCAAGTTCCTTCTCTTTTAAAAACTCAGAAAATAGTTGCGTCGTTAAATTGAAACTACCAAAATAGGGGACAAACATGATACCTTTCGCTTCGGCTCCGCCTCCTGTCGGCTGCAAGAGGGGACTCTTGATGTTGGCCATCGTCCTCTGACGGACTTCGCGGATTTTCAGGATCAGCGACTGGCGATTGGGAAACACATCCCGGTGAGCCATTTGGAACGCGGCGATCTCCTTGTCTAAATTTTCAGGCTTAGATCTTTCTCGGCGATTTTTGAGATACTTGGCGGAAATAGTCCGGCAGTCTCGAGCAACTTGCACACGAGCAGACGTCGTTGCTCTAGGAGACGCTTGTTCGCGGTCTTCTCGTCGCCAGTGTCGTTTTCGGGTTTCTGGAAAAATAACGCTTGTAAGTTTCAAATTAGAACATGATTGAAGTGAGAATCTTGAATTCTAATGCCTGGAATTCCAACAGGATCTTAGTAAAAATCGATAAAAAAAACATTCATACAAATGATGAAGATCGCGGGTGTACCTGCTCGCCTACAGTCGGTGTACTGAATCCGGGTCCGAAGAACACCGAGTTCCCAATCGGAGCAGTTCCAGGAGTATAGAGTGGGGAAGCATTGATGATGGGTGAGTCAGACACGACTCGGGAGAACGCAGAAGGAGTCGCTGGTAGAGATGAAGGTTCCTTGTCGCCCGGAGCGAATGCAGGCAAACGCGCGAACTTCCCCTTGAAGTCGATGTTATCGAGCACTCTGAAAAGTGTCGTTTTTTCGAGGATTGTAAAATTTTGATGTATTTAACAAACAATAACCGAACGAATATATTACTCGACTAAATGGTAATCTCGTTTCAGTTTGTTTGAAACTGATGAAATTTCATTTGATTCTTTCAGACACTCACACACAATCTAAAATAAAGCAGGTTTCAAAACTTTTTTTAAAATCAAATTCTTCCATTTCTTATACAATGTTGTAGTATCACGTGGATTAAATGTCAATATCCTGACAAAGCCTCTTACCTATCCACCGAGGTCTGATCGCGTCTAAACCTTTTCTCTTCGGGCCCTCCGTTGATCCTCATCTCGTTTCCAGCTGTCTGTGGGTGTGTTCGTTTCTGACCCTTGGCGAGTCCTCGCTGAGCTGGCGTTGGCTGCAGAACGAACGTCGTTGGTGACTGTGGTGAGGCATTTTGAGCGAACTGTAGAAGAGGTCCTTTGATGGGCGGGGCAGACTGTGGGATCAAGCTCGGGGGTGGCATCGCGGTGCTCAAATTGATAAGTTATTTGCCACGTCCGAGATAAGCAAAGTAATTGAGAATTTCTTCGATAAAATTCCCTAGTTTTTTTTTCTTGAAACCTACCATTTCGGCGAATCTCTCATCAGCACCTCGAATCTCGCCATGTCTTCGTTCCTCTGAGCAGCGAATGGAAACGCCGCCTCAGTTCTGGGGCTCAGCAGGACTGGTGCACTCTGAAAATTCGCTATGTGTTTAACACTTTTCATAAGTGAGATTGAGTACTTTTATTTGATGTAGTCGCTCATTTCAGAGAAATATGTATTTATGAGTATCCTACCTTAATCCACAGCGGACTAACTGGTGATATCGACGTGAACGGCTGAGGAGAATGAATTCCCTGCAAGATAGTATTGCTCAAAGACGTTGCCATCGGAGAGTTTTGGGCCTGAAACAAGATTGCTCAATTGTTTCGTATGTTTCAACGAAAATCATATTAACTATTGACAATTTTATAATTAATCGATTTTCAGCAAAATCGTCACAGATAAAATATAAAAGTGTTATTTGAAAATCTTACTATCTGTAATGGATAAGTCTAGTACTCTTGGTCAAATAATAAATTAAGGTAAGATTAACGATCATCATCAGATTATAACTGAACTAAAGTGGCTATTTGGAAGCTTCAAGCCCTCAAGCCATGCGAGAAATAGAGTGAAGGATGGTAGAGAAAGGCTTCTTTTCTCACACTTTTGCATGGCTTGAGGGGTTGAGGTTACCAAGTTGCCAACCAAAATCGCATCACACTAACCATATTTACCCAATTCGCTGCTAGCGTCGGGATTTGCATGCCCAAGATAGGCAATGGCGAGTAGATCCGATGCGTGGGAAGACAGTTGGGCTGAGGGCTGGCAGAGCCTGCAGAGCCGAAACTCGGCAACGATGGAGGAGTGACGAAGCGGGATGGAGGACGGTTGATGGACGGGTTGTGCAGCTGAAACCGGCAGCCAAAATGAAATGAAAGAAAGTTGATAGTTCACACTGGTGGCATTGATAATTCGCAACAAAATGAGTCACTTTCAGGGCTGGACGGAAATTTTCGTCCAGCCCTGATCATCTTTCATTATTTTTCAGCTCAAAATAGGAATGATTTTGCAAGAACCAGATGAACAATGAAATAGTAACAAATAGAGGTACTTCGTTTCTTAGAATGTCTTGCAACTTATCAATGCCATTTTAATAGCTTAGGTAAGTCAAACTCAAAATAATAATAAACTCGGTAAAATGAAATCTAATGAAATTAGGATAGTCACCTCACACGATTAGCTTCAAACGGTTAAATGATGATTTCATCCGAAAGGAGAAAAAATCTGTTTAAGGAGGAAATCAAAAGTCGACCACGTTTCACTACTCTGCATACACGGGCATTAAGTTCGTTGTTTGCTACTTGGATTTATCGTACCTTCTGGAGTAGCGACAGGTCGAATTGGGTGGTGACGAGAGGCGATGACGGGATGCTGATGCTTGGCGGGAGGAACGTCGGCAGTCCCGCTAGACTCGGACTCAGCACCGGTGGCTCGAGGCTCATGTCCAAGTGGCCGTCCAATCTCAGAGGCAGAGGTCGAAAGGCAGTCTGAGAGTTCGATGGAAATCATTTTCAGATCCGATGGTTCTTTCGTACCGGCGTGGTTGGACTGAGCAACCCAGTGTCCCTGCCCTCGATGCAGGCCTTCGCCATTTCGTCTGCAGAGGGGAAGTCGAAGTCGAATGCTTGACGGCTCTAGAAAAAACAAGTCTTTCCTGCACCCAGAAATGATCTCTTTACCTTCTCCGTAGCAGTTCTGGGGGTGCTTGGCGTTGCCGCTGTCGATGAGCTTCCATCCTCTCTGCCCTTCTTCTCCTTGTTGCACCACTTCCAATCCGGATGAGCCTTGAAGTGGGCCTCCTTCACCTAAAATGCAACTTCAGGCAATGATTCGACTAGATGGTTTTTACCTGAGTGGCAAGTTTATGATACTCTGCCTTCTCCTCAGCACCCAACGCGTACCACCATTCCCCGAGAATCTTGGAGACTGTTCGATTATCTCGATTGGGATACTTGGAGTGAACCAAAGGACGATGTCGCTTCGAGAATATCATAAAAGCGTTCATCGGGCGACGAATATGCTCGCGGGACTAAAGTTGACAGATCATTAATGTTCAAGATTTTGGATGACCAGTCATGAAGTTTAGATAGTGTCGAGTTCGGGGGAAAGGTATATTAAAAAGCTAAGTAATTATTTCGCACTATTTCGTGCTATGATGTGAGCTTTGAATAAGTTTCAGAATAATTAATCTTGCAGGAATGGAAGTAAATCATGATAGGCGAACAGGTTTGTTCGTTTCTAAAAATGCAAAACTATCGTTCTTACCGTCTTCGGTTTCATTCCCTTCCTAGTGGGGCTCTTCTCGTCGACTGGTAGGTCTTCACTTCCGCTTGTTGCGATCGGAGTTATCCTGCTGACGTCGATTTCTTCGGAATCTCTTCGTTCTTGGAGCAGAGGCCTTCGTACTTCACGGGATTCAATGACGTCCACTATTTCGGTCATCTGAAGTTGGACCATTCTTTTTCCTTTTCAGAAAGAAGTTTAATCCTATGACATTAACAATGATGACCAGTATTAGAGTGAATCACAAGAAAATGCTCTTACCTGCGACTGAGAGTTAGATCGCTGAGAAGGTCGATTTCGACTGTTCTCGCCGTCGGATTGAATATTTGAAGTATCTGAAACGGGAATTTTCAGAGGATTTTCAAAATGATCAAAAATCTGAGGAAGTTTTGAGAAATTATTACTGAAGCGAGGAAACATCACTGCACGCTATACAAATTTCGTATATATACTGATTCTTTGATGATTAAACAATGAAGTTCGACGGGTTTATTCGAGTTTCGTCGAGATCGTCAGATTAATCCGTCTTTTGTGTGGAATTTTAAATTTGAATAGGAGCTATTTTGTATTCTCACGTTGAAATCCGAAATGCAAACATACGCAGAATCTGGGGGTTTTTAGACAGTTTTAAAAAAAAAACAAAAAAATCGCTAATTCAGTGTCGCGACATGGGGACTAGATAAGAATAGTGAAGGAATTACGTATGTTTTGTCGAGGTTGCTTCTTGAACCCGCTAGTTTAAAATTTAAAGAAAAATAAAATTGACGAAATCTTTATCTCAAGTCTCTAAGTAACATTGGCAAAATTCACTTTACGACCTAGATTATTTTCGAAACATAAATTTTAAACTCAAAATGCTCCATAAAGTGAAGAAAGTTCTATTTCGAAATCTCGAAGCTTAGAAGCTAATCTTCTTGGGACTTTCGACGTCTGAATTGAATGGCATTTTGCGGAGCTTTTGTACCCAGCGCTTTGCGTTGAAAATGATGCCTGTATTCGCTAATAGATCGTCGCTAATCCGTTAGATTAGGCTATATCTAAATCCGTGAAAATCCTCTTCACTCTTAAATCTGAGGACCGGCAGATTTTTATGCGCGAATTGTCAAAAATAGCCCCACTTCTTATTTTTCGCTAATCCTATCTCCCTGTGATAAAAGACCATATCAGAAAATCGACGGGGGTTTATTTTTATTGAGGGGGGTAAATTGAGAAAATGTTCCCGGAAATTCGGGAAATTAATAGGATTTAGAAGCCCTAAATTAGAATGATCGACTACATTTTCATAGAACTTGATCATAATTTTGGTTGATTAAATCGTGTGATTTATGATGTCAAAAGTATCGAAGAACAGCTTATTTATACAGATTACGATATGGAGATTTGCAGTTTTGGTGTATTTTTTGGGACGAATTGACAAAACAGGTTTCAGATTAGATCCAAAAAAAATCTCGGCTAGACAGATGTTATGAATATTCCTTAGTTTCGTGGTTCTAATTTGAATGTTTTTGAATAATAGCTCATAAAAAAGTCGTCTGTAATGAATTTTAGTCAGAATAGCATACCATCGTTTAAATGGAAACTTATTCATGAAACTATTCTTCAAAAATAGGAAGACGAAATTAAAGGATTATGAGGATTTTCTACGTTACGAGTTCTTCGAGCATAGTTTTTAGGTTGTAATTTAGTTCATGTGGACTTACTGGCTCAATTTCTATTAAAATTTTTAAAATACCGAAAAATAGGGGATAATTAAATTTCCAAATTCCCGGTATCTAACCTGAGTTGTGGGCCTCGCCAGGCTGATCTGCATCGCCCTGCTTCTTGCTCTGCTGCTCGACGCTCTGCTGCTGTTGCTGCTGATTCTGGCTGGTATCACTTTTGCCGCCATTAATTGAAAAATCTGAAACATGTACCAAATTAGTCACTTTTAGACAAGCTGAAAATCTTCGCCTTTATTCTTCATTATAATTGTTTTTGAAGCCAGCTAGAATACAATTTGGATTAGCTAATCATCGAAAATTTAGACTTGGTGGGAAATTCGCTGCCGCTAGGCTTCATCCTATCCTCTTTAAAACAACTTGAGATATCACGCTTAAGAGCTAATCTTCGAAGATTCTCGCAATATTTCGAAATGCGTAAATGACTTTCCATGAATGAACTCCAAAAATAGCAGCTGCCAAAAGTCGGCTCCATTTGGATGTGGAGGTTCTCTAATGATGAAAGATGGCGAAATAAAACGAGTTGGCATAATTTCCAAGGGTACAATGGAATTTACGTATTCAAGTAAGGCAAACTAGATGGCGTTGCTGTGTTCTGATTGAATGTGTTATGATGCGAGTGTTTTGACTTGGTTGGAGGTAAAACTTTTGGGTTGCGCACAAATTTTCGTAAAGTAGTAAAATACAAGAAATGATGGTGGTTGATTTTGTTCGTATCTTTTTCTTATACTACAAATTATATGAAGATTAGCTGAAACAGCTTAACATTAATAGCAGAGTTTCATCTGTAGGTAGATTTTATCGTCATTTAATAGATTTGCAGTGA
The DNA here is from genome assembly GCA_964036155.1 of Diploscapter coronatus. NCBI lineage: Eukaryota > Metazoa > Nematoda > Chromadorea > Rhabditida > Rhabditidae > Diploscapter > Diploscapter coronatus. The sequence goes on from OZ038423.1 coordinate 2,460,550, forward strand.
AAACCGGACATCGCTCAACTCTTGCAATCTTATTATCAGAACTAATAATAGTTTTGTGTCTAAATTAAAAGAAAAAATTCCGCTTACTAGAACTAGACCCGTTCTGTGGTCGCCGTGAGGCGGCACCCCTGCCTGCATCGCCCCCATGCGAGTCATCGTCATCGTTGCCATCCCCCTCACCATCCGACGACCCTTTCTGACAGACAGACACGTTGTCATCTTCGTCGTTGTCTTCATCTTCTTCTGCCGTCTCCTTCTTGACGCCTTCGTTATTGTTGTTATGCGACATTTGTTGCTGAGCCGCCAGCTGCTGCTGGATGAGTTGCGCCTCAAGTTGGATTTTTAAACCTCATATTTTTGGAAGCTAAGTTGAAGTTTGCATTACTGCTACATCAGCTTCAAGCAAGTGTACCTCCCCCTGCTCTTTCTTCAAAAAGCGGGTGTGGAATACAAAAGACCTTCCCTCACCTGCTGCTGTAAAAAAGGCGAACTCGCTGCCAATTGACTCAGGAAAGCGGAATTCAGCGGGAAGACTGGAGATGGATGAAGCAGAGGACTAGTGAAGAGACCGCTGCTACCGGGCTGAGATAGGGGCGAGGGGTGAGAGAGGTCCTAAAGTTTTATTTTTGTACTCTTTGCAAACAACAACCGAAGTTAGCCCTCTTGCATTTTTAATCCGTAAGTTACCTTTACCCTCTTGTAGATTTTACCCCCTTTTTTCTCTTCTCCTTGCTATTTTCCCGAAAGGGAGGAGGTAAAAAGTACAAGAGGGTAGGGTTAACTTAGGGGTAAAAAGCATATGAAACCCGAGAAAATTGGAAAGTTAAATTAGTTCATTGTACGTAGGAATTTGCGAAACTTAGGAGGATATATTTTCCTCAAGGATAACATCTGATTAAGTTTCAGGCTGTTCTTCAGAGCCCTACCTGAGTATTTCCTCCCTGCAGCGAATGTGTAGGCAACTGCGTGGGTGGAGTGAGCTGAGTAAATGTGGGCAAAGACGAGGAGGCCGTCGGAATTGCGTCGATTCGCGGACGACGTCCGGCTGGGACTGGCATCAGGGGAAGTAACTGCAAAAATACGACTATTTTGGCGATTTTGAAAAATCTTTCTACCGGAGAATAAGCCGATGAAAACTGGTTCATCGAGAGAAGGGCACGTTCGAGCTGAAATAAGACAAATTTGAAGATCGAGATATAATTTGTGGTAAGCTTTAGAATATTTCAAGATATTGTGTTAAAATCGTGAAACTGTTGCATTCTCAGTACCATGTTCGAGTGATATCAAGAGAATTAGAAATTTTTGAGTTGTTTCGCAAATTTTCGGATATTTGGTATTTGCAAATATTCAATGCTTCGTCTTCATGTAGCGATGATCATCTTAATCATATGCATAAAAATGCCGACTTACACTTTCCCTGTTCATGCTGTTCATGGTTTCCTGTTGCTCTTCGAGATGCGTCCTGACAGCAGCAGGTGCTGAGAGATTGCCTCCCAATTTGGTCGAAGCGGTCACCGGTGGAGGGGGAAACAGAGGCGGCAGAATTCGCGCTGGGGCTGAATTCGGAAACGACGTAGGCTCGCGACCAAATATAGATCCTGCAAAACTTTTGCCATTTTTGAATAATTTTGAATTGCAGATTTTTAAAAATAGCCCCTCTTCACCGATGCAAGTATTATAATATCTGATGACTAAAGTTTGATGTAAAATGTTGAAACGTTGTCAATTTGAAGTTCGAAAGATGCAGTAATCTGCGAAAATACGCTTAAAGTTCAAAAGTCTGTCCTCTCAAAATTGCGATTTTTTATCTGCCATATTCGAAATTCTTGTCCGCATTATACGTGAGCATAAAAGGATTAACGCATTTCGTTTATCATAATATCAGATTTTATCTGCAGGAAATCTGGGATTATTCCATTGAATTTTAAACGTGTACATTAAGGAAATTAGGCCCCAAAAATGTCCCTCTTCAAAGAACCCCACTACTAATCAGGTCTAAAACTGGCGGTTTCTCAAAATGGATTAATCTGGTGGCAAAATAGAATGACTGATATTTTTGATGATATTAGAATGAATGAGACTTAAGAAATGGAGGAAGGAGTCTAAATTTGGCTGTTTTGCAAAATTCACAATAGACTACATAGATTATCTCTAAGATCCATGACAGAAATTCACAACGGAATCACAGAGTATGAATTTTAATTCATTTGAACGACTTGCCACACTAAAAGCTCAAAACATCGTTTCACAATTCAAAATCTTAGACTTCGAAAAGCTTGAATCTTATTTGAACAAGGTTAAAGTGGTAACAGTAAATAGACAATATTCATAGTGCTACAGTATTTGGGTTTCAGTATACCTGCTGACGTTCTGACAATATTCAGAAGGCCCGAGACGTCGCCGGCTTCCTGTGGTTTGTCGTCGTCGTGACTGGGCCAGTCCATGGAACACGAAGCAGCTGAAATTGTAACAGTAAATAACACGTTAATTACGACTGGAAGCAATTTACTCCTAAAGTGAGTACTTTTCTCCCAAAATGGGAAGATAAGAAATGAGGAGAGGAATAAAGTTTCGGAGGAAAGTACTCGAGCAGCTGACTTCGGCTGAAATGCGACACGTTAATTAACATGATTACTTCATTCAATTCAATTACATATTAACCACAATTCAGAGAGCGTAATTTACGTATGCATTATTCATCACAGCGGTAATTTAATGTTTTTTGAAATTTTGCGATAGATTTCCTTATTAATTTAGGCAGAGGAAAAAACATGAGGAATTGGAATTTCGACTCATTCAGGAAACACTACGTTAATTCATGAAATTCATTACGAAAGTGCGTAATAGGTTATAGAGTGACTACAGAATATAGTACGTTTTGAAAAAAAAAACTGCTAATCAGAATCTAAGACCAATTCTTGTTCAGATGATCTAACAGTCATAATAAATATAAAATTTATGCTTAAGATAATTTAATGGATGAAGTATGTTTAAAAAAATTTGTATGTCAGAATTTCAAATCAAGCCCCAGTCATACGAAATGAATATATCCCGTCTCTAATAAAATTCATATTTATGCAAAATCTTCGAAAATATTGAAATACTGGAAAAGTATCATGTTCAAGAATTGTTTCTTGAGGAATGAGAGAGTTATGGCATTTCTTTTTCGGTCTTATTCTCCCGCCGTCTTTCACGAGTTTGGCCACTTTGATCCGCGTGTCGATGGGCAAAAACGGACACCCCGCTTGGATTCGGGAATTTGCGCATATCGTATTTCACTGCCTAATTAACCAGAAATGGCTAGGTCTGAGGAAAAGAGCCGAATAAAATCACTTGTGCAGCTTGAAAGAGAGATATTGATATTTGACATTAAAAGTAAAGGGGGATGCTAACTTGTAGTCGAGTTGGAAAATGATGTGAAATGTTGAAACATAGTTCACAGCCAGCTATTTTCAGGGAATTTATTCGTGTTTCAAAATATCACAACTACTATGAGTGCTCGTAGCTTTTAATGTTGCATTCGCACTGAAAATTCCAAATAACCTTTCACAAAGGATATCGCTAATGATGTTGATATCTTCTCATATTTCTTATCATCAGTCTTATTCAGAGATAATGAGGCTTGAAATCACAAAGTCGTAAAGATACAAAAGAATTTTGAACTTTGCCATTTGCTGATCAACAGATCTATCATTTTCTCCAGTTTTGATGATTCACTTCTTTCACGCGCTACTCACCAAAATCGCGTTAATTTTTCGACATTTTTCCGAGATGTTTACCGATCAAAAGGTGTCTGTTTTTGGTGCGGAAAAACGCGACAATTTGATGACCAAATTTGTCGCCAGAAAGGGGAAGTTGGGCGCCAGCGGGAACTTACAAAGGATCCAAAGTAGGTGATCTATGACTCTTAAAAGCTGTTTTTCAAATCTGAGATATTTTATATATGATTCAAAATATGTAATATCCAAATTAAAATTTTCAAAAAAGTCCCGCCCTAGTTTTCAACGCTCTAAAATAATAAAAAGCCAGAATAAAGAACAACAGGCAATTTTCATAGATGTTGACTTTAGAAATGCGCGCCCTTTAGAAAGGAAACAGAAATTTCATGCTTTGAATCCGTACAGTGAAATGAAGGCATTCGGAACGGGAATGAAAAAGGATTACTGTAAGAGAATGAATGGTGCATGAAAGAGCGAGTGTCAATAGTATGAGGGAACTTGTTTGAGGACAGCGATACTATCATTCAGCATAGAGATTAGAAGATTAGAATAATGAGATACTGTAGACAAACATTGAATAGTTTATCAATGGTTAAAGGAAGAGAGGTGTATGAAGACGCAATATCAATTTGAAAGTCCAAGTTTCAGACTCAACTGAATGAGAAACCTAGCGCGACCAAAATTATTATTCACTTTTAATTAAAACCCGCGCGCACGAGGGTCAAAATGGTGCAAAAATTGTGCAGCAAAAATGAAACAATGAATGATTCAACGTAAAGGTTTTAGCATATAGGAAATTAAGTTTGCAAAAAAGTTCAAGATTAACCAATACTTTAGGTATCATTGACTTACAACTTTTGGCATATAAAAATGTTGTTAAATGATCAGTTTATCACTACTTTTAGATATCAACGCCTTAAATAGATAAAACTATATAACTAGAAAAATAAACAGGTTATTTTGGCCCGTCAAAAACCTGAGCTGTATTTGAGCTATTTACCGATTAGGTCGGGTTTATAAACCCCCACTTAATTTACGTGCCACCTGTTTCAAGTAAATTTGATTACGCCACAAAGTGTGATAAAATTTAGAAAATACAGGTGATTTCTCAGCCCAGATTCGCCCACAAAAGTAAATTAATTCCCCTGATAAAAAACGACTGATTCAAATTATCACCAGCCGGCTTTTCGAGGGTATCCTATATTATTTGATAGAGAATTTAAAGGGAAATCTAGGTGGAAATCGGCTGCTGTTTATATTCGAAATAATACCGAATTGGGTGGAATTGGGAAAATTTTCAAAACCCGGCCCGACTACGACACAAATGTCGGTGCGTCAATTTTACAGCTGCGTAGGACGGGCTTCAACGAGAACGGAATTTGCAACCGAATTCGTAAAAAGTGAGCGTGAAAATTAAGAGAAAGTTTGCGGTGCTACAAGTTAATCTTCATTGTTATTAGGGGGTAGGTTTCAGAAATTATGAAGGGTTTGTGAATTTTGTTGAAGCTAATTAGTGCTCCGCATTACAATCTACCATAATATCTAAATCATATCGATAAGTCGCAAAAATATTCGGATTTAATGCAATTTTCCGATGGTTAATATCTAGTTGATTTATATGGAAATTATTCTAATAAGTTTCGAAAATGATTTGAACTTTAAAGATTTTCAACAGATTTGGATCCGTTGCATTTTCTGATAGAATATTTTTTTTTTAATTTCAAAAACTGAACGATCTTTAAAAACTCGTTCTACTCGTGCCCCCATAAAAACCTAATCTTTCGACATTTCGCCCTTCCAAATACAGTCAAAAGCGATGATGCAACAAAGGGAATGGGTAGAGATTTTGGATGGGGGACCCCATTCTTTGCGGTTCGCGGTTACTCATAAAGAGCGGTCAGTTTGATGCCCATTTTGAAAAAGGGTTTGTAACACCTCCGAGGGCTAGAATGGTATCTATGAAATATATGCATTGAAGGATGAAACTTTACAATTTTTGGGTATCGAACAAATGAATGATACGAAATCAGACGTTGGAACGTTTTCCATCCACCGCAATATCCTTTATGCGATGAATGATTTCTCAGTCAACGTTTAAATTACTATCCTTAATAATGGGATGAGAGATGATAGCCGAATTTTTGCGATGGAAAACGTTTCAACGTCTGTACAAATGTTTCATTTTTAGTTATACTTTGAAATATTCAAAGGTTTCACAAAACTTTAAAGATAGATCGATGTTGTTTTTGCAAAACGCCGAAACTTCTAAACTCGTAACATAGAAACATGAAACACTATGAATATCTTGGTTAGTGAATGGTAGAACTTTTTATAAATTTTTATGATTAGATATGCTTCAAAATACTGAGTGGTAAGATTATCAAAAAATAGAATAATGCGGCTGCCGTTGAGTGAAATTTTCAAAATCGTAAAGTTTATCCAAAGATGTGTACGATTGAAAAGTTGCGGGAAATAAATCTATTCTCAGGGTAAATAATTTTTTACTATGTTTAAAAATTTTAAAGCAAGCAAATATGAAAAGCTAAAATAATGCTCACTTTGAGGGCTAGGTATTAACAAAAAAATCGTAAAATCGTAACATTGAAAATTTGCGCTTGACAAAAAGTGAAACATGGCTCAGGAATACGAGAAAAACGCTCACACAATGTGTACGATTTATAGTGGCATTTTGCCATTGGAACATTGGAAGAAATGACAATTTGAAAAGACGTCTAAATGTGACAATAGTGAAACATAATGAGACAGGCAATTCCGAGAAATTCGAAGTCACATGAAAGACGGGCGAATAGGCATAATCGTGTCAAATCTATACATTTTCCTTGTCAACCAATAATGTATCAATCTACGTGCGAATATCAAAAGATCAGTATTTTTGCGCTCAATTTAATTATAAAAACAGTAAATTATGCTAATTCTAGTATTCCGATTTTTTGTTGCAAAAATTCCTGATTAAATTTGACCAATGTTTATTTGAACCTGCAGCACCGACATTTAAATCCGCGCATCTACCCACTTGACTATCGATCAGAAACTAGCATACCTGCTGAGCTGCTACTCGGAGAGTTCTGGTGTTCTTGGCCGGGTTTGGATTTGAGGGACAAATGCCGCGAACAGTATCCTCGGCGTTGAGACTCCTGAAAGAAGCGATCAAATTAATATAGATATTTTTTAGATTAGCATAAATTCGGAAAACTCGCACTTTCATTAAAATTCGAATGATCGCATGACATAGAGAAACAAAAATTGAAATGAATAGAATTTCGAGAAAAATCCGTAACCTATTTATACCGACACTCCTTTCCGGCGAAATGCTGGTAAAATTCATTCATCAAATGGGGTGAATTTGGAAAGAATGCCCGGTTTTTGATGAGAAGTCATTATTTTGTCTAAAATGACCATTTATGTGGCCGATTCAGTAGCGGTGGAGAACGCACGAAGGTGCGCGTGATTAGTCTATTTCAGGTCGCATTAAAATGGAAATGTCCAAATGACACATAAATCGATCGACATACGAATGATACAATCAGTGGATGAAAATGGGGTTTCGGGAATACCTTTGCAAGATTGTTTGATAAGTACATATGTACTGCTTTAAAATTTGGATAAGAAATCCTAGATAAAGCAAGCACGTTGACTTCGAATGTCGGAAGAGTACGATATTTTCCAAGGATAGCAAAAAATGGGACAATTTTTTGACTGGCAAAGAAAAATAGCTAGCAAAATTACCTTTCTATTTCCGCACAAAATCACTAGCCATTATTCGAAACTTATAGTAGTCGGAAGCTCTCAATCAACATTTCATTAATGACTTGGCAAAATTCCTTTCAAACATTCCTCACTCTAGCTTCCTGCGGAAGCTTTCTTGTCTCACACTCAAAAATACTCCCGGAATACCGTCTGGAATCGTAGCCATTCATGGATTTCGCAGTGGTCAGTTTTGATTGCAAAACTTCGTCAAGGAAGGTGGTGAAAACTGACAAATAACAGATCGGAATGTGTCAGCTGACTCTGTCCCTATCTTGCGTCTCTTCCTCACCCAATGTTGAAGGATAGGGACTTTTCCAAAGTCATATCGAATATACCGATACAGTATCTTCTGCGTGTCTAACAGGTAGTGTGTTTAAGAGTGGGAGAAGTGAGTAGGGGACGGGTAATGAATGTCAGTCATCAATCAAATTCCTCTCGTTTTATCATTCGAAGTTATCATATCATAAGAGCGTGAAAATCGACGAGTGAAATATGGAAAAAGCGAACAGCCAAATTCGGACAAAATGACACCGAATTCGACTTAAAAAGGAAAGATATTCGAGGAATGAATGATAGAACAAATACAGTAATTTGGGAGACGATATATTGGATCAAAGTAGGCAAACTCAAAATAAAAACGAAGACTTTTAAGATAGATTCCAGAAAATTTTAGCCCAATTTTACTACCTTTCCTAAACAATGCTGCTATGTTCGTGTAGAATATTTCAATACAAAAATAAAAGAAAAATATGAGAATTGCTGAACTTTATCATAAATTTGATCATAAAGAGCTACAATATTTTTGATAGGATACTCCCACTTTGTTAAAAAAGTAGGCGTGGCCTAATTCAGGTTCCAACTCGGTGAAATCAATGAATTTCTATTGGAATGTTGCCGTGAATGAACTGCGGAAATTGCAGTTCGAAATCAGTGAAATCAGTACAGCGAAATGGCGATCGACGGAGGAAGGCGTTCTTCAGTTAATGAGAGTGTCGAAAAAAGCATAAGTGATAAAGAGAGGCTAGAGAAAGAGGGAAAAAGAGATAGCACAAATTAAAGAGGGGTAAAGAAAGGGAATAAAAATTAAAAGAAATAGTATATGAATCAGAGAGTGTCAGAGATAAAAACTAGGAGAAATAGTTTAGGAAATCAGAAAAGTAGGAAAAAAGAGGAGAAAATAGTTTCTCAATTAGATAGAGAAAATGATGAAAACTGACTCATTAGGGGAAGAAATAGATGGGCATTTTCATAGAAAAAGGAATTCAGAAACAAACGTACTATCCAGAAAATGCTGATTGGAAGGTGTAGAATTTTAGACGATTCGCATTATGGAAATGCCAAATTTCTGGCGAGAGTGCTTTTATGGAATGCTAAAATAACTCTGAGTTTGGAAATCTAGAAAATTTTAAATGATGCATTTATGCATCATCGTTTATAAGAAGAGAAAATGAAGCCATTTTGATAAGTTGTACGTTCCAAAGTATGGTTCTAATGATAAATTTCAAATATTTCGAGAAGACTGATCATGTTAGTATTGAACGAAACTATTTAGTACTAGGGATTCTCGACATTTAACAAGACCAAAAATGGTGCCATAAACGATAGAATTTATTAATTACAAACTTTCGTCCAAAAATTTAATCGATAGAATTCCATGAAGTTAGCTTTCATTCAAAAAATTGGTAAGAATTGATTAATGAATGAAGCATTCAACTGATAGATTCCAGCCTATGAAAGAGTGTGTCCCTTTTCAGGGTAGAATAACTTCTCTCTATCTTTCAGCCTCTCAGTATAAATGATATATCAGCAATTTTTCGCCTATCATTTATTTTTTCTGAATCTTTTGACCCCTCTCATGATGAAATGATATGTCACTCATTTTCTAACTTCTCCAAAAATAGTTTTATAACTGACTTTCTCTATCTATTTCTATTTCTGAGTCTTTCATTCTCTTCAAACATGGTTATATATCATCCATTTTCCGATTCTATTTTCGTTTTTCTATCTTTCAGCCTCTCTCCGTAAGGTGATATTTCATTTTCATGTGACTAAAGTTAACAAGTTTTAGGCGCCACTTCGGGGGTGACATCTCATCGCAACGACGATGATAGATTCGTGTCAAATTTAGACAACAAGCATAATGAATGAAATGAAAGCGAACAGAGCGTTGCTTGGAGGAATAACGTTGGAAAAAAATCTAAAGGAAAATTAAGATAACGATGTTTAGAAAATGAGTGCAGAACATTAAGAAAATGGCACTATTCAAATTTGGAAGTTCGTGTCAAGAAATTTTAAAAGATACCTTGAAAATTATTTACTTTTCGAATATGACATAACTAAAATGCATTTCTCATATGAACTATCATTGAAACTTTCAAGGTTAATGCCACGAAATTTTGAAAGATATTTCCAAATCTTGTTTTAGAATATGAGAAGATAGCATAGAAACATAGAATTCACCCTTAAAACTATCGCTCTAAATTTCTATTCTGATGCTGAGAAAATTGAACTCATATCCAAAGTCATTTTGAGTATAGAATGACTTAAACAAGTCACGACAATATTATCCATTCAGATTCAAACTTGATGCCAAAAAATCTGAAATCTATCCAGAAACTCAAATGATAATACCATCCACCTTTCATCATTTTCCCAGAATGATATAGAGTTGAATGAAAGAAAGAATATATTACGACTCGAATTTTGCATTTCCCGCATAAACATGCTAGCTGCGCCCATCATTTTGTATAAGTTTTGCATAATCAGGGTTTTTTCATCTTATAAAAATGCACTTGGGCATAGACAATTATGAATATGAGAGCATAATTTTTACATAATTTCTGCCTAATGACTGAGGGTGTAGGCAATCATTCGTCTAAATTATTCATCTAATTATGATGAAAGTCGGATGATGTAAATAGGAAAAATAGTGTATTTTTGAAATCATCCGTGAAAATATAATGAAAAACACCTAATTCGGAATGCACTTTGTTTCAAAATAAGTGGACTAATGAGAATAGATGAAGTTTACAATAATTGGAGTATAATTTCCATAAGATGTAAATAAATTGTGAAAACTCGAAATTATGCAAGTCGAGATTTCAAAGCTCTCGATAAATAAAATTAAAATTAAAACTGAGGGTGTCTTAAATCGTCCGTAAATAAACTAATGAATTCAGTTCATTAAATTATGATGGCGAAATGATGTAAATGACGTGCATCTTGCAGCCATTTTGTGTGCCATATTCTAGCATATAGAGCATATTGAATATGTGCACTACATTTCTCACGCCTGCATAAATTATTAGATGAATATGATGTCCGTAAAAATGAATTTTGTAAAACGGGATAAAAATACGCGCGCTTGCGAGAAACCCACTACACAGACAAGTTAAGTTTGCAGGGTTGAAGCACGATGAGATAAAGTTCGACACATGAGATATTAAATTTAGGACGAATCTTAGAAGCTAATGAAATCTCGTTAAAATTTGAACCTAATTTAGATTATTTTAGATAAGAATAAACATAACAGCACAACGCATTCAAATTAAAAAAAAAGTATGCGTTTGGTTAAAAAAAATCTCAATGAACTCAAAGAATGAGCTTATTTTCAAATTGCATTATCGTAAAAACACATCCGTTCTAATAATGAGCCCACGCTTTTTGAAAACATGGCCTACCGAATGAAAATGAATAAATCATAATGATAGGTTGAATGAGTGATAGTTCTTATATAAAGACCTCTATGTTAAAATAGAATTAACGCAAAACACTCATGTCATCGTGAGCTAATAACGATGAATGAAAGATCAGATTTGATTAGTTTATGAACCTACACATTTCCTTGAATTACGAAGTTTACATGGACGCGAAAAAATAGTAAAGCGGTGAAAATAGATGACTCTCTCGGAAGGCTGATTAACGCTATATAAGTGAATAAACTCCGCGGATATTGCATTATATATTAAGTATATCGAGTCAAAGCGGTATTTACCTCACAATTAGATTCCTATTATACTTAGCGCGTCGCTTAACTTAAACGCTTAGAATTACATGATCTAATTTCGCGAAATATAATTAACTTTTTTTGGCTAATGGTTAAAGCGAACTATCGTAAATTATAAAGTAGTTGCGGTATGAATTAACCTCCGCATTTGTTTGTATTTCGAGTTGAAATGGTCATAAATTAGAAAAAAAAGCACTAGAGAAGTCACCCTAAAATAATTGGACAATGAAATGAAATCATATGAGGTAATAAAATAAAATATAGACAAACAAAAATGCTCAATTATACCCATTTCAACAAAGATCATTATGCCAAAATTGGATGAAACTTATAGGAGACTAGAAAAATTTTTCTAGATCAGAATTCCTCTGCAAAAATATGCATAGTTCAGAGCATTATTAAGATTAAAAAACACACATTGTTAACCTATTTAAAAGGGACAAAGTTGGAAAATTTTTGTAAAGGCTAAAATTCTAGGTATGTGCAAAGATCTGCAAAATTCCTAGCTATTATCTAGATTAGAAAAAATATAAATAAAATCATCGCTGATTTATGATAATCTTGGCACGCGCTTCTAATGTAGGCGGAGGCGTTCAAGAATAAAAACATGAAAACGCGCGAGGGGAAATAACAGGGCACCTAGAGAGTGAGGAAGGAAAAAAATTGAGAAATAGTCAGAAGAATTGAAGGGAAAAGATGAAAATTCGAGAGAGAAAGAGAGAGTACAAAAATTTTCGAGATTCAAAGAGCCAAAATTTTTAGAAATATGAAGGGAAAAGAAGGAAAGTGAGAAATAGCATAAGGTATAAGAAATTGAAAAGAAATTTCAAGGAAACATGGAAAGCCAGAGAAAAGACAATATATGCGTGAAAATTGGAAACAAATCAGAGCCTTTCAAGAATGACGTAACCAAATAGAACATTGTTTTCCACACGCACATAGCGAAATATGTAATAAAGCGGTAACTTGACGCACACATGTTGCATTATCGCTGATATTCATGTGAAAATGATTACTTTCGAAAATTTACCTTAATGAACCCGATAATTATAACTTCTCAAATATTACTTCATGATAAGGGATGTCATTTAAAAGTCAGCTTAAATAGTTTAGGACCTAATTGTTGCAGATAGCTAGATTTTAGGGAAATATGGTTACTTATCAGGGGAATTGCAAAATGCAATTAGCGGTGTTTTCAAGCCGTTTTCTGCATAATCATAGGTTAGTTTATCCGAATTTTTTCAATTTTGCGTCACTACGGGAATTTGTTGAAAATACTTTAAGCTTATCGGGAAATTGAGAAACGAATAGGAATATGAAATAAATGAAATGATAAAATTTGTTAGAATGAATATATTTTGCTAACCGAACTAGTTTCATTATAAGGATATCTAGCTATTGACATTTTTGAAAGATACTCGAATTTTTCGAGATTTGTCAAATATTACCCCGAAGAGGCGCAACTCCATCATCCTTGGTTCAACATTTCTTACCCATTCTACTTCTTGAAACCTTTCCCGTCAAAGCTGATTTTCCTATATAATTTTTGGAAAAGTTTCTTAAAAGTTCATTTTAGCTTATAAATATCTTTCGGCTTTCGCGCTAAGCTATCATCCTTGAATCAGCCAGACGTTGGGACGTTTTTCGCCGCAAAAATTCGGTCATCATCTTTCGTCCCATTGTTAAGGGTAGTAACTCAAACACTGAATGGAATAATTCACCGCATAAGGGATATTTGCGATGAAAACGCCCCAGCGTCTGGAGTCAACCCATATTATTCAGTTTTCCTTGAAACATTCTCTATCAAAGTTCAACTTTTCTTTGATACCCTTTCCAAGTTATGTTATCTCTATGTCAGGATCATTCAAATTGAATCACAAGGGCATTTCGCGTATTGTAAAGCTTGAAAGTGCTTCTTTCAGCGAATCTGTCAGAAAATGTTTTTGCCGACCTTGTTACAGCCTTCCTTTGAACAGAGCCGCCGCCACTGCTTGCCGTTGAATTTCTTCCTGATTCCACCTGAAAGTACAAGATCTTCAAATGGTTTAAGATTTTTTGCGAGCATCACAAATACCTGTCAATACTCCAAATTAGAGTTAGATTACGGCAAAGCAGTGCATTGATAGGTATGACACTTGAAAATACCCGTATTTTGAAAATGCATACCTGAAGTAGTAACGATTTCGCCCTTCTTGTACCGCTGCTGGACCATCTGCTCCGTCAGACTCTAAAATATTATAATTTTATAGTGATTTTTATTCACGCTTATTTTCTGGCTGATTTGGAGGTATCGTATTTGATCAACCATATAAATTTCCTTCAATGATAAGCCCCAATTTTAGTGAATCCTACATACTTAGTTTATCGGATATAGTTTTGAAAATAAACCATTGTGAAACCACATGGAGTAAAATTAAAGAAGTTATCATTTTCTCTGAGTCCTACATGGTAAAAATATATTCTGGTATAATTAGTTGAAGAACAGCTAGCTAACTCGAAACTAGTTTTCTCTGACAATTTCTTTTTCATTGAGTCCTACATTCAAATTTGTTCTAAAGGTGTTCGTCATAACAAATTGCCAAAAATTATTGTTGATGTCGAAATCTGGGAGGCCGAAAATGAGGAGGAAAGAAACGATTTTAGGTCGGTCTCTCTCTTTTTCGCGTGCTATTTCTCGATTTTCTAACCAGCAAAAATAACTGCGTCACTTTGCACGCCTCCCAGATTTGGGCATGAAAAATACCGGCGGAGCAGAGAAGCCTTGTGGGAAGAGGGACTGTTGCTGACTGATGAGGTCGTCGTCGATCGATGCCGATGATGGCTCGGACTTGCCGCCCATGTACAGACGTGGCAGACGAGGAAATGGAAACGCGTCCAGTTGGGGCGTTTCTGGCTGCAACTTGAACAAATTTAAGATCTTTTTAGAAAACTCCCCCTTTTTAATTCGGAAAATTTAAAAATAAACTTTTGGAAAATAGCGACCATAAAATCAATTTCTAGATAATCTTTCTTGAAAACGTGGATAATTTGGAGATACTGAAAAATTATTTGGATATTTTAAAACGAAAAAAGAGTTTTAGTAAAATGTCTTTGAAGACTGGCTTTATTTGAAGTTCTTTTCTAGAAGGCAAACTATGGATCTTCCTTTTGAAGATTTTATCATTGATTCATTCTGAAGTCTTAGTAATTTTAGAAATGCCCTTTTGACATTACGAATTTCGCACTTTTTCTTATTTTTAACTGCTTCAAAAATAAAATAACCATATTAAGTTTCGAATATTCCTATTCTAATGTTTCTGTGTCATTTGGAAAAAGCCCCAACCCAAAATTCTCCGTTTACTATACGATTTTGCCATTGTAGACATTTCTTGGCACTTTTCACCAAATCGTACACAATTGTTGTTCGAATCAAAGAAATCGCGAAAAATGACTGTTCAGCAACGCCGTTGGCAGAATTACTCATAGAATGAAGGCTCTGCGTCTTTCTCCTCACAATGGTTTATCATACAGACCCTGGGCCTGGTGAATTGTGCCAAGATTGTTCGTCAAAAGAGCACGAGAATTGCGTGTTTGTGTGAGTGATTCGTTGGCACTTGCTCCAAGGAATGCACAAGTGCGCTATATTTTACGCGCTGTACGATTTTGGAAAAACGACAAAGTGGGGAATTTCTATAACAAACAAACTATCAAATGGACTCAAGAAATCAATCAATCAAAATTTGTAAAATTTTTGGTATCCAAATAAATTTTGAAACGAATTTAGGGAATAGTCGGATATTTCGTTGAAGCCGCGATTAGAGTTTGAAATTCAAATTTTTGAAACTTTTTATAAGTAGTAATTATGTGCGCCAGGGAGAATATTTTAGTAAATCTGTTCATCATAACATTTTCTGGAGCATTCGCAATTTTCAAAATCATTTGATCAGTGCTTCATTGAAATATTAATAAGACTTAAAACGTAGTGTCTACTGAATACTAAAACGAATGACTATGAATGATAGCAGCTCAAAGAAACCTAAAAACTGAAGGAATCTAGTTATTCATCAAAATTTATATCTAGTTTCAGGATCAAAAGGTGATTCCATTTAGAAAACCTGTTCCAAAGCTTTCCATGAAATGACAAAATGTCAAATTTTTAGCAGTACTTACTTTCATTGAAAAGCGATTTTGAGTAAAAAGAGAAGTGATCTAAATTTGTTTCAAAAATTTGATGATCGATGCATTGTTTTAACGGCAACTGCTATATTTCGTAATGCTGTGCGCTATCTTTTTCCGCACTATTTCTTTTCTATCTAGCCTTCTGCCCTATTCCTAGCTATAGCGCACGTCCTTACGACATATACTAATTGCCTATTTGAATGTTTCAATTGCCTGGGTTTTTGTTGATGATAATAAAACTTGAAGACAAAATGCCGTACCTGTTGATTAGGTCCCTGTCCGCCACTGGTGCCGGGCTCGTCGTCGGACTCGACGCTGCCAACCGCGGAGGACTTTTTCGTGGATCCACCCGACAGCGAGGTTTCGGTCCTGTAGCCGGAGCTGATTAGCAAATGACACTTTATTTGATAACGAAACATTCATTAATGACAATGTCTTCCTCTACTCAATTTACTTATAATAGAGTCTATCCTCAAAGATATGAATGAAAAACTTCCTTGGTTGACTGATAACCATTCATGTAATTTCCTTCCCTTCACTATCTTTCCAGCTTCATTCATGAGCAAGAATACAAGTTACGAAACGTGCTGATCTTATAATGATAGTGAGTTTGTATCGCTTATCTATGGCCTAATGATTGGAGATATGAATGAAAGACTGCCTGGATTGGCTGATAACCCATTCGATTGACAATACAAGTCCCAGTTTTATCATGCGCGTCAGTGAGCGCGCACAAACACAAAGTAGAACTCTCATTCGCATTCACGGAAGAGCTGTTCTGCTGTAGGATTTTAAATGTAATTAATGGTGAGTAATTTTCTTTCCTAGCATTCTTCCCTATGTGGAGGGGTCTGCTAATTAATGGTGAGTAATGTTGATATTAAATTTGCATGATTTCATAGCTACAGTAGCTCTCAGATGAACTTCGAAGCCTATTCTATAAAAAGCAAAATGCCTGCCTGAATACAAAGCCAAATATTGAGCAGCACATCATTTCATTCATTCGCAATGTTTGCCTTATCAATTCGCAAATGAGCCTATTTGCTTCATCGAAAACATGTGGCATTTCGTGCACACAAGGTATGCGTAATTTTCATTGAAAAGTTTAGCAGTGACAAAGCAATTGAAATTTGCAAATAATTTGGATGTGAAAATTTTTATTTTGATAGTTTATGTATCGAGGAAGAATTGCCATTGAAGAATCTTAATTACAGTGGAAAAATCGTGAAACCTTAACGAATCATGAAGGTTCATCCTTATATTATCAAAATAAAAAAAAATCAAATTTCATAAAACTCACTGCTGTTGAGCCTGCGTAACTGCAGTAGCCTGTTGGATTGCCAAGAGTTGCTGTTGTTGCTGCAGAAAAGCTAATAGTAATCGGTTGTCGTTGAACTGCAAATTTTGATATTAACTATGAGAACATGATGCTTGGGCCCCAAGAACGGCCTCTTGTATTCCACACCCACACCGACTTTTTTCTTTTCCCCTACTTTCTCCTCAAAAAGTGGGTGTGGAATACAAAAAGCCCCCAATAACGTACTGACATATTAAACTGGGTAAATAGGCTAGAAAATCGTGATTCGGAGACGACTTTTATCAAAATATAAGACTGAAGCTACATGATTTTGGTACAAATAACTTTATTTATAGTACAAATCGCCTCCGGCCCCCAATTTTCACATGTTAGTTTACCATGTCTTCCAAGTTGTCAGAAAACGATAATGGTTCTTACCTGAGGTGGGAGCGTCCCATTGGGTAGCGGTATGGGTGAAGGAAGGATCGGCGGCAGGGTGAAGGGCGACGTCAGCGGCGGCGCCGAGGACGTCGTGAGGGGAACGGTTCTGGAACTAGCAGTTTTGAACAATTTCAAACCAATGTAACCAATTACGCAGAACATTAACTTATGAAAGTAATTTGCATTATCGAATAGCTTGAAACGTATTGATATCTTTTTTTTTTGGATCTAATAATGATAGATTAAAAATGCAGTAAAAAGTGGGCAATGATAAGATATTTATCAAAAATTAGCAGATATTGATCATTTTGATGCATATCAATAAGTCTTCCCTCTCAATTTATCACAGTAATATTGCTCTCCTCTGCATATTTCAATATATCACACATTTTAAGCATATCAGTAAGTCTTTACTCTTAATTCATGTCAGCATATCGGTCGCACTCTTATTTCAAAATCCCAAATTTTGAAACAAATCAATTAATCATCAATGTCTCCCCCTTTATCATTACCCTTTTCTTATTTCAAAATCGTAAAGCTTGAAACATACGACGTCTGATCCATGTGCCTGTCTCTGTCGGTTTTGTCCTGATGTCGTTCTGCCCGGTCCCTGGAAATCAGCATCGACTGCAGCTCCTCATTCCAGGGTGGTTGCAATAGCCGCAAATTTGCACGGGACACTGTGCACTCCGACTCCGATGGAGATGGAGACGCAAAGCGAACCTGAAAATTTAGGAAATTATTGAAAGTTTATACAGCGACTTCAAGAAACTTCACTTTTATGAAGAGTTGAAGCTTTTGAAGTTTCATAAAGTGCAACTCCATAAAAATTGAAGTTCTATTGAAATATAGGAAAGTAACTAAAAATAGTGACGCAGAAAATCTCAAAATTTTACAAATTCTAAAAATATGCTTCAGTCCTATGGATGTTGAGAATTGCTAAAGTTACAATGCTCGGACTGATAGGGTACATTAGTGCTTGATTGCGATAAAATATATTTTTAAAAATTTAAGTACCGTAAAGAAGTACAGTTTTGCGATGATAAATAAGAAGAATTAGAACCAGCTTTCAGAGTTTCAACTAAAATAATACAACTTCGAAGACTCGGCTCATTTTATATCAGATCTTAGTTTGTAAACATTGTTTATTTCAAAGCAGATGCATTTCAATTCAGATCGCATCACTTAACTGCATGATCTGCTTTTTCAACCCCTCACACCCACAAAAATATGATGTTTCTGAGCTACAGTAGTACACATCTTAGTATGAAAAGTTTTAATTTAAGCCCCAGAAAAAGTGGAATGTAAACAAATAATAATTAAGAATTCTTCAGACAGATTTTCAAAGTTCAGCCTGCACCCCACTTACAGAACATGATGCTAGGATACCGTAGTACTCATGAAATAGCGGCTATTTTGAGGTCTAGCAATGAGTTAGATATTTTTGCGGAAATAGATTAAGCCTAGAATACTTCACACCCGTTAAAATTCAAGAGATTATTGAATAATAAAGCAAGATAATGAACTTTGGTTTCAAAAACTATCTTCTGATGAAAAGATTCAAATAGTGATGTCGGACCATTAAAGATAAAAAAAAACTTAAAGTTACTACTCAGTGGAAAAGTTACCGTGTGGTAACTGGCTGGTTTTAGCCAACTTTAGCAACGTTTTACTGTGCGGTAAACGTCCTGGTTCCGCCCGATAAAGCAGTGTAAAATTAAGCGGTACTGGGCAATACCGCACGGTAACTCTTCCACTGAGTAATTGACCAAATTTGGCACTCAGAACTTGAAATATCCTTTGACCAAATGAGCCTGATGCTTATATACCCGCTCACAATCACGCATCATTTTGACGTTTCTCACGATCAGAATTAAGTCAAAATGACTTCACTTATTTTTGCCGCGTCAATTTTTACGTCGCTCATTGGAACGTTTCTCAATTATATTGCCCCAGCGCTATTTTCACTCACTATATTGCAAATTTGATCTCAGTCATAGTATGACTCAAATCATCTGCACTCCATTATCATTTTCCCATTTCGAAAAATTATATTCGATGTATGTTTCGACCCTATCCTTCAACATAGAACGAGATAAAGTCATAATATCTTTGCACCTGTCCAATTTCAAGCTGTATCATTCTATTTATCATTTTATTATGCGCTTCTCCCAAGATATTCGGAATGATTCTGATTTTTGCGTAATTTAATTTCTAACGGAACTTTGATTCAGTGATGAGGAAATTGAAGCTTTCTGAGAGCCACTAGATTTTTCCCAACCTCGTCCAAAGGCAGGTGAAATTCAGTAATTGCATGAATTAGAACGGAAAATCAGGCTCAAAAATGCAGCTAAGATAAGAGGGCGGTGATTCGAGTTTCGGGTAATTTTCGCAAGAAATGACGCAATTTTGGACGATGATTTTGACCGATTGAGAACGATGAAATCACGCAAATTGCGCAACCTTTTCACGAGAAATAGGCAGATGGCTTTTATTTTTGAACGTTTCATTTGAGCCATTATTCGATAGGCTAGACTAACGGCTATTTTTATAATAGTTGCTTTGAACTTCTAAGGTAAACAAATTCAGAGAACAGATACTTTTATGTGGTAATTCAGGTATGTGTTTTAATCTATAGTGAATTTTTAGAGAATTAATTTCGCCATTGAATTCTTATCATTCAAATAGTTCAGAGCAGGCAGTGTCGCAATTTTTTGTAACTAATCTTGTAGTTTGGCTTTTTCAAATAACGAATCATAATGATATGTTAAGATCTGTTCGATAAGTAAACGGGAGTGAGATAATAGAGAGACGAACGATAATGACTTGCTTACCAAATATTTGTGATGCGCCGCGGTGGAGACGAGCTCAGCGAGTCGGTACGAGGTGCCGACCTCGTTCGGCAGCCGCACGCACACCATCGATTTCGTTTTTATCTTAAATCATCGACTCTTCTTAATTTTTAAGTTTCAACAAAAAGCCTCTCAAATACAAGTAAATTTTCGTCGTTTGGCTGAGCGCATTTTCTACTACAAATATCATTTGAATGATCTTATTAACCCTGAACGGTGTCAAGAATTGTTGCAAAGTGTAGAAAGTGTTTCGTTCTTATTTTATGCTTCAAGGATTTGTATCCCAAAATGGTAGGATCTTGAAGCATTATGTAAACATTGTACGAGTTATGAAGTATCACACTCTGTTTTATTTTACAAAAATAACCGCTTACATTCGAAGGATGCGGTGCCTGATCGGCAATGATGGCGTTGAGGTTTGGCTCGTTCAAGACGTCCTCGACGAGGCGTTCTGCACTGTCGTCCAGCTGGACTAGAATGGCATTCGCTGAAATTCAAATCATGTGAAAATCGTATAAAAAGACGATAACTTTAGCCTTGTATTTAATGCTAATAGCCAGGCCTAAGCCGACTTTCAGCCGATACGAAAAATTATAAGGGAGGAGATCCGCACATATTAATTTTTCTATAGAAAGTTGCTGCTTGATGCATAGGGGATCGCAATAAGACTTCTGCAGAATATTTTGCCTTAAGGAGGCTTGCACGAAGGATCTGTCTTAAGCCCTGTTTAGGTATGCTAATAGCTGGTACCATCTTAACCCAGCGTTAATTCAAATGACTAGTAAATAAGTATGATTGATACTGATACCTGGTTGTACTGCTTTGATTTGACCCGGTTGATAGAGCGCCCCACCGACGGCGATCGACTGCATGACCCGAACGAGAACCCGTGCGCCTACCCAATCGGCCAGCGATACCAGAGAGGAAGGGTCTGCGTCACCTAAAGTTCAGAATTTATGGGCTCATCATCTAAAGAAGTTATCTACGATCGTCGTCAAAGCAAGAGAGGATCATGTTGAAAGACAGATGAAGCCATATGATTTGTTGGGCTCGTTGGAGCATATCAAGATGCTCAGATAGGGTTGAAAGATTGGAGTTCATATTGAAAGTGCTCATACAATAATCTTTAAGGGAGAATAGAACAAGAGATACAAGAAGTTCTCCTTTACCTATAGGCGACTCGGTAGGTAGACTGCTGAATGACGAGGATCGCAGTGACTCGCTTAGAAGAAGGGACGACGGAAATCGGAATGCGCCGATCGGACCTGCTGGCGTGGTTACTTCTGAAAGAAGACAGATCGTGCTTACATAGATTCAAGAAGATTTCCGCATCATTTTCGTCCGTAGACTTTTCACTTTGGAAAGAAACGTTTGCGATCACGCGAGCTCGTGGAAGAAAGATAGGAAGATGAGTATGTGATGAAGCAATGATTGTGTCATAGTAAGTTTTCGGAACGTGCAGTGTTCTGATGAAGAGATTTTAGGAGAACTTTCGTCAGGCGAAAATAAATTCCAAGGGGTAAGTCGCATGAGTCCTGACGATACTTCTCTAGGTCTGGAAGAGGATGATCAAGCAGGACTTACGACTAGAAGTGCCCGGTTGCTGAATGTCATCATCCTGAATGCGGCTGGTCTGCGGAAAGAAGTGCGGCCGAATGACGGTCGTCGAGGCGGATGACGTGCTGCCGCTGCTAGGTGTCTGCAACGATTGTACTGATTGCGATTGAGATTGGGTCGTCGAATCCGCAGTCTGCAAATATTTCAAGCTATGCTTCAAACTAATCCATGGAAGGATTATGGACTCTTTTTTCAATTCGTGGTAAGCACTCGATCTCCAATTCATTAGTAAACAATGTTGATGCTTCAAAAAATCCTCTGAGAAGATAATGAATTCAACCTTTGATTGGTTGCTTGAACCGGCTCTTACAAACTATGCAATTTAATAAGTTGATAAGAGATGATAAAGTTAACCGCATAAAATAATTCATGAAATTAGAAGATATGTTTCACAAAGTTAATGGAATGAACAGCAACATTTCTATTTGATCTTAATGACGTCTCGAAATCACTAAAAATTTTAATAAAATCAACCTGCTGCGGCGAGTCTTCTTCGTTTTCCATCTAAAGATTCCAGCAAACAATTGGGTCGCCTGAAATCTGTTTTGAATCCCTTTTTATTCAAATAATCCTGGCAACTCCCGACGTTTGTGGCAGATTTTGAGCCACCATCCAGGGAGTTTGCCGACAATTTCGAAGCACTACGAGTGTGATGTCGTACCTGCGATCTTGGAGGCATGAGACGACACGGTGTTTGCCTGCGCGCGTCACGTGAAGCACCGATCGGCCGTAGATCGCATTCAAATCATCTTCCCTAGGGCCCAGAAATGCCTCCAAACGGCCTGCAAGAAAACCCTCGTAAAAATTTAGTTCAAAGTGTCAAATTCAAGTTCCATTGAACGGGGCCTAATCCACATGATAACTTCTCCAAATTGACAATTTTGACCGAATTTTTATCTTTAAGCAGGAAGAAATTACGGTAAGGTTATAAATTTGCACTTTTATGCCCAACTGCACAAGTCTTGTTGAAACGTTTGCAAAAGGCTCCAATCGATAATTTGAGCATTCGCGAAAAGAATGTAACGATAGTGCGCGATAATGAGTGCTTCCAAAGTGAGCAAATTTCATCGTCAGACTCGAGTCTCTTATATAATTCGCCAACTCAGCATAATTATCATCATTTGTACAATTCACCAGTTATTTTTCTTTGTACTACAGTCCCTAGCTCTAAAGCCTGGTGAATTCTACAATTGGCGATCATAGTGAACTGGTGAATTATACAGAAATCTCCTAACTAGAGTCTTGTTGGAGAAGTTAAAAGGGCAAGGCCCACGCCCATTTTAACGAACGCGATGCTATTTTTGGTCGAGCGATTATTGATCGACGAAAAATGTTCGTGAAGCGACGCGAAAAACACGAAATGCGAGAAAAATGGAGTGAAAACATGAAAAATGTAAGATGTACACGAGTGTACGGTAGACGATTCAAAGAAAATTTCTAAGAAGTAAGAAAACGAATTTCATTAAGTTTAAAAAATACGCTTCAAAAGATGCTATAAGAAGACATGATTTGTTGATACCAGTTAATGATAGTCTAGGGCGAAATGATTAAAAAAAAATTATCAAGTGAATATTCAGTTCTGCATGTTAACAGGGCAAGAAAAGTTAAATTAAAAAAAAAAAGATTTGTGTTCGAAAGAAAAGAACATGAACATGAAATTTTATATCAGTTCAACTGTGATAAAAGGTTGAAATAATCAAATTGACAAAATTCGGATAATCAATATATTCAATTCGGTTAGTTCCCCTTAACTCCTCACTCATTATTGGGCGTTCCCTTTCTTACACGCATTGATTCTTGATAACCCAGTAAATGGACGGGTTTATTAAGTGACGATTTTTGGCAACGGCGTGCGAAAAATCACTTCTACATCGTCGTTTTTGCGTGATAAAAATACACCTGAACTGACTAAGAGTGGAACCTGATTTTTACGCGGAATATATGAAAATTCGAGAATCGACGGGGATGCGTGACGAAATTTTAGGACGACATAAATTAACGGAAGTTTTGGTTGTGTATTGCGAAATGTTACCAGAATCAATATTCTAGCGGTAGTTAGATTTTAAAACTCATAATCCCATAGCCAATATTCGAACAAATCCAGAAAAAGTCTATGAAATATTTTTAAACATATCGGAATAAGTTGAATCGAAATCGAAAACAATAATTACCTTCATTTCAATATTTTTCAACCTATTTTGAATACAACCTACAAAATTTAGCATTACTTTAAAAATGCCATGTAAAGAAATTTCTTATCGCTAAAATTGCTGTTTTAGGTTCCTTAGGCTACATGTCTTTGCATTGCTCAATTCTGACTTCTCATTTCTCGAAGCTTGTTTTCACATTTTTCATTCGTCCATTCGATTACAAACTTCTTGCTCTCTCAATGGTGTGCTACGTCGCGAAAAGAAAAAAATAATGCTAGTATTTCAGATAAATTAAGTTCGACAAGTTTAGAATATTAACCTTAAGAAACAATTTAACTCTTTTATATTTGCTTAAGGGATTTACAACAACTAATAGATGAATTGTGAATAATTTATAATAGATCAAGAAATTTCTTAAAACAGATGAAATTCAACTAGTTTAGATAAGTGCCCAAATAATGTAAACCTCCGAAAATTCTCTGAAAATATTCCAAAAATTGAGATCTATTACTTTTAAGCTAAAGGAAAATAAATATTTTAAAAAATATTCAAATATTTTAAAAACCGAATTTTACTAGTCCAGTCCCCGATTTTTGTCGTAGGAAAAAACGCATGCCAAAAGAACCAGAGAAAAACTCGGCGCGCAGTGACTAATGAAGAAAAATTGACGAACAGTGCAGCAACATAAAAGGGAAAAATCAAAATTTCTATGCACAACAATGCAAAAAATGAAATCACACACACACACACGGCACAAAACGAGGCAAAATACGAAGAAATCGAGGAAAAATACAAGAATGGTAGCGATTGTGAAAATGCGCGCGTGAAAAGGCAACATGTGGGGATGAAAAACTTTGCATCAAAGAAATTTAGAAAAAATGTAAAAATTTGAGGAAATTCACAAGCTAACGCATTGTCGAATTACCGAAAGAAAACATAAAAGCCAGATTCTTTGAAACCAAAAAAAAATAATGGAAATGATAATCCTTGTATTATGAAAAAATCGAATTTTCTGAATTCAAAGAAAAGGGGCATGGGAATAGCTGAAAGGCAAAAAATTCTAAAGTTAAATTCCCATGAAACCTAAAAAATTCATAAAAAATAATTCTAGCTCGGTTCCACCTAGCTACGTATAATCGTTCTACACAATTCACCTAGAATAGTCCAATGCTATCCCGTTCGAATAAAGGGTCGTTACTATATGCAACCCCGAGAGTTTTATGAGTTATGAGTTTCGCAGCAGTTGAACCGTTGAATGAAAGTCCGCGTATCACTAATCACCAGCGCTGAATAATAGGTCGGACAAAAAAGGTTGGAACAATTCGATCAGAATCTGCCAATTTATCAGTACTTTGCTCGAAATGAGTAGTTGGTTATCGAGGATGAAAGGAAAAATGAAATAATCTACCAGAGAAAAGTACTCCTAAGACTAAATGGATCTGTATTGATGGTTATATATTTTATTATTTTATACTGATCATAAAAAGGTGTTAGAAAAATCCTATTTGTGGTAACAATTTAAAAGAAAGTGAATTTTCCGCAATGCACACATTTCCCCAGCTCATTGAGCGTCGATTAGTAGTCGAGTTGTGCCGCGTTTACGCAATATATCCACACTATTGGAAAACGGCTGAATAAAATAGGCCAGCAGCACACTTGAATCAAATGATTCAATTTCACGCTAATTTACCTGTTAGCACCTCGATTATGATAACCACATCGGGAGTTCATTCATCCAATTTTCAGATACGGCAATTTGATATGCAATCTGGGTTTCCATACCTATGCTTAATCGTAGGGCAAGAAATTTCCCCGAGTGATTCAGTTCAAAATGCCAAAAGTTGAAACGAAATTCCGAGAATCATTATGAAGATTTGATAGCGAATATTTAATTTCCAAGCTTTCAAAGCCGGAGGTCAAAAAGGAAACTTTTAATAGGAAAATCGCGAAAATAGTTGTACCTTTGCAAAAATTCGAGTTCTTTTTCTTTTCTGTAAAATAACTCATTTCTATTGTTAGCTCAGCGCACGATCTAAAAATTTATGAACTAACCGGAGTGGATAAGTTTAGCTCTGTGTCAACTAGATCAGAACATATCCAGGTCTTTTGCAAGTGGTTATCGAAAATGATATGCCAACCAGTTTTTCCTGGCTATCTCTAACCATCGGCCGAGTCACCATACGTCGTTCGACGCTCTCGACTCGTCTATCTGTACTGCTGTATCTCGGGTGTGTTTTCATCTCTCCTCCCGCGCGCCTCTGTAAACTGCGTAGTGGGAGGAAACAGAAAAAGCAGTTTACAAATGTCGCAAAATCTCCATCAAATCGAAAATGCATTCCGAACATTTTTACGACATGAATGAAATGTGACGCAATTTTCGAATCAGAGATAAAATGATATTAAAATCGATATTTGACCTTTCAAAAATCTCAATATCAAATTGATCCAGATTTCTTATCAAATTTGCAAATTTGAGTAGCTGTGATTATCTTAAAACAATCCCATAGTGATATCATAATGGAGTCATAAAATTGATTAGATGTTTTAAAAAATTCTGCAATAATTTGATAGTTTCGATATCAATGTTTTTCGAAAAAGCTGCATGAAATCAAACGTTAAAATTGAATACTCTACGTTTCTGGCCTTACACTCTGACATCTCACGACGCTAGTCATTTCCGTTACCTAACTCTTCCTACTCGCGAAGACTGTTCACACATCGTTACGTAACGGACATTTATGCGGTATTAAAAATGCGGTGTATTGATAAAGAAGAGAAGGGCAAAGGGAAAAATTGCAAAACTATTTGAGATATCGAGAAAGAGCGCAAAGAATTGATTAATTATCAATTAGCTAAAAGTCGAAAAATCAGAGTTGAGTTGGAATTAATTTGACTTCAATAAATTGAAAATAAAAACCCGGGTGGTTAATGCCATCATTATATCAGTAAAAATTTAAAACGTCAATTTTTGAAAGAGTAAATCAAATTGAATTTATAGAATCCAAATCTCCAAATATACGCTCGGTTTTGATTGACTTACGTCTCGCACATGGCAAAGGCCGAGTTGGTTGATCCTCGCTTTCACGCAGTTTGCAAATCAAACAAACCGAACAACGACCGGGGCGAGACGTGTACTGCCCACAAAAAACAGGCAAAAGCTGCACAGCGCGCCATTTTTGCCATTTTGGGCAGCTTTTATTTTTATTTCGTCAACCCCGCAAAACTGCACAATTCACTCTAAAAGAGGGACATAAAAATGCGTGAACTATGCCGATAGAATTGTTGTGAAATATTGAATAGTCGAAAAATCAATCTTGAGGTAGAACACGTTGCTACATTTTGAAAGATTTGAGCAGGAATTATCGTGAGTGTCAGAGGCACACGAACTTCTATTGTTGAAAAAAGGTTTTCAACCTCAAAATTATGTTAGTTTCAAAAATTTAGCTGATAAATCAAGAAACTCGTGGAATCTTTAAATAGCCTAAATTTCGATGAACTTCAAAATGTAGTACGAATTTTTAAGGTAGATTCTCTAATCGATATAAAATTGACGATAATAAGACGATTGCCTGAAACATAAGTGAGTAACTGCGAAAACACATTCTCAAAAACGCGAAAATCAATATTTTCCTCGGAAAAGTGCGAGAACACGAGAACTCCTATGAATGCGCGAAGTGCGATAAGCGTTACAGTAATCACGAGTAATTATGAGACAAAGGGGAACTAATGCGCATTTTTCTCCCTATCAATACATCATTCGTTGTCATGGGACTTTCTTTTCAACATTTCCTAAAAATACGCGGCGGAATTGCAGAAAAATCAAGATACATCCAAGAATTGCTAAATTTACAATGTGAATATTAAAGAGCTGGAAAAGGGGAGGAGTCCTCAGACCACGCCAATTTTTAGCTAAAATCATAGGTTTTTCATCAATGAGAAATTAAGAATACTTTTTCTTCAAACAATACTGATGACACGTAAATATTCTTTGTATAAAACTACTTATAGAAAAGTGAAACATGAATTTTTCTCAATAAAGCATTTTCAAGAATAACTGAGATAAATGAATCTCATAGTAAAATCAAAATATAAAGGCGTATTCAAGGAAGATTTCAATTAGGGCATTTTCTAGTAAGACTCAAGTATAGGCGTTTTCTCACAAGATGAACTACTTTCTCGAGTAATCAGTTGGGAGTCACGGGACTATTGACTGCTTGAGTCGCCCCTAGGCCCTTCCATTGCCTGTCGCTTACGTTCTTTACAACCATTCCATATTCTCGGGTTCTCGGGAAAATGGGCAACGTTGCTAATTCACTCTCGCAAGCAAGCCTTGCCCGAGTGATAACAGATGTTCATTTTCCAGATTACACACATATTTCGGGTGAAAGTCAATGCATTATCGAACTGACTCGTATGTAAACATTGCATTTGGTCAACGCGCGGTGTGACTTGAAAAATTATCACCGACTTCTGAAAAATCTATCCCCTTGCAGCTGCCACCCTCTTTTCTGGCAAATAGCGAGAGGAAACTAGAATAAAAGGGGGTAATAATTACAAGATGTCAAACTTTGTAATAAAATATGTTCTGAATTATTCCAAATCAAGATCCAAAATTGCTGTTATTATTATTGTTGAAATGCGTTCACTCTATATAATATCTTAAAAAATCCGAAAAAAACCATGCGCTTCAATTGCAATTTCATAAAATTAAAGCTCCGCCCCTTATCACCAAATCCATAGGAAATCGATAAATAGTGATGTAATCTTTCTCCATTTTGCAATCACGCTTATCACTGATTTTTCCCTTCTGCTAGAGCACACTCTCGCACGTGGTATTCTCTCATTTTTCGTTTATCATTAATTTTATCAGTGACTATCAGTGAACGCGATCCTCAAGTGCCCGGAAAAATGCACTCTTTTCGCGTTGTGTAGTAAAATCTCCATCTTTTCCACTGCGATATTTCGTATTTGCAACTATTCAGCGCGTTTTTTCGATTACATGTATTACAGATAACGCGTAAACGCTTAGCGGTAAATTCTGCATGTCTTCTTCCTTTTCTCGCATTTTTAATTTTATTTCTAGGGAAATTTGGAATGCAACGCCTGGCAGATCATCGTAAAATGCCGAAATTTGCTGATAAGGCGGGAAAAATGAATAGATGAATGAAAGATAGTAGGGAGAAAAGATAGAGCGTCCGAGAATTACGCGTAACAATTCGCATTACGTAGCGGTAAATAAAATCGCTGATAGATGATAAGCAAAAGGCAGTCAAATTGTCGCTCGAAATGCCAGAGTGTTTGTGCAACCAAACGCTAGAAAAATGGCAAAGAGAATAAATGATACATTGTAAGCATTTTTCTAGGAATTCTTGCACTATTACGGATTTTTGATGACTTACGCTACTTACAAACCCAAAAGTATTTTTAGATTGATAAATTTCTTAAATTAGATTTTCCAAAACTTATTTGAAAAAATAAAATAACTACTCAGTCCATCCAAAAAAGGCAAATCAAATATATTTCAATAATAATAACCCCCTAAAATTTTCTGACACATACAATAAGATAATGTTCAATTTTTAAAGGAAAAAGAAGCCAAAACACTAGCATCGTATTTCTGTTGAAACTTACATTAACTTTTGTGATTTCAGAAACCTGTAAAAAAGCAATTTTAAAATGAAACCAATGAAGAAAATTTTCAACTTTCAAAAGGATAAAAATCCTGTAGTAAAAATTGTTATATCCACCCACTTACGATCATTTTATGTTAATTTCAACAATAAACCATAAAGTCAGATAATTTATCCAGGCCAAATCATGTTAATCTGGCTATTTAATAAACCCAACTACTACGTCAAAACTCAAGATACTTCCTGAAGCCTTTTTCGAAATCCACGCTTTATTTTCAATGCCTAATTGCTTGAAATTTTGATCATGTGATTAGAAAGTGTAGGAAATTCCGAATGCAGGTTCTTTTTATCAGGATTTGAATAAGTCAGCGTAGAATTGGGGGATTTAGAATTTGGCACCAAGGGTTTCCCTGGTTGAAATTAAAACCACCAGTGTTTTCCCCAGGCTTCATAATAATCAGATCCTGATAAGCCTAACAATAAGACATAATAAATATGTAAGCTTTGAAGAAGCCTGCCAAAATATGACTTATTTGAAAAAGATCTGCAGAATAATTTGTTTTAATCTTTCAGATGAATGGGAAAGATGTAGACTACCTAGATTCAATACTAATAAATAAAACTGATAGTTACCGGAATAACGTTCGAAATATTATGGATGGCATCAATTTGACTAGAACGTGAGCTTTTATAATGTCCTCTACGTAGCTTAACAGTTTTTCAATTTCATTCTCAGAACAATAAAAAGTACAGGAACTAATCGGAAACTATCCCACCGCGTGTTTTGATGGAAATATGAAAACTTGTCTGTGTATTTCCGCAATGCACTGTTTCAAAGCCTCATAATTTGCGTGCATTTATGACTACGATATGGCGGAATGTTCTTCTCAATGATAAAGAGTACCCTATCAAAAGCGACTGATATCTCAAAAGTTCATTCTTCTCCGGAAATTCAAGTTTAATGAAGATATTCCGGCTCAAAATTGTCTTGTCGTAGAGGGAATCGGGTAAAAAGCAGGAAATTTGCGGAAATTTTACCTTGATGTATTATCTATGAGCCATCAGAGTGTAAAATACATGACTTTTCATAAATTTCGAAGAACGATTACTAACTTTGTTACAGTAATTACCTTAAAAATAGAAAAAAATCAAGAAATTCCTTATTTTATACAATAAATAATAAAAAAAAACGATAATGATACTATTTTCAGCGTACTTTAAGTTAATAACGTTGGATTGCAATATAAAAAGACGTGGTTTTCTCGTGAAAGTGAGTGATAAAATGCAGCGCGTTTTTTGATTCTCGTGAAGCGATGCCCCCGAAGGAAGGCAAATGAATAAGAAAGTAGACGAAGGCGATTGGCGTAATGCACGAGAGGATACAGGAGAGAGAGAAAGATGAAAACTCGGTTCGGGTACGACAAAGAATATTTGGAGCGGGAGAGAAAGTGGAATCTTGACTGGGATACAGAACATGAAGAGTTGTGAGTAAATATGAATGAGCACGAACGATGGTAGCTATGAATTCGAAATGATGAGTGGACGAAATCAATGAGCGAAGGGACATTTTTTTGACGTTTGATGAAAATATGACTCAACAACATACCGGCATATAGATTCAAGGAAGAGGACAATATTCTGACCGAGATCGCAATTGTAAAAGTAATTATCTTTCAGGTAAGTTTCACGAACTTTCAAGATGATTTCAATAGCACGAAGAGTAATATCATAAGAGCATAGAAATCTAAATTATCGAAATTATCTCAAATGCCTTACAAACTAAATTCACGTCCTTTTATACTCCCTTTTGTCTAAAGGTCATACGATTTCTTGTACTCCTTCAACCTCCACACACACGGTTTTTGGCGTATCGTAAAACCGTGCGACATTTGCAGAATTCATTTTTTGCCTCGCCCCATTTCTGGGAATCTCCGTGTGTATGTAGCATCATTGCATAGGCGTTCTCACGCTAGATCCGAAAAAAATAGTCGCAACTTTCTTCGAGTCGAAAGTCGAAACATGTCACCGTATCTATCGATTCGTTCGTTTTTCCCGCCACTTTTTCTTTCTCCCCCTTTTCTCCGTACTATTTTTACGCATCTCTTCTTTTCGTCTCTCAAAAATTCATGATATTTTCCCGTCTTTACTCGTGTTTTACACGATGCTCACGCGAACGCGCATGTGTCAAAGTTAACGAAGTTTCAGGGGAAGGAGCTAGATAGATGGGAAATAGAACTAGAAGTTGACAGGGAAAGTGAAGTCAGAAATGAAGAAAAAGTGAGAGAAATTGAGAGAAAAAATCGCGCAAAAACGACTGGCAGCTGAGACTAAATTGCGCACGAAAAGTTCACTTTTTGCGTGACGAGAGAGCACGTAAAACTAGGTATCGGAAAAGAAAGAGATATTGAAAATGAGTATGAAATATATCGGCTCAGGTAAGAGGTCAAACAACGATGATGTTGAAGTTACGAAATAATCACCATCTTCATTCTAAAGATGAACAATTTTTTCTGAAAACTGATAACTCGAAAAAAGAATTTCAATGTGAGAATTTATCAAATGAAAATAAAAATAAAAAATTAGAATATTTTTACCAAAAATATAATTCAAATTCGATAGCAAATTATTCGTATTCTGATCGCTAAAATTTCCACTATATTTTAAGATTCGTGCTAATAATAATAGTAGTAGAACACTTTCCCCAATTTTATCCTATCTCAATATTTGTTCACATGAGTTTAGAAGCTCCCTCTTTGCGTGTACACCGTAATGCCACCCTTTCAAACCGATAATTAGCATAAGCGACCGAACAGCACGAAGATGAGCATTATTACGATACGAAATAAGATAAAATCACATAGGCACTCGTGATATATAACTATGCTCAAGCAACTATAATTAGAAGGTGAAATTTAGAAGTTTAAGGGATTGCTCGCGAAATTTTATGATAAAACGTCGAAAATTTCAAATTTTACTACGAATTTAAGAAAACCCACTACAAATTCTCTTGTTCATCAATTTCTAAAAACTATTTTCGACATGATGATAATTAAAAAAAAACATTGCTACAAGACACATACAACCAATATTAAAAATATTGATGACGATCCTGGTTTCAAATTTTTAAAGCCTATTTAAAAAAAAAAGAATATTTTCGAAATTTTCAGGTCAAAAATGAATGATCTAAGATGTTTCAAAGAAGAAATTGAGCTGTTCCTCCCAAACCGATGCAACGATTTAGTAATCACAAATTGGTTTGCTAGTTTGCATAATTTGGCATGCCGAAGTTGGCCGAATTTGAGCGAACACTCCCCATGCTCGGAAAAAAACGATCCACGATAATCGAATTTGGGAAGTGAAATGGGGAAAAAGTTTAGACAAGATGAAACTAGAGGAAAGTTAGTTGAATTTTAATAAAACCTAATTCAATACCAAACGCAGCGCTGAAGTAAAGGTAAAATGATCTGCTGCAAATTTGAAATGTATATGCTTTAGAAACACATGTTGAAACTATGGGAAAATTTTAATTGTGGCATAGATAACACACGATAGGAGAGAATAACACACGTGATAAGTATTGATAAAATTGTAAAACCTATGTGATCCGAGTAGATATCAGATTGAAAATTGTGAGTAATGAGGCATGACGATATCAATAAAGACCATTTCAATACGAGGTTTACGCCGATCTATGTATCGGAACAATTAGAAAACTTCATGAGAACCCTCCAAAATTTAACACCAAATTGTTTGTCCAGAAATTACATATCCAGTCCATTACGATGCGTGTAAATAGTTAAATCGTCCGTATAGAGAATCAAAAATGCCTGTTTCTCTTATTTTCACTCATCTCTATTCCATTTCCTTCTCTCTTGTGTCGTGCGATTGTCTATTTTTGTGCATTGCACAGATGCGCGCACATAACATTTTTACACTTCGTACGTCCATAATCCCAGCCAATTATCTCGCAAACTACTATAAATGCACTCCTATCACGCGGGCATGAAAAATAGGGAATAGTGTTCCGATCGAAAACGAAAATGAATCTCTACTCTCGTTGAGATGAGATGGATAAGTTTCAAATTAAACGATATCATTTTTTGCAACCTGGAGACCTCAAATCCTCATGCCATGCGAAATAGTGTGAGGAAAGGATCGTTTTCCCTACCATCCCTCATCTTATTTCGCATGGCTTGAGGCTTCCAAATAGCCCTATTTGTTTGATATGAAGAAAGCTTATGCTTCGAACTACAAAATATGCTCAAAAATAGCTCCATTTTAGGATGGTAGATAATTCATTTTTCGAACAAATAAAAGAGATTCGAGTTTAGAGTTTAGTCGATGACTACGCATAAAGACGTTGTTGCGTTCGAAAATTACATCCTATCAAACACTGAAATCTCAAGCTCTAGACAATCTAAAAGTAAACATTTGTTCACTTACTGTAGAAACATCACCTAAAATACTATATAAAAAACACCTACGCTCAGGGAAGTTCTCAACACATATATTGCTTTTCAGAGCAGAGTCTTGATAGAGGTTGAACTTACTATTAGATGATGCTGCTTCTGGCATGAATTTGGCAGAGAAGTCAGAAAATCGCGAAGTATCATTCAATTTTGAAAGAAAAAGAAAAAGATCACCGAATCTCTCTAAATGGAATGCACTCTTGTGGCATGTCAATTGCACGGAGCATAGAAGGGAAGAGAAAGATGCAAAAACGACTGCGATACAACATTCACGCTCTCGCACTCACGACAAATTTCCCTGGCTTTATCGCGCCCATTTCTCCAGCTCTCCAAGATAAAGTATACTATTTCTCCTAATATAGAAAGATAAACTCGGGTTCTCAGGTTGTGACATGCAGCGATAGAGCTTTAATAAATTTGTGGGTGAGGATATCCGAATTTCCAACGTCAAACGGAATTTGAAAAGTTTGGAAGCGAATTTACAATTATTTGAGAAAAATGATGCTTTACAGCAAGATTGGTGAAAAAGGAGATGTTTCACGAAATTTCAAATGCCAGTAGATTTCAAAAAATAATTACTGATGTTTGATTATCATATCAAGTTAACGTTCAAAACCAACAGCATACCAGTGAATAATCAATCGTCAGAATCCGGTGATAGGCTAAATGTAGCATATTCAAATTACCCTCAAAGGTATCACAAAACTACGAGTTTTCTAAAAATGGCTCTGAAATGAGGTGGTTAGTTTCTTTCCTTCCTCATTTTTGCCTCGACATCACCCTTGACTCAAACCCTCAATGAAGTTCGCACTCTCGGGTTTGATTGCCTGTGTGCTATCAGATGAACTCTCGAAACGGGGATGTTAGATTTTGTTCCAACGAGTTTTTCGAAGAGTACGTTTTTATCGAAGGGCGAAATAGAAGGTTCAAAGCATGGTAAAGAAGAGATGCACGAAGAGTTTTTTTCAGCGTTTTCTCCTAGAGTACATTTTATATCAAATTTAAAAGTTTAGGACTCATAATATGCTGTTAAACAAAAGTTAAAGGACTTTTCTAAAGTTTACTTTATTCTCAGTGGCTAAAATAATGGTGTTCTCAAGAAGAGATTCAAGGGACCCTATGACGACGATTTTCTTTGAAATACTCATGATCAAAATACGAAACTAGGATATAGGATGAATCAGATTTGAACTCAAATTTCCCTCAGAAAAAATCTCGAGTTTATTCCGACGGCCTTTTTCGGAGTACGCTTTATCTCTGGACGAGAAATTTCCGCTTCAAAATTCGAGTGAGACAGCAGTGTTATCTCGGAGGCGTCAAAAGTAGGAAAAAATGGGAGGCGAACAAGCGAA
The DNA here is from genome assembly GCA_964036155.1 of Diploscapter coronatus. Taxonomy (NCBI): domain Eukaryota; kingdom Metazoa; phylum Nematoda; class Chromadorea; order Rhabditida; family Rhabditidae; genus Diploscapter; species Diploscapter coronatus. The sequence continues at coordinate 2,496,009 of OZ038423.1, forward strand.
CGATGGGCAGAAAATAGGCCGAAAAGTTGCATTTGTCCCTGGGGATGCAGCACAACTTATATGTCGTAAGATATGTCAACCCTTCTAGGGAAAGTCCCCAGGATTTGTAAAAAAAAAAACGCCTAAACTAAACTTTACGAGAATTCAAGGGTCCCTTAGAATATCTTGCGAAATTTCAAATATGTCGTAAAATGTGTTCACCCTTTTGAAGAAAGTCGCAAGAATTTGCAGAAAAACGCCTAAACTTTATGAGAATTGGGCCTTTTGTAGTATTCGCTCGATTTTTGAGAAATAGTACGAAGAAAAGACAAAATCGAGCGAGTACCACAAAAGAGTGAGGGCGAATACTACAATAGGCCCGAGAATTTTGAGGGTTTTGTCAAAATTGCCATGAATTTTCTTGCATAATTCTGAATATGTTAATTTTTGAGAAGAAGAAGGCGCAAGAAAATGAAAATATGGATTGCTTCGTCTCACAGGATTGTAGAAATTAACAATATTGTAACACTACAAAATGCTGAAACTTATTTTATATCTAGCATCGAATTACATAACGAAATTAGACGATAGCCATAAGTTCGATATTTGTTCAAGTGTGACCTCATATGTTCAATTTTGATAATTTTCATAAAATATAGTGCAAATTGACACAAAATACCTATGAGTAAATACACAATAGTCTTCGCAAATTTTGGAGCATACTAATCGAGTTTGGAAATAGCCGTTCAAAAATTGTTGGGTTTGGTTGGAAAGGTAAATGTATGTGTGAGACAAAGTATATACAAGAATGGAAACTCGGTGCGAGTATGGACCGTTTCAATTTTTTCGGCCAGGCACATATTGTCTTCTCTTTACGGCAAAAAAAATCCTTCGCTCTCCATTTTCGGCGCGCTATTTCTCTCGAAGAATAAAGAAATTGCATGAAGATATTGAAGTGCGAAGAGATTTTTCTGCCGTTAGAAAAAGATGCAGTGAGCGGGCACACACGGTTTTACAAACGCCTAGCCAAATAACGCATGACGGGAAAATTGGTAACAAAACACGAATTTCTCAATGGAAGACAAAAATTGATGATTAGAATCTATAACTCTTGCCTAACTCGAGGCATAAAATCAGCAGTGGAACGGGTACGAGAAAAGCGCGTGTGTGCGATATCACCGTATAATAAAAGTGATATGAAAAAGCTAATTTGGTCATTGGAAATTCCTATTTGCTCTAGAACGCTAGCTAAATTGAGAGATTCTCGAGTTTCCAGAGTCAAATTATAATTTTCGAAGCCAATCGATGATTAGAATCTAGAAGTTAATGGAAGAATAAAAATTAGTGTTACTGGAACAGCGAGTAAAAATGCTATGAATTATAGGCGGTTCCCGAAAAATGGATAGCACTCGAATGATAACGTAAATCAGTGTGAGAGTACAAAATAGGAAATAGTTCAAGGAAGATCTTAATTGATTTAGTTGGACCTTAATAAGTTCTAACTTAGCTGCGCGCGCTATCAATGCTGCAATAGCAAATAATAAATTTGTCGATCATTTGAAATTTCACGAAACTTATGCTCAAATAATTGGTGACATTTCGAAAACTTTTAGATTCAGTTTTAGCTACAAAAATAGGTTTCAAATTGAGGCAAGTGAAATTGAACGAAAATGACTCTAATTATTCATTCACACTTGTTAGTAAAATTCACAACCTCACGGCTCCTAAAATATTTAAAGCTTCCTGTTTATCATCTTAGTCATGACGCTAACGCTCGTGCGTGAGGTCATGAAACTTTAAGCACGAATTCCAAGCCTGAATGCTAAACCTAAAACTAGCAAATGTAACACTAGAGCTGTGGAACGCACACGAGAGAGGAATGACTTCTAAAATATGCGCTTGAAGTAAACGAATAGCAGAAGATATCGATGGTAATGAGAGCAGAAATTATCATTGGAACGGAGAAAAACAAGCATATCATCAGAGTGAGATGATTTTTCATTAAGTGGTTATTTTAGCATATCTGTTTGAAATATAATTCTCAATGAAGAGCAAATTGGTTGCTTGAAAGAAATGATAAATTATTAGCTAAGGAAGCAGAATGAGGAATTAACTTAAAGGTTTAGCTAAATAATTATGAAATAGCTTGAAACAATCAAATTGAAAATTACTATTTGAAAAATGAAAAATCGGATTTTTTTCTTATTCCACGAATGAAACCTGATGCCCGACATGTCGCACGTAAAGTGTGAATTTACTACGGCGAAAAATAGGAACACATCCAAAGAAAACTGATCCCCAAAATAGTGAGCCGCTCAAAAATTCAAAAAGAAAATACCTTGACGCCGATCAAACCAAACTATAAAATTGATGATCAAGGAAATTTGATTTCATCATCCTCGAAATTTACTAGGGTTTCAGGTTAACTCGTGAACATGATACTCATAAGTAGGGACTTTAAAGAAACGGGAAGAAGAATGCTTGAAAATAGATGTTCAAAGAAGTCCAGGCCTAGAGAGGACGATCGTCAGAAATCCCTTGCGGCCTACCGTCAGTATATTTTCTTAACAAATTTCTCTCTTTAACCTGTAATTAGCCAAAATTTCTACCATCGCGACCTGGTGTCATAACTATGAGTTCTTAAATGCAACCTATCCCCTGTAGTTTATTTTCGTTTGACGAAAGTGTTCCCTAGATTTGAAGAAGTCACTCAGACTTGAAACATTATAAATTGCATTGTGCTTACGGTTTACAAATTTCCTCCTGAACTTAACAAATTTTTAGTGTTGGCTTAGCTTCATCTTCAGATAATATTAAGCTTTAAATTTCATGAAAATAGAGCATAGTTAGAAAACAATCGAGGAAGCGATGATTTTTGTGAAGTTCGGGTTTTGGGTTAAAGGGGATGGAGTTCGCCCCTTTCTTCGCTCTTCCCGAAGCACTGCCACGCAACAGCTGATACGCACACACACACACATATATATATACAAATAGAACGGAGAACAGACGCAGAGAAACGCAAAATAGTTGTAGGGAAAGAGGGAGGAAATGCACAAAATAGTCGTCAAAAGAAATGAAGGGGTGCAAAAAATATCATGAAATATTGAGGTTAAGCCACAGAGAAACATGAAATAGCTGTATAAAAAGACTAAAAGATACGAAAATAGTAATGGAAAAATCAAAATAATGCACCAAATTAATCGAAAAGAATTACAGAAACACGCGAAATAGTCGTGAAACGAGAGGAACAGAGAAGAAAACAAATGAAATGAGCAAAGCATTATTCCCAGAGTCATTGAAATGGACGAGGCTAGAAAGGCAGAGAAAGTAGAAAAACGTTCCAGTTCGATCGTTCTTGTGATAGGTCTGATCAAACTGGAAGAGTGGCAGGTTGAATATTCTCCAGAGGACTATGTGGGTTGTCGACGTGACTATACAACAATGCTGATAAATGGGTAATTCGTATTTGACGCGGTGACGAAATCTATCTTTTCCCATACTATCTCACTCAGCTCATATTCCTTTACGTAAACTATAGAACACTTCATTCCATCATTTACTCAAAAAGGTCTCGTCATCTCGTCATTTACAAATTGCCGGCAAATGGTGATGAGCTTGAATAAAATTATCAATACTGCCCAACTCGAAATGATATGCAAGATCAACATTGATATGCTGCAAGAGATTGCTCATTACTTTCATGGATGGCCTGATATTGCTTGCTTTCGGACTCAGCTGTAATCAAAATGCGATAGCCTAGAAAACATCGCCTATCTATCAGCAAGGCGTGAATGCAGGTAGTTTTCCGTAACATCTTTCTATTTTTCCAACTTTAGAAGATCTAGAACCTTAGTGAGCAAACTAGAGTTCGAATGAAATGATAGAACTTCCTATTTTAACAGTAAATCTAATGACCTAGTTAAATTGTATCTCTAAATACGAATCCCGAAATAGTACTAGGGGGTGTGAATGTAGCCGGTTTTCCGTAGTATCTCAATTTTGCAGGAGGGTCTGGAACCGTTGGTAAGCAAACTGGAGTGAGTTTCTCTAAGGGAGCGTGCCCACGAGTGCAGCATTTTGGCTGAATGCTGAAAGAGCTGCCTGCCTGCCTGCCTGACTCTGAACTGTTTCAGGAAAGCAAACAGTTGGGGAGGCAAAGGCTAGGAGAGGACAAAGAAGCAGAGGAACGCGGCAAATCGACAACTTGGCAGAAGAGGGCGAATCGATGTGATGAATGAAATTTCATTGATGGAGGAAAACTAAGGGGAATTATTGCTATTTTGATCGAATCTGAACAATGAGCGTATACTGTTTAAATTTTGAAAGAAATCAACTTGAGATAAGTTTAGGCATATCACAATAGGTTTGGCATAGAAGAGAAATCGATAGTGAGATATGAATGAGACAAACGTTGATTAGGATTTCCAATATTTAGGCTTGAAAATCTAGAGAAATTAATTCAAATAAATGAAGATCAGCCTTGAAAAATCTTGAAAGATATTTGAAGAGCCTGATAAATTGCTATTTTTGATTCATAATTCATGAGATGTTGTAAACTCTGGACTTGAAAAGTAAAATGTTTGTGATTAAATTAAAATAATATCCGAAAATATTCGACTATTTACCACTCCTAGGATGATAGCTAAGTCCCATACCCTAGATCTCTCATTTGAAACGACGATGAAAAAGGTTGAAAACTATCCAAATCACATCCAATAAATCTTCACTCTCATCAACATTAATTTTACGATACCGTAAATCTCGGTCGCCTGTGACAATTAAAATACGAAAATTGGGCCATCTTACCAAGAATAATCACCTCGTAAAGTGATATTATCTACCGTATAAATGAAAAAAGAACTGCAAAATGCCCAATAAATCTCGAGAATAGTATAGTCCGGCCAAACCGCTGGGTGGCAATTGAATGTCGGCAGGGGAAAGACCTGAAAAGAATAGATGAAATCTACGATCAAAGCCCGTAGCGAAAATAGGAAAATCGACAAATACGAATCGATCACGAATATCCGCGTACACAATATTCGAGCACGGGGAAATGCGAAAAGGTAAAACAAATGCAAATATAAATACAAATTTGGAAAGAAATATTTAGAAGATACTTTTTAGTTTTTTTCTGGCTTTACAACTGAGGAGTAAAGCGGATTGTAAGTGTTTTCGAATAAATCGAATTGAGAAATGTTGAAACATACTATCGTACCGCTTTTAGAGTTTCAAAATTTGATTAAAGATAAACAACAGAATTGTGATTTAAATATCTAAAAAAGGCATGGATTGTTTTAATGATCAATTAGATAAAAATCGATGATTTTTGAGATTTACTTGAACGATTTACGTGGGGAATATCAAAATACAAAACGCAGAGACGAAATCGCAGGGGTAAAAAGATGCGAAATCGAAAACGTAAAAGGGGGTTTTGATAGCGGACGCCGGACGGTATCAGAATCAAAGATATCAATCGAGTGTTTCGATCAAAACACAAGACAGTAGATTAATATCACGGCCACTTCCTAGTATGGCGAGGTTCGGACTGATGTCAAAATGGGTGTACCTTCGGAAATTCGAGTGAGTGAGTACTCTCTAGTAAGTTGTCTATGATTTTTATCGATATTTTTAGAATCGCTGCAAAATCAGAAAGAACATGTAATTTAGTAGTCTAGATTTCAATATTTATCAAGAATAGCAAAATTCGATAGTTTTGAGGTGTGTAAATCAAAAATGGTTATGCTCAAATTTGGATAATTTACGGTCAACGATCAACAGATAATAACGATTACATTGAAAATTTTGAAATCCAAAACTCTGAAACCTATGGTAACTTCGACTTATCATGGATAAAGAGCGATATTTTAGAAGTCTTGATTAGTTTTATCGAAAGATAGATAGTCATGCTACTTTTATGAATCAAATTTCAAATTGTGATAAAAATGAAACATATCCAAACTCGGGGACAAGTCAGAGGGCAAAACGCGTGTCGCGTCGTTTTTGTTGTTGGCAGCTAACAACAGCTCATGGCAGAGTCAATTTGAGAGAGTGCAGAGACGCAGAAAAAGGCGAAAACATGAAAATTTGAGAGAAAAAAGAAGCAGAAAGTGAGTTAGAGAGAAAACACCAGAAGAAAATATATGATAGTGTTAGAAAAATAGAAATCAAATGATAGAAGAGTGCAAAGAAGAAGAAACGCTAGAGAACATGAACAATTTAGATAATAAAAGGAGTAAAAAAGTATGGGTGTTAGAGAAACAGAAAATGAGTTAGAGAAAAAATAGTGGAAGAGATAAAATACGAAAGAGCGTGTTCCGTTCTTCCTAGTGGAGACACTCGAGGGGATTATCGACGTGAACGATGTGCCACGAGGAATCGAATCAGGAAAAAATTAGAAGAGTAGAAAGTTATTGCAAAATTACCATAAGACTCGCTCAGACTTAGTTGCAATGCAACGCTCAAAGTAGCATTGGAAATGAAGAGAGCGCAAGAAATGATGCAATCGCGCTCTCTTCATGTCCCATGCTATTTCGAGCGAGTTGCAAGTTGTAATGTAACTAAGTCTGAACGGGCTCTAAGTTTTTTTAAATTAAATTTTTGGAAGTCGCGGAGACGGAAAAATTATTGGCACCATGAAGATTTTTAGGGGACAAATTTTTAAACAGAATAAAATTGGTGAAATCGAAAAATCGAATAAGATTCGAGCAAAAATGTCTGTTTCTGTAAGTGCTTTTTAAATTAGACATTGGAAAACAGCTACAATGATGAGTTAATGATCAATATTAGGAAGATTCTGAGTCCAATAAATTTTGAAACAAACCATCGACATTTGGTAGAGTCCAGAATAACGAAAAAGTGCAAAATTTGTACATATTTATCAGAATAATTTGAACTATTCACGAAGTTTTCTAGCGTATCGCTGACATTGCGATGTTACAGAACGAGAGATAATTTTCGAACACATAGTAGCATAATGATCTTTACAGGCTTGCAGAAAAAATTCAAAGTCGTAAATTGTTGCTCCAAACTTCGAGACCTTTCCTATCGTATGGGGCTATTGAAACATGCTGCAGAAATCCATAATTTTGCTCGCTAATTATCCTAAATTAGAAGTGGGCAAAAAATCGCTGTATAGCTCAAATTCTGCTCTGAACTCAGGCATTTTTTCGCGAGGTGTTCAAAATAACATGCTTATTACTCGTCGTTTCTGTTCACTTCGCTAATTTCACTCCACTCTTTGATCCGACTACATACATTCTCACACACTGCGCGCGCATGTTCTTTCTTTTCATAGCGTTCTGAACATACTCGAATAAGTCCCGGGGCAATTTTGCTTCTCACCACGGGCCTCTCCCCGTAGCGTTGCTGTTTTTCACCACGGATCTCGCCTCGTAGTGCCTACATCTCTCGCCACGAGCCGAGACCCGTAGTGCGTGGGGGCTCAAACTTTTCAGCGCCCTTCACACAACATTTGCACAGCCCTAGCGAAACGCAAGCAAATTCAGGCCTTTTTTGGTTCAACGCACCCAAAAGAGGCAGGGGCCCTATGAATTTTCATATTCGTTCAAATTCAGCAAGGGAGTGAATTGAAAATCGAAAGAGCGTATAATAATAGAAAAGTTTGTGGAGATCACATCATTGAATTGGGCAGAGAGCGATTGAAAAATAGTACGAAAGATTCAAATTAGCTTAAAGATAAATTTTTTTCATATAATGATCACCAGGGACAACGATTGAAGCATGATTTTCAATAGAAATATTCAAATTTTAAATATACAAAAATGATGGAACATGAAATTGTAAGTCAAATCTTCTCCCATCCTCAGTGAAGTCAAATCCCCATAAATATTCGAAACATTTGTAGATGATTAAGAATTTTATAGTTTGCCTAAAATGAATGAAAATCGTTCGAGAAAAGACTGAATTAAAACACTTTTTTATGGTCTAACGAAAGATCGAACATTTTTAAAACAGTGACGGCTTGCAAGGAGAAAGTGAATAAGTCTTGCCTATCAACCCCCCATAAATGCTTGAAACATTTGTGGAACGGGGCTCTGTTCAATCACTCCAAACAGCAATATTTCATCGTGATCGAGTGCAAGAGTTCGAGTTTAACAATGCAAAAAACACAAAGAGGAGGATAGAATGGATTCGATTTTGATAGACAAAAGGTGATATTGATGGCGGTTATCATGGTAGAATCATAGATATCCAATATTCTATCCATTTTCTCTAATCTTTTCAAATTGCCGTATCTTTAAGCCTAAAAATATCGATTTTCGGGAAAAAAAACCTGTATAAATGGGGGGATAGAGGCGAGCTTTTAGGCCGGAAAATGAGTACGATAATTTTGCGTGTAAAAATGCTAAATGAGCATAGACCGAGGTTAAAATTAGATTTTTGCGAAGAAAGACGGGCTGAATTTGATCCTGCACGGAAAAATACACGCCAAACAAAAATTTTGAACGGGAGTAGATAGGGGGTTCGCTCGGGGTGTTTAAAGTGAGATTTGAGCGCGTCGCGTGAAAACGTCGTGTAAAAACAGCTGTTCGAAGGAGAAGGATCATTTCCCGACCCGGAGTCGGGAAAATGACGAAAAATCGACGAAATCCCCATGCTCGGTAGCGACTCTGATTGATGACAATTTTCACAGGACGAGGAATTTTCGGTAAGCAAAAATTCACCGAGCTTGATCTTCGCGAAATCGTGCTTCAGACTGGAGGCGATTTGAGATCAGATGATTTACAAAATTGAGCTAGTTTCAAAAATCATGAAGTCACAGTGGAAAAATTCAATGATAATACGACCATAGCAATGAGTTGATGCGAAATTTTCTCGGGAGCTTAATCAAAATAACGTATCTTTCAAAAATAGTCAGGGCAAAGTGTAGAAATTCGTGATAATGATTCGAGTAGAGAAATTTGCAAGAAAAAAAACAAATAATAAAATACCAAAACTCGCCTAACTAACGGATACCTATCATTTTTATCAGCAGATCCAATTAACAGGCTGCATACGCAGAAATACCCGTCTCGAAATAACGTTGATGCAAAGAAGCAGGGAGGAACATAGGGACTTGATTGAATTATCGTGTCTTCGCAAAATAACACATAGACACGATATAAGTACATACATTTTGAATATCCTATGTTAGACGAAACGCAAATTTAAAAGGTCAAATTATCGCCAGAACCTTTAGACCTAACTTAATCTAAATTTTGAAGTTAAATAGAAGCTGGAATGATATTTATCAAAAACTCAGCTATTCAGAACAAAATGCAAATTTCATCGATGCAGCGTCGTATTTCAGCTGTTTTTGTACAGCTCTGAGTTCAATGAGAAGATAGAGTGCATCAAAATAGAGAGCACAGATAAAAAAGTCAGAATGTTTCACTCTCGATGCGGGTTGGCAGTAGAGGGATTTTTTTTGCGACAGAGCAGAGCGTTCCTATTTCCATTCTTTCTCTCGCGTCTTTCCACACTCTCGATTTTCCGTACTATCTCGACCTTTCCCATTGGCACTTTTCATGCGGCAAAACGCGTTCGAAAAACGACATAAAATGCGTGTGTGTGCAACGGAATAAAATAAAATAGCTTTGGAAAAAGTAACGATGATAAGATAATAAAAGCGATAAAATATCAAGAAAAAATCTTCCTATGATGAAAAATAGGTATAGAAAACGTAAATGATGTGGCATTCACGACTTGAGGCTGAACTTTTGAAAAATCCCAAGGAAAACTACTATTCATGTCGAAGTAGCAATTCTCTTTCTCTCGCAAAAATGCTAAAACTAACTAAAAGCTGGGACCCGAGCGTACCTACTACTCTTCCCGAACTCTCCGAATTTGTCGTGCTCTATCTTCTGCACTCCGTAGTGAAACGAACGGCGCCCGGAAAGGAAAATGCCGAAATAGCGCTGAAAAGTCGGAGAGTAGAGAGAAGTACGCGCAAAAGGGCACGGACCTCGTTCGCATTCGTTCTATTTCTCTTTTCCTCTCTCCGACATTCCCCCACTATTTCGCGCTTTTCCTCCCTCGAGGGAGGTTGTGCTCTCAGCAAAAAATACTGCTAGTGCCGATGGCAAAACGAGAGTCCCCAAAAGGGAGAGAGAAGAGGGGAGAAATAGTGTGGGAATGGGGGGAGGGAGACGAGGGAGAGAAAGAGAGGGAGGGCTGAAGAGGAAGAAAGTGGAAAAAGGAAGAGAAAGAAAAAGACTATATAAAAGTGAGAGAGTGATTAGAGAAGCAGAAAAAGATTGCCAGAGGGAGCGTTGAATGTGTGTGTGTGGTTGTGTTCTTTCCCTTGGAAGGAGTCCCGACTCGGAATGGGAGTACGACGAGCTCTGCTGCAGGGCTGAATGCTTTGAGAAGAACAACTGCTTCTGGGGGATGAACGCAGAATGAAGGAGTGAAGGAATGAAAGAGCGAAGGAAGGAAGGAAAGAATAGCTGAGATACGTTGCAATGAAATAAACCGAGAATTAGATGGGGAATTATTCCAATCGAGACATAATAGTTGCGAAATTATAGAAAAATTCAAGGATTTAAAGGATGCTTGCAAGATGAAACAAAGCTGGTTCGGAATAGAATGATAATTGAGATACGTTGCAAGGAAATAAATAGGCGACGAATTAGAAAAAAAGAATGTAAATATTTAAGAATTGAAAAAGAAGTCATTAAGTTAGATGAAATTTGTGGATCTAAAATTTTATGAATTGTGATGATGTGCAGCTCATACACTAGAATATTAAAGTTACGAAACTATTGTTAGATTTTATTGAACACGAGAGTTTAGCATGGATTAATCGTATGATTTCTAATATTGTCTACCATCAAATTTGAAACCTACTCCCATTAGCTTCAAAACACAGATCTTCGGGGAAAAAATTCTCAGCTTCTCTACATTTTATTCTGAAAGACTAGCGCCTATGTATGTGTCTGCTGCAGTATCTGGTCATATTAAGGTATTTAAGGGCCACTGAATAATTCTATGATACGCACGCTAGAGTTGATAGAATGAATAATGCATGCTCTCCTCTAGGCCTCTAGCGGAGGAGCCGGAGAGCCGTTTTTCGGAGATGGGAAAGGAATGAGGCAAGCAAGGGATGCAGTTCAAGTATTCAGGAATTCAGGAGGAATTATGATATATCGAAAAGTACTAGGAGTAGTTTACTCTCAAAAGTAAGTACTTTGTTCCCAACATTCCGAATTTTGCTCCCACATTTAGAAGAAAATTACCCGCATCTTGTATTGAAGGAAGAGGAAGTTCAAATATTTAGAAATTCGGGTGGAAAAAAGATGCATAAACCGAGAGAATGTCGGTGCGAAAGAAAGATAATAAGACGGAGAAATACTAGGCAAAGGACCTCACGGAGAAGTGTGAGTAGGGAAAAAGTTTCTGCTCGCGACCCTCGAGGGCGAATTACCTCCCGAACAAGGCGATGAAACAACGACTAAATTGAACACACTCATCCATGGGGATTACTCTGCGTTCCTAACCTAATTCAATGATCAAATATAGGCATACTCTGGTAGCATTTGTCGGAAGTTTCATCGAAACTACACGATTTCAGGCTAAATTGACATGAGTTTAGAAATGTTTCACGTCACAATGTCAAGATCATTATGTGTACTAATGCAAAGAAGTTAATTGACAAGGTCAAACTAGAGTTTACAGTACGCTTATTTAAAAACTACAGTAAACACCTATTTTATGCCCGTTCTACTTCATAGCCTTCACCGTCTTTGAAGATTGCAACTATGCTTTACTCTGTCTCCTATTTCCACTATAGTTGAAACCTATGCTCGAAAGAGGAAAAGGACTGCGCATGGGCTCATTTTTTGTGAACACCCGTTTTCCCCGGGAATTTACTCAATTTTTGCACGAATGCCCGTGAGCGCGAGTTCGCGAGGGGAAAACTACGGAAAGCTCGCACGACGAAAATTCGATTTCGGACATTTTGAATGATGCTAGGCGTATATAGGAAAGTGCGAATATTCAGCATTTTTCGGCTAAACTTGGAAAAATACAAGTGGAGAATAGAATGAAACGTGGGTTGCAAAAATTACGCGTTAAAATATCATTCAAACTTGACTCAAGAAGATATATTTTAAAAGTAGCAGAATAAAATTAATTTAAATTTATAAATTATAAACCATAAAAATTCGAGTTTCGAGAAATTAAAGGAATGCTCAATAAACTTTCGCAGAGCATAAACAGACTAGTTTAGTCAAAAAACAAAACTTGTTATTTCGTAAAAGCGAAAATGTTTACATTTTCAAACCCAATCTGATGGATACTGGAAACCATTGTCATGTACTTTTAAATCTTCTCGATGTTGTTTTTGTAAAATAAATAAGGAAGAATTTAGTTGAGTTTAGGCGATTTTGCGTATTTTCATTTCATAAGATTCGGCGTAGGAATACGCGCTAGTCTTTACTCTGCGCTTATTTTGTGCATATGTGTATAATTTCGCAAATCGGATTGCAACAGATTTGATGACTCTTCCTCGGGAAAGCTCGCATTTCGCGTATCAATTTAATGCTGGAGCTTTGAAATTATCCAAAAATTAAGCCTAATCTAACTACAACATTGCTAGTCTAGTCTAGGGCTATGGTAAAATAGTAGTTATACCTTCTTTTCATTGAAACGAAATTAAGGAGTTTTCTTTCATTTTGAGCAAATATAAAATTTGAAAATTTCTTGTTGATAGCTCAAATCTGGAGAAAGCTCGAGTCTAATGACTATAAATACACGATTGACGCAGGAAACGGCGCAAGTATCGTACACAAATTGACTGATTAGCCATGTAAACAATCTGATAAATTGCATGGCTCACGTATTAAAGAATGGCTCATACAAAAGCGGGTTTAGATACGACGTTTTGAATACACAACATTGAAGCATTTGCTCATGATAAGCCTGTTATGCTCGCCAGATAATAAATATCGTAAGTAGAAAAGTGATTTTAGGGAATTAGAAAATTGCGAAACGAGAAAAAAACGTTGCGCATTAAAAGGGAGATTACGGTAGATGGATAATTATTTTGTTTACATTTCAAACTAGAGATGGCTGGTCGATCAATAGTTTTTGTAAATTTTCACTGGATTGTCAAAATTTATAATATAGAAATCTTTTTTATATTTACTAATTAGTTATCATGGATTTATAGCCCGTTAGCTGTCAACAATCAATAAAAGTCAACTATAAAAAAAAACTCGTCACAAATTGAACCATATCTACTTTTAGCCCAATAAGATGGCGATAATTAATATTTTCAAGGTTACTTCTTAGAAAAGTACATAAGTTTTAGCCTAAACGGCAAGAAATTCGGCTCTATTAATTAAGTTGAAGTTTGATTAATCATCTCAAAACCTGAAGCATATCCCACTTAATAATCCTCACCATACATCAGCCAACAGGATTCATTACTCACGCACTTTTGGGCGCTTACAACTCGGATTTCCTTTTTTGCCGTCAAAATCGGAAATTCGAGGTTGACTTCCGGAAATGCAGAGTGCAAAGAAAGCTGCCAATATAAAATCTAAGAATGAGGTGCAAACTAGCAAAACAAAAAATGAAATCTTTAAAAATTTGACTAGAATGCGTATTTTTGAGGATCAAGATTAGTTTGGGTGAGTAGCAAAATCAAAAGTCATTCATCAGAGACTACAGTAATGAGGAACTGCTCTAAGTTTTGCCTTGGAAGTGTAAAAGTATGGTTATTTTAGACTAGAATGATAGAAGGAAAAATGAAATTATGTTTCAGAGTTTTCAAGCTTTTTGAAATTGATTTAAGAAAGGTAATAATTGAAAATTTGCTTTAATTTTATATTAAAATAATAAATAAATAAAATTTAACCTAAAATTCGTGTTCCTACTATTTCACACCTATAAAGAAGGTAAAGTTTTTAAAAATTTGATGAAAGGAAGAGTAATTTTCACTCTTACTTCCTGACGAAGTGTTCGGCAAATTGTGGACAAATTGTCAATCAATATGACTCGAGATTGACGAGCGATTTTTTCTAATTTCTGGCGGATTTTTTCGGTTCATGATCATTAATTAGAAAGTTTTGTGAAGGATTTGAACATTATTCTCAATTATGCCCAAGAAACTCAAGATATGATCCAGAGCATTAGATAACTCGTAAAAATTTCATTCAAACTAATGCCTTGTTACTGTTGATTTACAAAGAAAATATCAAAATATGTTCCACCGTATCTGATAGGCAAGAGAAAAATAACTCAAGTCAATTTGCCCGAGAATTGAACAACAATTATCCTCAAAATCTTTATCTACGTCTTATTTTGATTCATACCAAGCTGTACTTTACCATCAGGACAACGTCTCTCATCATTTTTATCGTCTCTATTCTCATATACGCTCCCAATCACTCGACTATGCATGAAGACCATCATCTTTCTTCCCTTCTATTTTTATCCCGGCAGCTGTCTTCTGCCCTGAGAGTTGTAAGGCCCTCCACCCGTTCTTCCTTCAAGCAGTTGCAGCTCTTTTTTGGTTCTCTCTGGGTCTGATCAATGTGCGTGTGCACACAATGGCATAAAGCATAGCGAATGCTAGAAGACGTGAACGGAGAAAAGAATGAGTTTTTGGAGTTTATGAATGAAAAGTTAGCATTGGAAGTAGCTCAACTTATACTGAACTCTTCTTTAAATTACTATTACTTATAGCTAGGTTTAACTAAATTTTGAAGTTATATCTAAACATTTCAAATCTTCAGTGAAACATGCCCAACCTCGGATCAACTATCAAATTTTGTGAACCATAAGGCAATGACGTCTTCAATATCAGCTTCGAACTTGCATAATAAAATTGAAAGTTGACCTAGTTTCGCTATTTTTCCATTCATCTCTACCCTAACTCCGCCGAAAATCTATGGAACTCCTCGGCAGGAAAAGACTCATATAACACAAACCAAACACTTCTCTTTGGGCCATGGAAACAATCTCAGCAAGCGAAAGCAGAAAGAGAACGGGTCATAGTAAAAAAACTTTGAAGAAAAATGACAAGGATAAAGTGAGGGGCCTAGGAGAAGAATGTGAGTGAAAAGAGCCGGAGAATGGGGTAGTAAACTTTCAAACGCACAGCACATCGACTCCCAGCCCGAGCCGATTTTCAAACGAACCCTGGGGAGACGGGGAACACGCATGAAAATATTCGCGATGAAGAACACGCAGACGCGACAAAATAAGGGGACCGAAATGATAAAAAAAAAACATCGAAGGAAAGTTGAAGTTGACTTGGAATTTATCAGGATCGAAGCTCGTGAAACCAGAAAGTAAAAAATCAAGGGTAAAGGAAGATGCGTTAAAATGTATCGGGAGAACATAGCTAGCTTATGAAATCGGAAAAACAACCAAAGACAAATGAGGCTGAGCTATGACTGGTAAAAATCTTAGCGTACGAAATCAAGCTTAATAATAAGATAGAAGCTATGAACATAGACGATTTTTCTCTAAAATTGAAATCCATTTGGAAAACTATGCTATACGTGAGCATTAAGGTGCTAAGAATGACATACGGTAGCAAAATTTAGTCAAATTGCACTGACTTCGAAAATGATCACGTGCAAGAAAATGATGCTCTGTAAGGACTCCATGCAAGGATAATCTTCTTACCCGATAGAACTAAAAGTCGGTCTATTAAAGCTCCGAGTAGATAGAGATGTCGTAATATTTCAAAATACAATATTTGAGAAAAAGAGAAAGGTAGAAACAAATAAAAGTTTAAATATTGTACTGGCACGTTTTTATCAATTATTAATGAAAAAAACTAATTAATCTGGGTGAATCAGAAAATTTGTAATTTCACGACAAATTTTGGAGCACAAATTTATCTGACGCGTTCCGACCGTGAGAAAGGCTTGCTCGAAACTAAAATTCTAAAACTCACGAGATTATTTCACCGTAATTTCACTCGATTCGAGGAAAAACTCGTTAATCGGCTACGAATTAACTTGCGTGATGAGAAAATTGAGCGAAACTGATCTCGAAATACCATGGAAAGAATTCCGCAACATCATATGAGAGAATTCATTAAATCTTAAGAAAGAGATGGCGAAGTTCTTATTTATTTCTAAATAGACGTTGGAAATTTGTCGATCCGATATTTGAACGTTGCTGAGAAATACCGTAGCCTATTCGTCATTGTGGATAAGAGAGCATTAGACAATGACGAATCGTATATAGGGTCGACAAACTTCCAACGTCTGCTAGGAAGTCAGATTGAATCTAACAGGTTTCGAATTATTCCTGCATGAATTTAATGATCTATTTAAACGGTGATTTTAGCTGTTATTGGATATGAACAAATCAAAATAAAGCAAAAAATATTCAGAAAAGTGCAACGTTCGACCTCATCTCAAAAATTTATCTATTTTATTACGAGCTTTTGTAGGAAAGTATGACTAATTCTCCCACCTTCTCCCTTAAAACTATCCTAGAAATTCAACAATGAGCTTAACCCAAGTTGTCTGGGTCTGGAAAAAGATGAGGAACACGACAGTTTTTCCGTTCCCTTCGTTTCCAAACGAGTCTCTTTTGGAGCTTGCTTGGTTAGGCAGTCACAGAGCCTCTCTTCGTTCGTTCGTTTTCTTATCGCACCCCACTGAGGTTTACGACACCCACACAGAAGGTAACTTTCCGAGAGGAATCGAGGGAAAAAATCGGAGAATATTTGAGAGCCCATCGTATTTTATCGTTATCAACCCCATTTTGACTAGAAAATGAGTGAATTCTCCAAAAATGTCTATAGAAAAAGAGTCTCGGGGAAAATTCGAAAAGCATCTTTTTAGAAAGTGCACAAATAAAACAATTTTTAAACCTCACCAGTTTCTTCCTTTTTAATACTATTTTGGCTAGGACAAGAGTGAACTTCCTAAAATAGACAAAAAGATGCTACTTTACGAGAGGAGTCTCGGAAGAAAAAAGAAGCACCAGAAACTCCCGTCCAAATTGAGTTCCAAAGCCACGCACCCGAGAGCGAACACGGAACGAACATCATTACGCATTCCACTGAGTTTTCTAAGCCAGAGATTTTTTGAGGATGAGTTATTTTTTAGGTTTCAAAAGCTTTAGAGACGAATGAATGGAAAAGCGTGATGTTCTCACCAGAATTAGTTGAGTATATGAAAAACTATTCCAAAATAATTATGTATAGGTTTCAAAAGTTTTCACGAACTACGACTAAAGGCATTTCGATGCTCATTCAACGTTAACTTTCGCAAATACAATTTTAATTAAACTTTATCACGATATGCTCCAATTTCTCAAACTCTCCAAGATATTCACCATATTCAATGAGGCTTCCTTTTCACTTTTATCAAGATATATATTACAGTATTTTTTATCCTTTGAATGAAAACATATCCTACGCATCAAACACCGCATGAGTAGGTTCAGCTTTCCTATCAACAACAACAATTTGTGCATTGCAGAATAATTCAATTGAATGCAAAATGCACTTTTCGCGACTACCGTAGTCCTCGGAATTAACGCTACATTTATCGTAGCCATTTACGTCAAATCACGACTACCTTCAAAGCCATAAATCAGATATGTTAGCCATTTTGTAGCGTAGCGTTTTGGCATTTAGCTAAAGAGTTTTCTAGCAGAGTTGCACTCTTTCTCTCTCTAGGCGAGATAGCATTGAAATTCGAGGGAGTGCAGAGTCTACCCTCTCGCTTTCCACGCTATTCTTTTCCCTTCTACTAAAATGGAGAGAAGGAAGAAGAAGAAATAGCATGGAGAAAGAAAAAGCAGAAGGGATCCTCTCTCTTTGTCATGCTATTTATTCTTTCCCTCGTTAGAAGAAATAGCGCCGATAAACAGGAGAGTGCAAACTACGATATGTTTCTTTACGCTTTCTAT
Source organism: Diploscapter coronatus (assembly GCA_964036155.1). NCBI lineage: Eukaryota > Metazoa > Nematoda > Chromadorea > Rhabditida > Rhabditidae > Diploscapter > Diploscapter coronatus. The sequence continues at coordinate 2,513,877 of OZ038423.1, forward strand.
CGCGTTTAAAAGCAGTCAGCAATTCACAAATTCGACTACAAAAACACATAGACACTCGCCCGCAGTTTCGTAAATCACATGATGAAAGATACCAGCGTGAAAGCAGGCTGATATAGTTTTTCCCATTCATGGATAAATTCCACTACAAAACGACGCCCGCGTGTCAGACTGGATACGTAAAAAGTTAGCAGTGACTTAGAAAACTTCGGGGCACAAATGAGAGAAATCGCGCATGTCAAAATGTGAGGAATACAATTTCTCAGAAGCGAGAAAATGCGAGTGCAAAGATTAAAAAATTAAGCGACGAAAGATGAAACTATGGTTCAAAATTTGGGGAAATTTGACTGTAAAGCTAAGCTAGGCTCTAATAGCAGAATAAGATTGGCGTAACTATTTCAGATGACGAGGAAATTTTCAGCACCAATTTTAGCATTTACGCACGAAATGTTTACATGAAGTGTAATTGCAATGATACAAGCTACTGTGAATGCAATTTTACATAAACGATCTAGCCAGAGGCTTTTCTGAAAACGACGAAAATCGTTTAAAGTTTTTAGTCCGAGTCTAACTATAATTCAAAGTCTTCAAGCTTTCAATTCTATTCTAAAGTAATAGAAATAAAAAAATGGCAGAGTTAAATATTTATCATTGAAAGTGTGCCAACAGTTTAAAATAATCAATTTCTTTTAAAAATCGTGCTTATTTGATTTCTCACAAATCCAAACTACGAAATCCTAGAAACATAGGAAAAACGAACGCGAGAACGAATGTTTTCATGTGTAAGAAATCCGCATCCCAATGCAAATCAAATCTCTGAAAATCGCTGATCCTCGATAAAGTGCGATATTGATAAATTGATAATGGCTGAACTTTTTCTTCCATAAAAACCAATCTTTAAAAATATGCCAGACGGTTTTCAAATCCTATGTTTTGGCGTTAGGCTAAAGAGTGTAGGCTGAATTTGCGTCGGGAATCGCTGCGTTTTTACGCACACATCTACCAGTGCATGTGCAGCAGGATGGGGGAGGGAACGAATGGATAAGAAAGCGAGGGGAAAGGAGAGAGAAAAAGAAGCGAGAAAAGGAAAAACGGCTGAAAGACGGCACTGGGTAGACGAAAAATAGGAAAGAATCATGTTACACAACGTCGAGCGCGTAACCCTAACGCCGACCATGCACACATCCAGCTGAATTCAGCTTCAGTATGGCTATCCTTGCAGACGAGGTTGATAAATCCGGGAAGAATATCGATTAGAACGCTAGAAAAGTTTGAGATTACTGTAAAATCAATTGAATAGGTTTCAGAAAATTACGAATACGCAGATGTAGAATTGAAATTGAAATTGCTATTTTTGTTCTTATCTTTAAACAAGATATCACAGTCAAACATTGCATCGAATTAAAATATATAGGCTTCAAGAAATATCGAGATCACTCGGAAAAAACAATATTGCCGGAGTTCAATAGGGCAAAATAATAAAACTGCAAAAAATTGTCTTAGTTTATAAACTAAAAATGAAGTGCTACGGCTCCAACAATAAAACCTTTGTAAAAATGACTAAATATTGAGTAAGATTTTAAAAAATATCGCAGATCTCCACATGATAATGATCGTCAATATGATCCTGTTTTCATAATGCAAAAATAAAAATAAGAAAAAAGTCCTCAATTCCGACTAAAGAACGAAGCTCACGATAATTTCAACATCCGGCCTTTGTAAAAAGAGTCTAAAGTCAGACATCATCGTCATTATTCTTAGGTTTACTATTTCAAGTAAACTGAGTGGTGTCTGGAGCTAATGGTACTTGAAAACATAGGGCAAACAAAATACACGCATTTTTGATATTTCATAAAAATTTCATCATAGTGATATTTCGCTTTAGTGATATCGTCGATATTCTATAGGAAGTGATATATCACGATCGTCTGGAATATTATGACTTTTTATCTCTTGAAATTAGAGTGAAATTTGGTTAGGCTATTTTCTTTTTGAGGCATAAAATTTTATGTCGATATCAAAATTTTCAAACTGAAGTCAATTTTCGAAACCTCAAAAAATCGCATTGATAAACTCGAAAATTCCGGGTTTACTACGCATATTCGTCGCGATCCAATCTAAATACGCGGGATATCCGATTACAATATTTATCTTTCAATTTCCAACACGCTGGCTTTTTGTCTGGTGTGTTCTCGAAAAGGTCACACAAATCTAGAGGCAGAAAAATATTTGCCAATTATCCAGGAAATGTTTCAAAATTTTTGAAGAATGATGTCAAGAATGTTCTTTAATGATGATAGTTTTTGCTGGCATATTATGGCAAAATCGAATGTCTTGGCAATAGATAAAAATGTTTAAAAATCCTCAAGATATGATATCATCTCGCAATTTTTTTCCTTGAGACTCTCTTTTCTGTATTATTCAATCTAGAAATACACCCTTTTCTTGATAAATAATGTTACGCAACGCCATTTTCATTTTCACAGCTAAACATACATTTTTGCTATCTTCTTGCGTTTCTACCTCTGATCGCTTGATGGTGTAAGAATAGTTTCGTTTTTTGGAATTTCAATTCAACTGGAAAAATTCGCGAAGGCGCGGATGAATTTTTTATTATTTCAGATCAGGTACGCCTTAGATCAGACGTTTTTTCTCCGGATATTAAACATTTCGCATCCCTACCCCTATAATTAGAAAAACTAAAGGAGTAAAGTATTTTATGTAGCTCGAAATTTTCCGTATCACATCCAGTTTTCTTCACCTATACTTTGCCATTAAATGAAACATCAAGAAATTCATCATTTTCATCCCACGAGGTACCTCGATAGCAAATTGAAAAATTAGGAAAGTTGCAATTTCCGAGTCTTTAAAGCGAGGACGCAAAGTGCGTGTGAATTCAAAATTGAAACACACGAGTTAAAAAATCGAGCAGCGGAATGAAAAATGACACGAGAATGAAGCAAATGAGATGGGAATTCCCTTTATCCACGAGAAAATGCGGACCGAAAAATGAGATAATGTGCGGAAATGGCGTGGGTTTTTGAATAAGGAACGTGGCAAGAACGAGGACGCTACACAATGTTACATGAACTAGAATGTAGATCAGATAATGGGGGCAAAATATGCAAATTAGAACTATATTGGATGGAAGGTTTTAATTGTTTGGAAGCTCGGAGATATTTCGATTGTTGATAAAATTAGAAAAATAAGCCTTTAAAAACTAACACAGATTAAAATTATTTAAACGTGATGGAATATTGTATGAAATGAAATGATGCTTTTTCAATAAGCTGCGTGCAAATTCATTAATGATAGCAATATAGTAAAATGGTCCCTTCAAAGTTGCAACATACACAACTTTCATCAATCTGTTGTGATTTAACTAACCTGACTTATTTCTAGCCTCTACAGAACCCCAAATGTCAGAAATAGAATCAAACGTAAGCGAGTTTGCACTTTTGGATGGAGTACGGTAGATTTTCGGAATTAAGCGAGCACACTCATCAAATGGTGGAGTTACTTTGAATGGGGATCTCCGGGAGTATTTATCAAGGAGATGGCAGCTCTAATAAACTGGGGACTGACCCTTAAAATATGGTCATTAGCCGGTTGTTTGGTAGGAGAGGAGGAGAGCGAAACGATATAATTGTGCTCTGATGACATAATGCGGCAATAATAGGCACTTATATGCGGCACTTTGCAGAACATAAGGCCTATTTCATGGTTTGTAAGATTTTAGTCATAGTCAAATCAAAAATATTGATACCTTAAATCTCAATAATTCGTAAATATCATTAGGAAGTAAATTGCGAAATAACGTAACAATGCACAAGCACTAATTTTGTTAACGCGCTTTAAATGAAGATATTTTACAAGCTGTCTTTGTAAAACCACGCTCAAACCGTAAGAAAATTCCTTGAAAATGTCGTTGAGGTTTAAATTTAGTTGATGCCAAAACTGAGTGCTCTTAATAATGACCCCAATTAAGTGCCTTTGCAGAATAGCTTCTTTAAGGATATATGAGCTAGCTGCTCTCTGTAGTGTATTAATCATAAGCAAAGCACGCTCGGCAGAATTTCGACATTTGCGCCCAAAATAAGGCTATATAAAGATTACTCGCCACTATAATTGAATCATATTACCAAACGCACAAAGCAAAACACACCCAAGCCCAAGCACATCACATTATGGATTTTCACGGAATTATGTGTTCCGAGACTCCAGAAATAACCGTTCTAGAAGTGTGTTTCGAATTTTTCACTGAACATATTAGAACGTCTGTTTTATGCGAAAGGTTAGAATAGAAGCGACCTAATATCACGCAGGCCATAACATTGCTCCATAATGGCCCAGATTTGTGTGTTCAAAAATTTCTGTAACATAAACTTCACGAGTGGAATCGCAATACTTGCTCAAATATGAAGCTACACACCGCATTTTATCAGAACCCAAATCCTATCACACTTTTGCAGAATGAAGATCACGATGTTTAACTTCAGATTTTCCACCTACTATTTTATGCTTACAAAATTATCTCTTAAAAGTATGCAGAGTCTATTCTATTTCCACCCTCTCCTCAATTTAACACTTATGAGCTGTGGAATTGTGAAACTTGGGTGCTTAATTGAACTCGTCGGTACGCTTAAAACTTCGCCATAATTTTTTAGAGTATGCTATGGCAAAGTTTCAGCGGAAAACTCGCGCTACGCAATTAATTTCGCTCTCAATAGTCCGAGCGGGTAGGTTTTAAACTAAACGCAAGAATTCCCGAGGTTATGAACTATGAGGGTAGTCACACCTATACGATAAAAGGACCAATTAAATTGCGAGGGTGTGCTTAGGAGTGGTTTTACAAGCGCTAAATTGCAGTACCTGACTAGATCAGTTCCGCTCAGATAGTGGTTTTTGTAGATCAAAAATGTTTCGTTTTAAGGATAACGAATTTTTAAGTTTATTTTGGAATGGTTACGGGCAATTTGGTGAGGTAACGGACCAATGGGATGAATGTTATGGAAAACAGACAAAGTAGAGCGATCATTGGGAGCTGATGCGATAAAAATATCACGAGATCATTTTTGCAGATATTCAAAGGATGATGAAGTTCATCATATATTTCAAAACGATCCATAGGTATTTTGGATTTAAACATTTTAATATTTTGTCCAATATAGGTTTATTTCATAAATTATTCACAAATCTAACTAGCAAAATTTGGCAGGTAATCAGGTTCATCATATATTGTTTCAAAATAAATCATATCTCAATCAAGATACTAAAGTTCTAATCACGCGACAGCTAGATGTCCTTTCCAAATAGTCCGCAAGCCCTACATGAAAATTGTCAGAAATCAGAGAACTCTGAGTCAGAACGTTTACGCCCCATTTTGAGCTATTTTTAGCTCCGCTTCTCACGATATAGCACCGGTACTTGTCTCACGTCTCTTCCTTTTCAACTTTTCAACGCGAGTAGTTCTAATCGAATTTCGGTGGGGGCTACTTTTCATTTACATGTTCGTTACTGTAAAAGGGCGTTGCGAAAAAATCGCGAAATAAGAGGGTAAAATCGGGTGAAAAAAACTGAAAAAGGTGCGTGAATTCCTGCAAAAATTCGAGCACATAGACTGATGTATATTGATGTCCGATCAGCTAAGGAATAGGAAAAGTGGATGTGTATTAATCAGGAAAAAGAAACGACAGATCTGGAGATCTAGGAGTCATGCAAAGAAAGATATCAGAGACAATTTTCCTATTCTATCCTTCAACATAACTGTCAGAACAGATCTAATCATTAAGTGATAAAGGAGTTGCGAAATTGAGAATTGTCACGTAAAATCATGATTAGATTAACTATGCGTATCGTCCTTTCAACGCTCAATAATCAAATAAGGAATTTGCATGTTCATCAGTTTTATTGATTTTAGGAAAATTGACGAATCGATATCTTCAATTTATCTACACGTTACAGCAATTTCTTTGGTGTCTAATAATTCACTGATAAGATATTGTTTGAAAGCAAATGATTTACCAAGAAATTTCACTATCTTATAAGATCAGCCAAACCCCACCCTTCTTTATCCGTTCCAGGTTCGATCCCTAAGCTTCGATTACACCTGAAGAGATCAATCTAACGGTTCTGGTCGTATCTCATTCATTCGTCGAATAGTAGATTTTATCGATTTTCTTTTGGCCTATTGGGTTTATACCTTTTACAAGACTGACTGTCAAAAATTATTCAATTGTCTTCAATATGACGACTATTTAAAACATATTCAGAACATATTCCTTCTAGAACTTATTGATTTTTCCCACTATTTTTTTCAAGTTTATACCCTTCACACAACTAATTTTCGCACTATTATTTCCCCTTGCTAAACTAAGGATTTCTCAAAACCTATCCAAAATACATTTTGGTTTTCTGGAACAAATTGAACTTTTCCTACTGTTGCGCATTCTCATCATTCCAAGCTTACATTCCGCGAAGGTCGACCGCCGTTTCGTCTGATAAATTTCCAAGATCCTTCCCTATTTCTCCCCATTTCATGATGATTGATTAAGCCTGACCGCGTAAACGCTATCGAGATTACTCCTACAGTACTCATGTCTATTTTAGCCAAAAGTTGCCCGATTTTCTTAATTCAATTAGTAACGAATCTCATTAACAGCTCTATTTTTAGATTTGAAACGTCGAAAAAAAAGCCATGTAACAATTCAAAATACTGAGTTATCTAAAGTTTTAATCTCATGATTCATTTTTCGAATTTTTAAAAATTTTGAAAAGAATTGAAGAAACTTCTCGTAAATAAGATAAGATAATGCAACGATAAGCCGTTTTCCACAATTTCGTTAATTCTTTTGTGGTAGTCGATATTTTACTCTCTGAGTATAGCGCATTGTTCTCAACCTCATGCATACATACATAGGAACGACGACGAAATGTCTGAGTGGCGCAAAACTACCGTAATCCCAAGCAGTTTAGGTTTCGATAGGTGTAAGGTATTTTAATAGGAATTTCATAATTACTAATGCAAAAGAAGAATTATCGCTTCGAAAAATTGCCAGAGGGGAATAATTTTGAAACATAACATCAAAGGTGATGCGAAACTTGATAAAGTTTAGAAACTGTAAAATAAGTTTCAATATTAAAGGTATGTTCGTCAATGATTTTCATTTATAGTGCGTATTTAATAGACTTTTTAAAAAAAAAATTTTTTGTAAGTTTTCGATCCGATATAAGATTCATCATTGTCTAATGTTCACTTATCCATAATGACGAATAGTGAATTGAAAGTAGACTAAAATATTTCTCAGCAAGATTCAAATATCGGATCGACAACTTCCAACGTTTGGTATCTGAGAAGCCCAGATTAAATTTCGTAGAAAATTATATCAAAACGATAATGAAGAAAACTTCTAGGACGAAAAAACAATTCTAAACATCGAACGAGAATGTGCAAATTGAATGAAATTGAGATTTGGAAAATTCTGTAACATATTTAATTCGATTTTTGGAAATTTATTTCAATCGGATAAAGATCCAAAGAAAAACGGAATCCTCAAATCTCACGGAAAGCGATGTAGAAGTCCAGGATGCTGCGGGCACATGTGCGTGTGTGTAACACAACAAAGAACAGCATGGAAAAACTGGGAAATGAAGGAACGCAAAGAAATAGCACAAAGAATTGGGAGAAAACAGGGAGCAAAACGAGAAGTCAGAGAGAAAAATGACTGCGATACAGCACTGCAATGAAAGAGGCAAGACGAGAGTGCCTGATAGCAAAAAACGAGGGAGAAAAAGAGAAATAAAACGTTCTTCTTCATGATGGATAAAGTTTATTATGGATCGGGGGAAATTTTCTTGAAGAAAGAATTTTTGATTCAACGTGTAATTTTGAAGAAGGAAGTTGGATTGATGAATGACTACAACCGTTTCGATTAGTAATTAAGTTTTCTTCGACATACAAAATTACTTGTTAATCAATGTGTGTATTCTGTCTTGTATGTTTCAAGAACTATCATAACATTATTGTCTGATTTCACATTATTCAGTGCTCTGCTATTATGTTTGCAGAAGCTTTAAATTTACCTCGACTTTTGACATAAAATTTCACTTTTACAATTTTCAAATAAAAATTTACAAGTAGCGTTTCCATGTAAGACCACTGCTAAATCGTGTCGTTGGCTAACTTTCGTCGGTCGTAAATTTTTTGTCATTTAGGAATCTGAGAATTCGGTGGAACGCGATTTAGTCTAAATGTGAAGTACAGGGTTGCGCTCCGGAGCATTTTCATTTACAATTGGGTATTTTCAGGCATCGTCCAGGTGTGGAAAAATTGCAAGAACTCTGTACTTTCAACCCTTCTATCGTTTGTCTGTATCTTCTTCACGTTCACACATTGCATTGTCATGTTTTTCGCTGTTCATCAATTTGTATTAGCATTAATCACTCTAAACTAGAGAAATCTCGGAAATTTTCACTGCAGACGACTTCTGAAACCTACGTTTCATCTGTAGACGAGGCATTTAAACGATAGCCTTGTCAGCAATCTGGGTAGAATGTTCCTTTTTAGCATCGCGTCGCTACACACACACATACGCGCGCGCGCGCCCGGCTGCGTTCACAAACGAGTGAGTTTGGCCAAGGAAAGGACACACCCAATGATGAAGAAACGCCCCGAGTCGAGGGAGGCCCGTATCGCGAAATGCACAGATGAAGCGAGAAACTTCGGCGAGATGATAAGATGGACATAGGGCCACGAGTCGTACTGGGAGTGGGAACGCCCTAAGCGAGAACCGCCGCCCATCTCATCGCGACAAGAGTAAATCGGAAGACAAACCGCCGATACTAAGACCAGAAATGTGCACGCCCAAAATCAGCGTAGAGAAGAAGAAATGATAAATTATCAAACCGGGAAATTTTCTGCCGTCTAAATAAACAAGTTCGACACTTTAGGACGGGCGAGCAGTGAAGAAATACTACAGTAGTAGGAAACTAGGAAAAGGTTATCGATATGTATTTCTGAGAATTGAACTTTTATCGATGTTTTGTAACTAATCAATAGCATTCAATGTACAATTGCAACTAATAAAGAACGCTGACTAAAATCAAATGTGATTGATCAATTGATTCGCAAACTAGAAAATATTCTCAGTAATGACATTGATTTGTAACTTCCCAGCGATTTTCGCTGACGAAGCGAAAAAATCTCCGAAAAGGGCGCGATAGAAAATTGGGTAAATAGTCTGACTCGAAGAAAAAAGCACTAGCGTCTAAAATGATTTTTCTCGTAATTACAGTATTGTATGACCATTATTTATTGATTTGCTTACCAAAGTTTGAACAATGAAGTTTTATATTTGATCTTTTGGTTAAAATAAACTTGTCGGCCTTTTGGCTCAGCTTATTAATAAAAATGTTATGAAAAGATGTGTATTTTATTACTGAAAGATATTCTACTTTGGTGTATTTATATTCAAAAAGTTGAGTTTTGGGTGCGTTAGTGATGCAATTCGGGAGTCGAAAATACATGCGAATTAATAGCCTTTCATCGTCGTTAGTCACACATTCTAAAGATGATTTGGCACCGCGTTTTATTCGAGCCATAAAATAAGACTCGCTTTGAAAATTTTTGGGGATAATTTTTCGTAGTATTATTTTTGCTAAAAATTGAACCACCCTTTCAAACTACAAAAAGACTGCGTTTTGGTACTTTATTGTACGGTAAAAATGAGGAAGTTAAATTTTCCAACAAGTACGAGGATGACATTTGTAAAAATCTTTGCTACTGCTGCTGCAAAAAGTTTCAATTGAAAGACGACGCGAGGTGAAGACGGCTAAGTGGCTGGGTAAATTCGCGAGCACGTAAAATACGATCATGAATTAAAGAACTCTAGAAAGTATCTTGGACGGTATTTTCAGCCTACCTTTCATCATGCAATTCGGGATTTTCCCAAATTCGTTTTACGTGAACCAAATATGGATCGTTTGTAGAAGTAAAGACCTTGAAAGCGTAGAGCTATGAACTGAAACAAGTGGGCGGACGTGGCGAAAATAAGGAAGGGCGAGAAAGATGAAACACTTGCTGCGATACGGCGCATAGAGTCGAGTTCAGGTTGGGAATGGGAAAAGGGAAAGGGGTGAAAGAACTTATCTTGCGAAACTTTATTTGAGGAGTCTTGATAACTTGTAGTGGTATTGGGTAACAATAGATCTTTAAAATAAAAGTTGGAAGGAAAAATATCTCGATCAGAAAGTTACTTTGAATTGACGTAGAGTACTGTATAAATGTCTGTTCCATCTATTTTTAGCCACACTTCCGCAAATATTGGCGTACAAAGTAAGAGTTCGTTCGCGTCGGAGCGCTGTGGTAAGGCTAAGGTCACTCGTCCGTATGAATGGATGTTGAGTTTTTACGAATCGTAATGAGAGAAAGTAGGATTAAGGAACTAAAATAGATGCAGGATGTGATTCATGAAAAAGTCAAGATGTTACGCAAAAATGCAACATCGCGCTGCAAAATGACCGTAATCAGATTCATTTAGCTAATCACGAAAAATGAACGACTTCTTTAAATCTTCGGTCCCTAATTACCTCCAGGATTTTAGCGCAGAACATCCTAATCAAATGTGAAAAGAGTGCAGGGAAGAATCAGGGAGTGCGCAAAAATCGCATAGCGCCGATTTGTGATCTTTCAAATGAAAAGTCGCTACGTGAATATCGTAGTGGAAATGTCGAGGGATAGGTTTTCGATTGGATTTGTAGAATAAAAACTTTCAAGCTCGAAACCATACATTCGCTGTTCTTTTGAAAATGGTCTCATTATTTCAAAAATTTCAACACATACAAAAATCAATAGCAAGAAAGGTCGATACCATAAATGTAAACAAATAGTTGACCGAAAATCAAAGTGTTGTACATTTTGAAAAAAAAAAATCCAGAGAACTGGTACGTGACATTTTAACGTCGATTTCGCGGAAACTATAACGTACTTTAAAGATCGAAAAAGTTCGTGCTGCATGCGCCAATCGTGCGCGATCTTGCGATTTTCTCAATTGGGCTATTTTTGCGCGACCGACATCTCGAAATAGCAACATCTTTTACAACCTCTTCGTCGAGTACCCTAATTTTCGATATCTCGACCTTCGTTCGTTCGCTATCTTTCAGTACAACTTTAGAAACTCTTTCCCAAACTTCTTTGCCAAAGTCGGCGAACAGTTACTTTTTCGAACTGCTCTAAACTGCTGATTCATTCAATTTACTCGTTAGGACAAGGCGCGGTGTCTTTTTGTTTGACTTGGCGCGATTTGCGCCAGACGGGATTGAATTTCCATGGTTCAACATTTGCACAGACAATTTTCGACCATTCACCTAACCGAGTGCGATTTTTGGCGCACCGAGATAGAAAAGGTCTATTTTTATCGAGCGGTTACTCGTTCGCATTATCGAGTACTCAACGAACGCCTAGGCCCCTATTCAGTCGGGGGTTTTGAGTCAGCACTACGACTCCAAATTCGTCGATACGCGAACAAAAAAGAACTCGGTAAATTTAGCGTGATTTTTTCTTCGAAGTTGTCACTACGAACGCAGTTGAGGAACTACTTTTCAAGTGCAATTTTTTTAACGGAGCGTCATAATGAACAAAATAATGAAATTTAGAGTTTAGAAAATGTGCAAAATTGTTTTTTGTTCCGGTGGAATAAAGTCATTGAAATTTAATGATAACTTACAAATATGAATATCGCTGAAGCTTATTCGTTTCGCAATACTCACAGAATCGATTTCCGGTTTTTCAATTTGTGTGATAATAGTGTTGTAATCGGCATTTGAACGAATAGTGCCATTCATTCAGATAAAATTGATACTCACTAATTTCCGCGAAGCCTACATTTTCCAAGACGAATATGATGATGATGCATAGAAAGAGGACAAGACATACATGCAGTAATCTGCCAAAAGAATAGCTAAAAATTGAAACCTTCAAACGAAGAAAAGACGATTACACGCATATTAAATCAAGATTTAAATTCAGCAGACACATGATAATGAACAGATTATGAGGAAATTGAAAATAACCATATGAAATCTTCGCTTTTAAGGCTTCGTAAGTCTTGGCTGATGAGAAAAAATATTGAAAGCAGGGGTAACTTATTGAACGCCGAAATTTTTGCTAACATATTCTTGGAGATAAAATTTTTTAGAAAAAAAGCATGAATAAAGGACATATCAGTCTATTTTTCTGAAGATCGACATTTTCGATTCAAAGAAAAAAACCAAGTAAAGAAGCATGGTGATAAAAATAGTAGTTTAAAGATAAAAAAAAGTCAACGAAAAGATCTCATTAAGGTCAACGTTTACAACCCTTTTACGGTAATCCTGTAAGAGCGAATTATCGTGGAGCACAAAAATAGCGTCCAAAAAATGCGGAACGAAAAATTCGTCTGTCAAGCGATTTACGTTGAGTAAAAATTAGCCGAAAGGTCGAGATCGATCACATGAAAAATCGGCTAATTTGCACGAAGAAGGAGTTATTTTTGGAAGTACACGCCCTTATTCGTTAATTGCGATTAAATTGGCTGTAAGGAATTACAGGTGATCTTGAACGGAACGTAATCAAGAAAGATCGAAAAATAAAAGTAAAACATTGTTGAAGAAAAAAGGTTTAAAAAATCCGAGAGATTAAAACTAATTTGAAACTATAATTGTTGGGGTAGGTATCTACAAAATCAATGAATCTTAATAGGTTTCAACTAAATTTGGGAATTGATAAAAATAATTTGATTATTAGTGTGTTCACAGCATATACCGTCTTATGCAGAAAAATAAACCTCGTTTAGCTTGATCGAATTGAGTTATTCTTCAAAAATTTCTACTTTTCATTATCAATGGGAATTCCTCTCTCCCTAGCTGGAAAGGGGGAAGCGCGAGGCCTTTCGTTGACTCTGGTCTCTGACTCTCTCGTTCTCTTCTGTTGTTATACTATTTTCACTCGCGGCTCGCACCATCGCCTCTGCCTTGAACAATAGGCAACGGCTTTCTCGCAGATAATGGAGAGTATCGTTGTGAAATTCTTGGAAATATTTGCTTCAGGCGATTGTTGTATAGGAGATTTCAAAAAATTCAATTTGAAAAAATCGTCAAAACGGGATTACAGCAAAAATTCAAAACAATGCTCGGTTTTAGTCGTAAATGGATTTTTGTAAGGCCGTCTGAAATACGGCATACGGTGCTTTTTACTGGAGTATTGATAAGCGTACGCGTCAGGTTAATCCTCAAGAATACAAAATGGCTTGAAATGATCTCAGTCGGTTTTAAATTGTCTATTCTAATGCGCTAACGACAAACACAATAGAAGGATTTCAGCACAACACGTCTGACGAAATTCAAAGAGATTTCGAATTTCAAAAGATAGCTAGAAGCTGCCCGATTTTGAGAATTGTGTAGGTTGATGTTTGGATGAAAATGAGATATGTTTTTTAATGAAAATTGGGAACTAAATGAAACCATCGTTTTGTATTGGCGAATTGGAACTATAGTTAAATATTGCATATAAAAATAGGATAAAATGATATCTTTCAAAATATTTTATAGCGAAATTTATCTAAAACTGGCTAATAAGCCTTCCCCAAGCGTTGATAGTTAACAACTTTCAAAAATCCCATTTATGGCTTCAATTTAATGCAACCAAATTTACGAATCTAGTCACGAAACATGGTTCAAAATTTGTCGGGGTTTTCCAAATTTTGAAGGGTTTCAAAATATCGGATTAAAACCACCTTCAATAATGCAGATCTTCGTATAATTTCTATAAAAATTTTAAACTAAAAATACGAAAAGAACCTAAAAGTTTTTTTAGAGGTAACCTGCAAAATTAGTTGCATACGAAATAGTATGGAGAAGAGTCTTTTTCCTAGCAAACTATGCTGTTTCGCATATGACGATGCTACGATGCAACAACTTTTCCAAATTGCTTAAAATAGAGAAAGACAGATTATGATGAAAATAGTAATCTTTGAACGGGAAAATCCATGTTTGAGTGGCCAAGCGCTAATTCTTCTCTTTTCTATTTTCCCCCGAATTTTTCTATTTACAAAATTCAACAACGTGGTTGCTGTTATTTTCTCCACTTCTCATGAATGAGATTGCAGTGGTCGAAAATATGAGGTTGGATTTTTTCAAAGTGCAAAAATATTACTTTCTCTCGGTTTTTAATCATATCTCCTATCATCTCTAAAATATTTCTTCTTACTTTTTACATAGCTTTCTATAACTCTAACCTATCTGTTTTCATCTCTTCTTCTCCTATCCCTCTATAACCAACTCTACATTTTTTTATTTTCTATTTTCCCACCCACTGTCTACAAAATTCCTGAGTGATTTTTTCGACCCACAAAGACCACTCGAACTAACCGAATCAGGTCGAAAAAAACCACCTGCTTTTTGCAAAATCTTGAAAGATTTTCCGAAAAAAAACTTGTTGATAATTAATAATTCATCAAAAAAGAAGCAATCTCAGTAATTATTATGCTCTATAGAAATATAAGGCGCTATTTGAAACATTACATAAAATGAAAATTTTGCAAGAAATAAATACGAGTATAAGCAATATGACTTAACACCTAATTAATTTAATATAATGAAAAGGTCTGTTTTAATCGTTTCCTGGCTATTTTTATCGGAATTAACTGGTATAATCGTTGCAATTTTGTTCATTATTACGCTTTATAGTATGTTTTCACAAGGTTTCAGTATTTTGGATAGTGCTTAACCCAGTGAGCGCGTAAAATTACGTGGTCGACTAAAATTTCGAGCATAGTTTGAGCAGTAATTAGATTAAATAATTACTCATAACTGCAAACTTGAGGAAAAGTGTGAAAAATTGCGTAGATAGGGGAAGATCGTGTTAATGTAAAAATTTTCAATATTTTCTTCCAAAAATTTTGCACCTGGAAGGCAATTACTAATGGGATATTGTTAACGAAAACTTTATAAATTGAACCTATTACATCATGTTTCATTTGTGGTTTCAGGTTTAAATCCGGCCTATTCATGAATGGAGGAATGATTCTGGAATTGTATGGGGTGGCCTTAAATGGACATATAATCCTTGCTAATGGCTAACATTATGTATGATATCATGCTAAATGGACATTCCATATCAGGGAAATGAGACGAAATAAGAAGTAGCATGCAAATGTCGTCAAAGGAACAAATAAATATCGTTACATAAATTGAGAAATATCACCTCAATTGTCAATGCATATCACTGACCTAATTAATGTTATTTCGTGCAACGATATATGTTAATTGTCAGAAATATGTTCTGATTATTAAATTACTAAAATCTTGAAAATATAAACTGCATGCTTCAAAAATAAAGATCATTAAAAATGGAAATTGAAATCCAATTCGCGACTGACCTGAGCGACAATTAAAGTGTTTATTTAGGCAATTTGTTTGTTGTTATTTACATCAGGTGTTTTCGTTGTTACTATTATTGCAGGATTAAAAACGCATATTTCACCTGCTTTAGTATATAAAATAACATAACTGCATAGGGAAATAGTTTGATCATATAACTAGAGGTCGCAAGCCATGTCCACTCTTACCTTTAATATTGGCAGAACTTCCAACGTCGGCAGTGGGTGATCAAATCGTTCTGATCAATGCCTGAGGATATACGATCATCACTTCTTTTATTAATTTCTAATTATTTAAAATTTTTAAAATTTCTTTATTTTTAACGTGCTAAGATATTGTTTGATAATTATTGTTGACATACTCAAGAGATTAATGTAATGGCAAAAGCGTAGTGTCAAATTAGTAGGGTGCTAACTAATTTATGTATCTATAGTAACTCATTACTTTATTCATAAATTAAATTAAAACACGTATGAATAAATATATTTACGGAAGTAGTTTGACCAAATATACTCAACTTTAATTGACTGTATGCCAAAGAAATCCACCGCATGTTTTTCGCGATGAAACTCAAAGATTTGAAGGTGAAAGTAATTGGCTTCGATGACGCAGGTCGCGGTTATGTTTTCTCTCAAATCCATGCCTCGAAACCTAAGATACAAGATTTTACCTAAGTTTATTGATTAGGTCACTTTATTTTTGAAGGTGAACGGTACATTTAGCCTAATCTAGCAGAAATGCAAAATCCCGCAGTTATAGCCAATTTGGTTTCTAGAAACTTTAGGAAAGATTCTAGGCTTAGTTGGATAGTGTATTCTAGAACATAGAACATTCTCCTTACCTAGCCTTGTACTTCCGACATTTTCTCTCGAATAACTATTGTCATTCGAGAGAAATTAGCATAATACCGGAATTACACTTACCCTTATTCTTCTCAATTCGTAACTTTTTGTATTGTTACGCAAGTTATTCAGTGCTTGGAACACCTTTACTCCGACTATCATTGATTAGTGTTTTTTGATGAAAACCTAGTAATTTAGTGCCATTCCATAATTCAAACTTTTCTTACATGTCATTTCTTTTGGATCTCTACATTTTTTATTTTGATTCTTACCTACTCTTTCGAACTTAAAAATAAGAATACCTGTTCAGTTTCGCTTTTTCGAACGGCTAGTGAAATCTTAGATCGAGCAATTGCAGCTTCACTGTCGATTTCATGGCAATTCGACCATGAAATTCTTATGAGATGGTCTCAGATCGGAAAAGGCACATTATTTTCATTTTCACTGGATATTAGCCAACTGATTTGATGACGAAATATGTCGAAGCCTATTTTCGGATATATACAGGGCTGTCGGCAGAGTGTAAATCCTTGTCTACTATAACATGCGCAATATCATACCCATTTTTTTCTTTCCATGCTTTCTCATGTGATGAGCGTTTATAAACATTTGTCAGCGAGTTTTTCGTCGATAGTCTTGGATATGTACGTAAGATAAACTATTAGTACATAACTGCTTTTCATATTATTCTAAATTTTAAATAAACATGACAATTTATTCAAAACGTAATTTCTCATTTTTTCGACCAATTCACAAAATTAAACCCTATCAAAGATCCAATAGTAACTTCGAATACAATAGTCTAGTGCCACTTTCGATCTTGACCTTGCTAATAACTTCCTAATTTCCTCGCATGGCCTTAATCGCATTTGCATATAATAGCATAGTCGAAGTATTTCGTTTCGATCATAGGTTATCCACTCCAGAACAGGATTTTCCTGTCAATATTCTCGTTTTGCGTCGATTTTCACGGGGTTTTTGGGAATTCTTCAGATTTATTTCATCCGGAATTTTTCGGCTATTTTTTATCGTAAGTCTAGGGGATTTTCAAGCAGGTGTCCTCGAAATTCCCCGAGGCAGAGTTTGGAAAAAGCGGGAAAATGGGCCTAGATTTTGCGATATGCGAACGGGATTTGGCCCTCGGATGGAGGTGAAATCCGAGTGAAAATCGGCACCAAGCTAGCCACTATGAAAACTAGCGTGGCGAAATTAGAGAAAACGAAATTTTAATGCGAAAAAGAAAGAAAAGCGAAAATCGTGGAAGTTGCGCAAAAACGGTCGTTAGCCTAGTCATAATGGAGAGTTTTCACTCAAATAGCAATCACTTGCTTATTTATTTTGATTTCATTTTAGGGAGATTTGTTGTTATTTTTGCCGAAGCTATGTTTCAGATTTTTATGCAAGTCTAGTAGAATTAAATAATTGTTGATTTCAATTGCGGTCATAGAAATACTGGAAAGTTTAAATAGTAATAGACACCGCAAATGATCTTACCTTCAAATTTCTTGATAATCGAAATATTTGAAACATGGTATTACTTACGTTGGCTCAATAACTAACGTTGATTACTATGCCCATTAATGTTCCAAATCTCTGAAACATACCCCCATCATCTAACGGAATAATATTCGTTTGTCTGGATCATGCATTCGTATTATTATCAAGCCATAGCCGATGGCATCCTCTTGTATTTCCCGTGTTCCTTTCTTCTTTAGTTTTTTCGCCCTCGTGCCATTCCTTTGCATAACGTTATCCGCTAGCCTCCTTTGAATACAATGATGGCTATATCCTCTTCTGTATTGTATATCTCTTCCGGATTCTTGTTAGACCACTTAGACATACGACGATTCATCTTTATCCATCAGTTTGTGTCAAATAGCTTATGCTGCATTTTAAAATTATGTTTCATTCAATCGTAGGTCATCATTGAAGATTCTTCGGCTACTTTTGATCTTTATTCGAATCATTTATACAGCGATAGCTTTTCTGGATTCTTGTTAGAGCACTTGGAACATGTCAACTCATTTTCATCCATTATTTTGCTCATGAATCTTACAAATATGTTTCAATTAATTAGCTACCAGTACACTATCAGAAATTATCCATGTATCCATTTCTGCGTTTATATCGTCCATAATCTTCTGAAAAATAGTATTTCATTGCAATTATGAACTCATTTTTCGATAAAACTACATTTTCCAATATCTTGATTATTTCAGGTTAGGCAATTTCAGCTCCAAAGCGAGTTTCCATGATATGAAAATGGCTCTTCACTTTTATAACGATCTGTTTATCGGATGGATCATATTTGTTATCGTTACACTGGTAAATGGAGGTAATTTTTGAAACATATATTTTAAAAATCTACGAGTCTTAAAATTTCAGAAATTTCCCAGTACAGCAGTGAGGAATTAGTATGAAATTTTGAATTCTTTATATTTTTCTGCAAAAAAATATTTTAGACGAACGACGATGTTGAATTGGCATCAACGCACAAAATAGATAACGATCGGGTATGCATTTTGAAATCCATAAATAAATTTCGAGATATAAAATCCCAGATAATGACGATTAGCAGCAAATTTACGCCGGCAAAAATCGATTCCCAAGTTCAAAAGGAGTTGGAGAGTATTCACAAAGGTAAGCTTCGCCACAACAAATCAATCAAATTAGCATATTTAGTGAAGGATTTGCCCCCTTTCGCGTTTAGCGAAGATGAATATTACAACGAAATCTTGGAAGGCTTGAAGAAAAATGAGAGCTTCTACATAAGTCATGCTAATATGGAGTTTACTGTAAGCTTCTTTTTATTTTTCGATTTGAATACAAATTTTTCAATTTGATAAGTTTCACAAAATTTCAAATACTATAATCGAAGAAACAAAATTAGTTTATTTATTGACCAAAACCAAAGACTTCATGAACAAAAACAATTTAATTAGGGCGACAGTAAAAAGCCGACCTTCACTAAAACCATCCAATTTCAAATTCCCGATATCTCCAGTCCAATGGATCAGTTACCCGTCCTTCCTCCATCAAGAGAATCCAAAGAACTCGGTAAACTGGGATTTTTGCCCAACTTTGTATAAACCCATTAAGAGCTGCTAACCTTCCCGCAAACTCAAGCAACGACAGTCAGTGACAGAGTCATGCCATCTCCTGAGGATCTGTGGTTTTCGGATATCGGTAAGTTGAAAAGATTTTTCTCCTAAAATGGATGTTTGCAGACCGATTTTCTCCTGATGTCACAAGCGTGAAATCTACGACTGTTATCGGTATTTTCTGCTTAGAACTTTTAAGGAAATATAAATTTTTAGAGCCCTATCCTCCTGATGCCTCAACTACCTCAACCTCAAGCAAGAAGACAACAACAACTACTACTGTTACTAAACCCTTAACAACGACAACAACAAGCACAACAACAGCAACAACGACAACAACGACAACAACAAGACCTATTCAACTCACCACGAACCAGGCTGTTACGGAGAGCGTTCCTAGTTGTATGGACAATTTCTTTTCAAAAATTTTGAAATTTCTAATTCAGATCCCCCTCCTATAACCGTATATCCAATCTCTAAAGCCCAATTTAAACTCGAGCAGGCCAAGGAAATATTGAGACTTCTCGGGAATTCAATTGATGTGGTACGAATTTCGAATCTTTATCAAAAGCAGATATTCTGGTTTCAGAATCTGCAACCAAAATTTTACGATGAAAAAGTAC
The DNA here is from genome assembly GCA_964036155.1 of Diploscapter coronatus. NCBI lineage: Eukaryota > Metazoa > Nematoda > Chromadorea > Rhabditida > Rhabditidae > Diploscapter > Diploscapter coronatus. Next base: position 2,533,854 of record OZ038423.1, read on the forward strand.
CGAAGAAGGGAAAATCTCGACGACGCGTAGTGAATTTTTATGAGGTCCTAAAAGATGGGAACATTTCAGAGATTACGAGCCAGGACACGCGTGAAAAACGCGAAGAGAAGTCATTTCATGGGCAAGACACTGGACGTCATCTGTGATAGCTGCGGGAAGATCAAGTACTATGGAATCACCGGAAGAAGAAGGCTGAGAGCTGCGGCTAGGGCAAAGAAGAGAGTACCGTACGCGGAAAACGCGGTATGCATCTGAGTTTATTATCGGTCTTGAGCATGATATCAATACCATTAGTCAGACAAATATGCACGTCAGTGACTGGAGTGAATGAGGTCTTTACGTAATTTCTTGAAACATACGATAATATCTGAAGTTCACTTAAAGCTGCAATATTTTACATATTCTTTTCTTATTTTGCTCTTGGTTATATAGAGCAACTACGCTAAAGTTTGAAAAGATGCCCGGTCATATCGTTTTCTGAAACCGACAACTTTCATTTCCAGGATCCAAAGCCGTTGGAAGCGATAAACGACATCGTGCTTCCTGCTCAAGTGGCTAGTGCTCTCACTCCTCTGCCAACTATTCCGACAGCCAGTCTTCCGAATCCTCTCAGGGTTCAGAACCCGTCGACCCCGAAGAATCTGATGACGGACGATGAACAAGCCTATCGAATCAGCCGTCTTCCGCCGGTTTACGCGCCTGTTGTTGGGTTGAGAACCAACCAGATTCACATCGCGATGGTGTCAAGCAAGCGGAAGAAGCATCGCAAGAACCTCAGCAAGAAAGTAAGCTAGGAGGATACAGCACTGGCCAAATTTATATATACACCTTTGAAAATGGTTTTAGCCCAGTTTATTCATTTGTACTGAACCAATCCGGTTGGAATTTTACAGCAATATCGGGATACCATATTGTAAAAGTGCGCAAAAGTTAACCTCGGATTGGTTAACTATATGTGGATGAACTGGGGCTGAAACCAATACAAAAGTATGCATATGCATGAATCTTTCTGCGCATGGAAGCTTTTTCCATTTGCAAATCTATCTCCATTTTGTTCAAATCAAATCACTCGTGAGGAATGCAAACATACTTCAGAAGCTCCTGAGGCGGAACGAGCTCAAACGTCCGACCATCACTCGGAGTCGTCGCGTTCCAATCGCCGTAAAGCCAGTTGTTCCGATCGAGCCGCCGATTTCCCAGTCCATTATCAAGCGGCCCATCTTCCGACGGCGCAAGCGACGTGTCAGGAAACTCCGCATTCACGGCACGAACACCGCCACTAATATTCGCCAGCCCATCGGATTCCCGATCATTCTCGATGAGTTCCCCGCATCTGCTGTACACAGGAACGTCCGCACCAGGCGAAAATCGCGTATTCAAGCTATCCGTGCGAAAAACCTTAACCTATTTGGACATCATCATCGATCATTTTTAGACCCCGAAGACAAGAGCGAAGCCGCGCGAGAGCCCCTCAACTTGAAGCCGCCCAAGTACGCCAGGTTCAGTGCTCCACATGCGACGAAGCCGCATGACGCCGACGAAATCCAAACGCTGCTGAGGATCCTGCAGGACGAGCAAGCAACAAGAAGGTTCGTAAAGAGGCTGTCTCAGAGACAGTACATCCATTTGAAAGACATAATCGTGGGTTTGAGACGAAAAATCACAAAGTCTCGTCGGTACCGTCCGAGGTCTTGGGGAAGGCGGTCGAAGTACTATCGTCGCAAGCACTATCCGCGATCGAGAGTTCGTGCCAGCTTCCATCGACCATACCATCGTCGTCATGGCTACAGAAGAGGCCATAGACGGGGTCATCGTTATGGGCGAAATCGAATCTACGCACCGTATCAGAATAGTGGTAGAGCGAGGAACTCTCACTATAAAGTCTACCGTGATAATCCAATAAGTCACACCTCGAAGAAGTCTAAGACTGACAAGCACCAGAAGGTCTGGAAGCGGGTTGGGAAGCACAAGGATGGGGCGAGATTTTGGGATCCTGAGATCATCCTGGGGAAGGTGTGGAAGCCGAAGGCGATACATCGACATCTACTGGAGAATCTGAAGATGATCGATGCGAAGGACGAAAAGAAGAAGGAGCTGATGAAGAAGAAGAAGAAAAAGGAGGAGGAGGAGGAGGAGGAGGAGGAGGAGGAGAGGAAAAGGCGCACTAGAAAGCGTTCGAAGGACCGCAAGAAGAAGAATCGGAAGAAGTTCGGCAAGAAACTCCGAGCCAAGGCGCGGGGAAGGAAGGCTGGGAGGAAGTCGGAGGGGCGGAGAAGGACGACCAAACCACCCGACGTCATGGAGTGGACCGACCAAGCCATCGAGCGCTCGGGCTATCGGTACCCATTTCCAGACGTCCGGGACAGCCCAACGCATGATGGTAGCTAATTTTTTAGTTCTGTAAAAATGCTAGCACATCAGTTCCATAAGTTCCAGCTATTTTGGTATATAGGTTCACGTTTTAGAATGGTACTTTTGGATTCGTTTGTTTGGTTCGAGAAAAATAACTGAAATGCGCATAAAATTAAAAAGTATAATAGGTTTCACTTTATTTGGTATAGAAATTCATAGACAATTGTCAGTATTCTCAAAGGAATTGGTCCGTTATAGAATTAATTTAATTTTTAAATCGAGGAAAAATCATCCGATTCATCCGATTTCAGTTTCGACGAGGCGTTAATCGCCGAGGAGCGTCGGCTGCTGGCAGCGCAAGAGCAATTCGACACGGGTCAGACACGCGGAAGCAGAATAAGGCGACGATACATCGGTGTGGGACGGCCGCTGGGGGTGCAACCAGTCCTGAGGAGGGAGCGGAGAAGGAAACCTGCTAGAAGGGTAATTCGCATATCTCGACATGACTAAAATAGGCAATTACTAAATGACGGGGTGCTATAGTTAAGATAGACGAGAGGATGACAGTTGAAAAAATAGCGTAGGAAAGACACACTCCGCCATATAGTAATTACTATTAAAATAAGATTTTTCTCGCATAACTACTATTTGGAATCATCATCATTACGATTTCGTTCGTTATTTTACTATAATTTGAGACATGAAAATTGAATTTGCAGGTGTGGAACAATTTAAACCGGCTGTAGGCTATAATTTGGTAAATTTATAGATTTATTTTCACGAAAACTGGAGATTCTAAAGCTTAGTAAGTTGCACAAAATCTCAAATTTCCTAATTCAGTTGCCTTATGAATCTACTACTTTCATTTCTAACTGTTGAATTTTGTAAATCTCAATTTTTTTTCTAATTTTACATTTTTACAAAAATTCAACGACCCAAGACTCTCATGTGCCATACGGTTATTAGTTTATTGTTTTAGGAACGTATTTTATTTTTACATTTCGCTAATAATAAATAATTTTTGCTATTGAATAGAAGTGCAAACTAAGCTGTCAATCGATTCTCTTTTCATGTTATCCCAAAGGAAGAGAGAGAAGTAATGCCACCTGGCATGCATGAACATTTGAAACGCCCTTTATTTGGCAATTTTGGTTGAATTGGAATTTTCTTTATTTTTTCTGCTATAAAAAATCTCATAGTCTTAATATATGCTTCTGAAATCATTTTTTACCGACTATATTAACTTTTATCGGCAATTTTCAAAAATTTTTTTCTTTTAAATCAATAATTTCTCCTACTCTAACACGTTTGTCGTGTTCACGACACCATACTCAAATTTGTAGATCCAACATAAATCAATTATTTCTCCTTTCATCTATGTCGCTAGCACATATCCAGTTTGACCTTTCATTCTCCATAAACCTGCATTGATTTCCTCTTTTCTTATCCATGACCATTCTCGACTTCTCTCTCGAATTTCCATGGTCTCTAATGAGGCGCCGAATCCATCAAATAAGAATTCGAATGTGAATCGAATCTAAAAGTGAAATCCTCTTCATATGTTTTTTCGATTCACGAGTCGATTTTGGTTTGATTTGTAAATTGAAAGCCCAAGCTTTAGAAGTGCTTTCTTGATTTTTCTCTAGATGTTCGAATTTAGAACTAAAATCATCATTTGTTTTTTATTCATAAGTCAATTGTTATTCCTTTTCTAAATTTAAAATTTTGAATTTCAGCTTTTTATGTTTCAAAAAGTTGCATATAACTCGACATAATGGATAGTTGATTTTATTGCTCACTAGGTGGGATATTTACTCAGAATACATCATTTTATTTCTAGAACGATTATGATCCATCAAAGCTTGTGGTCATATTCAAATTTTGGATATTGTGAATAGGAAAATAAAAAATGATCTAGTTAGAGTTATCGTTTCATTTGGTTTTTTTTTAAGAATCTTCTAATTTTAGATCCTCATTTATTCTAGTCTACTGAAATTTCACGATGGGCTTTCAAGTGGCTCGTTTTACCATTAATCGCCGTCAGGTAATTTTCATCAACTATTTAAGTCCAGAATTAAATTAACTATTTTTTAACATAAAGTTATGAATATGATTTTAGAGAAAAAATATTCGGAATTGGATCCTACTCCTCATCGGAGGCTATTTATTCGTGGTTTGGAATCGGGAGGGCCATCGAACCTACTACGATTTGAACAGCGACTTCCACGACGGCAACGTACCAAACAAGGGATTTTATGATGTGAAGAAATTCGAGACTGGCCAGGGAAAAGGGTGGCATAAGGTAAGTTTTCAAATTCTAAGAATTAGCTGCCTTGTAACTTTGTTCAACTTTCCACTCTCGGTAGATATTATTGAAACTATGGGATATTTCTATATTGGGTCGAAACGACAACAATTTTCAAACTGATAAAATTAGTGCCTTATTTTCTGAAAAACGTATCATCGTAAAGTAGAAGATTTCTTGTGATATATGGACGATAAGAGCAACGAGTTGACCTTAAATATACGGAAAAATACTACCAAAATTCCGTAACATATTTCAAAGCTGATAAAAATTTTCAGATTCCCGATTACTCGATAAGACGAGAGGGGCCTGGTGAAAATGGTGCATCAGTTCATTTGGAAGGAGAAGAGAGGAAGCTCGCCGACAAACAGATCAAGGAGCTGTTCATGAATGTTATTGCTAGGTAGGATTTTTATTATAGTGAAAAGGTATTTGATAAATTAATACGGTAATGTCTACTAAAGTATTTTATGAACTCGTAAATACACTGATTTCCTTAACTTATGCCTTATTGCTTTTATTAATCGTCTATTTGATGATTAAAGTTAACATTGTTCTAATTCAGTGACAAAATCTCGCTGGACCGAAGTATCCCAGACTCTCGAAATCAAGACTGCCGAAAAATGACGTATCCCTCAGACCTACCACCAGCATCGGTGGTGATCGTCTTCACAAATGAGTTCTTTTCTTGTAAGTCGATTTTTTAGCATTGATAATCAGACGTCAGGGCGTTTTCCACCACAAAAACTCGCCGTCATCATCTCTCATCCCATTATTAGGGATGGTAATTCAGACGCTGACTAGAATAAATCACCACGTAAGGGATATTTGCGACGGAAGACGCCCTAGCGTCTGTTGGTAGTTTGACATTCGTCAGGAACGTAGTGCGAATGAGGCATACACATTTTTAAACATGATCTCCACAGAACTTGAAACGCACTTCAATTCAAAGGAACTAGCAAATGTTTTCGCAGAAAAGGACTGATAATGTTGAAATTCAATCATGCTCAATATAGACGCTTAGACCGCCATTCAGCTACCATTTCAAGATATAATTTAAAACTTATTTCAAATAAAAAGTTTGTAATTATTCTAAAATTCACCAACTTCAGCCGTCATGCGTACGGTCCACTCGATCGTGAATCGTAGTCCCCCTCACCTCCTTCACGAAGTGATTCTGGTTGATGACGTTAGTGATCGAGGTCTCTGAAATCCAGACCTTAATTTTCAGTTTTTTTTTCTAAATTCAGAAGAACTTGGCGACAAACTCTCTGAACATATCAAACGATTTGGATCTCTGGTCAAGTTAATTCGATCTAAAGAAAGACTTGGATTGATCAGGTAAAATTGCATTTATTCAAAAAGTTCGTGAATACTTTGTTACTAGATTAACAGATCACGTTTGATGACAAAGTAGTCGTGATACAAAATTTCAGGGCCAAATTAATGGGCGCTAGAGCAGCTACCGGAGACGTGCTGATATTTTTGGACGCTCACTGTGAAGCTAACACTGGATGGTATTTTTTTTTTAATCTGGACACCTAAAGATAATTTTAGGATCGAACCTATTCTAGCTAGGATCAAAGAAAGCCCTTCTGCGGTAGTTCTACCAGTGATCGACGCGATTTCTGATAGCAGTATGCAGTACATGGGAGGATCGCATGGTATGGGTTTTTGAATAATTCTGGAAAGTCATAATAGCGTCGCAGCGTGTGAAATGGTATGGGAGGGTAACCTCTGTCTTATCCTCTAGTCTATTCTTGCTATATTATTTCGCACGCCACTATGTTACGAATTAGACAAATTGCCGATTTTCCTAAGATGGGATTTTCTGAAGAATGATTTCAGGAGGTGTGGGGTCATTCTGGTGGTCACTTCATTACTCGATGGATGGGCTACCAGAGTCGGAACGGTTGAGGAGAAAAAATCCGAATACGGACTATATTAGGTAGGTAAGGTTAGTACTCTATGGAGAGTACTAATTATCTAGTGTTTATTTGATTCCTATTTTAATGAAACACGCATCTCAAAAATGCTTCGAAATCAAAATCAAAGACAGGCCTCTAATAATTTCAAACATCATTGTGCCGTCCACAGGACAGCGCAACGGAGGTTTTATTCGTTTCAATTACTAGAATTCGATAGATTCGACAACGCATATGAACTACCATTTTTAACTATTAATTTGACAAACTACTTTATGAAACGTATACAAAATCCTCTATAATTTTATGCTCAAGACTCAAATTTGTGAGTTTCCAACTACTTTGTTTAGATCGCCCACAATGCCGGGCGGCCTGTTTGCTGCTAATCGCGAATACTTCTTCCACATTGGATCCTACGATGAAGAGATGGATATTTGGGGTGATTTCCTTTCAAATTCGAAATTTTTATCAATCGTTATTAATTTAGGCGGTGAAAACCTCGAGATATCGTTTCGGGTATGTTTCAGGAGAACCTAAGGTTGATATGTAGAAAATTTGAATAGTTTTTTTCCTGATATTTGCTCCAAAATTTGCAATCAAATTTGATAATTATTGAATATTTTAGGTCTGGATGTGCGGTGGAAGCCTCGAAATTTTACCCTGTTCTCACGTCGGCCATATCTACCGATCTGGACATCCTTACGATATGACGGGTAGGTATTTGCTCTAATTATATTATGTACTACTTTAGATCATCAAAAACTAATTAGACACTTTTCCAAATAGTTTAGCGCCCTAACAGTCTGAAACATATTTAAATGCCAATTCCAGGAAGAAATCACAACAAAGACGTTCACGGTACGAATTCAAAGAGATTGGCCGATGTTTGGATGGATGATTACAAACGATACTTCTACATGTATCGAGTCGGGTTGAGGGATAGCGTGAGTATTCTTTTTATTGGCTATCAAATTAAACTCTCATATATAATTTCATAATTGAAATTGAATAGTTTTAAGATGACGTAATTATTTAATTAAGCTTTTTAAAGATGGTGTAACTATTCATTAATTAATTTCTCGAAAATAACGTATTTATTTTTAATTGATTTTTAGGATAACACAATAGTTTACTTTTAGACCGATAATATCGGGGATTTGACCTCAAGAATCGAACTTCGAAAACGCCTGAAATGCCATAGTTTCAAATGGTTTTTGGACAATATAGCGACGAATAAGGTTATTGTATATTTTAATAGAAGATCCTTTGTGATTATTAGCCCCAGATTATTAAAAGATCATGAACTTATATTTTGAATTTAAGATATTGAAGTTTTAGTTCCTATTCGATGAAAACGTCTACGCCTTTGGGAACGTTTCCAGTTCGAATGGGATATGTTTGGACACTCTTCAAAGACATGATCATAAGGTTTCTAAATTGGTTTTTGCTTAAGTAAAAAGTAGTTAAATTCAGACGCAAGTAGATCTGGGAATATATCAGTGTCAAGGAGGTGGAAGCTCGTCTCAGGTATGACAATTTTCCTCCTCCTTAGTTTTTATTTAAATAATGTATTCAAGATGTTCTCGATCTCTAAAGAAAAAGAATTACGCCGTGAAGTATCTTGCGTCGATGTTGGGGGTAGGGTTAGAGACGACACTTTCAAAGTCATCGTACGACATTGTAATCAGCATAAGCCGATTCAGTTTGAGCATAAACAGGTAATCAGTTATTTTTAATATACAACAAAAATTCTGATCTCTTATCGAAGTTTGAAATAGTTTAGTGGCTCGTTCGGTTGCCTTTGGCTATATTGTAGTAGCAAAAAACTTCTGAAGATATCGTAGTAAAAATTAATACATGTTTAAAATCAGGGAGGTGGCCTTCTGAAACATATCGATCGAAACCTCTGCCTTGATATGGAAGGCCTTAATTCTGGAGATGACCTGTTTTTCAAAAAGTGAGGAGATTTTGAACTTAGGAAACATTATCCGAAATTTTAGATGCGATGAAAGCAAGTCATCTCAGCAATGGAAATTCGCAAACTATTATCCCGAATTTTACAAACAACAAGAAAACGTCAAAGATGAAGAATAATTTGCTATTTTTAGATATTTCTCAAATAGTGCACCTTAATAACAAATAATTATGCCTTGTTCCAAATATTGTGATACAAAACTTTGCCGTGCGTTGCTAATCAAGCTCTCTGGGTCATAATACAATCTTCTGGGTATTAAATGTCGGAATTCTGTGATAGTTAGGAATTAATAAATTATTTGTGTACGTTTTGATATTTTGGAAATAAAATGATTGAATTTAAAATTATTGTCGGAAATAGTGCGAAAAAAATTTTAATTCTCATAAACTATAAACTACGTTCTATTTATAGTTCACTACAAGCCATTCTCATTATCTTCCATTGTTCAAACAAAGGTGTTTTTCGATAAGAAACAGTCAAATAATAATAGACCAGTGAAACGAAACATTTTAGACCACCATATCGATTTTCGACATTTCTTTTTTTCAATTTTACCATCTTATTCAATTTTCAGAAATGGCCTATTTGGATAACGCTGGATCAGCTTTACCTAGTCCAAGCCTAATCCGGAAACTGCAAGAAAACCTATTTTCCACCCTATATTCCAATCCACATTCGCAAAATTCCATCGGAGATTCTACTCAACAGATGATTTTGGGTGTTAGAAGAAGGTAGGAAAATCCAGGTTTCAAAAGTGCAATAGTTATGTTTCAATGACATCCTATAATAGATGCATTTGGCATATCGATTGAAATTCATTCGTACTTTGTAAAAACTAAAAACCAGATCAAAGAAAACGCATTTCTAAATCGAAATAAAGAAGAATTTTGAAACTTATTAGAAAATCATGCATTTTTCAGAGTCTGCCAACACTTCAACACAACTCCAGAAGAATACGCAGTTGTTTTCACGTCAAATGCGACGCATTCTTTACGGATTATTGCGGATTCCTTTGATTTCGGAAAGAAATCAAATTCTAGTGCTGAAATAAAGGACATCAAAAATATCCAGGGATCTACATTTGCTTATTTACTGGACTCTCACCATTCCGCCGTAGGAATGAGGGAAATTGTTAGGAATCGGGTAGGAGATTTGAAAAATATCAGAAGATATATTTCAATTTAGGTCGACAATATTTGTTGCGTTGAAGAAAACGATGTTCCTTTGATTCGTTTAACGAATGAAAAAGCGCTCTTCGTCCTAACCTCAATGAGCAATTTCAATGGACGAATGTATTCGCTGGATTTGGTCAATGAATTGCAGAATAAGGGTAAGTTTGAAATTTTTCAAAAAAAATCCACTATACATTTCTACATTGTCAGAAGTAGCCGTAACATTTCCTTAAGTGAGATACCCTCTGCCGTATTTCCATGAAACATAATTGATAAATCTGATACACTCATTTCATTGTAATCACCAGTTGATTTTTCTACTAGCAGCGCAATTTCACAATCAATTAATGTTTTAAGAAACATATTTAGATTGGTTCGTATGTTTGGACGCTGCTAGTTTCTGCTCCAGTCACACTATAGATTTGTCGTTTTACAAGCCAGATTTTCTCGTTCTTTCACTCTACAAGATCTTCGGATTCCCTACTGGTCTTGGAGCTTTACTTATCAGAAGAAGTCTTTTTCCAATAGTCTTCAAAATTACTCGGAATTTTAGGTTCTTCACATTTATTATCGAAAAATTACTTCTCGGGAGGAACAATTAGTCAAATTATACCGAAACAGCTCTACTTCAAAAATCGATCTTCGATTGAAGAGCAGTAGTTTTCTTACATTTTTACTTGGACGTTTGAAATTTTAGGTTTGAAGATGGTACAGTGAATTTCTATGGCATTGCAGCTTTAAAATACGCATTTGAAGATCTCGAAAAATTCGGTAAACTTTTCAAAGTGAAAACCTTCATCTAATTTCTAATTAAGGTGGCATTAAAGCTATTCATCTTCATACAGAGAAATTAACCAAAATAGCTAAAACCCGACTAAAATTGTTAACTCATAATAATGGTCAGAAACTCATTGAAATCTATGAAGACTCCAAACATGATTATGGTCCAATAGTTGCGTTCAACTTGAAGAATTCTGATGGCAGCTATATTGGCTATAGTCAGGCAAGTATAAATATGAAATTAGCATGTTTTTGGAAAATAAATCCAGGCTTCAAATATGGCTAACTTATTCGGAATTCAATTACGAACTGGCTGCATGTGCAATATGGGGGCTTGTCAGATGCACTTACGACTGTCTGATGACATGTTGATGAAGTTATCTGCGGTAAGTATCGAAATTTTACTTGTTAACTTTCAAATCATAGAAATCAACGAATTGACTATTCAGGAAATTCACATGAATGCCAAATTTTACTGAAAAATGTTTTCCAAAATAGATTTATCACTGACTAAAATTCGATGTTTGAGCAGATTTTAAAGGCTCCTAGAAAAAGACACCGGCTTTTTTCTTTTCCTATCTTGCCTCCCCATACTATTTCTTAGAAAACCCGGTGTCTTTTTCTATTAGCCGATTTTAAACTAGAACAGTTTTCAGTTCGGGAAAGAGTGCGGTGATCAAATGGATTTGGTTGATGGAATTCCTACAGGAGTTGTGCGCATTTCCTTCGGAAGACTGAATAGCGAAAAGGTGAGATTTTCGACTTGATTTTTTTTGCAAAAACACTCTTTAGGATATCGACGTTCTAATTCAAATGCTCGCGAGCTGTTTCTTGACGAAAAATCCCACGGAAATTTTACCTGCGCCAAAGCCTTTGAATGAGTATTCCCCGGTTATAACGAAATTGATAACGTATCCGATCAAAAGCTGTATGGGGATTTCTTTCGATAGGTAGAATTTTAAAAGTAATACCCAGGTGTTGGGACGCTTTCCACCGCAAATATCCCTTATGCAGTGAGTTATTCCGGTCAGCGTTTAAATTACTGCCCTTAACAATGGGACGAAAGATGATGACCGAATTTTTGCGGTGGAAAATGTCCCAACGTTTGGCAATAGTTTGAAGAAAGAATTTTAGCATCGAATGCACCTCTACTGGTCTAAAATATGATCGGAACTTCATGATTTCGAAGGACGGAATAGCTTTGACACTGAAGAAAAATCCGGAATTATGCAGGATTAAAGTACAAGTATGTTTAATTAATGAGGACATTTTATTCAGAGTATTTTCCATTTACAATTATGACTACCACGGATTATATCTTTAATTATGACTTGGAACAAGAATAATTTTAAAACATTTCTTTAAACAACCCAACAAATGGTAATGTAAAGATTTTGTAAGATTGAAGATGCGTCGCTCCTTCTGACTTCGGACATCGACGATGTTGGGATTCAAGTTGACCTTCACGACAACTCTCAAAGTGAGGATCTAATTAAACTCTGTGGAAGGCAACAATCCACTTCTTCTTGCGGAAAAACCTCAGCGAAGTGGTTGGAAGAGAGCATCGGATACGAACAATGCGAGCTGAGAAGAATCCCAGAAGGTCATTTTTGCCTTCAGTTATTTTCAGCCCCTAGGGTACTAAGAGAACGATTCAAATTAGATTTTCACCATGACGAAGTTCTAGGAAACGTATCAAAAAATTAAGATTCCGATCAAAGCCTATCAAACTCGTGTCCATATTTGTTGGTGAACGAAGCTTCGATAGCAGTTTTGGCAGATGTTATACGTTCGTCAATTCTAAATACAGAGAAAAGATATGTTTGAAGATCTCTCGTTGGAAGAAGCTCTACTGCGATTCCGGCCCAATATCGTCATCAGAGGGATCCCTCCGTTTTCTGAGGATCATATCAAATTTTTACATATTGATAGAGCAGATTTTGAGGTGGATTTTAAAATTTCCATTTTTTTGTTGAAACTTTAAATTTAGGTAGTGGATAAATGCACCCGTTGCGAGATGATCTGTATTGATTCGGAAACAGGAGTGAAAAATCCCAACATGATCGTTGCCCTAAGAAATATTCGATACAAGCAGAAGGTATGATGAAGACGGGTTTATTCTGCTAATTATGATTATATTTTAGATGACATTTGGTATTTATCTGAGACAAGTTGATGATACGAAATGCACACCGAATATCGGGATGAATGTCAAATTGGAAGAAGAGATCTTGACGAATGGAAAGTCAGAATGATCTTTGGCAATAATTCACAATAAATTGATGTTGAAGAAAGAAGTTTCTATATTATTTTTAAAATTGATCTTGAAATATTCGTGATTTTTAATATGACGAGTTTATTCATCTAATTTATTGCGGAGCAAGCTGTTCTGGACTATGTCTCTAACCTCTCGAGATCCCACCCCCCTTGGTGCTCTCATTCCGTATATAAACTGCCGTCGGCCCCTACGCTTCTTTCCCCTTTTCCTTTATCATTATTCGTTTCAAAAATGCACTTGCGCTCTATATATACTGGATTTTTCATAGTTCTCACAAAATGCATGCCTTTTGGATAAAAATTTATTTCATATAGTAAAAATTCGTCAAATCCCATTTCACAATAAAATAAAATACTCAAAGAGAAATTGCGATGACAAGAAACTGCCAAAATCTGGATGAGACATGAATTCATTTGAATTAGAGATCAACGGTGATTGTAACACGAAAGGAGAGAGTACAGAGAAAGAGAGAATTATGACAATGATTTCGGAATAGGTACATATAACAATTGATAAGATGATAATTTGACAAGAAATGTGGCATCTAATATAGATTTCATGGATTTGAATGACAACAATAGTGCACAATTCAATGACAATACCGCATTTTCTCTAATAGAAGTTTCAGTCTCAATTAGAGAAAAGTTGGTAAAGATTTTGAGAATACGAGGAGGACGAACTATCCAAAGAGTTCGTAAAAATTAGGAAAGTTCACCCCCTTGCGCCTTTCAAAATATAGAAGTCCCAGTGAAAAATAACACCATGTGATTATTAGGATCATCGGATATCAAGGATAACATCGAAGCTCAAAATGAATAATATCAGAGCTTTCACAGATTGTATCATAAGTTTCAGAAAAAGTCGACATTCGGAAGAAAATGTGAAATTCATTCGTTGTAGGAAATAATTTTAGTACCAAAATATTGCAATTTCGTAAAAATAGAATTTTGTATGTGCAAATTTGATGACTCTACTTTTATATCGAAGATTTTGGTGTCCGATATTAATTGCTAAATTTCAAGGTCTACGCTTTAACATGGGAATTTTCGGGCATTTTAAAAACTCACAACATCGCACCTTGACGTAATATCTTTAGGACTAGGATAGAATATGGGGTAATAGGAAATGACTTTATTTCTTTTAGATATTTTTCGAGTTGCGAAATTGCGAAAAATTTCAAATAACCTAATTTTTCACCAAAATCTCTATTTTTCAAATACGCGTATTCTACTGAGAGATTCAATATGTCGATGAGATGCAAGAACGCGTGCGACGTTTAGACCGTCATCAGCGTAAAAGACGTTGATCGAAAATCCACAGAAGAAAATCAATGCTTCTTTTCGTCATTAGTTTCCTCACGATGCGAAAAGAACGTTGTATTGACACTGAAAATTAAGAAAAATAAGCATTTATCGACTTTTCAAGAAATAGCAGGCATAATGAAATCTGCATTGGAAGGGGTGATACTGTGGATTTTTAATTGAATACTTTACAGATACAGATGATATATAAAAATCAACAGTATGTCTGGAAATGAAGAGTGCAGAACAGAGTGAAAAAGATCGGTGCTTGAAAAAGCTCGACGATGAAATTGTTGGTGGATTTTTAGAGATGTAGATTTCTGTATCAATAGTTCGGAAAAGGTCAAGTCTATACAATGCCACAGAACTTAGTGGACGGGGCCTATTCTTTCTCTCTTTCAAAAGGAGGAGAAGACCACGCCCAATAAACCATGCGGTATTGCGGAAACTTCATCCGTTTCAAAGTCTCGATATTTCGAAGATTATCAATTTGAAAAGATAAAATTCGATCAACCAATCATTTCATCATAGAGAAGTTAGCGCGTGTGGTATGCTTGAACAATTGTCTGGCTAAATATGTGGCGTTAGCCATGCACTGCTATATATATAATATTCGAAATTATATATGGGCATGTCACCAACATATCACCGTGATGATGCATATATTGTCAGAGATTGATGGATTGAGACAGAATGAGTGACGCGCAATCCGAAGTGCTAGGTGTGCAATACGTATCTTCAAAAAGTCGTCAAAGTTATTCCTTAGATCGATGGAATATCGTAAAACTTTCGGTAAATTGTACGATAATAATTTTTAGCGCATAAAACTAAATGGCATTTATTTTATCTCAATTTTCAATCAGCGACAATACAATAAAGCATAAGAGGCGCGCTTACCAGCCGATATATATATATATATAAGTTACATTTGCGTGAATCTGATATACAAACGAATGTATATACAAACATATGTGGATAAGCAGAGTATATATTGCTGTTGGATATATAAGTGTATATATACACGGTATATATAGCGATAGATATTTGCCGCATGTTTTGAATTATACGTCGTCAATGCTAAAACACGAACGATTTTCTTACAGAAGCTGGATTTTTGATTATTATTTTTGAAATATGAAACTTGCTGATAGAAGAATATAGCAGTAAAGCCGCGTCACTATATCGATTATATGGGCATTCCTTGTTTTTGGGTTGTGAGTACTTTTCTCGAGAAGATTGAAATGAGCATTTTTTATAAGTGATGATCAAGAATATCTGAATATGGATCGAACAAATTCTTCGAGTTTTGTTGAATGTAATTCGTATCAAACATTAGAAGAGTCTCTCCGTCATGTTTTTTTTTTTTATAAAAAATCCTCTAGCCCTAAATTTTTCTTGCTTTTTTATTCAAGTCTTTTAAACAAGTGCTAAGATAAAATAGCTCGTTTTTGAGAGAAAAGCACTCAACCCGTATTTACCCCATTTTCTGGAACTCTTTCTCGTGAAAAATTTCTAGCTACGCCCGACTTCACCGAATTGTTCAATCCTAATCAAGCAAAAATCATCAATCCGTAAAGAAATTCCAAATGTGTGGAAAGTATGTAGAAGATAAACACTTTGGCCATTTGTATTTGTCACCTTTCACCACTATAATCATTCGTAAATATCATATCTTATGGAAGAGAGTTGTAGAACATAGAGTACTTTACTAGTTTTCGCGGTGACAAATACAAGAGTCCGAATTTCGAAGAATAAAAATGCCACACGAAAATCCACTTTCTTACTTCCTCTGATGTAATTGCAAGAATAGCAAGGATTGACTGATAGATAGTTATTTTTATTTTAAATATTAAAAAAACTTACTTTCCAGAAACGCGCATCTGAAAATTCAACTTTAATTGAAATATTAGCTGTTCAAAATAAATGAGATCTATGCAATGCCGCGTGGAAAAAAGGGCGGAGCCTATTATTTCCCGTCTCTTTAAAGTAAGGGAAAAAGATCGCCAACTCAGAAAAGGTATGACTTTTTAAAGACAAGACCTGAAATGGCAAGGTTCAGAGACTACTGAATAGATATGGCTAAAATTGCGTTTCCATTTCAACGCTCTGACATTGCTATCAGAAAGGTAATATCCTCTTCCGAGTTACTAGATAGTCACGCCCATTAGCCTATGCGGCATTGCATAGTTTGCATTTGTTTTGAAGAGTAGAATGTCTTACAAAGTTATCGACAATAATTGTGATGGGAAGAGCGAGCACGAGCACTCCAGAAATGATAGCACCACTAGCGATCAGCTTGCCGGCTAAAATAGAGTTAAGGTTGGGTAAGAAAAATGTATGTAAGGTAAAACTAGCATACCAATCGTGACGGGAACTAGATCGCCGTATCATGGAACGATAATCATTAATACTTGAGGAAAAAATAAAACTTTAGACCATACCTACTGTCGTCATAGTCACAATTGCCCACCAGAACGTTGCTGGGATCTGAAACGCCGTTGTTGGTGTGATTCAGACAAGTTCATAGATTAACAAAGCAACTAGTCCCGCTATTACATTTAGAATAGTTTGAATTATTGGAGATCAAGCGGCTATTTGGAAGCCATAAGCCCTCAGGCCATTGCGAAACAGTGTATGACTAGGGGAGGGTATTGAAAGGTAGGGTTTCTTTTCCCATACTATTTCGCATGGCTTGAGGGCTTGGGGTTTCCGAGTTGCCAGATCAAGCTTACCGAGGTAAAAGGCGTGTCCTTTTCATCTTTCTCCACGAAGTACAGCAACGTCGAGAAAAATACAACTCCCGTTGACAGTACCATGCCCATCATTCTATAACAACATTTTCTTAAAAACTCAGATATTCCAAGAGTTTCATTCAAAAAACTTGATAACGTAGGAATGTTTGGAACTCGGTAAGATTAAACGGGATTTAGACTAGATACGTGTATGCGTGTAGGCAAATTAGATGCGGATTGGTGAATTATGCTGCTTTACTGGATTTTCAAACGTGTATATTTTTCCTTAATTTTCAAAAATAACAAAAAATACCCCAGTTGTTTGGCAGAGCTCCTTAGAGTCAAGGCGAACGTCCGCATTCCCGCAGAGTAGCGTCCGAGTTTCAGAATTCGCACCACCCGAAGCACTCGCAGCACTCGGACGACTAATAGAGCGCCTGAAATTTCGACTTTGCATTTTTGCTAAAGTATCGTACGTTTCAATTTTAAGCCGACCAAATCGTGATTTTTGGCCTTTAAACCGGTATTCAATTTGGGCTATTTGGAAACCGCAAGACCACGGGACACGAGACACAGGCGAAATAGTATCGGACTTAGGGTAGGGTATGGGATGGTAGGCTTTCTTTTCCCCACTATTTTCCAATGTCTCGTGTCTCATGGTCTCGCGGGTTCCAGGTTACCTATTTAAGTCGGGCTATAACTTATTATAGTAAAAATAACCTAAAGAGAACTTTGAATAAATGCACCTTTAATATCGCTCAAGCTGGCGATGTCGACGCCAAATACGGCGAGGGTGAATTCGAGGTAGAACGGCACGATCGCCACCAGATCCACGATGTTCATGATGCCGATCACGAATTGCCATCTAAAATACTCTCTTAATATCGTAATCAAGAATTGAATATGCTTCAGTTTATTCCAGTGTTTACGAGATTTAATTCTACAATAGTGCCTGGGCATTGCAATAAATCGTTCTAGCGGACTAAAACCTAACATTTGACATATTTGGGTTTGTATTTGTGTTATTTTCATCGAAAATTTTCAGATTCTTATGATTTTTCTTCTAAAATGAGATAAGTTTCAGTTTAATTCATGGCACTAGAAAATACTTATGATGACTTTCTTCTAGATCTATTTATTTGAAGTATCAATGACAATTTAATGAATCTTGTATGTTTCAATGTAGTTCATAAAACTTGATCATTCGTTAAAAAGTACTATTTTCCAACAGACGTGCCATGAAAATTTTATAAATCTCTTTCATGAGAAGTCAAAATGGTACTTTTAAACGAACACCATGGTTACCTATTCGGTGTGACGGATAATCGTAGAATATATTCGAATGTGAACCAAATAATGCAAATCGTTTCGACGTATCCGAAGACTGGATGCGGCTCCCAAATCACGTTCTCGTCATCCGCAACTGAAATTGACAACTTTTTGCGGAATAGAAAATGTGCACATTTTCGGCTGAGGCAATGCACACACAGATCAACTCAATAGGCAACTTGCAGTTGGCTGATAGATTTGCAATGTTTTTTTTTCAACTTTTGGTTATGTTTCAAGATTTGGTACGATTCTGAATAACATCAAAACAATAATCCCGAATATTTTTAGTGATTTAAAATTATATCATGTAATGAAGATCAAGTTTTTAAAGCGGTAATAATGTTCCCAGATAAAGCATCATTTCGGAACATTTAATGACCACAATCGGCTTGTTTTGTGTATCCATGAGTTTAAGAATTAGTTCACTGATGACAATGTATGGAGATTAAGTTTTTGAAGTGATATTGAACAGTGAGAAAATGAGCAATATCGTTTTTGCGCGAGCAAGAAGTTTCAGCAACATTTTAAATGAAAGCTCTTAAAGTTGCGGTTCAACTCAAATGACAAACGTGAAGCTGATAATAATATGCATGTTTGGGAAATTTTGTGCATTTGTAACTGAATGACAGGGATAGGCTTCGACTCAAACCAATTATGGGTAAATTGGAGGATGTAGAGGGTCGTACTTGTGGAAATTCATCGCCCTCAAAACTTTGGAATCTCTGCAATGCCGCACGATTTTATGGGCGTGGTCTATTCTTTCTCCCCTTTTGAAAAGTAGAGAGAACGGCCGTGCACATTATTTTATGCAGCATTGCAAGAGATTGTAATTGCTGGTTTGTGGTTATTTGAGCAAATAAATTCACTCCGAAAGTACGACATCGTCTACATTCCACTCAATTCACAATGCACAACCTGAATATCCGATTTCCGAAGTGTCTGAAATCATTTTGCCTTACATATCCTGCTCTCATACATATTCCGATATATTGTTGTATGGAGGTGCATTTAAAAATAATTCGATAGCTTATATTTAGCATAGCGTCACAGCATGCCTATCGAAGTCTATGCAGAGAGTCCGACAAATTATTCAGTAAGTGTGCGAGAAATTAGCATGTTGTGACGTAGTGACAATTCAAGATTTCTAAGAATTCTAAACTAAAACCATCTAATATGAATGAACGATCACTGTTATCCTACAAACTTAACCATGATGGGTCAAATAACTGAATACCTCAAATACGATATATATGCATTTTAGGTTATGGATATGAAATTCGAACGATGCTTGGTTAAGTCGATAAGAGAAAACAGTGCATACAATGTCTATATTTAGTGCTAGATATGGTATGCTACGACTAAAATCAGATCGAGAATGTTATTTGGACTATCGATAGTTATCTATCGTATAAAGGTTTTCGAATAAGTTCACAAGATATTCTTTGAAAAATTCAAGTGAACATATTTATCAATCTTCTCAATTAGTAGATTTTAGTTATGTTGTGATAAATGTGAATGGACTTGGGTGATACGTTTCAACATGATTCAAATCAAGATTGTGGTTAGGAATAAAATGAACTTACTCGAGCTCAGGTTGTGGATCCTTTGCGATTTCGCGCCTTTTTTGATTATCGGGACCTGAATTTTTACCCATTTGATAGAAGAAAAGCCTAAATTTTTTACCTGAAGCTCGTGAATAGATCCCAAAACCAGCCCAATAACCGAGATGAGAACGAAGGATATGCTGGCGAATGTGAAGCAATTTGAGAAGAAAGTGCCGTCACCTAAATTTAAATGCATTACTTTTTGTTGATTTTTGAATAATCTTAAACTTGCATATCTTGAGATTTATTAGAAAGTTGGTTTAGTTCGAAGACTGGTATTAGAAAGTTCGACCAGTTTTCTCCTTCAATGCCAACACTTTTTCCTACAAAATATTCGAGAACCTTCAGATACCAGCCTTCATCAAACTGATCCTACTTTCAAGAAGCCAGCATTTTACATTCTAAAATGTACCCTCGCAAAATCGATGTATCCTTGACCTCGTGCTTCTATCGTGGACCGACAATTTTTTCTCAGTTTTCTGAACCAAATCCTCCAAAGATGGGCTTCTGAAAATTTATTACTTATAATTGAAAGATCAACAGAATAGCTTCACTTTTTGGGATAATATTTCTAATGTAGCATTCCGACAATGATCATTTTGGTATGTTTCATGAAAATTTAGGATAGGAATGAAACTTGTTAGACTTAGTTATGTATGCTTAGAGGATTGAGAATTTTAATATAGGGATTTTCACTCTATGAAATCTAAGACAAAAGCTCAAATGATGCAGGGATTTTCTATTTTCTAGCTATAAATTGGAAACGATTCATGCTGATGAAGAAGCGCTTGGGTCTCGCAAATTTTGCTCTCCTAAAAGCAGATTCTATTGCCGAATGTTAGCGACTCTACCCTTTTACCTTCATCTCTCAAAGTGGAAGAAGGGAAGAGTCATTAACGTTTGGCATTAGAGCACATTTCTAGGAGGACAAGGTTTGCTGAGCGCATGTTGCATGGCAAAATGAAAATAAATGATGAAAAGCGAGATGGGTGGGTACTGTAACTTGAAGGTCGAAATAAAACACCATCTGATGACTTCAACTTACAGCATAGTCATTCTTCTACTATCAGTTCTGAAAACGGTGATAGATATGATTCGGAAAAATCACATGACTCAGGCGTCAGATTATAGATTGCATTCAATGCAATGCATATCATATTCGACATCATATATTATCTTCATCCAATTTTTTTCTAAGAACGAATCAAATTAGAGTTTATTTGGCACATTTAAGATGGTCTAATATGACCCTAAAATATTGCTCTCTCGTAATTTTACTCAGTCCTATTCATAGATTGTGCTTTTTTTAATTTGGGTGAAAAATATTAGGATGAGGATAATATCGATTATTCAATATATTTTCAAAACATACAGATTGAACGTCCTATAGCAGCAATTCGACATGACAGCTTCGGGGATTTTCCAATACGACAATTCACAAGCGAATTCCTATATCTTTGAATTTTATGCTAATTTTCGATATTCAAAACCTGAGGACAGACATCCAAAGGCCTGTGCAATTGGCCGGTGGCGTAATACTTGAATAGGGCGTCGAATAGAATCGGTGATCGTTCAAAGTAGTACTCTTCGGTGTCCTGGAAATGATAATTTAAGATCAAATTCGAAATTATATGAGACATAAAAATTTCTCAATATAATGGATGTAAGAAATAATTTATTCAAATATGATATGACACATGATTTTATTTTTATAGCAATTTCATATGATTCGAGACAATTATTACTAAAGTTGTACTTACTGTAAGATAAGCGTCGGCATTTTTGACACGATTCTCCTGGTCCATTTGGGCAAAAACTACAAGTCGCTCATTTTCCGTTCGGGAAAATATCGACGAAATCCGAATTCGAAACGACATGCCGCCGACGTTCAGCTTCATCACGGTATCACCGATGCCTGAATTCATTTTTAACTATAATTTATGCCGTATGTTTTAGGAAATAACTAGAATGAATGTTTTCTAGAAAGTGATAATGACGATTCGCCGTAAATTGCATTAGGTAAAGAAATGATCGTGGTTCTTGTTTGTTTGAGATATGTTTTCACGAAATTTCTTAATTCAAATTATTTAATTCACTCTAATTAATCGGAACTTGTGCCTCTCATAATATCGAATAACAATAATGATTATAAATTTACCCGAAACAAGTTCAGCCCTCGGTAGAGTGCCACCGTTCTCGTTCTTATGGTCGAATCGGTGTAGTTGCTAAATTTAATTTTTTGTAAAATTAGCATGAAATAGTTATACCTCAGTCTCATGCAAAATATGATTGCTGATGTTTGCGTGCGAAGTTGAGGGGTGACTCTGACTCTTCCGAGTGGATGGTATTACCATCGCAATTTGATTGCTGAAAAATTTGAATTATTAAATTTGAAAATCTAAAAAGATTTAAAAAATACTTCAAATTAAGTTAAATTAGATATGCTTCAATTTAATATAAGATTCGCATGATTTCGAAATTTATAAGTATCTGAGAAAATACTCTAGTAATTACAAAATGCATAACAAATATTTTATGTGCTTCAATTTAGAATACAGCTTATATATTTCCAGTTTAAAATAGCTATGCTATAGAATACTATGTAAATCAATAGAGAAAGCATACTTCAGGATTTTTAAAAATAATGTTTGGATAAGACAAATTGAATTTACAGAAAACGTAACCGAGATAAATTTAAGATTATACCGGCGAAAATGATCGAATTTATTACTTTCACTATGACAACTATGCAAGAATCGAAGTAAAAAGGAATATGATAAATCACAGCGAAACTTGATTAAAACGCTGCATTTTAGGTTCTAACGGTGAGCACCTGTTAACTAGACTTAGAAAATATAGCGCTAAACTTGTATTAGGGCATTGTTGAAGAATATAGAATTTGTAAAAATCATAAGATTTAAAGAATTTTAAAAGTCACGAGTTTAACATAGATTTTCATGAAAAATGACAGGTTAGATTTTGAGAAGGTTTAAAATACTCGGAGAGATCTTTAGTTCAACTTCATAATTTTGAGTGCTTAATGATAGCTCTTTGAGTTAATAATCTAGGGTAATCCCTCAAGGTCTTAAATAGAGGAGTGAAATAAGTCGATTTCGTAGTTTGTTCGGAGTAATTCTATTCGCTGATTCCTATTATACGATGATTTTGAATGCGAGGGAAATTTCTAGCGTAAAAATGCATAAAGGGAACAAATCTTTAAAAAGGAGTCCCCAGTGAGCCGTTATTTTGAGACGGAGGTAATAAAACTTTCAAAAAATAATCCAAATATGGAATATTCAATGACGTTGTCTAATTTGCTTTGAAAATTCCGTTCCTTATGTGATAAAGTTGATAGAATCGGCGTCATTCATTTTGATATAAAAGATTCTAATGCGGATGTTTTCAATTTAAAAATTAAATTCGAGGCAAGAAGTGAAGCCAAATGCTTCGTCTTTGAAAGAGTATAGGAAAATTTGAATCATATTTTAAATTTAATGAAGTGGATTATGAGTAAATAAATTTCTGATGTTAATTCAACTAGCTATCAGCAAACAGCGAAGAATAATAAATTTAAAAAATAAAATAATATAGGAAAAATTTGGAACATATCTAAAAATGTTATCTGAAGTCTAAAAAAATGATTTCGAATTTGTTCGCTTGAAGTAACGTAGCAGGAAACAAACGACATTCTCAAGCAGAGGACAGATGATAATTGGCAGGTGCGGGAAAATCGGCGTGACATCAGATAAATTTTCAGAAATATGAAATATTTTAAGATATTATTCTTTTATGAATGTTTGTAGAAAATATTCCAATATTATAGGGAAAACTTTAGTGTGGTATCAAAAATTCTCTAAAATCAGTAAATATGAATACTTTTGAAGCATAAATATTTTTCTGAAAGGCTTTTAGAAATGAATTCCAAAAGTAAAATGAAACAAAATCCGGAATTGAAATGATGCCGATAAATTCGCCTGCCTTTATACGGAGAAAATGAAAGGGCAAGGAGAAAACGAATAATCTCACATGATCTATGTATGTATACAGTTCCGTTCGGTATACGAAGGAGTAACTCTGAAGAAATGAAGAGCTAGAGTTTTTAAAAGTCATTTAAAGAATATGTTTCAGATTATGTTATGATTAGAAGAGAATTTCATCGACTAGTGTGCATTTATTGTTGCAAAAATGAATTAAAATTAATCTAGATATATTTTACTGATGAGTTTTCAACAATTGGTATGCTCTAGAAATTTCCATAGATTGATAAGATTTTCTTAGAAAACATTTCGCGAACATCAATTGCTCCAATAAGAAAGTCTCAATTATCAAATTTGAATTTAAAACTTTCATGGTTTAAATTTACCTGATACAACTATACACACACATACGCATTCAAAGTTTGAGCAGACTATTAGGCACATTTTTCTTTGGTAATGCCAAGCTTCAATAAAATTGTAGTCTTAAATCGAATGGACTAGGCGTTTCATCATCAATGAAATTTGGGATTTCGTAGTTAGCTCAGAAAAATTAGGAAAAATATTTTAATTTAGGTTTATGCTTATAATATATTTAATGAATATTTTTTATATTTATGCCTGAATATCAAAATTTGTAGAATTTAGGAATTCAGATATGTTTCGCCGTTTTTCAAGATTCATTTTTTAAATCTATCCCTTGATATAGATGCTGTTCGGTTTAGACTTTACGAATATTGAAATATTATGTGTCGTATTTAAATTGGATTTCCAAGCCTATCTTTGAATATGTGAGAACAGAAATTCCTAGTCAAAAATTGTAGGCAAGTAGCGAAAACAAATAAATGACTTGGGAAAAGTGAGCAGAAAAGCGCTGAACACGGAAAAGGTAATTAATTGCAATCTATCTAATCAGCGAATGATTTGAACAACTGAGATTTTTGAGAAGATAGGATTTTATTAATGATATGAGTTTTCATGATATTGAGGAGCGTCTTTGTCAGATGATAGAATTTTCAGCGATAGTTAAAAGAGAACCATGAGTTTGAATGAAAAATATAAGTGCAAATGAATTCTTTTGAACCGATGGTTGGATGTCAAATGATGGATTTTAGAAAATTAGCTCCAATATCTTTGAAATAAAGTTGATCTTCACAGAGATTTCAAGTCTTTTGAATGAAGTCCGATCTTCGATTCTCGATTTCGACTAGAGATTTAGCCTATTTATCTTAATTGAGCATAATTTATTCATTAGAAAACGATGCTTTTCGAGTTAGCTGAGAAACGACTTTGGTCTTTCGTAACTCAGAAATTTAGAGAAAAATACAAAGCCAGCTAATTGGGGGTGATTAGGAGCAAGCAATTTCCGGCTGAATGTCAGGTTTGACAAATTAATCGCCGAGGATGGGCTAATTTAGCAGTTCCTTAGACTATTTTTTATCTATCTAGAGCGGATTTAGTTTGATGGTTTGAACATATCCCAGGGGAAAGTTCGTCTTTGAAATATATATATTTTTAATATTCAATCTTCGATCTGGTTCCTATGTATATAAATTTAATTTTTTCATAATTTAGATGTCATTTTAGTGGGTGAATAAGTTTAATATAAATGCTGAATTTGTATAGATTAAAACACGCTAATTTCTACTGACCAAATGAAGGTTATTAATAATTTGGACAACCTGGAAAACAAGACAACAGAAGACGAAATAGTATTGGAAAAGAAACATACAAGACCTTTCCTCTACCTCACTTTATGCTATTTCATGTCTTGTCGCTTTGTTGTCTTGTTTTTTTTTCCAGATTTCCATAATTTGCATAAATTTATACTGAAAAGTAGAAAATAGTTGGTCAATTTCAATAACCTAAATTAACTGAAGATACAATTTTTGAGCTTTCTAACCATTCAAGCAAAAGAAGCTTCATTGCATGAATTGGCGCATTAGAAATGTATCATTCTGAAAGTTAACTGGGAATTTTTACTCATTCAAGGTTATAAAATATGCAATATTCTATTCATCTTCAGATACTTTCGTCTCATGACTATATTATTTTGATACCGTAATGTTATAAATTATAATTTATGCTAGGTTTTGCATTAACTAAGTCGAAATCTAAACCCAGACTGAGAGAAAAATTCCAAAGGGTAATATAAGATATAGACGGATTAAAAATAAGCTCAAAAGCTCGGGTTCAGGTTTATCTTATCAAATTTTACGCTGTATTTTGATCAGATCATCAATTATGTTGAATTGATGAAGTTTAAAAATAGGCTCTCGAAAGTCGTGTTAAATTTCGAATTACCAAAATTCCCCATTGTATTTGATCGTATCGATTGGAATTTTCCGAATTCTTCCTCGAAACCCGGAAAGATTTTGATTTTTGATGAGTTTATGCTCAGATGTATTTATATCCACAATAAACCTAGAGGGATATTGTTTGCAAAGTATCAAATTTTATAGCCGAGGTAAGTAACCTTGCGGCAAAACCTCAGATTTTCGAATGCAGCAGTATTAAAAACGGCGCATAAAAAGTGTATGCGCATATCAATTACAGGGAGTAAGATGAGGAAGGAAGTCTTGGATAAATTTGCCATATCTCTGATCCCATGGTGAAGGATAGGAAGAGAGAATCGTCTGGGATATTTCACAACTTAGATGAATAATATACTAAGTCACGAGTAAAACTGAATCGTAGACGGATGTTCAAGTTATTAGGTGAAGTATTTTTAGAGCGAGTTTTTCGCGACATATGATTTGTAAATTTCGAGGGTGAATGGGATAGGTTTCAAGGAATTTGTAGGGAAAATAGATCAAATCACAAAATAATCCTTGCAGCGCACAAATTCAGATAAAAGTATTAAATTTAATGGGAAATTAATGCAATAGGATTAAAAAATGATACATTTCAAGCAATATCAAGTCAAGTTAGAATTCACATTCAATACTATTCCTGGCTAGGTAAACCCAACAAATATTTTCAAAAATTGTCTACCTCTGCAGATCGATTTCAATAGATCCTGAGCTAAAGGACATAATGTTGAATATTTTGAAATTATCGACCTCGAATATTAGTCTACCGGGCTACCGTTGAAGATAAAGATCCACTCCCTCTTCCCCAAGAACATTTCAGTAATTTAATAAAATTCAGTATGAATGTGACAAAGAAATAATATTTCCAGATTCGCTCCAAAAATGGAAACATAAAAATTTCCCTGAAATTTTATTGCGCGAATTTTTTCTTCGATGTAATTTTTTGCCAATCAGTATTTTAAGGGATGCTTATTCTTACACGGGTTTTGTACCAGCGAGAGACGATAATTAAATTTGCGATCCGAGTGAAAAGCGCTCTAATGATGAAAATGAAACGAGCCATTGAAAAACGAGAGGATTTAGATCGGAAGGGAACGGGAAAGCCCCCGATAAATTAGAAAATTAGCTAAATAAAGGAGAAGAACAAGAGATTTGGTTGGTGCACCAAACATCGGAAGAAATGACGGCCTGATCAAGGAAGTGAATATTTTGGTTAATTGTTGATTTATCGATTATCGCTGCCATATGATTAGAAGATTATCAACACCAGATATGAACAGACTTGGGACGTTTTTCGCCGAAATATCCCTTATGCAGTGAATTATTCCAGTTAGTTTTGCAATTACTATCCTTAATAATGGCGACGAGTTTTTGCGGTGGAAAACGTCCCAACGTCTGGATATGAAATTTAGATGGAAAGTTTTGAGGCATATTTCCGAAAAATTCAATTTTTGATTGTATTAAGAATGAACGGCATTAACAGGAAGCTAACATTGAAATATTTGCTTTAAATTCGAATCTTCACTTTTTAAACATACCACAAAAATGATTCAATCTCTAATTCCTTAAATATCCACAAGAAAATAATGTCCCGACTAATTATCGTAATCTGAGAAATTGCTGAATTCGAAATTATCGCGGTGAGACCCTTTGGTGATCAGAGCACGGAATTTCGCGGAAAATGTGATGGAAAATAGCCGAAAACAAACGAGCGCACGCGGGAAACCCGACCTTTTGAGATCGGTCGACATAACGAAGAATCATCAAAAATTCGCATAGAGGTCCTGCAATCATCGCACACTTTTTCTATATGTCTTCTTTTTCCTTTTCCGGTTTCCCATGCTATTTCTATTTTTCCCGTCTAAATCTCTTCAAATGACGTTATATTTCGGCACTTTAGAAAAATGAGAGAAATACGGAAGAAAATGAAAAAGTCGTCAATATGGTATGCATCGTTGAAGTGAACGGGAAAAGTGCGCAGAGTTGTGAATTTTTCAAAACCAGGGCTTTTCATCGCTTCATCGCTCTATTCTTTAGCTGGGGGTGATTAGCGATTCTCACTTCAACATCATACTGGAGGCACAAAGCTATTTTGGAAATTAAGGAAGTATATGAATTTTCGAGATTCGGCAAAAATAATTATATTTTGATGTACAAATCGCGAAGATTTATTGGAAAGCATATTTCTTAAGATAATATTTTGATAAACCCGGATGATTGACCACCTCGTAAACTACGAAATAGCATGCAAAAAATTCCTTCCTACCTTGACCTATATCCTTAACTATCGGTAACGAAGTAAAAGTTATCCAAATTGTCATATTTTGAGAAAAAAAAAGATTTGAATAATGTCAAACTTTTGAAAGGTAGATACTTTTCTGTAAATGGATACGAACGATTGAGGAACTGATGGTTCAAAATATAGACAAATAGACAGATTTTTGAAAGTTACCCCAACTAGTTTCTAGTTTCAACAATTCCTATTCCCCATCTGTGTAACCAGAGGAAATCTTCATTGAACATTTCATTACGTAATCAAAATAACACGCTGTTCTAATTCGGAAAAAATCGGTAAAACAGCCATTTTTCAAAGAAAAAAAAAACAATTAACCCAAACGTTTTTCCTCTTCTATATTTCAACATGGAAAAGAGTGGTTTAAGATTTAAAAAATCCGGAAAGGTAAATCAAACCTGAGTTTTCGCATGATGTAATGCGATATTCTCTTCGTGGTAGTAGGGAATTAAATCCAATGACTTTTTCTGGAATTCCGGATAAAATCCGCGCAAAAATCGGTAGATCAATAGAAATCAGCAGGGAAATTTTCGGTAGGTCGATAGAAAACCCGAGAAAAATCTGTTTCAACTGAAATTTTACCCATATTGTCTTATGTCCCGGGCCGGATTTTTTTATAGCTTATTTCTGAGCATTTCCTTATTTTTTACCTGATTTCGGCGCTATTTTCACGATTTCTGAATCTTTTCCCCGTTTTTTTGTTGGAGTGTCTTTTCTTAACATAATATTTTTCTTGTCCTTTTCCCTAGATAATAATGCTTTCCAAGGTTATCTTTCTCAGATTTCTCGAAAAGACGTGCTATTTCCCCACCCCCGAGATAGCTTTACCCTTCAGTCGTCATATCTGAGGACCCTCCTCAGATTACCTAAGTTCGAGAGAGATTAAGAAAAATGTCACTACATGATGAAGGATAGACCGAAAAACATGGATGAGATATAAGATGCTTCAATTTGACAAAAATTCTTCTGGAAACGATGAACACTGACAACATTGACGTTCTGACCTATAGCCAACTCTTCAAGTCGATACTCGCTTCAAAACGAGGAAATTTGGGAAGATTGAAAATCAATTGATTGGATTCCTGGGGGTATCGAAGATATCCGATGATATTGGAAATAAAACTGAATTCATTTTGACAAATATATGATTTGTAAAAGAGACCATTTATCTTGGAGCATAATCAAAAATTGACCGTAAGAGGAGACTCAAGATTTCGATAATAAGAAGTTATTTCAATAAGTTTCAGAAAAGATAAAGGCAGAATGGAAAGTAGCAAATGCTAATTCCAGAAAGAACATCAGCGCTCGTATTCATAAACGCACCAGAAGACTCCCGATATGTTTATGAATACGGACACAAAATAAAATGAAGTATGAGTTTTGTCAAAATGAAGTCTGTATTCAAATCACGAGATTTTTGATTAAAATATTAATTTTAGAAGCTAAAGCGCTTACATGAATTAATAAGGAAATTCGAATCGGAAGTTTATGTTTCAAAATTACAGAAATTCCATTCCGAACCACACGATTCCGCTAACCATAATTCGTATAAATTTGCAAAACATTTTAAAAATCTTGAATATTTAAAATTTAAAAAAAAAATTGAAGCCAAGTTTAAGTTAAAGGAGCTATTTATGTACTAGGGAATTTATCTCTGAAGTGAGTTTAGCTTGGAATTCCAGAATTTATCGTGGTTGTTTTTGGAGTTGCATCAATTTATCCCAGGGGACGAGCTATTATGTACGTTTTTTTTCTCGAAATTTTTGCAAGAATGATTGTCAAATTTGGCTTTTTCTAACTTGAAAAACCAATAATTCTTCAACCAGTGAAAAGAGCGATGTTTGAATTTCTGATCTTGGATGAGAAATTTGAAAAATGTTGCTAGTAAGTTACAAGTCCTCCTAAAATAATAGAAATTTTAGGCTTATTAGTTTTGCAAACAAAAAGGGAATCTCAAATATGATGAATCCTACCTCATTTTTACGGTTTCTTTGAAACGTATTCGAAACAGCTATTTCATGGAGTTATGAATTTGGTTTCAGAATGAAATAAAGAGAAATTTAGTTTGAATATTCGAATTTCAGGCAGAAAATTTTAGCACAAATATGCAGAATGTGTAAAATCTGAGAGTCTTATGGATGTGTTAGGCAGGAAACGTCAAAAACGTCGGACGGGGCAAAAAAAGTTGACGGATTATCGCGAATTAGAGAAAAGGATATGCTAAAGTTAGAGTGTTAGAGCTATGTAAGATAAGGCAGGATATGCCAGATACACTAATAGTCCAAAACAGATAAAAGTAGATTTGATTTTTGCTATTGTTACTCGAAGCTTAAAATACGATGCCGAAGTAATGTGTTGGACAGCAGACGTTGGAAGTTTGTCGATCCAATATTTGAATCTTGCTAAGAAATATTGTAGCCTACTTTCAATTCACTAGTCGTCATTATGGATAAGAGAACATTAGACAATGACGAATCTTATATATTGGATCGACAAACTTCCAACGTCTGCTTGGCAACAAATGAAATTACTGCTGGGGTAGGTTATAAAATTTTAGAAATTTATCCTCAATATTATTTTGTCACTGCAAGCGGTATTGAGAAAATCATGAGGAATAAAAAGGGGGGATATTTGTGATAATTAATTTATATTTAGAATATTTTATAAAGATGCACAAATTTGATTAAATTTGGAATGATGATAGTTACAAACTTCAGATTCGAAGTGTCACACATGGACTTAGGAAATTTGAAAAAAAATAAAAAAAGGATATTCCAGGAAAAGGCATATGACAATAAAATATATAGACATAATATCCAAAAATTATTTGAAGTAGGTAGGAAATTAAAAATATTCTAGCGTTTTCCCGTAATCGATGAAAGCTCGAAAGATGATATATCATAGTTCAGACTGAATATTCTCGCTATGTCATCAAAAACTACGCACTTTTACATGATGGATTATTCGTTTTAGCATAGCCCCATATAAGATGAAAAATTCATGACTTTTCTCCGTAAAATTGACAAATTCGAGTTTTCCCGAGAATAATTAAAATTTGGACGTTCAAAAAGTCGCCTATCTTGAGACACGACGTTTCAAGAGTTTTGAATTGGAGGATTCGATTAGATTTTGAGAATTTCGAACTAGCATCTACATAGATAAATGGATTTTCGGAGCTTATATATCTCAGATTGGATTAAGGAGGTATTCCTCAGCATGGGTAAAAATCTCAATCTAGTAGTCTAGATTTAAGACGAGGTCAAGTATGACCTCTTCTAAGTGAGCGGAAACAGGTAAATTCGAAGGTAGGATTCAAAGCAAAGCCTGCGGAAGAAACCCTATATCTCAGATTGCAAAATAGCGGCATAAATATTCGAAGATTTTTGATATGTTGCTGCTAGAGCCTTCTTCCTGTGCTAGTTAAGCACATGCTGGTGAAAAATGACTGCAAAAGTGAAATTTGAAATTATAGACGAAGGAAATGTCGTAGTCTGCTCGAATCTACAGGTAAGCGTTTGGATTGGACGAAGTTCAAGTATTTAAGGTATCTCAAAATAAAATATGATATGTTACAAAATTTATTGTCTGAGATGATATTTTTAGAATTAGTTCCTGAGTTTGTAAGAGGTAATAATATTTAAAAAAAAAAAAAAAAAACTAACTAAAAGAGAAAAATGATTGATATAGCCAGGTGTTAGTGGATTTGATCGTGTTTCATCAAATCATTAGTAAGAAGTAAATTTGGCATCAATATTCCTCGATCGATAATGGCAACTCAGGCTAATTTATAAACTAATTCTACCTCCAACAAAGTCCCAGAAATTTTCGGGTATTTGGCAGTTAACTAACCGAAAAATTGTGTGCATTAAATAAAATGTTTGACACGTTGGGTTCAAAGATGAACCCAGTCAAATGTGAAATTGAAATTCCTCTGATCGTTTCACGTTTTTCGTGCTCAATTTCCAAATTTGTTCACTTTTCAATGCTCACGTCGTCCCTTTTCTCACCAATTTCCTCCGAAAATGCATCGAGATGAAAATGCGCTCCGATGCTAAATTTTCAACTGCAAATAAAAAATACTGAATCTGATCTATAGAAAATCCCTTGACGCGGAGGCTCTAAGCCGATTTTTGCAACAATTGAATGACATTTTGAAGATAAAATATTTTTAGAAGTAGGGAATAACATGATAAAGAATAACTTTTGACCTAGGATGCTCATGAATTGTTAGAATTTTTCAGATTGATTTTTAAAATTATATTTAGAGAATATATCATTTGAAAGATAGAGAAGTGCTTGAACATAAAAAAAAAACTATTAGGCTTGGGGCGTGATTTATCATGAAACCTACATGATCAACGTTAAAATAGCAATGCTTAAAAATATGCACGGTTTTAAATATTGAAAATTATGTTTAATTTTACGTAGATGAAATCAAAAGAAAACCACCAATGAGCACAAGAGTTTTGAGTATTCTTTGGCATGTTACTTGATGCATCTGCTAAAAAATAGATAAATTCATCGCGCTTGAATTATTAATTATTATGTGCTGCTGTGCACGCGGCTTTTTCATCGGAAAAAGGTGATAATTCATCAAATTCTTCGTTGATATTCAATATTTCAATGATATTCCAGGGCACGCATATTTTTTTCTGACACTGTAAAAATAAGAATGAATGATCTATGGCAATTTGGCATTTCATCGAGAAAAACGAGGTGAAAAGCGTCATTAGATCAAAAGTTACCAGGAAATAAAATATGCTTTGAAAAGTCAATATATGGAAGTAACTTTTATGAATAACAATATCGAAATGAATCAAATTTTGTTAAAATAAATAAGTTTTAGAAACATTCAAGAAGATAAAGCAATTTAAAAAATAATATATGGACGTTTGAGTTACATTTGAAAACTTGACCAAACTATCCTCAAAAATATTCCCGTTAGGAACAAAAACTCGATATTCGGTTGTCGGACAATGTCTTTGTTGAATGAGCCAATGCATGATGCTTCACATTTAAAGGTACTTGGCTCCAAAAGGGGTGGGGTTCTTCCTTCGGCAGAAAAGAAGGATATTGAAAAAAATGGAATTGGTTTCAGAAACATTCGAGTTACAGGAAACTTTTTCGAAACAATTCATTAGCTGGTCTAAGGATTATAAAATAAGATTGAAAAAGCAGGTTGATAGAAAAAACAGTTTATAAAATGAGCTAATACATGATGTTTCAGATGAGCACTTGACTCTAAAATGAAAGATTCTTTTCGCACAAGAGCCGGATATTGAAAAGCGCGAAATTAGTTTCCTTTTTGCGTGAAATGATGTGCGACTAATTATAGCTTCGGAATGATTAAACAACTCAAATCCACATCATTTTGAGGCTTATCAGTGATACTATCGGAATTTTTGGAACTTAAACTTGTTGAAGCAAAATTGAAAATATGCTTAACATCCTTATTGGGGTTAGAACTTCCTTATGAGGCCTTGAAACTTCAAGAAAACAAAAGAGTGCAAATTTGCACGAAATTCAATCAAGTTTGAGGTCACTTGAGCATGAGATAGAACGAAATTAACCGGAAAAAGAGCGCTAGAAAATTTAAAATATGTCCTTTTATAGCACTAGAATTCATGCATAGTCCAATTGATGTCCTAGAATATATCAGAACGCAAATATCGAAAAATATTGCGAGTTAATTGGGACTTCTAGAAAAATGCTAAAATTAGAAAAATCACGAGATTTATCGACGGAAGACCTATTCTTTTTGAATATGATAATGCATTAGCGCAGATATAAGCCTGTTAATCCCTTCCTAAAGAGATATACTCTAAATCTGAAAATAATTGAGGATAAAGAAGCATATTCCTTGAGAGCGAAATTAGGGATTTTTCATATCTGATGACATGGTAATCGAATATTTGATTCATGAGTCAGATTAGAACATTTTGATGGGATAGTCTGAAGTTGATAAATGGAGCTCTGGAGAAATTTGTATCCAACTCATCTCAAGATTTGATTCAGAAAAATTTACACCCTCACAAGATTGCATCGAAAGGTCGAGGACTATCAACTATCTTATATCTGTTGCAGAATTTTGGTGCATTTTTTATCTTCGATATTTCAAACGATATACTCAACTTATTCTTCTACACGTGATCAAAAAGAATTTCAATATAAGCCAATAACTTGTCATAGCATATCTCAACCTGGTTTTGGCTCTTATGCTCTAACACGTGGCTATAGATGTTTCCAGGATGTTCACGGATAAGCCAAAAGTCCTATCTCATCTCGGATTTCGCATTCACATACCTGCCGGATTCTGGGTCTTCGTCTTGCTGTTCCGCGTGAGTGTCGAGTTGCGTGTTCAGCAGTGCCTGGTTAGCGCCGTCCTGGCTACATTCTTCATCCTGAGCCTTGCCGCTATTCGTGTATTTCTCCACCACGAGCCCCTCTTCGATGTGAGTGTCGGATTGCCCGTTCAGCAGTGCCTGGCCAGACCCATTCCTGCTCTCGTTACATCCTCTCCGATTGCTGTAGCCTCCACCGTTCGGCAACGGCGTCGATTCGAGTAGCTGCGTTTTCATCGCTTGCAGCTGGAAATCCCTGCTGAAATGCAATATTGTTGATTGAAAATAAAGCAGCGGAACGTGGAAAGATATACGATAAATATGCGCACTTCCGTGTAAAAGACAAAGAAAGAAGATGTTGGGGTTAAAATTTGGAAAAAATAAACAAGTGTTCAATATACGATTTTTTATTTGATCAAAAATTGGAAAATTTGTATCACATGTTAGACATTTGAACGCTAGAACGGGTGCAAAAATCGGTAGGACTCGGGAAATTTGATCAAACACAATTACGCATGCGAAAAATTGAACACCTATTTGAGATTTTCTAGGAAAAAGGCAAAGAATTTTTGAAGCCCTTTTTCCCGCGCAAATTTGTTACATTGTCATTATAGCCTATTTTGGGACGGGGCTTGAATCGAGACTCGTGCGCAACGAATATCAATATGAGATGAGGGAACAGGCAGCATGTAGAGCACATCCTTACAAGACTTGATCCGGGAAGAAAGATTAGGGGAAGGGAGAATGGAGCTGAAAAATGGGGGAAATGAATGAGAAAACAGGGAATGAATAACATTTTGCACTGTACAAAGTGCTGCGTAAATGTAAAAACGCCTTCGATGAACAAAGATAGTACTAATCACTGGATTTTTTCTTTTTTTTTAACTTTACTCAGGAATCAAGTAATCAATCATATCACTTTATTGGATTTCTCTTCGAGTTCCAGAATTTTCAAACTTATTTCAAGAAAACTTTATATTATCGTTTCTTTTTTATTTCCGAGTTTTTCATGTCAGCTTTTCTACCCACAATCTTACTACGCCCTCCAAAATGCTCCTATTTTGAGCTCATTTTCTTGAAGAAAAAGCATCGTGCTCTGCTCTGCAGTCGACTTCCTTATGCAGTAGTTCTTTATTGTCGAGCGAAGAAGCGGCAAAAGAAAGTCATTTCAAAATGTATACGAGTTCAGCACGATGCTCATTTTTCTACGAAACCTCGTTAGAAATTCCTGAGTCATCTGGGATGTTTTGGTCAGTTCCCAATTAAGGAACATATGGGGGTAAAATGGGAGAAAAATAGTATGATTCGGAAAATTGTGGCAATACGACATTTTCATGAGTTCCTCCTGCATGAAACTGAGTTTTCTTGCTATGAGCATGCCAAATTATTCGATGGTTCAAGAATAAGTTCATACAAAGATCCAAGATATGTTGAACTTGGAAGCAAGCAAAAAGAAAAACCCGAATAAAAGAAATCATGGAGCTTAGAAAAATGCAGAAATAATGATTTTGGGTAAGGCTTTCCCTTTCCAACGCGCTAAAATGACCGCGCAGTATATTGCTTCTCCAAAATTTATGGGCCAAACAGTACTTCAAGTCAGACAAAATTGGATTTAGTGCAAGGTTAAGTTCAAAAGAGTAACGTTTTCTCGATTTCTTCTCTCCAAAACTGACTTTTGACTTTTCTTTTACAACGTCAAAAACTAGCATTTCTGACGTTTTGACAAGATTGCATATGTTCGTTTTTTCTTTCTTCAGGAAAACTTTCAAGTTTTTGATCGGGAGTTTATGCTAGATGTCCAAATAATTGCTGGTGCTTATAATTACATGTTTTTCGGGGAATTTCAGCCAAAAATAGACGATCTTTAGTTTGATTTTGATGCAAACTAAAGGAAATCTGCAGTTTTGCATGAATACGCAAAAATGCGTGTCACATTCCGGGGATTTTTCAGACACTTCCTTATTTCTTATATTTTTCTGACGTAAAATAGAGGATTTAGAATAATAATAATAATAATAAGGGCAATTAAAGTCGAATAAAAATTTTCTAAATAATCACAAAAATCCAGCGAATGTCTGAAAAGACAAATTAGGTTGAGACTAGAAATTTTGAAATAGAAAATATGAACTTGAAAAATTTGGAGCAGTTTGAAATTATTTTGAAAAAAGCAAGTAGAAATTCGTTGTTATTATATTTTGATGTGAGATGAAAGACTAAGTGAAAAGCCAAAACATACGAAAAGATGAAGTCGCAAAAAGCGCAGTAGACAAGATTGGCCAAGAGCGTGAAATTTGCATAACACAATTTTTGCTATTTTCGGGTAAGAAGTGGATTCTCAACCTAGACCTCCACAAACTACCATTCATGAATATCATGAAAGGATCATTGTCGGCTGCAAACCATATAAAGCGAGTTAAAACATTGATGCAGCGAGAAGGAGAGAGAAAGATGCACAAATGCGCGCGATTGTTCATCAATTTATTCAACAAACGATTATCGTCGTTTTCTTTTGTTTTACTTTGTTTATTTATTTATTTTTGTTATCACTATCAGGGCTGTCGGCCGAGTGTAAATTCTTATCTAGTATAACATATGCAATATCATAACCACTTTTGTTCTTCCCATGCTTTCTCATTTTATGAGTGTTTATAAATATTTGTCAGAGAATTCCTCGCCGACAGCCCTGATCAAAATGCCGGATACCATCGTTAGAAACCAGCAGTCAATGGAATCGAAAAACTCGTGAAAATAGCCGCTAGTTGTGCTTTCGAAGCTAATACCGATTTTCTTTGATTTATCGTTGTTAGCAGCATTCGTTTACTGTGTCATCGATTTCAGGAGTTTTGACTATCGTATCCGATATTTAGATAACAGAAATAAATAAAAGAAAACAAAAGAAAACGACGAAATTCGACGATAATCGCTTGCTGAATAAATTGATGAACAATCGCGCGCACTTGTGCACCTTTCTCCCCCTCTCGTTGCACCGATTGTCTAACTCGCTTTATATGGTTTGCAGCCGACAACAAATATTTTGAAACTGGAATAATTTTCGATCAATCTAAAATTAAAAAAAAAACGAAGAAAAGCTTCAACGCACTTTTTGTCTCACGGATAAAATTTGACTTGTGTTCGTGAAAATTGACGTGCAGAGTGACAGTTTTTCGACTAACGATATTGGATACGACATGAAACCCGGATTGGATATTCGCAGGAAGCATACGAAAATACGCAAGTCGCAGCAACAAAAATGACAGCTGGCATGTAAAATGAGCTAGAGGGGAGATGCGATCTTGGATTAGCAGTGATTTGGGGGTATGTTGGATAAATGAGGGATGAAGAATGTCACGACGAGATTGATGGAGGTGGGGAATCGTGAAGCGTTGAAAAACGTGCTTTGATATGCAACAGGCTCAGAGATGAGCACTTGTAAAATCATTAAATCAGTAAGTAAAAAAGACTGGGTATACTATTGATTGGGAGAGAATGTCGATATTCAACAATTCCGTTACTCATCTCTCGTTTTTCCTCTACACGACTCACTATTTCGCTCCTCTAAATTCGATTTCTAATTGCTACTGCATGAATATATCGACTTTCTCTCCAATCAACGATATAGAAGTATTAGAAAATCTGAAAATTGGCTTTGATAAGGAACAGCCGAAAAATGTTGTAATTATTTCTGACCTACTAACCATCAACCGGATATCCTCTTTTAAAAGTTCGTGAGTTAACTGAAAAATATGAAATCTAAAAGATATGGTTAGTTAGAATAATCAACAACGAATATAACTTCCTCGGAACTATTTAGACATTAATTTTAATCTTTAGCAAATGTT
The DNA here is from genome assembly GCA_964036155.1 of Diploscapter coronatus. Lineage (NCBI taxonomy): Eukaryota > Metazoa > Nematoda > Chromadorea > Rhabditida > Rhabditidae > Diploscapter > Diploscapter coronatus. The sequence goes on from OZ038423.1 coordinate 2,572,366, forward strand.
TTATCAAAAGCCACAGGAATGAGAGAAGTAATACCATAGCGATTTCAGGTTGGACCTTTAGAGTGAAACATAAATTGATCATTTTACGAGTGTCTACGACGATCAGACGTCGAATGCTCGTAAGTAACATGATATCTGATATCTTTATCAAAAGCAAAAATGCAATATCTCACTTGGTCGATGAGCCCTTATGACTTTTAAAAATAGCCTGTTTTCCTGTCTTTTTCAAAGAAGTATAAATTATCGCTTCGGCTTTTTCTTTATACACCCATACATTCATCCAATTTGCCTGATGTTTACTGCGTCATCGATATTTCACATTGGCATTTCCACTCTACTCCCTTATGATTAGTCATCCTTTCGAACACGTTCGCCTTTATTTCCCTTATCAGTTATTATGAAAGCGAATTAACGCGCCACCATATTACCCAATTTGCTTCTTGAATGCGTCATATTCATGCACTGTGAAAGTTCATTCGTTATTCTGCTATTTTGCTCGTTCTTACCGGTGAAAATGATATCCGATTTCGTGCATCCGAGAGACATCGAACACTTGCTCAAACCCGGGGATTTGTTGGAATTCAGGAGGTCGATTTATTCGGTATGTTTTAGGAAATTTTAGCTGATCATTTGACTTTCACAAAGCTGATTCATCTTTCAGCACTGGGCCGTCTACCTTGGCGAGGAGGACGGTCTGCACATGCTAATGCACTATTGGAGGCGCGGTGGCATTCAAAGCGACAGAGAATGGGAAGAACTTTTCGGAGATTTCACTGGTGGAGAATCTTCTGCTGAGGTGAAATTTATAATTTTCATTCGAATTACAATTTAAGAGTATATATTTTCCTAATAACAAAATAGCTCCTTATAATCATTTGAAAATTGTCTAATTATAGTTATGGGTGCTAAAATGTTTTTAGAGAAATTTAACTTTCTGCATTTTCCAGATCCGGAAAGATGATCTGTACAAAGTCGCTGGAAAGTCGAACAAGGTTCGAATCAACAACGAACACGACGACCACATGACAGTCTTACCAGTGGATGAAATCTTAATGAGGGCGTATAGTCGGGTATTTCGATTTTTCCTTATTTTGGAGTAATAACTTTGAGGTTCAGCTAGACGAGGCTGAATACAACCTTGCGACGAATAATTGCGAGCATTTCGTCGTTTGGTGTAGGTATGGAACGAATTATAGCAAGCAGGTATGAAAGTATATAGATTTCTAAACGAAAAATCACTCTTTACTTGTAATTCAACTCGTGACTACATTGAAATAGAATGATTACTTTTAGATGTGTATTTGAGCGAAACATAAGATTAAAAAACTAGGCGACTACTGTTTTACGGAATGTCGGAACGTCTTTTCACACACCTTTTCTCTAATCTATTCCTAACCACACGTGTTCCTAAATTATGACACTCCAACAATAGAAGTTCCGAAAAATTCTTATGATCCTATGATGAAATTTCAGGCATCCAAAGTGAAAATGTCTGTGGTGAACATGGCTATCTCAGCCTTCGCCGGCCAGGAGCACGCCAATCGAATGACCGGCTGGGTCGAGCAGAATCTTCCCACGATTGCCTCCGTCATTCCGAATTTATTCGATAAAAAGAATTCGCCGTTGTGATGAATTTGGGTAATTTAAAATCTCGCAACCACGCAGCTCACTGGGTATTATATAAAGGTGATAGCTTTTCTCGTCAATCTGAATTTGTCGCGACGTTGCCCTCTTCTCTTGCCTTTCCCTACTTCCTATCCTTTCTTATCCCTGCATAATATTTCGTTAGTCGCGAGATTTCTGAATGCCCATAAATTTGTAAATTTTTGCACATTCTTGGCGATTATTGTTGAAATCAAAGGACGGGCTGAAAAACTTGTCATTCGAATTAAACCCCATACGGATAGTCATGAATTAGATGTTGATCTTGAATAAACTATTCTACGAAACGTGTACTGGCCCATAGAAAAAGAAATCGGTTTTCTAAGATATAGTACGAGAAGGTAAGAGAAGAAAAGAAAAAAACCAGTGTCTTTCTATGAGCCCGCATTATCACATCAAAACACCTGCCTCATCTCCTAGTCTGTTTCAATTAAAGAAAGAAAAATATTTTAAAAGACGAACAAAATCTAACCCTATCAAGCTACATTTAGAAATTGAATTCATCCATACTTGAAAGACAAAAATTATCAAGTAGACGTAGCTTTTCGAAATGACATCACATCGAACTCAATGAAATCTCCAAGTAGCATTTCAATACACAATAATTATAGGATTGACGTTTCAATGCATCAGGCAAATTGGCAGTCTAAAGGAAAATCTCATAAGAAAGACTGTTGAAAATATCTCAAGATCAAAAGTTAGACACAATTTTGCAAGATAACGTACGGGGAAGTAGAAATATAATTGTACCCGAAATAAAGCTTACGTAATTGAAGATTTTTTTAAAGCTGTACAATATTTATGACTTGAAAAGAGAAATTATCAACTTTTATATCAAAGTCGAGTACATTGTAGACGAAATTATTCGTCTCTTGTGTCATGAGAAACTGAACGTCTTGGCTTTATTATGAGGTGAAACTTGTATGTCCTGAAAAATCACATCTTTTTCCTCTCTGACCATTGAGATTTTTTATCCATTCATCTTCTGGATAAAAATATTTCATATGATGATATGATGATGTGTATTGAAATATTTATTCGAAGTGCACTATTAAAATACGAATAAAAATGACACGACAAGTTTTAATGCTAATTAGCTGTAGTATCAGCAGCGTATCCGATTTTTTGATTCGCGAAGTACATGATCCAAGGCGGTGCCAGAATCGAAATATCCATTGAAAATCCCCTCAAGGCGCGGATAGCAAGAATTGTATATCCGTAATGGTATACAAGCAACAATCTGGGAAATGTCACAGCGATGAAACCTGCCAGCTAAAAATAAGAAAAGCTTGATGATTGAAAGTTGTACCAAAAATTCGAGGTAAATTATCATATTTTGAAGGATAGCTCTAGATATTATTTATTCGTTTCGCTTCTCTTCTACACAACTTACTATTTCGCTCCAAATTCGATTCCCAATTTCTGCATGAATATAGACTTTCTCTCTCCAATCAGCGATATCAAAGTTGTATCTGTATATATTCTACTTTCAAATAACCATACCGCAATGAGAAACTGCCCGAAGAATGAGATAACCATAATCGTGGTAATCTTCAATAGCTGTCTTTCTGTATTTCGAACGGTATTCGATTTCTTGCACATTTTTCGTAATTTCCAAGATGTCAAATAAGTGAATACGGTGCATAGAAACGTAACTAGTGAAGTAGCGATGACTAGGCTAAAGGGACCAGACACCTGAAAATTGTGTATCAGTTCTGCCATCGTTCTTTCAAGACACGTTCAGACTTTGTTCGTTTTAGAACAAACGTCGAGAAATAGCGCTATTTGAATAGAGGCAGGGAAGCTCTGCTCTTTGTGTTCTTTCCTCGAACAACGCTATTTCTCGATATACTCGCTAAGGATGGACAAAATCTTAACGCGCCTTTAAGTGATTTTCTCAGTCAAATACATGTAAGATCAACTTTACTGCAAAGCTAGATTTTCCTGTATAGCATGGAACAGTTTAAAAAGTCATTTCGATCATCCCACGTTTGAAAATAATGCTTGATACCCAATGAAACGGTGATTGTGCCCCAAGGAGAAAGCCTCCATAAGCAAGAGCTGTAAATCTGGCCGGATAAAACAGAAGATGCCAGTTGAAAGGCAACGGGGACAAAAGTATCAGGACCACAAATTTGGGCAGATGTCTCTTCCAGAACTAAAATCATATAATTCATTTAGAAAATAATTGAATGCACATTATCGTAGTTTGTCAGCAAATATACCGCTGAAAGTCGGTTGAAGGATATCGTACATATGGAGAACATCGGTAGATACATGAAGTAGTGGGAGAAAAAGTACATCAACGATAGATGGTAACCTGAACGTGTGATTATACTAATTTCTAACGAAAAATCAATTTTCAATCAAATTGACATCCATACAATATTTCAGCATGTTGGATGATTAGAAGTTAGATATATTATAATTGGATATAACGATTTACCCAGGGGTGTTCTCACTACAAAGTACGGGACGAATCCGTATTCGACGAGTCTTATAAACATGGCATATGCGAAAGCTGATATATTCTACAAGTCAACTTTCATTTATAATATTAAAACAATGTCAGTATAGGATGACTACTTTGCCACAAAAGTGAAATAACAACCCTTGTCTTGTGGCAAAGCACTCATGCAAATAAAATTCTCACAATAATCCCATCGACGATGAACAATTTATAGAAGGGCATTTTGAGAAGTGAACTGTTGCGCTTGATACTACGAAGTATCATGAAGTAGTTAATCAAACTCGGAATACCATAGAGCAAATGTAATGCAAAGGAAAACGAGTATATAGGTGGGGGTTTGGAATCTATCAGCGATTCGTTGCCGCTCGCAACTATGATAGTGAGGTTATTGACGAGTTGTTCCATTTTAGCCTAAAATTTTGATTGTCAAAATTAATGTTATCAAAATTTAGGCTTTCAAAACTTAAGCGTGTGTAAATTTGTTTTTTGTAACACTAATAAGTTAAATTTTTGCTAGATAAAGTATTCTTGAATTTCCCGTCACAACTGCAATAAAAATTACTCGATATCAACTACACTAAATAAAAAATAATGCCTAAAATGATTCAATGCTGAATGATGACTTTGCTAGAATTGGTTATGGAACTAAAACTAAGTATGAACATCCTCATGATATTTTTCTCGGTGTAGACTTTAATTTAATTATAGGCATTTGCACGAAATTCAAGCAAATAACATAGCAACCTCTTCTGTCCTTCTAGCGTACAAAAACTAGCATTTTCATTTCAAACACGTATCTATCGGAACTTTTCTGAAAGTGATAATTTTAAAATTATGCAAAGAGGATTTTTCAGAAAAGAAGGCTAGATTTGGAATGTATGAAATTGTATATACAAGAAAAAATATTTTATTTTCATATTGAAAGCCATGGGTATACTGAAAACATTTTATCCCGAAAATTCGAATATACAGATATATTATAAATATCTCATGGGCAAAAGTCATCCTAGCTCAACTTTCTCCTCATCAAAAGATATGAAAAGTTTCGTTCAGATTTTTAAGTGAATTGAAAAGTTTTATTCTATGCCAGAATACTGCCAGAAATATTTGTAGAACAAAAATAAAGGACTATTAAAAAAATTGACCTTTCAGCTCAATAGAAAATTGACTAGAGAAGTTCTTTTGAACATACTTGGGTTTCTGTTAAATCTAAGGGATGTTTTCGTCAGACGGAAATACGAAAAGTCAGATTTCTTGATACTTACCATAATAATTTTTGTAAACCAATTGAAGAATACAGCCCAAATGTAAACAAATGGACAGTTGTTGGTAAAATTGATTTCAGAAAATTGCAATAAATTATTCAATGATTATTTTATTTTTAAATTTGAATGTTTTCCTTTATCTTGTTTCCAGGGCTGTTCGGAGTTATGGCTTTGAAAAATTCGGAATCAGAATCATATTTTCAAGCAGTTTGAAATCGGAACAGCCCTGCTCGTTTCTCATCCAATATCTACACAATCTTGCAAAATATTTCACTCACTTTGTTTTGCTAGTTGATGAGTAAAGGATGATATCAATTTTCACTATTACTCCTCTTATAGCCTTGATCACGATCAAATTATGATCAGAACAGGGCTATGACTAACTTCCTGGAAAACAGGTTTGCACCACATTTTTGCAGAAAACTTTCTATTTTTCGATAACCCCATCGAAATCAATATTTTCGTCATATTATGTCCAGTATTTGCTTAATCCATGAAGGTTACGTGATTTTTGGAAAGATATTAGAAAACATGAAATAGTTCAATAAAAAGTAATGTCTGGATAAATATCCAAGTTTTGTGGGCCAAATGATCAAAATATCGCATGATTTTCTTCATTACTATTCCGATTTTATGTAATTTTGAAAATTCAGAAAGCGAAATAAATGAAAGCATTTCATTTAGTTATTGAACATTTTTCCTAAAAAATCACAAAAAGTATCTATCTTTGTGATTTTATCTAATTACACTCAAATTTATTTATTTTTCATAATGTATGTATCAAAAAGTTCAAAGCTATTATTTTTTTTGTAACCCTTCGTACAAATTCAAACTCTGTTCATCTTTTATCATACTTATTAATTGACCATCTAATAAACCGCCTTGCGGCTATTCATATTGTTCTATGAATCACGCGTGTTTTTCCCATTCGATTACCCCCGCAGAGGGGATTTCCGACGTTTTTCTTTACTATTGAAGAATGAACACTGCAAAAATGTCTGGTCTAATTTTTGGGGGTGGTTTCCAAAAATATTTTTTGAAGAGATGTGCACCTGAATTAATACGGTTGCTAGCAGTCAAACAATCGAGGAAAAACAGCTTTCGGTTGATATAAAAGGGTCAACAGGGGAGTGTGGTTGTATTGTCGGGACTACAATAGCGGGCTTGTCTAATTTTCGAGTTTATTTGTTTTTTGCTTGAACATTTAATCAATATTGAACTAAAGGGCCCTTACTGACTATCTACAAAATAAAAATTTTCATCCAAGAATTTTTTGAAGTTTATTCATTTTTCTTGACCCATTTCAAAATGATATCATCATGATCTTTTATCATTATCATCTCAAATTATTTTCTTTTCTGAACACTTGATATTTTCATTCTTTTAAAAATATCGAGTTTATTCTAATTTCAGACACCCTTCAACTTCACTCGCTATGCGTGCTCTCCTGGTCATCCTCTTTGCTGTTGTCGCCCTTCAATTCGTGTCTGCCGACATTGACTTCAGTACGTGTGCCCGAATGGATGTGCCAATCCTGGACAAGGTCGCCAGAGGACTCTGCATCACTTCGTGCTCGGCTCAGGTCGATTTCAGAAATTTCTCTATTTAAAAAGTGAACATAGGATTAAATACAGAGCCTTTTTAATCCACACCCACATTTTGAGGAAATAGTAGGGAAAAGAAAAAGTGGGTATGAAGTGTGGAATACAAGAGGTCGATACAAAGTTCCTGAAAGCCATAACGGAATGCTTCAATTATTTTTCAAAATTGTCGATATTCCAAGAATGAATATCAGAGCTGATTGGTCAGAACTCGTTGTTCATATCATAAAAATCTGAAAAAAAAACATCGCGATTATGCTTCAGAATTTCACATAATTCAAACGTCTTCATTTTATAATGTTAGTATCTTCGTTTTAAATATTAATCTAAAAAATATTCAAGTTCTTAATTTCATCTAAATTTAAAAAAAAAATTTTCAGAACTGCGGTACAGGTTACTGTAAGAAGCGAAGTGGAAGACCAACCTGCGTGTGCTCAAGGTAACATTATTCTGGAATATTATAATGTTGACGTCATCTGACTTCAGATGTGCTGACGGCGGCAACGTTCCTCTGGATCAACTCGTTAAGGGAAAAGGAAAATAAATAAATAAATCAATCAATCAGAATCTATCTTCCTACTCAAAACTGTTGTATTTATCTGTAAATATGCATAATTTATTAAGGCGCAGAGAACGACTTGCTCATTCTGAGATGCCATTTTTCTGTGATATTTATTTTTAAGAATATTTTATTTGAATCAAATTTTATTATCAAACAGACACCTGAAAATTGAATAAATATTTGTATTGATGGAGATTGAAAAATGAATTCTGCCTTTTATCTCAAAAGGAAAAGGTAAACTTCAATTTTTCGAATTTTTTAAAGTTTGCAAAGAAAATTAAATGAAAAATCACAGAATATTGACGAGATGTGTATATCACTTATTCCTTATTTAGTATTTCTTGAAAAATAGTGAAATTTTACTTATTTTAGCTATCATAAACCTAACCAGGTCAATAAATAGAGATAAAATTTTGCTAAATATCCCAACCTCATTATTTCTCGATAGATTACTCATTTTAGATATTCAGCAAAATCTTATTAGAGCTGCATTTTCAGCCACCAAAAATTTAGGATAAAATGAAGTCGTCGAAATTTTTCTTGAATAAATACAGGATTACCTATTCACCGAAAGATGGTCAACTTTTAGAAACAAAAACTTAAAAATTAGATCTTAGATATATCGATTTCCTATAAAGAAGATATCTACTTTTACAAGTAAAAATTTAAAAGGTGCAGAGATAAAATAAAATGAAAGAATCTTCTATTTCAAACATCTATTTATGTATTTATTTGTTAGATTTTCAAACGAGCGCAATAAAATAAATATGAAATCCCTCATTTTAGCTATGACAAACCATTGGGTCCCGCGGGAAAGGCATTGTAACGAGTTTGATGAAAATAAAAGACCAGGGGGCTTAAATTTTTAGAAAATCGGTTTTATAAGACATAAAATCAAGATTCAACACAAGAATCGATAAAACATCACTAATTTTCATAAATCATTTCCTGAAGCCTATCTTATGCCTTAAAAAATCCTAACTGTTTGTATATTCACAAGAGTTGAGCGTTTTAGGGATTTAGAAAGAAAAAGAGGTACGGCGAGAAGTGAAGAAATTTGAACATCGTACCAGGAACTCATCGGTGTGGAAATTCGTCGCACTGCGGGGCCGGGTTCGTACAAAATTCGGAAATCACTACGGGGTCGGTCTTGTACTGACCTTGAGAATCGCCCCGATCATCTGCCCGTGTTCGAGGGATACGCGTTAGCGGCGAGGTGCGACACCGTGTTATTCAGGGATCCGACCCAACCGGCTAGTCTGGAAAACATTAAATAGAAAAATAAAAATGGATACGCTATCAGAAAGTCAAATTGTCTTCGAATTTATGGCGAAAAATTATATTATTATGATCAAATTTTTATCGAAAAGAAATTCCACCTGCTCTCCTCTTTATGAATGATGGCGTCGAGTTCCTTCTTGTCGAATTTAGCGACCGTGCCAATGACTCGCGCTAAGGTCTGAAATTTTTCATTTTATTGAAATTTCCATTCAGCGAAAGGAAGAGCATATCGTATAGTAATTATAGAAAGGGTACAAATGAGCAAATAAAATGAAAAGGGTGTAAAAATATAAGATTTTTGAGGCTTATGAACAAATTAACATACCAACGCTTCATGGCCGAGGTTTTCTCGATTGAGCATGTACTGATAGAGGACGTTCTTGAGATATTCCGCTTCTGAAAAGATACAAAATTTATCAATTTTCAAACCCAGCCTCAATTTTAAGGGCCAGATTTAGAATTTTTATCCAAAAGTTATAATCGTTTTCGAAAATGGTCATTGTTTCTAGAGGCTGCGGAAATTTGTTCTTGTTTTGAAAATAAATAATTTATGAAAATTATATACCAGCTGGATCGGCGAAACCAGGGTGTTCGTCCAATCTGCCGCCGTTCACAGACACCGTTGCGGGCTGAGACTGAAAACGGTTAAATTCTTTTACTGAAAAATCCTTGTTTCTTCTATTTTTCCTCACGTTTCAGCAATTTTCATATTTTGGAGATAGAATCCAATGCAGACTTGGGGCGTTTTTCGCCGAAAATATCCCTTATGCAGTGAATTATTCCAGTCAGTTTTGCATTACTGCCCTTAACTATGAGACAAGAGATGGTGATGACGACGAATTTTTGCGGTGGAAAATGTTGCAAGTCTGTTGAAAACCATTCTTAATAATCGAAAATAAAAGCCATTCAAAACTTTTTAATATATGATTCAGAAATCAGCTCATTTTCTTTTCCAAACCCCTTTTATATTTCATTGGAGCATGCATTTAAATAAAAAATAAATAAATTTAAAAAATTAAACTTTCTAAAAAAGATCCTACTTTTCCCTTCTGCGCCGTTTCGAAAGCCCTTTCTAGCCTTGCCTTCTCGTCCCTCAGCTCGTCCAAGTCCTTGTGACAAGCGGCCAGCTTGTTCCGCATCGACTCCAGCTCCTCGGAATGCTGAAAATTAAGCAGATTCTAATTTTTAGAGGTAATCTTGGAAACTTGATCTAACAAGGAAAACTATCAGTGTTACTCATAGTCTGTTCATATTTGCAGGGTAAGTCAACTCGGACATGCTGATAAATGATATCAGGTTCAAAAGTGCCCTCCGTTCATCATGCTTCCAAGATTTGGCCTCAAACTTTCTCCTTTCAAAACTGGCTTCTGCAGCGAGTAATGACAGTGTCAACGCTAATTTCGCATTGTTAATGTTTGCAAAGTAAAGGAAAGAGGTAAACTTTGGTGCAAACTCCTGGGAGCAGGATGCGCGAAGGGCACTTTTGAACCTGATATCCTTTATCAGCATATCCGAGCTGACCTACCCTGCAAATATGAGCCGATTCTGTAAGTAACACACTGATAGCTCCCCTTGTAAGGGCATTTTCTACTATTTAAAAAAAAATGAAAATATCTAATCCTTTCCAAAATAAAGAAAGAAAAAAAATAACAAAGTCCGCTATCTGGAAATCGTATAACATTCAAGACCTCAAGGACAATTATTAAATGCGCGGGGCGTGTCTTTTCCATGCTATTTCTTTCAAATTTCATCCACTCGTCCATCTTCAACTAATAGAACTCCGCTATTTAGTAATTGCCCTTGAGGTCTTGAATATCGTGCGGTCTCTTCAGATAGCCTAGCAAGAATAAAACCCACATCGACAGTCCCCCTGCCCGCATCCTCCAGACTGTCTGCAGGTTTTCTGGGCGCAGCCGCAGTCGTTGTTTGGATGATCTTCGCGGAGAGGCCGCCCTCTTCGAGCGCTTTCCTCGCGGCATCCAGAGCCTCGGACTTTTCGTTCAATTCCACGTAGAGCTGCAAATTAGAATAATCAATATTTGACCATTTTATCGTTTTAGTCCTTTCTTTATTTTTTAAACATTGTTTTACACTCGTTCAGTCAACATTAAACTGGAAATGAATAAGATTGTTTCCATTTGACAGTTTTTGTTCTCGTCATTTTTCGATTATTTAAAATTATTTTTCATAAATCCTATCAATTCTTAGAATTTATTTTTAGCCTTTATTTTATTTCAAAGAAACTATAATGTAGATACAATCGGAAGAGATAATTATCAAATTATAATGACCTATTTTCAGGGGGTTTTTCGAAACTTGTACAAATAGTTTCAAAACATCGAAAAGAATGAAATTTGGGGAAATGCCAACCTGTTTGACTTCCCTCTGCAGTTCCCTGACGACCTTCTTGCTCTCGGAGTCCTGCTTGGCGGCCGCCTTGCGGAACGACTCCTCGTTCGATTCGGACAGGGATTTGATCTAAAAATGATCAAATAATCTTTTTCACCTAAAACATGAGTTTTCCTATTTTTAGACTATGTGGTTAAGAAATGGAAATGGCACTATTTTCTGAATCCAAAGTAATACGTTCAGAAATTTTGAAACTTATTTTCATAATTTTAGCGACCACAATCTACAAAACACATTCAAAGTAAATCGTGTTGTTCTTAAAATTTACCTTATATAAAGTCTAAATAATAAAAATAAAAAAATAAAAAAGAAATCCCACCTTCTCCTGCAGTTGCTCAATTTCCTCTTTGTTCTTCTCGAGGGCTTCCTGAAATCAAATTTACATACTATTTTTAACCTATAATTCTAAGCAATTTAAAATTCTAATAAATAAAAGTTTTAAAAATACCTGGAGTTTGCTCCTCTCCTCTTCCGATTCGGCCTTTTCCTCCTCGATTCTGGCGACCTCCTCTTCCAGCGACCAAATCTTCTTTTCGAGCTCATTCACTTTGGATGAAGACTAAAAATCAGTCTGATAGGTTTCAAAGAAACTTTAACCATTTCATCAAATTAAGTCGATAATGTGTCAACTGTGTGGTTCTAATAGTTTTAAAATAAAGTGAATTATGATATTCTTCGTATCTCACTAATATTTGAAGGTTTTCTTATAAGTTTCGAAACAAAATACATCAAACTCGATCAGTTTCATAGTAATCGCCGTCTCCTGCACATGTTTGTCAACAGATAGTGAGAATAAATAAAAATTCTATTTCTCAGAAAATCGCCCCACCTTTTCCTCTCTGTACTTGGCCTCTTGTAGTTCCTTCTCGATGGTCTCCCTGAGAATTAGCTGTTGTTCGAGCTTGGCCTTGTCCACCACGATCGCATCGAACTTCTTCTCCACCTCGGCAAGCGAGGCGCGCAACTTTTCCACCTGAAAATTGACGATTATTCTTTAGTTCTGGGTGATTTACGTTGTTTTTTTATGGCTGAAGTTTGCCGTCAATTTTATGAAGACATTAATAAAATTCTTATATCGATAGCATTCAAAGAATAAAATACTAAATGTACCATTTGAAACTTACATCAAACAAATAAACTCAACAAATTTTCAAAAACTCCTTCTTCAGATTCGAAAGCAGATAGCGCATTGAATGTTTGAGAACAAAGTTGTGAGACATGTTATATTGCAGCTTACGGTAGGAAATGCACATCTAGAAAAGTAATACATAAATTCAAACCTCAGCCTCAGCGCCCTGTTTTGCAGTTTGTGCCTCCTCGATCTTGCCGTCCATCGTCTGCTTGAGTTTGGTCAATTTCTTCTCCGCCTTCTGCTTGATGTCGAGCACTGCAGCTTCGGTCGACTGGAAAAATCGATTTTTTATTCATTTTTCCTCAAAAGTTATGTTTTTCTTGAAAAAAAACTTTTCTCATTAAAAAAATGTAAGAAAAATGGGTTTTTCAGAGATAATCCGATGTGTTTGAATGCCTAAACCCCAAATGAAACTCATGAAAAATCACTGACCTGAGAAGCACTAGCCCTGACGGTTTCAACTTGCTCCTCTTTCTGCTTGAGTTCTTCTTCCAGTTTGGAAACCTTTACTTCGAGCTCCTTTCTCATCTCTTCTGCAATAAAATTATTATTCTTTAAACTAGCACATTAACTCAATTAATTGAAACAATAAAATATCAAAAATTAATGCACTTTTAAAGTCGTAGTTAAAAAAGTTAGTTTTAATTTTAAAATCTGCTTTACCGGCTTTCCTCATCTTCTTCTCCTTGCCGTTCGCCACCAGCAACTCCTCTTTGACGGTTTCGAGGGCTTTCACGTATTGATTTCTGAATTTTTTAAATTAAAAAATGTTTGAAAAAACTCTTATGAAAATAGTAGAATCTTTAAATTTCTAATGAATGCCTCTCACTTCAACAAAAATGATCTTACTTTTACTATAAATCAAATTTCTAAAAATTCGAACATTGTTTTAAATCGATAAAAACTTGGGAAAAATGAAATAAAAAAGTCCAACCTGACAATATTCTCCTCCTCCTTCTCCTTGTTTCTCTGTTCCTCGATTTTGCCGATTTGCGCGTGGAGTTTGTCGATCTCGGCCTGCAGCGATTCGATCGTTTTGGTTGACTTCTCCAATTCTTCGGCCGATTCACGGAGTTTCAGCTAAAAAGAATGAAATTTTCTTTATCTTTTTTGAGTTTTTATTATTTTTTGATTTTTGTATTTTTGATAATATTAGTAGATTGGGGTTAAAATATTCATCAACTCCCAGAACGCATGACTTCAAAGAGTAAAAAAGTACTTAGATAGGCTGAAAATTTTGCTAAAAATGAATAAGTTTCATAGGATATCGTAAGTTTGAAAAAAGAAACAATTTTTAGTAGACTTGCTTCATTTATAGCCTTAAAACCAATAAAAGTTATTAACCTTCGTCTGGTCCTCTCGCTCATTCAACTCGGCGATCTTCTTGTCGGTCGCATCGCGTAGCGCCTTCAACTCGTCCCGGAGTGAGGAAACCAGCTCTTCCTAAAAAACAACACCTTTTTCGGCAACCTGGAAAAGAACAAAACAGCAAGACGACAAGAAATACGAAATAGTATAGGGTAGGGTAGGGGAAAGATCTTGTTTCTTCTCCAATACCACTTCTTCGTCCTATATCGTCTTGTTGTCTTGCTTTTTTCCAGGTTGGTCTTTTCCATTTTTGAAAAATAAATAATATAACCCAAAAAGCAAATGATCAACCAAAAACTGTATGGTATAAGTTTCAAGATTTTTGAAATGTTGTAATTTAGATTTTTATCGCAGATATATCTTGTAAAAATGAACATTTTGATAATTTGATGCCGTCCTGAAAAGATACGATATCAGTAAAAATTCTCTGACTTTTTGGTTGACGATTTACTTAAAGCATATTTAAGGCACATTTTCTAGAAATTCGAGTACTTTTCTAATTTATGAAAAGTTAGGGAAAAGTACTCGGAATGCATCTTTCAAAACTTTCGAAAATGGACTGGCCTTTGCTAGGAACTCAATTCGCATTTTCTCGTTAATGGCCTCTAGCTCCCCAACCCGCTGATGGTCGGCCGATGCCTAGAAAATTCAGGGTCAAAATCAAAGATGCACGGGAAAAGCGGGATGAATTACAAGTTCCCAACAAAGACCCCGGATTTTGGATAAAGTCCCTGATAAAAATCGGTCTTCTAGTTCTATCAGAAACTTTATCAGATAAAGTACATTTGAAATGCAAATTTAGGTATTTTGGAGGTCTAGAAAATTAAAAACTCAGAAAGCCAAGTTAGGGAATGTAAAAATCACCTCAATCTTCTAAATTACAACATAAAGATTATCTTGTAAGTTTCAAAAACCTCCAAAACAGCATTATTTTCAAGGAAAAACTCATAGAAAAGAGATTTTGTTGTCAAAAATTCCCCAAAGTGCCTACCTCGTCAGATCGAACGTCTTTCTGCTTTGCCAACTTCTCTTCGAGCGCGGATTTGTCGATGGTCAGCACCTCGTTCAGCTCTTCGAGCAGCTTCTTTTCTTCTTTCAGCTGGAAAATGACATTTTTTCAATTTCCGAAAGAAATTATGTTTCAAAAACTATTCTCGTCATTTCAAACGAAAATAACATCAAGTCTATTCCTCCTTTTTAGCCACATTATCGTTTCACTTATTAGATCAAAAATTCTCCAAAAACTACATCTTTGATTTTTTTTTCGAAACTATGTAAACTTTCAAAAATTTATAAATAAACATTAAAAACCCGACCTCCTCGATCTGTTTCTCCAACAGGAGTCTCTGCTGCCGAACGATGTCGAGTTCCTCTTTGAGTCGCTGTTTCTGGGCTTCGAATTCTGCCTGGATTTGGGCATTCTCAGCCCCCCGTTGCCTTTCCGCCTCGGCCCTCGAATTCTCGTCCGCGTCTCGACCCGACAGACTCTCGCGCAGGTGGGCGATCTGCAAATTGGTATTTGAATGTTTTTTCCGGAATTCGAGAATTTGAATAAACTTTAAAATACCTCTTGTTCGAATCCGTCGTTTTCCTTCCTGATCTTCTCGTTTTCCCCTTCCAGATTTTCGATGATCGTCTTCGTCTCGGTCTGCAGGGCGGTCAGCCTTTCCACGACATCCAAGCGCTTTTTCTGAAAATCCAAATTTATTTTTTCGCCAGAAGATAAAATATATTTCACGAAAGAATAAGCTAAAACCAGCCATGTTCATGAATTCATTCCGTATTTTCGATTGCAACAGTTTGCATATTAACTTTGGCAAAATAATGCTAACATTGATGTAGAGTCCCCAAATAGATTTGGTCAACTAATGTTCTGGACAATTTTTGTGCAGAAATATCATTAAAGCGGTAAATAATACTTTTGTGAAGAACAAATAAAATCAAAAATTTTCCTAGCCGAAAGAATCTCAAGCGTTGCATACGTAGATCTAGCAGATTGAATAATATCATCAAAAATGGAACAAAACGTAATACTTCAAAAAATGGAAATTTCCCACCTCAGCCTCTTCAGAACTTCTCCTGACAGATTCCATGTTTTCTTCCGACTCGGTCAATTTCGCACGCAATTCGCCCGTCATCGTTCGCTCCTGATCCAACTCTTCTGAAAATCGAGGGATATTTGAAAAATTAAAAACTTCGCAACCTAAAGAGATAGAATGTGTGGTCAGGAGAGGATAGAGGAGAAACGGGGAATGCTTTCCTCGTCTCTTATACTATTTCACAAGGTGCGAGGTAGTAAAATTTCAGGTTATTCAAGTTACCAAATTTTGTATATTTTAAAAACGCATTTCCAGATGTTTCAAAATCATCTCAAAGAGTCGGCAAATTCAAAAGTTTCAATTGTTGCATATATATAATTTATTGTTTCAATACTTTCATTCATAATTTCCCTAATTATCTCGTTCAGGGATGAAAAGTTTGGCTCAAATGCCGGCCTGGACTCAATCAACCCAGGCCTGGACCTGGACCTGGGCCTGGGTGGGCATCAAGACCTGGGCCCGGGCCGGCCTGGACCTGGTCAACCCGGGCCTGGACCTGGACCTGGGCCTGGGTGTTCTCAAAGTCTGGGCCTGGACCGGCCTGGGACCTGAAAACCAGGTCCAGGTCCAGGCCGGCCCCAGGCCCTGGTCCAAACTTTTCATCCCTGATCTCGTTAATTACTCTAATTATTTCGTTAACTATCGCTAATTAACTCACCGCTTAATCGCGTGATTTCGGCGGATAATTGGTGAATGGTAGGTGGGGTCTGCTGTAACTCTGGTTGATTGTTGAACTCTCCCCAGCCGCTGGCCTCGACGCCGGATAAATGAATCAGCTGCTCTTCGGATTGGGAATTATCCGTATTCTAAAATTTTTCAATTTTCAAGAAATTCTAAATTTCGCTAAATTTTTTGATTTTTTTCCAATTTCTTCAAAATGTGTAAGTTTCAGAAGATTTAGATGTGGTTAACTAGAAGGATGATTTTTCTATTAACTCCTTCGAGAATTGATAATTAGCGTAACTCAATAAAGCAATTAAAAATTTCAAATATGCAAGAAGATATGAAATAGCTTGAAACTAAAGAAGCAATTCTATGTTCAGCGATACAGTAGCTTGAATGATTATTTTCCAAACTTATTCATACCGTCCTCTCTTCCGAGGTCGACGATTTGAGAAGGCCACTTTCTTCGACACGGCGCTTTTCTTCAAGGAATTCATCTCGTTCTTCTGAAATTTAAACAATTATCAAAAATTTGCAGAAAAAAGCATTCTTCATAACAACTCTAAATTCGTTATCAATATCCTCAAGAATAAAAAAGATTTTTTCAGTAAATCTTCTTTCAAAAAATGCTCTTCTCCTGCAGAAAATTAAAAATTTCCGAGCAAAAGGTCGCATTTTTTATAGTAATCTTCAAAAATTCTTACTCGTCAATTTCGCTTCATTTGAAACCCAAAATTTCGAAAAAGTCTCATTTCTTACAGAATCGTAAAAAATGAAAAATCCTTACTCTTCAACCTCTCCTCAGCCAATTTGGTCTCATTCGCCAATTCGTTGACCCTGAGTTCGATGGCGTCCCTCTGCCTCCTCGTCTCTTCCAACTCCTTCTGCAAGTCCTCGTGCAGAGCCAACACGTCGCGAGCCGCCGCAAGCTCGGTCTGCAAATAATTTTGGACTGAGTTTCAGAATTTTTAAAAAGCCATTCGTATTAAATTTACGGTACCAGTAATAAATAGGAAGAAATAATACAAGTTTCCGATTTTTTGTAATTAGGAAATATTTTTAGAGAGTTATAGGATGAAATCTTAAAGTGGCCAGACAATAATTTTTCAGATAAGTTGCAAGTTTTTTTAAGATAAAAAGTTGCCCACCTTCAATCCCTCGCATTCCTTCTGCATTTGCTTCATTCGATCATCCTTCTCATTCAACGCCTCATTCGCCTTCGACAACTTCTCTAGCAACTCAGAGACTTCGTGACGGGACCTGAAATTTTGTGAAATTAGGAAAAATATATCAGGCGGTTTTAAAGAACTATCCTTAATGTGACCAGAGATAATTGAAAAGGTATATTCAAGAGGGTTTAAGGGTTATTCTTTATCGTGTGATGAGAGAGAGGTTGCAAAAATTATGTTAGGTGGATTTTACTGATATCTTTTATCATGTAAGATAGATGGGTTAAGAAAATAGTTACACTATCAGGTTTAGAGAATTACTCTTTATTATCGTGCAAAGATAGAAATGAAAATTTTAGTCTCGAAAAGTTTGCCCATTAATTACCCCTCTTCTATCTTTTATTCCCTGGACCTAATATTTTATTCCATGCTCGTCCATCCTGCTATTTTATGCAAAGAGGTGGAAATAAAAAGAAAAAATGCCCAGAAAGGAGAAAAAATCGACTAAAATGTAATTAGGAGTGCTCAAAATGGGAGTCCGTATGTTTTTCCCCTTTTTTCCTTTTATGTTTAGAAGGGGGAAGAGAGGGAAGAAATGTGGGCTCCGAAAGTGAAAAGAGACTAGGCAAGACACAGGAAATGTGATTGACAAAGCAAGTGGTTCGAGAGAAAGAAAAGAGGCAGAAAAGAAGGAAATAGTATCGAATTTTGAGAGGAAAAGAAGGAGCAAGTAGGGAAATAGAATAGCAAATTTCATATCGGAATGTGCCATCTTATGAGGTGGAACTCATGTGCGAGAAATATGAAGAAAGAAAGAAATAAAAGATATCGAATTCAAAATATCTCTCCTTAGAAAATTGCTTGAACCCTTTAAGCCCCTAGCCTTGGAGGTCAAAGTTTATGCAAATAGAACAAATGGAGGGAAAGATGGTAGAATTAGGACCAGAATTTAATTATGAAAAATCTAGTCCAGAAATTCAAAGCAATAAAGTCAAAAAGTGGTCTAATTCTAATGAGTACTTTGAACCTCAAAATTCATCGCCTATCACTATCTCCGATCTAAAATGTAAGCCCATCCTACTCAAGCCTAGGGATGCAATATCGTTGAAATCCGAGAGCGAGACCTATCCCTATCCCTAGCCATTCTATTTTCTAGTAGTATCTCGCACGAAGGCTCGAAAGCTGAGATCCTGTCATTATGAGCTATGAAGAAAAGATTATAAGAAAAGAGAGTGATAGAGAAAAAGGGTGCATCAAATAAGGAAAGGCTAGATAAAAAACGAAGATAACAAATTTGGGAAAGAATTTTAGAGGCAATAAAGAAGTCTAATTAGCCCAATCTTAAAATAAACACATCTTTAATGATTTTGAAGCCGAATTTCAGATTTTTTTTTCAAAAAATTCAACATTTATAGAAATTTCGACGACTATGTTATGCTTCAAAATTTTACAAGAGATGCTTTCAAAACAATAGTTATGATGGACTCGAAAATAAGATGATTTATCTAAGATAACCTTAAAATTGAATATCACTGTCAAAGCATTTCCTGATTGTGTGAAGTCAAGAAAGAAAAAGATCATGGAAAAGATGAGAGATGAAAGTAGCAGAGAGAAAGAAAATGCAATTTAGCTGGCTCGACAATGAATTAGGCGGTAATGAGTCAAATGAGTCAAGGCGAGAAAGAGGGAGAGAGATAATGAGAGAAAGAGAAAAAGGGAGAAATAATGTTACCAAATAGGGTAAATTGGGTAGGGAATAGCAATAAACCATCGGTTTCATTGTGGCAGAGCATAAACATTTTGACGAGATATATTGCGACCGGGTTAATTCGACTTCGCGCATATGTTTCGGAAAATGATGCTTCAAAACAGAATAAGAATGATTAGTAAGGATAGGCCTTATCTTGCAAAATGTAACCATTTCAATTAGCGTTTACCATTTGAACTAAGACATATGTTTCAAAAAGAACGGTAAAAGATCTACAGAGATGCATAATTGCATATTCAATATTAGCTGATGACGATTAGTTGGCTAAAATCGCTATACTAATTTCTATGAAATTTCGTCGACAAAGCGCAAGCAGCATCAAAAGACAGGAATTCCAAACAATAAAAAGCTCACTCTTCCAGTTGCTGCTCCCATTCCTGTCCTCCCTGGTTTTCCATTTCGAGCTGCTGCAGTTTCTGGTTGACCTGTAATCAAATAATCATCAAATTCGCATTCGTTTTGAAATCTGAGCTAACTTCAATACTGGGCTCGACTTATGCATGAATCGTAACATTTTTAGTCCAGAGGTTTCTTTTGTTTTTATTTATGGATAAAATTGTATATAAGCGAGAATATTGATGGGTCAGCGTTCCTGTATACAAGTAATCTATTTCACCTGCTGAATTTCGTCTTCCAGCTCAGCATTTTTCGATCGCACATTCTCACTCTCCAGGTAGAGGTGCTCGTATCTGAAAAATTTGAAGTAAACAAAACCCACCTTCAATACTTTGAATAAGCTTCAAAAGAATTCGTAATAAAAAAGCTGATTTTCAACAGTCAATCGATCGACTTTGTTGGTGAAAATTTAAAAAAAATATATATATAAATATTTAAATAAAATTGTTGATAAAAATAACCTCTGCGCGGCAGCGTGGGCCTCGATTTCATTGTGCTCTTTGAGCTGCTTGATTTGATCCTCGAATTCGGCCGTCAAGCGCTCGATTTCTTCCTGATGTTTTTCGAGCAGATCGTTTTGAGCGGACTGAAAAAATGCTTAAAAATACAAAAAAAATCGATTCTTGTACAGAACCAAGGAAGGTTTAAGTTAGTATGATCTTACGACCTACCCTTCTATACGTATTTTAAATATGCCTCAAAACCTCCCTGGGTCTATCTTGGATTCACCTTACTTCGAGAAGAAAGAATTTGAAAATATTAGACTAGACGATGTTTAGTGATTAGGTTTTCATATTTGTTTGTCTATTGTTTTTTTCCATACAAACGGCTTTAAAATTAGACAAATTCTATCACCAAAACCCCCAATGAATTTCTAAAACTTACATAAAATATCTTATCTTTTCGCGATTTTCGAAATATCGACAAGACCCTCGACAATTTTCTAGTCTTTTTCTTCTTTTTCGCCAGAAATTTAAAAATTAGAAAGAAAGAAAAGCATCTTTAAAAATCGGAAAGTTTACCCATTTCATCACGATTTAATTTCTCAAAGTGGTTGAATTTGGCAATTTTTCGAGGATAAAAAGGATGAACTTTGCAAAGAAAAAACCCCTAGAATTTACCTGAGAGTGTTGTTCCTGAACTAGGGAGACCTTAGTTTGTTCTGCTTCTTTCGCCTTTTCATTCGCTTCTTTTTGAAGGAGCTCGATTTTTTCCTGACTCGATTCGAGTTTTTCCTCCAATTTAGAGACATTCTGAGAAGCGGTGTCGAAAGATGATTGCTGCAATTTTGAAAATAAGTTTTAAAATATTTGAAAATCATTTGCCATCCAAGTTCAGTTAGTCATTGATTTCAAAGATCATCTAACATCGAAAGAAGATTTTCATGAATTTTTAAAATTTCGAAGTAAGTTTCAGATTTTCAAGAAAATCCGTCTTTTTTTCTAGGAAACTAATAGGCAGTAGAAACACGAAAACCACATTTCCATGAAAATTTAATTTTATCTTCAAGATATTTTTCAAAAGTAAAAAATCCCTACCAATTTTCCGAATTCCTCCGCCTTTTCTTGAATTACTCTTTCGTGTTCTTCCTTCATCGCTTCCATCTTCTCTTGCCACTCCTTTTCCAGGGCCTCTCGTCTCTTTTCAGATTCATCTTGGACTGCCTTAATTATTATAGTTAATTAAGTACCTCAATTATATTTAATTATCCTAACTAATTATTGTTAATCACCCAACAACAAAGACAAAAAATAGCATAGGCATGCGGGGTTTGCGAAAATTAAGAAAAAACTACCTTGACCCCCTGTGTCTTTGCTTCGGAAAGTTTCTCAATCATGTCGGATTTTTCCGCTTCTAGGGCCTGAAATTGACTTTTTTGACCTCACAAAAATTTAGCACAATGGTTTAGAAGCGAATTCCTCAAACAAGCCACAATAGCTATTCCAGTATGTGAGAAAAAAAACTTAATACTTTCGAAATAATAATAAGTATACGATTTTTTGAAACATAGGGAATAAACATTTTAGTGACACTACGAAAAATGGCACTTTTCAACAATTTTATCGACAAAAGTCACGAAACATGATTCTTTCGAAAATTCTTAAAAATACCGTATCTCAAAATCAATCAAATACGGTATTTTACAGTAATTCCCCAAAAATTACCCTCGTAACGGCTTGCAGTTCGTCGACTTTCTTCTGCCATCGCTCATTCGCCTGACCGTCCTGGATTTCGAGGGCTCGATTTTTGGATCGCAAGGATTCGATCTGCAAAAATGATACCGTATACCAAACAGGACTGTGAAAATAGGCCCGAAATTGAAATTCTCATTTTTGCATGAAAAATTAGAATAAATTAAACTTTAAAGATTCTACAGGCCTATCTACCGTTTCCCAAGCATAGAATCAAGCGGACTACCACCAAATATTATTTTTAAGAAGGAATAAATAAGTGGAAATTCACCAGAAGTTTTCAAAAGCATATTTTTATGGTGCATTTACTCCGAATTAAAAAAATCGACAATTACCTCTCTATCCTTGTTCTCTAAAGCGGCATGCATTTCTGCTTTTGTCGTGGCGAGTTGGATCGCGTGGTCGGCCTCGAGCTGATATTTTAGAAAATAGATAAGTTTCAGTAATTCTCAAATTTAATGAAATATTCTTTTCGGTAATCCGTAGTGTTCTTTTGAACAACTTTTCAAAAATTATAAATGTTCACCTTGTTGATTCTTGCCGTCCACTCTTCTTCCACCTTGTCGATTCTTTCTTTCCATTCAGCCGCTACTCGATCCGTTTCAAGCGAAATCAGACTTTGCTGAAATTTCAACTTTTTCAAATGTTCAAAAACCTCTAAATAGTATATCAGTTCTTTATATCAAATTGCTTTTTTAGGACATTTTTTAAGATCTACACAAGAAAAAAGAACAGAAAATTTCAAGGATTTTTCAATTTCATGCAACAAAAATACAAGTAAATCCAACCTCAGCATTCTCGCCCTGCGACGCCTGTTTGATTTGCTCGTTTTCATCGGTCAGCTCCTTGATTTTGGCCCGATTTTTCTTGATCTCCGCGACGCATTTGTCCAATTTCTCCTTGTAATCAGCGATTTTCGCTTCATTCTGAAAAATCGATTAATTTTTCAACAAAAGTATTTTTTGTCAGAAAATAAATGTTCTGGCCAAAATCGAGAAAAAGTCTTATTTTCAGAAATTCGTAGGAGATAGCATCTATGCTAAGCTCAAAAATTGAACAATCCAAAATTATAGTCCACCTCGCTATCCACTGCGCCACTTTGAGCCTTGGCCAATTTCTCTGACAGCGTCTTCTTCTCCTCGCGGAGTTTTTCGATCCGCTTCAAGGCTTTGTCCTGTGTCTGGGCGAGGACGGTCTGAAATATCAATTGTTGAAAAATGTGTCAAATAAAAAGTTAAACACAGGTTTATTTTAGATCTTCAATCTGTTGATCTAATGTTTCGAATTCAAAAAGCTTACAAAAACTGGTCTTTTGAAAACAAAAAACTACTATCCATGAATAGAAATAAAATAAATTTAAAAAAATCCCATTCTTTTTATTTTTCTAAGTGAAAGAGTGACAATTTTACCCTGCACTTGTTATTCTCCGTGACGACTTCATTGTAGCGTCTGACCATGTCCCTGTACTTGTCCTTGTAGTTCGACGCTCGATTTTGGAGCTTGAAGAGAGCGGTCGAGACCTGCAAATCATAACATTTTCAGCTTTGCAAAAACTGTTCAAAAAGGGTTTTGAAAAATTTGAAGTCTAGACTTTTTTCTCCTCTATTCGGAATAAAATTTGACGACTTTATGAAAAACAGTTCTCCAATAACTCATTGGAATGTTCTCATTCGCTCAGAAAAAGATATGTAGAGACGTGATATAGAGAAAAAAAAACGGGGAAATATGAATTAAAGGTGATTTGTGCCAAAATTTACGAGAAAATCCCTATAATTTTAGTACAAAAATGGTCTCTAAGCCGAAAAATATAAGAATTAAAAATTGACCTGCTCGGAATTAGCCGACCTCACAACGCCCGAATTGACCTCGTCAAAAGTCGAGTCCAAATCCGACTCGGAAGGGTCGAAGACACTGCCCGCAGTGCCTGGGATGTACGAGAACAGCGCTGAGAGGGAACTGAAAAATCATGAATTGCAAAAAAAATAAACTATGTTTTTAAGTTTCGGATAATACTTTTCAAGGTCTACAAATTTTAGTACTGATACAATGGGTATTGACGTGAACTTCATTGAAAAATGTGTATTTAAAAAAAATTATATTCAAGTTTATGTTTCAAATATTATTTCTTCCGGGAGTTTTGTGGATCCGAGCACTGGACTTAGAGATAATATTCTACGAAAATCGAGGTTAATTTTTACCTCTCATTGCTGTGTGTTGATCCTCCGGAAAGTCGCCTTTCCCTGGGCGGCAAATCAAGTCCGAGTAGGTCGCCTTCAGATACCTCTTCCATTAGAGCGTTCCCGACCTGAATAGTTTTTTTAATCTTTCAGAATTTGCCATTTAAAATTCGTGAATTACAAGATTTTTCATTTACGTGTTTTTCTAGAATTTCTTTAAAAATAAAAAAGATGGCAAATTCTAACCGAATAGTTTAAGGAATCGTTATCAGAAGCCTTCTGGCCGGACCCTTTCGAGGCTGATGGGCTTCCAGTGACGGTGTTCAGAAACCGACGCGTCACATTCGAACCGCTCTCGCTGCCGCCCGCGTCGCTCTGGAAAATATTCTTATGAAATTTCATGGCTAAAAATGTCTCAAAAATTATCAAATAATCATCGAAATTTTTAATTCTAATAGACAATTCTGATGAAAAATATTCGAAAAATTTTCAAGTTTGATTTTACCGTATTGGATCGCATCTGTCCGACCTGCTGCTGAATCTGCTCGCTGTACTGTTGCACCGAGGCCTGGATCTTTTTCGCCTCGTCTTCCAATTTCGACTTCAGGTTCTTGAACATTTTCAAAAAACCTAAAAGATGAAAAACTAATAAATTTTGAAAAATGGAGAGGTATCGAATGGTTAAAAACCATCGTGAGAGGAAAACTCAGATACAAATAAGCGTAAGGATTTATTCAACAAGTAACAATGTGTAACGAAAACAATAATTGAAATACCCGTTTCAAATAGGTTATTTGGAAGTGCTATTTCCTTCAAAAATAAAAACAAGTCAGTTCCGATTTCAGACTTGGGGTGAGTGTTCCACCGCAAAAACGTTATCATCTCTCGTCCCATTACTAAGGATAGTTAACTCAAACGCTCACTGGAATAATTCACCGCACAAGGGGGATATTTGCGATGGAAAACGTCCCAACGTCTGGCCACTTTAACATGGGCTAAAGTTAGGGACCGCCAAGCCCCGCCCCTTTGCCTCGGTTCAATATTGTCCATAGTTGATAGCCCTTTCGATTATCGCAAATATTTCTTATTTTATTTTTGTTTTTAATAATTGATCGATACCTACTATACAATTCGATACCGCTCTTTCATGTGGTGATATCGATTTATTGATCGGGTGCGAAATAAGTCCGCAAATGCGCGTCAAATGCACACCAAATTACGAAAATGCTAATATTTCGAGTTATAAAAAAGGCACATTTAATTTTTTTTGATGAATCGGTACACCTAGTTGATATCTACAAAATATGTAAAAACTAGAAAAATCCTGCGGCGCCAAACTTTTCCCGAGGCAATAATAGATGCTCGCCTTTGGGGTACTGTATCTTTACAAGGGATCGGTAAAATCGTCTGAAAACTTGACTAAAATAAAATTTGACACTCCCTAATTATGCTACTCGAAAGAAAAAAACGAAATTTTATCAGAAAATATTTTTAAAATTAATTTCAAAATGACCATTTTTTTGTCTTTACTAATTTGGATTGCCCTAGTCATATTTTTAAAGGCACATGTGTTTTTATTTCATATTTTGATTAGTTGGTCAATTGTCCGTCTTCGGTGAAAAAATCAGAAAAATCCTGCGTAGAGCAACTGAGATCCTCATAATCCGCGAAAATATAAAAGAAGCCAATGCTGAAATGAAAGAGAGTGCAGAGAAAAAGATCCCTAAAGGCAGAGAAAGAAAGGGGGGAGCGAGCGGCATAGTGCCTTTTGCAGATAAACCACGCCCCTTTCCCTTGTCCACGAAAAGGAGCGATTTTTCCGATTTTTCGCATTAAATTTTATCAATTTTTTCATCAGTAACGTATTTTTTCGCGGTTTTTTCGGTGGGGATGTTTAGAGGGGCACCTCAGCCCCTGAAAAATGTAGAAAACATAGTGCCAGAGTGAATTTGGCAGAATGGCTGGCGGTCCCTAGCTAAAGTCAACAATATTTTCTAATTTGCGAAGGAAAAAATCATAGCTGGCGAAAATCTAAAGCAATGAGCTCTCGAAACTTTTATTCTTCACTTGATAAAATGCTATTTTAAGAGGCTAAAGTAACCTTTTCCAACATTTCCAAATAACCTCCAAAAATACAACCATAAACAATCATTATTTCTCCTTCTCCTTGGGTTTAGGCGGATTGAACCATTTCCTATTATCAGCAAAAATCGAAATAAGAAGAAAAATGAAAAAAAAACAAGGTTGCGAGTACGTTTGTACCATAGATTTGAAGTGAGTACTTTTGTCCTAAACGCTATCTCTCTCCCTTATGCTATGTTCTCTTTCTCTTGGACTGACACAAAAGTACTCGCAACAACAAAAAAATTACCTCTTCTTCTTATCCTTGCCCTTTTCCTTTGGTTTAGGCTGGTTAAGCCATTTCTTGTTGTCCACCAAGTCGAGTGTCGACATGACTAACTCGCACATCTCCATCAGATTCGCAATCGACTTCTGCAGGTACTTGCGATCACAGCTCGCGAAATCACTGAAAATTGGAAAGATCGATAACCTAAGGGCGGGGCTTAGAGTTTTAAAATCGACTTTTTCACTAGATAGTCTGCTGAAAGAAGTGCATTGATCAAATTTCAGTGTTAATGAAGGTACTTTAAAAGTCTAGTTTGAAGGAAAGCTAAATTTTAGAATTTTAGAAAAATCGATATCCGAAATTTTGAAGATAGACAAAGAATGAATCATAAAAATTTCTGGCTTCCATCCATAATCTCATTTTTGATCTCTCAAATCTAGATCCTATCTTGTTCTTCGAGAATTTCATAATTCTCAGAATTTTTAGAAAATAAGTTTTAGAAGAAAGCAAATAGAAGTAAAGCTTACACGATCAAATAGTTGTCCTCGATTTTGAAGGTCCTTTTCGCCGAGCTTCTGCTTGGCTCTTTATCCACGGCCAGTGTGGTCATCGCGATGCGGGCGGCGCGCTCCGATGACAAATTCAGACGTAGCGTGCTGTAATTTAAAATTACAATAATCCAAAAATCAATGATCTACATCACTTTTCCACTTTTTATCAAAAATTCCAACAAAAACGTGCAAAAAGCTAACGATTTTATGAAACCTCAAAATAAAGATTTTTTTTCGATATTTTTTAATAGAAAGCTATCGATTTTTTCAATTACAGTAATCCGAAAAATGAATCTAAAAAAAATAGAAAAAACATGCACGTACGCAGTGTGCGGTAAGTCCTGATTGTCCCCGATTTGCTCTGGCTCCTCGTCGCTGCTTTCGACCGAACTCGACTCCACGGACCTCGCATCGACCTCGGCCATTTTCCAGGATTTCCCTGAATTTGTCTAAATTGGCAAAATCCGAGAAAATCGGTGAAAATCGATGAAAAATGAAGGAAAACCGGCCTGAAATGCCATGTGTAAGCGAGGGGTGTGGCTTTCAGCGGATACTTTGCATTTCTCGCCCAGTCTTCTATCCGATGTTTCCTCCGTATTTTCGCAATTTTTCAACAATTATCGTTTTTTCGAATTTTTTCTGAATTTTCTTGATCTTACTAGTGAATTTCAGATGCCGTATGTCGAAAATAACGATGTGTTTCGCAGAAACCTCCGACACCATAAGGTTAGTTGGGAAAAGTTGAATTAATAAAAAACATGCACGTGACTTTGAAAACCTAGAAGTGAGACTTCTCAAAACTCGGCTCGCAAAAATACACCTTTGCAAGAGAGAAAAAGAAGACATGCCTTTTTCCTCTCTTAATACGATATATTACTTTTTCTGAGGGTCGATTTGCAGGTTTTTGCGAAGTCCGCTAGAAATTTTGGATTTTCTAAAATTGCCCTGATTCAGCTTGGCCCAGAAAGTGATTGGATGGATGCAACACTGGTCGGCAAAAGTCACGGCATATTTTTCGCCGTCATTTTAAAGGTGAAAAACGATTTTTTTTTTGGAAACTAATAAGTTTTCACCCGCAGGTATAAAAACTTCAGTCTATTTGAGCATTTTCAGGAAGGCTTTTCGGCAACGCTCCTGAGCGACACGCAGTACCAGAACTCGAAGGAGGACTCCGAACTGGGCGACTCGATACAAGTAAAAATCAGGTGGGAGCTTTATTTTATTATTTTTTAAAAATCCTCTAGTTTTGTAGTGAAATAGTGTCAAAGTGGATAAGAGTTGTTTAATTTTTAAAAATCACTATTTTCGGGAAAAAGAATCAGTTTTGGAGCGACATGGTGATAAACTTTATTGGAAAAAAAATCTTTCCAAGAAGCCGAAAATTGAATTTTCGTCTTTAAAATTGAGGGGAAAATAGAAACTTTTAGAAGGTTACTTTTTCAGGGAAATATTAGACAACGATCCTCGACACAGGACACGGCACTATGTGACCGTCGCCCGATTATGCCCCGATTTTGCGGAAAACGTCCGAGTGGTGGGCGGAGCGAGGAGCGAGCAGGGCAAGGTCTATGTGAGTTTTCGAAAATTTTACTCGCTGTAGTTACCACCCCTCTTCTGAGGAATAGTATTGAGGAAAGAAAAAAGGTGATAACCATACAAGGGGTCAACATTTTGAATAATCTGAAAAAGTTAGGATAAAAAATAAGATTTTTTATTTCGAAAAAAGATTCAGTTCGAAACGACAGCCCAACCCGCAGAGTACGCGAAGGATGGCAAGACCTTGCTGTTGTACAACGATCGATTCGGTTGGATTTTTTTTTCAATTTAGAATTTTTTGAAAGTTTGAAATTGCAGTAAAATAGCTATAAAGTTATTTTTTTCTCAGAAATAATGAGAAAAGAACAGACGAAATCGGAAAAAGTGACTAAGAAATTGAAAAGGAAATTAATTTTCGGGCTGGTTCATCGACAAGAGCCGTCTGCTTCCTTCCTCGACGCGCACCAACGTTACGTTCGAATTCATTTCGATGTATAGTCCGAACAACAAATCGCAAACCATCTTCCTCATCACCAAGATCATCAAGATTCATGTACGTCAATTTCTATCTTTCACAACTTTTTAAAAGTGTTTTTAATTATCTTGACTAAAATTTAGAATAGAACTTTTTTTGTACATTGCTTCACGTTGATGTTAGTCAAAACTAGAGAATTTGTCAATTGTTGTTGTTTTTTTAAGAAAATCTACATTTGAAAATTTCTTGATTTTTTCAAAATACACAAATTTTCAGCCTGACGAGCCGCAGGTGCCGCGTTTCACCGGCCCTTCGCCCGAAAAGCAGGAGGGCGACTGGGACTATCAGCAGCAGGACTATCGAACGAAAGAGGGATGCTTCCAGG
Source organism: Diploscapter coronatus (assembly GCA_964036155.1). Lineage (NCBI taxonomy): Eukaryota > Metazoa > Nematoda > Chromadorea > Rhabditida > Rhabditidae > Diploscapter > Diploscapter coronatus. Next base: position 2,601,874 of record OZ038423.1, read on the forward strand.
TACTAGATCAACAGTCGTAAGGTTGAAATCAGTATTTTTTAAAGAATTCCAAGATTCGCCAACCTTCTAATCCCCCAATAAGTGTGAAAGTAGATTTTTCCTGAAAATTTTTTGAAGCTATGTTTTTCTTAAGTTCAGATCTAAAAACGGATTTAGAAAAGAAAGTAGTAGTTTTAGGACCATGAGAATTTCGATCGAGAAGAGGCCTCTTCGAGTTTGGGATGGGATCGAACCGAGTCCGTGCACGAAGTGCTGCTTGGAGATGACGAGAAACGGGTCAATTTGCATTTTTAACTCCAACATAAAATGAAATATTTGTTATACATTCACTTCTTCTTTTTTCCATTTTCTCAAATTTAAATGTCACAGAATGAGCAGTCTATTGGCAGAAAAATGATGCATTTGGATCTTGAATTTGCTGAAACATACATTTATTGCAAAGCAATTGTGTTTCTAAAAATCGAAAAAAAGAAGGAATTTTCGAAAATTTGACATTTTTTTTTAGAAATTCTTCGATCTGATGAAGTTCTTCTACCAGTACGCGAATGTGAGGAGTGCGATGGAGATTTTTGACCCAAACGCAACCAGGCAAATCGAGAAATTCGTTGCTTTGGGACCTTAGGTAAGTTGGATTTTTTAAAAACTTGTTTACTTTTTCATTTTATTTTCAGCCGATAAAATTTACAAGAATGAGCCAATTTATACATTCCAGCCAAGATTTATCTCGTAGCAATTTCAATGAAAGTCACCACTTTCGGGTAACTCCTTCACATTTTTCCTCGAATAAAAGTAGTTAGTTTTCGTATAATTTTATGAGTACCCTATTTTTCAAGGCTAGTCTGTATAGTATTTTCTTTCAGAAATCGAGAAAAATTTCGCCTTTTAAAATCTTATCTATTATGAGATCGGGTATTTTTCTCCTTTTCATAGTATAATTTCTCGTATTTACGTCTGGGATTTATTTTTTTGGGTTTACCTAAATTTTTATGGGCTTTGGGCACACGAGTATAAATTCACGTTTTCGTTTATCAAGTCACCAATGTCTATTTTTCTTTTCTTGAAATCAAAACATAGTCATTTTGAAGCAACGTAGTAACGCTAAAAGTAATTGTCATTTTTGACATTACAAGTGTATTTATTGTTTTCTCAGGATTTGAAGTTTAGGTGAAGTTTTCATGAAATTTAATCAACTTCACTTAAATCTCTTATTTTTTCGGGTTTTTCATAGCTCTACCATTTTAGTCGTCATTATTTCCTTAATTTATCGCGTGTTATAGTCGTTTTTGCTCATTATACTTGCCTTTCTCAAACTTGACACTAATATCAGGACAATACTATGGCATATCATCAATATGCTATACGGTATTTAATAAAATTTAGCATAATTTTCGATTTTTTTTTTCGAGAAAATGCTGGGTTTTTACCCTAAAATATCTGGATCTTGAAAGAACTCCAAAAAATTACGATTTTTCAGGCATTTCCAAAATGCCAACCTATTCTGAATCCAGTGGGAAGTCAAGCAATGAATATGCCAACAGGAAGGTAAGAAAGCAACTTGGAAACCGCGAGACCACGAGACATTGAGAAATAGTGTGGGAAAAGAAAGCCTATTTTCCCCACACCCTACCCTAACCCTATGCTATTTTGGCTATGTATCGTGATCTCGCGGCTTCCAAATAGCCAATAAAAACTATTTTTCCAGCTTGGCCCTGAAAGCGAATGGCTAAACTCAATTATCAACGGCAAGACGCACAACATATTCTTCGTCGTCGTTTTAAAGGTACTTCAATTAAAATGACTAAATCAATCATTTTCAGAAAAATACAAATTTCCTATTTTTAGGAAAAAAATGATAAATTCTAAAACATTTATTCGTCGTAGTTCTCAAAATTTTTTTTTTAAATCTTAGAAATTCTAAATATCATTTTTAGAAAAATGTTATAAATAATTTTAAAAAATAAATAAAAATTTAGGAAGGCTTTTCGGCGACTTTGCTCAGCGACCTGCGCTACGAGAATTCGGACAAGAAAATGGAAATTGGTGATTCGTTGCAAATCAAAGTTCGGTAGGAATTTTTTAAATGTTAAGAAAATACAAATTTGAAAATTTCTCGAAAACCCCGAATAAATTCTACGAAAAATATATTATTTTGAAGAAAAAAACTGCTGAAAAATGCTTTAAAAATTCAATTTTTGCAACGAAATTCATGTCGGAAAAAAATTGACTTAGCAAAAAAGCTGGAATTTCCAGGGAAATTTTGAATATCGAGCCGCGCCACAGGACGCGTCACCAAGTGACTGCATGCCGTTTGATGCCTAACTTCACGGAGAACGTCTCAATTGGCAACAGAAACGTCTACTTCACGACCACCGCAAGGCCCATGGAGATCGCGGCTGACGGCAATACCATGCTTCTGTACAACAACATTTACGGTTTGTTTGACTGTAATAGCTCTGGGTATTTCGCTACCAAAAACTTATCTGAGTGCTTTCCTATCAAGGTAGAGGGAATGGAGAGAACAAGAGAAAAAATATTTAGTTTGGTAGCAATGTACTTAAAGCCGTTTTTTCCCATTCACAAAACAAGGAAAAATAATGCAAATGTGTATACCCTTTCTTCTGAAGAACGATGATTTCTTTGAAAATTTGTGACCTAAATTACAAAAAAGAATTTTAGGTTACTTCGTTGACGTCAACCACGTGATCCCGCGCAAGGTTCTGCAGAACGTGGCCGACATCACGTTCGATTTCATCGTCAAACCGAGTCCCCACGATTCGAGGAAGACCATCTTCGTCCCGACTAGCGTCGTTCAAATTCATGTGAGTTAGAAGTTTATCGACTGTTACCGAATCCCAGTAAATTCTGGTGGAAAGGTACAGGAGGGAGGTGAAAATAGACAAAAAGTTGTGCTAACCGGCGAGCATTTTTGCCGAAATTCAGTAATCCGGGATCAGAGTTGTAAATTTTCGAACCGCGATTGACCACATGAAACGAGAAAAGGGCATATTTTCGAGAGACGGAAGGAATACGTGCTTTTTTCTCTCAAAATTATGCAGTATCTCACTTCATGAGGTTAATCGCGGTTCGAAAACGTTGCAAGTCTGCCCGGGATTTACTTTGACCGTGGCCTATTGTGATTCAGTATCAGTCATTTTATCGATTATTTTTTTCAGTCCAACTATAGCCAGCCACTGTCCGCGTCTAAAGGCACGAACAGCAGTAGAGAAGATGTCGAGTACCACGACGAGCCCTATGTCTCTGAATACTCCATCCTCAACTGGTCAGATGATAAGAAATTGGTGGGGTTTTAGTTCTTTTTTTTTTTTTCATCGTTTTACCTCTTTCGATTTCTAGATTATTTCTGGAAATTTTCGAACGAATTTCTAGAAGATATTTTATTCGGTATTTTTGGCGATTTATTGAAATATGATAGTCTCAAAATATCTTGTAGAAAATTGGAAGCATTTAAAAAAAACCAAAACCTTATTTTTGACTTAGCCTTGATTCCTCGTGGTTTCAGAAAATTAGAAGAAAAGATTTCTGAAAAAATAAGAATTTTTCCAAGACCCACTTACTCTTGACTTATGTTTGAATTTTCAGGAATTCTTCGATCTGGTAGCGAATTTCTTCCAGCACAGCTCCGTCAAGTACGCTGCGAAAGTCGTCGACGCCAAGTCGCTAGCCAAAATCGAGAAGTTCATCTCCACGGGACCTTAGATCGGGGATAGGTCGTTTTGCACTTTTTGCTTATTATTTCTCTATTCTATTTTTTCCAGTCTAGATAGCCCAATGTAGGATAGGCCGATTTCGGGAATCTAGTCTTTTAGCTTTATTTTTTGTTGTCTTGTTTTGTTTTTTTTAATTGGGAAAGGAAAGAAAGTAAAGAAAAGTTGTATTTTTATTTCTTTTTTTCTTTTGCCATTTAAACAAATTTAGAAATTGGTAAAATAGAAATGCTTGAAAACCGTTTCCCTATTTCACTGATTTGTTTTTACTAGACTGTCAGAAAATGAGGTTTTAGTCATTTTTTAAAAGTATCCCTATACTTACTCTAAATATCATTGATTGGGAGAGAACGTCGATATCCAAAAATTACGCTATTCGTTTCTCGTTTACGCGATTGACTATTTCGCTACAAATTCGATTTTCTAATTGCTGTGTGAATATCGACTTTCTCTCCAATCAACCAACAATACAATGCATAGTTTTGTCTTTCTGATCGGTGTTGGCACTTTCTAAGGAAAGTTTCAAACTTTTCGTATTTTTTCTAGAAGTTTTTAAAGCACTAGGTTTTTCTATTGGAGTTTTCTTATCCCTCATTTCGGGTATCTTACACTGTACGGGCATTTTTATTTAGTTTTAGAGTGCTCTGTTACCAATCCTCTTCTGAGAAAATTACTTATTTTCGGTGCAGTATTCGTAACCTAATCCTTTAACCGAACAAATTCATTTTATTTTGGTAGCTAAAATCTCGCTTTTACATATTACTTCGTGGGTTTTACCAATTGCCTTTAAAAATTACAAAAAAAACAGCAAAATGCGTCTCTTATTTGATTTGGAAATAAACACGTTGACTTTTAAAATATTTTATTTGAATTTTCCCTCATCCCTTATAAAAAGGGCGTGATTGATTCACGTTTCTAAATCATTTTTTCGCATAGATCAATTTGTTTACTTCCTTCCCATTATCTTCTCTTTTCCTGTTTTACTTCTAGTTGACCTTACTATATATTATTATTTATAAATTTCTGTAAATCCCCAATTTTCTAATCTAATTTTTGTTCTAAAAATTCTAAATAGTAAGGCAATGATCAAACAAGTCGTTTTTTCTCGAAAAACGAATTTTTCATTCGAAATTTATGCATCTTATTTCGTCCTCATTTTCAAGACTTTCACAATTATTACGTCACGAACTCACCTATTAACTCGGAAAATAATGTGCCTGAAATTTAATGGGGTCTCGTAGTTTGCAAGTATTTTTCTTTCGACAATTATTTTATTTTTTTCGTTCTTTTCTTTTCCAATGGCGTTTCTTTTTCTCTAATCGAAGAAATAGTTTTTTGGAAATGAGAAAAATTTGGACGCATCTCGGGCGGAATGAATGTATTGGCGCATGTGTTGGAATTTGCCCAGCTTCTAGCCGAAAGCTCCCCTTCCAGTTTTAGCTAAAAACCAATCAATTTATACTTATCCCAATCGTGTTTCTCTTCCTTTATTTTAGCATGTGATTATAGATTTTTTATGCGTCTCACTTCTTTCTTTTAACAAAATTATGATATTCCGTCCATTTTCATTTTCCTATCATCACATATAACGGGATTTTTTTCCTGGTCGTCTCACTTTTCATTTTCCTTCCTCAATCAATAAGCTCATCGTTTAAGAATTCGATCATTCGAAATGAAAGTATATTGTTCCTACAATAAGATGGATTCTGAAGGCCTAACGATAGAATCTGAGCGGCACTAAGCAATGAAAAGTTAACTAATAAAATTTTAAATTGGTATTCTTTTAAATTACAAGTTTGTTTTTTATTATTCCAATTTTCAGCTAACCGACTACATGTGATTGCCTCTTTCCTGTTCGAAGGACGATTGATTTCTAGTCCCGACGCACATCGTTTTGGACTACGAAAAACCGGCCGTTATCGTGGGACGCCGTGCGGCTAAATTCGTTCTAATCTATGTCTAGAAATCTAAAATTTGAAGGAAATATAAGAACGTATAAAATAGAAATCGTTTAGAGAATTCAGGTATTTATCAAATCTCATTTGAGCTACATATTCATTTCACAATTTAATCTCGCAAATATCTTAATTCTGCAAACTCAGTATTAGCTTTTTATTCAACCTGAAATGTTATGAAATAGAAGATTGCGGTACTTTTTTTTTGTAAATAAAGAATTTGTTAAAATAATTTATTTTATTTGTGATTTTTGATTTGTAGATAGCAAATAACTTATCTGAATAGTAGATTTTATAGATTAAATGACTCATTTTCGCTGTGGTTGGTTTTAATTTTTAATTTTCACATAATTTTTCCCCGAAATTAAATCTCGCCTCTACACTTTTGCGAAATACGAAAACAATGTTTAGTGTTGGTTCATAAAGATTAAAGATTAATTTTCCATTCGAAAATCCCCTATGACAATTTTTAAATCCAAAATGTATTCATATTTTAATGAAGATCAGCTTTATTTTGGGTTGCGAGTACTTATGTTCTACGTATGAGTATTTCTGTCCCAAAGAAATAAAATGAGTATTTATGCCCCAAAATTGAGTACTGATATCTCAAACGCTATTTCCTTCTTCTCTCGCTTTGGAATATAGGTATTCACTTTTGGGACACATAATCATTTCAACTTGTGGGACAAAAGTAGTCGCAGCCTTCATTTTAAATGATTAAATACGCATGGTCTAAATTAAGATATCTTCAGATGTGGGATCTCGTTGTTCTGACCGCCGGTAATGTCAAGCAGAAGGCTGATTTCGAGCTCTACCTGAAATCACTCGACTTATCCCAATATGTCGGGGAAGTTGCCGTGATCGCTGATGACCTGGAAGATGTCAAAATTGGTACGAAAATTCAATGTTCCACTTTTCAGTTTATTCTCTCATTCTTTAAACTGCAGCAGTCCAAATTTTAATTGTACGCCAATTTCAGGCTCAGGAGGCTCCACCGTCCACGTAATTTGGAATCTCTATAGGAAATACGGAGGCAATCTCGTTGCTAAACGAGTTCTCCTGATTCATTCAGGTATGCGATAACTTTTACCGATGCTTCAAAAATGCATTATCCCAGGCGGTTTGTCAACTCGAATGCCCCATATCTCAGCACGTGGAAAGATTTTCACTCAACTCCCGGGGAGCAAGACCATGCTGGAGGCTAAATTGGCGAGCTATCGGTAATTTTTATAAAGAATATAAAAAGTCGATCAAATTACAGTGAGCTTTCTACCGCAATCCGAGCGGGCGTCGTAATCACAGCATCAGACGTCATCGAGGATGTCAGAAAATTCAAAGATCATCCAAAGGACTGCGATTTTCTGCTCTTCGGACATGAATCTGATATCGAGGTACTGTAATATCGTATTCTGACTTTTAAAAGACTAAAATACCGTAATCCTCAATTTTCGTTTTTAGATCGCGAAAAACCACGGCGTCTATGTGATGGATCCTCGTGGCCATTTGAGAACGGTCTTGCAAAAACCAGACGAGGATGCGCTTCAGACTTACTTCGGACAGCACTTGCCGCAAAAGTTTCTTACTGATAGGTAATTTTATCTTGACCTAAAAAGCCTCCAACCTGTCGTTAAATTTATTATTCTCTGAATATCAGTGTACTACAAATCTGGAAAAAGACTTAATGAATTTTCTGAAACCTATGAATTTCAGCTTCTACTGGATTTCTTGGGATATCGCTTTGAAACTGAAAGATCTAGCGCGAAAAAATATGAATTTCGAGGTGTGCTGTTATGGCGACTTCATGTTTTGCCTGGGAACTTGTCCTAACGAGGATTACATATTTGAAGGTATCATTCTATAGCCTTTGTTTAAATTTTCTATTGGCATGAAATCGCAATATTCCTTCGAAATAGACAATTAAAATCCCTGAAAGTATCCTTAGCAACAACGGCATTTCCATAATTGGGGCTGAGCTCAAACGCTCGCACTTCAAAAACGGATGGGACTTATATTACGATCTCAAATTGCAAAGATCTGCGTCAGCATCAAATTTTATCCTTGGATTGCTGTAACTCCAAAACTAAAGAGAAAAATGATCCAATATCAGATTCCATGAAAGATATAAAGGCTTGATCTTCGTGAAACTAGGAGAAAATAAAATAGGGCAATTTGGATGATTCGTTACCCATAGTTAAGGATATAGAGCAAGGTAGAAAGAGGTCTTATTCCATGCTATTTCGTAGGCAACGAATCATCCAGCTTGTTATAGAATAGTGCAAAATTTCAGGAACCAACCAAGCCCGACGCACCTTGCGTCAAATTATATGTAACGTGCTGAAAGGCTCGGCAGTGAGAGTCGTCAATATGGGTGAAGACTCGTTCTTCCATTTCGGCACCGCAACCGAGTTTCTCGATCACATCGACAAAAACGCGATCTTCTACCAAAAATTCCTAGGAACGCTCATCGAAAACCGATTCGCCAATTCGTCCATCCAGAATTTGACGGTCACTTTTTAATTTCTCAACTATTTCGAAACAAAAGATTGAACCTATGAAGTTTCAATGAAACTCTACGGAACTTTGTGTCATGCAAATAGATTTTCATAATATCTCGCTCATTTTGTGCGGTTATTTAGTTAAAAAATTCTTCTTACGTAATGAGTAATAGTGACTCACAGAGTAAAACTTCTCATAAAGTTAATATTTTGCATCCAAAACTTATAAAATCATATTTCTAAATTTAGATGGCCCCCGGAAGTCGCGTTTTCATCGAAAATTGCCAGCTAATGGATGTCGAGGTCACCGGAGACTGTATTATATCTGGAGTCGCTACCACGGAAAAACTCGTATTAGACAATACGTTGCTTTTCACGATGGGTAAAAGAATGAAGTTTTTCTAAAATTAGTCAAGATTCAAAGTTTAGACTTGATCAGCCAGAAATTCGTGACTTTTGCATTCGGCATCAAGGATAATTTGAAGGCCGCTCAGCCAAATTTAAAATGGTTCGGAAAGGACATCGGCCAAACGAAACCAGACATGTGGAGTGAGAGTCTCTTTCCGGTAAGCATTTTCATTTTCCGAAGTTGTAGACTTCTAATTTTTTGTCGTTATCACCAGTTTTGAGCAAAATAATGTATTTCTGAAAAAAATCGAAAATTTATTCATTTTCTGAAACTTTGAGTTTTTGTTTGTCATTTTTCTCCAAGCCGAAATTTGGGAGTATTAATATTCCGCAATAGAATCTAAATTTATAAACCTTCTGAAACCTAATAAAATTAGGCGTCGGGAGATCGCGAAGAGTCTCTAAAAGCAACGGTAGCTCTAATGAATCAGCCCGGCAAGTCTCTATGCAGAATCGGAACGGAATTTCCGATGTCTATCGGCTCTGCCGTGGCTATGAACAACACACAAGCTACGATCGATAGAAATCAAAGGATTTTGTTATAAGTAAACTCAAAAATCTGTAATATTTTTCTCTTGACCTTCTTTTTGTTGTAAACATTATTTATTCTCTATCTTTCATATTGAGAATTACTGTAATTTTTCCTGTATCATTTTTGTAGGAATTGATTGACTCCCTAGCTTTCATATCTTCATTTTAATGCATTATGCATTTTGTATTTAATCTTTCTCCATTTATCATATCTATTTTACGTATTTTCATATCTATCGCTTAGAACACTATCTGGGATTCTAATTTATTTGTTATCAATTTTTCTGGCCATGAGTTGATTCTTTTCATGACAGCTACTTGCCATATTCGACGAATTTCCCATGTGATATTTTCAAACTTTGTAAAATTTTTCATGCTTCAAAATTCCTTATCTATGAATTTATTTATTTGGTTGTGATACTGTTGTAAATGCTTTCTTTTTGGGAATAAAATTACAAACAGGTTTCTCAAGAGAAAAAAACCTGCACCCACGGGGTGGGGCGGGTACAGGTCGAAAATTTGGCAAACTTGAAAAGTCTGATTACAATATTACGATACTCATCCTTTCAAAGCTAGATTCGGTTTTCTGAAATGTATCAGCTTATGTATGAAAGCCAAAATCCAAATCGTAAAATCCCATGACCAGCATTACTATCATAATCTGGCTAATCGAATTGTTTGGCGTTTCCCACTAATTGTTTTCTGCTAGAGATTCACTCAATTCCTTTATTCAATTCACTCGTTCTCTAACCTCTCACCTTTCTCCCTTTTCCGCCAGTGCCGCCTAACGGACACTTATGCAGGTACGGGAAAAGAAAAAAAGTTTGACAAATTGTACAGGGAAAGAAGATTTCATAAAACTGAAGATGGACACAGTATTTATGGGGTGTGAAGACTGGTGTGTGTAGAGCCCTTGTGAGCTCAATAGAATTCTTTATTATCTCTCAACAATATGCAAAGAAGAACGAAATTCAAACAAAGTTGAGTCCTTAAATATTGTCGCGATCATGCCTATGTGGCATGCTAAGATTAGTCTATATATTCCAGGTAAAGACACTGGCGGTAGACAGGAAATTCTAGACAGCTATCAAACCATTTACGTCACTGTATGGTCGGAGACAGAATTGGGGTCAAAGTGTTGAGAACATGAAAATTAAGATTGCATAGATTGCGATATGGGGACGAGTCCAGCTGCAGGGCAAGAAAAATAAACACGGAAAGGATATCGATTTGCAAAAGTTCGCTTGCAAACCCACCAATATTCTGTACCAATGTTTCGAAACTTTTCGAAATTGTTAACTTTCAATTCGATTAAATTTTAACTCTGTCTCAAAAACATAATAGAAATATCTTCTAATTTTAGGGCTCGTTCCGTTCGAACGTAGTTGAAGTGCAACTTGCAACTCGCTCGAAATAACATGGGAAATGAAGAGAGCGCGATCGCATCATCTCTTTGCTCTCTTGATTTTCCATGCTATTTCAAGCGAGTTATAAGTTGCAAGTTGCACTGCAACTAAGTATGAACGCGCCCTTTTCCAAAATAGAGCCTATTTTCACCGTTCATTTATTTCTTGCAAATGACCTTGTCACCTTTTCTGCGTGGCATGTTTCTGCCCTCTTCCCACGCTAACTCGTCTATTATTCGAGAAAAAAGATCACCTTTTTTTATCACTTTTTAGCTCTTCATAATTTCATTTTCATACTTTTTCGTTTTTCTATTTATTTTTGCAAATTTTAGTTTTCCCTGTATCAAGTCGATGACTATTGATTTGGCAACCTCTGAAAAAATTGGCTAAATTTATCGAAGAAAATGATTTAAAAAATTACGAAAATCGAAAAGTAGCAAAAAAGAATAAAGCGATGAATAGGAAACAATGCGATTTACGCTCACTGTCAAATCTTTTTCGATTTTATTTTTTAGCGGTTCTGAAATGAGGGACGCACGTCACGTGAGGAGAAATAAGAGAAAAAGGCAATTCTCTTTCTCTGCTCACAAACAATAAATGCAGGACCTTTCCAAAAGATGAGGTTGCAAGATCATGCATTATTATTTTTTCTTGTAAAAAATCATTTTTTCTAAAAAAATCGATTCTTAATTTTTTAAAATAACATTTTTAGAGGCGCCTCAATGCCGATTAACGGAGCTGAAGATGAGTATCCCGGTTCGAGCACAGTCAGCAGAAACGGCAAGCAGCCCAAACAGGTCAACAAATTAACAAAGAAATTATATTGAGGGTAATTGAAGAGAACCTTTTTTAATCTTTAAAAAATATCTTTCTAAAAAGAAAAATGGCGTTATTTTCAGTGGTTCACGTTCGGTCCAGTGTCCGACTGGTTGAACGCGTACGTCTGCGGTCAGGGCGGCCAGATTATGTTCGTTCAAATTCTTAAGGTACTTGTTTAACAGTTTATCTTTTTAATTTTGAAGCAACGCCTTTATTCCAAAGTACGGTTAAAATCAGAAACAATTAATTATTTTTCAGGAAGGAATCGCCGCCTCAGTGCCGCAATACTGGATCTACGATAATTCTTCCAAGAAAATAAAGCTCGGTGATTCGGTTCAAGTTAAAATCAGGTAGGCGGATGTTATTATTTTTGTAAAAAATTCTAAATTTCTTGACAGTTCACCTTTTGAAATCGAAATAGTGCGGGTTAAAAGTAAAGTGACTCAACTTCTCCAACGTATGCTTGGTAATTATCTTAACTTTCCAGAAAGCTAATTTGAAACTCGGATTCAAAATGTCCATTTTTTCTTCAGGAAAATTCTGAATGAGGACGCCGAGCACAAGACGCGCCACAACGTCGTCAAGATTCGGCTAGTCGATGACTTTTCTGAACGAGTTAGAATTTCTAACACTAACTCCAAAACCGTCGTGGTAGGTTTTTTCCTGAAAATACTAATTTTTTCTTCTTTTTATTATATAACTTATTTTTTCACGAAATTTTTGATTTCATTCCTTGACAACTTTTCTTTTCTAAAAACTTCAGTTCTGAATAAAAAGTCTTTTCGCATTAAAAAATTCTAAAACTAAAGTTTCGATTTTTAGCTCCAGACCACCGCACGTCCAGTCGGTGTTGCCAACGATAAGTTCACGATGATGTTGTACAATGATACTTTCGGTGGGTTATTATTATTTTTTATTTTAGAAAAAGAAAGCTAAAATAGCAGAAAATTCTTATAATTTAAAAAACAAAAAAGACTTACGCATGTTTAGTTTGTAATAAAATCAAGAATGTAGAAAACTAGTTTTCGCAAAGTTTTCAAAATAGTTACTCCTTTCAGATAATTACAATATAACTTTCACATTTATTTGTAAACAAATCTCCAAATAAAAAAATATTTTCCAAGTTTAAAAATATGTTAGGCTACTTCATCGACAAGGATAGTCTGATTGTCTCGTCGTGCCAAAGCCCCGTCACATTTGAGTTCATCTCGATCACCAGTCCCAAGGATTTGTCGTCCTCCATCTTCATGCCTATCAAAATCATCAAAATTCACGTAAGTTTTGGAATTTGGGGAAAATATAATTTTGAGATTTGAACTTCACCAGAAATAACTTTCCGCAAAAGTGAGAGATTTTACCATTTAACTATTCTGCCATATTCAGAATACTGAGACGGAGCCCCTCTGTGCGGCCTCCCCGTCCTCTTCCAACTTTCGCAATTCGGCTGTCCACGATTCCAGCTACGACGACAGAACGACGTCTATCCCGAAAGAGGAAGGTTTCCTGAGGACTGACGAGGAGAAAAGGGTGCGATTTTTGTGTTAAATTATAGAATTTTTGAGATTTATTTTGAATCTAATTTTTTAAACTTGTGGAAGTTTTTCTAATAGAAAAAGCCAACTGGTTCCAAAAGTTAAATTTGTTTGAAACAAAAAAAAGATTCTGCATCTAAAAGGTTGACTTTTTTTTTTTAAATTTCTTTCGAAATGAAATCTATCAAAGCCATTGTTCTATTCTATTATGGCATGTGAGGAGATATAATACTGTATACTCTTTGCAACTCGATTTTGTACAAGCCACGCCCCCTTCTTTCCTTTTCTTTTTTCTTTGTTATCTCCTCCGTCTCCTCAGGGCGCATGTTCTTTCTCGGGAGTTGAGTCTAAGAGGAGAGAGATGCAAAATGTGTGCAATATTTACCCCCTCACACCGTGATATAATGACTGTCTGTAGAAATGGAATGACTCATGAGTCATGATTCGCTATATCAAAAGGACGATCTTTTGAGAGTTTGATTCTTCTCTAAAAATATAAACCCAAATGTTTCTTCTGAAATGATCATTTTTTCAATTTAAAAATTTTCAGGAGCTGTACTCGATCATCAGTGAGTTTTGGCAGTACTCGGGCATCCGCAACGTCATCTTCCAGAAAGACCGGCGGATCTACGACGCAGTCGAGAAATTCGTCTCATTGGGACCGTAAATTTTTTAAAAATTATCCATTTTTAAGATCCTAAAACAGACTTCTCAAAAATTGGCTTGCAAAAATAGTGTGCTGTATTGAGGAATCAAAAAGGAACATGTCTTCTTTTTCTCTCTCGAAAAGATATTTTTCTGCGGATCGATTTTTCGAAAAATCTGTCTTAGAAAAATTCATTCAGTTCATGAACATAGTTTTTCATTGTCAGAGCATTTTAATGTATTAACTGAGTGACTTTTGAGGTATTTCTTTGTAAAATAGTCTCATTTAAATTTATTCTTATCTGTAAAATGTCTTAAGCGGAGCTTTATTTGGGTTATCTCTTCATATTTTCTTAATTAGTTAAAGATTCAAAGAACACTGAAAATTAGACCGTTCTCAGACTCGCCACTCGAGGCACTTTTAGTTTAGTTAGATTAGATTTTATCGACTCTTGTGATCAGGGTTGTCGGCAAAGAACTCCATGACGAATTTGAAACTCACAGCATGGGAAGGACCAAAAGTGGTTATAATATTGCGTATATTATGCTAAATAAGGATTTACACTCTGTCGACAACTCTGCTTTTGTAATATCTTCAAAAACTAAAATTTATGAGGATCACATTTTTATCGTAATTTTTTAAAGGGAAAAACTCCTGAATTTTACAATTTTCCACACATTCCTACATATATACGGGCCATTTTAATTTTCACTTATTTTATTGAGTTCAATTTCATTTCAATTTTCTTTTTCTTAGGGAATTTTTAATCGAGTTTTTTTCGATACAAAAGTCGTAGATTTTAATTGCATAATAAAACGTTGATTTTACGGATTTTCAAAATCTTTCGATTTCAATGGTTTGACAGCCATGATGATATCTTTGATCTGTTAAATGTCTCTTTCATACTACAATACCGTACTTTTAGAAGAAATTTAGCACGTTTCACCAGATACCTAGAAAGATCTTCACTTTATATATTTTATACAAGGAGACGATTTTAAACAGATTATTTGTATCAAAAAATGAGTTATTCAAATTTGAGCCCCATTTTGAAAAATTTTAGCCTTAGTTTCAAATTTACCACAATGGAACCCATTGACCCAAACGAATGGCTTCGCGCGGTGGTGATCGACGAGTGCAACGACCTGCAATTCCTCGTCACTTCCAACGGGAAGGTCCTCCTCTCCAAACGGAGGTGGACGCACATGGATATGGTGGGCGATTTTTGAGGATTACTGCCAAAATGAAAATGTTGGATTACTGTATTTTATCAACAAAAAAAGTTAAGGAAAGTGCCAACAACTTGATTTGGCTGAAATTTTGACTGTAAAAATTCGAAATGATCTGTTTTATTATTTCTTTTTCAAAAATTCAAAACTTTGTTCTTTGCATTATATTTTGAAATCGTCAAAAAATCCGTATTTCGGTCAGACTTTTCAAAACTCGCCCCGCAAAAAATAGTGCACCTTTTTAGGAGAGAAAAAGAAGACATGCTCTTTTTCTCTCTCTCTCTCTCTCAATATGTCAATGTTTTCTGGATCGAACTTGAGAAGTCTGATTTTAGTTTTTCTTTTCTTGAAATTAAAAACAAGAAAATTGCAGGATCCCCCGAAAGTCGGCGATTCATTGCTGATTCGAGTGACCGGAAAACCGGGCCGCTTCGGCCACCTGATCGACTATTACGTGCAGGAGTTCAGGAATATCGAGCCATTCACCAACTACAGGGTCGTCGAGAGAAGACGTAAACCCACTCCAGTTGTTCAGGTAGATTCTTATTAACTAACTTCTATATTTTAACATTTTTTCTCAAAAGAAAAATATTCTCGCGTTTTTCCACCTGTCCCTGAAAACAGCGATAAGTAGATTAGTCAAAAATATTTTTTTTACAATTTTAGATACTTTTACTTTCTGAAATCGGAAGATAAAGTTATGTTTCCTGAAAAAAAAATGATTTTAAAGGCGAAAAACATCTATTTGATTCTTCTACCAAAAATGAGTAATGATGTTTTCAGTTTTTCACGAAAACCTACGAGAAGATCGGCCGTGAAGAGATCGACAAGCAAATGGTCGACGTCTACAGGACGTGCTTCTTCAACAAAGTGTACGACACACTGAATCAAGTCAGGTCTCCAAACGGGGTGCTCAGAATCGGGGCGTAAGGTTTTTTATTTAATTTTTCCTCTTTAATTTGAAGAAGGACAAATATTGTAACGGTTAAATGAAGTGACAGTTTGTGTGTTAAAAATCTTCTTGCGAAAAATGCGCGTATGTTGCGTGTCACGACTGCACAAAAAGGAATGCTAGAGCAGAGAGAAAGAGTGGGTACGCAATTTGCTCTGTCTCTCTCGCCTTTTCTCCCTATTTTTCAACACGATCTGTCACTTCGTTTGACTAACACAAAACAACATGATGAAATTGATCTTTTTCCGTATTAGTTTCATCTTATTTTTACCCATTTTCACCGATCTAATTATAGAGTTCGCCATTTAGAAGTTGTCTTGGAAAAGAAACATCAAATCTGGAAAGCTTTCTCAGAATCTTTTGAATATTTTACCTCATTTTTCAGGAAAGAAATTACATTTTTGCTTAATTTTCAATTTTCAGAGTCCGCGTCGAAAGAAGTGCTGGTATCATGGGAGTCTTCGAATATTATGCAAGTTTTTTTTCAACTACATAAAGTTTTCATTCCTTAAAATAAAAAAAATATTTTCTAGGGTTCCTATTTTTCGAAAATAGTTATTGTATGATTTCTTCAAGATTACATCGATATCTTCTTCAAAATAACAAAAACGATATTTTCATTTAAAATATTTTTGCTATGAAATTTTCAGCACCTTTCCAGTTGCGTGAATCTTTTTGTCGGGATTAGAAAACCAACTATTTTAAAATTTTATCTTTCAGGATGACCTCGACATCGGGGACATGTCTCAGAAGTTCTCGAACTCGCTGACGGTGACTGGCAAGGATGAAGCCACATCGAGCTATGCGGAATCCCTCCCTTCGAATGACACCATCGTAGAGAATGAACGAACCGAGGAGAACAAGAAACGCACAGAGGCCACTGAAGTCTGCGGAGTGATTGTTCGTAAGTTTTACGAGAAAGCCTTTTCAAAATATCTTACGCATATTAAGGAAAAGAAAAAAATAGATAGAATATCTATTCAATAAAAATAAGCCTACGAATTAAGAAAAGTCGTTAAAATGATCCGCAAATTCTATTTGGAAGAGTTCTTGGCGGGAAATGGGAACACAATGTGAAATCAGAATTAGTTTTACCTGTTCACAAATTTCGAAACTCATGATAAAACGATTTCCTGGCCAAAGTTCATTTCTATGACGGTTCATCGAATCTGATAATGATGAATGCTCGCGACCCTCCATTTTAAAGGATACTTGCTTCCCAATTTTGGAGTTTCAAATGGCCACTTTCTGAACAAAAGCGAATAATGCAAGAAGAGTTGACGACCCCTAAATATAGCCCTCGAATTACGGTTTCAGAGTCAACCGACGGAAAGCAGCTGTGCGTCTGCCATGTCGACAACGAGTCGCTGCAGCCCTACTTCCTTCCCTTTCCTCAGCATCTCTGGCACGAATTGGAGCAGGACCTGCAGTAGGCATTTGCATTTATTCTCGTATAGAAAATACGACTTTCGAAGAAGACAGATTTCTGAGACTTTGAAAATAAGCTTCTTTCTAGCTAAGAATTAAAGAGTAGGGAAAGAGCGTTCTAGAAAAGGAGGGTATGTTGAAGACCAAATTCCCCGAGTGTTAGAAAAGTGAAAATGGCAATATTTCTCCCCGAATTAGCAGAAACTAAATAATTGGTAAATGAAAAATTGAAGAAAAAATCAATCGTTAATACTGCAAAACCATGGTAGCTTTCAGCAGACTTGCAACGTTTTCGAACCGCGCGGTTAACTGCATGATGAAACGAGATAGTGGATATTTTCGAGAGACAAAATGAAGGTATGCTCACTTTCTCTCGATAAAGCATACTATCTCGTTTCATTCGGTTAACTGCGCGGTGCGAAAACGTTGCAACATCTGAATTTCAGGTGTAAAATTACCGAAAAAGGGCAGCTGATAGGGAAATGGGTGTCGTTCGTCTTCGACGAGTGGGAGCTACTGGACGAAAGCAAACCCATCCGACACTACACTGGTTGTTCGGTCAAACTGCGGGTCACCGAGGACAATAACGTCGAAGTGAGCATTGTCAATGATCGACAACTTGAGATAAAATGAGTGATGTATAAATTCGAATATGCAAGGTGTGTATTTCGTATTTTTACAAATAGTCTACCTCGTTACTTAAATATGATGTAATAGCGTAAAGTCTGCTGCAAACAACACGCTAATTACCGAACATAAAAAATCATTGTCGTTTATTTCGTCTCAAGTAATCGGTCATTGACAATATTTGAAAATCCAATTTATTCAGTTTTACCGGCAAAAATCCGACCTAGGCAGACTTTCAAGCAGAATAAGAAACTTCTATAGAAAAATGATGCATAGGGGGAGTACGCAACGAGATTTTCACGACAGAAAATTGGCTTAAGCTCTGCCTAGATCTGGGAAAAATTGCATTTAGTGAAAAACAGCGATTTTTGAAGCAAAAGGATAAAAGTGATTGTTCGATATTTTCTTCAAAATTGCTAAAATTTCCAAATTTGCAGCTGCTCGACACCATTTCCTACGACGGCCGCAGTCATCTAGGAGATCGGGCCGTTTGCAGCTCGAATGTCGGCAACGCGCTCGATTACCATAACTTCATCGACATCGGTCAGGCTTTTTTCCGAGTTTTAGAGATTTCTCTTGAAAAGTTGATTTTCCGTATTTTCATTAAAAAAAAAGAATCTTTCATAAATAAAAGCATCTTATGCTCTTGCAAAAATACACTAAAATTTCTAGGAAATGGAAAAAAAATAAAAGAAATTCAGACGGCAGCAAAATCAAAGAGCTGCCTTGTTGGCTTCGCTGCGAGAAGTACAACAAAGACGTAAGAATTAAAATTTTTCCATTTTAGATATCCTTAAACTTTTATTATATTTCTTGTCCAGGATTTTAGCGAGTTTTTAGAGATTTTTTGAATAATACGCGAAAATTTGTACTCTGAACAAATTTTCGACCCTTAATTTTGCTTATTATCGACTTTTAAGACCCTTTGATTAGTCAAAAATGTTTAACCTAAATCCTTCGAAAATTTTCAACTTCATTACTTGTCATATTACAAATCATCCCAAGTTTTTTTGTTTGATTTTAACATATATTCAGATCGGCTGGATGATTGAGGAAATGGTCGATGAGAAAACAGAAAAACGTCGAGAAAATCAGAGATCGAATGGAGATAGCAGAAGGGAGAACAGGAGAGATGACAGAAGGGAGGACACGAGAAATGACACCAGACGGAACGAGCTCTACTGGCATCCCGAGGAGTACGAAGTGGGAAAATAGATTTTTTTCTATTTTCTTTCATGTCTTGCTTTCTATCATTAGAATACTTCTTTTTGAATATTATTTGATGGGACATCATCATCATCGAGAATATTTGAATATTTTCTTTCCTTTCAAAAATTGAACATGGTGTTTTCGAAATTAAAAATATAGACTTTGCAAACGAATTTCATAAATTAGAAAAAAGTGAAGTTTACTCTCTTCCCAAATTGACGAGACTTTGCCTGTGCGATTTGCGCCACGCGAGTTTTATCGTTACTCGTGAGCGGCTGCGTCGCGTCTTTCCTACTTTCTCTTACACCAGATTGGACAATCTGATGTAATGAGGGATAGTGCATTTTCGCGAGAGCAAGGAAAAGCGCTACACAGCCGCTCGCGGACAACAATAACACTCCGAGTGGCGTGCAAATCGCACAGGTAAAAGCCCTGTCAAATTGAGAAGAGATTAGAAAGAAATAATCGAAAAATGTGGGATTTTTGAGGATATCGTCAATCACGTGCGTCGTCTGATGCGATCACCAGATGTGGCGGATGCGATGCGGAATATCAGTGAAGAGCAGTTCGACAGACTCCGAAGGATGATCGGCTAACCAACTGAACTCTTCGACCAGAAAAATAATCCGACTAATTTTGGCTGCGAGTACTTTTATCCCATACGCGTGAGTATATCTCTCATGAGTGAGTACTTTCCTCCCAGGTGCTATTTCTTCTTTTTCTTTTTGGAAGGAAAGTACCCCCACTCGTTATACAAAACTACTCGTGGTCGTTAATTTTTTACCATTTTGAACTTTCATGATATCACAAAAAATTACAACATGAAATTTTAACTCTATTTTATCTTTTCTTTCGAATTTTCTTTTTATCTTGAAAGTATGATCCAAGTATTCAGCCGTTTATTCGCTGGGCTTATTCTCATAAAATTGAAAGATTTCGCTCTACTTTTTGAAAGGGCTAACGATCAGATTTTTATATCTGGAAAGATTAGTTAGTAAAAATTAGGGAATTCTTTTCATTCTTATCATAAAATTCGCCGACTTCGTCATCCTAGTGGTTTATTCCAATTTCTAGTCTATTCCTTGGTGCTTTTTATGATAATAATATCCAATACAAATTTATTTTACAAGAGGTGAGACAATTTCTTTAAAAAGTAATTGGAAACCCGAAAACATACCCGTCTTCAAAAGTCATAATTTGAAAAGCAAGTTATTGCGACTCGTCATCTCGCACTTTCATATATTTCACGAAAATTTCCGTCAGAGGGCTGTGCGAGATCTGAAATAATAAAATGAAGAAATTTTAAAAATATTTTTTAAAAGAAAAACCAGTCCTGGTAAATTTCAGCAAAAATCGAAACTTTAAGTTTTTTTCTCGAAATTTCAATTCTCACCTCTCCCAGAAACTGCAGGTGGTCGTTGAAGAAACAGTGGCGGTCGCTCATTTCATTGATGCCGGCGTTGGGGTTCTGAATTTGTTTATTATTTAAAAAAATGTAATTTTCAAGTTTTCCTGATAAATTGCATTTCTAATGAATGATTATGCGCCATTCATTTACTTTACATTACATAACAAACCAAAAAGATTTTATATGAGTGAGAAAATAATTTAACAAAAATAGGAAAAAGCTAGAAAACTTAGAAAAGAATTAAAACTATGAAATAGGAAAGAAAAATAGTAAAAATTGAGGGAAAAAACCTACCAGACAGAGAAACTTAGGCGGAGGCAGGTAGGGCTGATCGCAGACGAACACGTTGCACCGCTTCCTGTCGTACTCGTTCAGCTCCGCGGCAGAAAGTTGCAGGCCTTTTGTTCTGAAGTTTTTTTTTTTCAATTTTGATCAAATTCTTTCAGATTTTCATGGAAATTTTTTTTTTTTTTTTTTTTTTAATTTCTTACACGCTTTCATGAAAATCATTGAAAATTGCAACATTTTAAAATTGTCATGGAAGAATGATTTTTTAAAATATTTGTTTGAAAGCAAATTAAAAGTCGCCCACTTCTTATTGGACCGTCTCTTAGGTGCCTTAATGGATGTTTCTGGAGCGTTGTTGGTGCTGGAATCTCTCGAGTTCTCGTCGTTCTGAGAATCGTCAAAGGGCACGACGATGGTAGTCAGATTCGAAGGGTCGTCGTCGTCTTCCAGAGTGACCATTTCTGGAGCGAGGATTACGGTAAGGTTCTAGAGCATTTTTTTCTACAATTTTTTACAGAAGAAATCAGGAAATGTGGTTGATGTTGGTTTTCAAATCATCATCTTTAGAACAAGGATTACAGTAGTTTTCTGGAGCTATCCTTTTTCTTTAAAATTCATCAAACTATCCAATTAGGTTTCAAAAACTTTGAAGATAAATCGTGATTTTCCAAACCTCAATATATTTAATGTCGGTATTTCAGAAATTTTATCCGGATTTTGTCAATTTAAAAAATAATAATTTTAAAATTCGACCCCCTTTTTGACGAGGCATTGCGCTCGGTCGCTTGCCCGTCCTCCTGTACTCCTGGTACGTGGCTTCGACCTGAAAAATCATTTAAAGATTTAGAAAAGGAAGTTTAAAAATTCCAATTTGTCAGAAAAAAGTTAAGAATTGATAGAAAAAGTAAAAATTGTCAGCAAACAACTTTAGAAAGTATCTTTTTTAATTTAAAAATACCTTGTCATAGAGATCGTGCATGCTGGTCTTCTTCTTGGATTTCTTGAATTTCGGCCCGCCGCTCCACTTTCCGGGCATTTTTCGAAATTTTTAATAATAGAAGTTCTGAAATTTGAAAATTTCTCGAAATAGAACTACGCAGATGTCGTGTAAATTCAGGGAAGCCATTATTTATACTAGGAATAGGCCGGCCTATGTACACGTAAGTTTTCAAATCGGCCAATTATTCTCGCGAATTTTCGATTTCCGCTTTGATTTTTTATTCTAATCTTCTGAATTTTGTGATCTCTTGAATTTTCCAAATTTTCTTGGGCGTTCGAGTACAAATTTAGGGAGGTATCTAAAACTTTCACCATGAAAATACAAGAGACCTCTTGAAATTATATTTCTTCTTAAGTGTGTTTTCCTTAATTCTGTTATTTCAGGAACTTCAATGATGGGTCTCTCGTTAATGCGGCTTCTGAACGTCTTCTTACTATCAATATTGATCGCCAAACAAGCGGGTTCGGAGATTTGCACTTTCATTTTCATCGAAAATCTATTTGTCATCAGGCTTTAAAAAATGTTAAAGATATGTTTTTTCATCAGATTTTCTAAAACATTATTATTTTGGAAAATTCGAGAATTTCTTAAAAATAGAAAAAATATGAAATTCAAAATATTCCAGAGGCAGCCCTAGCGGCGATGTCTATCGATCTCGGCTCACAGTACATCAAAATCGGCCTCGTCAAGCCGGGCGTTCCCATGGAAATCGTTCTCAACAAGGAGTCGCGCAGGTACTAAATTAAAGAAATAGTAAAGTTTTAAAATTAATGCTCTTAGATTAAAAAATCAGACTTTAGTACTCTAAGTTTAAAGAAACTCCGATTTCAGGAAGACACCCAATGTGATTACGATTCGGAATGGAGAAAGGCTTTTTGCTGAAGCGGCTGCAGCCATGGTCCGATTTTTTTACTTTAAGAGAACAATAATAAAAATTTCTTTTAGCGAAAGCAAAATCCATTTTTAAGATGTCATTTTCAATCTTTTTCTCAAAATTATCTTTCATTATCTACTATAGTGTTGTTCAAACGATTACAGAAAAAAATCTTTTTTTTCTAATTTTCTGAAGCATAGCTTTAAAGATAAAATATCACGAAAAAAAGTCCGAGATTTTTTCAAATTTGACTTGCAGCTCTCGAAATACCCACAATCGACATACCAATATCTCCTCTCACTGCTCGCGCAACAGAATGGCGATCCCTCGATTGCTCTGTACAAGGAGCGATTCCCGTTCGCTTCGTTTGAATTCGATGAAACCAGAAATACTGTTCTTTTTCCGTCCGAGTAAGCGTTTTTATCTTTTATTTTAGAAAATCTTGAATTTTATATAATTTTTTGAGTTATTTTTCTAAGAAAAAATCATCTCTGAAATGTCTACACAAAATTTGATTTTTTTTTCGACTTTCTCCTAAAAATTAAATCTTTAGCTCCGAAAAATACAACATTGAAGCGCTGCTGGCTATGATTTTGTGGCATGCTAAAGTGACGACCGAGGCTTACGCGGGGCAGTCTGTCAAGGTAGTTTTAATTTTATTTTTTCGCAAACTAATTATTTTTGCCTTAGGACGTCGTGATAACCATCCCGATTTGGTTCAATCAAAAGGAAAGACGAGCTTTGTCCGTGGCTGCGGATATTGCAGGCCTGAATCTACTCCAGGTATTCTTTCTGAAAATCGATTTTTTTATCGAGAAGATTTTACCTTTATTTACCACAAACTTATAAAACTTTCTTTAATTTAAAACAACAAAAAAACGATTAGTTTCAGTTGCTAAACGATGGTTCCGCAGCAGCCCTCAATTACGGAGTTTTCCGACGAAAGGAGATCACCGAAACTCCTCAGACGATGCTCATTTATGATGTGGGAGCGGCCAAGGTATTTTTTGTCAATTTTTAGACACTAAAAATAGCACACGAGTGTGAGATACGCAAAGAAGACATGCTCTTTTCCTCTCTCGCCTTCACGTGAGCGTGAACGGAGTATGAACGCGCCCTTAAAGATGTTCTAACTCCAGACGACCGCAACGATCGTGGAATACGTCCTGGAATCAGAAAGGAAAGACGGGAAGGACAAGAACCCGGTTGTGAGGACGATTGGGGTCGGGTTCGACAGAACGCTGGGCGGCCTGGAAATCACCCTCAGAGTGCAGAAACATTTGGAGAAGGTATTTTTATCTTTCACGTTTGGTTATTTTTTAATGACAATAATTCGAAAGGTAGAGAATTTTCAAAAACGACTATCTTTCGAAAATTGTACGATTTGAGAGATACGGATATTTTTTGAATGTTTTTTCTTATTGTCTTCAATTTTAGATTTTCCGAGAAACCGTCAAAACCAGCAAGGACATTTCGACGAATGCGAGAAGCATGGGCAAACTGCACAAGGAAGCAGAGCGGGTTAAGCAGGTCATTTCATCAAATTTACTCCTTTGTTCCGATGGAAGCACGAGAATTCTAATTACTGAAGCTTTTATCTTATTTTGATCAGAACCAGACTTGCAAATAAATAACCGCAACCGCGATTTGGTTGTGATTGGGAAAATTTTAGAAGATGCGGTGCAGTTGCCAATTTTTAGAAAAAAAAAAAAAGTTTCAAGCCTGATCCGAACTTCCTTTGAAACATGTATTTTGTGTTTTTAAATGAAAATTGAAAATTCAACTATTATTATTTTTCAGGTTCTTTCCGCCAACAAAGAAACATTCGCCCAGATTGAGGCCGTACACGAGGAGCAGAATTTCCGGGCCAAAGTCACGAGGGAGGACTTGGAAGCGATGATCAAAGACCTGGAGCCTCAATTCGTGCAGCCCGTCAAGGACGCTCTCGCCATGGCTGAAAAGAGCATCGAACAGGTATTTTTGAAATTTGGTCATTTTTGCCATATAAAGTCAATAAATTAGTACCTAATTGCTAATTAATTACTCCTTAGCCCTATCAAATTTAAATATGCGAATTTGATAGGGCTAACGACTAATTGGGCACTAATTTATTGACTTTATATATGGTAAAAATGCTCATAAAAGAAAAAAGTCCATCCAGTCATTCTATAGCTCAAAGATTGAAACATAAATTTACCAGATCGACCAAGTGGTGCTGATGGGTGCGGGCACTCGAGTGCCTCGGATTCAGGAGGCGATCAAGGAGGTATTCGGCGAGAAGGAGATCGGCAAGTTCCTCAACACCGACGAGGCCATCGCGCTGGGTTAGTCAATTTAAACATTTACTGGCTCCTTGTAGTTCCCACCCTTTTTTGGAAAATAGTGTGGGAAAAGAAAAAGCGGGTGGGAACTATGAGAGATCTAAAATTCTTATAAAAATTATGGAGTTCAATTTGTAATAAAAATATGTTTTCTAATTTCAGGAGCCGTCTACCAAGCCGCCCACTTGTCGAAGTCGTTCAAGGTTTTGCCGTTCGCTGTGCATGAAATGATTCTCTATCCAATCCAGGTGATTTTTCAAAGTTATTACTTTTTAAACAATCGATGTTTTTTTTTCAAAAACTGCAAATCAATTTTTTTTTATCTTCCACTAAAAATTGGTGTTTCAAGAAAAGAAATAAAGCCGTAAATTTGAGGTGAACTTCCAATCGAAGACGGAAAGTGGCGAGATGAAAGACGTTTCCCGAGCGATTTTCGGCTTCAAAACGCATTATCCCGCTGCCAAGAAAATCGTCTCTTTCCAGTCCTACTCCGACGACTTCGAGGTAGTTTTTAGACCAAATTTCGAAAGAAAAATATCTAAAAGTTTGATATTTCTTGAACATTTCTCTTTTACCAAATCTAGGAAAGTTTTTCTCTTATTAAAAGTTATCGAACAAACTTGAAAATTGGTATTTTTTCAGAAAATATTTTTAAAAAATGGCTCAAAATTTCTATTTTAAAATAAATATTTTCAGGTCTACCTGAACTACGGCAATCTGGACCATCTCAAGCATGATCAGCTCATGTAACTTTAAAAATTCTGATTTTCCAAAACAACAAAACAATTCAGACAACTCGGCGCCTTGAATTTGTCATCGATTTCTATCAAAGGAGTCAAAGACGCGATTTCCAAGGAAGTCACCAGCGAGGAGATGGAATTCAAGGTGAAATTTGAATCTTTATTCGACTACTTTTTCATCATTACATTTCTATAATTTTCATAGCAAAGTACTCGCATAAACTTCATTTCCTTCGAAATGGCAAATCGAAAAAGTATACTCGAAAGAAATAGTAGTATGCAAAAATCAGAATAGCCAAGTTAATTTGTCTACATATCCATAACTTTGAAGTATATTTTTTATTGACTGCTAATTTGAAATAAGTGATTGCTTTTCAGGGCATCAAGACGAGTTTTGCCATCGATCTTTCGGGAGTCGTCACTATCGCTAAGTCCGAAGTCGTCGTGGATCGAAAACCTACTGAAGAGGGTAATCTTTTCCGAATTTGCATTTTAAGCTCGATTTTTTGCTTTCAAATTTTTATTTCCATTTCATCAATAGCCTCAAACATTGAATCTCCAATTTGAAGTTTTCAATCAATTTTCTCTGAAACCTAGCTTTTTTTTCGAATTTTCGAGATTTATCAGTTTTCAGAGCTCTCGACCTACCAAACCGAACTGAAAGAGTTCGAAGAATGGGAGAAGGCCGAAAAAGCGAGACTGGAACAGGAGAGGAAGGAGAAAGAAGCTAAGAAGAAGGCTGAAAAAGAAGCGAAAGAGAAGAAGAAGAACGCTGATGAGACTGAGAAAGACAAGGAAAAAGAAAATGGTAAGGTCTTCCAACAAATATTCGTAGACGGTGTGATGACATAAAAGTCGGAGCGACAGTGTTATGAATAGAAAATAGCATAACAATGGTGAGAAGTAGTGTGGGGAAAGATGGATAAAAATATTATGCTCTTAATTCACCGCATTATCACTAGTTTACATTTTTTTTTAAATTTCAATACAATACTTTGCCAACAATTTTTCATTAGTAGAAAGTACTCATTCTATCAAATTTTTGCAAATGATCGGTTTTCAGAAGTTCCGGAGACTGAATCCAAAGAACCGGCATCTGAAGACGAGAAAGAAGAACCGGAAAAGAGTTCAACTGATGAAGATGAGAAAGAGAAAATTGAAGAGAAGAAGGTTTGAATGAAATTTTCTAATATTACTTTGATTTTTCTGAAAAATATTTACAAGTGCAACGACAATCAGCGCTAAAATTGATTAAATTTTAACTCGTTTGAAATATTTTCTAATTTCTTTTTTTGCCAATTTTTCTAATTTATAGAAAAAAGCTTGAGTTTCGGGAAATCATCTTTGAAAAAGTCGATTTTTTCTGCGACATTTCAAGTAATTTTTCATAATTTCTAGCATAATTTTTATTAATGAAATTCCAGGAAACCAAGGTCGAGAAGAAAAAGAAGCCCATCGAACCTAAAACGAAGACCACGAAAGTGCCCCTGGAAGTGGACGTCGGCAGGAAGGATTTGCCCGATTTCACCCCGGAACAGATCACCCAGTTCAAGGAAATGTGGGGTTTTAAAATGTTATTAAAAAATTTTAAATCGAATTTTTTCAAGAGAAAAATATCAATCTAAGGACAACCTACTAAAGATTATTACAAAAGCAAGTTTCTAAAGGGTAAAAAATAAGAAAGAGAACAAATGGAATGGAAAAAAATAACTAAAATTAGAAGGAAAACGTATAAATAAAATAGTACAAATTAAAAGAATAAAAATAATTTTAGCCTGTCTCGATTCTACAAGGCTGAAAAGGAGAAGCACGAGAGGGATGAAGCGATGAACGGACTTGAGGCTCTGGTCTACGATTTGGGCATCAAAATCGAGGACGGTGAGGAATTCGCGGAATTCTTGACTAAAGAGGAGAAAGAAAAAATTGCCGTGGAGGTATATTTTAAAAAAGTTTTTTTATTAAAAAATCAAGATTTTCATTCTGAACTTTTTATATACTAAACAGGTCTTAAAATCTTTGATTCTCAGATATTTTCTCCATAAGAACAGTTAGCACAAGCAAATAAAAATATTTCCCCTGCATTTTGAACAGGGATTTTCTGAAACAGGCAAAAAATTGAATTTTTCAGGTGAAACGGCTGAGAGTTTGGCTGGAAGACGAGGCCGGCGTCGAGACGAAAACAGAGGAATTCATCAGCGAGAAGAAGATTCTCGATGATCTTTCGGCCAAGGGGCATTACAGGAAGAAACAGAGATTGGTAAATTTATATTTTTAAAATCTAAATTTGAATGGTTCTTCTACTTTATGGCGATTTCACGATATTAGACGAAATAGTGTAGAAGCAAAGTTATTTTTCTAGACGCTTCAGAAAACTCTTAAAAATTTCAAAAGTCGAAATAGTGTAAATAGCTCTGATTGGTTAAAATATGAATTTCATGATTCCATAATGTTAAAATTGCAAATTCGACAAAAATTGAGAGAAAAAAAGTAAAAAATCGATTTTTGACCGATTTTAGGAAATGCCAAAGGCCGTAGAGGCCTTAGATTCGATGTTCAACCACTCATCGGTGTTCCTTGCGACCGCGCTCAACCTCACCAATGGAGAGGATCCCGTCTTCACCGAGACAGAACTCGAGGTTTTCTATTATTTGTTTTGGGCCTGTTCAGACGTTAGTTGCAATGCAACTTGCAACTAAGTCTGAGTGGGCTCTTTCAGAAACTTAGTTATCGTGCTCGACAATGGAAGGAGCGCGCTCCAATGCAAAAGAAGTATTTCCCCCTTTTCTTTTTCTCCCCAATAACGGGCGAAACGAGGGAAACCACTCATTTCGCATTAGAGCGCGCTCTTTCCAGCGCCAAATTTTAGCGGTGAGCACGATAGCATTTATAAATTATCCATTTATTTCAATAGTTTTATCGTAGTTTTAATTTAATTAAATTCAAGTGAATTGGTCAAAACAGTTAACCTAAATGCTCGAGCTTTCCATAAGAAATCTTGAAACTTTCTTTTTCAAGTTAAATTTCTGAATTCAATACTAGAAACAATTCTTTAGTCAGAATTTCGTCGTTGTTTGAAAAGATGAGAGTTTTGAATGTGCTTTTATTACAATTTTCAACTTCATGCGTAAAATCTTGAAATACTGCATCTTTTTTTCCTTCAAAAAGTGATTTTTGCAAATTTTCAGGTGCTCTCAAAACTCATCGACACAACGACCGAGTGGTGGACGGAGAAACAAGAGGCCTATGTCAAACAGGCCAAACATGAAGACCCCATTGTTACCACTATAGATGTCGCCGAGAAGGTGGGAAGTTTTATGATTCAAAATCATTGAAATTTTTCTTGAAGAAAGCTTATTCAAGCGAAAACTTTATTTTTTTGTATCTTTCAAATTTTTGCTAGAATGAAAACGCGAATTTTATTTTCATCATTTTAAACGAAAATAGCAGTGAGAACAATTTCGTTTTAAACATTTTTTTAAGTTTCATATTTATTGGGCTTATTCCCAGTCAAGATTAAGAATGTTTACTTTGAATTCTTTTTAATTTTACAACAAAACAAAAATTCTTTACCTTTGGCATAGGTTTCAATTTATTGCTTATATAAAACGAACATTTCATCTTCAATACAGATGTGATTTTTTTAACCGAAAGTTAGCGATATTTTATGACTTAATTTCACAAGTTCCAGATCCGGGACCTCGATCGCGAGGTGAAGTACCTGCTGAACAAGCTGAAGATGTTCGTTCCTAAGAAGAAGCCGGCAGAGAAGAAAAAGAACGAGACGACCGAGGAGGGTGCAGAAAAAGAGGGTAAAGACGCAGAGGAGGCCACTCCCAAATCGGATGAACAGCAAGAGATACCTCCTACTGAAGAGAAGGTAAATTTTATTTTTGAAAGATCATCAGAATTATCCATTTTGAGGAATATTTTGAATTAAAATTAGAAAATTTTTAAGTTTTATTAAAATTTTTGAAGTTTAAATTTTAAAAAATTTAGACAGAAGAACCGACGACAGAGGAAAAAGAAAAGAAAGACCACGACCCGCAAGAGCTGTGATTCGGAAAATTAGGGCATTCGAAATCTCGATTATAGGTCATTATGCAATTGTGAGTTGATGTTCTGGAAAAGTATTGATTTTTTTCAGAAAAGTACTCATTACTTGAAAAAGTAGTTAATGTTTCAAAGAA
This sequence comes from Diploscapter coronatus, assembly GCA_964036155.1. Classification (NCBI taxonomy): domain Eukaryota; kingdom Metazoa; phylum Nematoda; class Chromadorea; order Rhabditida; family Rhabditidae; genus Diploscapter; species Diploscapter coronatus. The sequence continues at coordinate 2,631,654 of OZ038423.1, forward strand.
CTCTTCTCGAATAAGCACTATTTCTTTAAAAAATGCAAATTTTTGAGAAGAGAAATATTCAATTCATATTTTTAAGAAAATGCGACATCCCGAAATTCAGATTTTGACTTTTCCACGGAACTTCCTTTTATGTACTTTTCCAGCAAAATTTTGATTAAAAAGTATTCGAAACTTTTCAGTACTTTCCTAGAGCATTGATAATTTCTCATTGTCGTCCGATTATCAATTATCAAAAATCGATGGTCTTTAATTTTACGAGTCTCGCAAATTCACTCACTTCTATCTATGTCGGTCTTTTATTTTTCAGCCACTTTTATCCTTTTAAGTTCCACCTCTTTTTCAAAAAAGTGGGAGGAGCCTATTTTAGGAACAAAGCTGGATTATCTTTTTATAGCTCCATGAGCTCTCACGAACTCATCGAATCAATTTTAGGGTATTTTTGATTGGTTTGTTGTTTTTCATCGCATTTTAGAGACTATTTTCCTAATTATTTTCTGAGAACCTAGACTCGAAAAATAGTAAGGAAGAAATCCCGAAAACGCGTGACGTCATCACTTTATTTATTGATTGATTATTTGTGCAATGATGATTTTGGTGATATTGCTCGTTTTTCTACTTGATTGTCCAAATTTTGTGATTCAAGGTGATGATTTTATTTATTTTCCCTAAAATATTTGCTTCTGTTAGAGCACTTTTATTTTTACTACTGTACCTCGATTTCCTATCTTTTTCCTAAAAAATATCGATTTTTCGCATTCTTTCAAGGTTTTTTAATTGCTGCGACTTTCTTAGTTCTTTTTCTACTCAATTGCTAAAATTATGATTTCCAGTTACGGTAGTTACCGAATTTTAATAAAATTCGAAAATAGTCCTGGTTTTATACCGTCATTTGGCATGGCTAGTCCCATTAGATATTGTAGCGTAGTGAGTGTTGTCGTAAAATTTCGAATTGGCAAAAACGCCGATTTTCAGGTGTCTTGAATCCGGCTGCTGCCAGTGGACTTTGCGGGTTGAAGTGACAGCTATTGGGTCATTCGGTCAGTCGCTCTTCTAAAGGCAATATCAGGTCGGTGAAAAATTTGAAAATTTCAAAAATAAACATTTTTGGGCGATTCTGAAATGACGTGAAGGGACGTGTAAGCTATAGTTAGGAATATAGACGAAGGAAGGGAGAAATAGTGTGGGAAAAGATAGCTCACGTCCTCACGTCATTTCTCAGTTGCCGTATTTTTGGCCCCTTTTAGTCATCAATCTTTTCTCCATACTATTTCTCAGAAAAAGGGTGGTAATTATAGTGAGCTGAAAATTTGCAAAAAATAAGCATTTTTTGTTTAAGTTTTCTTCTTCAACGTTGGTATCTTCCTAATGAATATAACCTGGGAAATTTTACCTTCCCTTTCAGAACATCTCGAGACCTTTCTGAGTAATTGGGTCTAGGAAGGAGTATTCAAGGAAAGTGGAAGAAAGGGGTTTCTTTTTCTTCGAAAATTCTAAAAATTCGCCTATTTTTATTAGAAGTTAGAAAGTTCTCTAGTGTTTTCTTTTCTTTGAACTTCATATCTTTAGTTTAGATATATTTTTATACTCTTTTCAAAAATTTTTTAAGCAAAAATTATCATAATCCTACCAAAATCGAAACCTTCCAAAATTTCTAGTTGGGGCTTTCATTTTTCAAGGGCTACTTCAAAGTTTCTTTTTCTATGGAAAAAAACCTCTCGAGGCAAATCTGACGTGGATCCTTTCAAAATTTAACTCTTTTCAAATATTCTAATTTTGAAACTTTATTTCCCAAAGCTACTCCTAACTTAAAAGATAACTTCTCGAGGTAGGTCTGACGTCAAAGACCTCCTGAAATCCCAAGCACGTGTTTTCTACAATTGCCACTCGAGCTTTCAACTCGTTATCTCGTAGTTTGTGCCATTTTCTTTGTCTTTCTTTTCTCTCATTTTCTGCTTTATCTTTATTTTCTTTTTTCTTCGAACCTTTCTATTCTATTCTTCCGCTTTTCTTTCTCTCGTTTTCTCATACTATTTCTCATGTTTTATCTTTAAACAAATTCCCAGCACTATTTTTCTATTTCCTCTTTTTCCCTCATTGACCCTGTTGATCTTTTCTCGTGAGCTTTCAACGTAATGAAATCAGATGATTAGCTGATGCTCGATGCTAAAAGATACCAATGACGTTAGTTTTTTCTAGACCTAAGATCAACTATCAGTGATGCAGCTTTTAACATTTTTAACCCAGAAACACAGGAAAGATATGATTGATTTTGATGACGAGTTTAGAAATTTTAAAGTTCATATCTAGTCATTGACCTGAAATCCGTATGGTTTTTATAATCTATTATCATTTGAGATAGCTTGAAACATAATCGAACCAAAGTTGAAATTTTACTAAAACCCAATAAATTATTCTATCCTTCTTTTTCTTGACAAAATCAAAACATCCTCATTTTTCTCGAACGAACTATACAATCCGGAAGTTGCAAATCGTAAGATCGTTCTATTGCAAAACTGACCATGAGGTGGTGCGTCATACTTTCGTTTCTTTGTCTCTCCCATTTTGCAGTCATCTCTCGCTTTAAGAACGAAATGACGTATGTTTTTGATCGGATGACCAGTCTGTAGTCTGCAGTGGACTGCTCTTTTTTCTTATCTTCTCTACTTTTTCAATAATCACTCACCTTATCAAGATCTTTTCCCTCTCATTATTTCATACTATCTAATCATTTCTAATGATCTCTAAACATTTCTTTATATCTCTCACTCCAAAATGATATTTCTTTAAATTTTTCTTTTTCCCTCTAATTTTTAATGATCTATCATCTATTCTTTTGTCTTCAGACTGTATCACTATTTGCCAAGTCGCATAGCGCACGTGGAGGCGTATTTTAGCTAGTATTTAGTATTTGATTTCTTGTTCAGGCGCTACTTTACTATCAACATAAACTTCCGGATTATTTTATTTTTTGTTTTTCCTCTTACTTTGAAAAAAATATGTTTCAAATTATCGCTTGAATTTTATACATTCCTATATTCGGTTTATCCTTCATATCCTCCATCAGATTTAGGCAAGGTTTAAGCCAAAATGCTTCATGAAAATCTTGCGTACTCCTCTATGTATCACTGTTCTATTGCAAAAAGATAATATAGCGTACTCCCTCTCTTAAAATTCTCATTCTGGCTGAAAGTCTACCTAGGTTTGTCCCCCATAAAAGCTCTGTAACCTTCAAAAATCTTTCCGGTTCAATTTGATCAAGCTATTAGTTCGAAATTTGATCTAATTTTATTTTTCTTTCATAAAAATATGTTTAAATGTTCACTTAATTCTACTCATTTTCATTATTTCAGTGAAGTTTCTATGCTCAGCTTTTTACATCAACAATTCAAGACTATTCAAAATTTACCTAGAGATTATTTCACTTTTTCAAGCATCATCCAGAAAATTCTGTGCACAAATCATAACTCCTAAAATCTCGTCAAATGTCTAATTTTCTGACGCACCCATCTTGTTTTCGCCTCCACGTGTGTCACGTTTTCGATCTCATCCTCCGCGATCTCTTCCGATCAGTCCAATCATTCCTTATCTTATTTATCGCCAATCTACTATTTTTCATTTTCTCATATTATCACTGCAATATTACCTCGTGGGTTATTTGAAAAATTTTAGGGAAAAAACATGAGAATAGCTTTGGACAGTCAGAGAAAACTTTCTAACTATCTTTTCGAGGGTTATTTTTATCATCCAGGTTTCTAAATACAGAGTAGAAAGATGTCCTCAATTTTTATCAGAACTATTTTGATATTTATTATCACTCAAGTTTCTTATGAGTGTATTTTGCAAATGTTATTTTCTCCAAAAATGATCCCAGTTTTTCATATGATTCCATATCAAAACCTAACTTTTTTTGAAGTGTCAGACAAAACAACTATAAATATAGCGACATGCAACTGATAACGACCATTTAGAAGGGTAAACAAATTGCGAACGAATTTTTCGTTTTTGTACGATTTTCTAATTTTCCGATTTTCAAGATTAGGTTAAAATCAAGAAAATTATCTCATTACATTTTCTAAAATTCTATTTTCCTGTTCCTAAAACATGAATTTCTCCGAGTCTTAAAATCTCGGATAAATCCCACGTGGAGAGATTTCGCTTTCCCATAAGTACTCTATCTCAAAAATTCCTAGGCGATAAATTTCACCTCATCTTTTCTCTCGGAAAAAATGGCTTGAAGATGATGGTTTGACCGGTCTTTCTCCCGACCCTTGCCTTTTTTTATTCATCGGTACGGCTTTATCTCGGTTCTCGATCTCTTTTTCATCCATACCCTTGCCCGATCCACTCGCCTTTCTTTCCTCGACGATTTGACCTCGAATCGCTTAAATCCAACAGATTTACATCGATTTAGAGAATAATTCGGTTAATTAGGTAATTTTGACTTTTCTCGAAAATAGATTGATTCCTGACTATTGAACTAGGAATTAGGTAATCATGGACTTTTTTGTTTTTAAACTCATGCTCTTCTGATTATGAGACTTGTTTTTTTAATTAAATATTCACGCTTTTTTGCAAATATATTTCATGAAAAATCCAAGTGTAAATTTCTTATTTTTTTTTTTTATAATCGATTGATTGTGTTGTTTTTGCAATAATTACAGATCGAATAGCTTACGAAATTCTCAAATTTGCTATATTAGGTTCTCAAGTATCGTGACCGCCTAAAACTTTATCTTATGATTACTATCTTTACTCGGTGATAAATCAACCGCCTTCTAAATTTAGTCAATTGGTTGGTATCTTTGATTTCTTTCACTCGGGTCATATTACATCATTCTTTTCATTTGACCGTAATCATTTTTCCAAGACACAGTGGCATGTGCGTGTTTGCACGGCTTATGTCTTGGACGAACAATATTTCGTCATGCTTATGCCATAATTCTTATTTTTCTTTTCCTAAACTATTTCTCGATTTTATTCAATCACTTTTCAGGAAATATTTTATGCACTATTTTTTAAAGAGTTTTTCTTCTTTATTATCCCCTTCATACGCATTTGTCCTTTAAATCCTGCACCTTTATCGTCAACATTTTACACGCTATTTCTTCGTTTTTCACCGTTTTTTATCAATATTTCTCCTCATTTTCCAAAATTCATCTCCCTCTTTAATTTTTCTATCTTTCTCATCAATATTCTTCACACTATTTTCTCATTTTTCTCTCTGTATACTCTCTGAATCGCACTCGCTTTTCTTTTCCTTCATTCTTTTCGCTGTAAATATGATGCAGCTCGAGTTTTTTGCTTAGCTTTATCATTTTATCTCGTTCTCATTTCTGGTTCTTATCAAACTCCTATTCTACGATAAAGAATAGGACGCGAAAATCGACTGATATAAGCTGATCAGATCTGTCCAAGCCCAGTTCCCCCTATCATTTCCATCAATCAGTCGGCCATTTCACATCGGAAATCGTTTCGTTGCATTTTCGCTGTTTGTCATAGTTTTTGTCCGATTCTCATCCGAATGAGCCGATCTGATACGTTCGCTAAGAAATCGTAAACATTCTGCAGAAGTTTTGACACATTTTGGAAATCCTAGCTGGTTTTACCACTTTTCTAGTATTCTATCCTATCTTTTAAAAGTTGATCTTCATGCACATCAAATCGGTTTCAAGAAATTTAATCATAAAATCTGAAAGATAGCTCGTCAATGCGTTATCGTCTAACGAATATTAACCAATTCTAAAGTTCCATCGATAAAATTTAATTTATCCAAAACCCCCTTAAACATTTTGAGTCGTTTCCGATTCCTCGCTGATTTCTGCCGGCTTTTCGTGTGTCGAATTTCATCCCGCTCGTTTTTGCATCTTCGCCACGTGATGCTGCGACCTCGAGAGCCGTGCCCTTTGCCCCCTTCCCTCATTACCTTCATGTTCGGCTGTTGCTACTGCTGACATTTCATCTCATTTTACCGCGAACCTAATCTCGCCAGTGTGTCATTTGCTATCTGCTGCGTCTTTATCAAACGAATTTTGAAGCATGCTGAAGTTAAGCGTGTCTGGACAGAAGTTTCTAACCTAGCCTCAAAATTGCCCAATCAAAAAAAGGCTAACTTTGTTCGAAATTGTGACAGACTCATCATATCTTTTTCCTTCGCCACTTGTTAGCTGAAATCATTTCCACCGCGTCTATCATCACTTTTTCATAGCGAGACGAATTTTTGAAAGTTTCAAAGATTCGAAACCTTTAACCCTATCCACATGGAATGACGACACTTTTTATGATAAAGAATAAGACGGAATGAGATTTAAAATTTGTGATTTATGTCGAAGGAATAAGAACACCAAATCCCTCTAAGCTCTAATTCTAATATTTCTTTATCAAAGCTTCAATTCATCTCGGTTCATGAACGAATTGATTGAATTGATAGCTCGGTATATCTGGCCTTTTCCATACTATGCTTACGCCATCACTGAATTTAAAGTATTTCAGTTTAGTTTGGTGATTCTAGCAGTATCCACTATCCTCTTCAGCAAATGCCGTCCCAAAATCACCACCAAACGAACGATCTGAGAAGTCTCAGACGGTTTTAGTCCCTATACTTCAACACAGAGGATAGATTCTCTTCGAGTCATCTCGAAAAGCCACATGCTTATACCCCCTTGCTACTTTATCCTCTATCAGGAGTAAAACACTTCCTCTTAGCTTTTTTATATGATAGAAGTCAGCTTCTCAAAACTATGCAATAAATTTGTAAAGAACGACTTTAGTCCCGCTCATTTGCGTAATTTCGCTCAATGAGTTCTATTGAATGAGAGAACAATGGTTTTTTCCTGTTCGAATGGTTTTTCGTATTTCCAGACCTTTAAAACGCGCTATAGGAAAAATGTTATGAATCATGATTGCATCAAATTTCTTTTCAAATGATCAAAAAATCACAGGAATTCGATTTTTTTCAAAATTTTTCCCACCTACTACTGCTATATTTATCGTAAAATCATCTATCAAACACATTAGTCGTTATCACAGTTCTACAACTTTCGATAGATTCTTCGCCGACGCATGTTCTTTCCCTATTTTACACGCCGCAATTCGTCATACCAAATGTGAGAAAAATGGCTAGACTCATTTGTAAATTTATGTGGCTACTTTACATTCTTCTGAAAATACCATCAAACTAAAACGCGCATATATGAAGTGTATCAGGAAATAAGGTCATTTTTAAGATGTTATCTCCACCAAAATGTGCGTTCAAGATTCCTGACAGCTATTTTTTACATCACATACGGGACTCATCCGTAGTATTTCTCAATTTTGCTGTAAACAGAACGCGTGCATTTGTCCACTCCACTGACCACTGGCCATTTCATCGCCGAGCGAGCGAGCGGGCAGGCGGCGAGTGTTTTTGCCTCGTGCCAGCCAAACGACGTTTCGCCGGCAAAATCAATTGCTCAACACTGACTGATCTTCTCTTGTAATGCTGGTCAGGAAATAGTAGAAAATTCTCGATATTTCTGTCTCCAAATATCCCATTGTATAAGCGAAATTTTCATCCTGTATAAATACGTTTCACTCTATCCTCATATTTATTCTCCCTTCTCCTCTTTGATAAACGCTGACTGCTATTGGAAAAAATACTAATCAAAACTTCTATAGCTACTTCTTATGGATGACTGATTGTGAGACTTATTACTAACACATTCTTCGAAGAAGGCTGGAAAAATCTTACCTGTAACTTATCTTGCCTATCAGGAACCATTCTACTCTGCTCACTTTTATAAGTTCGTCTCAAAGAGTTTGTGCCTACTTCATTCCTTCGAATTTTTCGATCATCATTTCCCCACCACTTGTCTTTGCACAGGTTCAACAGTTCTCCACAAGCTTTTTCGAACAGTTGTATTTTTCTCTCATCTCATTTTTCTTGTGATATTTCTTTGCTCTTCATTTTGTTCGTTTTCCTCTGCGTTTATTATCTTCCTCCGTTATTTCGTCGGCTCTCAAGCATGCGTCTCTTCATTTTCGACTGTTTGTCTTTCACTCAAACCGTTTCGTCGCATTTTGCCTGGCCAGACATAGCTAAACGTCTAATTACCAATCGAGGTTTAGAAAACGAGTTATCTATGCAGTCTAATCATTCACCGTGAACTTTTTGATCATCTTATTCATTTGATGGATTTTTAGTGACAATTTTTAAAAAGTTTAAATGGTTATTTCGAATCTTCCTGAATTAGCTAGGAGTTCCATGTTTGAATAGAAAAGTAGAAAATCTTATTTACAATAATTAAAACTAAATCTAATAATGTGAGGCTATCATTTCAATAGAAGATACATGCTCTTTTGTTCTCCTCTTCTCGACCTTTTAATTTTGCCCGCTAGCAGGCGTGATTTTCTCATACCATCTAATATTCTATTCTAGAGCCTCTTATTCAAATACAAGTCCATGCTCTTCAATGATCAATTCTATCTCATTTTCTTGCATCTTCTAACTTCTATCCGATTCCTGGGTTCTTATATGCTCAATACCAAGCCATGGTCTTTTAATCTTGCTTCTCCAGTGGGCGTGTCCGAGTGTCTGTTGCTCTTCTCATTCCGCTGCAGTACCACATGGCCTCGTTCCCTCTGCCCTGCCTGCAGCAGCAGCATTTCATTCTTCCCAGTCCTAGTGACGTGTTAGGTTCCCGAAAGTTCACCCCCTTCCCTCCTTCGTCAGGTCTGATTCCTTCACTACTGATCCCCTTCCGCCGTTATCATCACTCGCTTATCACCAAGATATATCGGTTTATCACCAGCGAATGAGTAAACGATCACAATAGGCTTGGGGCGCTGTTTACCTACTTGATACATTGATGCTATTTCTGCTTTGAATCGAACATCTTTATAAGTAGCCCCGTTATTTCCGCTTTGATTACATCCTTTCTGCCGAAACTTTATCTGGGAATTTTTTGAAACTTGTCAATGTTATAGCTTCATTGCTGAAACCATAATCATGATGATGATGATAAATTTATCGATAATCCATCAAGCATCATTATCTCATCAGTTCTCTTCTCTTATCACAACAAACATTTGTATTCGTGTCGTTATGATGGCATGCTTGTGTTTGATACACGTGTTTATCATCTTTTTTTTTCAATTTCTCTTCAAATTTTCCTAACTCCAATCATTCCTTATTTCCCATTCAATAATTTTTTAGTCTTAAGATCTCTTTAAAGTCTGAAATTGTGTTTTCACGTTTCACCTCCTACCTCGTGCGATTTTTTACTATTAAAATAACTTGTTTTAGGAAATTTTTGATTATTATTATTTTTGAAAACCTAAAAGGTAAAAATTTCAGATACTTGCTGTTGTGCATTCAATGAGTTCCTTGTTGTCGAATTATTCGCGCCTGCTCATCTCGTCGCCCCGTCTACTCGCCACCTCGTCGGCCACCGACCGCAATGTCAGACACCACGGCAAACCGTCCGGCAGCCCGCATGAAACTTTCTATGTAAGTTCGAACTTTCTCTCCTAATTGTTCAAGAGAAGTTCTAATAAATTTAATTTTATTCGAAAAAAGTAGTTTTACTTTAAAAAAAACCATCCATGATTTGTTCCACTTTCTTCTTTACAAAATTGGTTTTATTCAAGTCTCTTTAAAAATTTGGAAAAAGCGTTTTTTCTACAAGATTAAGACTAGTTTTTTTTTTCGATAATTTGCTATTTTTGGTCTAAACTTTTGAAAACCACCGAAATATTTCATCACCTTTTCTCCTGCCTTCTGGCGTTTCGTAGAAAACGGTCATTTTGATAAGAGACGCGACTTTAGTCAGAAAACGAATTGACACAAGGCCACTTTATTAGCCGAGAATTGATAGATTGATAAAATTGGCATCCGATCATTTTCTCTCCTAACTATAAAGCATAGAGCCGGAGACTAGGCTGCCATGATTTTTATATTTCAATCATTCGTTATTTTGATAAGCTTGATGCCTTTGTATGGCACCATTTTTGGTGCGTGGAACGATTCTTTAAAACTTTGATAAATTGTGAGAGATTTTTGACGCTGAAAATTTGAAAAAAAATAGGAAATGTTTCAAAAATTCGAAAATTCATTTGATTTTTTTTACTATTCTTGTGGTAGAAGCACAAAATATGTAAAATTTCAATAGACACAAATTATGAAAGATATTATCATCCTTCTAAAAGATATGCTTAAAAAAGTGGCAAAATAATCGAAAAAAAACTATCAGATTTCAAAAAGTTATGTTTCAGAGAAATCGAAGAATGCCATCTTTTATTGAATAATCAATTCTATACTTGTCAAAACAGATAAAGCCAAAATAAAAAATATAATGAATAAAAAGATAATAATAAAAAATAATATTCGGATTTTCAGCACTCGGACTTGCTCGTGGAGCAAGCTTCCCCCGAGGAGATGAAGCCGAAACCGACCAAAGACGCGATCCTCAAATTCGGACATCTCTATTCCGACCACATGCTTAGGTAGGAATTAAGAAAAAAGAAAAGCTTTCTAAAATTGTTCTGATTTTTACTCAAAGTCTTCATTACGATCAAATTCTTGGCGCTATTTGATTTTGAACTAGCAATTCTCCCTGGAGCAGATTTTTTATTCCTGTTAAATTGTTCTATTCTTTCACTTTCGTAGATTATTGCATCGAAATTTTCGCAAAATTCTTTTAAAATTTAGAAATTTTGAAACTCATATTAAAATGAAGATTTGAATTTTCAGCGCGGACTGGGACGACAAAAATGGCTGGACGGTGCCCCAAATCACGCCCGTCAGGAACCTCAGCATTCATCCTGGGGCTAAGGTGATTTTTCGTTTCATTTTTAATATCACAACAGGATATTGTCGACTTCCGATTGATTTGACGAAAATGAAAAATGCCGCACTTTTAAACACGCAAAAATAAACAAGTGCATTATTTTGTATTTTCATCAATTGATCAAACGTTCCACAATACGACATCAACATTGAAGAACATTAACAACATTTTATTATCCTCCTTATACTTTGAAACTTACATACAAATCCAATACTATTCAAAAATGTGATGATTCTAATCATTTTCCATATTTTATCACTGATTGATTTTAGCAAAAAATTCCTACCTCCGACATTGCATTACAAACGTATTTGATGCTTTTGCTATTTTGAAACTTATGCAAAAATTTCATCTTTCGAAAATTCGATATTTGAAAACCTACACGATTTTGAGATTACTAGAATAAAAAGTGCTTACTAAAATATATAATAGGGGTAATTGGTTTCTCTCCTCCAAATTAATTTTGCAAGGTGGTTTTATACGTCAAGCAAAGTTATTCTTTAGGTGATTAGGTCACCATTATTTCTGGTATCAGTTTGATTTCTTATTTCTTTAGTCCTTTGATCAAAGCGCGGTTTTCTTATCTCTCCTTCTCTTTTCCTCTCCTCATCCTCCATTCACTGCCACTCTACACGTGGTTGATCTTTATGTCTTCTGGAACATTCGAGATATGACAGCCTGCTTTGAAGGGCTATCTTATAACACTAATATTTTTAGTTGTTGGCTATATTCAATCAACAATTAAAAAATAAGATGTGATCAATCTTAAAATTTTTTAAAACGCATCGAAAAATTATGAATTGCAAAATAGAATAAGTAAAAAGAGGTTATTTCAAAAATTTCCCGAAGATCTTGATACAAAAAACAGACTTCTCAAAACTCGACCTACAAAAAATTGTGTGGTATTGAGAGAAGAAAAGAGCATGTCGTCTTTCTCATACGAAAAAAACAATTAATTTTTCAGGTGTTGCACTACGCATCGGAGCTGTTCGAGGGCATGAAGGCCTACAGGGGCATCGACAACAAAATTCGTATGTTCCGTCCCGACATGAACATGGCCAGAATGAAGAGGACTGCCAAGAGGGCTGCCCTTCCGGTCAATTTTTAGCCTTTTTGTTTAATTTCCTATTAGGTTAAGCTTCTGATAAATTTTTGTTCAATTACCGTAAGGCAGATATTTTGAACTTTAAAAATTTCTAATTATCCGGCTAACTCCCTTGAGCTTCGTCTCGCTAAGCATGTGATTAGGGGAAGAGCTGAATGTCCATATTTAGAGTTCTTTAACCGCATTCCTTTTAAAATGCTTCAATTCAATTAGCGAAAAATCCTTAGGGACTTGAAAAACGAGCAAAACTGAAATTCAGCCTACATAAAAATTTTTAAAAAATATATATTTTCTTTATCTTTTGTATTTATCACTATCTCTTATCACATGTTAAAGAATACCGCTCCAAAACGGACTGGATATAATTATGCTAATTTCAGGACTTTGACGCTGAGGAGGCGATTCGCTGCATGGCGGACGTGATCCGTCTCGACCAAGAATGGGTGCCCCGCTCCACTACCAGCTCTCTCTACATACGACCCACTCTCATTGGAACTGATGTGAGGGGTTACTGTAATTAAAAATGAACACTACTGTAGTCTTATATGACTTGTATATGATAGAGATAGTATAACTTCGTGAGAAGAGATTACTCAATTTTGTCATGAAATATTTGCAACGCTACTATTTTCTTTGTGAAATGGTTTCTGTAAGAATGTAGAACATAGATCAAGAAATCATCACAAGTTATAAATTAGTTTAGGATCACTCCAATTTTCATGTTTCAAAAAATCTCGGAATTTGCATTGATATTCTTTGATTAATAATATGGAGTCTCCACCAAAAGAGTAAAAAAAGTTTCTAATCATTAATTTACAAAATTATATTACTTAATTTTCAAATATTCTAATTTCAGCAGACTCTCGGCGTGGGTGACGCGCACGCGGCGAAGTTTTACGTGCTGACCGGCCCTGTCGGACAGTATTACGCGACCGGATTCCAGGTACACTATTCATAAAAAGGCTCACTGTAGTTACTACCCTTTTTCTAAAAATAGTAGAGAAAAAAGTGGTAACTACAAGGGACCTAAAAAACTTAACCCTAAAACTAGCATTATTTGGTTGAAACGTGTTAGAAAATGATCTTGTTTCGCATGATATAGTTAGATCTGAATTTAAGTGAATTGAATTTCAGCCCGTCTCTTTGCTGGCCGACTCTCGCTACTGCCGTGCCTTCCCCGGAGGCGTCGGATCCTTCAAAATGGGATGGTAGGATTTTGTTAAACGTATTCAAATTTTGAAGATGATCATTTTCAAAGGTCAATTTTTTCCTATCACTTCTTGAACGTCATACAGAATCATGGCGAAAAATATGAAATTGATGAGATTTTGACCCCATCGAAATTCCAGTTAATATTGCATCAGACTTACTGGAAAACATGCACTCTAGAAGAGAAACAGAAGAAACATGTTTTGTTGAAGGTCGAGAACTCAAAAGTTGTTTGCAATTTGAAATCCGATCATTGATATGTGATCTTATCAAAAACACATTTATCTACTTGAGAAAGAATAATGTTTTTGAGAAATGAAAGAAAAAAATCAGTCGTCCTATATTCCAAACCTAAGTTTTCAAGAAAAAAAATTCTGAGAGAAACTACTCCTATATTTGAAATTTACGAAACTCTTTCGAATTGTGGTAAAAATTAATCTAGGTTTAGATTTGAAGAAATTAGAAACTATTCACCCGAAATAATTTCGCAAAATAAAATATTTCAGCAATTACGCTCCCACGATTTGGGTCGGAAAGGAGGCGACAAAGAGGGATTGCCAACAGGTCCTCTGGCTGTACGGGGACAATGAGGAGATCACCGAGGTCGGCACCATGAACATTTTCGTCTACTGGAAGAATGAACAAGGAGGTGAGTTTGATTCTTTTCTAATCTACAAGCAAAAAATAATTCATGAAATGTATTTTCTTTTTTCAGAAAACGAGCTGATCACGCCTCCGCTGTCTAGCGGTCTGATTCTGCCTGGTGTGACTCGCGACTCGCTGCTGGAATTGGCCAGGGAATGGAACGAGTTCAAGGTCACCGAGAAAGCACTCACCATGCCCGAGATCGAAAAGGCTCTCAAGGAGAAGAGGGTGAGAAATTTTATTTTGGCACCTTTGTGTCATTGAAGATCAGCTTCAAAATTGTATGATTCACTTTATCTTTCATATATGGCTTTTTAGAGAGAAAAGTACTCATAAATATTTAGCAGAACAGTACTCGAAGGAAGAAAATGACTATTGCTTTCCAATCGATAATTCATATAATTTCAGTTGTTCGAAATGTTCGGCGCAGGAACGGCGTGCGTCGTTTCTCCTGTGGGCAAGATCCTCTACCACAACAAGGCCACCGATGTGTATGAGGTAGGCAGAAAAAGCAATGCATAAAGTAGTACGGTAATACGGGGAGGTTGTAAGCACGCGCTCTTTGTTAAAAGTAGTTTCTCAAAAGATAACAAACCTAGGGAGTATTTAAGTCAGGAAGGTCATGTGATTTATCCCCTACAATATTTTATTTACATTTTCATATCTTTAGCCTAAGATTCTCAAATTTTCATCTGTGTGGTGACGTATAACGTAAAGTTCGCTTGTGCGACCTTTGTGAAGCAAACAATTCTAAATTTCAGGAATGGAAAATCCCAACGATGAAGAACAACCCGAATCTGATGCAGCGATTCTACGAAACCATCATCGATATTCAGGTTGGAAATTTAAAATTACAATTCGAATTTTAAAATTAAACGTTTCAAAAATTTCCTGCTCAAATCATTTTGCTAAATTTATTGTTTGTGAACATGACTAAAAGGTGTTCATTTTTAAATTTAGAAATTATAAGAGATATTTTCAGTACGGCAGGACGACATTCCGTGATTGGATGCGCGAAATTTGAGGCTTATAATCATCAGATTAGACCAAGATTTGTTATTTGTAAGAAACCATTTCCTGGGTTATGCTAACTTGTTTTCTAACTTCCTTTCTTGAAACTTTTCTTACAAATAACTTGTCCTGAGTTCTCCCTTTCCACGCTGCAATATTCATGGGTTGTTCCAGTTTTGAGAATCTCCAAGAATTTTTCGAAGTGGTTTGCACAAATTTCGAAAAATCAAATGCTTGAACTTACCTAGAATTTGTACGAACCACCCTTCAGCATGACCACATCACAATATCGTTTTCTAGACTAAATTTTATCGTATTGTCAAAAAATCAGAAAAATTGAAATTTTGGACCTCTTTTCGAATTTTGACAATATGCGACACTCCTGAGCATGAGCTATCAAGTTACGATTCTTTCAACACATCCATTTAGCCATGTCAAATCATATACATATGCTAATTTGACGTTACTGTATTTTCGGAGATTTTTCAAACGAGTCGCATTTTACTGCTAATTTTTACAAACCAGAAAATATATCTATTTTACTGGATGTATTTTCTAATGATAAAGAATCGAGGTTAAAGCCGGATTTGATAATTTTGCGGTTCGTTTGAAAAATCGACTTATCAGAAAAAAACATATTTGTTCTATGACTGATTTACTTGCATACGGATAGCCAACTCGAATTACAAGTTTTTTTATTTTTCAAAGAGAGTGCATTTTCCAGAAAAAATCCGAATTTGATCATTTTTCGTTGAAAAATCACTCTTTTTCGAAAAATCTACTTGATTTTCATCTTTTAGTGACCATTATTATCGTCTCGTTGTCATAATAATTCATGTGGAAGTTTGTATTGTAAAATTTTCGCGCCAAACTTTTAAAATCCTAAAATCGCTTTTCCTCCATTTTTAAAGTTTGGCGTAAGAAACTCGATTTTGAAGCCCGGTTGTTATCAGTGGCTTATTATTCGCGATTTTGCGATATTTTTGTGGGATCTTGGATTTTTCGTGGGTTTCGTCGAAAAGTTTTCTCATTTTTCTCTGAAGAAGAATGTCCAACTTACCGACGATTTTGCATTTGGTATTGCTCAAATTCACCACGCAACATATACATTTTTGCAACGAACAGCAGAAGTTTGTGAAATAAAGATTTGTCTATGATTTTTCCTGTTCTTTTTACACAACAACGCAAACTTGATTTAAAGTGTTAAAATAGTTAGTGTACATTAAAGGGTTCCCGAAATCGGCGTGCTCAAATCATCCAGAAAGACAATTACCATTTCTGTTAATTGCATAATGTGTTCATAATTTGGAACTACAGATGCAATGGAATTTGTAAAGATGCAAGTTCAATCGCACCAATGTTTCAGCTTTCGAACTTCATACCATTTGCTTGATTTTCACGACGATTAGTATACTTTAGCTTATTCACATTTTCTTTTGTCTATGTCTAGGATTAAACCAATTTCTCTTTCGAGATTAGATTACCGCGTGACTTTATGTTCATTTAAAATCTAGTTTAGAATGAATGTCAGTAAGGACCAAAGTCTATACAAACAGGTGTTTCAAATAGGACTGATTTTCACATATGCTGTTCAGTCTTGCACGTTGATTCTCATGGTGTGGTTTGTTTTTCATAAAAATTACTGTATGCAGGATTACGGTAGCTTAAAGTTTTGACAGGCCCGACCTCGGAAAAAAATTCATAACTTTCTTATTTTTGAACCAAATCGAATGAGGTTTTCGGCATTGGATAGCCCATGAAAAACTGAACGATATATGTGAAAATCAGTCCGACCTGTGGATCACTGTTTATACCCTTTTGCTAAAACTTTGGTCTTTACTGACATTCGTTCTTAAATGTGTTCCTAGTTGTTTGCTTTCATAATTTTCATCAATTTTAACTTTTATCAAATTTAAGAATGTCTAAATGGGCTCACGGAAACGAGTCGTACGACGACTATCCCGCTTCGAAGTTTCTGGTTTGTGCCTATGGAATTCATTTGTCGTACGGGGTTCCATCGTTGATTCGATACTTCACGATCATCTCCAATATCCTGCATAGTTCTTATTCGCAAGTGCCTTTTTATAGGCTATTCTTGATCGATGGATATATTGTGGGTTTTTCATTTAGTTTCAACTTATTATTTAGGCGTATATCGATGTTTTTACATTGTGCTATCCTTTCTGATTTTTATTTGCTATTGAGAGAGAACTTGATGAAGATCAGCTTCAGTTTTTTTTTTAAATGATACTTTATTTAATTTCTTTTTCAGAATATCGGATCATTCATCTATTCGATGATAGCAAGATTTATAGAAATAGGTCTATTTCCTGGGTTCATAGTTTGGATGCCTTTGAGTAAATAATTATCCTCAAAAAATGTTAATTTATAAAATTAGAATATTATCTGACCGTCATATATTTCTTCGGGAACTATACGATTTACCTACCAATGTGTTCTCTGTTGGTGATTTCGTTCAATCGCTTTTCGTCCGCGTTTTTTGGGATCAATTATGATAAGGTTAGATAACACAGCAAATGCAAAACTATTACCATTCAGATTCCGAAAAAAAATAATTTTTTGATCATTTTTTCCTTAACATTCTCAATTTTATCCCGATCAGATAATTCCCAAGATCAATTCTGATATAACGTCTACAATTAACGTTCCACTTTATTCGAAAACCAGAATAAGTCGACTTTCTTTCTAACAATTTCAGTTTTGGCGAGACCATTTGAACAAATTTATCGTCTGTATGTTGTTCGCTCCGTGTCTGTTCACCTGGCACATTCTCTTCTCTCAGGCCTACTTTACGCCCCTAGACGGCGGAGGCTTCGCGATGGGCTACACCAAGAATATCACCTGGGTAAAATCAGCACATGGTTTTTTTCAGCATTTTAATTATCGCGTTTAATTTGGCCTTTAAAAATTGTCTCTTGGTCTTGAAGTGTAGACTAGGCTAGAACACAATTAGAAGCTTTCGAAATTCCGCAACAGAATTTTATTAAACGTTAAATAATATCATGGGATAGCCCTTGTGTGCCCGTTAATCCACTTGCGACTCAAGTAATAGATTTATCGAATGCAGCAAGAAAAACACAAATTGAGAATAGGAGGAAGTTGGAGAGCTGTCGTTCACCAGGAAGACAAAGAATAGTAGACTAACTGATAGCGGGGATGACCAATCAATAGTGAATTAGTGATTGAAGAGAGAAAACAAGATAAATAAGGAGTGAGGAAAGATTTAGAAGGAATGAACAGTGTCGTTAGGCGGCACTGGCAGGAAAGGGAGAGAGAAAGAGAGAGTGGGGAGAAAGATGAGAGGAAAGAGAAAGAGAGTGAATGGAATAGAGTGAGCCTCTAACAAATAGTGTTTTTTGAGTGCGACTAAATTTGTAAATCATGATATGCAAAATACATGTTTATCTTTTCAGTATAGGGGTATTTTTTCGAATTAAAAAAAATTGGACTCGCGTTTCGTAAAATGTTTGTTATATACACAATAAGATAAACTTAATACCGAATTAGTTTAGAATTTTAGTCGAGCTAGAAATTCAGCAAAAGCCTAAACGTTCCTATTTTCAGATGCGCAGTTCTCGGAACGTGATGATCGTCTCGACTTTCGCGATGATTTCCTGCACATTGTTCACGATCGCGACGTTGTTTCGACTTCGTTACGTCGCTTTGAGTTCTGTAAGGAAGGCTGAAAAAAGATTATTAATAATTACAGCCGTTATGGCTATTTCGTTGATCGGGCAGTTTTTTATTGCGGTAAGATTTTATGAGTTGATTCTAATGAAATATTGAAATCTCATAATATGAACCTAATATTTTGTGTGCCATAACTCGTTTTTTACATCAACCTGTAAAAATGATGGAATATCGTATTAGAGAGCGAGAGATGTGAAAAGTAATGAGAAAAGAGCCTTCCGGCATTTAAAAACTGTTCATATTTCTTTCCTAAAAGATACGAGCAACATTTTTAACTTATCATCAAGATATAAATTTTAGCTAGCATTCTATTTCGACGGTACATTATGGAATATACCTGAAAAACTCTACGTTTTATTATTTTTACTGAGACCCTTCGCAATTGATCTAGCAATTCTATCGCCGTCTTGGATAATGCACTTCTTGAACAAGAAAATAGCGGATGGAAAGAGCGAATCTCGTTCATCTCTTCGTTTAAATAGCATTCAAATAATGGTCAAGCCTAATCCTCGAGGATCGATACTTATAAATTGAAAAAAATCGGATAATGATTTTTTCTGAGTATTAGTTTCTTAGTGAATTGTGTTGTATGATGAAATAAATAAATTTTGATGTTTCATGAAATAAACTGAAATTTTGATTTTTTAGTGTAACCATTTGATCCTATTTGAAACAGGAACGAAGTTTCCAAACTTCATTTTAAAAATTAGAAAAAAGGATAAATTTGGAGAAAGGAATCTCCGCCCAGACAATCTTGGAAAATGATATCATTTGTTCTGAGAAACTATCTGCAACATATACTCATATAATGAGTTTTAATTACATAGCAATCTGAATGGACAATGTGAGTGGTGATCAGGAATGCAAATTCTTCCTTAAACTACTATTCATGTCTTGCAATTGCCGTATCAAGAGAAAAAGACTTATTCTGCTTCAAACCAATACAGAAACTGATTGGCACAACTTCGACGAGTGGATCTGGGATACTTTAGATGGGAATGGCAATCTGGAAAAAGCAAGACGATAAAACTTACCAAATAGTATAGGCCAGGTTAGGCGAAAGGCTTCGTATATGCTCCTTTTCCAATACTGTTTCATCGTTTTGCTTTTTCCCGATTGATGACGAGAATGATCTATGGATATTTATTCCGTTAAAATAATCCAAATTTAAGCATCGTAATCGTCTTTCAACAATTCTGTACATGTCTCTTGAATGGGTTTCATTGTGAAATTTTTTATCCAACATCGCCTCTGTTAAATTGCACAATTATCCTCAGTTCTTTTATTAAAGTATTATATAATTGTCTGAAACTATTAAAGTCATGCGGATCGAATTCACAATGAAATGCTGAAATGGTCAATTATTTTGAGAACGAAAAATCGACTTCTTTAGAATTCATTATGCCTTTAGATAAACAGAAAACACGTGGGGTATTTCTTGACATATTGCTTTTCTTTTCTGGGATTATTTGGGATATTTTTGGCAGAAAAAGGACACCTTCACATTATTTTCTTTCTTCTTTCAATTATCGACGTTTTTTATTAGCTTGTCATTAGAGTACCAGTCATTCGTTCTTCTAGACGTTTTGGAATTGTCGCAACACACCAAATAAGACGTAACAAAAAATTTATTGATCAAATAGTAAGTCGGGTTTTCAGAAACTGTCGTAAAACATATGATTTAGTTTAACCCTGATGTTACCTAAATTTATCGAGTTCTATAAATTTTTTAAAAATAAAAACAATCATACTGCTTATGGGTAGAGAGCGCAAGTGATATTCCCGATTTGAAGACAGTCATGGAATTATTTTTCTAAGATTATGTAGGGCTAGACAGGATTATAGAAAAAAAAACCCGCACGAAAAACGGATCAGTAATCAAAGATGTGAATTTTTGAAGGCGATATTTGAGAACTCCTTTTTGCGAGTGAATTTTCGTCAAGCGAAAAGCGTGCCCTGCCTTTGCATGCAACAGAACAAAGGCTATTTCAAAGGGAGAACGGCTTTGTAAGGACGTTTATTTGGATTTACTGTTTTCAAGTCACTCTTATTGAGAATTCGTCGCAAATGGTTTTTATTTCTTGGTCTCAAAATACTCAGGAAAATCAAATACACATTCTGCCTGATGAGCGTGAATGATCGAGCACTGATATACTCAAACGAACGATTTGAAAACTTTGCTGTACGTTTTGGCCGGCTCAAGTCAAGTTTCGGAGACATGTTCCGAAAGTAAAAATATTTCCTAGGCTCATATCTAATAGTGTAAAAAGAAAAATCCGAAAAAAATCAGTTCACAAAATTTCTATAAATGTTTGAAAAAATGACGAAAAGTCACCTTTTGATTTTGACTTCAGAGTGGACGGAACTTGTGCTTTCTAATTTTATTTGCTATATTCAATAAATCTATTATTTGAGTCGCAAGTAGATTAACGGGCACACAAGGGCTACCCCATAACACTTGTCTTCTCGTTTATCCATTATTAGCACTTAACTAGTGCTGCAGCACAAGAAATGACTAATTTAACGAGTCATATTTTATGGAACTACTTTTATATCTTACACGATCATTCTTCGTGCTTAGTATGGAATTCCTAAGTCAGATTAGCTTATTTTAAAATATCTGCTAGTTAGAGCACCTTTGCGAGTAGTTTTTAGTACCGAATTTATTCAATGAAATTAGCTAAATTACTGAAGGAGAAGAGCAGTTTGTATCAATCCCGCAAATTCAAATAAATATGATGACTTTGAAATTTATCTAGTTCGTTTCAGTTTTACCTTTATTCGTCGTAAAATAATTCATACCTGTTACGTTTTGTATTTATTGTTAAAACTTAACTATTCAATTTTAGAAATATAGATGGATAGATACGTTCATGGAAACCAATCCTTTAATGATTACCCGTCATCTCAAGCTCTGATTCTCGCGTACGCCGTTCAATTGAGTTACGGTGTACCGAGTCTAATTCGCTATTTCACTATTCTGTACAACATCATTCATAGTTCTTGGTGCAAAGTGCCTTTTTATACATTATTTCTGGTGGATGGAATTATTGTGAGTTTAAATAATTTAAAGAATATCATAGAATATTTTTTAGAATATCATATCATTCATATACAGCATGGGTATTAGATTTATTAATTTGGGTTTGTTTCCGAGATTTGTTGTTTGGATGCCATTAGGTAAACTTAGACTCAAAATATGATTTTATAGGTCTCATTAAGGATATTACTTAACTATTTTATATTTTCTAGCTTACTACACCATGTATGCGCCTATGATATCGATATTAATCATATCGTTCAATAGGTTTACTTCTGCGTTTCTTGGGCTGAAATATGATCGGGTAATTTTAAAGACGCAGTTTTTTTTAAATATAAAAAAAAATTAAGTTCTGGAAGGACCATTTATGGAAGTTTCTTTTATTTATATTAACTTCTCCCATTTTATTTACATTCCATATTTTTTTCTCTCAAGCATTTTGGGTGTCTTTGGATGGTGGCGGCTTTTCAATGGACTATTCGAAAGAGATTTCCTGGGCAAGTCTTTATAGAATTTTCTGAAAGTAATTTTCCCCAAATCGTTTTTTCTGCAACTTTTAGTCAAAAAATCTTCTTAAGATAAAATTTATCTCGTGCCTTAATTTATCCATGCTTACGTGAGCATTTAAATGAATTAATTCCGGCTAATTAAATCAAGTTTCAAAATATGAGACTAATTTATTCATACTACAAATTCAGATACGTAACTCACAAAATATGATGATTGTTTCTACGTTTGTCATGCTTTTAAGCATTATTTTCACATATTCCACTTTATTGAGACTTCGACACATCGCTTCTAAGGAAGTGAGATCGGCTGAGAGACGACTATTGATGATTACTGGAGTAATGGTGGCCTCATTAATGGGGCAGTTTTCAATTGCGGTATGTTATTATCACGTTCTCAAATATGTATTACAGAAAATTTCCGAAAGTATTTAATTTGAGATTCTTAAGTTGATGGAGCAACCTGGAAAATTAGTTGCAATAGTTGCACACGAAACAGTATGAGGAAGCGAATCTTTTCCCTAACAAATCCTATACTATTTCTCACGCACAACGATCCTACATGCAACTACTTTTCCAAGTTACCAATTGAGGGTTACTTCGGCTCACTGTAATTACCACTCTTTTTATGAGAAATAGTACGGAGAAGGATACAAAGAGAATGATAGCTACAAGGGGCCTTATTTTTCAACGATTTTTCCAATTTTACATGATTAATCTTAAGTTTATATTCTACTTCAATGGTGTAGTTTTCAAAATTCGAGAAGATATCTACATTTGGCTATTCCTACTTCGACCCTTCGCATCTGATTTCTCTATGCTAGCACCCCCTTGGATAATGCATTTCCTGAACAAGAAAATGGCGAATAACAAACTTGATACAGTGTCAAGTAGCTCGATAGTGGTTGTTAAACAAGCGAAATATTGAATGGTGTTGGAAAAATACGGCACAACCTCACACTATGACACCATATTTCTACGATATTATGGCACAACTCTTACATTTTTACAAAACTACGGCAGACTTTTCGTAAGGTTTCAGACTCATAAAATAATAAAACAAATTTTTGCAATTATCAATCTAAATATTTTTGTCTGAGTTTACACAAATTGATAATTACAATGTGTTGCAAATTTCGGAGTGAAAATGTCTAGGAAACACGAAATGTTGTCATTTCGAAAAATAAATATCACACTCGTACAGTTCTGGTACATCATTTGGAGTCTCTTCATATAATTATCGAAAGTTTGCAAAATGTTTAAATTGATAATTACAACTACCTGTAAAATTTTTCTAGCATAAAATTCTCGTATTTTGCATGTTCTATTCAAATCTGAAGTCAAACGTTCTTAGCTTCATACTTTCAGCACATTTTCATCTGCTCGTTAATTTTTATACTGCTCGAAAATTATTTTCTGTAATCGTAAAACTCCATTCCCCTCCTGTTTTCGCCGTTTTTGCTATTTATGTAATGAAATGATATCTTATCATATCTTTTATTTCTATCTTGTACTCTACATATTTCCGATCATTTTAGATTTATACAAATTCATGCAACCCAACATTTTTCAGGCATCGATATTGTTTTTATTATGAATTTTAGATTTTGATCAACAAAAATATCGCCCAATTTTTCATACCAATGGCTCGATGGGCGCACGGGAACGCAACTTTGGCTAACCTACCTCCGTCTAATGCCTATATCCTGGCCTATGCACTTCATTTGTCTTATGGAATTCCTAGTATAGTTAGATACGTCACAATTCTCAGGAATATAATCTATAGTTCCGCATACCAAATGCCGTTTTATAAACTATTCGTGGTTGACGGGATTATTGTGAGTCAAAATATTGGATAATTTAATGAAATTTAGCGAATTTTAAAAATTGAAATTTTCAACTTTCCATATATTTCTACTGAATAAAAAATAAAATTGAAAGGCAAATATCCTAGTTGATAATTCTGAAGAGAAACATTGAATGTTTCAATATAAATTTAAAAAAGAAGCTATTTTGGCTTTAGAACATCAGCGCATTTTCCTATAGCATGATCACAAGGTTTATCGAGGTTGGATTCTTCCCGGGTTTTATCGTTTGGTTACCATTAGGTAGATAAAATTTTGAAACAAAATGTTTCAAATATAATTTAGGATATTACCTATCCATAATCTACTTCTTATCTTGCATATTCATTCTACTCCCTATGTGTTCCATTTTTGTCATAGCCTTGAACCGATTTACATCTGCTTACTTTGGACTTATGTATGAGAAGGTAAGATATCGATTTATAACTCGAGCATTTGTATAATTTCTAAACATCTGCCTACTTTTATAATTATAAAAATTAGTTGAAAATCTTAAGTCGCCAAGCAACGAGAAGTAGAATAGAACTGATAGATAGAAGTATCGTTTCAATACTACTGTTTCCTATGGTTTGACACTCTTGAGGTTTAGATTTATAAAATTGAAACTTAAGCCACTCAGTCCTATTCATTAACGAAGGTCTTTGCCTGTGAAAATTTTGCAGATTTCGGTGGGCATGTCAGACACCTATTATCGTACTTCAATGTTAAGCGCATTTTATATGCCATTATTTGGCTCCTCGCGTTTTTCAGGCGGTAAATATATATTTTGCCCCATGCTTCAATACAGCGAGAGATCTGTGTTTTCTTTTTTAGAAGGGGGAAAGCGATGCCACACCGTCTGGAATATATCTTTGCGGAACACATATTTTGGGAGTAAAGAAGGCGTGGCTTGCGTTCGTTAATGAACAGGATCGTGTGTTAAGCTGAGAAAAGATTTGATTAAATCAATCGTATAATTTTATCTAGTATAATATTTGATTATTTTTACACATTCAAAAACATTTCAGTTCTGGAAGAAACATTTGATCAAATTTATCGTCTGTGTGTTGTTCACTCCGTGTCTGTTCAGTTGGCACATTCTTTTCTCTCAATCATATTGGCTTGCCCTCGAAGGGAACGGTTTTTCCATGGACTACACCAAAAATATTACTTGGGTAAGTCTTTATAAAAAAAACTTCTGAAAGTAATTTTTCCCAAATCATTTTTTCTGTAACTTTTTAGTCGAAACAATTTTCTTAAAATAAAGCTTATCTCGTGCTTTAATTTATCCATGCTTACACGTGAGCATTTAAATTAATTCATTCCAAATTAATTAAATCAAATTTCGGATGAGCAACTCTCGTAGCGTGATGATCGTTTCGACCTTCACTATGGTGATAAGTGCCATTTTTTGCGCTGCGACGATATATCGCATCCGATTCATCCCCTCTGAAGCTATGCGGATCGTTGAGAAACGACTGACTCTGATAACCACAATTATGACAACTTCATTACTGGGACAGTTTATGGTGGCGGTAAATCAGTTTTCCATCACTTTTAAAACTACCATTTATTTTTGCAAATTGAAAACAATAGTATATTCCACTCAACGATTAACAAATCTACGCAATCATTTCAAGATACATTGAAGCATTTTTGAAAATCAGAAAATATATTTTGTTTAAAGAATAAAATGATTTGTTCTCATTCGAGCAATTTGTGAATTATCAGGAAGATATTTCAAAGACTTTGAAAACCTATTACAAATTTTAATGTATTGTAAAACTCAAAAAATGCCGAACTATTTTAACTTCAGACGTGTTTTCAATTCGATCATATATTGTGGGAATTTCGCAAAGAAACCTACAATTGGTTGTTCGTGATGCGCCCGTTCGCAGCGGACATTTCCAATCTCGCACCGGCTTGGATCATTCATCTTCTCGATAAAAACATCGCATACAATAGGGAAAACTCGTCTCAAAATAGCTCAAAAATGCTCGTCAGGCATGTCAATGCGAGATAGATTGGTTTCAAATATTTGAAACTTCATCCTTGACTTCGAATCAAATTAAACAAACGCTGTTCCCCTGTTCACCGCTTGAAAGAGAGGGAGTCCATTTTCCACGCCCTGGTTTTACTCTTCCTTCCATTTCTTTTCCTTCAGCAGCGAGGAGAACATAGTATGGAAGTAGGAGAGACGAAAAAGAAAAGACGCGTAATATTGTGCACGAGAAAAAGGGCCCTCTTTCAAGCCTGAAATGAATTGGAAAGAGGGGAACAGCGTAGCACAATGGACGGTTTTTCTCATCTTTAACATCGGAGTTTGAAATTTTAAAATTTTGACCCTATAATCACAGTACGATTTTCATAAGTCAAATTTGAAGTTTAGACTAACTAAAGTTACAAAAAAAACATTTTTTTACTATGGCGAATATCAGGACCATGAATTTTGCCAGTAAAAATACGGTATTCAACGAAAGATTAGATCCGTCATCAAATTTACCGGAAATTCTCCTTATCTAGAATTAAACGAAATGTGAAATAGTACAATCTCACGGAATTTTGACACGTATAAAATTCGACATAGACCCTGGGAAAGACTCGAGCAGTGTCCTGTCCTTTAATGATAGAAAAATCTCTTCCACTTTCCTTACACTATTTCTAAATGTAAAATAAAAATAGCACGAGAAATTGGAGGGGGAAAAGATTTTTCTGCCGCTAGGGAATAGGACGCTGTATTGAGTACAACCTAAACAGAATGTCAGAAGTTCAGGAAAACAAAGAAGGTTCTGATGTGGTGAGTAAGGAGTAAAGATTGTGCGCCGAGAAGAGGTTGGGAGATGAGTTTTCTGGAATTAAACTTAAGTTTCCTCTTGGAATTCCGGATGTTAATATGAAATTGTTAGGCCAGATTATCAATGTTTAGATGAAGTCAGAAAGTTCTGCCTAAATATTAGATTTTTGGAAAACTTTGCGTTTAGACATAACTTTGGTTGTTGAACTCTAACTTTGAATGCCTCCGATTTTGAAGATTAACTCATATCGATTTGAATGCTCAATAATTTTAGAAGATTGAATCCTTTGAACCCTAGTTATGGGTGTTTATGAAAGCTTATGATTTTTTGCACAGTAATTTCACACGATATGGCGATATTTTTTATCGCGTTGTTAAGTAACTTCTTTCGCGAAACATCGTGATAATTTGTGTTATTTCTCATGCTATTTCGTCCAGGGATTGTTCTTGTTCTACAAATTTCCCCCTGGAACCTGTATCTATTGTTATTTATTAACAAGTTTATCATCGTATTAGTTGGCAACTCAGAGATCTCGCAGCCTCGCCACTTTATGAGATAATATGCAAAAGTGAAAGAGCCTTCTCCACATTTCTCTGTCCTCTCCTTACCCTACATATTATTTCGCAGAGTTGCGAGATTCCCGAATACCCTGTTCGTTTTGAACATTATAGCTGCACTTATTTGTTTTTATCATAATTTGTTTAATAAAAATTAGTTAAATGATGTGAAAAATTGAAAACTTTGAGGTTCTGAAAGTTATTTTCATTTCAATATCCTATTATTCGATATTTTTATTTGTAAAATTAAAATCGTAAATTATTGCTTTAAGAGTTAAGGAAAGTTTGAAGTCGGAATGCTCTCAATATTAAAATGCTGGTAATACAGGAAATTCTAAATCTTGCATTTATAAGTTATGGCCCAACCGTCTATATGTACGTTAACTTGTCCGTCATAAATTTTCGAATAAATGCGGTTTTTAATTAACCTTAGCCAGACAGGCATTAAGTTGAATGAATATGATATTCTCTGTGATTAATATAACAAACAACGTCGTCGAAGTTTCATTGTTTCGTGCTTTAATTTGTTTAAG
Source organism: Diploscapter coronatus (assembly GCA_964036155.1). NCBI lineage: Eukaryota > Metazoa > Nematoda > Chromadorea > Rhabditida > Rhabditidae > Diploscapter > Diploscapter coronatus. The sequence goes on from OZ038423.1 coordinate 2,659,433, forward strand.
AGTTTAACAATTAAGTCTAGTCTGCATTGAAGTCTAATTTTTCTATCTGGTGTTTAACAATTTAAAAATACTACTTTTAGTTTAATACGCGTAATTTTATTCTTTACCAAAACAACGTTACAGTCACATTATATCATGAATTGTTCAGCTTTTAAAGTTGACTAATATCTACCGTATTCTAAGACCGTTTTTCTTCGGATAAATACAAATTCATCGACCCTTAAATTCCCATTTTTAATTTGATGACTTCAAACTGAAATTTGATTAGGCGAAAAATTATGAGTCATATATTATTTATTAAGCGTGAATAAGATACTCTCATTAGTTGCATTAGTTTTCAAGAATTGAAAATTGCCACTGCAACAACTTAATGTAATATCGATTTAATTAACTATTGTCTATACTAGACTTGAGTTAACGCGGTTAAGGAATCCCGCTAGGAAAATGGAATGCGCTAGTTAATAAATCCTTATAGAATTAATTGACCTTTGAGATAAAGCGCGTCAAAGAGCGCTTATTACGCATTGCAACAGCGTATCATTTTAGTTGTTCATTTTAATTCGATGTTTTTCCTATTTTCCGGTCTATTTTGAAAAAAAAATGCGTAATAGGTGGTTAAAGCTCAGCACATATAAAGTGAAAATTTTAGTCTTCGTGATTTCAATATGTCCTGGCCAGAAAATGTCACTACCAACTTTTCTCGATTTTAACATTATACCGTTTTCCCAAACCAACTTTTCTACATCTTTTAATTGTATTTGAATTTTCCACGAACTTCAATATTACTAATTGACGAAAAATACCGTATTATCATTCTTATTACACACATGTTAGCTCCTATATCTACACTTCATTGAAATGATTGCACGTATTATTTATTTAGATTTGAGTCTATTTCTAAATTCGATATGTTCAGGAACTTATAATAAAAATATAAGTCTTAGTTTCACTAAATCCTAATCGATTAACGCATCCTATAATTTGAGATTCATTATATTTTTTTTTGTAAATTATACTGTTTTCAGGAACTTGTAATATAATGAATAAATACCCTAACGCACAGGGAAATGAGTCGTTCGCTAATTTGCTTCCTTCTCAATATCTGACGATTGCTTTTGCGATCCAACTTAGCTATGGTGTGCCAAGCATTATTCGATATGTCCTGATTATATCGAACCTATTGAGCAGTCCATCTTATAAGATCACATTCTATAAATTATTCATTTTCGATGGATACATTAATATTTGCGCCTTTATATTCCACATGTGCAACCGGTTAATAGAGACGGGTCTATTTCCGCGGTTAATAATTTGGTTTCCTCAAGGTTTGGATTTAAATCGATTGAGTTTCAATTTAAACAATAATAATATTATTATTTAGTTAAAAATTTGGAAATTTGAAACTAGAAAGAACATAGGATTTTATTTCATTAACAACTCTTTTTAAGCTACCTAGCTTTTAATCTAAAACTTATATGTAAAAAGTTCAACAAGTTCGAATCTAATATTAGAAGTAGTTGAATGATTTATATATATATATAGGAAGTCGTTATAGTTAGTAACGGATAAAAATAGGATAAAGGAAATGTCACGTATTGTGGACGAAAGCCGTAAATTTTCGGATTTCTAATTTACGTTGCTGGAAAGTTCCCGTGTACTTTTTCTATCGTTATTAGCTAATTTTTCTTAAAATGAACCAACATAAGAGTTTGCAAAAATGAACAAATATAATGAAGTTTAGGAACCCCCGTATGCGTAGTGTTCTTCTTGAAAACTTATTTTTCATATCTACCGAACTTCTCCATATTAGCGATAAGTTTCAATCGGTTCACCTCGACGTCTCTTGGACTTGCTTACGACAAGGTCATATAAAATCTGTTTTCCCTTCTAACCTAAAAATTTGTGAGTTTGGGGCGGTTTGTATACCGTTTTCACCGAAATCGGGCTCTGGATTTCATTTGTCTAGCTTCTCATTCGCTCTCTCACCTTCAAACGTTCTCTCGCTCCTCTTTTCTCCAAGACGTCTATCTTTTGACGACGAAGAGAGTAGAGCGACTGTAACGCAATGGTAAGACGTCGAGTTTAGAAATACAATTCGGCAACGGTCACGGCTTTCTTCCACTCAATAGTTTCGATAAATTTAGCAGATCAACGAGAGAACTTTTGGAAGTGAGAGTACGAATGAGAAGCTAGAAAAATAAGAGACAGCCAGATTTTGATGAAATACAGAGTAACAAAAATTACTAGGGGATCTGATAATTTTGCTGAAAATCAATTCACTCGTGTTACAAATCGCCCGTAACCTAATTTTTCCCTTCTTCATCACATAAAAAATTTCGCCGCTTGGCTAGATTGGGTGGGATAGGGTATATTTTATTCGTACACCACGTGGTATAAGGTGGTAAATTGTCAGGTGGCGAAATTCTATACGTTGAAAAATTCGAGCTACCTAATATACCTTTTATCATTTTACAATTTCAGTTCTGGAAACGTAACATCAACAAATTTATCGTGTTGATCATCATTTTACCTCTTCCATTTACGTGGCAGTTGTTATTCGCTGAGGTCTATTATACGGGCTACCGGGAGGGTGGATTTACACTAGCTTATTATCAGACTATTTCGTGGGTAAGCTATTAAAATTATTTCGGTATTTTTCTCTAAACCATGAATAAAGTTAAGGTCTCAATTTAGTTTGAGCTGTAACCATTAAAATCTTTAAAATAAACCTCCTAATTAGATTTTCCCTTCTTATAAATTACATAGTTTTCAAATAAAATAGCTTCTTATATTTGGCAACTTGGAAACCCCAAGCCAGGCGAAATAGTGTGGGAAAAGAATCGTTTTCCCTACCATCCCTCACTCTATTTCGCATGGCTCGAGGCTTCCAAGTGGCCCCTAAATTTGATATTCAGCCCAGAAACGTGACGATAGCTACAATCGTCACAACATTCACCGCATTGACGACTGTCATTTTCACTGTAGCCACTCTGTCCAGATTGCGTTACATCAAATCTGCGTCGGTCAGGGTGGTGGAGAAACGCTTGTTGACCATCACTGAAATATTGGCCATGTCACTCATAGGGCAATTCACGATTGAGGTAGGATTCAAAAATAATAACGCCATTAAAAGGATGAATCATGGATTAGTTGTTATACTGTCTTTTGTGACAGCTATCATACTTTCTCTAGTTAAACCTCAAGTTTTCAATAAGACGTAATATTTTGAGTTAGTAATCATGTCACCATGAAAAATTACCAAAACGCTTTTCTCTATGTGGATATTGTGATGATCTAAAAATATTAAATTTAACATTTTATCGATTTTTCTTCAAATTGCAGATACTGTACACCACAAATCTGATCAGGTTCGTGCCAGCAGAATACCTGAGTGTCGTCTACTTACTACGTCCATTTTCCGTAGATCTGTCGTTATTGTCGCCCCCTTGGATTATGCATTTCTTATTGTCTAAAAATTCCTGCAGAACCTCGCAGGACACATCGAAATCACAAACTCCACCCATTTTCATCAAACAAACCGCTTTTTAAAGTTTTTATTTATTTGCGCTTTTAAAGCTGAATAAATTTTTGATCTTCACATTACGTCAGATTCAATTTTAGTGCGTTAAAAGTAAGAAATTATACAACTATGAAGATGGCAACTTTAATGTTAATAATTCTGAAATGATTAGAACAACCAATTTCTAGGTTTTCGAATTGAATAAATGCCTGACGTTCAATTTACGTCAATTCCAATAAGTTAAATTTTAAAAAGTGATTATATCTAACCTATTTTAGACATTCCATTTTAGGATTAATATTGCGTCAAACTTAATGAGTTACAAATGGAAATTTACGAGTAAGACAATGCAGTTTAATGTCAATAATAATGAAATTATCAAATAAGCCGACTTTCAGGAGTTCGAATTTGTTAAATTAATTATCATCATGAAAATTAGTCTTCCACTACAGACTTGGAAGTCGGATAGAAAAATCCGATCGGATCGGATTAAAGTTCCAAGTCTGACTGAATCATTAGAAATTAACAAAGTTTTGAAATTCTGACAGATAAAATGAAACGGTAAATGCTAAATAAATTATTTTTAATTTTTATTACGCCAGAAACATCAACCTATTTTTTATTAAACGTAATCACAAGTCTCACACATCTTCATCAGCCAAAATTATTTTTGAAAATGAATAAATTTTCTGGGCTGGGATTCAAGTAAAATTACACCCCTCTGTAAAAATTTTACAAGGGGATGTAAAGTTTTACAGGGGGGTGTAAAATTTTACAATTACAGGGGGGTGGAAATTTTACTTGAATCCCAGCCCTGTTTTCTTAGTTTCAAAAATAGCTCTAAATTGGGTGAATTGGTTTGAAACAAAAAAGACGTAATTATTATGCAAAAAGTGGAAAGTTAATGCAGGAAAAAATAAATCATTAATGTTTTAAAAGATAGTCAAAATATACAAACATACATAGGGAGGACGATCGTCAGGAACCCTTTGTGATTTACCCTCAGTATATCTTCTTAATGAGTCTCTATCTCTGGTCTTTAATAGATAAAAATTTTAACCAGTGAGACCTGGTAATAGTTATGATTTCGCTCGTACGACCTATCCCCTAGTTTATTTTCGTCTGACGAAAACGTTCTCTAGATTTGACAGAAACCCAAGTCTGTTCAACAGAAATTCTCTGTAGCAACTTTTTTCGAACAGCTGTTAATTTTTGTTCTACAAATATTCTCTAGCAATATTTTGGAGTAGAAAAGATAGACAAATTCTCAGTTCACTCAAAAATCGGAACGAAACTTTTCATATGGCTTTGATAGGAAAACGTTGACCGTAGAATGATGTTTGTCCATCATATATTTATAATGTACCGGTACATTCGAATTTCCCGGATAAAATGTTTTCAGTATACCCGTGGCTTTCAATATAAAATTAAACACTTTTTCTCATATGTGCAATTTCGTACATCCCAAATCTAGCCTTTTCTTTTGGGGAAAATCCACTTTCTGCGTAATTTGTTTTTTTTTTTTTTTTGTTTTTAAATTATCACTTTCAGAAAAGTTCAGATAGATACGTATTTGAAGTAAAAATAATATTCTTGTACACTGGAAGGTCAGAAGACGTTGCTATGTTATTTGTCAGAATTCCGTGTAAATGCCTATGATTAAATGCAAAGTTTACAGAGAGAAAAATACCATTATTTTGGGAATCTTCGTGTTTAGTTTTAGTTCCGCAAATAATTCTCAGAAAGACTACATTCAGCATTGAATCATTTTAGGCATCATTTTTTGATTTAGTATAGCTGATATCGAGTAATTGTCGTGGTCGTGTGTATGTTCGCCGCTTTATTATCCAACAGGTCACAGTAGTAATACAATGATAGGGAGCAATATTAGTCAAGCCTAATAATATGAACAACGGGGGCGGTCACAAGGCACATCTTATATAGGGTGCTCGTGAGCGGGGATGTATCACAATAAAAATATAATTGATTCAATAGAATATGTCAAATGTCATTGTATGAATTAGCTTCAATGATTTCCGATACATTAATCATCCTAGACAGGAATCATTTCTAGACATTGAAAAGTCGCAAGGCTGGTTGCGACAGTAATTTTTATTGTAGTTGTGTGGTGGAAAATTCAAGAATGCTTTATCTAGCAAAAATCTAACTTATGAATGTTGCAAAATTGATAATTTTCTAAGACATATTAGCTTGAGTGAAAAAAATTTAGCACGCTTAAGTTTTGAAAACTTAAATATTTATAACATAAATTTTGATAATCAAAATTTTAAGCTAAAATGGAACAATACGGCGATGAGCATTCCGTTTTCATACACGCGAACGGCAACGAATCGCTGATAGATGCCAAACCCCCACCTATATATTTGCTTTTCTATGCAGTACATTTGCTCTATGGTACTTTGAGTTTGATTAACTATTTCATGGTCCTTCATGGTATCAAGCACAGCCCACTTTGCAAAATGCCCTTCTACAAATTGTTCATCGTCGATGGGATTATTGTGAGTTTTTATTTGTGTGAGCGCTTTTCCACAAGTCAAGGGTTTTTATTTCACTTTTGTGGCAAAGCAATCATCCTGTACCAACATTTGTTTAATATTGTAAGTAAAAGTTGACTTGCAGAATATATCAGCATTCGCATATTCCATGTTCATGAGATTCGTCGAATATGGATTCGTCCCGTACTTTGTAGTGAGAACACCCCTGGGTAAATCGTTCTATCTAATTATAATATATCCAACTTCTGATTATCCAACATGCTGAAATACTGCAAGAGTCAATTTGATTGAAAATTAATCTTTACTCAGAAACTGATATAATTACACGTTCAGGTTACCATTTATCGCTGATCTACTTTTTCTCCTACTACTTCATGTATCTACCGATGTTCTCCATATGTACGATATCGTTCAACCGATTTTCAGCGGCACATTTACTGACAAACTACGATGATGTGCATTCAATTATTTTCTAGATGAATTATACAATTTTAGTTCTGGAAGAAGCATCTGTCCAAATTCATAGTCCTGATATTTTTGTCCCCATTGCCTTTCAACTGGCATCTCCTGTTTTCTCCGGCCGTATATGTAGCTAATACTTATGGAGGTTTTCTCCTTGGAGCAAATTCGCCGTTTCATTGGGTATCAAACATTGCTTTCAAACATGGGATGATCAAAATGAATTTTTGCTTTTTAAATTGCTCCATGCTATACAGAAAAATCGATGTAGCTTTGCAATGAAGTTAATCTTGCATATATTTGACTGAGAAAATTACTTAAAGGCGCGTTAAGACTTTGCTCATTCCTAGCGAAGATATCGAGAAATAGCGTTGTTCGAGGAAAGAGCAAAAACAGTAGGACTTCTCTGTCTATCTACTCAAATAGCACTATTTATGTTTATGCTAGAAGGAACAAAGTCTGAACGTGTCTTGAAAGAACGATGGCAGAACTGATTCATGATTTTTCAGATGTCTAACTCATTTAGCCTAGTCGTCGCTACTACACTAGTTATGTTTCTATGCAGCTTATTCACCTATTTGACATTTCGAAAATTACGAAAATTGTCCAAGAAATCGAATGTTGTTCGAAATGCAGAAAGGCGACTATTGAGGATTACCATGATTATGGTTTTCTCATTCTTCGGGCAGTTTTTCATTGCGGTATGGCTAGTTTTAAAGGATTTTGCATAGGAATGCACACAGGTTAATGTCTAGAGCTTTCATGATAAAGACGAATCCTCAAAATATGATAACTTACCTCGAATTTCGATACAAATTTCAACTATCAAGATTTTTTATTTTTAGCTGGTATTTTTCATCTGTTCAACATTTCCCGGATGTTTGTTTGTACTCCAAAACAAAATTGTAATGATTTTTGGCTATACCTTGAGGGCAGTTTCAATGGATCTTTCGATTCTGGCACCACCTTGGATCATGTACTTCGCGAGTCGAAGAGTCGGATACGCTGTTGATACTACAGTTCATCAGTCTTAAATTTGTTCTATGTCATTTTTACTCGTATTTTAGCAGTGCATTTCGAATAAATATTTCAACGCATACCATCACATGAAACACTTATTTTAAGTCGCTAATGTAGTGGCCTAAAATTAGATATTTTTATTCAGAAGATGAATGAATACAAAATCTCAATGGTCAGAAAGGAAAAGAGTGTGATTTTCATAACGTATAAGCTTCACCTCAAAATAAAACCAAGGTGTTCAGTTTCTCATGACACAAAAAATGAATAATTTCGTCTGCAATGTACTCGAATTTGATATAAAAGATGAGCATTTATTTTTTCAAATCATAAATATTGCACAAGCTTTAGAAGAATGTTCAATTACGCAAGCTTTATTGTTCCGGATACAATTATATTTCTACTTCTCTGTAACGTTATCTTGCAAAGTTGTACCTAACTTCTGATCTTGAGGTATATTCAAACAAATTTTTCAACAATCTTAAACTTCATAAAATGTTACCTATAAAGATTTTTCTCTAAACTGTCAATTTTCCCGATTCATTTGACCTTTAATCCGATAATTGTTGTGTATTGAAATGCTACTTAGAGATTTCACAGGGTTTGATGCGATGTCATTTCGAAAAGCTACGTCTACTTGATAATTTTCGCCTTTTAAGTATGGATGAATTTAGTTTCTAAATGTAGCTTGGTAGAGTTAGATTTTGTTCGTTTTTTTTTTTTTTTAATATTCCCTTTCTTTAATTGAAACAGATTAGGAGACGAGACAGGTGTTTTGATGTGATAATGCGAGGAATTATTATTTGCATTTCTTACGTAATATAGTCTAAATTTTATACTTAAATTTCATCGTTACATTTACGGTAGCACATTTCTGAGAATCACATGGTTTATTTTTTCACTTTAGCTTTTCCACTTCTTCTCGAGCAAATTCATAAATTCATTTTTTTCTCTTGAATTTATTTTCATTTTAAATGCTGATAAAGCTTCTATATATTCGAGTTTTTACACTACAAATTTTGGCAGCTGTCTACACTATCAAACATATTCCATAAGTTAGATATGATATATTTTAGAACATAAGAAAACAATGTCGATCTGGGTTCACAGCAACGAGAGCTATCTGGATTATCCAGCGTCTAAAGAAATGACGCTAACTTTTGGAATTCAATTAGCATATGGAATTCCTAGTATAGTTAAATATGTCATTCTAATGAGAAATATTGTGAAGGGAAGTTATAACCAATACCCATTTTATAAATTATTTCTACTGGACGCTGTTATAGTAAATTCATTCGAAATGCATTTTCCACAACACTTTATTTCAGAACATTATCGCTTTCACGTACAGTATGTGCCTGAGACTTCTGGGTACAGGACTATTTCCGCGGCTTTTGGTTTGGACACCTTTAGGTAGGATAAATCACGCTAATTCTTAAATTATTATAATTTTAGGCTATCATTTATCATTAATGTACTTTTGCTCATATCTATTTTCATACATGCCCATGTTAACTACAGTCGCGATAACGTTCAACAGGTTTTCTTCGGCGTACTTTGGGATTAATTATGATAAGGTTAGATTTTAAAAAGAATTTTTTGCAGAAAAAGTGTCTACCAGTGTTGTGATTTCAATTAAATACAGTTGCGAACATAAGCATGGGACCAGCATAATTTAGTTGTATATCAAGCCTATACTGATTTATGATAACTAGACCATATTCATCATACAAATTCACCGATAGGGCTATTGATTTTAACGAAATATCATGAAATGATAAGCATCGTCTTGAAATATTCTTTCAATAATTATGACCTGCATTTTCAGTTCTGGTGCGCTCACCTATGCAAAATCATAGCCTTCATTTTGCTAACCCCCCTATTATTTACCTGGCAATTATTATTCCTTCAAGCATATTGGTTGCCCTTAGAAGAAGGCGGCTTTACGATGGCGTATAAACCTGATCCACGTATTACAACGGTAAATATTGTACTGATTTTTGAAGTGAAACAATTTCTCATCATGTTTTTCCTTGAAATACTCGTAGAATTTCGAAGAACTACCATCATTCGAATAGAGAAATGTCATAAGAAAATTATAGCCCACATATCAGTAATATCTACGGATTTAGTAAATTTATGTCGTACTCTTCATTGCCTTTAAAAAAAGACTTGTCAGGGACGGAGCGTGTATTCGCGGAGGCCACAATATGAGATACATGGTGCAGAGACGCAGAGCACAGCAGTGGCTAATCTCGCAGGCACCCCTTCCTCTTCCTTTCACAAGTCTTTTTTTCTCAAAAATAATGAAGAGTCAATTAGAGTAGTTTAAAAATATCAGAGAGATAAAATGATGAAACCTATATCTTTTATGGGATGGGTTAGGATAGACAATAGAATTGCTGCCTTCTTCTGTGTTTGAAAATGAATAACACTGCATTTGTAAATATTGGAACGCTTTTTCTATACCCTCAATTCATCATTTTCAGTGTCGATTTAGATAATTGAAAAGAGACGTGTTTTAGATTCGTAACTCGCAAAACGTGATGATAGTCTCCATACTCTGCATGATCACAAGTGGACTACTCACCGCAGCCACGCTTTTTCGAACCAGACGAGTCTCCGCAGCTGGGGGAATTCGTTCAGCGGAAAGGCAATTGCTCGTAATCACATCCGTAATGATGCTATCGTTGACCGGGCAGTGTCTTGTCGCGGTGAGAATTTTTGCTAGCTTATGAATTTTGTTAAGTCTCAAGAAAATTCAAACTTCATAAATTATTATAGCATTTCACTAAACTTGCTCCAAGTTTCCTAACATTGAAATTTAGTTACTTTTTTATCGAAATTGGGCGAGTTTCATGGAGTCTCATATTTCAAATCGAATTTTGGAATTTCAATCTATCTGCGATAGTGAATGATAGTTTACAGAATAACTATACTCACATTAAATATTGATAGGTTTAAAAAAAAAAAGTGCATAGTTTAGGATAAAACCCCGAATTATGATAGTATCTCATAGTTGGCTGAAGCCTTTATCGATAATCCCAAATTTCAGCTCTCGTTCTACTTCTTCATGTTCATGCCGTGGTTCAGTGAGTCGATCGTCAGCGCTCTATTCACGATCCAACCTTTCACCGTCGATTTGACGTATCTATCCCCTCCTTGGATAATACACTTTATGAATCCGAATTTCGCGAAGAGCAAATCTGATAACGTACAACATACGATATCTATTTTTGCAATGCGCACTAGAGCTATTGCTTGATTTACCCCAATAATATTGGGTCATCAATATTTTGTTTTATATTATTCTATTTAAAAATGATGAAAATTGTACAGAAATATCGTCAACATAGCACTTTGAAAGGCAATCTCGAAAGGGCGCAACGTCACAACATGACGAAATAGCGTATAAAAGCGAGAGAACATTCTTTACTCTCTCCTATCCCTGCATACGATTTCGTCTCGTTGCGACAATTCCAAAACGCCTAATTTTTATGTTTTTTTTTTTCTAAAAGTTGACCATCTTTCGGTGAATAGGTAATCCTGTATTTATTCAAGCAAAATTTCGACGACTTCATTTTTATCCTAAATTTTTGGTGGCTGAAAATGCAGCTCTAATAAGATTTTTGCTGAATATCTAAAATGAGTAATCTATCGAGAAATAATGAGGTTGGGATATTTAGCAAAATTTTATCTCTATTTATTGACTTGGTTAGGTTTATGATAGTCAAAATAAGTAAAATTTCACGATTTTTCAAGTAATACTAAATAAGGAATAAGTGATATACACATCTCGTCAATATTCTGTGATTTTTCATTTAATTTTTTTTGCAAACTTTAAAAAATTCGAAAAATTGAAGTTTACCTTTTCCTTTTGAGATAAAAGGCAGAATTCATTTTTCAATCTCCATCAATACAAATATTTATTCAATTTTCAGGTGTCTGCTTGATAATAAAATTTGATTCAAATAAAATATTCTTAAAAATAAATATCACAGAAAAATGGCATCTCAGAATGAGCAAGTCGTTCTCTGCGCCTTAATAAATTATGCATATTTACAGATAAATACAACAGTTTTGGGTAGGAAGATAGATTTTGATTGATTTATTTATTTTCCTTTTCCCTTTCCCTTAACGAGTTGATCCAGAGGAACGTTGCCGCCGTCAGCACATCTGAAGTCAGATGACGTCAACATTACAATATTCCAGAATAATGTTACCTTGAGCACACGCAGGTTGGTCTTCCACTTCGCTTCTTACAGTAACCTGTACCGCAGTTCTGAAAAAAATTAAAAAATTTAGATGAAATTAAGAACTTGAATATTTTTCAGATTAATATTTAAAACGAAGATACTAACATTATAAAATGAAGACGTTTGAATTATGTGAAATTCTGAAGCATAATCGCGATGTTTTTTTCAGATTTTTATGATATGAACAACGAGTTCTGACCAATCAGCTCTGATATTCATTCCTGGAATATCGACAATTTTGAAAATAATTGAAGCATTCCGTTATATGGCTTTCAGGAACTTGGTATCGACCTCTTGTATTCCACACTTCACACCCACTTTTTCTTTTCCCTACTATTTCCTCAAAATGTGGGTGTGGATTAAAAAGGCTCGGTATTTAATCCTATGTTCACTTTTTAAATAGAGAAATTTCTGAAATCGACCTGAGCCGAGCACGAAGTGATGCAGAGTCCTCTGGCGACCTTGTCCAGGATTGGCACATCCATTCGGGCACACGTACTGAAGTCAATGTCGGCAGACACGAATTGAAGGGCGACAACAGCAAAGAGGATGACCAGGAGAGCACGCATAGCGAGTGAAGTTGAAGGGTGTCTGAAATTAGAATAAACCCGCTATTGTAGTCCCGACAGTACAGCCACACTCCCCTGTTGGCCCTTTTATATCAACCGAAAGCTGCTTTTCCTCGATTGTTTGACTGCTAGCAACCGTGAATTCAGGGTGCACGTATCTTCAAAAAATATTTTTGGAAACCACCCCCAAAAATTAGACCAGACATTTTTGCAGTGTTCATTTTTCAATAGTAAAGAAAAACGGCGGAAATCCCCTCTGCGGGGGTAATCGAATGGGAAAAACACGCGTGATTCATAGAACAATATGAATAGCCGCAAGGCGGTTTATTAGATGATCAATGAATAAGTATGGTGTCGCAACCAGCCTTGCAATTTTTCAATTTTCTAGAAACGATTCATGTATATGATGATTAATTTCTCATTGAATGATTTGATATCGTTTTGCAAAAACATTCAATATGCTCTATTATATTAATTTAAATTTATGATACACTCCCGCTTACAAGCACCTCTATATAAGGTGTTCTCTTTGTCCGCCCCCGTTGTTCATAATGATTAGTCTTGATTATTATTGTTCCTTATTCTCGTAACTGCTACTTTGACCTGTCGGATAATAAAGTTGAAGAACATACACGACCACAACATGTGGTAAAAAATGAACAGAGTTTGAATTTGTACGAAGGGTTACAAAAAAAATAATAGCTTTGAACTTTTTGATACATACATTATGAAAAATAAATAAATTTGAGTGTAATTAGATAAAATCACAGAAATAGATACTTTTTGTGATTTTTTAGGAAAAATGTTCAATAACTAAATGAAATGCTTGCATTTATTTCGCTTTCTGAATTTTCAAAATTACATCAAATCGGAATAGTAATGAAGAAAATCATGCGATATTTTTGATCATTTGGTCCACAAAGCTTGGATATTTATCCAGACATTACTTTTTATTGAACTATTTCATGTTTTCTAATATCTCTCCAGTTAGGGTATGAATTGTATGCGATAATCTCACTACAATAATTGCATATCTGTCCTTATTGTGAGATTTCCATACAGTGACCGAAGTGAGGTTACCAGAGTATCTTCCCGCTCCTCAACGCTTTACCTTTGCTAGCTTTCTTTGATTTCGTTGTTTTTCTTATACCGGTAATTCTTGTTATCGTTGGTTGAGAAGAAAGTCGATATTCATTCCATAAATTAGAAATCGAATTTGTAGCGAAATTGTGAGTCGCGTAGAAGAGAAACGAGAGATGAATAGCGTAATTTTTGATTATCGACATTCTCTCCTAATCAATAATATCTTCTTTTTAGTAAAATAGGCTAGAATACGATCTTAGTGCTTTTAAAATTTATTGATGAAACCTCGAATATTTACAAACATGTCAACCAATAAAATATTCTTATACACGTTTTCAGGGTATTTTATGCTATACAAAGCCCGTATTAAAAATCTCTGAAGCTGAAAATTGCAATGGTTGTCTAAAAGAGACTCTTACTACAGGCTTATGCTATACTGCAATTGTTTTATAAGTCTACTACCTATTTTATTTCATTTTGGTGTAAGCGACCCTTGTATGTTCGAGGTAGCCGCTTTTCGGGTGGGTCGCCGTGCGCATTTCCAGAATCTGCTCCATATAGCGATCGTCGTGGCGAATAAAGGTGCGACGGAGCTTAAACAAATTCCTTCAAGGTAAGTTTCACGATCTTCTATGGATTAACGCTAATTCATGTTAATCGATTAGAATGAGAGTGTTCAATCGAATAAAAACATCTCAAATGTTTTACAAATTATGATAAGCCAGCACATTTTCATGGTAGCCGATTTCTTTTGTGCATCGTTTTCAAAGAACAAATCTTACATCCTCCACCGGAAGATCTCTAGAGAAAGATATGCGTCCGATGTCCTTGAGCACGAGCACTAGTTTGTTCGAGGAGACTCTGCCGACTTCATAGGTCGTGAAGCCTGAAAAATCAATAAGATCGATACTTTTGTCAAGTCTAAAATAATAATAAAAAATCATAACTTGATTTTTATCATGTCGCTAAAATTTCAAGTCATTTTTAATGCTGAGATGACGGGACGACAAGACTATAGTTAGAGATAGGTGGGGATGTGAAAGTAAGGAGTATTTGTACGGGTAAAGATAGGTCTCGTCATTTTGTCATTCTAAGTTGGTAAGTTTAAAAATAGTGAAAGACGATTACCGTTATTCCCCGCAGTGATCAAAGTGGCATTTCCAGTCAGATCAGCCGTCAGGAAACCCCACTCATCGTGGAAGTGATCTTTCGTGGAGTGGGACCAGGCTCGGGCCCTAAAGACGATAAAAATGGGTTCATTAATTAAAAATCGGTTATTTGAAAACCTCAACCCCTCAAGCCGTGTGAAATAGGATGAGGGATGGTAGGGAAAACGATTCCTTTCTCACCCTATCTCGCACGGTTTGGTGTTTTCAAATTACCAGCTAAATGTTGATTGTTATAAATTGTGTCACTCTAGCTTTGCATTTACAATATCATTGATTGATGCAATTAAAACTTTTCCCTCCAGAAAGTTGCAGATCCCTAATGCCATATAATGCGATAATGCGATTAGATTGGATCAGATGGGATAATTGCGCGTTCCGTGACAAAGCTGATTAGCTTTATCGCCTGGTAGAGTGGATATTGATTGGCAAAAATCATTGAACAATAGACTTTTAAGAATTTGCGATATTTTTATGCATAGGCAGATGAGGCTTAGAAACTACATGAATGAGTAATACTTTAAAAATCGCTTTAACTTTCAATGAAAAATGAATCAAGAGATGTTTGTACAATTTATAGGCTCCGTCTACTAGAAGCGATTTGGTTGTATTTTGATGAGGAATTTCATGAAACCTATCATTTGAAAAGAAGGTGGTATATTATTTGGACTTTAGTTATTCCGACTTATCATTCTAGATTTTATCTCATTTTACGTAAAATTCCATGAAACATATCTCCCCGCAAAATATATTTCTCCAATTACAATTGCATTTATATAAAAAGAAAAAATATATCATCGTTTCTTCCATTTGGGAAACCTGTTTGAACGTGGGGCTGCGAATGCATCTGCGTGAATGGAAGTGAGATGAGAGGCAAAAGGGGAAAGGGGAAAGGAACGAAGAAGAAGAAGAAGAAGACAGAAAAAGCTAAGGGAGAAGCTGAAGATCTGAACCCAAACAAGGGTAAATGCGGTTATCGATTGAAGAATTAGCTTGGGGAAAAGTAACTGGATGATCAATCTGAAGACTTTTTCCAATACGTTTCAAGAGGATGCATATTTCAAAATAGCAAAAAGAATAGACCATAGTTCTTGATATGCTAGTGATAAATAATTTATCCAAAAGTTTCACGCAAAGCTTTTCCATCTGAAAATTTTCGAAGTTTCATAAAGCATGTTCAACTAGATTCAAGGCTATGTTTTTTTTTTTTAAATAAGAAACATTTGAAACCTACGAGAAATTGAGGAACTGGACGTTAGCTGATTTGGCCATGGGTGCCTCTTGGATGACGAGCTCCTCGCCGAAAGTCATCGTCGGCACGGTCGGCCAGAAGACCTTTCCGGAGAACTCCGAACGCCACTTCCCCACGATCCATTCCAGCTGACGGTTGTAGTCTCTCAGCTCCTGGATATGTGAATATTTATGCTCAAAATGGGGCTTACTGTAGTTTTCCGTCCTCTTTTTTGGCAAATAGCAACGGAGAAAAAGAGGATGAAACTACAAGGGGTCCAACCAAAATGGCCAAAAATAACTATATTTTCGATAATTGAGTAATCTCAAAACTTCGCAACTCGAAGAGAGTATGCAGAAGTGAGAGGACGCTTCTCTACCGTCTCCTCACCCTACCTATTAGTTCGTTAAATTGCGAGATTTTCGAATACCCATATTTTATGTTCCAAATAGAGACAGCTAAAATTTACAAAAGCTTCTGATTTTTCAACAATACAAATTCAATCATTCCTTCTCTGAAGATTTATCATCGAAGATGCGTCATAATGGGACGAATAATTTTTGAGATGTTTCAAATTTATTCGTATCCCAGAAAACTTCGATAAAAATAATATCGATCTACATTTCGTCGTCTCAAAAATAAATGACTGAAAAACTTATTTTCCTGATTATTTAATACCTGATGACTCGGAGCAAACTGAATAGCTATTGAAGCTAGGAACAGATAAAGCCACATCTTCGCTGTTAGAGAAATGCAAAGATAGAGATGTGAGGCGCGCAGAATTAGAGACGCAGAAAATAAATGGAACCGAAAAAAGATATGGAAAAAGTACAAAAGGGGAAAAAGTTAGATAGAGATAAAGCTGGAAATAGCATGAAGAAGGAAGAGAGCGGAAAAGAACACAGAGAGAAAGAGAGAGAGAGACCTATAAGAATGAGAAATACGATGCAGCTAATGTGAGAAACCAGTCTGTATCTTTCTTTCTACCCTTTCTTATTCTTTCTCCCCGTTCTAGCTTCCTTTACGCTCCTCTTTTTTACGATCTCTATTCTTTCTCTTCTTTTTTAGAGAGATAAGACAAAGTAAAGATGGCAAAAAGAGTCAGAAGAATCATTAACAAGAGAGAAACACTTGTAATTAGAAGATACCACAAAACATCGTACACAACATGCTTGATCACTTGATAATTAGGTTTGCATATTATGTGGAACCGTACTCGATACAAAGGAATTGAGGTATTGGTTCTTTGATTATTCGAGAAGACAAATATATTTTCAAGGCAACATCATAAATTAATTTCAAATTATGCTCACGAAATTTTTAAACTCGTTCAAAAATGCCGAATTGGTTGAAATTTCATGTGATTATTCATTTTGCTCATACGAATGCGAGTTACTGGAAAAGCACGTGGAAATATTTCCAACGTTTGCAAAGTGAATCCTAAAATATATTAACATTTTTTCAATAATCCTCTCATGTCACACAAATATTGATGTTTTTTTTCAACTCAATCAATTGTTTAATTTCACCAAAATAACATTGGCTATCTCTCAGACTACAATGTGCACATATATTTGATCATTTTAGCATCTTTTCGAACAAAATGTTTGTCTGGCCTTTTCTTATCTTTTCTTTTAATATTACCAAGGACCACTCGATATCTTATTCAGATAAAATCGTCGTATAGTCATATGTTGGACACGTGAACCTATATGTATTTTCATAACTTGCGAATATTCTCCATTGTTAAATCTTAATGAGAAAAATCTTTTTCTTTGTTATTCAGGCTCAAATTTTACAGAGCTTCATTTTTGTATACTTTCGAAAACGAAAACTGCTTGTCTTATCTATTTTCCCAAGTTATTATCATTAGACCACTGATATCTTGCAAAATAGTGACATTAGATCATGGGAAATGGTTTATCGAAAACTTGGAAAACCATTATTTACTCTCTCTCCCTGATCGTTGCTATTTTGTTTACAATGTCTGTCGTCTAGATATCATTACTCGTCGATTATCATTCAAGGGCTACTTTTTTATAGTTCTATTTTCGCGCTAATTCCGACCTGTTATCAGATCGATTTTTGTGATTATTTTTTCTCATGAAATTTCAGAACTTTTCGCTTAGAAATGTTCCTCTTTTGATCTTTTTCTAGCCTTCGAATTTGTTACTTTTGAGCTATGTGTTCCAATTCAGGTCTAAAATGAACGATTCAACAAATACGATACTTTTCAATGTCAATGGACGAGATATCGAGGTCAAGAATCCTGATCCGGAAACGAGTTTGGCTGAATATCTGAGGATTAAATGTCATTTTATTCTTAGTTTTCGACATCGATTTATATTCTAACGGGACATTTGAGAAATAATGCAGTTTTATTTCAAGTTTTTGAAATAGTCTCATAATTTAATGTAATAATAATATCTTAGGATTAAATCTTATTGTTATCTTTAAATTTTAGTGGGTTTAACCGGAACGAAAATCGGCTGCGAAGAAGGCGCATGTGGGTCTTGCACTGTCGTCATTGGAAAATGGAATGAGGACAAGAAAAAGGCACAGTAAGTTTTTCCCCTTTTCATTTCGAAAATTTGATGTGTATGCATCAAGTTATTTCAAATACACTATTCATAATTTCACTTTTAGTGATTTAAGAACCTTGAATTGCAAAAATTAAATAATTTCTAAATAAACTATTTATATACGCTTCAAGCATTTTCATATCTCACTTGCGATGACATTAACTGACAGATGCTTCCTCAATATGTGGAGAGATTTTATAAACTTCATAAAAATCGTTAAAATAATTGTTTTTAGTTACTCCGCAGTCAACGCGTGTCTCTGTCCTCTGTTCCTAGCTGACAATTGTCTAGTTCTCACTGTCGAGGGCATTGGCAATCCGCAGAAAATGCACCCAATTCAAGAACGACTAGCAAAGGGGCATGGAACACAATGTGATTATTAAATAACTAATTGGTCTAATTAAGTCCCAACTTAATTGCTCAATTAAGGTGGGTTTTGCTCGCCAGGTTTCATCATGTCAGCTTATGCTTTGTTCCGAAATAACCCGAACCCAACGAAGCTCGATGTTGACATGGCGATTAAAGGTTTGACTATACCGTAATTAATTCACTGAAAATTTGATGTTTATACTTTTAGCCGTTTATTTGTGGAACATTTGATTTTTAGAAGATGAATATCTTAATTCCAGGAAACTACTGCCGCTGTACCGGCTACCGTCCCATCATTGAAGCGTTTTACTCTTTCACGAATGGTGGTTGCTGTCAGGGAAAGGTAAACTTTGACCTTTTCTTAAAAATAAGCTGAACCTCAGAACGGTAACAAATGCCCTTGTAAAACAGCTCTTGGTGGTACGAATGGTTTTCAAAATAACACTACGAATGGTGCCGAAAAGTCTCATCCAGATGGTAAGTTGGTATCGTTGAACGATTTACCAAACATCGACCCAACTCAGGAGTTCATCTTCCCACCGTCACTTTTGGTAAGAGTTTTGTCCTTTTTAGAAAATCGATATTTTAAGCTTCGCCCACCAGCAAAATCTCTCCATCTGATTGGCGATCGGGTTGAGTTATTCTCACCTGTCAAGGAAGATCAATTGTGGACTTTACCGATTTCGGAAAATACAAGAGTCATTTCGTCGGGAATGATTACGAGACTGGGTACGTTAATTTAAATCTTTTGCTCGAGGAAGTTCTCGTTAAGCCAAATTTTATTTTACTATCTCTGATCAGAAATTTTTTTTTAAACTTATGCTTTCTTTAATAACATGAAGTTTCATCTTATTGAATGCAAGTAGACATGATTTTTCTTGTCAGGATTAGATATTATTACAAGGAATTCGAGATGATAATCTCTGAAACTTACCAACATTTGTTCCAAAGAAACTATTTCAAGGCGGGGAATTTCAGTTGCTGTTACCAAGCCAAAAATGAAGGAGACTTGGCACTCTATCCACCGTATTCCCGAGTATTCTTCCTTCAGTCTCACTGATGACGCCATCATCGTCGGATCTTCATTATCGATCGCTAAAATGATGCAGTTGGTTGGAGAATTTTGCGAGGATCCTTTGAGAAATCCAATTTTGAATCTCTATTCTAATTATTCATCTCTACAGGTGTCGAATTTAGCGGTAATTTTCGAACATTTCGACGTCCCCCTTGAAGATATTCGATGTTTAGACATGGGCCGGGGCAATATGCAGCAGCAGGAAGCTGAACGAAACTCAGACTCTGTTTTTAGCTTTGAACCTGGAGGTAAGGAACTTCTTTCCTATTGAGATGATCTCAATGTTTTTAGGTGGAAGTCTACGCTCAAAACGGTGAAATTTTCATGTTGAAAATGGACGATTTTATCGTGTCCTACTTCAATTTGAAGTCGAAAATGTACATTAAATCAGTCAAGATTCCAAGGAAATTGGTTTGTCACCATTTTTCTCTAAAAATTATTTTCGAGTTTGCAGATTTTGAAACATGTAAAATAAAAATAAAAGCTTTATTTCATGCTGAGATATTATATTTCCATTTTTTTCTAGAGTTTTCAGGCCGGTAAAATGTTCACCCTGAAACACGGTGCACGAATTGGAGGTGATGAGCCTATCGCAAATTTTGCCGCGATCTTAAAGGAGTCTGAAAAAATCGACGAGGCTCGAGTTACCTTTGGATTACATGAACGTCCATTTCTGGCGAAGAATATATCCGAGTTTTTGGTTGGGAAGTGAGATTCTGACTTTCACTTGAAAATTTTAAAGTACATGTGTTTCTAAATAACGAACATTTCCTACATGTATCAGCTTCACAATCTAGTTTGGTCACTATCCTCAACGGTCAAATTGAGATATATATATATATTATTTTTTTTTAATTTCAGGAGCCTCTCTCCAAAATTGGAAAGCGACCTCATCAGACTACTCGATCAAGATCTTCAACCTTATTCGGAAATTCCGGACTTTGACTACAAGAAGAGGATCTGCATCGCAGCATTAACAAAAATGATCAACAATGAGAAACAGGAGTTTTGGCGATTCGATTTCAGCTCATCGCAGATTTATAAGGTTTGAAAATGTCTATGTTTCAAACAAAAAATCTCTAGGATACAACGAATCCGAACGACAGTTGTGGACGCCCTTTGGCAACGCAATTCGCAGATAGAAGTGTTACTGGAGACGCGGTTTATGTCGGGGATATTCAGATGAAGGGTAGGCGTAATTTTAACTCTCATGAAGCAACACACTGAAGAAGGACGCATCAAATTTTCAAGATGTTATGAACACGCAAACGGCCGTATCGATTATTTTAAGATAGAAATTCGCGAATATGGAATCATATGACTCATACGTGAGTAATTTCAGACGCCCTCCATCTCGCCTTCGTCCTTTCAACCGTCGCTCACGCCAACATCAAGAGCATCGATATTTCTGAGGCTAAGAAAGTTCCGGGATTTGTTGACTTTGTCGACGTCCATGTAATCTTTCTATGAGAAGAATATTTATTTGCACAAAAAATCTAGGACGTTCCCGCTTTGAACCAGCCCGGACTACTTGATTTCAACATGACAGATGATAGTCCTTTAAAATTTTCTAAAGTTTAACAAAACACATTCATATCGTCTTCTTCTCGAAAATCATAAAGTCTTTCGTTTTTCTGGATTTCTTAAACCTTTACTTGCATTGCAAAAAATTGAATTCGAAAAATTGCATATTTTTAAAATTTTCTTGATTTTATTCTCTACTTGCTTCAGATAACACTCCGATCTTCGCCGCTGGCAAAGTCGAGTGCATCGGTCAAATCGTCGGTGCAGTGGTTTGCGAGGACGACAAAACCGCGAGAAGAACTGCGAAACTCGTCAAAATCGAATACGAACTACTCGATGCAATTCTAACCATGGAGGCCAGTTTTGTTTTTCTTGAAACAACCTCCCACTTTAATTTTTAGAAAGCCATCGAGGCGAAATCCTACTTATCCGATCCATTTGAACTGGGAACTCCTGTGGAGCAAACTAAGAAAGCTCTGCAAGAATCGGACATGGTATTTGAAGGTGAGTTTTTCTTGAAAATAAACGAAAAACCAAACCTGCTGCAAAAATGCAGGCGAAATTCGCGGTGGTCCACAAGAGCATCTCTACATGGAGCCGCATTGCACAGTGGCTGTGCCGGGGGAAAGCAATGAATGGTCTGAGATTTTTCGTTGATTTTTTTAAACTTGAAAATCAGGATCATTCACTGTTCCACGCAAAGTTCTGGAGCTGTGCAACATCAAATCGCAGCCGTACTGGGAATACCTGCAAATAAAGTCGTTATGAAGGTGAAAAGACGGAAAGATCGATAGAAAGTGAAAACAAGTCGATATTTTAGGTGAAACGCTTGGGTGGAGGGTTTGGCGGCAAAGCGTTTCAAGCGGGATACATCGCTATTGCGACTACAGTCGCGGCACACAAATTAAAACGACCCGTTTCGACTGTGCTGAGCAGAAAAGACGACATGGTCATCACGGGCAAACGACATCCGTTCATTTCGAAATATCGGTTAGTTTACATGGACAAAGATAAGTTTCAGGGTTGTGCATATGAAAATGAAGAAAATTTTGGACCAATAGTGTGAGTTCTAGTCATCGATAATATTGAAAAAATAAATACTTTTATCAGGAAAAGTCAGTCTCAAATTGACTCATGAATTTTAGAGTAGGCCTCGACAAAGAAAAGAACATCCAAGCCGTCGACTTCGAGACGTATTTCAATGCCGGTTGGGCACATGATGTTTCGAAAGAAGTAGCACTTTTCGAGTGGAAGCCTTTCTCAAGTCCAAAATTAGGTGAACATGGTCTACGTCTCTCGCAGTGATCAGTCCTTCAAGTTCCCACATATGCGAACCTGGGGAGTCCCGCTGAAGACGAATACCGTCAGCAACACTGCGTTTAGGTAAGTCAGAGTTTCCTGCAAAATTTCGATCTTTCACATTCAGAGGCTTCGGCCAGCCCCAGGCTCATTTAGTCATTGAGAATATGATGCTAAGGGTTGCTCATGAATTAGGGAAAGAGTTTGAGGAGGTGACTTCTTTTATCTTTTCTTAAATACTGAGATGTTCAGTTATGTTCCTCATATTTTGCCAAGTGCGGCGATATCAACATTTCTGGACACACCATCAGAAACGACATGCTCCAATCGTGTTGGAGCGAGTGCAAGAAGTTGAGCGACTTCGATAAGAGGAAGATGGATGTTGACGAGTTCAATCGGTAATTTGTCCCAAGCACGAAATGCAGTTATCATTTGATTAACTCATTATTTTAACAAGAGATATTTTGAAACACATTTAAACATTTTCCTTAAATTTCGTCATTTAGATCCTCCAAGTCCCACAAGCGAGGCATCGCGATGACGTCCTGCCGCTTTGGAATGACCCATTTCGGGGCTCTGGAACAAGTGGGCACAATTTCATAATGAAAAACGAATACGTTCTCACTTAGGGAGTCGCATTGGTCCAGATTTACCTGGACGGTAGCGTAGCGCTTTCGATCGGTGGCGCTGAGATGGGTCAGGGCTTGAACCAGAAGTGCATCCAGATTGCCAGTCGAGCTCTGGGGGTAAACATAATATTTTGACAAAATTATGCTGGCTGAAGAAAACGTCGGAATTCTTGAAAGTCTAGATTTCCGCTGATCGGATCACGATTCTGGACAGTAGCACTGATCGTACAGCCAACGCGCCTGAGACCGGTGGAAGTATCGGAGCGGACCTGCATGGACTCGCTGTCAAGGTGGACCAAATTTCAAGGGGCTTTGGAAGAGCTATCGAATTCAGAACGCCTGCGAAGAAATCCTGTCTCGATTCGCACCGCTCGTGAAGAAGTACGGAAGTTGGGACAAGGCCGCTGGGCAAGCTTTTCTGACAGAACGCGTCAGTCTCAGGGCGGTCGGATATGGAACGTGAGATTTCTTTTCACTTGTAGAGAAATTCCTCGCACAGACTTTGATTGCTAGGTTCCAAGTTTGATCGAGGTGAGAATGAAATTGTTATACTTGTCGAAAACGTTGATTTTCTCCTGTACGCATAGTTTTTAATCACAACCAGAAGAGTATAGCTGACAATGCTAGACAGTAATATCTTGTCTTTCAGAATCGATCGAGAGAAGTATAACGTGGGCATGGAGGAGACTTATTACACTACGGGAGCAGCATGTGCTGAGGTTGAAATTGACGCCGCTACTGGGGAACATAAGGTATCCGTTGATAGAATTTCGAGTGAAACCATTTGCTTCGGGTTCTTCGAGTCGACGTCGTCATGGACCTCGGAGACAGTCTGAATCCAGCTATTGACATCGGTCAGATCGAGGGCGCGTTCACACAGGTATTACTGAGTCCGAAATCTGGGAAATCGAAAATGAGGGGAGAAAGAAGCGCGATTTTAGACTAGTCTCTCCCTTTCGCGTACTATTTCTCGCTTTTCTAACCAGTAAAAATAGCTGCACCTCCCAGATTTTGACATCAGCAATATTCCTAGGGTTTGTACCAGAAAATCATGAGCACTTAGGGCTACGGCTATCTGACGTCCGAGGAAATGCTCTTCAACGACGATGGATCGCTTCAGACGAACTCCGCTTACGGCTACAAGATACCGACCGTCCCAATGACGCCAGCTAAATTCAACGTCAAGCTACTGGAGAAGGGCATGAACTTCCCGCAGCAAGTCTATGGATCGAAGGTATTGAAATTGCATTCGTATCTCAGGGTCTTGCAAAGTAACGTTCTGCAATTAAAGTATAGCGCTTTGATAGATAAGTTTCAAAAATTAAAAACTCCAGAAGGTTCCTTTTAAAAATGATTGGCTCACGTCAACCTCCTCTTCGCACATAAAAAATAAGCGATTAAAAAGTATTTGAAATATTTTAGGGTGTCGGCGAGCCTCCTCTACTACTAGGCTTTTCTGTATATGCCGCTCTCCATAAAGCGATCATGTCTCGACGAAAGGCCTTGAACCACACCGAATGGATCGAAATGAGTGCTCCACTTACTGCAAAGAAAATTGTTCAATTCTGCAATCCATAATCGTGAACTTGTGTAATAAAAGAAACCATAAAATTTATCTGGAAAAAAATTTTGAAAAAAACCAAACAAATTTCACACCCGCAAATGCAACAGGGAACTCGAGTTGTGTGGAGATGGCGAAAGATTTGCGAGATCGGCGGATCACAAGTTTTGAGAGATATGAAAACTAGACCAAAATTTACAGGCAAATAATACAAGTCAAACTTCAAAATAAAACCTTCGAAAAAATAGAAAAGGTAAGTTAAGGCTACATCGAGATTCTAAAATGTGTTAGAAAAATTCGGAGAGAAGTTAAAGCTTGTCCAAGTACTCATCCAATATGGGCAATAATTCGGTCATGCCTTTCCTTGCCCTGATCTCCAGGACGACTTTATTCGCCCTCGAGTCGGCCTCGAAAGGATCGCCAGGCAGGAGTTGCCAGTGATCGAAGACGCACTGAGGGAAGGCTTGGCCTGCTGTGTTTGAGCGAAGTTCCGAGGTGAAGCCTGCAAATCATATCATTGCTTGAATATCGAAAAAAAAAAAGTTTAATTCTCTACCAAATGATTCGTTAACCGGCAGATACGCTTTGATGAGACACATCGGCGTTCCAGTGACCATCGATTCCTCTTGGATTACACCTCTTCGTTTGTTCAGGACTCCGTAGACGCCTAAATCAGAGCAATAAACTGTCTTAAAATTCATAATCAGCGTTATATCAGTATCACAAAATTAAATCCAGAGGCACCTTCTTTTAGAAATTAACCCGACTTACCTCCGACCACCGAGTGAGGACATTGAATTTCGACGAGGTAGACCGGCTCCAACAGAGCTGGGTTTGCCGTGAGGACTGATGCCATGAAGACGCGTCTTGCTGCCGAAGTGATTTGAGTCGGGCCACGATGAACTGGGTCTGAATGCAGAGTCGCGTCTTGAAGATCGAATCGGATGCCGCGCCTCAAAATAACTACTTTCTCAAAGAGACTTGGAAAGAATGTCTCAAATTTTAGGATGAATATTTTATGAAAATCCGATGCAATACACTCGACACTGGAAAACTCGTCTAATAAAATTTATGCACTTATTAAATATAGCATGTTTCAGAACTTTGCAACGACCATATGAAGATAAAACTATTTAATAATTTGAGTCTTGGTGAATAATTAAAATTTATAAATTTAAACAGCAAAAAATCCTTACATGCTCTCTCCACACAGTACTCCTTCTTTGCATGCTGTTTGGAACCCGATTGCAACTGTATCCTTCACTTCCGTCAGATACTGCACTCCTCTCGTTACGTCGAAGAGGAGATTCGGTCCGTTCTGATGAGGGCCGAAGGACCAGATTCTTCCACCGTCAGACTTGTCGATGAGGTACTTGTCCACCAATATTCGGGCTCGGGTCTAAAATTTGCACTTTGAAAAGCATATTAATAGATTTGTGTGTCACAATCTTGAAGTTTTCAAATATGTTTCGAAAGAAATCATACTATCGTTGAATGTCGAAACAATGATAGTTGTGCATTTTTTCGCAAAATTTAAAAATCAAATGTACTTTTCTACATACTTTCGGATCATCAGTCGATTTTATTCGACCATCGTCAATTTCCTCTGATAGTCCTTCAGGTAGGGGTTCTGCTGTGGCGTACAAACGATTCAGCTTGTTGTTGGACTTGGCTAGACAAATCTGAAGAATGACAAATATATATTTTTTTAAATGATTAAGTTTTATAAATTTAGTCTATTGAGAGTATTCTTGCCAAGATAATTGATTTAATCTCACATACTCGCTTTTTCTGCAACATATTAAAAAGTGAATTTCTCACCTGATTCGATCTCTTCGTGACAGTCTCTCGATATGATACGACAGGTTCCGATGTAACGATCTCGATCCCGGCATGATCTTGTTCGAGATCCTTCAGGCAGACGTCCAAATGCAGCTCTCCGGCACCAGCAACGATGTGTTCTTTGGATGTTTCGTAGTAACATCGCACCATCGGATCAGACTTTTCCAAACGTCGAAGGCCTTCGACCTGAAATTAGCAAACATCGAGTGTTTTTTAAACATATTTTAGGCTAATGGATAGGTTTTCTGCAGCAAATGCGTTGAGATCTAATGATGATGATGATATGTAAAATCATGAAACGCATTTTATTTTCATCAAGTTCAAGCTATCATGCTCTTGCAAAAACTTCAAAATCAATGTTCAGGTTTATTGGCATTTTCCCTATCCGGTGTTCGCATTGCGTAATAATGCTATTTTAATTCATGTGCAACACTTCGAAACATTTATATTCATCCTCGAAGCCTCACCAATTTCGGAAGATCCGCTGAGTTTTTCGGCTTGACTGCTACTCTGACAACCGGGGAAACGGAAAATTTCATGACCCTCATGTTGTACGCATCTTTGAAGGTGGTGATCGTGCCACCTTTGACGAGGTACTGATCGACTCCAACGATTCCACACACGTTCCCTGCTGGAATGTCAGCGACTGACTCGACTGTTCGACCCATCATTACGACTACCTTAAAATAAATAAAAGTTTGGGTCTTCCATATTAGAAATTTCCTTCTCAGGAGAAATCGGATGAAAATCATATGCTTCAGTTAAATTCTAAAGCACTACAAGTCAAATCTCGAAGGTTTGTTTCACGAAATTTAAGCTAAAGATTTCTATTAATGGACCATTTGTAGGAATAGAAGGGCTATTTGGGAACCGCGAGACCATGAGACACGAGACATAGGAGAAATAGTATAGGGCTAGGGCAGGCTATGAGATGATAGGCCTTTTTCCGCACTATTTTCCAATGTCCCGTTCTCGTGGGCTTGTTGTTTCCGAGTTGTCAATAGAAGTCTTGGATGTTCTATAAAAATACTCTAACTCTAACCCGTTGAATCGGCTTCTCGTACAGATCGTCCTTCTTCCCATGTTCAAAATACGCTCCTTGTATCCGAACTCTCTGGCCGGTGGCGATCGTTCCCGAGAATACCCTGCCGAACGCGTAGAAGCGCCCTTTGTCCTGAAGAAAACGCTTTCGAAAGTAATTTCACAATTCGTTAAACTGGAAGAAAGACGAAACACGCGGAATGTTTCTGAATAAACCTTACTTCTATACGTTTCCAGTTGAAACATTGCAAGGTATTTCTGAGTTCCCACAACGATTCTTATATTATAATTGTTACTAACTCAGCTACATCATTTCTCAAGAAACCTACATTCTTAAAAAGATGACTAATTTCAATTTTTCCTACCTGTGCTGGCACCATCTTCGAGACGTACATCATCAGCGGTCCGTCTGGATTGCACTCCTTCATTGCCACCGCGGCCTCATCGTCGAGTGGTCCCTCGTAGAGCAGCTCAGTTCGGTACTTCTGGGCCGTTACTGGCGAGGGCAGATGAGTGCAAATCATCTGAAGGAGAGTGTCTCCGGCGGGGAGCCACTTCTTCATGAAAATCTAAAAGTTGGAATATTTGAATATTAGTAAATCGCAAAGCTCACGTAGAGTAGTGATCGATATTGAATTTTTGACTAGCGAAATTTCAAAGTATATTCTTATCATCTCATCCGCAAAGCAGTGACTATTGAGTTTCTTTTTTCAAAATATCCAACTCATATGCTTATAATTATAAATAGATGCTAAAGTAACATAAACCTATATACCTTCAACAGATTCTTTCCCGTCTCCTGCCTTTCCTCAGACGTCAAAGTGATTCCAGTCTTCTGAACCAATTGCTCGATTTGATCAGCATCGTTCCCCATGATAGCTTTGAAGACCTGCATTTGTATTTGTAGTTGTTTATTCCAAGAAACTTCTAATTTGGTTACCTTGTAGATAGGCTCGAGAACGAACAGGTTGAATCCTCGTTTGGAGTTCTCGGTTGGTTGGTCGGACCACTTCAGAGTCTTTTGATCGTAGAATCGGTCTCCCCACAGGTTTTTCATCAATTTTCGAATCTAAAAGATTTCAAGATGATTATGTGTTTCATGATATTTCAAGATCAATTTAGAATCTGTTAAATCAATACTAGCGGATGAATTTGGAGGAATTAACTCCAATCTAATAGTTTCCAAATGGATGTACTTCTCATAACTTTCATTGGAAATCATTACTCTTGTTCAGACTTATCATGCATCTCTATTCAGTTATTAAACAATAACTTTATTTTCAATGACCGATTACTTGAGACAAACTAAAACCAGTGAAAATTTGATGCATGGGAATTATGGTATTGTCTTCAAACGAACAGACGACATCTCATTGATTTGAATAATGATTTTGACTACTATTCGATATTACGCAATGCACACCTTTCATATTCGAACCTGTGCGCATCGTTCATTATGTCTCAAGTAATCGGTTATTAACAATACCGGAATATTTTGCTTCGCCGAATAGAGTTGAGCGAATTGTTTCAACGTGAAAGCCCATCCATGGAGCCCCGAGCCGAATCCGATGTTGCCTTCCGAAGGATCGAGTTGGATGCGACCCATCGGACCCTCGTCGTCGCCATACGTCGCGATCGTCACGTTCACGTTCTCGATGATGCGCTGCAATTTATTGCTTATTCAAGAACCTACCAATGTGCCTAGATCTGGACATAGAAACAATGATAAAAGAAATTATGATCAGAATAATGGCTTAAGTACAATTTTATTTTTATACCTGGAAAGTTTGGTACAGATCCTCCGGTTCTAACTGCAGTTCAAGCAAAGCGCGATCCATCTTGTTCATGAAGAGAATCGGTTTGACACGCTCCATCAGGGCTTGTCTGAGGACAGTTTCTGTCTGGACGCAAACTCCTGCAATTGTACTTTAAAATATATTACAAACGATATCAATGCCAGGAGGAATCTCTTCTGGATGTTCGAGAAGATCCTCTTGCCATTAAATGTCATATTTTGCATAAGTATCCAAATCCGAGATACACTCAGCCACAACCTTGTCAAGTCACTAATGTAAAAATAATTTGAATTCATTTCATTCAGTTCTTTCGCAACATGCTTCAAGAAATATCATTGTTAGATAGAGCAGTTTATAAATATTACGGCATAGAGAGATATTTGGAAATGATAGACCTATAGGTTCGTCTTACCCGAGACACAGTCAACCACAACCAGCGCTCCATCCGTGACCCTGAGAGCCGCGGTGACCTCGGACGAGAAATCGACGTGTCCTGGCGAGTCGATGAGGTTGACGAGGAATCCGGTCTCTCTGCCCTCTTCCGTCGACTCGATCTGAGTCTCGCCATCGATCAGCTCAACGTCGCCCGACGGAAGGTTGAAGAACATCGTGATAGCGCTGAATTTGAGCAAATAAGTTTCAAAATAAACTAAAATGTGTCATTATCTAGTTAAGATTGTTACAACCGTGCTGAAGTTCAACATAGAAATATAAATTTCAAAACTAAGTCTGCTTATTATTTCGAACAAGTCAAAGGCAACAAGTTTTTCCTATATCCAAAATAGTATAATCCCTGGATGAAATATATACATTTTTTATCGAAAAAGCTCTTACGTAGATTTGATCGTGATGCCTCGCTCCTTCTCGTCGGGTCTCGTGTCGGTGTATCTCGCTTCTCCTGAAATTTTTCCCCTTTAGCAGACTTCTCAAAGCTTGATCCGCAAATCGACCCGAAGAAAAATAGTATTTCATATCGCGAAAGAAAAAGAGCCCTCTTCTTTGTCTCTTGAAAATATGCACTATATCTTCTGCGGGACAATTTACGGGGCAAGTATTGAGAAGTCCACCTTTTAAAAACAAAAAAGACTAAAAACTAAAAAAAAGACAAATACCGGCTTTCGCCTCAGCGATGATTCCGGCCTTGGAGACGAGCGAGTCGGTGAGGGTGGACTTTCCGTGATCGACGTGGGCGATGACGCACATGTTGCGGATGTTCCGCGAACGGCTCATCAGAGCTCGGATCTCGTCGATCGAAAAGTTGACCTGAAAATTTGGTTTTTTAATATACCATTTTTATGAAACCATTGACTGTGCTCAGTAAACACATAAATCGTTTATATTCGATTTCTCATGAAGCTTGATTGAAGAGAAACATCTTACCATCTTGTTGTTTCAGTCACCGGTAACTCAGAAATATCCTAGTTACCAATTAGGAAAACGAAGGCTAGAAAGCTTGAAAGCACAAATGCGAAGTCCACTAGGGTTCTGGCATTGTTGCGAAATCGTCATGCGGGGTTTAAGTAGGGCATTCCTTCGAAGGGGAGAGTTGCAAGGGGGAATGCAATGTTGTGCAATCGCACACGCATGAGGGGTGAGTGATGTTTGAGCAGAAAGGAGGAAAACATTTGGCGGCGAAAAGAGAGAGAACGTGTAAACATAGAGTAAACAGACCTAGGGAGCACTTTCGTCAGACGAAAAAAATCTATAGGGGTAGGTCGCAAGGGGCTTCTGACGATCGTCCTCCCTAGGTCTGCTCAATACAGATTATTGTCATTCAATGGAGTTTGGACTGATTTCTGGTAGGCAAAAGGTTACGCCTGAAATAGCATTGACAAAGATGAACGAGGTTTCGGGTGAACTGTTAAAATTTTTAAGACTAGAAAGTATGAGTAATTTCAGACGATTCGTGCACTAAGTGTAGATTATATCAACTTTGAGTTATCCGAATTCGCATCGACTAAAATTTATTTAGATGCGGTAGGAAATAGTTTCTTTTAAAATAATTAAATAATATTTTAGTTCGAGCAAGTCACCAAAGAATTGCACGAGAAAGACAAGTCTAAACTCGAACTACTGAAGAAATATCACGAAATCATCATGAATCAGGCAATTTGATTTATTTTATCCAAATTGCATTACTTTTTCAGATCAAACACTATTCGAGAGCGCTCAAGGAGATTGCGAAATACACCAAATCTAAGCCATAAAATATTCTGAATTTTATTTTAATAAATTTATTGAAGTTAAACCATATCATACAACACATCATTAAATTAGAAAGAATAGATATTATTGTGAAAATTGTTGAAATTTCACCTGTTATCCAATTGGATAGCTTACTTGATTTTATCGCTATAATTTATCTTATCTTCCGATTTTTTTCTATAAATACGAGCTTAAATCTTGATCCAATGATTGGTGATTTTGCTTGCTGATCCGGGCTTCAAATTTGTATTTAAACAAATTTTTGCTTCTTTTCCTACTCACTTCTGCAAGTTGCATCTCTCATCTTTTATTCCCTTCACCCCTTTCTTTCTCTGCCACCCTCCCATCTTTTAATTATCTCTAGTCGCTTGACTCAAAATGATCAAAACGGCCTTGCCAACCACGTAATTCTAGTTTTTTTTCTCGTTTCTGCTTTCTCTTTTGGTTTCTTTTACGACTTCGAATATCGATTTTTCATGCATCATATCAATACGAAATCGAAACTTGCATTTCCAAAATGTCAACAAAATCTAATATTTGTTTACCAAATTTCATATTTTTTCAGAAAATGACAAACATCGCGTTTTTTTTTTAAATTTAACATTTAAAAATTGTTTTATTTTTTAGTTTGAACACGCTAATTTTTTCAGGGTTTTCCCAACCACTCAACCCAAAGATCGACTTTACCCTGATCACCCCCAGACGATGCGCATTCCAAATCGACCCAAGTAACTTCTCCACCAGACAAAGTCAGTTTTAATTTGATTTCCCGTATTTGTATTCCACCGAACTTCGGTCATGATTTGTATTTACCGAAAATGGTTCATCATCTCTTTAAATTTTGCAAGTTACAAGTTTGCAGTGCGATGAATCAATTTTTACGTTTCGCATACTTTTCCTGAAAATATTTGAGTAGAAGTTTCTTTTTTTTCGACAAAAAATTGTCACGATTTATCTCGTGGTATATTTTCTAAGAATACTTTTTAAGGTATCAAGTACACTTTCTGAAAATCTTTCATACAAGGAAGCATTTTACAAAATTAGAAATTCTATTTTTTCCAGATGTTCAACCGGGAAGTGAACTTTTCCGACAAGAACAAGAAGAATCACAGTTTCAACGACGAAAATGCGCTGCTGATTCAAGTCAACAATGGTTCGTGTTTTCTATTTTTGTTCTAATTTTATTTCTTTAAAAATAATTGCAATAAGTTTCTTCTCATCATTTTGACATATCTATTATTTGTTTACCTATTCTCATAGTCGCATGGAAGCGCGTTTATTGAAAGGTTAATTTTCGGAATTTATTCTAGAAAATCTTGAAACTTATTGCAACTATTTCTTTTTTCTGATCAAAAATCGATAAATGTCATCGCCTTTGTGATAAGTGTCAGAAATTCATATCATAACCTGAATGATAATGACTGATAACCTATCAATAACCCCACAATGAATAACCCGATTTCAACGATCATGTCTGCACGATATCCGAGAATGTCGTGTCTAGCAAAATTATCCCAGCCCGTTTTCTTTTCGTATCCTTCATCATAACAAGAGTTCTATCTAGCATCCGTCGCATTGAATTATCATCAGAATCGCTGATAATCTTGTCTAGTGCTTTGGGACAGGACTAAAATACTGGCTGAAATAATTTATGACCTCGAAATTTTTGAAGATCAAAAGAGTTGCGTCTTTTTCCAAATAGTGCGCAAGATTGTTATCATTAGCTAAAGTTGCTTTTAGAAACTGGTTCATTTGCTTTCTTTCGAAAGAGTAACATTTGCCTCGGAAAAGCTAGAGATTCCTCATTATCACCTGCCGCCATTTTATTAGTGCGGTTTTCTAATTTCGCTCTATTGATAGGCTAGTTCACTCATGCCCAAAGTCTGCTTTCAAGAAGGTAATTTTAAATTGTCGTGAGGTTTCTGTAACCTTTTGTCCGAGATTATTGAAATTTTACAGTACAGATGTTTCAAATTTTCAAATCAAAAGTCGAATTTTCTAAAGTATAATTACGGGACCCCGTAGGATGATACAAAAATATATGTTTTGAAAAAGATTTCAACAAATATTTGTACTGTAGAATTACTAAATTACTGTGTCCTATCCCTTGTCCTTCTAACTTTTCCTTAGTCGTATTTTTCACTTCATCAAGGACTCATAGAAGTACACTGCAATTACAGTATCCAAAAATCCTGATGAAGTGATCTCAGTCTTCCTAACGCTTCTTCTCAAATCTATCTGCGCTATATTCTAGACGACTCACCGTCTCGTATCGTGCGGAACGGTCCCTCGGAATTGGGTAATTCGGGGGAGAGGAGGAATGACAATCCCGACAACAGAAATCAGAGGGACGACAACGAAATTCAAATTGAAGATATCATAGAGTGCAGCGGCGATGTCGATGTCAGACTTTGCCAACGACAGACCAGCATTCCCCCGGAGGAAATCCAAATGAGGAAGTTCAGTGTAAGTCTTTTTAATGCGAATATTTTATACAGTATCTTCCGTATATAGAAATTACTGTATCAGTTTTAGGATATCGCTGATTGGAGAGAAAGTCGATATTCATGCAGCAGCAATTAGAAGTCGAATTTGGAGGAGCGAAATAGCGAGTCGCGTAGAAGAGAAATGAGAGACGAGTGGCGTAATTTGTTGAATATCGATGTTCCCTTCAATCAATAATATCAAGCGAAGCCCACGATTGATTACTTTTGAAGCGATTTTTAGACACTAAATTTCTAAATATCTTTGAGGTTTACAATATCAGGTCATAATGAAAAGTATGATATTGAAATAGATCCATTCTTTTATTTGAAACTTTGAAACATGGCTAATTTTGATTTTCAGAGTCTCCCTCAAAAATACCAAGACTTTCTCGCATTAGAATGGGATAAAGGATGCCTCATGAGTGATGGGAAACGACAGGTAAAGGATAAAAATGCAAATTTCAGAAAAAAAATCAAGAATTTCAAGTCCATTTCTTTTCAAGAATATTTCTCTGAAAAGTGTAGAGTTAAAATCTTCATCGCAATTTCATACGATTTTCTACGGGAAAATCTCCTTTTCAAAAAATCAATAAAGTGGGCGGAGCTAAGATCTAATTTTTGCAATATAGATCGACTTTGTGCTGGTGTGGGAAGAGGAGGATCCTAATGTGGAGCCACAAAGGTGCGCGACAAAATCTAGCTATGATTCGGAGGAAGAAGATGAGGTATTTTTCTAGTTTTTATTTGTTTTTTTTTAAAGAGTTTTTGAATATTCACTAACTTTGAAGATTTTGAATTAGCAGAAAAAGTGAAGTATCAAAAATTATTTGTATTTTAGTTTAATTTTTTAGGACCCCGAGAACCACTCAACTCCGATGGACCGTAAAGCGAGGCGACGGCAATATTTCGAGGCGAACCTCGAGAAGATGGAACTCCAATTGGAGCGAGCGGATATTAGTCCGACAGTAACCGTTGTCCAATTACAAACTCAAATTCAACTTCCATTTGATTTTCGAAAATTCTGAAACAAACATGCTAAAAATGACTTTTGTTTAAAAACCGATCATTTTTATGTAGGTTTCAAGAAAATCCTACATTTCGTAAATTTCTAATTATTTCGTTGTTTGAATATTTGCATTTTTAGCTGGGTCGCACTCGCTTCACGTTTATCCATGCTCCATTCCACGTTCTCGAGAAACAGGCTCAATTGCTCTGCGTCAAACTCCCCGTCAGGAAATGCGATGTGTATTTTCAGGTAGACTTAAAAATTTATCCTGAATTTCTTTATTTCATTGAACTTGCAACGTTTTCAATTTTTTATCCTCAAAGTGTTTTCTAAAAATTACCTAGGATATTTTGAACGTCTTTGTATAAAATATTAAGAAAATGTATTTTCTGCTAGGTTTTGAAACTTATCTTGGATCTCTCCATTTCTTCAAATTTTCCATATCCTTTCTTCGCCTTGGTGTTTCTAGAACCTAGTTTGAAATTTGTCATTACTTTACACTTTCAAGAATAATATTTTAGGAAAGTATTTTTTATTTTAGAACCGAAAATACCTGCCGAATACGGTGGACACTTGGTTGTCGAAAATGCACATTTTCGAATTCGGCGAGGAAACGCGGACCAAATTAGACGAACCGGATTATTTCACCGCCCCCTACTCCGCTGACCGGAGACATCAGTAAGGATTTGAGAACATCTTTTTGTATCACTTCCTCTTTTATTTTTCATTTCTTATTTTCCTTCATAACTAAATTGGAGTAAAAGCAAAACTCCCAACGCATCAAATTTATTAGTTGAAGAACTGAAATTTTTTGAAACATTTTTTAAAGATCTGAATTTAAACTGTTGTTAAAAGGCAGTTACTATATGACGGAGGACGGGGTTTATAGTTAGGGTTAGGATAGGGAGGTGAGAGTAGGGAGAAATAGTACGAGGAAGACATCCTTCGTCATATAACTTTGGCTTGCTAAGAATATGGATAATTCCAGATTCGTGAACTGGGATCGACCGGACATCATGTTTCCAAACGCTGAGAGAGTGAGGATGGTGTACGATTTGCTGACCAGAGCTCATTACGGCTCTCCTTACAGGGACCACAAGGATAGGGTGCATTATAGGTAAACATGATATTTTTCGAGTATAAAAATGTTTCAAATGAGAAAATGAAATCAGATGTAGATATGACAATTACTAAATGATGAAGATATGGGAGTGTGCGTCTTTTCCACAACATTTCTTTCAAGTTTCACCCATTCGTCTACTTTTACCTATAACACTCCACCATTTAGTAATCGCCTATAGACGTTTGAAATCAAATTTCGATTAGTCCATTGTTGTTGCGGAAACAATAAAAACTGATATGCACTTTTTCTTAGGTAGGAATAGAAATTTTGGCAGATATGTTTGAAGTAAAATGAAATACGAAAGATTTTCAATAGTTCCTATTCACGTTTATTTTTCTGAGCTTCTTGCTGATATCTCGAATTTTCCAGATTCGGCATCGATAGACTACTGGCCAACTATACGTACACCAGTGCTTTCCCGCTACACCAGGTAATTTGATTCTTTGCTTAAATTTAGCTTTGCATAAAAAATAACTACTCCAAACTTATAAGACAAAGTTACAATAGTTTCGAAACTCATTTATCCAATTGTTGAAAATCTATTCCTATTCAGTGCCAAATTTACGTTGCATTGCTGAAATTAACTTTCATTTAATAACTATTCTCTCTGAAACATAATTATTTTGAGAGGAAAATATTTTGCAATGCTCAGCGTTTTTCAAATATAAGTATTAGCTTTCGATTAAAGCTTATTTTATTCAAAACATAAGTTTTTACTTGGTTTGCAGGAACTCCGTTCTCGACCCGAAATGCAACCGACTGGTCCGGAATCGCAAAGGGAGATGCTCTACGTTTACTGGGCCTCGTGGAGAAACCTCATCAAATATCAGCCTCTGGATTCCATCAAGTAGTTTCTTAATTTAAAAAAATAAATTACCCAGAAAAAATACTTTTTAGTAATCCACTTATTTTCATGAAAGTACTGTTTTTTCAAATATATATTTTTAATTTTAAGAAAAGGCTAACTTTTCCTAGCTTCTAATATCCTTTGATGATGTTAAAACTTGAGGCGGTATTTCGGCACTAAGATCGCACTCTATTTCGCGTGGCTGGGCTACTACACTCGATCGCTGTATTTGGCCTCGTTCGTGGGAATTCTCTGCGTCATTTTCGGCATGTGGAATGTGGATCAGGATATTGTGAGGTTCGATTTTTTTTTAATTTTATATTTTTTAAAACAGACTATTTTTAAAATTGGCGGTTTTATTCTACTCAAAGCTTTGACTATCGCAAAATTATCTTTGTAAATCTTCTTCAAAATACTATTTTTAAACTTTTTTTTTTTTTTCGGAAAGAATATCAATTTTCCAGCAACGACATTTGCGGTCGTGACGGAATCGGCGCGAAGACGATCATCTGCCCGTATTGTGAGGACTACTGTGATTTTCAACGGCTAAACAGCAGCTGCGCTTATGCGAAGGTACGTTTTTTCTTCATTTTTATAGATAGCTTTATTTTACAAGTCACAGGAGCATCAAATATCATAGACACTTTCCTCTTACCATCAATTTTTTTTTTAAATGCTGCAAATCTGGCAAAGGTAATTAAATAGAAATGCTCAGATATCCTATCTATTCGACAACGGAATGACGGTGATATTCGCTGCGCTGATGTCTGTGTGGGCGACGATGTTCTTGGAGGGTTGGAAGAGGTATCACTCCGAAATCGCCTGGAAATGGGGACTCATGGATTTCGTCGTCGAAGAGGTTTTTTCTTTTTAGAAATTACAAAAATAGGTATCATTTTGGCTAGAATCAATTCAATTAGTGGCGTCTGTTGAATGTGATTAATCAAATTAAAAGGCCGACTTTTCAGGAACTAGTCCGACCCGACTTTCAATTTCGCGTAAAAACAAGACGATATAATCCAGTCACTCAGCAGGATGAGCCATTTTTGTCGGGAAAGAAAAGGGCCGCGAATTGGATCGCGTCCAGTGCAACCGTCCTGTTCTTTGTAGGTTTCAGGTTTTACTTTAGTCTGGGTATTTTCGAGCCTTTAATTTCATTCCAGTCTAACGTCCTAATAGCAAACAAGTACTCTCCATTGTCCTCGAGACGAACCTTTCGTATGCACTCTGCGTCTATGACCTGCGAAACGCACACATCGAGACTAGTGGGGAATAAGAGGGAGCAGAGCAAAAACAAACAGACATATAGACTAAGGCTCGCGGGTGCCCCTTTCCCCTTCCTTTGCAAGGGTTCATCTCGGAGACAATGTAGAGTATTCTTTCCATATTATGGTGTTTTCTTCTGAAGCTTATCCGAATTTTTGAGTAATAACAGTTTTATGAGCTAATCATAATGGCTAAATCTAATCTCACTCAATTATTTCTGAAACGTACCAAATTATTCCAGATCGTTCTCGTTTTGGCGACAGTTTTCGGAATGGTCGTGTATCGGGTGATCATGATGAAGTTGCTGGCTCAGGTTATTTTTTTTATTTATAATACATATAATTTTTTATTTTTAAAAATTTGCAGGCGAATGATCCAAAAGTCGACTCCTGGGCATTTCTCATAGTCACAATTACAGCTGCCATCATCAATTTGATCGTCATCCTCATCATGAACTATGTAAGTTTCAGGAAAATTTTACCTAATTTAAACATATTGAACAACGTTTTTCTTCCCATTTTCTGGAGCTACTGAATAATTCGAGGAATTGATTTAACTTCGTTGAATCTTATTGCACACGATTTCTTTTAACCTTTTCTATCGTACTATTGACGCGGAAAAGTGGTTATTGGGAGCTGGTTGGTGCAGAGGAAACGCTTTAACTAAGTGTCTCTAACCCCCTCCATTGTACATACTATTTCGTCGGGGATTGTCAGGGTCTGCTTACTCCCCTATGCTCAAATAGCCTTGTTTTTGCGCGTTGACAATAAATACAATGCCAGTTAAAGAATGTTTAGAAGCTTATGTTAGATTTATCGATGATTGATCTAACATTTTCCAGATCTACTACGAGCTCGCCCTGTGTCTGACTCG
This sequence comes from Diploscapter coronatus, assembly GCA_964036155.1. NCBI lineage: Eukaryota > Metazoa > Nematoda > Chromadorea > Rhabditida > Rhabditidae > Diploscapter > Diploscapter coronatus. The sequence goes on from OZ038423.1 coordinate 2,698,774, forward strand.
GTGGGAGTGCCCCCGAACTCAGTCTGACTTTGACAATTCCTTCACCTTCAAAGTCTTCCTCTTCCAATTTGTCAATTACTACGCTTCACTCTTCTACATCGCGTTTTTCAAAGGATTGTAAGAATTTTTCGAATTTTAAATTTATCTTGGCTTATTTTAGATTTTCTCAGATACCCGGAGCCAGGGACAACGATGGAAACGTCAAAATTGCCGGGCATCGGTTGGAAGTAAACTTTACAATTAGTTCATTTTTCTATGTTTTCATTTAAGAAAACTCTTCGAAAATAATGTGAAAAAGTTTTAAAGATTTAAAAAAAAATATTTTTTTGTCGAAAGATAAAATGGAAAATTTAGGGCTGCGACCCGGCGGGCTGTTTCGTGGAACTCGTCGTTCAGTTAGCAACTATTATGTGCGGTCGGCAATTCTTTAATTCGGCTATAGAATTGGCTTATCCGTGAGTTTTGAATGTTTCCTACAGTCCTAGGTAGCACCTTCATCAGACGAAAATAACGCATAGTGGGTAGGTCGCAAGAGCGAAATCAGTTATAACACTACCTCGCAGAGACGACATTTTGGGTAGTTGCGGATTGAAGTGAAAATTTGTAAAGATAATATGTAGGGGTAGAGATCGAAAAGGTTTCTGACGATCGTTCTCCCTAGGACTGATTTTTTCCTTCAAATATTTTTTTTTAAAAATGACTGTTTCCAAATATTATTTTGTTTTTCTTACTTTTCAATATTTTAATTAATTTTCGTTTATTCTAGAATATTTTATCTGAAAGATTTTTTCTTAATTTGTTTTAAATAATATCTAACCTTCAGATACATAATGACCCTCTTCCGAAAGTGGCAGTGGCAAGTGCCGATTTTGGAGACGAAAAATCAAAGGAAGATCAGGATTCAAAATGAAACACACATGGTACGGATTTTTTAAAAACCATGAAATTAAATTTTATCGTCTTTTATGATAAAATATTTTATAGAACCATGCATCAGAAGAGGCTCCTAGAAAAGGACCACTTTTTCTAAGAAATAGTATGAGGAAGCAAGAGACGAAAAGAAAAAGTGGTGTCTTTTTCTATGAGCCATCAGAAGAGCATTCTTTGAGAATATAATATTTGTGTTGTTTTCTTGAGGACATATTTTAAAATAACTACTTGGAATGTGTTCTCTTAGAGCCATAAAATTTGAGTAATTTCTGTAATATTTTCTGCAATAAGTGCATATGATTGGAAACATTACCCAGAGAAACTTATGGCTTTTGATATACTTTTTGAGAACCATATTTTAAAGAATGGCTATTGTTGAAGTCTTTCAGAGAGCCTCCGGAAAGATGAGACGTTGGGAGGAGGACTACTATTTGGCGCCGTCATACGATCAGTTCCTATTCGACGAATATCTGGAAATGGGTATGTTTTTTTTCTTCTAACTTCTCTTTGCTAGATTTACCCAAAATATCGTACTTTTTCGGAAATGTTCAAATTTTTATAATTTTCAGTAATACAATTCGGCTTCGTGACTTTGTTCGTGAGTGCTTTCCCGTTGGCTCCATTCTTCGCCCTGGTGAACAATATTTGGGAGATCAGACTGGATGCCTATAAATTTTTAGTCACCCAACAGAGACCCGTCCCCGAACAAGTAAATTTATTTATATTATTTTTTATCTAGCTGGACAACGCTTATATTAGATATTGAGTTATTTTTATAAAAGCACGGAAATTTTTGAAACATGCGATTTTGTATTTTGACTACGACTGTTTGGAATAAGATAAGCAAAATATATGTGGATTGCTATAAAATTAGTTTGAATTTTTGTAACATTTATTCTTTTTATTTCAGGCGAAAAATATCGGTGTGTGGACTAACATTCTGGATTTCCTGAGCAAAGCCAGCGTGACAATTAATGTAGGGCTAATTTTTAAATGAAATTTAAACCTACATCTGCCAAGGTAGTCTGTAGAATTCATCGATATGATTTCAGGCCCTGGTAATCGCATTCACTTCTGATTTCATCCCGAAGACCCTTTATTATTACGCGAATGGGGGCATGGACGGCTACGTGGAATCGTCCTTGTCGTGGTTCGATGCCAGACACCTTCACATCAAAAATGAATCGGGTTTTGCTGGAATCACCGCTTGCAGGTTGTTTTTCTAATATTACAACAAAGCGAAAATATAGTAGCATATCGTATTATTCAAGTAGATTTGAAACACTCTGAAACTTGTCCTTTCAAATAACGTGATCAAATAGAAATTTCGCATGACTCGGATCGTCCAATATTTGGAGAGTTCAATTGTTCGAAACATTTGAAATTTGAATGCGAATTTTCATATTTTTTATTCACGCCTCAGAAAGCATACTGACCATTCATGAATTCAAAGCTACCATTCTTAAACGTTTTTGAAACATGATTAAAGCAAGGATGCAATTTTAGATATCGAGGCTACCGTGAACCCCCCTGCAGTCTGAATTTCACGAATCCGAAAACTGGGATGCCGGTACGGTAGTCTGAATTATTCAGTTGTTTATTTCAACTTTATATTTCTATCAAAAACTAGGATCCACTAACGTTATGAGCGAAAAGTTAGTGTTAACGCGCAAAGGAGATTATTCGAGCATAGAAGAGACGAACATATTCTGGCAACCCTTAGACGAAATAGTGTGTTGAATGAAGAGAGCTAGAGGAATAGTTAGATAGTTAGATCATATCTTCTGCACTCGGCATGCTCTGGCTCCCGATAACCTTTTGCCGCGCCACTGATAAAACTATTTTATTTGAAGCAACGAAATTCGGATTCCAGGTGAGCTGCGATAACGGCATGACGCTGTCCTACGAGTGGTGGCGAGTCTTGGCAACAAGGCTCATTTTCGTCGTCATTTTCGAGGTAGGGTTCAGAGAATTTGCGGATTTTATCGCGATCATAGAGTAATAATAGTAAAGCCACATAGTGGATCGAATTCGTATACCGTTTTTATCCAAAACTCGAATCATAATCATAGTATGTTTTATCGAATTCTTGAGTGTAGACCAACTGACGATGTGGTAATAATGCGAGAGGTTTTGTTCAACAATATTCTAGAAATGTAATTATACAAAAATCAAGTACATTTTTTCAAACCGAAACCATGTTTTTTTCTTACAATTAGAATTTTCAAGAGAAAAATGCGTTTTAGATACTACTGGTTTTTTAAAAATTTTAGTTGATTTTGCAGCACATCGTATTCCTGCTGAAGATCTTCGTGGAGTACCTGATCGAGGACGTGCCGGAGAGGGTTTTCGTCCAGCAGCAGCGCGAGAAGTACCTACTCAGAAAGGCGCTTCTAGCTGATCTCGCAGCGGGAGGCAGCGACACTTCCAGAGCGTTAGTTTTTTTTTTTTTTTTTAATTTTATATCTTTAAACCTATAATAATTTTATAGAAGAATTTGAAAAATAATGCTTATGACTGTTAGATTTTTACAATTTTTTTTTTATAGATTGATAATAATGCCTTGAATAGAGGAGTGGAGATTTTGGATTTTTTTTAAAATGACTTTACTAAAACTTTGATGTAGGTTTTAAAAGGAAGAATAGGGGACTGAAAATACTATCAACTAATTCTCCGGGAGCAGTAGTTTGAAGGAAATCTTTTAAAATAAATGAAAAAGAAACTAAATTTTAACTAATTGAATTTTGACAGTGCCGCTTTAATATTGATGTACGATAGATATCGAAACGCTAATTTATAACCCCGAGAAAAACGACATTTTCGAATTTAGTTTATTACGGACCTACCTCGGTCCTTGGATTAAGTTCGAGTTAAACATAAATTTTAACGTTGTTAAGTTCGACTTAATTTTGCGTTCCACCAAAATCGGTTTTTGGCATAACATACGATCACTGCGTTCTATTCTTTATTGATAGATAAACTTTTCGCTCTTCATTTTCTTCATGTTATTTTCTCTTTCAAAATAATAATGGTGTGAAGAAAGTGGAGACGACAAGATTCGTCTGTCGTTAAAGATAGGATAACGTAAGGATATTAAAACTGGCTGGGATACTGTTTTAAAAACACCTGCCAAAAACCCTAGTATAGTGAATTGTGATAAATGTCGTAAATTTTGTAGTGGTTGTAAGCTCCAAGAAACCGACACCGAGGATATCATACAGTTGAGAAAAGCGCAACGAAGATCGTAAGTTGAGACAGTCGAATAGCCTAGTGGTTATGCGCTTACTAATTATTATGTTTTAACAACGTACGCTTTACTTTTCTAAATTAGCTAACTCAACTTTATGTTGTAACAATATTTCAATTGCTAATGATTATTTACGGGCTAAAATTTTGTTTAGTTGATCACTTCTATATGCATATGCAAGACTATCAATATGTTTCGTATCTATATGCATACATATTTTAAAATACCACATTTTCTCTAATAGAAGATCTGGGGTCATTATTTTCGATTATATATGATAGACTTCTATTAGAAAAAATACGGCGTCTGCAAAATCAAAGATGTAAAAAATTCGAATTTCAGGGCTGCTGATGGCGATAGTGAGGAAACCGCATTCCAGCCGGGATCTTTCACCCATGATCTGGTAATATTTTAATTTCTGGATTTACTGTAAATTTCACGCACGTTAAACTTGAAAAATAGTAGAATTTCTAGAAAAGCCAGGGTGTGTACATTATTCCAATTAAATATTGGATGAAGTTTACAGAGTCGACTTTTATGGGTGTGCTCATACTTTGAAATCGTGTCAGCATTAAATGTCAAGTGTCAAAAGTATGAACGCACCTTATATAAAATTTTTTATTACCTAAACTTGATAAGATAGATTGATGCCTTTTAGAGGCGTAATTCGTTACCTGAAAAGAATCAAGTGAGACTGGACTTAAAGACTAATTTGAGTGATACCCTTTTAACCTCAAGGTTTAACTTTACTATTCAAATATAATCATTTGCCATTTCCCCAATTTTGTAGCATACTAAAAATTAGAAATCCCGATAAGTTTATGAACATTGTATAATTGTGTGATAATTATATATCTGGTTTGAATCAATTTCAAAGATGATCAATTTTAGATTACTGGCTATAAAAGGGTTGATCCTAATGGTCGGAAGAAAGCTCCATTGGCAAGATCTTCAAATTCGATCGAATCTTTTGATACTGCATTTTCCACATCGTTCAACGACAGATCAGAAACAGGACAGGTCAATTCAAAGTCGAAGAAAATCACCGATGTTTAAACTTGACGTATTTTATATCATGGACGGAGTTGACTCCGGAGATTTTTGCAATTTCTATATAGACCTAAGGAGAACTTAAATCAGGATAGTCGTGCGACCTACCCCCTTCAATATTTTATTCAATTTGATATTTCTAGTCTTGAATCCACAAAAATTTTCTCTATTCGCGATGAAGCCATAATGCAAATTTCTCTTCTGTGGCCTACCTTCCGTATATTTTTGAATATGACTCAAATTCTTCTTAGGTCTGTTTCTGAGCATCGATTTCTTTTTGAAAAGTCGAACTTCATCTCGTCCCTTATTTGGAGATCTTCGCATATTTTGAAGAGAAAACTAGTTCATCAAAATAGTTTCACAATTCCAAATTTTCTAGGTATTTTTTTTAGAATTTTTCTTGTATGAAAGCTTAGCATCATCTTGTCTATGGATTTCTTCTGGTTTAAATTGAAGACAGAATTATATTTAACTCTGAAAGATCCGTATTTTCCGTCTTTCTAGCTTTGACAAATTTGAATCAAAAACTCGATCAAATTTTATTTTTAATCTGGGAATCATATTTTGAAATGGCAACTCTAAAGTTTAACTTCTCAAGGAGTATTTTTTGAATGTGAAAAAATTATATTTTAGGCTTTACAATTCGAGTCAGGGGTATTTTGTGTTCATTTTCTTGAAAAATTTATTTTCGTCATTCATCTCTAGTTTCGATTTTATTTCCTAGTCTTTGAATTTAGAGATCCGCTGATATTTAAGATCCAAAATACCGATTACTTAAAATCTAAGGCATGCTACAATCTTAGGTATATGTACATTTAAAATATGGAAATTTGCATTGTTTTTGAAGGTAAATTTTAAAAATGCAAAATTTCAAAGTTCGCTCAAATTGATGTACTTCATTTTTAAAAGGTGTGATATTTTTCCTGAATATTTTGCCTTCGCTTCTTATTTTTCAAGTGACTTATTTTGAGCACAGCTTTCGTGCAGCGCTTTTCGTATCATACCTGACGAATAAATCATTCAGGCAAACTATGTTTCATTTGGCCCCACGGAATAATAAATCTTATCCGTTGCACTGGCAGTTTACGCACAATTAGCTGTAGTATGTAAACACACTAATACAGTTGTATAAAAGTTTATTGATACGAAATAGATAAAAAAAAAATTTTTTTTAAACAGATGTAATTAATTTGGATGGCAATAGAATTAGGGGGTTGTCGGACAATTATTAGCAGAAGTGCCTTGGTAGTAGTCTCAAACTTTGTTAATTCAACCTTTACTTTACTATATAAAACATTGACAAAAATTAAATATAAAAGTGGAGATGATATTATGCGACGCGACGATTCAATGAAAGTGTCCGCCCTCAGGCTGGACATATTTCTCTAGGATTCGAAGGAGAGTAATTTAACAATCAGAGTTATTAATATCGATATAGAATTTAATTGTTGATTAGCATTACAGAGATTTTGATCGTTGCAACAGCAAATTCGTCCACCAATAACTGTAGATATATTCAAGGGCCACACCGCCGAGTAACATTTGTTCATCGTCTAAACAATTCGTACTTCAATTGCAGAACAATGATACTCAACTACAGTGCACCAAGGCTGATCTACATTGTCGTTGCACTCATATTCAATCATTGTATCATCAACTTTATTATCCATCGAATTATCGCTATAGAATCTAAACTTTTTTTTTTTTTTAATTTTTGTAAATACTGAAAAAACTTTTAAAGTAAAATGGATAAAATATCTTGTGCACCTAGTAATTTATAAATTCCTACTTTATGCAAAATGAATTGCAATTAATAGTTCCTTTGGTATTATCCACTTGACCATTTTTGTGAGCGATATAATGACCGTTATAACATCGAAGAGGAAATATCGAACTAATTAATGAGAGTAGAATAGTCGGACGATAAAAAAGCATATTAAAATATCAAACTAACGAATAATGGTAGACCACAATGTGCTGAACTGTAAATTTCACATGAAAATTTATGATTCCTTGCCGATTCGGTAAACATTTTGAGTCATTTAATTATTTAATCAATAATCAATAATGCATAGGTTATAGTTAGGGATCGCAAATTCCTCCCCTCTCCCAAATGCGGTAGGGGATAAAAGCAGCTAGAAGAAACCCAAAAAATAGGAAGCACATACCTTTCAAAGCTGGTGTTCACGAAGGATCACTATCAGAATCGATGCACCACCCATAAAAATGGCTATTCATTAGAAAGTCTTATCAGGAAGTGTGCGTCCGCAGGCTCTCGCGGGCGCTTTATTATATTAGAAAACCTGTTCATTTCGCAAGCTGCTTCTGTTAGCTTTTTCGGTCAAAAATTATTATTTTGCTTTATTAGTTCTGCATGAATTTCTTAGTTACATCAAAAGTCATAGGTTTGGATAGAAAATTTCAGAAAATTATAAGTCTTGTAAAACTATTTGCTATCCCTAGTTATAGTGAGTTGAAACTTTTGTCTGATAAGGAGTTTCAAATATTTGCCTTATTTGAAATTTTTGAAATGGGAATAGTGATTTTCACTAAATGATGTATTGTTCAGACATTTGCTCAGAATTTTTAAAGATGATTATGAATATGAACGACAGAAAAAGTACTCCCATCAAATTTTTCGACGGAAAATAGATTGTGACAAAAATTTCCTTTCACACGAAAAACGAAATAACTTCTAGCTATTAAAAGTGTCGCTAGTTTAGGAATGTTCGCTCTTGATACAATTCACATTATATTCAGATATTCTATTTATATTTTTATATTCCATGCATATTCATAAAGAAGTTCGCAATTTAAGATACAATAGAATAACTTTGCCAAAAAATGCATTCATTTATTTTCTAGGTTCAAAATCATTTCAAAGTTTTCAAAACGCTTCATCGTACGCAAAGTTATGGTCATCTGAAGTGAGTGCGCCTTGTCCCTCCCTCCTTTCGTATTCCATTCTCTGAGAGAGTTGTCCCCTCTAGCTTCCCTCAAGTTCTTCCAGGGACCAACGTTCATTTCCGGAGGAACTAGAGAGCAACTAGAGAGGAAACCTCTCTCCTAGATGACTTGAATGACATTTGAATGAAGAGATGAACGAAATTCGCTCTTTCCATCCGCTATTTTCTTGTTCAAGAAGTGCATTATCCAAGACGGCGATAGAATTGCTAGATCAATTGCGAAGGGTCTCAGTAAAAATAATAAAACGTAGAGTTTTTCAGGTATATTCCATAATGTACCGTCGAAATAGAATGCTAGCTAAAATTTATATCTTGATGATAAGTTTAAAATGTTGCTCGTATCTTTTAGGAAAGAAATATGAAGTTTTTAAATGCCGGAAGGCTCTTTTCTCATTACTTTTCACATCCCTCGCTCTCTAATACAATATTCCGTCATTTTTACAGATTGATGTAAAACACGAGTTATGGCACATAAAATATTAGGTTCATATTATGAGATTTCAATATTTCATTAGAATCAACTCATAAAATCTTACCGCAATGAAAAACTGCCCGATCAACGAAATAGCCATAACGGCTGTAATTATTAATAATCTTTTTTCAGCCTTCCTTACAGAACTCAAAGCGACGTAACGAAGTCGAAACAACGTCGCGATCGTGAACAATGTGCAGGAAATCATCGCGAAAGTCGAGACGATCATCATGTTCTCGGAATTGCGCATCTAAAAATAGGGACGTTTAGGCTTTTGCTGAATTTTTAGTTCGACTAAAATTCTAAACCAATTCGGTATTAAGTTTATCTTATTGTGTATATAGCAAAAATTTAACGAAACGCGAGTCCAACTTTTTTTAATTTGAAAAAATGCTCCTGTATTGAAAAGATAAACATGTATCTTGCATGTCATGATTTACAAATTTAATCACATTTAAAGAAAACTATTTGACGTTTAATAAAACTGCTGCGAAATTTCGAAAGCTTCTAATTGTGTTCTAGCCTAGTCTACACTTCAAGACCAAGAGACAATTTTTAAAGGCCAAATTAAACGCGATAACTAAAATGCTGAAAAAACCATGTGTTGATTTTACCCAGGTGATATTCTTGGTGTAGTCCATCGCGAAGCCTCCGCCGTCTAGGGGCGTAAAGTAGGCCTGAGAGAAGAGAATGTGCCAGGTGAACAGACACGGAGCGAACAACATACAGACGATAAATTTGTTCAAATGGTCTCGCCAAAACTGAAATTGTTAGAAAGAAAGTCGACTTATTCTGGTTTTCGAATAAAGTGGAACGTTAATTGTAAACGTTATATCAGAATTGATCTTGGGGATTATCTGATCGGAATAAAATTGAGAATGTTAAGGAAAAGATGATCAAAAAATTATTATTTTTTTCGGAATCTGAATGGTAATAATTTTGCATTTGCTGTGTTATCTAACCTTATCATAATTGATCCCAAAAAACGCGGACGAAAAGCGATTGAACGAAATTACCGACAGAGAACACATTGGTAGGTAAATCGTATAGTTCCCGAAGAAATATATGACGGTCAGGTAATATTCTAATTTTACAAATTAACATTTTTTGAGGATAATTATTTACTCAAAGGCATCCAAACTATGAACCCAGGAAATAGACCTATTTCTATAAATCTCGCTATCATCGAATAGATGAATGATCCGATATTCTGAAAAAGAAATTAAATAAAGCATCATTTAAAAAAAACTGAAGCTGATCTTCATCAAGTTCTCTCTCAATAGCAAATAAAAATCAGAAAGGATAGCACAATGTAAAAACATCGATATACGCCTAAATAATAAGTTGAAACTAAATTAAAAGCCCACAATATATCCATCGACCAAGAATAGCCTATAAAAAGGCACTTGTGAATAAGAACTATGCAGGATATTGGAGATGATCGTGAAGTATCGAATCAACGATGGAACCCCGTACGACAAATGAATTCCATAGGCACAAACCAGAAACTTCGAAGCGGGATAGTCGTCGTACGACTCGTTTCCGTGAGCCCATTTAGACATTTAGCTGAAAATCAATAAATGAAAAAGAGCCTGATAGAGAATATTTTCAGATTGCGAAAAACGACGAAATAATATGAAGGAAATGAGTTTTGTGATTGCAGAAAAATCATTTTTCAAGCAGTATAAAAATTAACAAGCAGATTAAAATGTACTGAAGATATGAAACTAAAAACGTTTGACTTCAGATTTGAATGGAACATGCAAAATACGAGAACTTTATGCTAGAAAAATTTTACAGGTAGTTGTAATTATCAATTTAAACATTTTGCAAACTTTCGACAATTATATGAAGAGACTCCAAATGATGTACCAGAACTGTACGAGTGTGATATTTATTTTTCGAAATGATAACATTTCGTGTTTCCTAGACATTTTCATTCCGAAATTTGCAACACTTCAATATTTCGCTTGTTTAACAACCACTATCGAGCTACTTGACGTTGTATCAAGTTTGTTATTCGCCATTTTCTTGTTCAGGAAATGCATTATCCAAGGGGGTGCCAGGATTGATAGATCGGCTACGAAGGGTCGAAATAGCAATAGCCAATCGTAGATATCTTCTCGAATTTTGAAAACTACACCATTGAAGTAGAATATAAACTTAAGATTAATCATATAAAATTGGAAAAAATCGTTGCAAAATAAGGCCCCTTGTAGCTATCATTCTCTTTTTGTCCTTCTCCGTACTATTTCTCATAAAAAAGGGTGGTAATTACAGTGAGCCAAAATAACCCTCAATTGGTAACTTGGAAAAGTAGTTGCATTGCAGCATCGTTGTGTGTGAGAAATAGTATAGGATTTGTTAGGGAAAGGATTCGCTTCCTCATACTGTTTCGTGTGCAACTATTGCAACTAATTTTCCAGGTTGCTCCATCAACTTAAGAATCTCAAATTAAATACTTTCGGAAATTTTCTGTAATACATATTTGAGAACGTGATAATAACATACCGCAATTGAAAACTGCCCCATTAATGAGGCCACCATTACTCCAGTAATCATTAATAGTCGTCTTTCAGCCGATCTCACTTCCTTAGAAGCGATGTGTCGAAGTCTCAATAAAGTGGAATATGTGAAAATAATGCTTGAAAGCATGACAAATGTAGAAACAATCATCATATTTTGTGAGTTACGTATCTGAATTTGTAGTATGAATAAATTAGTCTCACATTTTGAAACTTGATTTAATTAACTTAGAATTAATTCATTTAAATGCTCACGTAAGCATGGATAAATTTTATCTTAAGACTTTTCGACTAAAAGTTGCAGAAAAAAACGATTTGGGGAAAATTACTTTCAGAAAATTCTATAAAGACTTGCCCAGGAAATCTCTTTCGAGTAGTCCATTGAAAAGCCGCCACCATCCAAAGACACCCAAAATGCTTGAGAGAAAAAAATATGGAATGTAAATAAAATGGGAGAAGTTAATATAAATAAAAGAAACTTCCATAAATGGTCCTTCCAGAACTTAATTTTTTTTTTATATTTAAAAAAAAACTGCGTCTTTAAAACTACCCGATCATATTTCAGCCCAAGAAACGCAGAAGTAAACCTATTGAACGATATGATTAATATCGATATCATAGGCGCATAAATGGTGTAGTAAATTAGGAGATATAAAATAGTTAAGTAATATCCTTAATGAAACCTATAAAATCATATTTTGAATCTAAGTTTACCTAATGGCATCCAAACAACAAATCTCGGAAACAGGCCCAAATCAATAAATCTAATACCCATGTTGTATATGAATGATATGATATTCTAAAAAAATATTCTATGATATTCTTTAAATTATTTAAACTCACAATAATTCCATCCACCAGAAATAATGTATAAAAAGGCACTTTGCACCAAGAACTATGAATGATGTTGTACAGAATAGTGAAATAGCGAATTAGACTCGGTACACCGTAACTCAATTGAACGGCGTACGCGAGAATCAGAGCTTGAGATGACGGGTAATCATTAAAGGATTGGTTTCCATGAACGTATCTATCCATCTATATTTCTAAAATTGAATAGTTAAGTTTTAACAATAAATACAAAACGTAACAGGTATGAATTATTTTACGACGAATAAAGGTAAAACTGAAACGAACTAGATAAATTTCAAAGTCATCATATTTATTTGAATTTGCAGGATCAATGCGACTACTCGTCTCTTTCAGTAATTTAGCCAATTTCATCAAATAAATTCGGCACTAAAAACTACTCGCAAAGGTGCTCTAACTAGCAGGTATTTTAAAGGAAATTAACCTGACTTAGGAATTCCATACTAGGCACGAAGAATGATCGTGTAAGATATAAAAGTAGTTCCATAAAATATGACTCGTTAAATTAGTCATTTCTTGTGCTGCAGCACTAGTTAAGTGCTAATAATGGATAAACGAGAAGACAAGTGTTATGGGGTAGCCCTTGTGTGCCCGTTAATCTACTTGCGACTCAAATAATAGATTTATTGAATATAGCAAATAAAATTAGAAAGCACAAGTTCCGTCCACTCTGAAGTCAAAATCAAAAGGTGACTTTTCGTCATTTTTTCAAACATTTATAGAAATTTTGTGAACTGATTTTTTTCGGATTTTTCTTTTTACACTATTAGATATGAGCCTAGGAAATATTTTTACTTTCGGAACATGTCTCCGAAACTTGACTTGAGCCGGCCAAAACGTACAGCAAAGTTTTCAAATCGTTCGTTTGAGTATATCAGTGCTCGATCATTCACGCTCATCAGGCAGAATGTGTATTTGATTTTCCTGAGTATTTTGAGACCAAGAAATAAAAACCATTTGCGATGAATTCTCAATAAGAGCGACTTGAAAACAGTAAACCCAAATAAACGTCCTTACAAAGCCGTTCTCCCTTTGAAATAGCCTTTGTTCTGTTGCGTGCAAAGGCAGGGCACGCTTTTCGCTTGACGAAAACTCACTTGCAAAAAGGAGTTCTCAAATATTGCCTTCAAAAATTCACATCTTTGATTACACTGATCCGTTTTTCATGCGGTCTTTTTTCTATAATCCTGTCTAGCCCTACACAATTTTAGAAAAATGCTTCCATGACTGTCTTCAAATCGGGAATATCACTTGCGCTCTCTACCCATAAGCAGTATGTGATTGTTTTTATTTAAAAAAAAAACATTTATATAATTCGATAAATTTAGGTAACATCAGGGTTAAACTAAATCATATGTTTTATGACAGTTTTTGAAAACCCGACTTACTATTTGATCAATAAATTTTTTGTTACGTCTTATTTGGTGTGTTGCGACAATTCCAAAACGTCTAGAAGAACGAATGACTGGTACTCTGATGACAAGCTAATAAAAAAACGTCGATAATTGAAAGAAGAAAGAAAATAATGTGAAGGTGTCCTTTTTCTGCCAAAAATATCCCAAATAATCCCAGAAAAGAAAAGCAATATGTCAAGAAATACCCCACGTGTTTTCTGTTTATCTAAAGGCATAATGAATTCTAAAGAAGTCGATTTTTCGTTCTTAAAATAATTGACCATTTCAGCATTTCATTGTGAATTCGATCCGCATGACTTTAATAGTTTCAGACAATTATATAATATCTTACTAAAAAATTGAGGATAATTGTGCAATTTAACAGAGGCGATGTTGGATAAAAAATTTCACAATGAAACCCATTCAAGAGACATGTACAGAATTGTTGAAAGACGATTACGATGCTTAAATTTGGATTATTTTAGCGGAATAAATATCTATAGATCATTCTTGTCATCAATCTGGAAAAAGCAAGACGACAAAACGATGAAACAGTATTGGAAAAGGAGTATATACGAAACCTTTCGCCTAACCTGGCCTATACTATTTGGTAAGTTTTATCGTCTTGCTTTTTCCAGATTGCCATTCCCATCTAAAGTATCCCAGATCCACTCGTCGAAGTTGTGTCAATCAGTTTCTGTATTGGTTTGAAGCAGAATAAGTCTTTTTCTCTTGATACGGCAATTGCAGGACATAAATAGTAGTTTAAGGAAGAATTTGCATTCCTGATCACCACTCACATTGTCCATTCAGATTGCTATGTAATTAAAACTCATTATATGAGTATATGTTGCAGATAGTTTCTCAGAACAAATGATATCATTTTCCAAGATTGTCTGGGCGGAGATTCCTTTCTCCAAATTTATCCTTTTTTCTAATTTTTAAAATGAAGTTTGGAAACTTCGTTCCTGTTTCAAATAACGATCAAATAGTTACACTAAAAAATCAAAATTTCAGTTTATTTCACGAAATATCAGAAAATTTATTTATTTCATCATACAACACAATTCACTAAGAAACTAATACTCAGAAAAAATAACTATTTGATTTTTTTTTCAATTTATAAGTATCGATCCTCGAGGATTAGGCTTGACCATCTCTGAGAGAGTTGTCCCCTCAAATTCCTCCGGGGACCAACGTTCATTCCCGGAGGAATTAGAGAGCAACTAGAGAGGAAACTTCTCTTCTAATTATCAAGTTATTCCTCTCGTCCTCTACAAGCTTTTATAAAGGCGATTTTTAATAATGTATTATCAAGTTTTAATCTGGAATAAAATCAAATCATTCATTGTCTATTCCTATTTTCAAGTTAAAATTATGACTTCTAACTTATACTAAGTTAATTTCAAGTAAGATAGTACAAATAATCTAACTCTAACAGTCAGTCGAAGGCTGGCATTAGAACGGCAAGCGAGTGTGAGCAAAACGAGGAAGTTCTAGTTATAATTTTATAATTTAATTTCGAGTTTCATATCACTTATATCTAATTAAGACATCATCTTCAAAATTTCTACCTTTATTTTTCCCGTCTCTTAACAAATTGACTGATATTTTACGTAAACAACAATGGTCATGGATTTCTAAATATGACATATTACTATTTTGATAACTATACAATTTGTCATTCATGATGAAGAATAGGCGAAGAAAACCGGAATTGATATTTTCGATTTCACAAATTAGTAGCGTTTGCGACAATCAGGCAATCAGACATGTGAGAGAAAGAGTGAGAGAGTGGACGTCAGTCCCGAAAATGCAGTTAATTGGTTTCGACTTTTCATATTTTTCACCAATATACTGTGACCATCGTTTGTAAAATTCACCATTTTTAGGCTAAAGAGTATACCAAAAAATTGGTGAATTGTATAAATGATGTCGATAGTGAAATGGTAACGAATTCATGAGGTTATTGATTCGTTAATCAATTCTAATTACGCTCTACCCGACAACAGTCCTGATTCAGTTCTTCATTGCCTGTTTCAATTATCGATTTTATCATTGCGTTAGTCAATCTCACAATAGCGACATGTAAAAATGATGTTTCGGTGAAGTAATTTATCAGTGATATAAGATTTGTCTCAAATGGTCTAGACTGTTCCCCAATTTAACTCCAAATTTCAATTGAGATAGTTTGGGTTGGCGAACAAAAAGTAGTGGGGCAGCCTTATTTAGGTCTTGATATTATCTAACCCTTGTCACTGATCGGAGAATTAGACTGAGATTTTGTGACCATAAAAGGAACATGCAAAAACTGTAAGCATACCAAGCTTCTGTCTGATCCGATCAGTGCCGTTAGTTGGACAATATCAAAACCTAAGTGGGAGTAATCCAATATTTTTGTCCGCCACTGTGTACATTATTCATGCTAAATTTATAGTTTTTTTTTTTTACAAACTCACTCATCATCTCGTTACTTACAATTGTTGCTCTCGAAAATCACTGATTTTACAAGGTTTTTTTTTTCAATTTTTAAAAATCTAATTTCAGATACCGGATGTTAAAGTCGATTATTTTCTTCCTTTTCATCACATCATCCTGGGCCGCGTTGAATGAAGATGAACTGAAGAAAATTAAAGAGGATGGTAATCCTGAAATCAATTGGTTGTTCTTATTATATTAATTTTAGCTGAGGATTGGCACATTTTGTTCCTGAGCGATATAATCAAGCAGGAATTTGACACACCGCCCTTCAATGATAGCAACATTTATCGAGATGTAAGGTTAATCATTGGTGATCCTGAAATGCAGATACCGTATTCTTCTTAATTGAAGAACACGCCCTTCTATTTTTCAACCCCTAATTTTCGAAAAAAATTGGAATTGTCAAACCATCATAACTTCTCATCTAATGATCATACTCACTTTAAATCAAAACTAAATCCACTCTGCACATTCTAAAACATTATATAACACTTTCCGAGATGACGTGAGTTGAATGGTGAGTAGTTCTGGCATTTTAGGTTTTGGGAGGTGCCCTTCAAATGAACGATGTTTTTCAATTAGAGAGAATACGGTAAAAATAGATCTGTTATTGGATTTACGAAAACATCGAGACCCTTTCTTTTGGAATCTCATAACGAGAATTTGTTTCCTATGGGAAGTTTCAAGAGTTTCATTGGTCTGGTCATTTTACTTTCTGATACTCGGGAAATTTAGATAGTGGATTCAATTCCGAAATTGTTCAAAAATAGATGTAGCCTCATCTACGATAATTCTTCCAAAAACGTCTAAGCATGCAAATATATTAGGCCACAGTGACGACGATTTTCGACACTTCGAAATCCGAGGAAGAGCGAATGGACGAGGCTCTGGAAAAGGCTGTAGCCAAATACCGAGAGGTTCATGGAAAATACATGGAGTGGGACGACCAGCAGTACATGAAGGTCAGAATCGTCATTTATTTTTTATTCTGAGAAAAAATTGAAACTTGAATTCCGAAAAAAAAAGTTAAGAAAGGTTGGATGATGATGAAACCGGAAAGCGACTAGGATGAAATATTCGGAATTTCCAAAACGAGATGAAATTTCTTCTATCTATCTCTGATTGAATAGTTTTCCTCCTTTCAGTTTAATCTCTGGACGTCGTGGCTCAATTATCTCTTCTTATTCTACCTTGTCTTTCTGCTTAATAACGACCATGATTCATTTTTGAAATGATATTTTCAGGAAAACTTCGACGTGAAGATCAAGCGATACGCACAGTACGCCAATTTCATTCAAACGATCATGTCTGCGAAAACGTTGCGATCGAATGTAAGTAGAGGCATTCATTTCCTCTTGAAAGGGCATTTTTCAGGTCAAAAAGATGTTGGAGGAATATCGGGAGCTGCTGAAGACGCCCGAATACTATCAGAAGGATGCGGACGACCGATTGGAGGACGTCTTCAAGATCGCAACGAGAGTGCTGACGCTGGAGGATGCTGAACAGATGCAGAGGATTTCGGACAGATTCAAGGTAAATCGTGCAGATCTAGTCTTTTAGATCTAGGTGGGACTTCAGTCAGATAGACTCCATACGTTTTCCTATCAATTGTTGGTCAAGCAAAAATCTGTCTAAACCTAGATCTTTAAATTTGATCGTCATTAAGACGTGCTCCATTCCCAGTTTTTAGTCCAACTCTGTCGTATCGCTCAAGTAATCATTGAAAACGATGACATTTAGCTATTTGGAGAATTTTTCTGATCGAAAAAGGCTATTTGGAAGCTATAGCCCTCAAGTCCTTAAGCCATTGCGAAATAATATATGGTTAGGGCAGGGTATTGGAAGGTACGGGTTTCTTTTCCCTCCATATTATTTCGCACGGCTTGAGGGCTTATACGGTTTACAAGTTGCCAACAAAATTTCTTTTTTCAGTCGATGTTCGGAGCGAAGCTAGCCGAGACTTACAATCGATACATCAACCGAAACAAGGACATCATCATTGATGAGGCTTCTGGAACACAAGTCCTTGTCAATGAAAGAGGTATTTAAAAGCAAAAAACAACAGTCAATTTAACAGACCTAAAGAGTACTTACGTTTGATGAACAAATTTTATGAGGGATAGATCGAATGAGATTTCTAACGATCATCTTTCCGAGGTCTAATTAAAAATGTTTTAAAATGGCAACAGCTATTTGACGGAGAACGGGAGGCAATGACAGAGGACTTAAATAAGGAATACTTCATAATTGACTGAACTGACCTTCTTCATTTCATAGTTAAGCTCTCCGTCAGTTAGAAGAATACCCTCCGCTATTTGCCTCTGACCTCCGTCAAATAGAGCCTGCTTTTCAGAATCTCATTCACCAAAGCACAACTCTTTCTACGATTGGCTCTTAGCTGCTGCTGCCTTGGGAAGGAATATGGGAAAATAATCAACGATAAATTTATTACCCTCGAGAAATTTAACCGTCATAATAATATATGTTAACCTCAGATATTTGATTAATCATCAGTTGAGTACAATATTTTTGTCAGAACTTTGTTTATACATTCCACTATTTCATTGTTCCAATTCGATGTAAAATAAACTATCATATAGTGTTTTTCGACTCAATCATTGCTCAAAAATCGCATGATGAAATCGATATTTTTCATATTGTCAGTTCTAATTTCGAAGGTTCTATGTCGAAATCTAGGGTTGCCTAAGGAGCGTAAGTATTTTATTATTTTTTTTATTTGACTTCAAGGATCTAGATCAGAACATTTTCTCCCAAGGATTGCATCCGATCGAGAAGAAATTCGAGAGTGTCACTGACGAACAGTTAGCTGGGATTCAGAAGGTTCAAGAGTTTTTTTTTGTTAAATTTAGTTTTCAAGCTTAACATTTTCAGGTGATAGATTTAGCCTGCGATGTAAGCCTTCCGATCAATGAACGACGTGATCGGTTAGCGAATTTGGCGACCTTAGTCGGTCTCGATGAAGAGTCGAAGGTAATTTTTAAAATTATTTTTTCCCACTTTTTAAAAATAATCTCAGAAGAACTTTCAAGTCGAATTCGGCCGTCTAGCGGACTTCTGCGATTTCATGCACCATGATGTCATTCCGTCGTCATCGCCTGAGGTAAGTACTTTCCGAGAAAAAATATTACTCAACTTTTTCAGGTTCAAAAAACTCTACGTCACTTCCTGGGGTTGCTGAAAGATGTCAAGAAATTCGCGAGAATGTCGAGCAACGAGAAGGTTTTCGAGGTATTTCATCTGTTTCAAACAAACGATAGATTTCTTTATCTGGCTTTCAGATTCTGTACGCAATCCAGCATCTGAAAACCAAGCACTACGTTGAGTTGGAGCAGATCACTCGGAAAGTCATGGTACGTTTGAAAATTTCAGGATTTATGATATTATGAAATAGGAAACATTAAAAATGAGCTCTCTTTGAATAAGTATATTGACAAGTTTGTCTGAATGTTTCAATGCTATGAGATTTTCGGGCCATCGAATTTTATTGTATTTGCAGACGAAACTCAAGGAATACAAGCTGGACCACGTGATGCGAGTCGTATCTCCAACTTCATCACCTCAGATAGTCTTTCCAAACGACGAAAAGGAACAAAATCTCGAAAAACTCGAGGAAAAAGTAATAGATGAATTTGATGGACGCGATGAATACAACAAAAAATAGCAAAACCATCTTTTATTTTTTAAATATAATATATGTTCCTGATTCATATAGTCTATGCAAACAGCTTCCAAGAAATAAATAATAGTTGCTCTTACTGGTTGATATGTGATGCTAGATAAGCTTTCATTTCAAATTGAATTACTTTCGCCAAGTATTGATAATGTGAACTAGTTTCAAGTTATTTGTGTACAAATTTTCGTGGTTACAAAGGAACCAAAACCTATTCGAATTTGTATGAAGAAATTAGATGGTAATATCTTTTATCTCTTACTTTTACATGATATTTCTCTTTCTCGGGTGTATCGAAGTCAAAGTTGGCCTTTTATTGACTTCGTCTCATTTTATGACTAAAGATTGATGAAATTGTCAACAATAATAACACCTATCATCGACGGTTCTACTGACTTCCTCTAGACAGTTAGAAACTCTTCTCTCACGATGAAAGATAGAAGATGGAAACCGGCTGGCATACACCTCGCATCGATTTCTTCAAACGACCTTCTGGTTTTATTTTCCTCTCTTCTCTCAACTTCAAATTCTATTTTCCAATTTCGCCTATCTGAACACGTCATTATTTCGCATTTCCTTCAGCTTGAGTCAGCTAAAATTTCGAAATGACGGTCTATTTCGCTGTATTTATTTAGTATTTCGGCAGGTGGTTGTTGCAAAATCGGCTCATTACTCGCTTTGTCTTGTTAGAGTAAGGTCGTTTTCTATTTCTCATTTTTTCGATAGAAACTAGAGATTTTTAGCGCTTTGTTACTTTCTTCTTGGCACATATGAAAAACATTACTTGTCTATCGATTTTCATTTTGTTTTTATCTTTCGCCGATTTTCCGTTAAAACCCCTCATAGTCAGCAAAATTGATAAACCAGTCGCTAAGTGATGAAATTTCGCGGAAAAATCCATTATTTAATTATTTTGCAGCGAAAACATTGATTTATTTTCAAATTTCCAAACATCTATATTTTCCCTTTCGCATTTTTTCAAAACATCGTTCCTATTTGGGTCCTTTCCGCCTTTTTTTCTTCTTTCCCTAACTCTCCTATATGCTGCGTTCTCTAGAATTGATCGCTTGTTCGTTTTTTATGGCTCTCTCATTTGAATTTTGTTTCTCTGCTCCGCTGTCCTTTATTTTTCGATTTTTGATTTTTTCACGCAAGCCGTATCATTTTAAGTATTTTGACGTTGAAACACCTTGTTTCCACGTTGTTGATTCTGGGAAATTCGTTGTGTTTCTATGAAAGACCGCAGTATTTCAAACTCGTCCAGTTTTTGCATTAATTCAGTTTTCTTTGAACATTCTTCCAAAAAATCTCTATTTCCAGTCTACCAAAACTCATGCAAGTCCAGTCTGAGGATATCACCGTTGCCTGGGGTCAGGCCCCGCATCAGCTCGACAGTCAGTACGGAAAATGGAGACTCGCCGTTTTCCAGGTCCGTCAATTTTTTTTACAAACTTTAAATTACTTTTACCCGAAAATAAAATATTACAACTCGCTTAAATATCATAGATATTTCTTTAGATCATCAAAAATGAATATCAGTCCATGAAACGTATTCAGAAAGTTGCTAATAGAAGTCCAATAACTTATCTTCTTGAGAAAAGAAAATCTGCTCTGACTATATGAGAGGATATCTTTATCTATCGACAACACATTTCAGGATGTTCAAGAATCGATCGACATGAATCGTCTGTACTTCCTGTACGACCCTCAGGCCGACGAGCAGAGCGGCACATCGGGAACGAGGAAGGGTTATCCTGGACTCGTCGTGTTCGACACCAACATCAGATGCTTCGCTGGGGAGATTTCGCTGCATGCTCCTGGTAAGATTTTCTAATTTCTTACTTTTTTATGACCCTTGTGGCGCCCATCCTATTTTTTCTTTGCTCCTACTATTTCCGGTAAAAATGAAAACTACACGAGGGTGGGAACTACATTAAGCCCTTTTTCATAAATTTTATTCACACCATGAAAAGCGATGGAAAGCATAAAATCAGGAGTTTGAACTTGAGAAAGAAATATATATAACGGCTTGATTTTTTTTAAAGCTTATTTTCAGGCATGATGAAATTCCTGTTCGCGCTGAAGTGTCCCTCACCGCAGGGCGGTTCCGCATTCGTGCTCGTTACCGAGGAGCAGATGTACGGACAGATTCGGGTTGGTTTTCTTTTAATTTCTCGAAATTCATTTATGGAACAATAATCAGCTCGAAGTTGATGTGAAAAATAATTTCTACTCAAACAAAATTTTGTAACATATATTTGTTTTGATTCAGTGAAAATTATGAAACAGCCAGAAACTCAAAACTGGCTATTCCCAAACGAAATCTCGAAGCACATTTTCATTTGATTTCATGCAAAATATTAATATTCCTGCTTTCATCTTTTCAAACATGTTTCAAAAACTTGGTTGACTTCGTATATTTTACTATCAGCGATGATCGCTACTTTCAGTGTTTAAATATCCAATTAGTTTGCCTAATTCAGCTCCACGTGTTCCGTCTGGATCTGGGCGGAGACGGTTTGTCTGTGTCTAACTGCAGACCCCTGCTGAACAGTCCTTTGACGATTGGTGGAGAGTATATTTGTTCTATGCGTGAAGACATGCCCGAGGTCGTCGTCATGGCTAATCCAGGGTTACAGGTCAAATTTTATTAATTACCATATGACGAGACCTATAGTCGGATAGGAGAGGCAAGAAAAATAGGGAAATAGTGTGGGAAAATATGGGTCTCGTCAAATAGCAATTGCCCGAAATGTTTTTCAATTTCTTTCTCTTGTCTAAAATAGCTGCGAAATACAAGAAAAAGATGTTGTGTAGTGAAAATGAGGCTGAGAAGTAAGACATTTTTTTAGAAAAGGTTCCAAATTTTGACGATTTATGATTGTAAAATGATCTGACCGATAAGTGTCGAAAATTGGTTCTTGATAATCGTAAAATAAGAAATTTTAAAGATTGAATTTTGCAGGTGTGGCGCGTGGACGCGATGGCGGAATCGCCCCAGGAGCCGGTCACGAAATTCACCGTTCCCGGAGCCGAATTGACTCATTTCTATGACGGATTTTTGTCGAATGGGTATTTTTTAAATTTCTATAAATCGAGGTGGCTCCTCTCTGTATTTACAGATGAATAGGGAAAGGTAGGAAATAGGAAAAAGAGCTGTCTGTGTCTGTCATCCGTCTGTAAATACAGGAGGCTGATTCGAGGCTTTCTATTAAACCAGTTATCAAATTTAGTAATCCACCAACATTCTGTTACCGACTATTAGAATTGCATCATCAAAGTAATGACTTACAGGCGTTTTCAGGGAACACTTTCCAAAAATAATGTTTTGTGAACAATTGATACCTATGATTAGAATGACACTATAAAAATCATGATCATGAGTAGTATTTTCTGGTTTATTTTTCAAAAAAATATTTTTATGAGAAATATAGCTGAGAATAATTGTTGTGAATTTGTTAGGAACGTGATTCTGCTGTCCTCTTCTCCGGACGGTCATCTGGACACGACCCGCGTGCACGTCTTGAATCTATCCAATCCCGGTCAGCTCAACACTCACTCGTGCACTGCCGATCCACAGGTACTATTTTCGGCAATTACTATATGACGAGATGGTGTTCGGCTATAGTTAGAGATAGAGAAGGGAAGGAGAGTAGGGTGAAGTGGTGTGGAAAAGATAGGTCTCGTCAAATAGCAGTTGTCCTATTTTCAGAAATTATTTGGCCATAAAACTAAACTCCATCTATTTTATATGGGAGTACTCATTATAAAAGCGGCGAAAGGTTTGGCACAGCATTTTTCAGCGCTATCATTATAAATCTGCTAGGCTGTTCAGCCACCTGCGTCAATTTTATGCAAAAAAAATGCGTTATATACGAGAAATAAGAATGATTTCAGAGAGGATCCCCCAGACCCAGAAAGCAGGCAGGAATTGATTCCATCACGAGTAGGTTTCAAGGTTTTTGAAATATCTAAATTTTCCTGAATATCATTGTATCGCAAAAAAGACGAAAAGTTTGAATTTTTACATAAGTTTCAAATTATCTCCACACAAAATTTCATTTTTACTACATAGTAATGCAACAGCAAGCTCTTTTCATAAAATGAAAAATAATTCTATCTGAAAAATGTTTCCAGACGCGATTCTGTTGGCTGGTGGTGAGGTCGATTATGGAAATGATAACGTGGAGAGACTCGTGGATTATTGGTTCCTCGACACAAGAACTTTCCAGGTACAAGAATTAATGAAGACGTTCTCAAAATTTCGACAAATGAATTTGGCTGCGTCGGAATCCCTGTGGAAGGCTAATACTACAGTGGCGGGCAAGAGTATTGGGTCACCTCGAACCTAGGCGCGCCAATATTATCCAGCTCTTTGCACTGAGCTGAGCCGCAGCCCAACCCCAACTGTTGCTGCTGCGATTGAAAAGTCTCAAGCCTGAAGAAAATTAGTAAGGCATGCAAGCATGCACAGTTTCAGGTTAATACGATCGGTGTGAACGTTTTGGCAATGTCATTAGACTAAGTAGGAGTGGCCCAATACTTTTGTCCGCCACTGTATTTCCTATTACTCTCACCTCTCGCTTAGTCGTCTTTTTCCACAGGGATTTATTTTCAACGAGATTTACTGAAGGGGGATTCAGTATCAGCCATTAAATTGTATCGTCGGTTGAAATGCTTGTGATTTCAGTGGACCCAGATTCCCGCCCAGATGGCCGTTCCCCTGATCGAGCCGAGATTGACCGCTTGCAATTCGGGTAACTTGAATTTTCGGCTTATTTGCAAAGAACATACACCTCCCCCAATTTCAATAATGCCACATGAACATTTTCTAGAGTTAAGAAATTTTGAAACAGAATTACTTTTTATAATATCCACATTTATTGCTGTCTGATAATATAAAATCAACTAATAAACAAGGAGTTCAATTGAATTTGAATATTTTTCGAAAGAATAGGAGTTTGTTGGAAGATCGCAAAAATTTCAGGCAACATTTTCGTATGGGGCGATTTCGATCAGCCACTGCCTGGCATGCCATCAGAGGGCACGCATCTGAGAATCCTCAAAGTGACGGGAATCGAGAAGGCCGGTCATCCCCCGACTTACAATCAGGCATGTGGTTTTCCGGAATAAAATTAAAATGTTTAAACAAAAAGAAAAAAGTAAATGAATATTGCTTCTCCTAATATTTTACCAATTTTTGGTATAAACTAGTCCAAAACTCTTAATTTGTGCTAATAGCAAAGTATTGAATCTAATAGTTTTAAAGATTTTGTTATTTTGAAAATTCCAATGACCAAAATTTATGTATTGAGTTATAATATGTAAAAAATATTTAATTTACAAGAAAAGGTTTTGATAACAATTTCATTATGCATTACCGATTGAATTTTATGCATAATATTGTCTTCTTAGTTCAAGTTTTATCTTTTACAATCTCATAATAGACGTTATTTGCTGTGCATAATATTGAAAATTTTGGTTTTGGTTAAAGAAAGCTTGATTGTCTAAAGGCTAATAACAAATAAACTATTGGAAATGTTACTGCAACACGAAAATCATACTAGTTGAAGCGTGAAAATTAGATGTAGTGGGTGAAAGATAGCTTTTTTAAATAGTCAAAATTATCGAAATTATTGTCTTTATTTCAGGCGGTAACCCAGCCACCTGCGTATCCCTCCCTTGGCGGTGGCGCCACTCCGTATCCGAGTGGTAAGATATTTGGATTTTATTATTTTTTGCAAAAACATCTACGAAAAATTGAACTTTGGTATTTGGCTTTCATTTCCGAAACTTGTGAACTTCTTGATTTTGTTTCGTTGAATATGTTGAATTAATGTCAGACGACCAACAATTTATTGAAGCTCATTTTATAATTTCAAATTCAAAATTCTTATTCACTAGAGAAGAGAATCTTTTCTACTGCAGAATACAAAGGATAAGAATTGCCTAATATAAAAAAATAAGAATTGTAAAAATAACAAGTTTCCAGGGGCAGCCTCACCCCCGAACTACCCGTCGTATAATCCGAACCAGTCGAATCCCAACTATCAGCAACCTGGTTACGGACAGCCCGCGCAGAACACCGGATATCCGCAGCAGTCCTATCCGACTCAGGTACCATATTTATAAGAATAAATTCTTGTCCCTAGTTAGGATCATACCTAGGCAGACTTTCAGCCAGTACGACAAATTACATTGTATCGGTCAAATGAATTCACAGTTCGTGTGTTGAGAAGCGCTTTACGAACAATGCGCGTATGAACTATGTGCAAAAAGGGAGGCTAGAGTGCTGAGAAAGAGTGGTACGCAATTTACTTTGTGTCTCTCACCTTTTCTCGCTAATTTTCGACATACGAACTTTCACTTAGTTGAGTACTTCGGTACCACAAAGATGTAGACGAGGGGGTGTGCTGTGTAGAGGCTTGAAGGTAGAACAAGATGCGAGCGAAATCATTTATTAACTGATAGTATTGGGTATTTATAGAGATCGAGGGTGAGATATCTAGAGTGAGATATGCAATGAGATCGTTATATTAAATCATGCCCTAACTCACTTCATTTAACCGAAACGATGGTGGAGGACGTACGAAAATCAGCAATTTTTTATGGAAAGTTGATAGATAGGAGGATACGAAACATTATTTTGGCCGAATATTTTGACTTAAGTGGGTACGCGCCCGAACAATCTGGCTTAAGCCCTATCTAGATCTGGTTACGATTAATTTTTATGTTAGAAGTGTTAGAGCAATTACAACTTTTAACTGAACGTTTTAGAAAATTCTCAGTCTAGACAATTAGCTAATCTTAATTTCAGGGTGGTTCGGGATACAGCCAACCGGGTTACAATGCTCCTCCAGGTTAGCTTTTTCTGATCATGGAACTATTCTATTTTTGAATAATTTGAAAATGTTTCTAAGAATTTCACTTTGATTTTGGAGTTTTATTTTTGACCCATATTCGATGCATGTAGAAGATCACTTTCAAAGTAATAATAACTTTGAAATAGAAATATTATAATTATTCAAATGAAAGATATTGACATGCTTTAGCAAATTTCAAATATATTTTCCAAATTTCTATATTTAATGAGTCAGCTGGTTTATCAAATCTCTATTGAAATAAAAAAAAACAACTTTATAAGGCATTTTTTTCAGCCGGCTACAGCCAGACCCCATCCGGACAGACCGCATATTACCCGCCTAAGAAGGAGAAGAAAGACTGCTGCATTCAGTAATTCTCTCATCCAGTGTTGAAGACTAGCTCGCAAAACCCGGATTATATACAATTCTTCTCGAATTGAATTTATATAAGCCGGTAATTGCATTAGGCGCTTCTCTGCAATAGAAAATTGAGAATATTCAAGACAATTATCTAAAGCTTCTCTTCTTTGTATATCTGCCATTTCAGGATAAGATATGAACTTATACTATTTTTAAATTTATAAAAATGCACCTTTTAGAAATCGTCATATTTCCTACAACAACCCATACCCCGTTTTTTTTTTATAAATTAATCGATTTAAATTCGTTTTTTCTGCCTAAAACATTATAATTCTCAGAAATATCGTTAGTTTGCAAAAAAGGATGTTTTAATTAGAAGGGGGATATGGTAACTTGAAAAATAGTGTAAAAAGGAGCATTTTCCAAGCCTCTCTCAGTCTTGCATACTATTTCTTCATGTAGCGAAGTGGTGAACTTTCAAAATATTCTATCTAGACCCATTTTAAAGAATCTTTTATTTTTGAAAACTGGTATTAACCGAAATACGAATTTCATGTTTTATTGAAATCGCGTGACACTTATCTCAATTCATTTTTGGTAGGCCGAGAGGCTAGACAATGAGAAATTTGTTGAGGTGAAGGAATTTTCGATTTTTTCATTTTCTCTCTGAATTTTAAGATCCATTATTCATCCTTTGCTGGGCAACATTAGCTAAAATATTCCGTAGAACATTTAGAAAATCGTAATTTTACTCTAAAATTTTAGGTCTGGGCGGTTTGTGATAAAACTTAAGGGTATTCCCAGCAAAATTTTGTTATAAACTCGTCCCAGACCCCAAGTTTTCCTATTATTACAAGTATCTAGTTCTTTTTTTTTCGCATATTAGCAAATCTCACCTTTCCTTGAATTTTCACATTTCGAAAACTCATTAATAGTTTATGACATGTAGATTCTCCTACGAAAAGATGCTAACCAGTTTTCAGACTCATTTATCTTTTAGTATTTTTGCTTTTCTTTTCTTTGGAATTTTCGGTTCAAATACCTGCTTTTGTATTACCTAGTGTCGGATTTTTTCTGAAATTCTTATCATTTTACCGTTTACTAAATTCTAAAATTGAGCATCATTTTCTGAATAAATATGTGATGTTAGATTTATTTATTACCGAGAGTAAGGAACTAATAACCATTACAGATTAACTTTATTATTATCTAAAATTTTGAAACCTAACTATTTTTACTCCAAGTTTCACCTTCAAGAATTTTTAAATTAACCTGTCGAAATTCTTCGATACAAACTAACGGACTTTTTAAGATAAAATTCATTATCTGAAAAATAAGAAAAAATTCCAACCTCAATTATTCACGCCTGGTATTTTCTCCGATCTTTCGTCGACTTCATTATCTTGGATCTTCATCCTCCGGATTCTCACGCATTCGTCTTACTTGGAATCTGATGGAATTGAATCGTCGACGAATTATTCATTGCCATTCAAGCTTCTCTTTCAGAAACAAACCCACAAAGCATTTTCAGATTTACTCCAATTCACTGAAAAAAGTAATTGCTATTTACTCTTTCAGCGAACTATGCTTTTTATTCATAATTTTAGGTAATTATTGATATTAAAGCATTATTATTCCATTTTTAGAGGATTTACTCTATTATTCTATCTGCTGAAGAATAATTGATATTTACTTGGCTATAATGGGCATTTATCAATCTAACCTAAGTAGTTTACCGTTTCGATAACTCTAGATCTTTTTTTATTAAAATTATATCATAACCTTGGACTTTTCCATTGTAAATTAAACTCGTTTTTTCCTATCCATTTATTTTTAAAACATGTTTATATTTTTCGCCCAGTTTTACTCCACATCACTTTTTCATTATCATCATTTCTTCAAACTTGTGATACCTATTTAACGCTCAAAACTCGCGGCGGTAAACTATCGTAATCCTCGCATAATTTCCCTGAAGACTTTGAAAATGAGTTTTTCATAAACGATCTAAAATGATGAATAATGAAGTTTATAATTCCAGCCGGTTTTAACCTTCTACACTTTATCATAAGGCAAAGGTTTTTGGCTTTGTGCAAAAGTCTACATGGAAAATGATACGTGCGCAACTCTGCGTGATGAAATTAATTGAGCATCAGAAAAATAAGACTTTAGGCAAAAATTGAGGATAATTTTTATATACCAGCCTTTTTGGGTTTGTATCCTTCAACATTGGATGAGAGATTATTTAGGGCTTTTCTAGACTAATGAATAAAACGATCCTTTAGACGTTAACTTTCGAGCTCTCGAGTTTTAGCTATCCGACTTTGCTGTCTCTCATTTAGCGAGCCGAAAATGAATTTCCCATTTTCTGGTTCAATTTAGGACAATTTTTAAAAGTTTTCTTTAAAAATTCAAAATGGTTATGCTTCAAACGTTCACCTGTAATATTGAAATTTTTTTTTTTTTATAGTAGTAAGATTTTAGGGCTATCATTACAAATAAACAATCCGTCATAGCCTAGCCATTTTCATCACCCAATCATGTTCATTAACGAACACAAGCCACGCCTTTTCTACTCCCAAAATACGTGTATCGCGAAGAAAATATTCCAGACGACGTGGCGTCCTTCTCTTTCCCTCTTCTGAAAAAGAAAACACAAATCTCTCGCTTGTATTGAAGCATGAGAGCAAGATAATATTTTTCACCGCATGAAAAAGAGAGGAGTCAAATAATGGCATATAAAACGCGCTTAACAGTGAAGTACGGTAATAGGCGTCTGGCATGCCCGCCGAAATCTGCCAATTTCGCATGCAAAGGGTCTTCGTTAATGAACATGACTGAGTGTTTGTGAATACTTACGAAAATGTATGCTTCAAAATTTTAGAAATTTAGATAGGGAAAGATGAAATTAACCTCGCTCGCATATAATTTTGTCTACAAATTACTTACCAAAACAATTTGATCCTTCGAAAATGTACGTTTCAAAAATTTCCTCATCTATTTTGAAAAGAAACGCCAAAATAATTCGTAATTTGGACAACTTCCAATATAAAATGATGTGTAATATCGTTTTTCGACGTTGCCATTTTGCTTCGTACACTTGCAATTCTTGCAATTTATCCACATTGTATCGTTTCATCACTTCCTTATCTCCCGATTCAACTTTTGGCCTTGCCTTTTTGTTGTTCTTTTATACCACCCATCTTTAAAAAGTCCCCTATTCAAGCATATCTCTCCGAAACCACCCATGATATCTTGAAAAATGCTTTATTTTCCTGTTTTTTCAAGCATCCGCTCGATTTTTCACTTTATTTCCCTCCGACTTTCGGCCCTAATCCGAAAACCCATTCTCTAGGCGAAATTGCGCACCGCGCGCATTTCTCCTGTCAAATAGCGGCTCGAATTTCTAAATTCCTTAATTCACGGTGAATTTCCCGTGAAATTTCTAAGCGCTCTGACCCTCGAAAAAACCCGCAGATCAGATTTTTTGCCCCAAAGTGTTCCCGGGAATATTGTCTATCGTGATTCTCTAATTCTTTCGCGAAAAAAACTAGGGAAAATGTTTCGATTCGTCAAGGTCTATTTTATCGCATTTGCGTGTTTTGAACATGGCTATGTTTGTGTAAGCAGTGAAAAATCGACGCAATACTATGGAGTTATAGTAATCCACTAACACCATAATATTCCGTTAAGAAATGCTTCGTCGAGTTTCAAACGCGAAAAGATGCTTTATTATAACATTTGAAAATTGTGGTACCGTGAAATGAACACGCGATTTTTTCGTTTTGCGTCTACCATTTCGCTCATTTCACGATTCTACTTGCTCTTTTAAGTTTTTTTTTTCGATTTTTTTCCGAAAAAACTCAAACTTCAGGCACCGATGTCCGACAATTTGAGCTCTGACCGAATCGATATCATCGAATCGGCAAAAACTCCGACGAACGGCGAGCAGAAAGACATTAAGGATGAATTCAAGTGGGATTTTGTTTCAAAATTTGAAAATTTCCCATAAAATTACCTTTTTCAAGAGTTTTTCGTTGAAATTGAAATTTTGATGAGAATTTCAGGCAAGCGATAGACGAAACGATCAACACCGTGTGCAGCGTCATAACGAAAACTAGCAACAGTCGTTCGAACTCGAGAGAAAGCCGTACCCAAAAACCTGTCATTAAGGCCGAATAATTTTCCTTAGTTCAAGTCTGTTTCAATAAATTGAAAATATTAAATATTTGAATTCATATTACTACTCTTTCTAACTGTTATTGAAACATAAATGAGAATTTCTATTTTCTTTTCGAAAACTAGACTCTTACCATTTTATTTTATTCATTTTCTTCTAAACCTCCAAATAAACGACAATTTTTTAATGATCTAAATATTTATTATCGTCTCATAATATTCGAAAATATAATTATTCCATATCGTGAACATAAAAATTAATGAAATTACATATGGAAAGCGAGAATTTCGGAATTGCACAACCTTTACTGATTTTGCTGAGACTAGAAAGAATCTCAAACTAAGTTGAAATTGATTTCATGCATATGCCAGATAAAATGTATACAAAAATGCGTAAATTTTGCAAAGGATAATATCTTAAAATTGTATACATTTTTAAATTCGCATTATGCCACGATATACGAAAGTTCAATATTATTATGCTCTGAAAATGCCGAAATAATAAATATACAAATGACTGAAGGGAAAAATAGTAAGAGAAAAGACTTATATAGTGAGCTTATTATATGCATAGATAAAACAATAGCTATAAAATAAAACAAAAATCGTGATAGTCAAAAGGTAAAGAGATAGTCCCTCATAAATGAGATTTTCAAACCGGATTCTCAAATTATTGTCAGAAATAAACCATCTAAGAATATTTGAAGGAAAACCTTGAATATGTACCTAAAATTGTGCCATTATGACACGGGTCATAGCAAAAGAATAAAATAATATCAAATATCGCTATTCGGGCAGTTTCGGAACTGAAAACGAATGACATTAGATTGAAGTTTGATGATAATTGCGTAACTTTTGAGGATAAAATGCGGCCAAAATATTAGGCTTCTTGAAACCTATCATAGTTTTACTAAAGGAAACATGGTTTTTCCAAGAGGCCAGAATAAAATAACAACAAAACGGGGGACATACAAATCGACTAGACAATACGTAGAAAAGAATGAAGTTGTAAAATCGGTGAATATCTTAATATTTATTACTAGTTTAGCAAAACTAAACACGGAATCCACATTTCAAAATATCATATCATCCCTTCATATTTTTGAAACATTTTTAATTTCACCGTTTTTATATTCTTTGATAGGAAAATTGAAACTCAATAAATTTACAATAGAATTTCTAACCGTTCGGCTCGCATCGAAAGGAAAAAACGTTTTTTCGACGACGAAAAATGAAAACCAAAAAATCTCGAAAAATAAGCTCTATGTATTTTCATGTGATAGTTAAAAGGCTACTAGGAAAGAAAGAAGATTTTTAAACTAGTTTTTGAAAAAATGGCAATGAAATCTTAGAAAAGTATTAAATCCCTGCTTTTCCTGAACGAAAATATTTCATGCTTCAATTTTTCTCAAATAGAAGCTCGGATCTTCTATTATTGAGAATAAATGATGTCTATGGAAAAATTCAATGATATTCAATTGGTTAAATCTGGATAGTTATGATTAAATAGTATCGCACAAGCCTTATGCAATAATTCTCAAAAATCTACCATTTATCCAGATTTTCTTTGAACCATATCGTAATTTTTTCTTACAGAAGGGCATACCCTACTACTTTCAGGCTCTCTTTAGAGGAGTCCGCTATATTATGGAGTACCTTTTTATTATAGATACCCTTCTATTAGATGTGATATCTAATTTCTGAATACCATGTAAGTGAGCATGATCGTGAAAAGACTCATTATCGAGGTGATTTGCGGTGCACTGTCAGGTTGATGTTGCAGCCCCGAATGACCGTTCGGTTTCTGCTCCACGTTTTGATCTTCGGATGAGGAGGGCACCTGAAAATTTTGGAATTTCATAGGATCTATATAAAAAAAGACATTTTTCCTAGCTTTATATGAATTAGCGGATTGTTTAATAACATCATATTGAAATATTCGAAATTTCTCATGAACTATCAAGCATTTTAAAACCTATGCATAAATGTCTTCCAACTTTGACAGTATTTTACTAAAAAGTGCTGATATAATATTTTCGAAAGCTTAGTCATTTAAAAATTCAGTCTTTAAAAATCAGTTATAAAGCTTACCGCATTTTCTTCCTCAGTTCCTTCCTCCTCCTTGGCTGGTATTTTGCAATCGAAATTGCAGCCCTCCATTTTGTCAGGGTGCATTCCCTTGAACATCATGATCAACGACTTGCACATCAGCTGCAACAATTATATTCATCATTTTTCTCTCAAACCAGAGTTAGCCTTAATTCTAAGTTCAAAAATATTATTAATTGTTACTATAATTTTGAGCCCAGTATTAAGTCTAACTCAAATCTTAATCGCTTTGAATATCATACTTGTGCAGCGTCGTGCTTCGAGCACAGACCCGTCATCGCCGAGATGTACTCTTGCAGCTTCTCGTTCACCTGGAAATGTGTTAATTCTGATTTTTAAAATCTAATTAGAAAAAAATTATACTTCAACATTTTGATGACTAGTATTTAGATTTTTATGTGTTTCAAACATTCTGATATTACTTCATCGAATATTTGCACTAATGCTTTCACAACAAGCGAGCTAGATATGATGATGAAAATTTCTTTCGTAATAAGTTCCAGAAAAATTAACATTCCGGAGCTGATTTTCTATTATAGTTTGTTTTTGTATTAGCATTCTATCATCATAAAATTACGAATTTTTGAAATGTTTTGTATTTATGGAATGATAATAGTTCCGCTGTGAGGTCGATATTGATCAAAATTTACGATAAAAATCTCACCTTATCACAAATTTCATCATCACCGTGCTCGATGAACTTCTCTGTCAGGTATGTGCCCGCGGACAGAGTCATTTCGCCGATTTTTTCCGACTTGAGACATTCTCTATGATTCGCCAGAATCTCTTGACCCTCTTGCGAGCACGCATAGGTTAGGAGATAGT
This sequence comes from Diploscapter coronatus, assembly GCA_964036155.1. NCBI lineage: Eukaryota > Metazoa > Nematoda > Chromadorea > Rhabditida > Rhabditidae > Diploscapter > Diploscapter coronatus. The sequence continues at coordinate 2,732,733 of OZ038423.1, forward strand.
AACTCTGAAATTTTTTAATAAATACTTTAATTTTTGTAAATTCTAGTGAAAGTTTCAAGCAATTTTATGACTATTATACTTATTCATCGATCTTATTACGTATGTAGGTTCATCCGTCTTATAAGTATTTGAAGCAATTGAGAATATTTTTCTTTTTATTATGCCTCCATTTGGAATAAATATCGTAAATAATTCATACCTTTAAAAACGAGCCCGAGTTTTTCCTGTGCGTTAGGAGATCTGACACTGTATTCGAGACTTCGACGATTTCCGAGTGCTTGCAATTGTGCGCCACTGGGTTTCCATCCTGAAATTAAAATATCAGTTGAAATTTCTGGATTTTACAAAATCCTTCCAAACCTTGACCTATTCAAGTCTTTCAATCTCAATGTTAAGATATTTTCAAATTTTCTGAAATTTTATAGGAACCTTTGAAATCCCCTAAATTTTCCCTAATTATCGATTTTAGCCCAATTTGTAAATGTTCCTTTTCGCGTATTTCAGGCTGGTTTGGACTACTTCCGCTTCGTTTACGCGCTTAATGATTCTCTGTGCAATTTGCCGCCTAGCGAGCTAAATGAGGAAGTAGTACGTAATCAAGGAGGCAGCAGAGAAATGAGAATGAGATAGCGGGTAATCAGAGAGAAAATAGAGATTTAGAGAGAAGAATTTGTAAATGATGATGGAAACCTTTGAACGGGCCGATATAATGAATTTTAGACTTAAAACTAAAAAATAATAACATTTTTAAAGAGCATTTTAATCACGTTTTTGCTAAAAGTAACTCATTGCATCAAGTAGCACAAAATTGATAGATGTTGCTCCTATGGCGGAGATACCAAATTATAATACAATCTCACCATTCCTCCCTATATAAATCAAGTGATCTCACGATCTCAATCTTCTCAAGCCTTTACCACATAAAATTTTTATATTAATTGATTAATTGACTAATAAAATGACTGAAATTTCTCAGAGTTAGGAACTCTGGTTTTAACAGAATTCACAGGATCTTTATGCTAATAGAACTTGCTTCTAAGTTATTGTCTCCTAACTTCCTATATTCGCCCCCTCCCACCCTTTGTGCATTGCTTATTTTCCCCACAAACAGTCGGCCTCTGTCTCAATATCCTCTTTAGCCCGACCGCCTAATCAGCTTATGCCTAATTCACACGAGAAACAGAAACTGAACGCATAGAGCAAAAGAAGAAGAAGGAAATTAGAATATCGACCGTTCTCGAAAAATAAATATGACCTTCTGTATTTGACGCTGTTTGCGAATAAATATGGGCATAAGTTACTAATGACCATAATTATTATCAAGAGAAAATGAGGTTGAAAGCATAGAGAAGAAAGAAGGAAAATAGAATACCAGCTGATTCATTAAAATAATCTCAGATCAAAGAAATTGCATAACGATGAATGATGAATTAATGATAAGATGTAATTTTCGAATTCATTGTGAAAATAATAATGATCAAGCATGCAAATTGCACGGAGAATCGTAATATATTGTTTGAAACATATTTTTAAATCTACTATCACAATTCAAAATATCTCACACGAGAGTACTAAATCGCTATATCAAATTTGCAGGTTTTTATAGCAGGAAAACTCGCGTAATCAAGTTATACCCTATCATTAAACTAAATAAATACACCAAAATGCAGGTACAAATAAAAACAGACGTACTTGGATGCACTTCTGGAGTTCCTCCAAATGAACGCATTGGTCTTGAGTGATCGTGACGACGTTGTCCTTCAACTCGTACAGTGTCCAAGCCCATTCATCCAGAATGTTGATGAAACATTTCACAAGGCCAACGTAGTTGCACTAAAAATGTTCAAATTTTACACAAAAAAATAACAATGGTCTTTTGGTAATTATTTTTGTAGTTTTTTGGCTATTTGGAAACTGCGAAACTACGAGACATTAAATATAGGCGAAATGGTATAAGGCTAGGGTAGGGTATGGAGGATGATAGGCTTTCTTTTCCCGCGCTATTTCTCAATGTCTCGTGTCTCATGATTTCGCGGTTTCCAGGTTGTCTTTTTCAATACTGCATGATTCCGAGATCATTCATTTGCTATTATCTTTATGTTGCTCATTTCAACAAAATTTGGAACCTATTTGAAGAATATCTACTTCAAGGATATCAATAATGATCTACATTTGCAGCTATTTTTTGCATTATAAGAAACTGATCTGTAAGCAAAGTTAAATGGAAAAGTGATCGAAATCCTCCAAAAATCCCAACACATATTCGAATCATCTCATTCCTTCCATCCCCAAAGCATGGCATATTTCATCGCACTCAATTAACATATCCATCTCATCTCTGCTCGAAACCCAAACATACGATAAGAGATGGATTGTCATGGGTAATGTGTGTACGCGTTATATAAATGACCGAATAGTTAGGAGGGTGGCTTTAACTCCCAAGGGAAAATGCTGCGTTCAGCTGCCCTAGCCGCTGAGCCAAATGACCAATTTCAAACCGCAGAACATGTCCGTGCCTTGTCATAATAACCAACCAGATTCGATTATGGTGACAAGATGAGATGAGGAAATGAGTTCTGAGTCGGAAAGTTTGCAAAAAGTATTGATATGCTGCAAAATTTAAGTGGATCAAAAACCAAAACATCGTTTCAATTTTAGCGCGAAAAAGTTCGAATTTTAACTCGAAATTATATAAAACCGAATTTTCGACACACCCCTCTCTTTGACATTTGAACCATCGTCAAATTTAATATTCACGTTCGTTTCTATTTACGTGAATATGGCATTGCAAATTCTAAAGCCATCCGTCTCCTTGCACATTCAATATGGCGCTATGCGTTCATTTTAGTATCTCAAATATGATTCGAAAGTTTTTTACCTATCTTCGAATCAGAATACCTGCTAAGCCACATATAACACGAATATATTATCTTGTTTATCATCTAGCTGCCATATCACTAGTTCTAATTACATGGTGCATTTCTTATTCTTAGGAAACTGATTGGATACAATTCTTTTCATGCCATATGCCCCGGGTTAGGTAAGGTTAATTACGCGCGATTTCTCTTTTGCCCGGATTGCCCCTGTCAATCTATTATCGGTTCTTTCAATGACCGTGGATACATTTATGGAAGAAATATTATGCGATTTCGATAGATTTACCTCATTTTGGAGAAATAGAATAGATTTTGACGCGTGGAAAGGATCCTATGTGGTATTTTCCATTTATGGATAAAATATCGCACGATTTCATGATTGAAAATAGCACGAGTTTTGAGAGACAGAAAGTAGTGATCAATCTTCTGCAAGTTTTGATTGAGATGGATCGAAATTCAATGTGACATTTGTGCACTTTCAGGAATGAGGTTGAAATTTGCAAAGTTACCAAAATAGGTGACATAGACGCATAGTAAAACAATCTCGATCTTGTAAATGTTTCAAAAATTGTCATTGCTACTATAACAATTGCAAAAATATTCACCAATTCCCACATAATAATTTTGTATAAAGATAGTTTTCTTTGAAGTTAAGAGAACAATTTTTTAATTCTATAATATACTTCGTAAAGTTTTCCCTAAATTTTGGCATTATGTTGTCCTTCTATTATTTTCTATTTTTGCTGCTTTCTGTTTCGTTTCCTTTTCAACTGGCACATTTTGTCTGCTTGCCCCTGCAGAAATTCTCCTCAATTAGGCTAGAGTTTCAACAGAGAAAAGCTAAATCTCGAACATTTTTGAGAATCCTTCGAAAAAGCCATTTTTAGATCATTTTCTCCTTCTGACCAGAAAGTTCGCTTATTATTAGGTAAGAAGAAAAATAGTGGAGTGACCAATAGTTTGAAACACGCAGAATAAATAGAAAAAATTCGAATTTTCTAAATCCAGATTCGATATTTGGACCATTAAGAAGCATTCTATGCGAATTAATACCACTTTTTAGTATTTTTAATTCGAATTAACCCACTGCTAATCCAAAATTGTCCCTTTTGAAAAATTCTTTTATTCGAAATTTCCCTAACTTTGTGACCTAGCAAATTCCTCATCTATTATTATATGGTCAGTTCAGTAGGTGAGAACCCTTGGAATTGCTAGTTAGTTGCAAAGAAAATAGCATAGTAAAGAGAAGCTCGAAAGACTGCGAAAATGAGAGATTCAAAGAAGTGCGAGCTTTAAGGCGTTTTGAATTATGCACATTTTGCAAGCGCTGAAAGAGGTGAAAAGTTAGAGAAAATTAAGGAGGACGAAAAAACGAGAGGCAAAAAGAATTAAGAAAAGCGAAATAGTGAAAAGAAAGAAATAAGAAAAAGCTAAAGAGGAAGGAATTTTGAAGAAAAAGAATCAGGAAAAAGGAGAGAGAATAGAAAATTCCGAGGAAAAAGAAGCCAGAAAAAGTTAGAGATCAAGAATTTCTGAGAGAAAAGTGAATAAAAAGGTGCTTCTCCAAACTTGGTCATTTTCTATACAGAAAGGATTGGCAATAGAGGGGAAGGCTTTCTCAAGGATGCTGCATTCTCCTCTTTCAAACATTACGCAATTAGACACTCTCAATGAGGCTAATGACGGACAATGACCATGAAAAGAAGTTGAGAAAAATCGTAGTTTTATGAAAATGCTTCGAAAATTCGAAATCTGCTAAAGAAGCTAGAGAATTTGATTTTAGCGCTTACTTGGCAGTATTATTAATGTAAATAATGAACAGAAATATGGGTTATCTGATATGTTATAAGTTTAGGCTTGTTATATTATACACCGCCGGTAAACCGAAACCGTCTTGTATTAGACACCAGATTTTAACTAAGGTGAGTGAGTGTGGGCAAAAGGGAGAAATAAGAAAAAGAGCCGGTGTCTTTTACAGGCAGTGTCGGTGTTCCGAGAATTTATAATACAGGAGGCCATAAAATTGCGATGAACCAAATGAAAAAAAAAAAGTCTTTAATAGTAACACTTCTTTCTCATGACCATTAATCAAGAATAATAGTTTAGGTCAGAATATTCTATGGTTCTGTTTCGAGTTTTTTTACGATTTGAGATAAAGTTTATAAAAAGTAATTCTGTCAACACACTGTCTACTGCTCAGCAAAAAACATTTCCAAAATTCCCCGAAACTGACCACAAACATCCCTTTCTTTGCCTAATATTAGCTAATTTGCCGTCTGTCGTGCGATGCAATGTTTTAGCGTGCTCCTTTTCCATTTTCTACGCGCAAATGCAGTGATTGTGCAATCGCATTCGAGCGCGCTGAACCACGGCCACTCTAGCCACTCTCGGAGGACACTTGAATTAGGCTCCGCATGCCATTCCTAACCTCGAGCTTAACCCTGGGCTTTCCTTTTTTGGTCTGACCCTGGGAACTAGGGACCTCTATAGTAGTACCAAGATGTTCCAATCTCATACCAAATGATATGTTTCTTAATATAAGACCCCTCGACTGAAATATAATACAAAATTTTCTCAAAATCAGTCTAACCCTATAAGAACTGAAAACTTCCCTTGACATGTCCTAGTATCCAAAAATTTCCCAATCAGAACCTTTGAGAAACAAGATTTTATCCAGTCTAACCTGAGAAGATAAGAATTTAGCTTATTCTACGCCTCTAAGGTCCAAGGTTCTTCTTTATCCTAAGCCCTAGCATGGTCCTCTATTAGGTACCCTCTTATGTCTATGTACTTACAGGGCCAGGTGTGCGTTATGCAGATCAGATAGCATATAATCAAAATTGATTTTTTGGGTTGGAGAGAATTTTTGAACGGAATAATAATTTTCAGGTGAATTTTATTGCTAAGGATGGAATGGAATAGTCATTCCATATCGCAGAATGCAATCCTAGAGAAATTTGAAACTTATGCAAATATCCGCAAAATCATTATATCCGAAAAGGATATCTGGGTTGTACAGGTTTCAATGGAAATTGACTGTAGTTCGCAGGAAAACCAATGACCTCATCGTACCCGAGCAGTATATCATTGAAGGGTAAAAAATCGCAAAATTGTATGTTTTTTTTTTTAAATCGGCAAAAATACAGAAGTAAAAAATGTCCTTACTGTAGAAAGGTCGGTCGATGGGGCGGCTGTGGAATAGTAGAAAATTGCGGACAACAGCAAGTAAATCCGCATTTTTGGAGAAAATCAGGCGAAATCGAGATCTATCACAGGCTGATCAGAAAGACGTTATCACCATCGACTGGAACAAATTGGATCAAATTGAACGAACTGTCAACCAACTGATCGGTTTCAGTCTGAAACTTTGAATTTGAAAATAAAAATGAAGATTTTTATCGATATTCGAAAGAAGATTACGAATTGTATAAGTTATTGCTCGGTAAAACGAGAATGCACTGTAAAAGTGTGTTGACGATAGTTAAGTGAGGCTGTACACGGAGACTATGTTCAACAAACGAAATAAAATACACTACAAGATATAATTCAAGGTTGACTGATGAAAAATGAAGAATATTGAATTATTGTATAGGCGACGAAAGGCAATGACAATGTATGGATTAGAAAATGGCGAAATGGGATGAGATATGCTACAAGATAAATCGAGGTTAGATTTTTAAAAATAAGACGATGGAATAGGGCCAACAGATTAAAAAATCGTCTAAAATTGGATATGATATGAATGAGCAAACACGCTAATGAAACTGAACGATATGTTAGCTTGTAAATTTTAGCAGACCAGAGAAATGTTTGAACCAGCGAAATGCGATATGCAAAGAGGTCTAAAGAGCCAGCAGAAAGAGACACTCTTTGCAAATATCCCCTCTCCCTGTTATGTATCCATTCCCGCATTTGAACATATCGTTTTGGTGGCTTGTAATGGATTTTTGAACATTTTTTAAACGATAATAAAAATCATTCCGATTTTTTCAGGATGATAATATACGACTAGCCCTACAAGATGAGCTAAAATTCAGAGAAAAAATGGAAATTGAAGAAGGCTAACTTTGAAGGCTTGTAATTTGTTCAGAGATAATCGAACTCGATCTGGTTTTTTTTTCCAAGATAATGGTACTCGACGAGTTCTGCAAAATAAGATAAAATTTGATTTGATTTGAAACATAAAAACTTAGGAAAGTTAGAACAAGAAAAAATACGACAAAAATCAAGATTTTGGGCTCAAAATGGGATAATCTAAAATCTGAGTTGCAAGAGTGCGCGAGAGATACATCATCGACCCATCATCACCAGATATGGCAAACAAGCGGGTTGTTAACGAGAAGCCAACAACGAGAAATGGAGTAGAGAGAAGAGGGGAAAAGAACGCAGGAGAAAGAAGGAAGAAGAGAGAAAGAAATAGAGAGAAAAAGAGAAAAAAACTTTAGAGCAGCTGTATGGCGCGACAAAAACGCTAAGAAGGCATGAAATTAGAAGTTTTTGACTAGATTTAGACGCGGTTTGCAGAAACATAAAACCAAGGGAAAATGCACTTTTGGAAAAGAATCTAGCAAACAGAATCGAAATGTTTCCGAAATTTTGAAAGGAAAATTGAATATTTGATTTTAAATTTGCTTTGCACCCGATATTCGCTTTGAATAAATTCATTGGAACTTTGTAAAATTTGAAATGTTTCAAAAAATTTGGTAGAAAAGTAGAGATTTTAAAGTGTAGTCAATTCAGAATTGCTCCATTATAAAGCCAATTTGAAGAAAAGCAGAAAAATCCTCGAAATCGTTTACTATTAGAAAAAATCTCAATCTCATGTCTTGAATGCGTAAAATATGATGAGAAATCGCAGAATGTGCATGAATGCCAAACCATGTAAATGAGCTATTGAAAGCTTTTTCTCGCAGTGAAAAGGGAGTCTCTTGGGAGAGAAAATAGAAAAAGACGAAAAAATATCGAAGAAAGCACGCAAATCTGCATAAATGGGATAGGTTAGGAATTAGATAATTAGAAGAAAAAAAACTTAAAGAAAAACAGAAAGTCAACGAATAATGAAGACAAGTAATCAGATAATGGACGAAAGCAAACGAAAGCGAAAACAACAAAATAATAGTGAAGAAAATCTCAGAGGAAAAAATAAAAACTCTCATAAGACAGAAAATCAGATCATGAAATCAGAAAATGTAAAAAGACAGGGAAAATAAAAGAAATATGAAAAAACAGGATAAAAACCGAATAAAAAAGCTTGATGAAATTGAAAACATGCGCTTAGCAAATCGCGTATATAGAAAACGACAAAGTAAGTGCGAAAGAAATAGTCATCTTTTCTGAAGAGACGGAAAAAGAAGAAGGAGAACTTTGCCAAGAGCTGGAAAGGAGGGGCAAAGAAGGAAAGAAAGCAGATGGAGGCAGAATCGATGCTCTTGCGCATGCACATGAAAGCTAAAGGTCTGAAGCTGAAGCCTGACGAAAAGAAGCTAGGTTGCTGAATGTTTAGAGGAAGATGAACAACGAGGTGACAATTGTCTAGGTGAGGGTGGAAGCATAAGAGATTAGGCTAGCAGATGATACACAAGGGTTCTAAAGTTGGAAATTTACTAAGTTCAGAGAATTTTAAGGTCCTGAAGTAGGGTTTGAAACAAGGTTGCTGAATGTGGTAGAGGACGATGGACAGCAAGACGACAATTGTCTAGGTAAGGGCGAGAGCATACCAAATTAAGCTAGGCTAAGAAAATTTTTAAGCTATGATATGAAGACTTCTGAACATGAAGTGCAATGATACTAGAATAGAATGAATTTTTGATAACGATAAGTAAAGGATAACTTGAAGATAGGCTAGGATGGACCAATACACAAGCCAAATTGGACAACTATAAGAAAATTTGCTCCTGAGGCGAGCCAATTTCCCATCGGTCAACTCTCGACCTATTTCCGACACGGGAAAAACGCTCACTTCAATGGGTTGATTGACTCTCTTTTAGTGGACCAATTTGGTACAAATTTGCAAAGAAAGATTCACTACATAAACTTCGCTTTATGAAGATCAACTAGCTATAAGCTTGAAATCGGTTTCACAGGATTATGGCTTTAAATTGATACGTTTTCGAAAATATCATGGCAAAACAAGTAAATAGTCTAATAGTCGCACGTAGAATTCGAAAGAAAGAAATAAAGGTAAAAAAATGAAAGAAAGTAATAATCAAATTTACTTCTGCTCAAGACAAATGCTCTTCCGCTCGCTATTGGAGCAACAACCTTGGAACGCCTAATAAGGCTATGAGAAATAGAGGCAAATCGCCTAAATAAAGACAATTGGTCACGGATTAGGGCATAATCCTCTAGCCGCAAAGGGGAAATAGAAGATGAGAAGCTAGAAGATAATAAGGAAAACAAAATGTGGACGAGATCTCAATAGTTTAGGAAATATGAATTTTGAAAATTACTATATTTCTAGATTGAATATATCACAACTGTTCGAAAATTGCTGAGGATTAAAATAATTTTATCAAGGAGAATTATAAAATATAGAAAAAAAAAACCGTAAAGGCGATGAAAATAGTGTGAGAATATGAAAAATTAAAAGTTATATGGCGGGATCTTATAAAATGAGATTTTCGGTCGCGAAAAATAACCCCATAAGCCCCAATCGACTTTCGAGAAAAGGCCTTATTTACGAGTGAAAGATGGCCGCCAGAACTCGCCCGGAAAGGAAATAACAAATGAATGAGTGGAAAATGAAGGAACGGCTCGAATATAGACTTTTGGCTTATAGAGGTTTAAAGGAATTTTTAGGACTTCACAAGGTTTTAGAAATATGACAAAATAGACAACAAAAATATCAAGATATTTCTTCAAACTTTTTAAAAATTGTTTATAGGTGGACTGGTTAGAAAATTCCTGGAATGATGCTTCAAAAGCTTAGTCATCGATTAGTAATTCGCTAAAATTATTGGGTCTCTAGGTTGTTCACAAAATGAATATGAATTTAAAAAAGAAAAAAAAAACCTCTAGATGCTCGCTTTTCTGATTGAATTTATCTATTCGTTTATGTTCTGCTCGCTTTTTCGATTAAATTAGTGTGAGTCTCGGGTCTATTTGCTATGCAATTACATGCCTTTAATGGGAGACATTCAATGAAAGAAGCAAGCCATGAAAAAATGCTGGAAAGAAGACGAAGGCATCGACAAATGCTGGGAAAATTGATACAAATGAGCTGCAAAAATGTAAGCGGAAAGATGAATTGCATAGCACGAGAAAGAATATATAAACGCAACATATAAACAATATATGAAAAAAATTTAGATCTATGAAAAAGTTAAATACATGATCATTTTAAGTTTCATGAAACTCGATGGTAGGTTCGTGTTAAATTTTAAAGTATTAGTTTTCAATGTCATTTCAGATATGATGAGTTTAAATCTAATTGATCAAAAAAAAACCCACGATTAGTACATAAGAAATGATGATTTAAAACTATACTTACGCTTATCCACTATATACGACTAAAAGTGGATGTATAAAATTTCTAATCTCAAACATAGATTATCGAATTGAGATATTAGTCAGATAAAAAGTCGCAATATACAGGTGTTAAATAAAGAAACACACGTATAAAAACCTATATGTAAAAATGCAATATGTGTGGATTTGCTTTGGGGAGAAATCGAATTTGCGGCTTACAACTCTTTTTCCCTCCCTTCTCACTTTTCTCGCCGCCGAGGACGGCTGCAATTCGAAGAGCGCATTTCTGCTGAATTTCAGCGTTTCTGCGGCAGGTGTGAATTTCATGTCACAATAATCACACTCACAGCAAAAACTACTAACCGCTGAGAAATCTGAAGGAAATTTTTGATGACTTGTTTTATCATTGAGAACAATTTTGTTGCTATTTTGTAGCGCCAGATGCGACGGAGTTAACCAACCAACCTACTTTGGTAATCTATAATTCTGAAGCCTATGAAGTATTTAGAACATTTTCCGAATCATATCAGGAAATTTCTAACGTATGAATTCTTCTGATAGGATAGCTCATAATAATGCTCTACTTGAATTAAAATTCTACTATTTTCTTTTTAATCAACATAAATCCTGAAACATAACGCAATAAATAATAGCTAAAAACTAAAAAATAGCAAAAATACCCACGCAGTAAAACTAAAAGTGAGTGATGAATAAAAATCGCTGAAAAATGTCAGCTGATGCTCAAAGGAAGCGAAAAAAAACGAAAAACGCTGGGCTAGAAGGAATTTGAAAAATGGCTGGTTTCTGCAGGAGGCTTGACGAAAATGTATCGCTGATCTCAAGGAACATTTTATCAGAGACGCAGATTTCTTTGGCAGAGTCACCTATCCTTCAGCATTAGAAAGCTCAGAGATATAGAGGAAATAAAAAATGAAATTTCATGATGAAGTGTGTTCTGGCGGAGCAAAAAAGCGGTGGCATAAAAAGTCGAAGATGAATGTCATGAGTTCGCAAGCAGTAAGCGAATAAAAAGAATACATAAAACGAGAATAATGAATTTGGGGAAATTATCGAATGTCTTTAAATTTAGGAACAATAGGTTTCAAATTCAATGAGAATAAGTTTATATCTCAAATAATTGATAAACTAGTTTCCACGAACTTTTTTAAATAATCAAAACTTGCCACTCTTCAGAGTCGATAAAATTATGAAGGAAAACACGAGAATACATTCGAACTTCAAACCCAATTCTCACTTTGCAATTTGGAAACTTCAAGCCATGAGAAATAGTGAGAAAAGGATCGTTTTCCCTACCATTCCTCACCCTATTTCGCATGGCTTGAGGTTTCCAAGTAGTCTTTCCACTTTCATATCGCATCATATAGTCACTTTATTCAGGACATTTGGCATTTGTAATTCTTAAATCCGGAAAGTTCCATTTTCAAATCCAAAAGATCTGGTCTAACTTTGAAACATAGAAACTTGAAAATGTCTGCGATAGTTCGCTTTTATGTTTTTCTTTTTTGAGAAGTAAATCCGTTTAGATTGAGAAACGATGCAGGCCTTTTCGGCTGCATTTCCGGTGCTTTGCGCGGCTGAATCTAAGCCTCATCAAGTAACGAGGAGACAGGACGGCAGAATGAAAATCGCATGAAATGCAAAGAATCAGGAAAAATGAGAGTAAAGTGAGAAGGAGCAGAGTCCGTCTGGTCGAATGATAAGATGCTCGAATTTTACAGAATCGATTTTTTGCAAAAAAAAATCAAGAAATAACGCAAAAAATAGACTAAAATGTAGCTGCATACAATTGGTTTTGTAAAAAGTTATATTTTTACAGGAAAAAGGATAGCGCATCAAATGAAGCTAAAAGTAAAATCACCTACACAAATCTCATGCTATTTTCAATTTTTTAGTTTCTTTTTGTTTAATAAGATCGCGATAACTTCGCATAGCTTAGAAATTGAGATGAGGAAAAAGTGAGACGAAAAAGAACGAGGGTTCCTTCTAGACGGAGCAGAGGGGCTCATGCCAGACACATAGCAAAGAACGCAAGAAAGCTAGGATTAGAAAAAGAGTCGAGTCGATAATAACAAAGTAATGCAGCAGTAGAGTGACATGACAGAGGTTCTTGAAGGAATACAAATGATCTTCATGGGAAAATTTAGACATTTTGCTTAGCTGATAAGTTATTTGGCTGCAGAAGCAACACAATTGCAAAATAAAGGTTTTCAAAATGCTACGAGTTATCTTGAAACTCATCTGATTGTTCGTAAGATCTGTTTACAAAGACTGTAGCCGTAATTGATTGAAATAAGCATGAATTTGAGTAGATTACCAACATTTTTGAAATCTATAAAAATAAAGGTTCGAAAACTTCGCCAAACCCCGTCTAAATTTAGCACCTTATTAATTATCGGCAAGATTTCTCGTATCTATAAGTGGATATATGGCGTATGTTCACGAGGAAGTCATTTGCATGGAACATTGGGTCCTGGGCCTGGATTTGATGACTCTGGACTATAAGGGGGTGGCACATTGCAATCTTTCTAGGCCCTATTATGAAGGACCAATTTGAATTAAAAGGGACGAAAGATCTAGGGAAAATAGTGCGTGATGAAGAGAAATAGCGGAGGATTTAGAGATAAAATAAGAGCTAGAAAACTTTGAAATAGCTTGGATAGAGGAAAATAAAGAGAAGATGGATAAATATGGTTGAATTTAGAGGGAAAAGAGATAGAAGGATGAGGCACTTGGATTCAAGGGATAGAAGAAGATGTAGAACATAAGAGAAATAGCATGAGCCTAAAATACGGAAAAAAAAAAAGATAGAAAGATGGAGAAATATCCTAGGATTCTGGGAGATGTAGAGAATGCCACAAGGAACCTGAAAATGGGAGCTAAATAGATATCAGAGAGGAAAAGATAGAAAGAAAGAAGGGTAAAAGGGATAGAAAGAAAGAACTAAAGAGTCAGAAAGGAAGTTGGGTGTTGAGTGAAAGCTAAAGCTGAACGGAAAGAAAGGGAAAGACGGAACGCTGCTGAGTATTCATGAAATGAAAGAGCAGTCAAAAGGGGAGGTTGAAATGGCACCCAACCAATTCGAATTCGGATTGAGAGAGAAATGAATGTGAATGATGATGAAATGGAAATGAGCACTAGAGATATGGGAATATAGCCCGAGTTGGGATCAGAATTTTAGCGAAGATCAACTTTTCTAACTAAAAACTTCAATGGGTCAAATTTGGATCAGAGTTTTGGTGGAAACTAGCTTCATAGTTATTTGCAACCAAGCCACATTCAGACAGAATATAAAGTTCAGGAAAATAATAAGTCGATGAGCCGATGAATCTAATATTATGTAATCTATATCAAATTGATAGCAGTTAGAGTGAAACATATCAGAAAGTTTGAATAAATAAAATCTGAAACTTCGAACCTTCCCAACAAAAACGAAGCATCGAAAAATCTTCCTTTCATGCTACTTTTCTCTAAGAGAAGGAAAACCTCACGTGTGATTTTCACAATTTGAGGCTTCTATCCTCGAAAATCTTCTCGCCAAAAGTAGCTTCGCGATTTTTGCGGCCTCTTTTCTGCTCAATTTGATGCCTTCCCTCTCGCGATTTTTTGCGTGTAAATTGAATTTCGCGACGAGAGAGTCAAATACGGCAAAATCTCGGGACAATCAGAAGAAAATCTGGTGAAAAAACGGAGAAAATGGGAATAAAAAAGGAAAACGCGAATAAAAGCTCCCTTTCGAGGATAGAGTAATGCACTCTCATTAGAAGAAGACGCGCAGAAGATGAAGCTAAAGGGAGAAAGAATAAAAGAGTAAGTTGAGAGAGAGGGAGAGAGAGGGACAGGAAATGAGAGATAGGAGAGATGAAAAGGAAGTTAGAGAGTATTAAAAGTCAAAAGGGAAAAAGATAGAGAAAGAAAGACTTTTCTGAAAAATGCACGTACAAATTTTATATTTTTGGGATAAAAATTCATGTTGTTGATAATAGTGTAAAGGGATATTATGAGCAGCGATACTTAGCTGTTGATTTATTTATTCTTTTCAGCTAGATTTCGGCAGGAAGAAAATGGACACCTGTTAGCGCAATTTGTCGGACATCGATCAATGAAAAACGCTTGATTGAAGTGGCAATAAACTTTCCTGCTATGTTTCAAACTTTAATGCACTTCGAATGAATCTTATTCTGGTAAATCGCCTATGAATGTTACCAAAATATAACGAAAATAACCCAATATATCACTACCGTTTCGATATCAAAATATGAAGCAAAAATGTAAGTTTCAGATAAAAGTAGGGTGATTTGAAGCATCTTCAAAATATTCCACCAATGAATGTGCTCACAATAATAGGATCGTTAACCAACTTCTTATTCGGCCTTTTCTTCAATCAATGAATTATTCCAAGAAAATGCCTAAGCATTACTTATGGAAAAGCATGCGTGCGATGTGCATAAAATCGGCTGACTTGAAGCTTGTTTGAAATATCAGCTAGGGTTCAATCTCAAATAAAGCATGGAAAAAATCGAACTTTCTAACTTTGATCTTACCCGTGTTATCTCGAGAAAATGCCTAAACACTGCTAACAAAAACATGAGTGCAATGTGCATAAAATTGGGTGAGTTGTGCAGAAAAAGGGGGATGCAATAATCGAGTGAAAGACGGAGAGAAGTGAAGCGTGCCGACAGAGGGCAGAGGACCACTCGACATGCAGAAGACACGCTAACCGAGTTTTTATAGGTCGATGCACTTTTTGGTAGGGAAGTATGTGAATCTCAGAATTTTTCTAGAGATAGCCTGGGAAAATAGTAGCTTCAGTACATCAAGGTATACAAATTTCCTAGAGTAGATTAGGAAACGTTTCTATCTAAACGTACTATTTTGTAAATGCTGAGTTCTTAGGTCTATATATTTTAGGAGGCAAATTTGGATCTTTGAATTTTTTCATGGTCTAATTTTAAGATACTGAATTTTTAGGTAAATTATAGAAAAGTTGTTGGTAGTACCATTTTCTATTACCCCTTTTCGTCCTGCAGGTAAAAGTATATCGCTTCGGAAAACATATGATGGTCATTGTGTAAAAGTACAAAGACATCCGAGCATAGTGGTGTAGATTTTGAAAATACAAGGATAAGATTTCAAGAAAAAAATGCTCGTGGTTTGTTTCAACAAATGCTGCTGGTGTAAGGTATTCAGTAGAGTTAATAAAAGAGCTCCTGTTCTAACAGCGAATCAAAAGTTATCAAATCAATAAATTTTTGATAGGTATCAAAAGCTTAATGCTCAAAATATGATATTATAGTCTTATCATTTTTAAAAATAAAAAAATCAAGATTTCTATCGAATAAATCCCTTCAAATAGCTCTCCAAAGTTCAAATTCAAGAAAATCAATTATAGGATATTTAAGCTCATGTTCATCATCAAAATACAGCTCACCGTTTTCCTAATCGTCTAAATCCTATCCTTTCTTGCCAATCATGCCATTTCCTATTTTCCTTTTGTATGTTTTATGCATGTCCTTGTGGGCTAATCTTTATTTGGTCTGCCTGCCCAAAAAGGAAACAGCAGTTGGTTTCAGATTACCGGGAGACGAAACACGCCTGCTGTGCCAGAATAGAGCCATATTTGGTTAACAAAATGGCGAATATCACAAAAGACAAAGGGGACTAATTTAGTCGTTGAGCAATAAATCATGCGGCATTTTGCTACCAAAATATTTTCGTCCAGTTTTGTGTGCGGAAATATTTTAGTAGCAAAGTGACGAAATGGCGAATATCATAAGAGACAAAGGTCAATAGAGGGACTAATAGTGACTAATTTAGTAATTGAAATGGTCACAAAGGGGTGATTCCTTTGAAAATACCGTTCATGTGCATGCTATGCCAATTTTCAACAATTGCAGCCAATTAATTTAGCAAAACTATTGAACAGTTGAGAATTTTTGAGTAGAATCGCATTGAAGTGTATCTAAATGGATACAGATTTTTAGTATTACGTAACAAAATGTAGCAATCTCAAGTCGTAAGAAGTTATATTGCAGATGACCGCTAACTTGAGACGAAATAAATAATGCGCAAATTAGAATATGCAAAGTGCACTGCGTATGCACAAAGTCGTCTGACTCATTCCTTGAAGATGATTTAGTAGCGTAAAGTTTGCTGCAGACAGAGTGCTAATTTCTGTGCATCACAAGACAGTGTTATTTCCTTTGTCTCAAGTAATCGGTCATTAGCAATAATAATGAATCTCACAATGATCAATCAACAGTCCATCCAGAGCGAAAATAAATTTTCCAATAAAACCACTTGCCAAAAACCAGCTATCGTACCCTATGATTTTACGCGTAAATGGAGCGTGTCGCTTTGAAGAGTTTGACAGTTCTGCTACACTTTTGGTCAGTGATGAAATAATTGCAAAAATGAAAAATGTTTCGAAATCTTTCGAATGTAAGCATAAATTGAAAGTGAACCAGTAGTTAGAGGTTTTGAAGTAAAATAAAACATTGGAGTTTATCCCGTGAATAATCCGGCGACATTGTAAAAGTGTTCGATCATCCAATCAAAAGTGCCCCGGTTAATGTGATTAGAATGGATTTGAATGAGATGTGTAAAATTTTTATCCCATCCGACTTTAAGCCCCTATACTTCGACACATAGCGAGAGGGCGCGCAGGTGTAAAAGAGACTTTGGTCACTTGCCGTAATTCGCGTATTTCTCTCTGTGTTCGTGTTGTTTTCGGTCGCACCTTGTCACCAGCTCATTACAGCTGCGCATCACATTTGCATTTCCCCCGAAAATTTGTATGGATTCTTTTCCGCCTCTTATCTTCTTATACTATTTCTACCAAAAATACTTTTGACAAAGAAATGAAAATTACAGGGTTGACATCTCAAAAAAGGCTTTCTTCGCGAAAATTGTCAGTCTTCTAGGATGATTGATATCAAATTGGTTTACAAAGGGATAATTATCAAAGAATCGAAACTTTTAAGATTTCTTATTCAAATACTTTTTCTACTTCACCACGATTAGCACTAATAAAATATTTTCAACGATGAA
The DNA here is from genome assembly GCA_964036155.1 of Diploscapter coronatus. NCBI lineage: Eukaryota > Metazoa > Nematoda > Chromadorea > Rhabditida > Rhabditidae > Diploscapter > Diploscapter coronatus. Next base: position 2,750,144 of record OZ038423.1, read on the forward strand.
TTTCAAAATTCTAAAAACATGAAACTTCAGGAAGTAGAAACTAAAAGTTCAAAATACGAATAAAATGGCAAAATTCGAAAATTCAGATTAAAATTTGAGCTCTCGGATTGAAGAATCAAAATTTGAGCCACTGGGTTTGGATGCTGCGAGAGGTGACAGCTAAACTTACAGAGAAAATCGTTTTTTTCTTTTCTCTCATTTCTTCCTACTTAACTTTCTACTATTTCAACAGATCTGTTCATACTTTTCTCTAATCGCCTTCTATTTTCCCATTTTTTTCTTTTTGCAAATAAAGCGCGCATTATTTCTTTGAAGTTCTGTGCTTTTTCCGCTCAAAAATCGCGATATTTCTAGGATTTTTAATTCTTTTTCTATGCTGAAAATCTTCTATTTCATCGGATTTATCCTAATTTTTCGCCTATTTTCTTAAAATCTCAGGCTATTTCTCGAATTTTCAACATCTCTATTTTATCCGTCGCGCACTTACTATTTAGCCACTTTTATCCGTCCGACTCTCGGGCTTCCAGAGCTCGATTTTCCCGGTGGCTTTGTGCCGGGGAAAACTGAAAGCCGAGACGGCGAAACGGAAAGGAAAACCGCCACCAGAAAAAGACGAGAAAAATTGGACTGTTTGCTTTGTTTCGAAGCTGAGACAAAAGTCGGAGCGGGATGACTAAAGAGTGAAGTTTACAAGAAATACATGAGAAGCTAATATTTGAGCTACTATCACTTGATTTACCTAGAATGGCTAAGATAATTAGGAAACCACTATTGCTATCAGAATTGAAGAGGCATATACTCGAAAAGAGACGATTCTTCCAGTTATCACAAGAAACGCTAATGCAAATCCATTATCTCAAGGTAATTGTTTTCGATTTGCGTAAAATAAGACCAACTCGAAAGCATCAATTTATTATATAGAATATCAAGCTAGTCTATGAAATTTTGCGAAGCCTTCAAAATCAATAGCATTTGTATGGAAACTAAATGCACTTTAGAATCTGACCAAAACCTGGTCAAATCCTCTGCAATTTTTCGCTTTGCTAGAATCGTACAAAATCTGCATACTTTTGCAGACAAGTCCAGGAAGATGACCACTCTGAGGACGCGGGACGAAGATGCCCTCGGGGCAAATTGGGCGAGTGGTCCGAGGATGGGGGCTGGCCGGCGCAAAAATTGAGGAGAGCATTGAGGAAATGTCCTACGAAAATTGAGAAGTGGTGCGGGCAGACGCTCGTACGAAAGTTGACGAGAGCCTCGGAAGATGGAAATGAAGTGCGACGCGCAAAGACCGCGGTGAGAATGCGTGAAGTAATGCCCACAAATAAGGGCGTAAGATTCGAAATATTCGAGGATACGGGATTTATTGAGATTCGAGAAAAGGGTTTTCCAGTTCTTGAGGAGGGGGTTTGAATTTTGGATTGTGAAGTTTAGCTTCAGTTTCAAGTTCGAGTTAACACCTAAAAAGATAAAGTCTTCTTGAGGCTGAAAATGAAAATAGTCATCTAGAATCTTTACAAAATTCCATGTTAAAATCGATAAAAGGTGATGATAAGAGCATCTTTTTCTCTAAATTTAAGAAGCTCTTTGATAAAACGAGAAATATCACGACTATTTAGAGACGCGAAAGACGATGAAAACTGGACAAAATAGGGGATTGCGATGAAGGAAGAGCATGGAAGCCCCAAAGGTGCACAAATAGAGTCCCCCGAAACGAGCCGAACCGACTGCTTTTCGCATATTAAAATGATGCAAACCTAGGAGAACATTGCGAAAATTTCATTATTCAACAAGAGGTTCGGATAGGGAAATTGTAAAATTTCTAAAATTGCGGAAGAATAGTAGAGTTTTCATAATGTTGATCAAGGATATTGATTATTTGATCCTATAAGGTCTATGTTTCTGATTAAATGATTAAATTCATGATAACCTAAGAGAGCATCGCGAGAATTGCATTATTCAAGACAAGAGGCTCGAATAGGGAGTTTGTAAATTGTGGGGAATTGGTAGAGTTCGAGGAACGATGATTATGACGGCTATGTGGAAACCTCAAGCCATGCGAAATAGGGTGAGAGACGGTAGGGAAAACGATTCTTTTCTCACACTATTTCGCATAACTTGAGGGCTTGAGGTTTCCAAGTTGCGGATTATGACACCGAATTTCAATAGAAAAGTTTGAACATTGAAGTTTTCTAAAACGTACAACGTTTATAAAATTTTAGTAGATGATCAGACTTAGAAAACTTATCAATATTTTCAGATATTGAAATCTAGAGAATGTTATTTTGCAGTCACCAAGACTCAGGAAAATCGTTTCAAAAATATATCGTCAAAATTTCGAAAATCCTGAAATATTGATTCGACTTTTCTAAATCGATAGAACTCAGAAACAAATCTGTTATGATAAGTCTCGATGCCGGTCTCCTAAATCTCCCTATCATAAGTGTTCTCTCTTGCAGTTTCTTTGCTCATCCTCTGCCAGCCTGTCGTATTTTTGATGATCCCCACACTCGAATATGTTTGCGCTACCAATAAATGTCATCGCTAAAGGCATTGTTTTGGTTATGGAGAGGGGAAAGGGAAGGATTATCAATTTCTCGAAAATATTCAATAATTTTTATATACGTTTTAAAATTATTTAGCAGGAATGATGAAGCTTTAAATAAATAATGAGTTGAGTCCCTTGCGTCCAATGTAAAAATGAAGAAAACTGCAAAAAGTAGACATTTTTCCTGACATAACCAACAAGTTCACCATATCCGTTTCACAATTATGACTATCAAATTTCATTCCGAAAAGAAAATAATCGCAAAGACGAAATCGTACGGATATTCAATGCTCAAATATCCTATTACAGGGTCGATCAACGATGAATTGGTTTATAAAAATGTAAGAATTTTGATGCTCAATTTCTCTCGACAAAACACAAGCACCTGTAATTGAGCAAACAGACATGATTTTTCCCGAATCAAAATCGGTTTTGTCGATCGAATGAGAAGGCAGAATTAAGTAAACATTCCATCGAGTTACTACTCACAAAGCATGTAATTCCACAAGGCAGAATTTTGTTGTTGATGAAGCCTAAACTTATCGAGACTTTTCCCGTAAATGAAGGCAATTTTGAGACATATAGTGTACGAGAGCAGAAAACATTGTCTTTTCTTTGATTTATTACGAATTATAGTTACCAACGAAGAGAAAAGATTCGAAAACTAGAGGCTTCATATTTGATATTGTGTGACTTACGAAGGAGTGAAGCCTAACTTGGGATACTTTGGAATTTCATTAATAGTGCATACCGAATTCACAAAAATGAAATTTCGATGTTATAGAAAAAAAAAACTTATAGGTTTCATTGTAAAGCAAGCAATTTTAGGAATAATAAATGATAATTCTGTGTGTGCTCTCGTTAAATAAAAACTTAATGATTTCGAAAAAAATCAACCATTCTAGAAAAAAACCTTTCACTAGGCAAATCTAGGAATTTTCAGAAATAAAAAAAATCTCTGCTATCTCCGAAAACAACTACCGATTAGCTCTCGGTCATGTTTTGGCGCAATTGCCAATTTGCCCCAATCTTTTCCATTTTCGGCCCATCTGTTCAGTTCCCTGATCTTCCTTTCCTTTGGTAGAGCTTCTTTGGGGTCCTCCTTTGTCCTCCAACTGCTTATTAGCCTGACAGCCAACAAAGCGAGGGGGTGTTGTCCGATTTGACATAAACAATCGTCGAGACGAAAAGTGACCGGGAGGAACTTTGGGAAGGAAATATTTTATGTTTCAGGATTTTACGAATATGAATAATGAACATTCGCGCCGAACATTGTGGTTGGAGATATTTTCAAACTTTCAAATAATAATTATTATTATCCAATATCTGTGGGTTTCTCATCCTAATATTGAACAAAAATAAGCTACAAATCGATCTGTGTGTCAAGATTTTACAAGTATAAACTGAAATTTATTTAAAGTAGCCCATCCATTTCATTAGGGGCAATGATAATAAATGAAGTTTTGAAGCAATAATGTCAGTACATTTTACTAGTTACACTTACCTAATTATTCGACAAAATCTAAATCCCCTAAAATGGTCACTTGACTTTGAACGTTGTCCGTGTGTTTTGTTCGTTCTCAAGCTATGTTGTGGTTGCATGAATGCATATTTTCAATTTACTGGCATGAAACATGGGAGTAATGAAGAGTGACCGCTACACGTGTGATGTGTGGATATCGATACTAGTCATACATATAATTAGGCGATCAAAGCACAAGGCAGAAATAAGGCAGAAAGCCAGAAAGTGAAGAGGACGTTTCGGCGAATTAGAATATGCGAATTAGACTAGGAGCATGAGACGTTAGAAAGTGGAGACTAGTCATTTGACCTATATAGTTTGTGTAAGTGAGAGTATGTTATAACTGGTCATTTTCTATGAAGTTGGCAGTAGCTAGGGTTGGTTATTACTTCGACATATATTTTCTGAAATATACTCTAGTTTTATCTAAAAAGAAACTGAAAATTGCTCTGATCCCCTAACCAACATAGTTATGTGTGTAAGTATCAATTTACTTGTCGTCATTTTCACTATATCTATGTAAGCTGATTATACTAGCCATAATTTCGATCGCGTTGATTTGAGATTTTTTGAACATGATTCATATGGATATGGGCACTTGTTTTGTATAAGTATGAGTGTGCGAGCAGGATATTACAACTGACATCTACGCTTTTTATGATGTTAACATTTACGCGTTTAGTACCACTTTGAAGATTTATATTTGAAATATTTCAAGCCTCATATACTATCGCTAGGATTTTATCATACTCACATCTTTCATAACTCTGATGAAACTCTGAAGGCATTTTTCACCTGATTATCTCAAGCCTCAAGCATAATTTTCAATGACATTTTCAACTCATATAAAATTTTAATCGACGAAGAACTATTTTGAAATATTTCAAGGAATATCTTCAACTATAACCAACGAGACTGCATTGTTTGTGCGTTGATACGACATTTTCAACAAATTAATAATTGGGATTACTGTAACGCGAAGATCTCTCATTTTTAGCATTTTTCTGCGCACGAAACTTCTGTCTCAATTAAAATCTTCCATTTTACAAACGCGGTTTCTAATAACACATATTTTTATCAGTTTTACAAAAGGGTATCGAACTTTCGGTTCTAATTATTATCAAATCGTTTTTAGGATGGCTTTATTACGATTTCCAGATGCATTATGTGGCACGCACCGAGGTGTATTCGCGGGATTTAAAAATTTCCTTCAAAAATAGCCCACATTTTGAAGGCATAATCAGCCTCCATCAAGCGCAGCGGTAATTAACTACAACACTTAACGGATTGGAGTGGCCTCACCTGATTGAGCAGCGGCGGCGAAAACATTCAATAAGAGTTCAATTCATTTTTTCGATGATCATATTTTTAACGAGAAGTGAAAAACGCGTTACCAATTTTAGCTTTCATGAATTTTAAATCGCCGCCGACATTTCAACGAAACCAGAGTGCCGCCGAAAAACTTTCTGGTTTACAGTAGGTGAAAAGTCCAAAACTTAGCGAAAGTTTTAAAATAGCTACACATCATTTTTAGACCAAAAAGAAGAGAGGTCATTAAAATTTTCGAAAGGTAGACCAAAGACATGGTTTAAAATGTTGAAATTTAGAATGTAGAAAGGAAAATTCAAATTTGTACTTATTTAGGTATGTCTTCAATTCCTGTCAATCAAAGTGGTAGCATTTTGTATTCAGGAATTTTGACAGCGACACTTAATTAAATGTCATACTGTAATTCCTAAAGAAGAATATAAGAGTTCGAAGTAAAGACCGGAATTTTTTACAAAGTTATTTTCATTCACCCTTTCCTTATTGGTTAACAAACCGCAAAATTTTAACGATTTTTTTTAGAAATCTTTAATCGTTCTTGCTTCAATGACTAATAAAATCGTGAGATTTTTCAAGAGCGCTAAAATGGTCCAAGAAGTTTTGAATTTAATGCTCATAAAGCGAATATTTTAAACTTCTTCTTCTTTTTCTTTGGCATTATCCCGATAAGGGGTCTGCGCGTTGGGATTTCCTCCTCCAGACTTCATGATTTTGTGCAAGACTTGGCCGCAGTCCGACGGCCTCCATGTCCCTACTGAGCGTGTCGGAGTATCTCAGCTTCGGTCTTCCCCTTGGTCTGCTTCCCGGCACTTGAACAATCTCTGGTGAGCGGCATATTGCTTCTCTGTCAGCACGGAGGACGTGGCCGTACCATCGCAGTCTCGACTGGCGCATTTTGTCTTTGATTGGGGCGACGTTTGTCCTCTTCAGGATGGTCTCGTTCTTGACGTGGTCCAGCAGAGTGTGACCTAGTGACCATCTGAGCATTCGCGTCTCCATTGTCGCGAGTCTTCTTTCGACTTCTGCGGGTGTCGGCCAAGTTTCGCAGCCATAGAGGGCGACTGGGCGGATCGCTGCTTTGTACAGCCTGCCTTTGAGTTTTTCGCTGATCTTTTTGTCGCACATGACTCCGGTTGTTGACCTCCATTTCAACCATGTGGCTGCGATTCTCGATTCGGCTTCTCTTCTGATGTGACCATCGCTCGCGAGTCTTGAGCCGAGGTATTTGAAGAGGTCGGTCTTGGGAACTTGTTGGCCGTCGACTTTGATTGTGCCACTTCTCTGCTCACCGATTTCGAGGTATTCCGTCTTGCCGACATTGAGCTTTAGCCCGTATTTTGCCAGTCTGTCTTTCCATGTCTGCACCTCCTTTTGCAGTTCTTCTCGCGAGTCATTCGCCAGCATCACGTCATCTGCATATAGCAGGCACCATGGGGCGGGTTTCTGGATATCGCGGGTCACAGAGTCCATGACAAGGATGAAGAGAAGAGGAGATAGGGCTGATCCTTGGTGGACACCTACGGTGACAGGGAATGGTAGGGTCATTCCAGCGGCTGAGAGGACGCGACTTGTTGGGGACCGATACATCAGCTTCACGACTTCAATGAGGTATTCTGGGACTTTGTGGTCGCGCAGAGCCATGATGATTGCGTCTCTGGGCGTTCGGTCGAATGCCTTTTCGAGGTCAAGGAAGGCCAGGTGCAGGGGCTGCTTCTTTTCAGTGAACTTCTCGACCAACTGTCGTACAGCAAAAATGGCGTCTGTTGTGGCTTTCCCTTTGACGAACCCGCATTGTTGGGAGGAGATTTGGACGCATGCTCGAATGCGTTTATCCACGATACGTTCCAGGATTTTCATCGTATGGCAGAGCAGACGGATGGGCCGATAGTTTGAGCAGTTGCTTGGCGATCCCTTTTTCTTGAAGATCGGGATTGTGGACGATGTGTACCATTCAGACGGGAACGTGTTTGTGTTGACGACGAGGTTAAGGAAGTCAGTTAACCATTTGACGCCTTCGGGGTTGGACTTCCAGACTTCTGAGGGAATGTCATCTGGTCCCGTGGCCTTGCCGTTTTTCATCTTCCCGATGGCTTCTTCGACTTCTGCCATTTCTATTGGAAGGGGATGGGAAGGAAGAGGAGGGTGGACTTGGATTGGCGGATGGGGAAATTCCACGTTGGAGATGGTCTCGAAGTGCCGATGCCACTGCCGTTTGACTTCCTCTCTGTCAGTGATCAGATTGCCATGTTCGTTGTCGATGCAGACATATTTTTCGATGTCTTCTGTGGCTTTCTGTCTCCGTTTGGCAATTCTGAAGATCAGACGGTCGCCCCCTGGCTTTTCGATTTCGGTGTAGAGTCTTTCGGTGTACTCTGCTCGCCTTTTTGCCACTTCCACTTTCGCCGCTCTTTTTATTTCCCAGTATTTTTCCCTATCTTCTTGGGAGTTTGTGGCCTTCCATTTCTTGAACGCGGCCTTTTTCGCTCGCACCGCTTCTTTGACGCTTTCGGTCCAGAGCCAAGTAGCCTTGTCGATGTATCTTCGGCCTGGGACTGTCTTGCCGAGTTGCTCTGTGGCGGTTTTGTGAACGTTCGACCTCAGCTTTGACCATGTGTCTTCGACAGTCGTAATGGCTGGCAGGCTGATGTTTAGGCCATTTTGCAGTTCGGGCAGCTTCCACCATTTTATTCTTGCCGTCTGCGTTCTGTCGGCTTTGGGCGGTTTCGGTATGGGGAAGCGCGTGTCGGCAATCAGCATTCTGTGCTGGGGTGCGACGTTTGTGGAGGGGATGACTTTTGCGTCCAGGAATTTCTTGAAGTCGCGTTTTTGTGCCAGAATGAAGTCGATTTGCGAGTTTCGATCACCGCTGTTGTAGGTGATCAGGTGGGAATCGCGTTTGGGGAAGTACGTGTTGATGAGTACTAAACCCCTTTGTTCGGCGAAATCGAGCAGCCTTTCCCCCTCGTCATTTCGGTCTCCGTACCCGTGCCCTCCGTGGCATTTCATGTCAGCCTGCTTTCCGACGTGCCCATTGAAGTCTCCCATCAGTACCTTCCTTCCGGGCTGTGCATCGTATTCCCTCGACAGAAGGGAATAGAATTCTCCCTTTTCTGCGTCGCTGCAGCCGGATTGAGGGGCGTAGGCTGAGAATACGGTGATTCTGCTGGCTTCGATGTCGAGCGTTACGGCCATAAGTCGGTCGGAGTATCTGTGGACTTGGGCCACACAGTCCCGGAGGTTGGGTGCGACAATGACTCCGACTCCGTTTCTTTTTGTGCCTGAGCCGTTGTAGAGGATTTTGTAGCCATCGGACAGGTCTTTTGCTTTGCCGCCTGACCATTTGACCTCTTGCACTGCCGCGATGTCGATCTTGCGAGCTTTCATTTCTTTGGTCAGTTCGCTGCCTTTCCCTGTCATTGATCCGACATTGATTGTTCCGAGTCTCAGGTGGTGGACTGGAGGAGGGGAGATGATGATTTGGCCTTGCTTACTTAGCCCCGGTCGGCGAATCCGAGGGCACCCTGTCTGATTTTTCGCGTTACCCGGGCTCCGGCGGCGCGCGTCGCTTGTGGGGGACGCCCTAGCTTTTGTCTGGTTTCTTAAAGGACTACCCATTAGGTTTGTGGCGGGGTCTTTCTCGGCCGGACTGTCACAACTGTCCTGACGCCGGAATGGGGGTGCACGGAATTTATAACCCCTCCGGCAGGGGCGCCTGGGGACTATGTACAGGGCTTCGCACATAGAGGCTAATGTGGCTATATTTTGGACGCGCCACAAACCCGCGTCCCGGTCGCACCATGTCTTCCGATTTCGGGATTTTGTAAGGCTTGAGGAGCCTATCCCCCAAGCCCGCCCGTGTCTCATGGCTGCGACCGGCCCTGGTTGGTCCACGTCGGCCGAAGCCGAAACCCCCCATCCGCCACCCGGGGAGACGCGCCACTACGCCGTCAGGGCTATGCCAGCGCGTGGAAAGCGAATATTTTAAACAAATCCTTTTAAAGCACTTGTATGTTTCAAAAGAAAGAGTGTCAGAAAAATTCTCTTAATTAACGACAGAATTCTGAATTCTACCTTAATAATATATAGACGTATTTTTATCGTAGAATCTACCAATAGAGAAATTGAGTTATATGAATATATAATCGTGATTACTTATCTTATCATACCCTAAATCATCATAAAGTGATGCCATTAGACCCGAATGATTGCATTCTCAAAAAGTGTTCTTAGAATTACGCATTTCGCCAAAAATTGGCTTTTTGTAGAATTTGAATCTGAAATTACGTACTTCAAAGAAGTTTCACGACTCATTCTCGCATAGTGCCTACACTCGTGACGGTTCAAATGCGTATGCACTTTTTAGCATATTATTCTCTTATTTCGACTATTGCACAAATCTGCTGACATTAGCGGTCACAAAAACGAAGCTGCATATGGCCCTGCTGAAAAATTTCGACCTTCGATGAAAGCACCCGGTTTGCGCCTAATTTTACACAACAAGAAAAGTCAAAAACCAACCACTATCATATCAAAAATTGGCATTTCACGCAGCGCTACGTTGTCCAGGTGAAATTTTTGATGATTCGCCGAAAAGCGATCGGCTGAACTTTAATTGGCATATGCGCGTAGACACCTCGCATAAAGGGTTTGAAGTCGAAAAAAAAACCCCTAAAATCTTCAAGATTAACGTTGTGTCCTATCTCTAGTGGCAGAAAAATCTTTTCTTTCTCCATGTTTCCATGCTATTTCTCTTCTCTTCGTCTAGAAATAGCGTAAAGAAAATATAGGTGAAAAGATTTTTCTGTAAAGAGAGGACAGTGCGACTAGAGCTAAATGAAATGTTAAAGAACGAAGAGTTAAAAGTGGTTGTTATATTTGAACTTGGGTGTTTTTTGCGCTCATTAAAACGCGTAGGGGCGTGAGATCTACGCTATGAAATTTTCAATTATTGTCATTAGTAAAGTCGGAAAGATTTCACCTGCTCATTTTTACCTGCACATTTTGCAAACGGGATAACAGTTCTAATAAAGGAAGTCAAAAAAGAGTGGACGGAAAAACCATTCCCGATAAAAATAAATTCCCTGACCGAAAAACTTTCTTGGTATTCAAGAGATCGGCTCGGATATAAAAGCAATCGAAATCAAGTAAGAGAAAGTCTAGAATTTGCTTAAAGATCTCAAACCTGAATTCCTATTTTAACAATTCGACGGGTCAAAGTAAGCTATTATTTTCCTTTTTTGCATTGCTAGGTAGTAGAGACTTTGAAAATATTCTGCATGCAATATTTTTCTTGAAAATAATTACTTTAGCAAACAACTCCTCAAGAAATACCAGCTTTTTCCAAAACTAATTTATAGTGCATTTATCCGGAAACATTTTTTTACTTTTCAAAGTTCTTAATCTAATACACGTTATACTGGCAGGCTAACTCATTCTTTTATACCATAAATTAGTGCGCCTATCCAAGAAACCTACACTTTGATCATTATTTAGTTGTTTGCATGCAATATCTAATTATAGTACAGTAACATATGAGTTTGTAAGAGGGGTTAGTCTAATATTCGCCGGCATCATTACTCGATGCTACAATTATACAAAGGGGCCGAGCCCAGAGGAAGCACTCTCATAGAAAACTTGTCTGGCTCTAGGGCATGAGAGCAGCATTTTATATCATCAACCCATGAATATTCAAGTCTGGATATAACTTTGCCCCCCAATTTTTTACTGTAATTTGAAAAAGCTATCTTGTAGTGGTATTAGAAAATGGCTTAGACTAAGCTTGAAAGCGAATACTTTTTACTTGTGTAAGATGGGTGTTTTTTTTATTTTCGAATGTTGCCTTATTTTTATAATCCTCAAGTCCTAAGTATTTGGGTTAGGTTTAAGAGAATCTGCGTAATAGCCAAAGATTAGTAAATAAGACCGATTTTTTTTGTTTTATAAAATCACCAGGACCGCGCGAAATTTCGATTTCGACTTCGTGAGATCTGAAGTTTTGTGATTTTTCAGGAAGAAAAATTTCGACTTCGATTTTGATTTCGAATTTTGCGTGGCCCTGAAGACCACGTCATGAAATAGGCCTATGTTTTATGGCTGGATTATTTTCAGTCGAGAATTCAATCCGATTATTCTTAAAATCCATTATAATATTAAATTTTGTTGATCAATATTCACCAGCTTCTAAAATTATTAATCTAGAAAAAGTGACCTTCGGTAATTTACTGGAGTCTGAATCTGAATTTCAAGATTTCTCCGAAGATGTCTATCGTTTTAAAGACCTCTTGTATTTCACATCCACATCCACTTTTTTTCTTTTTCCTACTTTCTTCACTTTCTTCTAAAAAAGTGGGTGTGGAACATAAAAGGTCCGTTTTAAATCGTGGTTTTGGGAAAGCCTTATTTCTAAAACTCAGAGATAAGATTTGGATGAGCATTTTTTACAAAAATTCGAGGCTATAATGCATGCAGATCAGAAAATCCATGAAATTTTCTATCCCTAAATTTAGAGCTAGATATCATCTCGAATCAGCTTTATTATATCATCCAAGTCAGGCGGATTTGATCTTCAACAAATCATATCACGTGTTTTTATGTTTTTCAAATCCGAATTCCGAAAATGTCAAGCCGATTTTCAGACTCAGAACATCATCTGCAAATTCGGAAGAATTTTGAATAGTCTTATTTTTAATCTCGAAAATCAGCAAAATCCGCATTAAATGGTGCAGATTTTACGTACGATAATCGGATAAAACTTTTCGGTGAGATGGCTCACAGTTGATTGATAGCTCTGCCTAGAGTTTTGCAAAATACGTATAATAGGCAGAAAACGATGGAATAAATGGAATAAAACTTGAAAACGCATAATTTAGAGGTGGAGCATGAATCTTTTAAGGAATTTAGTTACGATTTGCGCATGACTTCGATACTAAATACACAATTTGTAAATTTGATCATTTTTATCGTGAAATATACCAAAAGATACCAAATCTTGAGGGGTACGAGTATTCGCTAAAATCTTAATGGCATTTTCCTAATCAGGCTGATCGTTTTTCAAAATTCCCTATTGTCGAAAAAGCCCTTTATCCGACATTAGAATTTTGCGGTTTTCTAACCACTAAAAATAACCGTGCACCAGACATTACAGATGACCCCATTTTTTGCGACACTGGCACTCCAGTGTCAGTGTCAGCGTCAAACTCTTTAATATCTGCTGTGCACCACTTTGCACACCTCCCGGATTTCGATATCGACAATATTTCAAATAAAATTATTAGAACTTGCAAAAATTTCCGCGATCTGCGTCTGATCTCTAGCTGCGCTACTTTCTCTTCGAGACTAAATTTAGTGATCACCTTCATAGCATTTAGTAAAAACCTTCCTTATCATCGCGATTTGCAATTTCTTCCGCAAATTAGCTTCGCTTTACGCTAGAAAATGAAATTCGATTATTTCTTTCTCGAGAATTCATGTGGAAAAGTGCAAAAATAAACGGCTCCTGCATTTTTTTAAATTTCGAAAATGAAATTATCCATGGCGCGTGATTAAATTTTCAATTTGGAGTAAATAGGTTCGAAAATTAACAGTTCGAGGTATCTGGATAAATCTTTTGCCTGGTGAAAACAATAAAATTTGATCAAAACTATGGATTAGCTTCAAATTTTGGAGCGACTTGTAAAGTTCGTAAAATAGAAGGGTAGTAGTGTCTCTAAATACACTACTTCTCTGCTACTACCCTACGAACTACAAATCGCCAATTTTGGCTATGATATATTCGAATATAGACAATGAAATCAATATCCAACTTCATTGATACAGATAGTACTATAATTTTTGATGCATAATATCACGATTTTTAAAGATTCATTTCAAATTACAGTAGCCAAAAATCTATTGTATCCTTAAATCTTCCCAAAATTATTTGAACAATTTTAACCTGATTTCTTAAAAGTTCACGGATCGCTAGCTTCAAATTGGCACTGAAAGGGAACGCATTCGCTCGAATTCGATATTTACCGTAGACCTTCTTTGCCCCGCTCCTCTGGTTAATTATGCGAAAGAATTCTCGTAAAATTGCCGCAATTCTCGGGCTTTTTATTATGTCCTTGATAAATTTGTACTCCAACTCATTTTTATCGCGACTAGCACTGCATTGTCGCGCGTTTTTGCAGCCCATGAAAATTTCATTCCTCATTTCCCAGACGCCTACTTCCGGTGCTTAGGCTCATTTGGCGAATATACAGGATGACGCCCTTGCCCCTTGCGGATATGATATTCAAATTTTGACGGGAAGAGAAGAGCCTGCAAATTTTGAGAGCGTATTTTTCACGACTTCCTAAATAATACTCATTGGCCCCTAGGATTAGCCAGGATGGTGTTGATCCGACGAGCATGTTTGAAAATTTGTTTTGGTAATTAAAACTTTTTCTGTGTAACTTCAACATAAATATGAAGTTGGAGTGAAGACATGGTGGAATGTCAAGTTATTATCCAGTAGTTTATCAATCGCAGGATTTTAGGATATAATAAGTTTCAATTTTATAGGTAACCAAATTAGGAAGTGAAACTTCTATTCGCCTTTCTTACCTGTTGCTATATAATTTCTTCAACGTCAACTTCCAAATCAGAAACCAATTCCCCGCGTTCTTTTTCATTTCTCTAGGATTTAACTTCTCAATGCCATATAATCCTAGATCGTTCTAATGTCTTTAATTTCCAAATGATCAACTTAACACATTTTGCTAGCACATAAGGTTAAGCAAACTCATCGTGAATGCAAGAAATTTTTTCGTCTGCCTAAAAACACGACCAATGTCTATTCACTTGGCCACGCCCCTATTTCTAAGGTTTAAAAAGCAACGGTTAATAATTAGCTTCACCGTATGTTTTAAAATGCCATCTTAGTTATGCATTTTTTTCAAACCGACTTTAAATCATAGAACCCATTCTCTTATAAAATGTTATGTAAGAGATTTTAGAACTCATAAAAAAGCCTATTTTAAAATCAGCTACTTTTGAATATACTTGTTAAGATGAATAGATATCCTTTCTATTTTTAAAGATGTATGATTCTAATTTTGCCGAGGTTATTAATATTGTGACATCTATAATAATCTCGCTCCGTAATAGAGGGTTTATCTTATACAATGAAAGCCAAGTTATATCTCATGGGTTATTACTTATGCAAACTTGATAATGATAATGTCTTTTTGGTATCGTCTCCTAGAGTCTATTTAAATTAAGGCACTTTCTTGTCTAAGCTTCAAAGTAATCAGTCTTCTCATATAAATTATCATCTTTCATTTAATCTGAAATGCAATTTATCTGATTCACTTTACAATGATTTCATTTCACCCCAAATGATCATCTTGATTGTTTCAAATGAGATCATTTTTTTTTTGAAAATTGTTTGCTCATTAAGTCGAATTATTCCCATTTTACTGAAACGTCGTCATTTAATTGTCTTTAAATTGCGACTTCGAATATAAATTCCTATCTTTCACTTTTCAATTCAATTCAATTTGCTTGAAAACTCACATTAGTCTGGAACCTGCATAATAATGATCTGAAGCTTCGTTGACTTGAATTCTCAATTTGGCTCAATTTAAATTCACTTCTATTAGTTCAAGTGAAGTTTGCTAATCACTCATTTTTTCAAGTGACTATTATAACTATCGCATATATTAGTCGCTATTTTCGGAATTATCGTAATTTTCTCGTTACGTATATAAAAATGATCGAAATTTCAGGTCACTTATCGCGTGTTCAAAAAGTACTCGCAAAAATGTTCCTTCTATTCTGCTTCGCCTCTGGAGTCGCTTCTGCCTCAAAATTGACGTCGTACGAAATGAAACTCGATGAACTCCCTGTCAGAAAGCATTCGAACGGTGGTACACTCGTCCATCCTTCAGAAGATGTACTCATGGTAAATACACTTTTAGCATTGCTACAAATTATGTCTTAGAAATTCTTTGGAATAATAAGGTTGAAATATTTTCCATTCTTTTCGAGATGAGCCTTGTCATATGCCCTCTGAGTCTATAACCTGTGAGGCCCACGCGTCGAGACTAGAGGGAAATAAGAAGGGGCAGAGAACAAAAACGAGTAGCTGCATAGTTAAGGCTCGCGGGTGTCCCTTCCCCCCTTCTTTGCATTGGTTCATCTCGAAAACAATAGAGGGTAACCAAAATAATGTAGCCGTGAACGCTCTAATAAAAAGATTTACTTTGGAGTTTAAGTATATTTATCAATTTGAGGACATAGCCTACGACGTGTTCAATGCCGCTCCGGAATCGACGAGCTGTCAGCAGTGCTGGAATCGAGCTGTCGAGTTGCGAAAGAATCTCCGACCAACCATTCAGATGTTGAGGCACTGGGGCGAGGAGGACAAGTCTCGATTGTACAAAAAGGTAGGTTTCAGAATATTCGATAATTCATAGAATTAAAAGTATTGATAGTTTGTTTCGCGCATGCATAGTTTAATTATATCCAAAATTAGTGATATTTAATGTTTCGACATTTGACAAACTGGCGAAAGAAATAATATATTGATTAATCCTTTGCATATCTGTTCTTCAATATTACCAAACTTCATGTTATAAGGCAAAAATGCTACTTCGAGATTTGATGAAGTTATTACAGAAACACTGCCTTTTGTTCATGACTAACTTTGATAATTATGTTTCGAAAAATTTGGCATATTTCATTAAAGAAATGAGAACTGATTAATGTCTTTGCATCTCTGCCTTCTAATAGTATCAAAACTTTAAATTATATAAAGAGTGGCTTTTCGCCTATTTCCGTCTTCTTTTGCAAAATACGCTAATATGATATTCGTAGGCCTGCAAATTAGGTTAACTTTTTCGGTGCAAATATCTAGCAGGTTTTCAACCTAAATGTTTGCTCCAAGTAATGAAACGGCGAATTCTTCGGATTACGAAAATATTTATTCAAAATCTGCGATAATAATATACAATTAAATGTATTTTTTGTTATAAATCTTCACGGGAAGTCACATAGCTTTTTCTCTAAAAATGGATGCTGATTTTATGCACTTTGAAATGACTATCAGACTTTCGCCTCCAAGAAATTCTTTATACTCTCAAAAAATGGCTACAAAATATGTTTCTAGCTTAAGCCGATATGACTAATAAGTAAGAAGAGACAATACATCAAATGCCAGAAACGCTATTTCATTAGAATATTTACAATGCCAAAATCATATAGCTCATAAGACTTGGCTTTAACTCTACGGGTGGGCAAGGCTTATCCACCACCGTCCGGTTCGATCCCCGTATCAGAAAAATCTAACCATCACCACCCTCGTTCAAATTAAAAAAAAAACAACATCTTAAGAGTGTGTTCATGCTTCGCTCACGCTTACGTATGCAGGAAAAAATAGTACGCGAGCGTAAGCGGAGTATGAACGCACCCTAAACATGGTTTTTTTTTCTAAATATTATTATTTCAGTTGAGCAACGTTCACAACGACATGTGTACCGGCAAAGAACTGGTGTATCCGGAATTGTGCGACGAAAAACAGTTCACTCGACGAATTGCCGTAATCAGAGGCGAATCGCTGAGTAAAATCTGTCGAAACGAATGCGAAAAGGAGCTCACTACCCGATACGTGTAAATAACATTTTTAGATGCGAAATATCGTAATCTTAAATACTCAAAACCGAGTTTTTTCTTTTAGATTTGATGAAATTACGATATTTCAAATAACTATTTTTACCGTCATATATAATTTTCTTGTTTTCTTGCTTTTACTGGATCCTGTGAAATGTTCAAATTATTATCTGAACCAATAATATTGTAAAGCAATTCTTCAAGCTAAGATAAAACTTCTGCGCCGTTTTACAATATTTCCTAGTTTATCTAATAATCTTATTTTGAAGGTTGATCCTTACCATCAATTCACTATGATTCAAAATTTTGCAGTATAGGAATTATCCTAATTTTTGAATTTTTTACATTCGCTTTTCTCAGTGGTAGGATTGTTTTCGAGGATTAAATTTTCTTTAGAAGACAAAATTTGACTTCAAAAACAACTCATCTCAAAATTCATTTATTCCGCTCTCATTGTCCCGCTCTTTCGCGTCAAATTTTCTTGCAATTATTTCTAATTTACTTGCGCATTGTTTATGTAGTTCTAGGACTTCGGAATTGCCTTGTAATTATTATAATATCATTTTCTTCTTCCTTTTGTTTGTTTGTATTATATGTGTAATGAGTATCAATGATCATCAATTTGCGCGTATACGTTTGCATTATTATGTGATGTATGGTATTTTATCAAATACGACGAAAATAAACATTTTTGATTTTCAATTGATTTTTTTTTTAAGTTTCAAGGAAAGTGGTTGTAAATTTAAAATCAACTAAATGTTAATTTTTACGTGTAGTGTAGCCTAAGTTATAAATCAGAAGAATTTCATCTTTTGCTTAATTTGAGGAAGTTTCTAGGTTATGTTCAAATTTAGAACAATAAGGCATAGTTCAATAGAAACAAAGAAACTTTGGTTTATCTTGGAGCGTATTTTCGAACCTTCAAATTTAATATCAATCTAGCCAATACGTAATAGGCTATACTTTTGACCATATGCCTTGATTATTTTGGAATTTTACGTATTAACGTTTTCAGGTGGCTCTTCATTTGATCGGTTGATTTTTCAATTAATTTCTAACTTGAACAGCTAATTTTCTTCTGCAATAAGCACAAAACAATAATTTACGCAAAATCGCCTTTTAGCCTAGGTAATGGTTACGCCTCATTTTTTCTGCCTATTTCAGTCACGATTTTCTGATTTAGATCTACGAAAATTAGCACCTGTGTAAAATAATGAATCTATAAAACCAACTTAAATAACAACATTTCATATAACTCCAGGTGAGTTTCTGATAATGGGCTGATTTGGTATCATGTTAAACTTCATTAAGGCTTTCTAAATTTTGAGTATCTCTAGTCTATTGGTATTATTAAAAGCAAGAGACATTTTAGGTGCCGATTTTGAGATACATTTGCAAAGTCGTTTGATATGTTGAGGTTCTATATTTGAGAATTAGCAGGTGTTTATTCGGTGGGTAATTGGATCCCTTTTGGTATCATTGCTATTGTACGAAAAAAGCGTCGTCTATCCGTCTATGACCTTTTGTTGTATAAAGTTTTCAAGAACCAAGTTAAAAATGTAGCACTGGCATTAGGCAAGTTAGGTTTTTGTTAAGATCGTTGAAAAAGGTCTGAAAATGAAAGAATAAGAAGAAAAGCGGGGGAAAGTTCGCCGTCAAAAATGAGTCTAGAGTATCAAAAAGTTCCCCACCAGCGTAGGTGAAATCGAGCTAGTTTCACCTGGTTTGACACAGCAAAAATAAGTCTTTTGATTGTAATATCTATCAGGAAATATCTTCAAAGTTAGAGAATAATCAGATTAAAAATAGTCAAATTTATCCCTAAATTAAAAGTCTATTTCAAGAAAACGGAGAGTCATTATTTAGTTCGAATCCCGATAAGTGTAAATTGATGCGCGGTTATTTTCAGTGATTAAAAAGACGTGAAATTGCAAGAGAAACTGATTTAAATTGTCCCTTTTCTCCTTATTTCTTCATCTTTCAGATTTCGAACTTATCAATACAAATACGGATTGGCACGATTTATAGTAATTTTTAAATTCATGCCAAACTTTTTAATAACCAGCTACAAATTCACTCAAGAAAGGTTTGCAGAAATTAATTTTTTGTATGATTCCAGGAAATGATGATTTGCATTTGTTCAGGAAGTACAAATTTTCACATAAAAGCTACAATTTAAAAAATTAGCATGGAACTTTGAAATCGGGGAATTGTTTACTTTTTGCGCGGTGCTTCTGGGAAATTCGTACGATGTGACAAGTATGTGAATTGAGCAATTCTGCATATTTTTCCGAAAGTCATGTGTGAAGAGTGCACGATTCATAATCCCTAGGTGCGTAGGTGCGAAAGCAAAAATTCGTTTTGAATTTAGGTAAATTTTTAGAATATTTCATAAATTTTAAGGTAACTTTGTTTAAGCTGATGGTTAAGGTGGTATTTGATAAATTAAAAAAACATTTTTACTTAATTTAAGTTCAACTCATTTTTAAGGTGATGTGCCACAATGGATTGTAAGGCATTTTTAGATTGAGTTGTAGATTTTGTTTTAAGATGACCTTTATTAGATTCTAAAAATATTTAGTTAAAAGATCGATTCAATTTCAAAATAAGTAATGAATTCTAGGATTGTTCACTTGAGTCTAATTTTTGAATTGTCGAGTAAAGTGCTGCACGTTTGCGCAATGATCAGAGCTGTGAGCCTCACGACGACGTCGAATCTTCTCCTCCTTCTCCTTTTTTATCGCCAACCGACCCAATCGGCATAATTGACACTCATCGTCGGAGTTCGAGAGATCAGATTCGGGACTGAAAATTGACTTTTTTATCATCGATTGGAGAAAAGTCAGTATTCAGGCAGTATTAGAAATCGAATTTGGAGGAGCGAAATAATGAGTTGCGTAGAAGAGAGACGAGAGACGAATAGCGTACTTTTTGAATATAGACGTTCTCTCCAATCAATAATGCAACCGCATCAGAAGTAAGCCCAATATTTATTATAAAGATAGTCTTCGTTTGAAAATTTTCGAAACATCCTTTTTCAAAAATTTTCAGAAAAAGTTCATTTTATTGATCTTGAAAAAAGTATCATCAGATCTCTACCAAAATTAATCTTTTAAAAATAATAACAGAAGAGAAAGTTGCATTAATGATTAAAAAGATCGTTTTTGAATCATACCAATTTTGTTTCATTAACTTTCAAAAATGACTAATTAAACTAATAGATATTGCTAATATTGAATCATTAAATTACTACCTCCTCTCTTTCCTACGTCTATTTTTTCGATGCGACTGAGATCTCCTTCTTCTGTTACCGTACTCCTCATCCGAATCCCAGTCGAAGAATCCCTCATTGCTGTAGCGTTTTGTCGTCGTCACAGTGTCGTAGGAGGCATTCTAAAATTTAGATTTAAGAATTGGCGGGTTTCATCGGATGGCACATTTTGTGAGTTAAGCTCCTTGGATTTACAGACGGATAAGGAGAGTAGGGAATGCAGGAAAGACGGAGAAATAAGAAAAGATCCATCTGTAAATACAGGGGGCCTGTGAATTAGGAACATTATATTGATATCTGCGCAACCGAAAGATTAGACTTCTTCATTAATCTCTAAATTGAAAGAATCTATCGGATAAGTTTCAAATTATGTCATATTTCATTTTGGTGGAGCAAATATAGTGGCGTAAACACTAATTCAAGGAAAAATAGATGGTTAACTTATTATCAATTTAAAACCATTTTTTCCAACCCTACTCTTTGCCTAGATTTCAGATCCTTTCGAATTCGCCCCATTTCCCTTCTGACTCGTTCACGTTCTTCTTCCTCTCTGATTCTTTTCTGCTCCTCTTGACGTCGAAGTTCGTCTTTGCCGATTTGTTTTCGAGATTCACGGTCGGCGTACTCTTTCTAAATAGGATGCAATCTCAAACTGCCATCAGATAAATTATTTTAACTACAATTTTATCCTAATCTGATGTCAAATAGCCTTTTACCTTGAAGAATACTATTTTCAACTCAATATTATGATCTGGTGCAAGAATGACTCTTGTAATTATTTACGAAACAGATTATTGGCACATATTTGCATCGAACAATCAAAATATGTTTATGAAGCGCAATCTAATAATATTTACTTGAAGAGGCACTACAATCGAAGATATCGGTCGACACGAGGACGAGTAACGCGGGAAAACAAGTGGGAATGGAGAGGATAACACAGGTTGGGCTGAAATTTTGTAATTCATTAAGGGTTTTTTTTTCTTTTTTTTTATATATTAAAGACGAAATAGAATACTTCATTACTTCTGATGATAAGATTATTGCCCAATATTTTCTTGAGGCGTAGTTTCTCATATTTTTCAATGCATGATACTAGTTGAGTTAGAATTGCGAAATTATCAAGAAAATATCAATGTTAAGTAAATAGAAACTCAGAAAAATATCGCAGTTTGATCATTGTCAGATAATTTGCTGAAACATATTTCTTAACTTCACCAATACCTGGCCTATTAATGCCTCTCAAATCATCTTCAGATAGAGTAACGAAATAATCGCGAATTCTAGACATCTTCGACTTTAGGAAATATTTTCAATCCGAATTATTTCAACCGTTTCTAAGCATAAATCGACGAATTTATTGTTTCCATAGAAAATCGCATGGAGAAGAAATTAACTGATGTTTTACCCAGAGAAATGACATTTGAGGCTCGTAATTATCACAGAAAATCACGCGTTGAAATACAATCTTTAAGAAATATTAGAGGCGACGAAATAGTGACAAGGAAAAAAACTCCACTGAATTAGATTATTCAAAGATTCTTGATAAAATAGATAGAAATCAAATGTATCACCCGCTTTAGGCATGCTTCACGAAAATGCCGAATTAGTCGCTGAAATTTTCAAACCAATAACAAGTCTTTAATTTTGTTATTAGCAATAAAATAGTTTTTTTTTCAAATTTTTGATCAAATGATAAAAATACCTTTCGGAAGTTGAATTTTAAAAACGATTGAAATTAAATTAAAATATTTTTGAAAGAGGAAAGATAAAAGCATCCTTCAAGAGTAGAGGAAATAGAACGATTAAAATTGGCATAATTTATTAAATTTGACTCACATTCCCGTATATTTCTTGCTGGCCTGCATGACGTGGGTGAAAACGGACGGAGTCGTGCCCATACTCGTCTTGTAGTCCAGGAGGATTTGATAGAGAACATCTGAAATTTGATATATTTTCTAATTTTGGAATCACACCACACCCGTTGTCAAATCAATCGATAATGAATATGAAGATTTTTGGATTTTGTTGAAACCTACACATTATCACTTTTACATCATAATATTGATCAACACTAACTCACATAGAATGACAAAAACTAAATGATGATTAGTTCAATTTTTCTGAATTCCACAGAAACTCTTTAAAAAGTAATAATTTTTTTTTTAAACCTAAAACTTACAAACCAAATAAAAATTCAAAATCTTTTTAAAATGAAGAAAAATCAAAAGTGTTTTTTCTTAAATAAACAATTCAAAATATTCTTAAAACAATAAAGAGATAAAATTTCGACTCACGAGCCGAGACATTCCTCCTGCAGAGTGCCTGGTAGATGTGCTGAAGTTGGTTGGCGAATTGTGGCTGTCCGAACGTCGAAAAGGACAAAGGCGAATTCGTCAGGGAACCAGCAAGGATTTGGAGCAGGGCTGGAATGATCATTATTTTTGAATTTTAAATGTTGTTTTCGAAAATGAGACCAGTGCACTCTATTTATTCCGGGTTTTCAAAATTTAGTTCAAATTTCTTGAAACGTCATTTTTAATAGGTATGTAATTATTTAATAGAAATGAAGGTTGAAATACGGGAGCAGAAAGCCAAACCAACTCCGATCCTTTAAAAATGAGTGCTCGAAATTTTAAAAACATTTTTTTACAAATTCTTTCGAAAAACCTACCCAAATCAAAGAATGATTATCAATCTAAAAACCGACGAGACGTTGAGAAATAGTGTGTGGGAAAAGAAAGCCTATCATCCCATACCCTACTCTAACCTTATACTATTTCGCCTATGTCTCGTGGTCTCGCGGTTTCCAAATAGCCAAAAAATCAAAATTACCCTTGAACTGTGGATTTCCGGAGAACGCACCACAGCCCCAGAAGCCCGTGGCGACCGGTCGACGCAACGCTGCATTCGGCTGACCGCCTTCGAAACCCGCGATGCACTAAAAATTTAGAAAATGATGGCAATTTGGATCAGACATTACAACATTTGGATAATTCGTAGCTTCGTAGCAAATAGCTAGGAGCAAGAGCAAGGTAAGGAGAAATCGTTTCCCATACTACCTTGTTAGGTATCGAAACAGGAAATTATCCAGGTTGCCGAAATGTTTTTTTTTTAAATAAATAATAAATTAGTTTCAAAATATCACAAGAATTTCCCCACTTTTCATAAAAGTAATATTAAAGGTAAATTTTCTCCTCAAATTACAATTATTCAATTTTCACCTTGATCAGATCCCTGTTGATGTCGTTCGCGTCGAATTGCTTGTTGACGTTCCTTCTGTAGCAAATCGCGTCGATCGCAATCATGATGTTGTTGATTCTTCTGAAAAAATCGAAATTTTCAAAAAATCAGTAAGAAAACGACGTTTTAAATTTCTTTAAATTAACAAATAAGATCAATAAAGACAGATTTTTCCTTAAAACCAACCCAAATTCATCCCTGGTCTCTTCCTTTCCAAAATTATCGTATCGCTTCCAGTTCAAGGTATGGCCTGAAATAAAAGAAAATTGATATTTGACCTAAAATAACAAGTCAAAATTATGATAAAAATCACAACTATGGTCAATTTTATGAAAACGAGCATTTTTATTACTTATTTTCGAAATGTTATTTTTAAAACTACGCTAAGACTCTTACCGTAACCCGAATAGGAGCTGAATCTCTGGGCGCCGATTATTTGAATCGTTTCTCGCGGGTCCATTTTTTCGCAGAGGAAACACGACACGATCATTTCGGGGCAAAGAAGGAAACGGATTTCTTCCTGAAAATTTGCATTTTTAAGGTTTATAATAATTTCGACTTGTCATCACCAACAATATTGTTCATGATTCTAGAAGTTGGACTAAATACTTGAAACTTACGAGAAATCATGATTTAATAAATTTAGCATATCTGACGCTCTCGATAAATCACAAAACTAATTTCATTGAAGCCCTAGACTTTCTTAATAAGCATAGAAAATTCCTATTTCATATTAATTTCTATGTATTGAAAGACAAGTTTCATCGTTTTGATCAATTTCTACAGCAAGGAAAATGTGCTAATTTTAGGATTAGTTTCTTACCTGAGCCGACCCATGCTGTCCGAGCACGCCCCCGCCGATGAACTCGTTCGCGAAGTCCATTTGTCGATGACCGGCCTGATCCTCGATGATGAGGGTAGAATCCGCGCACAGAATGCAGTCGGAGACCTGCAATTCGAATTTTTAAATTAGTTTTAGATATTTACAAATTGGCAAGGTGTTTGAGGTCGTTATTAAGCAATTCCCAATCGAGTTGTATGAATAAACCAAAATAGCGAATTCTTAGTGAAAAGTAAGTTTCAAAATTTCCCAAATTATCGAAGTTTTTGAAGTTCATATTGTTTTGTGATCAAGTTTTTTACAAGTCAAAGAGTTCTATAAATAAATTTTCTATTTCTCAAAACTATGCTATTTTTATTGAATATATTAATTTTTCCGTTGAATTCAGGTCTTATTTTCAGAACATAAAATAAAATTTGAAAAATACTACCATAGCCTTGTCCATCTTCTTTTCGATCTCCGGGATGTCGAGGCATTTGCCGTAGGAAATTCGTCGGAAAGTCACCACGCCGCGCGGCATTTCCTTGACGATTTTCATGAAGTACTCTAGTAGGAAACGGAGTTTCCTGCCACTCAAAGGCTGTGTGTCTTGCATCAGGCTGAATTAAAAAACGAATACATTTTTTTTTTTTTTTTTTTTTAAATTTCCAAAATATAGATTAAAAAATTCAAAACGTTTTTATCAAAATTTAAGTTCATGTAGGTTTCAAAATAAGATAACTTTTCAAAAAATTGTAACCGTTTTTATGAAATTCCATGAAAATTTCGATGAGTCCATACAAGTAACTTGAATTTTCAAAAAGTACATTTTTCAGAAGACAAAGTTAACGTTGTTTTTATGTCGAAAGAAAACTCACTGGGTAACATTGAAGTAGTTGAAGTATTTCTGCTCGGGCGTATCTTCAGAGAACATTCCAAAGAAGGCGCACGCCATCAGACATGCGCATTGTTCCTAGAGAAAATTCAAATATTGAAGATTGTTGTAGCTTTTCCAGGACTACCGCATTTTTGGATTACTTTAGTTTTTTCAAAGTTAAGCTATTGTGAATTCTAATTTTTCAAGATTACGATATTTTGGATAATTATTTAGATTTTTTTTCGACTGCTGTAATTTTAGAATTACAGTATCTTGAAAATTACCGTACCTGACTGAGAGTAACGGATCGATCGCATATGCTGGTGGTGGGATACTTCAAATCGACGTCCCATACAGGCGTTGTGCGCAGGAGAGGGATGCCCTAAAATAAATAAATACGTTTCAAAGATAATAAGACAAGCTTCATAAAATTATAAACTTCAATTTAGCTCAAAATGGTCAACTAATTATTTCTGTAAGAAAATAACCTCGGGGAAAAGTTCCGGCGCCTTTTTGACGAGTTGGAGCATTTCTCGGATCGTTTTGACGATGCTTCTTCTCTCGTCTGAACTCATCGACAAATAGAGTGATTCGAAGGCTGGGAATAGCATGTTGCACAACTGCTTGCTGCTCATCATGCGGGTGAAAAGATACTGAAAATTGGAAATTTTAAAAATCCGAATTTTAAATTTCGCTCATTTCATGTCGTAAATTTGAAGCGTTCACTTGCTCTAAATGACAAAAATTTTGATAATAAAAAGAAATTGAAGAACATTCCAAGAAAAAGGGTATGTATGAATTTAAAATTAAATAGATTTTTTCCCCGAAACTTTTATAAGATTAAAAATACCTTGAGATCCTGAAGAATGGTGAATTTTTCGTCCAGGACGAGAAAACTGTCGATACGATTCAGCACTCTTCGCCAATAGAGACTGTGATCTAATTGACCTGTTGCTTGGTCGACCCTCTTCATCCAGGGAATAGCCTGAAAATTGTTTTTGTGAAAACAATGAACTTTAGATTTTAAATTGAAAATAGGGTTTTATTTACGTAAGATAAAGTTTTTATTTGATTTTTTAAAATTTCCGCAGAAAAAGTTTTGATGTTTTTTTCTGAAAAAATAAAGATCGGCAAGATTTTTGCCCTTCAAATTTTCGGATAAGATTTAAAAAAAAAAAATCTTTTAAAGCGGAAAAGCTTACAGGGAACTCATTCAGAACAAAAAGATTGCTGTCTTTCAAATTCAAGTTGGGAATGGGCTTGAGGTAGTTTTCTAAAAATTCACATTAAAAAAGTACAAAATTTTTAAGAATCTAATTTTTATTTTTTAAATCAAGAAATAAAAAAATAAACATACCGATATCAGTCCTATCGACGTTGACTAGCACCAGATTGTCTTTATTTGGTTCGGCCAAATTTGGGAGATCCTCTGAAAAATTGGAGTTTAAAAATGTGTTCAAAAAATTCCATCCTAAAATTCACCATTCTAAATGATTTCTAATGTGCCTTGGATATGAAATGTATAAAAATACAGGGAAAAAATGTAAAGAAAATAAATAAGTTTTACAAAAATTCAACTTCCGAAACCTCGATTTTTCAATAATTTGCGAGAGAAATTGCTTCGGAAATAAAAAAAAAACCCATACGAATGAGCGAATCCTCGTACTGCTGGACGATCTGGTCGATGTCCTGTTTGGTCACCTTTCTCAAATCTTTTTTCGCTTTTTCCGAGCTTTCCTGGAATAAAAATAGTCCTTTTTCTTCTTTGAATTTTTGTTATTATCTTTAAAGATCTAAAAATATTGTACCAAAAGTTCTTAACATCAAACTGATTTTGACAATAAGTAGTCTTTTCAAATTTGTCCAATTTTATTTTAGCAAATGGCTTAAAAATATCCAAAACGTTAATCTTTAGCTAACTAAAAATTAGAATGGGGATTGATTAATTGGTAAATCATGAAACTTGAAAAAAATAAAAATCCATTTTTACCAGAAAACGAAAAAATACTAGCAGAACGAGGTTCACAAAACTCTCAAAAATGACTTTTTCAGCTCTAATAAGATTTTTGTTTAACTCTACCTGACTGATCTTAGGCGGTTCCTGGGCGATTTTCTTCAGGGAATTGGGAATTTCCAAATCTGGGTCGATTTGAGGCTGCTGACTTTTCTCCTGTGGCGAAGTTGAACACTGGATTTCCATCCTGACGGGTTTCGGAACGATTATTGGGTCTGAAAATTGAAGGCAATAAAAAATTAGATTAAAAATTAAAGATAGAGATTTTCAGATTATCCTCTTTTTGAAAAATAGAAAAAAATTAGAGATTTTTAGATTAGTCATTTTTTAAAGTGATTAAAAAAGCCAACCTTGCTCAAACGAGTCCTCCTTCATGAGCAATTTTGGCATTTTGATTTTCGGCAAAGTTTCAGTCTTCAAGGGTGACGACGGCTCGCGTTTTATCGAAGACGGGGATGGCGCCTAAAAGTCAAATTTTCAGATTCACTTAGGAAGTTTCGAATCGCGATTACCCACATGAAAAGAGATAGTATGCCTTATCGAAAAACCGAAAGAAGACATGATCTTATTCTTTCTCGATAATACAGTCTCGTTTCATGCGGTTAACTGTGGTTCGAAATGTTCCAAGTCTGGACTCATTTTAAAATCTACATTTCTAGAAAATAAAATGACTTTTCAGAACCTTTTTTTTCTAGAAGGTAAAAAATGCTTAAAAATAAATTATTCTCGAAATAAAAAAAATACCACAAAATCGCTGAGTCTTTTTTTGTTGCCGTTCAAATTGGGATTCGAGTTCAGTTGCGGAGGCGTTTCGGGCACAGTTTCATTCGACCCATTCGTCTCGTTCATCGATATAATTGAGTCCTCCACAACTTCATTCGAATTCGAAATCGATGTGTTCTGAGTTGAGTTGAAACTGTCTTCAGGAACTGCACCTTCTTTGAGCGGCTGAAATTGATTTTTTACAATTATTTTAAAGGTTTTAAAATTATGTTTTACAAACTTTCTCTTGGAAAAATTCAATAAATTGAATGAATTTTCGAAAAAATACAAAGAAAAATTCTGACCTGCTCAATTTTGACGTCCTTTCCCAATTCCGGCTCAACTTTTTCGGCCTTGACCTCGACTTCGACTCCCATTTTGACCTCTATTTTCTCTATTTTGAACTCCTCGTCCAAATTTTCATCGTCAAAAACCCAATCCGCCATTTCTTCTGCCATTTTTAACTGAAATTTGAAAAAAAAATTGTGTCTATTTTGTCTGAACTTGAAAAAATAGCCAAAATTGAAGATTTCCAAACTTGAGCAGGACAAAAAACGGAAATATGCGATGAAAATCGAAAAGATTTGAAATTCGAACCACTTTGCGGAGAGAAAATGCGCTCAAATGCGAAAATGCGGCAATCGACTGAAAAAATTAGTTGACAACTACTTGGAGGAAAGAATGCAAAACAATATAAGTGGCGCTTTTTGCATTTATTTTCGATTTTATCTCGTTTTCTGGGATTTCGTGCTTTTCAGGCTGCAAGATTTCTGCCTGTTGAATAATTAATGGACGATCATGCTATGGGCATAGTCAACGGTGAATTTCGATGATGGGAGACTAGACTAGAATAGTATGGCTATTATATATTTTCAAGCTGAAAAAGTGTCTACGTCAATTTTTTGGCTATTTATAATTTTTATTCTCATTCGAGGACTTTTAAACCTCACGTCAACTGCGAATAACCAAATCTCTTATGCGCCCAGTAAGATGCTCCGATTGCGGAAGTAAGTTCACACACATAAATTGTTAATATTACTGATTCTAAAGCTTTCTTACAAGCTATCAATCTGGCAATTTTAAAATGACGAGATGACGTTATATAGTTAGAGATAAGCGAGGGTATGTCAATGACCGATTACTTGAAACGAAAAAAATGACTGGCTTATAATGCGCGGTAATTAGAAAGTTCTTTGCAGCAGCAGACTTTACGCTATTACATCATCTTCAATGAATTAGTTAGACGGCTATTTGTGCATACGCAATGCACACTTGCCATATTCGAATTTTTGCGTTATTTATTTAGTCCCAAGTTAGCGATCGTTGACGATATGAAAGTAGAGAGAAATAGTGTGGAAAAATATAGCTCACATCCTCACGTCATCCCGTCATTTCTCAGTTGCTACTCAACTCAGTTAATTGAAAAATAAACCGAAGATGCTAAATCATGTTTCCTTTCAGCATTTCCCCGGCGAATTACTTCTATATACTTGGCAAAGCCTTAAACGTTGTGCAAGTTACTGTTGCAAGCACATCGGAGAAAATAGCAGGATGGTTTGGTCATAAGTAGTCATGATAGTAATTGAAAATAACTTTCTTGTTAATCTGGTTATCTCGACTTTGGACAATGTTAGATATTCTGACACATTTATACGGAATTCAAATCAATAAAACGTTACTAAATGAACTCATCATTCGCAATCGTTTCCTCTTCATTTTGGCTACTTGGAAATCTCAAGCCCTTAGGCCCTCAAACTATAATTAGCTTGGATGACGGTTGGTCAGTCCGACTTCCAATAGCACTTGGTGTAGGGTAGTTTAGGGGAAACTAATAGGACAGAAAGTAGGAGAAATGGACACCTCAAACTTGGGTAATTAAACCAGTTATTAAAAATGAAGAAATTATCGCAATTTATACGATCTTAATGTTCATGATCTCAATACTTTGACTCAAATTCTGTCCCCGACCAGACAGTGACGCAAATGGTTTGATAGCTGTCAAGAATCTCCTGTCTATCGCCATTGTGTCCTTACCTGTAGCCTTTAGAATAGCCTTATCATGACAGTATTTAGGGACTCAACTTGATTGCTCTTTTGTTCCTCTTTGCATATGGTTGAGAGACAATAAAGCTCTCTATATGAACTCCCAGCGTTCAGACACACCAACCCTCACAGAAATTAAAATAAAAGTAAATCCGGTGAAAATTGTGTGTGAGTAGCAAGGAATTCTGTTTTTATCTCGAGGCAGAAAAGCGCGAGGAAAGAGGAAAGAAAATATTTTCTTGCATCGGGGATAGATTCAATCTGAAAACACAGAAAAAATTGTAACTTTTCTACGAAATAGAAAGAGCAAAGATCGCAATTCGCGACACAAGCCATGCGAAATAGGGCGAAGGATGGTAGAGAAAAGATTCTTTTCCCACTCTGAGGCTTCCAAGTTGTCCTTCATTTTTACATCTTCTGCGATTTTTCAAAATACAAAACTCTGTCTGTTGAATGGAGAAAAACAATGAACAAACGGATATTTTCGTCTTTCAATGACATGAAAATTTCAATAATGCCTCAGATGGACTGCATAATAGGCATTTCTATTTTTGATTATGAGATGAGAAATTTTATGCTTGAGCTGGTGATTTATTAGAATAGTTGTTTATAATATTTGTAACAACTGACTATTATAGTTTTGGCGATCGTTAATGGATATTAAGCGGATCTTCAAACTTACTTGATGGTTTAGGAAACGCTATAATACAAGCAGCGACAGCAACTGTAAACGTCATTTCAAAAACGCTGTGATTTATTCCACCGATATTTTAATTGATACTTCAATTAATCAGCTCAGCTCGGAACAGTAATCATCAGATTTAGCTTATCGGTATTCGTATAAATTTATGCAACCTATTATCATTCAACAAAATATCCATATGCTCATAGTTTCATGTAAAGAATAAAGCTTTACACCTATGCAATCACTTGACTATGATATATTATCACAAACGATGATCAATGAATTAGCGTTT
The DNA here is from genome assembly GCA_964036155.1 of Diploscapter coronatus. Lineage (NCBI taxonomy): Eukaryota > Metazoa > Nematoda > Chromadorea > Rhabditida > Rhabditidae > Diploscapter > Diploscapter coronatus. The sequence goes on from OZ038423.1 coordinate 2,781,175, forward strand.
CGAATCATTATTCAGAATATCTGACATGTCTTTGACATTAATAGTGCGTCATTCTTAATCTCAAATGATAGATAGGTTACGATAGAAAATGACGAACTTCGGTCCATTTTTTGTATCTAGCTAAAAGGTTATGACGGTACTGTTACAAAAAATTTTCAAGCACTGTTTGGTAATAGTGACTCATTTTAAGCTTATCTCGTCAATAATGATGAGTTTTACTATGCGATTTCGTAGTACTGTGAAATTTTTGCTATATGATTAGTCATCCTGTCTAATGTTAGCCAACATGTAATGTCAGGAGGGATTTACGAATTATTTTTGTTTGGATTTGAGTCAAATTCGTTAAAGCCACGATAACATAAAGACAATTAGTCATTTTTATACAACATGTGTAAAAAACGGTCTCCACTTTTTTATTTGCGTCTCACTTTATCAGCGAACTAACGGTATTACGATATAACATTCTCTTATCTGACTAATATTATAAAATGTTGTAGAGATAAGTGCCCCCCATTTGAATCGAAATCATTTGCTGAGTGATAATAAAACCCAGTAAATTCCTCCTATAAATATGAACATAGCGTTATTTCACTGCTGAAAACCTTTAGGCAACTGCTAGCACGTGTTGCTTTACCGTATTTTTTTTTATCTTGATTCAAACATCAAGTCCTTCGATTCGAAAGTATTCTATTTAGGTCAAGGTGTCTAATACCTCGCTGTTTGAATTGATTTATTTCTATGATCCCATATTTGTCACTGCATAATAGTAAGTGACCTAACTTACCAGTTAATTATTACAGTAGTCCAATGAGCACTATCGTATTTCTAACAAGACTTAACCAATCTCCTAGATGGTGTATAATCTAATGAAATTTTAAATTTTAGGCTTCGACAGTATGAGTAACTATCAACCAGATCAAAACGACAATAAGGATTATGATAGTGATCAATTTGAACTCATCGGAACTGACGACGATGTTCGTGGAGAGCCAATGGATATTCAAGTTCTTCCAGCTCGAAATTTACAAATGACAGATAATCCATCGACAGCAGCATCGAGCAATCAGAATGAAACATTCGCCTTTGCAAGTAAATGAATTGGAAATTGAGAATGTCGAATCGAGGAAGGATTAATAAGAGCTGATAGATGAATAGTCTAGATGATATTCATGAATTCTGAGAACAAAGTTCGCAGGTCCATGGATAAGAGATCCATTGCGCTGCAAATACCTTCTAGGTAGCGGCATCATCGTTCTCAGATGATACTAATGAACCACCATTTATTCACTAATCTATCATCATTGATTCGATCATTTTCACTCTAAAATTGAATCCAATAATTTCACTAATCTAATCGTTTTCAGCAGCCAAAGGAAAGCTGAATTCGTCTACTCAAATGTTGCTGATAATAAATTCTCAACGAGAAATTATTGCTAGAATTTCAATACCTAAAATCACATTTTATTTCTTCGCTATTGTTAGGAAAGGAAATACTGTGAGATCATGAAATGAAGTATCACGATGACTCTGACATTTCAGATTTATATCATAGGCGGTAGTGATGGAGCCGTTAGGTCTTCGGCTGTTTATTCATTCGATACCATTTCTAGGCAGCTAACTCAGGTAATGAACAAAGAGTATCATGCTGTGTCGAAATGCATAGAGAGCGATAGTCAGGAATTTCAATCAACTTACACTCAGCGGTGAAAAGAATTGAGATTTAAAGACATCTAAATTGGATCAGAATTCCTTCTCCCTAATACGTTTCTCGTCGCGATAAACTTTCTCCATAATCTTATTCTGATTGTTCGGGGAAAATCATTCATTATTATGAGCCATCATTTAAGCAATTATTCTACCTACCATTTTCAGGAGGCCAATATCCAGACTCGTCGTACTAGAGCTTTCGGCGCTACATATGATGGGAAGATTTTCTTAGCCGGTGGATATTTAGAAGACTATCTCTGTAGTGTTGAAGTAGAGTATTCTGACGAAATTTAATCTTCACTTTCGAACTTTCAGATTTATGATCCAGAGAGGAAAAGCTGGACTTTTGGGCCGTCGCTGAAGCACGCCAGAGCCGATGGTGCTTTATTTGTGTTTCAGAATGAGTTATACGGTAAAATTTTAGGTTTTATTGAGATCTTAGATATCTCAAAATCATGCCAAATAAGTTGAAGAAACATCATCGATTTTTCTAGCCATTTCGCATATATTGAATATCTCGGGATGTCTTGATTTTCCAAATAGGGTCACTTTCAATGAAGATGCTAATAATTTGATTTAGCAATCGGAGGATATAATGGAAATAAATATGTGGCTGAAATCGAGCGATACAATCCAAATTCGAAATGCTGGGAAATTTACGACAGAATGTCGAAACCGAGGGCTGGATTCGGAATCACCGCTTATAAAGGAAAAATCGTGATCGCTGGAGGATGGGAGTAATCTTTTGATACAGTACACTTGACTTTAGCTGAAACTCCGATTCTGCTCAGACCTTAACAAAGTCTAACAGCCAAATTCCATTTGGCAACTGGATAATTAGTTGCCCATAGTTAAGGATATAGAGCAAAGTAGAGATAGTGAAAGAGAGATTTTTCCTATAGTATTTCGTAGGTAACAAAGTAACAAAGTATCCAGGCTTCCTTCATTTCGTTTCTACCATTTCCTAAAGTTGATTACGATTCAGACGTGAAACATTTTTCAGTCCATCTAATTTTTACCATAAACCGCTTTGAGACTGATCTTGAAACGGGAATAATGACAGTCTCCCTATCATTTTTCTGACTTATTTTTTCTTTCTATCAAATGTCACAAGATACATGTTGATTTCAAACCGTTAGCAATTTTATCAAGAACAGGACCCTGATAGACTTTTCTAGCAAAATTGCCCTTTTCAAAACTGATTTACTGAACTTTCAGCTCGGCAACTAACTCACTGAATACGGTAATCTGCTATGATACTGTCAACAAGGAATGGACGATTATGCCGTCGATGTGCGAACTCAGAAAAATGCCGACACTAGTTACTACAAACGAGAACGGAGAAGAGCTGCTAGTCGTGGCTGGAGGGTAAAGATTTCTTGGCTTATTGTAGTACACGTCCTACATTCGCTCTCACCCTTCGCATGGGAACAAGGCTAGGAAATTTTTTGTGATGATTGATTAAAGTCGAACTTTTTTCAAGCTTGTGGATTTTTTCCTACGCGATTCAGAAATGTTGCCCTAAGATCAAATTTTAACCTATGCCAGGACGTTTTCTGATGAGGCCAATATTTTCATGACTGGGGAGAAAAATTGAACTTGGAAGAGAATTTATTAACTCGAAAAATGCTATTTTCAGGTACAAGGAAAGATGGACGGCAATTGAATCCATAGAGCGATACGATAGTCAAGAAAGAACATGGTATATGAAGGATTTAGGGTCATTCGCCTAAAACTAAGCAGAAAATACAGCTGTAATTTTTATTTCTGAATAAATTAATACGGGAATGCTATTTTGTGCATGCATAAGTTAATTACCATTACTTATTGACGAATAATGAAAGTTATGAGGCATGGATAATAATAAAGATAATAAAAGTTGTAAATTGTCATCATTAACATTATTATCTTATTATCTTATTATCAATCATAGTGAATTTTTGTACACGCCCAGAGGAAGTAAATTTTGAATAATTTTATAAAGCATGGAAGTAACTAATCTATCTTTGATAAGATTATTGACAAAAAGCTTTATTTGCATGCCCCACCTCTTTATCTATCATAGAAAGTAGAAAATCATTTACCAAAAGAGAATATAGAACACTTTGACTGTGATAGCCATGCACATTTATTAACGATTTTTCATCAAGGTCATCTTTATCTATTTGACAGGTGACGTCATTTCGAAACAGCTTTATATCAAACTGACATTTTCCTAGAATCCTTAGCAGGTTTTTTCCTTATACATTAGTACCTCTTAGATACTTTCGAGGGTTTTTTTCTGGTATCATCCTCAAAAATGCCTCATCCGGATGCATGCATCCGGGCACTCAGCAAAAAAATTTTTTTTTTTAATTCTTTTGGCAATTGAGTGCGCTCATTGCTCATTTCTTTGTACTCTCATTCGTTTTCTTCGATTTTTACTTCGGGAATAAACGTAGAACATTTCGAAAGGATAAGGTGCATAAGATCGTGCAAAATTTCATAGAAATTCGTCAGTTCTTTTCATTTTTCGTTCCATTTCTTTTCCTTTTCCCTCCTCCTCTCTTCGTTCTCTCCGCTCTCCTCTCCCAGTTTACGCCGTATTTCGAAATCTTGTCCAACCACTTTGCCATTATCTGTTTCATTCATTCGTTCATTTGTTTGTCGGGTCGATTTCATGCGGTGCTTTTTCAAATTTTCAATTTTAAAGCCCCAAATTTTCGAAATCCAAAATTGTTTCCATCGAAAATCCGAGTTTTCAATCGATTTTCATTGATTTTCACTAACCTATCTATGAAATTCGGGATATTTCTTAATTTTCTCATAGTTCAGATCCAAAAGTATCTCAAAACTTTATTCTTCATCTTCAAAAATCTTTCTATAAATCTTTCTATTCTTGCAATTTCGATATTTTTCCCGTGAAACTCCAGAATTGGCCTATTTTCCCCTCAAATTTCAGCCTAAAAATGCATCTGAGCTCGGAGGACGGTTATTTCGAGTTGGAGTGCGAGACGATGGACGAGTGCGACCTCGTCAAGGCCATGGAACTCACCATCCAACAGCTGCAGGACGTCATCGAGATCGCCCCAGGCATGTGCAGAATTCTGCTCAACAGGTACAAAGGTTTGCTTGTATTTGTTCAGTAGATCTAGGGAGCACTTTCGTCAGATGATGAAAAATACAAGGGTGTAGATCGCAAAACGTTATTATAGTTGTGACAATGCATCACAGGCGAAATTTTTGACTAATAAAATGTCAGCGATGAACACTTGTAAAAGAAATATGCAGAAGGTAGGTCGAAAAGGATTTCTGACGATCGTTCTCCGTAGGACTGCTTGAAATTCTAAAATTTGCATACTTTTGCTCAACATATGGGAAGTTTATTTTTTCTTATTCATAAAAAGGCCATCGAATCAACAAAATTTGAGAATTTTCTAATAACGAAAATCTTGTATCGTATTTTGCAAATATTAAAAGAGAAAGTGGAGCGAAGAAGCCTAGAAAAATGAATACGTTTCTCAAAATATCAAATCGCGACTAGCCTCGAACGCTGCTGTTTCGTTGACACCATTAAATTGGAAAAGTCCAAAGCAAATTTTATTAGATAATTATTTTGAATTTCGTTATATTTTATGAGAGTTTAAGAGCAATTTGCTTTCTAGAATATTCAGTGGTACGTTGGGTTTTTCGTCGAGGAAAACACCAACAAAATCTTCAAACTAATCTCTTATTTTCAGGTACAACTGGAACGTGGACAAGTTGCTGGAGAACTACTATTCGAGCCCTGACTTGGATGCGGAGGTTTTCCTTCGTAAAGCCCGTCTCCTGCCTGCAGGTAGTCATTTTTTTTCAATCGTTAGATATTTTATTATTCTTTATTTTTGCAAATTTTCATTTAACTTCTAACGATTTGTATCAATTTTATCGATGCTTAAAATTTATTAGATCAATTTTAATTAAACTTATCTCCAGGATTTGAAGGGAATAACATTGTTTTCACTTTATTTTTAAGTTTCTATTTCGCTTCAGAGAATTTTGATACAAATTTAGGGGTAATTAAAATTTTCAAGTTTTTGAATTAACAAAATCCACGGTTAAAAAACCTTTTCCAGAAGATATGATTGTGTCCGATGGAGACCCGCTAGAAGGGGACTGCGATATTTGTCTCGAGGCCGGGCAACTCGATGGGCTGGCTTGCGGCCACACGGCCTGTTCTGAATGCTGGAAAGGATATTTGAATGAGAAGGTACAAATTTTATCTTTGAAATTGCTTCTTACCAAAAGTAAAGTAAGAAATTCTAATCGAAAATTTTTAAGCAAACAAATTATTTTTTTGCAGCGTCAATGAGATTCTCTGAACAAACTTCACAAGAATCAACATTTTCTTATGATTGTTGCAACAGATTTTTAAAAATAACTTTTCAAAAGAAACTTGTTTGATTTTTTATTCTATTTCTATTCTGGAATTTCTGGAATGATATCTAAGATATTGTATTGGTCAAATTAAGTGACAGTTCGTGTGCTAAAGAACGTCGTTGCGAGAAATGCGCGTCACGACTATGCGCAAAGAGGGAGGCTAGAGTGCAGAGAAAGGAGAATCAGCGGGGGACAATGGAAAGAGAAAATGGTACGCAACTTCCTCTGTATCTCTCGCTACTATTTCAACATGTATTTTCACTTAATTTGACCGAAACAATAAGAATATTTTTATGTTATATTTTGAAGCATATCTAAAACTTTTCAGATTCGCGAGGGCCAGAGCGAGATCGAGTGCATGGCGAGCGATTGCGACCTGCTCATCGACGATCAGAAAGTGGGTCTTAAAGCAATTAGGATTTTTTGTGACCCGATGAAATAGTATTTAGTGTTAGGAGAGGATAGAGAACGGTAGAAAAACGCTCCCTCACTTTGCACACTTTCGCCTGGTTGCGAAATATTCAACTTGCCGGATTAAATTTTTTTAATTAGTAAAGGAGCTAACCAATAATGGAATAATGAAGCAAGTTTCTGCTCAAAACTTTTGCAACTTATCTTGAAATTATTTTGACCATTGAAATGGATATTTTTCTTAGAAATGTATTGCTTCAATTCAAACAACGCAAAGCATGGAGGCAATGAAGACCATCTGAAACTTTGTACTTTTCCAAATTTCTGAAGCTTATCTATTTTCAGATACTGCTCTACATCACGGATCAGAGGGTAGTCGATTTGCTGAGAAGGCAGCAAATAAACAGCTACGTCGACCACAACTCACGACTTAGATGGTGTCCCACACAGGGATGCGAGAAGGCCGTTAAAGTAGGGGGTTTTTTTTTAATATTATATTCAGGGGTAGCCCAATCGAAACTCGTTTGTAATGCGAAATACTCATTTTCTTAAAACATTTACTTTTAGTGAGAAGGGTGTTTGATTAGAGAAGCTCTTTGAAGAATATTTATTTCATCTGCGAAATCCCATCAAAAACATTACCGATTTTTATAGTCGAGGTAGATTTTTTTGAAACAACCGAAAGCATTGACATGTAGCCTTCAAGGAATTTTGAAGTTGTTTGATTAGATTGGCTTCGACAAATAAGTCGCATTAAATTTCGATTACACATCGAAAATCGTGGTTTTCTTTGAAACATAGTAGCAAAAAATCATAAAATATTTCAAATTGAATTTGTAAAATAAAAGAGCAGGACTCGATTAGCGACAATTCGAACTTCGAAATGCTAAAATCCTCAATTTTTCTTAAACCTATAAAATATTTGCTTTCAGATTCGCGAATTCGGTCACGGCGTGGTGCGCTGCATGGCGTGTAAAAATCGGTTCTGTTTCGGTTGCGGATTTGAGATACACGAGCCTTTGGATTGCGAGCTGCTCCGAATTTGGCTAAAGGTCGAACTTGATTGCCATAATTAAGACAATTACCTAGTTAATTAGTCTAATTAACTCTAATTCTGACTTAATCACTAGAGTCAAGATCATCTATCGAGTTAGTTAAAATAATCATCATAAGTCCAAAATGAATTACTCTAATTAACCTAGCTGTATAATTGGCTAATTATTCCAAATTTTCAGAAGTGCAAGGACGACAGTGAAACTCAGAATTGGCTGATTGCTAACACCAAGGACTGCCCGAAGTGCGGGGTGTGTTATATTATTTTCTCCTGTGAAAACTTGAAAAGTTTAGAACTTACTTATTGCGACATGGGAGGAGGTAGATATTGCGCGTACATTTTTGCAACTCTCCTCTCCTAGACCCAACTCAAATGAAATAGCATGTGTTCTGGAGAGATAGCAAAAGAAAGGGATAAGAAAAGAGAGGCGGAGCACGTGTGCAGTAGCATCTACCTTCTCACAAGCCGTAATACAAGAATAAAATTTAGGTAAAAAGATGACATTCTTCAAACTTTTTTCTTCAAGCTTTGAAATTATAGATTTTTCCAAAAAAAAAATCAGAAAAATTAGTTTTGTAAGAGGAAAAAGTGAGAATTTTCATGAAAAGTAAATTTTATAAAGAAAGGGCGAATTTCTTTAAAATTCCACAATTTTCCAGGCCGCCATCGAAAAGAACGGCGGTTGCAACCGCATGGTGTGCAAGAAGTGCAACCACGAGTTCTGTTGGTCCTGTATGCAAAACTGGGACGTACACGGCTACACGATCGCATGCAATAAGTACGCGAGAATTTCGCAGTTTATAAATATAGGCCGCACCTACCTTTTCATAAAGTAAAAGGAATAGAGTAAATTATCATTTGAGACTTTATCGTTTTCGAAAAATTAGAAAATAGGTTATGTTCACTTTTTCTTAAAAACGACATAATAGAAAATAATTAACCTTTTCCAGGTTTGTCTTTGGAAAAGTTAAAATTAGACAACCCTCAATTTTTGCGCCTTGAATAACCTCAATTTGGCTAATGATGTTTTTAATTCCAGATTCGATGATTCCAAGGACAAAGACGCCGTGAATGGCATTCAGAAGTCGCGCACCGCATTGAGGAGATACCTCCACTACTTTAATCGATTCTCCAACCACAGAAACAGTATGAGGCTCGAGACTAAGGTTTGAGGAACATTTTTTTTTTAATTTCAATTTCAGTTAAAGACTGCGATCCTTCAAATTATTTATTTTAAATTATGATTTAGGATAATTTCTGAAGGGATTTTGATTATCTTCAGAAAAAAAGATTATTTTGGCTACTAGTAAAGAATCGTTTGGAGAATAGTATCTTGAAATACCTATTTGATCCAAAAAAAACTTCTCGAAGCATTTTATTTTTCAGCTAAAAGCAGCGATTGAGAACAAGATGGTCTATTTGCAGCAACACTCGATGTCTTGGATCGAGGTGCAGTTTTTGGAGCAGGTCATTTTTATTTTTTTTATTTTCTAGTTCTAAACAACAAAGCTTTTATTTCTTATCAATACTATTTCTTCTAAAAACTCTAAGCTATCCAGGATGATTTTTATATTTTTAAAGATTCTTTCGATTTATTATTTTATTTTCTAGAAAAACATTACAAACATTTAATTTTTAATGCTCATTTAATTTGTAGGCAGTGGAAGTGCTTCGTGAATGTCGCCGCACCCTGATGTACTCGTACGGTTTTGCCTACTACCTCACCAAGGAGAACAACTATTCGTTGATGTTCGAGGATAATCAAAGCGTGAGAATTCAAATTTTAAAGTTTTTTCCATGGATAGTTCATGAGAAAATATCGATCGCTTTTTTGAAATATAAAAATAGGATATTTTTGCGAGCATCATACTCTCCATTGTCTCCGAAATGAACCCTTGCAAAGAAAAAAGGGAAGGGTACCCGCGCGGGCCTTAACTATATGCACTCGTTTTGCTCTCTGCATCCTCTTATTTCCCTCTAGCCTTAACGCGTGCATCTCGCAGGTTATAGACAGTGCATATGACAAGACTCATCTCGAGGGGCAATGGAGAGTAAGTATAGTTTTGATTAGTTTCAACTTTTAGGTTAATTTGTTGAACAACATAATTTTAATTATTGGTCGACCAGAGTTTTTTTTTTTTTAAACCTGAATAAGTTGCAAAATATTCGATCTAAAAATCGTATAAGATATCAGTAATCTCTCCTGGGTGATTTGGATTTTAAGATAAAGACAACTAATAAAAGTAGTATTGGCAAAAGTGAATAAAGTCATTTCTAAAAGCAATATTTTTTATAACTCTTGCCGTACTACTTTTATTAATTGTCAAGAAAAAGCATAACGTTTCAGGACCTCGAAATGGCGACGGAGCAGCTGTCGGATATTCTGGAACGAAAAACCGAGAAGGAAGACGAAATCATTCATCTCAAACAGATCGTAAAATTTAGATTTTTTGAAAAATAGAGAAAGGTTAAAACTAAAACGCATTTTTTTTTGTAAATTTGTTCAACTTTTCCAAGACGTTTGTCTCGATTTCTTTTTTTTATTAACTTTCAAGGAATTCCTGAAAATATAGGCATGAATATTTCTCTTGAAATAGTGCAAAAATAAGAAAAACGATAAAAGAAGAATATTTTTTGTACAAAATAGCAGTTTTTCAAGAATTGAACAAAAATATGATAAGAGAATATTTCCTATAAAAAATATAAGGGAAAGTTTAAAAATGAAAGAAATAATGTTTTTTTTCCAGATTCAAGACAAAATGAATTACGTGAACCGCCGCCGTCTGATCATTCTCAAGTACTGCAGAAATGGGGTCGACTCTGGCGAATTGGAATTTAACGTTCAAATTTAAGTTATTTTTGGAAATTTGAAAAATAGGTATGGCAAGATTTTATTTCGACTGTTTCGCTAGAAATTGCTTTTAAAATTTAAGCTAAAGGTTGGTATGAACCTATTTTTCCTAATTTCCTTTCTATTTTTGTAAATATTTTCTTATCTTCAAGCTTAAAAATTGAAAAATCGCACTTTTATTCCATTTTTTGAAAATGGTTTTTATTTTTATTCTTTTCAAAACGGTACACCCCCTATCTTTGACAGTTCGTTACTTTCAGCGAGTCACAAATTCGGATAGCTCAATTTACAAAGAAAATAATAATTCTGGCTTTTATACAGAATATACCATATGTATAGCGGTGCTATGACTTTTTAGATCGATCTAGTGCTCTTCTAACTTTTCCATTCCACTTTGGGTGATTCTATTTTCTATCCATTGAAAAAATCTCAAAAATTGCCGGTATCATTTTCTGTATGATTGTTGATTGTATAGATTTTCGATCTAGAGGTTTAGGTCGGAAAAAATCCAGTCTAATTCTTTCCTAGATCAATTTATAGTCACTTTACCTTTGTTCTCACCAAACTTGGAACGTCTTCCACCGTAAAAATTCCGTCATCGTCTAGTCTCGTTATTAAGAATAGTAATTGCAAGGCTGATTGAATAATTCATACCGCATAAGGGGTATTTGCGGTGGAAAACGTCCCAAGTTCAGTTCCCATTTTTTATTTCGGCGTTATCGTTTTTAAACTCATGGAGATATCATGCTCTTTCAAAACGATTTATTTGGGTTCACTTTAAAAATCACTTTTTAACTTTACTTAATTTTTACAAGTGGCGGTATTAATCCTCATTAGAGCGAGGTACGATTACAAGAAAGTAGTGTGCATAAATGAGTCTTTTGTGATCGCACCTCGTTCTAATGATTAATATCGTTTAAGCCTTATCTTTCAGCTTAAGTGAATGTTATAAACGAATGATTTTCAGCAGCCACTTATTTGAGCCTTTAGTCGAAATAAATGTATTTTTCATTAACGCGTTTACGCTGTAAATGTGTAATGCAAGAATGGTTGAACAAACCCATTAGAATGCCTTGCAACGTGGATTGTTGCCAATTTTGTCTAATTAAAATGTTTTATTTCAAGATCTTTATAATTTTTATCGACTATTTCCGAGCTATTCTGAACCTCCCATCTCATACAATAAGAAATCTTGAACTTTATTTCCGTCAAAGTTATGCAAAAAATCGTTAATTGTAACCAAAGTCAAGTCTTTTCTAGCATTTTTGACTTTTTTGTTTTAGTTTCAGATGTCCTCGGATTTGAACGAGGATGAATTAGTGCTGCCCCCCGCTGATGTGATCTCGAAGTGGGGAGAGGCCGCCGGGGCTGGGGCGATCGATGAGAGGAGGACGGCTATGGAGCAAAAGTGGGACAGTTTTTGTATATTTGAAATTTTGTGCAATTTTTAAATCGGATATTTTAATAAAACATCAAACAAATGCGAACTAATATTCCATGAAGAATAAGAAATGACTTTGAAAAGTTTTGAAACATCCTTTTTTGTATTTTTACTCACTGAAACTAATGTTTTTTTTTAATCTTATTTACAAAACGAAACCTCCTGGTTAGGACAATCGTTTTTTTAATGAGATGATATTTCCAAAATTTTTAAGCATATTTCATTTTAAAATAATTTTTTATTCACGAAATTGCTATTTCCTACCTTTCCAACTAATCATCCAGTACTACTAATAAAAAATTAAAATAAGTATTGGAAAAATTTGAAATATACCTGTTTTTTTCGAAGTTTAGAAATTTTCAGAGTACTGCAAATCGAGCGAGCCCTGGAGACCTCGATCACGAGCATCCACAAGGCGAGGACCGAAATCGAAGAAACTAGATTGAAGTAAGTTTAAAAATTTTACAAGTTATTTCCACGGTAAAACTCAATAATTAGTTGACAGCTTTCTTAGAAATTGGAAAAAAAGCATCTTAAATTTTCAGATACGAAAATATGACGGACGTGATCCGCACGATGGAGGCTTTGAAGGGCAGTTTGGAGGAGCACATGAAAACGATTCGGTTGAATGAGAGCTCTTTTGCGGGTATTTTTAAATTTATTGGTTTCTAAAATTAATCAAAATAGGCTAGAGGTTCTGCTAAAGGCATTTTTTTCAACTTTTATAGCCTGAACTATAATTGACTTTTCAGGAACCTCCTCTGTTCTGGAATATGATGAAGCGAAAAGGAGAACTAATGAACTCATCAATGTGATTCGGGTAATTCTTAAAAAACAATCTAGGTTTCCTGTAGTTTCCCCTTTTTTCTGTGAAATAGTATGGGGAAAGATAAACGTAGTCTGGAAACTGCAAGGGACCAAAAATCTAAATTAAACATTCACCTTCATTGCAAATAGCCTTTGAAGAACCACGCCCACGTTTTATTCAAGTAACTTAAGGCCCGCTCTCAGTGGCAACAAGCAAAGGAGGCGCTGAATGAGGGCGGCTCGGAAAAGGACAATCAACAGCGGCTCTTCGAGTGCCTCGTCGCCATGCAGCAGAGCAACGCTACTCTTTCGAAGGTTCCACTTTTTAATCTTGAAAAAATTTTCCTAAGCGAAATTATCTGCTACTTGTATTATTAAGAATCTTCTAGCGTATTAAAGCCGAATAGTCGAATTACAAAAAAGTTTTAAAATGCTATCATTTCGATCTATTTTTCGTAATAGTTCATCCGTCATGTGTTAGATTTTACCATAATCAAAAATCCTAAAATTGGATGCAAAACACATGTTTCAGTATGTGCACAAGCCCTCGGAGGTTCGTGAGCTGGAAGAATTGAAGGACAAGTTCCTTTCCTGGCAGTCTGCCGCCCTCATTTTTGCTATTCAACAGGTATTTCATTTATAGACATGTCAGATTAAGGCTTAAAGCTAACCCTGAAATGAATATATTAGAGATCATATGGATATTTTGAAACTTCAAGTTAAATTATTAGCAATTCGAAAAAAGCGATCATCTGGCACTGGAGTACACAGAGACTTCTCTAGCCCTCTTCACTAGACAAATTATTTCGTCAAAGGGATGAAAGAAGTGTTTGGAGTCTGCATGCTCCCCTATGCTCGAATAATTGCTATTCTGCGCTTTGATTTAAAATTATGAACCTGATTATAGGCGGACTTCGAGAAACTCATCGAGATCCAGAAGACCTACGAACAGCTGGACAGGAAGGATGGTATGAGAATTCGGGTTTTAAATTCCATATTGTCAAGGAATACCACGCGGAATTGAAGAATTAAAGACGTAGTTTCACACTTTGCCTTACTTTTAGATGAAACATATTCAGACGTTGCAATGTCTGAGCATATTTTTGAATGTTCCAGAATTCATCTCGATATTCCGTCGAGTGACCGTGAATCGGTTGAGGGAATTCAAGAAGGACGCCAATTCGATCCAGGAACTCCTCGACGCGCTGCTCAATGAGGTCCATCTTCTGTACACGCATAATTTGAAGTGAGTTGGGAGTTTCTATTTTTTATTATGGCTCAAAAATTTGAAAGTCAAAATATAAAAATATTATTTGGTTTTCTTTCCATTCATTTGTTTTTGAATTAAAAAACCATCTTATCATTCAACAGGAAGCTGAAACTTAAATATACGTTACAAACTATTCCAAGTCAAAGATTTGTTTTCCTATAATACTCTATCTCTTCTTTTTCCTGAAAACAAATCAAACTTCCTTTCTGGAAAGAATAATTTGTTATTTTCAGAGTGCTTCGTCGTTTCTTGGCCGAGAAAGAGGCCACGGACTTGTTGGTTCAAGCAATAATGCAGGGTCTGAAGGAGGTCAAGCTGGGGGATACTTTGAACCACCTCGTCACGACGTCGACTGACACTGGGGTCGAGCAGAGTCCCATTGAAACAATCAATAATATCAATAAGGTTGGAGTTATGAAAATTATTATCTTTCAAGAAAATCTTAGTTTCCTTTGATAGTTTTACGCTTGATTCTGCGAATTCTGCATGCAAACAAAATTATCAAACCATATGTCGAGTATTATTTACAAATTATTTTATCATTTTGGAAGCAATTTGTATGTTCCAAAAATCTAGCTTTCCATAAGTATTTTTCATTTGATACCCGTGTGTCTCCAACGACTTCAAATGTAAACAAGAAGTTGTTCTTCGATAATTTATGACAGCATTTTAAAATAATTTATACGCTTCAAAGAACTTATGGACCATATATGTGAAGCAACAGGTTGTAAATGGCGTAACGCGAAATGACGAAATGCTTCTCTTCTTCTGCACAAATCCTGTCAATTTCTATTGCGCGCTCAGTCATTGTTACGTTCCGTCATTGCGTCATTTACAGGTTGCCTGTGAAACTGACTACGATCCAATGGCATTTATTGCGATTAGTGAAAAATCGGCTAACATTCTATGATTCTCTTTCAGATAATCGCTCAGCAGCGCACGAAGTCAATCTCGGCCGGGGACGCGACTTTTCACGAGATCTGTTCTCACATCGGTCACACGGTTCTCGGGTACTTTATTTATTTTTTAAAATTGACCTAGGTTTTAACTTTAATTATGGCTACAAATAGTTTAGTATCATTGTTAATGCTAACTTCAATTTGGAAATAACTGATTCAGTCAGATTTGCAACGTTTTCGAGCTGCGGTTAGTCGCATGAAACAAGACTGCTTTATCGAGAGAGAAAAAGCATGTCTTCTTTTTGTCCCTCGAAAATATGCACTATCTCGTTTCATGCGGTTAACCGCGCGGTTCGAAGACATTGCAAGTTTAATTTTAGTGAGTTGGTCACTCCACTGAAGGCTTCCCTCACTTCAATGATTTTGGCTAAGACTAATCCGTTGGATTTGCAGGTAAATTGAAACTTTATGATATTTTTATTCTGAAAGCAAAGATAGGAATATCTAGCAAGAAATCGATATACGTTTAAAAAAGTTAAAGATATTCATTTTTGGTAAAGTTGGAGTATTTGTAAGATAGATATAATGTAAAACATCGATTAAAGAGTTCAAATATTCGTAATCTCTAAAGAGTTTTCTAGCATATTCACTTTCAAAGAGTAGCACGACCTTATGAACTCTATGCCTGCGAAAATGGACAAAAAGTGTGATAAAATGAATGATCGTTCAAAATGAGCGCATTAAAATGAGGAACTATCTCGTCAATTGCCAAAATCTGCGCAATTGCACGGAAATACACAACGGCGCAACAATGTTGCAGATGAGCGGGGCTAAAGCCTGTCCATAAAGAACATAAGACCGTGGTAGGAGTATTTTTCAAGATCCATAGTTTCATATGAAGATCGCATAGTTTTTCATTTGAGTTTTCAAGCACCAAACACATCAATATATCAACGGTCGAACATAGATAAATTATTGTTGCTTTTTTTTTCTAAATCATAAAATTCTGAAACTTCTAACTTATTACTATTTCAGTCATCTTCCGGTAGTCACCGCAGCCGCGTTGATGCTTTGAAAGCGGCTCAGGCTCAGCTTTTGCAGTTGTTCCAGGTACTTGTAGTTTCTATAGAAGAAAGTCTTTTCAATGGTTTATTTTTTAATTTAAAAACAAAAAATGGTTAATTTAATCGCTTTTTATTCCAGCTGCTTTTCTATGTTTATGAAAAGATAGACTTGACTTGTTATTTTTCTGTCTTCTTGAGGAAAGCTAAATTTACTGTGAATTTATTTTTTTAGGACATTTTCGTGGCCGCGGCGCAACTTTTCGGACCGGAACACGTCAAAGACGTCGTGCAGCAGTCTATTGATGTAAGTTTATTTAAATTTTCATAACTTTTAGCAGCTTCGCATTTTTTTCGTTATTATTCTAAAAGTTTTATCAATATTCCAAGGATTTTTATCGAAAAAGAGTATATTGAGTTCGTTTTGTGGCTTCTAAAATTTCATATGCATTTTCTTTCGTCATATTTTAAAATCCAACCTGTATGAATATTTTCAAAGTTATTTTTAAAAAATAATCTTTCAATTTGAGAAAGGCATCGAAAACCTGCTGGCGAAAATGAAAAATTGGGAATATTGGTTGGACAGAAACAAAAGGCCGAGAGAGTTGGATGACGTCGTTTTGGTAATTTTTTAATGATTTTTTCGACCTCTTGTAGTTTTATCCTTTTCTAGAAAATAGCAAAGGGAAGAAAAAATGTAAACTATAAGTGAATAAAGGCAACTTATTGTTAAAATTAGGATTGCAAATTGAGATCCGATCGGGTTTTTCCGGGTCTAAGTTTGCAACCCTGGGTAAAATGTGCAAGAGGCCATTTTTTCCTAAGAAAACTAAAAACTCAGATCGCCGCCGCGTCGGGGCAATTCTGTTATGGACTGCAGGACTTCAACGATATGCTCGAGCAATCGCAAAGTAAGAAGATTTTAAAAATTATTTTGGGCCTATTGTAGTATTAGCTCGATTTTTCGCTTCTCCATACTATTTTTTTTCAAAAATCGAGCGAACATTACAAAAGGGTGAGGGTTAATGAGGGCGAATACTACAATAGGTGTTATTCCCCTTTTTTCAATTTTTATTAGAAACTTTCAGCCTATGCTTCAAAAATACTATCTAAAAAGAATGAACTAAATGCTAATCTCTGACTTGGCGCTTTTCCACCACAACTGCGATGGCCAAATTTCAAAAAAAAAAAAGTGCCAAGTCTGGATAATTTGTCATTGGTCGATGGTGAATATAAAATGTCAAAATTCAGCGCAAATTTGCGTGAACCTGAAATCTGCTCAGCGCTGGAACCGCAGTGTCTGCGAGAAGGTGCTTAACACAGCCTGCCAAGTGCTCATGAACAAACTCGAAGTCGGGATTCAGAATGCTGCGGTTAGTCAAATTTTCCTATTTTATAAAGTTTGTTCGAATTTTATCATTTTCTTTCATCTTTCACCTGTCTTATTCTAGCTGTTACTTAGTGGTCATCAAAAATTAAAGTTGTAAAATGAAATATCAGCCAAAATTTCACGATATGTTTGGAAAATTATCATTGCTTTTATAGCCTTCATTTTTACTTAATCCCCCTTTTAAATTAAAACGGTAGAATTTGTGAATGATTTTCAAGGCTTCTAAATATGTTTAAAATTTTCCAATTTCTTACAACCTTCATAATTTTTGATGCTGTTCTTACAACATCTATAAGACGACCTGATGGTCCATTTCTTTTCCCACACTATTTCGTCCTACTCTATCCCCTCCCTACCCTCTCTAACTATAGGGGTAGTCAGGTCGTCATTTAGTAACTGCTTCCTGTTCTCTCTTCTTTTTCAGAAAAAAAATTTCAGAAAAACCCAACGAATTTGGGCTCTCTCGCCACGTCTCCAAACGAATACGTGACTGCTTTGGGGCAGGAACTCCTTCAGTTTTTCCACCGCTGGGAGCAATTCTGGTTGGATGACAACGTGGTCCATGCCTTCTATCTCTGCTACAAGAAGAAATATGAGGGTATTTTTATATTCAAATCGCTTAATTACAGTCAAGATTTTAGCTGATGAGTTTAATTAGACAGGCACTTGTCTAGAGGTTTATTATCACAGAATAATACAATCAGTAGGGGATAATAACTCGAAAGATCTATCATTAAACTGATATTTTATTCACACACCATGATAATAATATATTTCTATCATTGTCAGGAGTTTCTTCAATTTTTCTATTCTTTCAGGAGACGACCTATTCAAGAAGACCGTCAATGACGTCGCGAATCAGGTGATGCGAGTTTTTGTGCGAACGATCGAGGACTTGGCGAATGGAGAAATCAGAGCAAATGCACCGCTAATCAAACAGTTCATCGTGGATACGAGTAAGTTGTCCCCTTATTTTTATTTATCATAAAAGTTGGATATGTTTCAACAGATTATAAATGGAAATGCTAGGGTTAATGATTTTGATAAGGCTTTGAAAAGAGCTTGATAATAGTTCATCATGCCAGGGATAGAGATCATCGTGTTTTGATAGGTTTAAATTGGGTATAAGATCAAATTTTAGCCTTCCTGAAAGACGCATTCGAAGACATGAGAACGGGAAACATCGACGATTTGATTGAATTGGAAAAGAAACTCAAACAATTGGCCAGCAAATAGTTGATTCTTATTGACGAGAAGTTAATTTATTCTAATTTATTGACGGTAAGAACTGTCGCGACTTGAAGGAAGTTAGATAAAAATGAAATTCTAGAAAAGATTTTCTTCAAGTTACACAACTCTTTAGAGGTCGTCTAATTTATTGCTAGTTTTATCGCCTTGCGCACTTCATTTACCCATTTACTGTATAGTCATGGGGGCTTGTTTTATACTTGGTTGCTCGGGTCAAATTATTGTGTTTTATCTGTTTCAAACAAAATTATGACATGCTTTGCAAAAAGTGAAGATAATAAAGTCTACAAGAGAACTTTTTATTAAAAATACCGCAAGAAGATATGTTTCATTTTATTTTTGGAGAGAACGTGTGTTGATTTTGCACTGACGGTCTAGACTTCATCGATGAGCGATTACGAATTGCCTTTGGAAGGGCCTTTATCCTTTGCTCGCAGGTTTTGGTGATGGCGGTAGCTTTTCGGCTGTAAATATCGAGCAATTTATTAATGCATTCCAGGTGCGGAGAATTCCAATATCACTGTCACTTTCCTGGTTTGAAATTTTCTGGGCCCCTTGTAGTTACCACCCTCTTCAAGTTACTACTCTTCTCTTTTCCCCATACCATTTCTCAGAAAAGGGCGATAACTACAGTAAGTCAATGTTCTGCGCTAAGTCTAACATTGGCGCTCCATTTTCCAAAGAACGCATGTTATAGATCCGACAAAAGCATGTATACCTGGTTGCTTGACATCTCCTTTGGGTGGAGGTTTAACTGGAGCTGAAAATTCCGAGGTTCAGTCCGATTTCTAGCATGCATCGTAGTAGTAAAAATCTATACACCTGCTCGCTTTACGATCCAATCTTCGAATCCAGAACTCCGTTTTCCATGAATTATAGGTATCCCCCAGCCTTTTCTCCCAGGCGGTGTAGCTGATACAACCGTCACGAAGAAGAGCACTGCCAAAATTGAAGTGATGAGTAGGCGCATTCTGAAAACGCCAAAAATAAATTTGAAAAGTTATCGAAATTTTTCTGTTCAAGTCGAAACTCAGTTTATACTCGATCAAAATTTAACGGATGCTATCTGATACACACGATCTTGACACAATACGATTTTTTTCCGATAACTTTTGTGATCTCTACAAACCGATTTATTATTTCAAGGCGTTTTGAAAAAGGGCGTTGTCTCTTGGTTCGGTTGAAATGGTTTTGCAATGATAATCAAAGATGAAAATGCCAGCATGATAAGTCTCTTGCAGATGGGTGGTAGTGTGAACTTTTATCAAGTTGCTTCAATTGCTGTTGACATATCATTTTCGAAGTTAAATGAATTTATTCAAACTCAAAAATACTGCAAATAAATGCTTCAACTTTACCCGTATCAAAATGAAAGACTAGATTTTTAGTGATCGATAACAAGATGAAATAATGTAAAATGGCAACTTTAAAACTTTAAGGTTTCATAGTATAAGATATGATAAAATAATTTGAGAAAAGTATCTATACTACCGTTCTTTGTTTCTTTGTTCATGTCCAGTGCATGCTATTATGAGATTAACAAATTTTCGATGAAATCATGACTTGAGAAATAAAAACGACAAAGTTTTGGATAATACCGTGAAATGGCGAAATTTCCAGGCTGACTTCAAGTTTGACGTCACCCAAATCATTTATTGAACGCCGATCCCTTAAGGCCCCAAAAAATTGTAACCGCAAGGATTATCACGGACACTCCTCCGACAAGTCCGACCAGCACGTAACTCGTCCGCTTCGTCAGTTTGTCCAGATCGATTTCCTCGGAGTAGAAGATGAGCTGTAAGTCGGAGAGTGGCGACTTGATCGGTTGCCAGATCGACTCGGCCAACGGGGGGCAGTCGCCGTCTTCGGGAGGGAATAATCGGTCCACGAACTCTTTGACCTGAATTTTTGCGATGATGTCCTCAGGCTATTCCGGTGCTTCATATATCAGACTCACAGTAATAAGACAACTGGCAATGCACTGGCCAGTACTATAACAGTAATTTGAAAATGAATTAGTGATAAGTACTGGAATGTTTACCGGCTAGTTAAATTGGCGCTGTGCTTATTATACAGGATAATTTTTAAATGCTAGTTTTATCAATATTGCTAACGCCGGCAAATGCTCATCGATGAACAATTCCTTATTTTGATCACACATTTTAAATATTGCGTTCTACAAGAGGGAATTCTTACATAAGTCGGCGAAAAGTCGTTCTGGTACTGTGGAATCTGAGTGTAGCTGTCTTCGTAGAGGATGAAAATGATCGCGCAGCTTCGCTTCGGGAATAGC
Organism: Diploscapter coronatus; assembly: GCA_964036155.1. NCBI lineage: Eukaryota > Metazoa > Nematoda > Chromadorea > Rhabditida > Rhabditidae > Diploscapter > Diploscapter coronatus. The sequence goes on from OZ038423.1 coordinate 2,802,005, forward strand.
TTGGGTAGTCGCCGGGTGATGACCGCCAGCATTTCTGCTGTCAAAGGTTGTTGAATGTGAATGGCTTGAAGACCTAGTGGAGCTGTGATTCTGAAGGACAAATTTGATCTTCAAGATATGTTTCATTTTAGTTCGTGGTTTAGAAAAATTCTTAAAATTTAATCCATTAAAGTTTCGGAAGCAATTCTGAAATGGCGTGATGACATGAGGATGTAAGCTATAGTTAGGGATAGGGGAGAGTGAGAAAGTAGGGAAAATAGTATAAGAAAAGATAGCTCAAGTCATTCCGTCATTTCCCCGTTGCCAGTTTCTAATGTAAATTTGGATGAACTAATAAAATATAATTTTCTAACGGAACCCCGCACTCATGATAAAACTTCTGACCGCCCTTGCTAAACATTTCTTTGTAACTAACCTCGCGATATTCGGAAAGTACCCTAAGGGACATTTGATCTCGTCGTTCATCAGTCCGATATATTTTGCAGAACAATTAAAGGTGTTGGATAAATATGACTCCAATTGTTGATGATCCTTCGGGACGATTATCAAGGCCTTGTCCAAGTTGTTTAGCCAGTTGAATATCGCGTTCTACAAAAATAAGTGTTTCAAAGATATTCCCCCTTACAAATACCCTATCACTCATATCGCCATTATAGATATGTGGAGTTCGGCTGATGATGTATACCAAATTCGGATAGAACTCTACGTTCAACGACGTATTATGGAGAACCGATAAAGGCTGAAGATCAGCTTCAGAAATTTATTTCTTGAAAAACTGAACCTGCTCTGACGAGTAGAAGTGATACGAGATATGGCTAGCGTCTTTGTAACCGTGCTCGATGTTAAATTTACGAATCCATTGAGGGATCTGGAATTTTTGGCTAAACTCTACTATACATCACTCCGCTAAAGACAATTGAAAGAGCTTAAGGATTTTTAAACGATCATTTATTTTGAAACGTATACAAAAATTGGAGATTTTCAATTTTTTATCAAGTCATAAGGCCACTCACATTAGTTCTGTACTTGTGACACGACCTTTGACACAGCAGCAACACCATTCGTCCATACTCAGTGCGTTGCTCGACAATGGAAGTTACTCTTTGCAAAGCACGAGATGTTGGATTGGCTAAAATAGAGTAAGTTGTAGAAAATTTCAAGTTCATTATTCTTGAAGTTACTCAGTTAGTTTTTTTTTTATATTTTGTTCCAATTATCAAAAATTAGATTTGGTTGAGAGAAATTCTTACAAGCTGTGACATTTTCGCTGGTGTCAAAGTCGCTGATGAAGCTCGGTAACCAATCATCCAGAAACGACGGAGATACTTTATAAAAGTTAGGTAGAAAGAGAACAATAACACTGAATACCCTCATTGAGATCATCAAGATTGTGCGAAAAATTGCAGAAAATCGATTCGCGACTAGCTCATTCAGCAGCTGTTACACCCACAACGTGAGAGCCACAACTTTCAGCAGAAGGAAAAAACGCAAGTCCGAATAAAAAACGGGGAGAGATTGGCAATAACTATGCCACCTTGTCATTTTCCTCGCCATGGCGAATTTTATCAGGCAGCTAGAAATAGGGAAAATTAAAAACGGTTAAGAATTAATTTGTGCTGGTTGCTGCTTCAAGCTTAGCGGATAGTCAGACAAATTAGTTGGTCGATGGAATACCACACCAGTTTATTATCTCAAACTTGGATAATTAAACCTTTTATTTAAAATAAAAGCTAAATTCGTTCAATCCTTGAGCAGCAGGGAATGCTCCCTTTATCTAGAGGCAAAGGTGAGAGGAAAGAGATGTCGATAAAAATCGACCTTTGTATAAGGTCCAGATTACTCAGCTTTATTTTTGTTAGATAGAGCTAGACAAGATGGGGCATCTTTCTTCTTTTCTTTATTGCCACTCTCATCTCGCCTCGCTCTTTGCATGGGGTGACTAGTGTTCTATCTCTGAAAAGCGTTCGATCCTCTTTATCGATTTTACATTTCTTAAACTTTATATTTTATTTAATATATATATTCGATCAGTAAATAAACGGTTTAATTACCCAAGTTTGAGGTACTGCCATCAACTACTGCATACTCAAGCTCACACCCCCTAAACACTCACTAACAGCACTATCTGACGGAAGTTGGACTGATCAACCTACTGGCCGTTTTATTCACAAGAGAGGAGAAAACCGTTTTCTCGCATCGGAGATAAATTTAAACTAAAACATCAATACATAACACATTTTCTACGAAATAGAAAGACAAAGATCGCAATTCGCGGCAACTAGCAATTCAATATTCTTTCTAAAACTAGCAACAGATATTTTTGCTAATAAAAACCATTTTCTTCCCTTTCATTTTTCCCTTTCCATACCATATTTGCATATTTGGCCTCATAAAGTTCGCCATACTCAAACATATAAAGCCTTTATCTCTGACGAATATTTATTTGATTGTAAAAAGGAAAAGCTAACAACTGCATCACGTCTTTTCATTCGAGTTCCTGTGGTTTTCACTCGCTTGCTTCCGTCTCTCATTTGTAGTTATCATTTAGCTTATAGAATGAGCACTCCAAAACTGAATGACAACTACAAGGAGCCCTTTAATGAGTTATGATTGCGTCACTTTTTACTAAATATTTAAGGAATTGACTTCTTTCGGAATAACATTCATCATGCTTTTTAATTTTGTCATTGTTCTGGTCAGTTTACTTCTTGTACTGATAAAAATGTGCTGCTAGTGCAAAGATAAAGCTTTTCTGCATAAAAATTAGTTTTCCTATTTTTCCCAAAATTTTATAAAATCCGGTTTTAATAAGATTTCGTATTTTCTAACTGATAAATGATTATTGATTGCATAAAATAGCACTCTTTTTGAGACTATCAGTTCTTCTGTTCATTTGATCAATTTCCTAGTGACTAACCATTTTTAGTTATGAATAGCGTTTTGCGGAAGGAGATTTCTAAAAATAGCGATGAAATCGATTCTCCTAATGTGTCCCGAAATTCGCTTATCGATTTGCAAAATTCCGGAAGTAGTTTGTCCAGAATTTTCTCGATTTCTCTCTGGAAATTTCGAAATTCGATAAGTTACGCAATTTTTAGGCCATCTTTGATTTCAAAGCTTATCAGTGGTTATTTTCATCGTTTTCAAAATTTACCACTTTCCGCTTTCCTCGAAAAATTATCATATTGAAAACGATCGTTAGATTGAGTAAAACCCCAAGTTATTGATTTTTTTTCGAAAATTGTCGAAGTTTTTGTAACCTTTGAGAATTTTTATGAGAGTTTTAGAATGTCGTCAAACATTTTCATGAGCATTTCTAAACATTTCTAAAGCTCCCGAATGTTCCCTACGCTTTCGAGAGCATTCTGGAACTTTCCTCCGTTTTTTTCAAATTTCAGATGTCAGGCAGCCCATCCAACTGTCCATCTGAGCCCGTCCGTCTGAAGCGCGCGTTCATCTACGACGAACATAAGGGCTACTTCTCTGCTATGCTTATCGGCAGCAGAAGGTTGGCAAATTTGAGATACGAGTACTTTTGTCCCAAGGCGAGAGAAATAGCGAAGGAGAAAGAAAGGAAAAATAGCATTTGGGACAAAGCACTCACAGCCGGAAATTTGGGAATGAAGGGCCTTTTGTGTTCCACACACTTTTCTTTTTACCCATCTTCCCCTTCTACCTTCTTCTGAAACGTTGATGTGGACTACAAAAGGTCGATATAAAGTGATTTCGCGAGAATGTAAGCCATAGTTCAAAATAGAAGGATAATGAGAGAACTGAGGGACTGTGAAAAGAGTCGATAAGAAATAAGTTTCCTTGCAGATCGATCAAAATCAAAGACATCTATGAGGGACAGGTCGAGATCGGCTGCTTCATCAGGGTGGCGCTGTGAGTTTTTGAAAGAAGTTGGAGACGATTTGTACCAAAATTCTAAAGTCTTCCCTCGTATTTTCGGTACATATCACCCCACTTATGGTACAAATCGACTTTGCACCCTCTTGGAAAACTTAATAAACTTATTTTCTTTGAAATTTCTACAGAAATTTTAGTTTTATTTTTAGAAAAAATAATTTTCACTTTGAAAACTGAAAAAAACTAAGGACTTAGAAATTCTCGAAAATTGATGAAAAAATTTTCAGCAGCAACTCGGAGGACAACCACATGATCAAGACAGCGGATTCGGGCGATCTGAAGTCGCACTTGGACGATAACACAGAACGCGTCTTCGAGGCTGAGGGGTTCTTCGCCGGAGACAATCCGACGATCATCTTCCAGGAGGATTTCGGTTGGTTCAACAATTTATTTCGGATGAAAAGAAACAAGAATTTTTTCAAGGAAAAGCAAATATTTTTGAAGAATTCAAATTTTTATAATTTTTGGAAGGCTAAAATTGTTCGAAAAAAGAAGTTTAAAAATTACAGTAATTCTAGAAAATTTGAATTTTCCAGGCCAACTGCCAATCAAGATGCCACGCAACTTGGCGAGACAAGACGGCGACAAGGCGATCGCCATTCGCATAGAGGAAATCGGTGATCTCTGCGAAATCAACGCTCAGGTTGGTTTTATAGAAGAAAAGTTTCTAGAAAAAATCAGAAAGCTAGCAAATATTCCGAGAAAAAATCTGGAGAAAAATTTCATAAATATTTTAGTAGCTGATAAGTTTTTGACTGCAATAGCAGATTTGTAATTTATGAACTTGTTGAGATTTCCAAAGAATTTTCGGTTTTTTGAAAAATTATAAAATCATTTAAAAATTCATTTTACAGCCTCTGATCGAGTGCGAGGGTCTGGTCGTGACGAACGCGATCGCGAACGGCGCTCCCACTTCGTACATCTTCACCTACGTAAGGCTGATTTCTTAAGTCTTTTCGAAATTTCCCACTTTTCAAAAGTACATATTTCGATCGAAGAAAGGTTCTCTCTCCCCAGGATTTCTTTATTTTGTTTTGTTTTCAGGGCTGCCGCTCATATTCAGATGTCTACTTCGTGGGCGACTCGATGGAGAACCTGCCCCCAGTTGGTAATTTCGTACGATTTCTGATCCAGTTAGTTTTTTTGTGCTGAACAAATCAATTGATTTTGTTTTTCAATTTTTCAAATTTCGCTCTTCAAAATTGGCTAGTTGTGGAAAAGCAACTTCTTTTTCAAGAAAAAATTCAAATGATTGATTTTTCCCTCGAAAAAAAAGTTTAACTTTATAAATTTTTGTATTTTTCTACGCAAATTTTTAAAATGTTTTAAACTATTGCAAATTTTATTATTGATTATTTTCAAATTCTCAATGCTTTAGACATAACTACTACCTCGAGTGTGCGAATCGTCCCACGCAAATCACACGCCTGTTGGACACGAACTGTCGATCGCCGCAAGACGTCTACATCGGCAACATGTGGCAGCAGGGCAATTTGGAGGTGCGCAATTTTAATTTTGCAAAAAAACTATTCTTTGAAAAATTTCATATTTTCCTAACAAAAACCAAAATAATGCAAATCTTTAACACCATTAAGATTTTTATTTTTCTAAATAAAATGATAAAATCATCCTTGAAAACTTGTAAAATTTGATTTTTTGAAAGAATGATAAAAATGGCATGATCTTACGAAATTTTTTGAAATAGGAAAAAATCAGTTTTTCAGACGCCCAGACAATTGATTGGTCTGGTGTCGTTGGCGAACTTCCAAACTGACCTCAAGTCGGCGGACGGCGAGTTCGAGCACAGCTTCTTCGGGCAGATTTCCGACGAGAACAATCTCATCTACCCCAATGTGTAAGCATTTTTTATTTTCTTAATAAATTCGATCTTTTTCGTGCCCAGACGTGTAAATTTTCACATTCGTAGGTGCTCATATGATCGAGATAATGTGTCCAATCGAGAGAGGAAAAGAGTATGTCTTCTTTCTATCTTCCGAAAAGAGACTATTTCGTTCATGCGAGTGCTCGCGAGTTTGAAATTTATGAATATTCTTGACGCTGTTTTTAGTTTTTCTTTAAAAGCTTCACTTTTCAGTTGTTTTTAGAAAATATTTTCCTTCCACATTTTATGCTATCTTTCACTTATTTTTTCTATCGAATTTTTTTTTCTAAAAATTTTGAAAAAAACCGTGATTTTTCAGCCTCTATCGTAAACTCGTGCTTCGCAAGGTCTGCTCGAAGCATAACGTCGCGCCGTGGGCTGTTAAGGCGGCGGAGCCTGCATATTCCTGAGCCAATTAACGGGCCGATACAGATGGACGGGTAATCGAGTAGAAACGCAGCAGGCCCTTAGATCTCGATTTTTGCCAAAAATGTCCATTTTCTGATTTTTTTTGCAAAACCCCTATTTTCTTATCCCATCAATTTTTTGGCAAAAATCTCATTTTTATTTTTTTTTGTGCTTTTAAATTCTTTCAATCATTCACTATGTCAGCCCTTGTGAAATCCAATTTACTCTTTTTCAAAAATTTTGAGCGATGTTTTAAGGAAGGATATATTTTCTCAAAAATGTTTCATCATATCATCCTATTTTCCCCATTTGAACGACATGTATTGTACCTAGTTGAAGTTTATTTAAAGGACTCGAAAATCGAGCGGAATTTTTCTTGTGGAAAAATAAAAGTTTTATTTTGAGTATTGTATTCAGTTTTTACAAGTTGCTTATACTCTAACCGACATCTTTGTTGCATTTATCCTGTGTGTTATCCGTTCTTTTCAGAAAATCGATATTTCTGGCCTAAAATAATTTTTTTTCGGATTAGTTTTGTCTGAGAGAGATCACGAAGGCCTTTTTGTGGCTGAATTTGAGAAGTTATGATGAGACCGAGATGTCCCCTGTTAGAAAACGAGAATAATTTTATCAGGAATATGCTGTTTTCTTGATAAAAATTGTCACAAAAAGTTGTATTTGATACTTTATTGCGTTATAAATTACACTGAAAAATCTTAAACTTCTCCGAAGACGAGTTTTCCCTTTAATAACGGCTGCAGAAATTCCCAATGCATCGTTCACCGAGGTTACAGTCGTCGTTGAATCGGCATTCAAAAATACGAGGATTTTTGAGGGTCTTAATGTTTGCACGAACCTTTCCTCGTGAACATCCAATTTTGCTGTCCGAGGTTTTGGCCTTGGAGGACGTCAGCTCTCTGGCAAGCACCACTCAGGCAAATGAAGAAATTCTGACAGTCAGAGTCTCGGGAGCAAGCGAAGGGGATACCACCCTCTAAAAATGCTATTTTAACAAATCGGGCTTTTGGAAAAGTAGTTATTTTTAGGTAAAATTAGATATACTTTTCATAGCATTATAGAAAAACGAACAATGCAATTATCAAGATTTGTAAAAGTCTCACGTATGCCATATGCATTTATTGGCGGGCACTGGCTCAGCGGGATGCAATGAGATAAATGCCGCACATGGCCAGGGCCGCACTGACAACCACGGCCAAAGTTACAGTTCATTCTAAATATCATAGTAGTGCATAATTTGCTTCATTTCCTCACTATTTTCCTAGTTACTATGATACTTTTCCAAAATTTCTTCCACGGCTTGAATTCATTAAAGTTAATTTGGTCGGCCTCCTGTATTCCACACCCGCACCAACTTTTTTCTTTTCTCCTACCTCCCTCTCCTACTCCCTTCTTAAAAAGTGTGCGTGGAATACAAATGGGTATTGTATTTTGTTGGTATTTAATTAGATGATATTTTACACTTACTGGCAAACCCTGTTCGGATCAACGCAAGTCGGTTCGCAATTTGACCGACAACTCACGAAAACCTCGTTCACTCCGCAGGTTCGTTCAATCGTCAGGTCTGAAGTCGAATTTTGGACTTGCAATTATCAAATTTTCTTACATGGATCAGATGTGGGAAAATTTTGAGGTTGGACGTAACCATAGGATGCTGAACATGCAAAATGAGTGAACATGACTTTACATCAAAGGAAGTGACTAATATAAAAACAAATTAATCTTTTCACGTTGTGTAAAGCTACTAAAAATATTTTTAAAACCCAATCTTACATCTCCCCGGAACACAATTTCCAAAAGAATCGCAATAATCTGTGCCAAAACAATCCGAGGAAACGCGACACGAAGAGACGAAGGATAACTAAAATCGGTGAACTAAAAAAGTACATAATAAGAAAAACAAACTTACATAGGGTAAAATTAATAATATTAGAAGCATGCTTTCGAATTAGTTGACTTATCACCTGACCAGTTCAGATCGATGCACTAGCAAATCCACATAACATAACATATCAAAACATGCTTTGTAAAATCTCGGATCGCGATAATTAATCAAGCTTTTCACGTGATATCTTTCTAGCTTCAATTATTGACATCTAAAACTTTTCCTTTATGAATCATCGAAATATTTAGCATTAGGTGATTCTTCATGGTAACTCAAAGAACACCGACTTTTATTGAAGGATACATGGCTTTGTGACAAATACGGGAGTTTTATACCTGGTTATAAGAATCAAATTTGTCATGAGTTATTTTTTGCAAAATAATAATTGAAAATATCCCTGAAAAATTCGATTCTTCGACAAACAACGACGAATAAAATATACTATTTACACGTATAAATAGGCAGATTTACACGTAACTGATCAATTAATAATCGGTAATGATCGATTTTTGTTCTAGAAAATCAGCAATAATAAAATCGATAATCATCCGATAGATCAATACTTCATGCAGTGTCCACCGAAGCATCGCTGGTTCGAGGGACAATCGGTTTGGAAGTCGCAGACTACAAAGGGAACGATTTCACTTCATCGTTTACGATTAATTTGATGATTTGCAATATTCGCGTGTTTCTTTTGCTATCCGTTCGGTCGAAACCAGGGGTGTACAAAGATAGCGCGTTACTAACTAGCGTTAGCGCAAAACGCACTTTCCGGGATAATTTTCAAAACGCACACACAAATTCTACAAGACCTTTGCGATAAACGCGAATGCAAATAAAAATTTAATTTTTATACACCCCTGGTCGGAACACTATCAAAATGTAGTCTACGCGATTAGGTTTTGCTTGAAACATTCTATAAAAATTGAATATTGCAATTGGTTTGCAATAATTTGTACAAGATACTGAAAACTCACCAGGACCGTACTTCTCGATCGTCTTCTTTTGACTGTTGAATCGATTTTCGTAGTTCTTTGCCAATCCAGCCTCCACGCAGCTTCCCATCACGCAAATGTCAGTATTGCGGCAGTCCCTGAAATTCGATTGGAAAATGATGAGCCGAAGGGAGCTAATATAGAAATTCTAACTAAGCCCCTAGGCATAAGTTTGTGGTTTGACGATATTCTTCAAAATTGACCTATCAGTTTTACAAGTAGACGTGGAGCATCTCGACTGAATGCACGATTGTCCCGAAGGACATTCGGAGTCGTATTGGCAAATATTGATTCTAGTCGCTGAAATTGGAAACTTAATCTTTTAGAAGTGTTTCAGAAAAAGTTGGACATTGATTTGGAAACTATATGTCATTCTCTAGCTTGCTTTCATCTTTCGTAAAAAATATTTAAAAAAAAAAAGAAAAGAAAAAAAACCCTCACTCAAACTCTCTAGCACAATTTGGCACTGGCCGTTCACGCATTTCTCGTCCTTGTTCCAGCACTGCGAATCAACCAGACATCCGCTGGCGCCTCCTCCTAAAATAAAAAAAAAATTAGGTAAGTTGAAAAGTTCGACCTACCCGGCATATTGCCCATCATCGTGGTGACGCACCGACCGTTTTGGCAGGTTTCCGCTGTACTGCATTGCAGTGATATTGTGCAGTCTTTGTTGGAGCTTTCTGAAAACTTGTCATTTGAGACTTTTAAGAACAAATAAAGAGAATCATAGATCTTTGAGCTTTGTTTTTTCGAATGAAAAAAAAAAACAAAAAACTTACGAATATAAGATTTGGGCACACAACGATTATTAGCACACGTTTCTGTAGACATGCAATCCGTTTGGAAGTAACAACTTCGGTAAGCACCTGAATTTAAACAAAAAAGTTTTTTTTAAAACTATTCTTTAGCTAACCATCATTCCTGGTAGCTCTAGAACTATACATTGGGTATGTACCTGAAATTTAAACTAACTTATTAAATTTATGTATGCTATCTGGTAAAAATCGTAAGAATCATGACATAAGAAATATGGAAGAAAATTGATTTGGTAAGCTTGAACTTTTCTGTGGTATTTAATATAGTACCAATCTAATAAAGCTTTCAAATTTCCTGATTTGTCAAAATGTCTTACTTCCCATAGGATGGCAATATCCATCAGATCCGCAATATTGATTTCTTGGACATTCGTAGTTTATTTGGCAAGCTAAAGATAAGGTGTGCAACTGAAATTCTTATTTGCAATAATAATCAAAAATTGATCTTTAGACTTGCCACAGATAAAATAAATAGCTTCAAATTCATTATCCTTTATACAGAAACCACTAAATTGTAACAATCTGAAACCGAAACAATATTCATACAAATTTTATGATCGAGTTCGCATAAAATATGGGAAGAGCAAATTTTGATATAACTTGAAGAGATTTTGGAAGCTATTGAATCTTCAAACTAACAAGGCAATAAAACAGAATTCGCTTTAATTGAGCAGCTCAAGAATGGAGTACTTGTAAAAGTAAACAATGCTCAAAGGTATGAGGAATTTACTCAAAATGGTGGGCAGGCGTACTATAAAGTTTGGTCAAAGAACGCGGCTAAAAAATAGCCCCTTCTAAAGTTCATAAACAGACCACTAACACCATTGCTAAAATTCACCAGTCATTTTTCTATTCCCTACACTTCTTAGCCTAAAATTAGTGAATTTGTAGCAATAGTGGTGACGGTTTTTAGCGAATTATAAAAGGAAGTTAAATAATTTGTCAAAATCCGGCTGCAATCAAAACGAAGAGATTCGATGTAGCTCAAATTTTCAGCTTTTTCCTATCATTTTTAACAGCCGCGCGTCGGCTCTTTTTGCATGTTATTTCGTTGAGAAACTTGGAAAATATTATGGAAAATCAGGAGGCTCGAAGGGTTGTAAAAAATGAAGAAATATCGCATTTTTGTGGATAAAAGAATCAGAAAAGTTGAAATATCACATCTTTCGGAGTCTCAAAGAGATGGAATTTGCAGAAATAGTGCATTCCGAAGAAATTGATTGAAATATCACTGAAATCAGGGAGACTTTAACATTGTGAAAGTAAAGAAATATTTCATTTCAGAGGAAACTTAGGAAATATCACCAAGTTCAAAGAGATGTAAAAGATTGTAAAATAGAAGAAATAGCAAAGTTGAATAAAAGTGTTAGTTCTAGAGAATGGGGAAAATCGGCGAAATATTGAGGGAAATGTGAAAGACAAACACATGACCAAGAAGTCGGAAAATGAGCAGCAAAGAGCAATGGAACACGGCCGAGAGACCGAGAGCGATGACGATCAGCATCAAATAGTTCGAATAGTTAGAGAAACTGGTAGATGAATAAAGACGTCATTCTGATACTGAAATAACTCATTGGGAAAACAATACCAATAGGAAATGTACGTCATCACTAGAGTCTCGGTATCATTTGACTTCCGAATTTAAGTAGTTCGAATTTTTAGAGAAACTGGTAGGTGAGTAACAAAACCAAGACGCCATTTTGATATTGTGAAAATTCATTGAGGCAACAATAGTGACGAAATTCGATGTCGTCATAATTAAAATTTATTTTAACAAAATTAAAACAATTTTTATAGAAAAGATTATTATCAACGCCATTATTCATGAGTAGAATTTAACAATTTATTGGAAAGTGAATCGGATCAAGTGGATTTGTAAGAAAGAACTGTGAAGAGAAGCAAAAATTGTATGAAATGGTTGAAAAGAATCAAATTAATAGGGAAAATGATATTCATCGATTATTCTCATTAGCAGAACTTGCAGCAGAAGCATCTGCCACCGAAGTCGGGCACGAAACTCCATCTGTTGTCCATGCAATTGGCACAGGCGTTGTCACGTCGCTGCCAGTCGTTGTGCCAGCAGGCGATCGACTTGTCGTTATGGTGCACGTTACAGTCAGTGTCCCTCTTGACACGATGAAGAGCGTCAGAAGCTCTCTTGGCGATGTCGACTTCAGAAGCGCCGAATTGAATGGTAGAGAGAAGAACAACGGCAACGATAGCGAGGAAGAACTTCATTTTAGGTTGATTCGAATAGAAAGAATTACCGAGAGGTAAATAGTCTGAACTTGTGGATGCAAGTGAGATGATGATTTGCATGGGATGACCACCCTTTATATACTCCCTATGTTGCACTAACTTAGTAAGGAGCTTTAGTTATTAAAATTTTCATGAATCAGAATAATCTTGAAATGACGAAACATGAATATTTTTGAGTGAGATAGCATAGATTTTTATCTGTCGTAACAGTTTTTTGATGGATTCGATCGCTAAGTTTGACATGAAATTAGCAAGTATTTAGAATTGGTAAATTTTCCATTTGTAATCGTGTGTAATTTGGGTTTGTTGCCAAATGAGGAGTGAATAACCATTCTAAGCTGTCAACTAACTTATTGAAAATACGAAAAGACTTGATTAACTTCTACATTAGTGTACACTAAAAAATAAATTTCCTAGCCTTATTATTCCCCACTAGGTGGGGGTTGGCTACCCTCAGCCCGTAATGGGACAGTCGGCCTATCCTAGTCACACAGGACTAGTGGCCCGGCCCGAGGACAGACTGTTGTTGTGTGCAACAGCCGAGGGACTTTCTAGGCAATTTTTCGTGGTTTTATCCACTACCAACATTTCTTAACCCCCTTGGTTTGGGTAGGAGTGGGGGGCGAACTTGAGCCCTAGCTGTAGGCAGTAACACACAACCACTGCGCCAGATCATCTATGTCATGAGATTTACAGATGGTCAGTGAATTGTGTAAAAAATATTTTTTAAATTTACTTCGAAACCATTTTAGACTTGCAATTCCTTCGGTTCTTCGGAATACAGCCATAATGGAAAATCCAATTCTAAGTGTTTCGACTTTTTCGACGCTGGCGATGATCTGACAAGAAGAAAATCACGGTTTATTGGGAAGATCGATATTGCAACGAATCACAGCGGAAGAAATAGTATTTCCTAATCTGCCTAATGAAAATAAAAGTAGCCAGATGAGTTTCGGAAGTTGACCTTACAACTAGAGTTTCCTTAATATTCTGTATTGTGTGAATAAACGATTTCAAGCTAATCAATATGGCTAAAACACTAGTGTTTATATTAACGTCCTATAACTTGAATGTTGCTCTCTTTCAAATGCCTTCCCAAGATTATTTCTTCACTCTTTCCCTATTCTGTTCGTTACAGTACTCGATGTTTACTTCTCAGTGATGACAAAACAGATCAGTGACTATTCGCAAGATAAACAAGGCTCCTAGAAAAGGACATTCGTTTTCTAAGAAATAGTATGAGGAAAAGAAAAAAGATAGGGAAAAGTGGTGTCTTTTTTTAACCGGTGTCCCGGTGACTTTTTCTAGGAGCCGATAAACAGTGCTGATAGTGATTGCGGTCGAGGCCTTTGTTTGATTTTTAGTCGGAAGTAAAATTGAAAACATGAAATTGATAGGAAATAAAAATGAAGCTGAACGCCTCAAACCGTTCTGAATAGTTATAGCTGAATGCCAGCAACAGAATAAACGGGGATCTCGAGGCAACGAGTCCGTGGTGAAGTGGCGGAGTGGTCTAACGCGCCACGTTAAGGTCGTGGTCTCTTCGGAGGCATGAGTTCGAATCTCATCTTCATCAGATACTTTTTGCAAAAGTCTGGCCAGACTTTGGGCCTTTGTTGAAATTTGGCCACCACGCCGCAGTTGCGGTGGAAAAGTCCCAAGTCTGATTCTGGCTTCATTTTTCGAACCCCCATTTTGCACTTTCTAATTATATTTAGAGAGCGCAAGTGATATTCCCGATTTGAAGACCGAGTCATGGGAGTACTTTTCTAGAATTCTGTAGAGCTAATCAACCTTATAGAAAAAAAACCGCATGAAAAATGGATCAGTGTAACCAAAGATATGAATTTTTGAAGATGATATTCGAGAACTCCTTTTGCGAGTGAATTTTCGTCAAGCGGAAAGCGTGCCCTGCCTTTGCACGCAACAGAGCAAAAGCTATTTCGAGGGAGAACGGCTTTGTAAGCACGTTTATTTGGACTTACTGTTTTCAAGTCACTCTTATTGAGAATTCGTCGTAAATGGTTTTTATTTCTTGGTCTCAAAATGCTCAGGAACATCAAATACACATTTTGTCTGATGAGCGTGAATTGGGGGACATTTGCAAGCACACGTCAGCGTTTTGAAATTTTCATTGTACGTTTTGATTGGTCCAATTCCTGCTTCGAGGCTATGTTCCAGAAACAAAAATGTTCCCTAGGCTCATATCCAATAGTGGAGAAAAGAAATCACCTCTCAAAATTTCTATAAATCACAGCAATTTTGGATTCAAGTTTTTAATTGCCTTTATTATTGATTCTATTGGTGCTAAAATATTTATTCGTCCTCAAGTATAAATGTAAAAAAAACCACACTAAATAAATAAAAAAAGAACGTTTATTCATTCTTACACTCATGCATACCTTTCACTCACAAAATCTCATCTTATTGACTATGTCCAAATATTTATTTCTTACTGCATGCCTATTTATTTTTGGAATCTTATATGACAATTTTGGACTAATGCATATGGGTGATTGAGCAAAGTAAGAAGTTCGTATGAAAAATTATTAAATTCCTGTCACAATGCTGTAGTAAAGTAATACCTATAAAATTGGGTAACAACGTAAAAAATACCACTTCAAATGAAAAGAGATATCCTTCAAATAGATTTCGAAATTTCCACAATTCGAGTATAAAATTAGAAAAATATCATATTGAAAACATAGCAGAAAAAATACTGAATGTAGAAGCTTAAAATCAAGAATAAAAAATAAAGATTTAAAATTTGAAATTAGAACATGATAAATGCAGAAATTAATCATTGTAATCAAAGACGGAACGAAATGGGAAGAATTAGTTTCTCACGAAACGGAATTTTTTCGACGAAACAATAAAATTTCAAACTTTCGCTTCGTTTCGTCTAAAAAAATGAAAAAAAAGATGTTTCGTTTCGTTTCATCAGAAATCTTGTTTCGGTTTTAACTCTGCTTGCAAAAATGAATATGATTTGCTTTCAATTCAAGAAACTAATTATGAATCTTACATTATTTTTTTTTCATCATCAGTCACTTTCAATCATATCATCGACTGTATCAGCGATTACCTCAATCAATTTTTTTTCTGAGACGACCAAATTTTTAAAAGTCGTATATATAACGTCCGCTTTGCTGGGCTGTTCTTGTTTCGATGGACCAGGTACCAATACTAGTTCGGGCTCAGTTTTCTTATTCTGAATCGATGTGCTTGGCTGATTCGCTGTAGTTTCAGAACTGTTAGGAGTGATTTCTACTTTTCTGAATAATTGTTTTATTTCGACTTATCTCGATGCATTATAATTCTCTTACTCTTTGATGGCTGAAGCATTGTTGGCATCGTTTAAATCAGCTCGTACTGGAGTAGTCTGAAAGATATTCGATTTTTCCATCGACATTTAAAAATGTAACATTACATTAGTGATTTTTTCCAAGTCATGTGCTCGAATGGCTGCTCCAAGTGCAATTGCGTGCTCAGGAATAAACTTTGAAGAATTCAGAACTTTCTCTCTACCGAATTTGTCCTCCAATATTTTGCGGACTCTCGGAATTCGACTTGAACCGCCGGCGAGCAGCTAAAACTTTTGGGTTTTGAAATTGTAGGTAATTTGTTTCTCTTCACATTACCACTTGGTCGATGTCGTTTGCAGTCATGTTGACTTTTTCCAAAGCATGATCAACCCAAATTATCGTTCCATCGATTTGTTCAACACAAAGTTTATTAAAGATATCCCTAGTTAGGCGATTTATCAGTGGCTTATTACCGTTGACATGCGACAACTAAATTAAGACGCTTATAATTTACAAAAAAAAAAAAGTGTAAATGAGGAACGGTATAAATACAAAGAAACTGAAGAGAGCGCAGAGAGTATAGCTGTAAGTATAGTACAAAATTCTATTGCTTTGGACGTTTAACTCGTTTTTCGATTCTTTTTTTGCCAATTATCAATTTTGATTATCCTCCCCACCCCATAATTTCGAGAGGTATCTTCTACGCCAGGGGTGTACGAACTTCTATTTCAGGGGTTTTCGAAATTTAAAACTTCGACTTTGATTTAAAAAAGAATAAAAGTTCAACTTAGAAAATTTACAAATTTAAACTCCGTGCAGTCCTGCTCTGCACTAGAGGACAGGTTAAATGAGAGTACGATCGAGTGTATGGGCCGTAACGTCTAGAACAAGGGAGGTCGCCCTGCAGGGCCTTACATTCGTTCGTACTATCACTAGTCTCGCTCCCTAGCCACGGAAGACTTTTCAGTAATAATTCATGTAATTTTGACTCAAAAAATAAGCGAATCGTAGAAGACAGCGAAAATTGAAAAAAGCGGAAGGAGGAGAATAAAAAAACGCAATTGTCTATTTTCACAGTTATTGCAAAATCGTCGCGCTGGATCCACCTTCTTTAAAAAGGCGTAGTTCATGTGATAATATTATCAAAAAGTATATACCTGTAATTTGATTTCTCTATCGGACGTCGATAAAGCTTCCTTTACCCTGCGACATTCGCGGTACAGACGTTGCACTACAGAATGCTCAGTCCTTGGAAATTTGCGGGGTTCATTCTCTCGATCGTATTGATCCATGAAATGGCTGACTAGTCTTGCATCGAAGTCATTGCCTCCAAGGTGAGGGTCTCCAGAAACACTCAATACGGTGATATTCTCTTTTGTGTCGTAACGAATTATTGAAATGTCTAATGTTCCTGAAATGCAAGTCAAAATCAAAATATGTTGATTAAATATAACCTCCGCCAAAATCGTAGACTAAAATTTGTTTGATGTTCGATTGCAGATAATGGCTGTAAGCCATAGCTGCAGCATTCGGTTCGGTGATGAAATCGACGATCTTGAGTCCGGCTATTTCAGCTGCTTCCATCATTGTTTTTCTTTGTTTTATTTCCCGGCCCTGATCCAAGGCGACTGGCAGCCCAATCACTACTTCAGTCACCGTTTCATTCAGATATTTCTAGGTATATTTTGAATGTATTGATTTGAGACTTATCCATGATTACTTCTGCATTTTCCTTCAATCGCTTGAGTACATAGCTTACAGCTTGACTAGGTGAAACTAGTAGCATTTCGTCTCCAAATTGGATATAAATTTGAGGTTCATTCTGCAAATATATGCGTCACTTATATGGGATAATATTATTTTTCGTATTTCAAAGGTAAGCAAATGTTTACATCTTTATCGATAAGATGGAAAGGCCATCGCTTTCCATCAATTTCCAACTCAGTATCATTGAATGATCGAGCAATCAATCGTTTTATATCTGCAACGAATTATAATTTCTATCTCTCTACAGGATCAGGGCTGTTCGGAATTGAAATTTTTTGAAACTCGGCACTAGAATCGGGATTCCAAACAGCCCTGCACAGGATAACTATTACAAAAGCAGTTAGATTTACCATAGATAACATTATGAAGATCGTCTCTATTGCATAGCGATTCGGAAACTTCTTTCCCAATAATAACTTCTCCATTTTGATCGAATGATATGATGGAGGGAATCAGACATGAGGCTAAATATTCCAATTAATTGATACATATGCATACACTCTGCCAAGAAAGCATAAGACACTTTTTGAAATTTCTCCGAACTTGAGGGATATATGATACCCGGATTATTTGTTCTATTGTCATGCTTAAAGTTTCCATAATTACTCATTCCTAGTAAAAAAATCCGACTGATTTACATGAGCTAACACTTTAGTAAATTTTTCACCATTTTGTCGATTTACTATAGAAAATCATGATTTTTGATGTTAAAAAAATTCTAAAAAAGTGAACTTTGCAATTTGAAAGAAAAAATATGTTGAAACTGAATGCACGAGCCTATTTTCACAAAAATTAGTCAGTATTATGTATTATAGTCGTATGTCACTTAGAACTAAAGTGTTACGATTTTATATCAACACAGCATAAATTTGTCATTTTGCAATGTGTTTTTGGTAATAATCGAAGTTATTCGCAGAAAAATCTCTAATCGCTAGATATGCGAAAGAGTGGTCGATAGTTTTATTTTTTACGGTTGATCTTTGAATGAAGAACCTGTCCTTGTTTGTATTTTTCCTCCTAAAAGCGAAGTAATTTTTTAAATGTTTTAACCCAAAAATCGGCATTTTTCATAGTTAATCAGTAAAATGACAACAAATTCACAAAAATTTTGAGTTTATGTAAATCGATTGGATTTTTTGCTAGAAATGAGTAATTATGGAAGCTTTAAACATGGCAATAAAAAATTATCCGGGTATCATATATCCCTCAAATTCGGAGAAATTTCAAAAAGTGTCTTATACTTTCTTGGCAGAGTATACATGATTTAAAATACGAACCGTTGCCATCATCAGGTATCATATCCAGCTTTCCATCTTTGTACACTGCACATGACGAATTTGTTGTCCCAAAATCGATTCCAATTATTGTCATGGTGCCATTTTTTGAGAAAAAAAAAATCTAAAAACATTGATTTAATCGTCAGTTTTTAAAATTATATTTTTGATCGACATAGGCAATTTGTAAAACTCGTGACATCGTAGCGTACGAAATAGTGTAGGGAAAGATAACTTTGGCCCCCTATACTCCATCTATTCCATACTCTCTCTCGCGTGCCACGTTACGATGTCACGAGTCTTACAAATAGCCATCGGTATCGATTATTTTACACAATACTAATAAGAAAAAAACATGAATAAATCTACAGAATCTTATTCCCTCTCAAGATAAGTTCAAATTAAAATGAAGGGAATACATTCAGTTTTAATATGGCAGTAATTATAAATGTTCGTGATATAAAGTCGCAAAAAATCGACTGCTTTCCTCGTTATCAACTTTAACTTCACTTTTCATTTCACCTCTCTTCTCTCTTTTCCCCATAATATTCGTCAGACTTTCTAACATTTCATTTTACAATGATGAAAATGTCATTTAAGGAAGGCCAGATTGCAAATTTTATTCGCGAAGCGAAGGATAGTAATATAATTTTTATTGTTTTTTGTAAATACACTAATTTAAGCTCGTCCTTGCAATGCACATGTTTGATTTTCCTCGTCTACGAGTTCTTTGTCCCTTTTTCTTTTAGTACACGAAATGATAAGGAAATTTTGCTGAAAACCGTACATCGGTTGCAGTAACGTTGAGTGGCACTATCTCTTCTCTCCCTTTCTTATCCCCTCCCTAATTTCAGTTATCTCTCACTTGCAAATTCGCGGCTCGATTTTCGGAAAAGTGCCCGCTTCATCATTTCGTGCAGTCAGTGGAATTCGCACTTTTAGCTGGTGAACACCGAATTGATTAAATGATCAATTTTCTACACAAGCATTTCAAGTTCGTCAAGTTTTATCGATTTTTACACTGCTTTTCCCTGATAACATCAATTTAATTCTCTCCTAACTACTTTTTATTTGCATGTATCGCCAATTTCCTAGCAAAGCTTTTATCGTTTTTATCGAATATGATTCATTTTCTGAAATAAAAAAGACGATTTGAGTATTGATTTATCTTACAAGGGAACTTTGAGAAATGTCATCTCGATTTTTTCCTAACTTCCTCACCAAAATGAGTATTTAAGGATACTGATCATGAATATTGAGTCGAAAAGTGCTGATTTATGTTCGTTGGCACAGAATAAATCAAAGTCTATGTTACTTTGAGGGAAAGATTGCGCAGAATGAGAGACTTGGAGAATTGAACTTAGAATCTCTTATTTCTCTCACTTTTACACGCTATTTCGCGTTATTTTGAGCCAACTATCGCACGTCGGGACTTTTCAATTTTAGGTTCGTAATAAGCAACATCAAATACCCCTTTTAAGAAATTTGGGGAAAAATCGAAACGACACTCCTAAAAATTGCCTTGTTAGGGGAAGTAAAATGGCTGCTGTGAATGGAATTCATCCACAAGTGGCAGGGAATGGGCCAGTGCCTGGAGGAACCAGATTGGATCAAACCTGGTTGGCTCTGACACCAGGACTCGATATTGTCTATGGGATGAGAGAAAATATGACCAGGGACAACTTTGCCGAGTTTTACACGTGAGTTATATAAACTTAGGATCGGTGTTGACAATTTTATCTAAATTCAGTATCAATCTTTCCTCTGATTAGAGTTAAAAAAGGTCAAATGTCTACAAACTTAAAACTATTCCTCAAGATTTTAGTGTGAAACTGATATTAATTATAATAACAATAATAAATATAACTCGCAACTTCCGATTATTTAAAGAAATTCGTAAAATTGCAATGCATTTCTAAAAATATTCACATACAATGCCACCATTCTTATTTTCAAGAGGGCAATAGGTATTTGCGAATAGTTTTCTACGATTGTGATGAAATATTTTGCAATCGATTAATCGTGTCATTAATTCATCAAGATAACGAATTCTATAGAAACAATGCGCAATAAGATTAGTAAATTTCGAAAATAATGCCGAACAATTAAAGAAAGTAATATTGCATTACTTGGTACAGGGATCTTCTACATTCATGAATCATAGCCAAAGATATAAATATAGGTTTTTTTTAACTAATGCAATTACTTGAACAAAATTATAAGTTATGATCGATTGATATAATTAAAAAAAAAACTAAACAAAACTTCTGAAGCGCAACATGAACGCACAATTTAGCTCCATTTCTGCAAAAATCATTATTTAAAAATAATTAGAATTGCCCTGCAGTAATGGAAAGAAAAACGACTTGTCCGAAAAAGAAGCATAATATAAGTAATTATTGTAATTTAGCACCGTGTATAATTACTGTTCTGATGTGGGATCTGAACATTCAAATGGAGCGGACCTCATCGGGGGAGATTTGTACGAGAGACTCGAAGCCTATATTAGCAGGCACGTCGTTGACAAGATGAATGTAAATAATAATAATAATGGTTGAAGAGAAGTGAAGGGAATTAACTTCCTTATTCAGACAATCAAATGCCTGCGAGGAGAAGAGCTGTTAAATTTCTACCACGCCGAATGGGACAGTTTCCAGTTCTCCTCTCGGACCATGAGCGAGATGTTTGGGTATCTCAACAGATATTGGATTTCCAAGGGAAAAAACGAAGACAAACCCGGTGTTCACAACGTAAATACGGTTAGACTAACATATTCTCTCCGTCGCTTCATTTATGTTTTTATAAATTCAGCTGGCATTGTTGAAATGGCGTGAACTTCTGTTCATGGAATTGCAAGAATGCCTGACACCTGCACTGCTAGAGTTGATTCAGCGCGACAGAGATGGGATCAAAATCAGCACTTCCATCATCAGAGGAATCATCCAATCCTATGGTTCAAATAGAAAATTTGCATTATAGCTGACAAGTCTTGACATTATTTCAGTCGCGTTGGGTGTTAGTGCACATGAACCAAAGGCGAAAGGAGCAAACACCTCTGGAAAGGAGTCGATTCTGAATGATGGACTGGTCATTTACCGAGAACATTTCGAGAGTCCCTTCCTCAAAAGGACCGAGGAATACTACGCCGCAGAGGCATCAAACTTCCTGCAAAATGGAAGTGTCGTTGAGTACACGAAGAAGGTTAGGCAATAAGTTCATCTGGTGGAAAATATCACCGTTAAATTTAGGTTGAAAAGAGGTTCGAAGAAGAGCAGAATCGATGTGAGACCTACATGAATGGAGTCACACAGATACCTCTGGCCAGGACACTCGAGAAAGTGCTCATTCAGTCAAAAATCGAACTTTTCCAAGGGGAATTTGATGGACTTCTCGCGCAACACAAAGACGATGATATCGCGCGGATGTACAAGGTATAGTAATATGACAATGTCGGTACAAGGAGTGTGAGAGGCTCCTTGTAAATACATAGCTGCCATCTAAGGGACACCGACACTTTTCGTAAATGACACTTACTTTTTACCGCTAACCTTGCACTATTTCCCCAAAAATTCTGTGTAATTTACAGAAAAAAGTGTCGGTGTCTTTTAGGTGTCAAATACAAATAGCCATGTGAGAAATTTCGTGACGCAAATGTGGCGATTTTTAACATTTTCAAGGGAATCTTCAGATAAATCTAGTTACAAATCGTTTCAGTTGTATTGCAAGACGTTTCACGCCCCAAAAGTCGAAATTTTGACTTTCAAGTCTTTGAAAAAAAAACAAAACTCAAACTTCAATAATTTTCAAAAGAAGATTTCGTGTCCCTTGGTCGATAATCAACTCGGAATCGATTTTAATTCGATTTAAATTTCAAGTGCAATTTATTCTGAACTTTCTATGTTCCTAAACCAGAATGGAAGAGGTGGAGGTGCATTGTGAAAAGAGATAAGAGATGTTAGGAGAAACCTAGAGTTTCTATTCGAATTAACCATAAGTTGTTTGGTTGGACTACAAATCAGATTGGGTCGTGATCGTGTTGAATGATATCGGAGGTTGAGGCCACATCTCGAATCGTCATAAAACTTTCGCAGGCATATTTCCCATTAAAATAATCTAAAATCTATTTTTTCGCATCATCCACGATGAGCAAATTTTAATTGCAAAATGAATTTTCAAGCTTAATCAGATCGGGCTCGAAATATTTTTATCTACCAATATTCCTTATTGTAAATTGTTTCAGCTGTGCGAACGGGTAGATAATGGTCTCGAAGTGTTGCGAATTGCTTTGGAGAGGCATACCATCCATGAAGGGAATTCAGAATTGGATAAAGTCTCCGAGGAAGCCTTCAACGTATGCAATTTTTAATCTAAGAAATAAAACAATCTTATTAATTTGTAGAATCCCAAAACCTATATTAACACGATCTTGGACGTCTATAAACGATACACAAAACTTATCGGCGATGCTTTCAAAATGGACAACAATTTCTTTCAAGCACTCGATAAGGTCGGAATGAATTAGTGACAGGCCTAGGCAGGACTTGAGTCAGTTTGGCTCTGCGCAGTACCCCTCGAATTTTTTAGGAGGGATAAAATTCGTCATCGATCGATTGCGCAGTCACCCCTACATATTTTTTAGCTTGACTGAAAGTCTACCTAAATCTGATTAGTGAAATAAGTGAATCGATTGGAACCCAATACGATTTCAGGCATCATTCACCTTCATCAACAGCAATTCGGTGACTAGAAAGGCAGGCAAATTCGCTGCCTACAAATCACCAGAGTTGTTGGCTAGATATTGTGATGGATTCCTCAGAAAGAGTAAAGAACAGCCGAAGGAAGAAGAACTCGAGAGAATTATCGGAGATGTAGTAAGAAGATTTTAAACTCGTATTGTTCTTTTTTTATTAAGTTTACCTTCATTCATCAATCAGGTTAAATTTTGTTAGAGTACCAGTGACGGGCAAAAGTTTGGAAACGAACGTGAAATCTCAAGATCCATCTTTCCGACTTTTTGTTAGAAAATTCTACAGAAAGTTATCTAGAAGTGTAAAAGCATCAAGTTAATAATGTAGGAAGTTTTTCAAGCGAATTGGTTCACAAACACATAGATAGTGAACATTTTCAGGCAAAAATTATGTTCATTTCTAAACTTTGTCCAATACTGCATATGAGCGGAGAGGAGTCGATAATTTTCCTATTTTATACGTTGTAATAGAATCAAGAGAATCTTTCGAATACTACGCTAAAAATTACAGATCACCATCTTCAAATATATCGAAGACAAGGACATGTTCAGTAGGCACTATTCAAAGTTGCTGAGCAAACGGTCAGATGACTCATTCGGTAGAATTAAACTCATCGTGAGTTTTAGGCTGATTTACAATATATCTGCCAGCGAGGATGCTGAAAATGAGATGATCAGCAAGCTGAGAGAAATTTGTGGTATGGAATACACGAGAAAGTTGAATGAGATGATCAGAGAGGCGAAGCTAAGTCAGGTTTGGAATCTCATTCATCATCTCAGGAATGAGTTATTTCAATTTGCAGGAGATAAACCAAGTATTCTCACCGATGTGCAAAAGAGCTGAAGGGGTCGATTTCGAAGTTATCTTACTCACGTACGGTTTTTAGTGAAAGAATGTTTATCTCTAAATTTATACGTGCAACAATTTCAGTTCGTGCATGTGGCCAGCAATGATGCCTCTGCGAGTGCACTTGCCTGAGAAATTGAACAAGTGCCATGAAGACTTTAAGCAATTCTACAACTCGATGTACAGTGGCCGCAAGCTCGAGTGGGTACTCTCACAGTCCAGAGGAGAAGTTGCTGCTTATTGCTTCAAGCCAAAGGTGTATAGGTTCCAGGTAGATTTGAAATAGTTGAAAGAATTACTACCATTTTACACGTCAACTATTGAATATCACTTTGATGATAGATGTACAAAATTTCTACTCCTGGTGATTTTTAGCTTTTCCGGCTCAAGAAGTCAGGAGGTTTCAATATTATATTGCGCAACAGCCCTGGCTTCAACACTTTTGAAAATATCCATAAATCCTATTGTTAACGGGTGTTACAAAAGATCGTAACTTCGCAGCTTGTCAACTCGAGAAAGTATGTAGGGTAGGAGGGGGAGGGAGGGCGGACATAGGCTCTCTACTTTTACATACTCCCCCAAATTGCGATCTTTCGTAACACCCATTGCTAAAGAAGTGCTATCAGCTTCGCTCTTCTTCGATTTATCAATACGAATGAATAAACTTTTACAGATGACAGCAGCCCAAATCGCAGTGATCGACATGTTCAATAGAAACACCTCATTCGAATTCTCGTTCTTGTTCAGCTCTCTCGGAATGGACAAGCCCACTCTCTTTCAAACTGTCGACAGTCTTGTCAAGGTTGGTATTTTTATAGGTTTTAGAAATCATTCGGATATTTGACTTATTCAAATTACAGAGCCTCTTGCTCAAGCATTCAAAGGACGCAATTGAAGAGATGTATGCCGATGATACGGTCATTTCCCTCAACGAAGGATATACCAACAAAATGGTCAAGGTAATTTTTAAGCATCAATTAACAAATTTTTCCAATTATGCAAAAATCATAAATAAATAATTTGAGTTGGATCTAACGAAGAGAATCAAAGGGATTTCTAATAGGGAAACGGAGGTTGAACGAAAACATGACGACAGAGACAGGAATAATATCATCAAGGTGGGAAAGAGGCAATTTGCAATATCAATAACATCATAACATACGGAAATAGTGTGGGAAAAGATTTTTAGCCACTCTACCCTCTACCTATCCCATAATATTTCGCATGTTATGATGTTACGAATTTTGCAAATGGCCTGAGAAAGATATTAGTAGTGGAAAAAGTATCCGAAACATACCAGATTTCCGTCAGACTTGGTTTCAAGAACTTTTATGCTCTTATTTGACCGAAGATTTTTTTTTGCAAATATTAGCCACTCACACCTACTTGCCCTAGGCGCACTGTTCCTGCACATTCAATAGATCTAAACTAATGGAGAAATTCCATTTTTATTTTAGGCCTGTATCGTGAGAATCATGAAGGCGAGAAGGCAGATTACTCACACCGACTTGATGACAGAAGTAAGGTTTTTCGTGATCATTATAACATTATTAAAAAAAACCGAAATTAATCTTCTATAATTTTCAACTTTTTACGATTGGATCACGAGATTAAACCTACGTCATCGAACATGGCTATTTGATTATTTTCAGGTGCTCCAACAACTAGCTTCGCGTTTTAAGCCCAAAGTGGAAATGATAAAGATGTGCATCGGAGATTTAATTCAAGATGAATACATGAAGAGAGATCAGGAGCAGAAGGTAGGCCTTTTACCTATCAATCCATGCGATTACATTCGAGCACTGAATAGTTCAATGATTGATCGTTATATTTTTGACATTATATCTAAAGTCATAATAATTCATCGGAAAAAGTTATTCGCTAGTGGACAGACTTAGGCAGTTCCAGCTATGCTCAAAAATAAAGGGAAATGAGTTCACAAATGATAATTTTTATACGAACCGATGGGGGCTTGAAAATAGCTTTCAACAGAAAATTTGACCTGATGAGAGTGGAGCGCATGCAGATTTTGATTCAGGCCCTGCCTAGATTTGTCAATGAAGGGAATAATGAATTTAACGATGTTTCAGAACAAATACGAGTACATCGCGTAAGGAAATGAAGATTCCTCGGGCTGCTAGCTTCAGTTCTGCATAGGCTGTTTTCATCAGATTCAATTTTCATTTTTTTTTAAATTTGTTCCAGTATGCCTTTTAAATGAGAACAAGTTATTTTTTCCTAAATTGTGACTCAAATTTGTCCATATACACAAATGGTCTTGTCATATCTCAAAACAGGTAAAATGGTTCCCGAACTTACTAACTTTATTTATTGTTAACGAGCGATAAAAACTGGTTATTTGGCTCATAGGGGGGAAAGCGCGAACAGCCATTTTTCGTTTTATTTTGAACGGCAGCCTGGAAAACTAGTGACTTGAAATAATATAGGAAAAGAAATTCTAGCCTCTCATACCCTCCTCTAATCCTATGCTATTTTTTCCAAACTGCCTTCGGGACGAAATAGCGTGTCTAATAAAGAGGGTTAGCGTAAATTTCTACAACTTCCCTCACCTCTCTCTTACCTCCGGTAACCAATTTTTCGCTCGTTAGCGATATACGTTGTCGCCAGAATAAATTGACCATTTCAACGCGAAATGATAAAGCGGACATTTTATCGAAAACCGTACATCGGTTGCAGTAACGTTGAGTGGCACTATCTCTTCTCTCCCTTTCTTATCCCCTCTCTAATTTCAGTTATCTCTCACTTGCAAATTCGCAGCTCGATTTTCGGAAAAAAAAATGTTCGTTTTATCATTTCGTGACTCTGCCACTTGTGCCAACAGGCCCACTTTATTTTGTATTTTATCCCTTGTCGCACTATTTCGCGGTTTAACTTTTGTGTGCTTCTTTTCTCGCTCAAGCTCTGTCTATCAACCTTCTCCCATTCCTGAGTCCTTGCCTGATCCAACGGGAAAGGCGTCGTCAATCAATCGGAGATTTTCCCCGATTGATAGCTCAATAAATTCTTATGTATTTTCAATTTGTAATTCTTATCCTCCAAGATTACCAATAACCGAAGAAAAACCACTAACTACTCCGCCATTAACCCATTTTCCCATGCCTCACACTTCTCTTTCTATGCATTTTCTTACATAATTGTACTAGTCAACTTTACTTATTAAAAATTCGATCAACACGAATGCTTTGTAACGAACTATGATTCGATGTTAATATTCTCGTTCTCATCATATCTCATATTAAAAAAAATGAATAAAATTTTATGTGAATTTATCTAGTGAAATGAAAAATACGCTATATTATAGCAATTATGTACAATATTGGCTTACTTGTACTGTTCCTTTTAATTTTAAATTTGTTAATGCGAACAAAGAGACAAATATTGACGATAGTGGTGTTATAAGTGGTATATAAGAAGGTACGTTTTCATGGATATCGAATCCAAGAACATTTAGATCATGTTTTATAGATTGAACATTATCCAATATTGCACATGACATTGTACTTCAGCTGACGAATATATAATAGGAATATACAGGGTGCGTCAAAAGTTCGGAGACAATATTTAATGACCGCGTAAGCGGCAAGTATATATTCAAATGAACCAAATTTTTGATAAATACTTTATTTAGAGTTTAACAAGGGATTATGAGTTAGAATTTTTCGATAACATCGCCTTTGGTGTTGATGCAAGCCTTCAGACGGCGGGGCCACGCATCGACGATCTTGCAGAGGTAGTCAGGGTCAAACTGGTCCCAGGCTTTCGTAAAAGCTCATTTGAGGGATTCTAAAGTAGTGTGGAATGTCGAGCAAGCCTTTTTCTGCAATTCATTTTATATGCTATAATCCAGGGGCTCAAATCGGGGGAATGGGAGACCGTTGAGAGG
Organism: Diploscapter coronatus; assembly: GCA_964036155.1. Taxonomy (NCBI): domain Eukaryota; kingdom Metazoa; phylum Nematoda; class Chromadorea; order Rhabditida; family Rhabditidae; genus Diploscapter; species Diploscapter coronatus. The sequence goes on from OZ038423.1 coordinate 2,830,020, forward strand.
AGTCGATGAAATCCGGCATATTTGCGTGGTACCATTGTTGCACGGATTTGGCTTTGTGGGCGGGGGCGGAGTATTGTTGATAGGTCCAGGAACGTTGTCTGAAGTGTGTTTGGGTCCAAGGAAGGAGAATATCCTCGAAGATCGTCTCTTGGTAGACTTCTTTGGTGATTTTCAGCCCTTTCTTAACGAAGATCAATAGCGATTTTTCGTCCGAAGTCGCGACTGTTCAAACCATCACAGATTGGGGATGAGCCTTTCTTCCAATGTTTCGACTACTTGAATTGGCAGCAGAGACATCTGGAGCAATAATACAGTCGTTTTGACGGTTTCTGACAACTTCCACAATGAAGCAAAGCGAAGAATTTCTCACCGCTGAACACAACAGTCGAATGCGTGCCAGGAGGAAATCGTTGCAGCAACCGCTTACATCTTTGAACCCGTACGACCATATCATTGGGAGTCAGGTAGTGAAAGTTTTAGAACTTGTAGGACTTGAGCTTGAGGTCCTTTCTGACAATTGAACGGGCGGCTGTGTGACTGATGTTCAGGTTTTGAATCATTTTTCGGATTGAGCTTTTGAAATTTCGTCTGATTCGCATCCTGACAAGTTTCTTGGCTCTGGTGACGTAGAAAGTTTTGGAGTGGCCGGAACGAGGTCTGTCAGAAGTAGAGCCAATCTCCTTGAATAGTTTGATGTGGAGTGAAACTACTTATCGCAAGTTTTTGAGCAACTGAGCGGTTGTTGAATTGCTGTGTCTTTGCTTATGCAACTCGATGACTTCAATCCTTGGTGTTTTCGGGCTCACCATCCTTCAAAAATACAATAAAAATTCATAAAAAGTATGTCTATAGGTAGAATAAGTAACGAGGAATCATAAAATAAAAAAGAAAAAAATTTTAAAAATAATGACATTGCTGTAGTTTACGGTGTAAATTTGTCTCCGAACTTTTGACGCACCCTGTAAATCTATTAAAGCTATAACTTAAGATTGGGTGTATTACCAAATAGATAAATAGTTTTACCACTCAAGTTTGTGCTTAGTAATTTTTCTTAACTTTCAAGATAAGTATTCCCACTATATTTTATAGCAGATCTGAAACCTGATAGATGAATAAATTATGAAGTTTTAATGAGAATTCATCTCCAAACTTAACGCGCTAAATCAAAATAACAGATGAGTTTTGCAAGGCGTAGACTTGATAATTGATATATTTTACAGAATATGATAATTTCCAAATATTAATTCTGCATTTTGAATATCACGACATTTTTAAATTCAAATTTGATTTTTTGCAGTTTCGAAAGACAATGTTCAGAATTTCTGATTCGAAATATGCCTAAGCATTATTTGATTTCAAATTTCAAACTGCATGCAAAATCAGCGATAAGTGTTTCTTGGAAAACTGATAGACCAATCACTCTATATAAGCTCCTGAAACAATGAAAATTGTCATTTTACTACCTTGCTTTTCAAAATAATTTCGAAATTTTAGTAATGACCAAGTTTCAAGTTTTCGGTGAAGTCGGATGTAATTGGAAATGCGATGAGGTAAAAACAATAAATAATTTTGAAAAAATCGATATTTCAGAATGAAATCTTGATCATCGCTGGTTTGAATAGGCATTTTCACGATTTCGATTTTTCAAAATCAAAGGAATTTCAATCAGTCATTGGAAATACTGTTGGTAAACTAAGACTAGGAATTTTTAGAAACGTATACAATAAATTTTCAGATTCCGAAAAATGGAACCACGCGATTTCAAGACTGTCCAAAACGGGGAAAATTTCATTACATTACGACGAGATTATCCTAATCAGTGTTACGGAAGATGTGTCGAGGTTTACAGTGTCTCTCTAAAAATGATATTGGCCAAATTTCAGGTGCAACTCCCCGTCGAATTCGGTGGCATTGTTCAAACAACTAAAACAAATTAGACCTTCGAAGCATTCTCAGGTTGGATTTTGAAAATTTCATATATTTTTTCCCGATAGTTTGATCGACGAAGAAAGTATCATTATGACATTTTCTCACTTAAAAAATTCGAAACATAATTTTGTTTAATTTTGGAAAATTTTTGAAAGAAAACATGCCCATTTCAGGCCCTTCGTATCATCTTACTAACAGATTTCTCCCACTCACTGGCCAATGTGGCTGCTGTTGCTCGCTCATCGTCTGATTACAGGTAATTTAAGCATTTCTTGATAACAAAACGATGAAATATCATTGGAGAAGATGTTTCAAGATATTTTCTCTACTCCTCATGTTACTTGTCTATTTGGCAATTTGGAAAACTAGTTGCAGCGTGGCGCCGTTACATGCAAAATAGTAGAGGATTTGTTAGGAAAAAAGATTTTATTCCTTTACTATTTCGTATGCAACGCGATGCAACTTTTACAGCTATTTTTCCAGGCTGTCGTCTATCTTGTTGTCATGATGTCGTGTAAACAGTTGCAAATAGTCTCTTGCCAAAAATGTTTACTTTTTGTTGCCATATTTTTTAAATTTTCAAATAGCCTAATTTTATAGCCGTAAAACTGGCTCCGATCACCTTTCTTGGACACAAATTTCGCTCCATCTGCACGTAATCAACCCGGCTGATAAGGCGAGTTTCGAGTTTCAACGAATTTTCAGTACTAATAAAAATTCCGCCTCTCTGAAAAGCCCTTTTATTTATCAGTAAAAAATTAGCCATGTTAAAATTCCGAGCTAAGAACTAAAATGTTAGTTTTGGAGTTCCAAGTTTAGACAGAACTCTTATCGATCAAGAAAATGGAAGATCGAAAGATCAACTGTTTTAGACGCTCAACCAGAAAGACGTCGAGTTTCTCAATCATTTAGCGGCAAGTATTAGGTATGCAAAAAATTTAAAAAGACAGTATTTCAAACCAGAATAAACTTTTCTTAAATGTTTTGGTAACTTAATCTCAACTCTAGCCATGCACATTCGCTAAATACCTTCAAGAGTTTTAGCGAACTAATTTTGATCGATATTTTTTTCCAGAAGAACCGTTTCTCTGATCGAAACTCCAGCCAACGAACTGACGACAGATGGGCTGGTGAACGAGGCTAAAGACGTCGCCAACAAACTGGGATGCAAAATCACTCTTACTAGGGTAATAAACTCCAGCAAAAACTTAGTGGTGTTCAAATATAGCGATTATCCATCCAAAAAGATTGTGAAACTTATCCATTTTTTCAATTTTTGATCGTTCATTATTTCTGTGAATGTTATTCAAGATATCCTTATAACCAAAGTCCAATTATATTAAATTTTTATCGACCACAATGAAGATAGCGGAAACAGAAACAATCACAATAATATTCTTCCTAACCTTATTATTTATGTAAAATTTTGAAACCTATCAATTTTTCAATCACCTCAAAACGTACTTTTTATCCCCTTTTTTGGAAAATAGCGAGGGGAAGAGAAAAAGGAGTAAAAATACAAAAGGGTAAGGGTAACTTAGGGGTTAAAAACACAAGAAACCCACTTCAAGGATTTTGTTTCAGGGCAAAGAGCTGCTGGACGCGGGTTTCGGGGGAATATACCACGTCGGTAAGGCAGGCCCAACGCCTCCTGCATTCGTGGTCATTTCGCATCAGCCGAAAGGAGCAACCAAGAACATCGTACTGGTTGGAAAGGGCGTCGTTTACGACACTGGTGGCTTCTCGCTCAAACCCGCTAACGCGATGCCGGGTTAGTTAATTAGAACTATTTCGATTTTGTTCAACGTGTACAGGAATTGAGCACAAAAATCGACTATTCCACAACCGATCAATTTCAAATCATTCCCTGAACCCTATCAGCTATCCTGAATTTACTATTTTTCTATGATATTTTACAATGACAAATTTTGAGCGATGAAAATCGACATGTCTGGAGCGGCCGGTTTACTCCACAGCTTCTCCGCTCTCGTTGCCTCTGGATTCAAGGAAAATCTCCATGTCTGCATGTGCATTGTGGAAAATAACGTATCTCCTGATGCGATGTAATTTTTTCATTCTTATACAAATTCCCTTCAGATTTGAAGGCAAATAGTGCTGATTGAGGGCTATTTGAAGACCGCGAGACATAGACAAAATAGGGCATTGCATAGTAGGATAAGATATCCTTTCTTGCGCTATCTCTCCGTGTATCGTAGTCTCGCTGTTTCCAAGTTGCCGCGTTGAAGAGGAATAAAAACCATATGAACTTTCTCGCTTCTTTGAAAGGCTCAAGCTTTCTGAAGAACGCAAAGGAGGATCATTAAAGAATACGAAACCCTTTCCCAAAACCCAGCTTTCTCAGAAAATATTCTCATATTTTTTAGAATGATTGAAGATTCGTTTAGAAAACCAGACGACGTCATCACTCTCCTAAGCGGCAAGACGGTTGAAGTCAACAACACTGACTGCGAAGGACGATTGATTCTGGCTGATGGAGTCTATTATGCGAAGAATAATCTGAAGGTTCGATAGAATATTATTGACAAATTTTTATTATAATGAATTGCCACCTTTGGAACAACTAACGATCATGCTAAAATTCCATTTTGATTTTTGAAAATATTGAAGCTTGGACGTATTAAATGTTATTATGATGTTATGAACACTCACATGTGAGGAAAAATCGATATCTGAAAATCATTCAGGCATTTCCAATTTTTCGAAACATATTCAAATTCAGGCCGATACTATCATCGACATGGCAACATTGACGAATGGAATGTTGTACATAGGTGGGAAACATCATGCGGCGATTATGTCGAATTTGGAGGACGTAGAAAATGAGGTAAGAAGTATTTTTGAATAGCTTGAAAATTCCGCAACGGGAAATTAAAGTTGTACGAGAAGAGGACTTATTTTAACCATTCAGTCCTATTATGACATAATGATGTGCCAAAATTAAAGATGTATGAAATATATGGTGATAACCAAAAAATCAGGTTCTAAGAGCTGGTCGTCACTCTGGAGATCTGACAACCGCAATGCTGTTTTGTCCGGAATTCCACATGGACGATCTGAAGAGCGAAATCGCGGATATGAAAAATTCGGGAATGTTTGTGAATAAGGTAGGTTGAAAACATCGAAATCGGAAAGATAGTGAAAAACAATGATTCGATTTTCCCTGTTTTATCCAGCAATAATATAAATCAGGTCTATTATGTCTAAGTTTTTCATACACCGTTTTCATGATACAATTAAGAATGATTTGAATTGCTTACTTATACATAATACTAAATTATTTTAAATTTAGTCCCCTAACTCATGCGTGGCTGCATGCTTCATCGGCGAGCAAATTGGTTTTGGCAAGGACTTGACCTGGATCCACATCGATATGTTGCATCCAGCTACATTCGAGGAACGGGCAACTGGTACGTTCTCAAATATAATAATTTTAAGGACAATCATAGTCAATACAATATGCAGAGTTTGGTAGGCGTGGCCTTTCTCTCCCTTTTACTTCTCCTTTCAAAGTGTGAGAAAGAATAAGTTCCACCCATTAGATTATGCGACATTGCATGATTTGGAAATATCGTCACTTTTTCTTCGTAAAAATGTGACGACCTTTACAAATTGCCAGACCCTGCATAGACTTAATTTATTGCGGAATCTTCGACTTTTAATTTGATCATTTGATTTTCAGGTTTCGGACCCTCCCTCATATCATCACTACTCGGCAAGCACACTGATATCGAACTATTGCATCAGCATTAGGAACTTTACAATTGGTCTAGAATATCAAGTTCTTTATTTTTCCATCGCATTTATGGCGATTTTTATGATCAAAATAAATAAATATGACCTATTTACAAAGGCGGTTGTGAGTACTTTTTTTTTTATAAAGATAGGTACAAAGTTTTCCGAATGAAATGCTCGTGAAGGAGGCGGAGTCGAAAATAAGCGTGCGAGACCTTGACATTTCTTTCTCCCTATATTAGTTTCACTATCTCGCCACAATGAGAAAGAGGAGCGAGGCAGCCACTCCTGTCTCTGCATCCCTGATTTGTCCAACCTCCTCTCGATTCTCTTCTCTTTCAATGCTCTTTCTTGCCTCCGAGCTAGAACTACTCTCGCCGACACGTCTCCTCCACGAGCGCTTCAAAACACAGTGTTATCTTCTCTCAGGTCATTTGAAAATAACAATCCAACATACAAGACTAGGGTAGGGTAAGTAAGCGAATTACATTTTTCCATACTATTCCATTTGAAATGTTAGTATGTTGAAATGTATTTTCTTAGCTACCATTCTCTTATGTTGAAGAAATGCTATGGAAAAGTAGTTATTTTGGTTGAAAAATACTCACAGCCCTCTAAACGACAATTTGATACTGATAAATATGACACTTGGCAGTGATGAAATGAATGAAACACCTGTATGAGAAGTGATAATGTCGAATGGAATCTCGATCTGTATAAATGAGATATCAAACATAAGTGAATCGTGATAGACAATGAATAATATAAAAATTTGAGGAGTTAATTATTTATGCTTCAGAAGTTTGTTCACTTCAAAGCATGAATAATGAACTTCATTACGCTCTGATTGCTTGATATTTACTTCAACTTTACTTCAAAATACTTCAGGAAAGTAATAAAAGTTAAAATTAATACCGAAAGGCTTTACCGAATGCCAACTTCATTGCAGTTAAAATATGTTTCTTGAAATTACGCCACCTTAAAATCAATCTAAAACTCAATGAGTTGATCGATGAATCCTATCCAAATAAAGAAATCAATAATTAACTCCTCGCTTTGCGGCAGCTCAGGATGTTCCTGAATGCCGATCGAAATCTTTGGTCGAACACCGTATAGATAAGGGGGTTGAGGGATGAGTTGATGCTGAAATACCCATCTTATTATCATTTATAAATCAATAACATTCGTCCCAATAGCAATTCAAGTACGAATAGTAAATTCTAATAGGCCGTTTTGTTTTATTTATTAACATTAGGTAAATTTTAATGCTCTTCCAAAAGACTCACTATCCAAGCCATGTGGTTAGAAGCATCGGAAGTAGACCAAGACAGGCGTGATCCGGGGAATAGATCAGACAGATGGAGTTGACTAGGTGGAGAGTGAAGAACGGCAGCCAACAGATTAGGAAGACCGCTGAAAATTATTCAAGTTTGTTTCAGAAAATGAGTTATGGAAAACTGAAGTTTCAACGTTAATTCTGCAGGGATTGTACGGCGATGACATGCAATAATTACTCGATAAAATCTACCTAAAACCACAGCCAGCGTGATTGTCGCTTTGTGCTCCCTTCTCATCTGCTTGGTGGCCTTCTTGACGAGCTGTTTGGAAGGCCTTGGAGTTTTCCAACCAGAAGTCATTGACGAAAACCTCTTCCACAGTCGGTTCTTGCACTTGAGGAACGAGTCAGTGATCGAGAAGTCATCAGGACTGAGAAGATCCGTGAACATGGAGCTCTTTTCTTTCTGAAACTTAAAGCTAGTCATTATTATAGTGGTGATTTCAAGGTGTTGAAATCGAGTTTGAATATGCTAAGAAACCTTCAACTATACACAATTATTCTCGTGAAATGATGATGAAGTGAGCATTTCCTTGAAGCTCGTGATTTTTCAATTGCTATCCGGAGAGATCTTTTGATTGACCGAAACTAAGAGATATATGTAAAATTCTTGAAGGCACGCATAGTACTAGATAATCAGAAAGAAATATCATGGGTGTTTGTAATTTTTTTAAACTTATGATATTTTCACCTTCGGACTCGGATATTCCAGTGTTCCCTTCTGCCTTATCAACGTTGTAGAGGCATCAGCATTAGCTGCGTCTTCCACAGTCTAAAAATTAGTTTTATTAATATTGTTTTTTTTATTTTTCAAATTTCTTTAGATGTTTCTCAAAATTTCACAACTTTTACGAAGTCTGACGTCCACCAATATTGCATTAACATCGAATCAAAATTACATTAGAAACGTCTGGCTTTTGGCATTATTCCAATGTCAAAACACACAGACATAATTGTCTTACAATGTTAAGAAATTAGATTTGCTAGACTAGAGATCTCATGACCTAATGATAAGAAAAAACATGATGTCACGAATTCGAAGCATAAAAATTACCTGCTCATTAGCGAGACACTTCCCGTTCTCCTTTCGATGGTCATTGAAAGTTCCTGAGACAGCTTTATGGACGATTTTTCGGCTCACAACCCGACCACCGCGGATTTCTTTGTACTGTTGGGCTAGTCGTTTTTCGTCCTAAATATCTTGATACTTTCTAATCAATGCATTGATCAATCACTATGATAATTAAATGAGCAATTTCTTGAAACCTATATATATATATATATATATTTCAAATAGAATTATTTACCTAAAAAAGACTTCCCAGGGAATTATTCAACCTTGGATAATTATAAAATGAACGACGATCTTTTGGAACTTTTATTTAAAATAAAATAGTTATCTAGATCACATCTCATAAAATGAATCAAACTTGTGAGAATCATAAAAAGGACCGACACTTCTTGAATCATATTCAGAAAAAGCATATCTGATAAAAAAATTCCAAATTTTTCTATGGTGATAGAATTACCTGCATGGAGGGTACACTGATAGATCTTAATTCCGGTCGAGTTTCAGCTCGCTTCAAAATCGCGACCGGGTTTTTCGGCTGACATTTCCTCGCGGGCGGATGGTGCAGTTCTTCTTTTGACTGTTTTCGAGAAGAAATCCCGTCAATGAACGGTAGCATATCTTCGAGCTCGTCGCCGAACGATCTGCAATTTTTTAATCTTCGAAATTTATCATATTTTTTCTATAAAATAGGTCGGCAATTTACGAAATCAACAGTTTTGCTTTTTAAAATTATTTAGAAGCATATTTATCATAAAAGTTTGTATTATGATTTTGAAAAATAAAGCTTAGAATATGAGCTGCAAATTTTCCTGAGTAATAAACATGTTGAACTTCACATGCTGTAGTTGTTGGTAGTTTCTTCATTATCTACTCATCGTATTATTAATTGGAGAGAACACGTCGATATTCACAAATTACGCTATCCGTCTCTCGTTTTTCTTCTACGCGACTCACTATTTCACGTCCAGATTCGATTTATAATTTCTGTATGAATATCGAATTTCTTCAATTAACGATACCATTTCAAATTTCATAACTTTGTATTTCAGTATGCCATCATTAGGATTAAATTTAGACAGTCGCATTATTTGGTGCCTCTGATAATTACCTCGTCATAGTATCCTGACACTTGTCATGAATGAGCGCGATCGAGTTGTGCAGATCGATAAGTGCGTTTTTCGGTTCACCCGTTTCGGCCACATTAGCTTGCAGAGCATTGCCGTTGCACCCGTTATGATTCGCATGTTGATTATTGGTCACTACTAAAATTGATCATTTAGATATAATTTATTTATGGTGATATCTCATATTTAAGAAATAAAGTCTATTAAATGATTTTTTAAACTCAATCGTTGTGGAAAATAAGAAAAAAATGCATAGAAAGAGAAGTGTGAGGTATGAGAAAATGGGTTAATGGCGGAGTAGTTAGTGGTTTTTCTTCGGCTATTGGTAATCTTAGAGGATAAGAATTACAAATTGGAAATACATAAGAATTTATTGAGATATCAATCAGGAAAATCTCCGATTGATTGACGATGCTTTTCCCGTTGGATCAGGCAAGGACTCAAGAACGGGAGAAGGTTGATAGACAGAGCTTGAGCGAGAAAAGAAGCACACAAAAGTTAAACCGCGAAATAGTGCGACAAGGGATAAAATACAAAATAAAGTGGGCTTGTTGGCATAATCGTTAGCCGAATGATTTGGATAAAATAATAAATTCTTACATTCATGCGACCTGGACTTGGCTAGAGCTATGTTGATGTTTGGCATGGATCCTGATTCAGTGATCAGCAACAACGACTTCTTCTGCATCGGCGATGGAGGCATCAACATCGGGGAAATGCAGGAGTCTGGCGTCGAGACGTCGTCGGACGAATCGGAATTTGTCGGGTAGGAGGAGGTCTGCAAATATAGAAATTCATAGTTTAGTATCATATTGTGAAAACTCTTGACAAAATTTATGTTATATGGTAAGTGTCATATTTCGTAAGCTCAAAAGATATAAACCCACGCTGATTAGTATGTTATAATATCAGCAATAGAAAAATTATGTCATTTTTATGTTATGCTTCAAAACTATGATGATAAGTCTGCTCTTCCCCCCAAACAATGTAAAAATTGTCCGATATTTTCTTATTTAATGACTATCCCATATTAGTTTACTTCTAATTTCTATGAATACTTTTACGAAATCCAAAAATTCTCGCTTCTGCGCAGTTTCTGCGTTTGAAGTGCGCTGGATCTGACAGTTACTCAAATTGCATCTTTTTTCAAACCCACTTTTCCGCGATTCTGATTTTGACAGGATATTTTCGCGCTGAGCATATTCTGATATTTCATTTTTTCTAGAGAAAAAATGGTTAATGAATTTTGGTCCGTTATGTGCAAAAAGTATGCAGCAAAAACTCAGAGAACTCTGTATTGTCAATGACCGATAAATTGAGACGAAGAAAATGACGTACAAATTCGAATATGCAAAGTGTGCATTGCGTATTCACAAATAGTCGTCAAACACATTAATTGAATATGATGCAGATAGTGTAAAGTCTGCCGCTGCACAGCGTGTTAGTTATCGAAGATCAAAAGTCAGGTCATTTACTTCGTCTCAATTAATCGGTCATTGACAATACCCGACTTTTAGAGATTGAAGCATAAACATTTACAAGCTAGAAATGCAAGACTTTTTAAAAACAATACATGAAACTTGGCAATTATTGAAAAGGCAGATAGTTTTATGGATAAGGAAGTAATAGGTCTTGTCATTTCAATGTTTTGTTGTCAAAAAGTCATGAAATTTCTAGCTGCCGTAAAATTTTACCTGAAAACTAATCTCTAGCAATATTTGATCTGCCCGATTTTTGAATTGTTTTCCGAGTTGTCGAGCGAAAGAGGCTCCACCTAATAGGGCTGTGCTGATCTGAAATTACAAAAATTCGAATATTTTAAGAACGATAATAATATTGAACTTATTTAGCTAAAAATCGCTGAAATAGACATTCAAAATCCTAACTTATTTATGATACATTTTTTAAAATTATAAATGCCCGTGTAAAAAATAAGACGATGTTCTCAATATTGTGGTGGATTTATTCTCATAGGCAATTTTCATATTTTTAAAATATGAGCAAATTCTTCATAAATCAATAAAATCACCTTGTCATGCTCCATCTTCTGTGCCTGTCTGAGACTCCTTGCTCGTTCGCGGTCTCGTAATCGTCGAAAGATGACGGTGTAAAGCACGATCATCGCCGCACAGGGAATGAAGAAGGAAAATATGGAAGAAATCAGGTTAAAGTACGGGTTGCCTAACTCGCATTGCTGAAAATATTGATTTTTAGATTAGATAAATTTTGCGATTCAGCTATGATGCTTACAAATAATCCTCTTGGAATTTCAATTATCTTGAAACGTATCATAATAACGTCAATATTTTCTATGTAAGGTAAAGTTATTTTTCGGATGCTCAGTCGGAATAATGTTTAAAGAATAACCCTTTTGCGGTTTGACTTATTTTGAAACTTATCATGAAAATTCAAGAAGTACGCATAGTTCCCATTTATAGTATTTTCAAACTAGCGCCAATAATATACAAATTGCAAGCCTTAATGACAGTTGAATTTTATTTTACTTGAAACATCTATCATCTCAGAAAATTATATTATTCCACTAAATTTTGATAGCACGTCCCCAAATGATTATAGATACATTCGAATTTGCATTGTCCCTTGTCTTCCCCCAATCCTCCAATTCATTTTGCGCTCCTCTTTCATCAACTTGAGCTTTCATCCTTTCGGGTCAGCAAAAATCGCCCCGAAAAGTTCCGAAAACTTTCGATGACTCTCGAAAATGCGGACCAGAAATGAAACAATTCAGACTTGGAAATTGCAGATTTCAACCATTTTGATCAAGTACTTTTGCAAAAAGTGAGACAAGTAGTTCACGTGAAAATTATTGGGAAATTAGGAGACTATCCAACGCTTAAATACAAATATTTTAACCATAGTTTTTCACTTGGTATCATGGTAGATTATATTATCAATCAGAAAAAAATCATATTCAAAAATTTCATGAATCTTACTTTAATTTTTGAAGCATATATGCGGGAATTTTTCTTATAATGTTGAGATTTTTTCATCGATGTTATATTTTCTCTTCAAGCTATATTAGACTTATCAAAGATGATAAACCCAAAATAGACCTATAGATGTTTAAAACCTACATTGGGCGACTCCATTGGGTTGATGCCGAAGAGGATCGGCAGTGCAACTGCCAAACTGACGCCCCACACGATCGTGATCGACAGCATCGCTCGGCCTCCGCGCGCACCATATTGCGCATAGGCGATCGGGTGGCTGATTGCTATGTATCTGCAATTTATCCTTGATTTTTCTTATTTTTTCTTTTATAATTTTTAACATTGAAATCCTCCTTATCCATTCTTCACGAATGCTTGAGATTGAGAAAGCATGTGGAGAAATTTGAAACACCTTTTTTTTAGAAATATATCACTCTAGCAGATATTGAAACATGAATTGTGCTTTTTAATATTCTATCATAGGCATTCTCTTAACATTACTTGATGAATATTCTAAATTCTTGAAAAATTTCGAAACACATCTATTTTTATCCCAATTATTTTGTTTGAATTACGATAATTGGATGGGTTTTTCGCATCATTTTGTGTCATTTTCATTTCCTTCCTTTCATAATTGCATCATGTCGCAAATATGTGGAGCATGTGTTTATGAAAAAGTCTGGAGAAGAAAATGCTATTGGAAATGAATTACTTCTTCCTTATTTAACGAATTTGTGCAAAAATTCAATTGTCTAACAATAAGGGAGGTTTGTTTGCAAAATGCGAGAGAGTTTTGGAGAGGAGCTTGTTGGTTAAAATGACTACCACCCAACTAGACAGGCACGTGGATTAGGTCACTTCCTCCTTGCGCCTGCAACCACACCTCCTAAATTCATTATCGAAATTTTGTTTTTCTTCGTCTAATCACGTAATAATGCCAAGATTACACCCCCTAAAATTTGGCAATGAGGAAAATTTGTAAAAAAATATGCGAATTGAGTAAGCTCCTTCTTACGTGCAAACCTCCCTCTAATCTCTTTATCGAAATTGTGTTTTTTTACGACAAATCACGTAATAATTTCAAGATTAGACCTCCTAAAATATCGAATTAATTAAGTTTATTTCATTACAAACTTTTTAAAATTTTGTTAGTAATTCTTTGTTTGTTTATTTACCAATAGAGTATCAAAATATCGTAAAAATACCGAATTAAATGAATTTCTGAAACATACTATATTTTTTTTTAGAGTTTTGCTCTTCAATATAAGCCTGGGATTTTTCCTGCAAAATAGGATTAGTAGTCGGTCAAGTTAACAGAGTTTGGATTGAAATCAAATACAAATAAAAATGATGCGAAAATTCAAAGATTATGTGGATTTCGTATTTTTTCTGCAAAGATTTACACGATTTGCAAGTTTTCCTAGGTTTAAAAATGGAGTTTTACTTTATACCAATGTAACAGATTAGGATTATTTTGATCGAGCATGGCTCTAAATCTGAATCATTCCTGAAAAATTCGACTAAAATTGTTAACACAAGCCAACAGCTTTAAAAATGAAAGAAAAAAACGTTGGTTTAATGATAATATCACGATTTTCCTTATAAGTATGTTTCAAATTTGGGTTCATCCAATCGAATTTAAACAAAGTTTGTTTCGATTGGTTTTTCGAAAGGGTTTCTCTTTAAATCACTTATTATTTATCCAAATGCGGCAAGCAATTAAATTTTAGCAGACATATTTTAAATATCCCTCTTAAAATCCCCGTAAAATTTTTCAAGTCCTCAGAAAAAGTGAGTTCACGTTTTTTTAACGTTTTAGACGAACTTAATCAGACCTGCTTAGCGCAAATGCGCCTCGCCAAATGAGGAAGTATTTACCCTTACGAATAAATAAAACAATAGTCTTTTGGCAGATGCAGTTCCCATATATCACTACCGGGTTTCAATTTCACAATTTCCTATTCTTCAACATTAGGGAGCCATTTTCATATGTCGCAATCACCTTTCAATTTCAAAACCTCCTATTCTTCATTATTCTGTAGAGATTCTTTGACCTCAAACATTTCCGAAGTGCGTAATTGCATATCATTCATTTCATCGAAAAAGTAATTATCTAGCCCCCGTGAAAACGTACTTCAGACATTTTTATTTACTATCTTTCAAAACTGCGGGGATTCTGTTTTGAAAATATTCTCTCCGAGATTTATGTGCAATAATTGACGATAAAAACGCACCCATGTCCGAGTCTGTGTGAATTTGAATTACGCAAAAACGCAGAGGAAAGAAGAAACTAATTAAATTTCATGACAAAATAGCGCACAAAGCGTTTTTCTCCTAGCATCGAGATTTTCAAAGATTTCGCCGATTCGGAATGTGTTATAAAACCCGGCTTTAAAGACCTATATCTCAACATTAGAAGAGAGATTCTAGTATGAAAGATATCCCAGATGATAGAATGCGATATTTGAGCAGATTTTGAAACCATATGTTTAAAAATGGGAAAGAGATTTAGAAGATATTTCGAGAAACGCGTAAAACGTGCGCGTAAAGTCGTAAAACTCAAGAGTTCTAGCTTATTGCAAAGAGTTTATCACGCTTCTGATCAATGAAATAACGCAAATGAACCAGAAGAATCGCGATAATCTATGATCAATTCAGGACACAACAATGTTGAAAAACAAAAATACGGATAAGTTTCATATAATTGTAAGAATAAGGCAGAATACTTGGATATAGTTCTTTATAGAATTCGGGTTATTATGAAAAAATATAAATATAAATAAAACATATTTTCGATGAAAAGAAGCTAGAAATCAAATAATGGAGAATTGTTGTAGCTCCTCACAAGACGAATTATTTTAAAATGTTAAATCGACTTACCGATCAAGCGAAATCGCCAATAGATTCAATATGGACGCTGTGGAGCAGGCCACATCTGACGCCAAGTAGACGTTGCAAAAGAACTGGCCCAGGCCCCATTCGAAGTTGTTCCACTAGAAAGAGATTTATTCAAATTCAAAGATATGAAAATTTACCTGATAGTAGACACCGAACGACATGACGCATAGGGCGACCTGAAAATAACATGTTGTGTCCCAAGAAATAGCTCGAAGGTCATGAGCTAGATATTTTTGATAAACCCCAACCAGACGTTGAGGCGTTTTCCACCGCAAAAATTCGTCGTCATTATCTCTCGCTCCATTATTAAGAATAGTAATTCAAACGCTGACTGGAATAACTCACCGTATAAAGAATATTTGAGGTGGAAAACGTCTGCTCGCAACTTTTGAATAGGATTATATCTTATTGTTAGCGTTCATACATTGAAAAAATTGCTTGATCTGTTATGAATTTCATTAATATACTCTGTTAAGCGTAGTCGGTGTAATTTCATCCAAAATTCGTATATTCTGTTATATCGCTCTTTTCTCCTTTTCATATCACTCCTCAAATGACCCGTTTTCGAACAAATTTGAGGTAAAAATCCGGGAATTTAGTCCTCAAATCCTCGTTTTATGAGGCAATAATTTTCCTCAGTGCGGCAAACCCCGTTCTCGTCTTTCCTCGTTCGGACCGAATAAATTGCGATCCATTTTTGGGGGTTATTAGCGATTCGTAAACAACGGATTTCAATCGTAATCCCGTCTTAAAATAACGTAATTTCTCAAAATTACGTGACAGTTTGAAATCGAAAGCTTATCCATTTCTTAGCCCCTAATCATTTCAAATTATACCCTATTCAGCGTTAAATTTAAGTCGGAAGTTTAGAATGTCATATAAATGGGCTCAAAGAATTTTCTTTCGATGATAGGTTAATCGTATCAGCAATCTATTACATCTTAAAAGTCGCTTTTTCGTGGATTTTTTCCAAGTAAGACATTAATAACTTATGAGATATCATACGAATGAGAAAAATTTACACAATTTCCTACACTCCCCAGATTCGTTTTTCCAGTGTAATCACTGATTCGAATTACTTCAACCAGCATTTTTCCGTATCTGAACGTTCATGTATTTTTTGCGCAAACGGACAAAAACCCATAGCGCGAATTCGGAAATTTATCGGGAGCCCCTCAGTCCTTGCCTCGTTTATATTCCGGCAACTGCTTCGAAACCGAATTGAACTCGTTTTGAAGCACCGAAATGAATTTGAAACGATGAATGCAAGAACAATCACTAAAAAAGCCCCAAACAAAAATCTCCGTAATATTATAAGATAGTCTGGGAAAGTTGGTTGGTGTAATCTCTGCATATTATATCATTAGATCAAAATTTGGAAACCCCATATGGCGCGCGAAATAATAGACCAGGAATACCAAAATAGGAAGTCTTATAATGGATTTTCAAGGTTTTATGATCCATGACAAAGTTTCGAGTGAAATAGGTTTCAAATGGTCTTCAAATTGTGTTGATTTTTATTGTTTTTAAAAGTTATCTTTATAATCTCCCCAATATCAAAATAATTTCCTCTGCGAATCTCAGGTATTTTGTAACATACCCATGTCATAATTCATAAAAATCGTAATTTTCACACGCGAATTTCGAAAATTTAAAAATTTTTGTTGTCTAGTAAATTTCGTCCAGAAGTCAGTGTGAAATTTGTGTGTTTTAGCCTGGATACCAAGCCCTTTTTATAGCTTTACTGATGGGAAAATCTTGGGTTTCAAAAAACTCTAGCAGGAAGACAACATTTTCTAACATTGCAGGCGTGAGGATCTATAAGTGTGACATGATATTTTCATCATGTATCAAAAAGTACCCTAAGAAGCCAAATATTTCGAAGAGTCGCTATTTGCACAATATTTTCCTAAAACAATCACCGATTTCTTCCTAAATTTTTCATTTTATAGTTTCGGGAGAGAAAATTTCTATTATCATAACGTTAAAATGCTATCCCAAAGATGCTATTTACCTATGCTAATTTTTTTTCATAGTTCAAACCATAGAGAAACTCCTTTCTTTACTTTTTTCCCGCCCCACTATATCTCATCCGAGTTTCTCCTCATTTAATGGACTCTATGAGTTGTTTCATAAATTATTTGAAGTACCCCCTTTTGGAGCAGCAGTGCATTCGTCTTCCAAGCAGCAAGACAGCAAGTGGTTGAATTTAGGCTGTTCTGGGCTCGTCCCCGGAGGCCTATCGAAAGTCAACCGAATTTCTCACGCGTCATCCAAGTGAAACTAGGCAATTTCAAACCTCATCCTAACATATCCCATCTTGGTCTCCCAACCTATGTCTTGACATAGACACAAAACTAGGGAATCCTAAAGCAAGTGGGTTTTTTTTTCAAATATTTCAGTCTAGTTTATTTTTCTATCCTTAAATATAAGAAAAACGACTAGGGGAATCCTGGAGCGAGCACTATCTTTGCAATACCCAGGACACTTTTGAGTCAGTATGCTTAAACATAAGGGAAACATTTAGGAACCTCCCAAAATTCGAAGACCAAAAAGTGCCCTCGAATTTTGAAAGTCAAGGACAAGCCCATTAATCTACTCGAAATTCAACCCATAAAATTCGTGGAGAAAGGCAAAAGTTCTTGCTGAATATCTTTGATGTTGGGAGATACGAAAGGCAACTTTGAGGGTACGGTAAGACGTTAGGAATTTTTGAAGTAATATAGAAAAATACACAAATTTCCATGGATATTTAAATATGATGCAGAGTGTTGCAACTACATTCTATTGATTCTTGCAACATTCTCTTAGCCACTTTTGCCAAATTATCAGAAATACAAATTTCTTCGCCCTTCCACTTTCAAATATGCTATCATCGTCAAAAGTGTGGGTGAGCACCCGCACACGGAAACGCACTCAAAATAGCCGCGAATAACCTGCAAAAGCCGGCTCATAACTCGAAATTGGCTCTGCTCAAATTTAGAAGAACTTCGCGGCATTTTCATCCAATTTGAGGGTGGAGGTCGATGAAAAAAACGTTTCTAAAATTATTCTAAATACATACTTCCAGTAAAACCTATGCCAATCGATTTCTCTTGATAAAAGAAACATTTTGATGCCAAAGTTTGTACATTTTCACTTAAAAATTGCGAGTTACTCCATTTTTAGCTGAAAATTTCCCCGAAAAATTCGAACATTTTAGCACATTTCCCATCAATTCCTTGCCAATTTGAGGGTGGATGAAGCGCTTTCAATTGCAAGTGAAAGTGGAATAACGAAACGAGGAATATTGCGAGCAAAAATTGAATCGCGGAGAACGAAGTTCAGGTTTTTCGATATATTTCCGGACACCGAAATTCATATTCCTCGTCATTTTTAGGAGTTTTTGAAAATTACTTTATTTTTTCGCTTTTTTAATTATTAGAAAATGAAGAACTATGTTGGCCTAAAATGATTGATTCTTTATAAAGTTTGAAACATCAGATTATGTATTTATGAAGTTTCGTAAAATTAATTATGATGCTAATATTAATTTTCTAACATCATATCATTCAAAAATTCTTTGACTTTTGGACAACTTCGAATCCTATCTCGAAAAATTTTCACATATTTTGAAAAATAATCGAGAAATGGTTACGCAGATTTACATGTTATTTGAGCAAAAAGTCGATGGGAATTTCATTTGGGTCGGCTGATGATAAAATTGGGGGTAAAACGCGAAGGACGGGAATGAGTGGAAATCTGAAAAACGCGGCATAATTCGATTCTTCTCAGCACTAAATCGTTTAGGATTAGACTTCCTTCTCGCTTGGCTATAGAATGCTTTTGAAAAATATAGGAGGAAAGAAACTTTAAATACTATAAGAAATTTTACGGCTAAAGATGTTAGTTGAATTTGAATCCCTGCTACGCCCAAAAGCCAAATTTATAAATAAACATAAATTTTATCCTGAACCTATAAGTAAATCATGATTGATGGAAATTTGGTGTATACTGTGTGATCATGACTACTCAATTCATGGGCAATTTTTAGAGTTACTGTAATTTAAAAAAAATTTAAAAAATACTTGTACTTCTTAACGACTTTAAAGCTAATCTAGAGATTTTCCAAATATCTCCAATGTAATTTCTATTTACACCGAATTTGTGACGTCTCATAACAATTTCGAAATGAAATTTTGAAAGTTTGGCATTCCCAAAAAAATATTTCGATTTTAGAATATCGAAAAAAAATCTTGTTTCAATAATAATATTGCAATAAATAAAAGTTATAGCGAGAAAATAGCTTGCCAGTAAATCCGAAACGGCCAAACTGACGATGAGCAGATTGGTGACGGACTGGAGAGATTTCTCGCGAAAGACCGCGAAAATGACGAGTGCGTTGCCGAAGACGGCCATCGCCGGTACCGCGGGCAACACTACGCCGGCCAGCAGCCGCAAGGCCATCTCAAAATTAGACACATGGTATGGGTGAGAAGTCGTAGTCATTGAACAATATACGAACGGGGAAAATCGAGTAGAATTTTGAGTTCGGACGAATAGGTGGGCAGATCAGTAAGGCGAAAAGGTATAGAAATCTTGAAAACTCTTGAAACCGATATCAAAAATGGCACGGATGAAAGTCGTAATGATAGAGTATCGATGCAAATAGGCAAGTATCATCGCTCTGCTATAATTTTGTCCGTAGTTAACACGCAACGCGAAACAAGAATGAAAAAAGTATTGTAATCCTAAAAATATTTTTTTTAATTTTATGAAATATTGTAACAATGAGTTGAAAGTATGAACGAAGCCGTCAATCATAAGCCCTTCCATAAAATAGATCTGAATTTGCAAATTCAAAATGTTGAAATCCGACAAAAATTTCAAATCTTGCAGGAATCAAGAAAACAGGACGATGATTATGCTCGGATTTCAAAAAGTTGCAATTTCGAGTTATTTGACCAGAGAATTAATTATACACTAGCAATTAAAAGCCGAGTTCTGAAAAAGCTGAACGATAATCACCAGTGAGATGCATAATTATTCTAGGTTTATGACGGAATTTTAACTTTGGATTTTCATTCGACAGACCTAGGGAGAATGATCGTCAGAAGGTGCTTGCGACCTGCCCCCTGCATATTTTCTTAGCAAATTTTCCTGTCTAGTCGGTAATTAGCCTAAGTTTTCGCCAGTGCGACCTATCCCCTCTAGCTTACTTTCGCCTGACGAAAGTTCTCTCTAGGTCTGTCCTTCGGTGATAAAATATTGAGATACGGTTCAATGAAACGTAAAGGTGATTATGATGTCTTCATATCTGTATAAAGTGATAAAAACATTAATAATTTAAAGACCGCGGAAGCTGGGATATTTTAAAATCATGATAAGTCAAGTTAGATGAGTTGATATTTTCGTGTACTTCCTTCATACGAAAAAAGTTTAGATTTGAATATGAGCTGGAATATTTCAAATTCATAATCAAATCCAATTTAATGAGAGAAATCTGCATATTTTGATGCTGTGATAAAATATGGCACACAAAAACAGACTGAATAATTCAAAATCCTCAATTTGTGAATGTAATCATGAGCACCAAATATGCGGAATTGACGATTGCCGTCTTCCTTCTCTTCTTGTCAGGTGCATGGGTGAAATGTGATATCATCAACATGCGCTTGAATTGGCAGATTTGGCAAAGGGTTTATGAATAGAGCAGTCAGTAACAAATTAATAAGGACGCTATCCTTGTGAAGTTTCGGATATTTTGAAGCATACAAATAAATGCCATTATCATTATCAACGATTGATAAAAAGAATTCGTAAACAAGAAGAGTGCGGAAAGACGAAATCAACAAGATATGATGCTGATTAAATTTTTAAGTATAATTGGAAAAAATTGAGTAATAATGATTTCATTATCCACATCACATATCGAATTATGAATTTACATCACACTTGTTTTACGAATAGCTAGCATAGAACCTCTGATTAAGTTCAAATATTTTGAAACTTATCTTGGAAGAGGATGATAGTATCAAATTTATGGCGACAAAAACAGATCAATCTCGAATAATCCACTTCATCATATCATTCTTCACCCTTCCATGCAGGGATTCCTCTTACAAATATGAAATTAGACCCCGTCGGATCGCACTCAAACACAGACAAAAACGCAGCAAAACTAAGAAGAAAAACGACGAATTGGGGGCGGGGTTTAGATGGGGAAATTCCGACGACAAAATCGACCCTCGTCATATAAATTGGACTGGAAAGAAGAAATATGGAATAAAAGTTAGTAAAATTAAAATTAACATAATATTTTCGGATATATTTGAAATAGTGTATCGTGATTTACAGAGTAATAAATTTAGCATGTAGTGATAATGAGCATCAAGATAATTATCACTCTTAGGATGTCAAATTGAAATTAACGTAAATTCGTTTGATATATTTGGGAAAATTTTTCCCTTACAAAATGACATAATAAAGTTCAGCGTAAGTTGTTCTAAGATTTGTCAAATGACAATTAATGGACCAATCAAATATAGACTTAATTCGTTGGACGAAGTTATATCTTGAAACCGAAATGATAAAATATTGAATAATTCGTAGGATCATAACTTTTCCCTTTGAAACTTTCAAGACGCTACGTGGTTAGGGCAACTTTTTTCAACACTTCCAAGACTGTCTCATTTATACGATTAGCATAGTCAAGGGTCGACACAGCCAGGGATATATAATTAGATGGGATTGCGTAATTAATGCCTTCATATGAAAGACCGGCTACCGATCATGAACTCTTAGGGATAAGAGAAAAAAACGAAGTGCGGGGTGCAAATTTTAGGGTTTCCTTGATTTTTTGTATCAAATAGTTTGTGACGAAATAAGAATAATGACCAAATCTGGCATATATAAAATGATGATGATGCTATATGTTTCGAAAATGTTGAAGAATTCGGGTTTTATGATAAAATAACGATTTAGTTTTTGCACTGTTTGAAAATTTCAAACTTGTGATTGTTGTGATAATTTAAGAAACAAAACTGAGAAGATAAATATGCTTTCGAATTTTGGAGAATATAGTTATCCGAATAAATAAACAATTATTTAGCTTTTGGTTGGCGCTGAAATTTTTAAAGCTTTGATAATCCAAAAAATGTTAGCCAAATGTTTAAACATTTCGAACTAGCACGATAAGTTAAAGTTAAGATGCCAAAAATTAACGGATTATGCATAAAATGTCAGGATTCGTAGTTTGTTATTCCTGTCGACAAGCCTTTTAGATGGTCATCATAACTACGATATAAATAAGTATAAGTAAGTAATCAAATTCGAGATACTATAAATTTGTAGGTTATGAAAATCCTAGACTTTTTGTCTGGCCTAATGCGAAAATACGAGAGATCAGGATACATATATTTGGCTAATAGAAAAAGACACCGGGTTTTCTAAGAAATAGTATGGGGAGGCAAGATAGGAAAAGAAAAAAGTCGGTGTCTTTTTCTAGGAGCCATATATTTGCATTTAGAAGGCTATTGAATTACTACATTTTCCGGCGAGTAAATATATGAGAGTTAAATGGTCAAATAATTTAGAAAATGTAATTTTGCTTCAAATTGGTCTAAAATTGAATCATTACTTCCTACCTGGGAATAATTACAAATGTGCATTAGTTGGCGAAAATAGCAAAAGGAGTAGTTGTTGCAAAGGTAAATGAAATTTAATGAGGAACTACATTGCAGAAGAAGGACTGATCTCTATGAATGCATAATTTATCAGCCGTTGTGATAGATCACGCTAAAATGGGTTATGGAAAAGGTATAAGTGGAGCTGGAACTTTAGTATATTTTAGGTAAGGGGAATTTTTGAAGTAACTCGTAAAATTTGCTGAGATTCATTCATGCATGCAGTAGATAATAAGATTTCTAAAACATATGTAAAACTGATTAAAACATACATTACTTATGAAGTCTTGTGAGCATTGGTGATAAAACCAAGCATCGTTTTAGAATTCATAGTAATTTGGCGTGAACATTCTGAAAATATTCAAAATCTATGAATGGAGCAAGTACTATTAGCATATTAGTGTATTTTCTTATACTAAATATCGAAAGCTTGAAAATGCATTCGGGTTTAATGCGGAAATGCAGTTGGCATTTGCATTTTTAAACCTCTCACAGATAGCGATAAACTAGAGCTTCAGAGATATAAGAAAATCTAAGAAATTCGACAAATTAGAATTTTTTTTGCGAAATGAAAATAAGTAAAATTGAAAAATTGCACACAAGCGAATAAACGAAAATTAGAACGAATAAAACGCTTACAAAGTGATGAAATGCGAAGATAAACTGGGGGTTTTATTCTCGAATCGAGATGTAATTAGCGGGCATCGGGCTTTCGAGGGTTGAATTAGAGCACAAAATTGTTTTTTTTTTTATATCAATTTTTGAGTTTTTATCAACCCTCTTTGGAATTTTCAATATTCATCAATCCATCAAACTTTATACAACTAAAGCCAATGTTGAAAGTTAAAAGTATTAGCATCTCTAAAAAGAAGGACTTCCAAAATGACCCCGAAAAGGGAAGAACAATCGGGTCGAGATTCGGGTCGTGTGACTAAATGCTGCGCCGTATCGCAGCCTGTTTTGACCCAGACTTCTCTCTACTCATATCAGTGCGA
Source organism: Diploscapter coronatus (assembly GCA_964036155.1). Taxonomy (NCBI): domain Eukaryota; kingdom Metazoa; phylum Nematoda; class Chromadorea; order Rhabditida; family Rhabditidae; genus Diploscapter; species Diploscapter coronatus. The sequence goes on from OZ038423.1 coordinate 2,853,742, forward strand.
CAAATGAAGAGGAAATTGGCGGAGATGAGCCTGAACACGCGTCGGGTAAAGCCTGGAAATAGGGTCCTCGAATAAGGGGAATCGAAAAGGAAATGATGAGTCCCAAGACTGAAGGAAAAGGATGGGTGGGGAAAAGAAACCAAGAGAATTGCGCACTCACTCTGCATAATTGTTTTCGAGGCCGAAGAATGATACTTTTGATTGTCTTGAAAGATCACAATTGCAAAAGGAAATACTGATAAGTTACAGTAGAAAAATTGTGCAAAAATAAAGAAATACTAAAAGCGGCTACAAAAATGAAACTGGATAGCCTGAAAATAAAAATAATCCAGGAGGGAAGACTTAACTGAGCACCTGAAAGTGGCATTTTTATGCTTAGAAATAAATGTCATGATTAATTATTTTGAGCATTAGCTGGATTCCAGACGAATTTTCTGGTTATTATAAATTTTAAGAAAGAATTGATATTTGTAATGATCTACTAGGTAAACGATAAGGTAGGGGGTTAATTGTCTTGTTATGTTCAGAAAAAGCAAGCAGTTCGCGTTATCAGGAGTTCACGATCAGCTATTACTATTTAATAAACAAAAGCTGATTAATTGGTCAGGTATCTTTCAAAAAACAGGTAGGAAATGATACCCCAATTGATTCTAATGAGATTATCTAAAAATGATTATATATTATTATGCACAAATTTATCAAAAATGTTATAAAGTTCACTGGATTAGACTTTTGCGAATTAAATTTTTCGTCAAATGAACTCCAACAAAGAGTATCCAGAAAATGACGTGGCATTTCTGAAGTTTCCGGGTTCAAGAAGATTTTCTCAGAAGTTCGACACTTGCAAATCACGCCAAAAGTTCGTAAAAGTCCGCTCTCAAACTAAAATTAAAATCTAAAGATGAGGCTCGAAAAATTAGAATAAAAACCCATTGAATAGAAAAGATGTTCTTCTTTCACACCAGAGTTGGCACTTGAAACATTTTTTTGTTGTTATTCAGAGGAAATCCTGCTTCAATGTTGAAGAATGGCAATTCAAAAACGGCAGTTATAAAGTTCTGAGAAAGCGATTAATGAACGAGTTTTTAGCTTCAAAATCGCATGTAAGATTTGGATCTCGAGGCACAAGGTGATAAGGTCCAGAACACTGGATTTTGTTTGAAATGATGAAAATTTCTAGTCTTATGACAAATGTTCAATTTTCAAAACTTCCTGAAATATTGAAAATCCAGTGAAGTTTCGAGTGGAAATCATGAAATCTCTTGTAAATGTCGAATTTTTGTCTGAAAAATAAGTTCCAAAACTGAAGAATTCTGAAAAAAAAGATTTACGAAATTTTATTATCTAAGATTATCACAAACGAGGAGGTCAGAACCTAGAATTTCTACGATAGATTTTGAAAATATCTTTGTTCGGAAGCCATTCCATGCTGTGTCGAAGTAAATGAGGATTGTAAATACTTGATAAATTGTGAAACTTATCGAAAATATAATTAGCAGAAACAATGGTAATTGAAAAGAAGCGGTGTTTCAAATATGTCTCAAGATAATCTGGATCGAAAGAATAATACAAATTTTCAATGTGCTCGTATGTTGATCGCACCTAATTTTTCTGCAATGTTTAATTTTTGGATGTGATCTTTCGATTGTTCGCTGGTTAGAAAAAGTTGCACATTTTGTCTGGCTTGGCAACTTTCTCATATCACTCTTCTTCTCTATTCTATCGTTCTTTGTCATCCCTCGATAAAGAGATGACCTCCTCCTCTACCGTACCTCCAAAATTTGTTCTTTCCCATGGACAGGGCAGAACACGGCTGCTGTTATTTTTGTCCCATTCTTCAAAATAAAATAAATCTTCAAAAGATTTTACTATGAGCTCAAACCAATTCGCATGGACTAAAGTAATGCATTCACTAGTACTCGGAAAAAGCAATCGACAAGCAAGTAATGCACTGTTGCTGTGACTGCATAGTTCGAGAGCTTGGTATCATAGTTAAAATGAAAGCAAATATGGGTTGTTCAGCCACAGCTGAAATTTTGAAGTTAAAAGAAAAGAAAAAAAAAAAACATCGAAAGGCTTTGCGATGAACCCCGAAGACATAAAATCGTTCGAATTAACACCGCGTCGCGTAGGCATAAAATTTGAAAATTCGACGAAAAAAGCGAAAATTCACTCGAAGTTACACACGGATTAGCGAAATTTAAAGCCAATGAATGAGAAGCCGTAGATCAATTTTGATGAGAGATGGTGAAGTGGATAGTCTAACGACCATGTATGATTCAGACGTATTGGGAATTTTTGAAAATTCGATATAAAACCATGCTATTTTCTTATCAAGCATTTTATTTTACTTTACGCTTTAACCGTAATATCAGAATATTCTGAAAGATACGAATTTCTACTTGCTAAATTTTTAAGCACCTCCAACTAAAATGCTACAAATTTTCAAAGATAGGTTTCGAATATTTACGAAGTCATGACAAATCGTTAGCTGTGATCCATCTTAGGATCTAAGCAATCTTAAATCAATAGTTGATAATTTGTGCTTTGATAGACACTAGCCACCCGCTTTCCAGAATTGAATATGATTGAAATACATAGTCCGAAAGCTCGAACCTCTGGGGATGCATAAAAACATAGTGACACCATGAGAACCAAATAAAGAAAGGTCAAACAGATTTAGCGCGCTTTTAGTCTTACATATCCTAGCAATCTGGAAATGCAGTAACGTAGTAATGTAATAATCTAGGAAATATTGCAGGTTATTCGTGGTATAAGTACTGCTTTTATCTTTTTCAGGCAATTTGGAAAGGTAGTGTTGCATCGTTGCATGCGAAAAAGTATAGGATTTGATAGGGAAAGACCATCTTTCATTACTATTTCGCATGCAGCCACTTTTCAGGCTGCTCTTTTTCATATTATTTTATGCTTTACTACGTTACTACTGTTACTATTTTTCTAGCTCTCCATATTTCGAAATAACAACTTTTAACCATGCTATCAAAAATGACCGCCCTCGACGTCCACCTCTTCCTCGTTTCATTCACCTCGTATTCTGATGCGGTCTTCATCTCTGTTTTCTTGCAATCCCCGTGTCGTTTTCAGAAATCAACGCCAATTCCCCGGGGGGTAATCACTTTTCCTCTAGCTGCCGAAAAACATGACGATCCACTCGAAATAGACAGACGAACATGCAAAAAGGTGACAAATGAACAGAGCAGAAAACGCGCCGCACTTTGCAGATGGGGAGAGAAAAAACCGTGCGGCGCTTGCAGAGTAGGAAAACCAATAAATCTACGATAATTGGGGCTGCTTGAAATCTGATATCGGAAAATTCCGAAAGAATGATGAATTTATGACTTTAATCAAAACTAAAGTCATTCGAATTCGAGGACACTGAACTTTAGTCAAGAAAACGTAGGCAAGCCAATGTTCCTAGTAAGATTGATGATGCTTTTCTTATGAAGGGTTGCTGGAAGTAGGACTCAAAGAATGACTCTATGACTTCATAGTAAGTTTCAAAAAATCATGAGTCAAAATCTCGAGAGTTTAGGATATTATGATATTGAATTGCTACACGAAATCCTATTGAATGAATCATCCAAAATAAAGAAAAAAAAGAAACCTAAAATTCCCCTTTCCAACTTTAAATTCATTGCGAAAGTGTCAAATCTACAAGCGCCAGTCAAATTTCTAAGCGGGGGGTTTCTGCGTGTTTCATTTTGATTTTTTCGCCAAGTCTTTGCAATTTTTATGATCAATGATTAATAGAGCAGGCCTGGTTGCGGGGTATGACTGGAGAGCTGACTGGGACTGGCTTGAAAATAATGGGCGAGGTTGGGCCCGTGGTGCCGCGGCCCAATTATACCACGGGCAAATCCCCTGTGAGGAAAGCAAAGAAAGAAAACATCGAAGCTGGAAAAATGACACATCTGAAACACACGAGATAAAGCGAGGATGAATCGAATCGTGCTAATTGTTTTAGAGATGCAAACTTATTATTGGTTCAAGACGAACACACGCCAAATTAATATCATTATAATGGACATTTGATGGGCAAGGTTGTGAAGCATAATTGATTGGGGATAATGAAATCTATCCGTGGATCGAAACTAGAAAATTAGATAATTTAGGCTTTTGACACCAAACAAATTTGAAGCATATTTTATGAGAAGAAAAACTAAATTACGGATGTTTCGATAAAGCAATAGGTTACGGCAAATCTGTCGATTGCAAAATTCAATACTCAATTTCGATTTAACTTGAAACACAGTTAAAAATTTTCCAAGAAAGCATTGAAAATGATGAAGATCATCTTTTGAAGTCATAAGATTCAAGAGTTCGAGTGATGAAACTCTCAAAACGATGAATCACCTGCAGAAACACACCAACATGAAAATCTTAAAATCATGAAAATGTTCTCGCTCACGCAACGCGTTCTCTCGAAGCATCCTGAAAAGTTGCCATTTTAGAGAAACTAAGAAATCTCTCCATGCTAAAGCATAGTCTTCTAAACCTATCTGGAATATTCTATTGAAAATCTGAGAGTTCCTATGATAAAGTATCGAGTTTGAAAGGTGAATGGGATATAAAAATGAAATCTTCGAAGGCATCGTTTCACTAGGGATTCAGAAATTCATCAAAATGAACATCGAAATTGGTCAGCTAAATCATGACACGCGAGGGTTAGAAAGAAAGTGGGCTGGCATTTTAAAAAAGGCAACATGAATATGAATGTCTTAGCGAGTTGCAATTGCAAGAAAATATGGACGTGAATGAATTTCTGCAATTAGAAGGGCGTGGGAATTTGTAAATATCCTGGAAAGATTTCATAATTCAAACCTTAGATTTCGTTTTCGTTTTTCCCATAATTCTACCTTTGATCAGCTTAGAGGAACATGAGAAATTAAAAATAGCCTAGAAAAAATGCGAAATTTAAACTTTCGGTTTAAGTCTACTAAAAATGTTACTTTCGTTGAGATCTGGTGTACATAAAAAATTATTAGAGGTTCCAATATGTTTCAAAATAAAGGTTGATCTTCAGCTAAATATTCTAAAGTGTTGATTTGTCTAGAGATGTTATGATTTGAAATATCATAGATATCAGTTAAACACCACAATTAACGATAATCACCATATTGTCAATGGTCGATTTCTTGAGACAATAAATGGGAAGAAATTTTGCGTGCATGAAAATCAGCGCGTTGTTTGCAAACGAATAGACAACGTTTCATCGATTGGAGTAAATACACTTTGACGACTACTTGATATTACTCAATGCACACTTTGAATATTCCAATTCGTGCATTGTCCACTTTGTCTAAAGCAACTGATCGTTTACAATAAAATGACTTGTAGAAATTTAAAGCATAGTCTAGTCATCATGTCAAATTATGAACTTGTTTCAAATGCGTAGGCTTTGGTTTTTTTTTTTATGAAAAAAATCTGTTCAAAATGAATTCGTCGAAATTCGGAAAAAGATTTTCCAAATAGCAACGAAAATCTCGAATAATTGCACTATAATTGTCGACGACGCTCATTAAAACTCCAAAGTCATTCCTGAAAATGTCAAAATGAAACTCGAAATATTTGTTCGGCTTCAAATAAATCAAAGACTTGACGCGCTATTTTCAAAGTGAATATGTAAATCGATAATACATTTTTGATTATATATTGTAGAGAAGAATATCAGGATAGTTTTATAAAACGTGGATATGATTGGTAAAAATCTGAAACACATTCATGAGCTCTCATACAATTTAGCATAATAGTGATGAATTTGTAGTTAGCCTCTGAACGAGTGCAAGAAATTATTTAAATAAAATCATTGAATAGTCCGTCAAAGTTGAAAACATATTCAAAGTTATTACATCAATAATTTTAAAGGCCATATTTTGAGAATAAACTAATTGAAACTTGTGAAAATGCGGTTCTTTGGAAAACGGCTTGCCATGCACTTCTTTGCAACCGCGACAAAGTATGCCTCCCCCTCTTTGACGAATTGACACTCTTCAGACTTATGAAAAATGAAATCCAAGATATTCCAATCGGGGCTTTAGGTCTATTCTTCAACACTACTTCATTAAAATAAAAAATACTCAATTCAAACTCATGAAAATTGAAGTTTGCGATATCCTAATAATTTTCCAAGCCCTATTTTTCATCATGTGATTTTTGAATCAAAGAAATTTTCTGGTTTTTACGACTTCAGACATTTTCAAAGCCATTTCAACACTATCATTGTATGATTTACCCAGTATTTTCACGAATTTTCTTCTTTTCCTAAAAATTTCCCGCAGTATTTCTAGATTTTCCAAACCTCTAGCCTATTATATCTCAACCCCTTTGTCCCATTATGTACCTCCAAATTTCTGCCAAATTTTGCAAAAATGCAGCCAATGGGTGGCGAAAGGAGGCCTAATTCGTACAAAAAACCAAGTTTTTGAAGCCAAGAAAATTGGTGAGAATAGGTAATTTTTGAAAAATATTAAATCTCTTAAAAATGAATACCTTCCACGATTTTTCGAATAATTTTCGAGGCTTTAGAGTTTGCAAATTAAACGCGAGTATGAAAATAAACTTCATAATATCTCTGATATAAATGATTTATTGAGAAAACATTCGCCAGCTTAGATAGAGATAGCAAAATGATAAATCTACCAGTAAAAATATCGCAACCAAAGTATGTGGAAAATGTTGAACTATGACAAATTGCTTCGAATCGCTGGGTTTTAAAATCTCCTGCGAGAGAACAATGACGAGAAATTTACGCAATAACAGTGGATAATCGGATAAAAGTTGCTGAAATGAAACGATGGAATAGGAACTATTCATATTTGCTAAGTTATATCGTTATTCATAGATTTGCTCAAAATCCGAAAATAATTTATGCTTTCAAAAGTTTCAAACTAAGTAATATTTTCAGATTTGGAAGTCTTCGATATGATATTTGAATCTTGCTGAGAAATGCCGTAGCCTACTTTCAATTCATTATTCGTCATTATGGATAAGAGAACATTAGACAATGACGAATCTTATATCGGATCGACAAGCTTTCAAGTTTGAATATTTTCAAGAATAATGTTGCAGCGCTTTCATTTTCTTTCAAGAACATTGATAGGGGAATGCGAAAATAGTTAATGTTTCAACATTGCTCATAGTTATTTACTTATTTTGTTTCTTTAATATAGCCGTGCATACGAACCGACTCTCATCACTGCAATATCAATTTTCGACCAAAATTGCGCAGGCGTTTACGAGATTATAGGGGATTTGAAAAATTAAGCCCGAAATTCTCCAAAATCCTCTCGTTTCATGAGAAATTATGGCATCATAACTGCAGCGCTTTTTAACAAATGAAAGGGGCATAGTTGTAAAACCACTTCTACATAACAGGAAAAATATAATGACGAGAAATCTCGATATTATAATGATTTTCAGAAAAACTCAATAAAGCAAACTAATTAAAATTTTATGAATTCAGTTAAAAAATGGAAAATTATATCATTTTTTATTTTAATCAATTTTTTTTTTCATATTTAGGTAAAAAAGTACTTCTCATTTTTGTGTTTTCATTTTTCTTTTCAATCACGTAGGTTTCATTTATTCGAAGTGCATTTTTCTTCTTTTCATTTGCAAGAAAATGATAGATTGTCAGGTATGCAAAAAAAAAATATGTATAGAATGATGCGCAAACGAGTCATATTTGAGTAAATGACAATGAAAGGCTGGAGATATGATGAAAAATGGAAGAAAGGCTGAATGAATATGAAGCGAAAAGGCTATTTCGAGTAATAATCATAGAATATGCTAGTTAGAATACTCATCAGATTTGAATACATAAGTATATCGAAAAAGTCGAATTGTGTGCTATAGTGCAAAATCATGCAAGATTTTACGAAACAGATAATTTTGGTAAGATATAGTACCCAGGGTTGTTGACAGTATAAATCCTTATCTAATATAACATGCGCAATATCATAGTCGCTTTTGTCCTCATGCTTTATTAATGTGATGCGTTTATAAGCACTCGTCAGCGAGCTCTTTGCCGATAACCCTGATCTCGTATCTCGTATTCGATTGATCTATCATCTATACATTTTTGGAGATAGGTAGCAATGGGAATGAAAAATGGTAGTTATTCAGGCAACTATGCGTAATGATGGCATAATTTAGTGAAACATACTAAATTGCTGGAAACCTCTATTGAATATTATTGAACCTCAAGAATCTTTTTGCAATTGACATGTAGCCCACGTGAAAGTTAAAATGAAGAGAATCTGCGTAAATCTGACGTGGATATAAAAATAATGAAATTCTTAAAACAATGGAGGAAATCTTATAAATCATTCTTACATACTGAGATATTATGAGGTGAACCGTGACATTGAACACTAATTATTTATGATTGAAATGCTTAAAATTGGAAACAGATCGAAATAATAAATACTAAGCATTTAAAAACCTCCAAATAACTTACAGATTATAAATAATCGTAAAACCTGCATATTTAGATTGGTGCCTTGACTTCTCTGATTAAATCTGGATTTATATCCTATTTAGAATCCATAAATTTATCCTTTTCTAAACGCTTCAAGTATTTCATGCTGTATATAATCTCCCTTTCATCTCTTATGCTTTATCACACGTCGAGATATTTTTCATCATTTTTCTCGAACTTCCGACTTTTCAACCATCTGTCAGTCCAATTTCCGTCTGAATTGATAGTTCTCGGGGAACGGCTTTAGTTGACGAGTTAAGAAGTTTAAAGTTGCCTTTGAAAAATAATATTGCAGCCACTTTTCGAGGTCTATGCTTTAGCATATGAAGAATGTCGTGTTTTTAATGAAGTATTTCCTGAAGATTTGAGCTCGCGTCTGATGGATTTGAATATCAAATTTGTAATCTTTCACTTATCCTTTAATCGCGTACTATGTGCTGAGTTTAGGCGGAAAAAGTAAATAATTTTGAAAAATTGGGGAAAAATTCAGACCTAAGGAGCACTTTCATCAGACGAAGAAAATATACTGGGAGTAGGTCGCAAGGGGTTTCTGACGATCGTCCTCTCTAGGTTTGGAAAAATCTTAGAAAAGTTAAAGAGTGACAGTTGGAAAAAAATTTCGGTGGCCAGCATTTATTGATAGCTAAATCACTTGAAACGCTGGACAATTGAATAGTTTTGCTTCTACTGGCTCCAATCTATTCAGATCCGAGGAGGACGCTCGTCAGAAGGCCTTTGCGACTTACCCCAATATATGTCCTTAACAAACTTTCTTCTTCAGCCTGAAATTAGCCAAAATTTCTGCCAGCGCGACCTGGTAGCATAACTATGATTTCATCCTTGCGACCTCTACCCCCGTATATTTTCTTCGTCCGACAAAAGTGCTCCCTAGGTTTAGCTGATTTATCAAAGTGAAATGGCATTTAAATAGCTACATTTTTTTTTCGAAACATACCTTAAACAGTTAGTAATATGCATGTTGAGATGAATCCAGAAAATCATCTTAGTTTCTTTTTTTCAGCAGCAAACAAACATTTAAATCCAATTTTCTTAATAAGTGTTCGTTTTGAAAGATGTTTCAGTTTTGCATGATGAGGCTATTCGAGACTCCTTCAACTGCGTCATTTCTGCAAAAAATCTTTCATTTGACGAGTAGAATTCCCGGAAACTGACAATGATATGCATAAGTCCTTTCGAAGTCAAGTGCAAAGAACAAAGAATGGAAATATGAAAATTCTAGTATTTATGAAGTTAAGCTAGGAAAAATACGAAGGGACTATATAAAAGTCAAATGAATCATTTCTTTTCTGTAAGAGTCTTTATCTTAATTTATTTCATAAATCTTGGAATGATATAATTATGTCTGTTTCTCGCAAAGAATAAAGAATGGAAATTCTTTTGAAACTTTGAAAATTGCGAAACAATGAAATTCTATGAGAAAATAAATCGTTTTATTTGAAACTCTATATTTTGACACGAAATTTGTATAACTGTGATGCGGGAAAATAAGTTTGAAACTTTTACTTTATGAGTTTGAATCCACGATAAAATGAATTAAAAGTAGCGACTCAAATTGTCATTAGAAATTTCGAACCTTGCGATAATTCATTTTCGAAAATTTTATAATCGCGGGAATTTTATGTTTTACTTGATATTTGATAACACACATTATAGACCATTTCTATAAGATTCAGTCAATATAAAAACCAAATCATGGCAATAAGAAAATTACCCATCTTCGGAAAATTTCAAACATAATATAAAAATATCGATTTATCACAACTTTGCCGCGAGAAAAGCAATAAATGATTGAAAAAGTACTTTTCCCACTCTTTAAATAATGCAAAGCTTCGATAAATTTAACGCAATTTTAAAAACTACTAGCTGAAATATGAGTTGTCGAATCAATGGATGGGACCCTTAGTTGACTGTTCGAATATCGGTACATTTGCATGCTCAGTTTGGGCTTGTACTTCGAGGGTTGGAAGCTTCCTCAAATCATATACTCATTGCTTTGTGAAACTCAGGAATAACCTTAACTTTGTTTAAAATATTAATGGATCTTAACATTTTAATTTGGGGTTTAGTTCGATATAAACGAGTCGGATCGTTCATGATAATGATATTTAGGATTAGAAAGAAATAATTTCATTCATAGGTCTTAACCTATGGCTAAATGGGTGATGAAAATATACCGGAGACGTTCCCATTCCTTTGCAATCTGGTCATTTCTGGGTTCTCGTTAGGAAATGAAGATTGTCTTGCCACTTTCCGACGCGGCCTGTCGTCGCCACTGTTGAAACTGAATTTAGACTTTTTTAAGATCCTTGAAGAGCTTAATTATTCAACCTTTTATAATAGGCCATAAATGAAAAATTGCAACATATGCAAAAAAAACAAGAATTTTTAAATTCCATCGTCATTTTCTAGCAATGAAAAGACATTTCTGTTTTAAAAATTATCTGGAATAAATGAAAAGCGAAATTTTCAATGGTATCTTAGTACCGGTAAAAATTTTTAATTTAAAAAATACCTTCCAAATAACCTCGACAATCTAAACGCAGCTGAGTCTTTCTGACGTTCCACTTCTTCCACATCTACCAGAATAAGGGAATATCTGAATTTTCTCATTTTTACGAGCAAAACTCAAGGATCAGACCGTTTTCCACCGTGGAAAGTTGCCTGAGCTTGGGCGACGAACAGTAACTTTGAGGAGAACAATTGTCTAACAGTTAGCCGAAATTGCTCCGACATAGAGCAATAGATAGCGAACTCGATTGGCGAGGCTAGAACTATTAGAAGGTTCCTGAAATTTTTCAAGAATTTTCCTATAAATATTTTTTTTCTTATTGAAGAGTCCGAAATTTGGGAAGCTATAAGTAGGGAGAGAAAGAATGATTTTAGATCAGTCTCTTTTTCATGCGCTATTTCTCCATTTTTTTCTAACCACGAAAGTAGCCGTGTACCACTTTGCACCTCCAGATTAAGGATAAAATAATAATGAAAACTTTCTTTTGTAAATTTTACATCTGTTTCAAACATATAGTATGAATCATATTTGTTCAATTTTGACTGTGGAATACAATTCAATTATCCATAAAATAGTTTTTTTTCAATTATTTAAGTGCTCAATCATTTTAGAAATACGCAATTAATGCATACTAAATTGCGAGTATTTTTCGGTACTTCTACGATTTCCATTCGCGTAAACTCACCGCTAATTTTCTGGCTACAATTTTTGCAACTTTTCATTCATGAAAGGGATTTCCCACTTCCGCTTTTGATCTCGAGAGAAAAAAAACAAATGAAGCTTGAAGTTTGATGGACGAATTTCAAGAGCACGTGACGCAAGAAAAAGCAATCAAAAAGCATGAATTGAGTGGTCAAAAGTGATGTTTCAAAATATTGACTAATTCTCTAAGTCGAATCAAACAATTTTAATGCGGTAACGCATATTGTATCCTTTTTCAAAATAACTACCTCATAACCACTAGTCGATTTATGATGAGGTAGTGGGTTGAACTTCTTTCAATCAAACGGTTAGCAACGATTATTTGGATTCCGTAAATTAAAGTGGCAGGAATCTGAAATTCTGAGATATGTTTCAAGTTTTATCACGAATGCTTCTTATATATTTTAGTTATGATTCGTGGTTTGGAATTCCTTCAAAAATACAAAGCATACGTTACGAATAGGCTTTTTGTATTCCACACCCACTTTTTGAGTAGAGTAGGGAAGGAAGGTAGGGAAAAAGAAAAACAAGTGAGTGTGTAATACAAAAAGCCGTTACAATATACTTTGAAATTACTGATCTTTGTTTCTATTTGATTGATTTCATGGTTAGTGAAGTTTCAATAACTGAAAATTCTCCCTTAATAAGGGGAAAGCATGAAACATACCTCAAGCAGGAGAAACACGGTGCATATCACAGCGAGCATGCGGTTTGTCGCGTAGAGACTTCGACCGCTTGACGAAGCGGAAAGACGACTGAAATATTGATCCTATTGATTTTCTCCCTAAAGCTTACCTGGACATGCTGATTTTTCTGTCATCACCACCTAAAATCCCCCACGATTTCTTCCGAATCTCAGCTTGACGAAGCGTTTTGGCTAGTTTGTAGGTGAAGATCTTAAATGTTCGAATTTTAAAGAAAATCTTTGTTGAAGCCTACCAGAATAAGTATACAAGGCACTCCATGTAATGTAACCCGAGACCAGTATAGACATGAGTAGTACATATCGCGGGTCATTATCTGAAATTATGAATTTTTCCATCACAATTCGGATACGAAGATATTAATTTTTCAAACAATTTCATATTCAAGATAAATTTTGCTGCATATTTCCACCATTTTTCATGTTTTGTTCATAATGTAATCTCTTGATGCTTCATAGTCTAGTCCTATTTAATGGTACGTAATAAATCTTCCGTTTTATTATCATTTCTCATGACGAGTTTCCGGGAGACTATTCGGGGACATCAAACTACAGTTAACCTAATCCATTGAAGAATAATGATGCCTAAGCACATATATTTTTCAAATATTAATGGTCGATTTTCCTATTTTAGCTTCCGGTTTAATAATATTTGTTTCTGATTCGTTTCCGGACTCACTTTCATAACCCAAGGCACGATTTGGACGTAGCACTCTCGTCGGCCGTTAATCGACAAAGAGAACCGCCGCTTCGAGATGATTTCCGGCAGCGAGAAAATGAACGATGTCTAGAGTTGTCAAGATTAGATTATAGATCAATCCTCAAAAACTAAGAGTTTTATAACATTTTCATGTGATTTTACCGAGGCCTAGCTGAAATACTGAAATTCAACGATGTGAATATAGCTGAAAATTTGATGAAACATAAATATTGATTTCTCATTTTCAAGTTTATACGACAGTGAACAAAGGATTTAATTTCGAGAAAAATTTATGAACATTGTAAGATCAATGCTCTTCTTCATTCAATAAACCTTTTGCCTCTAACATTCTGTATTATCTTACCTTCAGCATGAGCTCACTAGCACGTAATTAATTAACTTAAAATTTCACTACATGATCGCCTAGGAACTTCGAAACTCGGGATAATTGTAGCATTCTATTTTCTGACACAAACTTACGATAAAAATGCAGACGATGACAATCTTCGTGTTCCTCGGCGTACAATATCGATTAACTTCCGATGGAGTACAAACGTAGACGTATCTCTGCACGGCAAGAAACACCGTCAGCCAGATTGCTGATGAGTGCAAAAACGAAGGCAAACTATCTGCCATATATGCGTGAGCCTAAAATATGTTTAAAAATAATCCACATAATTTTCAAATAAAAAATTTATGCAATCTGTATCTATTGAATGTGAATATGCTGATTCATTGAAAACAATGTTTTTTTTTAAAATTACCTTGCACCAGAACGGACTCAGCCCGTGCACTAAAATATCAAATATAAAATTTGAGGAGAAAAATCGATAATAATCTTACGGATATCCGTTTGGTATCCCTTCAGAGTGTAGTAGAAAAAGAACCAGGGGAAGGAGGTGAGACCTGGAAATATCGATTTCTTACTAAAATTTTTCAAATTCACCCATTTTATTATTTTAAAAAGGGTGAATCTTATAAATTTCCTTGTTCTTTAGCTAACCTGTGAGCAAATCAGTTAGAGCCATAGCGAATAATACCATGTTTGTGGGTGTCCGTAGGTGCTTCTGAAAATGATTTCAAATTTAGAATACAAGTCCATTTTATCCTCTATTCTTAGGGAAACTTTTAGTTGGGTTTCTTTGCTATGAATAGGTGATTTTAGTTTACAAAACTATTTCTAGAAGAAATCCTCTATTATGCATGGAGTTTTATATTCTACAGTAATCTAGTAAATTTTGTGCTTGATACAATACGAGCGTAATGAAGCTGTTAGCAACAATGCTATATATTTTGTTTATTTTTGTGAGCAAGATTTCATATGATTTATGGTTTTCTATGATGAAATTTAGAGTAGGCAAATAATTTTACCTGATATAAAACGAGCATAATAAAACTGTTAGTGACAGCCGTAATGCAAACGAGCGCTGGCATCAAATGACCGTAGATGGGAATGGCCCAATCCAACGGGGTTGACAGGGAGATGTTTACCACGGACATGAATAGTTTGCTGTCCTAAAATTAACGTCTTTTTGTTTTAAATGAGACGTTTCATGAAAATTATTCACAAGCACTGTGACAACACGCCTGATACTAGCGTTTTTGGCGTATTTAAAAAATTTAATTTAATAAACAAAAAGAGATCTAAAAATGTTAGAACTAACCACTTGCTCCTGTTCGTCTTGAGCCGACAGAATCACAGCTGGGCTTGTTTCGACTACATTTGCGTTTGCCGAGAGCGAGAAATTCTGCATCTGAAAATCGAATCTCAATTATTCCAGACGACTTTCCTCGCCTATCCTGAAAGATTAGAAAAAAATATGCAAGAGAAAATTGGATCAAGAGATTATCCGTAACAAGTTTCTCAGAGTATCCTACAGCATTAGAGGGATATATCTAGGAAAATTAGATCAGGAAATTAATTCAAACGACTCTCAAAGAATATCTTTCAACATTAGAAAAAAAATCATAAAGGTATCTTCGGACAAGAAAAGAAACAATCAGATCAAAATGAGCCGAGATGACTTTTGAAGGCTCTTTCAACATTACGAAAAGGAATTATCGAGCCTTCTGCTAAATAAGGAAAGGATGCCCAAATGAGAGGTGACAAGAAGCAAATAAGCCAGCTGAATTTTGAGATATGAGAAGCCGAAAAATAACGAGTAAGTACCCAAATATCTTGTCCTATGATTAAGAATAGAGGATAAAACCGGATAAGATATACTATCCTTTGGATATACAGATATTGAAAAAAAACACCCGAAATACAATTAGAAAGGCAACATTCTGTTCGTTTTAGAAAAAATACTGAAGGTACTTGCACAATTTTTGTGACTTTTAGAGCGCATAGGATATATTGAATAGTAGTGAAAAAGCACTGAAATGAGACTTCTAATTAAGATTATAAGGATCGTTTAGGGGAATAAAATTTATGGCTTATTTCCAAGATGCAAAATAATAACAAGACAGAAATGGTTGTTCAAAGATAGCACATTTTCTATTGATTTTGAAGGTGTTGTTTCAAGGAACACGGCCTTATGAACTCTATGCCTTCGTAGCCTCCTGCCTGTGATTACGTTCGAAGAAAAGATACTTGCAAAAGTGGAGAGAAATTGAATGATCGTTCAAAATGAGTGCATGAAAGCGAGGAACTATCTCGTCAATTGCCAAAATTTGCGCGATTACACGGAAATACACAACGGCGCAGCAAGGTTGCAGATGAGCGGGGCTAAAGTCTAACCATAAAGAATATAAGACCGTGGGGGAGAGCAGGAAAAGGAGATCAAATTTATGATCCAAAACAAGTATGCAATTTAAAATGAAACATATGCACATTATTTTTGTTGCTTTTCGAAAGAAAATATTGGCGTAACTTTTCCTACGAAACACAATGGGATTATTAATTTTGATTCTTCTCAAAATAACATCTTAAAGATGAGACTTACATAGAAATACGAAAGAAATCATAAATCGAGATGTGCAAAAGTTGAAAAAAAAACCATCAAGAAAAATTTAACTTAGCAACGAATTTTCTTAAAATTTCCAAAAATGAAAAAGTGACCCCGGCCTTTCGATTTTCGACCTCGAAATGAAAAATAAACATTTATTGTAGCACTCGTAGCTTCCTTCTATAAAATGTTTAATAAAGCGCAGAATAACATGCATCAAAGAAAATTCAATGAATTTTAGATATTTCAAAAATATCAACCTTGAAACCTGGAGAAAGAGTATATGGTATAAAAACAACGAAAATCTTCCATTCTTTTTTAAGATATTTTTTATGTCACGGGATTTTCGAACCTCTGAAAATGTTTAAAAATGTATGTCACTCGAAAATATAGAATTTTAAAGTTCCGTAGTTTTAAGAAATAGTATGTAGATTTAGGAAAAATGAAGAAGCTCCCTTTTCTAATATCATTTTCTCCATGTTGCGACATTCCAAAATATTCCGAAAGCCTATAAAACATCACGTAGCCAGCTATATTAATTTTGTGCAACGGCTATCTGAAGTTATGGATTTTTGGATGCGATAAATTATTGACGAGGCCAAAACGAATGCTTCTGAGGGGGCTTTCAACTTCGGATTTTATTCCAGTCGGAATTCTTTTCCTATATTTCAATGCGTAATCTGAGATTTCCTAAATGTAGCATTTTTCGGCATGAGCTATGGATATTGCTGAAACATATAAAACCAGATTATAAATTATCTGAGATAGTTTCTAAGAGCTATGTTTCAATATATGAGCAGGGATTTCTTTAATGTAGAATTTTTCCGGAATAAAGCTCTCCTAAGACCCAACTCTAATATTCAAATATTTATTAGATAAGCTCAGAGAGTGTCGTTCGTGGAGAAATTTTTATGAAAAATCCGAGTTTTTCATGGAAGGAGAATAATTTCGTGATGGTCTGAATTTTAATTGAATGCCCAAACTAGAAAATAGTGAGAATTTTGTCGAATTTGAATAAAATAGAGTTTGAAGAGTTCATTTTTGAAGGCGTAATAGAATGAAATTAGAATTTGTATGTTATTTCATTCGTAAAAATAAGACTTCCTCAGAAAGTGCAATTATTATTGAAGTCCGTAGAAATGCAATCTAATAAAAATAACTTGCAACCAGAGTGGTAATAATTCAAACATCAAATTTTTTAGGTTTAGACAAATTATGATGAGAGATTCCATATTGATATTAGTAAAAAAGAACTAACAATTGAATAGCATTATTGCGAGTATCAGATAATTGAAATCAGGAATGTGCGGAATATTCCGTTCCGTTCCGAAACACTCCGCACGTTCCTCATTGAAACGGTGTTTAGAAAATGAAAAAGTTGAAATATCACAGCCTGTTTCCAAATCATATTCTAGAACACGTCATAGAAAGTTCTAGAAGCTAGAAATTCTATGCTTCCAGACACAATGCCAAGTTCGCCTCATTACTTATGTTGCACATGCCAAATTTGGCTAATTGTGGAATCGAATTCCAACGAAAATGGCCTTTCCGTGGATGAAGATATTTGTAAGGTTCAGAAGATGCATGCTACGGATAAAAGTAAAATGATTAATGATTATATTTTAAGTTATAACCATCATATGGAAAATGATAGTCATAACTTCATTTTTTTCCCTAGCATTCTTCCCTATGTGGAAAGGTCTGCTACATAGTCATACTTAATTAGAAAGCTATATTTTATTGAAACATAAATAAATATTGCAAACTGACCTTTTGAACTTGGGTTAACTAACGCTAGATGTTCATTTTGGAAGATAAAACACAAAAAAGCAATAAAGCTTCTAAATGAGGAAATAAGTTTCAAAATTTTGCTGCAAGAATTGAAAATAATATCAAATTCTAACTTATCGTTTTCTTGTGATGATTTTACTATTAAGGTTGATTCAGTTATCATAGATAAGCATCGTGGGCGGGGATGTATGTGGTCCGTAAAATTGGAACCCGGACCGGAGCCGAACATTCAAGAAAAAAATGTTCAGGACCCAGAGATCGAAATTTTTGTCAGTACTAATTTTAAAAAAAAATTATAAATTTCACTATACGCGTTATCATAAGAAGAAAATAATAAAATGGTAAGAATTTGAACATTTTTTCGATTTTCTGAAAAGGGAAAAATTCTGTGTGTTGAAGTCATGAAAATCCTAGGTAATATTCTTTTATACTCTAACTACTTTTCTAATTTTGCCTACTACTTTTATTAATTGCTTCGATTCGTTAGTAGCTGCAACATTTCAAACTTTTAAAATTAGAAAATTTCTACAAAGTTTCCCAAAATTCGTACAATTGTACAATACAGAAATCATTAATTCACCACGATGTGTTTTAGAAATTTCCTGCAAGGCTAGAATCGGAAAGGTTTTGATATCGCAGTTTCTATTGTAGCTTTCAAAATCCAAAGTTCCTCAAATTTCATGTAAATTGGCCGATACTTGGTAATGCACAATTAGTCGTAGGTATTTTCGGAAACGTACTTTTGGCTCCTTTTTAGTTCTGCATTACGGATGCACACTCGGGAGACGGAATAATTCGATAAACAGTCAAATATATGCGATGCATAAATTATACCTAATTGATCATGGTACCGAAAATTATCAGAAATTTTAGAGATCTTTCAAAATGCGTTGGTAAATTGATCATTTTCTGGAGCTTGTTTCAAAACAAATTAGCGTTAGGATCTTAAGATATTTTCGGAAATGTTCTTTTTTGCTCTCCCTCCTTAGTTCTGCATTACAGATGCGCACTCGAGAAGAGGGGATAATTCGATAAGCAGCCGAAATATTCGATGCATGAAATATGATTCCCGAGCCAACTTTACAAGAACGGGTATCCCAGAAAAAGTGCGGAAATCTCTGCTTGGGATCTATTGGAATAGATCCGTTTTAGGCGAAGGAAAATAAATAAGTTTCAGAATAATTAGGGTCTGAAAGATGCAACATCAGCATATCAATATTTGCTGCGTTCTTCGATTATTTAAAAAAGAAAAGCACAAATTGAAATAAATATAGTAAATAGTGAAATATAGCAAAATTGTTAAATTAAAAAATAATTGCAAAGCTAAATTTGCTCTAAAACACTGAAATGAAATAGGATACGAAAACCTCGTTAATATCTGATTTATGATTATTCCAAATATGAATAAAACAATATCCTTCTACCCCAAAGAAAATTCCAGGCTCAAGCCGAACTTATGAATAAAATGATTAGATAAAATCGCATTTTCTGAGGAAGTACAAGAGAATTTGGAGAAATCGACCGAAATTTGATTTGTTTTGAGGAAAAATAAAATGGCAAAATTTTGAGTCATAGTTCGGAACATCGTTTGATAGATGAGAATACAGAGATTTGGATAAGCAATATAAGAATCAAATATTCTAGCATGCCCTAAATCTTTTTTAATTTAATTAAGCGTGATTTTAACGACAGTATTTCGAAAAGAAAAAAAAAACGAATTATGAATATCCTTCGAAAGTTTCAAATGTTTTTAAACACAATTATGACGACGTTAAAAATAATGTAAAGCTTCAATGTCATTATGATATATCGCTGGTAAGAGAAAACTTTCGCTATCGAACTTTGGTGAATTTTCTGAAATGAGCAATATTTTTGAATTATATCTGAGATCAATAATAATTACAAAAATGATTAAAATGATCGACATATCAATAATAACTACAAAATGCCTATCTTTTCAAGTTTAGTTATGCGTCTGTTTATCTGAGAGCACAGCAAAACTCTTTTCAGAACTTGGTTCATTTAGCCACGTCTTTTGCGGCCAAAATTGAACTAATTATGGGCTTCTCGACTATGCAGCTATGCCTCTTCAAAATGCAACCAATTCTCGTTGCGCTAATGATGTGCACGAGATGAGCGGTAATTTTTACACGATAATGCAAAATTTAGATATTTTTTTAAATTTTAATTCCGAAATAATATAATGTCATCGGAAAATTACCTACTGAACGAGATGTAAAAGATTTAAAAATTGAAACATAATCAGATACTAAACAATTATTCATGCTTAAGGAAATGCATTTTTTCTTCAAATAATGTATTATCAATTTTGTCAGAAAAGCTGATTTTCACATCATTTCATATTTTTCTTATTGATAGAGTGATAAAGTCCAATATCTCTAGATATCCGAATATCCAAAATCACTCAAATCTGTTTATTTAGCGGGGGCCGCGACAAAGCCTATCGGATTCGAGATCAGAAAAAACGCGAATCGGATCAATTACGCAAATAAATCACAGGTAATCTCTGCAAAATCTTCGAAATTTCGACTCCCTCCCTAATTTCCTACTTAACTTAGGCTAATTTTTAAATGTTAAATTATTGAGAATCTTAAGTTTTTCAATAGAAAGTGGTCTACTAAATCGCTACACAAATCTTTAATTTAACCAAAATATTTTCTAAAACATATTTCCTCAATTTAGCTAAATATTGAATTCCTAAAAATCTAATATAAAAATGTCGTCTATCTGGAGCCCACCCTACGGTAAGAATGAGTTCGTGAAACTATGAAACTCGAAAATATTTATGACAAAATTGAAACTCGACGAAAACTTCTGTGTGGTGAGGTTTCGAATCCGAATTCAAGGCGTGTGGATGGAGAGGTTTATTTCACTTGCGGAAATCTCATTCATTTCAGCAATTTCACGCAATTTTATCTCTCGAGTATATATGAATCTGTTTTCCTAGTACTTTTTATTTTATCTTAGTGTTTCAAACCACTTTATTAGGGGACTTTTATAATAATAATAATAATAATAACAAAAATGTCATTATTATGCTAATCCAAAAATCATAAAGATTTGTCTTTTCAAATTAACAAGTAAATAAATAAAAAATCGAGTAAACAACCAAGTTATTTCGAGATGAATTTGACAGATCTTTCAAACAATTTTCTAGTTTTTGTTGTGGGATCTAGGTTATTTGGCAATTCAGTGCAAATATCATAGGCTCAAAAAAGATATTTGAATGTTCTTTTTTTCTCGAAATTATCGATTTAATTAAAACATTTTTAGACGTCGGACTTCACACCTCGCTTCTGAGAAAACGCATGGTTCAAAGTGGTCTATTGCGAATGAACTCTAATGATAGGCGTCATTATTTGAGGTATCACATTTTTCTGAATCATACTTGAGACTTTCCACCGCAAAAATTCAACCACCACCTCTCATCCCATTATTAAGGATAGTAACTGTAAACGCCGACTGGAATAATTTACCGTATAGGGGGGATATTTGCGGCGGAAAACGTCCCAACGCCTGTTCGGAGTTATTTATTATTCAAAGTTACACCAGTTTCGTTTTATTTTAAATATATTCCCGAAAACTCATACAACAAAGTCGTGGCAGTAATTTGAGAATGACAAAATGAAATGACATTCTTCAAAAACGTCTAAAGCAAGATATGATGAGAAAATTTTACTAGTGCTATCCTAAAATCACTCGTTTTCGATTTATTTTTTGTTAAAATGAGCTAAAAAGTAGGCATATTTTTGAGTATCCAAAACTATTATTGCCTGAAAACCTAAAAGGATGAGAAATAAGATCGTGCCACTACCAACTTATTATCTCTCAATGCTATTTCATGTCTCATGTATAACGTTCTGAGTTTCCAAATTAAATCATTTAGCAGCAACTTGAAAACCGCGAGACACGAGACATTGAGAAATAGTGTGAAAAAAGAATACCTATCATCCCTTACTCTACCCTAACCACCTATACTATTTCGCGCTATGTCTTGTGTCTCGCGGTTTCCAAATACCCTAATTTAGCTACTCGCCCTTCATCGCTCAATCCACGATGACCATGAACCGACTGAGCGATCCCTCGGCTGGCGACGCCTTTCTGAAGCGGAGATTCGCGCATCTGCAAAATCGCCTCCATCATAGCGACAATTCCATGTTTCATGGGGTGAGCATAAAGTTTTTTATCGATACTTTTTAAGCACTAAGATGCTAGCAGGACCATTAATATATTTTTTATCCCCGTGGTCCGATTTTCAGAAACATATCTGTTGTGTAGAAGAATTCACTAATGCTTCATTAAAGTACTCGATTGTTTTTGGATATTTTAAAAGCTAAGAGAACCACTCTTAAAATCCATATGCATTGACATTGTATTAGCACTTTTCTGCGACAAAACTCAAAATTTTTAACTCGAACAAGAGTGCAAGGCATTTCTTACGGGTAGCATTTCTGTCAGCTATCATAGTCGTCAAAATTCGAACGCCTCTTGTCATCGTTTACGTAATTTTGGCTATCATTGATTGTGTTAATGTATCTACCACTCCTAGTAATGCCCTAATAATTACTCGTTCATTTATTTATTTTATTCTAAGCATAATGCTCATTTTATGATAAAACTCATCGATTAGTTCATGACAAGATTTTAAATGTACGTTTCGAAATATTTCAAGCTAATGACGTAGTTAATTTATTTTTATGCCACTTTCAACGCTTAGCTATCAATATAAAAATAAATCGATGTTACTAAAGGGTGCGTAGCGTTATCCAACAAAGATTTTGTTGGATAACGCTCCACTTTTTACTGTAGCGTTATCCAACAAAGGTTTTTTGACTGTAGCGTTATCCAACAAAGGTTTTTTGACTGTAGCGTTATCCAACAAAGGCTTTTCGACTGTAGCGTTATCCAACAAAGGTTTTTCGACTGTAGCGTTATCCACCAAAGTACTAAAACTTTAGAAAATA
This sequence comes from Diploscapter coronatus, assembly GCA_964036155.1. Taxonomy (NCBI): domain Eukaryota; kingdom Metazoa; phylum Nematoda; class Chromadorea; order Rhabditida; family Rhabditidae; genus Diploscapter; species Diploscapter coronatus. The sequence goes on from OZ038423.1 coordinate 2,876,601, forward strand.
AGTAATTATAAGGCATTTTACATCCATCGATGCTCATAATTATGGCAAACATAAAATATTCATTTCATATCATTTTATACACGATATTTTTTGAATATTTTTTATTGAAGAAAAGAGAAGAGAAGAGGGTAACTCGGGAATTATGAAAATATCATCACAAACTTCTATTTTTGGATACATCCGAGTGACCAAGGAAAATCATCGATGTCGATGACTGGTCTCATTCAAATTTTTAGTTTATGATAACGTTGTTGCTGTACTCTTCAATAATGGAGTATCAATTTAACTTTCTCCATTCAGCACCATATTGATTGCTCTTGTCATTCATATTCTGCTTAATGCAAAGTCAATTTCGATTTTTCCACTCAATACTGTTTTAATTATGTATTTTTCATTTTTGTTGGATAACGCTACAGTCGAAAAACCTTTGTTGGATAACGCTACAGTTGATATTTCTTTGTTGGATAACGCTACAGTCAAAAAACCTTTGTTGGATAACGCTACAGTAAAAAGTGCAGCGTTATCCAACAAAGATTTTGTTGGATAACGCTGCACTTTGTTGGATAACGCTCGCCTCCCTTACTAAACAGCTATTTGCAATTCTGAGCAATCTATACATCTTCGAAGGCTCCATTTGCGTTCTGATTCTATATATCGATTTTCCTGATCCTTTGAACTTACCATCGAAAACTCACCTAAGAAAAATCCGTGTCCTGATACTGACAAGGACAAGGACAATTCTACATTTCCAGCGGCTTTCGTGAGTTCCAAAGAGTGCGAGGATTGCGTAGCTTTCTGGACTAAGGACTTTTAGTCGTGGCTTGTAACGGCTGTCATCGCCCTTTGGCCCCTTGCGACCGGGCGACACGACATGTGTTGTCCCTGAGAAGTTCAAATCCCCCCTGATTTTCACCCTACGTGAATTCTCGAACCTCTTTGGTCCTAAATTTTAGGTCAGAAAGTTATCTTTGATTTATTCTGAGCATTTATACCATATATTTGGGAACACTAGATTCTACGAGGGTAGTGATGACAGAAACGATAAAAACACATTCTGAACAGCCTTGAACTCGCATTACTCAAGTCTAAGCATCGATACTTTTCGGGTTACAAATCCTAGGTAAAGATAACAACTCTTTAGTACAACTTTGTACCTTCCTTAGTGCTAGCAGATTTTTCGCAAACTGACCCCTTCTACCCTGCATTTGCACTGATCTTACTTCACTACGCCTCTTCTTTCCCCTCTGCAATTCTCAAATTGCGTACTTTAAATTTTCCGTCTTTTTGCCCCAGTTTCTTCACATCTTAATGCTATCCGTGCTCGGACTTTGTGGATCCGATATATTCCGGGCTGTTTTTCGATCAGTAGGGTTTATCGTTGGAAGAGGATTTTATAGGGTTGCTTAGATTTGAGCTAAGGATGCGATTTTTTCGTAGTGTGATCGTGAGAATGGAGCATTGATTTTCGAAGAGTGTATAAATCAATCGGAGAGGGATATTGGGAGTGGACGCTCGAAGTCTAGGATTGAGATGACTTAATTTTATTGATAATAATTTTCGCAATTTGTTGGATTTTTAGCATGTTTTAAAATATTGCAACTCCATGTTCATATGCAGCATTCTAGAAACTAGTGTTTTGTTTGACCTCTTAATTATGCTCAATTTTCATGATTTTTCACTTGATATTTTACAAACTCACTCTCCCAAATATCAATGCACAAATATTGCGCTTTAGCTCATATATTTTTAATTCATATCGTAATTCTTCTTAATTCGCTGCATCTCTTGCAAAGCATTGATACGTTCTTACCAAATTTAAGCAAAATTTTCAATACATTGGTCAACACTACTAAGAATCTGGAAAATACGTTTCATCTCTAAAATCCTGAATCATATCTCGAAATTCGTATCGAATAGCCGCATCCCTGCGATTGCTGACATTGATCTCATCAATTTTCACCCACTCGCTTTGTAACGCCAATCAAACAGACGAAACCTTTCAATAATTTTGATTTGATCCCCGAATTTCATTTATTTATTTTTTTTTTAATTTTAGATGATCTAAGATTTGATTACGAGTCATATTTATTCTAATTTCAATTATTGAAGATGCTAGAGATTTTTCGAATTAAGAAAGATCATGAGGGGCCGGTAGGTTTAAAGATAGTTTTCATGATTTTAAATGTTTCTAAAAATCTGTCAAACAGGTTAAAATAAATTAGAAAATTTTCTGGAATTATTATTGTTGAAAACGTCAAAATGCTACCCAAGATGTTTCCGTATTTCTTTTGGAATATTAACAAAACTCTAAAACAAATTGCTAAAAATCTCAGTTTCCTTATTTCAGAGTAATGAATCATTCGAGTCTTCAAACACCTGGCTGAATCGAAAGAAGCATTTCCGCGACACAGAGGAATGGAAAGTCAAGAAACACAGAATAATCACGAAGATTCGCGCCATGTCCAAAATCAATCTTGCATTGGTGCTGTCCAGAATGCCGGTTAGTTGATTCGTTCCTGAAAAATGTTTCGAATATGCTATGCTCCAACAAATTTCAAGTCCATCATTTTCACATATCCTATTCATGTTTGAATTGAAAGTCAAATTTCGAGATAATCGAAATATACAGATACTCTCCTTTGTTCCTCAAAATGATTTCTGCAGAGGGAGAAGGAAGGGGTACCCGCGAGATTAATCATTGTGTCCTTCCATCCTCTGCGTCTCTGCACCACGTATTTCATATTGTGCCTTTCGCGGGTACGCGCCCCGCTCCCTTCAGCAAAAATCACTTTCAAAGACAATGGAGAGTAGAGCAAACATTAATGTCATAATTTCACTTATCTATTGAAATATCTGAAGCTTATCCATGATTCAGATGTTCTTTTACTAATTTGCTGTAATTCAAATTTGACGAGTCAGCAAGCTAAGCAACAAACAATTGCCAAACATTTCATAGGTTTTTATAGTCAAATTTTCCTGAAATGTATACTCCCAATCAATCACGGTTTAGCTGATCGATGTTTCCTTGATTCCTTGCAAGAGTTCAAAATGTTAGAGAACGCCTGTTCTGTTCGCCCATTCATTTTACAAAGCCTTCACATCTCGCTTCTCATTTACAAAGCAAATGTGACTTTGTTGCGTTACTTTCAGGTTATTGCATTCGTCATTTCTCTAGGTAAATGCCATGACATTTCATGAACATCAAACTTAGCAAATTTCAACCATTATTCTCAAATCTCTAAAACAAAAAAATTTTCTCAGTCTCACAGAATTATTCCTTTTATAGCATACTATAATCTCACTTTTTTCGAAACATAACTCAAATAATTTTCAGACCTTTTTCTTATAAAAATTAAAATTATGAAAATATCAATTCTCAACCTATTGATTTTGCACTTTACTGCAAACCTTCTTTTTTCATCGGAACATTTGGCAACTTGATGGCCTGCTACTTTGTTCTTCCAGATTTTCGATTTATCTCCGATTTTTTCGGAGATTCTTTGCCTCCTCCAAAAGCCTCTTGCGAGTTATTTACACTTCTGGTTTATTATCATTGGCTCGTGCACTAATATTTGAAACGGATTCCCGAATTTTCCAGGAATACTTGAATATCGAATTTTCTAAAGACTTGAAGAATCTAAATCTGTGAAGGATGTATTCACAATACGTCGAGCAGAAACCGGAAGACGACTGTACGCAGTTTCAAAATACGGCAAGATCGGAAAATTTAGCTAAATTTAATTTTCATATTTATTATCGATAAATTTATTTAGGACCCGCAAATGATTTTGTGAAGTTGAAGAGATAGCGTTTTAAGACCTGTCATTGAGTCCGACCTGCTATGGGAAGCAATGAGCAGTTTTTCTTTTCCAAACCGATGTTCCCATCAAAACTTGTGCATTGCGTACTTTTGAAGATAGCGACTTTCGAACAGGTTGTCGTCTGTCATTTTGAATTCTTTTTTGTTCTAAAATATGCCGAGGGTGCGAACCACTATAAATGTCTAGATGCTTTGACGGATAGTCTTTTTTTCGAGTAGAAAATTCAAAAAACGCTAAATTTATTTGGCAAACAAACTTTAAACGGTTCCAGAACAGTTCCGATCTGATTTTAGTGTTTTAGCGGTGCAAATCGTTCGCCTATATCCTCATTTGAATATTCGTAGAAGAAAATTTTACGCGAAATTCCCTAGTTAACGAGGAATAAAAATGTGGCCAATTTCTTCAAAGTGGGCAGAGCTCGCGGACTCGAGATTTATTGTTATTAACTTTTCTCATCACAGAGTGAAGGTAATGGATTTTCTTAAATTAATTTCTTTATCACATATTCGGAACTTGAATTATTTTTCTTAAAGTTTTTTCTTCAATTTTCATCATCTACCCATGAAGACACGAGTTCATGAGAAGTCCTAATACGATCTTCAATGTCTTCATTTCTCAAATCAATCCAGTCCGACCCTATCATTGATTTCTTTGGTTGTCTCTTTTCCCTCGCTCCTTCTCCTTTGCTTGATATCGCTGATCTCCGGCTGATATGCGGCAATTCGCAGCTGACTCCTTAGACTCCGAATCTCTGTCCGCAGCGCTCTCTCGAATCACCACGGTCTCTCGCCCTATTTTCACGTCATTTTTCCAGCCCGCCTCTTCTCGCGGCCGAGGTTACACAATTCCCGCTCGCAGCGGTTGCTCCTCGGAGTGAAAAGATTCACTTCGGCACAAACCCCGTCTCTCGAATCGATTCGATTTCACACCATCAACATAGACTTTTTCTCGACGATCGTCTAGGATTTCCCGCATTTCTCACATAGCGCCGAAATTTTCAACTGTAACTAAATATTTGTATTCTACCTCTTCAAACGTCAACGCCATTAATTTTCTCAAAGAAATGATTCAATTCTCGATATTTTTTGAAGAGTACCATTATCATTGACAGCTTTACTATTCCCATCAGAAGTATCTAATCCCAATTATTCTCGAAATATAGTCGCAAACTCAATAGCATCAATACTCTCTTCGAAGGTCTTCGATTCCAAATTATTTCTGAAGCCTAATTCAAATAGTCGAATTTCTAAAATCTGACTAAAAATGGCGACGACCGTGTTCGACATGGCTCGTCGAATGACGATGCACGATGCGCACGACGCTGGCGCGGAGATGAACATGCAGCTTGAAGAGAGTAGAGGAGCTCAAGAGGCTTATGATGATAAAGTCCAACAGTACTACAGCACGACTATGCGTGACGAGGAAGCGCCGCAGAGCGACCTTGTTAGAAGACTTTCATCATTTCATTTTTAATTACGAACAGACGAATTCATGTAATTGAATTCTGAGCGACATTTTCTGATTTGAAATTTTTTGAAACATAGCGCTTTCTGTGAATAATTGGTGGACTGTCTGATTTTAAGCAAACCTAGCATTCAGTCTATATCGAATTTTCATTGATAGAACACAACCATAGCAGGGATTGGCTATCAGAAGTAGTTTAGAAATTAAAATTTGTTGAAGCATAGCTATTAAAGATTTTATACGATGTTAGTACTATTTTGATAGACTTAATTAGATCCAATTATATTCAGACAGTGGAAAAGTTGCCCAACGAAGTTCTGCAACATATCTTCTCCTACCTCGGCCCGTACCAGATTCTTCTCGCAGGGCAGGTCTGCAAGCGATGGCGACAGGTCGCGTGCTCACCAGTCCTGTGGAAATTCGTTTCGTTCAGGCCAAACTATGGAGGGATTCATGTATGAAAATTTAATTCTAATCCAATCTAGTCAAATTTTTGGGGCGATTTTTTCATTTATTGTTTTTGTTTTAAATATATCTCTCGGTAACTTAATGAATTCATTATCCTGAAATAGTTTTAATATTTTCCAACAGCGATATTGACTACACGAATTAACTTTATGAACTCGAAAATTAAATGACAATTTTCTCGAAACGTATTGTTATTAAAATATGCCAGCTTCAGAAGCCAGTAAATTTAGGTAAAACATGAGAACACGTTCCTGAACCTGATCGGCACTCGCTTCACCGAGTTGAGAAACGTCGAGTTGGCAACCGATTTAATCACCCCCAATGTCCTTCACGAATTGGCCAATAAATGTCCGAAGTTGCAGTATTTGACTCTGGGTAATCAATTTTCTAAATCAAACGAGTTCTCAGGACATTGAGGAAGACTATTGTTATAATCAGGCTTGTCCCGAAACCATGACTTCATATTTTTCAGATTTTTTACTTTAGTATCACCTAGATGATAATGAAATGCTCAGATTTTTCGCTCTTTTTCTACACGAATTCTGATGTAAAGATTTCATGAGGATCTAAATGAAAATAAAATTATCGTATTTTCAAAATGAAGAATTGTTTCTTTTAGATTTCTCCACAGCCATGCAGCTTCACGACTTCACTGACCTTCAATCTTTCCCTTCGAGGTTAAGAAATCTAACGATCTGCCTGTCTGAGAACATCTTCCTCGAAGGCTTCCTCAGGAAGGTCTACACCTTCATCTCGTCGGTGGAATCGCTGCATATCATCGGTAATTTTTCATGATTTTGGATTTTCTCGTGTAGTTGGCAATACAATGATGTCTAGAAGATTTCTTTGAATCGGAGAAATTTTAAAACTTATCATTTCATTGCAAGAGTTGTTCTAAATTGTTAGATAGAATGAGAATTTCGAGTACGTTGAGTAAATTGAATGTTATAGCATTTTATTGAACTTGAAAATGTGTAAAACTTCACTCATTCAAAATTTTAGGCACCTACGAGAAAGTCGAGGATGAAGAAGAAGAGGTCTATGAAACGGTGAATGTGTTCAAACTCAAGCAGTTCCTTCCAAATTTGAGGATCGTCAATTTGTGGGGTGTAAGCTCTTCCTTCTTGGAAAATGAACAAGAAAAACGATTGTTCCTTAACTCTATCTTCAACTTCAAATTATCATCAATCCATTTCAAGTGGATGATTTAGTTAGGTTACTCAAATTTGTCGCAATTTGAATAGCCATGATACTAAAATTATCGAAACATAGTTCTCATCCAAAATATTTTATGGAAAAAAGCGCTTAAAATTTCAGGTGCCCTTCATTACAGACGAACACGTAGATGCATTGTCCTCAAATTGCGCTCATCTCGAATGCCTTTGCGTGAATTATTGCACTAAAGTCACTGGGTCTTGTCTGAAATTGGTCCTGCAAAGATGCAAGAAGTTGAAGAGTTTATTTTTGGCTTTTACAAGTAGGTTTCATCAAAATCGAAATTGCATTTCTTCTTGTTAAAATTAATGTTAGTATTGTAAATGGTTGATTACTTGAGACGAAATGGAACAAACGCAGTTTTGATGCGCGGGAATCAACTCGTTATTTACAGTCGACTTGACGCGATTGCATCATATTCAAAGAACTATGTAAACGACTGTTTGTGGATACGCAATGCACATTTGCATATTCAAATCTGTGCATCATTTACTTCGCGTCTCAAGTTATCGACCAGTGACAATATCATATGACTAGGTTACATTAATTCAGATTTCTTCAAAATAAAAATTTGCATAGATAAATCATTGGGAATCATAAATATGCTATGTAGATCTCGATGATAGCATGATGCAAGCGATCGAATGGGAAAAGACTCGAATTGAAGAGCTGGACATCAAAGGCACCGAATTGACCCAAGAAACGTTGGTCTTCATTCTGACTCGACTTCAATATCTGAGATGGCTCGATGTGTCGTTGTTGGAGAATATGACTGATCAGGTTAGAATGTGAATGGATAAATGAACCATCGGATATTTTCTACCGATCTAAGAACCTAACTATCATTTATAGTTTATTATGTAGTCTTCGATAGTTTTGAAACTTATAACATTGTCCATTTCTAAGAACGATCAAATTATAGAAAATGTCAAATAGCGCACCAATAATGAGACGATTGATGATAATTTGAATTTTTCATTTTGAAGCACATTTTATCATCTACCATTATAGACGATAACGCTAGCGAAATTGATTAATACTATGGACAAGCATCTCATTGACATATTCAAATTCCATTCATAGATCTTTTTTAACTTAGATGACTTGCAATCTTTAGAATGATAAAATTCTATAAGTACAAAACTTTGATAAAGCAAATAGTTTCTCAGGTAATCGAAGCGTGGATGCAATCGAACACGATGAACGCGCTGCAATACCTGAATATGGATACATGTGATTCCTTGAACGAGCAGGCGCTGACTGACATGATCATGCGATATGGCCATCAGCTGCACGGATTGTGTCTGGGAGGACATCACAAACTCCTCGAGTACTTCTGGATGAACATGATTCCACAGTTGAGGAATGTCAGGTATGCAAATATATTATTTTGAAATGTTTCCAATTTCAACACATCTAGCTGATGATGAAAAATATCAGTCAGCTTTTTGGAATAAAATAAATTTTACGACGACATAGACCTGAAAATCGAAAACTGAGGGTTTATTCAATTTTTAGTCTGAAAATGATGATCGATTTAAAAAATTCAGAGTCCTCGTAATGGGAATCGCGGAGGATTGTTGCCCGAAAGTAGTCGCGAAAATCCACGTCGATCAATTCATCGACTGCATCGCTCAGAACTGTCCCCGACTCGCTCGACTCGAAATTCGATGGGACGACGATACGCTCCGATTCTCGGATAAGTCCAGGTAATTCGAAATTTATTGCCATGCTGTCATGTTTTCTCAACTGAGTTTTTACTCTAGTGGAAGCTTGCTTCGATTTCGTTGGGTTGTGAAAGATGAAAATTTGATATTTCAATTGGGAAACTACCGGGACTAAATTATCGAATCTTTCTTTTATAGTTGAAACGTTTATGTGGTTAGGCTTCAAAAAATAAATATCTAAAAGTTTCGTCAAGGCAAATAGTTTATGGGCCCATTCAGGCTTAGTTGCAAGTTGCATTGCAACTAAGTCTGAACGAGCCCTATGGCTATGATAAACACGAGGATAAAATTTAGCAAATTCATCGACGTGCTGAGAATGAAATGTCTGAAGCTTCACTCGATCGTTTTGAGTGATGGGCAATATTATGAGCTAGTCAGGTCGAATTTCGAAAGAGCCGATAGAATGTCGGTTGTTAGGTAAAATTAAGATATATATTTTTTAATTCTTAATTTATTTAGAACCACAGAAATGTGTCGTACAGGACTTCTGCACTGTTCAAGATTCTACAGTCAATTACTCTTTAACTAAAGATAACTGATAATTGTAGATTTAGATCATCGAGTTTATTATATCGATAATAAAACTTTTCGAAAATAATAGAATCGAGACGTTATGTGAAATTTGTTGGTTCAGTGAAAGAATTTCGATTTCTCGTATAGCCATACAAATGATCTAGTGACGACGCCTAAGGCTGTTCCCACCGGACGACCACTTCATGTAGGTTATCTGAAAATCGTATCATCATGAATGAAGGTTCGTGCAGGGTTATCTATATAAAAAAAAAGTATTGTAGCTGTACCTTATCTAGAGGGGCCAAATCTCCCCTTTCTGAGGAGTGAAAGAACGCATGAAATTTCCCGACGTTTCGACTATCGTTAATTACTCCGCTAATTGGTCGATAATTTTACGAAATCAAGACACTGATTAGGGTAATAAGACACGCCCGAAATGATGGCGTCGTTGGTTTTTCGAAAAAGGCTTTCTGAAAGCATGAATGACATCTGAATTCGACGATACAGGGCCGATCCAAAATGCTCCAAACGGATTCGGATCGGATTTTTCGATCCGACTTGCAAGTCTAAGGTTAACTGCAATTTTTTGATTTTCCTCTTTAAACATTGATTCTCCACTTTTTGTAAGTTTAACGTTAGAAGGCTTCAACCTCCGTACTCTTTTCTCAAGAAAACACTTCGGTGAAATATTGATTTAGAATAAAGTATTTCTTTCAAGAATTTTCGTCTACATTTTTATTGGAAAAATTGCACCAAATTTCTTTCGATATATTCCGTTTTATATTTTGAAATTTGCTCTGGAATAAAAATGAAAAGTTCTTGCTTACGTTTAAGAAAATTTCTGAGAATTTTGCATAACATTTTGAAATAAAAATTGAATGTCTTTGAGTCTTTTGAACTTTGCGTAATCACCTGCTGAATTCCGTTGTCATGGAAATGCAGGGGTAATTAGCAAACGTCTATTCCATTATTGATTTAGAATGAAAATTAAAATATTTCCTACAGTGAATTTTCATCGTGATACTGTACAGGGTGGCTCATAAATATGGGAGATGCAATATATTTGACCGTAAAAACGGAATAAGCGTTCAAATGAAAAGCAGAGACATCTGGAGCAATGATACAGTCGTTTTGACGGTTGATGGCTGCTTCCACAGTGAAGAGTTTCTCATCGCTGAACAAAATAGTCGAATGCGTGTCAACAGAAAATCGTTGCAGCAACAGCTTACATCTTTGAACCCGTACGGCCATACCATTGGGAGTCAGGTCGTGAAAGTTTTAGAGCTTATAGGACTTGAGCTTGAGGTCCTTTCTGACGATTGAACGGGCAGCTGTGTGACTGGTGTTCAGCTTTTGAGCCACTTTTCGGATTGACCTTTTAGGATTTTGCTTAATTCGCATCCTGATAAGTTTCTTGGCTCTGGCGACGTTGAAAGTTTTGGGGTGGCCGGAACGAGGTCTGTCAGAAGTAGAGCCAATCTCCTTGAATCGTTTGATGTGGCGTGAGACCACTTGTCGTAACGTTTTGAGCAGCCGAGCGGTTATTTCATTTCATTGCTGTATTTTTGCTTGTAAAACTCGATGATTATAGAACGCTTTGTACTCGGGGCTGCCATCTGGGAAAAAAAAACCAAATAAAATCTTGTGAAACCTGATACACGTAATGATTGAATCACGGAGAATTCAAAAACACAAAAAAAACGGAATTAAAAAACAACGAGATCATCGTTTTGACGCGTAAACATCGTCTCCCATATTTATGAACCACCCTGTACATACATTGCTGTTTGTATTACATCCCAATATTTTCACCGAATAAAGTACATGTCCTAGTCATGCTAATTCAAAAATAATTTCGAAGTAATAGAGACAACATTCTACCGAAAAACCGGCCCGAAGTTGGACTTGAAAACTCTGGGAAAAAGCCCCAAAATCGTGTTCTCCAGGTCAAATATAGGTAGAAAACATTCAAATAACCCTTCAAAATGCATTTTAAGCCTCTGGTCCGATCTCTTCCTTGGGATCGTCGAATATTACAGAGAATCTGTTTTAAACAGCAAATTTGGGAAGCAAGTATCCTTAACGCTCAATATGTCTCAAATAGCACCATCTAATTCGACGATAAACCTGATGAAATGGTCCTGTGCAAAAAATCAGGTTAAAATACCCGCATACAAATATAAATGTGTTCATTTTGGGTGATGAATTTTTTTTCGATTTTTTGATCGGGAATGTTTTATCTTTATTTTTTTCTTCACAAAACCTTATTTACAGCCCAATTTACCTTCCTGAAAAAAAATAATTTACTCTGAAACGCGCTTTGGCATATCCGCTTGGGTCCCTATCGTCTATTTAATAAATGATTTTTATTTGGTTGTAAAACAGTTCGCTTTTCGCGAATAATTTATCGTTGCATTTATACAGTGATGACCAATAAGTTAAAAGTCTATTCGAATGATAGCTATCAGAAGGTAAATAGTATGCTTTTGTACACGAACTTTCACTATGTAAAAACATTGTATTAAATAACCTGACAAGTATGATATTCCTGTTGCATCACATTATTAAACACCTAGCTTTATTATAAGTGCGATTTTTTTACATTCACAATTTCGATGCTTCCGTTTTCTTATCATTTAAAGTTGAATATAATGAGTAACGAATCCTGAATTCTCTCCATACAAATTTCATTCTGACACCCATAAAATTGCCGATTTACGGAAGCAAAACTCAAATACCTCTGAAATACGACACTATAACGATGAAGTTCAAATGATAAGGAAAAAGTATCTCAGACAATTTTATCCCTCTATCTTTCAGCATACAAATTTCTACTGATATTTTGATTGAGCTTATCGTGATAAGCGAAGAATCGAGGGGTGTAATTGGAAATTGCTTTTTGGAGTCAAGGTTGAAAGGAAAAGAAGGCGGAAAAATGGCGAAAGCCTGATTAGCAGATTATAAAATGGGCCGATAGGTGCACGAATAGGAACTATGAATTTTTCCGCCATTGTTCTTCCTCTTTGATTGAAATTGAATTTTGAGTTCATCAATTCATCTTCAAACATTTTGAATTTTACTGATTGCAATTAGTAAGATATCATAATAGGCGACTGTGATAATTTGGTATATCTTTGGATATTATAGACTTATTGATGGTCTTGTCTAACTTATCTTTATCATCCCTTTCTATATTTTTTACTGTTTTATTGCATTATATTCTTTTTTCAATTATTCCTTCATTTGTTCCGATTTTCTTGATATTGATGAGTGCTGCATTTGATCACGATTTTTCCTTATTTATTTTCTCATTTCAGTAAAAATGAAATACCTTCTCCTGCTGTGCGCCGTCGTGGTAGCAGTGTACTGTGTCGTGATGCCGGTGCAGAGGAACGCGTTGGACTGCCAGATGTGCGAACTCCTCGTCAAATCCGTCGATGGCACCGCTGATAGGGACACCAAGGAAATCGAGAAGGTACGCTTAGCCTCTTGTATACCAGATCCACTTGCTTTTCTTTTTCCCTACCCCCTTCCCTATTCTTTTCCCAAAAGTGGGTATGGACTACAAAAGGTCGATACGTTTCCATCTTTCTTCACACCAAAACTTCGCCACTTCAAACGAAATGAGTGGGGTAAATCGGAAAAGTCTCTCAGACTCGATGAAAATAGCCCCGAATTAAATAGCTTTACCATTAGGATATAGGGATGGTAGTGGAAATCGGAGTCCTTATTCATTGGGTCTGGTGGTTCTTTCACGGGATGCCATGTGTAGAGATATGATCTACTACATTTACCTATTCAACACTAACTGAGTGTGTGATGAAAATACCAATACGATTTGTTTAATTCTATCAAACTTGTCGATGAATTATGGACTAAATTATGTTTGAATGGATATTCATGCTGTTGGGATATTTTCGAGTTTTTTTCTTGAAATAAAACGATACAGTTGAGTATATCCAGAGATGTTGGTCTCGACTCCGGCCCGACCCGCCGGGCCAGAGTTGGGGTCGAGGTTTTTGATTTCGCCAGAGGTCGGGCTGAGATAGGAACGTCGAGATCGGGTCGCAAAATTTCGATCTTCCAATATCCCTGAGTGTATCCACATGAAGATCGCCTGCTTTAGAAATTCGACGCTGAATGCAAGACGCTGTTCCACTCGATTCCATTCGGAAGCACTGAATGCAAGCACTACATCAATTCGAAACTCGACCCCATCATCAAGGTAAATATAAAATTTCGACGAATTAAATTGCTTTATTTGATTTATGCAAATAGTCTACGATATTAACCTTAGTGCTCGTTTATAGTGAAGTTCACAACTTATGAATCTTCTCAATGACACAAATTTCAGTGTAAAGTTACTCCATTTTGAATGAGTACTCGGAAATTTTGCGACTTTTCACTGCTTATTATTAACTTTTCGAATAGCGTGATAAGAGATGCGATGTTCCGAGTTCTCGCTTTGAATGGATGTAATGCGTTTGTGATAGTTATTTCCTGGCATCTTTCCCAATGAACAAAAATTTCAGGAACTCGACTCCGGCACTGCTCCTGAAGACGTCTGCAAGAAGCTTGGAGAATGCCCATAAATTATCTTTTTTTAATTTATGAATACAAAATCTAATAATAAATTCATTTTTCCTTAATCTTTCACTAGTTTTTGATGAAGGTGCACATCTTCTTTTGCTTCACATGCATAAGACATTGATTTACTGATTTGGTGGAGATTTACTCTAGTATCGGCAAATAAAGAGATTTCTGGTTTTATTCGAATTATTATTGACTTATTTTTAGACTTTAGAAGTCATAAACTGTTCTTCTGAAAGAATTTGTCTGATATCGTAATCGCAAGTCTTTGTTTGCTGAAGGAGAAAATGTTATCTATTCTCGTTTCATTGTGGAAAAAAGCTTCTAGAAGAAAGCGCATTGTTAGTTTTTAGAAGGTCATTCATCAAAGTATAAACTTACAATTGATGAATAAAATAATTGGTTCAAACAAGTTTAGGCTCTAAGCGATAAGACGATCCTGAGATTATGTCCTGTTATTACAGTATTAGTCAAACTCATTGACTAAATACATGATACAAATTTATTTTTAACCCAATATTATTCTGTTCAAGAAACGGACAGTGTTGACTTTTAGAAGATCTAAAAGCCAAATAAAAAGTTTCAAAAATTACAAGTATTTGGAAATCAACACATCTTATCTTGATTCTGATTTGATACTGATATTAGAATTTTCCAATGACATTAGTTCTAAAATTTTGATCTTCGAATTTCTTGAATGATTTTCCGGGCACAATAAACATAAGCAGCCTAATTTATGAGTACTTTGGGTTTGCAATCGCTCAACATTCGATACAAAATAAGTCTTTTATCATTTTGAGTCTAATTTATGTCACGCTGCTTCTGTTAGTCTGTAAAATTCTTCTATAAAGTGTGCAGCGTTTTCGAAATGAAATGTGTGCTGCATTTCTGACTGATAACCGTAATCCTGCTTTCCTGCTTTGTCTTTTTCCATTCCTGCAGAAATTTTGTGACTTTTGAACCAAAGCCCTAAAATTTAAATACATTTTTTACTAGTTTCCTCAAACTCGATGCAAAAACATATTAGTTCTGACAGACGACTGAATTTATGATTTCTTCTGAAACTTGCTGAATTTATCATCTATCAATGCAAAAATGCACTATCCTTAAGTCGATGATCCTATCTTCCTTGTTTTTTTTCAAAATCTAAAGAGCACTTTAGAACATGTACAAATACCTGCTCGCCCTCGCCCTGGTGGCCGTTGCTTTCGGAAAAATCGTTCCTGGGGCCAATCTGAAGCACCGACCTTCAAACGCAGACGACTGGGACTGCATCTTCTGCGAGATCGTCGTCTCTGCTCTCGAGGAGCCCGAAAACCGAGGGGATGCCGACAAGGCTGAGGCTGTATGTAGTTTTCCATCATTTTTAGAATTCTAGGTCATAAAATTGGTTACATTTGACTATGCATCATTGTCATGAACGTGCCTATTTTTATAGAAATGCTCATCGTGAGTGATATTGGGTCTTGAAATATACGGACAGTGAAGGGGAAAATGATGAAAGATCAAATTTGACTTGTACAATTTCAGGCGGTCAATCATGAATGCAAGGAAGTGTTCGGATTCCTGAAATTCCTCGCCGACGACTGCGTCGCGTACGCCGACAAGCATATGGACCCCATCGTTCACGAATTGGACAATGATACCCCTCCTGAGGAAGTAAGTAGTAGACTTTCTTCTCAACAATTTACTATACATCTACCGAAACTACCAAAAAATGACATATCATGGTCTGATACGGTATCTCATGAAATCATCGCTCGAAATGACATGACATAGCGTGACATCATATCTTCTTGTTGGCCATGTTCTGTACAAATTTAGATGCTTGTGATATTCTCAAAAGACTAGAATTATTTTCTAGTGTTATAAGGACAATTTAAAATGACGTGAGGACGTGCGCTATGATTAGGGCTAGGCGAGGGAAAGAAATAGTGTAGGAAAAGATAACTTACGTTCTCACGTCTTAACGTTATCCCGTCATTTCTCAGTTGCCACTTATAAACCCACCTGTGCTCCACACCTACTTGTACTTGACACCCGTTTTTTATTTTCCTCTACCTCTTAAAAAAGTGGGTGTGGATGTGGAATATAAAAACCTATTTATAAATTGATGATCTTTTCCAGGTGTGCTTCAACCTGCACGAATGCGAGCAACAGAATCCGCTCAAGGCTGCAATCGCTAAGGCCGTCATCAATCAGAAGGTCAACCAGAAGAAGAACTAAATAATAACTGTTTTGTAAATTTAACGACAAAGTTTCTATTTATTTGAAACCCTGCTATTTAATGTAATAATAATAAACGTCTATTTGAGAGTTTATTCCCATCACTGAAGCAAATTCTGTTTCCGATTAAAAAAAATCGACTTTAACGATTCTTTCGTTTTTAACATCTAGCATTTTAGTACTTATTTTGAGACAAATATCTTGATTTCTATCTTCTTTTTAATTTTCTGGCAATTTATTACTTCTGCTCAATATCACAAAACCGAAACTGCATGACATAGAGAGATTACTTGAGCAGGTTTCTTGCTAATCACGCTTTACCTGCATTTTTCATATCAGCAGTGGGAATTTATCATTTATCAGTCGCCAATTCCGATTCTTTTACAACCGAATAAGGTTAAAGGGCTTCCGAAATGTTTGTCGGAGAGGAGAAAACTCCAGTCTTTTCGAATTTTACGAGCAGTTACTTTCGTCATAACAATTTGAGTTTCTGATGACCAGGAAATCATTCTAATAGTTTCATCATGACAGATTTTTAACGCTCAACTTACTTTTTCATTTAAAATACCTATAAAATCCAGTCTTGAATTTTTTTCTTGAAATAGCTTAATTTTGATATCAGCATCATTAAAAATTGTGATAATTTTAGCGGATTGTTCAAGATGAATAAAATCTTGTTGGCCCTACTTGGGTTCATCGCTTTGTGTCTCGCAGTTCCAGTCAGCAAGGATGGGTTTCTTGAATGCGAAATGTGCAAAATGGCAGTTCTACAGGCAGTAGCTCCGGCTGATCGAGATACTAAGGAAATCGAAACGGTCAATCATTTTGATTTTCATAGTCCCTTGTACCAATCAATCATTGAAGTTAATAGTTTTTTTTTTCTTTTTAAATTATGAGGAATTTTGAAACATTATTTAAATCGAATGATTTTTAAACTGGTTATTATTGGAATGACAACGATGAAAGAAAGGGCCTTTGCTATTCCACACTCACTTTTTGAGGAGAGTAGAGGAGAAAGGCAGGGGGAAAAAGCGAGTGTGGGTGTGGAATAGAATAGGCCTGATGAGAGATCGACTGCTCTAAAAATCCGTAAATTCGATTTGGAATAAGTTGAAAGATTATTAAATTAACTTGAATAATTGTATTTTATCTGTCCTTTGTTAGCCAAATGATAGGACTGTCAAATATTTTTACTCATTATATTATGGTTTGCGAGAAGGTAGATATACTGCACTCTTTGCAGCTCGATTTCACACACGTCCCGCCTTTCTTTTCTTTGTTGCTTCTTCCGTCTCTTCAGAATTCATGCTATTTCGAGGAGGTTGAGTCTAGGAGAGGAAAGTTGCAAAATATATGCGCAATATCTACCTCTTCCCATTCCGCAATAACTTGAAATATTTTCATCATTAAGCATTTCCAGGACTTTATCAAAGAATGCACAGAAAAGCTGAAAATACCATTTTCGAATAAGGAGTGCACGGTGAACTTTTCTAATCGAAAGTATACAAAAATAAAACTTTCAGAAGTACGCCCAGGAAAAAATGGGTCCTATCATTCGAGAATTGGGTAAAAATTGGTTTTTAATAAAATTAAAATATTTTATTTTCAGAATCCGGTGCAGCCCCTGAGGACGTTTGTATGAAGCTTAAAGAATGCTAAAACATAATTTATTTTGAATTTTGAATTTGTAAAAAATAACGCCAAATAAAACAGTTCTATTCTGAAACAAATCGATTGATAAATTTTTCCAACCTAAAAGTCCCCTAATCCTTATCAATATTTTCCTGTTTTATTAATAATGGTTGTTCTGCCCTGAAATCAATGACGCTTGTTAATAAATCGGATTGAAGCATCAAAATTTAAAATAAGTTTTGGAAAATGATAGCCTAACTAAAAATGAAAATACCATGGTACACGAATACGAATGAAAAAGAAAACGAATCAAATAGATGGCATGACTTATGAAAATCCAATCGATACAGATCATAGGTCAACCTGCAATATTTTGCATGTATTTCGTCTTTTTATTTGCCTGTTCCTTTTCCTTCTTTCTCGACACGTTTTGATATCATTTGATCTCCAAATGCGCGAGAAAAACGTCGGAAATTTTCACCCTTTATCGATTTTTTCCTCCATACCTACTTGTCTCATTATTTTCTACACCTAAACAATAGTTTCAAGTTGAAGTTTTAATAATTTTAAAATATTTAAAGACAAAATGCAAGGTCGTATTGAAACTATCAGAATTTTATTTAATTTCGAGAAATTTGAAACATTTTTATCTTCAAGTTTTAAGGAGCCATCAATTTTATCTATTTTTTCTAGAACATCATAGATCGTTTCTGGATGACGGCTTTATTTGCCTAATAGCCATCGCTCGTCCGAGTTGTCACCCCACTCCCCACTCTGTATTTTTCGTCTAAAAATCGAACGGTTCTATTTCATTCAGCAGATACGTATAGTGGTGAAAAATGCATCGATATTTCACTCGTCAAATTTATATCGTATTTTTAAAGTCTGATAACTTGGACTTATTTTGGAATATACCAAAATGCCATGAAGTCAAAAATTGATTTAATCCTTCGTGCGTGGTTTTCATTCTTCTCTTTTACCTGGAAACTCGAACGGTTATTCTTTCAGCGATACTCCTTATGATGATGATAAAGGCATCAATATTTCTCCTTTTGATAGCATTATCAACTATCATTTCATCCAGTGTGTATGTCAATTCTCAAAACAGTCTCACTTGAAAATAGATTTATTTGAATTTCCGAAAACGTAAGACGATATGTTTCTAAATTTTAGGGCGAATATATTTAGAAAAACTATTCCAATGCATCTTGTTTGCCAAGTTCGTCCGAAATAGTAAATGTGCTAGCTTTTTTCATTATTACTCATCACATTAAAGATTGATAGCAATTTTTTTAGATCTGTTTCAAATAAATTCCGATGAAAGTCTAATTTTCAGAGCTTGTTCCTCTAGAAAAACTCACAATAATTTTAAAATAAGCACTATTTATCATATGGAGGCATGGTTTGAAACACTTCATCCATGACTATTTACTCAATTTTTACTCGACAACACAATTGTCTCTTCCTCTCTTCGCCCTAATGAAATAACAAAGAAAAAAGCGAATGAAGGCAAGGAAGATGAGGAAAGAGCTAAAACTGCTAGAGGATATCTTAGATCCCTTAGATTCCTTGTCGAATCTCTTCTAGACTGGAACTTTTCCACCGCAAATATCCCCTTATGCGGTGAACTATTCCAGTCAACTTTGAATTAGCTATCCTTAATAATGGGACGGGAGAAATTACGACCGAATTTTTGTAGTAGAAAAGTCCCAGGTCTAATTTCTTCGGGAAATCTTGCCTTCTATTCTCGGACTTTTGTCATTTATTATTTGCCGTAAATTCTTCATTTTGTTCTACAAGTTTTTTTTCTTCAAATGAATCATCGAAATTCATTTTCTTTGTCTTTTAAATTTGCGTAATTTTCAAAGTAATTAGTAAGAAAAATGTCAACATGTTTAAATATTGAGTTTCCCATGATAGCAATTTTATTATTTCACGTTCATAATTTCCCCTAACGCGATTTCTACATTCCACTCTAAATCCAGTGCATTTGAATGTTTTAGCAACGTCAACAGCCGCTATTTTGCTTGATAGATGGGCCCTCCGACCGGCATGAATCATTGTGAAGTAGCAACGAATGGCTCTACTGCTTCAGGTATAAAAATTCATGTCGAGAAATTACTGTGACCACAAACTTTAATATATGCTTTGACAAATCACATATGACAACTAGTTTTACTGATGCACAATTTCCACGACAGCGACTGAAATATAAGTTTCAGGAAAGTAGATACAATTGTTAATAATTATTCATTTGATTATTTGGTAACTCACAATCAGTTTCAGGAATTGTATATTTTAGGAGCTATTCGGAAACCGCACGACATCAAGACCTCAAGACGAGCGAAATAGTGCATGGCTAGGGTGGGGTTTCTTTTCCCACACTATTTCGCACGTCTTGAGGTCTTAAATGTCGTGCGGGTTATATTGTTGCCTATTTTAGGTGATACCTCCCCAATAAAATCCGTCGATGACATGAATCTGCCCGAAAACGGCCTGCATGCGCAGTTC
Source organism: Diploscapter coronatus (assembly GCA_964036155.1). Classification (NCBI taxonomy): domain Eukaryota; kingdom Metazoa; phylum Nematoda; class Chromadorea; order Rhabditida; family Rhabditidae; genus Diploscapter; species Diploscapter coronatus. The sequence continues at coordinate 2,896,768 of OZ038423.1, forward strand.
TATCAACCACCTGCTAATTTGAACACCCAAGAGCTGCAATTCAAAAGGATTATCGAGAAGAAATATAATGTTCAACTTGGTATTATTGTCGCTGACCGATTACTTGAGAAAAATAAAAGGGGCAAAAACTTGATGCATATAAATTAACGAGTAATTCGCAGCAGACTTTACGCTATGGTATCATATTCAAGGAATGACTTTGACGACTATTCGTCATTACACAATGCACACTTTGTGTATTCGAATTTGTGCATCGTTTATTTCGTTTCAAGCAATCGGTCGTTCACAATCAAATAGTTGAGTTTTTAATTAAAGCGAAAAATTCAGCGGATTACCGTGATTTTCATGCGTGGAGCTGTAAAAATTACGATGTTTTCTGGGAGGACCTTGTGCACTTCGCTAAAATAAAACTTGGTGGATCGTATAAACAGGTTGATTTTTCTGTGAATAAATTTATCTTTTTGCTAATTCAGGTGATCGATAAATCGAAGAAGATTTCGGATTTCCCAAAATGGCTCGAGAATGCGACGCTGAATTACACCGAGAATTGTCTGAGGGGAAATGGCAATGATCCTGCTTTTATTAGGTCAGATAAATCCAACAATTCAACAACCAAATGAACCAACAATATTTACTGATCTTATCATATCATTATCCATCTCCTTGAAACTTAGAACAAAAAACTAAAAGAAGTATTGTGTAATGTTTATTATCGAAGAACTAGAAGATGATCTATCTATATATTTATTATAAATAGATATATAATAATAGGTTCGCAACAGAATCCTCATTAATTGTTGATAATGATGATTAGCATATCTTTATCGAAATTTCGGAAACATAATAAATTACCGCATTTAGCGCTCATCCCAATTGCGAAACCATTACCCACACCTACGCTCAATTACGAGACGATATCGAAAGGATTGGAATGGCGTTGAGAAATTCTGGTAATCATTTGAAATATGAAATAGTACTACTTTGATTCCAAATAAGTTTCAATTTTACATTTAGAACATTTTTAAACATTTCAAGAATAGACTTCATCAAGTTCGTATTTTTTAAAATTAAGTCTCACAAAAGAATAATAAATAACTGCTTTAGTATTCAATTCTAAATTTAAAAAAATTAGAAACATATTTTTAAATTCAGGAGTAAAAATGGGCGACACCATCTGTGGATTTATGCCGAATAGCTACGAAACTGCAGTGGCTCTGTTCGCTTCTGCTGCAATCGGAGCGACTTGGTGCAGTGCGTCAGTGGACTTCGGACATGCCGGGGTGCTCGATAGATTTAGACAGGTATACCATTTATTTCTATTAAACGTCAGGCAATTAATACAAGTAGCACTGACAAAAAATGTATAAAATTACCATCATATGCAAATTTTCTTAGCTGAAAAGTTTGATATCCAGCACTCTATTACTAAATTCTTACTCTATACCTTGTGGGCAAGCTATTACTTTTCAATTGACTCAAAATATGCATATTCGTTAAATTTTTGGCTACTACTTTTATTAATGGCCAAACGTCATATCATTAAAATATTTGAGCCAGTTATTCTAACTAATACTTATAATTGATTGAAGCAGCTCAGTTTTCATAATTAAATTGTTTACTATTCTTGAATTTGTTTGATATCTTTAAAAATTTTTGTGCAGTATAAAGACATGAATGAAAAATAGTGTTTCGCTTCAAATCAGTTAACATCCTAGGTCAAGCCCAAAATTCTCTTCACTGTCGAAGCCGTCACGTACAAGAACAAGCGATTCGACTTGACTGAGAAGCTGAATAAAGTTGTTGAGGGTAAGGTGCAGAGAATTTAATATTAATCAAAATGTTCGAAGCAATAATTTGTTTAGGCTTACCATCCCTTGAAAAAATCGTTCTCGTCAATAATCTGAACTCGCACATCAATTTCGATTCGTATTCTCACTCCGAGAAGTTCGTCAATTTCGACAGCTTCAAAGTGCCGTCGAGTGAAGTGCCCAGTCCATTCCACTATGAGCAGGTATATTTTATGATATTATTGATTGGGAGAGGACGCGTCGATGTTCAAAAATTAATTACGCTATTCGTCTCTCGTTCCTCTTCTACGCGCGACTCGCTATTTCGCTCCTCCAAATTCGATTTCTAATTGCTGTTGCACGTGAATATCGACTTCCACTCCAATCAATGATACCAGTATAATTTTTATTTAGCCTACTTTCATATTTTATTTTAATCCTCAAATCTCCATACACAAGTTTAATTGTCTTAAACTATGAAAGTGCAGAAATATTGAAACCTACAAATTTCAGGTTCCATTTTCTCACCCTCTATTTGTAATGTTCAGTAGTGGGACGACCGGGATTCCGAAATGTATCGTTCATACTACTGGGGTAGGATTATCATTTTTTTAATCTAAGTGGACATTTGATGCTTCAGGGAACTTTACTAAAGCATGTCGAAGAGCATTTGATACAGGGCGATTCTCGACCTGAAGACAGAATGCTGTTCTACACGACTTGCGGATGGATGATGTATAATTGGTGGGTGGTTTTGAAAATCTATAGGTTTCAACAAATATAATAGAAATTTTATTATTCAAATATAAATGTTCCCATTCCCACTTGACGGCTTCATTTAAAGGCCTGACATTGTTAGATTTAAATTGGAGATTTTAAACGTTTACATGAATAATATCGACGAAATTAAAGCGTTTCACTAGATGAATGATCTCATAGATAAAATATTTGATATAAAGTGAAAATTTGCAAAAAGTCTAGGTTTCGAAAATTGGTATGAGTCGCCATGAAAAGTTCATTCGCTTTTTATACTATGCTGGAATTGACGATAATAAAGCCACTATCATAAATCTAGAAATTAGGGAATCATAAGTTTTAAATATTTACCTGCAAAAACCATATGATAGTAATCGGATATCAACGTCTTCATAATGATAACAAATTGCCTAGAAAGAAAGACTTTTTCGAAATTTCAGGCTAATCTCTTTCCTATATTGCGGCGGTTCAATAGTTCTGTACGACGAAAGCCCACTAGAACCGGATCCTCATATTCTGCTGAAAATCGCTGCCAAAACGAAGTGCACGATGCTAGGAATGGGCGCGAAATTATACGACGAATTCACCAAGATGAATGTTGATTTCAGTAAGTTTTCAAAAATTTTAGAAAGTAAAACAAGCAAATATTTTCAGAATCTCTCTATGACTTGAGCAACCTACGAACAGTTTACTCAACTGGATCACCATTGAAAGCAGCTTCATTTGAATTCATCAACGATCATATTCAACCTAAGGTTGGTAGCAAAGTGTTGTATTTGATAATAAGGTCTTGTATTTTACCCCTTTTCTGAAAAATAGCAAAGGGAAGAGAGAAAAGAGGATAAAGAGTACAAGAGGGTAAGGGTAACTTAGGAGTCAAAAATACAAGAGGCCGATAATGAGATATACTGCACTTTGTTGTAGGTATTCAAAAAATGTTGCTTGAAATTATCATCCAGCCTAATTTTGTGCGTTTAAAACGAATCAGAAATAGGTTTAAAAGTTTCACAATATGCTTTTGTCAAAAATAAGACAGACCATACACGTTGGGTCTAGGATAAAGTAATTTTCAATTGACCATTTTATTTTAGGTCCTAATAGCTTCAATATCGGGTGGAACGGACATAATCGGATGCTTCATGGGTGGATCGTTCTCTCTGCCAGTCGTTCCTGGTGAATGTCAATGCCTGTTCCTGGGCATGGATGTCAAGGCTTTCGATTCGAATGGTATGAACACACGGCATCGAGCTAATCGTATTCCTTAGTAAATTTTATATCTATCAAAATTCCTGAAACGTAAAACTATTTCTGCTCGTTCTTAATGCACTTGTTTAAAAGCCATAATGCTCGAAAATGTCTCAAGTAATTTGTGGACCACATACGAATTACGCTTCATTAGTTTTATGTTTGATTGAGTTGCCATAAGTAGAAAATAAGATAATCATTATATCATTATATACCGAGATGAAATTTAGGCCGCCCAGTTGAAGATGAGCAGGGCGAATTGGTCTGTCTGACTCCTTTCCCCTCGATGCCATCGCATTTCCTCGGCGATGAGAATCACAAGAAGTACAAGAAGGCCTATTTCGAGAGGTACTATAATGAAATATTGACCTAGAGCTATTTCAAAGTAAGACAACCTGAATGATTCCTTACTTTACCATTTCGTAGCCAATAACAAAAGATCTCTCCCTACCTCGTACTATACCCTTAAATATAAATTACGAAATAACGAATTATCAATGCCATGATGTTACAAGGTACCTCAAAACTGTAATTGAAAATTTACCTATAAAAATTAAGATTCGATGGGATCTGGGCCCACGGTGACTACTGTCAGGTCAGTTCTGTGACTGGAGGAGTCGTGATGCTGGGCAGGAGCGATGCGACGTTGAATCGAGGTGGAGTGCGAATTGGCACTGCGGAGATCTACTCGGTCGTCGACACGTTCAGTGAGATCTCTGACTGTATCGTCGCGGGACAGAATAGGTATGAAAAAGCGACGTTGTAAACCGCACGACATGCAAAATAGTATGGGAAAAGAAATGAAATTATATATAAAAGGCAAATCTTATCAGCCAATGCTCTGCCTTAGCCATAAATTCTTAATAAATAGGCTAGAAAGAAAGTAAATGAACACATCAGAAAAAACTAATTTCTCAAGATGATCAACCAATCTGAAACGAATTCAGACCGGACGTCGAGGACGAGCACATCATTTTGTTCGTGAAAATGTCTGAGGAGCAGAAACTGACGGATGAAACTCGTCGGAAACTTTCCCTGCAAATCCGAACGCTCATGTCGCCGAGACACGTGCCGAATGCTATCCACGAAATTGCTGATATTCCGGTAAGATGGTTGATTTTTGAGAGAAAATATGACACTTGTATCGTCGATTGACGAGAAAGTCGATATTCGTACAGCAGTTAGAAATAGAATTTGGAGGAACGAAATAGTGAGTCGTGTAGAAGAGAAACGAGACGAATCACGCAATTTTTAACATCGACATTCTGGTTAAGTTTTTATAGAATTACTAGAAGCCTCGGAACTGGTTCGTCTGATCAATTAAATGAGATATAGATGTTTTCAAGAGAAAATCTTTTGAAACATCAAAATTTTCAAAAATTAAAGATAAATAATTTCAGTACACCAACTCTGGCAAAAAAGTCGAGCTAGCCGTAAAACAAGTGATCAACGGAGAAACTGTTAGTTAATTTTTGAAAATTCGAAAACATTGAAAATAATAAAATTTTAGGCCGCAAATACCTCATCGTTGCGTAACCCAGAATCATTGAATCACTTTGCAAAATTCCAGATTAAACAATAATTTCTTCGCCATTTTTACTATCAATATTTAGATAGGCAACAAATTTATGTGTTGTAGCAGTGAAAATTTAAAAAAAATCTTGTTTTAATGTAATTCAGATATATGACATTTTTATCCTGAAAAATTCCGATTGAACTATTTTCATTTCCTACAATTGTTTAGATATGCAACAATGTTTTGGGTGTAGCAATGAGAATTTTCTATTTTCAATTATAATCTGAAAATTATATTCGTTTAAACTTAACAATTTAACATTATCACTTTTCAAAGCCGGTCCTTTATTACCTACAAAATTTAAAACATTCAAATTATTACTCAATGTGCTAATAATTTATTTTCGCCTTAACAATTTTATGAAAATAAATAAGTCATTTTATCTAGCTGTTCATTGTGAAATTAAATATCATTTCTCTAAGCTCAAAATCACTATTTCTATAATATGTTTCTAGAGCGAGCTTTTTTCGAGGGGATTCTTAAGTGGATAGGATTTGCCATTGTCTGTCAAAATTCAAGGAACGTTATCCCAGGGATCGAAAGCTTTGATTCCGCTTTTACTTTGATCAAAATCATTGGTTCAAAATGTTTTCAAGATTCGAATTTGATTCAGACTTTATGCTTTTTGTTTGAACGGGCTATTTTTATGAGAAACTTATGGCACACAAAAATAGGGAGTTTATCTTTTAAATTCATGGTATTTCTTTCTTTGCACTCTCTAACAAAAATGTTAAAGGATATCTATAGAGAACTGTCTAGAATATTTTATCGTAATGTTGCAATATTTTCTTTCTGCCAATGCTTTATCAAAATCCACAAAGTGCATTGCAATTTTGATGAATAAACGCTTGTCATTGTTCGAATTTATTCGTTCTCGAAATAGCATTCAAATTTTAGAGGAAGAAAGTGCGATATTCTAATGCACGAGTGAAATACTGCATATTTTCAGGATGGCTAGAGATTTCGCCATTCTCTAAAAATAGAACGAAGATTCGATAGAATCAGAGAAATTTGCCATCTGATGGTTGCGAAATAGCGTTGCGAAATGAGAGGGGCAAGATATAAATCAGGAAAATAGTGCTATTTCTAAAGAGAAAAAGAAAGAACGGATGAAGTGCGCTTCCCGGCTTGCATAATGTGGTATCCGGTGAGGAGGAGTGGTGAAGGAATCTAGGAAATAAAGGGTTAGAGAGCTCGATAGGGTATTGGTCAATTGAGACATTTAGAGAAGAAGAAGGAAAGAAAGAAAAGGGGGAGAAAGAGAAGGAATAGAGAGAATGATAAATGAGGAGACAGAAAAGATGACAGATTGGTCAAAAGAGGTGCGGAAATGAAAATGGGAAATAAGTGAGTCCTGGCGAAGCCAGGAGTCCCACATTCGCATAAGAATAAGGGCCAGCTGCAACCTATTTCTCCTGCTCTCTCCGAATTCAGTGCTATTTCTCCGATGCTAATTCTTTGCCTAATACTATTTTCTTGGGAACCTCTTTGTGTCTGAATTCTTCTCTCTCCCTTAATGCAATGATATTTTCCTTTTTCTAAATCCTTTGCTAATTCTATTTCTCTTGCTCTGCATCTTGAAATAATGCTATTTCTCAGGAACCTCTTTATATTTATGCTCTTTCTCTCTCTTCAAATCTAACATTATTTTGCTCGAACCCTTTATATCTCTGACTTCTCTGCACTCTTTGGATATCCCATGCTATTTCTCGAATCTCTCTTAGCACTTTGCCTTAGCCTTTGCATGAGCCTCTGCCTAGCTTTTTCTTCTCCTTTCTGAGCTCCCGGTCGAATACTAATTTACTCTCTCTTCATTAGACGAATATACGCGATAGCGCGTTCCGTATATGGACTTCTATACAATTTGTTGTTTCGGTGGAAAATTAGTGAAAATTTTTGAGAACTTTTATTGTGTTTTACTCCAAGAATTATTTTTCAAAGTTTAAAGTTTGCTGTTCGAAATGTTCAAACCTACTACGAATATCTTGAGTTTATATGATTTTGTAATATCCATCCTCCATTTTATCTCTCATTCTTAGTTCATTTGATTTGCATAAATTTTCCTCGCTATTGACTTGAATATTGGCAAAGTCAATCATCTTTATTATGGTTAAAAATTCGGAAACATAGATCCAAATTTACTTTGATTCACGAGTAATTTTTTCCTGCCCTTTTCTGTAATTGGATCCCTTCCAAGACCTTCTCATTCATTGTTTCTAATTTGTCCACATCCCAATTTTCTGCAATTTCGTTGGATATGAAGTCCCCCTTTTAGAGCTCCTCACCTCCTTCCGAAGGCTAATTGCTTTTCTTTCTTTTTGCGATATTTTCGCATTTTTTCTTTCTCGTCTCCAATTTTTCAGTGATATTTCTTTCCCTTCGAGAATTGCCTTCACTTTCATTCCCCCACGCCTTTTTGCATTGTGCCGTCGCCTTCCAAAGACTGCTAAACGTGTACGGCTTATTATACGATGAAGAGATCTTTGGAGAGGGCTTCTTGCAAAAGCCCGTACACTTGTCAAATCTATATGACTGTATACAAGGGATAGGGCTAGGGAAAGGTAGACTATGTTTGGTCTCAAAGTGATGAGCAGCATGTGTGCACAGTATTTCTCGAAAAAAAGTTAGCCTAACCTACCGAGCTCCTACCCTTATCCCTATTTTGCTAGTGTACGGCTTTTACAAGAAGTCAGCGAGGTGATTTTTTTCATTAATCATTTTAAAATACAAGATAATTATTTGAAAATTTATCAATGATGTTTAACTTTGCGAAACGCATCATCAAATTTTTGTATTCGGTTGATATGAATGAAATGATTGCATTATTTCTTCATAATTGCTGCATAGTCCTCATAAACATTGAGCTAATTTTCTCAGTTAGATGTTAGATCTTTTGCAACATATCCAGAAATTTTACATTATTGATAAAAATCGACTTTTCTTGTGCAAACTTGCAGTTTTCTATCCGATATTTGAATGCTGTTGAGAAATATCGTAGCCTATTCGTCATTATGGATAGGAGAACATTAGACAATGTCGAACCTTATATCGAATCGACAAGCTTCCAACGTCTGTTCTTGTGTCCAATCAGAGGTGGCCGGAAGTTTCGGTTTCGAATTTTTCAAATTCTGACTTTTGCCCAGTCCTATGTCCAATATCATTCATACTCACCACTTTGTGTTATACTCCTTTAAATCATATCCAATTTTTCTGATGTACCTCTTTCGTTAGTTAGCATATGCAAGTGTGAATCATTTGTCATTTGTCTTCGTTTCGCCTCTTCCTTCCAAAAATGAATCCATCTTTGTCTTTCGCTTCGCAGTCTCCCTGTCATTCGATGCTCTCTTTTTGCACCAGAAACTAGCCGCCTTCCCTCAATTCCAACGATTTTCTGACCAAAATGTGTTAGTTCCGCGGTTTTTTTCCGAGTTTCCGATGTCCTTTGAGTTTTTCTCCCCAAAGAAAGGGGCAGCCAATTAGCGCCTTGTTAGGACCATTTCTAGCACAACCAGCGCTAAATTTACTGGCTAGCTACTAAAATTCTAAAATTATTTGAGGTGCTCGAATTTAGGAGCTTTTTGCAGCGATTACATTGGAGTTTATCTTTTATCGATTCATGAGATATAATTCTTTGAAACATAACTCAACATTTCAATTTCATGCAATTTTCCAATTATTGAATTCCTCTTCAATAGTTCTTCAATCCTCCAGATTGCGTGTGGTCGTTTTCCGTCTCATTCCTCCTCTCATCCCGAACCACTTCCATTTATGAGCCCCGTCCACTCTAAAGTAATCTCCCCAGGCTCCGAGGCTCTCTTCATTAGTCCCATTTAGAGACATTTCTCGAGGTTCTGATTTCTCTGACTGCACTATTTCTCAGATTTTCCAAATCCTATTCTCTCTAACATAGCCTTTCTCTCTCGTTATGCTAATTTTTCTCTTACGAGTGATATTTCTTCAATTTCTGAATCTCCTTCCTAACATTATTTCTAAGGCACCGCATCTGCCGAGAAGATTCTGCCACTCTGGCAAAATTCCCATAATGCCATGCTTACTTGAAAAACAGGCATTAAAAAGTCGGAATAACCCATAAATGGACTTCTCTTGATGGGTCATAAGCCGACTGAATGAGAAATTATTTTTACAGGGGAAAATTTCCGATGAGCTAGTGATTCTTAAGAATTTGTACGATATTTTCCTGAAATTTCGATCACTATCTTATTCTTTAAAAAAAAAATAATCGCAACCGTTGCTTATGCTTATTACAACAAATATGTATTTTTAAATAGATTGCAATAAGTTACAGGTTTTTAAAAGTAAAATAAGTGATCAAATCAAGTTTGACTTGCAAACGGACTCTGATCTGATCATTTATTATCAAAGACCTAATAATTTCATAGCCTAGCAAATTTTGAACTTTGGCCTTTTCATCTAGCAATTTTTGAAGGCTTCCTGTTTACCTGGTGGCGGATAATAAATATATTTTCTCCTTTTCCCACTCGAACCTCGTGTGTTGTTTGAAATCGGATCCGGTCATTTTTGCCCGCATTTTCCTCCTTTTGAAACTTTTTCTTATTTTTAAACTTCGGGTGAATTTTTCCGAACCGAAACAACAACAGCTGTTTTGTGGAATTACCGAACCACATTTCACCGAAAAATTAGCGTACTTCTTGACCAAAAGAATCGCAAAATGTGGGATTGTAATATTAGTAGTTTAGAAAGAGAATGTATTAAGCTTGGACATACTCCAGGGATTTTGAAGGGATTTGAAACAATTTCTAAAATAATGCGCGTCGAATTTGGTTTGAAAAAATATGCGATAGTTTGCTCTGTTATCTATTCAAATTTTACATATCTGTTTAAAAATTGACGTGAAAAATATGAGGTTTGTAATTGATTCATCGCTGTTTTTCAAAGAAAAAAAAACAACGAAATATCGTCGTTTTTGATATGCGCCATTTCATCGTTCAAAATTTGCGGATTCAAGTTTCTAGTTTCAATCTTCGTTTACTCAGTCGAAATTCCTTACTAATCTGGTCTCTTCCGTTCAGGAAATAAACAAACGCTGAGCATATTGAAATTTCACATTCCTAGAATTGCGAAATGTCGAATAATTCCCTTAAACAATTTTAATGTCATGATATTTATTCTTATGATGTCTTCATAATTGAGCAAAATACAGAACACGTCGACATCTTTAATCAACAATTTTTTGAATTATGAAAAATTTTCATTATGAAATTTTGGCTCATTTTAAATTTGGCTAAATTTCAAATTTCACTGAATAACAGCGTACATGTTGCACAAAAGTCCCTGATTTTACCGTCACTCTTTTGGATTGCAATATCTTTTATGATCTTCATTATATTTCATGTCCTATATCACTATTTTCATTCAATGCCCAAAAATCGTGCAATTTCCGGATTTTATTCTGCGGTTTTTCACATTTAAAATTGGCCCGATTTCATTGAATGATAGTGAAAATGTTGCACAAAGGGGTTCACTGCCGATGCGATCGCCTTGTGATTGTAATATTTTGCTGGAACAGCCGCGCGCGGACTTATCCTTGCCTTTGCACTCTGACTTCGCTCAAAATCCGAATTCTATCTTCTTTTTCACTCTCTCAAATCCCCACACTATTTTCTAATTTCTTTTATCACTAATTCCAACGTTTCGCATACTATTTCAACCTTCCTGCTTCTTTCAATGATTTTAGCGTTATCACTATTTATCTCTAAATCTCTGGGATCTCTTTCAAATGAACGATATTGCATCTAGAGATTTTGATCACTCTATGTGCGAACAAAGCACCTTTACTACGTTTATCATTGTCAAATATCTACAAATAGACTCATTAATATACTACAACATTTTGTTGTAACTCACCACGTTAGAGATAGTTAGATAAAGGTTGGTTTTCATCTATTATCACTTATCAAAACACACTGTTTAGCCAATAATTCGAAATTTAGCCTTAAATTTTTGGAATATGTTATAGCTATTCAGCTTCAGGATCTTAAAAATTCCAAATAATGTTATCGTCTCAAATTTTATTCATGAACAGCTAACCTAACTTATTTACCAAGCTTTAAACGATTAACCCAGATAAATGTGGACAAGTTAAATCGCGCTAATTCGCTTCAGCTAACTTGGTACTTCAAGCAAGTTCGCATGATTATCATTGAAACATCGATTTTTAGCTGATATTTCCTGATTTGTCCCATTTCCTTTCTCGTTTCTCTTCCTTGCTCTTTCGACTGAATGCAACATTTTCAGCTAATCGCCTTTGCTCAAACACACTTTCCTTCCACTTTCGCCTCGTTTTGCATTTGCACACAAAACCGTCGTCAGACGAGCATCAAATTTTTGCCAGATTTTGATTTTTAGGGTCGAACAAGGGAATAGCCGGTGGTTAAATTTTCATTTTTTTTCTTCGATGACACATTATCTCCATCGAAAATGTGACAGTGTTTAACTTTAAAATCACGATTTTGAAACATGTCGCAAACTTGACATATTTTTATCTAGTGAGAGCAAAAAATGCCTCGCATAATCAAAACACAAATTCCCATAATCTTGTCACATTTAGCTGATTGTGAGATACCAGTGCTTTGCTCTCAGTCTCTATGAAAAATTTCACAATATTCAAGCATATAGGCTCAAAATTATCTGGCATAATCTTGATTCCCACAATTTTTCACATGAAAGACTTTTCACCGCATTTGGCGCAGTGACTAGTGTCTTTGTCCGCAATCGATAGGGCTTTTCTTCCTTTTTCGGACAATTTTTGCCAGCCCTCTTTTGCCATTCTCCTTCCGTTATTTCACGGGGTTTGTTTCACGTCGAGCGTGAGCGTATCCTTTTTCCAAGATTTTCTTCGCGAGGTTTTTTTACCGAATTTTTCGAACCATGAAAATTTACAACCTTTGTTTTTAGAAGATGGACTTCATTGGTATTTGTTTTTGAAAAAATATTATGCTGCAAGAATTCTCTGACCATATGTTAATTTTACTTCTTTGATTTGCAGACAATTTGACTTTTTCCTATCATAAAACATAGATGATTGAATATCAGGTTATGTTTCAAATTTCGCCGACCAATTTCTACCATTCTAAATAAGAATTCCTTGCTCTTTTCGCTAGAATATCCTAATAAAAATCGCCCAAATTCTACTTTCCCATGGCTCTTTTCACGTCGTAAATATCCATCCTTCCTCCCATCGTTCTGCCATTGAATTCCTGATTTCGTGCTGACTCTCTTCCTGGGGACCATCTTTCGACCCTTCTCCGCTAAAATCGCCCTACTTTTGTTCTAAGCCTCTAGAAGCTCTTACTTTACGAGTTCGGAGCCGGGAAAAATGAGCCGACACCCGAAACTACGGGGATTTGCGGGAATTAGTCCCAAAATGACCCTGAAATATGGTGGTCAAGTGAAATTTAAGCCGATGTATTCCAAAATGACCACATTATGTACAATTCTGAGTAAATTCGATATTTCACCCAACTTTATACAAATTTTAAATTTGTAGTTGTTGGGTAAATGTTTTGGGATATCGAAATAAGGTGACAACTGTTTTTTTAGAATATTAGTTCTCTTGAGAATTAGTGAATGGGAATTAATTAACTTGAGAGGTTAGGCTTCAGATGATTCTAGAAGAACTTTTTGATTGAGAAAATTATTCTCCCAAATTTACTGTCGCCGTTAAAACTAGCATCAATTAAAATTTTTGAAATATACTACAATTTTCATATTTGAATATTTTGATTTTTGAGCCACAATTCTGAGTAATTTTAGGATGATAATTCAGACCCAAAATCCTTCTATATTGACTGAAATCTATGAATTTTTCCTCCTTTCACAATTTTACTCATTTACGTTCGCCTTCCCACTGATTTGCCGAGTATTTCCCCTCTCATAGCGTATTTCGTATGCATTTTCATTTCCAATCCCAAATCATGAATGAACATGCGAGAGATCAGGCAAAAGTGAGAGGGAACCAGATAGTGAAGCTAGGGACGCAGAACGGATTAGCGGCTCAGGTATGGCATTGAAACGCCGAATGAGTGAAATCGAATCCAACAACATGCTATTGTTTTGGAAAGCAATATGAGGGATGGTCAGCTATGATGCTTTAGTTATCCTTTTGTCTTATAATCACTAACTGAATGGAAACAGTAATGTTATTGGTCAAGCTTTATATCCTGCCGAATTTTAAAATTACTTTAGATTTTCATTATGAGGCGCCAACTAGTTTTCCGTTATTGAAATTTTGAATCCATGCTCGGCTAAACAGAAATTTTAAACATATTCCATTTTTGAGCAAAACTATCTTCCAGTTTATTCAGATATAAGTTTAAATCTATCAACCTGAACCTAAACGCCGAGCACAGAATCACCATTTTGATAGCACTTGCATTGCTCCAAAATTTTGTTACATATTCTTTTTAAAATTTCATGTTCTCATCCAGTAATACTCCCTACTTGCATCCTAATCCTCCCTCTGCAATACTCTAATAGGATCTCTTCTAGACCCTTTAGATCTTCTAGTGCCCATCCAGCCTGTGCCATGAGTGAGTGGTCTTTCTTTTTCCAGCCTGCAGTCCGCACATACGTGTGCTCCTATCCCTGATCCTCTTTCATCCCATTTTATCCTCATTCTTCCCTAGGAATGACCCCCAATGGCCTCCCTATTCTCAATTTCTAGATCATGAAATATTTTCCACCTATTCGAATATTTTATCCCAGGTTCCTGAAATCGATTCATTAATTGTGTATTTTTTGAAAGATATTTTTAGCTAATGTGATATTCAGACGAGATTGTTTAAACTCAACTTCATTTTTATTTGATGCTAAAGTTAGATTAGATTGATGATGCTATTTTTAGAATATAAAATACACACAATTGATGTGATGTTCTCATATATCCTGATCGTTTTCACCCTCAACTTATACCCATTCTTTCCCAGGAATGACCTCCAATGACCTTCCCTCTCTTTTCCTCTCTGCTCTCTGGCATCATTCATTCAATTTTGCGCGCGGTTGCATTATTGAAACCCACCCAAACAGCCAATATAATTCGAATATTTACGACCCCGCGAATGCTCTCCATTCTTCACGATGATTAGGTTCGCTAAAATATTGATGGCTGTAACTTTTGAGAGTACAATATGTTTCACGAGATAATGAGCATCGAGTTGGTTATTACTTTAATGATATTTCTGGCAAAATTGTGCAATTGCATTATTTATTATTCATCACTTATTGAAGAAAAATGGACTTGATAATTGTAGTATATTTATTGTTTTATTTAATTTCCTTATCATAAACCCCACTTCTTTTAGCAATTCCTTCAAATTGGTGACGCTATGCTTTTAGGCACTATGATTCACTTAATTCTCTGATATGCTCTATCAATTTTCAGCTAACTCACCCTGCTAAAATTTGACATTTAATGACTCAATTTGAAACCATAAATTTCGTTCAACTTCAAAATATGTTTCAATGATTTTCACCCCACTCGTTAAATTCTTCCAATCATTAAGTCTTCGCCTCCCATTAGAATATAAATTTCATTAATCACTCTGCTCTTACAACATGATTGATTTCAGATCCCTCTACTTCCTGCGAATAGATTCAATCCTTCAAATTCAACGCTTCCTGTCGAATGTCTATTCTTTCAAATCGACAGCAATTTTGCTGGCTGCTGCAAAGTCGTCGCTTTTTTCTGTGATCCGTCGAAAAGTTCGCCTCTAGTACCGGAAAATTCGCTGATCCTGTCACTTCCGATCAAGTTTACCTCGGAACAGTCTAGGCCTCGATTCTCTACCCTTCATTTCAAATCAACCTGACTTTTTATTCACTTCTACCATTCATCAACCACTCCGCAGCCACGTTATCTGATCTTACACCACTCGCGCAAATAAATTGATTATTCGCTTTCCAAATAACCTGAAAAATGGGTTGTATATTCCGAGCCAGGCTAAATCATCTGGTGTCTATTTGGTATACGCTATTCGTTCTAGCGCTCCAAGTATACCTGCTATATTTGGGATTCGAGAGGTAAAATGAGTCCTGTTCAAAAATATTATTTCAGCTGTTTCTTCAAAGGCGAAAAATCAGTTAAACCTCTGAGAAAAATAACGACTAATGAAAAGTTGTTTTTTGTTTAAGTAAAAATTCAGATTCAAACTCTACAACGAAGTAAAATGGCCCACAGGGGGTTATCCTCGACTGTGGTTGACCGTCTACATCGCTCTATACGCAGCCTGTATACCTTTACTGCTGCTATTCTTCTCATTCGGTAGGGATTTTAGGTCGTGCTATATTTTATTATAGGGGAATTTCGCAGGCTGCTTCAAATCCGGCAATATTCCGGGTGATCTCGAACGATTGGCGGATCGAGAAGAACGAGTCATCGAAGTTTCGAGGAACCGTAAGGGAGAGAAAACTGGTTTGTCAATTTATTCGTTTCGTTTCAAATAAAGCAGCCACATTCGTTACACCTTTCATAATGTTTCAAGCAAAATCATAGCGTTAAAGAAATCAAATAAATTACTGGCTTAGTAGAACAGGCTAAAATTATTGAATTTTAAATATTCCTTACAGTCCTAGGGAGGACAATCGTCAGAAACCCTTTGCGATTTACCCTCACAATCAGTATATCTTCTTAACGAATTTCTATCTCTGGTCTTGAGTCGATCAAAATTTTCGCCAGTGCGACCTACTCTCTAGTTTATTCTCGCTCGACGAAAGTCTTCTCTAGGTCTGGTTCCTTGCAAATTTAAATATTGAAGGCTGCATCCACCGTCTGAAATCCCTGTGGCAACACAGTCCGCCTCTACCTCAGCAAATCCACGTCTTGATGGCCATGTGCCAGCTGCTCGCTCAGCAATTGATGATCTCCCAGCTCTACAAAAATGGATTCGTTAATTCCGGTTGGTTGTTTTTATATCGATTTATAGTTTTGTATGGATAGAGGACTATATAGTTTGTTTATAAACAAATAAGCCGAAAATTACCCTTCTTTGCGCGAGTTTCTTCCTATGTAAATTGTGACATATCTGAATCGTTTTATTTGGTTTATAAATTTTTACCCAAGTTGTGGGATGTCCAGGACTATCGGCAAATAACTCGGTGGCGAATGCTTATAAACACTCATTACATGATAAAGCATGGGAAGGATAAAAAATGGTTAGGATAGTTCACATGCTATACTAGATAAAAATTTAACTCTGCCGACAGCCCTAGAGATGTCTTTTGAGAAAATTGCTAGAAAAATAATAGCATCCACCACATAGAAATCTTTCGGATATTTTGAAAACTCGAAAAAAGTTAACTTAATTCCATTATCTTGATTCTTCAATCTTTTATGCACACTATATTTTGAAACACGGATATTTTACAGTAGCCATACATATTTTGCATATGCAAACAGTTTTTGTTTCATGTTTCCAAGTCTAGCGAACCTCTGTCCAACAGGCAGCATGAAGTGTTATATTACATGAGTAGGCGGGCGCATACTTGAAGCCATCTGTTCTCAAAGCACAGCTGCAAGCGATGAGCAAAAAGATGTGCTAGACAAAGGAATGAAACAAAAACTGTTAGAACTAGAATTAGCATGGATCAAAATCTTTTTGAACGGAAATATATCTCAGTACTTTTGAAAACTTTGATCAATAGTTGATCTACGAATTCTAAAGATTAGTAGAAGGTTGATATTAATCATAAAGATCGCATGAACTATGAACGTTTCAATTTTCACAATAGTTGTGAGGTAGTATAGGGAAAGTTAATAAAACAATTCGCACTCCAATTTTAAATACTTTCAAATTCAGGCGACTTTCTCAGCTCCGAACTCGACTTCCTTTATCAACGATCAAAGCAGCTGGCCACGAATTTGCCTATCGGAGAGACTCGTCTGCAAGGATTTCGATTGACTTCCGATGAATTGGGAGGACTGCCCGTTTCTCCGAACTTACTGCCAAGTACGAGTTTTAAATATTATAAGTTTCAAAATGTATCATCCTCCATAAAGAAGATAAAATTCTAATTGATATGTAGCATTTTCTTAGAAATTATGTTTTAGTTTTGATGCACATCCGTCTATTCGGCATTCCTCTCGAGTTCGTCAATTTATTCATCGCTCTAGTCGCATATTCAATTGCCTATCCTGCCGTGTTCTGGAGAGTCAGCAAATCTTACAGGTACAGTTTTTTTCAAAGTAAATTCAAAAATGAGTATTTTTCACCGAAATTTAGAAAAAGTAATAGTTCTGGATGAAATGCATCCAGTATTCAAAGAACAGTTTCTGAGGCTGTTTTTTAAAAATAGTTTTTAATTTCAGCCTGATCTTCTCTTTGCATTTGTTCATCTACTCCGCATGCGTTATGTGGAGCTACATCGCATTTAGCGTCATGTTCCGGATTCAAGAGACCAACGCTCACAGCATGAGACCAGTTGGATTGGGTAGGCTTCAGAAATTTTAGTTTCACTGCTACCTTTTTGATGTACGATGGACTAAGCACTTGTCTTTCAATAATAAGAAAGTACAGGATAAAAATATCAGTATTTTCAGGTCAGTATCTCGTATCTTGGAGACGCTGGTACATTTACGATCCTCTAGTCATACTCGGCTGTTTCGTTGGTTCGTTCATTCTGATGACGATCAACCCCATGACGGTCTATGCACATGGATACAACAAGTATTATGTGAGTTTAAATATTTGCATATTTACAATAAACATTAAATTCTTATTGTTGCAGGTACTTTTGAAATTTCTTGAAACATCAAATTAGTATTTTTTATATTTAGGCCACCCTTCTTTACAATCAGGCCAAGAGTCAAGCCCGGTCTTCGTCGATGGGTCAGAGTCAATACGGAAGTCGATCGAATTGTAACAGCAATACAAGGATTCAGGGAAAGCAGTTCTGTTGTGATGGGTCAGTTAAGAGTTTTTTTCTCAATAATATATCATCAAAACAATAAAATAATTAAGTTTCCCAAATTACATCATAGATAATGCAACATATTCAAATATGCTTATTGAGGGTCAATGAAAAATTCTGAATTTTAGCTACGGACCTCACTCCCTGGCCATCACTATTCTTGTGTTCATCTGCATCCTGAAAGCACCTACAATCTACGCGTTCATGATTTTCTTCCAGGTAAGCATTTGACTTCTTTTAAAAACCAATAAATTATTCAGCACGAAGGGAAATACCTTCTTCTGACGCATATGGTGATTGACGTCGTCTATCTCTTCTCCTGGATTTTCCTGTGGTTGTTCTTGACCGCCTTCCGAAACTTTGACTTCAACGTTGCTCATAAAGCGCATCAGTTCTATGCTTTGCAGGTATAATTTTTCTTTAAAACAATTCAATCAAATTCATCGATCTATTTATTTCAGAAGGGCCAAGCAGCCGGTCACATCAAAGGGAACGAAAATCCGTCTCAGTTGAAGAACGCGCTCATCGTTATGCACAAGGACCATGTAAGAGATTATTTATGTATTTTGATGATATCTTTTAGTCCCAGTAATTATCAAATTGAATATCTAAATTGTGTCGAAATATTTTAAAACATCACTTCGAAGTTAATTTTCTGTTAGAACTAGTTGTGCTATTCAAGGGAATATTTGTCTCCTCATAAAACTTGAAGTCATTAAGACAAAAGTCGAGAGAATTAGCTCGAATTTTTTTTTTTTTATGAAACTTACAAATTTTCACCATTTTCAGATGTTCGTAACTGACGAAGCTGCAATTAAGCAAAGTCTACTTCGTCAGATCCAAACTGGCCGGATGGATCACTCGGATGACACCTATATGGGCTACAAGACACAGGTCGTGGGGAGTCCGACTGCAAGGTGAGCAAATTATTCGATCAGTAAAATTCGCGACTTTCTCGCAACTTATTTTTCTTCCTTATGAACTGATTCGATTAGTTTCAAAATTTCTCATCTATCTTGCCCAAATGTTTATCATGATTTACGCAACTCTTTCTCACTAGTGTATAAAAATTTTTATATTTTAGACGAATCGCCCTGGAAGATGCTTCTAAACCCACTCCAGAAATGACTCGACTGATTCGGGACGATCACTCCCAAGGCGCACTCTATCACACGATCACCAGGAATCCTCAGCAACAACCTATGCCAAGTCAGCAAATGTACGCTCATTCGATGACGATGAGAGGAAACAGCTCTCCACCGGATGAAGGATTCGCCAGCTTGAGGGTTAATTTTTATACTTTAGAACAAGTCATCTGAAGTTCTTACGATATCATACTCTCCATTGTCTTCGAGATGAGCCTCTTACATCTTATGCGCTGTGTCTATAACCTGCACGCTATTTCGTCTTTTTGCACTTTTATCTAATTAGCATATTTAAATTAATCTAGTTGGGCTGAAATTTTATAGGAAGCTTGAACAAATAGGGACCTTTCATTTGACACCAAAATCATTTTTCCTAGATGATCACATTTGTGCGCGATCTTTTATCGGGATAAGACCAGATTTACGAGATTAAAATTTTTTTTTGGTATATAATATTGACCTATTCTGTTATATAAAACCAAAATTAGCTGAAACAATTAGAGATTTCCTCAATTTTCATTCCTACAATATTATATGAATGAATGTAACTAGACACGCCATCACTTGTGTCAATGATATTCATGACTGAAGAAAATTATGAGACATATTTTACAAGAGTTGTGATGATCACTTTTTAGCAAGGTCACAATTCAAACTACATGGGAATGGGCACTCTGCAAAGGGGTGGACCTCAAATCGGCTCTGCTGGAACTCTACAAAGAGGTCACTGGCCAACGGTAGCTTGAAAAGTCAAGAAAACATTCCTGAGATTGAAATTCCAGCAGCAAGAAGCGTACGCATCGATCCATAAGGCGAAGGATCAGCAGATCTATCAGAGAAGGAACTCGGGAGATGGTCAGTATGGAATGGTTGAAGGCAACTATGGGAACTATGCGACGTACTCCAGGGTACAGCAGCAACCACAAATGGTTAGAAATAGTTGATAAATTCTATCATTTCGTGGACTCATAAACAGTTATAATAGTCATTATCACATTGATGAGAACACTTTCTGGAGCCTATCCACTTGCAGAGATCTTTAGCCTAGTGGGGTTCAGAGAATTAATATCATTAGAAACCTATTCGTATCTATCGATTTTTCTTTAAACCTATCCAATAAAATTGCAGTCTCGCATTCCCGTCGCTCCAAATCAATCTGGCGCGGTCGTTCGGCAGCCTGGAATGGGTGGTTATGCGCCTTCTTCTCAACAGCCTGTAAAAAATTGAAATCATCACCCATCAAGTAGTGAATTGCAGAGCACGATGCAACGACGTCCGTCTGGTGACAATCAGCCGTCCTCGATGAGCAACATCAGACAATCACCACTGATGGGAGAACGAGGCATCAATGGAATCAATGGACAGCAGTCTCAAGGCGTGAATGGGTTCGGTTCGACTAGGTGAGTAAATTAGATGATTACTTTGAGTTTGGTTTATTCGCCAACGCACGATATACACCTCACTGCTATAACATGATTTTCATTAGATGCACGCAAATTTGTAGCATATTTCAATATAAATCATGAGCAACTGCTGGTTTTTTTTGCATTTTTCATTAAAAGACGACTTTCTATTACCTGATACAAAGTTCTTTTTGGGGCAAAGCTTTGCGAAACCCATCGAAATTTTCAATTTTCAGAGAACGCGAGCAATCCCCGTATCAGAGGTCGGCCATTAAGTTGTCATCGTTCAACAACGGTGATTCGAAGAACGGCTACGGTTCAGCCCAGCCTGCATCCGGATGGAGTGCCTCGCAACGACCCACTCCCGAGCAGAACAGCGGCAGTCAGCACTCGTCCTGGAATGGATCGAACAGCCAGGCCACCGTCATCAACACAAAGGTGCTTATCGACGATTTATTGCTGTGAACAAAAGTGTAAAGCAATATTGTCAATGACCGATAGCCTGAGACAAAATCAACGATGCAACGATGCGTAAATTTGAATATGTGATGAAGTGTGCATTGCGTATTACAGAATAGTCGTCAAAGTTGCGTTCCTCGCATTTATGAAATGTCGTCTAGTTGTTTATAAACAATGCACAAATTTTCGCCTCTCTCATTTTGTCTCAAATAATCGATCATTGGCAAAAAGTATATACACTGATGAAAATGGTGATTTGGAAGAATAGTAGTGATCGAAATAGCTAGAGCAGGAAAAAGCTCAACCTTCACACTCATAGCTGCTTCTGATCACTACTCTTCCAGATGAACTAATGAAATTGTGGTAAAGTGATATTTATGAAGGAATTTGATGTTTCGTTTTTAGCAAGGTTCTTAGACAATTATAAATATCATTTGACCTCAATAAGTACGCACCATTACACTGTCAAACTCATCGTGCAATCTCGTTCCACAATCCTCCCCAGTGTCATAATCTCATAAGTCTCATTTATTCGGGCTAATAAACGATTCAACATTGTCTCAGCCGTTATGTCTCCGAGTTTTTGGCCCCTTGAGTAACTCAGTTCACACGCGCTTTATCATATTAATGCAGGTTTCATGGTTTTGTGGGCGTACGAAAGATTCATTTACAATTACTTCGTTGGGATTTTTACTTTCGTCATACTGAAATTATTTAAATTGATGATCTAGACACTCCATAATTGTGACAATATATTTTACTATTGCACAAAGTTCGTCGATCAACCAACAAACCATCACACAAACAAGTCCGCAATATCATGAAACCGAATCTTCAAATTCACAAAACTCACCAACAACAACAACAACCTTCTGTACTCCGTTCTCTAACCCATCCTAACCTATGTTCGATTCAGCCGTCCCTGTCCACCTCCTCTTCCAATCAGGAGCACTGCTTCACGCCCACCTCCACTCTGACCTCTCACTCGCAATCCTCCACCTGCAGCGATCAGAACACGCCCACGCCGGGGAGTCCATCCAATAATGGTGCGATCATCAATACGTCACATTTGATCTATGGAACTGCGAAGTTCAACGGCGGATATGGAATCATCAACGAGGACCTATATGAGTGTCGTACTCTGCAGGTGTCTATTTTATTGTTAGAAAATAGTTGATCTTACCTAATAGAGTGGTTTTATAATGAGTTCTAAATTTCTTGAAGTATGAAGATGTAACCAAATTTCAAATATGATTTGAGAGTATACAAGATGATTGACGTGATTTCAATTAACTAGTGAACCTGTGCAGTAGTCTGAGAAAATAACGAAAATTTCATGTTACAATCATTTTCAAGATAACATTAATTTTTTTTAATTCGCAAGGCGATTTTGATTCATGAAACAATTCCAGAAAATTCAACCCACGACGAACAAACAAGCGATCGGCTCGACGTCTATGCGACACACGGTGAAGAACACCGGAAGGAGTAACGACGATTCTGCCAACTACAGCCTCGCCTCGTCCAACGGAAGTCAGGACACCCAACGACAGGCTGCCGACTTTGCGACTAGCATTGTATAACTTTTGATGCTTTTAAATTTTATTATACGAAATTCTGTATCACGATTTCTATTAACGCTTTTCTAATATTATTTTTATATAAATTTGATGCTACTTTCATGATCCCATGTCATCTAATGATACTGAATTTATAATTTTCAAAAATGCACTGGGTTAGTTATCAGTTTGAAATTTACAATTGTTCGATCGATCGGTCGCTCTATTGAATATAAAATGCAATCGTATGAAATTTATGACATTCCCTCGATACTCTGAATTTCTTGTCATCACACAAACTTTATATCCATTATTCCCTATTCAGTCCATAATATTGAATTTTAGTTTCAAATTTTGACACGATTTTTCCGGGTTTAGTCAACAATAATCGCAATAATTGGCATTTTCATTAAAAAATTGTTAAGCTACTGAAAGTATGTTTTCGGGTTTATCCTTGACATAAATAAATGTTATCCGATCTATAATTTTCATTTTTAAATGCATTGACTTTATTTAAAACCGGCAGGCTAAAAACAATGTTTGTTTGAATAATAAATAATAAATTCCTTCTCACAAAATCTGAAACATACACCCAAAAATGCAACTTTCAATCGATGAACTTGTTATTATTCATGCAAATCGATCGATGAATCGTTTTTCTCAGCGAAAAAGTTACATCGGGCGATATTGGGAGCTTAACCGCTCGGTAAAACAATGCCCAATTATCGAGTGGTATTGGCAGATATCGGTAGCTATTGGTGGTCAATAATAGGCAATTTTAATTAGTATCTCCCATTATCAACCGTTACCGCTCGGTAATTTTTCGCTGACAAGGAGTTCCAAGGTGTTCCTCTTATTTCGGGCTGATTTTTTGTACTTGGGGTAAATTGGAGTCGAAAAGTTGATCGTCGATTTCAAAATCGGCAACCGAGCACCGCATCGCCCTGGATCAGGACCCAAACCCAGTTTTCTTTGACCTATTCTCGCAATTTGCATGCTCAAATTTTATCCAATAATTTATTTCTCCTGCTTTATTTATGTATGATTTTGTCCAGAAAACGTGAGGACAAAAATGTCGCACGCTCCATTTTACAAAGTTAAAGAGAAGGAAATAGCACACAATCGAAAAGGATGCAGACATTTCTCGTCCGCTTTCGACTTCTTTCTTCACCCTTTCGTACTATCTTTTCTGGACCAAACCATATCCATTACTGCCTTCATAATCTCTGTATATTTATGCTTCATTCATCGGTACAAAATTATTCAACCTCTATGATAATAAATTTTGTTTTTATTTTATGCGATTGTCTTAATTTTTACTTTGATGTATAATTTTGATATTTATTGTTTGTTTTCCAGTTTCTGAAAAATTGAATGAATGACTAATAGAAAAAGACACCGGGTTTTCTAAGAAATAGTATGAGGAGGCAAGATAGGAAAAGAAAAAATCCGGTGTCTTTTTCTAACTGGTGTCCCGGTGTCTTTTTCTAAGAGCCTCTCATTCATAATTCTTCCAAAGTTCTTTTTTCCACCCGGGTTAATGTCTGTTTGCGTTTTGCTTACTCGTCGCTCCCAAACAAAAACAGTAGCAGCAAGAACTTAGTCAGTCGGAGAAAGTGATGCAGTTTTTCTGCCAAAACCCGGACCAAATGTTTGGCGTTTGACTCAGAGAATAAAGTCGCACACCTCTCGAGTAGAATGAGCGGCAGTTCGTAGAAATATCGTGGTAAAATCACCGACTTTTTCAAAATTTCATATGATCGTCATTTTTCACGTATTTGTTCTGGTAAGTCAACAATTTTGACCGGTTATTTGCCAGTGCAAAACTATATTTGGAAATTTTCGAAATATTAGATAGCTTGCTGCTATTTTGTTCATTTATCAGAAATTTGACTACTTGAATGATCAAAAAATATTCGAAATGAAGAGCTGATAGACTTCGAAATTTTTTAATCACATTTTCAATTTAGATCATTCAAGATGTCTTATCTTGTACGATAAACTACGAATGTCCTCGAAATCAGTATTGTGCGTACCCAGGAGTTTGTAGGGATGCTGTTGGTATGTTTCAATACTTTTTCACATTTCGTCCAACTACTTTTTTTAATTTGTTACCAATACCAGTCATGTTCATTAACGAACGCAGGCCACGTTTTCTCTACTCCCAAAGTACGTGTATCGCGAAGAAAGTATTCCAGACGGCGTGGCATCGCTTTCCCCCTTCTAAAAAAGAAAACAAAATCTCTCGTCTGTATTGAGGCATAGGGACAGGATAATATATATTTTTGCCGTGTGAAAAAGGAAGGTCAAATAATAATAACTAAAGGGTGCCTAATATTGAAGTACGGTAATAGGCGTCTGACACGTCCACCGAAATCTGCAAAAGTCCTTCGTTAATGAACATGACTAGTGACCGAGTAACTCTTTCTAGGAAGTTTCAACATATACCGAGACGCCCCAAACAACCGCCAATACCAAGAAAACGGCTATTCTCCATTCAACGGTGCTTCGTTCCAACAGCCCACAATAAGCAATCCGAATTTCTACAACCAAAATCCATATCTATCGTCTGGAAGTTCTAACTCCAACCCCAATGGTCAATTTCAGCCTAACTATAATCCAAATTTGAGCCCGCCTATTCTTCAAAATCAACCATACCCTGGAAACGCCAATCAAGGATTTGGAAATCAGTATAATCCAAACTTCAACGGACCATATCCCGGTAGTGCTGGTGAAAGCCAGGGTTTCATCAATCAACCTAATCCCAATTTGAACCTACTTCCACCGAATAATAACAATTTCATCCCATTCCAAAATGAGCCGTATCCAGGGAATGCTAATCAAAGTCCCAATCTCTATCCAAACCAATACGATCGAAGTGGATACCAGCCGAATTACGCTCCATTTGCAAGCCAAGACTTTCCCGGGAACGCAAACCAAAATCAGCAATATCAGAGGGATTTCAATGGCCAGCCAGGATTCGCGAACCAGAATTTTGGAACCTCATATCCAACCTATCCATATCGACCCTACGGATATAGGAGAATGACGAGACAGGTCACGTATTACCCACAGCAAAATCCGATTCCAGGAAGTGCGGGTGTTAACCAGGTGTTGAAATTTATTCATTTTTAATGAGTTCAAATTTTTCTATTAAAATTCGTTGTTTTAAAAAATCTTGACTTTGAATAGATAAACATTTCTTCATTGCTTTACGGCTTGTTCGCCATGGATAAAATAGGAATGCCAAATTATTTCACATTCAGGCCGACAATTACTATAGTCAACTCTATCCGAATCAATATGGTCCCACTTCGTATCCAGCTAATTACCAATATCAACAACAGCTACAAAACGGTATGACTGGATCGGCAAATGAACTGCCAAATCAGTTTTATGGACAGGCAAGTATTTATCACAAAATTTTCATTGTTTCGAGAAATTAGCCATTCATTATTATCTTATCATTTTGCATCTGAATGCTCATACCTTTTGAAACATAACTAAAGTTGATAGAAATAGCGGCAATTTTTAAAAGTAGCCCATTTTGGCGAAATACCATTGAATAGTGAATCTTTTCTCAATATATTTCATTTAGAGTACCTACTTTTACAAATATTCAAAATTCCTAAAAGGTATGCATTTTCAGGTAAACTACCCGACCCCATTCAACCCAGTTAACACTCTACCTGGCAGTGCCAATCAGAACTTCCAAAACAGCCAAGCATATCCGATTGATTATTTCGACAACACATTTGCGCGGATCTATGATGCCACTGGATCGCCTGTCTCTGGACCTCTGAACATGGACTTCGATGTTTCGGATAAAGGAGAAATCAACCAAGGGATTGGAGCGTGTAAGTCATTTTTTTGTTTTAAAATAAGTCATAACAGAAAATATGCTGGAAAAATTGATGATAGAGGTAAAATTTTTTGAATATTTTATGGAAATACTTTTAAAAAACCTTGAAACAACCATGCACGAAAAATGAAGAGTGAATGAAATTGTGTATGCATTAAGCAATACAATGCTTTGTAGAATAATAACCTGAACTGTTTACTGTCAAAATAAGCTGAATATCTAAAAATCCGAATTAATTCTCAAGATAAACTTTCATGCCATGATTTCATGAGTATGTTTCAAGACTTGTCATAGCATTAATTTAGTTAGGGTTGTGCAATTGAGTGCTTTCGTTAGTTGAACAATTCAAAGAAAATATTTCGATTTTCAAATTGAATGATACTCTGATAAAAGGTTCATTAGCTCATTTCAGCCTGCCGATATCAAGCAGATTGCTTCGTTGGCGTTTGCCGGAATGGGGTTTGCTCTCCAAATTAATTATTGTATTGTTCTCAAAATATGTAGATCCACAAATAAATTCTATTCAAATGATATTTACGCATTTTATCACAATTTCATCCATGCGAAATCACAAAAATTATATTTTAAAAAAGCAATGCTTAACCGGGAAAAGGCTTGCGCTACTCTTCCTTCTTTCCTTCCTTTCCTTCATCTTGAGATCAGAAGTTAGGCATAATTTTGCAAGATAACGTACAGAGAAGTAGAAATATAGCTGTATTCGAAAACAATAAAGCTTACGTAATTGAAGATTCTTTTACAACTTATGCGATATTTATGACTTGAAAAAATAAATGCTCATCTTTTATATCAAATTCGAGTACATTGCAGACGAAATTATTCATTTTTTGTGTCATGAGAAACTGAACACCTTGGTTTTATTTTGAGGTGAAGCTTATACGTTATGAAAATCACACCCTTTTCCTTTCTGACCATTGAGATCTTGTATTCATTCATCTTCTGAATAAAAATATCTAATTTTAGGCCACTACATTAGCGACTTAAAATAAGTGTTTCATGTGATGATATGCGTTGAAATATTTATTCGAAATGCGCTATTAAAATACGAATAAAAATGACATAACAAATTTTAAGGCTAATTAGCTGTAGCATCAGCAGCATATCCGACTCTTCGACTCGTGAAGTACATGATCCAAGGCGGTGCCAGAATCGAAAGATCCATCGAAAATGCCTTCAAGGCATAGCCAATAATCATTATATATTCGCTCTTGTATACAAACAAAAATCCGGGAAATGTTGAACTGATGAAAGTTACCATCTAAAAATAAAAAATCTTGATAGTTGAAATTTGTATCGAAATTCGAGGTAAGTTATCATATTTTGAAGATTCGTCTTTATCATGAAAGCCCTAGGCATTAACCTGTGCATTCCTATGCAAAATCCTTTAAAACTAGCCATACCGCAATGAAAAACTGCCCGAAGAATGAGACAGCCATAATCATGGTAATCCTCAATAGTCGCCTTTCTGCATTTCGAACAACATTCGATTTCTTGGATAATTTTCGTAATTTTCGAAATGTCAAATAGGTGAATAAGCTGCATAGAAACATAACTAGTGTAGTAGCGACGACTAGGCTAAATGAGTTAGACATCTGAAAAATCATGAATCAGTTCTGCCATCGTTCTTTCAAGACACGTTCAGACTTTGTTCCTTCTAGCATAAACATAAATAGTGCTATTTGAGTAGATAGACAGAAGTCCTACTGTTTTTGCTCTTTCTTCGAACAACGCTATTTCTCGATATCTTCACTAGGGATGAGCAAAGTCTTAACGCGCCTTTAAGTAATTTTCTCAGTCAAATATATGCAAGATTAACTTCATTGCAAAGCTACATCGATTTTTCTGTATAGCATGGAGCAATTTTAAAAAATTCATTTTGATCATCCCATGTTTGAAAGCAATGTTTGATACCCAATGAAACGGTGACCGTGCTCCAAGGAGAAAGCCTCCATAAGCATGGGCTGCATATTTGGCCGGAGAAAACAGGAGATGCCAGTTGAAAGGCAACGGGGACAAAAATATCAGGACTATGAATTTGGGCAGATGCTTCTTCCAGAACTAAAATTGTATAATTCATCTAGAAAATAATTGAATGCACATTATCGTAATTTGTCAGTAAATGTGCCGCTGAAAATCGGTTGAACGATATCGTACATATGGAGAACATCGGTAGATACATGAAGTAGTAGGAGAAAAAGTAGATCAACGATAAATGGTAACCTGAACGTAATTATATTCATTTCTGAGTAAAGATTGATTTTCAATCAAATTGACGTTCTTGCAGTATTTCAGCATGTTGGATAATCAGAAGTTGGATATATTATAATTAGATAGAACGATTTACCCAGGGGTGTTCTCACTACAAAGTACGGGACGAATCCATATTCGACGAATCTCATGAACATGGAATATGCGAATGCTGATATATTCTGCAAGTCAACTTTTACTTACAATATTAAAAAATGTTGGCATAGGATGATTACTTTGCCACAAAAGTGAAATAAAATCCCTTGACTTGTGGAAAAGCGCTCACACAAATAAAAACTCACAATAATCCCATCGACGATGAACAATTTGTAGAAGGGCATTTTGAAAAATGATCTGTGTTTGATACCATGAAGAATCATGAAATAGTTAATCAAACTCGGAATACCATAGAGCAAATGTACTGTATAGAAAAGCAAATATATAGGTGGGGGTTTGGCATCTATCAGCGATTCGTTGCCGCTCGCGATTATGATAGTGAGGTTATTGATGAGTTGTTCCATTTTCGCCTAAAAATTTAGATTGTCAAAATTTAAGTTTTCAGAACTTAAGCGTGCTAAACTTTAGGTTGTGAATTTTTTTTCACTCAAGCTAATGTCTTAGAAAATTATCAATTTTGCAACATTCATAAGTTAGATTTTTGCTAGATAAAGTATTCTTGAACTTTCCACCACACAACTACAATAAAAATTACTCGAAATCAGCTACATTAAATCAAAAAATTCTGCCTAAAATGATTCAATTCTGAATGATGGCTTTCTGAAAATGTTTGCGGAACTAAAACTAAGTATGGAGATCTCCACAACGGTGATATTTTTCGGTGCAAACTTTGCATTTAATCATAGGCATTTACACGGAATTCCGGCAAATAACATAGCAACTTCTTCTGGGGTATAAAGAATATTTTCCCTTCAAATACGTATCTATCTGAACTTTTCTGAAAATGATAATTTTAAAAATTACGCAGAAAGTGGATTTTCCCCAAAAGAAAAGGCTAGATTTGGGATGTACGAAATTGCACATATGAGAAAAAGTGTTTAATTTTATATTGAAAGCCATGGGTATACTGAAAACATTTTATCCCGGAAATTCGAATGTACCGGTACATTATAAATATATGATGGACAAACATCATTCTACGGTCAACTTTTTCCTATCAAAGCCATATGAAAAGTTTCGTTCAGATTTTTGAATGAATTGAGAATTTTCGTTTTTTTTCTATACCAAAATATTGCTAGAGAATGTTTGTAGAACAAAAATTAAAGAACTGTTCAAAAATTGGTCTTTCTGTTCAACAGAAAATTGACTACAGAAGATTTCTGTCGAACAGCCCTGGGTTTCTGTTAAATCTAGGGAACGTTTTCGTTAGATGAAAATACGAAAAGTCAGATTTCTTGATGCTTACCATAATTTCTGCAAATCAATTGAGGAATACAACCCAAATGTAAATAAATGGACAATTGTTGGTGACATTGATCTCGAGAAATTGCAATAAATTATTCAAGGATTATTTTCTGTTTAAATTTGGATATTTTTTCTTTATCTTGTTTCCAGGACTGTTCAGAGTTATGATTTTGAAAAAACTCGAAATTGGAATCATATTTTCAGGCAGTTCAGAGTCAGAATCGGAATTTCGAGCCTCAAAAACCCTCGGAATCGGAGTCGAAATTTTCGCTTGAAAAATATGTCAATTGCTCTAATTTTCAATATAAGCAAAGAAAATTTTATTTTATGTGTAATGAATGAAGTTTCTAGAGACAGGGGAAACATAGTAATAAGAACAATACAAACCCATACGTTATCGATTGGTACTAGACGTTCGCTTTCATTTTTTCTTTATTTTATGGTTGTATTGAAAATTTGACTGTATACATCCGATTTATTTCTTTGTAAATTGAATCTCTAAAAATCGAAAGTGAGTTTTTCTCCGATAAGTTATCATTTCGATCTTAGAAATTTTAATATTTTTATCATGTTAAAAAACATGTCACCACTTCTTCATTATTTAAATAAATAATGTTTAATTGATTCTGCTATATTTATATCAAAATAGCTAGTTTTAAATGTTCAATATATTTATTTCAGTTTCAGTAACCTGAATGCGTGTATAACAATTTTGAAATATATTTAGAAATTTTATACATTAACATCGAATAAAAGGATAAAGTGGGGATCATAGTCAAAGGCAAAGAAACGCGGTTTGAATTGAAATGATAAAATAACACGATTACACACCAAAATGAGAAAAGAAGTGCATTACGCTCACATAGAAAACCATGACATTTCCAAGAAATATTGACGAAAATTAAGAGAAGCATCGATACGAGGCAAAATTTGAAGAATTGCAACCATTATAGTTTGATATTGGTTATTCGAACAAATTCTTATAAACCCATATTTCATGGATTTTGCAATCTATTTTTAAGAGATGTCCGAATTACCGATTGAAATTATGATAGATTACCATAAATATAGAGTTTTCAAATGAAATTATTGAATTCTATCACAACATTCAATGATTCAACTTCCTCCTAATACAAAAGTAACCTTAATAAATGATTGTGGATGATTATAAGCATTGATGATAAATGAGTCATTTCGACAAGACGCTGGCGATTTCAGTCATTATTGAATGTTGGGATATCAAAACCAACGTTATAACAAAACCATAATATCCAAAGTCGGTTTGTTCGGAGAATAATAATCGTTTACGTTTCAAAGATAACCTGGAAGAATATTGATTCAAATAAAAATAAGAAATCTGAATATAAGCGTATATGATAGAATTTTATGTGTGGCAACGATTTCGGATTGTCTCGAGGAAGAAATGAAGTGTGTCGCTGAGCTCGAAAGTCGGGTAGATTTGCACAACAATACAATGCAAAATGGCGCCGCGCTATTCGTCGGTGGTTTTCCCGTCGAAATTCATTGATTTTATCGATTTTTAAGCCGAAAATTCGACATTTTTGTAAAAAAAAAAACAGAGTTTTCGCCTAATCACCAACGAATCGCGCGAAGTACAACAATTTATCAACGTATTTGGTCGGTTAACCGAACCTTTTAGAGAAAAGACCATTTGCGCGGTAATCTAAGAAAGATCACAGACAACAACGGGGGATAACGGTAAGCTTTAAACGAAAATCTAGCGAAAATTAAAATATTTTAATTCAAGATTGCTGCGAAATTGAGAGAAGATGATTGCGAAAATGTCGAGGAGAGGAAAGAACGAGGGGCTGCCAACAGGCTCAAAGTCGGTAGTTTCGGAGAGAAAATCGAGCATTTCTCGATTTGATTGATTTTCTGAGGCTTAGATGTCGTATAGAATGAGCTCCTCAATGACGGGGTCGATCGCGATTTGAATGTCCTTGCTGAGCTGCAGCAGAGCGGCCATCGATGCAGCGACACGCTAAAAACAGTCGAAATAAGTTTAGAATATGCGTTGAGGAAAAACACTATATCTATCCAATAATTGTATCGGGATCGGTTATTCAAAACTTATCAAAAATATTTCAGAAATTACTCCGTAAAATTGGTTTTAGCATTAACTAATATTTGGAGAATTTCATTTTCACAGATATAATGATTCAGAATTTTTGTAATGCCTACCGTCGCAGAGGCGATCAGTAGCAAGAGATGTCCGAATCTGGCGGTCGCTTCGTTGTGACTGAATCTGGTGAGCAGATGTGTGAAGAGCGCGTTCTGGACGGATTCTCGGGCCACTGAAAAATGGTTCATCAGTTATACGTTTCACCCGAATCTAAGACTATTTATTCAGAAAATAGAGTTGCTATATGCTTATACTTTTACCTCAATAGCTAGCGAAATTTAAAGCGGTCAATTATGTTTCACAAAATCTCATGATTGCTATTTAAAAACTATGGCTGGTTTGTATTTTCCACCATAACTCACCGAGCAACAAAGCGGACGACCGGACGGAGAGGCCCTTGATGTTGGGGTCGAGAGCCATGATGGCTTTGAGCGCGACCAACTCAGTGTCGGTCACCTGCACCTTCCGCATCTGATGCACCACGTGGTCCAGCATATTCCGGCGGATACCGCTGAAAGATAGCTTTGTTGATTTGAGAATGATATGTATTGGGCTCGTGAGTTAGGAATTCCACCTATTTTATTTGTTTGATAAGTGACTCTGTAAACACATATTGAGTGGTTATCAAAAAAAACTCTTCGGATTTACCATTAACAAACAAGAATTCTCATTTTGATACCACATTTAATGAGAAACATAGGCTATATTTTTAAGTCAGTTTCAATAATTTTTCAACTCACTCGACTTTCGCATCCAAAAGCAGATTCCGCTTGTCGTCTTCCTGATTGCTCGAGAAGAGCAGGATCTCCGTTCCGAAAGTGTGTCCGGATGGCAGAAGGATGATGTTCTCGTGCATGTTCTCTTGCTTGACCGTCTGGTGTCCAGTCACCAGAAGAGTGTACGGAATGACGCAGTTCCGAATCAGGGAGAGCTAAAATCAGACAATTATTCTTAATTTCAGGGTTCTCTGCTATAGCCTCTTCAATAGAGCACTTTTTGTGGTTGGCTTTCATTAAGAAAAGCGACCAAGCAGTCTAACGTTTTGCTAATTCTGCATGCGTAATCATTTTCCGAAAAGTGGAAACTTCTTCCTGATGATGGCTTTTCAAATAATTATATTTTCACAGCTCTGCAAGTCGAACCTTTTCTTCCACATTCATGTCAGCGATCGGCTTGAGAGTGTTGACGTAGTCGAACACGAGGACGACCATCCGCCGAATGTTCTCAGAGATGATCGGCAGATTCGCGGGACCCTTGCTTCCGTCGAAGAGGAGCTGAAATTTGAACATCACCAATGATATTTTTCAAATGTGCTTCAGAAATTATTGTGTATCGGCTCAAATTAATCCAAGATATTCTTATCGTTGTTGAATAAACGAGTGTTGAATATCAAAATTGTAAAAGAAAAAATCTTACGTGAGTTCTCGGGGTGATGAGCGATGGTCTGATGACAGCTTCGCTCAACGATGGCCGTGGCTGTGGAGTGATTGGGGAGGCGTCCCGCAGCTGCACGCAAATCGCTTCGATCTCTTTCAGCGTAGTCAGCACGGACTCGTCAATTGGCGATGGCCGCATGTCGAGGGGCGCGGAATCAGCTCTACTCGATGGAGACGTCGGCATGTCGTCGGAGTCTTCCTGGAATCAGAATCGTTCAGTTTCACCAGATAATTGAAAATTTTCTTCATTTATTGAAAAAAAACAATAATTATGTTACAAGAGTTTAGGAATAAAAAATATCAATTTCTAGATTTAATAAGACAGTCGATTCTCGAAATGAACTCAGCCCTTACCCGCATCTTGTTGACCGAAGGCAGATCTCCAATTAATGACGACACCGAGATTTTCTTGACGAGATCATAGTTGTGCGAGCCGTTTCTTCGCGGATTCTTCTGTCTTCCAGTCTTGTCTCTGTCTGGCCGGATCGCGTCGGGCTCCATGCCGACTTCCAAGCATTTCTGGAATCGGCATGACCGGCAGACGTTTCGTCCAGCTGAAATAACTCATCTTATTTTAAATGTGCTTTCTTCTTTTTATATTTCATC
This sequence comes from Diploscapter coronatus, assembly GCA_964036155.1. Taxonomy (NCBI): domain Eukaryota; kingdom Metazoa; phylum Nematoda; class Chromadorea; order Rhabditida; family Rhabditidae; genus Diploscapter; species Diploscapter coronatus. The sequence continues at coordinate 2,931,377 of OZ038423.1, forward strand.
TTTGATCACTCATTCTGTTCACCTTCTCTAGATATTGTGCTTTAGAAGATTATGTGTATGCCGAGTAGATTATATTCTGGTTCCAAGATTAGAAGTGTAAAAGAATATTTAACGAAAGTGAACATTCGCCTATTTTTAACAAGCACACTTTATTTTCGTTCCACCCGGAAGTAACATTGTTTACAAGAACTCGACTAATTTGCTCTGAATGGACTTTCCAGGATTTTATTTGCGTATTCGTGCATTTCATCAAATTAAATGATAATCCAAAATGGCTGCTGTCTGATCCTAAAAAAGTGAATCGGAATCCGGGCGGAGGAAGGAGGCTTATCATTAGCTATTGTCTCTCATTTCGCCTGCACGCCGTTATTGAAAGTGGAACAATAGACGATGATATCTGCGCAAAGCGTCTAAGCCAAGATCTGTAACGCTTTCCACGATTATTTTTGATTTTATCAGTAAAAACTACGCTATTTAAATCTCAAAATCGTGTCTGCAAATATTCCAAATCTCGAAATTCCTTGTGTATGAATTTCAGCCCCAATCGGTAATTTTCGATCATCGAAAAACGAGTTTTGTCGCTGCAGAGAGATTTTCAGTAATTTTGCAAATTTTGGAAGAGAAAATTCGAGGAAATTCTGAAAGAAGCGTAAATCATGAATGAAATTAATAATTAGCCATTGTGAAATCAAAATGATGCTTCAAAATCTCCTCCTCCAATGTTCTCTGGACCCTCGTCATTTTGGATCTTTGTTAGTTGCGCCGATCGTGGTCTTTCATAAAATTTACGGCTGGCGGCGGACGCGCGCAGACAAAAACAGCCGCGCTGAATCACATATAATTAAAAATAAAGATGCGTTTGAAGATCAAATGTTAAATAGCAGGGGCAGTTTTATATTTCTATCTTTCCCCAGCAGGTCATAAAGATCAAATTTCCAGAAACATTAGTTTTGAGAAATATCTTGCAGGAGCCGTCTGCCATTTTTTTGCAGGTTGGTCGGAGATTTTACTCAGAAACCCCTCCGCATTGGCCTTCGCTCTTTCGCCCGGAGCGCGTCGTATAATTTATGAGTTTATGAGCAACTCGCTCACTGGTAAAACACGCGTCAGCAAGACGCGAAAAAATGCGCTGATTACAACATTTTTTGCGAAACATCATATGCTTGCAGAAAGAAACTTCGCTTTCCTTTATGAAGAAAGATACTCGTTCAAAACCGTCTGAGATCCTAGATTTCATTTTATGCATGTTCTGCAGTTAGAAAACTAGTGACAACATAAAGTGCTCACCGATCTGAGATCGTTAATTTTTTGCTGCACGAGCGACAATTTAATTGTTTGAATCGCTGGAATGATGCAAAGCGTTCTCCGCAATCTCTGAACAGCGAAATATACAACTTCGCCCAAATGAAGCGTGAAATTGTAGCCGAGATTGAGTTAGAGCATGAGAATTTCTGTCATGATCCCTTTCAGAAAATTCCATTAGTCAGAAAAATCCTAGACGATTTTTGACCTTCCATGATGCGTGGTCGAAGTTTTCAACAGAAATCCCTACTTTCGTGCTCCCCAGCAAATTGCATCAGCCACCATTTGAGGCGACTTTTCTGGCTTGTCTGCGGAGTTTTTCGAGTTTGCTCTTTTTCCGCTGCGACCGCCGCAGACGCATTTCTTATCATGGGCTATAGTTTGGCTGTTCTCATTTCGCCGTGTTCTTCGCTTTTCTCGGGGTAAACGACTAAACTATGCTGTCCTTGTTGCAAGCGCTTTAATGCATGGCTTCTTCGAATGGACCTAAAAGGGAAAAAGACCGAGGAATTCCGCGAAAGAAAAAGGCAGAGCAAGGACACGCAAATGAGCACAGAATCTATGGTCGCTTAGGTGAAAATCGCCAAGAGAGAGAACGATGCAAACTCGACGAGATACAACACTAAATAGCTGAGAAGAGCAAGCAAGCTGCTATAGCGCAAGGCCAAAGGACGACGCATAAAAAGATTGGGGAGCGGGAAAGTCGTCAAGCGCACATTCAACTTGGCGAAGAACTTGAGGCTATGCACGTCAACTCATTGAATATTCGGCAGTATTCCCCGCAATGAACATCGAAGAAAAAGAACGTGAACAGAACAAAAGATCGATCTTTCTGCAACTTTCAGAAAGACTACGGTAACTGGCATGAGATTTCCACGTTATGAACTAGGAATGTTGAGACGCTGAGAAGATCGCACGTACCTTTGTCTATCCGGCACTTCTGCTCGTATCGGCACACGTAGTTCTTGCCAGCTCTCACCTGAAAATTCTTTCGATTGCTGGAAAATTTCAAGGAAAAAAATTAAGGTACAATTTTTCGAGAGCAAAATTTCAAGCTTACCGTTCTCCGGAAGAATCCTTTGCATCCAAAGCATGCGACAACGCCGTAATGCCGTCCAGAAGCTTCGTCACAGCATACAGAGCTGAAATCAAATCATTTTCATTAAAACTGTTTTATTGTTATGTTTTTTTTCACTTCTTTGTCAAACTTTGGTCGAAAGAATTTAATCCCTACAATGTAATTGCAGTTGAATCATTCATTCTATCATTCTGCCCCGAAACTTTGATCATCATCATTGCGTGGCGTGAGGTGTAACAAACGCGTGGCATGAATGGAAGAGTAACAATTCCCCTATTAGCGTTGTGTTGGCGGTAACACAGCGTACAGTCTGTCTGTCTCACCAGGAAAAAAACGATAATCGATAGTTTACGTGTATGTGTGTGGTATTTCGACTTCGATCTTCGCCCTTTGCGCGGAAGTGCAACCGCATAATTGAATTCCATATTTTCCATTTGTTTTCGACTGCAGCAGTGCGCGCGCGTCATCCGCCGACTATTTTTCATCTCTCAAATTTCGAATGACTCCTCGCAGGTGTTTATACGGATGCAGAGGAAAATGTGTGCAGCGCGTTGCAGAATAATGGGCACTGCAGCTTGAATCAGCGCGCTGGTGTGTCAGGGAAATGCACTACTATTTCATCGCATAGAGATATCCCCCCACTGCTGCCATAAAAATTGGGGTTTGGTCTGATTGTTCAATCTTAGTGAGCTTTGATTCAGCAGCAAAGGACTGCGCTGCTGCTGCAGAACAATGCACATACACACACACAATGAGAGTGTGGATGAAAATGACAATGAGCGGGCGAAACCAAACCGACCAGGGCCGAAAAAAAAATGCAGGCAATGTGGAAGTAGTCGGCAGGAATGCATGTGAAATTTACATGTGTCGAGATATTTGTGCTTTTTTGTGTCTACTGCTTCCATTTTCATTAGAGACTTGAAGAAGACGAAGCTATTTACACACAAAATTGTACGAATTAGAAGTAGTATGCAAGAAATTGTATCTATCTGTTTCAGTCTCATTTACATGCTTTCGCTTTCCATCGCGCCGTTATTTCCCGTGTGAATCAACGAGTTTACGTGACCTTTGTAAGTCTCTTTCTTTAGCAGCTATTTGCACGACGTGTCGGAAAATAGTAGTCGATTCCTCTGTCACAAGCGATCGACGATCAAGAAATCGTCGCCGTAAAAAGTAGTCAAGGGACGGGAAAATGAAAAGAGAATTCAATTGCACCGCAGCTGCAATGAGGTGTCATGCATCCCTCTCTCTCTCTCTCTCTCTCTCGGGAGTAGACCGATTGGCCAACGAGGTCAATGACAGTCACGAGTCTTTCTCCGCGAAACATCGAAAACAACCAAAAACCAGCAGTCAACTGCTGCCAGGGTCATTCAAATCAATTCACCTCTAAAATCGCTTTGTAAAATAAATGCATTAGTGCAAGACAATGCAATTTAGATCATGAAGCCGTTTTAAGACCGTCTTGAAGTCAGAGAGGAGATCTCATCCGAAGATATTATTCATCGAAATGATCAAGAATTATTCGCACTGCTGCGTCTGCAGAATTCTGGATTTTCAGGTTGCATGAATAAAATGACGTTGAGTTTTATTATCGACAACGCAAGTGACGGCGTCTCTCAGCAGGTTCCACATCACGCCAAGCTTCGGGTTTTCCATCCGATCCCTTTCAAAATCTGCAAGCTTCGCTGGAAATACATAACGCATAACTTGCTGATCAGCTAAAAGATGATCAGCAATTTCTGTCTGCAAGCATTGCTAGCCACATTCAGACTGAGCGGGATGCGTCTGCTGATGACCGATTGCTGGGCTTGTCTTGATTGCTTGATTGTGTCGGCGGGAGAAATCTGCATTATCATGACGTTTTCGCAAATCTGCGCTTGTCAACTTAGCTAGCTTTGCTTGTCAACATAGCCAATTTCTGTCAATTTCGATCTTCACTACCCAACCCCATCCATAAAGTCGGGCAGAGTTGTTTTTATATGACTTTCCATCAAAGATGGGCAAAAATCGAGTGCCTCGAGGGGTTGAGTGACGACTGCAGACTTTGCTAGAAGGCGATTTAATGACGCGCGTACACTGCTTGAGACGGTTGTTGATCGGGCGGTGGAAAACACAGACGATGAAGAAGAACTAGGACAAAAGGCTGGGTAGGTCTTTGCTACGGGCATCATAGAATCGGTTCGGGTGTTAGATGTTGAACGCGTCGCAGCCGCTTGTGTTCGTAACCGTGACGATATGAGAAAAAATCACGATGGGCGAGACGAGGTTAGCCAAGCCTTGATGATAGAATCCCCAATTCGATATATTTTTCTCGAATTTTTTGCGTTTCCTCATCCTTTCTGATCATACCATAGATAAAAAAGTGTGACTATATTATTCGCTAGATTGAGAGAAAGAGAAACGATGATGTGTCTTTACGTCTCCGCGTTGCAGATTTTTGCATATCTGGAACCATAACGGCCGTCATGAAAATATCCCTTTTATTGCTTGTTCGCTTTATTCCCTCATCCTAAATTTGCTGGAATTTTGCGCGATCTTGTAGATTATTGAAGTCAGACGTTGACCGAGTTGCTGGGCGCGTCTTGTGCATGACGCGATAGACGGGAAAAGTCTCGGTGAAATAGGAGAAAAGATGGAAGGGGCGATGGTAGACCAAAAGACCAGTCTGCTCTCTCCTCTTCTTGCATCCTTTGTTGGCGTGCTATTTTCGACCGATTCTCTGTCGCTCCATCCTGCTGAATCGGGCAGTGCGCTCTCTCCGATTCGTTCGCTATTTCGCTCATCTTTTTACACGTAACACGGCCGCCGTCTACTGATCGTTGATTTTCTAATTCGCCCTGCGCGCGCGCGCGTCTCTTTGCCCCTTTTGCAAAAGAGGGACGCGCGTTGTCTATATCGGAATTTGGAGATTCCCTCGCTTAAAACACAAATCGCAAAGGAATGACCGGGCAAATGATCGAAAGATTCGAAACGTTAGCGCTGACTCGTTTATCGCTAAGCCCGTTAGTTGATCATTTCAACACTTCGGCTCTGAAACGGTGGAAAAAGGCTCTGTTTACAAGCGCTCCACAACTAATTTGAGAGCACCGAAATTAACAAGCCGTCAAAACGTTCGAGAGATTAGGCGATTTCAAAGCAGATTTTCATGTTGTGAATCGTTTTAAAGAACAGATACAATTTCAATGACCAAACAGGCAAATTGCCTGTGCTGTGTGTATGTGTGTAGTCGAATGTTTGTTGTGCAAAGTCGGATGTAAAACATAAACTTGATCCCTAAGATCCCCACTCCTACAGTTGCTTATTCGAAATTGCCCTTATTCTGTTATTTTATGCTCTGGTTTGTTGCTGCTGCATTCCTCGCATATTGTTATCTTCGAGAAGTTCATTCCGCGTTGCTGGAACTGATTACCGAGTGGAAAGGACTGATTGCGAAAAAATGACGTGGGAGTGCGTAAAGCAATGATCAAACTTGAGGAATGCGATAGAACTGGGCGTCACCGTGAAGGTCATCGCGTTTTATGACTGAACTTTTCCCGGTGTACAAACAAGCTGGAATCATAAAATAATGAAGTTTTCACGACGGCAATTTTCCTCCTATTCAACTGCGTACAACTAACTCGACTCTCGCCGACGAGAAAAAATTGAAAGACTAAAATTTTGGAGGCCAATAAAGGCGAAAGACGGCACGAACAAAACGAAACGAACGAGAGAATTTGTAATCGTTGAATTCTGTGCATTGTGTACTGCACCCTCAACAGACAATAATATATCTGGCAAACACCGCTATCAATTGCTTCTCTCAAATCTGCGCTGCAAACCAAAAGTAAAGCGACAGACTTTTTCCCCGTTCTCACTTTTCATGTTAGCGACCAAATTGCTCGCCTGGGGTAATCCATTACAAATCCTGTTCTTCATACTTCTTCCCAGTGCCTTTTCTTGTGAAATTGTCTTGACCCATTACATTGTGCTCCGAGTTTTCACATCTATTGTAGTACGTGGGTGTCTACAAGACTCACGGAGACTACTGTAATATTTTCGTCAGTACTTTGTTCTGACTGCTGCTATTTCCGTCGTCTTGTGTTGAGCGGACTTTGGCCCCGTGCACGCTCGCAGAGAGACGAGGCAAAAGGACGAAGAGGTACAAAGATCAGAAAGAAAGCGCGAAGCGACTGCGGCCAGGCAAGGCGAAATTGAAGAGGGAGGGGTCTCGCGAAATGCTGCTGCAGCCTCAGTCAGACTCGAGAAGAGTACAGCAGAACACGAAATTTTGCAGGCATATCGAAAAAGTCAGAGATCGAGTGGCGTATGGGCACCCTGGGGTTTGGCCTAGGAAGAGTTGAGACTTACTGTAGTTGCAATTTGTATTCGCCAAGCTCATTATGTTCGCGTCTTGCAAAATTTGCTTTAGCTGCTCTTATTCTTAGCGTTTGTCGCATTTTTAGAGCACAAAAACCGCAGTTGGAGAGCAGGGAGGTTGATCAATAGTGCCTTCTCTCTGACGGCAAAATGCACCTCACAAGCTAAAAAACCGGCTCAAAACTTGAAAGATGATTGACTGTTGACTCCTAGAAAACCCCTAGCGAGATCAAAAATCGACGACCTTCCAGCCGCCTATTTTTATTGAGAATCATGCGATATTGCAGAAAAATTCCAATGAAATTGTCTAAATTGGAGAGACCGCAGCGAATTATCGTGTTTGTACAAATGTTGTGGTGCGCGCATGTCCGATGCATCAGCAGCAGTTATATGATATGTTTGGAATGAGAGATTATGATACCAAGAGACTAACGATCATTGCGCTGCCCGTCAATTGAGTTGTTTACCATCGAAATCGAGGGATGATGCGAGCAGAACCAAGAACAAAATTCAAATTCCATAAATCTTTCTCGTGACTCTTCCCAGGAACTTTGCATCATATTAGGGGCCTAATGTCTCAATAAACTTATTAGCGTCTATTAGAGAGTGCAATTATTTGTGCATTGCTCTGTTCGTCTGTTCTGTTATGTGCTCACAATTCACTCTTCGCACACTTCGTTTGGCCGATCTTCTATTAGAAGATCATCGGCAAGACTTGCTCTTTACAATTCGCAGAAACGAGCTCTGCACTACAGTATGACGAGGGATTAAGCAGAATCTCGCAGATAAACGTATTAACCAATCCCAATCTTCCCAGTATGCGAATAATTATTATTAAAGTAAAAATGTGGTGTTAGTCTTGATTATTTTTAGAGAACGCTCTATGAATAGCAAATGCTGCCTCGAGATAATTATATGCAGAAAAATGAAGCACCCAAAGATCATTTCCACACTCATTATTCGCAAAGTTTCAAATTCATCTGTTTCACAAATCGCGTTTTTATTCGCGAAATGCACTTTCAATGTCCCAATTAGGGATGGCGAGACGAAATCATTCATCAGCTCTGTCAGCAACGAACCTACATACAAATTGCAAAAGTATTCGTGATCTTCAGAGTTTTCAATGGCATTTCGCGTTGAATTCTAGTTTTTAGTTCCGCGCTTCAAGATCGTATTAGAATATTGTTCGCGTAAGAGCATCGAGGGAAATTTCAAGAGAAAGAGATGTCGTCGTTCGATGCTCATAGAGTGCTCTACGCGCGTCTGTAGTCTGAGACGATTGTTAGTATTCGTTGGTCTTGCAACGGGAGAAATCGCTTGGGGACGAAACGCGAGATTGATGTATGAATGGAAAGATGGATGAAGCGAGTCAAAAGGCACCAGCAGAAAGAAGGGTTTCATATCGGTCGAAGATCGGGCTGTGAAACTCGCACAAACACAGCAAGCCGATGATAGCTGCGAGTTGTTGGGATAAAGTGATGAACCAAGTTGCGCTGCCTGCCCGAGTTCCTCTGGGAGACATTTACTCAACTGATGGAACAATGCGGACGATTGATGAGATAAGAAATCGTCCGAGACCAAACTACGAACTACTACAGCTGCAAGTTGGCCGCTGACCTCGATTTTTGCTGACTTTGCACCGCATCGCTGCAAATTTGTACTATCGCAATCTTCGATTGATTTTTTCAGCTTCGGATCAAAGAACGAACAGTGTTAATAGGGGGGCCTCTCTCTCTCGTACGATTAGTGGTTCAAACTACGTTCCTTTCGAGGTTGTGGAGCCGCGTGATTCCAAACATCTCTCGCAGTTCTAACGAAACACAAACTGATAATCGACTTGACTGCAGCAACACCAACAACAGAATCGAAGAGATTCGAATGAGAGGCGCGGGGCGCGGGAGGCGAAGACTAAAGATAACCGATAGAGGAATGGGACGGACAGGGGAAAAGACCGAAACTGCAGCAAGATGATGGAGGCAAGACAGGGGAAGAATGCAAAGGACGACAGGGGCAAGGCAAGGCAAGGCAAGACGCGACGCAGCAAGCAGCAAACTGAGACGCATAGCACTTTGAGGACGATCAAAAACCAGTTGCCTCTTCTTCTTCTTCTCCGTTACTACTCGTCATCACCAGATTAACCTCCGGATTTTTTCGGCTACTGTTACTGATAAAATGATCGACATTTGCGAAGCGCCTCGGCAGCAATATTAATGAGCGGATGTTTCTCTTGCAGAAGACTGCAGCCGAAAGAACAACGACTGAGGCGATTGGTTCCTGATTGATGCATAGATTTTGATAAATGAGAACACAGAAGACGCTAACAAGTCATCAGTTTTGACAGTTGCGTCTTCGATCAGACTATAGCCTGGTTTCCCTCTTGTTTGTGCTTCTTCTAGAAAGATCAAGTGTTTAAGAGGTTTCGCAACGGCATCGCGTCTTCTCCGTATTACGACTGCAATGGATCATGATCATTTTTATGCCGAACATAAAAATTTCGCGACTAGAGAGACGTGGAGGTCAAAACTTGAGACACAATGATTCAATGACAACACCCCACTCGAAGAAGTGCACCGATCAAAACGTGCAGCAGCAGAAAGTGCAAAATAATCGAGTGTCGAAGCGCGTGCGCGGTTCGGAAGTAGACAGTACCATGGGGAAATCGCGTGTCGTAAACAAATCAACGCTAAATCAGACGCCACGCACCGAGAGATACTCGGGAAACAGCCCTATGGGCGCTTAGACGCGCAGAAAATAGAATGGGAAGAAAGAAAAGTTTCGCAAAGGGATGAAAAAGCGAGACAACGCAGCAGCAGCACACCCTCAGACGCAGCGAGTAAAGATCAACGCAGATCGCACAAAAGCACGAATGCGAAATACAACGAAACTGTAGAGATGGAAGATTTGTGGCCTAAAAGTGCGTCAATGCTAGCAACCAATGAGTCAATGATAATGGCGTCTCAATCAGGACGAAGATGCGAATTTTTATCAATAAAGACCCCGATCTACGCCCTGCAAGTTATTCAAGAGAAACTTCGACCAAAGTTCGGTAAACAAATCGTAAAAATCAAAAATAGAAAAAAAAAAAAAACGTAAAAAGTAATCGAAAAAGCTGACTCACCAGATCGATATCTCGTCCGTAGTGCTGTTTCCGCCCGGCGTTTTCGGTGAATAATCACCGAGTTCTGGCTTGAGAAGGACGTCCATGTTGAATGGCTGCTGCAAATCGTAAATTTTGCGCTTTGTCGAAATTTTTCTACGCTCAGATAAAAATATTCAGATGTTTGCTTAGCTCAGATTCATTTAAATGCATTTTGCTCATGTGAACTTATAAGGGTTTGGAGAAGCATAAAAACCAAACTTCATCGGGAATTTTTAGGTCAACTCTCTATGCTTCTGGGAAAATTCGCCCAATTTGAGACCGACATTGTATGGATAAAAAGAAAAAATAACAGAATCTAAATTAGTTTAAATTTGTACCTGATTTGGAGATGCGGCGCAGCCCATGAGAGCGGCGAAGGCAAAAGCCGTCGATGAGCTTGGTCCAGCTAGAGATGCCACCGGCACTGAATGGCCTGACGTGACTGCTTCTGTAGCCATGAGACGATTACGGTAGTGCAAACGCAACAGTTCTTCGTGTGGTTGTACTGCAATTTAAAAATAGTTAGCATAAATCGCCAAATTATAGGATATAGTAAATTTGTCATGTATGAGAAATTGGGGACGAGATTAAATGGGGATTCGAGATGCGACAACTAATGGCCTAAATTTGAGACGATTGTCTCTTGAAATGAGTTTAAAGATCGACATGGTAAATTTTCATTCACGCAGAAATCACGACCGCAGATTGTTGACGGGAAATCGAAAATGGCAATGGAGGCGAGAAACCATATAAACTTCATAAGACAATTATGATGGGAGAAGAAAACACAAAGAAAGTCATCGCCCGTTGAGACGATTCGCTTTCAGGAGATCAAAAGTCGGGCTGGAAGCAGGGGACGCGGAGAAGTCGAAATAATACAACAATCATGAAAAACGAAAAGATGAAAAATGGGAGAGTAGAGAATGAATGGGTCTGTTGATGAAGAGAGAGAGAGAGGAGAGGAGAGACAGAGATGAAAAGATAGTAATCATGAACCCAGCGGGGGTAAAAAGAGAGCGGTTGGCGGGGTCTGACTGACTGAAGGAAGGAAGGTAGGGAGGGAGGGAGAGAAATAGGGGAAATGGGGGAGAAACACAGCCAGAGACTGCAGCAAAGGGTGAGTGTGCGCGATAAACAATGATCAAAAACCAAGGGAAGTGAGGGGAAGGCGGGCTGGCGCGAGACACTGCAGCCGGCTGCAGAGGGCACAGACGACGATGCAGTCGCGGCGAGAGAGCGAGCGGGTTAGACAAACAGAACAGACCATTTGAATATGTGCCAGAGATAAAGACATATATAGACGCGCGAGTCCAGAGAACAGCGCTCGACATTCGTGAAGACGAAGAGAGTCGCAGATGTGGAGAAATGTCGAAATATCGCTTTATTCGAATATATTCGAGAAAGAGAGAACAACGAAACGCAGTGAATCACGAGAGGACGGAGGGTGGGCAGAAAATTGCGAAATACCCATGGCTGTCATTCATAAGCAGAGAAAACGATGTAAATGCAGAGATTGGCCGCTTTAGCAGCAGAAATGAACCAAAGGCAGAAAGAGCATCAGCACAGCACTGAAAAATGGAAAGAGCAGATCGGGGATCGCCGCGTGCGACCGCCGTGATGCGGCGTGGGACGATCGCTCGCGCTGCGACTCGGAGCGATCTGCACCCTTTCACTTCTAAGACCAAAGATCCACCCAGACCTCTCTCTCTGCGTCTCTCTTACCAGCTGCTTACTTTGCAGCGAAGAGACATACTCACAAAGGGTCGAGGGTGTTCAGAGGCTCTTCCCCCTTTCCTATTCCTCGCCGCAGCATCGCTTGGTCTCTCGGTCTTTCAGCTCGTGTGCATTATGATACCCTGCGCTTCCTCGCTGAGAAGAAAAATCAACCATTTACCCACACCCATTACTGTTCTTTCGCAATGACTTCTACCAGTTTTGCGCCGCTTCGAAGAATGTCGGGAAAATGAGAATAGACGAGTAATTGCAGTTGCTAATTTGAACGAGAAGAAGACTTTCGCTGAAACGGAAGTTGAAAGGTCGACAATCGTGAAAGCAAAAACTCAATGGCCATAAATTAAAAGGCGATTTTGTTGCAGAACTCACTGAATACATTACGCGTCCTATTTCTGGCTTTGACTGCTCGGAAAACAGTTCCCGCATCACTTTCCATGTGATACTCTTTGTCAGTTGGGTAAACAATGATGCGATGTGTATAATCGAGATTCTTAACTTCCTCAGATGAAATTCGATGTTGTGATCTCGTGCAATCCCTTGAAATCTCGAAATAATAAGGCGCAGAAAACTGATGCGATGAAAATACTCTTTCGACATAAATAAGACTAATTTTAGTGCTCGTAAAAGTTCGTCTGAGCAGAATGCATAGGCTCAAGCGAGCGAGCGAGAGCAGATCTGCAAGGCCAATGAGCTTTCAATTTCTCCATTATTTCGTTGTCTCTTTTGGCCAGACACTCCTTTCATCTGGCTATGCTCTGCATACTCTGCTTTTGCAGCAGAATGATCCGTTTGCATGCAACAATTGGGCGGATTTGAATAACTTTGGACGAAATCTCAGCCTGGATTTAGAAAGCTACGCTTTATTGTGGGGGAGATATCACTGATCACCAGTGCTTTTCAGCCGTTCTGCAGTTGCATGGTTATTCGAGCCACATGTTGTGTTTCTGCTCGCCGACGAGAGTATGTCGTGCAGCCATCGAAAATACGACAGCAGAGCTTTGAGTGGGAGGCAGTAAGGAATGACATGCGGAAGTAGTTCTCGCAGAGTTCTGTTCGAGTTGAGTCAGCAACAGCGCCACGACTAAAAACTAAAGGATCGCGTTGCGGATTTTCCGGGATCGCAAATGAAAGCTGCTACGTGTTTATCCAAAGTCCCATTCCTAATGAAATGGGAAACTTCACGTAGTATAATCCTTTTCGATTCGTAGAGAATTCTAGTTGAATTGCGAAGTATAAAGACCATAAGATTAGTTGCTCGAAAGGACGCGCTCGCAACGCGACCTTTTCCGACTTATAGGTTATTTTTCGATGAAAAACTGTAGGAATTGTTGAACACGTCATTTTAAGTACACTTTGCCCTGCGTGGAAGGAATGGCGCACACGTTGCACTTTGACTGATCTATTCTTAGAATCACTCTTCATGATGTGCTCCCTGTGGCGTGTTTGTGCCTATGTTTGCATTGTGCTTTTTGAGTCCAGTGCGCGATGCGGCGCGTCTAAGCGACGCGATTCACCACTAAATCAAAGGCACCGCGATCTCAAACTCTGATCGCATGCGATCTTTCGCTTCGCTCTTTTCGAAACGCTCATAAAATCTCATGTGCGTGGGGAGCGCGGCTGATAGTTTTCCTGTTGCAAAAACAAAATCAAATTAGCCCTTTGAAACTCGGCGGAATGATCAAAACAGCGTCCCCAATCATAAAATTTAGTAAATGATTGTTTTCGAGCACTTTTCGCAGTATGAATTGGAGAGTGCATAGAAAACATCCTGCTCGCGCTCTAGAGATCAGTCGCGTAGAAATGCGCGAGAAAAATGAAAACAGAGCCGGCCAAAGCCTCATTCGTAAACAGCTTATACGTGTTTTGGATATATGCAAGTGGCATTTTAATCTACGATACTACATAGAAATATTTTGCACTGATCAATTTTGAAAATGGCACGTATCGAGAGTTCATCTAGCCACCGATTAGAAATAAATTTAGAAAAAATCGCCTGATCCATGGCCAGAGTTCTCGATGAATTCACTCGAATAGCAAAATACGAGTAATGCACTAATTTTTTGTGAAACTAAATTGCTTCCGAATTTAGATCATTGCCTCGGCAGTTGTGAAGGTGAAATTTGATTAATAAGTAATGGAATTATAATTGTGAATGAGAAGCGATCAGAAATCGAGAACCAGCACGATAAAATGGAACAAACGAAATTAAGGATGCAGGATTATTTATCAGTGAAAAATTTTGATATTTACTCGTGACTTCACCAAGCAAACACCGTTGACAGAGGAATGACAACAAATGTGTTTCTTGAGATATAAGTGGCAGATTCGACGATCGCTAATCCTAAAATGAAGCCAAAGTAGCGAAATTTGTCTTTGATGTGGCAGAATCAAAGATAACTCGAATATCAACTTTTGAGCATTTCTATATGCAGATATTCTGCTACCAAAAGTAAGATAATATGATAATGATTATCCATCCATATTTTTATGAAAAGATTATTTTGGGCCAAAAAGAGTTCAAAAGTCTAACTACAAACACGAGAGCGATAAAAAATGCGCTCGCATAACGACATTGGTCTCGATTGCAGTGGAATAGAATGCGCAGATAAGAAAATAAGACGAAAAGCAAAAATGAGCCTGGAAATAGGAAGTACGGAAAGAAAGACGAAAGGCTGCTTGAGTCAGGTTGAGAGTTGACAAGTCAAAGATTCAAAAACGCGAAGACGAAAGTACGAAAGAGCAGAAAACTCGAGAAAATGCAAGGGCTAAACAAACTTGCTGGAAATCATAGAGGTTTTCCCTTGAGTCAGCTTATTGAGCTCAATAGATTAGTTTTATTTCTGGAAGAAAGTTCACAGTCCACACACCGTCAATTTGGAAACCCATCAATCGTGGAAAGGAAAGGCGGTGAGCCTTCTAGAAGTCATTAAAAATAGTCGAACTCTATAGATTGGCTGGAAGATTCTTCTAATTTGAAGCTGAACTAGTCGCGATGAATAAGAGTGGATGACATTTTCGAAAGTCATTCAAATGATCAATAAAGGTATTGCTTTCTGATCTCCAGCACATATCAGTAAGAATTTCGTAAATTTATCATCATGAGTGACAGACATAAACCGATTTAACGAGAGGCGTCCTTGCAATGAAATGTCACAGACTATAAATTTCATCAAGGTTGGCAATAAGGAACTCCATTCTAGTCTAAAGTCAACACCAATAATTGCAGAGTTCAAGTTCACTGTGGAAATGAGAATCTCACATATGTGTATGAAATGTGAAATCAAACCATTATCATTTCTTTCAATGAAATGAGAGTTCAAAGAATCGACTGGCATCATGGTTTCAAAACCAAAGAAAACCCCTTTAGCCAACAAAGTATTACAAATCGCGTTTGATAAGCCTAGATTGGAGAGTTAATGTCTCAAAACGATGATATCATGATGAAAATTGAGTAGGATTGCAAACTATGGCATTTCCTACGCTACAAGAGGATAATGGATAAGCGGCTATTTATCCGCTGGAAAAGGCGATTTAGCCAAGTCTCTGCGTGTGTGCATGCATTATTTGCAGCAGATAGCCGAGGCGAAAGAACGATTACCAGACTGCAGACTAGTAAACATGGGCATTTGACTGAGGGCACGGGGGTCGGGCCCGACGAGGTGATCTTCGCCCGGAGAGGAGGCATCTTTCGCCTTCTTTCCGTTCCTAACATACTTCCTTTCTTCTTCTTCTTCTTCTTCCTATTTTTCTGCTCTTTTCGGAGGGCGGTTATTTTAGTTCCTGGTTAGAGCGCGCAAACGTCGTTCGAGCCGTGTTTTTGCCGGTTTTGTTCTACGAATCGCCACGTCGCCATCTCGCGAATTGTTCTTTTGTTGTGATGGAATTTTTCGTCTTTATACCGGTGAAGAACGAGTGATTCATAATTTTATAGTCGAAATTTTTTTTCCAAATCTAGAAGGATAATGAGGTCGAACTCTTGGAAATTGTATGTACGGGCAAGAGAATAAGGCGAAACTCTTCTCTTCCACATGCTATAGTTTCAAGCCACTACTTTTCCAGACTGATCAAAAATTTCGTAGTTCTGATGTTGATTTCTTAAAATTTTTCGCGACGAAAATAAGTACGTGCATTTGACGAGAATTCGGAGCTCTACTCACTATTGAAAATAAGATTTTCATGAGGGAGAGAATAGGATTTAGTCGGATAGCTCTGTGGAAAATCTCCGGCACGTGAGATTATCGTAGCGGGAAATAAAGTTGGACCTGGTTCAGCAAGTAGTGCAGGACTCAAAAACTATTTTATCGAAAAAAACGCCGTGCAGAAATAGAATCTGACTTCCTTATTGGGGGACTATTGGCAGATATGCAATTATGCAGTGGGTTGTTTACGTCTGGGAAATTTTGCTAGGAAGTTCCTGATAAATGAATCAGCACGTTGGCTGAAGAATCGTTGAAAGCAACATTGTTAGCAAAGTTTTGTCTGAATTATTGTCAATAACCAATTACTTGAGGCGAGTAAATGATGCTGGCTTTTGATGCGAGTGAATTAATGCGATGTTTGAAGCAGACTTTAGGCTAATACATCATACTTATGGAATAGGTTAGACGACTACTTGTAAATACTCAATACACACTTTGCATATTCAAACTTGGGCATCATTTATTTGGTCTCAAGTTATCGGTCACTGCAAATAGCTCAGACGCTGACTTTCTCCTAAATCTTAATGTTAGAAGAAAGCCATGATTTCCTAGTATAAAATTTGTTTGAAGAAGTCACGTCGAAAGTTGTTGACTAGATTGGAAGAAAAAGGAGATCTGCAAAAATCCGGTGATTAAGATAAAGCATAGTTCTTCTTGGAGCCATGAATCTGCATTTATTTTCCATTTTGATTTCTATTTATTTCCTAAGATCAAGGAAAACGTTCATCTAATAAATCCTAGCAAGTTAACAATGCCTGAGTCAGCAAGGATTTGCATTTCTGCATAAACAATGCAGATATGTTTCAAAATAGCCCATGAGCTAAGGATTATTACAGTAGGATATTGAGTTAACCCTTTGTTTAGTGTTCATACTAGAATTATCGAGGAAGGATTTTGCATAAATCAGAAAATTGCAATAAATAATTTTCGCATACTAGTATGCTTTAAAATATTGCAATCCTAGTATTTTAAGTTATATCGGTATTTCTTACTCTAGGCTCTCAAGCTATAATTCTCAAGAAAAATGACATGAGTCATATCACATAGTGACAAAATAAATTTAACCATCGTGCTAGTATGTATCAAAATAGAGTTAAACTAAAGGATTTTTACAGTAGGATTGTTCAGCTAACTTCAAGTTCACATACTTTAATTCTTAAGAGTTTTCATGAACCACACTGCCTTAAAATAATTGCCTTATCGGCGCACTTTTAGAATTCATTATTTTTGCAGCCTTAGGTTATTTTATTCAGTCTTCTTCGTATATTTCGTTATATTTAGCGCGTTCTATGATTCATTGAATCTATTTTCGCGTTGTTTCTCGTGTACTCGAGTATTGTTACCTGGCCAGTACGTTTTCCAAGTCATAAAAATATGTAATGCTGAGGGATGGAAGCTAGAAAATGTCAGGGATATCTCACTTTTAGCCGCGGGCAATTTTTATCTTCTGCTCTTTCTCTGCAAAAAGCCCCGGAGCCAGAGAGATCAAACTAGCAACGCAAAAGTAGCAGCTCGAAGGGAGAAGAAGAAAAATGATGAGCCGATAGAAAATAGAAGTGGCAGGGATAAATGTGAGGAGAAGGGCCTAAATGAGCAGAAATGGGGATAAAAAATATGGAGGAAAATGGCAATTACAATCGTCTAGATATTAGATGTTGCAAAAGTAGCAGGAAATATATGGTAGGGTGTAACAAAGTCATGTGCGAGTAACTGAAAGATAACTTTGGTACTTTTATGGCACATAAGTTGATTGAATTGAAAAAAAAATACCAAGAGGATGCTGAAATTTAGTGAAACATTATTTTAATATTTTGACAAACAAAGATAATGTGTGAATAATTCGAGGATAAATGTTTAAATTTTAGTTACGAGGAATACCGAACACTGAATGAAACTATTGCAAAGAGTTGCCTAAATTCGTGAAAAAATGTTTTAACAGTGTGATAAACTTCAAAAAGTCACGTGCAGATCATTTAGCAGAAGTTTAATAAATTTAGACACGAAAAGATAACTGGGTTCTGTAGGAATAATTTTAATGATGATATGTCGAAATTTTACAACGTATTAACAAAAACAAATCTGCATTAATTAGTCCTAGACAGGATTTGTAGTGTCTAAAAATACGGTACGTGCGTATTCAGAATAAATAATGTAAACACAGAATTAATTATCTACTAAGAATTAGATGTAATGCACATAAATTTTCTGGATACATGATAAAAATAAAGGCTGTACTTTCCAATAATAAATCTCGAGTCTGGAAGTACATAAAAATAAGTATCGCTTTAAGATTTCGATTTTAAGATCCGGGTACAGAAAAGCGGTGCTCGAATGAGCTTTGGCTTATAATTGATGAGTTCATTTTTCGCGTCGATTTGCACAACGCCATCATTTATCTCTCAAATTGAGAACAGTGCAGTCGTGAAAATAGCACAAGATCTCAAAATCCCAAAATTTACAGCTTGAAAAGCAGCAACCAGAACAGAAAATTCGATTTTTGTGGTTGAAAAATATATATTGCCATCAATTACAAAAGAAGATTCATGACTCCACTCGCTACTTCTCGGGAACATATTTAACTTTTAAATGCTACAGTAAATCGAAAATTTTAATGTTGTTGTGAATTATAGAAAAAAAATGAAAGAAATAGTAATTTTGGAGGTTCATTAAAATTTTTAGATCAAAACATCCGGTTCGTTCTCTTTCAACAACCCAAAGTATATCATTGCAAAGTTGAGAAAGGAGTGGATCGTTTGCAGAATTTCATAAGTTAAAAATTAGCTGAAGTGCGTAACGAAATCATTTTCTGCCAATTAACATGCACTATAATTTTTTTTTAAAGAGAATTCATTAACTCGATGAATTTATGAATTATGAATGTTTATGAGAATTCTACGTACTTTGATCGCAAATTTTAATTAGACGCTGTATGAAAAGCCCGTATAAGAAATTGTAATCTTTCATCATTCATATAACTCGGGAGCATACTAAAATGAAATGTTTCTCCAAATTTAATCTCCTTATTATAGTATCGACATTTCAATAAATTAAATTTTTCCAGGAAATGATAGGTTTATCGTATTAAAATCCGATACTTATGACATTTGAAATCTCAAAATGAATGTTTCAGGAAACTAATAGTTATATCAAAAATCACATTGTTAATTCGATTTTTCCTTGTCTTTAAATAAGAAAAAAATCTCAAAAATGGCTATGAATTTTGATATTCTGAGTAAACTAAAATCTCAAGATACGCTTCATAAATTTATGGGGGTTGAATAAAATATGAGACCACTAATCATTTACCTCAACGTTTTTTCCAAAATTAACCTTGGATACTTTATCAAAAATCCAACAAATGTCATTTCAGAATGTTAAAAAGTAGGTTTCAAAGAATAAGTGGGCTGTATCAAATTTTAAATGGTCATTAGTCGCTTTCTAATGACAAAAGTATACATTCCTCAAAATAAGCGTGCAAACATTGTGATCTCTATCACATATCCATATCAAGTCTAAAAATTGTTCGATTTTAATGTCGGTCTGAACTTTGCTCGTCTAAATTTCAGACTTCAATTCATTAAGCGAAGCCTTATTTAAAAGGGGGGATTATCATTATTCACTTGGATTTTAACCAACCGCCCTCAAGCACACATCTAATTCTTTATCCCTTATCAACAGTCGCCATCCTACACGGCAAATCCCTAAATCTTTAAAATTTCAGGAAAATCTCGATGCGATTTCTAAGATTCTTGGAAACTCGCCGACCAGACATTTACAAGGGATTAATCAGAACAAAGTAGGAATTCAAAAAATATATATTTAGTTATTCGAAATTTAATAGGATACAAAATAGATAGATTTTCAAAAATCCGTATTTGGGGATACAAATTTCACTCGAATAAAAACATCCGCCGAAATTTTGTAACACAAAAGGGGATCTAAATTTGTGTTTGTTGAAAATTCGGCATTAATATTAATCTTCGATTTCACATTTTCGCATTTCGAATTTCCACACTCAAGCAACGAATTTTCGTTTGGAATTACGGTAGCTTGAAGCATTGCGATTAAAGAAGAGTTTGAAATATCACATTACATGTTTATCATATCAGAAATTCGTACCCTTTCGTCAGAAATATCATAGATCTAAGCTCTGGATTACTGTAGTTTCAAATTATCTATGCATTGTGACTCTTTCCGCTAAAAATTCATTTTTCTTCATACTTGAAAATATGAACTTCAGAATATGGTGCATTGCAGTGATGCAGAATAAATTAGACGACAATGCTCCAAGTCTGTGTAGCTATTATTGCAATTTGCAGAGTTTTGCAGGGCGGATAGCAGAAATAACTAGAGGCATGTTTTTGCTGCTGCACATAGAATGCGAACAGCAAAAAAAGTATTGCATAAGACTGCAACAGAAGCAGCGGAACATGTAAAGATGTAGACATGAAAGCCAAAGACCGCGAGGAAATTATGATCGAATGTGTCTGAAGTAGGACTTGTAGGGTTATGTCCAAAATAAAGCATAATTATGAGTAGAATAACAGATCGAACCTGACATGGCTAAAATGGGCATTGCCAATGTGAATAAAGCTGAATTTGAGAATCCTATACTTTGAGAAGGAATAAATAATAGACAGTGCACCATAACAATAGTGACGATTTGTTCAGTGAGGCAAGGATCTAGAAAGGAAGATGAACTTCTGGGTGGTAAAAAAGTAATGAGTCGAATCAACTCATCACACACTGAGAATAACATGGTCTATTTATTGGAAGTGAGCATGAGTCAAATTTTCGATATTTCTGGAATAAATGAGCATGACTAGGAAAAAATATAGGTTGATCTAGACGAGCTCTGACTAATATTCACACATTTATGCTTATGCTACGGATATGACTTTTTCGAGTAAAAACTGCATGCATCTCTCGCAACGATTAGCCAGACCAACACCCATAATCTTCACGCACTCTCCTCTCTCCAACCAATTTGCTTTGCTTCCGGGTATTTTATTTACGAGAGACATTCGTCTAAAATACGACTTTTCAGACATAGATTTCTTGAAAACACTCCCCATAAAAATAGGAGTTCAACGATTTCATCGTATTTTTAGACGGGTATAATATCCGACTTAAAATAGGTGAATGTCTACGATATTTGTAAGTACCAAGGAGCTCGATGCTTCTAATATACTCTCGGAAGTGTGTAAATGTAAATTAGAGGGCAAAACTCCGATGATCAAATGTTTCATAATAAATGTTGATTGAACTATATCAGGTGTTATTTCAAATGGATTTAAATTTTAATTACTTGTAATTACGATTGCTCTTAATTTGCTCGAATACCTGACATTTGCGAAATGCCGAATTTTGAACCAAATGACAGAAATGATACGATAGTTGATAATTGCGAAGTTTCGCGGCACAAATACTACAGTCTTTGGTTGAAAAGCGACGGTTTTCAATTCGAAATGATAGATTACAATTTGATGAAGGGGAAATGGAGAAATTTTTCGAGAAAACACCACGAACTGTAGAATGGAATATTGATTCCACACCCATATTTGAATCAATGAACATGACGGAAGTTTAAAAGACAAAATGGAAGAAAAATAACCAAAAGAATTCTCATATCGTTGAAAGTTCATCAAATTTGGAGCCAAATTGAAGATAAAAATGAAAAAAAAAACTGGTTTAGTTGACTGAGTGGGTTTTCAAAGTTTAGAAAAGTGTCAAATAGGAAGTAAATAATTTTTAGCCTGGTCTATACAACCCACTGATTACGTGTCATTATTTTGACAGATTTCCGTAAAAATTCTCCCAGTTCCGTAATAAACGCGTTTTCTCGGGTGAAAGTGAACTTTATGCACCATTTTTCCGATAGATTATTGATAAAATGCCAAGTGTGAGAGGAATTTATGACGCTTTAGTCGAGTGGAAGCAGACTTTGATTACGGAATGGGTGAATCAAGCAATAATTCGAAACTTGATCGCCAAAATATGCAGAAATAAGGAACAGTTTCAAATTTCGTATGGTATTTCATAAGACGGTACGTCAGTTTTTCAGGTTGGAATTGAAAAACGGAAATAAAGACTAACGAATTTGATCTTGGACCTGAAATAATGAGTCAGGTTTGAGAATGTAAACTCGAACAAAAAATGCCGCGTTTTGCAATTCGAAAACAAGAATAAACGTTGCAAGACCAATGAATAATGGTTGAATCGAAGGACGACTCGTTCTATCGGTGAATAGTGCCTCGAATTATCTTAGCGGGTTTTGCTCGGTCCATTTTTCAAAGAGGTACGAAGGAGGATCTGTGTTGCAAATTGATGAGTGGGGATCGGCAAAACAAGGTTCGGGAAGGAAATTTAGTCGATCATCGAATTTTCGAGCAGTGGCCTGTTCGAAAGAATGTCGAAATAGCCTCGGCAATGAAAAGGAACAAAGTCCTAAGTTCGGCGACGAGAAATATTCAATGATCAAGAATGACTTTCTAAGATTGCATAAAATTGACGATAATTGCAAAACTATTCGCAATTATTTGAAAGTTTTAACAGGAAATTTAGAATGTTGACTTTTATAACTTTCTGCTCGGTCAAAAACTACTTCGTTGCAAAATAAGGAAAGTAATGAAATTTTTGCAAAAACGAACGTGCCAAATAGAAAATTCATGAGATAAAAATAACTTTTTCGAGCACACAAAAGGAGCTCGAGTTTGGTAGTTGTGCATTGGTAAGCTCACAGACAATTAGACTATTCTGAAAAATGATCTCTTTTATAATTCAGGGGGCGAATTCCGCAAAAATTAGCAAAAGAATTGCCATTTTTCAGCTATTCTACAGTTCCTTTGCTTAAAATTAAGTAAAAGTTTACAAAGAGAAATTTTTTTTGCAAAACTAGGTTTAAAAATGTACATTGGTAAACTCATTCCCAACTAGACTATTCGACCAAATTTTCATTCCGCTTTCAAACTCCCCAGAGATTTCCAGAATCCCCGAAACTTTGAACGATAGGGGTTCATCGGAACATTCGCAAAGACGAGCTGGCCTATTTTAAAACTGGGGGGTTTGATTGCCCTTTTGTCGGTTATGAATCGAAAATCGCGAGGTATTGACGGAAATTCAATAGAATTATAATTTTGGCGCTTTCCGTTCGACAATTTCGGCTGTTCAAGGAAACAAATCATGAGCTTACTCCGAGCTTTGTCACAATTATAATAAAAAAATCCTTTTGTCTCAAATTTTCATCAAACATTTGATGTAATGAATTCAAAGATCAAATTTTCAGACGGAAAAGCAACCAAATAATTGTTTTCATCGGATTCTTCGAATTTTATTGAGTTTTGCCGACTTTCGCTCAAAAACTGTGCCCGATGTGATCAGTGAGATGATTCATGAATTTCGTCGTTTTTGCAAAAGACCAATATTCGGAATGGAAAGAAATGAAAAATGATGACGTAGTCAAAGGACGCATCGTTCAATTGATTTGGATGGAATGAGAATGGCAAACAAACGATGATATTTCAAGGCCTCATTGATGAAAAATGAAAAATTAGGGATCATGGATAAGTCCAAAAGTGGTAAAATTATTCAAGATTAGGAATTTTCTAAAAAGGAAAATCGAAAAAAAAAAATCGTAATTCCAATTCAAATTAGACATTGTAGGAGACCAAAAAATCTGGAGATAATAAAAATCAGGAATAATAACCAAGTTATTATTATCATTTTTAAATTCGATAAAAATTTTGAGGTTTATGTCATGCGTTTTTCTTGCTTTTCGAAACTGCTATTTAGTTTGGTCATGATGAGCAATTTTTAAGTTTTTTCGCGATAATTTTCAAAATTGCATCAATTATGAAAGATTACTCGTTTGACGCCATTTTACGTAAATTTGACGTTCGGGTCATGGATAATCGTGATAATTGCCCGAATAATTTATGATGACGCTTCAAAGTGAACCATTGAAATATTTTTATCCACAAAAGCGATTTATGCCCCTTTTCCTAAGAAGAAAATGATAAGCTTGGATTTTTCTTGATTCCAACCAAAATGAGGAAAGATCGCCATTGAAAAGACCATCGATCATCAATCAAAGCCTTATTCTTATAGGGTGCAAGTCTTTTTCAAAACGGTCCTAGCCGAGGAAATAAATCAAATCCTTCCAACAGTTCTACGGATAAACGGGATTAGAGTTTTTAAAAAATCGGAAACTTCTAGAATCTTCAAGGTTCCAGTTTTTATATACAAATAATATCGAACTTTCATCAGGTCTTTTTGAAATGATTTTTCTGATCCTCCGACCTATTTCCGAAAATGGGAGTCTTTTAAGGAATTCGCACAGAATCTAAGCAAGGTTGATACGCGCGGAATAAAGTTTCATTTTTATTTCATTCTCTCGAAAAAAAACATACTGATTAAAAGTTGCACGTCAGCTTGGTGGCTTATATGATCCGAAAAGTGGTTGAATCATAAAAAGCTAGCAAGACTTCCGAAACAAAGGACGAATTTCTAGAATTTCCACATGAAAAATGGAGCCACGCATTTAATGAGAATTAGACTATCCGAAATGGAAAATTCTGATGATGAAGCTTTATTTCTTTTCTTTCTAATCTTAGCGATTTGATAGTAGATTAAGAAATCAATTTATCAAAAATGAAAGGTTTCACATTTTAATAAGAAAAAATCATGTTTTAGTCGAGTTTTTCGATCACCAAAAGCGAGATATCATAAATGTAATATCGATAAAAAGTCTCATGATCGTATGTGAATTAATAGTTTAAAGCGGCGGCATTGGTAAGTGTATGTCAGAAAGTATCATATAATGAAGGATACGAGATTATAGAATGCCGCCTGAGATAAATCACAGAAAGATTCTTAGATGAAATCATCAGATGTAATGGAGTTAAGACTTTATCACAGTTAAGCACAAAGTCTCTACACACACCTACTTTCACATAAGTTAAAGTACAGAGAATAGAAAATCATCTGAGATTATGCGAAACATATGGCTTTTTTTTAAATTTAATGATAATGTTATGATTCTGTCACGAATTATTTGGCGGGAAGTTTCGACATTATCAGTTTTCGCATCAAATAAGAGCCGGAAAATCGTATGCGATAAATACTTATTAATTTTTAGATGGAGGAACCATAAAACGCAACGATGAAGTTATTTCTTCGTTACGACTAAGCACAAAATCTCTACACATTACATTTCGTAATCACTACTAATTCAATACGAAATGTAAAGTGACAAAGAGGAGAATTGGAACAAAGAAACTAAATGATTATTTTCGATTTCTTATCGAACAACACGGATATTTGATCTTTAGAGCAGAGACCGATTCTACTTTATCATTCTCATCACGAGGTATAATTATGCAGCCATAATGATGAGATCATATTTGCATAGAACAATGAGTGATCAAAATCAGAAATTTAGGGTTTGCTGGTAATTTTCGATCGCAGAGAGAAATTAGAATGTTGTTTTCTAAATATGAGTTTTGATTATGCATATTTCAAAAATTCTATTGTCCAATTGAAATGTGATGTTTGAACGAGCATCATATCAATGAAGAAGAACCAAAGCGTATAGAAATCGATCGAAAAATGTTAATGATCCAAATACGAAATTCAATGTATTTTTAATGAAATTTGTTATTTAGGATTTCGAGTTTGTGGAATTAATACTCGTTCGAAAGTGTATGACTTTTATTTTTGTTAGGCAAGAAAATGAACGACTATTTGAATAGGTATCGTTAGATGATCAAAGATTATTAGTATATTTAGACAGGAAAAGATTGTAAGAGGATCAGAAATAAAAGGAATGGTATGGGAAAAAGAGAGGATAAAAGAATTAGAAAATTGTTAACTAATGTGAAAATATATATGAACAAGAATAAAAAATTAACGAAATGTTATGGAAAGATATAGAAAAAAATAAATAAAAGTTGGATAAATAGCATAGAAGAATATAGGAAAAAGGAGCTTGAAATTAGAAAATAGTAGCAATATTGAAGAGGAAAAAGATCACGAAAATACACAACTATTGTACAGATCCGCTTATTCCTGCTCATTTCTACTTTGTTTCTCCCTACTGTGAACATCATGTGATGTGGTTCGACTGGATTGAAACAATGCATAGGACCGTCAAAATGCCGAAAGCAAATAATGCTCATAATAGCTGAGATTTTTGGAATAAAAGATTACGTTGGTTTTTGTCATTTCCGAAAATCTTTTCTGACTATTTGTAGAAAACTATTGAATCAGATAGTATAATGAAGATATAGCAGAACATCGAGAATGAGCAAAATTTTTGAATTTTCTCGAAACACATTTCATCGAAATGTTAAAATGGTGAGATATAAGTATCATCAAATTATGAAATACTTGATATGGGTTGATGGGAAAAATCACCACTACGAAATTGGTTTAAGATAAAAGACTAAATTTGGTCTACAGTACTACGCCAAGTCCAAAAATAACCATCAAGAACTATTTTAGTAGTAAATAAACATTGCCGAACTTTTGTTGGACTACAAAAATCGTCGGTAAACTTTCCACTGTGACACTTTAAAATCGTTAACGCGTTGTTATGAGTGCGTGTTCTATTTTTACCAAAATGAAAAATTCATCGAAAACTCGATGAAATAATTCGTCAAATTTCGGCAGAAAAATGACTTGCTATTAACTTCAGCTGGCTTGTGATATTTTTATCACAAATAATGTGATCTTAGAGACTGAAAATGCGCCTCGAGAAAACTTGAGACGATTATTCGAAAATTGATGATCATGATCAGAAAAAGATATAACTCTAAAGAGTTCGGATAAAATTAAAAGTTTTCTGATAAGCTTTTACAATTCATTTTTGATCTTTTTCCTCCGTGTTAATTCGCCGAGATCTAATTATGTCAACACTGACTATTCTCTCCTTTGGATATCAGAAGATCAAGAAAAATCGTATGAAAGACGTGAATTTTTCCATAGACCAAAAGTCGAGTAAAACCCAGTTTTTCGTCGCTTTTTACTCGAATTTCAGCTTGAATGATAAGAATTCAGTCAAATGACCAAGAAAGCTATATTTTCGAGTAGAAAATTCTCGTGATTTCGGTAAATTTTCCAGCATCGGGTCATTAATTTCGTTGGTCACAGAACGCGAATTATTTTCGATCTTCCCAATTTCCTTTCCGCCCGCAAACAGTATATGAATTTTCATTTTCATTCGCGAACTTAATGAATTTGAAAGTCTATATGATAAGATTAAATTTAGCAAATCATTTGCCTTTTTGAAGGGTACAGGTTTTAGAATAGAAGACCAAAAATTAATATGGGTAGGGCAATTGAAAATAAGGTTATTTTCGGAAAGTTCACTAAAATTGAAGGAAAATATACTAAAGTTACTCATTTTGAAAGAAATAACAAAAAATTTTCAATAAAAGAAAAAATAATAGGTGTTAATACATTTAAAAAAATAAAACAATTATTTGAAAGTTCATCTATGTTGAAAAGGAAAAATCGTGATTAATGCGGAAAAATCGGAAGCAAACAAATTTTTCAATAGAAAGTTAAAGATTATAACCATCCAGAATAATAAAAATAAAAGTGCAATCGGTCTGCTAAAATAAAATAGCAGCCGGAGGAAACACGTGTGCAAAAAGTGCATTTTCAGAACACCAAAAGTAAAACGAGGCAAATTTTTTGGAAACCGTGTAAAATTAATGACTTTTTAAACGAAAACAAAGCAAGTGCACGAATCAGAAAATCTGTTTTGAATTTTGGGATCTTTGATTTTAAAATGTTTGAATTGGTTCCGAGAAAGCGTGATATTTTGCAGAGCGGATGATTACAAGATCTTAGAATTTGGACTATTCTACAGAGATTAGTAACATGATTACAAAATTTTTCGTCATATTTTTCAAGTTAAAAAGAATTTTCTATTTTGTGTCTTGCTGCGGGGATTATAGCTAGAATTACAGTAGACTTTGAAATGAAAGAACTTCGCTAATTCGAGGATAAAAATATCGCAGAAAAACTATCTATTATGCAGAAGAAATTCGACTGAATTATGAAAATGAAAGATTAAAAAGACAATAGCGCTATTATTATGCATAGACAATGATATGCAAGAATTAGGTGAGAGATCACAGAATAAAGTGCACTGGAGCAGAGAATTAAAGAAAAAGAAAGTGAAGAAATAGTACGAATAATGAATAGAGAAAATTAATAATAGCGGGTTCAAAAATCAAAGAACTCTCACTTTCCAGTTAGAATGCATTTTTAAAAACGATATATCTCAACCATTTTTCACCCATCATTCTTTATAAATGGGAAAATTTTGATTGGCCTGGCTACGTGCATTTTTAAAAACGAACTAAGAAAGAGCGAAAAGTGAAGAATGGGGCAAACTTGATAGAAATTGATAAATAGAAAGATGCGACTGGAGAATGAACGATAGAAAGTCGAGCAAAGTGGAGTTTAGTTTAAGGAGAAATTATTTTTAATAATAGGAAACTTAGAAATCCCTAGAAAAAATAGATCAAAATTATGACGGAACTAACTTTTAACGAACTAAAAGTAATGGAAGATTTTCAATTTGAAATTTTCTGAGGCATAATGTTGAAGGGCAACAAATCGAATAAATTCAGGCGGATTATGCAATATTATCGAGAAAATATTCGATTTGAAATTTTCAAAATACAAAGTGCGAATTTTGTATTCAGAATGAACGAAAGAAGTATCATAAGATCAGGACGGAAAATGTCCGAATTATGCCATAAATGGCATGGCGAATAATGGCTAAGGAGATAGAGGGTCTGGCCTGCTACAGGACAAAGATAACCTAGACGATTGATGAGGGAGAGAGCAGAGCATAAAATGCAGGGACAGATCAAAAGATCATGGATTGGTGCCAAATCAGGAGATGTTGGCCAGCAAACTCGACCGTGTCCATTAGCGAAGAATTTACAAAATTCGGTGAGCGTGTCAAAGGCCTATTACCGCACCTCAATGTTAGACGCCTTTTAGTTACTATTATTTGACTTCCCCTTTTTTACGTGTTAAAGAATACATTATCTTGCTCCCATGCTTCAATACGGGCGAGAGGGATTCCCCCTCAAGGAAAATAAACGAGACAAAAGGGAGAAGGATGTCACGCCGTCTGGAATATTTCTCTGTGGGACGTTTATTTTGGGGGTAAAGAAGGCGTGGTTTGCCTTAGTTAATGGGCATGATAATGTGATTATGGATTGTCATATATCATACAATTTCAATTCCGACCAGGTAAAAATTTTAAATAAAATTTGTTTCGATCGAGTTAATAATAAAAAAAAGTCTAAGCAAAGAGAAAATCGAAAGGTCATGAGTTGATGCAAAATCACCGAACAAGTGAACCTTGATCCGACTTGCTCTACCAAATTACGGACAAATGCACTCGAGAATTGAGTGGATTGGGGCGGGTCACCGTACGTCACTCAGAAAATGACTGCAAATGTCTAGAAAAATTCATGAGATGAACAATGATGATAATATAATTGGCTAGATTTTACCCAGTGATTTTTAATATGGCAAAATTTAAGTGTTTGAAAAAAATCAATCGCTCTAAATCTTGGGCTATACAAAAATTCAAAATATAAATCCTGATTTATAAATAAGCAATAGAGAAGAATCATGAGCTCAACTCCAAAATAAGTCGTGAAATTCACGATATAGTTTGAATGAAATGACGCAAATTTGAATAATGAAAGAAGTGTTAGAAATACGGCAGTTCCTTAGCAAGAATGACGGGGAATTCGTTCAATTTGGACTAGAATGTTGAACTACGTGAGTTTACAAACTTTTGTTTACCAAATGTATGAATGAGACATTACGACTTGATCTATGATGAAATTTGCGGCTGATCTATTTTAAAATGAGAACACAGGTATGTCAATCTAAGTCGGGAAAGAGTGCGTAAGTGGACTTGAAAATGCGTGAAACATACAAGTAATTTCCATTCTTTTGTGGTGTTTTATATCACTAAAGATTCTATCTAACCAATTTGGGAATTACTTTGAAATACTCTAAGGTTAGAATATTTCTAATGATTACCAATTTTGTCGTAAATGTAGATTTTATTGATATTTTTTTATACAAAACCGTAGGTTTACTCACTTTTACTGGTTTCTGTGTTTCTCGTCAGCCACTGGGGTTGTAGTAGGGATGAACTAGTCATAGTTGTTGATTTTGCTTCGATGAAAATTAATCAATAACAGAAAAACGGGCAGTCAGTCCACTGAAAAACAATACGATAGTATCGAAATGAGTAATCGAATAAAAAGTATGTTTCAGGAAAGGGATATGAACATTCAGTATATAAATCGATAATATGTTGAAGACATGCACTAATTTAGAAAACTTGAATCAGAAATATTTTTCAAATATTCTACTCGATTTAAACGTGATCAGAGAACAATTAAATAAAAGATGTATCAAAGTGGACAGGAAAGTTCCGAAACGTAAAATGACCAGGTTTAGAAGCCCGCATTTTCAAAATTACTTATAGAGTAAAATGAATTCCGAAAACGTTTGCTTAAAATATCCAGAATACCACGAAACGCGTTGCAAGTGTTTTCGCTTGATTCCGAGTAATTCTGGACTTTTCCGCAACGCACATTTTTTCAATGCACATTTTTCTCGTCTTTCATCTTCTTATTTCTTTTCACGTCCGTTTCGCATACTTCCCATTATTTCGTTGCTGCATTTTCGCGTATTCAAAGTGCTTTCTGTAGTAAAATTGTGAACGTAGGTACGCAATATAGAAATGAGTCAAAAACGGAATACGCACAAATTACGCATCAGTCTAAAAATGGAAACACATCGTACAGCACCTTTAGAACTGTCATGGCGAAAATACCCATTCAAAACTCGTCTCGAAAATTCAACCGTTTTCGGGAAATTTTTCATTTTTCAAATTTCAGGAATGAAAATGCATTTCCGCCTTGAATGCGGAACTATTTTTGTCATTATTATAAATTAGAATTTAGGTGATATTAAAATTTATTTCACAATATTGGAAATTAGATTCGTTGAATTTGAGGAGGTTGGAAATGGAATGATGGTCGAAAATAACGAGTGCCTTTCCATATTTAGTTTGGAATTGCTGATCGAATTATGAGCGGTCCTTTCTCGATTGGGGAAATGGCAAGGGAGAATTGAGACATCCACGAGGCTTTCTCGGTGCCGATTTTCGATTTTCATCGAGCAGCGATCGCAGTGCCGTTCCGCGTTCGACGACAGGTGCGGAAAAATACGGCTATTCTGAAAATTATCGTCATTGTCTTAGTTTGGAAACCGAATGACACCCTGACATGAGCCATAGACAAAATAGAGTAGAGAAAGGTAGGACATAAAATCTCTTCTCTTGCTATCTAATTGTTTCACGTCATGATATTATGGGTTTTCCAAATGGGCAATTTTTATTGATAGCTTGTTTATTTTTTGGATGATTGAATTGAATTTTTTCATTATCCTAGTAAAATTTCCAAGTATGGAGAAAGAGTTCATTTGCAAAGTTGAATCATACTTTTTCGAACTTCAATAGTCAAACTCCAAAAAATTCGAAACAATTGATATGCCTTCTCCAAACAATAAACAACTCAGATCAAAGTGACAGTGTTCGCTATTTTTACTTCTGCAAATTTGTGCTATTTGAAAGAAATTATGTTCAGTGATCAAGCATATCCGCATTTCAGGAAGTTAATTTCTAATTAAACTGGCACACCAGACACCACAACATATATTGGAAAATCTCATTTTACCTACCTCGCAAAAAGCAGCAGTCCGAATCCATTTGTAAGCACGCAGATAAGTGCCGGATAGATGTTGAGGTCCTGCTCGTGAGCGAATATCGTCAGAATCAACGTGTACCACAGGAGCACAAATTGAAGGCCTTTGACGATATAAATCCGACGTTGGAATTGGCTGAGCTCACTAAAATAGTCAAATTCTGGGCTTCTTGCATTTTTATCCCTAAGTTACTCTTACTCTCTTGTATTTTTGCTTCCCCTTTCTTTTTTCCTTGCTCTTTTTCAGAAGAGGAGATAAAAAGTACGAGAGGCCAAATTTGGCTATTTCGAATCTAACAACATAAGTGCATTGTAAAATAAATGCATTCATTACCTATGATCATTCTTGAAGCTTATCAATTTTGGAAAGTTCAATTTGATGATGAAACATTGATTACTAACCAAAAATGTCGATACAACGCCGAGTAATCCAAGTCTTTGGTGAGTAAGCCATTCGAGTGGTAATTATTCTCACAACAGCACAGGAATCCGATGGCGTATGCTGTCATGAATAGTAATGCAGCTATGCATAAACTGAACAACACAAGTTTGGGGAAAGCAATAAAATTTCAGTGCCTCGATAAAATCAGTACGATCAGAGGAAATGTAAACTGTAGACTAGACTGCAATCCTTCATAATTCGTTGCCTGGGACCAAATGTGGGATGCAAAAGTCCCCAACGTAGTTAGCAGAAATAAGATGCTGTACCAAACTGGCATCGTGTACCTAGCTGCTGATAGAGATCGAACGTTTAGATCTAAAATACACGGATCACTCAAATGTATATTGTTGATGCCCAAATCTGGGAGGTTGAAAACGAGGGGAAAAGAAGCGATTTTAGGTCAGTCTCTCTTTTTCACGTGCTATTTCTCGACTTCTTAACCACTAAAAGCAAACTGCACCTCCCAGATTTCGGCATCAACGATACACTGAATTAAGTTCTGATTATCATAATGGTATCTTCAGAAAAATTGAAGCATTTTTAAATCAAATTGATCGCAGATTAAAGTTCAGCAATTTAAATTGGAAAGAGAATAATTGGGAATTACTTTTCTTCAGCGTGACAATTCTCATAGCATGGTTTATTTTGGTTGTTTTCTAACCTGACTTGTGCTGATTCGAAAAATTCGCTGATGAGTAGTGTTTCATGAAGGCTATCCTCAATAACCACGGTTTTTTCGCGTGAAATTGCAAGTAATCATTTTCGTCGTTGCGCATCGTTTCGACTACTTTCGTCATTGGGACCTAGATTTCCTTTATTCGAGTTTCAACGAGATTTCGACCTGTATCCTCTCGGGTCCAATATGCGACGTTAGATTTATGAAGCATTCATCGGTAAGCACTCCTTCTCTGACTAAATTCAACAAAGCACGCTTTTGATGCTTATCCATGTCCTTGATGTAGTCGTGGATCACTCTTTGAGAATATTCGCGCTGAAAATACGTTTCTCAAAAATCCAGAAATCAAGATGCAGAATGATTTAACGATATTGCTGGACGACTATATTAGTCTATTTTAAAGAGAAGTTAT
The DNA here is from genome assembly GCA_964036155.1 of Diploscapter coronatus. NCBI lineage: Eukaryota > Metazoa > Nematoda > Chromadorea > Rhabditida > Rhabditidae > Diploscapter > Diploscapter coronatus. The sequence goes on from OZ038423.1 coordinate 2,964,533, forward strand.
CATATTTAAAAATGACATTTCTAATCGAGCTCATCGGATCGTGCCGATACATCGAGTAAGAATGTTCAGGGTCTTCGACTTCAGAAGTAATCATATCGCCACCAGGATCTAAAATACTCATTTTTCAAATCATATTCTGGAAAATCTACTTGAATGAATCCACTTCGGCCAGTTTCCACCGATCTCTCGAAGAAACTCGCTGATAGTTATTGGGACGACGACGTAATCGATCGAGATGTTTCTGTAAGATAAAGTATGTGAATTTGAAAAGCTTTCGTTTAGCATCCTGTACTATTTCAAGCATTACTTCATGTCATCACTGTTTATTTTGAAACAGGTGTTGAAAGATTATACTATCTTTGATACTGAAAGCCTTTTTCTGAAAACTTGATCTTTTTAATTAGTGGAAACATTCAAATGGAAGAGCGATTATCGAATTTCCTCTATGACAACATCCATCACTTTGAAACTCGTTTATGAAACTTCAATACTTACTGCATATTCATGTGTAGCACTGTATTCTCAGTCAACAGTCCATCTCTGACTGGGGTGAGCAGTTTTTTGATTTCATTCTTCGGCAGCCGTTTGATGTAGTTTACCATCATCTCCCTCGAGTTCATGTAGCCATATAAACTCGAGGATGACGCGAATTGTGACCCGTCGTCGATTGGGTTCGGACTTGGAAGCGACATTTCTGTAAGGTAAGCTTACCTGAAATGAGGAAATGAGGTAAGTGTCAAGAATAGTCTCTAAAATTAGATCCGATTTTTGAAAATATCGGAGCATATATAAGACGGTTCGTAAAATACGACACGACATGATATGCAAGAGACCTTTTCGATGGTATATTATTTTGAAATTTAATTTAAAAAACAAATTAAAACTCCCTAGCCTGAAAATTTCTCAATAAAATGACACGTTCTTCAGTTTTTGACTGTTTGCACGTTGTGCAGATCCTTATCTGGAATTCGCGAGTGCATAAAAACGCCTATAATTATTCCCGAATTCCCTCGTTCAGCGCTTCAAAGCGACGCATAAAAATCGTTTCGGAAATTTTATATCCGTTTTAAGACCTTCCAACGCACACAAAATCAAAACGATATATAAAATAGGGTGTACTCAGAAAATTCACAAGTTTTTGACCTAATAGCGTAATGAAGTCTAGTTTTATGCCAGTATAAAATGCGTGAGAGAAAACGTTGTCGATTGATCCTCAGAAATATTCCTAAAAAGAAAAAATGATGAGGCCAAGATATTAACGATATTCTTTCAAATAAATCAATACACAGGAAAAAATTTATCAACAAAATAATTCAGTAGCCAAAAGTGTCGAAAAAAGCTTGACGTTAATTGTCAGTCTTATCTAATGAACTAAATTTGCTGGATCATAAAAATACGCACTGATCAAGTAGTCAGCTGCGCTATTACGTCTCATTGAAATTTTCGCTACTGATAATCCTATTCGGCATTCGAAGAAAAATGATTTTCATGTGCAAAAATATCTAGAAAACAATTTAGTCGATGAAATAAAATGTCAGAGTTGATTTTTCGCCGCTAATAATCAGACTTGGAAGTCGGGTCGGATTAAAAGTTGCAAGTCCGCTAATAATCGGAGTAGAATGATCTAAGCTTATATTACTAACATGTAGATCAATGTAACTTACATAAAAAAGACTAGGTCAAGAAATTGGTTTTCTAAAATAGTGATTTAAAAATCTTCAGAATTTATCATATCTTCAAAATTTAATCGGCTTCAAAAATTATAAACATGCAATCATGATAAAATGATTATAAGTATACTATTTTAAAGAAAATATTTCAAGCATTCGCTAGATACTTTATGAAACATTTTTTCAGAGCAACGAAATCAAGAGCTTCAACATCGTGTGCCTTAATTGCGTGAACGTGTGCGAGTACGACGACTTGCGATAGGACAGTCTGAGAAAATGAGGCTCCGAAAGCAGCTTCATTCCGACCCTCATACCGGATTCATAAATCATTTCATCCATTTCTGTTGCTTTATTTTTTATGCTCTCAAAATTACCTTTTCTACAGTTACGATATTTTGCAGAATTTCGTCGTCTTCTTACTGTCTTATATGATTAGTTATGATATGAGATATGATAATGTGATAGAATTGACTTTGAATCTGAAGTAAGCTATGAATTTGTTTACAGATACAATGGCCGCTGATCTATAAAATCGATTATCGGGCTAACAGAGAGCAGAAAGCAGTTCAAATCCAAATTCTTCTAATGCAGTCGCACCAATTTTTTCAAGATTTCCTCTCGGTTGACAATTTCAATAAAGATTTGGGACGATAGATTTTTTAATGTTTCAAGATGCAGGGTAATATTTTTCAGCATTTGCATTTTCAACACTCCTTGGATATAGGAAGGAATGCACTTCAAAAATCAATTTTTAAATCTCGATTTTGACACTAATTTTATGGTTCCAAGTTTAATTTAGCGTCGTTTTTTTCCGTCCTACGTAAATTCCACTCATAGCATCATTGGAGCACTTTTGAAGGGAATAATTCTGCGATGATTTCTCGCGCAGGTCTAGGGTTTTGTCTGGAATTTTTTCGGGAATCACGGCTATTTTGGGAGTAAAAATGTCTACATCAAAATTGAAAAATAGAGCTTTAAAACCGTCTTAAATCAATTTACGATTCCCCTAAATGACGCCCTTTAGAAACAATCGTTCTGAAGAGTCATGCTCTCTCATTTTCATTTTTCCATTTCATCAATTTCCTAATCTGAAAGCATTATTATCGAGCCGGCTGATTCACTTTCGGGTAAAGCAACAGGAAGAAAATTTGACGCCTATCGAATAAGAATCGTTTGCAATATTTTGAGTGGTGGTTTTGGTGATTTTTGGTATTTTCTATTTCTACCTTTTTGCAATTCGTTTCCGAAGATGGGCTTCCTGAAGAATTTCAACTGGCATGAGGCTCTCGTCATGGCGGGGCTACAGGTGGAATTTGTGCTTTAAAGAATGCCTGGAATTTTTGGCAATCTTTTTTTTGTAAACTGCTAGGTATTGCGGATATTTTGCCGACATTTTATATTTCAAAACACTTGTGTGAGGACTATTATCCAAAAATGTTGTTTTGTTTCAAAAAATTCCAAATTCGTTATCTTCTTTTCATCCATGCTGTATTGAACACATCATTGTTTTCAGTTGAATATTCTATCCGGTGCACAAACCATCTACGGTATTTTCCTGAAACATAATGGAACCATGACGAACGTCAGAAAGTCAGATTTTTTCGAAAAGGTAGCTCTCAAACTTATAATAAATTGGGTAGGAATTGGTTTAGAGCGACTCCGACAAATTCTTCTCAGCAGTGATGGAGTTCAAAGACATCCCTGGAAATGCCTTCTTGTCAGAATGGCTGATACAGTTTCAGTATATCGGAATGTTCATTGGGTCAATTCTAGGGGGTCATAAAAACCGTGAAACCTCATGATATTTCAAAATTTAGGTATTTGTGGAGATTTTTTCGGACGAAAACCAATGTTGATTGCCAGTTTGCTGGCGTGTGCAGGCATTATGATCGGTCAAGGTAATTCAAGAACTAAAAATGATGCTCCTGGGGTTCGGATCTAGGATATTTGTTTTCAAAATTACTCTCGTCAATTTGGGAAGAGAGTACCATCATGCTTGAGACAGGGTTGAACTTGAAAAAAGAAACAGAATCAAAATTAAAATTTAATACTCAAAAATATCGGAGTCGTGACTTGAACAGGAGGCTTATTTCACGTCTCGCCTTCGATGATCATGATAATGCTATTGATTGATTATTTTCTCAAACTGAAACATTGACATCCTGTGATTCGGTGATTCGAGAAATAACCTGATGAATATTTAGCGGCCCTATTCAATCCCTACATTCTCGTCGTCATGAGACTACTTACTGGGGTAGGCTCTGGGTGTGTGATCATCGTATCCTGGACCCTAACGACTGAGCTGATCCAACCCAAGACTCGATTCCTCGCAAGGGCGTTCTTTAATTGGGTATCTCGCATTTTTACCATATGATCAAAAAGACATTAGCAAACATTTAAGTTCATACACAGGATTTCAAATTTATGAAACTCCTATGCTAAACACGACAGTGTCACCAATTTTAAGCCCTGTTCATACATTACTAGGAATAGTTAATGTTCAAATTTAAATTCCATCACAACTCCGAAATGTGAATATTTCAAATTTAGCCGAACGCTCGCCTAATCCTAACTCTGATTTGCTTCCTCGCCGGAAACTGGCGAATAGCCCTGTTCATTTTTGGCGCCTTCGGTATCATCACTGCCGCATTCTACACATTCGCTGTTCCAGAAAGTCCGAATTGGCTTCAGAAGAAGGTTTTAGAACTTTCTTTTCAAAGCTTAGGCTTGATCTCTAGGGACGAACAGATGATGCGAAGAATATACGGTCATTGGTCTTAAAGCGTTCCAACTACAAGTGTGATATCGGTATGGATTCATTTTTGATCTTGGTCCTCTTCTGTGTCCTTATAAGTAATCACGTGATTTAGTAAAGAGTGCAAGTTTACGTTCATGAGGAAGTTCGGATTTCAGTCAGATATTGAGCCATCTCAAAAACAAAATCATCGAATGACCCTATTTCAAACGACGTTTCCAGCAATACCATGATATATTTCAGTTCTCGGCGATACCGCGCAAATCCCCTTTCGAGCAATCTTCAAAATGCCTCGACTTCGGAACACTTTTCTCCTACTGTCCTTCATGTGGATCTGCAACAGTTTCACAGCTGTCGTTACTGATTTCGGTTTCACCGAGATCGTCGGCACAAATAGCTTCTTCCTGTCGCAAGTCCTCATCTCGGCCATTCTTTTTTGTGCTAAGGCGGTGAGACGAAAATTCAGTTTTATTGTAAAACTCTTCCTTATACTGATATTGTCCTATAGGCTATAGCGATTTGAAATCTCATCAGGTAGAATTTGATGCATATTTCAGGAATTGATATTCTTTTCAATGCCAAATAAATTCGGCTTATTCAGAAATGTTCAGACACTTGGCGTCTTCGAAATCCTGACCGGCTACGTCAGTCGCCGAAATCTGCACTTGATCTCTCTGCTCGGCTCGACTGTGTTCTACGCCATAGCAGGAGTTGCTCTGGCGTTCAAATGGGACCTCGTCAACAACTACTTGTTCGCCGTGCCATACATCATTGGGCTGATCTTCACGGAATTTTGCTGGGATGCTTGTTATTTGTGAGCAGTCTTCATTTCGTTCTCACAACTATCCTTAATCCACGAAGATCGAACCAATAAATGTGACAAAATTTTCCCCAAATCTATGCATATCACTGAAAAGACAGCTTTATAGTATTAAAAAAAAGAAATGGCTGCTTTTTCAAAAGACTTCCATTGAACCCGAAATTGATCTTTTTCAGATGCGTCATCGAATTGATGCCCACGGAAATGAGGGCAACGGCCACTGGAGCATGCTCGCTGGTTGCTCGAATCGGCGCTATGCTCGCCACACTGACAGTACAATTACTTGGAAAAATAAACCCAGAAATGTGTCCATTTTCAGCTGTACCTCCAAAAGCTGTACGCTCCATCAGCTCTGTTCGTTGTTAGTTTTCTGGCATTCGTCAACTTCGTCATCATCTATTTCGCACTGCAGGAAACTAAATCAGTGCACCTTGGAAAGGTATGGATATTTTACGTTGTTGAACCAGTACAGTATCCATGAATGCACTGAAAGGCTACCAGTCGCATCCCAAATGGGATAGTCTCTATAGTGAGAAATATTTGGGAGATGAAGGTGATGGTAGCTTCCAAGTGCAGAAATGAATACGGACATGCATGCAGTAGTGTAGCTAAAGAACTATCCAGTTAAATAGATATCTCGGAATTTTTTCATCCTTTCACTTAGGTCGGCTCCCGCAAGGTCAGTTCCCGTCGACCCTCGAGAGTGGACGTCTTCCCCGAACCGGACAAGCCGAGACGACGATCGATTGCAGAGGAAGAATACGAGGAAATTCGGGAGAAACGGAAAAAGAGCACTAGCAGCCATGAATCCTCATTCGCAGCACCACCAACTATTGTTCCATAAAGTTTTTCAAGAATTTGGTAAGTGTAATTTTAGTGAAAGATATCACAACATAGTTATTTTCGTATTTACTGATTGTGTTCATAGAATTTTCAATTTTTATTATTCTGGTCACTTGTAAATTTTTATGATTACAAATAAATACAACCGAAGCAAGTGGAATCAATTATTAAAATAATTGTTAAAAGACTAGGAAGCACTTTCGTAGAACGAAAATAAACTATGGGGGAAGGTTGCACGAGCGAAATTATAGTTATGGCAACAGGTCGTACTGGTGAATTTTTTTTTACTAATCGCACAGTGAAAAGAGAAATTAGTTAGCATATTCACTGTGGGTAAGTCGAAAGGGGTTTCTGGCGATTGTCCTCCCTAGGTTTGATTGCTGGTGAGTAAAAAAGTCTCGTCTTGTCCTTTTAACAGCCTCTCAGTTTTAAGACCAGGTACAAAGTCGACTCTTTTTGATGTTGTATTCCCAGAGTCTACGATCCCCTTCTAGTTGGCGATCTGCAATTAACACATTACTTTAATTTATGTTCATAAGCTGAGATAGTTATTGCCGTTAACCGATTATTTGAGAGAAAATAAAGGGACGAAAACTTGATGCATGAAAATTAGCGTTATTTGCAACGTATTCACCGACATCAATATCGTCGATTCGAGGAATGATTTTGACGACTATTTTGTAATACGCAATGCATACTTTGTGCATCGTTTATTTCGTTTCAAGCAATCGGTCGTTCACAATGAACAAGTTCTTACTATCGAAAATTATACGCTGCATGTCGATAGGAATTCCTTTCAACATTTCAATTTTTCTCATCACTTCCAAGCCAAAGGAATCGCCAGCAACTTCCAAAGTTAGTATTTCCCCAGGAATAGTTTTACAGAAAAGCCGCATCGGTCTGAGATCCGGCTCCCGAAGTATCAAACGCGACTCATTTCTCACACCGCAAGTGTAGAGTTTCGAGCTTGGTGGCAAGAGTTTGTCTGAATGTCATTCAAAGTTTTTGCCACGAAATATTCGATGGAAACAATTTATGAATTTGAATAAAATAACAGTACCATTAAAGAAAACCAATTTGTGACAGTGCAGTGATCCCTCCAAATCATGAATTCTTTGCTTGATCTGGCTAACTGTGTCAGTATCTTCGGCCTAAGCACTTCCAGTTTACATTAGCTTAGAAATAAGCCACCACAATCGATATCGAATGCTTGCCTCAATCTCAAGTACATCCCTTTCTTTTTCAGACTTCTGGACGTAGATTTTAATCGGAGTCGAATGAGGGCGTATCAATTCTAGCCTGGATCCGCTGTCAATGGCGTGATCACGAAGCATTGAATCGTCGTCAAGTGGCCTATCTGAAGATATGATTTGGAACACAACTTGGAATTTGAATATAAATTCTTCTCATCGTCTTTCAGGAGAAAAACGATTTTTTTCCAGAGACTAAAAGCTTGGCTCAAATGCCGGCCTGGACCTAAAAGCCAGGTCAAGGCCCTGGTCCAAACTTTTAATCCGTTTTTTCCTTGTATTTGTTGTATTACTTTGTTAGTAGCTTACTTACTGTTAAAAACAAATTGAGGATCTGAACCATAATCCAGACGAACTTTGGCTGCCTTCTCGAATTTTTTCTTGAGCTCTTTCATCGTATCGAACTCCTCAACGTCGATTTCGACCGATAATTGAACCTTGATTTTCATCGTGCGAATTATTACCAACTAAATTAACCTGAAATAGAGAATTTTTATTTAAGATTAGTGATACGTAGTGTTGAACAAAAATGGCAAAAGCGATAAGGACTAAACGTTTGAGAATCAATGTTGAGAAATAATTATTGCCTGATGAAATATTGATCAGCATGAATAATCCCTGTAGAGCAATAGAACGAATCTCAGAATGGGTATTTTTTGCAATATTTCGCAAGAATGCTATGATAACGAACTTGATGTAAAATAAAAAAAAAGATTAGCAATAATATTTCGAGGATGGTCTGGATGAGTGCACATAGCTCCAAATTTGTACTTACCCCCCAGGATCACAACAATCACCTCCCTTTCAGCACCTCCTTGTTTCCTTCTTTGTCGCCCTTTCCTCCAGCTAATTTGCATGTGCCTGCTAATCACACCCTCCACTGTTCCCCATTTTCCAATGGCTCTCAATTTCTGTCGCCTTTTCTTCCGAGGATAACTGAATTCGTCCGAAGCATTTGCCGGCAAAATAACAACCTAATGACTAGGAATCAGGCGGGTTTTTCATGGTACGAAAAAATGAAACACTACTATTTTTGCAATTTTCAGAGAGGCAATCAGAAAACCACCAGTCCCTCGTCAGATTTTTTGCTACAAAAAATTGCTAACCTTTGCCTCTTCAAAAATCCCGTTTCCATGGATAAGTAGCTATTATTTTTTCTCTGGAAATCTCAAAAAGTACGAACATGGCAATAAAGTCGCTTTCCTCTCATTGCTTTCATTCATTTGCATGGGGTGCAAATGATCGTTTTTCAGCTGAGGGAGCAAATTTGGCAGAGATTGGGAGAAAGTGGGAGAAATCGAGATTCAAAACGGAAGGATTCATTTCAGATTCCTCGCTGCCTTGGTTCTCGAATTTGCTTTGCATCCCTGCATGTCGCACGAAGCTTCAAGGATTTCTTGTTTTATAGCGCGACAAGTTCCGGTCAAAAATGTATACTCTCTCGACTAATGTTGAGCATAGTTCTTGAAAACTGTCTGAGATGTTTCATTGAATCTTTGAAGCCAATTCAAGAAACCGCTTCCTTTGGTCAACAGTGGGAAATTTTAGATTGAAATTTCGAAATTTGTGTTAGAAATTTTGGCGGACATACATTTGTTGGTGATCATTGCCCTATCTGGAGCTATCAATGATAATGAAAATCTTATTGAATATCTTATCGATGAAAAATCGTAAATAACGTGATGCTCCAAATGTTATAGAGCGAGTGAAATTTTGAAGCTTATCGTTTTCAACTTGTAGAGCTCTTGATGAAGATAAGGATCTTGCATATGCTTTTGATCCTCAGAACTTTAGTATATTGTTGCATCTTTTGACCTTTCCTCCTCTCTCTCTCTCTCTCTCTCTCTCTCCTCTTTCTTCTATCCCTCCAAGCTAATGTCATTGTTTACGAGAGCCCTTTCTGTCTCTTTCTACCTCCCAATTTGCATACTATTTCTGTTTATTCATCTCTGGAATCTCTCGATTTCCAATTCTCTCCGATTTGATTGTGTTTCTTAGCACGTCGTATTTCTCATTAGCAACTTGGAACTTCAGGACTTCTCAATTTCACACTTGAAAGAACTTTTGACTCCTATCCAGATTTTCAAGTTTCGTCCTTCGTTGATTAGATTTTTGGACCGTTCTTCGATGATCATTATTCAAGAAATTTTTGTCCTAAAAATATTTTCCACGTTCTAAATTGAATGTCGGATATTTCTAAAAATTCTACTCAAAATCGAACGGGAATAATTTTCTCAAAATTATGCTTCAAAAATCCCCTATCTCAATTTCCATGATCATCAATATTTGATAATGTCCATAAATCATAAAATAATTTATCTCTCGATTATGAATAGGAAAAAATCTCTCAATACAAACTCCCTCAACAATCTATTTTCGTCTCATTTTATTGCCATAACGGGCCGATATTCGCTTGACTGATCACAAACATTTTCGAGAGCATGTGCGGGTCTATTCTTTTGGATGAAAACCACTCCGCCAGCAGGCAGTAGGGATATCTCTTCTTTTGACGCACTTTTGCCAGCCTCTTTCCGTCTTTCCGCTCTCTTTGAGATTTGATTACGAACATGAGAGAAGGGACAAAAGGGTACTTCATCACTCAGCCATCGTGCATCGACATCGGCAATCCTCATTTTTGACTTATTAGGATGAACAACGTTATCTTTGAGATTGAAAATTCATGACCATTTCAGAATTTTAAATCGTTTAAACCCTGAATCATATCGAAGTCATAATAATCACAATGCTTCCTTTCTGAAATGCTCGATGTGTCAATTTATGATATTCAAATATGTTCAATATGTTGAATGTCCAAATAATTCTTCATTGGCATTTGTAAAATTGTGAGACCCATTTTAATATTCTTTTTAATATTTGTGTTGACTTTGGGCAAATCTGTTTCTGCATATATGCTTCATTCTTCACCGCAGGTTCATTGACTCAAATTCATTCAACCATACAAATTTACAAATTCAACTAGCATCTGACCAGCACCGATTCGACTTGGGGCATTTTCCACCGCAAATATCCCCCTTATGCAGTGAGTTATTCCAGCCAGCTTTGCAATTACTATCCTTAATAATGGGACGAGAGATGACGACGAATTTTTGCGGTGGAAAACGTCCCAGGTCTGGTACCGATACAAATTTGGTCACGAATTCATTTCCGCTACAATCTCTTGGATTGCAATTCTAAGCGACTATTTGACTTGCTAAATTTCGTACTTCTTGAAATCTCGCTTTCAAAATGTTATTCACATTCTTGTTTGTCAACTATCATCACAGGTAAGTGAATTTTCGTCAAAATTTCCTTTCATAGTTTATGTTTCAAAGTTTTAAGTCGAACACCCTAATATGCATATTCTTCAGTATCGCTTTGATTGCAACATTTTAATTTCAGAGATTTTATAATTTTTACTATTTCCTTCGGCTTTACTATTTCATTGCATTAGTCACTTTTTCAATTTGCACATTTTTAATCTCTGCATGAATATCTCTTCTCAAAATCTGCACAAAATCCCTCGCTGGCTACTCGAAAATTCTCCTATTTCGATGCCTAGTATTCCAGTATCTTTCTCATTAAAAATTCTCAGAAATCACCACCGGACTTTGACTAATATCGGGTTTTTATTCATAATCCCTGAACTTTCACGATTCTACTTGATTGTTTCGATGAAATTTGAACTATTTTGAAAACGAACTATTTATGACAGCATCTATAATTTCGCTATACTTGTTAAACAAAACTCTGAAACAAAAAAGTTAAAATTCGAATTGTTAGCGTATTTTTATAGCCCGTAAATATGCAAATGTCAATTCTCTTACTTGCGGTGCTGTTTTACTGCAATTGAACGAGAGGTGAATGGGTCAGAATGGGTGAGAGGAATGGGGTTTGATAGAGACATTAGGTAGACAAAGATATGCCCAGAAACAGCTGTTACAAATACGAATAGTTATGGAGTAATTGATTCGGTGATATCTCACCAACCTGCGAGAGAGCTAATTTACATATTCTTAGGTTTATCGTCATTTTTTCATAATTAAGTTATTTTCATAACTGATATCTCAATGAGTCGTGTATTATTCAAGCAGTTCTTTTGCTCAAGTATTTTGTCAAGCATTTTTAATAAAAGCTGTATATTTTCATATTCATTCAAATTAATTATTTAATTTGGCGAAACTTTTCAATAATTAAATTTTTCCAAGCAATTATAGAATCCCTATATTTGCGTTTCAAACCTTAAGCTTTTGTAGATTGAATATTCGAATATTCTCTCCCAAGCTGGCTTCTTCTTTTACTCTCATTCAACGCGGCATCATTCATTTCCGAAACCCATTCATCTAGCATTTTGCATAAATTGCGATAGGACTTTTGAGCTATGATAAATTGTCAATATGCTCTTGTATTCCAAGTTTCTAATTGATATTTCTATTTCTTTTTCAGAAAAATCACACTTCTGTTGCATATTAACATCAAATCGTGTTGAGCATTGATTTTTTCCTATTATTCTCAGATTATTTCGATTTTTGTTGCATATCCAAATTATGCCTTTTTCAGAATGAAGACACTTTGGGGCGAGCGATCTAAATTAATAACTTTGCCATGCAACATCGACGTTACCAGGTAAATCTAATTCAAAATATGCTGATTTCTTGATATCCTGTACCAATGAATAACATTCACTACGAAGGACGTAACATCATCATGGTTCAAAATGTTTATTCGTTCATTCAGGGAGCACAAATTCTCTTTGGAATGGCGCAAGAACGACAAACTCATTTTGAGTGCTTTCGGACAAGAGCCAGGCCATATTGCTCCAGCCATGCAAGGTACGAATCTTACTATATTCAATATTTATTACCGAATTATTATTTGTAACGCTTACATCTTATTAATTGCAAGATCTGAGATTTAAAAATCTACAATTACACGAGAAAATAAAAATACGGACGAAAACCCCGTAGATATTGCAAAAATGGGTATGGAAATTCAGATTTCCTAGCTAACCTAATCGAGTTGCTAGCATGAGGTGGGTAGATAAAATTCAGAATACAATGTCTTATTTAACAAAATGGTTATTTTCATGTATATGTCAAAACACATTCACTTTTTACATGATGAACCACAATAGTTTTTACAAAAAATTTACAGTAGAGGGGTGACCTTAATTTTTTCACGAAGTTCAAATTTGATGGTCAATAACCTTGGCTCTCGTTTTTGTCCTAAGATCAGAGAAAACAATCGATCAAATAGAATCTTGTTTGTCATATTTGTTATTTATTTCGACGATGGCTGTCAAGCCAAGGTTATCGGCCTTCTCATTCGCTGTGTTTGATTTCGAAAGGCCTCGCGAAGGGCTAGAGTTGATTGAAAATACCGCGCATATGACAGTGATGCGATCAGATCTAGAAGGTTTGGTGGGAAAATTAAATAGCACTTGGAATATGCTTCAAAATATTTCGTAATCTTCTAAAATTTCATTTGATAATTGTGTATTTTGAGTCGTCTGAACAATTAAAATTTCGTACACTCATGATCATTTTTATTATCGTGAAAGCGCAGGCTAGAGATATTTGTTAAGGCTCAAAGTTGTTCAAAGTTTTGCAAAAAATAGAATATTGAAATTTCGAACAACTCATATTCTGAGGTAGTTTCCCGTTTGTGATTTGTCAAATTTTTAAAATTGCAATATGATAATTTCCGGAATTTTCGCTTTTTACGATTCATAATTTCCAATCCAGTGGTTATCGACCAGAGCTAGGCGATTCGGAGCTGAACTTCCATGTGCATTCACAGCCAAAACGATTATCTGGAAATGCGTCTTTGCAAATCTATCTGAGGATGAGATATTGTTGGCAAATTTTATAGGAAAAATCAAACTTCCTAACTTATTTTCTGCTAAATATTTACGATTTTTAACCCATTTTGACTCGCTATAATTTTTGCAAAACCCAGAAGTGACATGAACTTTTGCAAAAATTAGGTCCTGCCTGGAGTCGAACCAGGGTTACGAGATTCAGAGTCTCATGTGATAACCACTACACTACAGGACCATGTCTCCCTCTCTCTTAACGCGGGTGAAAGGAGGACTAGCCGAGGGGGGACTTTGTTTGCGAACGTAAAGAGGAAGGAAAGGAGGGAGGCAGAGGCGCGCTTTATAATTGACACATCTGTCGAAGCAAATATTCTGCCCGTAAAACGAGATGAGAATTAAATTTTTTAGTTATTTTTATATTATATCAAAGCATTTACTTTAGGAGTATTTCAAATTTTATCCCATGGGTTACAACTTTGAAATCTATCAAAAAATATACATTTCCCAGAGTTTTTAAGTCCTATAATTCAAGAAATTCAAAATCCTTTCATAAAAAATATCTTAAGTAGAAATAAAAATGAAATTACTTACCTCATCAGCGTTATCCACATGCACATTCGGGGAAGTTACAACTTTGTTGTTCCATTGACTCCTTCTTCTCCTGCAATTAAAACCATAATAACCAAGCATTCTAGTTATTTGAGCTTGTAAGTTGAATAAGTTTTGACTTACCTGCTGTAGACGTGATACACATCCGCGCCGCTCGATTTTTGCCATTCCAAACTCACGTTTTCACTGTCGGAATTCGCCTTCACAAATGACACTGCGGCTGGCAATTTTTCGGTGGTTTCATATTGACATTCGAATACCTAGAATTGCAAATATTAATTTATTTCAGAGGGTGATCGTGACTCACTATTTTGATAATAATTGCTTAAAATCTTGGAATATTTTGAAACTTATGGCTATTTTATTGATCTTTTAAGTTGTTTTTAAGGAGCGAAGAGCTGGAAAACACCTATTATATAAAACTAATGGACGTAAGGAAAGATTTGCAACATATTTTATTGTTATTAGAATCTCATGAATTTCACTCCGACCTTATCCATATATCCCAAGCACTCGAACCGCATCGAGTAGTCCATTTCATATCTCGAATCACACATGCCCAGGCAGTGATAGGGGATCTAGGATTATTAATGAATTTTCTAAAAACGTTCTACTTTTAAACCTACCGTCTTCTTGATGCAGCATGATGCACTATTCATTTCGCTTAACGTACACTTCAATAGATTTTGGAATTCATTCACGCAGTCAAATCTTGGCAGAAAATTTCCTGAAGTTTGTAAAAATTACAAAAAAGATTTTTGGTAAAGTACCTGGTCGAACGGGAGAAGGTTGATGGTTGGATGCCATTGTGCAAATCGATTCGCAGTGTTTACGCTGGATAGTTTTTGCGCAGCACTGAGTGGGACTTTCCGGGGGCGATTTGGGTGGCTGAGCGATCGAGTGGGAATAGGCTTGAAGGACAATCTGAATTTTTGTGATAAGTTGCAAATTTTTCAAGATATAATATAGCCCTGATTATTATAATTTATTGTTGTCATTTTTGTTAATGATATAAAAGTTTAAAAAAAATCAAAGGTGTGGTTGTGTGTCACTGCCTGCAGCTTAGGACCTCAATATTCGCCCTCCGCTCCTACCCAAGCCAAGGGGGTTAAGAGATGTTGGTAGTGGATAAAACCACGAAAAATTCGCATAAAATCCCTCGGCTGTTGCACACAACAACAGTCGGTCCTCGGGCCGGGCCACTAGTCCTGTGTGGCTAGGATAGGCCGACTGTCCCATTACGGACTGAGGGCAGCCAACTCCACCTAGTGGGAACAAGGCTAGGAATTTTTTGTTTATAAAGATAAAAATCACCTCAGCATACTCGTGATTGCTTCCTTGTATTCTGCATCTGTAGTGACCGAAGTCGGAATGCTCCAGATCGCTAATTTCCAAAGCTGACACGACATATCTGGGTTGTTCGACGTCTTCGGTGTACGTTATAGCTTTAAATCGTGGTTCGTTGATTAGGACGTAGAATAGGCCGACCTGAATTTAAATATCTCTCGATAAATTTTCGTTTGATCACACTCAGATCAGACAAATTCGGACTATTTTATGGATGAAAAACGAACCCTTCTCATCCACTCAACCTTCTGTTTTCCGTCAACTCCAATTTTCAAATGACACGATAGCGTAGCCGTATCGCTGTTCCTCGGAATCTGTACTTGCTCTATAAATTTCTAGAAATTGATGCTCAGCGTTTCACAGGCTTTTTGGAAAGCTCAACTGCTTTGGGCCAAAGCAATATAGTGATAAAAAGGATGAGCTTTCCATGAAGCCTCTAGTCATTTTTAAAACATACCTGAATAGACTAATCCCCCATTGTTGCTCTCTTGATTCGCCGAGAAATGAATCGCTTCAGAAGGCCTCGACTTTCTTTCGAGTTCGACAGCATGGGCCACAACATAGGCGGAATAGTTGCCGTCCTTCTTCAGATTATTGATTAATAGACGGGTTTCTCGGGTATCGTGAATAATTGTGATAGGGGACTTATCGCTGGTTTCCGTTATGTGGACCTTGTAGATGTGGACTAATCCAGCGTTTTGAGACGGTCGCTCCCAGGATAGGTGAACTAAAAAGTTGACATTAGGCTACGAAATCGAACTAAAAATAGGTGCATGAAGTATAGATTCAGTAGGTTTCAAATTTCCTGATCGTGTGAGTTTTTAAAAGATACGATCTTTGTGCCGCTCCTGCGTTAAGTCAAAATAAGTCTACATAGACTAGATTAGGACTTCAACACACAATAACACGATTTTTCAAGAATATCAAAATATTTACCAAATAATACATGTACGTTTCAAGTCTTTCGATTATATTATACTATGAAAATTATTTGCTACTCTAATGGTGGCTATCTGTCCAAATGTCATATGTTTACAAGAATTAGATTGCGATTTCAAGATATGATGACGTAATTTCATCAAGAACTTCAAAACGTTCACCGGATTGTCCAGTTTTGTCGATGATTCGCAGATTCAGCGGGAATGTTGGAGTGACCGCATATGCATTGTCGATGCAGGAATATATCGATCCGGCATTGATTGCGAAACACGACTGATACGAGGCTGAACATCCTTAGTTTTGACAAGTTTCCGAAAATAATAAGCCTAGCAATATATTATTAGTTATTTTTATTATATGTCATAAGATCGAATCTTTAAATTTCCTGTATGTTTCAATTAGCAAGAGGTTTGGGAAAAATCGAGGTGTCAGCATCAGTCTGATATGGCGATTTGAAAAAAATATACTATGTTTCTACCGAAGTCAAGCTTTCCCAAATACTTTTTACAGATAATCGCACGGTTCGAATGCCAGCTTACATATGTAAAATATATCAACCTTTCTTCTCCGACTTGGCTGCAGATCCTTTGCACAGTCCCAGACAACTGTCCTCATCCGGCCTATCAGCCTCCCTATAGCAGCAATCAGTCGAATCCCTGCCATCCACGAGACATTCAGCGATGTCCGACAGATATCGAATACATTTCGTTGATGAGTCGAAGATCGAATACCTAAATTGTCAGATTTTGCTGGGGTTAATATTCTATTTATTGAATAGGTTATGACCTTTCTCATAACAGATGCATCCTAGATCAAACTAATTATAGTAAGTACGCTCTCAAGGAATTAGAAATATATCTTTTCGTTTTCAAAATCTACCCTTCGATTAATTAGTTTCCTTTGGATGTTTCAGGATTTCCCTTAGCTGAAAAATAATTTCAGAACCCAATGTTTATTCTCCCTCTCTTGTAGAAAGTAATTATTTATTGAAGATCACTTATACCTTTTTCATATCATTACTTGCTATACTAGATTTCATGGAGGATTGACGCTATCTATCTCGTTTCTTTCTTCATATAGTCAACTTTCTTCTTCGAATTAACCCATACCTTTGCATATCGTTAGGCGCTACAGCGGGATTGCATAGTGCTTGGGTGCATTCCTGCGACACTTCCCGATCTCTGCAGCATCTGCGTGCATCCCCGACGACCTTACCGATCAATGACAGACCAGCGATAACTGTGAGTATCACTGTCGAATGCCGCCGCATAGTTACGAACACAATACTATGCAATTGGATAGTTGGATAGCGCTGAAAACAACGAATTAGAAAAGATATGATATCGATACACTTCCGGTTACGATTCAAGAAAATTGACGACTTGGAAGTAAACTAATACTCTAATTGCACTAAATCGCTTTGTTTGGGGATTTGATAAAATGATAAAATCTTATATGCGAGAATATTGATCTTGAGAGTATTCTTCTGATAAGTATCACGAAAAGTAAAAATCACGATAAAAATAGTTCTAATTTCACGCGTCATATTGTGACTAAAGATTAAAGCTAAAATAATCAAATAATGGTTTAAAATTCAAAATCCTATTACGCTTCCAAATGGCAGAAAATCTCTAGACACCCTAAATCATAAAAAGCCATGTAATGGTTAGATTCAAGGTCTAAACGTGGTTTTATGAAATACGACCGCATATCGCATAAAAACTCGATGGTCATTTCACTGCCTCGTTCGCCGCCGCCCTTGAGTTCTCCGTCCTTTCTCTCACTTTTCTCATTTTTCTATTTTTCGCCCGCAGGCGGCGCCTAGTCGAAAAAAACGCGCAAACCATCGAGAAAAACTGCGCGCAAAGGATATGGACAAATGCGGCGAAATGAACGAACGGCTGATTGAAAGACGAGAAGGAAATGATAGACCAAAGAAAACTATGAGAGTACGAGAAGCTAGAACAAGTTAGAGGTATCATGAACGAAGAAGAATGAAGATAAATAAAGAGGCCAGAGACGTGACAGATAATGATGAAATCGGTGATATACAAAAGAAGCAGAGTAAGAAATTATGAAAGATAAAAGCGAGATCGATTCTTTGAAAAGAGCGATAAATCTTGCCTTATTGATGGATTCGCTTTGAAGTTGTCGATGGGTTAGAAATTCGATTGAACAGAATCTTCGAAAAACCGCACTATTTAAAAAAAATTAAATATACATACCAACACGAACGAACGGTGAATCATAATTCAGATATCACAGACAATGACCAAAATGTTTGAAACATAGATAAATTTCATATCTCAGGCCGGATAGCTCGTGGCAAGCACCTCGACTTGACATTGCATTCTGTCGAGCCTAGCGACGAAGGCCTGTATCACTGCGTCGTCACTCGGTTCAGTCGACAGCCCACAAAATCTGAACATGGCGCCATCATCAAACTCGTTGTCAATGGTAGGCTTCAAATTTTCGATCTCAAGTAAACCATTTGGCAATTGTCCCGAAGCCGATAACGGGGCAAAATTTATCCTGTAACGAGAAAAACAATTTTCGCACTTTTAGCTCCACCCCAAATCACATCTCCTCACAAGAACCATATCGTCTATGGTACGGAAGGAAGCTCGCTGGATGTTGACTGCGCCGCAGAAGGTGCACCACCACCCGAAGTCACTTGGACTAGGGTTAGTCAAGATTCATTTTTATCATCGAAATAATAATAATAATAATCCATTCAGAACGATCAGATCATCAGTACCTCTAATATTCTGCACATTGATTCGATGACCAAAAGTGATAAAGGGAATTACGTGTGTCTCGCGGTGAACGTCGAAGGAAAGGCTACAGTTTCTATCGAAGTGAAATTTTCAAGTAAGTTTTCTATTTCAAGTTCGCGAAATGGCAACTACTATATGACGGAGGGTATCTTCCTCGCGCTATTTCTTCCTACTCTCGCCTTCCAACCCTATCTCTAACTATAGGCTTCGTCCCCTCCGCCCTCCGTCATATAGTAACTGCCCCGCGAAATCACATTGATATCCGTGATAATTGAATTGTAGTCAACTTTCCAGAAACATTCATTTATAACGTATGATTTGAAATTGTGCAAAATCTTCGAAGGCAAAGTGATATTTCAGACAACTAGCAATTTTCAGAACCTGCCTCATTTGACATCGCTCCCGTCAACAAGACGATCGTCGAAGGCTCAAATTTGTTGTGGCACTGTCACGCCAGTTCACTTCCTGAACGAATTACTTACAATTGGTACTTCGACAAGAAGAACGTGAAGACGACGGCAGTCGGGTTGAGAGTTACAATCAGGGTAATATTGAAATGTTGGACTGCATATGATTCTAGAAAATGAGAAGAATTATCCTATTTGTTTGACTATGTTGCAAACTTTTCAATCTATGAGCATCAATAAAATGTCTTGATGTATGGGATTAGTTGCTACTAGAAAATGCTATGAAATAACAAATTCTAGGATGGCGATCTTATGCTGTCGAACGTGCAAAAATCCGATCGAGGCTGGTACAGCTGTGAAGTGACTGATTCGAGGGGTCAAGCTTCAAGTGCGTCGGCATTTCTGGACGTTTTATGTAAGTTTCATTAAATTCCATATCTACTCGGGGTTCTTTGATAACTGTCCGTTTGGTTACTTGAACAGTACGATCATTGTATCAAGCATTTATCCTCTGCTCAAAATTTGGACAAGTTGAATCGAATTTTTCCACACCCAAACCTATCTACTCACCGAAGGCCTTCTTTTCTATGCACTAATCGTAAAACCAAACCATATCAATTTCCCACTCAGGAGTTTGCACTTTTATCCTCTATCCTTGCCCTTTTCATCACTTTCTCTTTTTCCCTCTGTTCCATTTCCACCATTTCATTTTCATTCTCAATTTCACTGGGACTGTCTGGGAATCGGTCTTCCTCCCGATTTTCCTAGAAAGTTTTCTCGCTGAGACCGATTTTTTGCCCCACAAAAGGTCTGCGAACGTGGTTGAATCATTCAAGAAAAGGAACAGAGATTTGACAGATTTGGGTTTCGAGAGAAAATTGAATTTCGCGAAGAGAACACCGCTGATAGCATTAATCAATTTGACGAGATAATGATTTCTGGATGTAATGGAAGGAACAAGATAAAAATAGAATAATAAAAAATGCTAATGCATCGGTGATATTGTCGATGAATGATCGCTTGGAGTAAAGTAAAAGGGCGCGTTTCTTTCTCTTCCCTTTTGAGCCTCAAAAGCGCACACAAGCGAGAATTGTTCATTTGGTTTTTTCCCTATTTTCTTCGCACTCTCACCGAAATCAATGAAGTCTTCGTCATTAGAGCTTTCTAATTATTATATTATCTTCTATCGATATTGGTAAAAATTAATTGACTAATTAATGATAATTGGCACAAAAAATCGACATAAAATTGTCAAGTCAAAGAAGATCCGTGGCGCATGAGGCGAGAAAGAAACGTATCCCTTTACTTTATTCCAATTGATCGCTCATCGACAATAATCAATATTTTGATTTAGAAGATGACAGGATATGATCATCACATACGGAGAGAAAATTTTTGCAATGCCTTTATTAGACTGATACAAATTAGGCCATCAGATGATTTTGTGGGGTTTTGCACGAAAATTCAATTAACCCCGTCAATTCACGTGGTCTGCGCGGTCAAATTCGACTTGTTTCGAACAAATCAGTCTGCTAGGTTTGAAGGAAACATATGGGATTCGTGTGACAGGAAATTAGACGACCTTGGAAATGAATATTTTGAGAATCTTTATTTGAAATTCATCTGCTGGTCCGGTCCCCCATCGAATAATTGTGATCAAATTCAGATAGAAAATTTCTGCATCTCATGGTGATTATACATTTTCACGATTAAACTAGCTTACAGAAGCAGATCATCAAATTGTTACAGTGTTTGATTTTATAAAATCTTTAAACTTATTTCTTAGTCAAACCACTAAAAGTTCTGTTTTCAGATCGTATAATGAAATTGAATGACCCAAAGAAGAATAAACTGTTTTCAGACCCACCTGAGCCCTCCCCATCACACCCAGTTTTGACGACGATAGGAGTAGGCCGGAATGCCACACTCCGTTGCGAAGTCGACTCGAATCCACCGCCGACACTATTCACTTGGTCCAAGAATGGGCATTTCGCTGCTGCTAGTTCTTCGGTAAGGAATGTCTTCTAACACTCAAAAAATTTGAAGAACCATGTTCATCGTGAGCACTTCAAAACAATTAGTCATTGATGAATTTTAACAGTGCTTAAATCGAATAAGTTTTAAAATATTGCAGTTCTAAAGCACAAAAATGAAGACTAATACAAATTGTGGTTTTGAGAAAATGAAATTATGAATTCAGAACAACTACACGATAACTCGCGCTAAGGATTCTGATAGTGGAATTTACGGGTGTCAGGCAGAAAACGAGATCGGCAAGAGTGCCGTTATCGAGACGCACGTTGTTATTGCAGGTACTAAGGTCACCGGAAAAATAAAAACTAGCAAATTTAGAACCACCTATATTCGCTGTAAAGCCTCCACCGGAAGTCCGAATTAGGGAAGGGTATCCCTTGGAGGTGAATTGTGAAGGATTCGGAGACCCATTGCCGATAGTGTACTGGATACATAATCAGGTCAATTTTATTATCTTTTTTTTTTTATAATTCACAGTTGCATGAAAATTATCGATGATTAAAATCTCGCTTTCTTCAAGTTTTTTGCAACTTATTTCATTAACACTTCGTTGGTAGTGATGTCATTTTTTTTTTCGAAAACAACCGATTATTATTTAAAAATAAAATATTCGAACCTTCAAATTTTTAGAAATATTAATCTGAATTTTATTATTGCTTCTGTTAAATAAATTATTTTGTAGTCGATATGATTAACCAATAAATTACTGACCAATTAAAATATCCAAATCTTCAAATTTTCAGAAACGTATTTCATCGTCTTTGTTGTCGTTTCAAAAAGTCTCTCATGAAGACTACGGGCTCTATGAATGCGTCGTCAGCAATTCTGTCGAAACTGTATCGTCAAAAGTGAACTTGATTGTTGAGGTAAAAACCAAATCTCTTTTCGCAAGCTAAGTAAATTTAGGACACCAGACCTCAACCCGCCGTGATTGAATCTATAACATGTAACGGAGAGGATGCTTTTGATATTTCTTGGAGTGCCGGTAAGAAAATCAACATTTTTTTTAATTCTGGAAACATTTATGACAACTTTTAAAAGTGCCCTATTAAAACATTTTTCAATAAGAATTACATTGGTAATTTCTGAAACTTATTTTAGGTTTCGACAGTTCAAAAACGCAAACATTCGTGGTGCATGTTTCTGAGAAGTCTTCGAAAGATACAAGGATAATAACAACTTCTGAGACGCAAGCGACTATTGATGATCTGGAGCCGTTTTCCCTATACCGAATCACCGTTGAAAGTCGGAACGTCAAGGGCGTCACGAATTCATCGATTGTGGAAAAGCAATGTGAGTATAAAATGATCATTTCCAACAAGCTGGTAAGCAGACCATCACACAAATTCATGTATCGATTTAGGTTTTACATCTTGAAATATATCAAATAATCGAACACTCAAAATTCATTTCAGCCTGTTCAACACTGGAGCCTCCTTCGAAAATCTCAATAGATTACGATGATAGCCTCAGTTGGAGTGCAGCGTATGGAGCAAAATCTTACAGAGTTGAGGCAAGGGACTCAGAAACTTCAGAATATAGGGTTTTGGTGGGAAATATCTTGAAAATTGTGCTGACTTTGAAAGAAACAATTTTAGGGTGAGACAAACGAGCCATATTTTCATCTGTCGAGTGACGGCGCGCTTCCGATGTCTCGACCGACCGAAGTCCGAGTTCGAAGTCTGAGACCGCACTATCCGCCGAGCACACCGAGCCAATTCGTTAGAGTTCCGACGGAACAGGGTAAATTCGGACTGTTTTGTCAGAACGCACTTTACAACGAACTCATTGAAAACGATATTCAATCACGTTGTTGGATAGTTTTTCGAAACACTCTGAAAAGATTTAAAAGAAAAAAAGTTCTATCTTTAATCCACCATGAAAATCGATTCAGAGTCCATCACCACGACAACAACGTGGGCTCTGACTGGTGGCGTGGTTTTCTTCCTTCTATTCATCGTCATCTATCTCTATTGCCGATACAACAAGCCCTGCAAATCGCCGAAGAAAATTCGAAGAAGCCCATCGATTGCGAGAGAACATGATTATGGTATTCTTTACCTAAATCTATTATGAAAAGGTAAATTTTCAGTCGGCCAACCGTCCCCACACCCAATAACGGAAATCTACTACGAACCATCGCTGAAATTGTAAGTCATATATTAAGTTTGAATATGGTACTACTCATGAAAATAGGACCTCGTATTTCAGCCTTTTCAATAACGATACTAGTTCTGAGGAGTTTTCTTTCGATGACGGTAAAATGTCGCTTCGAAAATATGTTTCAGAGAATTAACACGCGCTTCAAAGCTTTCTAACCATAATATCCCCGATTGGACGGCGGAACTAAAATGCATGACTAGTCATTTCAAGAAATGGTGACAATAGAGCAAACGACGACTTCACAATGTTGCAGACATTACTTTACTGATCGCAGGATAATTTGAAGCTTATTACAAAAAGAGAAAAAGCTAATGTAACAGTATCGCTAAAGGAAAATTGCTATTAGCTTGCAAGCAAACCTGCATTTTTCGATCATCGAAATTCTCGTTTAGATTGGGAGACCGCAACGGACGTGGAGACGGGAACCCGTGGGAGCAGCGCGACGAGGCCGAAGATTCTCTCGGACATTTGAAGGCGATGAATAATCGATGTCCTCATGTAAGAAGATTAACATTTGCTTTGTTATAATGAAATAAGAAGCATTGCCAGAAACGGTTTCTTTTTTCGAGCTTCCCAAAATCTTACTTTAATGCTCTCTCGTCTCTGTTGCCCAAGCATATAACGCAGAAATGTTAGTCTTCCCTCATGACTGGGTGTAGCGGATAGCAAGTTAGATCTTTATCTCTTCTTGGCTGATAATCCGAATATATCTAGTTGAGAGAGCGTAGAGAAGCTCGAAAAAAGTCAAGGCTTCTAGGAAAACCGAGATATATGATTTCCATAAGCGGGGTTTACCATTGGTTCTTACAATTTTCAACGATACTTGATAAAATCTGAAACATATCTAATTTTCACGAATACTTTTTCAATCATCACTATATTTGTGTAATACTTCAATCGCAGTGCCGGGTGTTTCAAGTAAATCCGGAAACTTTGCCACAAAGAAATTTCCTATTCTATTTTAATCGAGAGTTGCGTATGATAAAGAAAAACGTAGGGAATTTTGCTATCTTTAAAAATTATCACGATTTTAGTTGCTATTTAATTACCCTAATTAATTTTCTTAAACCTCCTCAAACTAGCAGACGATTTTCTCTTCATTCCACGACGAAATAGTGTGTGGAGGAAGGAGAAGGTGCAAAGAAACACAGCTCTTCAGCGGGAAAAAGGGCGAATGAAAGAGAGCGATTACCGTTATTTTGGCACTTCTCAGAAAATAACTAATTGGGGCACTTAAATCTATTAAAGTCGGAATAGTTTTCACAGTCAATAAAACTCCCTACGTTTTTCTATGTCATGCAAAGTCCTGATCAAAGTCGAATAGAAAACAGAAAAGTTTCTTTGCAATAAAATTTTCGAATTGACTTGAAACACCCTGTGCAATGGCATATCAATCTCACGTTCTCGATTCGTTTACCACAAAATATGAACCTTATCAAAACGACTGAAATTTTTCTCTTCTGTACAAGTGAACTTTATCATTAGTTCCTTGAAGACCAATCACCCTATCAACACTATTAGCTTTAAGCTATTCATGGAAGATTTTGAAACATATTTAATTTAGAAAAATTGTTTTAGAAGAGAATCTTTCCTCTTGTGGATTTCGACTTCGAGGCAGGTGAAGACTCTGCGAGCGCGGTGGACGACATGCTGAGGAACAAGTACATCTACGAGGCTGAGGACGTGCCGGCACAACTCTTCGCTGACCTGAGGATCGAACGACTCAGAAGAGAGTTCAAGCAATCGCAATTATGATTAGTTTCGCGATTTTTGTAGTCATGATCATTTGTAGTGCAATCCCAATTGTTTCAGCACAGCATAAGTGGTGTCACTATGAAGTTAAGAATTTTTGATATTTTGTAAACCACATTATTTCTTTCTAAAGTAAATCCCCAAGATAGCGTTTATTTTCGTCAAGTTGATCTTCATGATCCTTTTTCCAAATATTTCACATTCGTGCAGTGTCATTACATTTTCTTCAACCAAAATTCGGATTGTCATACATATTTTATCGACAGGGAATTTTGTCATTTTCATTTATTTCTTTGCAAATTTGTTATCATATCGGTTTAGAGAAATTACATAATAATAAATTGTCCGACAGACTAGAGATGAGCAAAGAATAATGAAAGTTGGGTGGGAAGTGAAGTTTAAGAGAATAGAATTCAAGAAAAGAATCATGTTTAAATAAAATAGGTTTCAAATTTTGAATCTCAATATGATTTGAATTTCTCGCGCGTATTTTCCGACGATGAAACTCGTCTGCTACCAGTCAGTGTTGCATAAATAATGAAATGATTCACCAGAAGAGAGCAAATTTAAAATTGATGTATCATGAGTTTCAAAATTAATTATAGAAAATAGTAGTCATTTTAAATTTGATCTTGCTTGCATTTTCGGAAAAACGACGTAATGAAATAAATGGCATTTGTTACAAGGCAGTAACTCTTATAATTAGGCAGTGAATGTGATAATTTGGAAACTATTTTGAAATGCAAATTTAATAAAAAATGAAACTTAGGCTCAAATGATGAAGTCAAAATACCTCCAGATTATCATGGTATTCAATTACAATGCAATAACTTGGTTGTCCTCCTCCTCCTCTGTGCCGTAAGAGGATGTCTTCGTGTCGGCCTCCGACAAAGAGCCATCAGATATCGATTTCTTAGGGTCCATCGAATCTAAATCAGGCTACACTTTAGATGATAAGTTTTGAAAAATGCAAGCTATCCGTAGGAATTTAATCATACAATCTCATGACTTTTCCAATCGATAATTCTGCCAAATGATCTGCTTTTTGCTTAATTTCGGAACATGTTTTAAAATATCACAAGCTTCTGTGAAATCTAGAATATGTAATTGAAACGGGAGTTTGTCTTGTAATACAATTAAAAAATGTCTTAAATTTTAATAACAAAATCAAAACATTCTATACTTTTACAATTTGATAATCTCAGCACTTTTTTAGTTTTTTGAAATAAAATTAGTTAAAACCGCAACTCATAAGTCCGATCTTTATTAGTCACAATTGCCAGTGTGCAGTCAAAGCATATCGAAATGTTAACGTTAACGTTAATAAGTGTGGCAGTGCAAAAGAGAAAGCTGAAGAAGAAGAAGAGACAAAATGTCCACAATATCACATTTGGAAATATCAAGTCGAAAATCAATTTGTAATTAAATTTGCCTTTGCTTCGGAAGCACGTCGTAAACTTTAATCATAAATATTGTGATTTCACTAACTTCTATTTTATCTTTTTAAGATTCTTAAATAAAATTTGACTTTCTTATTTGATCAAGCTCAATTTCCAGACTTTTATTAGAACGCAAAAGTATCAAATCAGGTTACTTAGTCGCTGTAGTAAATAAATAAATAAGTACCGCAAAAAGCGTTCCGGTTTTCCAGACTAAGATTATTTTTTGAAGCAAAGGCCAGAGTAACGGAATAAAATACAAAGTACACAATAAGCTACATACGAACAATATGTAGAAGGAATATTATACATGATGTATAATATTTGAAAGGGTTAATAAGCTGCAGTAGAAGAAAATGGTTAATGAACTAAGAAATTAGGAATAACATTTTCGGCAAACACGTTTAGAAATATACAATTATCATTGAATCGCAATATAGAAAATTTACATGGGTTTAAAAAGTGCAATGAAAAATCGTCATTATTTTATTTAATTAGTTATTCAGCGCTTTTTTATTTTCTATTTAGTAAAAATGAGATCTGATCTTTTTTTATAAAAGAAATAATGTTTGCAAGGAAACCAGAATAGTTTTCATGACCCCTTGCGATTCAACGATATTAAAATTAGCATTAAATTTTTTTTTAAATCAATAAATTGAACGGAAGGGCGTTCTCTGCCTGTGAAAATCGATGTCCCGCATTGCAGCATCCTGGTCGAGTTTGAACGCGTTCTGGTACCACTTCGGACCTAAACAATGGGATTGTTAATCTGTGCGAAGCGAGCTATTATTTTCAAGCTTATAAGTATCTGGAAAAATCCTAATATCATGACACAGAATCTGAATGGCTCATAGCGTTATCTTATTACAATTCTTTTCATGTCACGATATCATCGATTTGCAGATTGCTATCATCAATCCCGACTATATTTTCACCGGATGGGAGTCTGCTCCAAGGCTAAAATTGAAAACAAGCAATAAAAGCAATAAACAGTAACAGAAAACACACGTGGGCGGGGTAAAATGGAGAAAAGTCAAGTGTCCATTCACTGTTTATTGCTTGTTTTTGATTTTGACTTTGGAGCAAACTCCCATCCGGTGAAAGTATAACGGGATTGGCGATAAGCTAATGCAAAAATTAAAGTTGACTTGGCAAGCTACATGGCAAAAGTTAATTCAATAATGAAATTAATATTCCTTGAATATGTTTCATGCTATTTGATGCTAGAGATGCAGAAGTTACTATTGTTATGTTTGTTTCTTTCAACATTATAAGTGACCGATAACTTGAGACGAAAAAAAAGAGCGTCTTTCTTCCTCTCCCCTTCTTTAGGTCCTCAAATGCGCGCTGACGACATTTGCTCATTTGGCGACCTTTTTCTAATTCTTTGTTTCCTTTCGTTTTTCTTTGTTCTTTCATCGAATTTAACGGGATTTTTGTAATAAGCACTTGGAAATTATCCTCCTCTATCGATATTGATAAAAATTAGCTGATTAATTATCGATAATTGTCCTTAAAACGTGGAAAACTAAAGAAAATAAAGAAGTCGTCTAATGAACGAATGTTCGTCTCTCGAGCATCCGAGGCTCACAGGAGAGGAAGAAAGAAAGACGCTCCTTTTAACTTATCTCAAGTAATCAGCTATTCACAATAAAAATGCTTAGATTTCAACCAACCTCTTTGAAGGAGATTAGAACCTGAAGTGTAACTCTCGGCCGACCTCACGTCTTGAATCAAAGCCTCAGTTAGACCTTGATGCGAGAGTTTCTCCACATCTGCCATATCCATTTTTACCTGGAAAATTATCATGACTTTTAACACTAGATTTGAAACAACTCCCGAGCATCAATCAATGAGTAATAGTGTAAAAGTGCTCCTCTATTTCTTAAAACATTTTTCATAGCCTAAGATTTTAAAGTAGTCATGTTGATCTGACAACTTGCAAATCATGAAACATTATAACACAAGACATTGGTCAGATATTACGAGAAGTATTTCCTTACATACCTACCACATTCTACTCTATGTTTCCAATGTCTCGTGCTATAGTGCCATGCAGTTCTACAGTCTTCGATTTGCAAATACATTGACGAAGCCGGTTTGTTTACCTTGAAAGGGCAACTGCTCTCCAGGGGGACGTAGAAGTCGAACGACGTGATGAAGGGATGGTTGATTGCTTGATGGATGTCGATACGATCATCCGCATCCAAGGCGACTAACTGGGACATCAAATCGAGACAGGATTCGGACACCTGCAATCATTCATTTGCTTCTCGCTATGTCCAACTTCATTAATGTAATCTTTGCATCAGGGCTATCGGCAGAGTGCAAATCCTTATCTAGTATATAACATGCGCAATATCGTAATTACTTTTGCCCTTTCATACTTTAGCATGCGATGAGTTTTTATAAAATTCGTCATGGAGTTCTGCGCCGACAGGCCTGCTTTGCACAACTTTTGACCAAAATATGTCAGTCTCATAAGTTTCAGAACCTTGTTGGCAAAAATTCGAACTTTTCAATCTGATAGACGGCTGATAGTTAAGCAATACAGAACAATTTATGTTTCTAGTAATAAAATTCCTACGACTCGATCCGGCACGAACAGAACATGCTCCCACTCTCTTTTGCACGCATCGTGGAAATGCTCTATCAGTCTCCTCGTTTTGTCGCATCGGATTTGGTTGAGGAGCTGAAATTTTCGGCAATTTATAAAATTAGCCATTTAGGAGGCTCATTGTAGTTACAACACCCCCTTACCATCACCACCACTCTCTTGTAATTACCGTCCTCTTTTCGGAGAAATACTATGGAGAAAAAAGAAAAATAGGATGGTAGTAGCTAGAAGGAGCAACCACTTTTAGCCACCCAAAAATTGGCACTTTGAACAACATATCTTATGGAAGAGACAGTACTCTTCTTAAGCTTATTTCGTCAAATATGGCTGCTTTTTCAGTAGATACTTGTGGGTCGTTTTATTAAATATTACATTTTTGCATTTACTTGAATTTCGAATTTTAGAGATCTACCTTATCGGATGGTTTTCCCAGGCTGTTAAGGAGGATCTTGATTTGCCCCGAGACATTTCTGCCCGGAAACAATTCGCGCTTGAGGAGCATTTCTGCGAGGATGCATCCGACCGCCCACATATCGACGGCTGTGCCGTGCTCGGGCATCACGAACAGGAGTTCGGGGGCTCTAAATGCCAAATTTAACACTATTTAAAAAAGAACCATATACGTTTCGAGGCTTTTCGTTGATCAAATCTAGTTCAAAGTAATCATTAAGCCTTCTCTTCTTATTTTATAAAATTTGAAGATAAAGATGATTTTTTAAGAAGCAATTCGATGACTATTTGATATTGTATCTTTAAAGATGAACCATTGAAGTTTCGTGAGACACGTTTAAACAAATAAAAATTTTAGTTTACCTGTAAGGTAGTGTTGAGACATGCTGAGTCATGTAGAAGCAATGCTCTTCGGCCTCGTCAAAGTGGCCCTTTGAGGCGAGTTTCGCCATTCCAAAGTCAGCGATTCTCAGTCGACAGTCAGAGTTGACGAGCAAATTCGACGGCTTCAAGTCTCGATGTGCGATTCCAGCGGAGTGGATATACTGTAATATATTAATTACTGTACAAAAAGTATTGTAAATAATCAGAAAGTGTCACTAAAATGTAATGGCAACTTGGAAACTCCAAATCCTCAAGCCATGTGAAATAGTGCGAGAGACAGTTTTTTCCCTACCATTCCTCGTCCCATTTCGCATGGCTTGAGGCTTCCAAATAGTCAATGTAATATGTTTCGTTGAGGGTCTTATTTACAATTTGTACAATATAGTAATATGATTTGAATTGACTTTTCAAATATAAAAATGTAACACTTTTTCAAACTTTATAATTCAGGTATTCTGTCATATGTTTCATAGGGAATTTTATATTTGTATGACTTTTAATCAAATACTCTTGAAGTGGCATTTGTAGAAAGTTCTCTTTAAAATTTAAAAAATCAATGACTTGTTCCCTGAGTTCTTGATATTTTCGGCTTCGATTTTCTGTTTCGATTTTGCTACGCACAAGCCCCTTTGCACTCTGGACCATAATAGGTTTTATTGCTATTCCCTTTCGATATATTCGCTTCTTAGAAAGTGATTATTAAATGGCAGATTGTAAGCGTTCTGGAACAATATTTGCGATAACGCCCTAATCAAGTAGGAACTATAAGATGAAAGAACAAATAATACACAGAAAATGTTTCAAGAAAATCAATAAAAATAGACATTTTCTTCAAAATAATGATCCTTCATCGCTCATTATAATAATTTCCAGAGTTATTTTACGATAAAAAGAAACAATAACTTTCTCATAAATGTTTCATGAAAATTCTCGGCTAACTAACGATAGAATATTTATTGTATTCTATACTATTTTTGACTAACAATTTTTTACCTGAATCTGCAAATGATCCCTCAAAATTTGAAAGCTGATGCAATTTTTCACATCGTCTCCAAAATTACTTTGGAAGTGCAAACAAATGTTTCTCATTTTATTTGACTATTATTATGATTTCCCAACGTAAAGCGCATGATAAATTATCGCTCTATGCAAATTTGGGGACTTGAATAATAAGCCTACAAATAGTATATGCAAATAAAGCCAATATGCAAGTGGAGCTTATTCAACATGTACTTACAATTTTCAATCTATTGTACAATGAAAATTCCGACGGCATTTTTCATACGTCTATTGTTTGAAAATGCATTTCCATAAAAAAGTTACACTTCTTAAGTAAACCAAACTTTTTTTTTGAATTTACTGATAATGATAGCTAGAAATTATACAAATCATCGTTAAGTTCAAACTGAGAAAAAGAATTGGAGTCGTTATTCAAAAATCAAATTTTCATTATGTCAAAATTCGGAAGATATTTTGCGTAAATTACAAAAGATCCAAATTCTAATGGTAAAATTTTGACCGTATGTTCTAAATAATTTCAAATAATAGAGATATTCTTGCAAATCAACGCATCTTCCTTATCTTGCAGAAATAAAATGGTTACCCATACTCAAAATATAACACTTCTCCAGTTCACAATAACCCAGTTGTTATTTTTTATTACGTAATTTTTATGGTCAAAAATCGCAGCTCCATAAAAGTTGCTTGCGTGAAAATCAGCTGCGCCTTATGACCACATCAAAAATATTCCAGAAAAATCATCCTATCACCAATCTTAGAATTGAAAGTTAATTAAACATGAGAAAGTTCAATTCTTGTTACTTTACTTTCGAAAATTTTAGTGACCCAGAGTTAAAAAAGACTAACCTTCAATCCTCTGAGCAATTGATAGAGGAAGTAGACGATGAGGTCGTCTTCAAGCGGCTGATTTTCGTTGTAGATCACCTGATGCAAACTGCCCTCCATTAGATCCATGACTAAAAATGCCTTTGCTTTGTTTATTAATCCGATATTTTTTTTCATCAATTGTTGTAAACTTTGCAGATATGAATCTAAATTTTCAATAATCAAATCCAGATTAAAATTAACAATTTGAGTCGCTTATTTCATGGGTAGTATTTTAAAATTATTCTGATCCCTCATAGATGTCAATTATATTGCATGAGAACTGTTCAGGAATGTCAACTCTTAACTGCGTCATATGGTTTTTGGATGAAAACTACGGAAATGCAGAATATTTTCTTAAATTAATCGCATTAGTACTGCTGGTGACGGTTGAGAAGGTAGCCGCTTTCCACAGCGCTTCCTTGCACCCATTAGACTCGCAGATAAACTTTTCAAATCGATTAACGCAAATTGTTAGTAAACAAGCTAACAAATAGAATCTGTGATTTGTTTTAATCGATTTTCTCGTGATTCAAAATTGGTTGTTTGGCAGGACAACTTTCTGTGAATTATAGGGAAAAGTTCGAAAGTTTCAGAATTTTTATGCGCCAGTTGGACTCGAAGGTTAAAATTGACAAATCGATTAAATCAAATTGGTCATGAATATCGCAATATTTTGAAATATTTCTAGAATTTGACGTAATTTTCTTGCAAGCAGTCAATGATTTCATCATTTTTGTTTCTCACCTAATTAAAAAACAAACCGTTCATTTAGCGCAAATTAGCGAAAAATTAAAGGAAGGGTAATATTTTCCCCATTTTTTGCACGATTTTCTTGTGGATCATTTCCAGCAGTTCTAGAAAATATAGTGAAACGACGAGAAATTTCCTTATTTTTTCATGCTTTTCTTTGCATTTTCTTGCAGAAAATAAAAACTTATCAATGCTAATTGAATCCTAAGCAGGCTGGAAAAGTCAGCAAACTTTCCCCGAGAATAAAAATTTGGATGACCCTAATTCGATGCAAAATGTTGCTGAACATCACGTCAATTTAGACAAGCTCAGCAAATTTCCAAATTAAGCTAATTAGATAAAGAATTTTATGTGTTTTCAGTCTTATTACAAAGAACTGTCAAAGGTAATATGTCAAATAAGCATAGTTAGCAAGAAGCGTTGGGAATTTGCCGATTTGTCAGTTTTTACCACGTTACCGTCATTCATTTTTCATTTTGATAAATAAGTTTCGAATTTTACTTTATCCTATCTCATAATTGCTAATTCTATTCATTGTGTGTTCAAATGCGAATAAATATTTACCCAAATAGACGTCGATTCCGAGGGCCCCAGGGGTTCTGAAGATGTCCCGCAGCGAGACGATATTCTCATGTTTGATGTAACGCAGCACGCGAATCTCACGCAGCGTGCGTCTCGCGAGTGTCGGCGTCGCAGAGGCATGAGATATCTTCTTTATCGCTACCTAAAATATTTTTTTATTTAATAAGTCTCAAAAAATTGGATATCTGACATTGAATATCAGAATTGTTTGTTTTTTCGACAACATTTCTTAGCTAATAGTTTTATAATCGCATATTGAAAGTGTTTCAAAGGTATTCGAGAGATTTGCAAGCTTCATAGAATTTCAACAATTATTATATCAGGCATATACCCGACGGCTATTAAAATAATGTGTGTGTGCGCCAAAAAACTATACACCATTATTCAAGCATCCAATGATAATCATCGTGTTCTCCCTCTATCTTCTACAAGATAAAATACCTTATTATTGCTTGTGGTCTCGACCGCCTCACAAACTATTCCGAAAGCACCGACGCCGATGTTCCTAATTGGCTCGTAGACTTCTGCCGCTTTGTCGAAATGGAAGTCCAGGAGAAGCTGCCGCTTTTTCAGGCCGTCCAACACGCGATTGAACCCGAGCTGTTTTGAGGGCATTTTGCCTGAATTTTCAAGATTATTAAAAAAATCCGACATTTTCTTTGTCATCTTACACTCCGACAACAACAATCTCTGTCATTTGTTGTCGTAGTCGAGACAATAAAATGGCAATGACATAGACTATCAATAATAATGTCGTCTCGTCATTTTACTAAATTTTGGTAAAAATTGTCCGACAACGATAGTAAATGTCAAAGTTTGCTATCGAAACATAATTCTAAACTTTTAAGAAGAAGAAACGACAAGAGGATTGAAACGTCGAAAATTCACGATAACGGTGAGAAGCAATTTCGAACGCTTCCAACAAATTTATGTTAGAACGACAAAGGATTATTTTACGACGATCCAGAATATTACACAAAGGATTGAGTACGTTAAACAGCGTAAAATTTAAAATGACATTTATAAAAAATGAACACAAAGGATGAGAGCACTTTGAAAGGGCAGGGTCCAACAAAGCAAAAGGCGTGATATTTTGAAGTACAAAAGACTACAAGTAGTTGGGCATTAATTGACAAAACGAATTAATAGAAACATCGACTCTCACAAATTCCTCACCAGTGTTATAATATAGCAAATTGAAACCGTCTGGCATAGCTTACAAGTTGGAATAAAAGACAATGGTAGTTGATTATAAGGGCGGTAAGTGAGAAAATAAGTGGGACAAAGCCCGTTCCTACAATTGAAAGTAGCCTGATATCAACACGGTCAAGCAACAAGTCGTCAAACGGAATGAAGTATTCCATTTGGGTTTGCAAGTCTATCCTTTAGCATTGGTCAAGAAGAAAAATGTAGCAGTTGATAGTTATCACCTTAACTTTGCACTTTTGCATGGGACATGTCAAAGAATGGACAGCTATTTTCATTCTTTTACAGGGGTCAGAGTGATAATACGGTTGGATTTGGTTGGAACGGGAGAACACGCGCTTTTTGATGAATTAATAAACAAAGATTAGAGTTCTTCGATGCCTCTATATTAAAAATTATCAAGATTCCTTGAGATTTCTGTAAACTTTAAGCATTTTGGAATCATGAAATGTGATGATAAAATTTTTTCATAGAAATAGGCGAAAAGAGTTGAAATTTAGGTATTGACACTTGGGATGCTCTAAATTTGGAACATATTTTATCAATGAATATCTTTGAATAATTGGCACCATTGCGATCTTAAATTGGGTCTATAAAGAAAATGCTAGAACTTCTTTATACCTGGAACGCATTTGAATCATCAAAAAATCGCGCGGATTGGTCATTTTTACGAAATGTCAACAAGGAAATATCGAAATGGGATGCAATACGCACTTGAAGCATTTCCCTTTTCACTGCAGAAATGCGCACCGATTGTCGTTGAAGCTTTGCAGCAGGAGACAAATATTACTGTCAACAATGCACAGAAACGCAGGCATAGGACACGGAAATGGTCAGAGAGAAAGCGAGAAAGCAGCACATGTAAATATTCCAAATGTGCGATGACGTCCACACCTCTCAAGTAGTTCTGGTTCCACAGTTCTGGAAAGAAAAGTCATTTCCGGTAGAGAAAAAGCGAAAGGTCGAAGAATTTAGATCAAATTAAGGCTATATCTGATTTTTGTAGACAATAAACTCTGCATATAGGGTCGAAATACATGGAGCGACATCAAAGCATCCGTCTTGATCAGCCAAAGAACGAATGATAGATCTTTTTCAGTTGATAGCAATTCTTCTCATCACCTTTGATTAGGATAAAATCACGATATGTTTACAGAGGATCGACGTATAGGAAGACAACGATAGATCAATATTTCTTAGCTCACAGACGATATCGGGGCTGATTAATATAGATTTTCTACTTCAAGGTAGAGAACAATAGGTCAACAACGTTGTATAACCGAATAAAAACGACAATAGGGTTGATCTCGACGCGATGATCAAACAACGGATGTCAAATAGTGTCTGTGAAGTGTACCTTTATTGAGCATGAACCTAGGCGTTCGCAACTGACTCGGTCGTCTGTAGAGCCGGTCTGCGGCTGCAGGCATCGGCTGGACGGGAGGCCATCCAATACATACCGATGAAGTACCTTTATTCATCTACAAATGTGAACGAATAGATTCAGAAATCAGTGTAATTCCAAATTCAACGTA
Source organism: Diploscapter coronatus (assembly GCA_964036155.1). NCBI lineage: Eukaryota > Metazoa > Nematoda > Chromadorea > Rhabditida > Rhabditidae > Diploscapter > Diploscapter coronatus. Next base: position 3,000,564 of record OZ038423.1, read on the forward strand.
ATGGAACGATTTGCTGCCACTCACGAGATGAAATTTTGAAATAATCGAACTCAGTGAAGCTTGAATAAGAATCGATCAGCATGTTTCAGAAAAGAAAGTCTCAAAATACAACGCAGTAGTTTTCTGAAACACACAGATTTCGTGATTCACAACATTTCGAGAACTGAGAATTTGCATTGATACGATTACACGCGACGTGAATATGATATGTGAATCGAAAGAAGCTGTGAATAGTATATGAAAGAAGTCAAGAACGTGGCACTGTCAACAGGGTTGGCTGGTGGTGATCGAACCGAGACGATTCAAGAATTGCGTAAGGAAAACCATAAAACTATTTGCTTGTTCTTGTTCACAAATGAGTATGTCATTGGCTGCGCTATATAATAAAATTGATTTGTGAAAATGTCATAGATGATTCCATGACATAAAATCTTCATGCAGAAATTCAAAGCTGTGTATATTTCAACATCTCCCCAGAAATAATTCTTCCGAAATGTCGACGATTGAGACGCATGTCGGGGGTGAATAAAAATTGATTCAAACAATCTACTTCCTCAAAATTGGACAAGAGTTGATCGAATGAATACAATGAAGTACAGGTATTAGCATCTTCATCCAAATATAATTCCAATGTTCTTCGACTCGATCACTACCAAACATCCCTGTTGTGTCAAGTGAAACCAGAAGAATTTCTAGGAAGAGAGCGAAATTGAGATGGAGAAGGGCGCGGTTGGAATGTGGACGGATGCACAAGTGGTGTTTTCCATGAAAGCGATCATGAAAAACATTCTGACTGACTGAATGACCGCCAGCGGAAGTACTTCATTGCGAATTGAATGATTTGAGTGCGCCGCAGCCAAGGTCAGGGAATATGGTCGCTTATGAGATGATCGGAGGGAAACAATTAAAGCTTAAATGATGGTATGTAGCCTGGAAACCCTCGGCTAGTACAGTAGAGCTTTAGATCATCTTATGTATGTCAGCGAAAGAATATCCAAAGCCCTCCCAGAAGCCTTCATAGTTCATAAAGACGCGCCTTCAAAGCGGTGCTGACCAAAAATTGAATTGGATATGAATCGATAAACAACTTTCTAAAAATAACTGCTAGTCAAATCAAAATTAGTCGTCGTTTGCGGAATGTCAATTGCGTGGCTTCGCTTTCACTGGCCACAACTCTAACTGCGCCTCTAAATAAGCATTAAGGGAACTGAAGGGGTGAGAGAAGACGGAAAGGGCTGATGGACAGTCGAATTGCAGCTGCTTACGCTCGTTTGAACGGCAATCAGAGAAGGGGAAGGGACTGTTTTGCAGCAGAGAACTAAACGAGATGAATTAGGAACAGGCGAAATCAGAGAGTCAATCGGAAGGGGATTATTGAGAGGCAAAAACCACTCCAAGGGGTTCCACCTGCATACACGACTCCAAACAGAAACAGCACCCAAGACAGGAGACCTAGAAATGGAATACAACTTGATACTATATGTATCTAGAAAGTAGTATTGGGCACAGAGGTCCCAAGGATTCATGCCAGAATTGCATGAAATTGCATCAACTCACAAAAATTCGAACCGACGTTTAAACAACCATTTTTCAAGAAGATTCAAGAGTTTTTGCGATAAATATTCCTGATGATAAAATGGATTTAGGATACAACTCACTGACCCATGACCGTTGCGCAGGAAGTAGAGAATGAAAATCCCATCAAGAGAAAAATTGAGAATGTCAAGAGGTGGATTTTGCAGAATAAGAAAAAAGTTTCGAGAGATTGAGTTGGAAGGATATACTCATAAAATTCCCTCCCAAGTAAAAAGATTTTCGAACTTCATGAAGCTAGACTTTAAGAAGCACTTTCATTTCGAATGAAAAACTTATTTGAATTTTTTTGAAATGTATCAATGTAAATCTCATATTCTCAAAACGTAAAGCGAAAGCCATTATGAAAATCTATCGAACCGATCAATCAATGAAAATCATGAAGGAGGCGACGTTTGACTTTCCACCGAATAAATTACAATTTTGCAGCGAAAAATACGACCGCTTTCTTTCCTGCAACGAAGGCGTGTCAATGTCAGTTTAGAATCTTCGTACCAAACCCTCCCAATTTTTCGTGCCTTTCTCTCATAATTCCTGATTTTTCTTATCACTAAACTCTCTTTTTGTCTTTCAAGCTACAGGGTGCGGAATAATTATGGAGAGACTTATTCGTTTGCTAATTACTAGCGAACTATAAGCTCAGATAATTTGGAATAATTTTCTACATTGATTCTAGCATTATGCGACACAATTGCACTAAAAATAGTTTTATAAACTGAGAGAAAAATAAAAAAAAAAAAAAAAGTATGTTATGCTTGGTGAATCAAGCTGTCTTAGGGATTAAGAAAATTATAATTTTGCTTACTATATGCCCATATTTGACTTTTTTCGCTCCAGTTATACAGCGTACTTTATGGACCTTTAACAATCATATATCATGGCCCCCAAAAATTCATACTTCACAACTATGAAAACTTTCCTATGAATTTATGATCTGTAGGCCCAAAGATTCTATAAAAACTATCTGGGATAGTTGGTGCTAGATTATACGCATCTGGCAACAAATAATAAGTGCCTCCATAATTTATCCACACCCTGTAATTATCCCTAGCCTCGATTTATGCATTTCTTCTCCCTTTCTCAAAATTTCGTACTTACTATTCCTTTGAACTAGCATGCTTTTCTTCTCTCAATTTTCATAATATTATCGCTTTCTTGCAGTTTCAAGCAGTTTCATTGGCATATAAGATAGGAAGTCAAATGCAGAAATAGAAAATCAAAACCAACGGCAAAAGTCCTTTTATGTTTACAAGCAGTACCGATAAGCAACCATAGTTCTGCTCCAGAAATTCATTTCAGGCGAGCTTCAGTTTCTATCCCTAGCCATTAAAAGATAATTTTCCTATTTCTTTCCTGATAAGTTCTTAAGAAACGTCCATTTGAAGGTCCGCAGATTTTAGGAGTTTAAATCGGCAAAGACAAGTTTCTTGTAAAGCCACAAAACTAAGATCTTTACGTATTTTGGGCAGTTAAACCGTGATTTGTAAAAGGAAATAACGAGAAAATTAATCGGTGATATTTGGTCATGCGATAAAGAATATTCCTGAAAAACCCTCTGGAATAATTTTTCCATTAAAAAACGTCGAACTCTTAAGAAGACTGTATATCGGCACCAAATGTGTTATTAAACTGTTCGAATTACAGGACATAAAAAGCATAAAACACCTAAAGAATAAAAAAAAACCAAACAGCGCTTACAGGGCAGAAATTTTTTCGGCAATCACACCATAAAGTTAGAATTAGAAAAGCCAGACAAGAAGAAAAGTCAAAAGTTAATGCGAGTGGACGTTTTTCGAATAAAAGCAAGTTGAATATGATTTAGGAAATTATGGGAATAAATTCGAATGTTGAAAATATAATAAAAAGACGAATGTCCGCATAATTAATATCAAAATATATCATGTGCGATATTCCTTCAATTTGGATGAGAAATTAAATAAGTTTCTGAAAATCCTAAGAGTAAAAATAGTTTAAATTTCAATAATAAGAAATGGTGAAAAGAGCAAATAGAGCGAAATATCGAGCAGTGTTTGAAATCAAGCCCATCACAATTTCAATTTAGTAAATTAACGATAAGAAGCTCGCTGACGAAAAATTTAACGACCAAATCTATGCATAACAATGAAATCATAGCCGGAAATTGTCGCGTAAAAAATCTATTTAAAAAATCAGCTGGTTTAGGTGCCTCGATGACACGTCAGGATGTTGAATTTGACAGAGAGTAGGCTTATAAGCAGGAAATTAGTATGACAAGGTCAATTGGGTGGTAATCAAGATAATGAATGAGTAAACGATTTTTTGTAGGTAAGAGTGGGATGGGTAATCAGGTAGGGTGTGGATGGAGTGAAGAAAAAAGTAATGAAAAATGAGATGGTATGAAAATATAGATGCAGAAAAGTAGTGAAACGTATTGGAAATGTACGAAAGATGCAGGGAAAGAATGGAATAACATGAAAATAACGTGAAGTACAGAAAAGAATTGGAAGAAATAGCGTTAGAACTGTAAAAAGAAGATGCAGAAAGTGAAGAAAATAGTATGAAAAAGCAATTAAATAGTGTAAACCTGAGAAAATATGATAAAAAGTAAGAAAGAAAATGAAAATTATGAAATAGCTTGGAAATAGTGAGAGAAAAGAAGATTTTAATTCGTGTGGTTAGAAAGCGACGCGCAGAAAGAGGCAAAAACGAATGAATCAGTCTTTTGAAAGGAAAAATGCCAAAAAAAAGACAAAAGCGAGAAGTAATGGATTGAAGAGAAGAGAGGCAAAGAAAAAGACAAAAGTTAGTCAGTAATTAGTTGACAAAATCGATATATGGATATTGAGAATTTGCTAAATTGGAAAACATAAATGTCTTTGGGAAATTGTTTCAAAGTTTGAGAGGAACTATTGGAGCTAATTAAACAAATCACGAGTAATTGTAAAGACGAATATCTTTTACATTCAAGCAACCAATAGAAAAGAACGTTCTAAGAAGCTAAATCTCAAATCAACCAATATAGATTAAATTAATTACGCTTCAAAAATCATTGGAACAAAATTAGCCGATTTAGCAGTAATTTGATGACATCCTCCGTTTTTGGTTCCAAAACTATCAATGATATCAACGAAAGCGATGATTAATACAATTTATGTGTATCGCGCGCAAATTCTCCAAACCGTCCCACTGGGAACTGGGAGTGGCTTCGCTTTCAAGGCTAAGAAAGAGGTATTCTTTTTGGAATACACCAGACGACTTTAATCATCTATCCTTTATCGTTATCAAGATCTTCATTTTAATATCTTATGCAGGGAAAATTTTCAACATTACCCCGCCTATTTGATTTATTATCAGAGATTCGAAAATTTACGAGAGAATCTGAATCAGCGCGAAAAAATCACGATAATTAGAAGTCGAAGACAAAGAAATTAAGCTTCTAGAAAAAGTGGGAACTAATTTAGGAGCGAGTAATTGATATGGAGAGTTTGAAAGTTATTCGAATTGGGATTTAAACAGTCCAAAAATCCAATCAATCAAATTTATTCCGCAACAGCTGCGGTAAGTTTTCATCCAAACATCTGCATACGTATCTTTCCTCCCACAACTTTTTATTCCCAAAAATGTTCCTCAAAAGAAAGCGAATATCTAATGCCATTCTTTGTTATTATTGCCGAATGTTGGCGCGATTTTTTCCATTTTCATTTGTCCCATTTGTTCCCAAACCTCATTCGGGAGAGTTTTTGGGTTTTGAATGGGTCGATTTTGGCTGTAAAGCAGTGCCGAAGAAATGTCCTTGGCTTGCTTATGTGTGTATGCACATTGTCCTTGAATTGAGTTATGTGGGGGCGGAGTGAAAATAATCAAAATGCAAATTTGAGGTATGGGTATTGAAATTAGTTGATTATTTTTACTACCAAATGGAACATAATATCCTTTTTATTCAAAAATTTCATAGTGAATAAATTTTAAACATACTTGACTCGCCAGAAGTAAGTGAAAGCTCGAAAAGAAAATTAAATCGAACGATTACTGCTAGTAGCTACATAATTTTGTAATTATTTTACGGTTTTGCGTCTGATTGGAGCTGATTTTTCGCTTTTGCTTATTCTTTACGTCTACAATAGCACTGCTAAAATACTAGAATGAGGCTAGTCTGCATTGCCCAATCGTATTTTGAGACTAGAGAAATATTCTTGCCAGCTCTATTTTACAGAGAAACTCAAAATGCACGAGATAATCAGGTGGACCAGAGAATGGGAGGAAATGTGAAATGAGTCTGGAGAATATCGGAGTCATAAGCGACAATTATACGATGGCAGTTGCAGGACAAACGCGATAAAATTGCAATCAAAATAGCGATTTTCGGGTTTTGTGCGTAAAACGCGAAAATCGACCCACGAAGAGCTCGGAAACATGCGAATAAAAATTATATGCTTTACACGAATTTCCTGGGTGAAGATTAAAATTTTCAGGTACGCATGATATTTTATGAAGAGCTAAAATACTAAACTTGATATAAAATGCGCTAAATTATTTCAAGAAATGTTACAGGAGAGAGGTTAATGTTAAAACCAATGGCAATATTATCATACATTCTGAAACATGAAATATCGATATTCAATGATGATTCTAAAGTTTGATATACGATGTAAAATATCTTACGCCGTTGGTGTTACAAATCGGTGTAAAATTTTGCATTACGAATTATCACAAATATTGAAGTAGATTTTTTCGTTCAAAAAATGTTAGATTTTAATTCATGCATAATAAAACTATCGTTGAGCGAAAATTCAGGCAATATGCAAAGTGAGAGATAAAACCGATCGATAGTGTTCTCACTTCGAGAGAAAGGGAATACCAAATCGAGAAGAAGGCGAGGGATATGAAAGATGAATGCAAATGATAAGTTTGCGAGAAGGAGAGACACTGTTTGGGGTGTTCATTTGGAAGATGTCCAAAGTGATCTTAAGAAAATTGCAGCAAATCACAGACCAAATCGAAAAATTCATAACTCAATCGAGCCAGACTGCGTGATTTGATTTGCTTGCAGCCTGGCCCAGCACGACTCGTAATCCGTGTGCAAGTGTGCAATCAAAATCATTCCCTTTCACGCGTTTTTGCTGACGTTTGCGTTCACGTTTTCCTCGTTTGTTGATCGACTGACCCAAAAGAAATCGTGGTTTGTTTACTTTTTCCACCCCGAGATTTTCTGGTCAGTTCAAATCGACCTGAGAAAATATGGATGTCTACCGAAAATATTTGATTTCGAAGGATATCGGATTTGTAAGTATAGTAAAAAGCTCAAAAATCAATTTTGTGCTGAGTTATAAAGACTATGCGATGCACGACGTGATCAATGCAATAAATGTTGAATGAGCACACGAAAATTTTGACACATATTTGGAGGAGTTTTCAAGTATTTTCGAAACATCATCTTTTCTTACCTTCAAAAATGTGTCAAAAGTCGAATGATTGCATGACAAAATCGCATTTGAATTTAACGCGGTCAAGTTATTTTTTCGTCAGTCTGAATCGTTGCATATTGACAATTGCAAATATGATCGAATCGAATTGACAATTTCCGTATTTGGGTCAGCGAGCAGTGAAAAGTTCATTTGAACGAGGAAAAATGAGAGAAGAGTGCGAATTGCAGAAAAATGGAGCGGATTTGGAATTATGATGCACTTTAGTTACACTAAATCACGGCAATCGGTTTCAAATAATTTGGCGCTACAATTGAAATGCAGAATTTTTAATGCCTCGTGACCTCAAGCCTCATAATGTAAAGTTAAATAATTAACCATCAAATTAAAAGTAGCCGCAATAAACTTCAAAATAAAATTGCATCGGGGTTTGCTAATGTAATATTGATCGACCACCTTCTCTGGTATACTATTAACCTTGAAAATTGTGAATTATGAATAGAAGAAAATTAAAATATTGATTGCTTTGCAAGTTCTAAGAAAATTACTTAGAATTTAGCGAAGCATACAACGCTTTAAAGCAGTAAAATCTCAATTTTCTTCTCGCTGTTTGGTTTTCGAAATGAATCGGTTGTGTGTAAAAACGGTCGAACCGTTTACATGTTCATGCTCGGTTCCGTTTTTGTTTCGAAACGAGAAAAATGACACGAGAGGTTTAAGGAACGGAGAAGCAGACAGGATTTAGGCCACTAACAAAACGAATATACAAACAGACACGGGAAATGAGATGGTAGAAATGAAGAAGTACATTGACTCATTACTAAAATGAAACGGATGTGAAATACGGTTTTGGAAAGCATAGATGTTCATGAAATTTTTACACAGAACCTCGAACAAGTGAAAAGCTGTCGAATAAAATTTCATGATTTATCCCAAGTTTTTGTAAAGCACATTCGAAAATCTTTAGTATTTAGGCTGAGAACTCGATAATTTGAAACTTGAAGATCGAAGATCTTAGAGGACAATAATTACGAACAAATATCGTTAAATTAAAAATTCAAGCTGATGCTATAAATGCGTAACCTACGAATTCTCGTGAATTAATAACGCATAGAATTCACGTTCGGTTTACAACCACAGAAAATAATGGCAACCAATAAAACCTTCATTTTGAAGGAGAAAAATTAAGAAGAAACAATTTTTGAGTACAAAACCTATTGATTACCAAAAAGTACGACTTCGAGTGGCTACTGTCCTAACGTCCTTTGCGAGTTACCCTTTTGCTTCCCTTCTTAAGGTTAGGGGCTCCAATAATGCGCTATAGCACCCCAACACCCCTACGCGCTCTAACTTTTCGTCCTTGCTTTTACCCTCTTTCCCTAACTATTTCATTTTTCTGCGTCTCTCTTCCGTACTATTTTCCATTTCTCGTCTTTCACGACAATTTGACATTATTCCATTCATTTCTTCCCTCTTTCTAGTCTTGTTTCTGTAATTCTCTAAATTCATCGTACTATTTTTTTGGCATAACTAGTTCTATGGCATAGAGCTTTCTTCCTAACTGTAGAGAAATAGCATGAAAAATTTAGAGAATAAAGCAAACTCTCTAACTTTCGCATACTCTTCTTTCTTTCTCTCTCTGGGAAAGAAAGAACGAGAAATAGTATAGAAAGTTGAGAGAGAAGAAAGATTACTAACTTTTCTCTTTATGTCTCGGTAGCGTAGTGGTTAGAGGGTTTCGCAGCCTGGCAAAGTTTGTGTAGCGCATGTCGAGAGACAAGGCACAAGACGGAATGGTAATCAAACGAGAAAAATGAATGAATGAAGGGGTGAAAGGAAGCGCCGACGCAATGAATGGAATCCAAAACAATGAGTGTCACGGGAAGCACGAAAATAACGATAATTTTAGCGAGAAATATTTGCGGAAGAGCAATTTTTAGGGTACAAGAAGAGAAAGTTCAAAATGCAAAATTGAGATGGATTTATGTGAAAACCAATGATTGTTTATCATGTAGGTTTCAACAAGCAACTCAATATTAAATCGAAATCATTTTGATGCTTATAAAATTTGATACATAGATGATTCGAAACTGAATACAACATGAGTTTTCAAATGGTGATTATGATCAAGTAAACAGTTTTTTTTCAGATATCACTGAACCATGAAATACTAAATCATTGTTTCGATGCGGGAAAAAAGCCTGCAACCCATAATAGTATTCATATTTTTGCACAAAATAGTAAACATCTACCTTCAAATCGGAAGAATACGAATTTCCAAATTAGGGCTAGGTGGTATTATCAGAAAAGTCTACAAAATAATGATGACGCACCAGAAATCTTCCTTTACTGTAAATATAATAATCAGAGAGAAATGATAAGGAATACGAAAAAATGAGGGAAGGAAAGAGGGAGCAAGACCCTCTTTGCCAGGGCTGCTGCAGACTCGCGGATGAGCAGCACGGCAGTGTTTGTGAAAGAGATTAGCCGATGCCACGGGACGAGTCAGGCAAATTAGAAGAAAGGTAACGGAGCGGGGGTGGATGATAGTGAGGAAATGTGGGAGAATTAGCCGGGGAGGAAACTGGAAGGAAAAAGTTACCCAGAATTCTGGAGGCAATTAATAAAAGCAGTGCACAAAAATCGATAAAAGTATTGTCGTGTGAATTCTCAGCTAAAAAAAATTGATTTCCATCATTTCACTACCAAATCCCTCTACCCCTATTCCCTATAGGTAAGCCGTTTACTTTTTTAAATTGTCATTCCGGAATGTAAAAATTTGTGTACAATTCATCAAGTAATTAATTTTCAAATGAATAAGGTTTTCTGGAAGGATATTGAGTTGTAACATAGCGGAAATCATAATAAGAAATTGGATATGTTGCGTTCCTGCACAAATACAATATGATGAGAATTTAAAGGATATCTTAAGCGACGAGATGACGGAAACATATAAATGTAGTAGTAGACTTTTGAAAGAACTGATTTCAATGAATTTCGTTCGAACAAAGATCAGCAGGTTCCAAGCTTATTTATCGATATAGGTTAAGTCCGGGAGCGGGATGTTGTGGGGGAATTTTTTAACCTACCACCAGCCTGATTATCGGTAAAGAAAGCAAAGAGGAACGAGAAAAAAAAGCGCGGCGAAAAGAAGCGAGCGCGAGAGTTACTTAGCGCTGCTGCAAGACTGTGGAAGGGAAAGGAGGAATGGAAGAAGGAGAAGAAGCGGTAATACAAAGGGAGGACGTCAACAAAGGACGTAAGCTAATCAAAGGAACCGGGAATCGGCGAGTCGAATCGAATAATATCGATTTGATGATCGAGAAACGAGGACAAAATTAATGTAGAAGAAAAGTATAAATTTGAAGCGTTTTTTTCTTCTAAAATCCAGAATTGGAACTTTTCCACCCACCGCAAATATCTCTTATGCGATGAATTATTTCAGTCAGCGTTTGCAATTACTATCCTTAATAATGGGACGAGAGATGATGACGACGACGAATTTTTGCGGTGGAAAACGTCCCAAGTCTGCCGAAATTAATTTGAAAGTACTAGGATATGCTGCAATTAAAACAAGAATGAATCCTAGTATTCACAGAATTCTGATTCTAACTACCACTCTCATCAATAAACGTATTATTTCTCGCAGAAAGTTCATGCTAAATTTAGAATGTCTCAGGGTATCCTAAATTTAGTATGAACTTTCTGCGAGAAATAGTGTCCCTATTAAGAGGAGTTACAGCTCGAATGAGTTCATCATAAGTCATAGGTCAACGAACTAGATTGAAGTAAAAATAGCAAAGGATTGCTGGAGATTTCAGATAACTTAGGATGAGCTTAATCTAATTACTTTGGTACGGACCCTGATATGAAATAGCGGTAGCTTAAAATTTGAGTAAACAAATGATAATTTAAAAAGAAATATTTCTTTAAAATTGACAGACACGTTTCGAAAATAATCAAATCAAGGAAGTAATGAATTTTAGACAACGGTGATCATGAAATAATGAAAAGCTACTAATAAGCTAAAACAAATCAAAATACTGGTTAAATCCCTCAATGAATATGCTATTTCACTTGAAAGTCATAACATTGAACGAGCATAGCATTTGTTTGTACTATGTTTCAAATCTCAAAAAGTTAAATCAATAACATTGCAGAATAATTATGTGATTTGACATATAGAAAAATATAAGAAAATTAGACAACGGTGATTCAAACCCATGAATATGCGATTTGGCTTGAAAGAAATAACATGCAACGGACACAACATTTGTTTGCGTGTTGTATGCAGAAACGCAGAAGAAGTAGGCAGTGGCAGAGGGAAAGCGATACGCTTGAAGGGAAGCAAAAAGAGGAGAAGAGGCAGAAAAGACCGAAAAGATAGTGAAAACGATATCCGATTGACGATTTATGGCACAGCCAAGCATATGAACAAGTCCATTCGAATAAAGTAAAAGTTTGAAAGCACTTTATATGAGATCAGGAAGTTGGCAAATCCCAAATTTTAATTTTGATCAACCACATTTAATGAAATGCATTTTAGAGAGTGAAATTAGAATAAAATTCTTTTGAATAAAATGAAAAAAAAAACATCAATGAGATTATGAAAAGGACAACATTTAGCATCTTTTCTTGTATATAGGAATGACGATGAAGCTTCCACCTACAATTTTCTCAAAGATGCTGCATATTTCTAAAGCTATAATTTTCGCAAATGACCGTAAACACTTCTGGAAAGTAATGAAAGAAAGATACAGTCTAGAATTTAATCGCAGTGAAAGCTGATGAAAATTTATGTTGTAGGTAAAAAGTTAAGATTGATGCACTTGGATTAGATTGAAGATTTCCCTGTTTATTATATCGCAGAAATCGAAAGCGATGCGAAAAATGTCGATTGAAAATTTACGACACGACGAAAGCACGCTTGATCAGGTTTATGAAGGGGATTATATGATTATATGAATATCGTCGGTTAATATGCGAAGAATAAAATTGGCGAGTAATTATTCTTGACAGAAAATATCCGGCACAGTTCAGTTTTAGATTTAAAAATTATGTTTCAGAACAAGTTGGTATGGAGCAATCCAACTGTAAAATTGATATGGTATCTTTATACCTGTCTTTGTTTATAAACAAAAACGCGAAATGAACTTCACATCAGGAATGTTGACTCGGACCCGACCCGAAATTTTTGGGTTGGATCGTAAAATTTTTACCCATCAACATCTCTGCTTCACATTGCAAAGAAATTTAAAAATCCACATTTTAAATAATCTGAAACTTATCAAAGTTTTCCATTTTAAATTTTTTCCGTAATTATATTCAGTATCAGTTTGGCTGTCTATGCGTACAGAGGATTATATCGTAGCGATCACTCGCAATTTCAGGCCAATTTCGCAGCGTTCGTGTCTTTTTTCATTTTTAGTCTTTTCAGTCTGCCAAACTTTCACTTCAGTGCTCGCGCGCACAGTTGTACTTACAAACTCTAATTCGAAAATTACGCTAATTGTCATCCACTCGACACTGGCAAAAACCGTAATGGAAATGAAAGTTTCCTCTTGAATTATGAAGATAAACTTTAGATGGGACTACAAAAAGTGCCGTCTGAAATGGTAGATCATCTCATCAATAGTTTTCACCACATGAAAAGTATTCTAGAAAAAACGAATAAAAATCGAAATTTTGCTTCAAAAAACTGGAATAAATTTCCGTAAAAAGGCATTCAAAAATGGTTATTGATGGAACGAATTTGTTAGTGGTGAGGAGAGTCGAATCACCGTCACGATTCAAAGAGTCAGAATGACGAGTCATAATGGAATGGAGCTGGTATGTAACTGCCTGCAGAAACGCAGCAAACATGACGAAAATAGAAGCGGAGAAGCGGAATCGCGGAAAAATGCATTATCAGATAGGAAAAGTTAAGGGAGAGTTGGGGAATTCAAGAAAAAATATTTGGAGAAGTGAGCATATGGCATATGCTTTTGATTCGAAGATTTTTAATATGAGATATAAATGAAAACGACAAATCAGCGAAATAAATCATTTTTGTTCAGTCGTTTGAAATTTTGGAGCACACTTCTTGAAAACTTTAGTAATGCAGCGGAGAGATATGACGGGATCAATCAAACCACAGCTATTTTTCAGAGCAACTGGCATTTTGACATTGACATGGAAGTGACCGCCACAAGTGAGAAACGGAGTGCAGAGGATGCTCAGAATGGAATCAAAATAAGTTGACTGGTAGATGTAGCTTTTGAAAGAATTATTTGACATTTTAAATGTTTCAAAATAACACAAGATAGGTTTGAAGAAAACTTTTATAGTGCGAAATATAAATAACTAGATAAAAATATCAATTCTCACCTCGTATATAATCAAAAACATCATCCTGGTCCGGTTCAGTTTGCACTATTATCATTTTGGGCTAACTTCTAATATTACGAATATCACTTTCTCGTCTATCAATCGTACATCTATCTGAAAGCTGGACTTCATCGAAATTCAAACGAGCACGAAGACAGTTTTCGATCGGGGAACAAGAGATGATTCAATAAATTCTAAAAATAGCTTAATGCCAAAAAATGTCAAGAGATTAGACGGGAAGAAGTTCGAAAATCATTTGTCTTCGTCTGATGCTAAAGCTAAACCCTCAAAATATGCCGCTGAATGTGATTTTATAGCGCAAAAATTATCGCGCTTCTCTCGAAACCAGGCCTATTTTCTCGTATATATCATAATGAACAACTTCGCTAATATAAGGAAAAGGTGTGCTTGATGCAGAAAATAGCAACTTCTTGGCGACTGTTTGGAACTGGGGAAATGAATAGAAGACATGGTGTATGTGGAAGCATGTTCGCGAGATATGCAGCGACTCACAACGAGAACTGAAAGTGAAAGGCGCGGGTGAGGTTAGAGGTGGTGGAAAAAGTGAAAGAGCAAGCAACTGTGTGTCTGATCGCAGAGAGACTGGACTTGTACTAGGCAAACAAAGGTGTCGATGTATGTGATAGAGGTGCATCGATGCGCGTGGATGCGAAGCTTATTGAATGCGGGAATGGATCGAGGGTGATCGATGAGCCCGATAGCTGCGCGGAAATCCGAACCCTTTTACCCGATCTTCGTAATCTCGAATGATTTGTTATCTTCGACTAATTTGAGCGATCCTAACCGCGAGTTTGTATAATTTCCCGTGAAGCTCGACGGTGTTTTCCTGCATTCTTTCCATGTTTTGACTGCAGGTTTTTATCGTTTGATCGGACTCTTTTCCCCCACATCACAATTTTGCTTCTCCCTTCGGATCGGACAGAGCACGGCTGGGCTGCTCGGTTACTGTCTGTCCTTTGATCGAATGATGGAATAAAGACTTTTTAATTGGCCTACAGCTATATTGAGCAGCAGTAGTGTACACCTACACTCAGAGAAAGTGACTTGCGATCTTTTTCCCGTGCTCGCATAATAGTCAAATCTACATCACAAATCTGAAAAATTAAGTCTATTTAAATTGCAGTTTACAGGGTAATTTGAAAATTATTGGGAACAAAATAATGGATTATCGCTATGGTTTTGTTGCAAACATTACCAGATACTATCTTCTGTGAGTTCAAACTGATAATATCATGATCTATGTAAGATATGTTGATTTTAAATTTCAAATAAGTTTCAATGCTTTTCATACATTATTATTATCATATACTTCTAAAAAAAGGACATTTTTTAGCAAATTATTTCTACGAACAAATTTTAAAACTGAAGTTCCAACCGATTTTTGACGAAAAAATAATCTTTACACGATTTGCTCTACAAATCTCGGAGTTTCATCATGGGAGGTGTAAAATCGTCCTGAAAACAGGTCATTGTAAATTGCTCTCCGAAGATATGACGAGATTTTCACATATCTGTTCAAAAGTGAAAATAGGATTGAATAGGTTGCAAAACAACATCAATTTTTTGTCAAATTACTTTTATACTATTGCCAAAATTATTGAAGAAAACTTCATTCGCTTATATCATAAAAATTGTACAATAAAAATTTAGAGATTTGAAAGGCAACTATCATGTAAAATGCATGTGAATTGTAATCGTAGCATGTGCAGTGTAAGTAGAATATTGCAATTAATACAAATTCATGAAAGTTTAACATCTTCAAACCATACGAAAACAGTTTCAGAATACTTTTTCATAACATCTACCATATTTTGCATGGTTTGAAGTGTACAGACTAATTTGTTCAAATGAATTCCGAATATCGTGCTCTTGAGCAGAATTAAATTCGAATTCGTGTTCGGATAATTAAGCGAAAATTAAGGAAATCAGAGGCAAATATTATGAACGGTAAGTAAAATCAACTTACAAAGTCAATAATATAGATTCAGAAATATAAATATGGCACACGTGATAGTTGTGTATTGTGATCAGTATTAAAATGTAGTCTGGAAGAAGAGTAAATTATTCATTGAAAGCAAATCTTCAGGCTACATTATAATACATTTATTAAATACGAATAAATATGTCTTCCTGAATACGAGTCAATCAATTTCACGTATGGACTGTCATCAGAAGACGTTTAGCTGCTTGGGCCACTGAGTACGCCGCGTGACATGCATCTTCCATGTCCAAATAAGGAGCGTTGCATTTGGCGCTCAGTTTCTAAATGTTTCATCTCTCAATAATATTTATGTTTCAAATTACTGTGTATTTTATCCGAAACAAGACGAATTATCTTGGTTGCATTTTATTTTCAATTTTAAAATGCCGATAATACGTCTCAAAATATACCGTACATTTGACTTCTGGGTTTGGAAAATATTGGTTGTATAGAATGGCGCATTCATTTTTCAAGACTGAAAATAACCCACCACAGTAGCGTCCATCAGTGCGTCAACAGCCTTCTTCGTGTCTCCGACTCTCATATCGTGAGGAATCAGCGAGATGATGTGGTTGATCAGGGATGCGATCTAAAACACTATTTTCGATGATAAAAAGACAGCTTGCAAACGGCGAGGCCACGAAACATCGAGAAGTAGTGTGGGAAAAGAAGACTTATCATCCCATACCCTATACTGTTTCGCCTATGTCTCGTGTCTCGTGGTCTCGCGGTTTTCAAATAGCTAGATAAAAATAACAAAGATGTCGACTTTATAAGCATGTTCCGCCGCGGTCTGAGGCAGTTGTTTGTGTTGAGCGTCGGTCAGCAGACTTCGAATAGCTACGGTCAGACCTTCTGTTTCCCGAATCAGGTTGTCGGGATATGCTAAATTCATCAACGTTTCGTCAGTAATAGCCTATTTGAATTCATTTTGATTGATTAGAATTTTCGAAACTACATTAAACTTCCATTTGAAATAATTTATTGTTCAACATATTGCTGAAAATAACTATTTTTTGATTTATCTAAAAATGCAAGCAATACCAGCAAATATTGCAAATTTTCTTAATAAGAAAATATTTGCTGAAGCCTACTCTGTTCGCTGAAAGCCTCCTGGATCTTGCTAGCTGTCAAAGAAGGTGAGCTCGCGATGTGATCGAAGCTGGGCAGTCGCTCTCTGCGAATCGGCACTTCTCGTGACGTGTCACGAGGCTGTCGTTCGCGCGAGCTCTCACGATCACGGGATCGACCGGATTCTTCCCTTAAGTCATTTTTTTCCAGGCTTAGTTCATAGTTCGCGGGCTTTTATGTCTGGATCATACTATTTTCCAATAAAGCTTGCCAATTATGAACTAAGCCTTTCTACATAATATATCGAAATTTAGCCTGAAAAATAAAATTTGCGCAGTTACGAGCCATTGACTTGATATATTCATACTTAAATATAGAAAAGTCGTAACATTTTCAATTCAAACTTCTGCATTTCCAGTATTCATTTAAGAAATAGATTCTCAAAGTATAGAGAAACTTGTAATTTATTTTACACATTTTATGCTACCCTAATCGTGAATAAGTTTAGACGCTTTTTCTGACCTATAATGATCGGCGCTCATTCGTCCTGAGTGCATCCTCGATTGTTGTGAAATGACAAGTGGCTGGGTTGTCGTCAGACTTCCATGGCGTTGACCTTGAAGTCTCAAGTCATCTGAATTACACATTTTATTTTTATGCTTCAAAAATAGTGCTGACCATTATTATGCAGTGGTCGACTATGTTTCTCCAATCCCACAGAATGCGCTCTTTCTCCGATGTTATTGTTGATTGGATGATGATGGACAGTGGCTGGTGAGGGCAATCGTCGAGATGCCTGACTCTGCTGTTCGACTAATCGGGAAATCTAGAAAATTAGCTTGAACTCGTTTTGTTGAAAATTCATACCTCGTTCTTCAAGCACGTATTCTCCGTGCGGATTTTCTCCATTGAGTTTTGCAGCGAGGAGAGGACCCTGAAAATTTCAATTAATAAAAAATTCTGAAGATTTTTGTACAGCTTGAATTCTACATGACGTTTCAGCAGAAATAGGAGGGAAGCATTCAAATTCAGATACGTAACGAAGAGAATGGGTGAAGTGTTGAAATAATGGAAAAATCGCTCTTACTTGAGTATCTGAGCATTTGTATTCGTCAAGGTGAGCATCTTCATCTCGTTGTCATTCATCCTCTCTTTCAGCTCGAGAATGTCGTCGATTGTAGGCCGACTGTCGCCGTCCATCGAATTGGTAGAGCGGGTCTTGTTGCCGGAAGAACCTCTGGGATTTTACAAATCGTTTATTGTCAGAAACAATACACATTCCCTATCGATACTCATTATAACGAGATGAGGCTAGCAAACTTTGGAACATAATTTATCTTAAAGTCGAAAACTTTCCTTACCGAGTTGCTCCGCTATGTCTCATTGGCGATCGGGCGTATTCAGCAACGTCGTCGTAGTCTCGTCCGTCCGCCGATAAAATACCGCTCATAAGCCTGGGAAATTAACATAAAATTATAATTGAGTTCTTCACACTTAAATGGGGATCAAGGATAAAGCTCATGAACTTTTATTTTAGGCTAAGGATCAATTTATTAAGACACCAATTTCTTTGAAGATATGTTTCAATGAAAAGGCGCATCGATTTAATCGAATACGCTACAATACGGTTAGTTTTTGTTAATTAACTAAAATTATGAAACTTTCTAAATTTACCCGGAAATCCCAGACGTGTTGTGGTTCGAGTGGCTCAAGTCGTTGGGGTCCTCTTCCAATGGTTCCCCGAGATAGCGCCGTTTCGCTTCCTAAAATTAAATTCTTATTAGATCACCCCTGGTTCATTATTTGGAAAAAACAGGGGTAAGATGGTGGCATGAAATTTGATCTTTCAAGGATCACAGATGAAAGTAGTTCAAAGATTTAGCATGATGATTTCTAGTCCCATGATAAGAATATTCAATGGAAAAGGATGTCGTCATATCTTAGTAATGAAATTGTCATCGTTAATAATCTCTCATTCCATAATAAAAGGCATGAAATGGAAACCATATCGGATATCCCAAACCCAAATCTGGAATTCTTTGTGTTTGCGCACTATCGCTCTTCCGGCTTATTCCATTATCCCGTCGCTTCTCTTTGCTCTTCCTTTCGAAATCGATGCAAGGCAAGCCGAATTCAATTGCATTATCGTCACTTTGCTGGTGTTTTTGCTGCTTTTGGAAGATTTTAGCCGACACCTTCGAGAATTAGAAATTTGAACAGAATATTGAGATTTGGTTTTGATGGCTCGAAAATGTGTAGTTTGGAAGGATTGAGTAAATTATTATATTTCAAAGTCTCAAAGTCAAATACTATGATTGAAGATAATTCTGGCTGATTTAGCGTCTAATATAATTTAAATTTAACATATGAAATGCGTGAAATAGGTTATATATACAAGAAATTTCAATGAAATAAATGCCCGAAAGAAGATACATGGAGACGGTTCTCGAGGGAAAACTGATGCTGTACAGCGGACAACTGCCATTTGACGAGATAGCAAAATGACAAGACCTATATTTCCCCACACTAGTTCACCCATTTTTCCTCCCTCCCCTATCTCTAACTATAGCGAACGTCATCTCGTCATATAGTAATTGGCACTGTGACGATATTTTAAATGGTCTACCTTCAAAATATCAATGACGAGTGCGGCGAACTCTCGGACGTCGTATTTGGCCAATTTTTGTCGAAGCTGATTTCGAGTTGCAGAGAATGAGGGGTTCAGCTACAAGTATTTACCATATCAAAAAAGTTCGGTATGTTTCAGAAAATTTCGATTTTGTAATAAACTACTAAAGTGTCATCATCGCACTTGGGTTTGGGCGTGAAGTGAAAACGATTAATGTAAATATCGAGAGATAAGATGAGTGCCAAATTGCACGTACCGGCAGAAATACAGCGACGCACAGCTCATTGATTCCTCCCTGATTCTTGTGTGTCGACACCCAAGCTGCATGGGATTCACGACGGTCAACCTAAAATAGTCCATTCCTAAAATCAGCGATATTTTCGAACCTCGTCATAGACATCTTGAGTAATCTTAGCGAAAACGCTATTTGGAAGGGTTTGGAGCTGTCTTCTGATCGGCCTTAAGCCGTCCAAAGCACTTTTCCCTGTCAATTCAGGTATCAGAAAATGCTGCTTGTGCTAAAATATCGTGTTTCTCATGCAACTGTGTAGAAAATTACCTGATGATCCGGTTTCCGACCGCATAAAAATAACGATAGACGATTCGTGAGATCAAAGCATAGTTCCTCTATTCGATTTGCTAACTCTAACTGAAATTGGGCGTTTCATTATTTTGGGAGGAAAAATTGGAGGACTCATGACATCGACACTAGTACTTTTCTCATTTTACTTTTTATCTCATAATGTATTTTTCGAAAGAAATGCTACTTACATATCCCTGATCTCTAGCGTACTGCGACGGTCTTTTTCCCTGTGCATTCGCTTGCATCGGATCCGCGCCATAGATAAACAATAGTTCGACCTAAATTAGAGAAATATATAGGTTTCGGAAAAAGTAAAGCATCTTCGAAAGTTCCAAAGTTTGTTCCATTCATTATACTGAGCCATTTCGAAGATATAATATCAAAAGCTCCCCCGAATAACCTTACTCGCAAGAATATTCTTTTACGTTTCAAAATATTACAAGAAGTAATTGAATAACTCTCGGGATAGTATATCGACATCCATCGAAGCAATAAGTATCGAAGAAAGTTCATCATAGAAATTGAGAAAAGTTCGCTTTTCATTTCCAAATGAATCAAATACGCTCAAAAGCTTCACAAAAAATCGCTTTGAAACCTTAGAATGCTGTTGATGATAGCTAAGACAGATCTATAATAACAAGTATTTCAATACCTGCATGCTCTGACCCTCCTTAGCAGCGACATGCATTGCGCTGTCGTAATTATCCGTGTCCGAAACGAAATTAGGATCTGCTCCCCAGGCGAGCAACCTGCAATGATATTCATTGTTGATAACTTGCAGACCTAAGCTATCGTGATGCAAGTGATCAAAAATAGTATCCGAAAAAGGTATCTTATCCGAGCACTATTTTGTCGATTTCTTGTGTCATAACTTCATATTTTTCCAAATAGTCAATGTTAAATCGTCTATAGGTATGTGGTACCTGAGTGTCGTGTCGACATGTCCAGTCCTAACACAGCTCCACAGCTGTCGATTCAAATCCTCGACCGAGTAATTCTCTGCCTCCCGACGGTTCTGCATCATGAACGCGTGGTCGACGTATTTCGCCTTAATGAACGCTTCTTTCGTGGGGAAGATTGGGTCGCTAAAATAAAAGTGAGATTTTCTGGACATTCAATACGTTTCGTGAGTTGAGACTGAAAGAAGATACTTCATGTTCATGTTTTAGCACGTTTACGGATAGCCATGATAATAATTTTAGTTAAATCACTTTCTAATGATTCTATTACCATTAGTTTTTTTTTTTTTTTTTAAATTATAATTTTATCAGACGAACTAGTTGAATTAACATAGTAGGCTATTTGAAAAGCTCCGATCCTCCTCAAGCCATGCGAAATAGGGTGGGGGATGGTAGGGAAAACTACTCTTTTCTCACACTATTTCGCATGGCTTGAGGGCTCGAGCTTTCCAAGTTGCCACATAATATTGGTTCTCTATCGATGCTCGAAATTTGTCAAAACATGTTTTCCAAATCAACTCACAACGCAGTTGGTTTCTTCTTGTGTTTCAAGGCTGTGGCCGGGTCCATCAGTGCGTGCTCCCAAATTCGATTTGACCCGCTTCTAAATCAGGGCACTTCTTCCATATTCAAGCATAAACCCGACCTATGCAACATTTTGACGAGATCCAACTGGGGAGTGTCCCACATGCCTTTCTTCAGATGTCGGACATGCGAGATGTGACGACCTGAGATTCGACTTTTAACAATGATATTCCAAGTTCGTTAATAGAACCAGATATTTAAAAGTGTCTGATCATTTATTACTTTAGTAGTCAGTTTCTCTGAAACATATTCTTCTACATTTGGACTTATCAGGAAAAAGCGATGTTAAGAGATCGGTAATGATATTGAGTTATAAGATGGGATAAAATTAACTACCAAAATTTTTAAACTTATCAAATTGTGACAAGTGGTTACCCAAATTCCTATGCACCGAGCAGCAGTCGGAGCAAATGAGAACTCCTCTCGTGATCGAGGCCCATTGAGGATCCTCCGAACTGCAGTCCGCGCATTGCGATGATTCGATTATCGATTGAGTGTTCGCAGCTAAATTATAAATGCATCATAGTGCAAAGATTGAGGTATTGGATATTAAAGTCGATAAATTGATGTTTATTTTCTTGAATATTCGGTGCTAAATTGTGAAATCAACTGAAAAATCGAATATTGAATATTAAAGTTCATTATCTATCATTAATTTCTTTGCAACTTTTATGGTAAATTTCGATTGGACTAATTCTAATAAATCTGACAAAAAGGAACTGCTTAATTGAATATATCCATTTTCCTAGATTATTGATTAGTTTTGATGAAACTTATATAAAATGAAGCGCAATACTTTCTAAATTGTTGAAGGCGTATTTTAAATTAAAATATTTTGAAAGAGGAAAATTTACCCATTGGTGATGATAATACTGCAGAATTGTCCATTACTAATTAGCTCTATCGTTTAATATGTGTGATATGTGTGTCGCAGGAATTCGAAGAATTATCGCATCGTCTAAATTCCGATCAAATTAATCTTCACTCGAAAATTAATTGGAAGGTCACGATAAACTAATTGATCAAAATACTGAATTATCCCCGAAAAAGTGTCAAATTTAAAATTACTGACTTCATATCTAATAGAAAGATGTGTTTAAAATATTTCAAAACGAATGGAAAATTTTGTATGAATGAGATTATTCGCTGTCAATTTTTGCGTACATCTCATTTGAACAAACGAAAAATTTTAAATCAAATCAAACCCGATTGAGCATATCAAAATTACACTAAAATAATTTAAAGACAAGTTTTAAAAGTCCTGGCTAATTAACTATATGAAAATGCTACAATGAACGTCGAAAATGGAACGATTTTAAATTTCGTATCGAAGACTATTAAAAGCGAAAGATTATTTTTCCAAAAGTAAGTTTCTAAATTTCAAGCAAATTAGTAATGAAAAGTCGAATTATTAAGAGATTTAACCGACCGACTACATATTAAAAATTCACTTCAAATTTCGAATTAAATCGAACGTATTGCAGAAAGCTAATTCTTCTGTCATAAAAATGACAAATTCAAAAGCGAGTTTCAAAATTTCAGGCTAACTATCAATAAGGGAAGGCTTCAATAAACGTAAAACGTGATAATCCTTCCAATCTTCAAATGAAATCGAACGTATCGCTTATAAAAAGATGGATCGTGTATGAACGCGAGGAGTAGTGCCTCGGCGATGCAGATAAATTGTGTTGTTGATGAGTGTGTCTCTCTGCCTCTTTCTCTCTTCACATTTTACACTATTTCCCACCTCCCAAATTTCTTTCGCATTCCTTTCTCCTCTCTCATCTGTTCGCACACTTTTAGAGCGAATATAACGGAAGAGAACGTCATAAAATCAGCGCACTTATGAGAATTTAGACATTGCATATGGAAGGCTTGGTTTATAAGTTTACGTCGAGATTCGTAGATGAATATTTAAAGAATATCTCCGAAAGAACAAGAAATTGAACATCGAAAATCTAAAGGTACGAAAGGCAGTAATGACGAATAACTTTTGAATACGAATCTAACGACACTACTAATGGAAATCAAAATAGGAAGTATTTATCTATTAAATTTATACAAATATCTTCTAAACATTGACAAGCTGATTACTGATAACATTTATTTCATTTAAATGAAACTGACCAATCAATAAACATTATTTTGGGGGGATAAGTGCTTTGATATAGCCGGGAAAATCAAATTTCTATGAAAATAGTCCAGACTAATTTGAAAGTTTAAAGTGTTGAGTCTAACCTGATTTCGATCTTCAATTTTATTGGTGACAATAATAATATAATTTTAAAGTACTTGACTTCTCATTGGCTCATAATTCACTTATGAGATGACTGAAAAATTTCCTCACACTTTTATTTAGGAAAAATACGATTTAAAAGTGAACCAATAGTCAATGTCACAAAATATCTTATAATTACATTTACGATAATTCAGACTTCACTCTATTACTTTATCCCAACAAACTTGAATCCAAACTTATTTTACCCAAAATATCTCCACTCAAAAAAGGGCCATAGACCATCTCACCTTCGTACTATTTCATCTCGTCTGACATTTACAAACTACCAAAAATATCATTTGATAATAAGCAGTATCGAAATCTTGCAAGGGTACAGATTTAGAAAGGAAATTATCTGTGAAAAAGGAGATCCTTTATGAATAGAAAATGGAAGGAGGCAATTTCCTTTGAAGAGGTAAAGGTAAAACCGAAAGCTCCAAAAAAGTGGCTTTGTGAATGAAACATTCTAACGTCAATCCGACAACTCCAAATGTTTTGATGCTCCAGTGCACAGCGTGTTCGACTATTTTGCAGATTATATTTGTTTGGTTTATTAATTGTAAGTTTCGTAACAATTGAGCGACCGGAAAAATTACTGTAATATGCCAAAAGTTCACTTTATCTGGAGCATATCCAATTTTTGCAAAATAAAATTTCGAGATTAACTTCATAGCGATTTTACTTTATAAAAGACACTAGATGAATATCTCGATTAATAATTTGAACGGTGTAAAATTTCCTGGAATTTATCATAAGTATCAAATTATTTCTTTCAAGTATCTGGAAACCCTTGCCCACCACGAATTAGTCTAACACAATCTTCAGTCAGTACAAATTATTTCAAGCCCTGTCCAAAGTATCAAAATGCCAGTTTATTTTTATCCCCACCCCTATTTATCCCAGTTCCTTATTTTACTCCTACTCCCCCCGCCTTTCTTCTTTAGAATCGTAGTCCCTCGAATGCTCGTGAAAATTCCGAATTTTGTCGGGAATTTCCTCGTCTTCGCGATTATTTCATCTGACGTCTTCATCGTCGATAATTTAATTATCAGTCCGGCTGAAATCTGGACGATCTGGGGGAAAGCCTAACAAATTTATGAATAACCAGAAAAATATTCAACCCACTTTTTCCCAATCATATTCCATCGTAGGACAAAGGATCTTCGAATAGATGAAGAAATTTTGAATTGGCCGAAAATTTCATCAAGCGGCTTTTTCCGAGCACATTTTATCGTATGATTAGAATTCTTGAATGGGCGGTAAATTTGCCAGTAACCCAAAAAAAAATTCATGACAGCTTCTCTAAGGCATGCTTTATCGTGTGATTAAGAATTTCTGAATAGGACAATTGAAGGGGACCCATATGGCCCTGTAAAATAGAAGGCGTTGGCTGACGCAGAAGCAATATTGAGAGAAGCAGTATAAATATGAAGACATAAAGATTTTGGAAGGAAATTCATCACATTATATGGCATCACTACATGTACTAATACTTTATCGTTATTGTGGTATCTTGCATTATTAATGGGGTCTAGAAATTTGTATCATTTGATCTTCAGTTTCTCTGCTCCCGAATAACTATTTACGAGAATGTTATTCATGAAAATTTAACTCAACTCTCATAGAAAATGATTTAATGCCAATGCTTGGGAATTGCCTCTCTAAAAATCATTCATAGAAGAATGTCATTCGCCATGTCACCCTCTACTTATTTCAATTCCTTATGTTCCAAAGAAACTAAATTATGAGACATCAATAAGAAAGCCAATTATTTAGTCGCCAATAGTTCATTGATAAAATATCTCCAAACCCTAATTCTGACACCATTTCCCCGAGTTAGGACTTACACATCATCTTCGGTGCCAGTGTTTGTCTGCTTTCCATTTTTGCTAATTGCGTGATGTGCTGCATTTGAGCCTGAATGATGACAGTGAGAAGCCTCAAAAAGAGAGACCGGAAAGAAGTTCGGGTTTTCTTCCGGAAATTTTTGAGGCTATCCAATTTTTTCATGGCGAAGAGCGAACTACAGATTCATTACAAATTTTCAAGCTATTTTTTGGGATTTGTTCAACTTTTCTCAAATCTTTATCAATGTCCAAAGCTTAGCATCTGCAAAAAGCTCATCATATTAAAATTTTTATCCTCTAACATGCAACTTTCTTCCAAGCTAAAAAGCACTAGCTGACGAAAACCCGTATAAAATAATTCTCATATGGGCATTCCTCGTCGCTCAAGTTCGGATATCCATCGAGACGAGGAGTTTTCAAAGCCAATGCTGTTTTGCCGCAAAAAATGGACCGATTTTGCCAGCCTTCTGACTGGTGGTTCAAACATATAACAATGCAGCTCATTTTGTGCGTTGCTCCGTTAAAGCGGCAAAAACGACCCGAAGGGAGGAACCCCATTCGGAGTCGCGAAGCTCGGAGCGGTTTTCAGAAATTTCTGACCAAAGACATCATTTACCCTCGCGCATGACTGCCCTTACGAGGATTTCTACTAGCGATTTGACAGAATGATAACTTTTATTCGTATAAAATTAAGATATTTTAACCCATCTCGTGCCACACAAGCATTTTCTCTACTTTCTTCTGAAACAACGCCTTTCCTGAAACATAACAAGAGCATTGTTAAAATGTTCAAAATTGATCATTTTCGTCCTTTCAATATTCGATTTATTTGATGAGTGATCCACTTCGAACGTTTTCTAAATCTCCTTCATATATAAAACTCCTCTGCTGCATACTACCTAGTCATTGTTGAAATGTTCACTTTCATGGTTTACCTTTATTCGTGTCATGATATAATTTGATGTTGAGGAAGAACATTCACTTACCTAAAAATCCCAATTTTCAGGTAAACACTGACAATGAAGTGGCTCGTCGCGCTCGCCGCCCTCGTTGCCTGCATCGCCGTCGTCTACGGATGGTCGGATTTAGTGAGTTTCGGAAAATTTTGCTAAAATAAAAAAAGATGTTTCTAAAAATCATAGACAGATTATCATAATAAAATATCTATTGCTCTGCTGCACTGATACGAGTCATGCATATGAAAATTTATATCCACTCATTCATTCAACAAAGTTTGCCTCCTTTCTTATCTTCAGGCAGCTGCTATGTTTCAAAAAAATATTCATATAAACAAATTTGAGTAATTCTTTAGGAGCTGTAACAGCAATTATTATTGTCAAATGAAAACAAAATCACACGACATGTAAACAAAATTGTTTCAGTCTGATGACGCCAATGACCAAATCATGTCCAGAGTCTACAGGACCGTCCTACTCAAGTCCAAGCGAAGTCGTGAGTATTATATTATAATGTAAATTAAATATTTATACTACCGATATAAAGAGAAGCGGAATTCGATTTGTTAGAAAACAGAAGAATAGTTTTTATCAGAATTGTTTGTTATTTTCTATTTAGTTGAAATACGACTCAATTGCTAACTGGCTTCAATTTTAGAATTGTACGCTTTTAGGAAAATGAGTCAATTTAGGATAAACTTTCCACTCGAGAATTTATAATGAATATTATCACACAGACAATTGAATAAAATATCACCCAACAATTTCCCTTTTTATGAAGGAAAACTTTGGAGCATCACCTATCAAATTTTTCATGTGGCTAAAAATTCGATTACTGAACTCATTCAAATGAGGTGTTTTTGAAAAGAGCTAAGATTATTGAGTTAGCAAATCAAATTATGACATAACTTTGCAGCATCAATGGGTCTCTCACTGGCGGAGTACATGGCCTCCCCTCAGGGAGGCGACCAATTCCACTTCATCCCATCGGGCAGGAAATAAGCCATCATCATCCGCGTGACAATCCACCATTCTCTGCAATTACTAAACAACAACTGAATAACATCAAAAGTAATTACTTTCTCGAGAAAATTACACGTTTGCAAGTTACGACTAATTTGGAAATCACGTAATACTGCGACATGCAAAAGTACAGTACTAACATTATCATGTGAGATGAGATTTCCAAATTGTCTATAGAAGGTCATACTATTAATTAACGTCAAAGGAAAAAAATTTGATCCCTTATTTATCGGCCGAACAATTACTTTTACTATGCATTCAGAATTACTGTCTCGACCAAAACAAACATATTTTTCTTCTCCACAAAGTGCATCCGATTTTTGCAAAAGTATTCTCAGCAATAAAAAGCTAACTTTAGGTCTCTTCTGCTGCCTGTGATAGCTGACACACACCCAACAACCATCTGACCATGTGCTAACTGATGTCCTTGCCCGTCGCTCCACAACCACTTGTTCTCGCGTCATCGTCGTTCTCTGCTCGTCACATACATCTCACCAACGCACACTCTCTAGTTCTCTCTCTCAACCTGACTTGTGATTTCGATTTCCATGATTTATTCTAATCTCATCTGTACATGTATTTATTGCATCATCATTGTTTTAATCAATCACATCGTATAAATTGACTCGTCCGTTGTTCGTTCCGATTTTGTGTTCGCATCCAATGTCTATCAAATTCAGTACTAATGAATCTTCGCAAGCAACGGTTGCAGTGTACAAATGCACAAAATGATATTGTGAGGATAAAATGGTTTATTTCTTGAAATGATTTTAGATGAAAGGCTGAAAGAAACTTTAGTCAAGATAATTATAGGATTTGAGATGGAGACTTCCTCCTTAAATTACACATTACATTTTCAAGATAATGGATTATCTTAACATCAAATGGCTAATAAAATCTGATATGTTGGCACGATTATCAAATAGCATAGAACTACTGTGAATGACTGACTACTTGAGATGAGATAAAAGGAGCGTCTTTCTTTCTTCCTCTCCTGTGAGCCTCGGATGCTCGAGAGACGGATATTCGTTCATTAGACAATTTATTTGCTTTCTTTTCGTTTTTCGCGTTTTGAAGGACAATTATCGATAATTAGCAAATTAATTTTTATCAATATCGATAGAGGAGGATAATTTCCAAGTGCCAGTTGCGAAAATCCCGTTAATTTCGATGAAAGAACAAAGAAAATAAAAGAATAGTCAAGCGAACAAATGTCGTCAGCGCGTGGATTTCGAGACTCAAAGGAGAGAGAGAGAAGTACACTCGTTTTACCTCGTCTCAAATAATCAGTCATTCACAATAGTCTAATGGTATTTATGAAATGAAAAAAAGATTTAGGAAATTCATGCGAGATTTACTTTACCTTTTTTAATCATTTATACATTTGTTTTCGTGATTTTCCATATAAAAGTCTCTTGGAACAGTATCTGAAAATAATTGAATGATTTCATATCTTTCATTTCAAGAAAGGAGCTGCCCTGTATAATTATTCCATGAGATCGAGACG
This sequence comes from Diploscapter coronatus, assembly GCA_964036155.1. Taxonomy (NCBI): domain Eukaryota; kingdom Metazoa; phylum Nematoda; class Chromadorea; order Rhabditida; family Rhabditidae; genus Diploscapter; species Diploscapter coronatus. Next base: position 3,029,365 of record OZ038423.1, read on the forward strand.
TGTCTTAATCAATGTGCACCTGTAATTGTCGTGTTCGAAAATTCTCAAATGAATGTTGAGAAATTTGCTGAAGCATCGAATCATGATAATAAGTTTATAAAAATAAATTCATCATTCTCCGGTAATTATATGGCGACAACCTGAATTCGCAAATTATATCACTTCAGAATAAAATAGATATTGCAATTTTTTTTGCAAAAATACGATGAATACTGATATTCCAAACTTGTTTGGCTGCAGAATGCAAGAGTTCAATCATCGTAAGGGTCTGTCCAGACTTAGTTGCAATGCAGCTAACGTCTGAACGAGCCCTAAAAACGTCAATTTGAAGAAAATGCTTCACTAAAATCGATTACCATTTTGTATATTATTGTTGCTGCCGAAATCTTGAAGGTTGAAAATGAGAGGAGAATTAATGATTTTAGGCCAGTCTCTTCTTTTCGCGTACTATTTGTCGATTTTCTAGCCACAAAATAACTGTGCACCACTTTGCACACGCCTCCCAGATTTCGACATCAACAATGCTAATCCGCGATTTATGCAGCTTGTGTATGCATATCACTAATAAACTCATCATATTGTATCAACAACAGACGAATAATGAACAATTTGGAGCGTTCTTCTTACGATGTTGCTTCCAAAGCAGCACTATCCAAATTACCGCATCTGCAAACCAAATCCGGTTAGTGTTCAGTCCTCCCTCCATTCATTCAGTTAGTCTCCTTTCAGTCTGTCCCTGTCGAAGATAATCTTCTTGCTTCTCTCCCATTTGCAGCATCCTCTCACTCATTCAACATATTCGAATTATTCACGTACTGTTCCTCTTGTTCCTTGATTCACTAAAAGTGTCTTTCAGTTAGCCAAGAATGATGCACTTCTGATTATATTTCATTAGAAAATTATCAGATTTGATTATAATTGGTTTCAGAACCCGAATGAAGTATGGATAGTAGTGTATTAGCTTGTAGCAAAACGCTCTTGGAAACTTCTGAAACATTTTTGCTCCTTACAATCCTTTCTGGAATGTTGTCAGCTGCTCTTTGCTCAACAATACCAGTCTCTGCAACCTCCTGCCTGCTTCTGTATGTTGCTCCTGATGAAGGCGTGCAATCACTAAACATTGAATTACGTCATGGTCGTCTCCTGGGAAAAAGTATTTTCATCAAACACTCCTAGTTAGAACACGCGCTACAAGCATTGACACGGTTATTTTCTAAAACATATCGACGTTTATCTGAGACACAAGTTAGCTTCAATAAATCGATATGTTATCAGCGGTAATCAGTTTAGGATTAGGTTCCTTCCTAAAGGAAATCCAACAGAATTCTCAGATAATGTTTATTTTATGCTACCAATCGATGTTCGTTCCTGTTAACATGAGTTTCCTGATCACATAGTGATCGTAATTATTTAGCCCCCACTCCCGCCTAATTTCTTGCAGCATTCCCCCGATTAGCTTCATATTGTGCATCTCAATCAATGTTCGTCTTTTTTCTGTTGTCAGTACGGTCCTGTTGTCGTACTGATTGTTTAGTCCCTTTCCTCTCCGCTTCCCTCCCCCCAACAGATTCCCCCGGCGACTGCCGTGCAATCCCCTCTCCAAACAGTCTAATCCCTGCCAGCCGCATCTAATGAAGCGAAGCAGCAGCAGCAACCGCGCAGTGCGAGGACAGGTCAGCCCATCTCCTTCTCTTCCCCCATCGCCCTTCTCCTATCTCCTCCCTATCTTTCAGACAAACTAACGACTTACCCCATTTCCACCACCGCCACCACCCAAATATCTGCGTTAGAATGCTAGATGCTACATACGTGTTAGACACCACCGAATTACCTACATATGCTACAACTAATGATGTACTCGATATTTGAAACATCGAAGATTCTCATTTCTGGATGCTCAACAATGAAGACCAGGTTTGGATTATGAAGAACTAGAGATTTTAATAGATTTAAGATTTGACAAGCTTTTACTTCATTCGGAGTTTCATCTAGTAAAATGAAACAAGACAAATCGATATGTTTCATGAACTTTCAGGGCCAATTACTAAATGGCGGGAAGTTCTATAGTTAGAGATAAGCAAGAGGATGAAATTTGAAAAGAGATAGCGTGGAAAAGACACACTCCGCCATATAGTAATTGCCAATTTTTAGATATTTTAATTATCAGATTATTTTCGATACAGCGTCTAGTGCTCTTACGGAAAAAGTAGCGAAATAGGAAAACAATCTGACAACTTCGAATATCCCATGAAATAATATTGAATCTCTATGTTTATTCACCACAATATTGATTCCTATCTGATTTTGCTACTGTTCTGCGAATCTACCCTCGATATATTTGCATATTTATTGAGTCTATCGAAAGATCACACATGATTTGATGTTATGAGAGAACTGGAATGGAATTACGATGCTCAATATTCAGAAATCGATTGACTCATGATAAAGGTATTCCAAATTTAGCACTTCTATTATTTTAACAGGTCACCACTTCACACATAAATTCTCTTCAGGTACAATGGCTGATTTCTAGGAGCTCTGAGTGTGAATAATTTATTTTCTATGATTTTTAAAATATTCCAATCTCTCTCGTTGTGACCGTTGTTACGGTCAGCCATAGACGAGCCTGACCCGCAGCAACGTTTACATCAGAGATTTGGGCAATTAATGATTTATTTTTAACTTTATTAAACAAAATCGCTCCCGGGTCAATTTGTTTGACAAAGATACGAACTCACTCTAAATTGAAACATAACCGACAAATTTTGAAAACGTTATCCACTGATTAAGACCCATAGGATATTGAAATCCCTTTGTTATGAAATTTGATCTATCTATCGGAATTTCACATTTCATGTATTACTTTTGAAAAATGTTGATATTAATTTGGAGTATTTAGCGACACATGACATAATTGCGTCAAGCCTTGCAAAACATGTAACTCCCTCACAGAATTTCGATAGTTTCGCCGTTCGCCCACAATTTTAAAATTGTGTTTTGAAAGTTTTTTCCTTTGCAAATCCGACGTCATTCGAACTCTTGGTTTAGATTATTTTCGCCCTAGATTTCCAGCATTTCGAATTTAGAATGGCAACTTTGACTTCTTCTTCTCCTTAAAATTTCTCTTCCAAAAAATCGCTTCACTTCCTATGTGTTGTGGAATTCTGGGAAAGGTGAAACTCGGATAGATTCGAAAATAAATGTTTCTTCCAGGATGTTTGATATCCAAATCATTTTTCAAGTCATATCCTTCATAATGTCATCTATGAGAAAAAAGACGGTCCAATGCTCATTGCTTCAATTTTTCCTAATTTGAGGGTGGCAGCTTGGTCCCCTTGGAAATTCGCTCAAGCGATACTTGGACGGGAAAGTCGCGCGTCTGGCTTCGAAACGGCAATCGCATCGAAGAGAAGCCTGTAGTTGAAGTGGCAAACAAACATAGAGCTTGAACCCGTAGTTGGGAACCTTTGAAAGGCGTCAAGCCGAAGAATAGACGATTTCCCGAGGAAATTGGAACATACGTCAATCGGCCTGAGGGAAAGAGGCAGTTGAAAGCAAACAACTAAAGAATTTTCAAAGAAGCAATTGACAGTGAATGTGATTATTGAAAGACCACAAATGGTGCGAAGATGAATAGGTCTTGAGTATGAACGAGGAGAAACCGAAGTCTGAGGTAATTATGTTTGGTTGAAAACTTTGAACTTGAAAACGATTATCTTTCTAGTCGTGAAGATAATTACAAGCTTCAAAAGAATTGATATTATTGTCACATAAGTGAAAGATGCTCTATAATCTTTATTGGCAGTTATGCCGAATAAAACGAACTTCTTGTAAAATAAAGATAGACTGAAATATGTTTTAAATTGATCTATACCCATAGTCAAATGAAATAGATCATATTCTTAACTAGATGGAAGATTTTTTTTATCAATCTCACATATGTGTACTTTTGAAACGATAAATAAATTCGTGTCATTTCTGCTCACCAATTTATGTGCCCTAATTTCTCACGACACAATGAAACTCTGCAATTCGATAAATAAACTTTCATTTTCGTTTGCATGCACTAGTTTCATAAATCACAGCAGGCAAAAATACTTAAACAAACTGATGCATAATTTCAAATGTCTAATATCCAGACAATTACTCACCTGTAAAAAATCCAGATTCGTCATCTCGTGTTGAAGGACAGAGTTTAAAAATATTTTGGATACAGCATGCACAAACACATTCGCAGTTTCAAATTCTGCGTAGCCTTCCTGTAGACAATATCCGGATGGAAGTTGTCTAAAAGTCGCCTACACTTTCGACGCTTGTTTGTCCGTCTGTTTCCTATTTTTAGTCCTTACAAATCGCCCATCTTTTTTGCATTTTCCCGCCCAAAATCGCAGGATTTCAATTTTTTCGCAAGTTTTTCTCATTTTCCGGTCGGGCGGCGCGCAAAGTTTCGAAACAGCGTGAATTCCGACTTTTAGAGAAAGGATATAGGATATGAGCTGGAAAAGGCTATATTCCTTCTTCAAAAAACCATGAGGAGTTTTGAGGCATAGGAAACGAAAACATCCTGAAATGGCGTAGAGACATTTTGCGTAATCATAGCTACAAAGGTAGGGCGGAGCGCGGTTGTGAAGGTCGAAAAAGTCGAAGGAAATCCGGCAAAGTAGGGCGACTGAGGTGAATTTTGAATCCGAAGACGACCTCACTTTTCGGGGTCCCCATCCTCGCAACTCGACGTGTGTCGTGCATTCAGGTAAACTTTTGAGAATTTATAATTAGACCAGGTCTAGATAGGTTTAGATTAGATTCTTTATGCGCACCGTACCTCCTGATGTATTACCTATGGCAACCTGAAAAGTAGCTGCATCGTTGCATAAGAAATAGTAGGAAGAGAATATTTTTCCTAACAAATCCTGTACTATACTATTTTCTCATACAACGATGCTACGCTGCAAATACTTTTCCACATTGACATTAACTGCCCATAGAAAAGTTATGATTTGCGGACATCCTTCCCTATAATTTTTTTGAATTATGATTGAAAATCTGCCTAGATCGGAATTGGATAGAATTCCCATCATTTTTGAGAAATATCATGCGAAATTTGTCAAATGTGGATGATACTTAGCACCGGATATATCGGATTTTCTCGAGAGAGGTTTAGGTGAAGGTGTGGATTAGGTCTATCATATCTTTATCTATAGGATGGAGATTATCAAATAAAGCATTTTAGTATCAAAGGATATCTTTTATCATATATCTATATTTGAAGATTTTTAATTATTGTTAATGCCTTGACATTATTAGACATTATCATATTACTTGCAGAGTCATTTTTCCCATTCAACATAAGATTAACTAATGACTTAATTTCAGATATCTTCCGTACGACATATTGCTCCTCCTTCTCCTCACTCCTCTCCTATTCATAATCTAGATACCGTAAAATGAGACTGCTGCTATTCGTATTGTCGCTGATTTGTGCCGTACTCCAAACAGTTCTCTCCCTCCCGCTAAAATTCGAGGATAACTCTGGAGGTGCGTCATCCTCATCGTTAAATGATGACACGATAGATGATGTGTTGGATAAGATAGATGAATCACAACCACTTGCTCGAAAATCGCCTGTTGTCCCCACATTCGGAAGGATTCTCCTGATGCACCAAGTACCACATCGTAGGCCTAGAAGTAGAAGTGGTGTGATATTTTGATTTTTATTAGGTTGTATAAATAGAAATCCATTATGTTTCGAAATTTTAGAAAGTCTGAAATATTTAGTTCGTAATAATAGCAGTCGCATTAGATTACTATTTTATGGTTAGAAAAAATATTCAATTATAGAAGCTAATGACCGTATAGTCTGATATCGAATGACTTGTGAGAAGATTATTTGTGAAACTTATGGAAAGATTGAAAAATTTCTGTTTGGTTATGTTTCAGAATTTAGTTGGAGTTCAAGTAGAATTCAAAACAGAACCTGACCATAAATGTTGCACATGAAATCTTCTAACGTATATTTTGGGTCAACTATCAATTTTCATATCTGGCAATATGCCTTTTCGAATAAGACACAAGGACATAGACATAGAGACACATACTTGAAAAGGACACGGGGGTGTCAAATTAAACCTGAATGAGTAGGGATAGAGATGTGGTATAGTATCAAAACGACTATCATATCGAGGAGCACATTTAAAGACCGTAATCATCCTACCGTGCCTTTATCACTATTCTTGATGGATTTTTCGAGGTCTGCGTCCTTTCCAAGTATATGTTCCTGTGTTGATGTGTCCTATTTAAGGAGCAGACAATATTAATATATTCACTTCAGATCTGAATTTGCAAAGGATAGCGCGAGCGCCGCAGACTTCAGCGTTGTTGGTGCCGTACCCACGAGTCGGAAAGCGAGCAGAATCAAATCAAATCGATCAAGAAGACGGCCAGATTGCATCACCTCTAATGTAAGTCATTTTTAGAAAATCAGACGTTGGAGACGTTTTCACAAAAAAAATATCCCTTATATGGTGGATTATTTCAGTCAGCGTTTGCAATTACTATCCTTAATAATGGGACGAGAGATGATAACGAATTTTTGTGGTGGAAAAGCTCCAAATCTGTTGAAAATTAGAAAAAAAAATTCTCATTTATTAAGTTAGATAAGTTTAAAAAATATTGGGACGACATAATGATTTCTATTTATTTACTTTTGAGAAGATTTCCTCTTATTATTTCAAATATTCAAAATTTATTTTTATAACTTTTATAAGTATATTTAGCAATTTTATGTTACTAAACCTTGAACTTTCAAATATTGCGTTATTTCTGAGAGAACGAAAATTTGATAATGCGTACTTCCGAACTTAAACCCATTAGAATTCCGCTCATATGTTACACGAAATTCGGCATTTCAATTGTAAACTTTGTTAACTTTGCGTAGGACTTATTGCGTAAGAACATAATATCAGTTGCAATTTCCAATTTTGTATGTTTAGAAAATTTTGCAACATCCTACAAAAACGGCTGAAATTAATGCTTACAGATAGTTGGACTTCAATCTCAACTATTTTAAACTTTTTTTTTTTTAATTATAAAGGAAATTTGTTTGTTTTTGAATAAATTTTTAAAAATTCAGATCGAATGACGAAGAGATAGAAAATATGAGGAAGCGAATGTTGATTGCTCGAGTCGGAAAGCGAGCATTCATGTATGTCGCTCGGGTTGGTTGATGTCGACAACAAAGACAAAATGACAACGACAGTACGAGTCAGCAAAACAGCGACAACAATTCTGAAGATGTCAAATCGGATGATAATAAAGTTCTAGAAATTTTGATTGAGCCTCATCATGATGACCTTATTTCTCATGAATTTGATTTATCATGATAATAAAAATGGCAACAACAAGTGACAGATAAACATAGGAAAAATTTGGCCTAAGAATTCAATAAGTCTTGCTGTTGTCAGCCATTTCATCTAAGTTTTCAAAATTCTCTAGAAATAGACACAATTGTGCGCAGTCTCATTCTCATTCGGTATCTCCCATGTTTATCCCTTGAAGATCATATTTGTAAAGTGTAATTGATTTCTCACTTTCACGTAATTGTTCTATAGTTTATTTATCAATGTGCCATTTGAAGAATAAATCCGCGATTTTGTTTCTATTTCCGGCACTATTCTTTTGCATGTTTCTCACAGTCGAGCAAATAAAAGTCATATTTATTGAAAAATATTCAAACTCTTGCAGTTCGTATGAATATACGAATATTGTCCTCAATAATCAGTCCTAGGAAAGACGATCGTCAAAATCCCTTGCGGCCTACCCCCAGTATATTTTCTCACTATGGCTTACGACGAAATAGATACTGCATTCTGTTTCAAATGACCCCTTCCTGAACGATAGCGAAAAATGAAAGGGGACGGAGTTTGCGGTCCCCTATGCATGCCCATTGATTTATCGCACCTTTTCTTGTGTTCTATAGCAAGTTGCCATATATGCAGCTAGCGCACCCTTTTCTTATGTTTCTCTTCCTCGTCCCAGATTTCTTGTCTCTAGATTCTTCATTCTATCTCCGATTTTCACAGCAAATCGCCGAGCTCTCTGTTGTTGGCTTTTCATATCGATTAATAAACCACATATAATTCGAATCGTTTACCATCGTATCAGTTTCGCATACCGCTTTACTAACCCGACTGAGTGCACTCAGTCGCACACCATGTCTTGACGAGACCATTATTTCCAGGATGCTGAATAGATTGAACCACGATTTGATCATTCAAATCGTCAGACGTCAAACATTCGTCGAAACGGCAATTCTACTTCAATGCTCTCATCGAATACAAGAAGCAATCGGACCGTTTTCATCGGGACGCTGGCCACAAATTCCCGCTGATTGCTTCGCGATTACAAGAAGTAAAGCAAATAACCGAGAAAATGTAGGCACTTTGCTAGGCGATTTGAATTCGTCGTCACTTCGCCGCATGAACGTTTATCCACATATTTAGGGTAGGCTATATTTCTCTGTACTATTTCGTAGGACGTAGCGAGGTGGCGAAAAAATAAGTTGCTTTTTGGTTGCAGCTCCTCTAATCTATCTAACAAATGTCGTAGATCCTGAAACGTCGAATTGTGAATATCTCCAATTTGTTTTCAAAGAGTTTAAATTCCATAATATTTTCCGATATTATTATCTCGCCGTTCTGTTAGGTTTTGAAAGGCGAATCTACTAATTCATGATGAAAGAGTGCAAAAAATGATTTATGGTCAAATATATTTCAGAATATCGCACATTACCACATACGTTTCATGATAAGTGGAAATTATGAAAGTATATTGGATTGCATAACGCTCTCTTTTTCGGTCGCTGTCGACCCGGATTCAGAGAATGTCGCCGAATCGGGATTTCTAAGAGACACGATAAAAAATAAGATGAACTGCCTCGTTTTCACAGGTTAAATTACAACCTAAAATCTTCAAGGGTATTAATTAAATTTCAAATTTGATATTCAGAATTTCCAAAACCTTTGCGTGCAACTAATCGGAGCCAAATTGGTGACGTCTATGGGATTACATCCGAATATTTCGCATATTCTAATCATACTGAAGCAATCTCGCAAATTAACCAAGTTCTCAATTTTCTGCTTTCACGAATTCGCGCCAGTGTTATTCGATTGGTAAAACTTCCATGCCACACATACTGTACTAAATATCAATACTCTCCTTTGTCCTTCAAAAAGACTTGCAGAAAGGGGAGGAACGAGTACCGCGAGATTAACCCCCACTGTGCTCTGTCGTGCTCTGCGTCTCTGCTCCGCGTATTTTATATTGCGCCCTTCGCGGATACGCGTCTCTCCCCTCAGCAAAATTTTTCAAAGGCAATGAAGAGTAGAACGATTCCATAGTGGGCCTAGTCAGGCCATAAGCCAGATTCTCATTATGTATCATCTTTAAAGCAAATATTCCTTTAAAATCCTGTCGCGTACCCCTTATGTATACACTTTCTATAGAAAAGTTTAATCTCGCATACCCTCGCCCTCTAAAATTTCTCATTCTGGTCTAAAGTCTCCCTTGATCTGTTCCATAACGTTATCGAAAATTTAGGACAATTTGGATGGAGCAATACTTGGGAATGCATTGAATCTGATTTCTAAATATAAATCAGCATATAACATTGATCTTCATTATACTATGAATACCAACGACAAAATAAGCATACCACATGATGGTGATCTATGCACTTCGAACCATCACAATAATTTAATAGGTGAAGCTACTGTTGTTTTTTTACTTGTTTTCACTTAATACTTCAAATAACATTTTAAACAGCAACTTATTCAGGTCTAAACGAAGTCAGTCTCGACTGGAATAAATTTTCAAAAGAGAATATTAACTTGGCATATTTCGCTTATATCAATGTTAGTTGTTTGAGTTACTAGTTGATTTACAATTCCATTCAAACTATATACAAGGCATTTAGAAACTTATTGTTCGGGTAGCAGATAGTGACGTGGATTTTTGGAAGTTGCTGCCGTCTCTCAAATGCACGACTCTGATGCAGCATTATCGTGGTAGCGAATCTGTTCCTCGTCTTAGACCAAAGAGTATTGCAAGAGTTATGAAGGTAATACAAAGTTTTCCAAATGAAATACTCGCGAAGGGGAAAATGCTTCATGGTTTGTAAATTATCGTTTGACATATCAAAATACTTATAATATAAATTAGGACATATTTAGCTAATTCTCACAAATCAAAACCAACCAGCATATGCCAATTACTCATTTAATTTTCTACTTGTTGATTTGTTGCCGAATATCCGGTTCCAAGACCAAATATTGGCTAGGCTTCCGTGTGATGATATACTCCGATTAAATTATGGCGCTCAATGGTTTAGGTATGTATGAAACGCCATCAAAAGCAGCATAAAATGTATCCACATTTCAGTGCGATCTTTGTAATTGAAGAACGAAAATGGTCTGTACTACTCCAAAAGAAAAATCTTCAACATCTATGCTACTTGTCAATGGAATCAGAATGATGATAGGATATCATTTTGTAACAGACTGATTTGTTTATGAAATATTTTATGCATAAACGTAAAACCTATTTTGAATCTCATAAATTCTCCTGAAACTTTTCGCTTTACTCTTCGTTTTTTGTCTGTGAATGATGTTGCCAAACTCATTTCCAAGTGTATTGAAATATGCGTGCTGTGTGTCGAGACAGACGCGTTCAATCTTCCGGATAACAACTCTGGAAAAATGAGAAAATAAAAAGGAGAAAGGAATTCCAAGATTTTAGGCCTCTACGTCTATAAGACATTTTTTGCTGAAACGAGAAAACCCCAAGAGAAAAATTTCAATTACTCTTGGAAACCTTTAAAGTTGAATTTTTTTGTTCAATTATAACGTTTCGAATGGTTGGAATGTTTTCAATTGTTTATTTAGTTAGAGTCATAATAGCGTTCTGGATTATTAAAACGAACTTTAAGCGTTATTAAAAATTTTGAAATGGCATTCAGTTCTTTGAAGTAATTTAGCTAAAATTTTTAAGTTGAAATTTCTTTAGGTCAAAAGACATTGTTCAAAATGTATCATTTTCAACAAAAAAAAGTATTCAATGAAATAACCTTTCTTTCCATATTTTAAAATAGGATTACATTTTCTACAAATCTGGAAATGCTCTATATCCTGGAAGAGGTTGTCAAAAATCTTACGAAATTAAAGTTCCTGAATTTTCCGTGCCAAAAATCTATTTCTATCTTAAGACTTTTACTCTCCTTAGATCAACTCGCATAAAAAGCTAATTGTTTTGAAACCGAAGAAATTAATTTAGTTCGGTCGCTAAATGCGTTTTGCTGTCACCTTATCTCGATTTTCCCTTTAAAAACCTACTTTTCGAGATAATTTATCCACTTCCTAGCGCCAACATTTTGTAAACCATACTAATTTTTGACTTCATTCCAATTATTATCTTCATATGGCTTCAATTTTACTCACGTGAAAAACCTGTCTCGCTTAAATCTTACCAAGCTTCCTCTGAACCATAAGCTATTTGTAAATAACACCGACAGTTGCCAAATTCATCATTCAATTGAGTGAGATTCATAAATGAGTGAAGCTTAAAGAAAGGCATCTATGTCAATTTCTGTGTCTTTGCTAATTAAATATTCTCAGTAGTGTTGCTTTTTCCTTGAAGAATAGCCAGTCTGCATTTGAAGTTATATCAGTCGGAACATTATTACTATTTTGGTTATTTCGTTACTGAAATTAGTCACGCTTCGGAATTTTTTGATATTTTCATAACAAATTAGAAAATCTAAACACTTCCCTTCATATTATTCAGATTTTGGCCCGATTATTCATGCTCAAAATTTATTTCGATAAGCTTTCAACCCACTATTTTAAACTGGAATTTAGAAAAGCTCAAAAATTTGGATGATCATAACTTTCAATCTTCGGACACATTTCGTGCTATAATGAATCACCAGACGGGGGTTTTTTTAATCAAATCCAGAAAAATGCCCGAATTTTTAATTATGAAAATGTTTCTTGTTTGGATGGTCCGAATCCAAATAAATTCGAATGAAGTGGCCACATTTTTTCATTTTCCCTCATTTCGGACCTTTCTAACATCACCATTGTTGATTTTGTTGCATTTCACGTGGTGCCCGCATTTTTGACGTATCCTTTATTTTGCAGAAGCTAATTGATATCTTTTTCGAATTTGATTTGCCTTTGCCTAGATAACAAAATTTTATTGAAAAACCTAAATATTGAAGGAATATATCAATGAAAAAGTTGTAATGATGAATTTAAAATATATATAGATATATATATATGTATTGCAAATTTGAATCAACACTTTAATGAATTATTTCTAGTGTGTTTAATTTCATGATTTTTTAATCTTTCCAAAAATTCAGCCATGAATACATTTCCCAAAACGGGGTGTAAGTTAATGAATTTTTTGTGTTGGTGCAGATGAAAGTTGCTAACATTTTTCGAAAAATCATTCCACTTGGGTTTCAACTTTTGATTCCTTTGAATTCCAAATTTGAACCTCCTTAAATTTATTCATACTCAGCAATGATCAGAGTAAGATTTCACGCGAAAACTTCTCAATCATGCTCCAGATTTACGTTTGGATTGGTAGTGTAATTCTAAGAATGGTGATGTGCATTTGTAATGGTTTGAAGAAAATACCCAGATTTTGGCCATAAAATTTTTGAATATTTACCTCCATGTATCAAAAGACCTCCAATGTTGATTCAACCCTGCTAAACCTTGAAACAATTATGAGGCTAAAAATTTTCAAATATGACGAATCAAATTTCACTTTTGCTCTATTTCCAAACCAAGACATTTTTAACCCTCTTCAAACTGACTTTTAGCCTTTGATACCTTCGGGCTTTTCCTTTCGAAGAAAAAAATTTGACTGAAATTTGCAACTAGAATTCACGTAATTTGAGAAGATTTGCACTGAAAGAATGTGTGCGGTGCATCACATTTTTTCGCCCTAATTTTTCCGATTAAACAAACAACTTTCGAATTTGAAAAATAAAATTCAGAAGTGCCGAAGATACACATGTCTTGTTGATAGAAACTGAAAATTTTGATGATTTGGGCTTCAACACAATTATTACGGGTAGTCAACTGCAAAAATTTAAGATTTTTTCTTATTTATTGCGAAATTTCGTGTAGAATTTCTGTTATTCTAGATACAAATTCTGATAACTAATTCAATTGAAATATTCATTATATGTTAGTTTGTCTGGATATTTGAAACTCGTCAAAACAATGAATTGTTTATTCATTATAAAATTTATTTTTCTCGATCTTTGAAGTTCAATTTTTATCTAAAAAAATTGGCGAAAAGATGTATCTAGCCTGATCCGAATGCTGGCTATTTGCCCTTGATCTTGAACAATCCCAAAAATGCAACCTAAAAATCTTCATTGTTGCAATTTTCACCTGGTGAAAAACCAAATTTCAAATTTAACTTGAGTTTTTGTGACCAAACCTAACTTTCCGAGTGCTTCATTCACTACTTTGAGCACTTTTTGCCATTTCAAACTTCAATAGGCCTATCGTTTCGGTCAAATTAACTGAAAGTTCATGTGTCGAAAATAGCGAGAAAAGGCGAGAGAGGTACAGAAGAAATTGCGTACCACTCTTTCCATTGTCCCCTGATGATCCTCCTTTCTCTGCACTCTAGCCTCCCTCCTTGCGCATAGTCGTGACGCGCATTTATCGCGAGGCACTTTTTGACACACAAACTACTACTTCATTTGATCGGTGTAATAAATGGGACTATTTATTGCTATTAGTGTTATTTTGCGAAAAGAACCCTACTAACTGTATTGCTGCTAAATATCCTTGTTTCGAGATTAAATTCTTGAAACGTATCGAAATGCAATTTCTTTGTCAATCATATGTTGAATTTTCGATCTAGCGTCAAATGCATAGTGTGCTCCTTCAATTACTCCCTCATAACATTGAGTCCAATGAATAAAATATCGCCTCAGGATATTACAAATGTCGTAGATTTCGAGGAAGTGCGTATTTCGTGATAATGCAAAATATTCAATTTTGCTTTATTACGTTTAAAAATTATCCCAAATATCGTCCTTATAAAAATCGTCGTGTTAAATAATGATGGATATCGTATGAGCAATTGCTAAGAATAGTACCACAACAATTCAACGAATATGCATATTTTGAGCCAATTTAGAAAGTAATAGCTTACCTATGGGGTAAGGATTTCGTAGTGGAATGTTAGGAATCAAACTTTTCAGCGGAGAAAATTCCTATGATGACATTTTTATCGGTTTTCGTGGTACTACGGTACTACTTCTACGAATTGTCATCGTGCGTTTCAACAACCTTCTCATTGTCTAGCGATATCATAATTATCTAATAGTTTATTTCTATGGAAATACCACCCTTTTACGAATTTTTGCCAAAAAACAATTTTCTCGTCCACTCTAGAACTTTTTCACTTCACCCTGCTAATTTGCATGCTCTGTGCCAAGCACAAAGTCATTCAAAATTATTGGCTTCCTGTGCGGTCGGTCCCCAACTAATGCAATAGCCTACACAATATGTGTAATGGTATTTGAAAAATGAGCCTAAGCGTTGTTTTTACCTCGAATAATACTTTCTTACCTACTTTTTGTATGAGTCAATTGAAATTGTAGACTAGAAAAAGTGCATTCTCTATTTTGAATTCCAACCGATCAATTTGCATACTCAATTTGGTTTCGCTTTCACATTGCTTTCTGACGTGTTCATCAAGCACAATAGCTTGATTAGGTTTCAAAAATGAAAAGATTGATAAAAATTTTAATTGAATAGGATTTGTATTATTCACCAGTGATATGATATCTAGTTAAACTCACGTTACCTTTATTAATTTGCAACTTTGGTTTTCATGAGTCCAACCACAATCGATCTTACCTTTTTCAAGTTTTTCACTTCAATCCATCATTCAACATTTTTTATAACTTTGATCATTTGCTCAGCATTAAGCCATATCTTCTCAAAATCTAACCAGTTCTATTTATAAGAGCCTTTTGATAGACGAACTATCGTCTACATTCTGCATTATTCAGGATTACCTTTGTTTTCGAAAAACATCTTGAGAATCAAATTTTTCTTACATCAATAGTTTGCGCATTTTTTTCATCTGTCCTCATTACTCAAGCCACTTTGTATAAATTCAGTTATGAAGACGATAAACAAACCGAGCATAAGGCACAAGTTCTTCAGTACTTGAGTTCTAGTCTTGTCTTCCGCTGCAAACTAACCTAATTTATTAGCGTCGCTCCAGAAAATGCACTTTTGAGTTTCCTTCCC
The DNA here is from genome assembly GCA_964036155.1 of Diploscapter coronatus. NCBI lineage: Eukaryota > Metazoa > Nematoda > Chromadorea > Rhabditida > Rhabditidae > Diploscapter > Diploscapter coronatus. Next base: position 3,044,712 of record OZ038423.1, read on the forward strand.
CCGTCTAGATCTGGTCAGTTAGACAGAATCATATGATTTTTGCATAAATACAAGAGTCTAGGGCTTACTCCGCCCACGACTCGCGAAAAATTGGTCAAGCTAATTTTCGAGATGTTAGGTTGAAGTTTCTAGAAATTTTATGAACACGATTCATCATTATTTTTCCCATTCACTAGCCTAAATCTGGCTTTCTACTGTTAGATGACCTCTCGTATTTACAAACGATGACAAAACAAGGTTGTATTTGTTAATAGCTCTTTTTATTATTTCTCTCATGCTTCACGCACTCCCTTGTCTCCCTATCTGTTGACAAATGCAGCCATCATCTTTGTCTGTCATTCGTTTGTAAATAAATCAGAAGGCCTGTTAGATAGTAAAATATTTTATTATCACATTCATATCTATGCTACCACTGAACATTTCCTGATAGTTTGCGTGGTAATATTCCTTCCTTATTTCATACATACCATCCGTATCCTGATTCACGCGCTATATTCGCAATGTAATTCCGGAATTTCGAGATTTGTTTTGCATATGAGATTCACTTTTAGCATTCATTTACATTTTCTGAACCCACGTCCGTTCCTCTTATTGTTTTTCATGTCATATAGAATATTCCTTGCCGCGTTTCTTGATTCATCTTTATTCAATTATTTATCGAGTTTTTATGATCGATCATCTTATGCAGCACATTTTTCAACGTATGTATTGCATGAAAGAACTTTGATTGCATTTGACAGACAATGTATAGAAGTTATGTGAGAAATTAATGATTCTAAAAGATCTTCTAATCTTTTTTCAATGGTAGTCTTAAAATAATATTATTACTCGAATGAAAACAATGTAAATCCAAACTCAACCACCATGCGTAATTTTGAAAATCGTTAACGATTTTACTTATCATCTAAATGATGAATCTTGAAATTGTGTACAATTTAGAGGTATGTAATCGTAAATTAATGAGCTCATCTTGAAGTTAATTAATCGGTCATATTCTTGAAAGATGTGAAATAGTTTGGAATTTATTCATGATTATAAAAATTCTAAATTTTGAATTATTTATAAAAATGATAACGTTGTATCCGAACAAGGATTTGCATTTTAAAATAGGTCAATCTTGATAAATTCTGCAACATATTTGACAGGTAATTACTAATGGCGAAGTTCTATAGTTAGCTAATGATAGGCGAAAGGATGAAATTAAAAAAGTGCAAAAGATATACTCCGCCATATAGTAATTAGCTATATGAAAAGAATTCCTGTCGTGCAATTTATTCTTTGCTTGATTTTAGCAACGTCTCATTAATTACCGAACTTTCCGTCACAAATAGCCCACAACGATCAGCCACAAGTAGTGCATTTTTATTTTATTTTTCATCTTTTAGATCTAGCTTGTTGCGGAAATCCCAAGAGTTTGGTCAAAGTGAATGAAAATGGAATTATCCCGGAATGGGGTGGACAAATTGATTAGTCGATGAAAAACGCAGTCCGAACGCTCTTTCTTCTTCCAGGCTTGTTAATCTTCCGTGTTGCTTTTTTCTAGTGCAGAAAATCCTCAGCCGGAGCATTTCAAGCCGCAATTTTTAGGGGATTCGATTTTGCCTCTGTTGCAATTTTCAACATGATGTTGTTGCTGCAATCCCAGGCAATTAGAGCTGGAAATTACTTTTGCGAAATCCACGTAATTGGCGTTCTCCTTAAAATAGATTTATTTTTATATTGGCTGTGCCGAAATTTTCTTCTTTTACAACTCATAAGCTTCTTAATGAAACACAATTTGAATAGGTTTAGATCTGCAAAGACACAAATCGCATTTTTTTCTTATTTTGTGCGCTAATTGATGAAAATCTCAAGTTCTGCAGGGATAATCGGCGTTATGTTGCACTTTTTCGACAGCTCTCGCAACAGTTTGGAAATTTGATATATCGAACACTTTTGGCCTTCATGAATCTCTTCTGAAAGAATCCTAGATCTCATATTGAAGCATATCTTGTGAAAATCGTCTTCCATATAAAATTTTCTTGATTTTTATGAACGCATATTCTAAAATGCACTAGATCAAATTTGCGCTCTTAATTTCGCACGTAAATTTTTGTCATTTTTGCCAATCTCATTCTATGTTTAAGCATCCCATACTGAAACTACCTCGGATATATCATATTTTAATGAAACTGCTTGTCGGATATCCTCTGTTTCTACGTTGAACGGAACGTTCTCTTCTGCTAGCTGTGTCCAAATAAATATGATATTCCTGGGGAGAGAAAAGATCGCATCAAGTTTGGAAAAAATTCCTGAAAAACAAGAAAAAAGCTGGGCAGGCAATTTTTCCTCTGCTCATTTTTCGTGTCTTCGGTTCGTGTTTGCCGTGCATCGCTTATTGCGGTTTTTCATACCGTTCGTCGGGTTTCTGTTTATCCAGAGACGCTTAGCAATGCATTTACTTGCACGGAAAATATCGCAACGTTTGGTGTTCAATTATTTTTGCTTGACATAAAAAATTGCAACAACATGACTGCAGAAGGTCACGTTTCTCATTTGATTTACGAAAAAGCCGAAAATTTTATGAATTTAAACTTGAATTAAGAAAAAGTAGGCTAGGTTAAAACTTTCTAAATATCTTGCGATAAATATTCTATGCATTTATGTTGACTTTTTGCGAAGTATTTTAATTTCCGTTTTAAAATGCATCTATTCTAAAATATACTTTTGCAAAAAATCTCGAACGAAGGTTCAAGTTTGCCCAGCTGCTCTCTCGAATTTCAATCTCAATTCCAGATTAACGCGATTCGCGAAATATCACCATTTTTGCAGAAGCAAAAACTTTCTAGTTTTGATTTTAAAATCTGAATTTCGCGACATCTTTTCAAACAGATGATGAATGTCCTCTAAACTTTAGTCTGTCTAAGATATTTCAAAAACATTTACATTTTGAAAATCCGTTCATTTTTCATTGGGCATTATTTTATGTTTACATTATTCTTTCTACTAAAGAACACTTCTTTTGAAGATTGCAACATTTTGAATGAAAATAAGCTTTCAAAAAATACTTTATTGTTTCCAAATCTGGTCATTTTTCACTTTAATTTATCCATGATTATGTAACTTTTATCAGAGGTCCCACATTTCTAACTTATCAATATCCACATTCCTCCATCCTTCGTCCAAAGATATTCATAGAAAGATAGATAGAAATTTTGAAAATTCATTTTTCCCATTTTACTTTATTCTTCGCAAAATTTCTTGTCTTTAATTTGAGTGAACCATAACTACATTCGAGCTACTGAATAATTTGTCACTGTTAGATCAAAGATTTTCAAAAATATCTTCATTTTCGTGTTTACTTTATTCTATGAGGAAGACGTTCCTCCCAACAAATGTTACATGAAAAATGCAGCATCATTAGTTGCGCATTCGAGCGCATTTCTGCATTGTCTTTAACCTTTCCCTTCATTACTCATGCACATAATTCCACAGAGGCGTTTTTATAAGCTGTCTCGAGCTAAAGAACCTAACCATGCAAGATTCCTCCAAAAATCTTGTCTCATTATGAAACACAGAATCAAACCTGTCCAAATATTCGACATGATTTTTGGTATTTTACTTTTTAAGTCATATCTAGATAAAAGCCCACGAATTTCACGCTCTAATAACAAAGAATGGAATGAAGAAAAATGGCTGAAAATGGTCATTTTTAGGATGTAAAAATTGCTCGATTTTCCATCCTCTCTATGTAGTTTTAACAGCACGTGTCAATCATTTTAGCAGATGCCTTATCAGAACTTTGCGCATCATTCCTGCTTTTTTGCGAGTTGTCAATTTTGGAAGTCGAAGATAAATGCTTCAAACTTCCTGATATATACATCCATTTTTATACAGATATTGTTTTCCTTACCATTTTATTAAATAAAAGCTATCTGATCACACTCAACATATTATGTTCTGTTTGAGCTTGAATTTTTTTCCAAATGTTTCAAACTTCCTGATATATCCTTCAGTTTTTATTCAAATGCTCACTCATGTTTATTAATAGCCATAAGTCTAAATTTTTTCCGATCACATTTCAATATATCATGCTCTTTGATTTTCTTTAAGTTTTGCTATGTTTCAAATTTTCTAATATGACATGAAAAAATCGTAAAATGTCCTTTCCTTCGTTCTCAACCCATTCGGTGATTATTCTAATTACGTCTAAAACTAGAACTTTATTTTCAGTTTTTAGTTTCGGATATGCTTCAAAGTTGTTGATATTTAGATAAGTTTTTCTCCAGCTGTTCCACCATAAAGGATGTTTTCTTACCATACAAATTAGCTGTATCATGTTACACCCTTCATGAAATATCGAAATTTACCCCATTTCAATCTTTAGTTTCCTCGTCGCTATTAAAATCATACTTCCTTCATTCGAATCATCGAAGTGAAATTATTCATGCCTTTCTGTTTGCGCTCTCCATCATTTCGCGTATTGCTTGTTATGAATAGCTAAGAAGCATACCTTTATGCGACTATTTCTGACGTTTTCGCCTGTTTTTGCTAAGGTTAGATTAGTCCACGATTGCACACTTTTCTGCTCGATCTTCGGATTCTGTTAATCATATCTTGATATCTTAGGCGTGCTTCAAAAACGATCTTTCACATTTCATTATGATGCATCCTGTATTTAGAATCATTATTAACAGGTTCATGCAATCTCCCAATATATCGTAATGTCTATTCATATGTCCCAAAGTCTCATGGGATTTATCCCATGTTCTTAGAAAATGTTCAACCAGTGATTTGGAATGATATGATATTTTGAAAAAATCAGTTGAACTTCAATTGATATGTTTCGAAATTTCCAAAGAATTCTCTATAGTTTATACATTGTTCCCTCACAAACTTCAGCTAAAGTCTGAAATATCAATTTCGTTTTCACCTGCCATCCTGCATCATATATTAGAGCATATCTTTCTTCAATTTACTTCAGAATTTCATTTTGGTCGTCCCAGTCAGTTTTTACCTGGCATGCTTGATGACGAATAAGTTGTATCCTCTCTGGTTCAAGGCATATTCCATGTTTCATCTCCTCTCATTAAGCTTGCCGTTCCTCGTTCCTAAGTAGCTGCATGCTGGGAGTCTTGTCCTCTGTCCTCAGATCACCCACCGAAATTACGCACGTTGCCTTCCAACTATGTTTGCATTCATTGTCAGGGCGTATTCAAACGCACTCAACTAAACTTCAAAGGGATTTTGTCGGATATGCAATTTATCCACAAGATGAGGGTGTTTCATAGTCTACCCAATCTGGCATTCGTTAATCACCAACGTTAATTATATCGAGTTGGTAATACATGATATCATGAATGAGTCTAGTAAATTTCTTCTTTAAGATTCTACAGTAGCGTAAATTCATTATCCATTCAAAAACATATAAGCGATAAGTTATCAAGAAATTGGGAACATATTATGAGGATTGTACTTTTGTGTGTCCTAATCACCATGAATTCCATTTGCTATTTGAAAAATTTGCAAAATGCCTATTGCTATAATTCATTCAAATTTTGCTGATATTGTAGTGTCAACCTCTTTGCCTAACACCTATATTCATAAAGTCCAGACAATTCTTGAATAGGCAATAGTTCTAAATCTAATTTGTGCTCAGATCCGAAGATTTGCTTAAAATTTAAAAATCTCTGGAATGTTTTGTCTATGAGTTTTAGACGTGCGATTTTATGTTATCACGATAATCCGCCCTAAGATACTTGCGTAATAAAATCTCCAACGCTCGGTCCAGAAATGATTACGCATAAATTAAGTAAATATTCGATATAAATAATGAATTCGCCTAGATTAAGGCATGCTCTTTGACATTTTATTAACCTTTCTACATAATAATTCGTTATGATTGGTGTAGAGTTCGCATAAATAATTAGTCTGGAACACAAAAGAAGTTCGAAATATTCCTATTTATTATTTTTAGTTGAGAAAAGTTAGATAGTGAGTTCTAAAAACTTCTAGAAGATTTTATTCTTCTCTATATTTTATAGAGCAGTTTAGGTTCAGTTAAATCTGATACCTGAACTTTCCATTTAAAAAAAAAAAATCATAGCAGCTGTATCTCGAACCTTCGTTCCTATCCATAACGAACTAGTTGAGTTAGTCTAGCCTTCAACGATCAAACATTCAGACAGTTTATTTTCGAATTTCTGAAATTACCTCAATAATAAAATTCAATTTTCAAAATCTTTCAAGTTGCCAATAAATAATTCTTGAGACTAGCTTGCTAAGGGCTTAACCTAATCTCATGAAACTCCAAATTTTTATCCCACGCAACATTATTCATCTAAAACCGTTTTTCATGCTTTCAAATTTCGAATATTTGGTGAGACTCCGACAATCCGTTAATCATAAAGTTAATCCTCATGTCCGTTTTTCCTATCACGTGTTGCGGATAGTTTTTATCTTACTATAAGAAGCCCTAGATTAATTCCACTCAATTTAGACTACGTAACTTCCTATTGAAATGTATCCAATTTATTAAATCAAGCTATTCTTAGTGCTATTTCATAAATTGAATAGAGCGGAATATTTCATTATTTCGATTATTATTCCGCAACCTGTCTACTCGGATTCAATAGCGTCGATTTCTTCCTGGAAGTATCTTTCTCTGGTCTTATTTGTCACAAATTTTCTGCAACTCAAATAAAATCATATTTTCTGTCAGCTTTATGACAGACTTTGTAACATATATGACTAGAAAGAACGTACATATTCTTTGAGTTTTCAAAAAGTCGTCAATCGAGCAAATTGCTAATTAATTTATTGCAAATTCATGCAAAATCTTCAAACATATTTAATTTCCAAATTAAAAAGTGCCCATCTTTTTCAAGTCGCGTGACCATACTCACTGAATCTTATTCTGTTGCAAATTTATGCGCGCTTTCTCCTTGCAAATCAACTTTTCTACGTATCAAATTGGGAATTATTTATCAGGCCACATTTCTTCGGGTTTTCTTATCTTTGAACCAGTACTGCATAAAATGAATCTGGCCTATAATATCCTTCTCGGAATAAATATCCCTTCATAATACTGTCGTGCCTCCTACCGACAGGAAAAGCTTTCCGTCTCCATTTTCTTCACGCTGTTTCTTACAAGGGTAAAGAAATAGCATGGGAAATGGAGAGGAGAAAACATTTTCTTTGGTTTAGAAGAAGAGGACGCTGTGTTCATAATATGTGGGCCTTTGATTGAATCTTTTTTCTAATTTTGGTCAGCGTGTAATGGCACACTAATGTGTTTTCCATATGTGCGGAATTATAGAGTTCTTAAAATTGAATCCAAACGGATTTATATTATCCAATTTTCTTGGCTATCTCTACTATTCGGAAGTGTTCCGTATTTAGTATTTTACTTAGATTGTCTAAAATAATTTTTAAATTGATTTTTTTTGCATGAAAATGAACACATTTTATTTTTAATATTTCAGATCTAAAGCATTTCAATATTATTTACTTATAGTGAAAGTTAGATCCAATTTATTTTGAAACATTTCAGAATTCTAGCATAAATAGTTGAATGATTAAATTCTAATTTTCTTTGAAGACTGGTATTCAAAACGATGCTTCGTGTTATAAGTTATAGTAGTCGATTTAACAACCGTTAACTTACTGTGTTTAAAAGTTGAAAGTCCAATCTTACTTTTCGCTGAAACATACTTTCAATTCTGCATATTTTACTTTCTAGTAATAACTAATTATAGCGAATTTCTTATTTCATTTAAGATAAACTAGAATATCGAGAGAAAAAATTACGTCTTGATCCACGATACTTTCTTATTGGCTAAAATTATATTTTCTTTTACGGAGGTCTAGGAATCATCTTTACTTCACTTTGTCATATCAGGTTAATATAATTCCCAAAGAATGTGTACACCCATATTTTAGCACAGCGTAATTATTATGCTCTAACTCCTCGTATTAAGACCCCGATGAATTATTGCTAGCATATGAGAATAAGAGGAGTATCTAGGTTAATTCAATCATTTTTTTTTTGTAAACATGCAACTTTCTGGAATTTGTAATTGAATATTTTATCGAAATTCGTAATGCCTTTATACCTTTCGTGAGATTTTTTGCTGCAAATATTTATTTTAATTTTTAGATGAACGAAACCTCGAGAATTTCAAATGGTTCGATGATTCTGAAGCCTAACGTGTCGAATGAAGTGACGATGACCAACTCGGAAGTCTATGAAGAGGAATACAATGGAACCACGTCGATAGAGGACTTTATTCTAACGTTTTCTATGGTATGTTTCAAAATTTTTAAAGATTAAAATATCAAGTTCGAAAGTAATCATTTTCTCGTTTTTCTTCTTCTACTAAAAAATAGAAATATCACTTTCGAAAGTATCCATTAAAATTACGTTTCAACATTTTTATAGCTTCTTTGCATAATATTTAGCCTATAGTTCCGAGCTCGTTTATATGGCTACGTTACAACATTTCAAGAAAGAATGTTAACCTCATCATTTTTAAGAAAGTATTTTCGAATGCCAACGCTACAAAACAGATTAATCCTTCACCGCATTGCATTTCTGCATTTTGCGCTCTAATTTGAAATCGGAAGTTATATCTGCCTCCAATCTCAAATTGCATCTGTCGGGGTTTTTTTTATAATGAAGTTTAAGCGATTTCGCAAGATGTAAATACATTTCAAATTTAGACATGAAATATGAACATTTTAATAGATTTAATGACTAAAATGTTGATCTTACAAATTATTAAGAGACCAAGGAAAAATCTCTCTCATTTCTAAAGTTAAGTTTACTTTTCGAATATTCTTCAAATTTGGTTGAAATGAATTAGAGTTTTCAACTGCTTAATGCTGACATGCATGACCTTCGAAAACAATGAAAATAAAATCCAAATGCTACAAAGAATTCATGATATGCTTTTCATTTTCGACATGACAAATATGCTTCATATTTTGCTATTATTTATGCCAAAGTCGGGGAGGCGTGCAAAGGGGTGCACGGTTATTTTTAGTGGTTAGAAAAACAAGAAATGCCACGCGAAAAGGAGAGACTGACCTAAAATCATTCTCCTCTAAACTTCGACCTTCAAGATTTCGGCATCAACAATAGGATAAGTGTATCTTCCAGAAACTTTGATAATGGCTTACCAAATAATAAATTAAATCGAAGATAACTCACTGACTTCGGACCTTTCCCTAAATAATAATAATAAATTAAATAAGACCATAAAATAAGGATAAGTTTAATAATAAATTTCAGTACTATGACGAAATCCATATTCCGTTATCGATCTTCATCTGTATATTCGGCTTCATTTCAAATATCATCAATATTATCGTTCTTACGAGGTAAACATAGATTACTTCGTTTTCATTCAAAAAAATTGATTTTTTTCCAGAAAACGAATGAGAACTCCCATCAATATTCTGCTAACGGGTCTTTCTGCAGCTCAATGGTTACTGGCGACTAATTATCTCTTCTTCTTGATACTCGAAAATTATCGGACTCAATGGTGAGTAAATTTATGATATGACCTATTTTTCGAATCCTGCTAAGACATCAGCCTCGAAATAAGCAACCTGGTTGGACGTTATTTTGAAACACCATAACGCAGAATGTTTCCGACTTTCACGAAATATCACATGTTCAATTCTCTAATAATCAGATGTCGCAAAATTTCCAAATAGAACCATAATTCGGTTTCTTTTCTAGAAAAATAATTTAAAACCCGAACTTTAGCTACGAAATCTTCTGGAGCAAAACGATGACGTATTATCGATTGGTCAACGTTAATTTGAACGTCGTTTTTCATACAAGTAAAATTTTTCTCGAGTTAAAAATGAATCAATAATTTTAGCGGCCTTCATGACAACCATTGTGGTTGCGGTGTTCCGTTACTGCGCCCTAAAATATCCGATTCAAGCCAGTCGATATCTATACAAATCTCAACTAGCCGTCGTCGCTAATATTACAGTTTGGATTATCGTGCCGATTATTTGCGCACCGGTATTTTTCTCGTCGAAAGTAAGTTTCAGAGCCTTATGCCGAGAAAATTTTTTACCCTAAAAACATTTAACCGTTGTTCATGTTTAATAATAGCTAATGAAAGGTACAATTTTTAATTTGTATATTTTTTGATTAGGTACATTTTATCAGGAAAAAACTGGCTAGCATTTACAAAGTTTCAAATTCCAATGACAACTTTTTCAAACAAATTACGATGTTAATATCTGCTGACAAAACGCAGCATTTCTTTGTTTTAACTAAAATCTGCGCCTGCGTACATGTAGATCGAATAACATACCGTGTTTATCAGTGTACACAAGATAGCAAAAATAAGCGAGAACAGCTCTAATAACGAAGATATCGTAATTCTAAAGGGACTTACTTATCATGGTTAGCTGATTCAAAACATCTAATTTCGGATCGGATATAGTGGAAATAGAAATCTTGGCGAATTTGGCAAAACTCAAATTTTACGAATTGTAAAAAACAACAGCATTTATGTTTCAAGTAGTTTGAAGTAGAAATATCCAATTTAAAAATAATGTTGTTTCTATATAGCAATATTCAAGAATTCAATAACTTTTAAACCGTAAAGCAATCATATCTGATGATATTTTCAGGTTATCCAAATCGACCACAGCTCAGTTCTTTGCCAAGGAAACAAAACGATGTCATCTCCACTCTACAATATCGATTTTCAGGTAAACAATCTTTATTACCTTCAAATTAAGATCATAATCTAGGCGAGTCAAAAGATGGTGTCCGTAGTTTTTTGGATGTTCGGGATCGTTCTGAAAGTTATACCGTCATTTTTACTAACTGTGCTATTGATCGCTCTGATCAGGTATGTTGCTAAAATGTTGGCAATATGAAGTCTTCTTATAACAATGATGGACAGTAATATGAGTTGCAAACAGTAAAAACCATCATATATGATTTATCTTTCTCAGAACATCTACCAATCTTAAGTTGCATACAAATTTCCTGAAAATTATGGATTTAAAATTTTCGATCGCTAAATAGTGTTGAAAGACGAAGAAACAAGTGGAAGCGGGAACAATCTGGAAATGGGAACGTGAAATTGACCGGGTCCCAAAAGAAGGCAAAGAATAAGTTCGCAAGCAGACCCAGAACCACAAGAATGCTCGTCATCATCCTGTTGCTCTGTGTTATTGTAAGACTTTCAGAAATTTAGCAACTTAGAAATCGCAATGCCACACGAGACACTGAGAAATAGTGTGGGAAAGAAAGCCCATCGTCTCATATCCTAACCTAACCCTATACTATTTCTCCTATGTCTTGTGTCTCATGGTCTCGCGGTTCCCAGATAGCCCATAAATTTCATGAAAATTCAAGTAAAATTTTAGGTCGAGTTTCCCAATGGACTATTGAATCTATGCGTAGCAATATACGGAGATGATTTCGGAGTCAGAATTTACAATCCGCTAGGAAACCTCATGGAAATGATGACTCTGCTTTATAGGTATGTTTCAGAATTTTTGGTGTAGCAGAATAAATATTTTACAAACAGTAATATTCTTCCTTTCCGTGACGATAAAATCATTCTAAAGATACTCGTTCAGTACCAATTTTTGAAATAATATTCTGATTAAAATACAATAATCCAACTGTGATATAATACCGTTTTTCACCGAAATCTGTCCCCAACATTCACTTTTCTAGCTTCTCATACTCTCTCTCTCTCTCACGCACATACGCACTTTCAAAAATTTTCTCGACGCATCTGGCCTTGACGTTGAACAAAATAAAGCGACTGTAGCACAGTGGTAGGATATTGAGTTTAGAAAAATCATTTGATCAATGCCCACTACTCTTCTTTGCAACAATTTTACCATATTGCGCCTCAAGGGGTTAGAGAGGAATTGGAATCGAAAGACGAAAAATGAAAAACGAGAAAAGTGGGAGGAGTCAGGGCCAGATTTGGATGAAAAACTGTTTATTCATAAAGAAGTCCGGAAATTCAGTGTATTTGAACTATCTTTCCAAAATTCTTTGGTCTTGAAAACAATTTTATTTGCAGTTCTGTGAGTTTCATTCTATATTGCACGATGAGTAACGACTTCCTGACGACGTTTCGGATTCTGTTTCTGCCCTGGACGCTGGAAGGCGGAAGCAATCAAAATTCCCGGGGAATTCAACCCAACAATTGTAAGTCATCCAATTCATTGTTAATGGTTTGCGGTATGCTACACAACAAAATAGATGTCACGTTTAATTAGCTCATAGATCACTTAAAGTTTGTAAAGCATTGGATAACTTTTAACTTTAAATTACAAAAAGAATAGACATGACGGTTGATATATAGTTGCATTGCCAGAATGCGTAATACCTTGAAATGACTATTTGGAAACCTCAAGCCTTTAGCTATGTGAAATAGGTGAGGAATGGTAGGGAAAACGATTCTTTTCTCACACTATTCCACATGGCTTGAGGTTTCCAGGCTGCCCTTTGAAATATAAAATTGCACAAAACTCAATGATTGGATTCCAGATTCCAACAGCTGCGGTCCTCAATCCGTAGTTGTGAATCCGACACCCGGCGAATCACGCACCAAAACGAATTCAAGCGTTCTGCCGAGAAGCACGCGGATGAAAACTCGCTCTCTGGATGATAATATGGTGAAGGACGAGTCGCAATTAGCTCTGCTTACGATTTCTCCCGAAAAATGTGACGGTGAAAATGGAACGATCTCGGCGAATAAGATTCTTACTCATGTTTGAGATGTTATTTGTAAGAAACATATTTCTAAATGAGTTTATTTAAACGTTTATAATTCCAAACTAATGATGATGTCGGGACGTTTTTACCTTGCAAATAGCGAGACTCAATAATTTTTGAGACATATTTGATCATTTAATTTTAGTTTCTTTAAATTTAAAACTGAATTTTATACAATTTATTTTCTGAAATATCGACTTTCCTCATTTCAGTGTACTTGACTTACTTTGATAATTTCGAATTTTTCAACATTTTTTCGCCATTTCGTCTCACGATGCGTTACTCGTTTTATGCGACTGGTTTTCTCGCTTTTTTATGCTGTTTTCTGCTTTTTTCACTTCAATCGGCAATTCAAATCAAATTCGGTAGAAACTTTATTTCGATTCAAAAATTCGAACATTTCTGATGATAACTTTTGCAGCAGGCGGGTACAATTTTGTGGTAAAATACAAATTATTTATTTTCGTTTCAAGAATTCGGTGATTCAGAATAAAGTCTGCTTACAAGAAAGTAAAATTGGTTAAATTTAACTGAACGGAAATGTGAAGCCAATTGAAAAATACAAAACGAAATGAAACTCGGTAAAATAATGCAAAATGATGTGAAATTTTCAAAATGACTCTATTTTGAGTTACAAACTTTGCGTAATATCAAGAACCCTTGTAAGCGCGTAAGTGGTGATTGACGTTTTAAAGTTTTGTGGGATGAAAGTCGAATAATTTTTGAGCGAAATTTTACTGACTTCAAAATTTCAAGCGTGAAAAATAATGTTCAGTGCCTGATTTTATCTAAGCATTCAAAAATTGATCGGAAATTTATGCCACTGCAGGAAACCAACATAATGCTGAATTAATCAATCAGAAACAGGAATGCAACCTGGCCGAATAGAACAATTGAAATTGGAGAAAAAGAAACTCGAAAATGGGTCGAGCTTGAAAAAGTAAAAATTCGCGTTTGATGATAAATCGAGTGGAATTGAAATTGGAACCGGCAAATTTGAAACGAAAAATGAAATGACAAAATGGTCTACGTCAGTCTCACTCATTCTTCAATTCCTAATTCGAAACATCTTTTCACCTTTTTCGACCTCTCGAAATTCAACGGTGTTTCGCTGAATTTTGCTTCTTCGCTTCTCTAAAACTCAATATTTCGAGTTTTAATTTCTCAAACGTACTCTATTTTGCATGATTTGACAATATTATTCTCTCCTAATTGCATAGCATTTTCTACGATTGATACTCCGAGTTTCTTCAAATCGAATAGTATTTTGTCAATATTTTCAAGTTGCTATTCTCTTGGTGATGCATGCTATTTTTCAGGCGGAAAAAGTAATTGCCGAAACTCACTCGGGGCGCGGGAAGGGGCGCCGGCAATTCTATACGAGGAAACGCCGCATCGATGGTCGACACTTCGGACGCTTCCCGGTCATGGATTCAAAATAAATTCATCTTATTTCCCCTAGTTTTTCTCCATTTTTCTACAATCCCAGGAAATGCTCAACTTATTAAAAACGAGCAGTAAGTTTCTTCATCGTGATTTTTAAATGCGCTTCAAAAATCATTGGCGTTGAATCAATTCAATTTTCAATGATTATTTCTGGATTCGATACCATACAATCGGGGTGCGCGAAGTCGAAGTTCTCTTTTTCTTTTTATTTGCTCTCCCCACGCTAGCGTATCGACTATTTCGCTTTTCTTTGTCTTCTCTAAAGCCTCGAAAAACTCCGAAATTCAAAGTCTTAGAGAAGAAAGTAAAACGAAATGATACGCTAGCGTGGAGGGGAGTATAAAAGAGGAAAAACTTGGACTTCGCGCAACCCTGTTTACAATACAGTTTCAAGCTTACACATATGCCTTTAGAAACTTCGAGGACAACGTCCAGGAGCACTCGCTGAATCCGGACGACATGACGACGCCCTTCGGAGACCCCTTCTTCCAGCAGGAAATTGCCGTCGATTTCTTGGAGAAACAGGTTTTTCACCGGTTAATTCCGCATTTTTGCTTGAAATATTGACATTTTCTAGGCGAGATGTGCCAAGCGAATTCAACACAGGAAGTTGCATGGGCACAAGCTCACATTGATCGGCAGCATGGATCCGCCAGTCACTTTGATCATGTCCCTGGAAAAGGTACGCAACACTAGAATCATCGAGAATCTTGTCATATCGTTACGTGAAATAGGATAAGCATTGTTGTGATACAATATCTTTATCCATAGATTGCTGTCAAGTTACGAATGTTCATCAACTTCCATGAAACCTTTTTGAATTTTGATATAGTTTACGAGAGGTAAAAGAGTAGGTTGGTTAAATCATTTTCTGACGACTGGCATTTTTTAAATTTGAAACATGAACGTAATTTTTAGTAATGCAACTCTCATCATATTGATTCACCGTTTATAAGCAGTAGCTATTGCATTTTCAGCGAACGAATGCTTTCCTGTACGAGTTTCTGTCTGACTGGTGCATGACTGAGGACGACGACATCAAGGCCATTCTCTCACATTCAACCATCGTCTTCTTGTACGGGAATGAGAGGATACAGCATGTAAGAAAATTATTTGGCTGATCTAAGGAATAGATCAGTACAATATCAAATGAGGTCAACAGTATGCCATTCATGATGTATTTCATGCTTATTTAATCTATGAGAATAAGAGAATATAATATGCAAGAAATATGATATAGCTTGATCATATGAGTCAAAATTATGTCTATCTAAAGCAAATCATAATTCCATCGATAGATAAAGCAAAGTTTTATACCGATATTTATCTTAACCTTATGTCTGTACGCGGATAACAAATTGCCTACTTATCAAATAGTATACTGAAATATGGAAATATTTTATTCTTTACAAAATTTAAAACATGAATTTTCAGGACTCCTGTCGAGAATATACAAGCGCGCAATTCGTGGAGCCATTACTGGCAAAACTGCATCCTTACATCGGATTCAACTTGGTTATCATGTTAGCAACTGGAGGCGTCAAGGTATCAATTCATTGTTTCTCAAATTTAATTTGAAGCGTGTTAATTTCAAAGTACGTTTCAACAAATTAGCTAGTTATACACAATTCAAGGGAATCAATTTTAGCCGCGGTTGTTGACATATAAACCCAAAAATAAATAACCAAAAATATGCAGGTCCGCTACTTTGGGCCGCGAAACGGATGGGCAGAGTCTCTGGCTCACACCTATAGACAGAATCATTTGGCGATGGGCATTACATCCAGCACTGAACTTTGCGGTCAACCATTCTCATACAAAAATAAGGACATGTTCAAGGGTAAGTCATCAAAAATGTATGCTTCAAAATTCTTTCTCTCAAATTAAAATCATGATTTTTGTCAACACTGCATGTACATTTTTATCATTATACTTATATAGAATTTAGGATTTATTATGCTATGCTTCGTAGTTTTAGAGCCAAGAAACTCATCTACGGACTTTGTTATAAATGAATCAATGTCCATAAATAACGCTTAAAATTTAGAACGGGAATTATTTATCAACAAGTTTCGAAATTTTGAACCTTTAGCATAAAATTCTTGATTACTGTTACGTCGTTGATGTTATTATTGATTGTGACTTCCAGAATCCGAACTCCTGATTCGTGAAATGAAATGGAGCCCTTCATTCACGTCCTACAGTGCCGCATTGTCTCATATGCATGGGTTGCTGTTGCAAGTGTCGTGCTGCTACGAAGAACTGAGAGTCAGCTATCAATACGTCGAAAATCGAAGGAGTCTCATCGAAATGTTCAAAGAAAGGTCGGTTTTAGATTATTCGCCGAAATGGTGCGAATTTACAGTTGAAAATTATTGCGAATTTGTTGTGTTCAAAAATTTTGCATCTTATTCAAAGATTCGAATATTTATTGAAGGAATTTTTCTGAAAGCATTCAAAAGGATATTGATTTTTGTTTATTTAACATTTCAACCGGGATGTTGGGAGTTAGCCTCGGACTCGGCCTTGGTATCGAAGCTGGGGCCCTTTTTTCGAAAATTTTAAAGGCCCGAGGCCCAATTTTTCGAACTTCCAATATTCCGGTTTCAACGCTCTTGAATTGTAAACGATTCCATCTATACATCCATCGAAAATCATGTAACTTATTAGGATAGGTTTATTTTCTCGATTATGCCAACCAACAATGTTCATTGACATTCAATGAAAACTAGAATGTAACATCATAAAGTATCACATCATAAATTATTCAATTATGCATTAGGCAATGTCGGGACATAATTATAAAATAATGTATTATTGAATAGATAGTAGCGTTTCAATAACAACAACAAATTCAGAACAACCGGAATCATTCTCGAGGCCCCTGAAGCTGCCCTGATTACTCATAATCATGGACCAATTTTATTTGTCGACAAAAATACTCCCTCATTTATCCATCTCCCGTTTGGCAACACGATATTGCGAGTTTACTCCTATTCGACGAAATTCCTGCTGACTACGTTTGATGTCAATGTGAGTTTTCTATTCAAACTTATTACATTAGAAATATGCTTCAAGATATATGAAGTCAAATTAGAGGATAGATAAGATAACTGATTGTTTTTGACTCTCATGCAAACTTATTATTATAATAAAAATACGAATATTTATAAAATTTCAGCTGAATTATACACACCCCTTCGAACGACGTCGTATCAGTGGTGTTTAGTTGAGAATTTTGTTCAGTTGAAATCTAAGTGCAACGTGTCATACCTTGATACCGGTACATTGTTCAATTATTATAATTTCTGTATAAATTTTTTTATTAATTATGTTCTACGGTAATTAGATTAAGTATATGCGCGGAATGATGGTATCTCAAGTAAAGGAGCTGGCTGAGCATAACACATTGAAATTTACATAATGCAAAATAATTAATTGCGGTCCCTTAGAGTTAATGATATTACTTGTCACAAATAAGTACATCAAAACAGAATCGAAGACAACATCGAACTTTGGGATCTGGTGAGTTATCGTATTTTTGAAGAATCTCGAAGTTCGAAGTAATTTAGTTCTTGAGATCCAAAATGAGGTAAAATATCCAATGTATGTTATGCGAAATTGTTTGTAGATCAAATTCTTAGATAATGTATTATTCGCGGGAACACGTTATGATATCATGTATTTTTAACCAATTTCAATAAAATCCAAATTTTCTTCTCTATCTAGGTAAAAATTTAGGAATGTGTGATGATTTCATTGTTTTTTTTAATAATTCAAGATAAATATTTAAAATTAGATGAAATCACCAAGATTCCTAGAAAGTTTCGGAATGACGGAAGTTTCTCCTCAATTTCCCGAATCAGAAATTAAGGGTGGCTGATTTTCGTTCGACAGACGTTCCGCCATTCCATCAAACCGACCTCGACTAATAAAACTCACAACTTGGAAATTCGCCGACGAAAAAGAATCGACCATTTTAGCTTTCAGGACAAATTCCCAAATTGCGACGTTTCAAACTATAGTTGACCTCAAATAGCCACAAATTATTTGTCATCCTGGAGATTCGCGCGAAATTCATCGATACACGCTTTGAATATGGAATTTTTAAAGCAACTCTCCCTGAAAATACGATTCTTTGGATATGGAAGTTTATAATGAGTAGAGAACTTTCGTGTGTGATACCGTAGAAGAATTTGATTATGGCATGGTTAGCTTGTAAAATCATCGTCAATATCATATGATTTTCAAGTTGAATAAACTTGGAGCATATTTAAAATTTACCTGCACTTTCCCAACAAATCTGGCTGCTCATTCGAATGAAGTTTATGGCACAAAATGCAGACATTACTGAAAACGTCCAATTCCGGTCGATTTTCGAATTCACAGAGCTTAAAAGTCATAATCAACTTTAAAAGTAGCAAATCACAAGGTCCTGCTCATCAACAAAGGCAATCATGCCTTTTTTACTCTCAAAATGTGTATACAGCAAAGAAATATTCCAGATGGCGTTGCATCCTTCTTGCTTTTCTACCCCCTTTTGTCTGGTTCCTTTCCTGTAGGGAAAATTTTTTGCCCGTATTGAAGCACGGGGCCAAAATAATATATTTTTTCGCGTGAAAAAAACGAGGAATCAAAAAACGGCAATTAATAAGGCGGCTAACATCGAAGTACGGTATCGGCGGAACTAGCACAGGGACCCTTTGCCCCGCCCACCATTCTCGAATTCGGCAAAGTCGGCAAAAGGCCTTCATTAATGAGAACAGGACTAAATGCAAATTTTACCTTCTCATTGACGATTCTGTTCGCCAAATCTTTATCGTCATCCACCAGGAGAATTTTCCGATTTAGAAACGACTGGAAAACCAGATAATTTTCAAAAACAAGGAAAAATTCATACCAACTGTGGCTCATCTTTCAAAAGCGATTCCGGATTTTTGAATATCCGCGGCAAAACGCAAAATACGTACTGAATACACAATGCAAGTAGCAGAAAATAGACGAATATGTGTGCGAAACGGTACATATTCTGGAATTTTATAGGTTGAAGATTATGCAAAATGAAAATACGGTAACAAAATGCATTGAAACGATTCAATTATATGTAAAGCCTAACAAATAAATAAATGAACATATTGAAATTTAACAAATTGCTAATGAAGCTTTCAAGTATAATCCACCAGCATAAAGTAGTACAGTAAAATAAGTGGCTTCTTGGAAAACCGCAGATTTATCGTCTCTTCCTTCGAGCTTAAAAAGATAAGTCTGTGTTAAGCATCTAGCAAAGAGAGGATGTAAATTGGGTGGCGTCAATGCAAATCGTGGCGGTTAAAAGAATACCCGTACATATCTGAGGTAGGCCTGAAAGAGATACCTGAAGGCGGGGGATAATGAATCGAGATCTAATCACTATGCAGCAGAATTATACAGAGGAGGATGAAGTCAGAGGCGACAGACACAAGACGAGACGAGATGATCTGCTTATTCCAGGGCTAACGTGTCAATGAGATTACAAGGGTGTGGGATTGCGTAGATTTGAAAATTCAGAAAATATCATGATAATGTGAGGGGTTGATTAATCGTGAAACTACAATCCATAATGCCTTGAAAATTTGGAAGTAATCATTATATTTTACTATAAATAGCATTCTACCACACTAAAAGTGAATGAGCAGCAAGATACACCAATTGACTGTAATGAGTCGATGCTATGGACGCTCAAACATTGACACCTATTTAATCGAAATTCTCAAGTATGATTTCTATTTTGTCATTTTTCGGCGTATATCAAAAGTGGCCACCGCAACTGTGAAATAATAGTTTTTTATTAGTCTAATTTCGAAAATTATGAAATATACCTTTTACTAAATAAAATGACAATATTTCGCATTTTGGTGCATAATAGTGTAATCGCATAACGTGGATTTGGGGGAGGATTTATGAGAGAGTTCATCGTCTCGAGGGATCAACTTTTTTGATACCCTTCAAACATATCCAACGTTCAAGACAAAAGTGTCTACTGTAAAGACATGTGCAGATTTGAGTGTCTTTAGGTTTTTCATGACGAATTTGCCTTATTATTTATTGCAAAATTTGCTGAGCATAATCCGATTTATGTGATAAAGATACCCTTTGCTATTCACATAGAGTGCATTCTAAAGAATCATAACCTATTATTAATAGATTGTAAAAAATAGAATTTTGATAGAATAAATTTGCTCATATTCCCGCATCATAGTGGTTTAAATTAATGATAAAGATATGAAATAAAACTTGAAACATAATTGAAAAGTATTAGATCTCTTCTGAATAACTGAAATTTATTTAAATTATTCCAATAAATAATATAAAATATCTATTAGCAGATGAAGAAATGAAAGCTCTCCTTAAAAGATACTGGTTTGTATATAAATCTTTGAAGCCTAATCACGTAATAAATTGAAATAATGGTATGAAATTAGACAAACAAGCTATCTACCACTCCAGACATACTCTGAACCTCGTATAAGGTGCACAAATGTTAATGGATGTAAATGAAGATTGTCAACGATGGATAAAATATACGGGTAAACTAAGCGTCCCAAGGAGATGCAATTCTAGAAAACATTTAGAAAAGGAAATATCGAAGAGAAACGCGACCTAAAAGACATTGGACGACACTGAGTCGAAAAACTCACTTTACTTGCAATGAAATGTGGATAAGAAGACGTTTATTTTCGGACGATGCAAAACAAATTGCGCCTAAAAATATTGAAACAGAATGTAAAAATAAATTCAGCCACTGACCAAACTTCCAAGATTATTAACCACTTGGAATAAAAACGGCTGATTATTCTGAATTCTGAAAATCCAAAACTTCTATATCTGAGTATTAATGATCAAAACTTTCTTTAAACTTTTATATTGTTTTTATGAGCCTGACAAAGTTTATCTAGTGTTTTATCACAGCTATAGATTTTATTTTGTTATCATATATGAGACGCGTAACACACATGTGAACCATTCGTCAGCTCGCGAAATATTATTGAAAAGACGCTTAGAAATCGGAGATATCGATTCGCTTTGTATTGAAAGTGAACTGAATTTCAAACGCGGAATTCGTCAGATTTTGGCACTCTATTTTCGTTCAACTCTCGTAATCACTCCGTGAAATTCATAAAACTGATGCGATTTTTAAAGCTTTCCTAATTATTTTACAAATATTTTCTTATGCAGACTATTCAATCGAAACATTAAACGGTGAATTTGTGGAAACTAGCTCTTGATCTTTTTCTCTAAACCTTATTTCGCAAGTTTTATTCTGCGATATTTAAATTAACTACATTTCTTTTCAAATTTAATTTTAGGAAATGGCACTCAACAATGATATAGATTACGAGTTGGAGATGGCTTTAGCAGCCAGTCAAGACGATGATGAAGAGGCCTTCATTCGACAACAGATCGAAATGATCAATGCTATGGAAGGCAGGAATCAGCCTGAAGCAACGAATAGAAACACGAATGAGCATAATCGGCCACTTGTTGACAATGGGGTAATTCAGTTTTTTTTGTTTCGTGAAATATCCAAAGCATGAGTCATATTTAGAGAGCGCAAGTTCCGCCCATTTTGTGAAGTCAAAGTCAAGGAAAGCAATTTCGCTAAAAATTTTCAAAAAATTCTAGAAATTTTCCGAAGTGATTTTTTGCTGGAATAACGCAATACAAAACTATTTTGCATGTTTCATGGATTTTTGCGCTCGAATTGCAGAATGGGCGTGACCTATCATTTTGGGAATGATAAAAACCCATAGGAACTTCAGAATATTCCAGAAATAAGCAAAGAAATTCAAACAAACGTCTTTACAAGAAAAAGGATTTCTGATCGTTGTCTTCAGAAATTCATATCTCTGGTTACACTGCTCCGTGTTTCATGCGGTTTTTTGCTATAAGATTAATTAGCCCTACAGATTTCTAAAAATACTTCCATGATTTTGTCTTCACAGCGGGAATATCACTTGCACCCCAGTCATATTGTCCAAATTGAAATAGCTTTTGAATTTAGCCTCATCCATTTCTAAGAATTCTTACTATTTTCTATGATTGTATGAATGCTTTCATCTGGCATTTCATTGGATATTTCACGGTACTGAGGTTTACACTCGTGAATTTATCATTGGCTCGTCTTTCATTTCCCACTCTACTCTTTATCAGATAAAATAGTCAATGATGAATACAGCAGGAGGCTCTGGAATTTCAATGATTCAATTTCTGTTCATTTCAGCAACGCAACGCTTCCACCAGTCGATCGCTGAATGCCCGAGAGAAGAGGCTCCAAGAGAATATTGAAGTCACTCTAGCGGCTCAGAGAAAGCTCTTCGATGAATCGATTAGAGCCATCAAATCCAGCAAAACTAGCCAAGCAGTCAAGGATAAGATGAGAAAAAGTCAGCTACTGGATGTTCTGAAGCAAAGATTTCCATCAGTAGGTGATCAAGGATTTTCTTTTCTAAGTCGAAGTTAAGGTGAATGAAGAATTCCTCGAAGCCGCGATAAGTTGGTTTCCACCAGTGGCATGCTTCCTGATAGCCAACTTGGTTGAAATTGGGATGGAGCAGAATCTGCTGGCGAGCAATGGTAACTCAAGTTTCGTATTATGTACGGGACAGCTTTCAAATAAACAAGATGAACGTCTTTCATAGTGATGTCGAAAACTATGAAACATAAGCTCTTCATCAGTGATATTAAGAAGGCCGCTTGCTGACCCTCTTCGAATACCCAACTCATTCGGAACGCGGGCCTCGAGTTGAGACGAGCTGTGAAGTGCCAGAGTGGATGGTCGAGCAGTGGCAAAAATACATAGACATTGTTAAGAAAGTAGACTTTTTCAGGAATTCTCACTCAAATCAACGTGATTTCAGGATTATGCCACTGAAGTCTCTCAGTTCGAATGCCAGGTCTGCTTCGACACTCATCACATCGCGAATGGGGTCTATTGCGCGAGTTTGTATGAGGAACAGTTCATCAACGATTTTGATGGGATTACGAGGGGTTCGTCATTTTTGAAAATAGCTTTCCTCAAACACTTCAATATTTTCAATTTAAGCTGAATACCATAGGAGAAAATGAGTTGTTCCTTTATCAGGGATACCTGGAAATTGTATGATATCATAGTGCGAGACATGTCTAAATAGTATGATAAGAGATCCGTTTGTGCTCCATCCCCAGCACAATTTTACATATATGTCCTTAGTCATAACGTTATACGTTTTCCAATTTTCCTTTATTAGCATCAGCATTATCTTGCCAGACTATAGTGTTTATCTGAATTTCGTCCAGACGACGGTCACCGCGTGTGTGCCGACTGCCTCCGAGAGATGGCGAAAGCAGCTTCAGACGACGCTGCAGTCGCCAAGGGTGGGGTTGGGTTGAAATGCGTCGACCCAAACTGCTCTGGAGTTATTTTGTATGGTGAGCTTAGTTTTCTTGGGTCGTCGTTTTTGCAAACTAATCAAATTGAATTTAGCTCATGTGAGTCCGCATTTGCATGATGAAGAGGTGAGGAGCAGACTGCATAAACGGCTCCAACAAGAGGCCATCGTTGTCTTGCAGGGACTCGAAAGGTTAATTCTTGTTTTGCAAATACTATTTAGATGCATTATTCTTCACAAGTTATCCAAGAAAGCCAGCACTTTTTTTTATGAATCATACAACAATTGCAAAATAAAATAACACCGCTTTTGCAAGAGCTTGAAACCTTTATAGGCTTCTAAATCATAATAACGAAGAACACAATTATGCAAAAGAATAATTGGAAAATAATCATTTTTCGGAATCAAGAAGATTTTCTCTTTTTTCAGCTGCAAGAAATGCCAGTACACGATGCAAATCGAAATTCCAAAAGAAGAACTGCAAGCTTTTCAATGTCCAGAATGCCAGGCGGAGTTTTGCAGGTAAGCATATCGTTTCGAAGTTCACGGTCAAAAAACAACCTAGAACCTGCAAAATCGATTGGAAGGACCACGTCAACAGTTCGGGACAGGCAAAGCGATGCGAAGACGTCATGTCTCCAGAGGACTATAAAAGGATCAAATTGTAAGAATTTGGCGAAAAGTCGAAATAAACCCTTCATTTCAGAGAAGAACAACTCACTAACGCTGTTCTTCGTCAATGTGAGTGTGGGGCGTCGTTCGTCAAGACTGATGGATGCAACAAGATGACGTGCAGGTTAGAGTTGCAAAATGATGTTGAAGAAGGCGTGATCAAATGATCGAATGATTTGCACCTTCATCAACATGGCTTCTCATTATGGTATCCGCAAACTGTTTTCTTTAGATGCGGTAAGAAAATGTGCTACCTCTGCAGACAGAAGAACATTGAATATAGTCACTTTGGGTAGGATTTAGTCTGTTCAGTAAAAAAGTTACGTTTTTTTAGGGAAGGAAGATGCAATCTTTGGGAAAATCCCGCTCTGGGAGATTTGAATGCGACTGAGAATATCTTGCAGGAGGCAAGAAGAGATCAAGCTCTTCACAACGTCATTGAGAAACTGCAATAATCAATTTCTACGTGTATTGTGAATTATTTTCTTCAAAGATCACTAATCGCTATTTATTATGACTTATAAAGTTGCGTAAAATAATGAATATGTATTATTGGAACTTCTATGCATTGATGTATGATTTACTTTGAGGATTATGAATATTTATTCAACATTAAATCAAGCGAATAAAGCTTTTGATTTTCTCCAAATTACTACTGCTGTTTATCTTCATCCTTGGGATACTTTCTCTTGAGTGGGTTTGTAGAGCCAGATGATATAGTCTGAAAAAACATTATCTTTGCATGGAAAATAATCACCTTTATGGAGGATACTGTTCTGATGCTTGAAAGAGTTGCTCTACTATTTTCTGACGATATTAGCTAAAATATAATATGTGCTAAAAGTTTTTTTTTTAATTACCGTGTCATTCCTAGCCCTATAGCTCTCTAATGAAGAGTTATCAGTGTTGTTTTCTATTGAATCATCATCAGAATAAATGCCCAATCGTTCCTAAAATTTTATAAATTGAAATTTGATTGGAAAGTTTTACGGATAAAAACGTTTTACCCAACGCCGACGACGTAAATTACTGGGCGTCATCCAACTAGGCCCTGGAACATCTAGTTGGTTTTCAGTCTGAAACAGTTTCCTTGACTTATTTTAAAGGAGTACGAAATGACTTCTGGAGCACGTTCGGCTCGAACAGTCTGATACGGAGTGTCTTGCGGACTCGTTTCCGGGCTTGCAGTGGGACTCGTTACGAAGTCCATTACGTTATATTTTTTTACTTCTTCTTTCTGAAATAATTAATGTTTTTTGCTTTAAAAACAGCTATTTTGAAATGACGGGATGATGTGAGGACGTTTGTTATAGTTAGGAGTAGGAAGGGAGGGAAGAAAAGTAAGGTGAAATAGTGTGAGAAAATATAGGTATCGTCCTCACATCATCCCGCCATTTCTCAGTCCCCTAAAAGAGCTTCAATGAGCATATAAATCGATCAAAAAATAGCATCTAAGCAAAGATATTACCGGCCGCTGATTCGAAACACTGCTATCCAGCGACGATATATCAGAATCATCCTGATTCCTCATGAAAATCGATTCTTCGTGTCTTTGTCTCTGAAAAATTACATTCTCGGTTTTTTCTCAAAAATTTTGTCCACCATTGCTTGTCGATTCCTTCTTGAGATGTCATGCAATTCAATTTCATTTCCAGGCGACGAACTTCCAATATCAGGTGAACGGAACATCTTAAAACTGTGTTCTCTGATGTTTTTCATTTTTTATAATAATTATGGGTTTATTTATTACAATAAATCTAAATTCTTACATTCCAAATGTTCGATATTATTCCATTCCGATCTGTTTGAGAAGAATCTTGACTTGTAGACGGCATTTGGCTATCGTTCTTAAACTAAAAATTATTTGAACAAATTTTTAAAACCACATTCTGAGTTCTGGAGCTCCTATTTGAGTCGCTATCTTCATAGAAAGTGTTCGGTGGATAGGGACCATCACTCTCGGATTGAGGCTAAATCAAATTACAACGCTTCTTTATCGATAAAAAATCGAACTATTGAGACTGAATCAATCCTGCTAAGGTCATCAATAGCAGACTCCGAAGAATCGTGATTAATCAAATTCGGATCCCTAGTATCACTATCAGGTACTGACTAAATTTATAAATCAATACGCTTCTAAGGGCAACTTGGAAACCGCAAGTTCTCAAGCCATGCGAAATAGTGTGAGAAAAAAATCGTTTCCCTACCATTCCTCACTCTATTTCACATGGCTTGAAGGCTTGAACTTTCCAAATAGCCTTTTTAGGCTGAACTTTGTTGATATTTATATTACAATTACCGTAGTTAATGTATCAGTTCTTTCAGCTCCTCCCTGTGAAGAACTATTATCCGATTTACTAAATTTTCAGATTAGATTTTCTCGATTTGAGGTTAATACTCAATTCTTATAGATTTATGTTTATAGGATTTATGAACATATAAAAAATCATTTTTCAAAGATTTTCAGCTAACTTACTCTGATACACTTTGTCCAAAAAGACGATCGAAAATGGTCTGATTGGTTTGTCTTATACCAGGTGGAATCGTCATTCCAGCTCTGTAGATCCAGACCCCAACACTGACGATTATGATCAATGTTATGAGTACAGCAATTATCAATCCGGTTTTAGTACCGGTCTTTAAATTTTGTGCTAATTTACGAACTTTCAGATGACTCTCCATTATTCCTGAGATCAGTGTGGTCATTCTTTCTGGGTAAAAGGATGATGCTAAGCCTTTCCATTTATTCTGCGCACCTTGATCTTCTCGTTCTCTTCACTTTCCACACTATTTTCGCGGTTCACGTGGCATTCGCACCTTCCTTTTTTCAATAGACAGAAGCAACGCCGATCTCGGGATAAAAGAGGGTAACTAAGCTTACAGTTGAATATTTCGATATGCAATAACGATAACAACATTTACAATCACCAGATCTAAATTTGCAATTGAGCAAAAATAAAAGTAATACGGCAAATTTCAATATGATCCCCTATGCGAAGGTATTTTTGTTGATAATTCCTTTTTATAAATTTGAAAAGTGGAGAATAATATTTGATAGGCCAGTGTTTTGTTGACTAATTGTAAGGCTGGAATAATGTTCGGTTTCTATTTTGTTTCGAAAATTCTTCAGGAATAGGAAAACTACTTTCGATTTTTGTGTTTCAGAATTTAACTTTTATCCAGGCCTGTTCGGCTGTTATTAAATGACGGACTGGCATACTAACCAGAAGTTACGCAAATTTCGTTTACATTTATGTACACCCTCGGTACTAACCGACCATATAGTTAGGGGTAAAGAAAATATACTAGGTATATAATGAAATAGTGTGGGAAAAGGAAAGGGTTCGTCAGTCCGTCAAACATTACTTGCCCCCTGTTCCTGACCTAGATTCTCCCTTGTCGTGACATTTGGCGGGTTCAGGAGACAGATAATATCTGCATTCTTGATCAGGGTTTGAACAATTCTGCTTTTCCCTAAATAATTCATTATCGAGCCAGAAATATGAGAGGTTGAAAATAAGGGGAAAAATGAAAGAATTTTAGGTTCGTTATTAATTCCCACGTGATATTTGTCCATTTCTAACAAACTGAAAGGCAATCCGGACAGGGCAGCGCCTGAAGAGATCCCACTTTTTCAACAGAAGATCTCTTTAGGCGCTGCCAAATAGTCGTGCATCCACTTGCACCTCCCAGATAACGAACCAAATAATTGAATGTTGGGTTGAATAAATTTACATGAGATATTAATGAAATTTCTTACGAGCATATTTGTGCTCCCCCCAGTTGTTTGCTGCAATCCGAAGAATCTATGGTGCACGTGCAGTTTGTTAAACTGATATTTGCCTAAATTTTTCCCATTTAATTTCCATTAAAACTTAATAGTTTTGTATTGGGCTGGTCCACAAGTATCCAACCCTTTCTAAAAAAATTCGATAATTTTCTTTGGGATTTATGAATCAACATGGGGTCTTCGGTATATATGCAAGTTGGACAAGGGCTTTAAATAGTAATTTTAAGTCCGTCACGTTTCAAATCACGCGTAAAATACATTCATGAAAAGTAGTAGGTTTTCCGAGGTCTGACCTGCTGCAACAGATGCGTATTTCTGGGCAATCTATATACCATTTTGAAGCATTAGTCAGGCACCTATTGCGGTAAAAAATTAGCATTTCAATTACAACCTTACGTTTTTGTGCGCAAAGATATGCATTTTCTCTCTATATAAAATCAGCGAAACCAACTTTAAAAAATCGATCGTAGAATCGATGAGATTATGCGAAACTTTTGAACGCGCATTTATAACTCTCGTAATTTCTAAACAATTTTAAAATTACTCTTTGATAGCCGGCACCAATATTTCCGCATCGCACGCACAATTCAGATGACGAGTTCAAGCTGTATGGTTGTTGACATGCCAGACTCGTGTTGCTTACATCACAAGCACTATAGTAATTTATAGGTCTAAAAATTATCGATTTAACACATTAATTTAGAATTAGTAATTCAAAATACTTACTCTGGACACTTAATGACATTGCAATCAATTAGATGTTTTCCATAGGTTCCATTTGTGAATGTAAAATCTGGACAATTCGAGCATTCACCACTCTCCGACTGAAGTTCAATTTCATTATTATAAATATAAATATAAAGGAAAAGTAAATTTATTACATTCCGATATTGAGTGAATGGGTTATTGCAGCAGCTACCATGACATGACGCACTGCTCTGAAATAAGAGTTATTGAACTTCGTAATAAAATTCTCGAATGTTAATTGATTTATAGTGCGGAACGACCACTATTATAGTTTTAGAAGAAAAAAAACATCAATGGCCCTGCCTGAAGGGAAGCGCAGCGAAGGTTTTATTCACTTTACAAAATACGAGCCTTAAAATCGATAAAAATTCAAATTTTACGATCATTACACTTTCGCAACCCATTAAATGACAGTTAGTGAATTTAGCCTTACCCGCTGGCCAGGGGAATCATTGCACATCCCGTTTCCGCATGGGATGCAGTTTCTCTGTCCCCACTGATCTTGATAATAGTTGATGCGACACGGTTGACAACAGTCCGATGTTGAGTTATAAAAAGTTCCAGCAGAGCAATTCTCTAGAACAAAATTTCAGTAAACTTTAGATTATTTAGCCATAAAGATATCAATCTCTTAGGCACGGCGAGAAAAATGCAGGAAAATTGCAGAATCTAATTTCTAATCTTTTCTTTGTTGCTATTCTTCAAGTGAGTAGCGTTAGTCGAACAATGAAATGATGAATTTTGCATAAATTAAACTCAATTTACTGATCCTTAAAAATCTAAAATTTAGATATCATAGTCCTTACTAATGCAATACTCAATGCCAGCAGCTCCAGGACCAGCCGTTGTTTTATTATCCGGACATCCAACGCAGCTCATCGTCGAATTATCGTAGAACGTTCCTCGTTCGCAATCGATACATTTTGGATTACCTTGATCGTCGTGAACCAAGTATTTTCCGGGAGGACACGTTACTGAAATTGGATCTACTAATTGCGTAACACCAGACCAAGGTAGGGAGATCGTCAGATGTCTCTTGCGACCTACCCCCTGCATATTTACTTTATATATTTTTAGTTCTAATTTACAACCATCCAAAATTGCTTTTCAGCAAAATGATATTTTGAATGTCGTTTATTTTTTGAAATCTATTTATAGCATTTTATTTCCATTTGACGAAAGCTCTCTCTAGGTCTGTATAGCTGACTAGTCACTAGAACATCTCCAGAACCATTTTTCATTTCTTCTTAAATTCTTTGCATATAGGACGGAAACAAAACTTACCACATAAAATTTCAAGCATGTCCGTATTAGAATTTCTTGCCAGAATGTTATTCTTGCCAATTTCATCAATGTATGGGTACATATGTTTTTTGGGACATTCAATGCGATTTTCAGTGTAACTCGTATTCGGCACGATCCGATAATTTGAATGATTTAGTTGATCGATAACGCTGGTGTTGATCATTATGTTGGATATTCTAAATTTCGCCCCAAATTAGTAATTTCTTTTATTATTGCACAGGTATCGTAATACGAAGCCTATCTAAAACCAGCCGACTCCGCCCCGCCCCTTCCCTACAGTCTCTCCCTCCTGGACCCCTTTCATCCCACTTCTCACTTTGGCTTACATACAGTTCAGTTGTCATCCCTTTTGAAGTTCAATAAAGTAAATTTGTTCTCCCTGAGTATATTTCGGTTTTACTACACAAACAATCAGTAAAACAGGAATACATTTCAATCTGATAGGCAAGTTGATAGGTTCCATTCGCATTCACTTCGTCTTGACCTTCACATGATAGAGGGATCGTCACATTGCAATTTTTGCCAATAGTGCAATTAGGCATCGCTTCAATGATCTTCTGATTTAGTGTTGCCTTCATCTAAATGGGTTTTTTCAGGTATTTTTAAGAAGTCGATTTAAGTTTTTCGTCAAATCTCCTTCAAAATTTTACCACTTGGTTAAGTTAGGCAGTTTGTAAATGGCTGAATGTGCGAAGTGCTTTTTTATAATTGATGAAATGACAGAGTAGTCTCTTTCTATACTATTGGTCCCTTCTTGTACTCTTTAACACGACATTCCGTCATTCACAGACTGCGAGTAGAGACAACAGAAAACATTCTTCCATCTCATCCTATCGCATGCATCAAATTTAGAATTTCCTTTCAAAAGTCAAAGTGTTGCCTTACATTTTCACAAGTGGTGTTGAATCCCATAATGCTTTCGGACAGGATCTGTGTCGGTTCCTCCATATCAGTGAATCCGCATTTATAAAGCACGATCTTATCATCGTTGGTTTCTTCTCCGTACAGCCAAGATCCAGTCGAGTCGCAGACGAAGAATTCAGGTTTATCGGGTGTGGGGTAGCTTGCATCATTGCAGTTGACTCTGACTGTCATGTTGACATTAGGTCCTTTGATATCAATTGTTTCGATGGCTCCATTTATGGCTACGAGTTTATGCACGGTTTCAGAGCAGATACTCCTGTGGACGGTCATTTCGAAGGTGCACGTGGCACGATTACCCGAGCCATCAGTCACCTCATAAATCCCTATTGATGTTCCTCTGAAAGCGTCATATAAACCGAATGAAGGACGGGCCGAATTCGGTAAATCCTCAGACTTCTCAGACAAAGAAAACCGAGACTGATCGATGCTTTCTGCGAGCCTTAGGCTGCATCGATTTTCTCTGGCCAGCATTAAGTGCTTTCAATAAATAATAACAAGTCAAATGGCAGTAAGTGAGACACTTCTGCTTGTTGATTTAATTTTTAAATAATTTATTGGAACAGTACTGGCAAAAATACTCTTCAGCTGATTTGTCTCTGAGGATGCAACGCATTCACCCGTTATTCATTTTCTTAGAAAGGGCTGGATAAATTTGGTTTATTTCAAAATTTCAATACGCATATTGCAGAGCATCGTTCTTCACGCTGAATATTTTTCTCGAATTTAAAAATGTGACTTACACTCCAAACTTTTGCCCCACCAAGATATTCTGCCTGTAATCTTTGATGCATCCACTGTCGTCATAAAATATCGGATTATTCCATAGATCCACTGGAATTTCGACTCCTTCTGGTTCGCTCGCATTTGGAGGTGTATTTATTTGCATTGGATAGTAGAATGGACACGTTACGGCTATAGGTGGTTGGTTATCAATGCAGAGTTCAGTGGGAATGTTACACACGTCGGTAACATTTTTTAGCTTTCCATTGAGGCAATTCGCGTTTCGAATGACGCCGGGCGATCGCTGCTCTACGCCTCTGTATTTTCGAGTGACATTAGCAGCCAAACTCGACCAATCGAGTAGAACTTGGCCATCCTGAAAGCAAATAATGTGTTCTGAGAATAACTCAGCGAAAATCTGTAGTGTCTTGAATCTTTCAAACTGAGAAAATGCCTACATCGAATCAGGGTTTAAGATATTTCCTACAGCTGATAATGATTATGAGCTTCTAGTTTTATGAAATTTCTATAATGAGAATACTCACATCTTCTACGTTTGGCATATCTCGTTTGCTTATGTTTCCTTCATAGATTCGAAATTCACTGATGTATCCAACATAGAGGTTTTTGTCATCATTCCTTGGTGCTAGTGTAAGATTCCATTCATTTCCGTAAGGAGCTATCTTATTTGTTTGACAGCTTCTGCTCTGTTCCCCATTATCTCCATCCATGTAAAGATCATATTCTCCCATTTCATTCTTCAAATAAATACAGTAGTAGTGGAACGTGTTTACAAGCTTGTAAATTGATATATTTTGGTTGTGCGTATCATCGATACATTTGGAAATATCATAGATGGACATGGACATCTCAAAGTTTTCTTTTCCACTTATGCTCATAAAAGGCGCTTTCGTTCTCCAATCAAAGGTTGTATTGTTATACAAATTTTGATATATCGACGGAAGCAGATACGTGCAGATCGTGATATTTTTCAAAGTATCTTCGCCAGGAGAAAAAGTCTTTGATATTATCGGGTCTGAGGATACGCTACCGAGAAATAGTAAGTCGTAAGTGTAGTTGCTATTAGGTTCTGTGACATTTGCACGTATGGTACAATGTGATCCATCCTCATCATGGTATTCATCACACTGACAGTAGGCCTGATTGGCAGTTTCATTGAGGGTGCACCGACCCTTGCATTTGTTGACGAAGTCCGCGTTGCACGGATCGTCCACCGGTTCGGAACAATTTGTCCCCGTCCAATTTGGAGGACATATGCATCTTTTAGAACCATTCGAAGAATTATCACAGGTGCCTCCATTCCAGCAAAGTATGTCACTGCAGTTTACAGCGTTTAACGAACAATCCGGACCATAAAATCCATCGGTTTCATTGCAAACACAGGCAGATCCGTCAAACATTTCATTAGGCTGCTTGCATTTATATTCAATACAAAATGGTTCCAAATAGCCTAAAAGTCGTATTTCCTGCATTTCTTTAAGTGTTTGAGTAAAGTGCCGATTAGATATAGTTTAAAAAGGAAGCTACTATTCGTCGGAATGTTGGAACGTGCCTTTTTCCATAATATATCTCAATTAATTTCATTCTTCCTATACCTATCTGCGTTCCGACATTTCAACAAATAGAATTATCAATGAAAAGAGTGATATGAGATCAGAGTTGTTGCATGGTGAAAAAACTCTTTCCTGTATTGGAAAAATATTATTGATTGAGAGAGCGTCGATATTCAAAAACTACGCTATTCGTCTCGTTTCTCTTCTACGCGACTCACTATTTCGCTCCAAATTCGATTTCTAATTGCTGCTGCATGAATATCGATTTTCTCTTCAATCAACTATACCTAGATCGCAATCACATTTCTGCGCTGTATCATTGCATTTTCCGTAGTAACAATCTGTTGCATTACAGAAGTCTTCAATTTTCACGCAATTCGAGTCGCTGTTATTGTAGAAACCTGGAGCAGGGATGGAACGAAATTTCGTTTCGATTTTGAGAAACATTTTTTCAGCCATTTCGCGAAATCTCGTTTCGTGATCGAAATTTCTTTTTTTTTTTGCAAAACCCCATTTCGAAATCGAAATTTAAAACTAAATTTCGAGAAATATCGTTGTTTAAAAAATTTTAAACCCCCACCCAAAACAATTTTCGTTTGAAAATTTTCAAAAGTTCAAACGAAATTTCGTTTCGTTTCATTAAATTTTAAATTTTCATTTCGTTCCATCCCTGACCTGTAGGACAGATACAAGTGCATGTTCCATTCTCACTAAATTTGTCAATACAATTGCAAATTTTCCATTTTTCTCTTACTCATTGGGTGTGCCAGTGTTGCATTCCTCTTTAGCGCAGTGCACAGAACAGTTGCTTCCGATGTAATCCTCATCACATTTACAGGATATCTGAAGTAAGATTTTCAGAACTATTTTGTGGCGAATATTCCAGGAAAAATGTGCTTGCAGAAACGCACGTTGTTATTGACGCCATCCACTATCGTGCAGGTTCCATGATCGTTGCACCAGAAGGTATCACTACAATTCTCGCAGTGAGCTCCGAAATACTGTCCTTGGGGACAATCGCAAATGCATATTTCATTATCGTAATCCCATGTTCCGTTTTGACCGTTGCAATCTGGTCTGCAGTCCTTCTAAAAACTCATCTCTGGCAATGAATCAATTCTCTCCCAATTGAAGCGAGTGAATAAATTACTTCGAAGAAACTGATGAGAGAACCCATTAAATTAGGTATAATCACGAAAAGCTTTACGTACCCAGCAATAAGTTCCATTTCCTTCGAACCCTGATTTGCAAACGCACTGATTCAGTGTTTCATTACATTGAGCATTTTTATCGCATTCGTCAAAAGCGAATATTTCACAGTGATCTCCAGTGAAGTTAGTTCTGCTGCAGTCGCACGTGCAAATATAGTTGGTAGAGTCGGGAGTTCTCACAGAGCGACGTGTCAGACGACCTCTGTGGAGACAGTAGCAGTAGGGAGTTTCGCAGTGTTCTCCTTTGTAACCTGAAAGAAACACATGTAAAGAGAATCTTCTGAAAAAGTTTAAACATCAACAACTGATGGCAGTAGTCATTGGATATGAAGGCACGAACTGAAGCATGAATTGCACGTTTTTCAACAATATAGCTGCATGATTCCAATCAAATCATACAGTTCTTCTAAGGAATATTCGCTGTAATATTGTAAAAATATAATGCTCCCGTGCCGTCATACCGTCATTCTGTGATTTCCACTAGGACTGGACGAAAATTTCGGAACGAGAGTATTTCTCTTTCTCTGCAACACGTGCACTTTTTCTTTCTTTCTCTCCTCTTTCCGTTCTACTCGAAAATTTCTGTCCAGTCCTGATTGTCATGTCTCTGAAGTAGCTAGAGCCAAAATAAAGAATTACTTACCACTAGCGCAGTCGCAATGGTATGTGCCATTCTCAAGATCCTTGCACGTCGCGCCATTGAAGCAGGGATTCATATCGCAAGAGCTACGAAGATCTTGACACCGATCGCCATAGTAGTTATTTTCGCACACGCAGATCAACTCTCCAGCAACTTCACCATGACACTCGCCGTGATTATTACATGTTTCATTCAGCTCTTTGCAGAGGTCCACGAGTACCTCACAGTACTCCCCCTCAAATGCTGATATTCCCTCGTACTTTTTACAATTGCATATCTCATTTCCTTGTCCGTCATAGTGACATTCACCTCCGTTTTCACATGGGTCTGACACGTTGCATTTGTGGATACAAGATGTCAGATTAAATGGTACGTAATTGTCCGAGCAATTGCAAACTTGTGTTCCATCGTTCCAAGTGATGATATGTCCGTTAACGCAGTCAGTACCCGTTTCATTGGTTGCCTCATCCGCTTCATCGGATATCTCTGCACTGGGCTCGACGCAAGTTCCTAGATACTCGACCAACCCTTCGGGACACCTTCCTCGCGCATCCAACGCCTCCAATTCATTCGAATGACAGTAGCAATATGGTTTCGTCAGCCAAGTTCCGTTTTTGCAGTAATTGTTCCCAATTAACTCACAGCTGTTATCGCAGGTTATATCTGCTAATTCACCATCATAATGAGCGGGTCGGTTGAATCTGCCGCTATTCAAGTAGTATGCCCAGCAGACTCGCTCTTCCAATTTGAAGTTGAATGGTATCCACGCATTTCCGGGGTTCTCCATCTTGCAAACTCGAATAGGTCTCGTTTCGTGATGATATACTTTCCCGTCTAAAACGATGGTCTGTTCTTATTATTTTATACGAAAGTGAACAATATGTTCAACACCAAAGGCAAAAATGAATACCAAGGATGTAAAAAATGTTCTAATTTATCAATTATTTTGAAACGTTCGAGGTTACCATTTTTGTAATAATAAAAGGTTCTTTTCAAATAGAGAAAAGCGTATAAAAATCACCTCCAGAAGGCATATTGTAAGCCAACTTATTGAAATTCATTGTGACTTGAACTTTACTGCTAGTTATGCAGTTCTTATAGGTTAGGTTTGTTTCTATATCACAGTTTAGCACTGAAAACGAAAATTTTTAAAATAACTAATTAAAAATTTTAATTCAAAGATTACTTCGGCATTGCGGCTCGCTAATCCATTTCCCATTGACACAGGTATTAGACACTCCGGGAATGTGGTAGTAAGGACTGAAATTATGAAGATCATAGAGGAGTTAGGAGAATTTGAAATGGCAATATGATAAAAATTAGAGTATAAAAATGATGAGATAATGGCATCTTTATATATAAGGGATAATTATTATCTCAAAATCTTACGCTGAACAGCTGTACTGTAGCGTCGTTCCATTGTAGAATCTATCCCACATGTAGGGTGCATCAGAAGAAGGGGTGACTTTTAGAATTCTACCAAAAGGTAGCACTGGCAGAGGGCACGTCGCGTATTTTTCTGAAGCAGAGCATCCCGCTGGGATATGGAGAGACCAATTCCCTCCAACCAAGCATTCGGAAAAAGTGTTCCCGATGATAGTGTAGCCTTGTGGACAGACGAACTTCACTTGGGAGCCATAAGAATTATCGCCTCGCATGACCAGACGATTTTTCAGCTCAACTTGAGGGCAGTTTTCAGAGAACATTATCGATCCCGCAAAATCGCCACTGTTGGTTTCCAATCGAAGCACTGTGGACTTGGTGAAATCGTTATGTCCAGCAGAAAGTTTAGCCTTGTTGTGGACCATGCCATCTATCTGAAAAGAAAGTTGTCCGTTAATAAATTTACAAAATTGAAAAAATACTTATTTACCTTGATTGTTCCCAGCCGGTGGTTTTTAAAATTCTCAATCTGCCAAGTGTATGATCGCCGATGATTTTCTTTATAGAGTAAATCAAGCGGAGTGCGATTTCTACCCATTCTTCTGTGTAGTTGGTCGGTGATATTCCCAAACTTGGCATATTTCTTTTTAAAATTAGCTTGATCGATAATATTCTGATCCTTTCGCTTGCGAAATGCTCGGTCTGGAAAAGAACATTAAATGCCCGTTTTCCCAAAAGCTGCAACTTTTTTAGAGCTTTTCAGAATCTCTCCATCATCAACGCTCTCTAGCCTACGCTGCACAAGCGCATAATGCTAAGATGGGCGTCTTTCCCCATGGCAGCGTGATATAGTGGATAGCGAGTTAGGTTTTTGCCATTTCTTGACCGACAAGCAAAAGATTTCAGACAAGGGAGCGCGCAGAGAAGCTCGGGAAAAGTTAAAATTTCTGGGAAAGCGAGAGTATCGAAATGTTGCTAATTTCAAGCTGGACCTGGAATTCTTGGACGAGGGCGGCTTAGCGCAGTGGTTGTGTGTTACTGCTTACAGCTAGGGCTCAAGTTCGCCCCCCGCTCCTCACCCAAACCAAGGGGGTTAAGAAATGTTGGTAGTGGATAAAACCACGAAAAATTCGCCTAAAATCCCTCGGCTGTTGCACACAACAACAGTCTGTCCTCGGGACGGGCCACTAGTCCTGTGTGGCTAGGATAGGCCGACTGCCCCATTACAGGCTGAGGGTAGCCGACCCCACCCAGTGAGAATAATAAGGCTAGGAAGAAAAAAAAAAAAAAAAAACCTGGAATTCTTGGACGTAATCTTCGATCCATTTCAATTTCGATCTTTCGAACAAATCGATCACATCTTCCAAATGGCGGTTCAACAGCTTCAATTTTCATTGCCTGCTTCGCAAATCGCAATCGTTTCAGCTTATTCGTGGCCCACTTGGTGACGGTTACAGTCAAATGAACGTTGATGTGCTGGTTCGTGTTCAGGAGAGTCAAAACGCATTTGGAATACGGGAGGATGTACAGAGTTGGATATTTATAAGTCTGCTTTATATCCAGGATAGATTGATCGTTACACTCAAGAATTAATTTTGCATGGCCAGTGAATTCGTCAACCTAAAGCAAGTAAAATTAAAGTAAGAAGTCATTGTTGATAATTGCGAATTTTATTTCGAGTAATCTTAAACATACCATGATAATCAAATAATCATTATCGTGCTCTGCTCGAATCATCCAATCACAAGTAACTGCCTCCATGGATTCATCATAGAAAATTGTGCCGTCAGATCTTGGATAGCAGGTTGTCCGATCTGGAAAATGTTCAAATGGGGTGAAACGCTTTTGACGTTCATACTATATGTGTTGTAGAGAACTCTGAAATTTAGCTTTTCTCCTTCTTCAAAGTGCTGATTGTAGATCTTGACGTGATTCGAGGTCAGATGATAGTCCTCGCCAATTCGTACTTCAGGGAAAGTACGCCTCCTTCCAGCAACTTCAACGAGACGTAGATTTGTCTAAAATTAGCAATTCAAAATTTGTTTTCGGAAACATCTAACTTTCTCAAATGAATGCTCCCTCTGGTATTTTAATTCTCGAATTTTCAAAATGAATGGTTTTCTATCGGGGGATATGATTTCGTGAAGACATTTTGCGAGATCCTCGATTTTCCCTTTGCTTTGTCGATGGACGACGGATTCAGAGCATTGCAAATCGTTTCCCTGATATAAAATATTTAATTTGTTCTGATAATTTTGACTAATGAGTAAAAGAGAAAAGAATCGTGATCGGGACTGGCGTACATGTGCAAAATTTGTCTGTCCTTTACTACTACCTGCCACAATTATTGCTCGTTCCCAGCGAAGTTGCATATAAAATTGAACTCATCAAAAGTTGCAAAAATTAGCACCTCATTGTCTCACACGGTTTGTTCTGAAAGCTATTCATTACCGGATTACCGGCTAACTATCAATGCGAGTTGACGATTCGTGTCTTTCGTGACATTGTTCCGAGTGCTAGAATGACAATGAATAGATGAAACCTCTTATGAAAAGCGTTGAAAATAAGTCGGTAATGAAAATCTTAGCGATAGTTTGCGCATTACAGAAGTTATGTTGTTAATTTTTTCAGTTTTTGGCGCATCCTATTTTTATGCAGCGTCGCTGGAGACAAGCGATAGTCGTACCTGTATCGTGCCTAGCAATGATTTGATCTGTGAGCAGCCCTGATCGAGAACAAAATTTACCTTATATTTTAACCTCACCTCTTGTCTACTAGAACAAGTTTGATTCCATGTATTCTCAGTTCCATCAGCACATCTCGTTTGACTACGGGCGTTGTTCTTGTTGATGCAGTAACTATTGTCTAAACAGCGGTACTGTTCTGAAATATAGATATTCAAGTTATTTTGAAATATTTCAAGAATAACGTTAGATTTTTTCTTGAAAAGTTGTTCATTCGATAGATCTACCTTTTTGTTTAACTACTCTCAGTAAACAAATTTCAATTACGACAGAATTACACTGACCATCTTTACAAGCAAACGTTTGACATAGAATCCGGAGAAGTTTATTGCAATTCTCCAGATAAAATCCGACATTATCGATAGAGGTCAAGTCCACCGCCACACAAGTCATACTTGGGTTCGTGTAATTTGACTGAAATGCTTTTCTTTTCGTAAAATTTGCAATATTTTAGCATCAGACATTTGTAGGCTGATTTCTCTTCCAAACCGACGTGTATCCCGAAATTAAGCCAGTTTGCGGATCAGACTTTATCAATTTCTGATTCCAAAATAGACCGCTAAACTGGCGATATAGAGTTAAAGCGATATTATTATCTGCTTTTAGAGAATATTCTGAAATCCACTTTTAAAATAACTCAAAATTCTTATCCATACCATAACTAGTCCAGTAGGTTCCATTAGCACCGATGCTTTCTAATTTTCTAAACAAATTAACTAGTTCAGGCAGGTTGAATGAGTAGAGAGGGAATGAATTGTTGAATCTGAAAATTGATTCGAAACTCGGAAATCTGAAGAAAATCCAACGTAGATTCGCCACACAGCTCCTGTGCCTCAACAAAACTGACTGTTGGATAAGGAGTTCGATAATACGGCATGTAACAGGCTTCATCAACCAGGTACCAGTCAGAATTACCTAAAAATTAGAAGGTGATGTTCCAGGAATTGTATTATAATTTCTTTCGCAATGATAAAAACATAAAAGCGTGCAATAGTAAGAGATCGTTTCTCAACCCATTTTTATACATACGCACCATTCTGTCATTTTTATATCGTTACGAAAATTTAAAATCACCTACTTTCAGAAAGAAAACAACTGGCTATTTGGAAAGTTTAACCCCTTAACCCATGTGAAATAGAATGAGAAGTGGTAGGGCAAATTCTTCTTACACTATTTCGCATGGTTTGAGATTTCCAAGTTGCCAAACAACTTACTTAAGGTTTTATTGCTACAGGGGCATCGAGTTTCATTTTTCAGGAAGAAATTATCCGTATCCACAATATATGAGGCGAACCATTGAGATTTAGCAACATAATTATGCTTGAAATCAATAATAAATAGGCAAAATAACCGAATAAATAGTTGCATCGCAATTAGCGCCGCATTTGAAAACCTTGCTGAGGAAGTGAAAAGGCGTTTTGTGATCTTATCGATAAGCCTTAGCAGATGGCATGCACAAAATGGGTGTGGCAATTATCGACTGGTTTAATCGTTTGCAATCAATTTTAACTTCACTTAAATTTGCATATTTTTCGTGATAAGTTTCTCTAAATTACAAGAGCTAAATATTTCATGCTCAATAAAACCAATTTTAAATAACTTTCCCTGTCATACTTCTTATTCGATTAATTATTGTGTGATATTCCATTTCTTCAAAAGCTATTTTGAAACATATTTATTAGCAA
The DNA here is from genome assembly GCA_964036155.1 of Diploscapter coronatus. Lineage (NCBI taxonomy): Eukaryota > Metazoa > Nematoda > Chromadorea > Rhabditida > Rhabditidae > Diploscapter > Diploscapter coronatus. The sequence continues at coordinate 3,085,717 of OZ038423.1, forward strand.
TAATAATAATAACATCTTAAAAGAGAAAGGAAAGCATTGAAGAAATAAATAATCTTATCAAATTTCCATATTCTTGAGCAACTTCAACCCAACTATCGATTGATCGAAAATGAGAACGAAAGGAGGAAAATATTGGCACAGATAGCACAAAATAGAGGAAACGAGACCTGTATTCAATTATAACTGCTAATTATTGCAGTTTCAAAATTCTATTTAAAAATAACAATAAATTAACATAGCTGACAACTTTTTGCGCACTTGCTCTTCATGTAGTCCTGGAAGATCGGCTGGGTACACATTCCGCTGTTCGCCCATCGTTCGCACCACGATCTAAGGTTACTCAGACTTGAATTTAATCAACAAATTTTGAAATATATTTCAAAAATATCCGAGCGTCGAAATACAATCATCAGTTTAGTCATCTAGTCATTACAGTTTAGTACTGTTTTCTAGATTAGCCTCATAAAAGCGAAATTCCCTTCGACACCTTGAATAGTTTGTCTAAAGTTTTCTACTATGTTTCAAAACAGTCGATATCGCGATGATAAAGATGAAATCGTTTGGTTTGATGGTCGTCTTTGTGACATACCTTGAGTCCTGACATCCATTGTCCTCCTCTTCAATCGATGCATCACACTTATTGCAGCTTCGTGGACAATTTTCCCCCATGAACCTGACACTGAATCTGGAATCGCAATGACCGGCTCGGGCAAGGAACTCGCAGTCGCGTCGTCTGAAAGATCAACATTTTGCAGTTACTAAATGACGACCTGACGACTCCTATAGGTATTGTGTCCCAAATGGTAACACTATTGCTCTTCTTTCTTCTTTTCTAACAATATTTTTTGAGGATGACTTTCTCTTCTCCTATCTCTCCACGTAGCCAGCTTTCCCTCCTTTTCTTTGTGTTGAAATTATATCGTAATTGAGCGGTCTTTTATCTGTCTTGAATAAGTATCAATAGTTGATCGTTTTGTTGTCTGTATCTTTGTCAGCTAATTACTAACCAACCCAGAAAGCCTCCCATCAAAGGTCCCTTTCTACTAATATTGCTGTTCCCTCAACCTCAGCATTTATTTAGAATACACTTAATTGTACATGGTAAAATGCCGACGATCATTCGAGAATCACATCGATTTTTACCATTTATCTTTCCGCAACATAATTTTCTAATTAATTTATAAGGCTTACCGATCTTCACACTTCCTCTTCAGGATTAGTTGCGACTTCGGCAGCTTCCCACTCTTTTCATTCGTCGTTGACCCCCCTCCACTCGCGGAATTCGTTCCAATCGCTCCATTGCCTGGTTTGACTGGAACGACGACGGGCTTTTTCGTGGCTGATTTTACTCGGGTAGTCGAAGCAGACGCTGATTCTGGGGTTGTTGCTGAAAACTCGAGGCAAATTTTGAAATATGAATAAAATTCAATTGAATAAGCATTATTTCAAGGGTATTTGAAATGTTTGCAACTTGACGAAATATCGCACGATGGGTTAGAAGAGACTAGGATATGATAAGAAAATTCTCTCCTTCTCTCACATACTATTTTTCAAATTGCGAAATTTACAAGTTATCGGAGGTCGAAATGAGAAAGATATGTTACAAAAGTGTTCTTATTTGATTAGAATTTAAAACCAATTGACGCGTTGTTTCGTGAACGGTGATTTCGATCGAATCGAATGACTCACAAAGTTGCGGGCAATTGTAGAGCTTATTGATTTTGTGCAAATCGTTCTCGCTGAACCCAACCCTCTGACCGATTTCCACGCCTTTCTCCTTCGGCTCGATCGTCGGTTTTCCGTTCTATGATGAAATATATAGATTTTTAAAAATTAAGAGAAAATGATATTTGTAACCTTAGAGAAAGCCGTTGGTGAATAGTGCATTACCTAAAATTTGTAGCATTTTTAAGTAAGCTGATAAAAACTTCCTACCGATCCATAATCGTACTTGGTATCCAAGTGATCGATAAGATTTAGCGAGTATTTATCGAATTGATCTAGGATTTTAATTATTCCCTAATTCAATAGCTTATTTCTGAAAATATCACGATCGAAAATTATAACAGACATTGGATATTCAAGCTTTTTCTAAGTGTTAAAAATTTTCTAAAGATTCAACCTTGCAATCCCGCCTCGACATTGCTCCAATTTATCGTTACGTAATCATCTCGATCTGCTCTACCTAAAATACCATTTTTCTTTATTATTTCCACCAAATTTAGTCAGAATAATTGTTCTTCACTTTCACGTTCAATGTTCCGAAGCAAAAATCGGTTGTCATGGGTAGACTTGGAGATGTTTTCAACACATGAAAGAACAACATCCAATTGAAGAATATTTGAAGAAAGGTGATGTGAAAGAAAAGCTCACTTTGTTCATGGAAAAATCCGACCGCGTGCATCAGCTCGCTAAAAATAAAAGATAAGAGAAGATCTAAAGGAAGTACTTTACTGAATTATAATTCCTTTCTGGATACATCCATCACCAAGACTAACTGGTTGTTTCCCACCTAAAACAAAATTTTAGGGTTATTTTTTGAAAATACGCATATTTTTCCATCCTCATAACTGGAAGGTCAACTTCTTGCGGAGTTTATAGTTTAGCATCATCAATTTTTTGCATGGGGTCACCAAACTTGCAACTTTTTACAGTTGGATTGTACAACGATAATTACTCTGATGCTGTTCTCTTTTATGCAGTAGCAAAATTGCTCCAGAGCCAGTTTTGATCCAGACGAGGATATCGTTTTGCCAGAGGGAAAATTCGCTGGTCTCTCTTATTTTCTGTCTCTCAAAATCTCATGTTATTTTCAAGATCAAATCAAGCAAGAATCACTAGAAAAATTATGTACTTTTAACGAACAACAAGTTTAGGCAAATCAATATTTCTCAGTCGATAAAAATAAAGAAGAAGAAATACCTATTCTTCCTACTAAAGAATAGCACCCGTCATCAGGCACAATGTGAATGTAATCCTGATCGGCGGCTGATTTTGGCGCAAAATCGATACACGTCTTTTTACGGTACTCTTCGATTGCTTCAGCGATTTTGGAGCGGCTAAATTAAAGTTTGTTCTTAAAATGATGAAAGAAATAGTTTGATTAAGAATTGCAACGAGGCTGCTTATAAGATGATGCTTGGAACATAGAAAATAACGGTAAAAGTTGATTTGGAAAAAAAGATTACCTATACGAAGAGTATTGCGAGGAAATCGTGTAGGGGATCCGCCCATCAGTCCACTTCAAATACGTCTGTCGAACTGCGTTCCTCTGGACTCCGTAGATCCCGAAGGCCTGAGGGGGTCCGTCCGTCATGAAACTGCCGATTGTGTGAGAGTTCATGCCGTAGTTTGCTGAATTAGTATGATTCGTGGGATTATACAAAGGCGCCAATATTGAATTCACACTGATTGAAGAAAGTTTACGAGAAATTTAGAGACATACATCCCGAATAACTATGTCTAATTTAGAGTTTACCAATATCTCCCTCAAACCGATTCGGCGAGTACATCGCTGTATTATTGATATCGTTGACCGTAATCGAATCATTATCCTTGTAAACGTCCATCATTTGGTAATCGAATTCTGTCAACGACGTTTCCTCGTCCGGGACGTTTTTATTGAAAAACTGAAAACTCTAGATTTTCAACAAAAAAAGTCGACTTTTTCGGCAATTTGGAGTTGTCAAAACGTAACTACATCTCGTCATGGCAAAACAGTATGCAAAAGCGAGATAGCATTCCTCTACAATATCTATCTCTCCTATCCTTCATACTATTTCGCATAGTCGAGACATTTCCAAATTGCCACTTTGTCAAGAGACATCATCACAGCTCATTCAAATTTCATGTCTAACATCGTCTAATGTCAAAAATAAACTTCGGAGATTCAAATTAAATAAACATAGCCAAATTTAAAAGAAAAAAAACTAAAAATTTATAAACCCACAAAATCATGCTGTCCCTGAGCTTCTGCTACACTCAAAATGGCCGGCAGAAACAGGTAGAAATTCGGTTTGAAGTCGAATTTCATATAGAAAATGAATTGTTGTAAATTCGATTAATGCCGTATGTCGGTCGGGATTACGGATCGAAAGCCGGATATGTTGTCAAAGTCCAGGTTCAAAGAGGAAATAGCGTTTGAAAAGAATAGAGCGCAGAGACAATTGGAAATACAAATGGATGGCGGCTCGCGCAAGCAGAAAAGGGACGAAAAGAGCCGGAAATCACTCCAGGGTAAATTGCGAAGGCACTGCGCGAAAAGGGGGCGGGCCGAAAGAAAAAAAAACGATTTATGTGATTGTTCCAGGGCAAGTGGTTGGATTAAATTTGTATCAGGTTTGGATACCTTTGGAATAAATTTTACTTGAGAAAGATTCTATATACATATAGGTTTCCTTGTTATATTTAGCGTTTCTAGCTTTCTGTGTGGATTTCATTTGTTTAGATAGTTGCAAACTAATTTAAAGTTTCGATAAAATGCTAGATTTCTTTTCCAAATTTCATTTCATTTTTTCGAAATTTCGATTTTTAAGTTTTGAATTTGACTTCAATAACTACATGCTTGGAAATAAATTTTCGTACCGGAGATGCCAAGGAAAGACTTTTTGGAAACCGTGAGACCACGAGACACGAAATATAGACGAAATAATACAGGGTTAGGGTAGGGTCTGGGATGATAGTTTTTCTCTTTACACTACTTCTCAATGTCTCCTGTTTCGGATCTCGCGGTTTCCAAGTTGCTCAAGGAAGTGTGACTTTTCTAAGTTCAGTCGTTTCACACTTGAACTTGCACACTGTAATTACTGTGATTTACCATAAGTGTGATCATCAACTATTTACGAAAGCCAGGTGTCAGAGTCGAAGTTTGAATCTGACTTTTGTTTTCTATCCCCCTATTAGTTATCCAAAATTTCAAGATGTTTAATTGAAATTTAGATAATTATCAGTTTCAGCAAAATATAAACTCAAACACAGCTTCAAAAAATTTAATTCTTGAACAAGTGCGCAGTAAAAATAGCTAATGAACAAAGTTGCGAACACTTTTGGAAAGATCATATTTCAATCCTAAACCCGTGTGACGTAAACTCTCCCCTTCCCCCCAGACCGTGTTTTTTATCGGTCATCGTTTGTGACTGATCCCGCAGACCGGACGGCACTTCATTTCGTCCGTCTGCTTTTTCGATTTCCTTGCCGATGATCTGCCCGTTTCATCTCATTGCATTCATCAAGCCGATCGAGTCGATTATGACCTATCAATGGGCAGCGCGCGCCAAGCATTGTTTGCAGACGCGGTCGATGGCCGACGGGGCGAGAAGCGCGAGCCAAATCACCGATGAACGAAGAAAAATCGAATCAAGAAAAAGCAAGACGTCATATATTTAAATGATACAAATTAAGATTACTCTACTGAAATGACGATTAAAATTTTGCCAATTTTGTGAAGATAAATCATTTTTATCACTGCAATTTTCATGATCTCTAGTAGTCTCGTGATTTTAATATTAACACTCATGTTTTCCAGCCGTCAATTTTCGATTAAAGTATATTCGAATTTTAAATTTAGAGGTTCGAAAATGAAAATCGTACCGAATTTTAGCCAAAAGTCAAAAAAATTCGTGTTCGAAAACAAGCAGAAAGACTTTTCGAAGAAACCATTCTGTTTCAATTCGTTTGGGACCGAAAAATTCAGTCTGATTATAGTGTTCTTCGTAGTGATATTCTACCAATTATCTATTCGACTTCATCACATGTAGTTCGTATTTTATATTTTATGCTAATAAACCATTTCGATCTTATTGAACAAGGTAAGTTATGGAAAATTCGTAAAATTTTACTATACTTTGTTGACTTTTCACTACTTTATAAGCTTTACAGCTATCTGAATCAGCTTATTTCGTGATTCTGATTCTGATTAGGCTTGCCTCCATTTCCCTAATGCCTATCCCTTTCCAGATAGTCAGATAAAGATAACGGGATTCGGGCAGACACGCCCTCTCATTCGGCTGAAGTCTTCTCTGATTCTTTTCCTTCTCAAATCCTTTGTTATTTTCATGATCCATCGATATTCAAAAGACGAAGAATAGCGTGTAAGTTGAAGATAATAAAAGAGGAAATAATAGATATAACGAAGCCGACACATGACAGAGAGATGGGTGAAATGTAGAGAGTAAATCGAAATTTGTGAACATTCATGAGTTTCGGTAAATTTGAAAGTCGAGGGTGAAGATTTTCAAATTTGGAATTTTCTCCGATAGGCATAATGCTCCGAATTTACTTGATCAATCCTCTCAAAATGAGTAACACTATTTGAGAAAGCATGAAAATGTTCCCTTAGAAATCAACCCTAGTGTTTGCAAACTTATGGCGCGCCCTGTAACGATCTAGAGATATAGACGATGGACAATTCATAGAAGGAAAGAGAGAGACTGCGGCCGTCAGCAGAGACTCTGAAATGCAGAAAATCGACTAGAGATATATCTGGGAGAAACAATAAAAGTTTGGGGAGAATCTAAGAAGCAGAAGGAGAGATTTGGAAGATCGCGAATAACTGGGAGAGATTGTGAGAAGCAGACAGAAGCCACGAACATGGGGAAACTGAATCGCTGCTGCTGCTTTGCGCCGCGCGGCGCCATTTACTGCCTCCCTGCCACAGCCGACACCACTTAAAGCCGACTGAAGCTGTAACAAACCCGCCGATAACCAAGCTGATAATCACTACTGATATCAGAGATAAGATTGTTATCGGCCAAATTTGATATTCTTAGCTGTACTGATAGGATACCATAAAACTGTTATCAGATTATCGCTACCATCGGCGAAAAATCTTGATATTCTGATTGCACTGAGCGGCAGATTGTTGTTGGCTGTAACATCAGCTTGATTTGGAGAGATACCCATTGAGGCTAATCTTGCGTATCGAAAATCAGTTCTTCTAGCTGATAGGTTTAAAAATTGTGATTTCAAATTCAATTGATGGCGACTAACTTCCATCCGCTCTACGGTATTCTTACCATTCTACTACTAAAGCTGCACTATTGTTCAATGATGAAGACGATTGATTTAGAGCATATTTCGGGTAATCACCTGATTTTTAATTAAAGTCTTTCCATGCATCGTTTCTCTCGACGAAAGTCATCAATAATTAGAAGGTCTATTTCTTAAAAGTAAATTCTTTATACAAGCAATAGCATGGGTATGTTGTGTATAATTTAATTACCCCAATCATCTCCAATTATCGATTTGAATAGATGGCAAATCTTCACCATCGCATGCAATCGATCAGTCTCATGTCATAACTTCATTCACTCAAATCCTGTTCCCCTTTCTCTTGTTCCTTCCACCGCTTCGTTTCGCCGTTTTCTCTTCAATTTGCCTCATTATTTTGCTTTTTTCTGTTTCTGTATATCTGATCCGAGATTTCAATAGACAAGCCTCGAGAAAGAGATTCAGGCTTCACTTCCAATTTCACTGAATTCGAAGATGCAAAATTCGTATTCACCACGAAGCGCAGCTTGCAGAGATAATTCATGCAAGACGATCGTGATTGTTGATAATGGAAATTGACAGCTTGCAAAATTTTGAAGGGATGATTCATGAACAGGATTTGAATCTGAATTTGTGTTAAATCATTCAAATTTTCATACTAGCTCATGGAACAAGAGAATTGTCCCAAATTCATGTAGTCGTTCCAATGAAGTTATGAAAGGTACTTAAATTTAAAAAAAAAAAGTGTCAAATAGATTCTTTGAAAATTGCTTAATTTTAGTTGGCGAACTCAAGCGAATGCAGTCCTATCTATCAGATCAGCTGAAGAAAGTCGAAGAAGCTATCGAGAGGACGCGAAGGAAAAGGGCCACGTCACCTTTGTCAGCATCATTGCCTAACAGGTAGTGCAATTTTCAATCGTATTTTATGGTTGATAGTGCAACCGAAATGGATGAAGAGTTAACGACGAACTATTTCCAGAGAGTCCACCTATTTCTTGAATCGTATCGGAGCCTTGAAACAGTCACTCCAGGAAAAGGAGAAATCTAGAGAGCCCAAAACAACCTCGAATATCGTCAATACCACTGGAGAATCGATAGATTCGAGACCGAATAATTCGAAGTTTGACGGACAATTGCCTGCTAGTGTAGGTTTCAACATTTTCGAAGACAATCGATATAGACATACGGACAGAACTCAATCTGACCACGGAATCAAAAACTCGAAAAATTGAAAGAAGATATTCCTATATGAAATCAAATTCCGTGCTTCAGATCAACGATACCCTTAACGAGTGCAAGCAACTAACCCAGCCTGAGCTTGTGGCCGAACTCAAGCAGAAGGGCACCTACAACCCAGAGCTGATGGCCTGGGACGCGATTGGAGTGATCAGATTCTTGGATAGGACAATCCATGATAATTATCAGGTGGGTTTCAATATTTCGAGGGTCAAATTGATCGATACTGAAAATAATTTTTGCGTGCCGCCGGTATTTCAAAATATTCAACTTTACAAATTTCATGGTCACTTTATAAATCAATCGCTGATCCGTCCAATAGGTTTCTTCATCATGGCACCTTCAATCATGAAACATAAATTTAGCGTCAACCCCAGTCACGGAACAAGCAACAAACAGAAGAGGTGGTTGAACGAAATGTCGAGGCCCTCGCTAATCTGATGAAGGAACTCAACGTTTCTTGCGATGTTAAGACTCCAGCCATCAGAGCTCGACTTCAAAATATCACTTTGTAAATATTTTGAACTTGAACAATTTGAAACCTCTATGAAATGGATAATGTTCTTCTAGCTTTTTATCGGCCATCTTTCATGTCATAATATTTAGCAAGGATAAACGAGTTGGATTAGCTGGTTAGAGAATGATGACTAAAATTTAGTTCTGAACCTCGGAGGAGTATTTTATCGCCTTCAATTCGACGAATGAAGCGGATGGATGAAGTGGAGGAACTCTTCACCTGGCTCAACAGCACTGACTTCTCGCACACGAATTTCGATCGACTCCACGATCAACCGCTGACCGTGGAAGATGACAGAAATGCCCCTAGGCAAAAGTTGATTGGTAAGTTATTTCATCTGACCATGCTTTCTGTTAGTCAATTCTCTCCGAAATCACACTATCAATGCCAATGATTATGATTTCATTTTAGGCTAATTTGGAAATATTTGTATGTAAAATTCTCTAACATTTTGTTCATTCAAACTTATTACTTCAGGCGAATCCCACATAGTCCCATTTGGATGCGATAAACGTGGTGCAGAAGAGGATGGCTACCTACGGTTGTGTGGCGCCTGCCAGGCTATTCGGAAATTACCTGACACTTTCTTCCCGCCTTTCATCAACGAAGTTACTTGTGATACGGATAAAGCCTGCCTGTATTTCTACGATTATCGTAAGCCATTATGTTTCTCCGTCATCAGTTGTTATGATAGTTTTTTGAGTTTCATGATAAATATAGGATTCATTAAAGCGTAACTTGAAATTTTTAGCACACGGAAAATGTCGTCAGAAACACATGAATTTCGTGGTATTGCGAAATATCGGAACGAAAAATTGCCAAATCTGGAAAAAGTTCAACCTGAATGTACGAGTTTCATGCGAATGCTTCGTTGGTAAGTAGGGATTATAGGTCTGTTAAAAAGGAATATTTTTAGATGAGATGTCATTTTTCGCCAAATACGTGTGATCTTCATTAATTCTGTTGGATGATTGTCTTGTTAAGTATCATATTTTGATTCTAGTCACGGGTATGTCACGGGGAAAGCTTTGGATAATCTTTTTTTTTAAAATAATTGTTAGCTTTTCCCTTATAATTCATAACTTCGAATCTCATATAGTCTAGTCATGTTAGTTTGACAAATTAGTTATATCACTAGATTTCTTTTATATTTCAAAACAAATTGCAACATAGTCACTTCAAATAGCGAAATTTACTTCATGCAGGTACATTCAATCTCAGATTCAGATGATGATAGTCATTTATTGAAAATCAATAATTGAAACGTAGAATTTTGAGCGAAAAATAAATTTCAACCTGGAAATCTCATGATATCAAAAGATCAAAAAAATCTAAGAAGCACAATACATCAAAGCTGTGATTTTCATTCGATACTATTTCATGTTTTGATATTACAAGATTCCAATATTCGGTTTAATTTATCACTTTTTATCACAATACTTATCACTTGTTACCATTTTGTGAAATTCTGAAATAAAATTGCCGCATAAAAATATGTTGAATAAAGTAATTCCTACTTTCTCGATTCGACTTCTTCGTCTTGCATTTGATTTACAGCAACTTCCGAATTTTCATTAACCAGGACTTGACGTTGCTGTTGGACAAAGTTTGCGAGGTGAGCGAAAAATGCCGTTGGAAATAGATGCGGTGGAGTTGCTATTGAAGGCTGAAAGCAGTAGGTTTCAAAAAAGTTGTGCATCTATAAATTCTCAATGTAAACAACAATACAATCTATAGGGATTTTACTAAAAAATTATAAAAGCAATTGATAAATTTACGGATTTTGACACGCGAACAATGAGTGAAAATCTGCACAAGATGTGGAAAAATGAAAAATGCAACAAAAGTCGATAAACAATTGAAATTACTTACGGTCTGCACTTCATCAGTGTCGCTTTCCGCTGTCTGGCTACTGTTGGGAATTTGTAAAGGTATCGAGAATATTCCTTGGGGAGTTGTTAGAGTCGCTAAGGCTCCATTTGAAAATAATGATGATGAATTTGATAGTCCGTTGTCCGTTAACTACAATTTTGCACTTATTTCAGCCATACTTGAAATTGGTAGGGTTTGAAAAGAATAAACGAATCTTACAAGAGTCATTCTTCCTTCTGAGTCTGATAGGTCATCATCGCTATCCGCACTAGGACCGATAAGAGTTTCATGGGATACTAGTTTTCGAATTACGGCTAAAATTGCTATTTTAGGAAAGTTTTGGAGGATTGAAAATTTACCCGTGTATCTCTGATTGAATTGTTCGGTTAGTTTCGCAACTCTTTCCAATTCTGCTAACTGCCTTCGTAAAACTCGGACGGATTCAACCATTAGATCGTCGATTTCAGAGTCGCCAGTCAACATTTTATGTCCAGATGAGGAGAGGCTTTGGAGAAGCTAAAACTCCTTTTTATTCAATAAGTTAAAAATTTTGGCTCATTTTTCGCAAATTTATGAAGATTTGATTCAGATGGAGATTCATTTGCATCATCTTGACTACGGAATGGGTCAAATTTTCATAAGAATATTGATAAAGTAAAATTTTTGATGTATTCGTCAAACTAGTGGTAATTATTTGCATAACTGTCTTCGAGTAATTTTAACAAGATCTGTCATCATCTTCAGAACTATTATTGTTGTTGTTTGTTTGTTGCTGCCGTCTATATTTATCGATGATTTCTGTCATTTGACGCCTATTTTCTATTTTCTCTAGCTCATTTCAAAAGTGTCTGCTTGAGATTTGCATTTGGTTGTGTTTGCTTGTAGAACAACCGGTAATTGTCGAGTGCTACTTGCTTTGATCCTGCCATTCTGCTTTTGACAAGGCGCAAGTTTAGCAGCCGTGTTTTATGTCGATTGTTTGCGCCGTCCTTTCAGAAAACGAGCCTATTTAGTGGGAATTGCAAGCATAATAAACGCAATTATTATAATCCGTAGTTTATGCAGCTTAGAGTTTTCTTGAGTTTACATAATTTAGCAAAAACAGATAAATGCTGATAATTAGTAGTTTCCAGAATATTTAATAAATTCGCCCAATGAATAATGATGCAGGCGACATAAACCTAGTACATCGAACTCTATAAATGATTGCAAAAGTACATTTGAAGCATATTTAACTTTTTCATAACATTGTAAATATTTCTTGCGTGAAGTGAATCAGATCTGAGTTTATCTTATACCAAATCGCGACCAATTGAATCATGGCAAATAGTTCTTTCGAGTAATGAGTGAGTATATTTCTAAATATTCGATATTTCATTAGCTTTGAATCACCTCTGATGAACTAAGCGTTTCAAATGACGATTTCGATTTTATAAACATGAATAATTCTTAAATGCTCAAGATATGTTTCACAGAATTTAGTCTTCAAAGCTAGTCTTTAGATTTTCAATTTTTGACGTTTAGTGTTTTCTACTCGACAGCAACAGCAAGTCACCTTAATATCGCGCGCATGATTTCGTTGAATCGTTTCACTATTTGAATTGCGCTTTCGATAGCTTTGATTGCAGATTTTCAGATATCATGAAAAACTTTGCTTTTCCCCAAGTCAAAGGGCAAAGAAGTAAAGAAACAATGACAGAGTAAAGAGAGTTAGCTAAGAAAAAGACAGACAATAAGCCGGTTGTAGGTAAGTTGGGGAGAGAAATAAAGTAAATCATAAAGATATGATAAGATATTGGAGATAAAGATAGCAAAAATCAGGAAGAGTCCGTATTTCATTGATGTCTAAAGAAAACATACAAAAAATGTCAAACATGTTGAATTAGAGGGCGGAGCACTGTTCTGAATTGAAGATAGGAACGAAGGTCGAGACATTTCTATTTTGCAGCTACAATTTCGTCTGATTCACAAATTTCTACAATATTTTCCTGTATTCTAATTCTCAACCGCTAAATCTACGCTATTCGCTACTTTTTCTCTTTGCAAACAATTCGCATACTATTCAACGATACTTTGTTTCTCTCCGCTAAAACTTACCGCAGTATTTCGTATTTACTCTAGCGTTCTGGCACACAATTTCACGTAATATTTCTGGTGTACTTTACGCTTTTCGAGTAAATTCACACACTATTTCGTCTGTGTTGTCTTTCCCTGGAGCCAAAAAAATCGACCTCTGTTGAAAGCTAACAGAGTAGGCGTGACTCTGCGAGCTGTTTTACCCGCCAAGTGTCTAATTGTGAATTGTCGAGGTTCGGGTTCAATCCTAGTGTCTAATTGGCGCCGACGAACTCGAGACGAGATTTTATTTTAAGTATTTTCGTTTTCAGACTAGCTGTATAATTGTTTTTTGTTTATTATTTTTGGTAGATATCTAATTTTTCAACTTATTTTAGTAATCCATCAGAATTCATTTCCAAATTTTCTGCATTCAATTTTTATCATACGAACCCATCAATAGTTGGCATTTTATTGAAAGTGTTTCATTTTTCTAGATCAATATGTTTCAAGATATTCTGTGTTTTTTAATCAAAATAATGAGATATTTTCGAGACATTGAAGTATCATTCGATAAAAAATGGATACATTTCAGACGATCGACGCCTAACTCACATTATCGCTTCACAACATATTTATTCCTAATTTCTATACGAATAATTCGATGATTCTGCGAATATGTTTGCTGCTGGTAAGTCGTTTTTCGTTTTTCGCCATCATCATTTTTCGCTGTTTCATTACTTTGCATTTCGAGCGAAATTTGAAACCTTGTGGCATTTTTGGACGAAAATTCGAACGTTGTCTGATATTTCTGTGAAATTTCGTTGTCAATCTTATGTGCAATGATGAAAAATTGTCCATTTGTCAAATGTAAAATACTGGAAGTTATGAAATCACAAAATTCTTATCGACACATCAAAGTCAGTGTACCAAATAAGTAGGAAGTCAGTCTTTTACAAATTATGCTATCGTAAGTTCTGCAACAATTACTTTCCTCGTTCTGGATCTCATAATCCACGTTCTAATACCAAATATGCAAATATTACCCTAATCTAAACTGAGAAAATGCGATTACCTGGGTAAACAAATAATCTTCCGCTCAAGAAGAAGGTACAAGTTGAAGTGTCAATTGTCGTCTATCGCTTCTATTTCCATTGTGTACTTGCAACTTTTTGTGGAGTGCTTTGGAAAAAATACCTTGTTTTTTGCTATTGAAATAAGCGAAAAGCTGGGATTCACGCAGGTATTAATCAATTGGGAGAGAACGTCGATATTCAAAAATTACACGCTATTCGTCTTGCTTATCTTCTACGCGACTTACTATTTCGCTCCAAGTTCGGCTTCTAATTGCTGCTGCATGAATGCCGGCTTTCTCTCCAATCAACGATATCATAAATCAGTCTAATAAGTTATGGATGTGCATAACTTTTCCGCACTTCTGAGTCACCCTCCCTTCTATATTTAATGGGAAATTTATAAGCATCCAAGAGTTCTATTTATGCATGCTTGCAACTTTTCTATAAAGTATCTTTGAAAAATAGCCTTGTTTTCCCATGAAAGCAAGTGAGAAGTGAGGATGAAATTCAGCGTGTTGTTTCTGGCTGTGTTTGTTTTGGATTTGGTGCTGAACTGCATGAGCAGATAGACGAAAACAAACAGGAAGGAAAGGAATCGAGTTCAATACGACTGAAACATATTTTTCAAATAAATACTGCATATATATTTAGTAGCATCGCTTGATAACAAATTTTCATCTTTCCCGGTTTCTTGACTTTTAACATTTTTCCATTGACGAGTCACAAAGAATAATCATTTTGTCTTCATATAAATGATTCAACCATTTCTTTGAAACGTGTCATTTTTAAAATATGCTGGCATACCACGATTGTTTTTTTTTTCCAAATATCTCAATTACCTTTTAACATTAATCAAATACTACCTTCAGAACTCCTAACTCATTATGGGTGTCTAATTGAGAGCAATAATTTAATCAGTTTCTCAAAAAATTCTATCATCTCATGAAAATATCAATATTTTTCCAAATTCTTCTTCGCCGTCTAATCAACGTTAATCTCATCAGGATGTCTTTTGATTCGGCACAAGCTCAATTGCAAACAATTCCGTCGACTCTCCAGTGGCCATGAGAAAAATCGACCGATAAAATCAGTCCGGGAAAATATTTTGAATTGATAGGCCAAGTGGCCGAAGTGCGAATTCGATCACCTCGAGGGGAAGCCAGGGTGATAGGAAAAAGGCATTACGAGGAAAAGCCGGTGCGAGATGCTGAGAAGCACCCGCTGATAGGCGCGCAAAAACGACGCAAAAGCAGATTGGCAAATGGAGCTGAGGCCAGACCGGCGCAAATTCACTATTCACACCTAGACCTGAGGCTTTTGCATTGCCAAAGCAATCAACCTCATTTTTAAAGTTGCTTTTCCCATACAATCGCATTATTTGAATAGGTTTCCGAAAATCCTAGACATAACTAAGTTTATCTCTATAGCATTCTAGCGTTTTTTATGGTGCTGATATCGATCCTAATAGAATGAAATTTTCGTAAGTGCTTAAGTCATATGAAACTGTTTCACGAAAATCTTCATCAATCCTATGCTCTCAATAATTTAATAGTGAAAGTATGCGTTTGAAAATGAAATCGCCCTCCATAATCTTCTATTAGATTATCCTCACTTAAAATATAGTATTGTTGTGTATCGTTAGTGTCTTCTTCCTATTTATGTGTGCGCCATTTTGCTCGCATCAATATTGACTCTTCCGTTCTTGAATTTCACGCAGAATGAATGCATTGCGCTATTTCGGTATTTTTGACTTGCAAAAGCTGAAGTTTTCGAGAGACAGAAGAAGCTTATTTACCGTTCAGACCAATGATTGCCAAACCTATACAATTTATTCGTTCTCATTCCTGAGCCATAACTGCAGCAGCCGCAAATAAATTTGCTTTTATTTCAAAAAAATTGAAACACTACAAAATTTTCTCTTCCAATTCAAAGAGGCCAAATTTTTGCTTTTTCTAAATTTAAAATGGCAGTTTTCTCAAATATTTCATGGCTCAAACTAGTCAATACCTCTGTCATAAGATCTCATTACTCAATGCCAAAACATTTTCTTCTTTCATGCACAATTACTATTATTTTCTTTCTGATCAGGGTATTGATATGATATGAAATCTATCCTGATCAATGGACCAGTCTGAGTGATATCTCTGTCGCTGAGCTCACACAAACAGCGCATAAAAAGTGCCGCTGCTCAAACTGCGTGTGCTGCGTGCGGTTGCGTCGCGGAGACATTCCGGTCCGTGCGCTTGCGTATTTACACGTAGCGACAAACTCTCGCCGGGGCATGTCGAAAGTCATAAGCCAATATGTCAAGTAGCTACCGATAAAAGACTCGGGCAAAGCAGGGGAACAGAAATAAATACCGAAGCAGGGATAATGACAGGTTCTTTGGTTCCATGATTTCATGTTGATCGAATCGAATCGAAATTTCGCGAGACCGATGCTAACGAACGCAAAATTCTTTTCGTAATCAGCTATGTAAATATGAAAAAAAACAGCAGAATTAATCTTGGAGGAATTTCAAAGCTATAAAAAATGGTAGACGACAATAGAAATTGAAAGAATCGATTTTCTTGAGCTGTTCAATGCTTATAAGTCATTAAAAGTCGGCTTCATGAACATTCGCACCAAGATTACTAAATTCCTGTGCATTTTCAATGGTCCACATCATCACCAATTAAGCAAAAAGTTTCCAATATAGATTAATTTCCTGCACCCCCGATTCCATAATGTTCATCACTGCGTCATCGCTTTTCATCCGACGATGACTTTCGATTCCTGATATGCCAATCCCTCGTACTTTCAAGTACACCTATGCGCGCATCACTATCTCTGCTCAGCACATATGAAATTCCAAGACTGGTCCATCGTGGGAAACTCACCAAATATTCTCGCCCATCGCGTGAAACGTCACACATTTCACGCCCGACTATATTCACTTTCTGAACTTTCAGAAGAAAATGCTAGCGAAAGAATAATTTCGCCGAAATTAGACGAATGGGTTCATGGCAAATCCCGTGGTGATCTGTCGATTTCTGGTACAAGTTCGAGTATGAGACTAACCAGCACTAATTGTATATTAAACAAATTTTAGCCGCTAGACTAACTCATAATATTTGTATCATTTGCTTATGGAAAATGCACTGTCAAAAGAATATATTTTGTTAGTTTCGCAGTTCTCGCGAACATTAAAAATCTCATAAGGTTTCAGTCGAAGCTCAAAACGAAAATCTATGTAAAAATTAAGAGTTATTTTTCAAAATTGAATTTCAAATAATTGCAGCTTCTCTCGCCGAGCTGTGTGCCTCAATGCAACCCCTGCATCCCGGCCGCTCAGAGGCAGTACGTTTTCCGTGTTCCCGGCTATATTCCGTTCAACAATGTTGCGGTGTTGCCAGCTAACCCCATCAACAGGCATGCACCGATCATTCACCTACTCAAAAAAAAACCACGATATCATCTTTAATTTCGTAAAATGGATACCTATGTTCGAAGATGAAACGCATGATAGATACTTTTTTTACCATTAGCACCTTTCAGTTAGATCTTATAGCAAGCATATCAGTTCGTCAAGATTTAGTTTCTGCAACTAATTTTCCAATCTAGTCACCTTAACATGAATAGAAATAATTTAGTTGGATTGGACCACTCTTCACTAAATCAAAAGTACTTCAAAGCCAAACATTGATCGAAATTTTTCAGAGGATGTTGTCAAACAACCGCCTTCCAAGGAGTTTCTCAGACTGGACCTAATGCGAGGACGCAATATGTTTCATACTATCAAGGCGAGAAAATTCGCTTGTAGAAAAACACTACGCTTTCGAACTCAGAATGATATTTATTTGAAATCTTTATATCTGATCAAATTCAACATGAATGAATCCGAATGAACAAACCTTAGCTGAAAAATTTTGAATTATATCTTTCGTATATTATTTTACGATTGCTTCCAGAAATGTCATATGTTTTAGGCGGCCAACCTTCTGCTCCATTCTCGAATTTCAGCGGCCCAAACCAGGTAAAAACCAGAGTAAAAAATGCCTCCTCTTCACATGCGAAAATCGATCCATCTTTGGTGTTCAAATTGGAAATTCACAAACAAACAAATGCAAATGGATTTCTTTAGATGAGGATAAAAATAGGTTTCAGGAAAACTCAAAATTCAAAAACTCTAACCTTCTGCAATAGTACGACTATGTATCAAATCAAAAATAAGAATCAAGGATGAAATTTTAGCCCGGAGGCGTCTATATGAACCCCTCCACTGGCCAACCTTACAACCCATCTACTGGTCAGCCATACAACCCTAATCAGCCGAACCAAGGATTCTCGATCGAGTATACCTGGCAGGGTCCAGGACAAGCGGGCGGTCCTCAGCCTGGACAGGGTAACTATCAGCAGCCTGGAATGCCACCTCAGGTGAGATTTCTGCCAAGCTTTCGAAAATCAGTGATAAATTACAGCAGGGAGGTCAACAGACCCTTGGTCCAAACGGAGAAGTGCCATATCAGCCATTCGTTCCTGGAGGCGGCAATCAGCCATACCAACAGCCTGACGGAGGATACAATCAGCCAAACGCAGGATACCCTGCTCAAGGACCGCCACCAGATTTCCAGGGTCAACAGCAACAATTTGAGGGACAGGGACAGGTCTGACAAATTAAAATTAATCTGAGAATGAGTCGTTTTAGCCTCCTCCAAATTATCAAGGCGGACCACCACCCGACCAATTTGGCTCAACGCAAGGACCATACGGACCGACTCCAGGATATATGCAGGATCAAGTAGCCTCTTAGAGTTAAATCTAGTTACCCTTTCTTCAAATTTAAGATGGGCAATCAGCAGTTTCCCCCAAGTTCAACGCCTAATCCATACGGCCCGACACAAGGCTTCCAACAAGATCAGGGTCAGTTTGGACCAAGCTCTACGCCGAACCCGTATGGTTCACCTCAGGGAGGCTATCAGGACCAGGTGACAAAATTAAAAGAATTTCTCTCGAAAGTAGCATTTTCAGTTCGGTCCAAGCTCTACTCCTAGCCCTTATGGCCCAACTCAGCCCTTCCAAGATCAACAGCAACAATTCGGTTCGAGCTCAACTCCATCGCCTGGCTTCCAGCAAGGATCTCAAAACCCATACGAGCAGTATCCCCCTGGCCAAGGCCCAACTCAGGGACCTTACTCGGATCAGCAGGGTCAATTCGGACAAACGACGCAATTTCCTTCGCCCACCCCAGACTATCAGCAGTTTGGAAGCAGCACTCCTTATCCTGGGTTTGACCAGAATCAACAGGGCTTCACAGGCCAGCCTTACTATGGTCAGCCTCCTTATGGCTACACTTCTCAGCCGGGACAGGTAGGTTCGTTTCAGAAATATTTTTCAAGAAAAAGAAATAGGATATGGGAGGCGTGCAAGGCCAAACACAATATCCTCCAAATCAGCAACCGTTCCAAGATCAGCAGCAGCAAGGTCAATTTGGCGACTCAACCACACCTTTCCCAACAGGACCTTCATCTCAGGTATGCCGTGAAAACGGTTTCTTCCAAGCCTAGTTGATTTCAAAAACTGAAAAATTTCAAGCTTGTAAGATATCCACTGTCGATGCTGTCTTTTGACTTCACGTTTCTGTTTTCTTGATTATTTACTTCTTTCAATCGAATGCATAGAGGTAAAATGGGAAAGGGTGGTGATCATGAAAATGGCAAGTGGGTCAAAAGTCGGTATTTTTGCCGAAAATCGCAACTGACATCTCCGCACTTGATGAAGCACACGATAATAGCCTCTTAGAAAGCCGTACTTATGCTGAGTTGAGCTCTAGAATAACGCATGACTAGTCTATCCAATTTTGGCAAGTTGTTTCAAACAATGCTTCACTACGTTTCGAAATTTCACAACATCAATCTGAATCCAATTAGTAACGTTAGCTCTTAGACTAGAGTATCTGTCCAATGCTATAATTTTTTCGACGAATCTAAGTGCTAAGCTAGACGAACTACCACCACGCTTATCACATTCATCAAATCACCTCCACACACTGTGCTTTCTTCTAAATGTGATCGTAGTGTATGGTAAATGTGCTAGCGCTTAGCGTTGTTTGCAGGGCGGCGGAGCGCGTCTGGTGCCGCAGTCGAGTCCGACCCTGTTCGGGCAGGACGCACAGGGTCGATTCGTGGCTCCACTCCCACAAGGTATTCCCGACTTCGACCCGAGTGTCATGCAGACGGGTGCATTCACACCTGATCCATCACTAAACACCAACAACGTGGGTGCTCGCATGCGACGAAGTGTTCCGAATGTCAGTGCATGGTCAAGCCACCCTTTTCCCTTTACCCAACAAATCCCATCTTACCGTAATGCGTTTAAAGAAGAGTTAGCAGTGTGATTTTTTAAAACTAGTGCAATAGATATTGTAAATGACCGAAAACTTGAGACGAGATAAAAGGGGCGTGTTTCTTTCTCCCTCCTCCTGTGAGCTTCGGATACGCAAGAGACGAACATTCGTTCATTAGACAATTTATTTGCTTTCTTTTCGTTTTTCGCGTTTTTAAGGACAATTATCTCTGATTGGCCAATTAATTTTTCTCAGCATCGATAGAAGAAGATAATTGTCAAGTGCTTGTTACGAAAGTCCCGTTAATTTAGATGAAAGAACAAAGAAAAACGAAAGAAAATAAAAAGAATTGCCAAAATGAACGAATGTCGTCAACGCGCGCATTCGAGGCTCACAAAAGGAAGAGAGAGAGAGAAGACACTCGTTTTATTTCGTCTCAAGTTATCGATCATTTATAATACAGGCATTGCTGCAGTTATAAAGCATTTGATCTCAATATAATTTGAAACTTATCAAATCAATAAGAAAATTCACACTACTCTACACTCTTGTAATAAATCTCCCGTTCTAATATGTACTTCCAATAATCGTTCTAACAGTGAAACCTATAGAAATATTTCAATTACCCTATCGCCAAAACTAAATAGAGATGCATGAACCGCAATTTCACCACGGGGAATGGGATCGTTGCTTTTTAGTTCAAAATTTTTGAAGTGAAACTTTGCAGCCTCAAGATTTCGGCGGTTCGAGCAGTACGCCGTTCCCTTCAACGGGAGGTATGGGAGGAACACCTTATGGACCAAATCAGCAGGGACAGTATCAGGTAATCTGGCAACTAGAATGTTTCTGTTCAAGAAATGTCTATATAGGGAGGTCAACAGGGCCCAGGAATGACGCCTCAGTACGATTATAACCGCGACATGAACACACAATATGGACGATATGATAGCCTCTCTTCGCCAGGTAAGGGATACGTTTCAGAGCGTTGTAAACTGGCAAAATTATGTGTATAAGAATCTATTAGATGTCAGTAAAGCAAACACATTATAGTATTTTGCATTCAAAGTTCAGTGTAGATTATCGCTTTCATAGCATGTTGAATCGTGCAATAGTTTGAAACATATCAAAAATTCAATGTTGTCAAAATTAATCAGAAACAATTCAGGCTCAAACCCGCAATTCGACCAATCAAGCAGTCAATTCCCACCAATGAATGTGGCCGGTATGTTTTAATTTTAAACAAACCCAAATATTTTTCTGAAAATGCTATTGACCCTTCATGACGAATTTATAATTTCATAAAATTTAGCTGGCTCGACTTCACTTCTAATGGCAATTTTCCTCAGTGGGCTCGTCTTTTTGTTATAAGTTATCAATTTTATCGTGAATTGATTTTCGTTGTAATTTTTAAGTCAATGTTGTAAACGCTGCATTAGATTTAATTTTCAATGATAAATGAATGAAGCTTTATAAATCTAATGCGATGATATTCTTATACAATATTTCTTGTTGTAGGTTTTACCTTGCTCATGACTTGTGCTATAATTTCTTCATGATTTGTGCATTTCTACAGTAGTACTATTTCTGTATATTCTGTTTAGTGTCATTATCATTCAATATGTTCACCATCCTAAAGTTTATCTTGAAGGTCTCATGAAATAGCCTCTCTCTTTCATCCTACTCCTGCCTTTCAATACCATTTACCAAATTTGGAAAATTTGTAAAATTTGCAATGCCTTAGATTTGGATTCACAAATGATTGTTGGCAATATTCATTTGAAACATTGTTGAAACCGGTGTATTTTAGTCCCAGTGATTCAGGAACAGATTTACGAAATCCCCATAAACCAGTGATTTGAATTTCATGGATAGCTTTCTGTTTCATTTATCATTAATTTTGAAATCATTCAACTTAAAAACGAAAAGCTCGAAATAAAAATTATTGAACTTTCCAAGAAGTAGATGTATCACTTCATAAATCTGTTCTGGACTTTTCTTAAACTTAGATTTTTGTATTTTATTGTAAATTTATTTTTAAAAATAATAAAGTAAAACTAACCTCAGTGAGATCGTCGATTTGGAACGCATTTGAACTGAGGCTATACGTGGCAGATTCGAGCTTTTCCATGAGTAACTAAATAAATAATCTTTCAAAAATTTCACCGATAAAAGATGATAAATTACCGATAAAACCGGCGCCAACGGATGCGACTTTATTCGGGCTTTTTGATCTTCAACTTCATGATTGATTTTCGTCTTCTCTTTCTTGGCAATTCGTAGTCCTGATGAGCGTGATGCTTTTTGAATCTGAAAATTTCGCGTATTGATTTTACCAATCGGAGATTTCGACCAAAAATTAAGTTTGTGTAAGATCTTTATGATATGTTTCAATCAATAGCTTGTATGATCATGAATTGGCATATATTTTTAGCCGTTTGATTCTCACATCAACTTATTGAATATGACCAGTAGATTATCACTGTCACTATCATCATATCATACATATACGCTCGGAGCACAGTAATAAACGCTCATAAACTCTAGCACATATTTAGGGACGTATCCGCATGTTTGCGCACTTGCTCCTGCATTGATTTGGATCGTAAAATTTAATGAAAACATTAACGAATGACAAGCACCTTTCCTCACTTGACAAACTCACTAATTATCGACTCGTTATTATTGCAGAAATTTATGGGCAGTTATGAGGTTGACAAATTTTGGAATGCAACACTAATCAATAATCAATTCATCGTATTCATTTTGATAAAGCATCCATTTTTGACAGAAATTTCAGGAATGCTTGTAAATTTAAAATTCAGTGTCTAAGAAAATTCGTAACCAATTCATAAATTTTCAAAATCGCTGCTCAAATAATTGAAACGTAATCAGTTGGTAATCTAATTTTTTTGCTAGGAAAGTTTAGTACCCAATGAAAATACCTACCTTGGATTGTCGTTGTGCCCGATTGACGCTGGCTTCCGTGAGGGCTTGATGCAGCAGAGCGGTGCGTTCTTGCTGCAGGCAGCCGAGGTCATTCGAATTTGAAGAAGTGCTGGGCGAATCTGCTGATGTTGACATCTGGAACGAGCAATTTGTCGATGATTAGCCATCCCGATGACATAAACAAATCATACGAAGCGAATATTTGTTGGCGAACAATGCGGAGAGTTGAAGCAAAACCATGCTAGAAAATGAAGAAGTAAATAACGATTTGTGGTAATATTAGATAATGACTTTTGATAAAAAAAAAATTCTAAATCAGTGCCAGCTATCGGATAAAATTTGAAACGTACAAAATCATATTCTCTAAATTGAATTAGAAATCTGACATAGCACAAAAATTAGAAGAACATAATACTTCGTCGATTTTTATGATAAGGATGTGAAAGGGTTAATGACAATGCTGGTTTTGATAAATATCGATTAAATTTTTAAACGTATCAAAAAATCTTCATTATTTCAAAAAAGCAAAAAAAACTCTAAAACAGGAGAAGTTGATAAATCAAAGAAGACGAATTTGTCATAGGATGAAAAATGGGTTGTCGGTAAATGGATTGCTAAGTGCCTAACGGCTGCCACATGTTTGTTCGTTATTTACAGTCAGTCGTTATTTTCATTTGCATCTCTTCTTTCTCTCAGTTCCCTTTATCTTTTAGCTGCCTTTTCTAAGGCATAAACGTCTGTCGGTAGGGCGGTCATTTTGACATTGACTCGGTAGGACGAATGCGGCAAATCAAAGGCCAGGGTACTGCGAGCAAAGAGGTGCGCGCAGTCGTAAACCTTCCCAGGGAGCGGTCAGATACCATTTGTCAAGACTAAGATACGCAGATCATGTCTTCTCGGTCCATACGCGATTTAGATACTGTAAGCTGGCATTTCTGTTAAGATTTGTTAAATCCAGTAAACATTCATCATTTTCATGAGCTCAATAAGTGAGAATTTGAAACGTATGACTATAAGATTGGCCCTGTTTACAGACCATATTAATCAAGGATTATGACAAATTCGAAAACAAAGACGAATATTTGATGAAATTATTTAGCTGGATATAACTTTTGCGGAACCCATTGAAAAATCGCTATCAATCAATCACATGCATCCATGATTACGGTAGATTGGCTGCAATGAAATGGATTCGATAGCCTCTCCCCCCAGCGCACGCTCGTCAATTTTCATGAGGACCCTCCTCACTCTCCCGGGGTAAGGGGAAACGCTTGAAATTACCGTTCCGATAAGGATTTTTCGCTTGACAATTGCTACAGGCCATCTCTATCGCAAAAATTCTTCACTATTTCATTTTCTTGTTTCTTTTCTTCTCCAACTTTCATATATTTCTCCTGTATGACCTCTTTTTCGTCTCCTCATTCAACAGTTTCCTCTCCGACGACTATAAATTGTTTTATGATGCGACTATTGGGCCTGCAGCAGCACGCTTGGTGCGACAGCCAACACAGAAAGGTATCAATTGACAAATTGTGAATAGGAGCGAAATTAGGGAACAAATAAAGAAATACATTAGACACGCAGAGTAGCTCATAATAAAGCCGTAAACGGCGGGACAGAGCGGTCCATGGCGTAGAGTGAGGATATTGATTCGATTAAGAATGCAGCTGAGTTATGAACTGAATGTTTGATGTAAAAGTACATTCTGGATAAGCTGGATAGGGTATAGCAGAAATATATGCTCGATGTCAAATATTTTATCTTCGAAACTTTTTTTTTCTAATTTCTTCATTCATAACTTTTAGATTTGAAAATTGGCTTTTACTAAAATGCAAAACCACCGAACAGAGGCGAACTTATAAATATCAACTATGTAATTTTTTTATGAAATCTAACTTTTCTGCTAGATTTTCTTTCGTCATTCTTCATGTGCAAAATTGAATCAATTTCCAATTTACATGCAGCATTCACTTTATCTTTATTCTACCAATGCTCACACCTTCATTTCGAGTACCACATCATATCCCTCACGCTCTACTCCTGGACCCGTACGTCGATGTGTGCTCCTCTAAGCTTTATCCGGGTGAGCGTTGAGCGATAGGTCTGAGCCTCGGTCCGTTTGTAGGCGCTTTTCCCCATTCTCTAGTTGTCCTTGGCCCTCAGGCCAATTTCCTAGATAGAGGTCCCCGAAGACTGACGAGACAGAGAAAGCGAACTAGGAAGAGGAAGGGGGCGGCCCGCATGAGGCTCAGAAAAACCCCTATGTACTCAAGCATGGTTCCTGAAAAATGGCTGGATATAAAATATTCAGTGTTTTCTGATCTTCCTCGCGTATGCCTCGGAAAGGAAGAGAAAGGGCAAATCGAATGCGAATGTGCTCTTGCTTACTCGGAGCTGAAGGAGCAAGGAAATTGGCGAAAAGAACCCGCAGTGAAGGAGGAAAACAGACGAGAAAACGTCGATTCGGTCCGAAGCGGGCTATTCCAGTGTATTCTCGAGAATATAGACTGCTTATATTTCGAGTGATAAACGAAAACGTGAGAGAAGTACCAGGTTCAGATTGGTATATTTCTTATATTTATGTTTTAGCAGATAGTTTTCTGATGATATTATCATTTATTCTTAAGCTTTATTTACTAATTTATTCGTATACTAATGCGAATCGCATGTCACTGAACGATAGTTTTACAATTCTCTCTCCCTTTTCAAAAAGATTTGCAACATAGTTTTGTCATTTAAAGTTAAGTCAAATCACACAATTCCAAATATCATGTGATCCATTTTGGTATCGGCCCAACCTAGATACTAGTCTTTCTTCCCACTTATTCTGCTCGTGTTTACAAGTAAAATTTCATTAGCCGTGTGCAAGTCGCAGTGCTGTTGTCTGACTTCTCTTCTGTCTTGCGCGCATTTGCATTTCGGTCTAATTTTTTCGCTTCCCTTCTGCTTTGCTGACCTTTCTCCAGTCGAATTCCTGTAATTTCCTTCTAAAGTGCGGCATCAAAACACCGCGACAGACGCCTTTTGCAGACTAATTTGAATCCGTGGGAGGATGAAAGTAGACGAAAGAAGGTAGTTTTTATTTAAACTTATCAATTGGGGAGGCATTTTTGTTATGTCTCAAGACACACGAATATTGAACGTTTTCAAAAATTTGAAACTAATCGCATCCAATATCCATACTTCGAATTACTTTATGAATATTAAAGCCGAAATTTCATCACTATTATCTCAATAATCACCTCTTAGATTTCAAAACGTCATATTCGAATTGAACTTACCTAATTACTTGACTCTTCAAAATACACCATCGGAATTTTCTCACACAGTCAATTTATCACCAACAATTGCCATATTTCATGTTGTTCCGATTGTTGTTTTCGATCTTCGATTCGGTTTTGCTTCCGTTGCTTGATCACTTTTGCTGCCAATCAACTCGCTCTTCTCAATCTCCTTCATTTCTCCCGTTTCTTCGAGTTTCTCAATTTTTGTTCCCAAACATTCTTTCCAACGGGCGTCTGAGCTGCTACAGATTTCTGGCTGTAGCCTCGGGGGAAAACAAGAGGGAAGCGTCAAAATGAAATTCGAAGAAAAATAGCCGCTGAAGATGATTTATAGAGGAAGTTTTCAAGAAGCTGTAAAATCTTTATTTGGAACAACGACTAAAAATGAAACATTCATAGATCAGAGATTTCTGTCTCATGAGGATATAGATATAACTTGGACTATCTTAGTAGAAATGCTTTGGAACGGTAACAATGCTAATCATAAATGCATCGATCTTACATTGAATTCTTCAACGCATTTGAAATATTTCTGATGGAGAAGATATTTAGAATAGAAATCTGTTGACCGAAATAGACAGTCAGTACTCAATGTGCATGAATATATCATCTCTGCAAATGGGTGATTTTTTCAAGTTAGTGCTGAGGAAATTGGGTGAACATTCCAAATGCCCTTTGAAACACATCTCTCTGAGATCGTTGTGCATTCATCACATTTCTGCGTGTTTCTGCAGACCAACTGTCCTGTTTCGATGCTCCGCCTTTTGCTCTCCATCTGCTGCTGCTGCTGTGTTATGCGGTCGAAAAGCAAAGTTCTGCCGTGGACATGCAAAGGGAATGGAGAAGAAAGAAAGGGGAAGAGAGCACGAGTCCTCGGTCCGTCCCTACATCCTCACTCTTTCCGAGTCTGCACGTCTTCATGCAACAAGGAGCTCATCATTCTCTTTCAGCAGCCATTTTGCTTATTTTTTTCCAATCAATGCAAGGGGCATCTTCCTTCTCCCGAGAATCTTGCACCTCAAAAGATTTATTCTCTTGCGGGTTCTGGATTCGACCATCAATCCTTACCTTTGACATGAAAGATCAGGATCTTCACTATTTTCACCAATTTTTTTCGTAAGTTTCTTCCTCAACCAATGCAAGGGCATAATTTTTCGTTCGAAGACACGCATCTTAGAACATTTCTTTTGGTTCTTTACAAGTAGGCAATTTACCTTCCTCATTTCTTGTTAGTTACATGGATGAAGCTCATCATCATTCTCTTCGCCAGGCACTTTTGCTCATTCTCTTCTCAATCAATTTTTGAGCGGTTCTATTAGAGCCTTGAATACGTCAAAAAGGACTTTCGTTATTGGACTTTTGTTCTTCCTCGTTGCTAGATGTCGTCGTCATCCCTGGATTATTTTCTTCCTTCACCTTTCCCCCCGAATCTTCGCAATCTTCTGCTTAAATCGATTCTGCGATTCTGATATATATATATATATATATAATCTTCTTCGGTGGACCCTTCACTTCAGTATATTCTTGTTTTCTCAATCATAGCGTTCCTTCCTTTCCCTTCGAACTAGACATGTTGTGCAATGCTCGGATGTAAATGATTCAAAAGCTGTCTACCCATGCTTTGCAGCCCAATTAGTCAAATCATCAGGCTCATGTGACTTCCCAGTTATTTTCATCCCCTCGTACTTGTGAATACCTCGAAATGAGTGAAGTTTGCCTGCTCCCTCTTCAGGTTTTTTTTTTATCAGCTTTGCTATTCATTCATCCGAGGAATCAATGTTGAAAGGGGACTGAGAAGCACGAGCCCATCCTAGCAGCAGCTATTGTTGTCTGCAACAAAGCCTCAAATCCCCATCAAATATCCTACTGCTCTATTTTTGCTGCTGAGCTGAAGGAGAGCGCTTCCTATCGAGTTATTTCCGGCATTC
The DNA here is from genome assembly GCA_964036155.1 of Diploscapter coronatus. NCBI lineage: Eukaryota > Metazoa > Nematoda > Chromadorea > Rhabditida > Rhabditidae > Diploscapter > Diploscapter coronatus. The sequence goes on from OZ038423.1 coordinate 3,113,945, forward strand.
AGTAGTTTTGGCTCATTGATTGAAGACACTCGAGTTGCAGGACAGATTAATTTTGAATTGAAACCTTTTGTTGATTATTATTTTTCCTATCCTGTCTCTAGTTCAACTGCCTATCAATTATTCAGGTCAATCGATGCATTTTAGTTCAGAAGCATACTCAGAGAATTTTAATGACACATTGACTGTTTTCTCGTAGAAGAATTTTCGGATAATTGTAAAATATTTTTCAGTTCTGCAACAACTCTATCATAATTAAGCTTTTTATATTTATTTTGAATAAGATATTCGCTGAAACGTGTCTACGAAATTCCGTCGAATGCTGAATTAGCAGTCGTTGTGGCAAACGTAACAAATTCGTCGCATGAAAACTTCTGGTATAGACTATTTTTATATGCGCGTTCGTCAGACAAAATGTAAATAATCTCCACTTCAAAATTTGATTAATCATTGCCCATGTTTCTGCTCTTCGCTCATCCAATTCGTTCCTGTAAAGCAAAATGTTCTTATTTTGCGAAAGAGCTTCCTCCTTTAATTCGATTTTTGATAGTTAATTTGCTCAGAATATCTTCCTCAACATCATTTTGTTCCTGAGTTTTCGATCAATTTCTACTTTAATTCTAATATTCTTGGGATGATTCAGATTTTCTTCCATTTCAGAAAATCAAAGGGATTATTGCTTTATATATTCGATCGGTTTGACTTTTGTTCACCACCCTTCTTCAGCTCAAATATTTGAGCTTTAAAGTTTCGTTTGACCATTTGGTTCAAACCTTCTCCTTCTCCTTTGTTCTCTTTGCTTATTTCGGTGTGCATTTTCGAATTTCCCGAATCTCACAATCAGTCTCCAACATCGGATCGAATTAACGCCCCGCTCCGATTGCGAAGTGTTTCCATTCTCTAAACTTGTGGGCTGAAGTCGAGCTTTCTAAGAACTTTCAAGCAGGGGAATTTCTGTTCTTGATAATTGTATAACATGATCACTTTGCGCGATATCAATATTTCGGGAGTTCTAATAAGATTGAATTTCCAAAGAACTCGACGTTTCGTAGAAATTATTATCTGTAACCTTTGATCCTTTTAAGTTAGCAAAATAAAGATTTTTTGAATGTTCCTAATTTCTGGGAGTAAGGCGAAAGAATGTTACTTAGTTGTTCTGGTTCTTTGTACTTTTCCAATCACTTCCTTTTCCTAAATGCAGAATTTACTCATACTTACGATCGGCCACGTCCATAAATCTTGAAAATTCCTAATCTGTCGATTATTCGTTCGCTTTTTCGGCCGTTAAAATCGTGTTCATTTCTGATGGCGAATAGACTCCAACAAAAATCACGAAATTTTCAGTTGATGCAAGTCGACCTTTACTTGCCAACATTGAACTTTCCCCAGGTTTTCACGTCGCCTTCCTGCGCTCCGACTTCCGTCCAGGTAAACTAAAGTTCAGCATCAAAGAAAATTAGTAAAATAGTTATGTGGAACTGAACAGAATAAAGATAGGGAGAAAAAAGAAAAAAAATTTTCGTTGAATTTCTACAAATTCATCTTCGATTGTTTCTTATGATCTAAAGAAATTTCGAATTTGTCCATACATTCAGATCGCATTCCTGGTATGATCTGACATTTGTAAGAATTTGGCAGCAGGAATTAGTTTTAATAGAAAACCAGTCCGATTAAATTAATAAAGAACTCGCATAAAATAGGAGCGTAACAAAGAAATGAAGTCCAATACAATTTTGTGGGATGGCGGTATCGTAATAACGAAAAAAAATGCACTGATAATTCTTCCGAGTGCTATGCTATCACTACAATTAATTTTTCCTTAGTTATATAAAATTTAGATTTGACTAATTTCAGACGTTCCCTAATCTCTCGATACTCAGCAGCACTTATTGTCAGCCCGTCGCTAAGATCCAGGTCAGTCTCAGATGTTACATTCCTAGATTTGGAAATAATATTTCCACTCAAATCTGCACCATTGCACATCAAAGATCGAAACTACTTGGATTAAAATGAATAGACCTCAATTTTATTATGAATTGCCAAATTGTGGGTACAATTTTTGCCGAATCAAGGCCAACCGCAAAACGTCGACTCATCAAAATTCTGCAGTGTCAAAAAATGAGTATTTTGTGCGAGTAATTTACCGTTCTTGTTCTATACTCGATTGTTTACACTTGTTCTCGCATCTCTGAGAAAAATTTGAACTTATCTCATTTCGACATCTTTTTACTCGAACTTCCTTTCGGAAAGCGTCGACTTACTTCCTTGCAAAACCTTAAAGATAGCAGTCTTGAAGGAAATAGTTGAGATATTCTATATTTGCTTTAAATTTTGGTCTCAAAATACTACTTTCGGTATTTTGTGCCTGATGAGAATACAAGTTTAATGGGATCAAACTTTATTATTCATCGTTTCATGATCATATCCATTTTTGGACTTCCATAGATCCCCAGCGCTCATATTTCGGCATTCGTTACGTTTCCTTTCCTGAAAAAGCTAGCGCAATTTGCTTTTATTGTTCTGCAAAAAATAGTCTGCAAATCTATCCATTTCTTTACTTTCTTTTTACAAAATTTCTGATTAGTCTACACATTATTTTGCAAAGTTAACCTTGTTATTACTCCGTACAAAATTCTTATAAATCCGCTTAACTTACATTTTTTTGCTTATTTTTGCATGTTTATTCCAAAATTCCTGACTGAACTCCACTTTGTCTGCAGAATTTTACTCGTTTCCTTACTATTCTATACTCTTACTTAATTCCGAATAATCTGCAAATTTTGTCTATTCATCGGTAAATCTTCAAACTACAGCCGTCGATTTTCGAACTTCAGTGCTCCCGCTTCTCTTCTGCTTCGTTGGCATTTGTCTGAGCATAAAGCTCCTTTCTGGCAAGCAGACGGCAATCTTTGAACGCGAGCGAAGCATTTTTGAGCTGCTGCAATTTTTTGTTCGATACCGGATTAAATTAGCCTTCCCACTACATTGCTAATGAAATCAAACGCGCAAAGAATCGAAACACAAAATAGGCCTGTAATTTGATGATCGAGAATTGGAATAATTTTTGAGTACCACGTGTTTAAAGTGGAGTCAGATATAGTTTGAATTTGAAATTTATTGAGTAACAAAAAACCAGTTGACCATCACTAAGAAATTTTCCATGACGAAACTTAAAAATTTTAAATATTTTATTCTTACATTTTCAAAAAAGTGAATATTTTTGATATGAGAGAGGAAATGGAGATCATGTTTGATCGATTGCCTTTAGACTGTATGTCTGTGAAATGAGAATATGGGGATGTAACATCCACGACTGTATTATTATGCAAAGTTGGCTGATGATTTTTCAATCGTCTATCTGTCGATTCGAATCAAAGGCCGTGAAAACCGCTTCCTTTTTAGGAGCGCCAATTCATGCAAATCGGCAGTTTTCTGGGTTACGTTAGGCTTACCTAACAATATCAACTTTGATACTTTTGAGCAAAGTCATCACCTCCTTGAAATAGCCATTCAATTTGTTGCGGCTTATAAGCGGAAATCTCGATAGATTTCATGTTATTTTCCGAAAATATAGACTCATCTCATTGGGTAATTTATAAGATGAGTATTCAATCTTTCCAAACATCATTTTTCTACTATAATTGTTATACAATTTATTTGTCAAGCCTTTGATATTCTATTATTCATGTACGGATCACTGTTTTGAGTTACCATGATCCCTTCTATTTCCATGAAGCCTATCCTTAGTATTTTGAGAACTAATTTAGTAATTGCATTAGATGTACAAACTGACTCGTCCATAATTCATCTCGATTTCCAGGCTTTGAAAAATTCAGCCTTTAAAAATTCCCTTTAGCGACAGGTACTCGTTCTCGTATCCAAGCCCCCTTGTCTCATTTCTTCATTCAGACCGCTGCGATCCTCACATTCACATTTTGCTATGAATTATTCTTGAACTATGTGTCTTGCGCTTTCTGCTCATTTTAATTTCACAAAGCCCGATAATTTCTTTCCCTTATTGGAGACTTTTCCGATCCTTGATTTTTCCCCGGGGACTTTTGAAATGTTCTTCGAATGAATCGAGGAGCATAGATTGCATGACTTTGTAGCACACGTGATATTATTTTTCGTTCCAAAAATGCTGTAGCTACTTTGAAGTTTGTCTAAAACTATCATGCTTGGATAGGTTTCTGATGGTTGGATGATAATAGAGTGCGGTTGTAATTTCAGACAGTCATTGAAAATACACATTCACATCTCTCTTTCAGATTCGCCACCCAATATCGAATATGCTTCTTATTTTAGCTGGATATTTCTTGATAAAGATTTAAATATTCTCCAACCAGGACAAACATATAATAAAATCCTTCCAGCATCGACTTGATGCGTTATGTATTACTTTATTTGCCCAAGTATTTGAAGAGTTTTCTTCCTTTCTAGTAAGAAAAATGTTCCTAAGTCAAATGGAAAGAAAGGGAAGAAGAACATTGGTCTCGCCATTCTCTTCTATTCCCTCTTACAGCCGTACATTCTTTCTATCAATTACAAGAACTTCTTGTGCAGTGTCTTTCCAAGTCACTCTTCCCACAGAACTTTGATCTCTTCCGCTTCCTTTCTCTGCAAGAAGACTCGAAGGGTACAAAAGGGAATTGGGGAATTGAAATGTGCGCCGCATTTTGCAGAAATGATCAGAGAAAGACAAAATGCACGTTCTCCTGAAGGGAGTCTGCAAATGTGATACACGGCCCAGTAATCTAGAGATAAGGAATATAGGTGAGAATCCAATTTATTGGGGACGAAGAAAATAATAATTTGAATCAGCAACCCCAGAACTATGTGTGAATTGGTCTGATTGGGAATCATTGGAAGAAGTGCAGGTTCATTATTTGGTCCAAAATACGCATCCCCTCTTTGAACCTTGATCAAACAATATCACACAACCTTCTTGCTAATTTCGTTACTTTCTTCATTCTTTTTATGGAACGTCTGCAAGTCAGAAAAAATCAAATTCCACGAAGTGGAATGCTCAATTCTGCACTCTCGAAGAAGTCGCATGTTGTCGCGCAATACACTGCTTGTCTGTCTTCTGCAGAGAGACGGAGAAAAAGCAGGCTGCAAATCTCGAGTGTGACGAGAAACCATTAGGATGGAACTGAATTAGCAGACGGGGGGATACATGCAATTTGAGGGTGATGAGAAGAGTTCTTCCGAGAATGACGAGGGAAGTTTCTCAAATGTAATGAGCAAGTCAAACTATTGCAGTTTTTCTGCAGATCAATTGTCAGATATTAGAAAATTTTCACCTAATAGGCAGAGAAAATGCATATTTTAAAATCATCATTTGGTGAAAAATTTGTGATTTTTTGAAAAAGAACTAACTCAGAGCTATGTAATCAAAGATAACAGTCAGCATTTGGATCGAAGAATGTAGAAAAACTGTTAACTTATATAAGAATATTTGTGAAGAAATTCAACATTCTTAATGGATAAATTTATTGATAATTGGAGAGAAAGTCAATATTCATGCAGTAATTAGAATTGGAATTCGAATTTGGAGCGAAATAGCGAGTCGTGTAGAAGAGAAACGAGACGAATAGCGTGATTTTTGGATATCGACGTTCTCTCTAATCAATATCAAAAGTTCATGCAATAATAAGAAATAAGGAATCTGCTGAACATTCGCAAAACGTCTGATGAAAGTGAAAACTGACGAGATTTGCTTGATTCTGCGTCGGAAAAAATCGAAAGATCAATCATCTATCAACAGTTCGCGATCTATTCATTATGGAATAGGACGATAAATCAGCACGTAACCTAAGTTCAAGACAATTTATTCTAAAATATCCTCCCTATGTTAATGCACTTTGGTCCAAGGAGGAATTTCGATAGACGTCGATTTTCAGTATGCTGCAACTTTTGCGATTGTGTTTTCCGGTGATTCAATATCTATTAGTGCCCAGTTTTCTATTATATTCGCTAACAAATTTGCTCTACTCACGAAGCTAGGCATGTTTCTTCCCAAAATGTAGTGTTAGAATGCAGGGTTATTGAACAATTAGTCGAAGATTTACATAAACAAAAAAATTTCAACAATTTTACCGTATCTACCTTTGACTTAAACTAGACTTGACATTTGTTTCCTTGTTTCTCTGATCAATTTGAAAATTTTCGAGCGACGCAAAAATAGCCGTTTGATTAGTGATTATCAATTAGTTGTTTGTACGGTTATTACTTCCGAGTTTTTTTTTCAGTTTCTACGTATCAGTCTTTGGTTATTTCGCTCAAATAGTCTTATGGAATTTTTCGGCGAATCTCGCGCGTTAAATCAAACTATAGACGGACTTGCATACTAGTTGAGAGGCAATTGCTGCTGGAGTGATAAGAAGTGATAAAATGTCGAGTTCAATCGGCTTGACACTCCATCTTCTTTTTCCGTCTTTCCTCGCATTTTTCGCCCAATCACCCCGAGCGCACCTCAGACTGTTCGCTATTTTCTCGCCGGATTTTTCCACGTACTGTTACTTACTCTCTTGACGATCTTTTTCTCAACGTATTTCGATTCCACGTCCACTTCCCCATTGTCTCTCAGTCCACATTCGTTTCCTTCTGTTGCTCTTTTCCATACGTTGGTTTGATAAATGAAAATGATAACAACACCATACCGCAACCAGAGCGCACATTTCTCGGGGCGATGAAGGCCACTTCGAGAAGAGTGAATACGCGATTTTGACGCTGATCATTAAGATGTAGTTTTGCCTGTCTATCATTTTTTAATAAAAATTAGAAATCACTGCTCGATTTCATATTGCATCGTTGATTTCCCTACATAATTTTGTCTAGATAAATTTTTGCGAACAAATTTTAGGCGTTTTCGGAGTTCTCCTTGCAAATTTAGAGGAAAGGAAAGTGACTAAATTCAGAAATGTTGTCCTTTTAAATTTTCCATGTTTTTGCCGATTTCAAATGTCTCATTTCCCGATGTTGCCCTTTTTCTACTTGCTCACAAGAACACTAATCAAACTCTGCTTCTGGTTTATATAAACTTGCCAATCGCGAATTTTCCGACCGTTATCATCATTTGGCAAATTTTTCTCCTTTTTCATTTTCTTACTGTAGATATGGAAAATTTTGATGAAATTGATAACTAATCACTTCATATCAACGTCAATTTTTCTTGAAGAACTTTGAAGTTATCTAATCTTCAGATTATTTCCTCTTATTACTGATTTTCTGTCATATAATTTGCTTGCGGATGTTCATGAGCTATTTGTCATTTGAAAGGTCGTGTATTCAAAATTTATGAAACAGAGCATCAAATTATTCACACTTTACAAAATCAGCCATACTTTACGTTCATCACTACATAGATTCTGACCTAGTTGATGAGGGTTATTTCAGTCATAGACACAGGTGTGGTATGGTGGAGGAAGGAAGTTTCTTGAAGCCTTCTGCAGCCCTTTTCCCTTCTGATTCCGTCTGCTTCCTTCCCGCTTCGTCAATTTTTCACGCTGTAACATTTTTCGTCGCTTCTGTTTCGTCTGCAACACTCTTTTTGATGCGATGTGATGAGAACTGTTTACCCGCATAAATCTTCTATTTTCGATTTTAACCAATCATCAAACATTTCATCGGGTAATTTGAGAAGTCGAGAAGTACAGTAGGCCATTTGTTTCGTTTTCAGAATCTTTTTTTTAATTTTATTTTTATTTCTGTCGCTTTGATGTTTAATTGGCAATTCGATAACAGGCTATGAATTTTATTGATATTTATAATTTTTTCCTAACATTTTACGAAATTATTTCATTTACATGTTTTTGATGAAAACCTACATCATCCACCATCTCTTTGTTGTTTTGATGAACTTATTCCCCATTATTCAAAGTACATGTGCTCTAGTTTTTCCATTTCCTTCCCTTATTTGAGACCTGATGACTTATTAAGCAGCTACTACAATTGTTAATCACACTAATCCGCTATTATCCATTAGAATGCGAGCGCGATTTGATCTATTTCCTGTTTCTCTCACTTCAAATTTGTCAAAAAGGATCATCAGACCATTTTGCATTAACAAATGTCTAAATTGATTCTTTCCTTCCACTACCAGACTTCTAGATGATCAAATTTATCGACTATCTTCGTGAGATTCAGCATCTTCAAAGTGACCCTGATCTTATTGTTTGAAAAGCCCAAAATTAAACTTCCGATCGTCAAATCTTGGATTTCGTTATATGTTTCAAGAAATTAGTAGACATTGTTTAGAGTTAGCTAATTCTCAGTTATTGTATCTGGAACGGTGTTTTTTATTTCAATCTCAAATCTTACTTCCTTAAAAAATATCGCAATGATGATATCATCTTCATATAATTGAGGTTTGATTCATCATAACACAGCGGTAGTAGTGTTCACACTCGCATTTTCACTAGTTTTCTGATTCTGCAATGCAGAAATCGTAAATACACTCAGGAAAAGGGAAATGATAAGATCGTCTGAGATAGGTTATTCGGAAATCCTATTTGAAACCTTCGGAAATTAAGGTCGCGAATATTTTTCTTTCAAATGCGAATACTTTTATCCCAGATTTAACACTTTTTCTCAAATTGGCCAAAAGACATGCTCATCAGGAAATTCATTGTGCGTCAATACTTGACAGAGTTAGGCTGAAAAAGGCTATCCTTAGCTTCCTCCGCATAATTTGCAGCATGTACCGTCATTTCCCTGATTTCTTTCGTTCCTCTCAAATATAGCTTTTGACCGAATCAGCATTGCACCTTCATTTTATTTTACATCCCGGTTTCACTCGAACTCGTCAATTTTTCGTTTTTCTGATAAAATGATGATGGTTATTATTATTGTCAGAATCTAATCAAACTTATCTAATTTGAACAATAATTTTTTACTAACTATTAGGTTTTGAGATATCTCAAAACAACAGACCAATTATACCTTATTCACCATATGATATGTGAGGGTTTGAAGCATTTAATTTAGTTTAATTCCAATTTTAAATAGCCGATGAACTTATTACAATTTATAGATCCCGTCATTCTAACTACTATCAATCCATCTTTCTTTTCTTTTTTTTTTTCGATATTTTTACACCACTGAATTTGATTTTCATTCCGTCTATCAGCGTAATCACATCTTCCTTTCTCAGTTCATCTCTTAAACGTCAATGTTATGATTTGGTAGGCGATTATCAAATTCGTATCCAATTTTCTGACTATAATCGGAGAATTCCTTCCTATTAGGGATTGTCCTGGCGTCATCATCAGCGAACTCGTCTTTTTTGCGCATCTTTCCTTCCTCCCTCCATTTCCTTTCCATCTTCTGTTCCCCACACTCCTGTTGATTATCGATTTCTCTCACGGACGATTTCGAAGACTTTCCCCATCTCCTTATTTATCATCCATCAGCTTTATAGATTCGCGATATCCGCATGTTTCACAGACACAGAAGCATTAATGAAGTGTTCTTTGATCGTATTTTAGCCAGTTTTTTTTTCTCCTTTATTCGGTGATTGTGATAGATCGTCATCCCTTTTAGTATTCCTGAGTTTTTCTTCCTTCCTTCATTATAGTTAAATTCTATCCGACAGGGCTGTGAATTTTAGACGCGCATAACGAAAAAGTGTCTTTTCGAGGGAAAGAGAAAAAAAGAGCATGCTTTCTCGAACATATACACTATCTAGTATGCGTGTACATGCGCGTGTCTAAACATTTACAACCCTGCTGTCTGATCTCGGAAAACTGTAGGGAAATTAAGTGCGGCGAGCGAAAGACGAGTTACAAGCAATTGAATTCGAAAACATTCATTAATAACATTTGGAGGTTTATATAGAGATCGAGGGTGAAATATGCAATTCCTTGCAAGTGTTCCTACTCTATACGAGTCACTCCCTAGCTAGTATTTCGTGATTAGCTTTCTGTTGACAATCAGCCTACAGGTATCTGGAGGAAGCATAGCTCTCCCTGAAGCCGGTTGCCCCTTATATTTGATGCAATTTCCTAGACAGTTGATAGTTCAATTCAAAATTCTTAATTCAATAAGCAACTTTGCGGAATGAACTTCTCAAATCAATTCTGCGACCCGTAACCGGATGATGACCTCACCTACATCATTCACGAACTTGTCTGGGCATTCCTTCCTTCGCTGATGATTATCGATCGGTTGATTTTCATCAGTCAGTTTTCTTTCGATTTGCCCACTTTTGTGCCTTTCAGTTCCTATGAAATCAACTTTTTACTTTCAACTTTTCGGTTTCTTCGAGCAGACAGCAACTCCATTTCATTATCTCCGAAACCGTATTGATTTCGTCGCTCAACAATATTGATAATCGATTGTTCAAACTTTTCTGATAGATCTTCTCACATTTTGTCCATTTTCTGTCCTGTCGGCTACCTGCCTGACATCGTCCTCTTGCTTCCTTCCTCTACCCAACCCTTCCGCCGCGCCTGTTTCTTCGCTGTCAAACCACGCTTCCTCACTCATCATCAGCATTTTTGTTTTCTACAAATGACGATTTTTATTTTGCGAAGAAAGAGGAAGCGTTCTCGAGTTACTTCTCAACGTTATCGATTTTCCTGATGATACCTCTACACTTGCAGTCATTTTTCATAAAGTCATCTCCGCATCGTAGTGATTCTTTCGTAGAAGTTATCGCTCCAATCTTATTCCATCAATCGTAAGAGACCAAAGTTTCCCCGCGTAGTCTTGTAAAGATTAGCAATATTTCCTCTAGTTGAGATGATAATGAAATTTGAAAAATCGAAGCCAAAGTCTCAATTTTAGGATTTGAAATTTAGTCTCGGCTCTACACAACTTCCTCCTTGATCGTTCTCTGTCGTGGTTATGAAAATTCGTACTTTATGGGAGCAGTCTCGTACAATTGTTTAGCTTTGCATTTTTCAGCAGAAGAAATCCCGGTAGTTCTTGGCAGCGCTAGCTTCGCGACGACAATTAATGGTTAATTTCTTCATTTGCTACGAACTTTATATGATCGAATGATTTTCCTTTCGAAATGAGCGATATGATAAAGAAGTATCTGAAATGGAAACTGGAACGAGAGACTATGGTGAGTTCAGATTTTTCTAACATTAGGTAATGTTATTTATTTACTCAATATTTTACTTACAACATTTTCTACACCAACTCCCATGAAGTTATTATCCACATTATCGCATTTACGCAATCTCTCTAGTGTGCAGCTATTTTTGTAAGTAAATCACATTTGCGCTGTCTACCTAGTTTGCATATTTTGTCACCAAAGTATATCATTTCTGATTAGATTGCATTGCCTGCTTAGGTCATTCGCTTTTTAGCTCTCACGTAGGAGTTAGGAAGTTTTTAGATTCTTAGAACGTTAAGTTTTCTGCATAATTAGGTTTCAAATAAACACAGGTGTGAAAAAAATTTCACTTATTAATTTAGTCGCCAATTGTCGTGATTATATTGACTATCTGATAAATTTCAATTAACTGCTTTTGGGATAATTAAGTTTCAGAAAATCACGAATTCAAAGTGCTCAAGTTGTAAATGCTTTGTAAAGGGAATGTTCTGCAAATTACAAATAAAATATTCATACATTTATCGACAGATGCAAAAATCGCTGGGAAATGTCGCGAGCGGTCTCTTTCTCGCTCATTAACTTTTCAGGCGCTGAACTTTGCTCGTTCAAACCATAGCTGTAAATGTTAGCGAGCTGCATTTTTCAGCCGTCTTTTCCCTACAACAAAATTTGGCTTGTTGTACTCGATGAAACTTAAGTGCGAATGCGCAACTTTACAATAAGTATTGTAAAGATTTCCTGAGATAAGTCTACGAGATTAAGCAAATCGTAAATCTGAGTAAATTCATAAATTCTTCAATCCTTCAAAAATTGGCATTTATTTTAGGATAAGTTTTAGAAAATGCATGCACAATCAATTTTTCGCTTGAATGTCATATCATGTTTTGTATCATTTCGCCGCTATTATATAACATCCATCTATATCTCTCAGCTCTCTGAAAAATCGGTTATCTCTCAAAATTTCTTCTGGTTGATCAAAAACCAAATATCTGCGAGTTTTTTTTTTTACAGCTGTTGCTCGCACAAATTGTCTGCCTCTTTTTCCCTATTTATTTCGAATTATCCATCAGAGTTTTGTTCGCTCTTTTTTCATTCGAAGCGGAAACCGACTCAACGAGTTTTTTCTTACATTTACGCCTACATTGCACTGAACCGCAAAGATAACAGCGTCTAGCCGTTTTCCTGCGAATTTGGCACAATTTCATTTCAATCAAATAATTGTAGTTAAAATGTAGTTTTATGGAAAAATTCAATAGTTTGTCTATGCGCACTAAAATGAATTGCATATTTTATGATTAGTATTCTTTGTAGATTCTGAATCATACTTATTTTTGACAAACTATCACAAATTTTCAAAAATCCAGCTAGATTCAGTTTCCTTAGCGGTTTCAACGTAGCATATGATTTTTTCATGATTCTAAAAACTCGGCTATTTTCAAATTTTCAATGCAAACAATATCATACCAAATTTGGAAGTGAATTGTTTGCTTTCCCCTTTTCATCGGCTTAATCTGTTATGGTTTTATCCATATCTGATCTGAACAAATGTATAGCCTCGTCAAGTTGCATGTTTCCCTGTGATGAGGAAACTCGAAATACGTGGATGCAGCAAAATTTCTCTAATTAATAAGAATTTTTGGGCTTAAATGTTTTTGTCCACGAGTTTTTGAGCTAAATAATATGCCACTCAAATTGAATTGTAACCAAAAACAAAAACTAGGTACTCCCGAGTAATCAGAAACACTTCCTTCAATTTTTCAATGATCGTTTTTATTATCCAAAGATCTCCTATAAATAGATCTGCATCTGTTGGTTCAGTAAAGCATTTTTTCCAATTTTAAATTCTCATTTTTTATAAAATATATCTTTCCAATGGTTACCGATAAAATTTAATCATCGTCAGTATCTACTCTGATTCCAGTTATCCTCCATACATCGCCATTTTCACGCTATTATTAATTTCATGCTGCTTCCATAACTTTAAGCTCCATCTACGAGAAATTCCTTATTAACCACCCGCCATCTCTGTCGAAGTATCAAAATTCCGTTCTTCGAACTCAGCGAAGATATGCATTTCTCATTTATCGCTCTTCCTAGAATCTCAATTTATATTCGTAGATTCGTTTGCTCGTAATCTGGATGCTAAATTACTTTATAGGATGGTCTTTTGTAGTCCACACCCACGTTTTGAGAGGATAGGAGAAAAGAAAAAAGTTGAGTTGGAATACAGGAGACCTCATAGGATCTCTGGAGTTTTTCATTGCTACGCATTTTTGCTCATATTTACTCAAATTTTGACCACCTGAAGCTTTATTTTAAGCAATAGTATAATAGAATTTGTTGAAGTCAGATAATTGCCAACTTTAATCTGCCTTTTCCGAAGTCAAATATAATTATATCATTTTATCTCAATCCGAAAATTCCTATTTATAATTGAAAGGTTTAAAGGTCATTATAGACTTGATAATCGGCTTGATGAAAATCCGCATTCTATCGTCCTTTTCCTGGAGACTTGATTTTATTTTTATCCATCCCTTTGGCGCATTAGTATTCTTTCAACTTCTCTAGATGTTTGACGCGAACTGTGAACATTCTTCTTGTTTCTTGATTCCCGTGAAGTGCCGCGTCTGTTTGAATGCATTTCCATGTCAAGTAGATCGCCTTTTTTCTTTTCCAAAAATGCGCTGCGTTCTCAGACGTTTCGGCTCGTTTTTCCCGATATCCGGTTAATCTGGGCATTTCAGAAAGTCCAGCCACTTGCTTAATTAATTAAACTCTACAGCAATTTGGGTTTGTCGATAGTTAGCTAATAGTGCGCAAAATGAAAATAATACCTCTACCTAACCTAATTTTACAAGCTATTCTGTCACGTTGCGAAGCTGCAAATTTTCCATATATTCTTCCAAATGTTTCTCGGATGGAAAGAGCGACTTTTAAAGAAATCTCTTTTCCCGGTATCCGCTTGATTAGCAGTGAATGCGGTTGGCCTTCTGCTTGTCTCGCGTCTGTTTCTGCAATCTGGAGACAACAGGATTCGATCGAGTTTCTTGTCTTCTCGCGACTTTCAGCGCATTTTTGCATCTTTCTGCAAAAACCATGCATGGTTCTCAAGGAGTCGACTTCCAAGCATATCGCCGATGATGAAGAGAGAAACTGATGCAGATATGACTGCTTCGTGATTATCACGTTTTCTCTGGATCTTTATCATCATAAATAGCAAAACACAGAAGAAAATAGGTTTCGGAATAGTTCAAGTTGGCGAATTTAAAATTTCGAACAGTTTTCCTAACTCATTCTCGAAATTGAACAATCAATGCCAGCGAGCTAAGATGATTCAAATGCGTTTCAAAAATATTCGAATCAATTTTCCTCAAATTAATTTCGTTTTCCCTTTCTTGTGGGCAAAAGATATTACTTTTAAGATTTATACAAAGTCCATACTCTGCTGCATCATTCATGATCACTAGTCCATCACTAATCTATCGATACCTGGCATATCAATATGTTTGTAGACAGAGACGCTCACTTCCTTCTCTTTCGCTTCTTATCGATAATTCGGTGTAAAAATGAAAAGGAAGCAGAGACAAAAACGGCAACACGCATTCCTTGGCCTTCCGATATAATTTCGATTTGCAAACACATTCGAAAAAGCGCTGTACTTTATTATCGTTTGTCAACATTAGTTATTTTCAAAACTTTGATTGGAAGAGATTTGCTTCTTATGAAAATAAAAATCTGAAAGTTTTTGCATAATTAAACATTTTTACTTATCCTTTCTTAACTGGCGTCCTCGATGTTTTGATCTTTACGACAAGCTTCACAAAAATGCAATATTTTCCGGATTTAAACTTTTCTTTTCTTATAAACGTCACTTGACCATCTTAACACTAATCAAAATAGCAAAATTACATCATTATCGGAATTACTAGATTTCCCGAAACATATCGAAATTGACAATACCAATCAAGCATTTTGTGCGTGATTTGTCGGGTTGACGAACAGGAAGAGAATTACCTTTCCGATTGTGGGCAAAAATGGTGACGATAATAAAAACTGAAACCCGTCAGGAGGGGGTCGAAATAAGACATAGGACAGTAATTCATTCCAAACGAACTGTGACTTTCTCCGCGCCTAGTCAATTTCACTGCTATTTTCTCGTCGTGATGTCTTTTCCGAACTATTTCGTCGTATGACAGTTAATTTGTTTCTTCTCTCGTATTTTCTCGATTCCTTGTCACACAGCCCTGCGCCTCTTCTTCCTCGGCGATGTTTTCATCTCTATATGTGAGAAGAGCGCGTTTGTACAGTCATTTGCGCCTATAATTTCCGGGTTCAATATATAGATTTTCTCGATTTATATTAATTTTTTGACATCAATTAATGCCGTTTTTCGTCAATATTTGCGTTTCGAAAAATGTTGACAATTTTCCGAGTCATTAAACGAAAATCCGTCGGAACTAGCCGATTTTTCGAGAACTTTCACTTCTAATCAATCAATCTGTAATTAATAACAATTCCGCTGTCTTATTTGGAGAGGGTTCATCAAAATTTTACCAGTTATCAGTAATCACTCCTTCCAAAGTGTATGCAGTTTGCTCGTTAGGAAGTGGGACATCTGACCGACAAAATCAATCAAGCCTTGTTTTGCTTTCAAATATGATTTTAACTTCCTGTTATGAAAATGATTTTTTACCTTTATAAGGTTTTGCTAACATATTTTCATAAACATTTTTATATTCTAAAAATCGATATTTATTTCGTGTTATCGATTTTTCTTCATTTCCTTTCGTTTGCATTTTTTCTTCGAAACCATAATTTAGAGGACTTTCTAGCCAATGTAGCGATTACTGATTCTCTGCTAATTCTGATAACTTTAATAGTTGTTGACTTATATAGTAATAATTTTCACGTAGTTTGCTACCTCCAATTTATTTTTTGTAAACTACCAATGTGGCACATGTACGAAAAGGCAAGCATTTCATGATGTAAAATGAGACAATGTCTTATTGTTAGGAAGAAGCTACCAGAAACGAGCATAATATCGTCCGCTTCGTAATAGCACGAAAGTTTATGGTTTGCTACAATTCCAAGGAAATCATGCTTTTTGTACTTTCGTGGGCGGCTGAATTGAATTCAACAACTCTAAACTAATTCATTGAATTAGCCTACACCTAGTGTTGAAATAAGTAAACTTTGAAGCTCAAAAATTCACTCTCACATGTGCTGAATAACATTTCTTCGTTTTTATTGTCCTTTGATATTGCACCTTTCATCATTTCGACAATGCCTTTCTTTCTTTCCTTCCTTTCTGCACCGTTCTTACCTCTACCCTTGGCTGCCTGTTTGCATTCCTATTTACCTAGTCGACCTCACTCGGTGAGTTGTGGTAGACTCAGGCAGACTCTCGCCCCTCTCACTCCCAGTTCGAGCCCTTCCCGCACTGCTCTACGTTGCGCAGAGAGACTGTCCCTGTGAGTTCCCCGAGAGTTTCTCCGAAAACCTCGAGTAGTGAACTGCAAATCTCCCATCTCCTTCCCGACCCGGGCAAGGAGTCGGTCTGTTGAATTGATTTCGAACAATCGACAGACCACCTCACACAAACCGTATTCCACTTTTCACTCCTCATTTTACTCGAGAAAAATCGATTTTTCTTCAATTCGAACCAAAGCATCATTTTCGCTCGGATCGTGACAATTTACCTGCCAAATATCGATTTCTGCTCATTTAGAAAGTTCTTGAGCTATTTTCGGCGATCAAAGTGATCGTTTCCTTATTTAGCAGGCAATTTGCAAATTTGCCCTGTTTCATCTCTGTAAGGTCAAGTGGACGAGGGGAACTTCAAAATTCGTCTGTAGCGCATCGAAATGAACTAATTTGTGAGTCATCATATGATTTTTGGCAAATTTTGAACGTCGATTTTGCTAATTTTCCAAACAACTCCATTATGTTTGGAGGTTTTCTAAGAACCAGACAAACTAACATTTGCAGTTTTCTTTCTGCATAAATGAAATACCATCTTTCATCAAGCGTAAATGGCAAAAATCACCTAGCATTCTATTCTGGAGATTTTCGTATTATCTCCGGCCAGGTGCACTAATTTCTGCTGCAATCTTGTTATTTCGGAATTGAGAGTTTGATTTTCCCTGGCAACATCACGTTTGCTAATTTATTTTCTCGCGTCTCATGTCTGCTCGTTTTGCATAGGGGGTTTTTGCTCGTCCATTTCCGATTTCTGAACAGCGGCTTTTTTGTTAGTGAGTTTGCATAATTGTGGGTTCATTTATGAGTTAATTTTAGCGCAATCAAGTATTCATGTTCGAAACAGGGGTTTTTTCATTTCAACTCATTGCATTGAATATCGTAAATTATTCTGCATTTGAGGATCAAAAACTCATTTCTGTGTGTTAGGTCTTGAACGATTTTATTTCTGGGGATTCTTTCAAAGAGTTATAAGACCAAGCCACATATATATATTTTTTGAAGGCGAATTTATCTTTCATAACTTGTTGATTCCATAACTATCCCCATTAAACTTCGTAAAATCGCGTGTTTCCTCGGTTTCAGTGCATTTTTTGCCCGCATGTGAAGAGTTTAGCGGAGCAAAGAGCGTCGCTCGTCGCATCAACTCGGGGAGTTTATGGGAGGAAGTAGAGGAGCGAAAATCGCCTCCTGTCTCGCTCGATGAAAGGAGATGAGATATAGCGCGAGGATGAAAATTAGCTGTGTTAGCGCAGGGGCAGCACTAATTAGCTGCAGGGCAAGGACGCAGGGGAATGAGTGATAATGATGACATCAACGCTGGGAAGCTAGAGAAGCCAGACTTAGCCGGGACTGAGAGCGAAAGCATGCTCGGGGGTCTTGAGACTCTTTCTGGGCAGGAAGCTCGAGGCAGAGGCGGAAGAGAACACCCCGCCCATTTGTCTTCCTCCATCCATCTTTATCCCTCTCTCCTGCTTTTTCCCGTTTCTCTTCAAACTTCCGCGCTATTTCATCGTGTTTCTGTCTGTCTAAACCCTTCCTCCCCAGTTTCTCTCATCGATTGCTCTCCGCCACGCGCTTCCGCACTATGTTTCGAGTGAACCAAAACTCCCCTTTCGTCTCTCCATTCCTTCCCTTTGTGCCTGTCCTCCCTTTCGCTTTCACTAGATGCACATAGACAGAAGGAGGGTTTCAATCGCCATGCACACATCACGTATTTATCCGTGAGGATTATTGTTTTCGCGAGTCTGAGATCGGAGGATTATCGCACGAGGCTCATCCTTCGCGTTTATCAATCCACTCTCTGGTTTTTTTTTGTTCTGTTCGAAACAATAACTTTGTCGTCGTATGTTCCAAATTTTTTCATTTCTGATCTTCATCATTTTATACGGGCATTTTTACATTCTCATTCATTCATACCAATTTTCCTAATCCTCATCCAGTTAACATTATTTGCCCAGCAATCTACGAAATCCCACACGCTTACATTACTTTCTTTGTTCAACAGAAAAGCGATTTGTTGAACTATTCATTCTCGACCAAATCGTCATAAGCTCGAACACAAATGAATAATTTATTGTACTTACCTATTTGATGCCATGATCTTGTAAATTTACCCTCAAAATGACCGGGATCATGCCTATTTTGCACTCATTAGCTATGTAGCATTCGTTCAGTTTTCAAATCGGTCCCATACATTGCGTTCTCGCTTGCAAATGTGCATTTCGAACGAATCATTAGTGTTGTCGAGGCATAACTCAATATTTCACTTCCAATGTAATGTCCTTGTATCATATTATCAGACACTTTGATTGCATAATTTCCCTTTAAAATTATGAAATCACTATAAACTTCAAGCTAGCAGGTCTAACTTTTTCAAATTGTTTCGTTTTTCTTGAAATGTCAAACTATCACGTTCTCGAGTTATTTACATTTCGGAAAAGTATCCACGTGAACCCTTGAAGTCGGCAGAATATAGTAATGGCCTTCTTTGAATTTTATTCATTTTCTCAACCTTTGGCCTTTCTTTTATCTGTTATTCTCGTCTTCCCAATTAGTTACCTTCACTTCCCATAAATGGGGGTTCAAACTAATGAGGTCGGCGATTTTCTTTCTCAGTAACGTAATTCAAACTAAATTTGACTAAAAATTATCAAACTATTGTAATTTAGTCAAAAATATGTTTATTTCAAACTCTTGATGCGCGCTAGTCGATCATGAATCAAAGCTCCCTTCAATAAGGAACTCGTATGATAAGTCGTTTGAAACCCCTGAGATCCATTGTTAATCTGGATATGGTAACTCCATGGCAATTCTCTCGAAATCTCCTCGCATTTCAAGCTGCTCTTTGGTCGCCTTCCCCTGTCGTATCCACATCCATGTTTTTCTACTCTCCATATTCATCAGGCCTGTCTAATCCGGCTGTGTGTGGCTGTATGCTCTCTGCATCATCCGCGTTTCGTTTATAATTTCCTTAGAATTACTTATATATATCATGCGACAAATCTCCTTTATCGGATTCTCGCATTAAGACTGACTTCAGAGTCAGTGACTAGGGCTTCCTCAATTCACAGAATTAGCAGATTTATATGAACGCTGATGCGCAGTAATTGTATTTCCTGATGAAGCATATCTGTGAGATTGTATTCGAAGAACTATTATTCATCATTTTTGGATTAGTAAATCTGAAGAAGAGAATAGCTACATTCTTATTTTGACATTTGAATCACCTATTTTACTTTTTTTTGATCATTTTATCCATTCTCGGATAAATTTCTCAATCCTAGCAATTTAAAAAAAAAATTCTGGAGTTTGTTCAGAGAAGTTCCGAATATAATATTTTTACTCAAGGACGTCAGCTCAGTACTTCTCTCTAATATAATAATCGCGTTCTGACTGAACTTCTCAGGCTGTGAAATCTCGATAAATCAGAGACCTAAATCGAGAAGTTCTTCGCCTCACAGATAGCATCTCTAATCCAGCGCGCTCGCTTCCTTCTTTCTTTCTTTCCTCCCTTCCGTCTCCAGTGATCCAAGCCATCTATTTTTCCGCCCAGCGACCATTCACTCATAAGTTGATTTTATCGTACTGTTCATGGACGCAAGTGTTTCCCTTTTAAGAAAAGTCCATCTGAAACGAATTCCTTTTTCTTGGCAAGAAAAATGCCAAGTACTAGCCACGGCATCAAGTCAATATCTAAACCTAAGTTCGAATGCATTTTCTAATTGAAGTAGCCCATCAAGAAATCCCTGAAGTAAGTAAGAAACACCTTTTACTCCCAAAATGATCTCACTGATTGATTGGTCGTTCTTCGAGAACTCCAGTAAACCTGCATATTTACGACACTTTACCGCAATTGCCCGATTACTTCGATGAACTTTATCAGTTTCTCCTCTTCCCGCTATGGGGTTATTTCCGCGTATCAATCAATGAACAGTCGCTCACAGATTCACTTTTCCGGTTTCTCTCGACTTTTCGATAGCATTTTTATCCGCGTAATAGTTTTGATCAAATTAAATCTGAAAAACCTCGTGACATCATCAGCATATTTTTGTCCGAAAATGTCATAGCAGGGTTTCCAGATCATCGAAATTCAAATTTTGCTAAGATTTTGATGACGATGATGATGTATTGATTTTCAGGATAGCTCTCCACCGCTGGCGTGCCCCGCTCCGCTAGTTGCAATCGCCCCACAGGGCATCACGGATTGGCCGTCGTCCGCCGCCGCAGCCTTCGCTGCTACCACACTGACCACGTCGCCGTCCGGCACCCAACTCCTTCAAACCGCCGTCGCACCTCAGGGGTAAGTCCGAAGAAGATTACGCAAAGTAAAGTTGATAAAGAAGGACACGACACGATCAATATCAGTTCCAGTTGTGATGACTTATATACACGTAGGATAAGTTACTTCCTCTGTCTGGCAGCGATAAAACTCAGCGCTTGGAATTTAATGTCAAGGCCTTTCAAATTAGCACAGCATTATAATGCTAGTGTTTTGATCATTTAAACACCACGCTCTGTCGATGCATGAAATTATTCGTGCGTAAGAAATGAGTATCCTCCTTCAGACGATTTTGAACTCAGCTTGAACCGAACGAACATATTGCAACAATCCCAAATTCTTTGATCATTTCAAGACATAGCCGAAATACTCATCTTACTTTGCCGAGACAACCTTGAAATCTACGCGTACTTTTCTCAATTTTCTTCACGCGTATCTCGACACTTGAATCGTTCAATTAGAGCTCTCCATAAAAATTCGTACTATTCTCGTATTTCGTACTTCGCGCATTCTTCAACAGACACTGTCGAATAAACGAGCACGCAATTCAAGTGAAAATCAACCAAACATTAGCAGGGGACGTCATGTGGATGTTAGAGCCTCTATTTTTACTGTGAGAGAGCAGGTATCATTGTTCTAGGTGGTTTTCTCAAATACCTTCTTTTCATGTTACACGTTCAATTAATGGGGCTCAATTTTAGAACGCGTAAGATTATCCCCTATGTAGTAGTTGATAATCCGTCGAGTTATTTTCGTGCGTTGATATCTCATCCCCGGGCACGATGAACTTCGATGTTTTGTCGTGTACTTCTATCGTCCATCTGTCTATTTTTACCCCAGCGCTGTTACCTCTCATCTTTCATTTGGGAACTTTTCATGCTTGAGGATCTGTGTGTGTGAAAGGGGAAGCGCGCGTCGGTCGCTGAAAATGTGAATAGGAATGATGAAAAGGAAAGGAAGGGAAAGAGGAATCGGCTGGGAAGTGAATTAGGGATGCAGGAGGACGAAATAGCACGCAAATGTCCTAGAACCAAAGAAAGCATCCACGAAACAACACTGGAATTCGAGAGGAAGTAGGGTGCGAAAGAGACGGGCAGACCTGAAAAATCCATAGAACTTTGCTCTCCCAATAAGGAGACACTCACGCAATGAGCCCCCGAGCAAAACACTCTATTTCTTTAGAGCACTCTCGGCTCTCGACGTTATTTCGCTCTATCGCACTTCAAGCTTACATTCCTATTCCTAATGCGAGCGCCGACTGACATTAGACGAAGTAGATGGGGGACGAAGAAAGTAGACAAGTAGAGAAATGTTGAGCAATTCTAGGCGAAACATACGTATACGACAAATTGTCGGGAAAATAGAGAATTTCGGATTATTTTGACCATACAAATACTGACTCCGTCAGGATTGAGAAACTTATCCAGTCTTATTTTTTGAAACCTATTCCGTATTTTCTGACATTTGATAGTTGATAGATGAAAAGACAAAGCAGAAGAAGTAACTCGATCCGTTGAATACCACGCAAAAAACGCACACCAAGGAACAAAAACGTAGTAATGCGAAGTTTCATCACAGATGTTTCAAGTCCGCAAATGTTTTGTCAAACACTCGTGAAAATATTCACTTTTCCTATTTCAGCCTGTCGCCGTCGAGTCGTCTCGAGTCAGGCCCCTCCGCGTTCTCCTCGGTCGTTCCATCCATAACTATCCACCCATCGGCCGTCTGTTCGATTTCGTTGCCCATTCCTTCACCTCCCCGAGTCGGGTTCGTTAGGTAAGCCTAGACATATCGGAGCTTGAGAAGGTCAGAACGTCGTTATTTCTCTCAAGCTACCACGATCTCGTAAAACATCCAGATGATATTCTTTACCAGCTTTCCTTTAAGTCCACCTTCCGTCTCCATCCCAACCTTCATCGGCTCCTGCAGCACATCGACGGGCGCAGCACCTTCCCTAGGTGCTAGCGCATCTGCGGGTGTACAGCAGCTTTCCGCGTTCGCCGACATCTATCCGTCCCTTATGTGCTTTCCTGACATACTCAAACAGTTACAAGCCGCCCATTGTACGCCCGCAGCTGTCACCACGACTATTTCTACAAGTAGCCAGGTATTTTTTGTCTTTCAGGCTCCAGCCTAATGGTTCATTCTTTTTAGAGCACACCAGCGCCACCTCACGAAGACGTTCTCAGATCACATATGAACGCGGCAACCTTCAAGCCCATCCCTAACAATGAAAAGTGCGCACTTTTAGCTATTCGCAAATTTAGCTTGATTTTCAGGAGGGTGGACTTGGCTCGGTTCCGCGTCAAAGACCCAGGTGAGTGGCTCGTGGACGACGTCGTCGCGTGGATGCTCGATGTCGCCAAGAGACACAGCATTCCGTTCGAGGAGATGAACATGCATCGCGTAGGAATCTTATCGTTTCTCAGTTTGTGATTCGATGTTTTCTTCAGTTCGCCTCACTGAACGGCCAGGCCATGCTCATGATGACTGAGCAGAACTTCATGGAGAAAGACCCCATTTGGGGGCGACTTATTTATTCCGAATTCAAAAAGTGCGCCAGCAATCATGGTAAGCAATTTTGTACTTGGAAAAAAACAATATTTAGTCCTGTGAAACTCGTTCCAAACAATTTTTTCTCAACGATGAAGATTTGTACTTTTATCGATACAATGAGTTTCTTGGAATTTTGTCTGATGCTAAAACATGTGATAAGCGTATATACTGAAACTTGGAAAACTAATAATAATTTGAGAGGGACTCGACTGAAACATATCCACTGCGAGAATGGGCGTATTTTAATGTTGGAAAAATAATATCCTTGTGAAACTAGGCAACTCTAGACTCGATTACCATGCCAACTTCATCTTTATGCCCTATCTAATCACCTGCAGCTCTTTTCCTTCATCAATTGCCTAGTCCATTATCTCTCGTTCCTCTGTATGTCTGAGTCTTCAGCGTTTGATCCCCAGTGGCAACGATTTGTGATCGTTTGTGAAGTGAGAGAGGCGAAGTGAAAGAAGCCGAGAAGGAGCATCGCTGAAAGAGCTCGAGAGATGTCAGGCACATCCACAAATGCAAAGTGGGGGAAATCGAAATAGGAAGGCAAAAATGCTAAAGAGGATGAAAAACCGCTGCTGCGAGTCTGCAAGTATGCAAGAAATATCTGAACATGATGATCTTTGATAGGCAATGTGCGAATTCCAAGCTAGAAAAGCGAGAATCTGCTTGAGTCTAAGCATCAAGATTGCATTAATTTTGCTAGGGAACGGAAATGGGAATGCAACAATTACGGAGTATTTTTCGAGACTAGAAAGATCAGATAGAATTTTCAAGTTATTTCTGAAACGGTATTGACGTATATGAGCATGCATTTATAAATTTATCGCTTAGAAGACACCCTCATTGATGATTACATGAAGAACAACCCTTCGGATGAAGACAGCCCTATGCGACCTTCGACTTCGCAGGACGCACCGAAACTTGCTCTCTTACATCCACCTGCCCCACAAATACAGGTGATTTTACAGACCAATAAAGGCTATGTCTGAATAAATACAACATGCATACATCAGCAACTGAATTGCAAGCATTTGAACATAGGCCTTGCAAAAACGACTTATGAAACACTTACATTACTAATATTCGACTTTTCAGTCCCAACTGCAACAATCGCTCAATCAGGCGCTGAATCAAACGATCAACCAGGCCCTCAATCAGACCTTAAATCAGAGCCTCTTTACACAGCACAGTATTCAGACGCTGAATCAGTCGCTAGCTTCGAGTTTGGCGGCAGGTCTTTCTACAGGTCAGTTCATATATATATATATATATTTATTTTTAAATATGTTCATGCATTTTACGTTATTCCTGCAATAATGAGCAATGAACTTTAACGATTTTAGTTCAATTCCATATTTATCCCTAGCATCAAGGTTCTTTTTTTTCTAACTTTCATCCTCATTCATTTTCATTTCTGCCCCTTTTTACTCGAGCGCTTTTCAGTGTGTGAGTCTGTCTATCGACTTTTGCCACAAGCCAAGTGTTGCTCTTTGAGATTTTAGCTTACTTTATCTTTTTCGTCTTGTGATGCTGAAATTTTAGCATTTTCAGCACGTTTCAAGTGAATTGATTGGGCTTACTCATTATTGATAACTTGCGATGCAAATTTAAAATAAAATCTGTATCGTTTCCTTTCATTTATCTAGACTTTGCTGATCCAATAGTCAGAATAACTATGACTAACTCTTTACGTTTCTAGAAACATAATTCAATCGTGATTTTCACCAATTGGCGAAATTTACTTCCTCTATCATTTTACGAGTTCTCAAGGATAGTTCAATGCAAATCTCTGATAGCAACCAGTTACATTTCATTCACGTTTCATGCCGACTTTCCAGCTAGAAGTAATTCAATTTAGTGGCTTTTTCTCGTTATTATCATTGGTCCATTAAACCAGTACTTCGTTTCTTACAAGCACAAGTCATATTTTACGTTTTATGATCAAATTTGTTTAGTAAAAAATCGAATTCATAACCCATGAAAATATTGACAAGTTGATTTTTCAGGCCTATCGCCAATGTCTTTGGGATTGCTGCCAAATGGGCTGAGTCCATCGTCACCAATGTTCAACCAAATGCAGCCGAAGATTTCGCCGCAACCGGCATCGAATGAAATGATGAAGTACCAGAATGCACCAGCAAGCATCAGCAGCTCGGAATACGAAGGTGAGGATTTGATAAATCTGGACTGGCTTTGAAGCATTACAATCACGAGAATGATGCCTTGACCGATTCTCCAATTTTCTGAAGCGTATCACCAAAATGCATCAATAAACTTTTATATTTTCCATAGTTGTGAAGAAAATTCTAGACTTCATTCAGTTTGCAGCGAATTAATTAATATTACGTTGGATAGAAAGTCCTGCACCAAAAATAACATCTTATAAATTTTTTGGTAACTTCATTAATAATAGCAGTTATTCAACAATATAATCACCAAATATGTCCATCACCTTCGCCCATTTATTGGACAAATCGTTGACGTCCTGCGCCCAGTATTCAGGAGACTAGCACACGAAGAAGTTGTCGACTGCTGTTTTTAGGTCGTCGTCTTTGTCGATTTTTTTCTCTCATAGGTGAAGCTTCAAAGGAGGGAATAAATTGTAGTCTGACGGAGTGAGGCCCGGCGAATACGATGAATGGATGACCGGATGCCAGTCGAGCTTTGTGGTCTTTTGGTGGGTGCCCGAAGCAACGTGTAGTCGCGCATTGTCATGCAGAAAGTGGACAATTGAGCGTCTTGGCCGTTTTTCTTGAATTACGCCGACCAATTTTTGAAGCTGATCGACGTAGATGGCAGCTGTGATAGTCCTGCTTGCAAAAAACAGCTCGTAGTATATCGATCCTTTCGCGTCCCACCAAACGGAGAGGAAGTGTTTGCATTGGTGGGGTTCAGTTTCGACTGCACTGGTGGCTCTGCATCACGTGGGAGTCAGATGGCGTATTGTGTATCGTTGTCGTAAAGAATCCAGCTCTCACCTCCAGTCATTAGGTTTTTTAGAAATTCCTTTCGGTGCAGACGGAAGAGAAAAGACTGACAGATGTTAACACGCACTTTCTTATGGGCGTCGGTCAGTCGATGGGGGTTCATCTTAATTGAATTTTTTGATAGCCGAGATCGTGGAAATGAGCAACGATGATGTCATTGGAGCACCCGAGTATCGTCTCCAATTCTCACGTGGTAGCTTTTGGATTGACCTTGATAGTGCTCTGCAATTCGCCGTTGTTGATGGAGGATGGTCGTTCACTGCGCTCATTTTCTTGGAGGCTCGTATCTCCTGCTGCAAAGCGATAGAACCAGCGGTTGACTGTCTAACGGGAAGCAGTACCCTCACCGAATGTATTGTTGATGTTAGCGGTCGCTCTGCTTGCATTGTTGTTTTGGCGCCACTCGTAGTAGATAACTGTTCAAAGTGGGGGTTCACTTATAATAATCGTAAGTCATCAAACCCCTGGGTGCGGGCCCTTGTATACCCATGTGGTGATAGCTTAGAGAACATTCTACAAGGTTCTCACACTTATTAGGGCATTCGACTCATTTCTAGAAAATTATAGATTTTTAAAATTTTTGGTGCAGGACTTTCTATCCAACGTAATAGCTTCAAATGCGGATGGCGATATTTTGAGTGAAACTTCATTGCGGTGTTTAATCCGCTAACTATAAAATTGTTTGTGAGAGTGCAGATGCAAAACGACTTTAAAATTGCGCTTGAAAAACACGCTGTAATGCAAATAATATGAAAAGGGAATTTGAATGATGATAAAATTTCAGAGCCAGTAAGAGTTCACCGACACGAGCCGAAAATCAAAAAGAACAAAGATGGAAAACCGAGGAAGCGTTCCCAGCACACCAAGGGCAACAAGCTGTGGGAGTTTATTCGTGATGCTCTGAAAGATCCGAGTACCTGCCCGAGTGTCGTCAGGTAAAAAATGACTAGAGAATTTTTGACGAAATTAATTTTCAGATGGGAAGATCCCGTGGAAGGGGTATTCCGAATAGTCGAATCCGAGAAATTAGCGCGATTATGGGGCGAGAAGAAGAACAACACGAAGATGACTTATGAAAAGCTGAGCAGAGCTATGAGGTTCGTTGGTTCATGTATTTTATCGCTGTTCTAGTCGATGTTGTGAATGTTGTCATTGTTAATAACGTGGCTTCGGAAGTGCATGCAACTCATTTAGAAAATGTTGAAACGCAGCTTAACTTGAGCGCTTAGACGAAGAAAAACTTCAAACCCAGTGAATCTAATGTTATCTATTCTACTGAATTTCATTTGTTTTTACAGTACTTGTGAAAGTGCATGTAATTAAATGTTTGAATTTTAGTAATATAAGAAAAAGAATCAATTTCTCTTGTTACAAATCCAGGTTTTTAATGATTTCTATCGTGCTTGTGTTATGTTGTCATGTGCATGATCTATCGTCCACGTAATTTAGTTGGCTGTGAATGTTTATGGATGTTCCCAAATCCCCCAATCACACTTTCACTTCTCTCAAATTCAGGACGTACTATGAGAAGCAGATTCTCGTTCCCGTGCCCAAAACTGGTCTATATCCCAAGAAATTGGTCTACAAATTTGGTCCAGGCGCACATGGCTGGGACGTGATCAAGTACGAAAGGCGATGATATTTTCAACCGATTCAATATTTTGGTAAGCATCGAAAACTTCTTCTAACACCTTCCCAACGCATAACTGAAGAATAGTCCAGATTTGCACGATAAACCATCACACATTTTACTCTAGGTGAAGGGAAATCAAATTCATCTTCTAATGATTCCAAATTGTTCGAATAGCAAGATCATTTTTAATTGAAAGCATCCAATTTCAGGTATTACTACAACACAAAGATTCTGTTACCGGTGTCGGGTCGTCGTTTGGTGTACAAATTCGGTCCGCTAGCGCTGGGCCGTTTGTCCTGTAGCTCCTCATCTTCGTCCAACCTTACCTCTTCCACTTCCTCCTCATTCGAGCATCATCCGTCTACTTTCCCTATGACGTCGTCGTCATCTTTGTTCAAAGTTGGTGTCGATGAAGAATTCGATTCTGACGTCGACAGCGAGGCTGATGGGGCTGATGGCAACGACGACGACGACGCCAAGCCTCTCACGCTTCGACGCACGTCTGCACCACAACTCTCTTATTCCTCAGGATTACCCTTCTAGTCTTCCAAATACAACGTACTTATCCATACTTATGTAGAATAATCACAATCATTCTCAACGCTTCCCAAAATTGCAGTTATTCCAATCAAAATTTGCTAATTTCATCGAATAAATTCCGATTTTTTGCAAAACGCTCTCATCGAATGATCTCCACGCGTTTCGTGTCGCCATTTTCGCAGATTTCGACTTATTTGGACATCCTCAAAATTTTACTTTTTCTTCAGGACTTAGCGCTTTGGACACTGACACTATACACTATACCGGCACTGCAGTGTATTTTCAGTGCTCGTGTTCGAAAAGTATCCAAAATGCTAAGCCCTGTGTTTCTTTGTTGTTTTCTTGAATTTTGTTGTGCAAATTTTTAACATTTTTCGAAGAATTATTGATATGCTATTTTATCGACAAAGCAACTCGAATGTGCAATATATTCATAATTTTTTCATTTTTACGCTAATTTCTTATGTATTTGTTTGTGCTAAGAGGATTCTGCCGGAGATTGATCCGAAACTTCGATTGCTTTATGAAATATTTTCCAAATCTTATTCTAAGTTGTAATTTCGCAGGTCATATTTTAAATTCTAATTCGCGGAAACGATTCAAAATCACCGTTATTTATGAAATCAATGATTTAGTGTAACATTTTCTTCTAGATTTCTATGAATATTTTGTCATAGCATATGCTAATTTGTTTGTGAAATTCTATTAATCTAGTCTAATTGATAATATACCGTGAGACAATTATAGCTAGTTATTATTCGACTAACATGAATTTTAGGCAACCATTTTTTCATCTGTTTAGTCGATACATTGAGAAACGATATTTTAAAAATATTGCATTATTATAGACTTCTATATATTACGTTGGATAGAAAGTCCTGCACCAAAAATAACATCTTATAAATTTTTTGGTAACTTCATTAATAATAGCAGTTATTCAACAATATAATCACCAAATATGTCCATCACCTTCGCCCATTTATTGGACAAATCGTTGACGTCCTGCGCCCAGTATTC
This sequence comes from Diploscapter coronatus, assembly GCA_964036155.1. Taxonomy (NCBI): domain Eukaryota; kingdom Metazoa; phylum Nematoda; class Chromadorea; order Rhabditida; family Rhabditidae; genus Diploscapter; species Diploscapter coronatus. Next base: position 3,143,506 of record OZ038423.1, read on the forward strand.
AGGAGACTAGCACACGAAGAAGTTGTCGACTGCTGTTTTTAGGTCGTCGTCTTTGTCGATTTTTTTCTCTCATAGGTGAAGCTTCAAAGGAGGGAATAAATTGTAGTCTGACGGAGTGAGGCCCGGCGAATACGATGAATGGATGACCGGATGCCAGTCGAGCTTTGTGGTCTTTTGGTGGGTGCCCGAAGCAACGTGTAGTCGCGCATTGTCATGCAGAAAGTGGACAATTGAGCGTCTTGGCCGTTTTTCTTGAATTACGCCGACCAATTTTTGAAGCTGATCGACGTAGATGGCAGCTGTGATAGTCCTGCTTGCAAAAAACAGCTCGTAGTATATCGATCCTTTCGCGTCCCACCAAACGGAGAGGAAGTGTTTGCATTGGTGGGGTTCAGTTTCGACTGCACTGGTGGCTCTGCATCACGTGGGAGTCAGATGGCGTATTGTGTATCGTTGTCGTAAAGAATCCAGCTCTCACCTCCAGTCATTAGGTTTTTTAGAAATTCCTTTCGGTGCAGACGGAAGAGAAAAGACTGACAGATGTTAACACGCACTTTCTTATGGGCGTCGGTCAGTCGATGGGGGTTCATCTTAATTGAATTTTTTGATAGCCGAGATCGTGGAAATGAGCAACGATGATGTCATTGGAGCACCCGAGTATCGTCTCCAATTCTCACGTGGTAGCTTTTGGATTGACCTTGATAGTGCTCTGCAATTCGCCGTTGTTGATGGAGGATGGTCGTTCACTGCGCTCATTTTCTTGGAGGCTCGTATCTCCTGCTGCAAAGCGATAGAACCAGCGGTTGACTGTCTAACGGGAAGCAGTACCCTCACCGAATGTATTGTTGATGTTAGCGGTCGCTCTGCTTGCATTGTTGTTTTGGCGCCACTCGTAGTAGATAACTGTTCAAAGTGGGGGTTCACTTATAATAATCGTAAGTCATCAAACCCCTGGGTGCGGGCCCTTGTATACCCATGTGGTGATAGCTTAGAGAACATTCTACAAGGTTCTCACACTTATTAGGGCATTCGACTCATTTCTAGAAAATTATAGATTTTTAAAATTTTTGGTGCAGGACTTTCTATCCAACGTAATAGTAATCAAACTATTATTGCCGATTTATATGAAAACAAGTTTGACAAGTAATTTATAAATCGACAGTAATTTCTATCCTCGGGTTATCTATCATCCATTATCTCGTATGTGTAAAAATGGAATTTTGCTTACGCAACATCGAATTACAAAATGGAATATATTATATGTTGAATTCATCTACATAAATTTATTGAAAATGAAATTTGACTTGCTCTTAATCTGCATGCTATGTTCTGCAATACAAATGACAAAAGAATAGAAATAGAAAGAAAAAACGAAATAATGCACTGGTGTTTTCGATAAAGTATGAACTTTTGCTTGTCGTGGAAATGTAGGGAAGTTCAAACATGGCCAAAGTGAATCAGCCAATTTTAATAAAATGATTAAGACTCTGCGTTTTAAATAAATGTATTACCATTACCCAATTATAGTTTGGCGCAATTGATCAGATAACTCGTGTTGATATAAAAATGCGCAAACTGTTTTGAATGAGAAAAACTATGCTCGTGGTTGATTTTTCTAGTGCAATTGATGACCTGTCATATTATGGCTTGTGAGGAGGTAGATACTGCACACTTCTTGCAGCTCGATTTCACACATGTCCCGCCTTTCTTTTCCTTCGCTCTTTTCTTTGTTATCTCTTCAGGACGCATGCTATTTCTCGGAGTTAAGCCTAGAAGAGGAAAGTTGCAAAGAGTGCAATATTTACCCCCTCACACTCCATAATATCAGTAATCAGGGATGTTGGTGGTGCAGTAAAATGGCCACTGCAAAAATCCCTGCTGATGACAATTACCGTCAGTTTATGTGTTTTGGCAATATATTCAAAATTTTATCGGGAATAGATCACTTCGTGGGAAACAAATGATACGTTCTTCATCAAGCAAGCCTACAAAGCGTACAAAAATTATTTATTAATTAGTTAGACTAGTACGTACAATATCATATTATTCAATCAGGTTTAGGGAGAACTTTCGTCAGACGAAAATGAACTATAGGGAGTAGATTGCACAAGCAAATTCATAGCTATGATACCAAGTCGCACTAGCGAACATTTTGGTTAATTACAGGTTGGAAAGAAAAAGTTGTTAAAAATATACAGAGGGTAGGTCGCAAGGGGTTTCTGACGATCGTCTTCCCTAGGACTGTATGCAATGCGATAATCTAATGGAGCAATTGGTAATTTGGAAAAGAAACTCGTAAATTGGAAAGTTATTGATAAGCAAAGAAAACAACCCTGTAAAATGAAATACAAGTTTGAAGAAAAATAGGCCATCCATCAGCAAGTATTGAAGTTATTTGGTAAGGCAGCTTTAACTTTAGAAGATTCGTTTAAAATTGGTTAACCCGGGAGTGACCATATAAAAATTCTAATTACAGTTGTCGATTGAGTCGGTGTATGTCAAGCTCAAAAATGCCATGCAAGAAATGTACAGAGATATTACAGTTTGAGCAGAGCTATATAATATTATCATTGGACGCCAAATAAATATGCTTCGCAAAATTGAAAGTCCACCAATACAGTCAAAAGTCGCATTGTAAGGAAATTTGAAACCACCTGCTAATTCTTTGATCATTCTTGTTTTATTGCGAGAGCTCCTCCTGCGATCGATGGAAGATCGGCGAGTGATCGAGGTGATTCACCAACATGGCGGCGGAGCACTCGACTCGGATTTTTTCGAAGTCGCGGGAATACGACAGCACGAAGAGGATATGCGATATGGCCATGATCCACTCGAAGATTGCACTGATTACATGCAGGTTGTAGCCCTGAAATTCGCAATTTTACATTATGGTTGAGTAGTTACGCAGTGCTTTTAATAGCGCAAAACTTTTGAAAATAAATTTCTGCAAGTGTACAAAATAAGCCCTTTGTTGCGATTCTAAAAAGTAAGCTTCGTTTTGCACGTCGTTTACGCATGGTAAATGAGTTGACGGAGTTTCAAAGTATACCATCAGAAAACCAATACGCTAGTAGTACTAATACCGAAAACCCCATTTAGATTCGTTAGATACCAAGAAAGTTATCCCGGTGTGTTACGAACTTATGGACCAACCCAATAAATAGTACAAATGCTGAAGAAAGAAAGAAATAAACTCACCGGCATCCACATTCTTCTATTCCACGGTCTCGGTGTTGGCAGATCTGGATAATACTCGTGGTACTTGTTCGCTGCTAGTTTTCCGAACGTGATGGCTAAAGATATCGATTCAGCCAACGATTAATCCAATAAAACGACCTGTAATGAACGAAATTGTCGATACCGCAGTGATGGCCGTTCGAATGTATCCAATTCGTTTGTTGGTGTAAAGTGGATACATCTTGATCGTGATGTACGACTGGACGACCATGTACAGGCAACCAGATCCGAAGCAGATGCAAGCCGCTATCAGATGGACCATTATGACGGCTGTTTCCTGAAATATTACAATTTATTTTCCAAAAAAGAATGTCACACCTGGAAATTTGCCACGACCATCATTCCGAAGCCACCAAGAAGTCCCAGGATCAATGAGACAAAGTTGAGATTTGAAATTTGTTGATCCGAATCGCGGATCAAGGACTCAATCAACTGATACCTGAAATTATCAGCTGAAATTTTGTCAGCTTTTATAAAATCTCACCGAATATAAATAACGAGCATCGACAGACAACTCGTGATGTTCAGCAGAAGCGAGAAGAAGCAGCTCTCGGGTCGATGGTCTCCAGAAGCAGAAATGTATGGGAAAACCGGCTCTACGTCATCGTGGAACACTGCCATCAGATAGGTGCATCCTGAAAGCATCTTTTTCTGCCAAAATTAGTTTCAAAATGATTACCTAAGTTGAAGAAGAAGACGAGGGCGAATATAACAGGCAGATGACCGGCGCCCAGAATACCGCATTGAAGCATCTGAAAATAAATTTATCTGAAATCTTAAAAAAGTGAAACAAAACTATTTCGTAAGCCAAACCGCCTTCCGCGAAAAGAAATAGCGGCCAACAACATGTTGCAAACAAACGCGTAAACCAGGACGTTGTATTGCCTTCTTCTTGCAAATTTGCATTAATCGCAAGTAGAACTGATTGACTATAGAAAGAGAACTAAAAGGCTTCGCTCGCGGGTGCGCTTCACGCGATCACTCTCACTCGTCTTCTACAGCGCTTTGAGCTGTCTGGCGTCATTTTTTCGAAAAAAAACCGCTATAGCTTTCTATCTGTGTTATTTTAAATATATTTCTTTACTGCAAAAATTCTTTAAAATATCCCTCGACAATATAAACGAAGAACTTTTTTTTTTTTTTTTTAATTTATGTGAAGTTAGAAAAAATCGTTTTTGAGCTAATTTTTAGAGGGCTTCATCGAACAAGGTAAACAGAGCAAAGCACTGGGTGTAGAGTATAACAAGCCCTACAGTAGCCCAGTAAAGTCCAATCCCCACATAAATAGTCTGCACAGAACTAGAGTATTTTGGTTTGGATGGATTTATTTGACTAAACTATCAGGTTATAAAATGTGCAACATTTTCCAGAGAAAATAATGATTAAAAATATGGTATTTGTCATTTTGTACAGTAAAATCGAAGAAAAACCATGACTCAGAAGAAGAATAACAAAAAAATCTTCGGAATACATAAACATAAACGAATCAATGTCTTTTTTTTGTAGAGAATACGACAGAATAGATTAGGAACCAGCAATTTGCATGTGTTTTCGATTAGCCGTTAGATTAGATGTTCGCCGTGGGGTGAGAAACGAAAAGAAATGTGTCAAAACTGCTAAACTAGCATGTCTCATAAATTCCATAGATTCACGTATCGAGTTTCGTCAATATTTCATTAGTTAATTTGAATTCTTCGATAGAATAACAAATATACTTCTGAAACATGGTGGTAAAGAATCCAGGTTGGAAAATTCGGCGTCAAAGTCGATATCATCACCAAAAAATTGTAAAAAGTAAGCATGTAAAGTTTCATCAACAACACATAGAAGTGATATCGACTTTTCAGGATTTAATTTTTTCTTTGTATTTGACAAAAATATCTTTCAATCATTTCATATTTAGAATCGTAGAATCGAAGCATTGATGAGGTGTTCGGGCGGAATATATGAATGTTTGGTGATTGACTACCAAGGATGATCAGAATTTAGCTGCTAAATGTTTGAATCTAATCAATTTTTCCATAAGCAAAGATAATAAATAAAAAAAGAGTAAATTCGAGCTTCAATAAATATCGCTCGTTGCATACAAAATAAAATGTTGATTCCTAAATATATGCAGGCTAGACTAGGAAATTATCATTTACGACTGCACACTTTGAAATCGAATAAGCATAAAAAATCGCAAAAAAATAATAATAAAATGAGATCAATAACGAGAAGGTAAAACGGTGATTATATAAGAAGTCGTTGATTTTTTGACTGAAGAATATAGTTGTTGTCAAAATTCAATTAGTTGGTTGTATCGGTGAAGGGCGACTGTGCTTGTGAGTTAGGGTTGGACTGGCTTTTGCCCGACACGGCTCCACTGGCTAGAAGACGGATGTAGATCACTTGTCTGAATCACATTCTTCATCGTTTGATCATTTTACGCACGATTAATTTTCGTTTTTCAGCATATAATTGTAAATTTTTCTATAACCTATTTCACTATTTTGAGCGTTCTCATCACTTCACAGAATGAGTAACTGGAAACACAGTAGCGGGCAAATGTATTAGACCACCTTCTCATATCTGTGACAATTTTCAGGTACCTGTCCAGCTCTTTTCGCTTATCGGATTTAGTTGAAATTTTGCACACATCAAAACATGTAAAACATTCTATTATATTAATTTCCATCTCAACCAGATAAGTATTGAAATCAGTACCAAAATCGAATAGGATGTGAAAGTGACCCTGTACTTTTATTCGCTACTGTATCTGGACCGTATGTAGCCATCAAAAATGCCGAATTGTCACAACTCAACTCCCAAGATTAGTAAAGCTTAGTTCCAGAAATGTTTACCATACAATTGAGAATCTCAATTTCTATTTCGTTCATTCAAAGTCCAACCTCGTGTTCTTATTGTGCATCTGACTGGATGGAAGTTCGAGCAGATCCACAGGCGATTCCGAGTTGTAGTCGACGGTGTTCGCCAGCTCCGTGAACTGGTCGTCGTCCACGTTCGATTTCAGAATCTGAATTATCTTATATTTTTTCCTGTGATTTCTTGAAACCTACGTCAATCAACTCGACGTTCATCTTCTCGACAGCCATGTGAACTATCGTTCTGCCGTTGGTCGCGTCCTGAATGAAAATTGTTTCTATTCCATATTTGTGTTTCAAAAATTAGGGTCATAAAGACTAGCTTTATCGTCGTCGAATTTGTGATGGCTTAACGAAGGAAATAAAAGCTCACCGCAACAGTAGGATCAGCTCCAGCCTTGAGAAGCGCCTCGATGACGCCCATGTTGTTGATGGGCAGTTGGGTGCGTTCGTCCACCACTCCGTGATTCTTGATCGCGCAGTGCAGAGGAGTCAGGCCGCGGCCGTTTAACTCATTCAAACGAATGCCGGGGTGCGATAGAAGTTGCTAAATTTAGCTCATTTTTATCATAGCTAGATATGTTTCAAAGAATTTCTTGAGTAAATGAAGATATATGAGCAATGATGTTTCAGAATTAATTAGTCCAGTTAGTTTGCAATAATTCAAACCTCGACAATTTCGTTCATGCCACGCGAAGCCGCATAGTGAAGAGCAGTGTCTCTATCGGAACGCAGGGTTTGCACGTTCGGATTGGCGCCAAGTTCGAGGAAGTACGCAACCACCTGGAATTGACATATTATTTCCAAAGCTTCACGATAAATCTGGAAGGGTCTCCTGCATTATACACCGCCGGAACACCGGACACACTATCTGTAAAAGACACCGTCTCTTTCCCTTATCTCTCCCCTTTGCCTACACTCTCACCCTAAAATCCGGTGTCTAATACAAACGGTGTCGGTGTTCTGGTGGTGCATAATATAGCAAGCCATCTGAAAAGATCGAGTTAGTCCTCATGAATAAATTATTTTCATGTTTCAAGAAATTGCGGAAGTAGAATTGGAAAAGTCATTGTGATCAATGATATTCTTTCTTGAATCACAACAACATAAAATTTAAAATGAAATGAGTTTAGCCATCAAATGGTTTGTTTTAAATTTCAAAGATTTCTTTCAGATTTTACCATTCACTCTTACCTCTGGTTGTCTCTGCATGACGGCGATGAAGAGTGGGGTTTCGTTGTACTTGTTCGGCTCGTCGAAGAATCTGCTGGAGTCGGTCATCTTCTTCAGCTGCTCCGTGAGGGCATAGATCTTGCCCAGATCGACGTGGGCGACGACGATATGCAACGGACTGTCGCCGTCCTCATCCTTCAGGCTCTGCGAATCAGGAGTGCATGGGTTTTTCAGCTGAAACTATCATTTTCAGCATCAAGGTTTTTTTCTCTTTATTTGAAATTTTCATTAGATATCATAGTTCACTACGCTATTTCTTTACGTCGTGTTCAATACCATTAACTCCAAAATGATCATTTTTCACAATTTATATCAGCAGACTTCTCAAAACTCAGCCCGCAAATCGACCCGCAGAAAAATAGTGCATTTTCGAAAGTGGGATAAAGAAAACATGCTCTTTTCTCTCTCGATATGACACACTATTTTTGCGAATCGAGTTTTGAGAAGTCTGGATATTAGATACACAACATGAGGTGCGAAATATTAGCTCAAAATATCCTGTATCTGTCTATTTATGTCCGATTAACTAGTCATTCGATTTTTAATATCAAAAATCATTTCCATATGCCCAAGCTTAAAAATGCAGAATTTTCTCAAAAAAAAAACCTAAAAACTTACCGCAGCAGTGAGAGCCCAGTGGAATCCGGCAGCCAATTCGGTGTCCTTGATGATGGCGTGGAGCCGCTGCTTTGCAGTTGGTTCGCCAATTTTGCTCCTGGGCGACAGGCGGGCGGCCGTCAATGAGGGCGTAGTCGGGCCGCTGCAAATCGAAGACATTAGAATGAGAAATTTACGTAACTTATGGTCACTTGAACTCTTCATCACGTCACAATTTCTCCGATTAATAGAGTAGAGGGACTCCCTCCTCTACACTATTTCACAGGATGGAGAATTTTTCCTTAGCAGTGTTGCGAAGAATCCAAATTGCCGAGTTATTTTATTAGAAAAAAATAAGCTGAAGAGTTACGAATATATCAACTCTCAAGGCTCTTATATTCTTAATCTCATTAACTCCCAGAAACTTGATCATCATATCATCGATGACCAAGACTATCAATCTATCGGCCTATTGTTGTATTCGCTCGATTTGTGAGAAATAGTATGGAGAAAAGAAACAAATCGAGTGAATATCACAATAGGCCAGTTTATCAATGTCTTTAATTAGCGATATCAGTATGCATCAAGGCGATTTGACCATACTAAAGACACATTCAAACGAGAACCATAAACGAAAGGTATTCTAATGAACAAAGAGAGACATTTGGTCTTCGTGATAGGGATCAGCACAATAAAGTAAACTCTCTATCAGAGCTTAGCTTTACTGTTTTAATAAAATGAAAGTCTGTTTTAAATTAAAACATTTAATTTTGAAATCGTATGTTTCAAATAAAATTATAGAAAATTTGCGACAATTCTGAACATCGTTCAAATACCAATAGTATCTACAGCAAAATCGAATCGCATCGCCCCTATTTATAGGACTAGCTAAGAAAGTGTTAATTATCCGATTTGACCATATCTAGTGATGCTGTTTTCCCAAAATGTTGTATGATGAATAAATTTGCGAGTCAGAGAGAAATTTGAATATGACACTGATTCGAGGCCGACCTACGCATAATTTTCTGGCTACAATTATGATTATGAATGACAAAAAAAATCAGTGACGACTATATTATTTTACGGTATAATTATCAGAGTAAATGCGTAGGCCGAATACTTTTAATCGGTGACTCAATGAGAAATACAGGTAAGGTGGAACGTTAAATTCCAGGACCAAAAATTAGCAATGAGCGGTTCTGCCTGCCAATCAAAGGGTGTGACCAGAATTTCAAAAATTAACGTTTTTTCAGAAGAATCAGATCAAAACGTAATTATTAGACTGCAAAATTTTCAAATGCTCCGATTCTGTAAAAGTATTTTCTGATATGGTATAGTTCTCCAAAGCTTGATGTTTGAAATTCGATAGTTTTCTTTAAGAAATCTCGCTAGAAGACCGATAAATTTAAAAACTAACAAAATCAAGTGCGTGAAAACTCGCGCTTTTTGATGAAATAATGTAGAGAAAAACATAATGATTCAACATTTTAGTCAGGATACAGCTTTTATATGGCTCGAGTTCTCGTCAATTAAAAATCTCGGAAAGTAACTTTGAACTAACCTAATTGCGAACTCGAATATTCTATCATCCATCATGTACATAATTTCCCTGAGAATATTGGAAAATGCTGACTCGGCAAAAATCGATCAAACTATGTGTACAATTTCGTCAAATGCTTCTTCAATTTAGCATATATCGAGAATATACGCGCAATCACAACGCGAAATCGAAATAGGGCTGGTGATTCATTCCAAAAATAGGAAATTTTCTTCTGGAATATTTTCGCTAATTTAGAAATATCACATAAATCCATAAATGAACATTATAAATTCGTAAAAAAAATCGAGAATCGCGCTTCCGTGTTCGGAAAAATTCGTGGAAAACCCGAACAATCATACGGACGCACCAGGCTTTTGTTCAAAAGAACCCCACAATAGAAAATACTGAAATTATACTAAACAATTTTCACGGTCCTATTTTAAATCATATGACGAGAGAGACAGATTAGGATAAGTCACAAAGCCACTAGCTCTGTTTCAACATTCCGCGCATTAGTGTAAACATAAATGAATGGTTGGTTGCCTTTTTGAGAACTGTATTCCCAAATGCTGTTCATTTTTCTCATTGAAGAACTTGCTCTCTAACTTTTCTAGTTTCTTTTTCGTTACTCAAAATCTACGCTATTTCCATCCTTTTCGATGTTCAATCGTTTCTCTAACCAGGAAGTGCATGCGTCAAGATTGCACGCTCGCAACATTTGTCTATTTGACCTTACCTGTAAAAGGCACTAATTATTTTTATAGATCTGTGACTCTCGCGGAGTTCTATTTTCCTTGGATTTCAAACGCCCTTTTTCATTTTTTACTAAAATTTGACCTAATATGGTATTCTCGATGTCGTTTCTCTCGCCGCTAGTTATTTTTAGCGCTTCAGAAAGGGATGGATTGAAAATGTGCGCCCGAAATTGCGCTTTGAGTAGGTGTGAAGTGGCTGTGGGAGGACACGAGCAAAGTTTCCCTGCAAAGACGAAGTTCAAGGTAAAAGGGTATGAAGGTATGGGGAAGAGCCAGAGGACAGCAGTCTGAATGATAGAAAAATGCTGCAAAACGAAATGGTCAACAATATTCGGCACGTAAATTGTCTCCTTTTATAGAATAATGCGCAACTCCCGATTTGAAAAGTTGCACATTTTATTTTTACTAGAGAACTTTTCTTATGCCCTGGGTCATATAACTTGTGTGCTTTGTAAATTTAATCGCCAGTGAAGGGATGAGATGACTGATTTGATCTAGGATAGTTCTGAACAACCAGTTTCAGCGAAACTTGCTCGCTTGTTTTTTTCTTGATAATATAATGGGAAGATGCAATGAAAAGACGGATTGCTTCAATTTCAACTCAGAGCATACTTCCATTTCATTGAAAAATACACTTTTAATTTGGACAATTTTTGCTAGATTAGGGCAAATGTTTACCTATTCCCACCCTGTGGGACTTCCGGACTGTGGTACGGAGCAGAGCGGGCTGACATCGGTGATTCAACTCCACTATCGGCAGATCCAGGACGGGCATTTGCCTGAACATTTTAAAAATTAGAAATTTTCGTAGTCCGAAGACAGATATTGTTGATATCGAAATTTAGGAGGAATGCAAAGTGATGCACGGCTATTTTTAATGGTTAGAAAATCGAGAAATAGCACGCGAAAAAGAGATAGACTGACCTAAAATCGCTTCTTTCCCTTCATTTTCGACCTCAGATTTCGGCAACAACAATATCAACGAACTAACACTTTTCAAGGTACAATACGATCAACTCTGTTGTTGTTGTTTTGATGAAAGGACAAAGTAACGATAAAATTATTCGAAAGACAAACTCATTTTGAAGAATGAGTTCATGATAAGTAAACTGCAACTGCATTTTTCCAATTCATTTGCAAATTGCAATGAGTTGCGGAATTTTTTAGACAAAGTGGTAAGGTGAATTGTTGAAATCCTACCTGGTTCTGAGCTCTGTTGGCATCTTCCTCTTCTTTATACTGACGAGAGAATGATAGAATGAAATCGGACAGATGCTCGGGGAGATTTTCTTGACCTGAAGACGAAATAATTAGCATTTTATTCTAATGAAAATATCGTCGTTTCTTCTTTCGTTAATACAAGCGACCAAAGAAATTATCGATGCTTCCTTTTTCTTTGCATAAAATTAGCGAATTCATTGCTTTAACAATTTTAAGTGGTTCGTTGATTTCTATTCCCAAATAAAAATTCGCCAAAGATCCTCAAGATCTGGAAAATCTAGTTCGCTAGTGCGAATTTAGAAATTCCACTAGAAATCTCTTTTTGATCGCACTTCTATCTAGGCCTTATTCAGTGAAATTCAAAATGTCGTGAATTTCGAAGATCTAATCAAATATGCAAGAGTAAAATGTGGACTAACACTATCATCTTATGCTTCCAATTTATAAGAATCAATATTTTGATTATAAGAATTCGGTAAACCGTTCGTTCTAGTATTCTCTATCTCCAATTAAAATTCTACAAATGCCAACACTTCCTAGGATTCAAAGAATTCCAGGTACATTACGACATCATCATGTCGTGCTTGAATGAATTAGCCTGGAATCCGATTAGTCCTATCCTACACTTTCTACGTAACGCTCGCATAATTAACTCGCTAACTATTAGTATTCAGACTGAATGACAACTCGTCAAATAGTTGCAATTGTTTCATACGCAAAACTATGAGAAGTATTATCTTTTCCATAGTTAATTAAACCCCGTTTTGTTTCCAACATCATCTTTTCCACAAACCGTCATCTAAATTTCCATTTTTGACTTACCATTCTGAAACACGTGCTGTCCAACGAGTGGTGGCGACTGGCCGGCCTTCGACTGGGGCGGAGACTCGATCTTCTGGGCTGGCGACACGCTTGAAATGTAGCCCTAAATCGTTTTCTTCAATCAACTTTGATATAGACTTTAAAATTTTCGAAGGATTGCCATTAAAAACACTAGCTGATGATTTCTCGACGTAGTGGTTAGTGTAAATTACTCTAAGCGAAATAGAAAAATTAATCAGTAAAATCTATAAATTGAAAAATGGATAATTTAAAATTTCGAAAATATGACGACAACATTAGAGCATTGTGGAAAAGTAGCAACGCCGTAACGCCCTAAACAAACGCTAAGGGTATAGGGATGAGGTGAGGAGATATGTTTCATATTAGTTCGTAGGTAACGGACGTTACAGAGTTGCAATATTTTTCGATCCCCGTCATTATTCATATTAGAAAATTCACTAGTATACTCTAGTAAAATAAGATATTCGAAATTTTCCTACCTGATCGGATAAAATGGACTTGGGTGATGAAGTCGATGACATGCAGCTGAAAATTTTGATTCGTGTTTCTTTTTAATTTCATAAATGCGCCCTTTTCTCTCCGACCGGATATCTCCCAATCGACAAATTTAGGTTATCCACTTCGGGAATCAATTACAGTCGCCCTAGTGAAATTCGGGTCTCAAAATCTTACACGAGCGTTTCCTCGTAAAAGGAAATTTCTATATGTGTGTGTTCAAAAATCTCACCCGAGTGTCTCGGGGCTATCGATCCAGTGCGCACCGCATTCATATCCGCCCCCATAACCAGAAAAGGCGGAATAATCCTGAACCGTCGACTGAACTGCCGTACCATATTGATTGGGCGCTGAAAATTCAAGATCCACAAATTTGCCTATTCGGAAACCTCAAGCCATGTGGAATGGGATGAGGGATGGTAGGGAAAGCGATTCTTTTCTCACACTATTTCGCATGGCTTGAGGGCTTCAAATTTCCAAATAGCCTCCAGGCCATATAAATGTTTCAAGAGAGCTCTTGCCAAAATGTCATTCATCATGATTACAAATTCAAAAAAGGCATCTAATCTTACCTCCATATTGATATGGATGATGTTGCGGAGCGTTAGCAGCGTGCGCATTTCTGACGGGTCCTCTGGACAACAACTCTCCGTCACCGTCTTTAGCATCCTTCTTCTTTTCTTCGTCATCGGCGTTTTCTTTGATCTCCTCATCATCTGATTTCTCAGTCTTCTCTTCCTTTGCGTCGTCTGCCTTCTTCTCTAGCTCTTTCGACTCCTTGTCTTTCTCATTGTCAGACGGTTTGTCCTTCTGAAAATATTATTACTCTCTTGTCAGAAACTTGAGATATACAAATTATCATTGTTTTCTATTTTTGAATGTTTGGATATAAAATAAGAAATTATTTGACGGACTGATGGACCCTTTCTTCATCTAGATTATTTCATCCTGCTCTAAGTTGCCTTCTCTATTCCTAACTATAAAATCCCTCAGTTCGTGATTTAGTGGTATCGGTCATAAAGGTTGGCATATAGATACAACTATTCACAGAAAATGGGTAGATGATATGCAGAGATCTTTGACAAAATAGAAATGATTCATTTCACTTTTTAGATAAACAAGAAGACCATGAAAACACTTTCTTTAGAAATTGTGTTTCCAGAAATAATCGCTATATGTTTGTTTTAATTCACTTTGTATCTTTAATAGAAAAAATGATTTGAAGAAAATAGAATTGACTAAAATGGAGCGGTGTAGCGCAGTGGCTGTGTGTCACTGCCTAGAGCAGGGTCCCAAGCTCGCCCCCGCCTCGACCTAAACCAGGGGGTTAAGAAATGTTGGTAGTGGATAAAACCACGAAAAATTGGTCTAAAATCCCTCGGCTGTTGCACACAACAACAGTCTGTCCTCGGGACGGGCCACTAGTCCTGTGTGGCTAGGATAGGTCGACTACCTCATTACGGGTTGAGGGTAGCTGACCACCACCTAGTGGGGACAAGGCTAGGAAATTTTTTTTTAGAGCTGACCAAAGTAATTAGAGCAAAAATTAAAGATCGCGGAGTTTTTGGTCCACGAAATTAAATATTTTTGCAATCAAAGAATAATAGCACATTTTTATAATTGATATTCATTTTTAATTTTGAAAGAATATCACCGCTAAGATTAAGTTGAGAAATTTTATAGTTGCCTATCATCATAATACCTCTATGAATATTGCTATTTTTATAAAATACTTTGCTAAACTCTGACAGTTCAACCATAGTTAGTGGTTCGTCAAAACTGCTGGAATAAGTAGAAACGTAATGATTGTTTCAACAAATGTCTTACTTCAATCGCATCCTTGTTAAGAAGATCAGCGAACAGAGCGGGTCCACCATGCAGGAACTTCGATGTCGTGTTGGTCTTCTTTGCCAGAGCTGATGATCGGTTGCTCTGCAGGGTCACGAAGTCAGATGGAGTCACAGAGTAGACCATCTGCAACTTGAAACTTACTAAAATTATCCCGAAATAAGATAATTCATAAGAAAAACACACGCTTGACTTTAGATGGGCTAATGATAAATAATTTTCAAACCGATGAAAAATATTTGTCTAAATTCAATTTTGCCAACTTCTACCCAAAAAACATCTAGATTCTCCGAAATACCTTAATAAATTATCCTTCAACCATAAACCAATGAAGTAATAGCTTGAAAGCCTCATTTGGTGCCACTACAAAGCTGTAAACTCGAAAACTTACATTGAACATCATTTTTCTACGTTATTTGTGCGTGTCAAAAGTGTGGTCGTGAAACGAGAGGAAGAATGGAATCAATGAGACAATTTTTCTCACATTTTCATGAATAAGAGGCTCAATTTAACGTTTTCCGCGTTTTGTTTTTTTTCTTGCGAATGACACCTCCACCATCATTTTTATTCAGTCGTATGTATCGTGAGTGCAAAATTTATTTATCGTTACAGTCAGTTATATTGGAGCAAGCTCCTTTATTTTATCTAGCCTATTCATAAAAAAATTTCAAAATGTGACAAATATGCATCAAAAATTTAGTACAGTTGGATATTTTCTTGATGATTTCAATTTATGATGACTAGAAAGGTCTGCATAAATCATTGTTACGAATATGCCCCCTCGGGATAGATCTCATCTTGCGCTTTATCAATAGTTTTTCATCATGAAGCTTCGTTCCATCATTATTGGAGTAGAGAAAAAGACCGAAACGTACATCACCTTTGTTCGTTGACACGCATTAACGCATTTTTGTTTTCAAATATCCTATGTGTGTGCATACCTTATTATTCTTCTTCGGGGTCTGTCCCTCCTGCATCGTGAGCTGTTCGATCTTCTGCGTGATTTGCTGTGTGACATCGTCGATGCAGGGCACTGCTCTCGCTACGAGTTCGGCCTCTTTCGAAGCCAAGCTAGCTGCCGGGGGAAGCTGAGGAGCTGCGACTGTCGTCATCCTGAAATTATTGTTTGTATTTTTTTTCGAAAGAAGCAAATTTTATGATAAGAATCGCGAGTGTGGAAAAGGTTGAAAAAAAGAAAAAACGCAAAATAATTCAAGAAATGAAAGTCATAGTTCTTCCAAAATGAGAATGAAGGGAGAAATTTGAACTGAATTGCGAGACATGATTTGGATTACGCCAATAACAGAAGCAATAAAAGAAAAAGGTCGAATATGCATGATAGACATGAAACGTAGACCAAAAGCATAGTGATATTTAGATACTTCCTAAGATTCATTAAAATGGCAATAAAGAATGTCAGACAGAAAACTTGATAAGAGATTTGAATAAGTTGAAATTTGATAAACTAGGACTTTTGAATCAATCATCAAAACTAGATTTTTATCTCTGAAGAAAAGACAATATCTTTCTTTCTTATCTTTTCCACTTCTACAAAGCCATATCTTCAAATCGAAATTTTCAGAAGAACGAATTTCGATGAAATGATCACTAAAATGGGGGAAATTCAAATGTCGTATGAAATGGAAGGTAAATATTGATTGGGAAAGATTGTAGCCTAGATTTCTCACGTCTGAATCATGATAAGGTAAATCGAAAATCCGGTCGAATAAATAATGCCAAAGTTTTTCTTAGTGAATATTTGAAGAGTCTAATTTTTCAAAAATGTTTTTTGTTACAGATTTTGCAAATATGAAATTGCAATCTTTATCAAGGAAAATCTCCAATCTAAAGCTAAAAATAGACGAGAGTATTTATGATTTCCTTGAAATCACGCGAGCCAAATGACGAAACGAATCGATAATTTGATAAAAGTTGATGTTTCGAGTGATAAACCGAGACAACCAAGACGGTCGTTATATCGATAAGGTGATTGATAAATTGATTACTGGGAGAATAGAGAGGTGAAACTATACACACTGATAAAAAGCAAACATATTTTCATTGAAATTCGATTGCTAGTAGTAAAAATGAAATAGAACACGATTTGTTTGTAAAACTATCGATTTCTTTTGAAAAATCAAATATGAGGAGCTTCAAATTCTCTAGCTTTTCCACTATAATTTGGATATGGTTGGATACGCTTGCATTTAGGATAAAAAACAACCAATATTTAGGGAATAGAGGATATTTTTAATTAGGTCATATTAAAATAATAAAATCAGAAAAATTCCATCAAATCTCTTCAAAGTGTTTCAATGTTCAAGGATTTCCGAATCAGCAACTACAAATAATGATAGAGTTCACGTGTCAATGTCAAACAATGCCAGAAAAAGATACGCAAAAATGTGAAACTGGACTGTAAGATTAGAGCTGATTGTGAGAGATAGTTGGAAAATAAATAATTATAGAAAAGAACATGCTATCCAAAATGATTTTTAAATTCTATTTCATTTCGTCAAAGGTAGATTTCTTATAGGAGTATTTGCGCGGCGATTGAAAATCTTTGAAGAATGGCTGCAATAAGTTCCAACATATGAACTTTTAAATCAAAGACTAGGGAAATGTCTGGAACCGTTCAAAATCAATATAGGAATTTAGTGAAACCGAAATCAGACATTGTTGTTCAATTTTTCATGAAAAAAGAGTGGTTATAAAATTATGATGACAAGATATAGCAAAAAAATTAAATCAGGAATGAGTTTCGAAAATAATAGACATTTTTCAATGGAAACATTCAAACGTCGATTTCATTGAATAATGATCATTGTCCAAAATATGGAATAATAATCATCATCATTTTTGCATTTAATTAAAAGATATATTTTAAAGCTTATTTAGAAGATTTGCAAGATGCGTTTCTCTACATTATCTTCAATCTCCAATTTCGAAATAAACGCCATTAGCTAGTAATAAAAAAGCCCAATGATGTTTAATACTTGAAGCTTTGCACAAACGCAGATCGATTTTATTATTCTTAGATCTCGTAAGAAATTTGCTGAGACATATTCAATATGAAAAATGGAAAAATCCGAAAATTATAAGATATCGCAAGGAAGTGAATTCCTATATACATTTAAATCAATATTGATATTCTTTGTTTACTAATAATAAACGAAACATCTAAATTCACATTACAAAAAGGAGCAAATAGAATATCAAATTTCAAAAGAAACGGAAAAATGCGGCCCAAAATGGAAAGGTCGATAATCGGAAATGGAATCGAATCGGTCAATGCGGTGGTTGAAAAGTAAACGGAGAAGGACGGGAAAATAGACAAGAGAAAAGAAAGAAGAGAACGAAGGAGAGAAAGAGAGAGCGGTATGTAAACATGATCAGTCCGAATTAAAATAGCGCTGAGATTTGCGAAAGGTAAGGTGCGCGAAGTAATTTCCAAAATAGTTCAGATGCGAAAAGTAATACATAAAAAAATTAGCTATGAATGCAAAAGTCATAACTAATTTCTCATAACTTCGAGAAAAAAAGAAAAATCACACATGTCACGTCGATAATACTCAACTAGCCAATCATAAAAACTAATAATTAACATCACATGTAGTAAGAAGAAGAAGAAATTATGATAAAAGCGACAACATCAGGGTCGTTTCAAGAATAGTTTGAACCGGTGAAAAGCCGTACTTCGCGAATGGACACACAACGGTGAGGTCCGAGGCTGCGGAGCGCGGCCGCTCTCGTCAATATTTGCCTTCGAGTTGTGTGCCCCGTTTCCCCCTTTAGACAGCCCCCGTTCTCGTTCGTCGTCCGCTGTGTCTTTTCACCAAACTTTCCTTTCACTCTCTCATTTTTCCACACTATTTCTCTCGTTCTCAATCAATACGCTTCGCGACCGCGTTGCGACGAAATCGAGGAAGAAGTTTTTTGAGAGAAAAACGAACTGAAAGTGCGACGAGAGAAGATGAAAATCGAGACACCATGGAAAATAACATGAAATTGAGAGAGACGGGAAAAGTGCAGGAGGAGGAGAAGTAGTGCAGGAAGGAAGGAGAGGGCAGAGAAAGAAACAGACAGACATTCGTGCTGAGTTCCTCGTTGGGCGCTGTGTAGCTGCCGTAGGCGCATGACGACGAGGAAATAGCGAGAAACAGCGAAAAAGAAATAAATTATGAAGAAATAGCATTATAGAACGAGAGACACCAGAGAAATAAAAACAGAAAAAGTCTGCGAAAATAGTGAAAAGAAAAGATTAGGGAGTGAATTTATGGAGTAAGAAAATTAGAGAGACGCCAGACGACGAGACACGGAACATTTTGTTAGAGAGAACACATGATAGAACCTAAAAGAAGCAATGGAATTGCTGGCCAAATAAGGGAATTATTCGAGGGATATCGAGACTTGAAAATAAAGGATTAAGAAATAGAAATACTCGCTCTAGAGTATTTATACATGCGTCAGCGATAATATTAGTAGCGATATTCGTGACGAAGGTGTGATGTAAATTTTAAATGAAAAAACTTCGAAATTTGCAAGCAGGAAGTAGACTCCAGTAAAGTTATTCTGAAAAAGATTCATAGCTAAAACTAATATCACAGAGAGAGGCATGAGATGACACCCAAATATTCCATTGAAAACGGTGAACAGAAAATAAATCCAAGCCAAGACCAAAAATAGCAAAAATTGATCCTCGTCAATCAAGCCAGGATCGAATAATTGATATGTTGATGATGCGATAGCTTTGCAAATATCCCGAACCTCAATCAAATTATCATGTTCTTGCATAACAATTTTAATGTTTGCTTTTTCTTTCATTTTTAAATCATTTCTTTCCAGATATGCGTAGGAAATATCGCTCGATATGTAGAATCTTAAAACGATTTTATCCTCCATTGTCCCTCGATATGAGCCTTTCATATGAACTCGGCATCTATAACCTACGAAACGCACGCATCGAGACTAGAGGGAAATAAGAGGGAGCCGAGAACGAAAACGAGCAGGCACATAGCTAAGGCTCGCGGGTACCCCTTCTGTCCTTTCTTTGCCAAGGTTCATCTTGGAGACAATGGTAGCTAATAAGAATTTGCCTATTTATTTCTGTATATTTTGTATTTTTGTAATTCTTGAATCATAAACATATCTTCAAGTTTAAACTCACGAAATTTTTATTCAACAAAACGCTTGAGTTTTCCGTTGGAAGACTACACAATTTGGACGAAGAAAATGGATTTGTAAAAGATATAAATTGATCAAGTCCCCCTTATGAATAAGAACGAAATCAGGACTTAGTTTCAAAAATCCGAAACAATATCACTTGAAATAGTGCAGAACAATTACACATGAAATATGTTGAAACACGATGAAAATTGTATCCAGAAATAAGCAACGAATTACGAAAACCCCGATTGCTAAAATCTTGCAAGTATCAAGATGAATAATTAGAAACGAATGTACTAATTGAGGGAAAAATTACATCAAATTACACCACCAGAAAATAGCATGTCAAAAATGGTAATAAAGCAATATGAAAAGCATAAGCTTGAAATTCAAATTTTCAATTCACTCATCGTTGATTGGCGAAATGAGAAGTCTTGAAAATTGTAAATTTTCCGTAAACCAATGAAGGTGAATTGATGCCCAAAATCATATGAACAATTTACAAAGCATCTGAAATGGGATTCAAAAATCTACCAATCCGACCATAAAATTATTTGCGTAAAATTCAAATGTTAGAGTAGGGAAATTGCTCAAGATGTTTGCAAAATCGTCGAAAATTTACCAATATTTTAGTCAAATCATAAAATCTAAAGATAGTATAAAATTACACCATACACGTCATGAAAATACTACACGATCAATGAATAAAAATGTAATTTGAATAATTACACATCTAAAAGGAGATTTCTTTTTTAAAATGGGCTCAAATGAAGTGACGAAGTAAAAATAAAACGTATCCTTTCATCAAACTATGTTTTGTTTTTGAAGTTTTATTAGATTTTTTTTTGCAATTTTTATGAAAATATAAATTCTCTGAAAAATACGTAAAATTGGAAAGTATCGCTTGGAAACGTATTCTTACTGTATGCGAAAGCATCGAATTCTCACAGTAAACGAAAATATTTTCAAAGATAACGAAAATAAAATTTGACTACAAAATAATATTTGAACGAGAAAAATCAATCAACTTGCTAAAGATTTCAATTGAAAATGAAAGAATAAATTACATTCTTCAACTTGAATTAATAACCAATTATATTCTGAATTAGCCAAGATACTTCAAAGTTAAGACAGGATTTGCCCCGACGTTTGTATTGAATCAAAAGTGTACTATCAAATGTTAATATCGAACATAGCCGAAAATAGGTTGAAATACCAAATTTAAAAGGAATAACTAACTAATATTTGAAATATGGACGTTTTAGAATAATTTCGAGTCAGCATCTTCAAAAGGATTATTAAAGTCTGACCAAATAATTCCAAAATGACAAAAATTGCATTTTTCTAACACAGATTAACTTTCTACCTAACCCCTAACTGTATGAAATCTGGGCATGAAAATTATTAAGAAAGAAGGAAAAGCTCTACAAAACCGAAAGTCTAAAAGCCATTCAAATGAAAGCAATTAAATTCGGTCTTGCAACGGCTTAAAATAGAGAAGTTGAAGCCCAACGCCACGTGTCAAATGAGCAATGATGGAAATAAATGATGACGATGGATGCTGCGAGCTTTCCTTATTTCAATTAGACATGCTTCTCATGTTGAAAATAAAATTGGAAAGGCTCACATTGCACGCAAAATGATTATTAGAAAGGAATTCCAAGTCGAAGTTGACTCCGCGATCTATGCGGAATTAGAGCTCTTCGTATAGGTAACAGGGTAACAGTACTGCGGCTTTGTACTGGCCTCAGGATCACCAAATAGTGGACGAATTGAACGATGGAGACGAAATATGAAATGGTGCACTGATTAAAAGTTGATTGTCGATTGATCCTCGAAAAGACGCTCAATGTGAGCCATCTGAAATTTGAATAGTGAACGATTTGTTTTGTAACCAATGAAGTAGAGTGACAATGACGAAATGATTGAATGTTTCCTGTTCTAACAGAATTTCTCCTTTCACCATTGCATTATGTCTTTTCGTCATTTAGCCAAATCCAAGAGTACTTCGCTGTTTTACATTCCGTCATTTTGTCATATACAAACTGTTGACGAAATGCCTTTCGTCAGTTCGTCAATCTTGCGTTTTCAACTAGCATTCAAAAATCCACTCACCATTCCACAGCAGCTGTGGATTAAGCTTCTTGGTCTGTTGCGCAAGAAGCTCGTTTCTCTGTCGGATTTTCGTGTCGAGCGGCCGGACGACGGCCATTCGACCGGCAATAGGAACTACTGGAAGGACGTCGGAGCCAGAGCCGGATGAACTGCCTCTAAAATTGAAACTTTTAGAGTTGACTGATTATTTTATGCTTGTTCGAAAGATAACACGGTTGTACGGTTGCACATCTTTCCCGAAAGAATGACGAGACTATTATCGAAAGGTTCAATCGTTCGAAGAGACCATTACTCTGTCGAAGATTTGCTTTTCGTTAGGATTCGAAAATTAAGGTATGAAACTGTAGGCACTAACCCCGCTCCATTGCTGTTCTCGTCATCTTCGCTCGAACTGATCGTGATGACAGAGACCGCGGGCGATGGACCACTCATCTTGGCCGCTTTCACCTTGCGAGCTCCACTGCGCGACGAAGAAGGTGCACTGAGCTGTCCTGATTGGGACTGAGGCTGCTGGGCGAGAGTTTGGGAGGACGAGGCAAAAGCCGACGTCGCCAACTGGGGCAGTTGGGCTAAGGACGAGTTGAGGGACTGGGACGGCACAGCTGAGGGCTGAATCCATGCTGGTTCCTCCTTGATCACTGGCTGAAATTCAATAACTGTTCGGATTCTGGTGACAAAAATCGTTTACAGCTATATTATCTTAAACAAATGAGGGGAATAGAGAAATTTCTTCATTTGCGAACCCAATGCTCTAAGTTGGCAGAGAAACCAATACTCATAAACGGGGAAAAGAACAGTAATTTCCCCCCTTTTGAAAAGGTCTAAAATTTCACAAAATTCGTCTTTTGCTCCTGCCTTTTCGCGGGATAAAAGTAGTTTAAACAAAATAATGAATGGTCGTACCATGAAAGTTGCTGTTGGCTGAGGCTGTTGAGCGGCAGCGACGTTGCAGGCAGCGTTGTTGAGAATCTGCTGATAGGCGGCTGCTTGAACTGCGAGTCCAGCTTGAGCTGACACTCCGCCGTTGGTTACTACGAACGCTCCACTCTGTTGGGGTGTCGAGGCGAACACCTGTAAGAGTGGTATTTATGGATGCGAACTCAGAAACTCAATTTTTGATGCGTTTTGTAAATAAATTTTCAATCCATTTTGACATGTAAAAATGCTCATCCGATTATTCTTCGAGATTAAGTTTTAGATAAAGTGCAAATTGCTTATAGATGGATTTTTTTTAATCTAAAGACGTACCTGATTAAACTGATTTCTTTGGTTTGCATTTGCGATTGCTTGTTGCACGGCCTGTTGGGGGAGTTGCTGCAGCTGAGGCATCAAGTACTCGCTTCCGGCTCCTAAGAGATGTGGCGCAGGCCAAGCGATTAGTTGACCCGCGTTCGCTGCCGCGTTTTGCCACTGAAAAGGAGGATTGAGTCAAGTCGCGAATGGATTATGAAATAATCGATTATCCGGAATATAAATTCTTCGTAAGGGCTCCAGATAAATAGGTCGAGTTTCAAAGTAAGAAGGAACGTTTTAGGTCAGTTCGAGGCTTTTCCATATCTCTTGCACTTTTGCACTGCATTTGCTCTTTTCTTCTGGGAGTTTGTAAATGGTGTAACGTCAAAACGATGGAAGCTTCCTTTTCTACACAATTCCTAATAATTTCAGCTGCGTTCCTTCATTTTTGCGTTATTTGAAATATTCAAAACAATCATGTAATTTACAGGTTGCTCTCCTTCTCAACTTCGTGTATTCTAGTTCACGCTTTGCGAAAAGAAAGCTCGTCTCCGATAAGCTGATAACACGTACCACTTGTGTTTGAGCGGCGATCATTGTTGGATCCATGATTGATACGGGAACGAATTGCGGCTGGGCCATTAGTTGAGGGGTGAGCTGCGGTGCGGTCAGTTGGGGGGCTGTTCCGGCTGCTGCCGCCACGAGGTACTGGCCTACTCCCGCACGGGCCATCGCTGCCGTTTGCGCTGAAACTGGGAAATATTAAGTTCAGAGTCGTCTTCAAATCAACAGGATATGATCATCTTCTTGAATCAGAAATATTCGCTTTTTAGACAGCTTTGTATGTTTTCTGAACGATCATTATCATCGTGTCAGAGTACTCGAGAAATATAAATTGGTAACAATCTGGCTAAAGGAGATTGGAGAAAAAAATACGCAGGAAAGAGAAATCGATGCTTATTTTATTCATTTGAAGAAGCGAGAACAAGTGGAGTTGCTGAAAAACATTCATGATCGGTTACCTAGCTGTCCGTAGGGGAGCAGGGTTGCTGCCGCTAGCGCCGGCTGGTATAAAAAAGATTGCTGAGCGGCAGTGTTCGCGTTGCTGATCGCTGCCGCTGCAACGGCGTTCTCGGCTGCTGCTGCCACGAGGTACTGAAATTCGTTGGGATGCATCACGTATCAAAAGTAGTTGAGTAGTTTTTCTCCGATTATTTTGTCCTTTTTCCAATTCGATGATGAATTTCTGATATAGCTATCCCGGTTTCAGAATAGCGAAATGATGTATACTTAGGATTTGGTAACTAGTGCTCTACTCTTGAATTCGTATGCACAAAAATTCTACCTGGCTCATCATCCTAGTGTTGAGATCGGCAGCCGGATTGACGAGAGGCGCTGTGGTCATTGCCGTTGGCAAGGCAGCGGCTATCTGAGCGGCTTGCGGAAGTGCGGCAACTGAAATATTCTCATTGGTACAAGTGATTGTGGAATATACATATATTGCAAATGTTAAAGGATACTTTTGATAATATGGTCAAGTTTTATATGATAAAAGCCTATTTACCTTGCGCGATAGGGGTTGCAGGCGGAGCTCCACGGAAGATGGTCTGCGCTGTCTGGTTTGCGATCGGCGTTCGTATGCAGACCTCCATCCGCTTCCGGCCAGTGTGCCAGCTAAAATGAATACTTGAACATTTTATCATCGTCAGTCTTTGAACTGATCAAGTCTTGCCGATCTCGAGTTGAAGACAAGAACTTCTTTATTGATGCTCTAAGAAAAGTTCTTACTAGTTAGTGTTACAGTAGCTGGAGAGATGAGCCATTGTGACGAATTTGTGCTCGAGTCCCTCGTGGGGCTGCAGACGGAAGTCCTGATTGAGGACGAGCATTCGCTTGAGGATGTCCACGAATTCGGCCCTGTCCATGCGGTCGCACAGATTCTCAGAGTGGTCCGACTCATAGCCGTAGCAGACCTAAATTTGTAAATCTTCTATGTTTTTTTTCGAGCTCTTATGCATTTAAATCTACTCAACGATGGATAATATGAGAAGATTTGGAGGAGATTTAAGAAACTCGATGTTTTCAGATAGAAAATCAGTCTATATAATTTTCCAAGTTGTTCCCCCTTTCTAAAGTTTCCATCTTGTATGTCATCCCCAAATGGTTTGAGTGATCTCTGTCTTTATTTCTATTTTCCCTTTCCCCTCACAAGACCCCTCTCCCCCCATCGGAGGAAAGGAGGAGAGAAAAGAGGAAGAGTATCATCGATTGGTGTCTAGCGGGAAGAGGCCAGTTGGCTATATTTTTAGACCTGGACTTATATTTGAAGGAGAAATAAAAAAGCTATGACATTTTTAGAAGCGAAATTAATCAAAATGAGCTACATACGTCACGAAAAGTAGGGAACAAAATTAACTCTTAAAAATCTTGCAACAAGTCGAGAACATATCTTGCTTTCAAATTGCAGTACCTCAGCTTGAAAAGTGGAAGGGAGCGAAAATTTAGTGGGAAATACGGGTATGATTTATGACGAATTTTGAAGGCTTACTCTAGCGATATCATCCAGGTAGTTGAAGATGAATTTGCGAGTCTCCTTGGATTTGACATGAGGCGCACTCAGCTCGTATTCCTCGACACTCTTTAGCCGGTAGTAAGTCGCTTGGTTTCCTGGACCTCCCATGTCAACCTAGAACTAATCAAGTTAGAGAAACGTTGACTAGATTTGTTTGAATTGCATGTAGTGCAACCTTAGTGATCTAATGATGTTGTGCATAATATGGGTCTGCGACTGGCCCACTACCAAATTTGAATACATCATCCCCTTAATCCCAATGATCTAATCCAGATTAGCTTACATCAAGCAATCACCCAGTCCTATAATCAACGTTGATTTCACCCATTTCCAAACCTCATTATCAATCTTCATCTCCCACAACCGATCAACTTTACTCTTCGACTTATTTTCTTTTGGAAACCTACTTAATTTACATGTAGTTTGTTCTAGTCCGAAGGAGCGAATTTTCTCACCTTAGCCTCCTTGAAGAACCGGTGCAGCTTGGCGGCGTTTTCGAGCATTCCATTAGGAGGCATTCCTTGAGTCTGGATGATGAAGCTGAAGTAGGGAAATTATAAAAGCGATGTTGGAAATGAATTGTCGTACCGAATTTGATCGTATTCGCTACTTCCCGGGTATAGAGGCCATCCGAGGAAGAGCTCGGCGATCACGCAGCCAAGCGACCACATGTCGATCGCCTCTCGGAAGGGAAGGCCCAGAATGATCTCGGGCGCTCTGCAATAGGATAATTTAAAAATCCGTTCAAGATAAACTATCATGGATAAATTTCTTGATAGGTTTCATAATTTCATGGGTTTAAAAAAATAAAAATGAATGTGATTGAGGGAGTATGTATGCAGTTTCAAATCGGCTCATTCCGAAAAGTGCCCATGAAATTGAATGGAATGTGTTAAACTGAGATGATAATTCTTCTCACCTGTAGTATCTACTCTGTAAGTAGGTGTTGGTGACGGCCTTGCTGCGATGGCTGGCGGATCCGAAATCGATGACCTTCACTCGGAACGGCTGATTCACCGGATCGACCAACATGATGTTCTCCGGCTTCAGATCCGCATGAATCAGACCCAGCGATTTTAGCTTGTGGAGAGCGGTTAGCACCTGAACATATCGCATTGTTTGGAATAGTAGCATTTCTGTGCTAGATTTGTATGCTTCAGAATTCAACTCATTCAATTGCGATATTTGAAAATTAGTGCATTCTTGACCAACGAACTGGGCCAAGCAAAATGCCGCAAAAATTCGATTCCTTTGAATATATAGGTATTTCTAACGAAATGAGCAGCTTCAGCCATGATAATATTTCCCTTCTTGGTACGTATCAACTCTTAGTATTTTGAATGTGTCTACCTGCTGCACGATGGGTCTGATGCTGTTGAGCGGGAGAGGGGTGAATTTGTTCTGCTTGAGGAAGTCGTAGAGATTCTGCTCGAGCATCTCGAACACCAAGCAGGTGTGACCCTTGTGCTGGAAGCACTCGAAGGCGCGCACGAAGTTGAACTCCTCGGCATTTTCGTTCGAGAGACGGGAGAGGATCGAGACCTGCAGAATTATTTTTTGCACATCTTTCGTTACTAATTCCAGCTTTGATCATATTTATGGTTCAAAGTTGCAAGAGTATTCATTTGAAATTTGGTGATATTGATTTGAGCTTTCCTCAACGGAACATCAATTTGAAAAGAATATGATTTAGTTGGGAAATTTTTGAAATTTATTTGAATTGATAACTTGAATCTTACCTCGATCTGCCCCTGCCTTGCATAGCTCGGATGCTTCTTGAGAATCTTGATGGCGACGATCTCGCTGGTGCCCTTCTTCCAAGCCTTCACGACCTAAGATTTGGTCATGTTAAAATTTGGAGAAGAAGGTTTTCAAATTTACCTGTCCAAACGTGCCTTTCCCCAGGAACTCGAGCACTTCATATTGGTTGTGGTATGGAGACACGAGAACCTCGTTCTTGACCAACTGAAAAGGATGAATTGCGATTCTTCATACTAATACATTCATGTCAATGAAGTTTTGGATTATATCGTTATATTATATGCCATGATGAGGAGTTTGACGAGTCAACATTTTGAAAATTCAATCTGCCATAAAGGGGTTTGAAGTATGGCATGTTCATGTTGAATACTTTCTACAAAAATATTTGCACCAAACGAATGTCAAGCTTACAGTGAGGTTGCAGATGGGATCGTTGGGATCTACCCTTGAGGATATTGTGGGTTTGAAATAGAGCGTAGGAATGACTTTGGCATAGGCCGCAGCTTTGGGATCAAGGAAATTGATGTTCATTCCAAGATAGAGAAGAAATATGGATATTGAATGACTTGGTTCGAGACCAAAGAGGAAGACAGATCGTTATTGGATTGACACAACTTGCGAAACTACTGACTCGAATTGAATGTGCAGATAAGATATCGGGAGATATGTGGTCGAGCAAAGTTGCACTCTTTTTGAGTGAAAGAACGACTACTCGATAGGGCAATTGTCCATGGATTAATGAAATTCCGAGTTGCAATGAGTCGCGACAACTTGATCTAATGTCATAACGTGACAACTTTCGAAACATCGTCGAACTACTAATTTCGAAACGATCATTTGAAAAGTTGCCACTGCGCGAAATGGCAGAGATAAGTTCGGCGAAATATCTTTTCTTCGGCAATTTTGAAATAATGAGGCGACGTGATCCTTAGGTAGGAAAAAAGAGAGAAGTAGTATTGAAGATGATAAATCACGCCATAGTCACAAGTAGTCACTTCGTGGTTGCCCTTTTCCCACTGTATTCATGGCTATTGCTGATTGTATGAAGCGATGTTTGAATTAGAGTTGCTATCTTATCTGATAGTTAACAAATGGCAGAATCTATTGTTAGAGATAAGCGAGGCGATGAGGTTTGAAGAAAATGGAAAAGAAGAAGAGCATTTGGCCTAGTTTCCGTCATTTATCAATCGTTTTTTATCATATCGTATTTTACCTGATACTCTCCCTCCCCACTGGATTTAGTGCGACTCGGCTTGGCGGCAACCGCACTGACCATCTTTGACTGGATCGGCTTCGGTGCTGCTTTTGCTGCCACGGCCGTGCTCATACGCGAATTCTGAAAGTTTTTATTGATTTCAGAATTCCATTCATTTTTTATTATCTCTCCTCAGACACTGTTATAAATGCAATTATTTCAAAATAACATTTTATTTGTACTATAAGTGAACCACTCAAGCAGTACGGTAGAAATTTCTAGGTTCCAAGATTTCAGTTGTTAATTCGAAATTTGTTTCGCATGATGGAAGACGATTGAAAGTAAAAGTCTAATTTTGGTGAGAGAATATTGGCTCGGTTTATCTATGATTAGGGATCGCAAATGGCTTTGTATAGTTAATTTTTAACTTTAAATAGTCAAATATAATATAACTAAAGTATGCGCGAAGAAAACATGTTAAAAATCATTTCTGATCGAAAGGTACCACCAAAATCAGCTAAGAAAATGAACACAATTTAGTGATATAAAAATTTCACAAGCGCCTACGAACACGCACTTTCTGAGAAGATATTCTGATGGACAACCATTTCTATGAGTGGTTCATCGATTCTGATAGTGATCTTTCGTGAACAGCAACTTTGAAGGGGTCTTGCTTCCTATTTTGGGGCTTTCAATGACCACTCTTTGAACAAAAGTGAAAAATGCAAGGGGAAGGAGTCGGCGATCCCTATCTATGATTGAATGACTCACATCGCGACTCAATTCATCCTGCTTCCGCTTGAGGGAACGAAGGACTTCGGCTGGATGGGTGACGGGGTTGGCGAACGTCGACGAGGAAGACAACGAGGCTGAAGAGCCGATCGATGAGGTGCCCTGGCTCTGAAATCATCAAATGGTGATCTTCAATTTATGCATATGTTATGCGGGTTCGGAGAAAAATGGATGTGCTTTGAAGAGATTGTTGAATTTTGAGAAGATCAAGCTGTTTCATAGGTAAATTTCTTGAATTTTAGTGATCTGTAGCAGTGTTCTGAAATACAAAAAAGTACCTATTGAAATTGTTAAAATTACTTGAGCGAGGAAAAACCATTCAACAATTCACTAATGGCTTCAGTCAGATTGTAGCTCATCTCTCTTCTCACGTTTCCTGTACGATGCTCTTCCTACCTGCTTCTCCTGCTGCGCTGCACTGGTTGTGGTTGTTGTGTTGTTATTATGTATTGTGGTTGTAGTGGAATGTCCGTTGGCAGGCAGCGTGAGCACAGCGGCTGGCATTAGCTGTTGCGACTGCAAAGCCAACTGCGGCACGACGGGCTGCTGCGCCTCCGACTGCGACCCGGACGGCTGGACGAGGATGCCGCTACCACCAGCTACGTACACAGAGCCGGAAAGAGATGCTAAAATTTTGGTATTACGCTTTCATTTACATTTTCGATATAGGTTTCATAGAGTTCTTTGCCAATTCTGTAAAATTTTCAACATAATTCAGCTTATTTTTTGAAGTGATACCATTCAAATTCAAAATATAACTTTTTAATTCTAGATAAAGATTATTGCCCAGATTAAGAAGGGATCGTTTTGCATGAGCTTTGCATTTTCTTTCAATTGAGACAACATCTTCGAAAGACTACGCGGCTGCACCTCTTGATAATGATTCCCTGTTGTCTTCTTTCCAGAAATTGCGCAACATTTTAAAGAAAGAACCGCTTTAGGCTAGTTTCGAGTTATACCTGCCAAGATACTCTGTTGCGCCTTTGCAATGTCACTATTGTTGTTGATGACGGAGGTTGCCGAATTGGACGATGACGACGCCGAAGGGGGACAGGTCAGCACAGAGCTGGTTGAGGATGCAGAGGCAGAGGCTGCAGCTGCCGATGAAGAGGAACAAGAATGAGAGTGGAGTGAGTGCACTAAATTGGGATGGTTTGGATAAAATAGATTCGTCATCTGGACGTAGTCATCGAGTAATGACGCAACAATGTAGTGCTTGAACCTTAGATGAACACTGAAGATACACGGGCTATTTTAGCTGCGGCATAATACGTTCTACAGTATCACGATGCTAGGCTAGATCATACGGAATGAAACATATGACGACGACTTTGGAGACGAAACGCTTATTCTTTATGTTCACTACATCGCTACGTGACTTCCGTCACTTTGTCCTCTTTTCTTCAAGTTACCTGAGGAACTGTTTCGACGTTTACGCACAGCCCTCGCCTCTTCTCGCATCGGATCCTAAACTTGATTATTCAACTTTCTTTCATAGCTTAATGTCTATTGACAACTTTATATATCAGTTCAAAGATGAAAATTTTGAAACTTATTTTGAGACAGCTTATTCATCTCTTGAGAACAAGATATTCCTACTTGCATAGATATCTCAGGACGGATAAGATTAGAACTAGAAACGTATATTCGACATTCTGAAGTTTAGAAGCTCCTATTAGAAGCACAATATCTCGCATTTTACCTTACTAATGTACCAATAGGATGAAATAACCACTTTCATTTTTAAAACCAGTCCGATTTTTCTCATTTCTAAGCTATTACCTGCACGACGAGTGAGGAACGACGCTGCTGCTGCTGAGGCTGCGGCGCTGGTCTCTCGTCTGCGTGGTCGCCGTTCTCCTGCAACACAATAAATCAGTAAATCAATGTCTCTAGCCCTACGCTTAGAAATAATCGAGTGGAAAACGGCTGAAGATACGGCACTAGATACTTGAAAGAATCTACAAGCTACAATTAACTAAGCATCAGATTTTAACTAACCAAAGAATTTGAAAGTATGATTCAGAAAAGAAAAAACCTTCTTCGTTTGAAATTAATGAATTGTGATCCCCGAAAAAGATCGAGCTTAACATTTTAGCCTATGGAAAATTTGAATATAAATTTGTCATAAAAGTTTTCTTAGGTCTAGAGTGCCCCTAAAATTATTCGTGATGAACACGAAACTTCGTAATTACTACTTTCAAGTAATTATCTCTTCTCAGCTACTA
Source organism: Diploscapter coronatus (assembly GCA_964036155.1). NCBI lineage: Eukaryota > Metazoa > Nematoda > Chromadorea > Rhabditida > Rhabditidae > Diploscapter > Diploscapter coronatus. The sequence goes on from OZ038423.1 coordinate 3,175,201, forward strand.
AAATTGATTTCAGGATATGGCTGAAAATAGAGAACCTCTAATGCATGAAGTTACTAAATATAGATTAAAGAATATCGCTTAGAAAGCTGTCTTAGACATACTACTACATAATTACTCATTTTTATGTATGATTTTTGGTTCCGTACTTCGTAGTGGCGTTGAGATCAAGAACCAAAAAGATACTGTCAGCCAATTAGGTTTTATAGACATTAGAAAAAATCAATTTTAAAAGAAAGTGCTATAAGAATAATCGTGGCGGAAATGAAACAGAACGCTGAGAACTTACAAATTAAATTTTCAGAAATTCAGGAAAAAAATCGAATAAGTTTAATAAATTTAGGAATTTCGAAATGCACCTGTAAGAGTAATATGCTGAAGTTCCGCTTATAAAATGGCTTGAAAAATATAGGTGATGTTAAGAGTCAAAATCTCTTAATTTGTTAAAAACATGTTTATGAATAAAGTAGATCAATCCCGACTTAGGCTCGATTATCTCTTCTAGAGAGTTCTCGACATTTACGCAAATCCCTTCTCACGTGCTCATTTTTTCTAGCAGTGAAAATTTCGAGCTCACGAAATTTCACCAGATTTCTTTTCCTATCCATGCTTCAACGTTGCCTGTAGGAGTTTTGCATGTTCTGCTCGATATTTCTCCCGGGAAACAAATTTGGCTGTTTTCCTCTTCTTCCTTTTCCAAGACAGAATCCGCCATTTTCTAACCATCATCACGAGGACTCCGCTCTCTCGTCGCGTTTCTGCTTCTTTTTCTTGGCTTTTTCTTTGCCGCAACGCAGTCGCACGCTTTTGGTCTTGATGCGAAGTGGAAAGGCCACGGCCGGCCACTTGGCGGCAGAAAACTTGACTCAACGAGACTGGCACGACATAGAAAGATGGACGTGGAGGGGAATACTCGAAACTCGATGGAGTATTCGAGGCAATTTGGAAATGAAGCTATCGATTTGGAAGAAATGGTAGAAGTATTGCGTTATCGAAGAAATTTTTAATAACTCAAAGGATTTGGTGAATGGTATCGAGAAATAGGATAGAAAATAGATTTATTTGAAATGCATTTTGTGAGTGGTAATCAAATCTCTTAGAGTAAAATATCTACGACGATAAAGTGATTTTTAACAAGTTGTATCAGAGGGAGGAAGAATTTTACATCCAAATATTGGGAAAAAACATTCGTATACGAGTTGCCAATTAATGTAAAATTAAGCAAAGTTGCTTCAAGTTATTGTGAAACATGATCATTTTTGACAAACAATCACCGCCTAAAATCTGCATTAGTTCAGCAAATAAAATTATGCCTAGAGAAATTCAAAAGAAAATAAATTTCAAAAGGACTGTTAAATTTGTGAAATAAACCGATTTTACTAAAATTGCTAAAGGTACGAAGGTAGGAGAAATAAAAACGGGCAATGTAAGGACAATGAAATGCTATACGCTGCTTGCTGACTCATAATTTAGGTAAAAATATTTTTTAAAAATAAAAGAAATTTTTAGAACTTTCGAAATGATCGTGCGATATAATTTTCGCAATCTCAAACGACTACCGTATTTATGAACTAGTTTATCTAAAAAGTGTCGGAAATTCCTTATTTTTTATATCGTTCTAGAGAATTTTTGATAAAAATGTCCAATATCAAAATGAGAATAGTTCTGCTTCAAACAAATCAAAGAAGTGCTCATTTTTTTTATCAATGATGATGTAATTACAGTATGAGAAAGATTAGCATTGAAGATTTTGAGAGAAAATCTGAGAATATAAATAATTTTAAAAAATAACATTTCGTTTTTTCTGAAATAACTGAAATAAATTTTTCGTAATTTTTTTCGAATTGCTAGAAATAACATATCACGTCTCGTAATAAATTAGGTTACATAGATTATCAAGAGATAAAAAAAATATTTCAAGATCAACAGAAAGGCGATTCGGGTAATACTGAAAAATATAATTTTTCCAAATTTTTACTGACATTTAGATTTTTTTATGATATCCATCATATGAAGCAAGAAAAAGAAGAATTTCGATAAAGGAAAAAATATTCAGGAAATCAACTTCTTTTTTTTTTTAAATTTGTACTAGTCCTTTTCTCAAATTTTCGTCCAGAGTTATAAGATTCTTATTCGGTCAGAAGATTTTTTCGCAAAACTACCATAATTCAGAGGCTGACACAAAAATTTCGTAGAAATTTCGAGTAAAAGAGAAAATCGATAAAATCATGTGGGTGAAATCAATGAGTGGACTATTCTCATTTATAAATCGATCCCGAAATTAGGACTAAAAAGCCAAAAACGACGAATAAAAGATTGAAGATGGGGAATAGTTGTCTCCTGGTTGAAGAGGCACCAAGCAGAGGGCTAAAGACGCAGAGACACAAACGAGAGAGTACGCTATAGCATGGCAGAGTAGAGAGACGCAGAAATCCAAATTAGAGTGCACTCTTCACCATCGGAAACATTGGAGACGAAAAGAGAGAAGACGAAAGGAAGAGAGAGTACGAATAAGGTACGGAAAGAAACTAGAATGAGAGAAAGAGGGTGAGAGAGCGGAGTAGAAGAGGGGAAAGGCCAGAGACGCAGAGAAGGGAGAAAGAAGGAGAGCGGGCTGCTGCGCTGCGGTGAGCGCTTAGGGCGAATCGATGAGAAAATAGCGTGGCGAAAGAAGAGTGCTAAAGAGAATGGAGAAAAGCTAGAGAACACGGGGAAAGAGAGAGAAATAGGCGAGAGAGTATGGAATATAAAGAGAGCATAGGCGAACAGAAGCCCTCTTCTCAACAGGACTGCTTTAGATATGCGGGCAAGGGAGAAAAAAGTAGGATAGTGAGGGAAGAGTGAGAAAATAAAAGAGAACGAAAGAAGCGAAATTGAAGAAATAGTCATAGAAAGAATGAGGAATGAAAGAAATAGCGTTGCATGAGAAAAATTATGGCCACGCTCTTTTTATTTCCTCTTTTACTTTTCCTCTTGCTATTATCTCAAATTCTGATTCTTTTTCAACGCTATTTCTCCGGTTTATTTTTCTCTACTTTCTAGATTTGCAATGCTATTTCGGCTTTTCTGATTATTTTCCTCCCGTTTTATCATGCTGTTTCGTCGTTTCCTGTCTCTTTCCATCCCCCTTCCATCGTCAGTGTTTTGCTTCGACTCGGCGACATGAGAGCGCAGGCAAAGCAGGGACTTCTTTATGAACAATTTTCAATTCAACAAAATTATTATCAAAACATTTCCGCTTTCGAGATTAGTCAAGAACATCCCAGAAAATTCGGTAATTTGTAGACTGGAACTTTTCCACCCACTGCAAATATCCCTTGTGCGCTGTGAATTATTCCAGTCAGCTTTGAATTACTATCCTATTAATGGGACGAGAGACAATGATAACCGAATTTTTGAGATGGAAAAGTTCCAAGTCTGGTAATTTGAATGTCAAATCGGTCAGTTTCGTCTAGTGAGTTCGAGACGAGGAAGTAGAAAAATCGAAGTAAACAAGAACTGAATTCGGTGAAGTTCGAAGGAGAAATAGGACATATGAAATGAATAATTCGCTGAAATATGTCGCAAGATTCGAGGAAACTGTTAAAACTCATCGTAAAAATTAACTTGATGTTCAAAGGCATGAATCATGAGAGCTGAAATATTTTGAGATCCCTGACCTAACTGCGGAGTTCAACGTATTGAGCAATGAGACTAGGATCATATTATGGTTCGATTTCTAACTCGAATCCGAGCTTCAACATCTCTGTTGAAAGCGTTCGATTATATTTCATACCTTCATGCTAAATGATATAGTGATGATTTCAAATATTTTAAAATATCTTTCAATGTTTATCAGGTATTGATGTTATTAGGTATTTCCGTTCAGGTTATTACAGTTGTTTCGCTCATAAATATCACATTTTCTCAATAATAAATTCCTTATTCACTTTATAAGTTCAGCTATGCTTCAATTCTCATAAACTCGAGTATTACTAACTCACAATCTTTTCCTATTCCCTAATTAAACAGGTGTAATTTATTGAAAAGAGTTTCACCTGGCATTTGAATATGGTAGTGATTGCAGGTAGACGTTGTGCAATATTTGAGGGCTTGCAATGAGTAGATGTGTTATTATTGCCAATTCCACAATCCATTTAGCGGTAGATCATCGCACTGAAATTGGAATAATTTGAAATACGGTTATTCGATATTTTGTAATAAAAAATGATGCGGTATCAATCAGGGGTATACAAAAATCAAATGTTTGATTTGCGGTGGTGTTCAACGTAGTATTCGTTTAAATTTGCGTTTGCATGTGCATTATGAAAAATATTCAAAAGTTTGCATTTTGTGTGTAAATAACGCGTTAAATTTGTTCAATCTTAAGCCTGAAATGCCTAAAAATTCACCTAATATCACAAACTGGCTAAAATATAGCAATATAATGCTAAATTTTGCTGGCTAAGGGCATTTTATCAATATTTCAATACCTAAAAGTTATAACGAAGTTTCCCTAATTTTTGTATGTGCATTTGCGTTTTGAAAGTTATTTCGAAAAGTGCGTTTTGCGTTAGCGTCAGCTAATAGCACGTTATCTTCGCAAACCCTGGTATTAACTTAAGAAAATATCTTCATTGCATTCAGATAAATTTTGAAACATAAACAAATTAAATTGGAAAAATCACATTGAAAAATGAATAACTTTAGCAAGAAATTTGACGAAGAATTCAAAATGTAGATGGATTAGAAAGGAAACTTCACGCTCTATCTTTCTTCTCGGCTTCTTGTATTCCACACCCAATTTGTTCTTTTCCTCTATCTCCCTCCTCTATTATCTCCCCAAAAAGTGGGCGTGGAATACAAAGGCTTTTCTTCCCAAATATTCGACAGAATTTTGGTGCGCCTCAGTTTCCGTCTAACTTACAATAATGAAATTTGAAATATTATCCCAAGAATGGTAAATGGTTTTGCATTGGAAAGACAGGAGAATTGGCCGAATGTTGAATGCATTCGTAATTGAGGCAGAAAGCCGAAGAAATGCAGAAGGGCGACCGAACAAGAAGCAGCTAAATTATTTCTTGCACAAATAAGACAACACGACGATGCGCAATGAAAGACATATATGAATGGGGGATGAGATGGGAAATTAATGGATTTGAAGCGGATAATTGAAAATTTAGACCCTTCAGACATTTTAACTACTGTTCCGACATACATGAAACTTCTTAAGCTTTTATGATGTCAGGATATTCTTTCTTTTCTTACAACATTTTCTATTTTTATTTCCTCTTTCTGTTCTATCTAGACTTTTATCGGTATTTCCTAAAACCTTCAAATTCAATAATTTAGTTAACCCACTCACGTCAATAGACCGTCAGCATCCCCTCTTCTGGGAATTAATTATGTCCGCCATATAAAAGTACCACGGACCTTCCCCAAGTCGATTGCTTTTCAAAACGATAAAAATCAATATCCAATCGATCGTCTTTTATTATTCACACAAAACAGCTGGGGCTATTAGTATTTGGTACTGGAGCATTTGGAAGTAAGGTTAGGTGAAACGTCTGATCGGACCCTTGAGCTACCTCGTCCATATTTAATATTTTATTTTACCCACCATCCTCCCGAGCAATACTGTGTTTGAAAAGTTTCTATAGCCAACTTAGATCATAATATCGAGATTTGTGAATTTAATGCGGAAAAATCCGACCATGTCGAGATCACTTTACAACGTCCCTAACTCAATTTCTCTCAAAATATAAACCAGCGCAAATCTGAATAGAGAAAGGGAGTTATTTTAGAAATTATGATATGGATGCTAGAGAAATTCATATCATATCGCTGATATCCAATTCTGTCAAGAGTGGTATTATGAAAATGCAATAAATAAACGAATAGTCAAATGTGTGCATATTCTGAAAAGGGAAAACTCAATTTTCAAGAATATTCTTCAAACTTTATTGGGTTGTTTTGCAAATTAAGATTTCGAAACCAAATGTTCATGTTGACCGACTGGAAAAAGATTTACTGAATTTGAATAGACTTGAATTTCGAAAACAGCACTTCGCAGGATTAGATGGGGATAAGGCCGATGGAAATCCATTGATATTTGCGATAATCCGAAAACAGTGAGAGATTAAAGCGAAATGCTGGGAAACCAAGTTTCGAAAAGAACTTCGATAAATGAAGAGTTTGATGGCGATTTTGAAGCAGAATTGAAGAAATTTTGAGCAACCCATGGCATATTATCAATCATCAATCCAGCGATAAGATGAATCGCCTGATATCGGATGATAAAACTCTGCTTAAGGATATGATGATAAGGTATGCGAACATAACGAAATAATTGGCATAACATAAGAAATTCTCCAGCATAACACTTTCTAATGCTTTTATAAATATTTTCGTTCGAACTTAGCTAAAAATACCAAACTATTTTACACAAATTTCCTCAATCTAAGAAATTGTCTAAAACGTATCAAGAATATCTACATTTGAAGATGACAAATTCGAAAATGAAGTACAGAATTGTGGATTCTCATAGCAACGCACTAGAGCGCTATCCTTCATGTTCGTTGATAAGAAATTGAATTTGAAATGTTACATTTCCCCTCGCTATGAATCTATCTTCTAATTGCATAAACGAGAATTTAGGAGCTTCAAGCATGTTATTTTTAAGAAGAACGTAGAAAAATAACATACAAAAATAAGTCTAGCAGAAAATGGTAATCTACTTACAAGGCATCAAATATTAATCGTGGAACACAACATGCATGATCCTTATCTCGCAGAATTTATTTGAGCTTTCATGCTCCACTTTGGATTGCATGCAAACTTTCTTCATTGCACTATTCAGATATTGCAGAAAAATGAACTGAATTTTGAGATCTAACTGATGATTAAATTGATATCAAAATATAACAACGGTTGAGCAATCATTATTAAAACATTCTGTCAGTATTCTTATGGAACTTCGAAACACATTGGAACCTCAACTTCTTGAAATTGTATCGAAAAAATCAAATGAAGCTTTAAGAAATGTCTTAAACTCGACTGTTCCGCAAATTGAGTTTTGATAAATTCATTATGTCTCGTCTCCGTATCACCGGCATTTTATCATTTGCATACATTTTCTCGCTTCAATTTTCGTAGCCTAATGACACCTGTTTCCGTTTCAATTCTAGCGCATTTCAGCTGACACGCTATCATAAAAAACACCTCGCAAAAATAATCTTCAAGTTAAAAGTTTAGGGATTTTAAATATTTATTTTCGAATTTCATAAGTCAAATAAATTAAGTAATTTCCAATTCATCGAGAGTATTGATATCAGAAAACGGCAACTTGGAAACCTCAAGTTCTCAAGTCATGCGAAATAGTGTGGGAGAAGAATCTTTTCTCTAACATCTCTCACCCTATTTCGCATGGCTTGAGATTTCCAAATAGCCTCAGAAACCCGTCAGATATTTCAATTTTCAAAATTTCTATGTTTGAAAGAGAATAATAGTTGGCTAAGGAAGTGAACATCTCTGATGCAAGTTGGGAAGTGTTCTTTCTATGACATTTCTCGAGATCGGCAGATGACTATTAATGGACTCAAAATTGACAACAAACAAATTTAGAGTTAGGAAAATAGTACAGGCAAAAGAATGTGTCATTATGCCATTATACCGTCATTTTCATTCTCATAACGGTTAGAGATAAATTTCCTGACAATCTTCTACAGACAAAATTCATAGAATTCAATGTCAATAATAAGAGCAGCATGACGACCATTTGTTCCATTGTGTTTCACTCGTGGCTAGATCCACTACAGAGCTACCATCGTATTTTTCGCCGGTCGAAAGAGCTACGAGCCTCCTGAATTCAAAACCCCTGATTTTTCTTATTGTTTTGTAAGAAAACACCTCGTTAAATCAACAAATGCCTGATTGACGTTATGACCCGTCTTCGCGGAGGTTTCTATGTAGGGTATTGAGTAGGTCTGAAAATTCCAGAAGTGTCTCAATTTTTCATCTCGATTTTCTTTCAAAATTATGATTCTAGTCAGCAGGTTTAAAAAATTCTGCCAATTTTTTACGCTTTTCTATGATTACTTTAGTGGAGCCTTAGTGGCAAATTGATGATGATTCTCTTTTGATAAACTAACATTCGCTAGCTGTCTGGCTTCATCGGATCTGACTTTCCTTGCCGAGCCCAGATCGACTTTGTTTCCGACAAGTGTCACCTGCACTTGCTCTTTCCCATACTCCTTTATCTGCGCTAGCCAGTTCTGAAAATGACAAATTTAGTTTATCAAAACATAACGAAACTAGCATTATTTAGATAAGTCCGAAATAGTGCATAGTTTTGAAGGTGCGAAATCTTCAGTATGTTTTATCACCTGGACTGTTAGTGGTATTGTGCGAAGGAACAACTTTAAGCTGGTGGTGCGATTAGCGGGGTTTAACGTTTTTGCACTACCAACAGTCTGATGAAGACTAAAGATTACCCGAATATTCTCGAAGCTCGTCCGATTTGAGACGTCGAACACCAGTAACAGAGCGTCGGCATCTCGGTAGTAGGCAGCCGTCACGGAACGAAATCGCTCTTGACCAGCTGTATCCCAGATCTAAAAAATATGACTCAGAAACGAAAGAAAGAAATATAGAAATTAAGAATTTAATGAACCAATCATATTTGCCCGTTTATTGCCAACCTGCAACTTGACTTTCTTCCCATCCAATTCGATGACTTTGTTTCGGTAATCAATTCCAACTGTGGAGATGAAATTGTTGTTCAGGAAAGCTCCATCCTTGTATCGAACCAATAGACACGTTTTTCCTGTACAACTATCACCGAGCACCATTATCTGAAATTTAGGCAAATGTATAACAATTTTTGAAGGTATCTAGATTAGGATACAATCGGTGAGGAAATTGTTAGTCGAAATTTCGACGTTTCCAGATTTTATATAAATTTTCCCAATCATTTTTAAAACTTCTAGTACTTTTGATCCCGACGTCAAACGGCAATTAGCGAGTTTTCAACATTCGCCTCCACTTTTTCCAGAGTTCCTCAACTCATTTAGCCAAACTTTTTCTCTATCAGAATTGCTCATTAGCGTGCGATTTTCAGTTTCTTTTTCTCGGCTAAGTTTTCAGAAAATATGTCTTCTTAAACTTGAAGGATATGAAATCGAATTAATAAGATGAATATGTTTCAAAAAATTTCATAAAAATCACATGATTTCAATGGCGCAATACGTCACTCTGTTACTTGAGTTTAGTAAACATCAAAATTGCTTTCCGAAATAAAATATATCAATGTTTCCAAAAATCACAAGAATAAAAAATTTCTAAAATTCCTAATATTGCCAATTCCATTTCCAAACTCGTCATTTCGACGTGTTATTTTGTGAGTTTTGAGTTCTCCTCTCGTCTCTTCAAAAGGCCGAGATGTTTGACTGATTGCTGCATTGCTGCACTTCGTCCCGAATCTTCACCCTTTTCGAAGCAAATCTGCCGCTCTTTTGAGGCCGTTGTTGACCGACAAAACTGCGCGAAATTAACCAGTTTTCTTCCGCAATTATATGCAAAAACAAAAAAGTCCTGCATCGAAAAATGATGTAGGAATTTGTTCTTCATTCAACTTATCGAATTATCATAGATTTTCGGAAAGTATTTATTGGCCAGCAATGCCAATAATATCATAACTGTAATATTGTATTATGTCCTAGTTAGTTAGGCTTGAAACATGTGAACAAATTTGAAATTTAGCATAGAACACTTACAGTAAACGAACAATCCACTTCCTGCAAAATCGACGACCGTTTGCGTTGGACTTTCATAATTGGTTAGACAAAAATTTGGAATAAGTGATTTAACAGTCGTATTGTCAATTGCTATTTCGATGTACTGCACCAACCTGAATTTGATCAATACAAATAAAAAAATAAAACCATAACGACTGATAGTGCAAAAATATGATATGTTCCAACAAATTGTTTTAGTCGATTTGATGAATAAGTTATAATAAAGCCTTTCGTGGAAAAAGATACTAATTTACAGATAAAAATGCTGATTTGGCATCTTTTTCATGCATAAAATGTGAAAACGCTTTTAAATTTCCAAATAGACCTATAATTTTCAAGATACAAACGCCAAGAAACGAAACGTACAAATTATGACGATAAAATCGTGGGTTTTTTCAAACTCGAAGATATAAATTATTTGAAGTGATAATGCTCCGCGTTTATGACCTAGCATAATACAACTTGTTGAAATTTATGAGATATCTAAAAAGTATATGCGAGGATAAAAATTTATGGTGTTCATGAATAATTAATGTCGGTTTAATCTGGATATTATTCACAGAAACGTCATTTTTGACGCAGAAATCTGGTGTCAAAAGAGCTATCGAATGACCTAATCAGGAATTATTACGGAACAGAAATTACGTTAAAAATGCAAGGAAAACGGGTCAAAAGCGGCAAAATTCCTTAGAATGACGATGAAATAAAGAAAAATGAAGAGAAATAGAGACAATAGAAAATGAGTGAGAGCGAAAGAAAAAGCGATGCGTGTGCATAAGAAATTGCGGAAACGAGTGCGTTTAAAGACGGCCGGCCTTTCGAACTGAATTCCTAAATTATCCCAGACGATGTTACGACTATACTTTATCATGCAATTATAGATTCATTCGTTTGGATATTTTGAAGAGTTAAATCCAAAATGCACCGGTACAAAAAGTTTGAAACTTATATCATTTTTGGCAAGTTTTTACGGAAAATCTAAAACGATATCGCAAATTTGAAGAGAAAAGAAAATGATGCAAAAAGAAGAGAAAAACGGCAAGCAACAGTCATCTTTGATTTATGAAAGCGTGTCTTGGATGTCCAAGTTTGGAGGCTCTGCTCAATCAGCTAAAACTCGTCTGGGATTGCACACTGGATTCCCAACAATAGAAAGAAGAGTGGGGAAAGAAGTCAGAGAAAAGAAGGCAGAAAAGTTAGAGAAAAAGAATGAAAAGAACTCAAGGAAGATGAAAAAGACGCGAATAAAAGCAGATGAATAGGCGAATTTGGATAAAGGGAAAAATAAAGCTAAAGTGATTTGGGATATCACTTTAACTAATCCCTTTGGAACTTAGAAATATTCTCAAAAAAATTTCGAATTTAATGGGAGAAAACTTCGTGAATATCAACTTCGGAAGTCTGAGTATGATGCTTAGAATCTACTTAATTATTGCATTGGGCCAAAAATCAAAGAGTCAGAATCGGTCAGTTTTTATTTAATCGTTATTCTTATAGTCTGAGCCTCGTTTATTTCTTCTTCTGGAACTCGAAAATTCGTAGGAAATAGCCAATTCCGGAAGAAAACTACGAATAAGGAAGTCTGATGAAAGTGACTAGTATGAAAGGGCCAAATTAAGGAAAGACAGGATAGAGACCACTAGCCAGAAGGCGAAATGGGTGTGGTTAAAATTGCAGGAATTCTGCAATGATGCTGCATACTTTATGGAGATCAAGACCAGAGTTAAGGTCTATAAAAGAAAACTTCCTATCGTGAGATACAGATTTCGCGACATAGTTATGAAGTGATAAAGTAGAGCATACTTTCCAGCACATTCGTCAATGATCGCTAAGAATTAAATCAGCATAGCCTACCGATTTAGACTTGATTTATCAACTTTTCCCTCAAATAAAAGAAAATGTGATGCTGAATTTTGAAAAGAAGTTTCGAAGTTATTTTAAAGTTGCCAGAACTTCGCGAAACTCACATGCAAATCAAGTGAAATTGGGCAGGAAGGGAATAGAGGCCTAGCAGAAAAAGAATTGGACAATTGAATCACTGAAAGGACGAGTTTTTGAAGTGAATTGAATGGAGATGAAAGAATGAGACCTGCTGAACGCGGATTCAATGGAATTGACGATAACAAGAACTCGGCCTGAGAAACATGGATGAAGTTTCGAAGAGACTCTAAAATTAGTCAATTTAGTAGTTTTTGTTAATCAATTTTGCGCTTCAAGAGGAAGAATATGTATTTCGAAAATTGATTGATCTTGCTAAATATTGAAACGTATCATGAAAAATAGTCAGATTTGTCATTTACAATTAGAACACAAACTCCGAGGATAGAATTAGCAATTTGAAAAAAAGTCTAGCAAAGAAGGAATAAAATCGGAAATTTTTAGTGAAAGCATCCTTCTAAACTACGAATAATAAATAATTGTGGATATTTATTTAATAATGATCTGGGTCCTAGAAATGGGTTACTGTTATGAGATGCGACCGCAAAATAAGTGACTATGAGCGGGAGGGGAATTATTAGTGATGAAAGACTCAATGCATTGTTTCCATGGCTCTGCGTCTCGCGTCACATTTCCTCACAAACTCGTTCTTTATCAAAAACGAGAAGCATATTTAGAATTGCGCCGACCAAATCGTGAGAAAATCTACCTAATCTAATTAAAATTTCATCGAGACATTACTCACTTCAGATAAGCAGTTCTAGGTAGTTATATGAGGTATGAAATCTATTCGAGTGAGGAATCAATTTATAAAATGTTTTAACGATCCCATATTAAGCTTGGACCATATATTTCATCATAATGAAATAAAATTCCATTTTTACATCAGAGAGAAGGAGAGTAATAAACTATTGGCCCAAAGTTGCTCATGATCTGAACCAAACTTTATCTGAAACATATCCTAAACAGTTTTCAAAATCTATATTTTATTAGAGGATTAGAGGTGTCTGGCTTCAGATACCCACATGACTTTGACTTGAATTTCTTATCTAATGCGATTACACCTTTTATTTTCATCATTTCACTATCAGTGTTTTCATTGTTCAAAACAAAAGTGGGAATTTACTGCTGTTGAAAATTTAAACAAATCTTCATACTAAAATTGTAAGTCGTTTGAAAACCCTGTGAAGTATTTTTAGCTTTTCTCAAAACACCTGAAAATGACAGACCTAATATTATCAACAGAAAACTAATTTCTAATTATTCGATTCCACTTCATGTAAAAATGTGGAAATATTTTAAACTTTTCTCTAAGAAAACTAAAATCTCGTAACTTACTCTAACTAACTGGCTTCATATTCGAATCGATGAAATAATGAGCTATTCATGAAATGAGACATAAGAAATACTCGCGTCAGAATTGCTAAATATGGGTAAGAGCGAGATAAAACCGGAGGCTAGCACTTTATAAAAAGTCAGAAAAATGCTATTCACGTTTTTTATCCTGAACCAAAGTTTGGATAAAATAGTCTGTTAAGAAAATTCACAAAAACTCGAGAAAAGAAATCTCGCAGATAAAAATTTCTGCAGCACTCAGTCATGTTGACTAACGAAAGACCACAACGCCTTTTGCTCTCCCAAAATATGTGTACCGCGAAGAAATACTCAAAATATTCCAGGCAGCGTAACATCTTTTTTCTTTCCTACTCTCTTTCGTCTGATTTCTTTTCTGGCGGGGAGAAATCTTCTCGTCTGTATTGAAGCATGGAGAAATAGTATTATTTTTATCGCGTGGAAAAAAGGAAATTAAAATAAAATTTGAATAATTAAAGGCGTCTAACATCGAGGTACTGTATTTTGGAAATAGTATGGCGCAAACTTGCCCCGTTCTCATGCATTGAAACCTGCAAAAGTCTCGCAAGAAAAAGGCCTTCGTTAATGGACATGACTGAGTGTGCAGGAGAATCTTGCTATTCGCGATGTTGATATTCTAGCTTGAGCGCGAATTTTCGAATTCGATTATTTTTGGCCCCCGAAATCCAGTTTATTTGCGGGCATAGGAAATGCGGCGACGAGTGTCGGAAAGCCAGTGCCGCTTATTTTTGACAAAATAAAATTGAATATGGAAATGCGTCGAATGCGGACAGAATGCCTTGAGCAGGGAGCATCTGAAGGAGATCTGAGGGGTGAAGAGGAAGAGGGGAGGGGGTGAATTTGAGGCCTGAAAGCAGGGCCTGAAGAGTCCCAAGCAGGCCTGAAGAGGGCCATATAAGGGAGGATAATTGCCACTGCATGAATGACAAAATCACCTAGAAAATCGCAGCATGAAGGGAAGATATATACACGCGAAAATATACATAAAGAATATCTATCTAATATTTTTTCTAAATCGTAGTTATACAAGAATCAGCTTGGTTGTGGGATTATTGAGTATTATATTTGAATTTCGTTGAAACTTATCTACATTACCTGAAAGAAATGATATGAAGACAAGTTAAATGTTTATTTTGAAAATGATGGAAAACGAGAAAAAATGAATATATCAAAATCTTCTATTGGCATCACATAATTTTCTGAATCATATTCAACTCACGAACGAAAAATGAGCGTGAATATGGGTAAATTGGCAAGGTTTGCACGAAATGCTATAAGTTATGAATAAATTATGCTCAATGACACTATTCTCTACTAAAATAATCACGCTTGCGTGTATAGACGTACGCATTGAGATGTATGCTTTACGTTTACGTAAGCGTAGAATTTTCGCTGAGTCACCCAAATAAGTAAGCAAATAATTGAAGAAAAATAGCAAAAATATTTGAAGCTGTTGAACGAGAGACATGAATGTCGTCACTAGAAATTTGGATTGTAACACGAGCCGTATTGCTAAACTCTCCTGAAAGCGAATCTGCTTCCGAGAAAGGAAACGAGACGAGCCATGAAAAATCCATAGTCCCATTGAAACATGGGTATTTTCTGATGATTCACTGAATAGTTTTGAAAATAGCTCTTTGTTGACGTTGTTTCAATTTCGATTATCATGCTAAAAACAAGTTTCTATCCAGCTAGTGTTAGATTTCTACAGAAATATAACAGGATAGGTGATAGACATTTCATATTATTTTGTTTATTCAATTCACGAATCACGATAAGAGCGAATACTCTATAGGGGATACTTTTAACCACATTTTCATTTGTAGCATACATTGACCATTTTTGTTTCAAAATTCACATCCCGTCATTTCTAAATAATCGTTTTATTATCGTTTCGAGTAATGAATAGTTCACGTCGTTTGATTGTACAAAGTATCATACACTTTTCCAATTTAGGTCTGAAAATAAATACTAAACAGCAAAATTGAGCATTTACAGAGTATTTACATCCATGTACATGAAATCATTGAAAATCGTTAAAGTGATAGATGAAAGGCAAGGATTTAGCTTTGTTCAAGTTTTTCATTGAATTTGTAAGGTATGATTGCATTTTCGAAGGTACTCGTAAAAAGTAAGGCTTGGAAAATTATCGAAAATTTTGGTCTCTCAAAAAAATATATGTTGAAAAAAATCTGAAAAATTTAGGTTTTCGAGGAACCAACTTCTAAATAAAAAATTTCAGAAAGGAAAATTATTCTGGCCTGGAGAACTAAAATTTTCGAAAATGGGTGAAAATTATGAGCTGATTATTATCCGATTATCAAATCTATCGTCCTGCTCGGGATCGGCAGTCTAGTCGTCGGTCTGCGTTCAGAAATGGGCGGGTTTGGGTGCGGAATAGAGTTGGCGAAAGTGCGTCTGACGCTCTGCTTCCTCGTTGATCAGACGACGGACGTTGTTCTTGAGCAGCTGATCGAGGGATCTGAAATTTCTTAAGTATTTTTTTTTCAAAAAATCGGAAAGCAATTCAAAAACAAAACGGCCAATTCTATGAATTGTGTAATGACGAATGGAAAGTGAACTCTCTACCTCATCGTATTGGTCATGCTGAACTTCTTGGCTTTGATGGGAACTTCCGGGGCTTCGTCAGCGAATGTCTTCCCAATGAAGGCGGCTGCACGGTTTCCCGCGGTACGACTACTTTGTTGCTGCTGGGCGAGAATTCTGAAAATTCATCTTTTGAAGTTTAATGGCGATTTGTAATCGTTGTCGACGATACTTTTGATACAATAATAGCGAAGGACAGAAAAGGGAATCCACTCACCGTCCACTCATGTAGGGATTGAAGACGGTCTTGGCAGCGGTAGAAGCCATTTTAGTGATTAGAGACTTGAAAATTCGAGTTCGCTTGAAAATCTCCGAGAGAAAATGTTTGCTATCCTCCAAACGAAAGTCGGCCTATTTATACCCAAATCTGACCGATTGTTTTGATTATTGGGGGCTGATCGACGAGAGATCTGCTAGAGAAAAAAGCGAAATTGGCGAATGCAAAATAGAAGAAGGAGAAAGAAGAAGCAAAATGCGAAATATTGAGGAAAATGGAGAAATAAGAAAAAGGTTAGACGAGATGGAAAATACGTAATGGTTAGAGAAGACGGCGTAAAGATAACATGTGAGAGAGGCTCGACTACAGAAGAACAGTCGGCTTGTTTACAACTTTTCTCTCGGTGTAGCGTATTATTTCTCGTTTTCTAACTTCTTTTTCGTATCTTCTTTTAACGTGCCACTTCTTATCTTTTGTTCTCTCACTTTTACATGGTATCTAGCCATTTTCATCTTTGTCGTTACAGTGCTTCGGATCTTCTGCATGTTTTTCATAAACAACTTCTGCCTCTCCTTTTAGCAGGCTACTTTCGAGTAGTGAATTGCAGAAAATAAGCATCAAAGTGCAACGATTTTGTAGGATCCGAAGGAAATGGAATCATGTTTCGAATTGGTAAACAAGTTGCATGTAGAAATGGACAAGGTTCAATGTTTCGGGAAAAATTTCGGTAAATTAAAAAGCCGCCCACGTGCAGCATATTCTCGTATTTTGGCAACTATTGCCTGAGGTTCGCAGAAACACATAATTTAAATCAACGTTTTAATTGGGTATTTCTGCTGTTAGTTAAAAATCGACCGGCTTGCAGAACATTCACTAATTTTACTGACCTCTATAAGATTTTAATTGAAGCAAACTTTGGAGATTATTTCGAACATAGATATTCAGAACTCTTTTGATAATTAGTAGCAATTCCACATGTGAGCAATGTCAAGCATCATTGACAAAATTGTTCGAATTATGTCCACCTTCTTGAAACTTATCCTTTCAACTTTAAGCAATCTGGCTATTACTCTGAGATAAGTAATAAGGAGCGTTTTGGCAATATCTATGATTTTTTTTTCGACTTGGCCAACCTTTCTAGCAAATACGCAAGATTTTAGGACTATTATCATAATATCCAAAACCACACTTTGATCCTCTTTCTTTCGTACTTTATTCTAATGCCTTCATTATGGTGCAAAGTACGCTTTCTCGTTCATTAGAAGCTAGACTACACCACGTCATTGCTATCCCTCCTTTCATAGCCAGAACCGATCAGATTACGTATCCCTCTGTACAGCGACCGAGTTTACCACGAGGGGCCGCCGAAATATCAGAGATTAGAGAAAAATGGGGGAAAAGAAGGCGAAAAACACAAAAATAGAACTATGCTATAGAGAGCCAGAGATAAAAGTCCGATAAGAAATAGTAATGATAAGGTTAGAGATGAAAGGAATCGAAGAAATAGTGAGATTAGGGATAGAGAAAAGATGCAAAAAATAAGAAGAAATAGTATTGAGAAGAGAACCTAGATAACGAAAGGGGAATCCCCTGTTTCTTGTTAGCATCGTTTCTTTCTATATTCGATAGAATCGTCCCGAATGATTGATTACCACCTATTAATAGCCCAGATTGGTCCCCTTGAGGAAAAACTGCGAAGCGATCAAAATCACGCATACGAAGTAGAGAAGCTTCGAGAAGAAATTTTGTACGACCAGAAAGAAAGGCGAAATGTAAAACTCGATTTGAAATTGATCAGTGGAAAAAGATGAAGCGTATAAAAATAGTTTATAAAGATTCTGAATGTTCAAAAACTGTAATAGTTCGGAATTTATGATGTACCCATTACCCATTTTCACAAAGACAATGAAAAGAGCATGAGTTATTTTGAAACCTACTTTTATTTTTAACTTACATGATTTTTGCGCACGATTAAGAATTTGATATTCTACTCATAAACAAGTTGAATAAAGATCCATCGATATCACTTTCATTTGCAAATTGCAAAATCTAGGGCAAATCTGTTGTTTAATTGAATGTTTCAAATCGAAGCTTCTATCATTTGCAAAAGTTTCGATATAGTTTTGCGTAAACTCTAGGATAAATCTCTACCATCAAAATAAGACCGTTTTAACTTTTATTGGAAATATCCTCACGATTTTAAGAACTCATTAGAATTTTTCACTCCAAAAATACTTCGTCTAGAGCACCCGTTCAGTAATCTCGAATATTCTATTTTGACCGTGCAAAAAACCTCAAGTGACCGATAAACAAAGTCATATTTCACTTTTGGGTGCTGATATTTACAGGTTACTGCTACCAACTAATCATCAGCGTACCTGCAGAATTCAAAATTTCTGATCGTTTTTATTGTGCCGTATTCCGGTCGTTATTCATTTTATCACTGACTATCACTCGATCTGTGTTTTATCAAACAAAGGAGCGAACGACTCTACCAAGCATGTGACCTGCTTGATAGAAGCAAAAACTACGACTCTTTCCCGATGATCAAGTCTATTTTTAGTTTGAATCACTAAATTTGGTAAACAAAGTGTAAGAAGAGTACGCGCAATCGAATAATGAAAATAAAAAAAACAGAACAGAACAAAATGAAATGGAATCATCCAGATGAAAGGAGAAAGCACGTTCGCCAAAGGAATAAAAAATACGGAACGATTTTGGCAAATGGCATTATGAAATGTAAAATAAAATGAATATCAGAATGAAGTGTAACATGACGTTATTTCTTGAATAAACTTGAATAGAATGTTGGAATGGATTTGCTAAACATTGGAACACTTTCATTGATGAAATTTTCGTCGGGTCGGTAGAACATTCAGAATAATTTGGAAGTTATCGTATAATGAATTATAATACACGTATCAAAGTCGCAAAATAGTGATTATTTTGAATTAATTAACTCGTTTTGACTTGAGACTTATTTTAAAATTATTGCATTTAGTCAATTTTCAATCGTACAATGCGTTGATTCTTTTTCAATTGAGTCTAATGGAATGATCGCACGATATAATTCAGTTTCGTAACCAAGCCAAAAACTCGGCTTAGCCTTTATTTCAAATTTGCCTTATCGCCCGACAAACAATGTGATTCGACAACACAACGGGCAGATTAGTTCACTGCCAAATAAGCTTGAAAATAGGAAGAAAAGTGCAACTGTTTATTATTCGTGTTACTGACAGGGTATAAATCAAAAGGAAACTTATTTACATCAAAGGTACAGGTTTGAAACGAAGATCATTAACAAATCAAAAACTATGTGTTATGTTTCCTGAAAATAGAGATTTAAGCCTTTGAATTTCAAATTAATAATAGGATGGACAGTCAGTGCCAAGGCCGTCCAGAGATTCTGTCTCTGTTCTGTTTTTTCTGCCGATTTTTGATCATTTCTGTCCTGTTTTCTGTTTTCCGAAATCCAAAAAACCCACTTCTGGACGGCCCTGGTTAGTGCCATGAGGTATTGATGCAGTTTCAATAATATTAGAAACCAATATCGGGAGCTAACGCAATAACAGATATTTCTGCGTATTTTATTCTAATAGTTTTGCAACATATCTCGACAAACCGATATTGAAAAAGTATCTAATTTGATATTATAGATTTTCGAAGGTCTAAACTTTTATAGTACACTTTCTAGCTGTTATATTTTGTAAATAAACTTGATAAAGTAGCTATTGTTACATATATCACAGTCACAGCACGTTAAAGAATGTTCAGCCCTTGTCCTCTGCCCTGCAACCGTTTTGTCGATGACCCTCGAATGTCATCGACTACTTCATTCATTCATTCACTTTTGCAAACTTACGACGCGATAAAGTTGTCCTCTTTGTTATCGAAGCGAAGAAACGCAATGAAATCGATTAGTATTGGCAGAAACATCCCTTTGATCATTTCATGTTACTCTTTCTCTTTACTTTCGGACAGATTTTCATATTCACAAATGCCGGAGTACTAGAGCATTTCGTCTATAAAGATCTCCCGCTGGATAAACTGAAAGAGGCCAGAGAGTTTGGAAAGAAAGGTAGGTTTTAACAAATTTCGCATCTTAATATTTTATCTACAAGGTAATATCCCATCTCTAAGCGGCGCTTTATGTAAAAAAAATACCTTCTCATCCTAAAATTCTTCATTCAGCTTATCTGACCTTCAGAGATGCTACCGACAAAATTGACGATGTAGATATTCGGTACTTCAATATTCGTTATACTTTCAAGTGCATATTTTTTTCAGTAATGAAATGTACGAAGATTTTATCTTGAACTGTACAGAGCTTGGAAAAGATGTGGCTCATCATATTATCGATAAGATCAAAATGATACCGCTGACGAAGAACAGCAGAGTACGTTATCAGTTATCAGTTCAACGAATTTAAAGATATCCTGGTGTTTTGTGCTTCTCATTGCTATTTCAGAGTATCAAAATTTTATCGTATGTTTCTTACCCTATCAAAGCATATAAGTTGGTAAAAATTGATTAATTCATTCTGTTTTTCGTTGTTATTATTCAAAAATTTTAGTTACTCCTTTCAATGGGCATGCAGCCATTCGTGGCGAAATTCCTTTCGATGAATCAATCGGATATGTCTGATGGCATTGATCGGATGTGCAGGAAGTACGAGAGTCAACTGCAGTGTCAGCTTGGGTTTGGAGAGTCGAGGTAATTTGGTAGCCTCTAAATTTTTTAATATTATGAATACGAAATTGATTTGAGAATGGATAGGTTATATTGCAAGAATTTTAGGTGCTGATTTTAAGAATTTTTCGAACTTTGATATTTTAGGCCAGCGATTTACAAAAGAATCGAGGACATGAAAAACACGAACGGCAATTTGAAGCTATTGATCGAAAAGGACTGTAATAGTGGGAGCAACAAGTACGAAGCGTATCGGTGCATCGGCGAGGATGCCCAAATCTGGAGTCAAGATTGCAAGGAGGTGGGTGGATTGACTTTTTCATCCTTTATTTTTTGTTTATAAATTATATCTGGCAATCTACAATACATTTACAAATTGTGAAATGCACTGAATCAAATCTTGAAAAATGCATGAGAATCACACGATCCTGTTAATTAACGAATGCAAGACACACCTTTTACTCCCAAGATACGTGTATCGCGAAGAAAATACTCCAGACGGCGTGGCATCCTTCTCTCTTTCCTCTTTTCTGAAAAAGAAAGCAGACAAATCTCTCGCCGTATTGAAGCTTGAAGCATGGGTACTGGATAATATATTCTAATGTTTTATGTTGCGCGAAAAAGGAGAGTTGTCAGAAAATGATAGCTAAAAGGGCGCCTAACATCGTAGAGTTCCACAGGCAAAAAGCCTTCGTTGATGAACAGGACTGAGTGTAAATTTTTAGCCAATGGCCGCATACAACGAATCGAGATTCAGGATAGGAAAGAAGATCGCCAAGCTGCACATTGAAGCAGTCGAGCACGTACTCAACATAACATCGAATGTTGTAAGAAAAAAAACAGTAATTTAAATTTTTCGCAATTCAGTGCCTAAAGAAATAGGATGTAGGTCTAATAGTGGAAAAGTTAATAGGGAAGCAATCTCTCAATTTCTACACTTTCCAAAATCGTGACGTTGGGACAAATCTATTTTTTTTTTGAGATTTTGAAAATTATACTGATAGGTTAAGAGCCACGAAGCGAAACAAAATATGCACCATTTTTTAAACATTTCAAAAAATTTGAAGTGCAGTTGCAAATTTCCAGGACCTCGACAAAGAAGATCAACTCATGTCGTCCAAGGAGCACGTTCAAGCTATCTTCCGACCAGCGCTTAGAGAAATCGCTAAACTAGAGGGTATTTGAGTTTTCTCTTTATTTTTTCAATCTCTACCAAATTAAGGCGAAAAATGTAGCATCCTGGAGAAAGTGCTAAAATGCGTTCGACCTAGCTTGAGGAAACATTGTGGCGCTGAAACTGAAGAAGTGTTTAATGTTAGCGTATTAGTAGGGTATGTTAGAGATATTCTAAAACATTAATTCTGCAAATTTTACAGATCCCTAGAAATCGAATTTCAGGTACCTGGACAACGAGAGAAATCATGATCTGGCCGATCAATTTCTCGGTTTTGAAGTCGAACCATCGTCAAATTGCACGCGGCTGAATGAACACATCGTTGTTTATAGAACAGTACCGCTTTGCACCGATACTTGGTGCGCCGCTGGTCCGGAAGATTCTCGCGGATACATATCGCAGAACCTTAAATGATTATGATACTGCTTGAATTTTATAAATCTACGAGTAAATTATTTTTGAAAATAAAGATTTGTAGAATCTCTATGAACATATGAGATCCATATCGAGTCGAAATGCTGTTACACTTTAACCAATTTACAAAACATACGCCAATCGTTTTTCTCCACGTTTCGCTTTTCAGCGTTGTCTTGTTTGTTGTCGGAAATTTCACATTTATTGAATTATGAGAAGAGTGCGAAACATCTCGAATTTGCAAAGAGAAAATGAGAAACCATTAGAAAATTTCGTACAGACGTCAGACGTCTTCTGGTTTAATTTCCTCTGTATCTCTGGCTTTTCTTTGATCAAAGATAGCATTTTTCATCTTTAGATTCTGTCCAAATTAGTCAAAAGGCTCTGCGTCTCTTTCTTCCGCCCGATAGTTTCAGTATTGTGAAAATACGCGTCGATTATCGTCAATTCTCAAGTTTCTGCGTCTCTATCTCTTTCAATGTTTGAAGATACGAACTTTGCCAATCTGTTTTTCCGGCCTGTTAACTGAAATTGCGATAATTTTCTGTTTTTCTGCGTGTCTGACATCTCTAATGATGGAAGATATGAACTCTGTCATTCTGTACTCTGCCCTGTTAACCGAAATTGGCGGTGTTGTTAGCGGTCGAAAGGAGTCACACGTTTCCCCTTTCTTTTGACAGTCGAACCAGCCAACCGCATTTTCGCCTGTCAGGTTCAAGTGCCGTTACCCAAATATCGACAGGAAGTCAGCAATTATGGCTATCGGTAGGCGAAATTTTTCACCTATTTTTGGGATTTTTCTTTGTTTATGCAATCTTTGTGCCACCTATGCTAACAACATCGATTATTAAGACAATGGTTGAGTTGATTTATATTTCAGAAACGTAACTGAGTTGATGAACATTAGATTGTAAATATGGGGTTTATCTTTATTTTTGATATAATAATTATCTATGAAAATCGAATATTATCACTGAAAGTGGTGAATGATATTATTTACATTTGTGAAACTTGTTTGAAAACCATTCAAAAGTCAATTTACATTTGTTTACAAGAAAATTTTCCAGACACGGACAAAGTGAAGCGGTTTTTCAAGAAGGAACAAAGAGACGGCGAACGAGCAGCCAGTGAGTCACTGTTTCTGTGCTATTTTCTGCTCACTTCCGGTGTTTATTTTGGAAATTCTCGACTTTTTGGAACAATCTTGTGACACTATAAAATTTTTGAGGATTTCAAACAATTCTTGATTAATTTCTTGCAAAATAAAACATCTTTCGGAGTTGATAATTGAAAAAAAAAAGTTTCAGAAATTTCGAAATTAAACCATTTCCAAATTGCATCAATGTGCTGATGTCATCAGTTTCACATGAAACAATATAATTCTCAACAGACTTGGGACTTTTCCATCGCAAAAGTTTGTCGTCATCTCTCGTCCCATTATTAAGGATAGTAATTCAAACGCTGACTGGAATTGCTCATCCCATAAGGGAGATTTGCAGTGGAAAATATCTCAAGTCTCATTCTCAATCATTTATAAGATTAAGGATCCGCAAAACGCGAAGTTAAACGTGTCACGAGAGATGTGAAGCACACAATTCGACCTCCGTGGTACAAGAGAACTTGGGGTAGATAGCGTTTTATCTTCGAAAGTTATCTTATTATTTCAGACAGAATCACCTCGCCATTCCGAAGATAGCCAACTAAAATCAGCATTTTTATTAACTGACCTCTTATCAGAATTCATCTAGAATTTTACTGTAAAATAGCACAATTGTACAAAGTTAACCACAAGCAATTTAGGCAAATTCGTAAATGCATCATCTTCGCATTTATCAAATCACTTACTTTTCATTAGCGCATTCATTCATTGTTCTGTGAAAATGTGATAAGTCGATCAATAAAAACCTAACGAATCGCCGTTTATTCGACTGTCAAATGAAAGAGAAATCACTGATGGGATTTCAATGCCAAAATTTAATTATTGGAAAATTAATGCGATTTTACGCAATTTCAACTTCACTAAAATTAAACCCTTTTATTATCATGAATTCGAATTTATAACAAAAAATATGAGTGCTACTTGAGATGGATAGGCTTTTCTATCCAAAGATCAAGTTCATACCGTTTTGCTGGAATAGTTATCGAGATTTCACTTTGAAAATATTAGCTCTACTATGGTAGATGAGTTTCATTTCTTGTTCTGATTTAATTTATGAACCTCATCTTCGACACGTAAAAGCAGTATACTATCTTATTTATGCTGGAAAGTTGCATAATATGGCTATCAGTACGGCTCCGTCAGAAGGTCTAACCAGTGTGCCTGTGGCCTGGTCACAAACTAAGTCGGATAGGCCTTCTTCTTGAGATGCTAATTCTCCATCGCTGCACATGGGAGAATCCGGTGGTATTTGATAGACGTATGTGAGGAAACTCCACTGAGTAGGGTCACAGGTTAATGTGTATCTGCATCCCATTTCTGTCATGGTAACTTCGATGGTTGGGTCAACCCCAGGTTCCGGAACTAAACAGGCAAAAATTTCAATCGTGCCATTGATTTTTCGCGTTGTTAATATCATACAAGTTGAAAAATAATACAACGCCTACTATTAGGATTGAAGAAGCAGTTCATAACCCAGAAATCCTCGCTTAAGCCTTGACTAGGTGGAACAGTACACATTGGACACGAATCTGCAAATATTTGAAATTTAATTTTAAAAGTTTTCCAAACTGATATAATACCATCCGAAGAAGTTGATGTCGTTAATGGCGTTGTCGTCAATTGAAGAAATGTTGTCCCTAGAGATTGTGTCGTCACCGTCATCGCTGTGTTTGTTGTCGTTTCTTCCGAAGACGATGTGGTTACAATAGGTGATGTAGTTAAAATAGGCGATGTGGTTACAATAGATACTTCCGTGGATGATTCAATAAATTGGCTAGAAGTTGTTTGTTGGACTTCTGTCGTTGTCGTCTCAACAGCTGGAAGTGTGCTGAGCATTTCGTCAACGTCTGGTTGGGTCGGCACACAGCAATTCAATAGCGGTAGAAGTGCGTCCAGAAGTAAGAATAGAAAATAGATTTTAGTCGAATATATCAGTCTTATCATCACCCGCTGACATAGAACATAAGATGAAAATGACGGGTTGCAAAATGAATGAACGAGATTTATGTGATTTTCCCCCGCTAATGGAAGACAAGCCAGACGGTCAGATGAAATAAGTAAATCGAGATTTCGTCCAAGGCAAAAACGCAAACGCAATAAATGTAGCAATATACATGAAATTATAGCATATTAATAATAATGAAATAATGTCAAATTTTCACTTATATTTATTAAATGAGCATGTGCGAAGATAAAAATCTAGTCGATGGTTGATAAGATAATAGTTAGAAGAATGGGTTAAACTCTTTTTTGCATATAAAGGTTTTAATATGAAAATTTAATAGAGTGAAATAATCAAGTTGGATAACGTGAATTATCACTTCGATATTGTCCGATATAGACTTTAAATTTACAAGTTGTAAAAAATTGAACTCCAGGCGAAATTTAGCCGAATATGCAAAGCTAGACTTTTAACAGCCACTTTTTCAGTGTCCCTAGCCGAAAAGTGTTCAAAATGCTAAGCCCTGCAACCGATTACACAAATTTTGGAATTGAAAAGAAGAAGAATAATAGTTTTACTAGGGAAGTGCGTGGGGTTACGGACGCAGATCGAGCTGAAAATTGGAGGGTATACCAAGAATGGTACGGGGAATCCGAATCTGAAGTCAAAAAGTGCACAATGGCAAGGGTGTACCCGTAAAAACCCGGCGCATTCTGTGGTTTGTGGCACGTATATCGGAGTGAAAGGGTTGGTTACAACGAGCAAATGGCTCAGCAGGTAGCGAGCTTGTCTATAGTCCAGGGTATCGAGTTCGACTCCCTGCCTATGCAAACTTTTTTTTGCATTTTTTTTGTTCATCTCCATTTACATTGTTTTTGATGTATTATGCTTTGAGCTGTCCATTAGTACCCAGTACTCGATCTAGCCAAATGTTTTGCATTATCTTCTGGGATGCTTATAAAAGTCCTCTGACATGTACCAGTCATTTATCATCATGTTATCCCCATCAAACGTTGTCTTCCTTCTCTTCAAGCGCTACAGTATCCCTGGAAGAAGGGTGGCTACATTGATGCTTGTCCCCCTTTCATGACCCCAGTAGAAAAGTGTTTCCCTTCTTCTCTGTCCGAAATCGACTGTGATCAATGTGATTCTCTCTCGTTCATTGCTTGTGCAAGATGCAACCAGACACTGTGCTGGAAGCATTACGTTCTTGATTTCCACTACTGCTAGTGCTGTCGTTAATTGTTCAAAATGTCTAGACCTCAAAGAAGTTACTTGTTAAATTGTTGCGATTTCCATCTATACTAGTTGATAAAGTTCTTTTGAGTTGATATGGCCGGAGGTAATAGAAGGAGATGAACAAAAAAAATGCAAAAAAAGTTTGCATAGGCAGGGAGTCGAACTCGATACCCTGGACTATAGACAAGCTCGCTACCTGCTGAGCCATTTGCTCGTTGTAACCAACCCTTTCACTCCGATATACGTGCCACAAACCACAGAATGCGCCGGGTTTTTACGGGTACACCCTTGCCATTGTGCACTTTTTGACTTCAGATTCGGATTCCCCGTACCATTCTTGGTATACCCTCCAATTTTCAGCTCGATCTGCGTCCGTAACCCCACGCACTTCCCTAGTTAGGATGAATTTCATGGAGAAAATTTGCGAATTGAAATTCATAATGAGAACGTGCTGGAGAAGGGGGAGGGTGAAAGGGCGAAGATTGGATTTAAACATCGCATCGTTAATGGAACCTAAGGAGTGCTACCCCGGCGCAATTAGTCAATCTCGAGATTTCGTTTGCAAGATAGAACAATCTGGAAAGCAAATTATTGACCATTATCGATCGTCTTTTATCGGTTTTCTCATCATTTATTGCTTTTATATATTAGTAACAGTTAGCAGCTCAATTTTGGAATTCTATAAACTAGGTTTAAAATAAGATCGAAAAGTCTTCAAATTTCAAAGTCTGCCACTGCAGAGTATTGCAACTATGGTGGCGCCATCGGACGGACGCATCCACGTCCCCGTTTCCTGATTGCAGACGAGATCGCTGAGCTCGAGATTCTGACCTTCGGGAAGTCCGTCATCGCATCTGATCGGATCGGGCGGTATTTGGACGATGTAGGTTAAGAATTTCCACTGATTTACGTCACAGGACAGTGCGTACACGCAGCCCATATCCGTCCGGGTGATCGTCACATCTGGTGGTACTGCTCCACCCCAAATAGGCTCTGAATCGTCGATGTGCAAATGTGATTTTATTTATACAGGATGATGAGAAAAACGTCTGTCGCTGAAGGTATTTTTAAGATTCCGTACATTTCTGGAAAAAGGCAAGAAAAGTTCTGTAAACTTGCATGTGGCATTTTCCTATACTAAAACTTATTAATGGCAGTTTCATTGAACTTGGTCTTGAATATCTCATATACTAAAGCCTCGAGAAGTTAAATGTAAAAGTTGCCCAAACTTCTTTCTCAACCTTCATAAAGGTAATAATCATCATTTCTCAGCAGCTAATCAAGATATGGGACACACCCAGCAGACTTGGCACGCTTTTCACCGCAAACATTCGTCATAGTCTCTCGTTCCATTATCAAGAATAGTAATTCAAATGCTGGCTGGAATAATTCACCGCATAAGGAATATTTGCGGTGGAAAAATGCCTCGATGTCTGAGATTCAGTGCATACAACAGGGATTTGCACGAGAAATTTTAGGGATTGAAAACAAACAACTTTTGAGATGTTCCTAATATTCAAAATCGTGATTCATAATACTGAGATGATTGATTGGCGTTTGCTCCCCAGATGCGTACCTCGTGGATCAAACCCGCATATTAGGGGATTACTCCAATCGTAGTCTATGCCTGGTGGTGGAGCACAGATGGCGCATGTTAGGTCTGAATTTTTGATCTATATTAACGCTAGGTGTAAAATGAGTATGCTTTCTTTGAAATGACCTGTCGATGTCGTCGGAGTTTGTGTTGTTGTCATTATGGTTTGCGAAAATGTCGTCATCGGAGCTTCTGTCGTTGTCATTTCAATAGATGCTGTTGTGGACGATTCGATATTAATCGTAGTTGACTCTTGTTGAATATCTGTAGTCGTCTCAGAAAAGGTTCCTGTAGTCGTTTCAGAAAGGATCTCTGTTGTCGTTTCAGAAAAGGTCTCTGTTGTCAATACTGGTAAGGTTGAAAGCATTCCATCGATTTCTAAAAGAAACAGTCTATAAATTCTATTGAAAATCGTAATTTGAAATGTAGTTATATTTTTGTTAAGAAAAACAATGTGTTGATATTTTCGTTTAAAATGTGATTACTTTTCTAGATTGCTTATAAAAATCACGTACCTGGTTGAGTCGGAACGCATCCCTTCAATAGGACTGGAAACGTACTGAAGAATATGCTAGATAGATAAACTGGAGTGTGAATGCATGAATTCCTCATCGTTCATCGACAAGGCCGATTTTACGCAAAGAGGAAAAGAAGGACTGATGAAGAGACTGTCCATTAGTGGAAAATCGGAATGTTTGCAGCTTCCGTGCAATTAGCATGTCGGGATGTCGGGATTTTAGCCAAGCAATGCATAATGGTTGCAACTATCATAACACAAAGGTGAACATGACACATGATAAATCAGAATGGCTGAAAAAGTTCGACGTGTTGAATTTGACGAGAAATTGCGAAGTGATGAGATAATATGCTAATTTGAGAGAGTATTCTCAACCCCCTCCTAACTCTACATACTATTTCTTAAAAATCACGTCGTCGGCTTATCACTTCAAATTCAAGCCTTCGAAAGACTAAAGATACTTTGTGGATAAACATGCTTTTGCATGCTAATATGAAATGTTAATGGCTTTCTGTTGGGAATAAGATCAGCATCAGAAAAGTGAGATCTTATATTGCTTTTTATAACAGATTTCAATTTGATGATGAAATTCAATTTATTAATCCTTTTATTATGCATGATATTCATAAGTTGGATTCCATTGGATAAAATTTAACGAAAATGAAGAAAAATTGCATTTGATTGAGATGGACATTGATTTACGAAGATAATCGACCCAAGTGAGAGATGCTTCAATACTATCTGGGAAAGATGATATTTTGAAGAGATGAAATTTTCAAGATTTTTCTAGATTCAATAAATGATGGAATAAATAACAGCTAAATCAAGAATTGATCCGAATTTTGAATATTTAAAAGAACCTGAACAATCGAAAATGAAATCCGAACCGTTCTTGATCAGAATTGCACATGATGGTCTAATTGAAAATGGAAGTTACGGTGGCAAGGTTGAGGTTCGCTGGGATAGAAAGTTGATACAAATAAACACTGACATAAGTACGCACCGAATTGCTAATCATTGATATATGGAAATTTCATAAAAATTTCTAAACATTTCAATATTTAACGTTGATCGATATTCAATAGGTTCAAAATGCTACTGATGAAAATAGGGAAAATGGACAAAGTGAACGAAATTCAACAAAAATTTATTTAACATGAAAATTGCAAAAATCGCTAAAATTGTTCCATAATCAAACAACGCTAATGATATTTGTCAAGTAAAGCTGCAGGTTTGTGAGGAAAATTTGGAAATGAGATAATTGCTCCAATTCAATATGATAAGAATTTCATGAACTGAAATGATAAGATTGCACACGATGATATTTGATAAACAGTGACGAAACATTTTAGGTATGATTAAAAAGTAGTCAAGAACAAACCAATTGGTGATTTTCTAACAAGTCCTTGTGAAAAACGCATTCCTTAGTCCCCTCCTACGCCATTTCCAATCGTCAACGTCCCTCCACCGTTCAGTTCGATTTCAACCTTCACCGGTCCGTCCTCGATTTCGTTTTCTTCGTTGGCGTCCACTTTTACCTCTTCGTTTTCTTCGTCCTTCAGCTGTTGTACTGAGTTCGAAGCTGAATCTTCAACGTCTTCACTGATCGATGGGGCAGTGCTCGTTGAGTCGTTCTAAATTTATTCGATAAGTTCCAGAAATTAGTTGGTTTCAGATGTAATTTCAACGAATGATTAATTATTGTTGTGAGGCTGAGACGGTTGGAGGAAAATTCCCACCTCCCGATTTGTAGATCCAGGCGGCGTCGCACTGCCGTTATTCCTTGTAGGGGTGGGGGTCTTCTTCGCTGACGAGGGACTCTTTGGAGTGGCAGCACCACTTCGACTCGTTCCAGACAGAAGGCCGCCGCCAGATGATTGAGCTGCATGAGCTTGCGCTGCCATTGAACTCAGCGCTGCAGCGGCAGCTGGATTCGAAGCGAATTGGGCTAGAGCGGCGGAGTTCTGGAAAACAAACCATTCATTTAACGAACTTTCAAGAAAGTAACGCTTCGATGAGTTCAAAAAAACTATTTTTAAATTACCTGATTCAGCAGCAACGGATTGATGCCCATCGACGTCATGCCAAGAAGTGGATTGCTGTATCCGAATGGACCCATTTGCGCCATGCTCATCGCAGGAAGACCATTGAAGCCTGACATTTGAAATTAATCATTCATTATTCCGACTTATCTTACCTCCAAATCCTTGAATTCCCATCGGGAAGGCAGAACCAGAAGACGACCCACCGCCTCGTCGGATCATTCCATTTTGGAGCAACTTGTCCTTGTTGACACAGTTTTGCAAATCTTGAGGAAACCGATTGAGAATGGCTCGACGAACCTGAAAGTCATCATTCGAGAAAAAAGAATAAGTTTCAAAATTTTTCATTTCTAGTTCATTGTTGTTTGGGCACTGAACTGGCCGTGTAGAATGAAATAACGAGTAAAAACTAGCCTCTTTAGCAGCATGAACTCTAAGCTCCCTGCAGGTGCCTTCTGAGAACCATGCAGCATTCGGTGTGTGAATAACTTGGGGCAGATCTCGAAGCGGATCTGAATTTTCTCGTTTCTAAAAATAACTAACGAAATTCTTACTCAATAGTGATGTATCAAATGGTTCAATTTCGTGGACGTCCAAGGCTGCTCCTTTAACGACTCCTTCCTTGATTGCACGAGCAAGGTCCATCTGATACTCAATTCATGAAAACTGCAGGTGAATGCTGAGATAACCTCGTTGATAAGTCCTCCTTTGCTGGTGTTGATGATGAATATGCCACCCTCCTTCTTGCAGTATCGCATCGTGTGCTCGTTGATCATGTGATGCGTCGTGTCGTTCAAAGGACAGTGCAAGGAGATCACGTCGGATTGAGCCATCAACTCTTCGAGAGAATCACATCTGGAATTCGTTTCCAATTTTCTTAGGACAAACTAATTATGTGGCCATCATCGCATTAGTACTACTATACCATTCTACGTTTATAGATGAAACGAATGCTAACAAAAATAGGCTCCCAAACAGCTAACGATCTTCATTAGTTTCCTCCCACTCATCTAGCGATTTTCTTGGAACGTATCCTTTTTTATCAATTCTTCAAAAATCACACCTATCGATGCCGAGCGACTTGTCGACGCCGTCAGAGAGGAGTGGATCGTAGAAGACGACCCGTAACCCGAATACTTTTGCCCGTAAAGCGACGGCCGTTCCGATTCGGCCTAGACCGATCAGACCGAGCACCTCACCGCGAAGTCGTCTGCTACCGGCCGCCAACTCGCGCACGTTCTCCAAGCCGGACACCTAAATTATTGTTCACCCTCGGATAATTTTATCACAGTATTTGTGTGTGTGGGTGAAAACATGCAATAAATGCAATACTATGATGAAATGAATGATGTTGAAGTAAACTTTTGAAGCAGGATTTAAAATCACCTTTCTCCCTTCACTGCAAGCCTTCGCCAGCCAATATGTTTTCCGATACAAGTTGAGCAATTGCGATATGGTGAAATCAGCGACTTCCTCAATATATTCGCAAGGCGTGTGGCAGACGGCGATTCCTAAAAACGTGAGTGGATTCTTTTTGCCAAAATTAGATTTACCTAGTTCGGTCGCAGCTTTGATATCGATGTTATCAGCTGTGGATCCGATTCGAACAACGATCCGAAGTGCCTTGAATTTTTCGAGATCTTCTTTCTCCAAACGAATAGAATGGTACATCAGTGCTGCAACGGCTTCGTTCAGAACCTAGAATTTTTGAATAAGTTTCAACATTTTTCAAATGTCAACAGAATTTATTTAGTAGTAGTTTTGTGTTTAAAATTTAACAAAATATACTTTGTTGGGGAATGATTTACATCATTATTTTTAAACTGTGTCTCTAAATTGTGAACAATTAGATTGAAAGTCTGGTAGTCGTCAAGAAATTAATGGGGACAAATTTGAAATTTACGCCATTCTTTTCGGAAAACTCAATTTTTCACTTTCCTCGAATTCATAGTCTCGATTCATTCAAATGTAAGTAGTCCAAAATGGCATCTTTTCATTCTTTCTTCGAAATTCTCCGCGAAGTGCTCTAATATTCTCATAACCTTGCTTCAATTTCAATGTCCTCAACTTTTAGTCATATCCATTCTCTAATTTACTCGGTGCCTGTGTCTCGTAAATTCGAATGCTCTCTGCGCCCATTCGAGGTAGCTCTCTCGGCTCTCATTATGCACGCGAAATGCGAATCGAGTCGAACGAGTCGGGAGTCTGGCAGGGAGCAACTCATTCAAGAAATCGAGCAATGGCGAAGGGCAGCATGCAAATGGGCCACGAGCTGCAGCGGGGCAAATCGAGACAACGAAATTATAAGAATTGAGAGGATATGAAATTTCTTCGAAGCTTACTTTATCCATGTAATTTAAGCAAAAACCCATATCTGGGTAAATCGATTTTATCATCGCGTAGAGCAACGCGTAACGGATCATGAAATTCATAAAAACGTGCTAGTCACGCTTTGCTTGAATTAGTTCGGTTTCAAAATTATCGAAGCATGTCTTCGAAATAACGACTGTTGCTCTATCAGGACTTTTGTTTTGAGTATTTCAATTTTTATCTTCATCATCATGCCACATCATTTGGTTCAGCCTCTAACAAATCTCCAACATCTCCCCTTCTCCTATTAAATTATCCGATTCAATTCACTCAGTTCGCCGTGTTCATTGAGTGTCAAGCAGCCCGCTTCATCTCATTTCTACATTTGCGTCCGCTCGGCTCTCGCTGCTTCATTTCTTCATATACGGCCGTATGAATTATTACCAATTCCGAGGCTGCGAAGACGAAATAAAGAAATCAAGCAAAAGAGGCAAAGAGGGTAGGGGCGAAGGAGAAAGGAAGGGGAAGGGGAAGGGAGTGGATGAGAGCTGCCAAGCCGAGAGCCGAGAGCTCAGTCCGCAAAATGGCAAATAGATGAAGCTCGGAATAAAGCCACAGGCAGGATATTCAATGGGCTACACAATAAGGCGATGTAAATTGCAGAAATATTGATGGGAAAAATTCGTTACATGAAAATCAGTGCAAGGCTGGGAATGAATGAATGAACGAATGAGTAAATGATAATCTGATGAAGGATTCAGAAAACTGTTGGGTATGGGGAATGAGGATATTGAATGATATTTTGAATCTATACGCATATCAAATCCCATAATTTTAAATTTGGTTTGAAAATTTATGAAGACCATTGAATGGTGACAATTACACATTGCCGCAATACCATCAACATCATGTAACTACCCCACCTTCTCATGAATCTCCTGTGTGCCCTGTGCGTCACAGAAAGCGACAGTAGCGACGTCCTTGAGAATGGGCATTTCGATGGAGCAGTCCCTGCCATCGAGCAGAGCCACCAGCGGACGCGACATCGATGGGCCGTTCAGACGAGCACCCGACGCTGCTGACACTGAAATTCCATTGAGTTAAAATAAGTTTCAGAAAAAAAGCCATTCATATCTAGAGAGAGCAAGGGAGGGCGAGCGTTATTCACTAAAATCTTTGGTGAATAACGCTACGGACCCAAATCAAATTAGGTGAAACTCTTCGAACAACTCACTTATCATCGCTCATAGGAACTATGAAGCACCAAGCCTTTCTTTTGCAAGATTATGTGCATATATTAAGAATGAAACTGCGTCCCAATTATGCTTTTGTCGGGAGCACGAATGTTGGTAAGTGTGTAATGAACGATAATTGAATAACGAGGGAGATCTGACTAACTTGCAAGCAATTCATGAAGATGGGATCGCTCCTGAAAGAGCGATGGCTGTTGCTGCTGCTGGTCAGATTGGTCGAGTTTGAACGAGGACGATGTCGGCAGAGAAGCGGTATCTGAAAATTGCCGAATAAAAATTGAGCTGTGCAATGATTTAGATCTTCTGAAAACATGCTATAGAGGTAAATGACGATGTTCCCCTTTTTCTATCTAGAAGACCAAAGTGGAAGGAAAAGGAACGCCAACATTTGTCATGAAGAAGGAAGTTTCCAGAAAGGTCAGCGATTCATTGAAGTTAAAAATTCGAATTTCCAAGAGTACCCTTAAAATCACCCAATAAACACATGTAAAAAAGGCGAATCAATTTTGAGTGTCTTTGGGAAAATATTTTCCCAGCCCGCGACAAGGCTGAGGCCGAGGCAGACAATTTGCGCCCCGTCTATGAAAGCTAAAACTATTGCACTTGGTTTTAGGCTGAAAATGAGAGAGATGCCTAGAAATGCTACTGGGCTGCTGGGGATGGAAAAGGGAGAGGAAACGGCGAGGGGAGCAAGGCGAATGAGAAGTGAAAGAATAAAGGAGACTGGCGACTGGCAAGGGTATGGAAGGGGACACATTCACATTCAGGAGAAGGGGGAAGAAAAGCAGCCATGAGAATGAGGACTTCCACAGAGCAGAGCAGAGCATGAGCATGAGCACGGAGTTGGGTATGAGACGATGCAGAAGATGGAATGAAGCAACGACTTCTGAAAGAACGCATGACGAAATTGGGTGAACTGCTCTTCGTGACAAGAATGAAGATAAAGAAGATCGCACCCGATTCAGAGATGGCAGAGATTGATATACGTGGTAGTAAGTATCGTCCGCAGAAGATCCGATTTTAAAAGAAGAAAATAATGTCGTTATTGACGTGTAACGACTCACGTTTTAGGATTCGAGTAAATGGGAGAAACCTAAAGAAAAACAGGATGTGTCGATTAGGCTCTGTCAATTTCAGCAGATTGTTGAAAAGTCATTCGTCTGTTGCTCAGAACGTATGCCTCAA
This sequence comes from Diploscapter coronatus, assembly GCA_964036155.1. Taxonomy (NCBI): domain Eukaryota; kingdom Metazoa; phylum Nematoda; class Chromadorea; order Rhabditida; family Rhabditidae; genus Diploscapter; species Diploscapter coronatus. Next base: position 3,210,625 of record OZ038423.1, read on the forward strand.
AATTTTCAAAGAGAAATGGGATTCAAAATACAATAGTGCTGATAGAATAGCCACGGATTAAATATAAACTAAAAACTGGATGGGATAATTTATGAAAATCGATAGCTTTTCCTGTCCCAAACAAGTCCATCATCACCCTCATTCGATATTTTGCGCGACGCCTCATTCGCGCATTCGGCATTCAGCAGGTTCATTTCCTCGGCTCTTCTCTGCTCTCGGCTCTGGCAGAGCAGTCAATTTATTCTCACGGCATACCAAATACTTGGCCCTTCCCATTCTATTCCGCATTTCTGCTTCTCCTTATCTCTCATTCCTTATTATCTCCCACTCTCATTCGATTCAGGAGACTCTACCAAATAATACTCGTCCATACACCGAGTCATCTTGTCTTACAAGCAAGAGATGTATAGCTACCAATGAAGGATATTGAGGGAAGAATAAAAGAGATTCAAATTCCAAATATATAATTCTGGACGTGTATAAGGTTTTGGAAATAAAGACATGAACGTCGGATAGTTGTTCAACGATTTGATCTATGTGAGTATTGTGAACGACTGACTACTTGAGACGAGCATTTGTTCGTTAGACGATTTATTTATTTTCTTTTCTTTTCGTTTTTCGTGTTTTTAAGGACAATTATCGATAATTAATCGGCTAATTTTTATCAATATTGATAGAAGAAAATAAGTTACAAGTGCTTGTTGCGAAAATTCCGCCAATTTCGATGAAATAACAGAAAATAAAAAGCATCGTCAAATGAACAAATGTGATTAGCACGCATTTTGAGACTCAAAAGAAGGGGAAAGAAAGACGCTACTTTTATTTCGTCTCAAGGTATCGTTCATTTACAACACAATAGTTTTGAAAGCTATTCAAAGAATTAAAATCGTCGATGATTTTGAGAAATACAGCGATTTTCAAATACGCTTCACTTTTATCTTGCTCAATTAAACTTTTTATGTTCGATATTGTGTATAGAATGGCTTCTAAATAATCTTTCCAAAAAAATTCTACAAAGCACCTTTGGTAAAACTGGATGATGAGATGGAGTCGGTTTCAAAATTAATGAGTGAGAGTGCGCGCTTTGCATAAAGAGATAAAGAGCGGTTTGGACATGCTGCGCGGGGAAAGGATAAAGGGTAAGGGGTTGTGAAAGGAGGAGAATGGCCCCTGCAAAGAGTAGGGGGCAAGGAAGGAAGGAGTCTGCCCCGAATGCCGAATGCAAGGACTGAGGCTAACAAGTATTTGACATGAATTAGATATGGGTGTATGTGCAGAGCAGAGGGAATGAGAGCAACTATGGCAGAGGGAAATAAGAGGAGTTGAAATGCAAAATGAACACAGACACTACCAAATGGATTGGCATGAAGATGGGATGAAAGAAAAAAGATGAGAATAGGGGGACCTATTTGAGATAAAATGGGTTGAATAGTGTGATATTACGTGAAAACTAAGTGCAAAACGCAACAATGCTTAGATTGTCTTGGAACTATAAAAAATTTCTGAAACCCATGAAAATCATAAGCTAAACGGACTGTGGACTGACTACCCAGAGCTTTGAGGAAGAAAGGATGAAATGGGAGAAATGTGAAGGGAACTTGCGAAAATAGCGGAACTTTCATGCTGAATAATGAAAGCGTCTCGAATAAGTCTTGAAACTTCATGATTTTGGTGATGTAATTTTTAAACTTAGTTTTTATCTGGTTTTTCGATAGATTCAAACTCTTGATATAAATTTTGCTTTTTATTATCTACAATAAATAGTTTAACTCGTGAACCGTCTTCGAACCACACATTTTTGGATGAAAATTAACGAAACCTATTAAAGTTTTGACTTATTCTCGACAAGTAATAACTATCGAATAAGCGAGCAAATAACTTCTTCCATGGAGATCTATTTTTTAGAACTTATCGCAGTAATTCTATCGCCTCAATAATACGTGAGATTTGGGTACCAAGTAGATTGCCAGATTCTGAATGCGCTTTGGCAAGCGGATAAGTCAGATTAACGAAATTAATAACATCTGAGTTTGTGAAGGGAAGGAAAAATCGGCTATGGAATTGGAAAATCTCTTTTGATCTCGGATTTTGAACCAAAATGTCTAATGAGCTTTCATGCGGGTGAGCCGGAATAGGCCAACGATAAGAATGATTAGAATGAATATCAAAGAGATATTGGTAAATTCACATTCATTTTGCTGACAAGTATAGAAAAAGAGACGAATATTTTGGGTAAAGTAAGTAAAATATCCATATCCAAACAAATTCGAAAAGATTTGAGAAAAACGAAGAATTATGGGGTAGATAAGAAGATTGACAGTAGATTTGAACAGAACGTCAGTACAATAATTTTAGTAGGACTGGAAGGCTAGAATTTTTGGAAATTACATAAATTGCGCAAATCGTGAATTGGTGGGATAAGTAAGAAGATTTAAAGTGAACAAAATCAGGATAACACAAGTGCGGTAGCTTTACGACAAAGCGTAGGGCATTTTGGAGCCTACCTAAAGAAGATCTGAAGATGTCGGGGATTCGGCTTTTGGTTGGAACGAGGGAATTTTTGGGTACGGTCGGACTCGCTGAAACTAATCATAAGATTTAGAAAGAAACTAGAAAACGATTCAAATATCCGAGAAACACGTTCAGTAGAATTTCTAAGCTATTTTGGATCTGTTTGAAACATACTTTTATTTCTTCGTCGTTCGCCGGATTTGTGCTCCTTCGGGGGCAATTCGATGTTGAGCTGCTTGTCAACCTGAAGCTATTGATTTTTGCAAATATGAATGGATCTTTTCACCGTAGGATCGGGCACCGGAATATCACCCTCCTTCTTTTCACCGCCTTCAAAGTGAGCTGAGCAAATGCGGAGCTGAAAATTGGTGAATTTTTTATTCGATCTTCGATCGATTTCCCCTTTAGTGCATATAAAACTCACAATATTGATTTTTATATCATAATAAATTTTGATAGGGTATAAAAAGGTGCTAGAATGGATGTATCATCAAAAATATTTGTATCATCTTCCATCAATTTTTGGAAACATATCTTCGATTGAAACTAATTTCCTCTTATTCTAACTTCAATTGGGGTTTTCAAAGGAAATGAGAGTGGAAGTCGAAGCGGTGTGCAACGCATCTAACACCGGAAATATTTACGGGAAATTTTGTTTGATGGAATCTATTTTCTACCAACATTTGAAGGATCATTGCAAAAATATACCATTTTTCAATTTTTAATATGTTACAAATCCTCTGCTATCGAAATAATGCGTTACCACACTAGTTAGTCCATCACTATCTCTAATTTGACTTACAAATAAATGCTCGCTTTTTGGTTCAGTGTGTCTTTCATTACCTGACTAACAACAGTTTCTTCAGTGCGTCCAATGGCGTGAAGCCATTTTTGCCTGAGAATCTGCGGCCTTTTCGGGATTCGGTAGAAGTGTCGATTATCTTCCTGTCCTCTGTAGCGCGACCGAAATTTGCAGCTCGGAAAACCGCACGTCGTCGGCATCGATCACAATGCGAAGTGATCGACGATTTCACGGACCACTTCCGATTTTCACACCGAGTGATTCTTCGGTAAGGTTGAGATTTGCGAGAAGCGACCACCAAGACGATGCAATCAGCAAAGCTGCATGCCCGACAAGCACAAGCCTGATAATTGGTTAGCGATATGGTGGGCAAAATTTATGCGGAATAAAGCAAAGCGAATGAGAAATTACGAGCGAAGCAAGTATTTAATGAAAATCTTCCGAGATTTGGAAAGAATCATTGAAAAATATGCAACACAAATAATAGAGAAGATTAGAACGATAATTTACCAAATAATTTCACAGGTTTCTGACGAGAATTACAAAGAATTTGATCATTTTCTTTTTCACTCTGGGCAAAACTACCACATGCAAAGATAAATATAGACATTGATGGTTCAAAAATTCTTGAATCGAGGTAAATTTTTTGCTTCCTGGTCTTCACAAAGTCTGGAGGAGCGGTATCACTACGCATCTTGAATGGATAAATTGTCGAATGGACACAAAATAGAAAACTAATGAAGCCTATTTTCTCGCACCCCGCTCTCTCAAATCAAAACTGGGAAAAATTCGTTGGGGTTGGTTACGCAAATGAGAGCCGACTGAATTACAGGAAATTAGATGGATTCAAATATTTATATACGACAACCGTTATCTCATAGGTCGGGGAAAAAGATGATTGAAATTTTCTCGACTACCTCAAGGAATTCTACCAGGAATTTGCGTAGCATGAGAAACCCGACCAACTTCTGATATTTGAAAAATACAAAGGCTACAGCGTAAAACTATCGTAGTATGAGCGTATTTTGCATCAGTATCCGGAAGCCTTGAGCTTCGAAATTTTTCTTGACATAAAATGTAGAAATCGCGTAACGTGAGAGTTTCGACCCCCCTACTGAACGATCAAATGTATACCACACTGATTTCATTCAACCCAAGTCTTTATCGAAATTGTAGTGTCGCAGAAAATGGGTGTCCATTCAGAAACAAATTGATGCCGAAAAATGTCAAATCTACGACAGCGAAACGTGGGAATGAAACTTAGCATTATACCAATTCGTAAGTTTTGAAATTCTGGTAGAGAAAAGCGAATATTGCACAATTCGTAAAACGCAAAAAAAAACTTATCAGAAAAGCTAGTCATCATAACGAAAGAGTTGCTGGAGCATAGAGGTGTACAAATTTAGTAGTAAGCGATTGAGAAGTATCTGGCTCCAAATAAAAATTTCGAGTTTCAAGAGAGTAGCGCAAGGATTCTAAAGCCTATTTCTGGTTACCGTAGTCCAAATGGGCCTTTGAGGATTCGTGGTGTGCTCTCTTTGCCAGCTTGTGCACTGGAATGCCTTCTCTCTTTTCTGCCGCTGCCATTTGCTGGATTGGCCCGCCCCCAGAGCTTCCCGCACCAGAGAGAGAGAATCGCTAACGGGATCGGGCCCGACTCAATCCAGCCTGGGGATAACCTTATCGGAGCGGATGCTCTTGAAACCCAATTTCGAATCTGGCCTGAGGGTATGCGGGGTGAGCGCGTTGACAAGAGAACTAAGCATCTCCTTACTTAGATTCCTCCTCTCGAAGACTTTTGACTCCTTGACTCCCAGCAATTCCTCTCGCCCCATTCCAGGGCCGCTTTCTTTCCCGCCCGTAATCCAATCAGATCCAATTCTTCAGTTCTTCACAAATGGAGAAGCTCAAGACCTCCGTGCCCACTTTATCTCCTCGTACTTCACCAAAGAAATGACATGCCCCAAGTATCAGTCGGATAAAAATATCATGAAGTTGAGATTGAAGGTCGCGATGGAGATGAGTGAGTAAGAATGATCCGATGAACAAGCCATAGGAAGGTTTGCGACGTATTTTCAAAATCAGCACGTATAGCTCTAGAATTGCCATTTTTCTATCACCGCTACATAAAGTAGCATTCTTCAAAGTATACGAGGAGCAAAGTATTATGAATGAGGTATAGATAGAATAAAGTGGAATGAGCAAAAAATGATTTCGTTACCAGGTAGCGTATGAATTTGAAACTCGTGTACTAGTTTTGATGATAGACCAACCAAAAACTTTGAAAAAGCTATGAACATTCTAAACAACGTTTTCGCTGGATGACGGCTAAATGAGATGTTTCTAAATATCGCTCATGAGCGTCCGGAGGGATAAACACGATTCGAAGTTAGGCTCGCTGATTCATTTTGCGATGGAAAATAGCTTGTACTACAGACACAGATCTAGGAAGAACTTTCGTCAGACGAAAAGAAATTATAGGAGATAGGTCGCAAAAGTGAATTTTTTGGCTGATGATAGTTTAGAGATAGAACTTTGCTCTGAAAATAAACATACTAGGGGTAGATCGCAAGGGATCTTCTGACGATCGTCCTCCCTAGGTCTATACAGATAGTATACCCCAGCTACTTGCATATTGGCATAACTGAATTGCCTCGGCACTCAACGGAAGTCATCTCGAAGGAGAAAAAAGGAAATCGCTTGGTGCTCCAACCACGGATAATGGGAGGAGCCGCATTACGCCTATCTCGGTATAATGGCTTCAATCAGCATATCTTTGTCCTTATCCTGGCTGTTCAATTGCTCTCTCGGACTAGCCGATTAGTCTCTTCCTTCCTCATTCCTGCTCAGCCCCGGTCGTATCCAGTAGTTATCCCCCCTTTTGCGTTAACTCTTTTGGATTTTACTCCGACAATTTACTCGGTCAAATAACCTGAATCAATCGGTGCATCTCCTCTGTCTATTTCGGCTGTTCAACTGCTTTCTAGACTGACTGATTAGCCGTCCTTCCTTCCTCAGCCCTGCGCAGCCTCGGTCGTATCCTGTAGTTATCCCCTCACTCCGAATGCGCCCTCGCACTTCCTCTCATTTTTCCAATTATCTCGCTCCTTTGCTCCATGGTGTCGTCCTTCCTTTGCCTTTCCCCCATCTTCCCCCATTTAGCCACTCTTTGCCTTGTCTTACTTAGATAAGGAGGGATGCTAACGAAACCACTTGAAACATGACGATGCAGATAAAGGAATAGATGGACAGAAGGAAGAAGGATATAGTGAGAAATATAATGGTGCTGGAGTTATAAATTGAAAAGATTGTTCGAGAATCAGAAGATCGTGAAAGAATGAGGAGAACAAAATTATTGTCAAGATGAAGAGCCTCAAATTTAATGAAACATAACAAAAATCTATGATGTAAGTATAATACATGAATAGTTTACGGTACTGATTTTAGCCAAAACATGTCTTATAACATGCTATTTCTTAGAAAAACCGGTCTTTTTCCAGGAACCATAAAAAATCAATTTTATCAAAATAAGTTTTACTATCCAAAATGTTAAAACCTGATTTTAAAAGTTTCATCTTCAAAGTAGTAAGTCGTGATAGTTCTTTAACTTAAATAGCCAATTTTCCCATTTCAAAATTTTCGCATTGAATTTCTCGTTTCGACTACAAAAATCTCGCAAAAATCTCTGCAATGGAAGCTAATCTCCCAAAACAAAAGCCAGCCAAAAGTTGTATGCAAAGAAATTGGGAGGTTAAATGTGTGTAAATGGGGCTTTAGTCGCTCATTTCAAAGCCGCCAATTCTTGGAAGTTCAATTCGCATCGAATACAATGCGTACGTAACTGATATAACTGATAGACCTACTCAAGACCAACAAGCTAAATGAACATTTTCCAAGTAACTACTCATATCAAAATGTTATAAAGAAATCAAAGAGATTTGGGAAAATAGTGCATAAGAAAACGAAAAAATAAAAATCGTGAGATTTTCTTATATTTATCCCTACCAATCATAAAATACGATGTCACGGTACACGATATCAACTCTGCCTACTTGTTTACAATTACTGGATTCAAAGTTTCCGTTATACGGTAGAGTAAAAATAATGCCTTGGTTGAGATACCTAGAAAGTAAGGCAAAGTGCACAAGACTGGAAGAAAATCGAAGTCAGGTCTCCACATCGTTGAGATAAGAACTGCAGAGTCTCATTACACTAACACCGATGCTTTTCTCGGTTATCAAATTTACGCACCGGTGATTTTATCACGGTGCTGTGAGCATTAAGATGATACCGGTGAAAGAAATGATGGAAAACTTATTTCCAGCAAGTAGTGCATCTTGGTAAAAGTAGCCTAGAAATCAAAGGGTAGAAGTTAGAAAGTTTTATATTGGGCCTACCGATAAAATTAAGAGAAGCGTGAGTTTGGGTTGAGGAGAATTTTTATGCCATAGAATTCGTCAACAGACATTTTCAGATAACTTGACGTAACGCAGGATTTAGTAGTGTGATATAAAAAGGCCACTTTACACTTTTGATATCGGCCTAGATTCCTGAACCTCTATCCCATTCTTAGAGATACCAATTAGACCAATTATCCATAGATGGGTAGATTTCAACGCTTCGATCGAAAGCATGCACATTATGTATATACCGACCGAGTGAGCGCTAATTAGACCATATTCTCAAATGACAAGGATGCTCGAATATCATATGTCTTGATGCTACCGAACTCCAAATTATTCAAAAATTGAGAAATTTTCCGAAAATGAACTATTCCTCGGTTATCTTCAAACCCTAGGAAATCCGTAAGTTTGGAGTTTATCTAATACCCGGGCCTATACAAGATTTAGCCGAAATAGCTAAAGATCATACGAGAAACGATTCTCCGAAAGTCCTAAGTCAATGTGAATCGTTTGGCTTTTAAAAAGTGCAAAATGTAGATGATTCTAATCTAAAATAAGCTTCAACGAAATATATATCGAAACAGTTCTGGTTAAGAATATTGCGAAGTATGCGGAATTGGGTTAAATATATTCTAAAATGAATTGAAAATTACGGAAAATTGATAGATTAACGAGCTTAACTCCTACGGTATCTTCATCAAAATGACTTTGATGGTTGGCCTGAGTATTGAATGAACCGCGCTGGTCTCATTAAAATCCGCCTGTCCATTCAAAACTCAACCTAGAGCAATTTGTTGTTAATCACGCGCGTCTTATATACTCTTCAGACCATAAGAACAGTTGAAAGCCATTATGAAAACCACCTGAGGTAATTGGAAAATGATGGTTTCGCGGGCAAATGTCGGGGCCTGAATTGAGGGTGAATTGGGGGAGCGACATCTGAGAATTTTCTTTACAACCTCTTATTTACTAACGCAATTTCGCGCCATTTCTAGAAAATAGCACGAATGCAGCGAAAAATCATGCCGAATAGCTCGTAAAATTCATCTCGCAAATTTTCACCTGCGCTATAAGGAATGTGTTAAAATTCAGCAGGAACAGGTCGACTTCTTCAATTACCCCAATTCATTAGGCAAAGGGCACAACTTTTTCGGTGCGGTTTTTTGCCGACCAGCATGAAAATTTTCACCCGGTAATTATCTGTACTCTTAAGATCGGCTGATCTTCACCACGAGAGCAATGGTCACGATGTGAGATTTTATGGTAGAAGGCTTTACTCAAGGCTGAAATATCAAAGTTACAGTAATTTGTTATTTAAAAATGAATCCGAGCAGCATCGTGGAGTTTGATGATAGGATTGGTTGAGGGAATCCAAATGAAACACAGTCGGATAATTTGTAGCCAAAATGAGCTTATTAATGTTCGAACGCACTGTTAACAATTTGCTATGTTTCATGATTTAAATTATCTTCCTGGTAAATTGAAGAGATAATTGACCTGATAAATGCGAGCAATTATTCTAAATATCCAAATTCTAGCTACTACCTTGTTGTGAATCACGTGGAATTCGACATTATCAATGCAATAAAGAAAAAAGTTGAAATTTGTAATGCAGCTTCAATTATCGGAACCAATTATTTTTCAGATGAAAAAGATAATCAGCAGTTGTATGACTTTGGTAGAAATTTGCGAGTTTTCTTAAAACCGAAATCAGCAATTAAACGAGAGCTTAAAGAATGATTATGTGATACGATAGAAAAAGCGAATTCGGGGTATTGTGAATAAGAGATTTTGCACGAATGAGTTTTTCTTTCATTAATGAATATTTTTAATGGATACTAATGAGGCTTAATCCTATAAAATTTTGGGACATAAATTTTAATTTTAATTCACGAAAAAGTGATAGAATAGAAACTAATAAAATACTACGATATTTGGTTTTTTGAAACATATCAAGGATAGAAATTGAAAACTCTCTTAAAGACTCCAAATATCCTCCTTTAACAAGAGGTTAAATTTCTAGAAAATAATGAAATGTCTCTTCCAATAGCTAAACTGCTAAACGGATGACTTGTCAGTGGCGTGCTGGTTCGAAGTCGGACTCATTGACTTCAGACCAAGGAGACGCTCTCAGATATGCTTGGAAATGCCCTCGGATGGGTGCCGATTAATTGAAACGAGCCGGGGCAAACGCTGCAAAGATGGCAGTCTACCGATAGAGCGATAGGCCTGGCGACAGGGCAGAGCTGACTGGAAGGGGTAGAGCTCATTAACCCAACCAAGTGAGAATAGGGACAGGGGGAGAAGCAATAAAGGCGAGATCCGTGAAGATACCGGAGTTGAGAGGTGTCAAATGGATGTGGGTTTGGCATTTCGCGAGTAAACTAGAATAAGAGCAAGAAAAGGCAATGAATGAGCGGCTTACATAGAATATTAGAAGGAGAATTTTTGATGCTGAAAAAATGATCAAGAGATAAGTTTCAAATTTTTCGACATTGAATTATCCTCAAAATATACGTTATAGACGGTTAAATGAATATAAAATATGATAAATTTCAATAAAAACGAACGAGCGTTGGAATTATAAAATGCCACATTGATAAAGAAATACGAAACTTATAGAAATGATCAAAACCAATCTTTCTGCGGTCTAAATACCCAAGAGTACGCTATTGTTCGACTACAAAGCACCGAATATTTCGTCAATCCTCAATTGCTTTTGAAAAATCGCTTCCTGCCGATTCACAGGTTGGCGTTCCTTTTCGGCAGAAGAATCCACAAAATGCGTCTGAAAAGATTAGGCAGGAAGGGAGGAACAATACGGCAAATATCCTAGATCTCACAAAACCCGTCTAATTGCCTCGGACCAAACGATATGGGTCTAATCTCGATAGGATTATCATTTTATCATTATCCCCGGTAGCAGAGAAGTCGTGCAAAACGAGAAATACGCGGGAAAAGTTCCTGTTAATCTGGAACTAGGAAGGGAAATTGGACAAAAGCAATGTGCAAAGTGGATATGCCGGATAATCCGCTGGTAGTATAGGGGATTCCAATGCCAAAAATGCAGTGCCGTATTCAGGGTGGGATTAGAGAGGGTATGATAATATAAGAGCGAAAGATCGAGAGATGCAAAGTGGTATCCCAATATCATCATGAAATCAAAGAGAAAGTAATCAGAAAGTCTTTTGAATTTTCTGTGCAATGAACCGAGCAATTGAAAGGTAATCTGCTCAGCGGAGATTCATCTCGAAGACTTAACGAAACATGCTAACCAGAAGAAGAAATACAAACCATTGTTTGGACGCTAATCCGAACTAGTGGAAATTCATCCATGGTAGAATTTCGTAGGAAAAAACATACGAAAGTTCTGCAAAAACAAGCAAACTATAATACATATATTCAGTTATAATTTCTTGGAATACGATGATCGCATAATAAAAGTACCTTATGCAGCTGCAAGTCGAAATTTTAGTTTTTGAGTAAAGAGTCAATATAGTGATTTGAATGAAGATAGTTTGAAATAAGTCAATTTTATAAACCTAAATGACGAGCAGTCGATTGATAATTTCTCAATTTTGTGCAAGAGAAATTTGGAACGTATTTAATAAATTCAAAAATGCGTCGAAATGTTTACTTGACCGATGTGTGGCGCAGAACTTTCGTTCTAAAATTATTCGCGTGTCTAGACTTCGGCTGAGAACTCGACCAAAATTCCGAAATTCTCTTCAATCCCTGATTTTCGTCCATCATCGCTACCCAACAGTTTATCGGCCTAACGGTAATCCTCCGCGTCTTTCATATTTTCTTCCATTTGTCGCAGAATTAGAGCTTTCTCTTCGTCTGTTTGATAATGCCCTCTGAAGATGTCCCCTTTGAACGAAGGAAACCTATTTTTTTACTTTGCAAAAATATCGAGACTTATTTTCGGTTTCAATTTTATCTAGCTAAAGGAGAACTACAAGGCACTAAATCAAAATGAGAATCCTTACTCTAATGAAAATTTAATACCAATCGAACGGACTACAGGAATTTTGTATCGTAAGATTGGAGCAAAATTTTTGATAAAATTAGACAAATCATGTTTAGGGCTTAGCATTTTGGGTATGATTAGTACCCGGACACGAACATGGACCCCGTGTTTTGTTCGACCAAGGACACGATAACGCGATAAAATACACGCCGTGTTCGTATCCGTGTCAAGGCGCCAACCCTGACTATGTTTCAGGTCAAAATAAATATCGAAAGTGTTTTTATTTCATCAATTAAAGCCATATTCTCAAAGCAAGATACAAAATACCATACATCAAGACGATAAGAATCCCTATTGCTAATGATGATAATTTGATAGTTTTCGCTAAACTGGACTAATATTTATAGCCACTTCCTTTTTCTTTTTGGATCCAACAGAGAAGCTCCAAACCAATGTGCCGTTGGAAGCCAAACGCTTATCTGCGGAATATCGGGGATAATCGAAATTCTGCGATTTTCGCTGGTTGTCGGCAGAAAGAAGCCAATCTGCGGCAAGCGTGCTCAAATCGTAAATTCGAGTAGAACCTGCTCAAACGCGAAAATGCGAAACCAATTCCATTCAAATACAGAGGTAAGCCGATTTCAACTTGGATCACTGGAATCTTACGCCCAAAGCACCTTAGATTAGATGATGGAACGAGATGAGTATTGAGGTATTTAGGCTGGAAAAGGAGAAATCGAGAATTTCGAGAAGTGACGTAGAATAAGTGAATCTGAACCCGAGAATATTTTGCCTAAAATTTTAGTGCTCAAGTTGCTGAGGAAAATGCAGAAAATAATCAAGATTTCTTAGTAAAAATATGTTGAGTATGACTCTGAGATCAAACAATATTTTCTGCGTCTCAATTCAAAATTTTTGATAAGAAACCCGCAATTTCTCTAAACCCAACAATATATCTCAACCAGTGATTTGGACGGTGTTATGCAATCTCGCGGAGGGGCGCTAAATTACTGATTATGAAAGGGGCATCGCTGGCAGTGGGCATTGGAGCTGCCCGAGAGAAGAATATGGGAAGGCTAGGGACAAGTCGCTATCAAATTATAGAGCAGCACAAATGAGGAGGACTGGAGGTGACAGACCCAGTCAAGTCTGGGCGTGAAATAAGTGAAATGAGCCACTCGAAGTGGTCGACGAGAAAACAAGATGAAGAAGATATGCAATTGAGATGGGTAAATGGCATAAATAGGGAAATTTTGAGCATGGTGAAGTGAAGATAAAGATGAAATATAAATCAGGGAAAGTTTTGATGAAACGTTTCAGAATTAAAGATGTTAATGAGAATAGGTGATAAATACAATTGTCCTTTGCCACTGTATTCAAAAAAGTTGAATAAAGTTTCGCTGTATGTTTCACAGATTTGCTTGGAATAATCATAAGTAACTTCGATGATGACGATAGTGGGTGCGAACGAATAATGAAAATGCCGATAGGACAAGTTAGAATGCAAAAAATTCGTTTCGTCCTTTAGCAATGAGTTGTCCTCTCAGATAGGTGGAAGGAGAATGAAACAGCTTTCGACTCGACTCTTCATAGTCAGTTGGATTAGCTGCCGGGGAACTGCTGGGTTTGTAAAAGACACCCGATACCTGGACGCCTGACCGCTGGCAGGCAAAATGCATCCAACTTGCTCTGCCTCCTTCCTTGCAGCGGTGCATTGGGCTCTGCCAACCACAGGAAGGAGAAGATGATCGTCTTTTCCATCTTTTGTAAAATTAAGAATCGAGTTTAGGATGATAGTCCAATTTGACAAGTTTAAGACGGCGATATCTCTCAAACAGATTTCGGATTCAGATTGACATTAGAAATCACCAAGATTTGCAACAGAAATCGATGTGAGAATCAAAACTTGTAAAGCTGTCTCTTAGATTCTGGTCAAACACTTCTGGCATTCATTGAATCCTGTCAGCACCAGAAGAAACCAGATCATCCTCCTGTCAACTTTTCTGTCATCCTGCAAACTCAGGCCAAAAGTCCATGTCAAGACTGACATCTCCAGATGCACTGGAAGACGTTATAGTTTGATAGGAAAGCAAATAAACACGTGTCGGGGGCTAATGAATGGAAATGGGGACAGGGAACGCTGGAGAGAAATTTGAAAGAAAACTTTGATTTTATGAAGCCTGTTTTGAAAAAAGACCATGCTAGGATTCAAGTAATACGAAGACAGATAGGAGCAAACTTTAACAATTCGGTAAATATTAGGAGCCTAACTATTGCAAATTTTGACGATACGTTTCGGAATAAATGTAGGCAAGTGTCAGAATTTCAAGGTAGTACGAGAAGAAGATGCCGTCTTAATAATTGGACTTTTGAATTAAAATGTCAAATAGTTCTAAAGATCAGTATTCTTCCGCATTTATTGTATACGGTAATGTTCTAAACGACAAGTGATAAGTGGCGCCAGATATGATATCCCCAATGTTGGTTTGATTCCCTATCTGCATATCTCTTCAAAACAGGGGTGATCCACCATGACCTTTTCTCAATCGGCCACCATAACTTCGGCAAGAAGATTTACAAGCCCCAACATTGCGCGATCATCGCGGTGGAATAGGAGAAGATGAAGATAGCAAAATAAACGTTCCATAAAGGGGGAATCGTAATGACTAATTATATGAAAATCGAGAAATCGAGTACTCTTAAGATTTTATTTTTCAATTTATAAATGTCTCGGAAAATAACATATCATATGAACATGGTAAAAGTGAATTGATATGTATGTGTCTCTGGAACTAAATAATCTTCAATGAACCTTCTGAACCATTATATTGAATACCGTAAAACAATATATGAGATGAGATGAAGAGGTAGCAATAAACGAATCATTTAGGTGAAATCATGATTTTCAGCAAAGTGCATAGTCTTTATGTAATTTACTGAAGCAGAAAGTTGCACAAGGATAACAATTCTTGCGATCAAATGAATAATCCCATCACACAATTCATGAAAAGGATATCCTACTTTACTTTAACATTTTGAAGCATCTTTTGTCAAATCTGCTTGATAAACAACGAACTTCCTGGTTTGAAAATGCGGCATGATAGAGATCGAGCAAGAAGGCTCAAGGGATAATTGCGAATTTTCTAATCTTCCTATCAGACTCCTGCAACGCTTATCTTATCTCTCACTAGTTCGTTTATAGTTTTTAGAGAAACTAGTTTGCTCCCCATTGTTGCAAAATAGCATATTTTCGAAACTATTGAAATCTATCTGCGTTTTAAGGAATTATAGGACTATAAGTAGATGATAGCATAAGTAATCTCTAATCTACTGTAGGAGAATAGATTCTATTCAAAGAACGATTTAAAAGAGAATTAAGTCTGAAAATAATGAAAGACTAAAATCTTTGGGGACTTGGATGGATCAAGAATGATCAGTTCCACTTAAAACCTTTGCACCAAAGAAAGTCCGTATCGATATGAATTGATCTGTCGCTTCTTGCATATGATATGCTGAAATGCTTGAAAATCGCAGG
Source organism: Diploscapter coronatus (assembly GCA_964036155.1). Classification (NCBI taxonomy): domain Eukaryota; kingdom Metazoa; phylum Nematoda; class Chromadorea; order Rhabditida; family Rhabditidae; genus Diploscapter; species Diploscapter coronatus. The sequence continues at coordinate 3,225,849 of OZ038423.1, forward strand.
GACGTTTCATTTGTCTGGATTGCAGTGATTTGAGCATCCTTGCCTTAGTCCTCAGTCAGTCAGGGTTTCTGCTGCTGCTGGTGTGCGGTTGGAGATACCAGCGGTTGCGTATCGGGTTACATTGGGCACATCCCCCCGAGTTGCATCCGCTACACCGCCTAATCTCTCTCCGGCCTTATCATATCTCTTATCATATCAGATATCTTGCCTTCATCCCTACTTATCACAATCTCTAACTTCTACCTACTCTCTCTCTCTCTCTCGCGCTCTCCAAGGATATTCCAGGACCTCTACTTCTTCATATCCTGGGTTCTCTTCATCTCCAAGCCCTCTCAGAAGAGCCTGAGATACCGAAATCTCTGAAAGCCGACTTTTATCTTTTCCCAGTTCATTTCATTTTCATTCTTTTTGCATCCGCTAGGCTTGTCGACTAGCGCGCCTGCCATTGGTGTATGATTACCAGCGCTGAGCTGAGAAGACAGGGAGCATTGGGAAGAGGACTGAACTGAGCCGAGAGGCCGAGGGAGACAGATCCAAACTTTCCAAAGTGCAACAACCGACAAATTCAGGCAGTGGAATTGTAAAATCATAGTTTGGAATAACGATAAAATGGATTTGAGGGATCCATGGAAATTATTTGTGGATAAATAGATCGTGAAAATCTTATGGGATAGCCATGATGATCATGCAACTGTCAGTTTGGCAAACGCCTCGATTGAGAAATTTTAGAATTGATTTTAAAGCACACCATGCATGGATAGAATATGGAATAACTTTAAAAGTGGTCTGAAATTCTGTAAAATATTTCTGAAAAAAACTCGTGTAAACGGCATTTTATCGCCTCTGACGAATCCTCTCAATATTGCTAGCTTCATATGCACCTCATCTATTGAATAAATGGTCAGAATTTGCCTACCCGTTGAAGTTAGTTGATAGGAGCCAAACCAAGTACCAAATGTCAAGAGCCACTGGATTGCTGCACTTGCCCGAGCTAGAATTATTCAGTTTGATATTTAGCGGATGTTCACGAAATACGGATCTAGCAAAATGCGAGTAAAACTAGTAAAATTGTGACGGTTTGCATTTTTCATCAAAACAATGAAAGGAATAAGATTTGTTGGAAAGCGAACGAGACACCTGCAGAAATGCGAAATGAGTCGGATTCGAGGAAAATCACATTATTAGCGAAATATGCACATTGAAGTGCTAAGGCGAAAACGTGAATATGAAAATATGCGGTTAATGGTAAACAAGGAACCAAGTAAGAAATTATCGATTTAGAATGAGAAGTAGGAATGTTTTCAATGTAAACTCGAGGTTAAGAGGTAAAAAATATTTTGAAGATAGAGAATGATTGCATGCGTTTCGAATAATATCTTGCTCGAGATATCATGAAATTGTGTGATGGCATAACAAGCGACCGATGAATGAAACAGAATAATCGAGTAATTGTAAAATGAATAAGTTGGAAAGAATCGTTGTTTTGAAAATGTTTCAAAAAAAAATTAGAAGCAATATGCGTCAACACGAGCAACAAATTGCTCATAGATTTCTTTGCTAAAATAAAAAAAAATTCTAAAAGTTTCAGCAAGAAGTTCACTTTGTCAATGCGCATTTTCTGAACGCATAATTTTTAGCATCCCCATCTGCATTTGGCGATCTGCCTTTGTATCTGCGCTGCGTTAATTCTCTATTTTCTTTCCATTATTCACTCATATCCCGATGCCTTCATTCCCCCTCCTCTCGCTTTCTTCGCATTTCACTTTCGCCTTCTCTCGTCGCTGCTTACAAACAAGAATCCCCCTCCACGCTACGCGCTGTTACGACGACTTTCGCCTCGCGCGATTTTTCACAAAGCAGTGAAATCGTCGTCGAGTGCCTTCTTGCATTTTCAGCAGCGTGAATTGAATAAGCATCCAGATTTTTGCGCGCGCGAGAGAGGAGTTTTTTGTGCGACGTTCAAAAGCGCACGCTTAATTGAAATGAGAGTGCGCGCTGTTCGAAAACTCCAAACAGGATACGCGACAAAAATAGATTTTCGGAGTGAGATCGCCCCTAATGAAAATCAATATTTTTAGAGGAGGACGAGATTTTGAGGGACTGTAATAAGTCACATTTTTAGACATGAGAGAGTAAACTAAATTATGTTTCAAAAATATTCATGATTCGGAATAGTTTTAGAAAAATGATTTGTGACATCTTGTGTTTCCCCGAATCTAATAAAAATACAGGCTTTCGAAAATCACTAGATTCTTACTAGCGTCGTAGCTTGAATAGTCTGATAATTAGGGTCGGTTGATTGGAAAAGTGAATTTTAATGATAAGTGAAGTGATATGTTATGAAGACAGTCATTGATTGTGCTCATTTGGGTGATAAGAAAAAATGCAAAGACAAACTCACAGATGGAGAGTTTGGTCTGAGATAAAATTGATAAGCAAATGGTGAGGAAACGATGTGAAAAGCGTAAACACATTTTCGCATGAATAATGAAAGTGATTGCAATTCGCTTATGACTTTTATGGAACTTGACATCAAAATCATTACGAGTTTAAGGTGCCGCGTAAAATATGCTAAAAGATAATGTGCATCGGTGCAAATTTTTATAATATCATTGTGTTGATTGCTGGAACTGCAATAAATAAAAATAAGATGAAAATGATCCCCGGGCTCATAACTCTTATGGAACTTTACATGAAAACCATAATGATTTTCTAATATGGTGCAAAAATTTGTGGATCAGTGAAGACTCGTTGCATTGGTATTGACTTTGCAGTAAGCGAGCTATATACAGAACAATCGTCACAGCTGTGCAACTTTAGGTGAATTTTCTATGTCAATCTACAGACAAAGTACAACTGTCACCTTCAAAGTACAAGCCCGTTTTATGGATTTTCGAATAAGTGAGCTCGAGTGCAGAATTGAGAATTTATATTGGTCTAAATAATTTAGGAAGAGCTTAGAAAAGTCGTTAAAGTTTGAAAACATCTGGATATGCTTCAGAAAAATCGAAAGGATAATAGGTGAAATTTTGAAAATTGATTATAATGAAAATTGTGTACACAAAATACATTTGAAATTTTTCAAACAATAAAAAATAAAAGATGAAAAATTCATAAATGAGAATGAAGAAAGAGAATGTGTCGCGACTGAAGAATAAAAATTCGAAAAGCGAAAAAAATGACCCCGAAAATCGAGACTTTTTGCTAGCAGATCGTGAAAAAAGCATGTGGAAATTGAGAAAATGGACCGAATGTTGAAATGAGCCTAGGCAAAGTTCGGTGAAAAATACGAAGTGAAAATAAATTAGACATAGAAAACCAAACAAGCAAGCAAATACAGAGAACCATTTAAGTGTCAAACCTTCACAAGAATCGAAATAATTTCAAAGATTATATTAGGTAACAAAATTCAAGACAAATGGAATTTTGTCATGGATTTTCTAATCGGCTTCAAAAATTCAAAAAGGATTCAAATTTATTCAGCTCCAATAGTGGGTGAGACAGAGATATCTCATGGCAAAAAAGTTGTTACGAATATTGCGCAGATTAGTTACTTTAGGTTAGAAAATGAACTTCGGATACCATATTATGTATCCGTATTCTTAAATTGCATTTTTTACAGGATAAGTAATCGAAAAATTTACGTTTCACTTTTTTAGATTAGAAAAATTCCCCATAGTGATCAGCAAAAGTGTTGAAAATATGAAGGATGCCAGTGGACAAATCGACAGAATGTGATGAAAATCGAAGATAAGATAACGATTTGGAGTAGAAACATTTTAGAAATTGGCTGGCGAATGGGTGGAATTAATCGAAATGAAAGAAATTTTTGAGAGTGTCGTGAGAAAGTCTTCCCGATGCTCGCAGAGATGACATTTGATAAAACTAAAGAGATAAAGTAACTTTGAGTTATTGAGTGGTTATAAAAAGCGCTGGACGAGCAAATCTCGAATAAATTTGAAAATATTTCGTTTTCTGCAACGTAACGATATAATCAATAAATAATTCGACGATGCTAAAGTTAGTTTTATGTGTAAGAATTGCTCGACAAACTACTAGGCAAAATGGGTTAAAAGTTGCAAATTTCGAGGAACTTATCAAATTCGAAAATAATCGTGTTCAAATAAGAAGTAGAAAAAGTCTTTCTAACACAACGTACTAGACACTAGAGTTTGCGTTCACGAAGACGAGCTTTGTTTCACCGAAAGTTCGAAGAGAATTGTATCCAACGTTGAAAGCTAGAAAATGAAAGTCATCTCGGATGATCCACTCTAATCCCAACTCTGTTCTTAATAACGTCAGGCGTTCGTGCAAAAAGCGCTCCTCGTCTATATTTTGCCTCGCAAAGGAGACATTCACATTCGCTTGTAAAGCGGGGCAGCATGAAAAATGGAAAGTGGAAAGGCGAAAATGAACGAACAAAGACGCAGGACATTAGCAGAAAAGGGTAGGGGGAGGACAGAGTGCGCAAATGTCGCGCCTTGTGGAAATTCAGGCTCCGAAAATATCGCAGCCCATTTTCCGAGGGCTATATTTCATCAGAAAATAAAACACGCGATCGTTTTGGCGAAGAAACGAAAGAGAAAGTGAGATTTGAATGAAAACGAAAGGACACACACACAGGAGGGAATAAGGAGATGGACGGAATTAGAGAAATGAGAGGAGGAGAAAGGACGCAGAGTAAGGAAAATGACTCGCCGACTCTGTGATGGGAACATGAAAATAAACATTCGAACAACGCGCAAATGGCAGTGCTATGCGCGGTTGTGAACCTTCGAAAGGTGATTTATCGAAGTATGGAAAGCGTGAGATATTTCATAGACAAGAAAGAATAGGGCAGTAATGTTTGCGATTCATTTGTTCGTAAACCAAACTGTACAAATTTGTCCTAACTACTTTGATGCCAAAAAGCAAAATTTTCTATTGCCAGAGTTATATAGGAGCATAATTAGCTCGCCGCAGGCAAAGTTAAGCTAAATTACTATCTGTAGGTCAAATTTTCAATTAAGAATTTCTCAAATCGAACCGTAAACATCCCTGAAATGGAGATTATCATCTCAAGTTGTAAGAAATTGGATAAGATGCCTATTTTGATATCGCTCGTTTCTCTGCTAACTTTTGATTATTTTCACTATTTTAGACAACCTGGAAAAGTAGTCACAATAGTTGCTTCGTTGCATAAGAAATAGTAAAGGAAGATAATCTTTTCCCTAACAACCTATACTATTTTGCACGCAACGATGCTAGGATGCAATTAGTTTTCCAAATTATTCTATTTAGACATTTAGGTTCAGTTTCATTTTATGTTTTCACTCGAAGCATTTTTTGTAAACATATTTCTGATGAACATTATGTGTATAAATACTCTACCTGTTCCGTTCAGTTGAAATTGTCTAGTCGTTTATTTGTTCATTGTTGATTTCATCACCTATCGGTGCCACGAAGCAGCAGCGTTCTCTGCAGTATAGAGTCATTTCCTCCCAGACTCAGCAACGCTTTCAATTAATATTTTATTTTTTTTAATTATAAAATTTCAGATCTCATAATCTAAAATTTGACATTGTCTGTCTAAATCAGACATATTCAGCGATCTAAATTTGCGAACATTTCTATGAATTCAACAAAACTCAAAGCACTAACCTTACCATTAACATTTCTATGGAACAGTGGAGTTTCTGCATTTTAGGGGTAAGTCCATTGATACTATTTAATCAAATCTTCTGACAAGTTTTCCGAATATGGGCATAAGACAAACATGAAAAACCATTAATGGTATTTGAAATATTCTAATCAATCGCATAAACACTAACAATAAATAATGAAAACTAACTAGAAAGTATCCTTGAATAAGTGGTTTTTATAAACTACACCATTAAATTACGTGCTACAGTACGGCAATGGAAACCCTTAATTTGACTATTTACTATTATCTTTGAATTTACACTAAAATGATAAATGCCAATTATCACTCAATTCAATGACTCTGGCTCTATATCTGAAGATTTTTTTTGATAATCAAACAGCGCAAATGAATATAAGCGCTATTATGACACCCGCGTTAAAATTTAAAATGGTGCAACTTTCAGGACGTAATTTTTATTGGTTTGATTACGGAAGGGGTAGAAGAGGAAACGTCTAAGCTTTTCGATCAACCAAATGATCCCATTTATCATGTTATTAAAGATTGATTTTCGAATAGTTACTTACTCCGAAAACAAATAAATATTCATTTAAAATTAAAGAAAATAAATAAACCAAAGAATAAGACTGGTCAGTTGACCAAAATGGAATAGTCACCAGGAGTTATACCGTAAACAATTTTCCATATTGCGTATTGTGAATATCTCGTTGCTAACGTTTCAGAAAGAAGCATTCGATGATTTCTTCTTATTTTTACAAGCTAGAAAAATAAGGTTTAAACGCAAAACTGCATACGAGAAAATTTAGGTCAATAACAATTGAGGGTAATAGCAACAACGAGATATTCGAAATCAGCAATATAAAGTCGATTAAATTCTGTTACTAAAAATTGGTTTACCCGAACTGATCTTGAATAAAGAATATTTAAATTATTGCAATTTACTGATTGATATATTTGTAATCAACAGAAAGTTACGCAATTTGAATTACTCACATCCTAGTTTTGTTATTCGATGAAACGTCACGTCTTCGGGGATCGATTAACGCGACTTTTTCGTGAGTAACGATCATCGGTCACGTCAATTTTAACTCATCACGAACAAGAATGAGAAAAGAAGAACGTTATGAAAGAGAAGGAGAGAAACGATTTGGCGAAACACATGACAGACAGTCTTGCGATTCTACCTTTCAGCATTCGATGCCTTCAGTCTCATTATTTTCCGCAAAGATGGGGAAACATGAATTAGTCTCCATAAAGGGAGAGTTGGATAGTGCAATGTTCACCTTTTCGTCAACTCAAATTCTTCAGTTCAATATAAATTTGTGATACTCTGTAAATCGGTCCCCGAAGTGAAACTTATTGCTGTTTTCTCATTCTGAAATAAGCAATTCGACCGATACTTAGTTCTTCCATTTATTGACCAAAATTTCGAATTCCCATAAAATGATCCGTTTATCATCATGAAACTATTCTGATGTAACTTCACAATCACTTGCTGAAATCACCGATTTCCAAAGATGTTGACTAATTTTCTGCAATCTCATGAATGCACCCTCGTTCCTATATAAATTTCGTCGATATCAATCAAAGTTTTTCTTTCAGATCGTTATGAAATTTCCTACACTCGTCGCATTTGCTCTAGCCTACATTTCTGCTGTTAGCTCAAGATCCAGTGGGGGAGGGAGAGGTTCTTCGGGAGGTCGATGTGAGTTGTTGACCAATAGATTTCTTTAAATCAGTTTTTCATTGTTTAGCTTCAAGTTCCGGTCGCTCAGGCGGTGGATTTTCCTTCGGAGGTTCGCGAGGTGGTAGTTCAGTATCTCATTTTCACACATCCTCATCGTCCATTTCGAGGTAGAGGAATTCTAGAAATTTATCGATTGCATAACACGATTTCTATTCTACAAACATAAGTTTAGCGGGCATACAGAATGTTGAGAAATGACGAAATTGCAACGAACAGTTTAACCATAATCGCTGCAAAACTGATTCACAAACAATTAGTGAAAATCCGGTTGCAGACCTGGCTCGTCCGCCTACTCGACGGGATTTCATACTCAGGTCTACTCGAGCGGTGGACTGAGACATGTGACTACGACGAACACATACGTGATCACTCAACCATCTCGATCAATTAGGTATGCGTAAATTTTAAACAAGATTTTTTCGATGAAGACATCTGACCACAAAAATGATATTCATGCCTAAATCACCTTCCAATGAAATCATTCATTGATCTAATTTTTCAGCTACGGTGGGAATTATTATTATTTCGGCACGGGCTACTATCATTCATCCGGTCGCTCGTATTCCCACGTTTGCATTTACGACATCGAGAATACCGGCAATTCAACGAATTCAACAGCCAAGGCTCCTTTCGGAAACGTGAGGATTAATTCCTGGGAATTTATTTGAAATGAAATTTTAGATCAAATTCGAAAATGGTACGCGATTAACTCAGATTGTCTACGGATGTGGCTCGGGCTATTATTGTTGCGATTTCGATTGCTGTTATGACTATTGGAATCTCCTCTGGATTGGGTAAGCTATTATTAGACCATTCAGAAAGTTCTGGGAATCCAAAATCATCATTTCTTCCTCAAACCATTACTTGTCAGGAAAAACGAAAGTCACATCGTTTCTAGAGAATGAAGACTTGTACATCCCGAGAAATCATTTGATGGTCCATAACTTATTTCAGAAATTCCAAAACTCGTTCAATTGATTTCAGTCTCGCCATCCTGATCATCGCATACGCTTGTTATGTAACCTACAAGTGGTCGAAGAAGAATTGCTCAGTGCCTGAGGAAGAGAAAGAAGTCACGGTCATCACAACGACAACGACGACGGTCTATCCGGAGTACGGAATGTATACACCTCCCCACAATGCCTCCAACGTCAGAGTGCCGAGTCCAACGCCTAGCCAGAAGTCCTATGTTCCACCAGCGGTGTATCCAGCAGCACCCGGAGCTAATTCTAGCGCCTCGAACAATCTGAGCGTTCCTTCCGCTCCACCCTCATATCAACCGTCTTTGACAAAACCATACGATCCTGTTGCTAAAGTACTCTGATCAAGTTGTGAAAATTCCGACCTAGAAAAGACTGGAGCAAAATGAATCATACAGACTTCTAAGACAGATTTTTTACCAAAACATTTTCACGGACCCTCCTCTCTATATTTTCTAGCTGGTAAATTTTTTATAGGTCTGTCCAAGTTATAGATTTTGAAATTCACTACAGAACACAAGCATTTCAGCATTTTATTAAAACTAACCAAAAATAACTTATCAGTTTTATACAATAGCTACAAATTTCACACAAAACTCATATCATTGCATTTCTTTTTCCACTGACCAAATATATCTAATGACTGCATTTGAGTGATGTACAATTTATAGTTTCGGGTTATTATGTACTTACGATGTTTAATTTTTTGTCTTCTTTTCTCATCTCCAACTTTCGACAATTTCCAATATGTCATCGTGTTAATTTATCGACATATTATTCCTGCTTTGATACGTATCATCTTTCTCTGATTATCATTCTTCGTGATAATCTTTTCTATCTTTGGACTTCCGGTGACATATCGACGAGTGTTCAGACTGACATTCTGTTCTATGTAATATTTGCGATTTTTTCATTTTTCATCGATTTTCATCGACATTTTCTGGAATTGTTTCGCTAATTCAAGGCGAAATGTCTCATTTTTCATTCTTTTTTCTCTTGAAATTTCGTTGACTCGTCTTAGTTTCAAACTTTCTGATTCTTTTGTGATTGTACCTGCGATATTTCAGCAGAGTAATTTTCTGATTTACCATGAATAATCGATAAAATGTTTACCTATGCATTATCTCCACGCTTTTTCGATGAATCATTCCGGCTTTTCTCTGTAGGCTTTGTAGTATGATAAATTTCATTGATTTGATAGCACGCACATAAATTTTCTCCTTTTCTTCTATTGCATTTTTCTTTGTTACGAGTGATGAATGATATGCTCCAGTTATGATTTTGCTCCAATTTATGGATGGTTTTATGCTCTTATCTTTCATTTTTGAGCCTTTTCTATACATTGTTAATGTCAAATAATAAAGAACTGATCGTTCAAGTTATTTTTCTACATGATTTTTTGCATTATTTTAAATATGCTACTTTAGAAATGACGTCAATAAATTCATTGAACGTCTCGTCGCCCGAAATTCGACCGTGTGTTTCCGAAAGATCGGTGGCGTTCGATAAAAGCATCCCCGAAAAACCCGAGAGGCCGACCAAATTGAAAATGCCTATGTCACAAAAGGACCGGTTGAAACTCTCGCGACAGTTTTCTCAGAGCGCAAGTAAATTTTACTGGCAAAAAAGCCAAATAATCCACAAATTTTAGACTTAAATTCGCCAGAACCGCTGGTTTACCCGATTCCTTCCACACCTTGTAGTATTTTCTCATTCGATCTACCGATTTCACCCGGTCTGAATCCTTCTATAAGACCAAGGTTTGAAAATTCACGAAAAACAAAAAAAAATGAAAGAAAAACAATGAATAAGTCGAAAATCGTGCCATTTACGAGAGACAAGCTGACACTTGCTCACTTTAACGCATGTGTTCTCTGCGAATTTGTTAGATTTCATCGATTTTCGGTTCAGGTACAGTCGAACGGTGAGCGTGTTCGCTGATAGTCCGAACGGAATGGCCACCTCACCCGATGCAGGCATCCCATCGTCGCCAAGGAGCATTTTTAGGTAATGGCCTAATTTCAAGGGACTCCAAGGTTTTCGAGGTTCTAATTCGGATTTTTAGCATAAAGCTGTTTAATAAGAAATTTTTGAAACTTATTTCAAAAGTTGTTAGACTTTCAATTTTTCATTTCAAAAATCTAGTATTTTTAGAACTTCCAAAGCTTTGGAACATTTCTAGCAAACTTTTAACCGCTTTCAATTCTCGATCAAGAACTTTACAATTATTGCATTTTCAAAAAAATTGAAACATTTCCAAAGAATGTAGAATTTTTTGTTCAGTTTCGACGTATTCGACTTCGGCGTGCGCGGTCCTCCCTCGCCGTCGATTTCCTCTGTCGTCCACCCACGCACTCCTCTTCCCCTACACGATGACCAACAGATGCAAAGGCTCAGCACCATCGACGAGGGCAGATCGTCGTTCAGGTGAAAAGATTCCAAAATATTCCAGAAAATACTGGCTTTTCTTATCTGAAAATGTGAAAGACAACTAACTCTCCCGACCAAACAAAACCTGAAGAAAATGAAAAGTTTGCTTATCTTGTGGACGATAATATTATTTCAAGAATTTGTTTAAGTCGAGAAATTTCAGTTTCCCGCCCCCGAAGATCTTGGGCGACGAGTCGCTAGAGGACACGTTCGGCGATCAGCATCCCTTCTTCCAGGTTTCTGAGAATTTCCTGTGCATGTTATTGAAATTCTATAACATTTCTCCGAATGTCCCGTGAACATATTTCGGATTTCTATGACATGTTTCTAAAGCATTCAAAACCTTATGAAACTATTTCAGAGATTATCGCAACTTCTAGGTTTTTAGCATGTTTCTGAAGTTTGAAGAATAATTTAGAATGATCGATTTGCAGCGCACTCACTGGCCATCGATATACTTCTTGGCGCTGATCGTCTTCCTCACGCGCATCCAATTCACCGTCTACCTCGGCAGTCTCTGGCCGTTCATGCAGCAGGTCAGAAAAATAATCGATAAAAATGAAACATTTGGCTATATTTCAAAATATACGAGAAAATGCTATCTTTCACCATTTGATTAGTCTATGCAGGGCTGACATATGAAATTTGCCTATTTTTAAATCAAATGTTTCGTAAAATTGGCCAACCGAATAATATTTGTTTCACTTTGATAAATAAATGGGTAGTTCTCTTGCGAATATAAAATTGACAAAACTTTTGAAGAAAAATCAATTATGTTTCAACAAACTTGACACTAAGTCTTCACTCATTTCGTTTTGATATTCTTTTCTGCTTCTACTCCAAAAATGAAAGTGTTCCAGTTGAACAGCAACGTGACGTCGACGAATTTCGCGATGGTCAACGCGGCGTACAGTGTTGGATTGGCGACGGCCGCGCCGCTCTTCGGCATCTGGTCAAACCACGTCAGTTTTCTGGGCCTCTTAAAATTTCCAAGATTTTAGAAAAGTAACCATTTCTGAAGACTTATAGAAACATTGAAAAAATCAACACATTTTCTGAATATTTCATGGAGAGTTCAAATGTTTTTTTCTGAAAAATTTTAGTACAAAAATATTTGTTCTAGAAGTTTTTAGAAAAGTATCAAAAAAGAATTTTCTAGAAATATAGATTTTTTAGATCGGCTGCATACGTGTCCCGTCGCTGTGCTCGATCCTGCTGATGTTCGCCTCGAACAGCCTCATGCTCTTCGTCCACAACACCGGCAGACACGCTCTCCACGCTGTACTCGTCTCCAGACTACTTTCGGGAATCGCTGCTGGTGAGGAATACGTTTTCTTGAATAATTGAAAAGTAGAAAGCTTAAAATTTGAGAACATCGATATCTTCGACTCTCTTGGAAAATGCCTTTTCAATTATTGTCTAACAAAACAAGACGAAATCCACGAATTGTAGAAGTTTAGAAGTTCCATATCCTCGATTATTTTGAAATATAGGTTTCTTTTCAACGTCGAGCACAGAGTATCAGGAACTGAAATTATAAGGATTCTATTTCTTCGATTTTATGAAACGTCGTAGAAAACAATGAAGAAAATCGTGAAACCTCGATTTTGTAACCTCAAGTGATGCTTCAAAAAATTTCACTGTCAACCAATGAACAGGATTTCAATTCAGTTCGGCGTTTCAGTACTAATAGCAAACAGACTTGCAACATGTTTTCGAACCGAGATTAACCGCATGAAACGAGATAGTGTACCTTTATCGAGAGACGAAAAAGAGCATGTATTCCTTTCGTCTCTCGGAAATATTCACTATTTCGTTTCATGTGGCTCGAAAACATTGCAAGTCTGATAACAAAATTGACTTGACATTTATTTCTAGGCGGAAACGCACTCCTCCCGACCTACTGGACGTACGCAGCCGAGCCGAAGGACCGATCAACAGCCGCAGCGCTCTTCGACAGTCTCTTCTGTCTCGGCATCTTCTTCGGACCAGGCTCGCAGCTGATCTTCAGCTACCTCATCTCGGACTACCCCGGTTATTCGTTTCTGGGCGGCCTGCTACACATCAACGCCTACACTCTCCCAGCCATATTCGCCAACTGTCTCGCTGTGGTTGCCTTCTTTCTGGTTTGAATTGAATTTTATTTCATAGAAAAGTTGGTCAAACAATATGGAATTTCAAAGGTCCAAAATTGGAACAAACTTTCAAACTTACTTTAAAATTATCGAAAATGTCCTCATTTTTTAAAACCAGTATGAAGAATGAAGAATCATCTATGGTGGGAATGATGTTTCAAAACGTTAACGATTTCTGGAATTTTCTGTAAATTATTTCTATCGATGAGCCAATTTTCAGCTGACGAATTACTATCGATTCGAAAATAGTCTGAAATTTTGAAAATTTAGAAACATGGATATTTTTCGAGAAAGTTAATTTTTCCAGATGCTGCTCTGCTTCAAAGAAGTGCCGATGTACGCGAAGGAGCCGAAAAAGCCGAAGAGAAAAGCGTCGTTAGATACAGAGACGAAGGCAGGAGCAGAGGCTGATGAGAGTGACGACAGTAGTCAGGACACTGACGAGGAGCACAATTCGAGTATGTTTCAGAAAAATACCAACCAAAACAATTTAAATTAATGGGCGAGTTGTTTGGACAAAAATTGAAGTTGATATCGGAAAACTATTAGGTTTGAATATTTTGAAACGAGTTGTATCAGTGTGCTGTTTGGAGCAAAATTACTTGTTTTTGAAATCTCAATGTGCTGGGCAAGTTTCAAATGAAGTACTACAAGTAGGACTCCTAAGTGGATATGCCGAATCTCATTTTTGGATCAATTTTGTACATGAAAGATGCTCTGGGTTATAAATAAGATTTATGTGAAAGAACAAGTAAAAAAATTCCCAGACCCAAAAAATCCGTCACCCAAAATGAACACATTTTTGAAAACGAAATGTTGGTTGTGTGTGTGTGTGGCTATTTTGTCCTGATTTTTGGCACAGTACCATTTCATCAGGTTTATCGTTGATCTAGGTGGTGCTATTTGAAACGTTTTGAGTTCGAAAGGGTACTTCTTTCCCAAATTTTTGCAAAGGGGCGAAACTTGGGGACCCTAACTACAAGTGTTAATTTAGGCGAAAATTAAAGTAAGTTTCAAAAAATTTCAAATCACTTACTTTCGCAAAATTGATTTTCTGTTGGTAGCCGCGTGTCGTCAATTATTTCTTAACTATAACTTTGATAAAATTTGAGATCCAAAATTTTTTAAATTAATAAAGAAAAATTTTCAGGCTCTGCGCCGCCCGGCTACTACCTGCCCTCGCCGGACGTGGTCGCGATCGTCATCTGTCTGCTCGCCAAATTCGTCCAGATGTTCATCTACGCCAATATCGAGACGTAATAGTTGCATTCATTTTTACTGGAATTTTAGTCAATAACGTTGAAAAATAATCTAATTTTCGTGTTTTTTTTCATTTTAATCATAGTCAGCGTAGAAAGTGTTTGAAGTGAATTTTCCATGAAGTCTTGCAATTTTAGCCGTATCTTGAGTAGAACTCTTAGGAAAAGTCATTAAAGACTTATTCTGCGTAAATGACGTTTGAAAATGTTTTAAATTGTACTGATTTTACCGTATTTGAATAATGACGTTCGATAGCATTCAATGTTTCCAGAATCGGTTCGATGTACACGCAGCACATGTTCGGACTGAGCAAATCCGAAACCTCCAATTACAACTCGATGCTGGCTGCGGCCTCAGGCGTGCTTGGATTCGTCTTCCTCGTCTCCTACATGGTCACTAGATGCGGGAGAAGGTTAGAGGGATTTTAGACAGCGATAATAACCGAAGTTACATTCGGAAATATAGGACACGATTTATAAGCAACGATTTTTCTTCATATCTACGCTACTAGACCTAGTAGAAGAATGAAATTTCTCAGAAAAATAAGATTTCGACCTCGGTATTTTTTAAAATCAGCCTAAAAAGAAACAATTATCGATTTTTTCAAAAATATTGATTCTTGATATTTTCAGAATCGACAATCGCTACGGCATAATCGTGGCGATTTGCTTGTGCATGTCCTTCCTCGTCGTCACCTATCCGTACTGGTTCTACGACGATGTGCCTGCTAATGACGGTGGGTGAAATTTGACAAATCAATGAGTTCTCGATACACGTATTGATTTACTAAAATTATTCAATCACTCGTGTTTCAAGAAATGCTTCGATGAAGGAAAATGAAAAATATCATTGTTTTTCTTTGATCTTCGAAAAACTAAATATTATGTATTTCATTTGTTCAGAATGCTTCGAATCGTGGTGCTCGATGACGCGCCGCATCCCGCAACCTTTGTACACGACAGCCTACATTCTCGTGTTCGGCATCGGTTTCGCTATGGTGAATGTTCATCTCGGTCCGCTATATAGCTCGGTCAGAATTTTTTTAAATTTCGATTTTTCAAGATGAATTGCAAGATTTTTATTTTGAAATTTGTAAATTTTCCTATTTACAAATCTTTCTTGATGAAATTAGAAAGAAACTAATTTTGAAAAAAATGCAATTTTGCAGATTCTGGGTCCGCGTCGACAAGGCACGATGGTCGGCGTGAACACACTGTTCGCGGGACTTAGCAGAGTTCTCGGGCCGTTGCTCGTCACCGTCATGTTCTCCAAGTACGGACCCGAGTCCATCTGGATTTTGCAGGTTCGAATTTTTCTTTTTCTCTTAAGCACTTCTTAAAATTGCATAACTTTCACAAAATCGATATTTCATTCCTTGTTCAATTTATATTTTTGTCTTTTTTCCAAATATTTTGAATTCTTAATGCTCGAAAGAAACCATTTTCGATAATTCTTTAAAAGATTCAAAAATCAGCATTTTCCAGATATCAGTCTGGCTGGTGCTTCTCGGTGCGATCATCGTTTTCTTCGGTCGCCTGGCGCCAATCACCTACCTGGTCATCGCGAAGAACATCGACAACGTCAATCACACTGCCACAGGGAGTTCGGCTGAGGGCGAGAAATCGAAAAATCCGGACGAAAAACAGCCGATGATTTGAATTTCGAACGAAATGAGACAGACAACAAGCACCTGTATTCTAATTGACACGTTTCATATTTCCATGAGCAAAGGGAATTATCATTCCTACTTGTTTGAAATTGCAATTTCGAAAATATTATATTTTGAACAAAAGCGCATTTTTATGTTGAATATGCATTTTTCAACATTTCAAAAATAACATTTTTCAATGAAAAAGTGCAATAACTCCTTTTTCCCTTTAAAATGCATCTTTTCAAGTTGTAAAACCATTTAGTTTTTTTCTTGAATTGCTTATTTTTCAACGAAAAGATGCAATAATCATTCCCTCATAACTCCTTCAAATTATGACAATTTTTCCATGATAAAATTTCACCATCATTATTATTATGTCACTTCCACAATTTCTAAATTTTCACACGTTTTCCATTAAATTTTTCTACTTTGTATGCTAGAGCAATTTCATTCATATTTGTTGAGTTTCTAAATTCCATAGTTTAGTCCAAACTTTCATGGATTTCTTTGCTTGATTTTTCTTGTACTAATTTCCTGTAACCTAACAATTTCCACGACATGCGGGTTTTCTGATTTCAAATTGTGATTTTCGCCGATGCAAACCAGGGTCGTTCATTTGCGGCTGAAGGTACTTTGTTGCCAAACGCCATTTCTTCCCTTTTTCTTCTTATCCTACCTTATTTCTGCTTTGGTAACAAAGTACCTTTAGTCCTCATTTTCAGTTCGCATTCATCTTATTTTTGATAATCAGGACTTTTCCTAGATATGATTGATTGTTTTTTCGACGCAATATTAGGTAATTTTTATAATTTTCCAATCGATTGATTGATGAATAAAATATTTATTTCCGTACAGCTGACCATGTCAATATCAAGTTGCAGTTGCCGTAGAAGCGACGAAGGACTTGCCAATAACAAAGAAGGGGAGAGTTAAGGTGCGGCACGATCTAACTTGTGTCAAACGAGATTTGCTATCGCGATCCCAAGGCAGTTACGCCGCTGTTCGCGTTCTCACTCTGACCTTACCATCGTTCCTTCTTTTCATTCTACAAAAAAGCGTAACTTTCAAATCAGCCTCGCATCCTCTGTAGTGTGTTATGGCGCGATAATTTGAGTTAATAAAGATTTTTGTCTATATTGCCAGAATTCTTAGAAGTGATGATTTTGATTAAGCATGAGGAAATGATTTTGGTAAAGTAAGAGTAAGGCTTATGAAGTGTAAGAAATTCCGACTTCATGAGTATTACAACTTGTTGTAAACATTCTTTATTGAATCTTTGGAAAACTTTAGCTTGATATTTTTGTAGTGTATTGGTGTTATACATGATGTAATTTCTGAAAATGTGGACGATCTGAATATGAATTCGTCTAGTTTGCAGTTTTATTACATACCTTATTTATGTTGTTCCATAGAAAATAATTAATTTTTCGTCATATTCTATTCTTCCTTGGTGATTCATCACTAAATGGCTCTCGAGATTTCAATGAAGCTTTCGAAAGGAGGTTTTACGTGTTCCGAAGAAGGATTCTTCAGATTTTTATGACATAAATTACAGAATAATGGATAGCAGGAATAATAACAACAATGCTAAAAACACATTCTTCTTGCACCAAAACCTGAAACTTATCTAATCTAAGCAGGAAAGTTAAGGTTCTAAAATCAGCCTCATATAGAAGTACTGGAGATTTCTACGTCATTTCACAGCTAAAAATGATGCATGTCGTCGATTCAATTTTGTTTTCTAACGTTGAGAAATAGTCTGCTGATCTTTCTTCGTTGTTTTCCCTAGGAGTACACGCTCTTCTACGTCATTGTCTCTCAGCTGCTCGCCTGATGCTGGAACTCAAATAGCTGCCTACTGGCCAGTCAATTTCTGCGTCTCTCCTCTCTAGCAAGCAAATATCGATCGTTGTGCTCTACGTTCGCAATGTTTTGGCTTTGAACTAATTGTCTAGCATTTTGAGAGTTTGGAACTTTCATCCATTTTATTTTCATTTTTTTCTTTTTAATAAATGAAAAATTGTTCACTTTTTCAGGATTGCAGTCCATGCAATTGGTCTTCGTTCTACTATGGACAAGTTTAGCTAGCATTGTTCCATCGAAGCAGGATGAAGGATATTGTAGGCACAATCTCTGTAATAATCTTTAATGTAGATTTTCAGTTGGAGGAAGAGGAGGAGCCTCTGCAACGAGATCACCGTCATTTTCTTCGAGATCCAGACGCTCAGGTTGGGGAGGAAGTTCGGATTCTAGCAGTTTAGGAAGATGGTTTACCTCAAGTAGAACCTCACCAACTAACTCTGGTACAAGAAACTCCAAATATATTCCACCAGAGTAAGAATTTTCAATTGCTTGAGAAATCTAGATGAACATAATCACATGATGTTTCTATTTCAGACCCCAAGAAAGCTTCAACAAGAAATTCCGCGAATCAGTATTCTCTGCTACGTCGAATGGTTTGATCAAAACTGATCCCGACACCTATGTTGCTCGTAACGGTCGCACTTACTTCAAGTAAGATATCTGTTCAATAACTTTGATAATATCTTTTTTAGTCACGATGAAATTATCTATTACAAAGGAGAAGAAAAAGATGGAGGCTTCAATCTTGGTACTAGGTAAAGGTTATGGCTTCCTCAATATTATTACCAATTTACTTTCAGCATTGTATCTTTTCTGAAGCTTATAGCCATACTCATTTTGATATCTTTGGGCATGTTTATCTTTGCGCTATGTTTGAGCGCGTACGTGGCTGCAATAAATCCAAATATGGCCAGGTGTGAGTTGAGAGGTAAAGGCTTCATATCTTTTTTTATTTTTCAAAAATCGCAATAAATACTTTCTTTACATTAAAGTGAATTCCTAAATTATTCCTCAGCATTACCTTTGAGGATTAAAATTTCGATTAACTCGTTATTTAGTCCACAATAGTTCATAAAACTAACTAATATCTTAGGCTTAACACAAAACGATTTGTATCGACTCGGAGCGTCTCAAATTCAACCTTGGTCACGACGAATGACTCAAAACTCAACGCCCATTCAATATCCAATCTGTCCACCAGATCCACAAACACGAATCATTCGATCATCAGTTCCACTATCCAGAAGATCTCCAAGTCCTGAGCAAGCAAACCACACAAACTCAATGGCAACATGCATAGGACCATCATCAAGGTAGTATATCATGAACAACTTAACCCTGAAGTTAAAGTGATGGGAATATTTGACACTTTGAACTAGAATTAATTCAATTTTGGTCTTAAAACGATGATGAATTTAATTGCAGAAGAACACCTAGTCCTGATCAAGCCGGAAGAATTGAAGGTCAAGACCCACTACCAATATACATCGATCAGCCGCCAGTAAGGTCACCCAGTCCTAGTCCAGCTGAAAATGTGGCCTATGATGATCCACCTCCAATGTACATCGCGTCTCCCCCGTCATACGAAGATTGTGTATCTCAGAAGTAGTCCAAGTTCAAAACGCGTTTTTTTCAAAATTATCTCAAATTTATTACGGGTCTTTGAACGACAACATTTCATTGCCATTTGTTGATTTTTTTAGAGAAATTGAATAAAACTTGATTAAATCATCTCAGTGTCAGTGCATGCTAGAAATGCTTCACAGGTCATAATCTAAGAGAATCTAGTTGTATCTGCACTATGAGAACTCTATTTAGAGCTTGCGTCATAAAGTTAGAGTCTTTAAAAATAACGAAAAATTCAATTACGAAATAGCGCACTTCGTTCGTACGCACATGGCCTTTGTCGGTGACCCTTATAAGCCCAGAAATGCAGCAAGTTTGCTTTTGCCGTAGCCAAGCTCGTATCGATTCCTATTTTCTTCCTTTCTTCACTAACTCATGGCAGTAACTTTATAGTTTAGCTTATTTAGGATGAATGATTATTCAACTTCCTTGACATTAAAGCCATAGACACTTCTTACTTGCCATCTGAAACTTTATCTATAATTTTTGCATAAACGCTTAGAAGCATATTGGGCTTTAGCGTTTTTTTGTCTCTGAATTTCGCGTTGTCCAGTTCGCTTAGTTCAGTCAACCTCTATAATATTTATTTCAGATCTTCTGATAGATGAAAATCGCTTTATTATTCTTAATATGCACAATTTTGATTAGCTTTGCATCATCAAAAAGTGGTAGCAGAGGAAGTTCAAGCTCTCGGTCTAGTTCAAGATCTTCGAGTCGTTCCAGAAGCTATTCTAGATCCTCATCTTCTGGCTCACATTATTATTATGGAGGCAGTTCCAGTTATAGCGGAATTGGTAGTGGTAGTGGTAGTGGTGGAGTTTCGTAAGATAGTTTTCATTATTCAATATAAAATTAGCTTATTCAGATCGGAAATTGGAATAATAGTCGTCATAGTGGTCATTGTTATCCTGATATGTTGCTGCGTAGCCTGCTCTGAGGAAGAAGAACAGGATAAGAATAGTAAGTTCTAGAAAGCTTCGTTTTTAAAAATTCATTTAGATACAACCCACCAGAAAAGATTCGATAACGATGTCGAAAGATGCGACGAAGAAGCTAGTCCTGATCAAACACCAGCTCAAATGTTTACGAGAACAAGATCGCCAAGCCCTGTCCAAAAAACCTACCCAACTGCTCCTCCGAAAGAAGCCCCACCAGTTTACGAAGTATAACTATCTCAAAATTTCTGCTGTGATTTCAAATTACGGGTATTATTTAGTTATTTTCAATAAATACATTTTCTGAAAGAAACTTGTCCAAATGTTGGTTTCGCGTAAGTAAAAGTGAATGCATCAAGTCTTTTTCTCGGATATGATAAAATCTCATAAAAAGGGTATGCAAAAAAAAATTAGGATGTGTAGTTTTGTCCCAGAAAAATACCGTGTAGAAATTTATCCCACAACTGATATATGCTGAATACGCATCCAACAGCATCTCCGGTTGAGCCACCTCCATCATACGACGAGGCTACCTCTTCAAAGATAGCTCGGTCAATAGGATTTATTGCTTAGAGCATTCTGAATGTTAAAATATAACCATTTTAAAGATTTTCCTTCCATTAAGATCATCCATGAGTATGTAGATATCTTCTTTATAATAATTATCAGCTGCTTATTTATCTCTGGATACAGCGTATCTGTAATTTTACTCCATTACATGACCCTCATATATTCGAATGAACTTTGTAGTTGTCATATGTCGTATTCTGGTCTCACACAATCCGTGGACATCTAAAAATATTCTAAGTTCGTCATTAAAATAAAAAGTATATAATTGGTTCGAATAAAAACCTATGAAAAGAACTCCTCCATGTTCATTATTCGAGATTTCTAAAGAAATTAGTCGCGAAGAGCTTCAAGAATCATTAGCCCGCGCGGGCGAGCGGAGAAAATGTTTATCGCCCATATTTGTATACAATGAAGAGATGTTCATCATAAACTTTCAAAATACGGCTATTTCTAAACTCACGTTCCGGAATTTATTGATTCAAAAGAAGACGTTCTCTTACCTCTCTTCGTCTTCGAAATATTGATTTTCGATGAATTTATTATTGATCGTACTCCCTTACCTGTTCCTGATACCAATATCTTTAGCAAGGAAAGCAAGTAATCTATTTATGTTATGATATTTGCCATGAATATCGTTTAGTAAATGGTAGAGGAAACCCCGGTGCTCGAAAAGGTTTGACCAGCAGTTATCACAGTTTCAGTTCTGGAACGAGCAGCACCACCAACCGAGGCGGTAGCTGGTTCGTTGGAAGCGGGCACAAAGTCACGAGGATCGTTCCGCCAAAGTTGCCAACAACAACGACAAAGACTCGAATGTGTTAATCTTTCAGGATCGACTACGAGTACTCGAATCAATTTCGCACGAATGTATTCTCACCGAAATCTGAGGTTCTTACTAGTATGGCGACGATGAACATGTTCACCATCAAAGATTCGACGTCTTCGTTTACGTATGTCTCAATGAAGTTCAAATGATTTGTCACGTAGAATCGATTCAATTTTCGATCCACATGCATTAATGGTTTCTAAAAATTCGCTGAAGAAAGGCAGATAAGTATCAAAATGGAGTTTCAGCTACAACTCTCGCATTTACTTCTGGGGCACGAGCTACGTTCGAAGTGAAGGCATGCAGAGGTGTCGATACGTTTTCGATAATGACCGGGAAGAGAAAGAGAAGCTGCAAAGAGAGCATGACAAAGCCGTTCGAAATCGTGACCGACTGGCGAATGAAATGGCGTACAATTTGACGGCCTCCAAGTTCCTGGCCAACATCACGAATGCAGCAGAGAAGCGACAGAAATGGAAGGAGTTCATTGAGAAAAGGGTGAGAAAATCGCATTTCAATCTGGAAATACCTTCTTTTCATTTTCAAAATGACTGCCTGATTTAGGAAGAACTGCACAAGAGAATGAAAGAGTTCAAAGTACCTCCTGCGCCAGTCTACGAGAAAGGAAACGCTAACACGGCCGTGTCGAAGGTGGACCTTGGAAAGGTCGGGATTATCGATTAATTTATTTTATTTGGCAAAGATTTTTCTTCAGACTCAATTTGAGAACGGCACCAGAGTGCGAGAGATCAGCTTCGGATGCAAGAACGTTGAAATGTGTTGCGGACTTCTATGTTGCGAGAGAAAAGAGGAAACCGTCTGTGAAGGAGATTGCTCGATCAAGTGGGGTCCAATCACAGAAAAATTGCTGATTATTTGTTCAGCTGGGGCAAGATTCTCGGTCTGATCACTTGCGGTCTGACGATACTGTTCGGCATCTGTAATTGCATACGAATATGCTGCGAGAACGATAGCAAGCAGTACGGTAAGCGATTTTCAGAGGAATTGGTGCTGGTGATTGATATGTCTAAAATTTATGTTTTCTTCAACTTTTAGCGAAATGAAACCTGAAAAACTGATCTTACGTATCGATCTGTATGTGCAGCACAGCATTTATCAGAATTTATCTTGATGAGCTTGAGGAATTTGCTTGATACCAAGGTTTTCAGCTGTAGTACAAGCTACGACGACAAACACCGTTTCTGAGCAGATCAAGGGTTTGTCCAGTCCTCCAGCCGACGTTTGCATGCCAGCTTCAGCTCATTCAACACCACGGCCTACCTATGCAAGACAAAACTCGAGTCCTCAGTTTTTACAAATCGTGCAAAGTTAGCAGAAGCCCATATTAGTTTTACTAATTCATGAATTGAAATGTTCCAAATTGTAATAACTCCTCCCTAAATTAGGGATCTTCTATAATTTTTTCACTCCCCACATTTCTTTTCCGATAATCAACAGATTAATTGGAGCCTGTAATTTTAACCATTTATTCTTCTGATCCCAGTATTTATAAAACGGGTATCGTTATCGTATTTCAAAATAATGCTCGTTTGCCGTTTGATCACGAGTTGATCTTCAGATTTGTAAATATGAATTTGTATCGAAGTAATAAAATTGTTGTATTCATGAAAGTTTGAAAGACAGCTTGGAAACCTTAAGCCCTCAAACGATGTGAAATAATGTGGTAAAATATTCTCTTCTCTACACAGTGGGACACTAGCCTTACAAGATCCATGAAAAACTCCGGTGTTAACTCTCATTGTACTTGCAAACGCAGTACGGGCAGGCGGTGTCAGCTTCTACCTCGATGATCGAATTCGCTTCTTTCCACCAAACATTTCTACAAAAAATACTCAAAGGAATAAATTTCAAAAGCAAGTATCAATATAAAATGAAATACGCGATTCAAAATTAGCACGCTATAAATGCATAGCAATTTTTAAAACGATACATTCAGTACAGGTATTGGAAATAATTAAAAAAAAAAACATTAAAACATTAAAGCTTTATTGAATCATTTGATAAAAAAGTAACCTCTCTAGAATACAATTAAAAAATGAAAACTAATATGCATTTTGCTTCGTAACATGAAGATGCTAATTGTGGAGTGTGAGGAAGTAGATATTATCTACAGTATACTCTTTGCAACTCACTTTTACACACGCCCCGCTTTTCTTTTCCCTCGCTATTTCTTTTCTCCTCGCCTCTCCGGAAAAGCGTAGAGAAATAGAGGCGGGGCATAGGGGAGGCAAGCTGCAAAGACTACACAGCATTTACCTCCTCACGTTCCGCAATATATTGCTTCAAAAAATCGCGAGTGAGGCTGTTCAGTGTAAGAATTTCATCTACCGAAGGATAATATCTAAATTGATTGCAAATTACAAATTTTTAAATTCAAATTAATAAAACCATACTTCCGAATAATATTGACAAATTCTTTCATTTTTTTCTCGTATAATTCCATTAGTTCAGGAATTTCCTTAGCCCATGTAAGATATTCGTTAACGATTTCAAATACTTGTTCTTTATCACCATTGCTCATCTGAATTAATAGCGAATTAATTTTCGAACTAACAATAAGAATATTACCGATTTATCATCTTCCACCGAGTGCTTAACGCAATAAATTTGGCGTTTGAACTCGGTCCGTGTTTCAATTAGAATTTCAAACTCATCATCCTCTTCTCTATGCCTCTTCGCTTCTGCAACAATGTCTTCGATATTTGCCTAAATTATATCATATCCATGATAAATTAAGCTAATGTTTTGATTCGAACATCCTTATGCGGGCAACCATCATATTGAGTCACAATCGATGCACTATTTCCGTTTTCGACTTCTACATCAGTTACATGAAGAAGGCCGTTTTGGTCTATTTCGTATATCATCTAAATTTGTCCGTCTTAATCGTCACTTTCAAGCCCTCTTTAATGAAATAGAGTACCTGAATTTTGTATCCTTCCCTGCTGTTCTGATTTTTCAAGTTTAATTTAATGTTGCCGATTTTGAAATTGTATTTGCACTGTTTTCGCTCTCCTTCATAGATATCGGTATTAATTGATTCTTGATTATCTACTATTGTTTCACTTAATTGAGTAACCTAAATCAATTTGGACTCTTGAGGAAATGTAAATATTCAGCACTTTACACGGATATTTTGTCCCTCTTTCAATTGCAAAATTCATTAAGTCTCCACTAGTTCTTTGCCCTATCGATAACGGAACGATGTCATTGAATAGCAATTGAATTCTATCGTTGGATGAAGCGTTCAAAAATGAATTTGCAACGAGAGCTGCTCCTTTCGCCACAACTTCGTCGGGATTATGTCGATTCCTTTAGTTAATTTAAAATAGTAATTTGCAAAATTATCTTTAGTGAAGAAATACCAAATCTTTTCATCCCCAAACTTTTCCTTGAGCAAGCTTTGAACCATTACTATGCGCGTTGAGCCACCTGCTAGTATCTAAAATTTATAAATCAACTTACAATCGATGACGTTATTATAACTTACCACTTTATCGATATCATTTTCTTTTAGACTAGCTTGATTTAACGCCTCATTGACTATATCAAGTGTGCCTCGAAGGACTTTATCGCACAATTCATTAAATTTATCACGGCTCAATTCTAGCTCCCAACCTCCGTCCGAAGCGGCTCGATCTATCTAAATTGAAGTTTATTGTTCTAATGGAATTTAATTAGTATATGTACGCATATAGTTGTCGTTTCATAAGAAGACAACGTAAGCTTTGCCTCAATGCATATTTCGAGCAGACGTTTCATCATTCTGGTACTATTTTTGGGAAACTCTTGAAAATTATCTAGAGCATATTCCATAATGATTTTGTCGATATCTTGACCGCCTAAATTGATAATGCCTGTTAAGTATCCTTTTTATATATAAAATATATACCCAAATGCTTATGTCCTGCTGTTGACAAGACTTCTATTTTATTGGTTCCTTCGCATCTGACAATTGAAACATCGAAGGTACCTGAACAGTTAATATTTGAATGATGCAATAGTTGTCGAATTTGTAAATCAAAATTAGGAACTTCATTACTGTAACTACTGGATTTCATACGAAGGATACAAAGTAATTGTATTCGTTTTAATTTAAAGTTTGAAAACTGATTGGTAAACTAACCGCCCCCAAAATCGTAAACGAGAACATTTTTCATCCCTTCATTGTAAACTCCATAAGCAATTGCAGCGGCAGTCGGTTCATTAACCAACCGAATCACTTCGATTCCGGCCAATTTTGCCGCTTCCACCGTTGCGTGACGCTGACGCTGGTCGAAGTTTGCAGGGACTGTTATGACTGCTTTAGTCACTTCTTTGGTAAAATATTTCTGAAAAAAAGATTAAGTTTTAATATTCATGCAAAAACGCGTATTTGATGCAATTTACCTCTGCAATCATTTTCATCATCTTCAGAACTTCTGCAGAAATTTCTTCAGCTGACAGTTCTTTTTTTGTGCCTTTATGTGCTAATTTTACAAGCGGTTTCCCCTAGAAATATTAAGACCCGCTAGAAATTTCGAATTATTTCTAACTTGAATATCGACGACTTTAAATGGCCATGATTGCATATCACCTTGTACAGATTCATCGTTGAATTGTCGACCGATGAAGCGCTTGGAATCTAAGATTTGGCTGTTTAAATCGATTTCAATTATACCTTGTTCATATTAACCGTATATAACATTTTCAGGTGGAGTTAATGATCTGACTGCCGATCTGCCGACTAGAACTCCACTGTCTGAATATGCGACTACAGATGGGGTTGTATTACAACCTAATAATTGAACTTATTTAACTAATTATTTCATATACTAAAATTGACCATCAAAATTGGCAATGACTTCCGGTCTTCCATCAGGTCCTATTGTAGCGACGCAGGAAAATGTTGTCCCCAAATCGATTCCAATCGGCTCTGGCATCAATAAGTTTGTTGAATACGCTAAAGGGTTTAGATCATAATCAAAATGATTGTGCGATTTTGTAAAAATATTATCGAAACATGAATTTGAGTATTTGTCTAAAAGATATCGATAAAATTTATAATCGAATGAATAATAATGCAATAGTTGAAGCATTAGTATTTTCCAATATTCAGCAGAAGGAAGAATTTCCAATTATATTCGGAATAAGTCAAACGTTTTAATCAATATTCTCTTATCTATGCCAAGTGGGGCTTTGAATGCTTTTATTTAATGATAACGAAACTATTGTGAATCCTAATTAATTTTGCCCATATCATGGAAATAAATAATCCGCAAAATATGATTTCAAAATAATGTCTTTATTCATAAAGTAATTTCCAAATTTTACACATCGAGCGATATTTCCCATACATATCTAGAAAGAGGTGATTTAAATTTTAAAAAAATAACAAAAGAAAAGACAAACGTTTAAATTGCCATGCAAGAATGATTAGAGAGCGCAAGTGATATTCCTGATTTGAAGACAGAGTCATGGAAGTATTTTTCTCAGAATCTGATGGGCTAATCAAGCTTATAGAAAAAAAACCGCATAAAAAACGAATAAACAACCAAAGATATGAATTTCTGAAGACGGCGATCAGAAACCCTTTTTCTTATAAACATATTTTTAGTTCTGCTTTGTTTGTTTCTGGAACACTCGAAGTTGCTATGGGTTTTTATTATTCCCAAATGATAGGAAAGACTAGCTTTATGACTCAAACTAAATAAAGTTCCCACATTGTAAATGAAACTAGATTCTCGTACATTAAATTATCACTTGTCAACACATTTCTAGCATGCACTGAAATGATTTAGTAAAATTTTATTCAATTTCTCTAAAAAGCCTACAAATGGCAATGAAATGTTGTCATTCAAAGACCCGTAATAAATTTGAGGCAATTTTGAAAGAAAAACGCGTTTTGAACTTGGACTACTTCTGAGATACACAATCTTCGTATGACGGGGGAGGCTCGATGTACATTGGAGGTGGATCATCATAGGCCACATTTTCATCTGGACTAGGACCGAGTGATCTTATTGGAGATTGTTCAAAATAGGTAGGAGGTTGATTTTGAGAGTTCGCTTGTCTAGTTTGATTAGGGCTTGGTGATCTTCTAGATGGTGGTCCAATATGTATTGGCGTTGGATTCTGAGTCAGTCGTCGTGGCCAGGGTCGAGACAAATCCCTCTGTGATAAGCCTAAGGGTATGAATTATTTCAAAAATAATTTATTGGGAATTAAGTAATAAGTGAATCGAGATTTTAATCCTCAAAGGTAATGCTGAGGAATTTATTTTAATGTAAAGAAAATTTATTTATTACGATTTTTGAAAGCATAAGAAAAGATTTGAAACTCTTACTGCTCCAACCACTCCTGTCCATGTGCGAATGTATCATCGCTGCGATACACATACCCAAACATAGCAAAATGAGCGCGGCTATAAAAAGCAGGAAATCAATTCCAATGCTGAAAATGAAATGATAATAATATTGAGGAAGCCATAATATTTACCTAATACCAAGACTTAAGCCCCCATCTTTTTCTTTTTCGTCGTCGTCGTTGAGAGTTTCATAAGTTTGATCGCAACATTGCAATTGGCAGCATCTCTGTGTCAGCTTACATTCGAAACTCAATTCACGGATTCTCGCCCCACTTTCGAGTTTAACCTGAAATAAGGAAAAGATTCGTTTCAAATTTATAGAACATCTATAATCTGAGATTTTTTCGATAATTTCTCAACTTGGTGCCCTAGTAAAAATTAAATTCCAAGTTACCTTTCCAAAATTCTCCTCCGATATGGAAGTACGATATGCATCCCCATGAATCGTGCCCATGGAATCGTGTTTCAGATAATTTTCAGAAGTTCTCTCGTCTCCTCGGAGATCTGTGTCAAACACGAATCGACACATTTGCGTGCCAGGATTCACGCTACGTAGATTGTAATCAGTTCCAAAGTAGTAGACATTGGAGCCGTGACTAAAAGGAATATTATCAAAGTTATTGAACAGATATCTTACTTGAAGTCAGTGCGACCGTTACGAGCAACATAGGTGTTGGGACCAGTTTTGATCAAACTATTCGACGTAGCAGAGAATACTGATTCGCGGAATTTCTTGTTGAAGCTTTCTTGGGGTCTGAAATAGAAACATCATGTGATCATGTTCATCTAGATTTCTCAAGCAATTGAAAATTCTTACTCTGGTGGAATATATTTGGAGTTTCTTGTACCAGAGTTAGTTGGTGAGGTTCTACTTGAGGTAAACCATCTTCCTAAACTGCTGGAATCCGAACTTCCTCCCCAGCCTGAGCGTCTGGATCTAGAAGAAAATGACGGTGATCTCGTTGCAGAGGCTTCTCCTCTTCCTCCAACTGAAAATCTACATTAAAGATTATTACAGAGATTGTGCCTACAATATCCTTCATCCTGCTTCGATGGAACAATGCTAGCTAAACTTGTCCATAGTAGAACGAAGACCAATTGCATGGACTGCAATCCTGAAAAAGTGAACAATTTTTCATTTGTTAAAAAAAAATGAAAATAAAATGGATGAAAGTTCCAAACTCTCAAAATGCTAGACAATTAGTTCAAAGCCAAAACATTGCGAACGTAGAGCACAACGATCGATATTTGCTTGCTAGAGAGGAGAGACGCAGAAATTGACTGGCCAATAGGCAGCTATTTGAGTTCCAGCGGCAGGCGAGCAGCTGAGAGACAATGACGTAGAAGAGCGTGTACTCCTAGGGAAAACAACGAAGAAAGATCAGCAGACTATTTCTCAACGTTAGAAAACAAAATTGAATCGACGACATGCATCATTTTTAGCTGTGAAATGACGTAGAAATCTCCAGTACTCCTAATATAAGGCTGATTTTAGACTTGAACTTTTCTTGCTTGGAGTAGATAAGTTTCAGGTTTTGGTGCAAGAAGAATGTTGTGCAGGAGAGAAATAGGATATGTGGCTAGGATGTTAAGAAAGCCTTAGTTGTAGTTCTCTACCAGTAACTCGCACTGCACGGAATATTAAGAATCCTTTATTGACTAGCCTTGGTTCAATCAATAATACCAACACACAAAATAGAGAACAGTAAGGTGAGGGTAGACTGAAGGAACAAAGTAACAACGAAATAGGCGTATTTATAGGCGCGAGTTGCGCCTATAGAGTGACTCCGCCCTTTAAGGTTCGGGCAATCTAGGGATAGTTCTAGAGATGGCTTTCAGCCGGAAATAGCAATCACAAATATGATTCATCAAAGTGAGCGTATTTTGCTGGCAATATTTCAATTTGCTTTCATACAAGTCAATTTTTGTCCCAAACTTTATCTTTTACTCAATTCTTCTTTGAACATCACTGATATGCATACGATGAACAAAGATTGAAGTGTGAATCATGTTGTTGTTATTTATTTCATCGGTAGTGAATCCTCCTCAATTCGTCATCTCTCACATCATGGCAGTATTTTGCGGACTCGCAAAAAAAATGTTTGGAGTTTGTTCCTTTGAACCAAATCAATAATTCTCTTTCGCCTCTTTTCAAATGTTCGTCTAGCAAATACTCGTTTAGTCCGCGAGCTGAAATGAACGTTTTTTCTAATTTTCTTTTTATCGATCTTAAAATAATATGACCTTTACTCGAATGTCCTTCATATCATTGTTCTTATTTACTCTCATTATTGATTCTTGACCAATGTTTAGCTGTACATTCTGAAGAAATTATCAAGTCAAAATTAAAATGTCTATGAGTAATTTAGAAACTGCGGGACCACAAGTCACAGGATATAAGTGGAATAGTATAGGGTTAGGGTAGGGTATGGAATGATAGGCTTTCTTTTTCCACGCTATTTCTCAACGTCTTGTGTTTCGTAGTCCTGCAGTTTCCAAATTGTCTCTATGTTAATTTCGCCCACCAAAATTGTTGAATTTCTCGCGTGCTAAATTGGACATTTTCAAAAATTTGCATCTTGAACTTTTCAGAGCCGCGCACTTTTTGCGGAAATCGATACCTTCCCCGTTTGCATTTTATGCGACTGATCGCCGTTTTTCTATGTCTGTGTCTGATACAAGTTGCTTTGCCGAAGCGCGGTGGATCGAGTAAGTCATTTTGGTGAGAACACAAACTGACAATGAAGTTTGAAGGTGGTGGTCGAGGCAGATCATCGTCAAGGAGTAGCTCATCTCGGGGCTGGGGGTCAAGCAGCTCATCGAGAGGGAGCGGGAGTGGAGGAGGGTTCTCATTCACTGGTGGTGGAAGATCCTACCAACGTCAGCTTCCGGTTACGTAAGTCATTTTTAATCAACTGTTCAAAATTTACTCGAATATTCCAGTGCGAACAGGCAATACACGAGCCAAGTAAAAAACAATGTCTTCTCGCCAAATTCGAAGATCCTCACCAGAACCACGACGAACACGTACATCATCAGGGAACGGTCTCCATATTTCTCGTGAGAAACTTGAACGCTTTATTTATTTATCCCCTTTTCTCATATACCTGGAAATCTATATTATAAAAGTTATTCTAAGATTACAATAATCGTAATTTCAACACAACCGATCTTTGCATTTACGACGAATTATTCCATTTGTTCGAATTTAGATATGGATCTCATTATTACTACTGGCATACGAGCTCGTCACATCACTATCATCACACGTCATCTGGAGGCCAGAGCATGAAGACGTGTCGCTTCGTGTTCGACACCAACTCTGAGGAAAGGAAGAAGCAGCAGAAAGCCCACGATGATGCGGTCAAACGAAAGAAGGAGCTGGAGGCCAAGGAGTGGGAGGAACTGATGGGTGGAACGTATATCAACAAGCACATGAGCTACTCGAACATGACTGATACCAAAGAATACCTTGCTAAGGCCTTTGAAGATTATCAGAAATCTGTAAGAATATTTGATTATAGGGTTCTCAGTGCTTCGATATTTGATTTGTAGGTGAAAGAACGAGAAGAAAGGGAGCGACAGAAAAACATGCCTATTCCGCCGGCGCCCGCGCCTCTGGTGAACGATGAGTTCACAACGTATGCAAAGGAGGATGAGGGCTTTGGACAGGTATTTTTAAAGAAAAAAAAAGCTGTAAAACCCGGAAAGGGTATCAACATCCGATTAAAAATATTATAAAAGCATTTTGATCAACCTTATTTAATTTTATTAAAACGTGAAATTTTCGAATGACTGAAATCCTTTTTTTATGGTTTTCAATAATTTCAGGTTCAATTCGAAAACGGCACTCGAGTGAAGGAGGTGAGTTTCCAGTGCAAGTGGGATCAAGCCTGCTGCGGGATGGAGTGCTGCGACAAGAAGTACGAAACCGCGTGTGACGGAGACTGTTCTATCGAGTAAGTGATTGAAGCACGCCAATTGAATAAACATTGAAATTTCAGCTGGGGCAACATCTTCTACGCGTTTATACTAGTTATTGTCCTCTTGATCGCCTGTTGCTCATGCATGGCGGAGAGTAGCCAAAATGATCAAAATTACAGTAAGTTGGCAGTTTAGTTTTTAGCTAAAGCAAGTTGATTCTCTGGACAAATAAACGTTACTTTGAATATAATTGGGACAAGTATTCTCGTAGGAAAAAATATGGTGAACGAATCTCTTTTTCACCATTCCCAATCATTTTTCAAACAAAAAATGCTACGAATCAAGTACTTGTTTCCAATTTCATTTAGACCTCAGCCGTTAGAAATAGATTTGAAATGAATTTAAAAAATAATAAATCGAGATTATCCACAGCTGAGTAGAGTGAGGATCTTGCATTTTCAGCTGTCGTCCAGCAGACAACCACGGTCACTGAGCAAGTCGATGGATTGGGCGGCCCACCGGAAGATGCCTACCAACCACCCCCAGCCTATCCCACAGCTCCACCGATGAACGCCTACGGTGGTGCAGGGTTTCCTCAGGAGAAAGTCTGATCATCTGATTATTTCAAGATACTAATTTGCATTTGCTTACATTTTTGATAATTTTCAGTTCGGAATTTTGATGCAGAGTGCAATGTAAGTTCAAATTTGCCAAATTATATTGTCATATTTATGAATCTACTATTCCTTTTCACTTTCACTATTTTCTGCATTACTTGAAGATTGTCTCAAGAACGACTTTTCGCTCTTTGAGAAGCGGGTATGATAACGAAAAATAGTATTTTTCTATGACTTTCCAAAAGTCGATCTCTATGTGTAGGTTCATTTTATGAAATGATTAATAAAAAGTTCAAATTTTCTATTTTACTCAAACCTTTTCCGATCGTCATTGGTACTCGTGAGATGGACAAAAATCGTCCATGAATCATGCTGCTGTTGTTGTTGCTTATTTCACAATAGCATGTCGTAAACAATTTTCGTGGAATTCTATCTTTCATTGCGTTCTCCCCTCTCCTCCACGTCAATGCACTCGTTTCTGGCTCAGTAAAGAAAAAAAACTGGCCTGAAGTCTGTTCCTCTGGCCGAATCGATATTTTCCTCTCCCGTCTCATAAACGTTCCCCAGGCAGGCCATTCGTTTTCAAAATTGGCGGATGGAAATGCTTCGCTAAAGCACTTCTATGTTTGAACATCATCATTCAGAGTTTGATTGAACTCGATTATTTTCTTTTAAAAGTATATTTTCGGTCGCGAACTGCGACCTTCGTTTTTTTCCATTTCGTGAAAAGTTACGATTTTTCTATGTTAACAGATTGAGTCTATCCCCGATGCAATAGCATGTTTTTCTTTCTTCGTTCCTCGCGCTTTCTGCCTCAAGAAAAAGCAGCATTCCTTGCTGCTCAATACAATTCACAGAATTTGTTTTTTTTGTTATAAATGGTTTAATTCCTCAAGATTGAGACTAGTAAATTGGTATTCCACCGCCAATCTATTTGCCAACCATTTTCATTTTCACCGATTTTCTTTCGCTTTTTTCATTTCATATTTTGGAGCATCCATTCTTCGTTTAAAGTTAATTTTAAATAGTTTTTGAAAATTGAATTCAGAGTTGCTTCATCAAAGTATTATGGACTGTGAGGAAGTAGATATTGCACACTTTTTGCATCTCTTCCCTCCTAGGCTCAACCCCCTCGAGATAGTATGCACTCTGAAGAGACGAAAAAGATAACAAATGACAGGGAGAAGGAAAGAGTGAAGGGAAGGATGGGCGTGGCTTGTGCAAAAGCGAGTTGCAAAGAGTGCGCAGTATCTACCTCCTCACAAGCCATAATATTCCTCTTCTCTGACAATGTCTTTTTCCTATTTTCTAACAAACATGAAATTTTTCCAGAACCGCACACTTTTTGTGGAAATCGATACCTTCCCCGTTTGCATTTTATGCGACTGATCGCCGTTTTTCTATGTCTGTGTCTGATACAAGTTGCTTTGCCGAAACGTGGTGGATCGAGTAAGTCATTTTGGTGAGAACACAAACTGACAATGAAGTTTGAAGGTGGTGGTCGAGGCAGATCATCGTCAAGGAGTAGCTCATCTCGGGGCTGGGGGTCAAGCAGCTCATCGAGAGGGAGTGGGAGTGGAGGAGGGTTCTCATTCACTGGTGGTGGAAGATCCTACCAACGTCAGCTTCCGGTTACGTAAGTCTTCTTTAATCAACTGTTCAAAATTTACTCGAATATTCCAGTGCGAACAGGCAATACACGAGCCAAGTAAAAAACAATGTCTTCTCGCCGAATTCGAAGATCCTCACTAGAACCACGACGAACACGTACATCATCAGAGAACGGTCGCCATATTTCTCGTGAGAAACTTGAACGCTTTATTTATTTATCCCCTTTTCTCATATACTTGGAAATCTATATTATAAAAGTTATTCTAAGATTACAATAATCGTAATTTCAACACAATCAATCTTTGCACTACGATGAATTATTCCATTTGTTCGAATTTAGATATGGATCTCATTATTACTACTGGCATACGAGCTCGTCACATCACTATTATCACACGTCATCTGGAGGCCAGAGCATGAAGACGTGTCGCTTCGTGTTCGACACCAACTCTGAGGAAAGGAAGAAGCAGCAGAAAGCCCACGATGATGCGGTCAAACGAAAGAAGGAGCTGGAGGCCAAGGAGTGGGAGGAACTGATGGGTGGAACGTATATCAACAAGTACAAGAGCTACTCGAACATGACTGATACCAAAGAATACCTTGCTAAGGCCTTTGAAGATTATCAGAAATCTGTAAGAATATTTGATTATAGGGTTCTCAGTGCTTCGATATTTGATTTGTAGGTGAAAGAACGAGAAGAAAGGGAGCGACAGAAAAACATGCCTATTCCGCCGGCGCCCGCGCCTCTGGTGAACGATGAGTTCACAACGTATGCAAAGGAAGATGAGGGCTTTGGACAGGTATTTTCAAAGAAAAAAAAGCTGTAAGACCCGGAGAGGGTATCAACATTTGATTAAAAATATTATAAAAGAGTTTTTGATGAACCTTATTTCATTTTATTAAACACATGCAATTTTCGAATGACTGAAATCTGTTTTTTTTTTAATGGTTTTCAATAATTTCAGGTTCAATTCGAAAACGGCACTCGAGTGAAGGAGGTGAGCTTCCAGTGCAAGTGGGATCAAGCCTGCTGCGGGATGGAGTGCTGCGACAAGAAGTACGAAACCGCGTGTGATGGAGACTGTTCTATCGAGTAAGATTTGGCTTGAGCATTTTTAGAAACACGAAAATCACGGAATTTCATTAGGAATGTCCTCTCTCAGAATGGATTTCGTAATTTCGTGTTTCAATTTGTACTTCATTAGATTTCCCCGTCGTTAAAACGTTTTTTTTTATCAATTTGATATCATTTCAGCTGGGGTAACGTCTTCTACCTCATACTCCTCATTATTATTATCGTTGTGGGATGTTACAGTTGCTTTGCCAGGCTGGCCGGGGAAGATAGAGAATATAGTGAGTTTCATTTCTTACACAATTTAAAGACAATGAGAATTAGAAAAAAAGGGCTAAGCCCGATTCCCTTGGGTACCACCTATAAGAAAAAAGTTCTTTAAAAAACTTGGTTTCCGAGCTATGTATGTTATCACTTTTTCATAGAAAAATATCGTCTTCTGTACTTCTTCATATAAAATTACTCTCTCTGGTTGATAGTCAGTCTGGGTTTGAAGCTATTTAGCACGGAACTATCAACATCTGATTTTCAGCTGTTGTGGAGCAGACGACCACGGTGACTGAACGTGTCGAAGGTTTGGGTGGACCGTCGAAGAGTTCATACGAGCCTCCTCCAGTCTACCCTCTCGCACCCCCGAATAACAACGGACACGGATTTCCAGAGGAAAAGAAATAAAGGGTTTTTTGATTAATACTTGATATGGCAATTTGGAAATCTCACAACTTCGCTAATTGTTACCACTCATCTTTTCGAGAGTTGCTAATTATAATCGGCATGTAAAAAGTTTTGAGAGTTGCAGGTTCCGAGTGTGTGAGGTTTTCTATATTCTCTCATTGATATGGCTAATTTTCTGTTTGGTTTTAGATAACTGTTGAAGACATTATATTCATGGTTTTTCTCTTCTCGAGAATATGTGCGATATCGTTCGTATTTATTTTTGATTATCAAAAATAATTGACTGAATATGTGCAAGTTTAAATTGTTAGGTACAAAATATATGTAAAATTTTACTCCATTACGCAATTTGTATTATTGTTCCTAGATAGTTATGAAACGATTTTTTACCCATTTTGTATAAGTATTCGGGTGCGCGAGCAAATGTCATTGTCATCATTCCATAATTTTACTTAGCTTTATTGCTTTTTTATTTATGTACAGATTTAACCTTTTATTATGAACGAATTTCATGTAATTAAAACGATAAGGTTGGATGATTAACCCAGCTTCCGTGTGTAGTTATTAGGGTGTTTAGGGGTGTTGGGAGAATTGAGTACGGAGTAGATTGCACCTCAAACTTGGGTAACTAAACAGTTTACTTAGCGAAAGAAAAAGAGAAATTAAAATATAAATCGGGGTTAGGCACATAGCCCCTTTGCTGACATGATTGTGAGCCATGGGAGAAGGGATATAAAGAGCAAGGCAGTGCTGCTGAAAGGCATGAAAAAAACCTGCCTCGCTCTAATTAACAAAAAGGGGACGAAATGGCAGATGTTCGAAATTAGCTATTCGGCTTCTGTCCCCTTTATAAAAAAAATCGATTTTATCGACATTTCATTGATTATCTGTCTGCTTCAATAAATCATTCTCTTTCGAAATAATGGTATTAAATCGCCACGCTTGGCACTTATCAGCACCATTACGTTAAATGGTACCCTTTTTCTGTGTGTCTATCAGCTAGAGAGAAATAAAATTTCGCTATAGCATTCTCGGTCAAATATTTCAGAGAGAATGCGGTGATAACGCAGCGATGCATAATCATTGCGCCTTGGCAGAGGTCATGAAACGATTGCTCAATGCATATTTTACATGGCATTTACGCCACGCCGTCACTAGGAGAGAAATTTCGACGATAACGCGACGATAAGGCAGAGATAAAGTCATTATCACAATTTATCTCTTAGTATAGAGATAAAGAGAAAATGTTGATGACACACACTGCAAGGGAGTCTGTAGAAGATCAAAGAACACTTCAAAAACCTAATATTCGTCAATAATTCGAATCTTATCTGACTGAATTAGGGCCGTCCAAAATTCAATTTCTGTTCGCGGAATCTTTAAAGTTCATTTCTGCTTTCGTTTCTATTTTCGAAATTCAAAAGCTATTTCTGGACGGTCTTGTTATGAACCTTACGACGCTGTCCCGCTAATCTTGAGAGATAGCTAACTCGGCGTTCAAACTGCGTACCAGAGCTGAGACGAAATCGAAAATCAAAATTTCGACTTTCAATTTCGTCTCAGCTCTGCTGCGTATACATGCGGATCCACATTAACTCATATTGACCCGCTGCGGATGCATGTAGGCGCATGCGAATGGCCTAACTGCGGATCAATGTGGATCGATGCGAACGAACATGAATGCGAATTGCGGGTCCCGCATTCGGTTTCAATTGTGGACGCATGTGGATCCACATGGATACGCAGCTTGAGCGCTGAGTAAGGGAGGCGAGCGTTATCCAATAAAGTGCAGCGTTGTCCAACAAAATCTTTGTTGGATAACGCTACGCACCCCTGAGTAAGGGTCGCGGGTACTCCTTCCCTCCTCTTCGTAAGGGCTTATCTTGGAGACAATGGAGAGTAACCCCGTAGCTCCTCTAATTCCTAAATTAGGCCCTCAATAATAACTCTGTTCTGAACTCAGAATATCTGGAACGTTTTCTTGAGCTTGTTCGGAATAATTTCTAAATTCTGCGTTCTCTAATTTCCCAATACTATTTCTTCATGAGCTCTGTTTTACTGGTCCATGTTTTATCGCCGACATTTCTTCTATCTTTCCCCCACATGTCTAAATGTCTCTGGCTTGCTCTCTTCACTCTTCTCTCTCAAAGCACCCAACGGCCTTTCAGCCATTTTCCTTTTCCTTTCCTATTTCCAATCGATAACACATTTCTAACCAGATGAATGCGATATATGAGAGTAAAGAGCAATAAGATTTATCAGAAAATTTCGATGAAAACTTTTCGAATTACTAAGAAATATAGATGGAAGATTTTGAAATAAAACTTTCACAATTTTCAATTTTATTAATTTCTTATAATGTTTATCTTCTTTTCTAATCTCTAAAAAAGTAAATAATGCATTATATAAAAATGCATGTATCATAATTTGATCTTCCGCCTTTAGTCTCAGATTTGATTCCTACTTTGTAGATCTCAATTCAATTTTTTAAAGATTGATTCTAGTGTCAAGGTCACAAATAGCGTTAGAAAAATGATCTGCGCAATTATTTGAACATCAGCCCAGGGCTTGGACTCAAGTTCAACTTACAAGGGTTGTAAGTTGAAAATTTTCAACCCTTGTAAATGAACTTACAAGCATTATAAATTGAACTTGAGTCCAAGCCCAGACTTGGGACTTCTCCACAGCAGCTGCAGTGGCCAAATTAAAACAAAAAAGTCTCAAGTCTGACATCAGTTTCTTTTTAAACTCTTTTTCCGACTTCGATCGATAAACTAATAGGGCCAAATGGCGTGGTGCAACCTATGGCTGTTGGTTTCGTTTAGACTAATTTGAAGTTGCCTCTTTTTTCTTTTTTAAATGACGAAGTACTGCAAATCCAATTAAATCTTCGAAGAGCAAAGCATAACAGCACCATTTTGAATCGATATGCCTTATTTAGCATGTCTAAAGTAGACACATTATCTCAAGGCGAATTACTTCCCGGTGGTTAATTTTCTCATTTGATTTCAGGACTGGGTATGGTTCTTTTATTCATATCCCAGATCCTCGAATTTAAGATATTGACCTTCACAATTTATGCAAATTCGTCAACATACTTCTTCGTTCTTAAAAATCTCATTTTTTAATACTTTTACTTCGAAGTTTGGATTTGGAAAAAGGAGTAAATTTATATCCTTTCATTGTAACCATTCAGACTTGCAAGTTTGTCAATCCGATATATTTGAGTATTGTTGAAAAATATCGTAGCCTATTCGTCATCATGGATAAGAGAGCACTAGACAATAACGAATCTTATATCGGATCGACAAACTCCCAACATCTGAAACCATTAGTTATTTCTCATTTACAGTTTTTTTTATGTGAGTCAGTCGTCATCAATCACATTTCACAATGTATCACAACAGTTACACTAACTGTAAATTCTCATAAATTCTCCGTGTCGATTGATTACGCACGCGTAATTTGAGATTTTCTTTCGTTAGTTTATTTTTCTTGTCTATTATTCAATTGTTCTCAGGAATATCGATGCGGTTAATAATTATTGTTTTATGCCTATATTTAATATTAGTTGTTACGGCGAAGCGAGGAGGAGGGATAGGTATGTCTTCTTCTCTGCATAGAAGACAAATTTTCTGAGCATACAATTAAACGTAAAAAATGCTTTTTTGAATCAAAGATATAAACTTCATGCTTTTTCAAGCAATTTTAGATGTAAATTATTTTGAAACGAATCTTGCTTCTTTAGGCGGAGGCCGAATAGGTGGTGGAATTAGTAATAGCCGAGGTCACTCGGGAGCTCGCACCTCTGTTATCAAAAACATCGGTAGCAAATCTCACGGAGGTGGTGGTGGTGGATTTTTCTCAAGTGGAAATAAAAATAGTCACCATACTTCTTATAATTCTCATACTCACAGTTCATCCAGAACACATAACACTTATGTAGCACCGAGGTTAGTACTTCAATTTATCATGGTTCATTCAAAATTAGCCAAAACTGCTAGAAAACTTCGAATAACTCTGAGAGCTTGAATCAGAAGCACCTTGGAATATATACAATTGTTAAATTTCTTAGGGTGTTTAATTTATGGACACACCCAGAAGTTTTCATTAGCCATCAATTTCAGATCAAACCCAGTCTACACAAATGGATTCCGTAACACGGTATTTTCCTCGAATACTGGGTACTTTACAAGAACGACGACCAATACTTATATCATTACACGGCGTGAGCCGTACTTCGTCTATGGAAGCTACCACTATTATTACGGCCCAAGGTTCGCAATTTCTTGACTTAAAGAAATAGGTTATATGAAAGAGAAGGAAAGTTAATTTTTTTTGCAAGTTGTTTCTTCAAGTAAAGATTTAGCGAATTCGTGGCATTTCCAAATGATGTTTAGGTACTATCATTATCATCGTCACTCATCCGATATGCAAATGTGCCGATACGTCTTCGATACAGAATACACGAGTACAAATACAAACACGAAGATCGACATCAAAGATTCCAATTCCACTGATGCTGCATCGAGCCTGCTGGACACGATTGAAGACGACGATTTCGACAATTCGACCTCGACTGATAAACCCTTCGTCCCTGAGGGAGGAGCTGCTCATATCACCAAGGCTCAGGAGACCTTTGGAAAGGTGCTCGCATTTTCTCACTAGAGTACAACAAACCAATCAGAAACAAATTTAATAATACTATCACTTGATTTCGTTTAGAACCTTATGCGAAAATGACTGATTTTGAGGCTTAAAATCTAAAGTAGCCTTTTTTCCGAATTCGGGAGTTATAAATTTCGTTCAATTCTGATATATCGGGTGTTTCAAGTGTATCTCCCTATTTTATTTTTTGAATAACTTTTATTTTTCATCCAAATTGATTACGGTTTTTGCATGGAAAATAAAAAAAGTTATTGACAAAGTAAAATAAGGAGATAAAATTGAAACATCCGGTATAGGGAAAAGCCGTAGTTCAATATAACTAAAAAAGATTTTCATCATTTTATCCTCTTTCAAAACTTAGGTCCAATTCCAAAACGGCACTCGCGTCAAGGAGTTCAGTTTTGGATGCAAGCGACATCAAGTGTGCTGTGGATTAGAGTGCTGCGACACCGACGAGAGTAGTTGGACCGATTGGAAGTGAGACTTTCATTGCTTTTACCTGAATTGGGTAAATCGAAAAAGTATCGCAAAATTCCAATGAAGAAAAACTTCAATTTTCATACCTTTTCATTATGATATAGGAATAGTAGAGCAGTTGGTGTCAGGTGTTCGCGGTTCAATTTTTTTTCGCAAACACCGAACCAAACTTCAGAGTTATTCAATTACCCTCAAACTGAACTGCAAATATCCAAGGGTTGGAGTACTTATATTCAGTTTTGGGGGTTATTTCCCGATTTGCTCCTGAATTTGATAAAATCATTGAAATCTTCAGACGCATCGCTGGGGGGATCATACTGATTCTAGTAGTGGTTCTATGTTGCTACTTATGTGCAAAACAGGACGATGATGAATATAGTAAGTTTCAGAATGTTTGCATGAACAACTACTCTTTGGCTTTATTTATAAAAAGAAAATTGAGCTAGAAGATATCATAACATCTAGCTTTATAAGCATTCCTATATTAAAAGCCCATTTCTAGAGAAAGATTGAAGAGTAAAAGTTCATGGACTTCTATTTTAGGTTTTACGACAGTTTCTTCTCATTCCATGATACACTCATAATATAGAATTATCAAATAGTCTTCAGAATTGCGCCAAATGTTCGCAGAACAATCAAGACCACTAGGTCTATCTAATTTGAAGGGCCTTATAATTTTCTTGTGTGCTTAAAACGTCAAAAGTTCAAAAGTGTTACGTGTCTGCATTGGTTTTCTTCCTATGAGTAGAGTCCCCCTGCAGAAATGCGTCTGTAGTAGTAGCGTGGTAGTTTGAAAGGAAAAATTTAGGAAGGAAGCATCCTTCAACCCCCGAATTTCTCAAAAAAAAACCTATCTAGATCGACGATAAACCTAATAAAATGGTTCTGTGCAAAAAAAATCAGCGCAAAATGTCTGCCTACGGGCCGAATTTGTACAGTGGAAATGTGTTCGTCTTGAAGGTCACAATTTTCCGCTTTTTTCGACCAAGGAATTTTCTTCTTTTAGTTTTTTCTTCACGAAAGTCAGTTTTATTTACA
Organism: Diploscapter coronatus; assembly: GCA_964036155.1. Lineage (NCBI taxonomy): Eukaryota > Metazoa > Nematoda > Chromadorea > Rhabditida > Rhabditidae > Diploscapter > Diploscapter coronatus. Next base: position 3,267,962 of record OZ038423.1, read on the forward strand.
TCTCTTGTGGCATTTCTGTACAAAAATTTTTCCCGAAACATAAACTTGGCATATCTGCTTGGGGACTCTACTTATGTCATCGACGAAATTATTCCGTCGCAAGCTGAGTAGACACAAGCCTGAAGAGCTTACAAAAATCTCAAATAGAGGATTTGTCTTCAGCTGTCGTCCAACAAACAACGACAACAGTCGAAACGTGTACCTATCCAACGATGCCCATGAATAGTTGTGGCCCGAATAATTTCGAAATGAACGGACACCCTCAGCCTAGTGTCTACGTTCCCCCGCAATCCTATCCAGCTCCCCCTCAAAACAATTTTGGATTTGGATACCCGAGCAAATAATGATCACTTTTTGAAATATATTTAAACTTTTTTTTTTTCTAACTTCGCAACCATATTTGGAAGGTAATATACTACAGTAGCCACATAGCCATCCAAAGATTAGCCATTTTGAACGAAAAGTAACGTGAGGGAAAGATTATCGATCGACGATATTTCTACAAAGTTAGTAACGTGCTACTTTTACACACTGGTTTTGAAGCAGACCATTCTTCTCTTAAATTATTCAAATTTCGTTGAGAAATAGTTAAAACACGAATTTCCGTGAAGTATTCATGTATCCTAAATTTACGTTCGAATAACATCAGAATCAGAGCTGAGACGAAGTTGAAATTTTCAAATTCGAAGTCGAAGTCGAAACTTCGTCTCAGCTCTGATCAGAATTATTATTGCTATTTATTATGTTGTAGTCTGTGTAATATTTTCATTACTGCTGTTAAGACAAGTTTACAGTTTCCTTCATCATATCATTCAATTTTTTTCCTAGCCTTATTATTCCCCACTAGGTGGGGGTCGGCTACCCTCAGCCCGTAATGGGGCAGTCGGCCTATCTTAGTTACACAGGACTAGTGGCCCGTCCCGAGGACAGACTGTTGTTATGTGTAACAGCCAAGGAATTTTAGGCAAATTTTCCGTGGCTTTATCCACTACCAACATTTCTTAACCCCCTTGGTTTGGGTAGGAGCGGGAGGCGAACTTGAGCCATAGCTGTAGGCAGTAACACACAACCACTGCGCTACACCGCCCCATCACATCATTCAGTTATTTTATTGTATTTTGTATATTCTCGTTTGATAGTAAAAAATGCTAGCCTTATTCCCACCCCAGCATAATTGATCATAGACCATAATGGCCCCATATGGACCCATGGACGTCCATGGGCCATCTATGGACCATATCCAGTCATGACCGAGCCATTATGACTATCTATAGGTCATACCCAGTCATGACCAAGCACCTATGGCTCATAGGTAGCACATGGACGTCTATGGGCCCAGATGGGGGCATCTATGTGCCATGACCCTGGGCTATGGCTCCATATGGGGCCATTATGGCCTATGACCAATAATTCTGGGGAGGGGTTTTAGGCAAATGTTCCGTGGTTTTACCCACTACCAATATTTCTTAAACCTATTGGTTTGAGTAGGAGCGGGGGACGAATTAAGGTCCTAGCTTTAGGCAGTAACACACAACCACTGCCCTACACTGCTCTTTTGCTCTTATCTGGCAGTACCATGTTTAAATTTCGTGACTTGCTCTCTTTCCAAATAAGTCTTGCGTTATGCCGAATTTTTAAGTTGCTGTTTTCATTTGCTATGACATTTACAGCATATTCGGGTATTTTTCACCGTTAATCTTTGATTTTTGATATTGGTCTAATTCTAGAAACAAAATAAATTATTAATTCAAAAACACAATTGTTTTTCTCTGGCTGACCTAATAAATCAACATCTAACTTTCCAAATTGAGGCATGTTTCGTTGATTTATCAAATCGATTTTTCAAATTTCTTCCGTTTTCAGAAGTGTCTGGTAGTTTTTAAGTTCCTTTTCAGTGAATCGTTATCTGACCTTTCGGTTATTTGTTTCTGAATCTGATTTATGCAATCAGATCATTTTAGGATTAAAACCTAAGAAATCCGATTGACCTGTTAAAATAGGTTAAGGCTAACTTTTCTTTTATCGACTTAGTAACGCATTTGTTTCTTGCTGATGCAAAATAAACATTTTTGTCATATCGATTTCTTTTTCTTTAACCAACTGTTCTTTTGGTGTCTGACTTTAAAACAGTTTTCTTTATGATTCAGAAACTAGCAATTTCGCAAAATAACATAATTTTCTTTTTTGTAAAGCTTCTTCCGGTAAATTCATCATTGCCGATCTATTTCGGTATTTCCGCTCTATTTACTATTTATGGTTTCCATTTTGTCGACAGTTTATCATTTTAGCGAAAATCGATGCGACTGGTCTTTCTTCTGATATGTCTAGTGCTAATCGAAATCTCTTCCCCTAAATCGAGTAGAGGTAAGAGACTTCGTAAATGTCATATTTAAAATTCGTTCAATAACGGGTAAATCATGGGTAATTCTTCGATTTTGGACGAAATTTTCGAATTGGTGTCATTTTTCTGTCTGCTATCAGAAATACGCATTTTCGCCTAAAGTCAGATTTCCATTCCACTTTCAGGCGGCAGTCGCGGTCGTTCGAGTTCTCGTTCGCATTCGTCACATTCGAGTAGTCACCGATCAAGTAGCCACAGTTCTAGTGGTAGCTCATGGTTTTCCAGCAGAAGTCGAGGCTCAAGCAGTTCGCGAAGCTATTATCGTTCCTATTCTCCACCCAAGTAATTTTATTTATACATTCAGGAATTTCGGAAACTTCCTCTCGGAAGTAAATTCTCGTTATGAAGTGCTGGAAGGAAGGCTTCCGAAAGTTTATGGATCCGGGGGCATAGACTTTTTCTAATGATATTTAATTCTCAGACCGAACCCAGTCTACACAAATGGATTCCGTAACACGGTATTTTCCTCGAATACTGGGTACTTTACAAGAACGACGACCAATACTTATATCATTACACGGCGTGAGCCGTACTTCGTCTATGGGAATTATCATTATTATTACGGTCCAAGGTTCGCAACTTCTTGACTTATAGAAATCGGTTATATTAGAGAGAAGGAAATTCAACTTGTTTTTTTGCAAGCTATTTCTTCAAGTAAAGATTTTTGCGAATCCGTGGCATTTCAAAACGATGTCTAGGTACTACTATTATCATCGTCACGCATCCGATATGCAAATGTGTCGATTCGTCTTCGATACTAGCAAAACACGATCATACGATGTCAAACCCCTGAATTACACAGGTAAAATAAAACTATTTCCACAAAATAAATTACGTCATGTAAATTCTTTTGAAGGAAATGATAATCCCGAAGCTGAACCATTTATTCCGGAGGGTGGGGTTCATCATACCAGTAAGGCGGATTCGGATTTCGGAAAGGTACACAACATTTGTATTTTGGATAATATCCTTGCAATTTCGATAAGCAATGAATTGATAAATGGATATAATATTGTCTTGATTTTCAACCGAACGTTCTGGTAATCTTTTCTATGTAACTTGAGGTACAATTCGAGAACGGTACTCAAGTTCGAGAGGTCAGTTTCGGATGCCGAAGATACGAAGTCTGCTGCGGGTTGGAATGCTGCGGCGATTCCGAAGGATACAGTATTGCTGAATAGTGAGTAAATTCTCTTCTAAAACTATGGATCTTGATGGTAATCAGTCATATTTCAGTATATCTATATTTATAATTTTATTGGCTGCCTTCATCTATTGCGTGTGCCGTTGCATTGAGTCAGATGACGATGAAAATCATAGTTACAGTAAGTCATTCGTTTTAATGAATCGTGATATTTGAAAATTGGTAAATAAAGAAACTTCTGCCAGAAAAGATAAAGTGATGAGAATGTCTATAAACATCTCAGGGAGGAATATTCTGTCAACTTATCGTCCTGAGGCTCTAAATAGAATGCCGAAATAGCTATAATAGTTACAATTTTGAAATTCCAAATGTAGCTGAAATTCGTCAAACCACTACAACGACATACGAACCCGTCAGTTATCGACCTCCGAGTCCTAAGCAAAGCGCGGAATCGCGACAGGAACGGGCTGATAGGATGTACAAACAGGTGATACATTCATAATCATCGTTTTTTTCCGTAAAGCTATTCCATTTTTTGTACAAATATTAAACTATCATGGAGTTAAGGGGTAAAAATTCATTTATTTTCTTCAACGATGATTTGGACTGTCTATCACTTCACAACCTAGAAATCTCGTTAATTAGTGGGGTTAGAATGGGTTGGCTTTCTTTCCGATACATTTCGCATCAATTGATGATTTTTTACTTGACAAAATGGTGAATAATCAAAATTTTCGTTACAATCAAGTATTAAAATAAACTTGGAGTTAAAAGCAGCAATGTTCATAATTACAGGCGAAGGAAATTGGCGCCAGGGAGGAAACACTTGATAGTATAGAAGAAATTTTCGGACCTATTTCGAAGCACCTCAAACAACAAAAGGAACCTTCTGCCCCGGAGATTCCACAAGAAAACCAGCAACCGGAAAAGAGTGAAGAAGAAAAATTAGCGGAGAAATTGGAAGCCCGCTAAATCTCTGAATCCATGAGCAGTGCCCAGCAATAATTATAACACTAAAAGTCTGTTTCATATGAATTTACGACTTTTTCGCAGCATTGAAATACGTTGCTGTTAATGTTATAGAAATTTATGCTTAGTTTTCATTATTTTTAACAAAAATTACGAAAGAAATGTCATTGTTTTACTTTTTGCAAGTGTTTATCTGCTCAACTTTATGGTATCTGAAATATTCGGGTGATAGATTTTGGTTGATTTATTGCTAAAAATTCAGTGTATGAGTAAAGATTTATTTGGCAATGATGAAAAGAACACGGTGGAGAAAAAATGATTTTTCTCTATAATTAGAGACCGCAAATACTCAAATTTGAATATGCAAAAGTTTGCAAATTTTGACGGAGTTTGGGAGCAGAGATTTTGTAGGAAATTCTAAGCTCTACAAAAGTTCGCGTTGGGTTGATCCTAGAAACACGCGATCCTGTCCATTAACGAATACAAGCCACACCCTCTTTGCTCCCAAAATACGTGTATAGCGAACAAAATATTCCAGACGGCGTGGCATCTTTCTCGGTTTTCTTCTTGAAGGCATCTATCACTCAAATAAGAATCATTGGTCAATCGATAAAGATAACTTCAATGAGCATTTCATGAGTTAAGTCATTCTCAAGGAGAGAGAAGCTGAGTAAAAGACATTACGTAAACTACAAAACGAAAAAGTTTATTGAAAAATATTCGATTGGTGTCGAAATCATTCGTGTCGTCAAATTGGCTGTGAATGGGGAAATTTTTGAATCAAATGTGTCGTTCATGTCGCTCTAATTGATCGGTCTATAACCATACGTCTCATCAGAAAACATCAAAATTGAAGACACTTATTGTTCTTCTCGGTTCTTCGGTTGAGTCTTTAATTCGGCTGAACTTTAAACACTGCTTCGCAACAAATTATCGATTTTGGAGCAAGATTCGACCACCATCTCCTTGATCATGTTCCAGATTAAATCACCGTTGTACTTGGTCTGAAAAGAAAAATTAGGCCAATTGACGCAAAATGATTCTTATAAAGAAATCAAGTTCATGAAAAGTGGGCTTACAATTTTGAGCGTTTCAATGTGCGATCTCGATAATATGAACTGCATGAATTCATTAACTTCCTTCGTTGCATCATCCAGTTTGCTGTATGAAAAAGTCTTTCTGCAGTCGTTCGGAATGTCAGATGTATAAAAATCAAGCAGACTGTCTGGAAAAGCTGCTGAAGTTCTCAATATTCTTGAAATAATAAAAGGGCGATATAGAAATTTTGTGAGAGTGGAAAAATTGAAAGTTAGTAGTAAGATTATGCCTAGAACTTTTCATTGCACAATAATGTTTCATGGCGTGATTTCACGGTATTGTCAATCTTCAGAGAAATGAACTGACCTAGGCAGACTTTCACATGGGAAACTTACTGTGATTCTTGACAACCTGACTGAACTTATTCTTGAACCAATTGACGGCCGCATTAGATTGATTCCAGCACTCGTCCTTGCAGCAGTCGGGAAACACCTCTTCGTGGTGCTCAATTTCGACCAGGAACTTTAATCTTCTGTATGCGTTTGCCAATTGATGCATCTTTATTGCAAATCCAATGCAGAAACTACAATGCTGAAATTTAAAGATTTTATAAATTCAGCAATTCCCAGGAAAATTGAATTCATCCGAACTTCGCATTCGAGAGGTGTGCAAAGTGATAGATCGTATTATTATCCAAACAACACTATCGCTAAAATCACTAGGTCATGCCGCAACAAAAGATCTAACTTATCAAAATGATTTGTGATTTGAATATATTTTACAATGAGTGATTCAAATTTCAAAACAATGCAACTCTATTCAGCCAGTTCAAGAGGCTTACTTCACCGTTAGCCTTATCACGAATGCACGTGATTGTAAGTTCCGAGATGGGAATCGGAGGCCAATGCGATGCTCCAATCGGACCGACTGCGGACCGGAGTCGAGTGGCGCACTGTCGCAGCGTCATTGCATCGACGAATTCGGTTCTCGAAACGATCGAGCGGATCAAATAGTCGTTCAGGTGATCCAACATCGTCGAAATCGGAAACGAATAGGAAAATATGTCTTCAAAACAGGAAACCACTGACAGCGATTGCAGTGACTTTTGCACTTTGAGTGACAATCAATAGAGCATCGTTTTAGCAGAATCTAATATGTTTGAAATTTCACGAAATTCTTTGAGACATCTTGAATTAGTCGTCCAATCACTAAATTTAATAACGTAACTTCAAATACCTCGTATCACGAGGATTACTTATTGCCACGAAAATCGATGAGTTTCGTCATTCTCATTCGTTGATAATATCGCATTGACACAACAGAGTAAGAGAACTCGAGTATTAGCAATCTTAGTCAGAAGTTTACCTTCCAGAGAATATTGCTAATAACTATTTTGTCTAACGCTGATCTTATCGACTCATTAAATACATTAAAAAGAGACTCTAGTGAATAGTCAACTTCGATTTCGAGTAAGTTCAATTCTAAAATCATGCGGCCACTTTCTATTTGTTTATTCTTAGCCGTCGTTAGTTGCACTGTTTTCTGTTCTCCTGTAACAGGTAGGATTATAAAATATTCTAGGAAATTTCATCAAAGATTCAATTAATTTCGTATGGTTTTTAGACAATAGAACGACATCACGACTTAATATTGAATATTCCCAATCGAGTGATAAAGATTATAGCGAGGAAGAAGGTGACAAAACTGTCTTTACGGGATCAAATGCAACCGATAGAATTTTAAACTCAAAAACTACAGCCTCTCCTATTTCAACATCCATCATTGGTAAGCGATTATGATTCAGTGTAATTTTAGTAGATTCATTTAGGGTCCAACACCATAAATAATTCTAGCCCTTTCAACAAGTATGAAAAATCATCAGAAAATGGAACACATTCTACTACGAGTGACATGGTTGAAACCACATCGGAATCATCTGAATCCACCACGATCAATTCTACTTACTCATCTACTTCAAGTGAGCCAGGTAAAAATTCGGTGATTCATAGTTGCATTTTCTTGAGGCATTACTAATGATTGTCATTTCAGAGTTGGAATATTCCATCGTCGAAAAACTGTTCGAAAAAATGTTCGAGGAAATTGCGAGTTTATTTGACATGACATCGTAAGATTATTGGAATCGAAAAATAATTGCCTAAATAAGATTTAGAAATAAGATGATGACATTTTTGATATACGTGATAATTGGATCCATGGCTATATTTGTTATAGTTTGGATTATTTGCTCGTGCGCATTTTCAGAGCAGAAAAATGAAATTGGAAATTCAGGTGAGAAACCTTGAAAATATTTTTAATATTTCTGAGGTAACCTAAACATTTTGAATCATCACAAATTTGGAAATAGTGCTAAAATAGCGAGAATTTGACTATCCTTTTCAAACCGTATTTGTTTCCTTGTCAAATTGCAAATAGTTTTCAGACGATCTAACCTATCTCAATTTAAATCCAAAAAGAGTTCAATCTGAAGACGACGATCCAGATCACCCCTATCGACCAAACACCTATAACTCTGAAGTTGTGTACACTCAAATTCAAAAAGTTAGAAGTGATAGTGTTAGAAAGTCTAATCAACAATCTTCGATATAATAATTTTACCAATAGGGATGTTGACTCGGGCTCGATCCGAAATTTTCACATTGCATCACGGGTCGTAAAATTTTCACCCGTCAACATCTCTGTTTATCAAGTTTTAATTGAGAATTTATTTATTCATTGACATCAATGTACAATAAAAGATTTAGAAAGCTTTAATAACCGATTATTCAAAATGAGTCAAATTTCCTCGAAGATAAGTTGTCTTCTGCTAATACCGAATCGAATGCAAGAGATTCTCCAATTTGGAAATCAGTCCGTATAATTAGAAATGCCAGGATGACAAAATTAGCATTCGAATTATGCGTTCAGATTTATCGTTACTTTTTCCGACCCATCTAGTCGGGTTCCTAATTGATAGTCATGGGAAATTGTTTCTGTATGATATACTTTGGATTTTTTTCAAACTTTGTAGCTGGAAATTTCCTCAGAACTCTCAAAAATCGCAATTTCTGGACATCGAGACCTCGGTATCTCGAAAATTAAGGACCCTCCAAAAATCTCCATAACAGACTCTGGAAATACGATATCGATTTGTCTACCGCGTGTTTCACCGTTCTTTTTATCAATCGTTAGCACAAATCATTTGAAAAAATTACCTCGGATGAAAAATTTCTGAAAAATCTCAAAGATTACGGTTTGTATTGTCATGAGATTTCTAGCACTATTCTTACGCCTTCATTGTTCTCAATTTTTGTGTAATTCTTCAACGTTGCCACAAATCGTAATCAATTTCCACTATTTCATCAAATATTCTTGACACTTACTCACTCCGATCAATATCTACCACCTCTTCTCACTCATTTATAGCTCATTAACCAGTGGTTTATTCTGTCCTACCATTTCAAACTTTCTGCTTATTCATTTGATAATCGTCTGTTGATTCCGAAAATTCGGATGAGGGAATTCATTCTAATCGTGCTTCTATTTCTGGCCTTTTTCGTGGTATTGAAGGTCCTCCACAATGGACAAAATCCTTCGCCTGTGGAACCCAAGAAGACTCTTCTCTACAAATCTGATGGAGAATGGAAAAGTCGACCTCGTACGACGACCAAGAAAAGAATTCAGGCGGCAGAGGCAATCTCCAAATGGAATGAATTCAAGGTCCAATTCAGTAAGTTCGAAATTCCAATGTTCGGCACAAATCAGGAGCTCTTTTCCAGACAGAAGCTACAATGATACGTGGGACATTATTCATCTTCAAGACTTTCTCTCTAGCTACATGATAATTGAAGAGCATAACGAGGTCTACCGAATGGGAGGCGTATCCTTCGAAATGGGCATTAATCGTTTTGCCGACTTGGTTTGTCTATTCTCTATAAAGGTACAGAGAAAATCATCTGACGATTTGCAGCCCTTCCAAAAACTCAAGAAACTCAACGGACTTCGTCGATCGTTTGGAGACAGAACTCGCAAGAACGGATCCACCTTCTCGGTGCCGCTCAACGCTAATGTTAGTTAATTTCAGTTATTCCTTGAAAGAAGCTGATTGCTAGAGTGAATTTGGTGATTTGAAATCCAAAAAACAAAATTCTTTTTCTACTATTTTTTTCTTTTATTAGGGTGACTAGAGATCCTGATGCATTGATATAGGCACCTCTTTTGCAGATCCCTGAAAGTGTCGACTGGAGAGAGCACGGTTTCGTGTCCAAAATAAAGGACCAGGGCGACTGCGGCAGCTGCTGGGCGTTCTCTGCAGCGGGCTCATTGGAGGGACAGCACATGAGGAAGACCGGCCTGATGGTGGCCTTGTCCGAGCAGAACCTCGTCGACTGCTCCAAACCATATGGAAACAACGGCTGTGACGGCGGACAGATGGAGTTCGCCTTCACCTATATCAAGGAAAATCATGGGATCGACACTGAGGACAGCTACCCGTACATTGGAAAGGTAAGCGAGAGATAACCCTTCCGACATGTTTGCTCATTTTCCAGTCATAATCTGCACAATCGCTCTTTGATGTATGCAGAGGCTTAGTGAAAATAAAGATATGCGTGTGGGTGTGGAATATATGAATAAAGAGGGCAACTGCTATATGACGGAGGGTGTGCTCCTCACACTATTTCTACCTACCCTTTCCTTAACTATAAACTCTGTCCCCTCCGTCACAAAGTAACTGCCAATAAAGAAGGGTGCTGTGAGAAATTGATATTTGGGAGATAAATCGCTGCTTACAGGAAGATGCGTGCCATTTCAAAATGGAGAATGTCGGCGCGACCGACAGCGGATTCATCGAGTTGCCTTCCGGCGACGAGGAGAAACTCAAGGTATCTCCATGAGAATATATAATAAACAACGTTATCCTTCTGGAATGACTGAAGAATAATTTCAGATCGCCATCGCCACTCAGGGCCCAATCTCTGTGGGAATCGACGCAAATCACCTCACCTTCGCGCTTTATAGAAGTGGTGTTTTCTTTGAAAAGAATTGCTCATCTACGGACCTCGATCACGGAGTGCTGGTTGTCGGCTACGACACTGATCCTCAGCATGGAGACTATTGGCTCGTCAAGAATAGGTGACTCAAAACCCTTAGTTTTCATTTAACGACTGATGGTTCAACCTTTCCGACGATCTCAAACTATTCAAAACGTGCTACACATCTGGCAATTCGAAATAATTCTCACTAGTTCGATGCCCATAGTTCGTGGGTTACGAAATAACGAATTACCCAGGTTGCCATCTATCAGCGGACTAAGAAAATCTGATTACTTTCAGCTGGGGCGTCGATTGGGGAGATAAAGGATACATAAAGATGGCCAGAAACCGCAACAATCACTGCGGAATCGCCACGGCTGCATCGTATCCAATTGTTTAAAAAATCACCGGATCATAATTATGACCTCTTGCAATTTGGCTATTTCGAAATTCTTGCAATTGCCGAAAAACTGGTCTTTTTGTTGAAGCGTAATTCTTTGTTTTATAATTTTTTGCTCTTTCAAAATTTCATTTACAGTCGATCATTTCAAGCTTTAAAAGTCTACTCCTGTTTATTTTTGATGAAATATACACAATTTTTCTTATTACTTAGGTTATTTGAATATTCTCTAACATTCGATGCATAACGAATAAATCATATTGATTGACAAGTTAGTATTAAATTTGAACTCATCATATTGTCAATGACCGACTACTTGAGACAAAATAAGAGAACGAAAATTTTATGTATGATAATTAGTACGTAGCTTGCAAATGAATAGACGGAAACAAACTATTAGGAATTGATCGCAAAGCTGATCATATAGCTATGATACCAAGCTCCAATGGTCAAAATTTAGATTAATCACAGGCTGGAGAGAGATTTGCTAGGAAAATATACTGGAGGCAGGTCGCAATGGTTTTCTGAGGATTGTCCTCCCTAGGACTGTATCAAACTGAAATTAAATCGATTAATGCTATGAAATGATAGAGAAGATACCTTATCATCAATTGGGTAGTGAAAAAGGAGAGATTGACTGGGAAGAGAAAATAAGCAAAATACGCTAATATTGATGCTGCCAACGAACAATATTATGTCTTGAATACGTTCAATAACTGTTCACAAGAAATCGCCTAACTATTTCTGCTATATATTTTGAAAATTTTACTTTGAAATTACTATAAAATAAATATTGAATTTGGTTACAGAATATTTGAAATCAAATACTTTAAAGAATATTTCAGTTCCAATTTTTTCTCATCACTTTTGGATGTCTTCGAGAGTTGTCTTTATCGTGTGCATTGGAATTAAATCATTATTTCACATTTTTATTGAATAAGGTTTCTATATGAAATCTGAGATTATTATAATCAGGCTTTATTTTATGTTAATCTTCCCGACTTCACGCCATTTATTCGTTTGTGGATCGTATTCCTCGATTGAATTACAAAAATCTTCATCTTCTGTAGAGTCTCCTTGAAATCTAAATTAACAAATATTTTGTATAAAGATATGCAAAATCTCAGCTCACCCTCCGATTGCATACAATTTCCCGTTAGAGACGATGAGCGAATGATCATTTCTTGCATAATTCATATCAGATATTCGAGAAATTCGACTGTCAACTGGAGCTGAGGGGTCGAAACACAGACAAGATTTGAATACATTAGGATAACTAAATATATAATGATACGTTATTTATCATACAAAATTAACGACTAGTGTCCTCCAGTTATGTAAATTTTTCCATTTAGAGATGCAACTCCGAATGAACCTCGTTGTTCTGGAAGCTCTCCAATTTCAACCCATTCCCGTTCATCGTCTGATAATCGATATATCTTATTACTACTCCATCCACCAAAAACTGAATATCCATAATTACAATAATGAATATGCTATAATGTGACCGTATAAAATTCCATTGCATGTTATTGTTTGAGCATCACTAATTGGAAGAGGAAAAGCAGGTCCTACATGCCATTTTCCATCTATTAAAACCTGAATAAATTATTTCATGGACTTTCATTCGATCTTCTTACATCCACACGATCTGTCGCTCTTATCGTTCCAGGAATATATCCACCCAAATAATATAATTTGTCTTTGTAATAAGCCACAAATGCACTGCCACGCCATTCAGGAGGATTTGGGCCTGTAAAATTCTTTGAATCGATCATTCATGGATTTGTTGATCAGACCTCTTGAAATTTGTCGAATATTCAAGTCAAATATTTCAAATGATTTACTTATGTTGTTAATTGCAAAAATCTGAAGCTTAAGAAATTATTAAAAAAAAAATGAACATAAGAATTTACTTTATTATGTGTAATTACTATTTTGTCTGCCCAATACGAATTGTAGAATTTTGCAATCTCTTCGACTGAGCAGGTATATGAATTGAACAAGCATATCCTTCCTTCACCTTCATTATTAGTTGGATAGAAATCTAAATTATAATAGATTATTGGATCTTTTATTCCATTAAATTAATTATTTCTTACAGTAAAACAAAATTAGCGAATTATCGAATGAATTGTCTTCACCAATTTGCAGATTAATTTTTTCGACTTCACCCCATTTATTAATCTGTGGATCGTATTCCTCGATTGAATTACACCAATTGTTAAGTAGTTTTTGAAATCTAAGTTAACGTATTTCGTATAAAGATATGCAAAATCTCAGCTCACCCTCCGATTGCATACAATTTTCCATTCGCAGCAACAAGCGAATGAAGATGTTTTGAATAATTCATATCAGCGATTCGAGAAATTCGACTGTCAACTGGAGCTGAGGGGTCGAAACACAGACAGGATTTTAATACATCATCACCACTAAATATATAATGATGCATTATTTATCATACAAAATTAACGACTTCCGTCCTCCAGTTATGTAAATTTTTTCATTCAACGATGTGACTCCGAAATCACCTCGTCCTTCTGGAATCTCTCCGATTTCAGTCCATTCCCGGTCATCGCCTGATAATCGATATATCTTATTTCTATTAAGTGGGACAATAACTGAATATCCATAATTATGATAATTAATATGTCATAATGTGACTGTATAAAATTTCATTGCATGGCATTGTTCGAACACAACCAATTTGAAGAGGAAAAGCAGGTCCTGTTTGCCATTTCCCACCTATTAAAATCTAAATAAATTATTTCATGAGCTTTCATTTGATTTTTTTACATCCACTCGATTCGTATTTCCACCCAAATAATACAATTTGTCTTTGAAATAAGCCACAGATGCAGCACTACGCAATTCAGGATGATCTGGACCTGAAAAATTCTTTGAATCGATCATTCATGGATTTGTTGAGCAGACCTCTTGAAATTTGTCGAGTATTCAAGTCAAATATTTCAAATGATTTTTTAGATGAGCTAATTCCAAAAATCTGAAATCGAAGAAATTATTAAAAATAACGAACATAAGAATTTACTTTATTCTGTGTAGTTGTTACTTGATATGGCCAATAACAATTGTGGAATTTTGCAATCTCTTCGACTGAGCAGGTATATGAATTGAACAAGCATATCCTTCCTTCACCTTCACTATTAGTTGGATAGAAATCTAAATTATAATAGGTTATTGGATCTTTTATTCCATTAAATTTATTATTTCTTACAGTAAAATAAAATTTTATGCGAGTTATTGATATTCCAGGATAATTTAGTCAATGGGATTTCAATTTTTTTCTGAAATTATCATTTCCATTTTAATAATGAATTATTTATTTTCAAGCCTCTAAAGCATTTGCAATAATCGTAGCTTCAATTTCAAATTTGTAGGACCGAATTTACTGAGCACTCGGAAATGTCGCACTTTTTGCTACTTGCTTGAAAATCAATATCGTGCCGTCAATTTATTTATCTTTTATCCAGATCTGTTTTACTGATTTTTAATGCTTTTGCCTTGTAAAAATCGTTATTTCCGATAATTTTAGATGTTATGCATCGTCAACTAGAAAGAATCAAATCAAACAGAACACGAGGGTGCTTTTGACGTCAAAACGATATCAGAAGTTCAAGAAAATTCAAAGAAGACTGTTCAACGGTGGACGAGAAAAGAAAAAAAAGCGACAAAATAGCGCATGAAATGAAGAGGCGCAGATTTTCCTCTTCTTCTCTCTTTAACGAGGGAACAACCGTAATCATCGCTATATCAATAGACCAATTACTGATTTATGGTGAATTTTATGACGAATTTTATCCCTCACTGAGATATAGAGAAAAGAAAGAAAAATGAAAAGGAGAGCCATGTAACGTAATGCTCATGGACAACTAAGTTACATATTCGTAACCTACTCACTCAGGGCTTCAATTTAAGACCGAATTTGACCGAATCCCAGGAAGACAGTAGAAAAGGTCTCTTTCTAAGAAGAATTTTTAGGGGTACCTCAATTAAACAAAAAAAACAATGATCGAACTTACCAATTCTTTTTCGTACTTAAATCTGCGTTCCTCTGCTCGCTGTTGTTCTTCTATTTTACGTTGTTGACGCTGATTTTCCAGTCTCGCTTCCTAAAAATTTCAAACTTCCCCAATTTTCCGCTAAAAAAATTAAATTCTGACCTCCAATATCCGTCGATTTTCCTCTCTCGCTCGCTCTAATTCTTTTTCTCGCCTATTCCCGTCGTCCTTGGGCTTAAGCTCTTTGTCTCGATCCTAAAAAATAATCAGAAATTTTGAAATTTGAAGTCTAAGTCTAAATTTCGCTCAACCCTGGTATCGATAAGTTTGTTGTCTAAAGAATATCTTCATAATTAGCCTCACACAATCACAAAGTGATATTTCGTTTGCGATAATGTGTTCATTTCGAGCGATTGATTTTTTCGGTCAGAGAATTCTTTTTTTTCATGAAAAGCTTATTTACAGCCCAGATCACATTTTATGTGCAAAATTGGTCCAAAGATGGAATTTTGCATACCCATTTGGGGTCCTACCTTTGATTGTTTAGTTGCTCCTGTTGGGTTACCAATACAGATTCTGTCAAATTGGATTGCCAACTAAATTAAAAAGTGATTTAGATTAATTTAATATTGAAACTTCAATGGTATTGGCAACAATAGCAGCCCCGTGAGACACGATTTCGTCTGGATTCAAATCAAGTTTGATTTTATCGTTTCCAAATTTTGCAGTCAGAAGTTCCTTAATCCTTGGTATTCTGGTTGAACCACCAACGAGAATCTAAAACGGTTTATCTTGCTTCATATGCAATTATTGAATAAATGATTTACAGCGTAATCAATATCTTCTTTCTTCAATTGTGCAGTGTATAGAGCCGAATCAACTTGTTGGATCGCCTTAGTAAATAGATCAGAACATAGTTGGTTCAATTGAGATTTTGTCAACGAAACTTTCAAATTAATTTCATCATTAATCTCCATCTGAATTCAACATTAAATCAATTAAAGATAGTGTGAAGATACACTTACGAAGATATTTGTTTCTTCAATGTTATTTGACAAAAACTCTTTTGCTTCTCTGCACTTTGTGCGTAAGTTTTTAATTAATCTTGGTCTTTGATAGATATCATAACTTGAGCTTGTCTTAAATTCCGTAAGTGCATATTTCATAATACGACCGTCAAAATCTTGACCGCCTAAAATATGGATCATTTGTTTGAAAGAATAGTGCATACCTAAATGAGTATCACCGGTCACAGCCATGACGTTAGCGTCATTATCAATTATTCTCAGTATGCTTACGTCTAGCGTTCCTAAATTTAGAAAAATACAAATATAGTTTTATATTAAAACTAACCTCCTCCAAAGTCGAAAATAAGTAATTTTGAATCTCCAAGATTGTTTTTCGCATTATAAGCAATTGCAGCAGCGTTAGGCTCATGCAACAATCGCTTCAATTCTAGTCCTGCCAATTCAACTGCCTTTTTTGTTGCAGCCTTCTGATTATCTTGAAATAATGCAGGAACAGTCACGACAACGCCAGTAACTTTTTTCTTTAAATATTTCTGAAAATGTGTACATTAATTCGTCCATTCTTTAATCGAATAAAATTTCATACCTCAGCACGAACTTTTAAATACTTCAATATCTCCGCGGAAACTTCTTCGGGCCTCAGAAATCGCTCATTTGGAGTTCCCTTATTCAGCACATACCCAGCACATTTCTAAAGTCACGAATTTCCATAAAAAAATAAACTGAAATTACATCTCTTGTATCAACATTAAATGTCCAAAGTTGACGCGTTTCTGCATTCGGCAAATTGTGCAGGAATTCCCAACCAATCAACCGTTTTGAATCTTCAAGCTATGCATTTTGTGATAGTGGTCATTCTAATTTACCATATAGGATATTCGACATATCGATATTAGAGCTCAAAGCAGGATTTCCAACCAAAATCTCAGCACCAAACGCGACAACTGAGGGCACGATATTCTTTCCTAAAATTCTCACATCCTCTCAAAATTATGATATTTTCATACCATCATCATGGTGAATAGTCTTGGGTTTGCCGTTTTCAATAACCGAAACACAACAATATGTTGTCCCCAAGTCGATCCCGATGTAGACCATTACGAACTAGAATTTATAAGAACCGAGTAACTTTATGTGAAATAAAGCCAAAAGTGCGCGACAATTATCGACTGATAAAGGAATTATCTGATAAGGATTGTTTGCGAATAATGTTCCAAAGTGATTCCATGAAAAAAAACGAACTTTGATAAGAATGGGTAGGCACTAAAAAATCGATACCCCAAAAATGGCTCAAGGATGCATTTTCACCCCTACATGTTATGCATCATTTAAAAGCTAATGAAATGTGCAATAAAAAGCTTGGGACAAATTTTTATTTTCGAAATAAAACACTGAATTTTGGGCGAAAAACTTAAAAATGGTTTAAAAATCGATTTTATGTTAATTTCGGCCACTTTTTGAAGTCAAAATTTTTTGGAATCAGCATATTGAATTTGGGTTATATAGCATATAAATTTCTTTTGATATTTTAATTTTTGATGGGTGGATTTGTTATATATAAGGGATAACAGCTTACGATCTTCAGTCTTAAACTAACGATAAAGAGCATGATTAGCGAGATCAACGTAGGTTTCCCAGTCTTCTACAAACTAGTTTTCATCGATTTATTCCAATCTTGACAGGCATTGCCGTACATAGACAATGGGAAGATAAGAACAATCACTTGAAAATCTCGAGTAAACGATTACGCGAAATTTGAAGAGAATCCCCTGAAGTTAACAATAAGAAGAGGAAAACCCGTGGTTCAGATTATAAGGTTATGTTTGTGTGATAGATATTTTTCAGGAACGAAACAGAATTTGTTACCCAACTAGGATTTTTTAAATTTTAATTCCGTCTATTCCCATGATACTCAATTTCAACTCATGACTGATAAATAAATATCGATAAAATACTGAATTTCAAGTAAATTTTACGGATTGCCGAAGGATGATAATTTAGATTATCAGAATGATTTTCACAAAAATAAGGCTAGAACTATCTGCCTAAATTAAGACAAGAAGCATTAGGTTAGAACAGGAGTGTTATCAAGTAAGGTAAATTAAGAATTTTGACAACCCAATAATAAAAGGTATGGTGGAATAAGTTGAGAAATCTAATCGATAACTATTTTAACACATCATATAATTTCAGATAATTGAATTGGAAGATGAAAAACATTTTGAAGAAGAAATTTTCATAATTTTCAAAGAATCCAATTACAAAACAGGAAATCAAAAAAGTAAAGAAAATAATTCACTTAGCCTTGGCGTGGATCTTCTTCAGACTCACAGAATTGGCCTGTTTGTTAAGAGCGGAATCGACCGACTTGGACGCAATGATTTTGTTGACTCGCTTTCTTGCAGCCGTGAAGCCCGGGCGAATTCTCTTCGCATGAGGGAACGCTGAGGCTGTGCTCTGAAATCATGAAAATAACCTAGAGTTAGAATAAACAAGGGATAAAACACAGGGGTATGTCGGAATTGAAATTTGTCGTGACCGAATCGGAATTCCGAATACCCGATCGGAAAATATAGATGAAAAAGTTGAAAACTCAACTTTTCCTATATATGTATTACCATGCTATTTTGACATTTAATAGTCATTTTAAAATAAAACTAATAGTATAAGTATTTTTTGCATATTGAGATGGTTGTGTCAAAAATGAATGCATATTCCAAGATGATTAAAATCTTGAAACACTTCTAAGTTTTCAGCAAAAATGCCAACCTTTCCAGTGGCCTTGTCGAACTGTTTGCGCAGCTTGAGGAACTTGCACTCGACGCCGAAGCACTGGAGGGAGATTCTCCTGATCGAGTCGAAATCCTCCTGGAAAATTCGTTAATAGCATCTTTCGAAAGATAAAAAATAAACTCACGAAAGCCCGATCCATAATGCAATTTGCAGCCTCATGCTTCGCCTCCGAATGATATCTCGCCTTCTTTTTCGACATCGACAGGAAGTCGCACTGAAAATCAAGATAACTCTCCTTGAGAAAAATATAATATTTGGACAACTGAGAAATGGCGGGATGAGGTTAGAATGTGAGCTATCTTTTCCCTCACTATTTCTGCTTACTTTCCTTTCTTACCCTAATCCCTAACTATAGAGCACCTCCTTGCGTCATCTCGTCACTTCAAAACTGCCTTATTTTTGTGATACTAAAATTTGACAAAAATTTACCAAATTGCACTTGTATCTCTTGTAGCCCATGGCATTGTAGTGGAGGAGCACGTGAACGGGAATGTTCTGAAGATCAGCATGTTTCAAATTTAAATCAAGTTTATAAAAATAGAAAATCATCACATCTTGAGAAAGTTCTTCAAACCTTTTCACCAAATTTTTCAGAAAATTGATAAATTTAAAAGTAATTTTCTTGAATACAAGTTTCTAATTTGCCAACCTTTTCCACGAACGTCTTTCCGCAGAGTTTGCAGCCGATCTTCCCGTTGAAGCTCTGACTCGGAGTGTCGACTAGAGAGTCGTTTGTCAAATCGGTAGATTGCCAAGTGCTATTCAGAGAGCGGTCGATCACAGACTAAAATACATATTTAGAAAATTAAAAAAAACATCTGAAATTAAATTTCAAAGATAAAAATCCACACCTCTCCTTCCTCTTCCTCTTCGTCTTCAAACTCCCCGCTTTCATCATCAAACCCCATTCTAGTGTCTTCCTTCTCGTTTTCCAGATTCGGGTCCAAAATCGAGTTCTGAGTCTGTTCTGATGTAGTTGAGATCGCAGAGGGAAATCGATCGTTGAATCTGAAAAATCGACAATCTTTTTTCAAACTCAATGAAATCTATAAAAATTATAATAAAAGATTGAAATTCTCATAACTTGAAGCAGGAGCATGAAAATAGCCTTCGGATTTTAGATTTCGAAAATTGGGACTTTAAACTTTGAAACATAAATTTCAGAGTTCACATTCCGGTCTTTAAAAAATAAGAAGTTTTCCTGAATGAAATTTAATTTCTTTCGAAAACTAAAATTCAACTTTCAAAGTATATGAGACTAGAAAGGCAACTACTATATGTGACAAACTGCCGAATAGGAAGAAAACTCACTCGGATTTGATTCTGTTGAACAGCGTCCCGAGTGGAGCTTTGACCTGCAGCTGGGGGAAAGTGGCGTTGTCGTTCTCGGGCTCTGGAGTGGGTATTGTCGATGTTGACACAGACGATAGGCTGCGTCTATTGACGACAATCACTTTGCGAGGCGCACTAAAATTACACTTTAAAGTCATTTCTTTTATGTTCAGAATATTCTTTTCCAAATCAACACCCCCACAACATTGATAAATGAGTTTCATATAGCATATTTGGAAATTTTCGAAACCTATCTCAAAATGAAATTTTAAAAATCTTCCAAGTCAATTTTCCTGGCAACTATGGAATAGTTTCTACGAAAATATTTGAAGTGCATTTCAAAACATGTATTAGAAGTAATTCATCAAAATCACAGATGCAATAGAAATGCATTTCGCCGTTAATATCTCGAAATTTTGAAGCATATTTAAAACTTGACTAAATTATTGTCCAACTTTTAGAAGATTGGAAAGAATATTACCGTTTGGACACGGACTTCCTTCTCTTGTCACGGATCGCGTCCAAATAGTCGCCTTCCTCAGCTGCCTTCTCATTCTCATTCGACCTCTCCCCCCGCACTTCCGACTCGTTCAGATGCTCATTTGCATCCGGAACAGGAGTCTCGGAAGGCGACAAGTCGTCGATGATCACGAATCTGGAAATTAGCAAATTGCGCAAATTTTTGATAACTTGAAAAAGTCTAGCCTTCAAAGCCATGCGAAATAGTGTGATAAAAGAATCTTCCTCTATCACTCCTCACCCTATTTCACATATATCCTTTTAGGGCTTGAGATTTCCTAACAGCCTAATTTTTTAGTTTTTTTTTATAATTTTCTTTTCAACGAAAAAAGGAACGTTTCTCTTACTGCTCACAAACGTCGTCCATCTCCTCTTCATTCTCGTTTTCATTTCCCCCGATCTCATCGACCTGCTCTCCTTCCAAGGATACGCTTCCATCGTTGGCAGTTTCTGGAGTCGTTGCGGGACTCGAGGAGTTGGCTGGAATTTTGATGATTTAAAAAAAAAATTTTTTATAATTTTCTAGAAATCTAAAAATTGCAAAAAAGCTCCATTTTTTGCATGATTTTTATTGCATATTTTTCAGTAGTAAAAATAGCATTTTTTCAAAGATCTTCATCGTGAAATATTCGTTAAATCATATTTTCCTGAAAATTCCAGAAACAACAAACCAAAAAATCAATTATTATTTTCAAAGAGAACATTCAAGGATTCTTTGCAAAGATTTTCATAGTGAAATTTGAACAAAAAATCATTATCTTCCAAAAATCTAAAATGAACAAACCGATAATCTGCCCAACGACATTTGCGATGGCCTGCTTCGGGTGGGTGGTGAGTCTGGAGACTGACGAGGCGCTCTGTGAGGTCGTTGCGGAAACAGAGGGAATCGACTGCTCTCTGCGCTTCTTCCTTGCGGGAGTCTCGACTGTCAGAGAACGGTTCTACAAATTTTCTAATTTTTAGATTTAAAAAAAATCTATTTTAGTTTGTTTCAAAAAATCGAATATCAAAAGAATCAAAATTTGATTCGGCATGTTGTCGTTTGTTCTTTCGTAAAAACGCAAATTTCAGTCAATTTCGAAGAAAGGTGATTCTACTTATCAAAAAAAATAAGCTAAATTTCAGATAATAAATAAAATTATTGGTTTCTTTCAAGAATTTTCAAAGAACAACCTTGTCTTGAGTGCTCTGATTCTCCTGCTCGTCCTCATCCCAGACGGGAGTTGTCTGAGGGCGTTTCCTGCTCTTTTTCGCTTTGCCGAGCCGCATCATCTCATGCAGTCGGTTGTTCGCCTCCTCCGAATAGAAATAGTCCCAAGTTAGCTGAAAAAAGATCAATATTTACATTTTTTTAATTTCTCAAAATTTCCAATTTTTACAGATCTTATCCAGAAAAATGTTTTTAAAACCAGTGGAATGTTTCAAAATAATTGAAATTTCAAGAAGAGAATCAGGATTTTTAAAATTCTGGCCTGATCCGAGTCGATTTGGTGCGCGGCAATGATGTGTTCGATGATCATCCCCTTCGTCGTTCTGCGCACGCCGCACTCCTTGCAGCCAAAAGGCATCCAGTTCAGGTGTGCCTGTTTGAGGTGGTCCTGAAGCGGTTGAATTTTACAAAATACCATTTTCTAGAGCAATTTCGAACGGTAGTTGCATCGTAGATGTGCCATGCGAAATAGTGAAGGATTGGTTAGGGAAAATATTCTCTTTCTTCACTATTTCATATGCAACAACTTTTTCATGTTGCTTTTTCCTAGGTTTTCTAAAAATAGATAATTTTCATCTTTCACAAGCAAAATTTGTATCAAGTTATTCTATACTAGATTTGAAAAAACATGACACCTTCTAAAGTCTAATAGGAATTTAGAGAACAATTATTTTTCGAATGAGTTTCGACCTCAAGGTCATTTTTGGACGGTCGCTTGACGTTGCACGCGATGCACGAGTAGATCTTCTCGAATTCGGATGGCTCCATCGTTTTTTTCTGGTACTGAAAAATGTGAATAATTTTTCAAATTTGACAAAAATGCTAGAAAATCGAGAAGCAACTGCAAAATTACAAAATGACTATTTTCATAGACGATGACTAAACATCGAATAACTTGATGAAGGAATACAAAAATTGCATAACTTTCGAATTAGAATTAGCAAAATCGAAACATTTTAGGAGAAATTAGAAAAAGGCGAAAGATAAAACTAAATGAGTAATGAATTAATTGATGAAAATGAAGAAGTCGTAAAATGAGCATGAATAAGCGATATTATTCGATGATAACGTGCAAATGATAAATAATGTCATGAAATAAAGAAATTTCAGTTTAGAAATGTCAAATTATTGAAATTTCGCTTGAAAATGATAGAATTTAGCGCTAAATCGATTAAATAATGCGAAAATAGACATTTTCTTCAATTATTGCTAATGCACAAAATAATAACTAGCGAAAATAATGTTTTGCAATATTGCACTCTTTACATTACTATCACTGCATAACAAATAAAATATGAGAATCTGAGAATTCTTTCAAAATATCATCAACTTTCATAAAAGAATGACAAAATTATGATGGTTTCGAAATTCGAATGTCAAACAGCAAACTTGTTGGCAAATATTGTTGAATCAATGGCATAACTTTACGATATTGATCTCGCGCCTAAACTTAGAAAGAATAATTCTCCAAGTTCTAATTTCTTCAAAATTTTAGAAAATGTGATATTGAATATCGACAATCACGATTGAACTATAATATGAACCACAAATATTGAATGATCGATATATGAAACTTGAAACACGAATAATAAAATGGAGATTGAATGAAATACCCAATTTGCGAAAATAGCAATGTTTGAATGAATAGCCAAATAAGACATGTAATTTCGGATTGAATTGGTCTGACCAGATAACTTGGAAACCTCAAGTTCTCAAGCCACGCGAAATAGTGTGATAAAGGAATCGCTTTCTCTATCATCGCTCGCTCTATTTCGCATGGCTTGAGGTTTCCAAATAGCCGTTTGGTCATTTGATTTGAATTTGACTAAACTAAATAAAACAACAACTGTCCAATCACGGTCAATCGTACGTGTCACTATCGATTGCCTAATGTGTGCACGCATAATAGTGTGAGACGATTTTGTGATGGGCCGAATAACAAACGCGATGCATTAGTCACAATATATGCAAGTGCGAGTGACGCGCATGATATTCGATAATATTGAATAGCGAATATTGCGAATGTATTCAATGTGCGATTCAGGGGAGATGAATTATTTTAGAACAATTTCAAATGCTTGTAGCACTATGAGAATAATTGGCATAGAAAGATAAGATTATTCATCCAGTTTAGGCTAGAAAATATTTTGTCATGGCAAAAAAATACCATGAAAATAAGTAAATGTTCATGAACAGTGATGAATATTGAATTTTCTCGACATCAATTACAATTTGAATATCAAAATACATCGATTTTGGGACTAATCTTTTTATTTCCGATCAGCTGAGTGATAATGATGACTGAAATGGGGGGAGGGCGATGTTCCCGTCCCCGCCCCCTTCGATTTCTTTGAGCAATTATAATCAAAATCCTCATCGTATCAGTTCATTTGACAAAGATGAGTTCCTAAGAGAGTGCTTTTCTCTACAAAACAATTCATTCGATCATTTCAATCCATTTGGGCATACTATATTTCGACGTTCAACATTATTTAAAAGGGAAGATAGTAAGAACACCTCGAAGAAAAAAGATTGAAATCGAGCTTGTGATATCCATCATTTCATTGCCAATGTTTCAAATAAAATCAATGATGTGTGTAACATCAGTTGAATTGTTCTAATAAAAATGAAATTGCGTTAAAGATTGATTTGCATGTCAGAAATTAGAATAGCTAAACTTATTAAGTTGTCAATACCCTTTTCCTACGGTACATTTGCATTATCTTCCCCAAGTTTGCTTAACTGACTAATATTAGCTCGCTTTATAACACATGAAGAAAGCGTTGATAAGCGTCGCTTGAATTTGAAATCAGCCAAATTCAGTCAAAATGAGTGGTAAACCTATGTCAACTTCGACAAATTCTCTTTCCAAAGTTGTAAGTTGAAATTCAAATTAAGTTTTCCGTAATGAATTTTTTTTTCAAAATGATGCCATTTTGCAAACGGGAGAACACAAAATCGGTGCGACAGGGTCTCCTCATGCATGATTCCTGTCTAAAAATTATTGCAAGGCTTCAACCCATCATAAACTGTTGGGGGATTTGATGAGGATGATCCAAAATGTCGTTTCTTTTACACTTTGAAAATAAATAATTCGTTACTAAAATGGAACTGATAATTCCAGAAAGGAATTGAAATCTCATTGATTAATAATACGATGAATGAATTAGCCCGAAATATGAATAATTTGCAGATTAGTGGAGACAACTCATTCAATAATTCGCATAAAATTTTATTCTATCGTAAGAATTTATGTTTAAAGCTAAGTAAGAGACTTTGAAAAGATTCGTAATAATTTAGTTTATTATCGAAATAATCTTAAAGATGAAGGAAGAATAGGCTTGTTCAATTCATCTACCTGCTCAGTAGAAGAGATTGCACAATTCCACAATTGGTATTTTCCATATGAAGTAGCAGCTACACAGAATAAAGTAAATTCTTATGTTCGTTATTTTGAATAATTTTTTGGACTCCAGATTCTTGGAATGAACTCATTTAAAAAATCGGTTGAAATATATGATTTGAATAGTGGACAAATCTCAAAAGGTCTTATCAACAAATCCATGAATAATTAATTCAAAGAATTTTACAGGTCCAGATCCTCCTGAATGGCATATTTGTGCATCTATAGCTTATTTCAAAGACAAATTGTATTATTTGGGTGGGTGGGATTCTAAAACAAAGAAAGATACGACTCGAGTTGATGTAGGAAGATCGAATGAAAGTCCATGAAATAATTAATTCAGGTTTTAATAGATGAAAAATGGCAAATAGGACCTACATTTCCTCTTTCAATTAATTCTCTTCAAACAATAATATGCAACGGAATTTTATACGGTCAGATTATAGCATATTCATTATTGTAACGATGGATATTCAGTTATTGATGGTCGTGAAAATAGAAAGATATATCGATTATCAGACGATGAACGAGAATGGATCGAAATCGGAGAGACTCCAGAAAAACGAGATTCTTTTGGAGTTGCATCACTGAATGGAAGAATTTACATAACTGGAGGAGAAAAGTTATTAATTTTCTATGATAAATAGTGTATCATTATATATTTAGTAGTGTTAGTGTATTCAAATCCTGTCTGTGTTTCGACCCCTCAGCTCCAGTTGACAGGCGAACTTCTCGAATCGCTGATATGAATTACGCAAGAATGAATCATTCTCTTATTGTCGCGAATGGAAAATTGTATGCAATCGGAGGAGAGTAAGTTAAGATTTTGCATATCTTTATACGTAATGTTTGTTAACTTAGATTTCGAAACATTTTTAGGGGTTCTTGTAATTCAATCGAAGAATACGATCCACAAACGAATAAATGGAGAATAGTGGGAAGATTAAAATAAAATAAAGCTTGATTATAATCTCAGATTTAATATTGAAATTTTATTCAATAAAATGTGAGACAATAATTTAACTTCAATGCACATGGCACAGACAACCCTCGAGGACGTCCAAAAGTGATGAGGGATAATTGTAACTCAAATAAATATTATCTAAAATATTTTATTTCCAACTTTTTTTTTTTTATAAATTAGATTCTCGGATTATACTTTTAGAAGTTACATTATTAAAAAAAGTTATTAAAAATACATTTTTTCTATAAGTGAGATTATTCTTTGGGTGAAATTAAAATTTGTTGCGAACTATCATGATACACCATTTTACTTTTTGCAAATATTTAACATATTAAATAACGTTGTTTGCTTTCAATATTTATTGAGAGTGATAAAATTGCGATGTAAATAATAAACTACATACTGTAATTATACACGCTCGGAAATATTTAGACTATTTGTTTTTCACCCATATGCTATTGACATATTGCAAAAGATTACATGATGAAACATTTTATTGTCTAAATTTTATTATCATTGATGATATGCACGATTGCACTTTTAGCGTTTTAATAGAAAAAATTGTGATATTCAAGCTTTAAATCTGCCATAAAAATGATTATTGTCGCTTTTATAAAATAAAAAAAAGCTATTCAAAATTTAAAGACAAATGTGATTATAAGATTTCGATAAAAAGATTAAATTTTCACAATTCTTCACTTTACAAAATATACTTAACTGTCATTGGCAGATGCTTGCAATTTAAAAGAAAAAATACTCTTCAAAATGTATTAATAATCAACTACTTCAGACCCGGGAAGTGACAAATTATGGAGACCAGCGAATACGTCAATCTGCAATATTTTTTCTGACCTTTCAAAATATTCTCAAATAAATTATGAGCGTGTCGTCATTTAAGATATTTTTGAATAATGATATCAGATTCTTTTATTTTAATTTCTATCTCATCATCTATCCCTCAAACATCGAAACTCTCTGGAAAAAAGTTGTTTGGGTAAAAAATAATTTAGACAGTATTTTGTGATATCAAATTGGTGTTATCCGACTAAAATTTACTGAAGAGAAAAAGTAAAATATTTATTTTTTTTTATAAATCCTAAATTCAACAACTCTTACTTTTGACCCAGTCGTTTTCCCCACATTTTCCTCATTTCTGCATCCGCAAGTAGTCATCCTCCGACCCTCCCCTCTCCTCCCTTGCCTTCTTTGGAGATACGATCAAATCTGACTGGCCCTGGCTATCCACTCATCAAACATGGTCAACGCAAACGTGTCGTCCTCATTCGAATAGGTTAGAATGACTCGGGTATTTCATTCAGTACACATATTACCTAAACTATTCGCATCAAATATTTTTTTATTTACTCGTTTTAGATAATGCATGATGTGATTAAATTTTTGATTGATAAATACGAATGAGTTGATTCTTGAATTTACTAATCCCTCATTATTTACACGATTATGTTCTATATATTCCATACGCATACGCATATTAGCTAAACCGTTCGCAGAAATTATTGACTTTTTATCTTGAATTTTCCCCTGAATTCAGTATAGAACAATTTTCTAAATAAAAGAACAAGAATAATCTGATATCCTTACATCAGTTCTGTTCAAATCATTGGCCCTCATTAAAACGTGGAATTATTGAATAGAGCTTCTAAAACTTCATTTTTAATGCAAACCAGTTGTATTCCAAAACTTCTTTCATATAAATTATTTACCCATTCACGGACCAGTTTCTTGATTTCTGTATCCCTGAACGACGAGATCTTATCTGATCATGTTTTTCATTAAAATGAAGACCGTTTCGAAAACGATGCGAATTCTTAAAGTTATTGAAATTTTACTGTAATAGGTGAATTCTGGTATTGTTTTTCGAATTATCCCCACGATTGAAAATTTCAAATAAAGTCATGTTTTTCATTATTTCAAAAAATTTCAGAGAACCTATTCTTCAATATGCTAAAAGTAGGAAACATTGAAATACTCGCCAAGCGCTCTTTGGCAGGTCAGATTCTGGATGATTCTTTGTTGCCCATAAATAATAACCCTGCGTTCATAAAGGTTTGGGTGGGGAACGATCATTCAATTAGAAGTTGTAGAGCTCCTTCTGCCTCTCGGTTACGATCGTTCAAATTGATGGTGTCACTCCGGTTGCTTTCGGAACGATCATCAAGCAGGGGAATAAGCAGGTAAACCACCCATCTGCATCTACTTTACATGACGGAAAAGTGTCAATTGAGCTTAGGAAAGCTTCATATCTGACTTATTCTGCTAAATCCAACAAGTAAAAGTTTTCCCAACAATTTTGCGGGGTTTTGAGTGACTATGATGACTTCATTTCAGGCCTACTGTATGATCGATGAAGCCGACCCTCAGTACGATGGCTTAGTCGTGACCGTGGAAGAGGTGCCTTCTCAGGATGATGAGCAGATAATCCTTAAGGTTTATACAATATTATTCAGCATGCTTTTGAGTAGCTGTTATTTTGTTTCAAACATTAATCTTGAAGTTGAGGACGTGTTTGAAATTCGAATCCAAAATTTGAACATGTCGTTTTTGCAATAGATATCCAAAATATTACAATCAAACACAAATCCGAATTTAGATCAAGACGACCGCCAAACCGAAGGACTTTTCCGGCGAGCGACTGTTTACCCAGGCATTCGATAACAGAGACGGAGAGAGGTGAACGGCAAATCCAATTTATAATAATCGCAGAAAAATACTTCATTTGCCTATAGATGAATATTTTTAATGAAACATAATGAAAACCTCAAAACATTTGATCAAAAATCTGAATCGTACCAATTATGCGCCTCAAGTTTTATCTGGCGTAAGACACTTGCTCATGATTTAGAATAGTTACAGATCATTTTGTTAAACGTATTGTTTATAGTTTTGAGCCACTTTTATTTGAAGAAATGTGAAACCTGTCACGAATCTCAATTTCAACAAACTAGGAGTAAAAATTCATAGATCGCTCCAACAAACTATTCTCGACACGCTCGTGGAGAAGAGCATTGGCATGCAAGAATGCGTCAACTCGACAGATCCTGGACTCAACAAGAACATCACGATTGACATCAATGCTAGTGATGAGTAGGTTTTCAGCATTTCTGTCCAAAATAAGAGAAGTTTCTAATCTCCACTCAATCTCAATATCATTTCCATGAAGACTCGAATATGGCTAGCTAGCTAGCTATTGATTTCTTTCCAATTTTGCTTGCAAAAAAAACTTTGCATAGGTTTGTAAATATGTCAATTGCAAACTTATTATGAAATGCACTAGGACATTGCTTGAACTATATTAGCTCTAAAACTACAATTTTACGATTTCTGAAAGCGTTTTTAGCAAGACTTTAAACGCCCGCTTGGCGAAGATCCGAGATGATTGTGGGTTCATCGTCACTGACCGTTATCAGTTCCAGTGTGTTCAGATTGATAGGTATGGAAGAACGCTGTTCTAACTGAACAAAATATTTCTTTCCATGTGGCAAGAAATTTCTTGAAACATTTGAATAATCTACAAAGTTAAAGAAAAAGATGCAAGCATTTCTTTGTTTCAGGCACTCCCTGATCGCTCTTGAGGAGAAGCCAGATGAAGACGTGACCTTCGAACGTCTCAACAAGGACAATAAAATGGCTCTGATCGACGATTATCTCACCGAAATCTACAGACTGGTCAACAAGGAAATGTTCGCTGCGCTTTGTGATACGAATGGGGTAAGAACATTGATATGGATCTGAGAAGGAAGCTCGAAAAAGACAGTCCGAAAAGAAATAGTATAGGAAATATAGAGAACAGTTTTCTGCCAACTCTATTTTAGCCTTGGTATGCTGGAATATTACTTCTGAATAGTCATTAGAAATTGTCTAAAGCTTATAATTGAAGTCCATGAGCTTCTACTCTCAAACCTATTCCAGAGAAGAGCTTCAATTAGTGTAAAGAAATAAGAAAACTGGATTTATTTTAACTTGTTTCTTTGTTTTAGAAGATTACATAATTTCTAACAAAATAGGTTTTGATTTGGGAAAGGGTAAAAATTCAGTTGAATCATACTTGGCTCTGTGGAAAAGAAGAAAGAATGAAAAATAATAAGAAGACGATATATTTACATGGACACTAAATTGATCAAGTTGAGAAATGTTAGACGAATTGCTCATAATGAATCATCTTGTAAATTTGGTCTTGAATTTTTAGAAACTAAAAAGCGAAATGAATTCTTTCACACCAATTAGACGGGTTACGATGTCATAATTCTCAGGTAGACGTGATCCTGGCAATGCAAGGAGACATCCCATGCGGAGCCGTACTTACTTTCAAACATAGAATTCTGGCTTGTTATGCGGAAAGGGAATGGATTGCTGGGTAAATTTACGTTGACAATAAGTTTCAGAATTTTACAAATTCAAACAAACGAAACTAACCATAATGAGCGACTCCTTCCAGCATTCTAACAATTTCATAATATTTGTTTTCCTACCAACTAACCTTCCGAATCGATTCTTGATTATGCTGTTGGTGTGCATTCAGATGTCTTCTGGCGCAAGCTGCCCACATGATGTCCAGCACTCTCGTTACATTGTTCATTCAGAAAGACTCTTCGGAATTGGTGAAGAGGATTGCCAAAGTAAATTTATTTAAACTTGATATGTTTCATAAAGCCTCATAAATTTAAAAGACCACGCGTTAATTAATCAAGCTGTTCGTTGTTCGCTGTAAAAACATTATCGTTGGAATTTTAGGGAGCCACATCCATCCAACCAGTCTGTCGAATGCATACCGTCAAGAATATTTCCAATATCAAGTGGAGTCAAGTCTTCTGTCCAAATCTAGGTTTATCCATTTTCTAAGCAAATCTAGCTTCCGAATAACGTCCTATCTTATTTTCCAAGACTATTTGAAATTTTCTGATACATATTTTGGTCGTTTTTTGCGTCAATAGCTCGCTCCACAGTATTTTTCTGCCTCACATCTTTACTGGCTATTTGGAAACCTAAGCCTTCAAGTCGTTGTGAAATAGTATATGGTTAGGGAGGGTTTCTTTTCCCATACTATTCGCATGACTTGAGGGCTTGTGGTTTCCAAGTTGCCATTTTCACCTTGACAAGGTATGCATACAATAAGTTTATGTTTATTTTTTATTTTTCCAGTTCTAATAATAACATTGTTTATTTGAAAATAAATATCCAACAGATTTTATTTGGTGTTGCCAAAATAAAAGCGAACGCATTCCATCATTCTAATCCTCCACGTGTGGAGAATACGGCACAAAAATATTATCACGGTTTTGTCCCAAAATAGTAGGCAAGATTTTCTTCGGAGTGACGAGTTCGAAATTGATAAAGTTGGGCTAGAATAAGATTTTCCCTCAAATTTGGAGAAAAATCCTCTTACCAATTATCGAAGGCTTGGTTTAAGTCTGGATAATCATGGTTCAACGGGGGTATTTGTATTGAAATTTTATAAATCTTTCATCCTATGTTGAAGGCTACAAGCTCAAAGTTATCTTAGATATCCAATTTTCACAGCTCATAGCATAATGACAAGGGATATCTGATCGAAACCTCTTTGAATATAAACTTTCTTTATCAAATACGATTCCATTACAGTAGTATATTATTTATGCATCTCTTTTTCATTCGATAATGTCCTTTCCGATGGGAGGAGCTAAGGCTTTATCCCGACCTTATTCGTGCTTATCGTTTCTTTGTGCCTCTCATATTTTCATATTCTATTTCGTGCATCCCTTTGATGAGCTTGTGAACGAAGGAGGAATTCTCATTCTAAAATGCTCCCCCGCTGGAAGTTGCGTTACGCCAAACTCGCTCCAATTCTGAGACAATTTATTCTAATGTGCATGGTATTTACACTATCCTCCTCGTGCTTTCTCAACTCTTGTCCCTATAGGCGGTACGGCCGAGCGCTACAATGTGCGAGTTGTGGTAAGTTTCTTTTTTGTTCGTTGGAAATTTTGTTTACCTTTTCTATGGCAGAGTTATTTTATGTTCAAGTTTATTTTGAGTCGAGATTTCTTGAAACATACTATTTATTGATGAAGATGCGAAACGACGACATCTATTGAATTTATTTTAGCAAATTTTAAAAACAATAGCAAAAATTGGAATTCATAAGAGAATTAAATAAAATTTTGTGACGTATCTAAAATGCAATTTCAATTTGCAAAATATTTAATTAAATTAGAAAATTTGTGTCAAATTATGAAAAATGTTGATGCGCGCAATAGAGCAGTACAAATATATATACCTGAATTAATTTCTCATTAATCAAATTCGAGATTTTTCTAGGTTGAAAAATGGATTCTAGAATGCGCGTTGCAGTTTCTGAATTGAGCGTAATTTGCTAGCCGGAAAATTGTACTAATGATAAAATCAAAACCCCCACGCTGTGAAAACTCATCATAAACGTGTCATAGAATACCCTGAAAATAATTATTTGGAAGGTAAATATTTTATTGCTATAAGCTTCAACTTTTTGCCCATTCAAAATGTCAGACTCGTCAAATATTGGATTCCATTCCGCTGTATTTATTAACGAAGACCTTTGCTTGCGAAACTTTCGCAGATTTCAATGCATGAGGGCAGAGCGAGTCTGCGTCATACTGTTTTCGAACTATCGCACTCCGATGTTAGGCGCCTTTTAATTGCCATTTTTCGGCTTCCTCTTTTTTCGCGCGGTAAAAAATATATTATTACGCTCCCATGCTTCAATACAGGCGAGAGGGACTTCCCTCAAGGAAAATAAATCAGACGAAAGAGAAAAGGACGCTATGCCGTCGGAATATTTTTTCGTGGTACACATATTTTGCAAGGAAAGAAGGCGTGACTTGCCTTTCTCAATGAACATGACTGATTGTGAGTGGATGAGTGATTGAGGATTGACATCATAGAATTATTTCAAAATAATATCGGTAGATTTGTAACGTTATCTAAAACCTTCGAAATCTTTGTATCCAAAATTCCACCCAAATTCTCTTATTGGAGAACTACCAGAGATATCCCTCCATCACACCATTCCCCATCCATCCTATGGTATCTCGCTGATCTTGGTCGTCATCTAAGCATGTTATATTTTTAGTCTTCTTGCACCTAGACTTTTTTATTTTGCATTTTTCATCATAAGCCAGTCTTTATTGGTTTTGACAGAACCGCCCCGAACTGCGCCACAAACTTTTCCAACCGTTAACGACATAACACGTCTTTTCGTTTCCATTTTCCCTCTGCTATTTCTAGCAAATTGAAGAAATAGCGTTGAAAAATGGGAGGAGAAAAAGATTTCCGTGCCGCTAAAGAACAGGATGAAATGCGCGAGCATCCCTGATTAGGAATGCATTCAATGATCCCATTTCGAATCGCCCAGATATCGACAATACGCCTATTTTTCTCGCGTTTTGCGCATTTTTGGGTCATTATGCGTCTTTGATGGAGAAAGGTCGAATGCGAAAGTTGGAGAGGACTCTGGAACTCGGGATCTTCTTAAGAATTCATCCAGGAAGTTCCAAATACCACGTCATTTACTTGGACTTTTTTCTATTATTGGAAGCGTTTAGGTCAAAAATTTGATAACTTTGAAATTTTCGTCGTAATTTTACGAGGTTCCTCAACTTTTGACAAATTCAATAGGATCCAAGTTTGTCGCGAGGAAATGCTCCATTAATTTGCTACCTAGACGAGACGATTTATTTCTCGAAACTAGACAGAGTTTCTGAGAATGCCAAATAGAAAAGTGCGGAATATGTCATTTGCACCTGACAAATGAGGATGATATTTGGGAAACTTTGTTCGATAATACTGTCAAATTAAAGCAAATCCACCAGGTTAGCAGATCGATTAGTAAAAAGTTTGTAGCAGTAATGAAAAATTTGAAACGTAAATGAAAACTACTTACTCATAACTACAAAGTCGAGGTTTATTCTTAAATTCAATTATTTATTTAGGCCACGAAATATCCACGAGAAATTGAATTGAAAAAGATAAAGCGGGGCACTCTACCCTGAAGCATAACAATTTTCATTAAAAAAACTATAATCTAAACTTTCAGGTCCCCTATTTAAAGGCATATGTACGGAGATGAATTTGTGCTGTACGTCAACCGAATGTTTTCCGGATTATCGGTGTACAGATTATTTCATTTGCCCTTCGAGGTATTGTAAAGTAAGTTGGAATTTTATTTCCACTTGATAAATTGGGCATGTCCGAAATAATAATTTGCTTAATAGGGCTATCTTTTCCTGTTTAATAAGTTAGTCATTTTTGATGTGATCAAATTTTATGAAATGCAAAAAATAACATAATTAATTGTTTTTTCAAAATATTTAATTTCCAGAATGACCACCGACCAGGGATATGTCTAGCCAAGGAATTATGCTGTAGCTCAGGTAAGTGTTTTGTATCTCGTTATTGGTTCAAAAGATCATTCCAGTTTAATCCAGTTGAGGAATAAAACATACATTTTGAGATTAGGTTATTTGAAATTTCAAAAGAATACAATAGCTTTTATTTTCACTTTAAGAATGGATGTCAGCAAAAACCAAATTCTTAGTAAAGGGTTTTTTCCAGGGGGCCCGTCGGTTTGGCTTGTTTTCACAACTTTTGTTCAGTTTTTCACGCTGATTCTCATGGTGATAACCGTTTTTTGAAAATCGATAATTTGGCGGGAAAATTAGCATATTAAAAAATGTGACCCTACCTCGCTGCAGTTTTTCGCGATTTTGGTCCTATCAGCAGGAAGATAAAGTTGCTGGAAATTAGCTTATTTGAAAGATAATTGAATTCTGAGTAAAATCACATGTTTTCTATAAAAAAAGTCGGACAAAGGGTGATAAAATTCGCCGAATGCGTAAAATTAGGATAATTTTCATAGAAGGAAACTTTCAAAAAATTCTAACTTTTAAATGTTCGAACCAAATTCACTAATTCTTTTTTTATTCGACGGCGTTTAGTCCATAGATTATCAGACAATAAAATGATAATTTTTGAATACCAATTTCTGCAGAAATGCGCATTTTTCGCGTCATGATTGCGGACTTTCCGGTCCGTACTGCATTTACATGAGTAGCGTGAGCTAATGTTGAAATTTTTCATAGAATCTTGTGAAGCTCTTCAAGTTGATCAACTCGTTCCAGAGCTTATTCTAGAATGTGCACACACAAAGCTATGAATTTTTCCGAGGTCGGGTATGTTAAAACTTTAGGCTACCGTAATCTGTTACAGTAATCGGCTTTTGAAAACAAACCATACTATGAGAATCAGCGTGAAAAGCTGAACAATATATGTGAAACTCAGTCCGATCGGAGGACCCTGTTCCGACCCTCTTTGTTAAGACTTTGATCCCTCCTGATATTCACACCTAATGGAACTTCAATTGTAAGCGTCGAATTTTGTAAAATCCCCCTCGATGACGTTTCAATTGAAGGCTTGTTGGAAAAAGTGAATTATGGATTAATTTTTCGTCCTATTCCATTTTTAGACACTTCTATAGAAAGAATTTACCTATAAAATAGATTTCAAAATGTATTAAATTCTCCAAAATTGTTGATATAGCATTATTATATCATTTCGGATTTGAACTGAAAATTCTATTTAATCATAGCTATTTTAAAATTTCAGATGGATGTCAACCCAGCCAAATGTGTCTATAGCGCTGTATTCTCCATGTCGTCAATTTCCCGAATTCACTCATCCATTCAAACATTCGAAGGAGTGCTTTCCTCCCCGACAATTTCGAGCAGCATTCCGTTACTATACAATGTCTATCGGACGCGCCATTCACCACAAAATTTGCCTCAAATACACAAAGTCGTGATTCTATTATGTTTCAAAATTATTGTAGTTTGGAGATAATATGACTTTTTGCCTGTTTAGGTTTTGATAATCTATCTGATAAAAACTAAAATTGGTGTTTTCTTTTAAATATAATGAAATTTTGAGTAGATAAACAATATTCTAGTTTGAAAGTGTAATTTTTGGGAACCTGAACTTTGGATAATTTTGTAGAAAAGAACTTTTTTTTTTCAAAAAAAAAGTTATATCATTTCCGAATCACCCAAAAATATGATCTTCCCTCAAACTATGATTATGATTATTGCAATTTAACAAAAAAAATCCTATAAAAATCGCACATTTACGTATTTCAATAACGATTTCCCCACTGGAAATGAAGTTATTGATATTGTTTTCGGTTTTCATTAATTTATAAACATTGTTTTAATTTAATCATTTATTTATTTATTTTCATTTTATACATTGCAAATAGTTCGATGGAAAACACATGAAATGTCAATTTGAATATGCAACATTTTGAGTGTCGGTGACGGCAGAAAGTCAATTGAAATATGGCAAGTTTCGGGAAATTACCAAACACAAATATGCAACAAGGATTTGGAAGATTCGATTGGTAGATGAGTATTTGATACCTTCAGAAAAGCTGCTCTTATACACAAATTAACCAATCCAAACTTTCGAATTAAAACCTCGAATCAGCAAAAACTATTCCTGTCGATTCGAAACAATTCAAGAAATTCAATATGATTGCTAAAATTCGATATTTGATCATGATCATAGTTCAGATTTGATACGTGGTTTTGGTGGCAGTCAGATTTGGAAAAAATCGAAAATGTTTCAGATTTTCTGAAAACCGCTTCAGAAATTACTTTGAAACAATTATACGCTTTGATAGACTTATATTGAAATGTTATTTCGAGGTAATCTACGCATTAAAAGAAAAGCAAGATCTACGAGTACTTTCTTCCCAGGTTCGAGTACTTGTTGCGGGTATAGAACGTTTTATACAGGAGCGAGACGTTTCTCTAACAACGATAAGGAAACAGCCACTTTTTAGAATTTGTTGAAAAAACGTTTCACTCCCTATAAAAAGTCATTCATCACTTTTTGCTAAATATGGGAAGAAAGTACTCATAAATAAGTACATTTCAACGAAATGAATTGAAATTCGAACTGTGAGCTGAGGATGAATAGACTTGAGTCGTAACAACCATTCGACAACCAAAATAAGGTAATATGAAAGAAAATTGCAAATGAAACAGAGCACCTAAATATATAAGTTTAACTTTGTCAGATATCATAAGAAAAATTCGACTGTTTCGTAACACCTTTAAAATACTGTCATCCAAAAAATACCTTCAAATTTTTCTGGAAATATCGAGAGTATTTCAGGAACTATTTCGTAACGTCATTGTTTTCACATGATATATGACAAAGTGCAACATTTTACAACGCATGTGATCTCACTGAATTTTATTTTTTCGAAATCTACTAAGAGTTTAATATTTGAAAATACTAATTCCGTCTTAATTTTACGATTCCATACGATAAGCGCCTTTTTATTTCAAATTCTGATGGGATTGAAGTTATTCCTTCAGAGCGCCAAGATCAAACTGCGCTTTAGTCAAAATTTTCTAATGAATAATAAAATTGTAAAGGTCACATTCATTGATATTTTTTTGCAAAAAACGGAAGATAAGTGAATTGAACGGGCGAATGACCTCCCTCAGGCGGGGAGACATACCACTTGACCACTTGGACACGAAATTATAGAGGACACGTCATTACTTTGCTGAATATAAAGATTCTGAAAAGAAACACAAAGAACAAACCGGAATACATTTGTCTAGAAAATTGGAAAAAGTCATACGCAATTGAATATTTCTAGAACGTACAAGTTGAAATGATCAGAAGTGAGCGGCTTTTTTTTTTTCGAAAACGAGCAATCTTTCAATTAGGCATTTTAGATCTTCAAAAATTAAAAACATTTAATAGAGTTTTCAAAAATAGAAAATTCCATTTTGTTTGAAAGCAAAATTGTAAACATCCCAAAAACACGTTGAAAAGTTGCTCAGACTTCTAAAAAAATATCAGGACTTCTCCTTCTTATTGGCGGTATCAGGTTTTGAGCTTTGTTGCTGTTTATCATGCGCTTGATTTGTCTTGTTCTGCTGTTGCATTTGTTGCTGTTGTTGCTGCTGTTTCTGGACCAGATCCGACTGTTGAAGAACCCATTGTTGGGTCCTTGCGTGGGCGGATCCAACCATTTGTTGTGGAGAGGAGACGGGTGGGTGAGTAGGTCGAGGGGGGTTCGGATGAGTTTGCACCGGCACCAGAGGAGGTGGTCCGGCGGATCGTTTTCTTCGTTGCTTCGGAGCGGATTCGGTCGATGACTGCTTCGGCAGTACCCGTGTCGGAGATGCACTTTGCGTTCGCACTTTGCCGGGGATTGGTTGTGCCTTCTGTAAGTCATATTCGTAGTGATTTTAGCGATTTTATATTCTTCACTGCCTCGCCAAGTTGGAAATTGCGAGTCAAGCTGCTTTCCAAAATATCTTGTAAGTAGTCGATTTTTAGGTAAATTTCGAAATTGTTAAGAATCAGTGGTAATGCAATTCATGGGTTAGTTTTTTCATGAGTATGATACCTGAGCGTTCGGCAGTGGAGGCACGGGGATATCTGGGGGTGGAGGCTTAGGCCGCTAAAATATCACAGCATTAGGTTTTTCAAATGCATCACTTTCTACAGACTATTTTTGCATTCACCCTCCAAATCAGCTTTTGCGCAAGTCAAAATTCAAATTTTTTACTGATTAGCCCACAAAATCTTCTTCTGGCGATAATCATGAAATTTGCGTTAAAAATATGGTATTCGTTTTCAACTATTTTCAAAAGTTTAACATTACGAAACTTTTCGGGACATGACTAAAGTACGAATGCCTGGTATTCTCTAGCATTTTCCAATAAGTCTGGGTGCAGCTTTATGTGCGCATTCCTAGTGTCCTAATATCATCGGCCTAACTCGCGTCTTTTTCATCCCGGGTTTAACGATAATCACCGACTTCACCGATAAATACCGATAATCGCTGATAAGGCTGACAATCCGAATCCTTTGTCCATATTCAACATTTGCATGGAGAATAATCGGATCGTAGTTTCATGTGATGAAGGGACTGCTTTATTCCAAAACATGACGATTTTCGCCGAAATACAAATTTTGCAGGGAATTTAGCCATTTCAGCGGGATTTTGATAGTTTGAGATCCAAAATAAATGTAAGCCAGAACAAAACTGAGATTAGCATTATGAAAGTCCTGTGCGACATGATAATGCATCTCTATATTTTGCATAGACCAGGTATATACAGATTTCAAAAAGGAATCATTGAGATAGTTTTTGAACAAGAGTATAGCTTCGTCGTCTCAATATTTGGGTGTTGCATTATTTGAAGGCGCAAAAATCGATAGAAACATTTTTGAAAATTGCACATATCTATTGACCTTGCATAAATATATGCGTACTTTTGATTTTGATATGAGTGAATTTTCATACTTGAGCCTGTACTGGGGGAGGTTTGATGATCGGATTTGCCGCCTGTCCTTCTTCGGCGGCCCTCATATCGCTTCTGTCCCGCTTCCGCTGATGTCGCTCCTTCTTCTGCCTTCTCTCATTCCGTCTGGCTTCTCGCTCCAGAAGATAGTGCTGATGGTCGATCTGCTTCGCGAGAATGTTCGTCAGACACACAGAGAGGCACTGAATATTTAGGAATCATTTTAACTTCGACTAATTTAAAGTTACTTATTTAATAAGAACGGGAAGACGTAAGGATTAGAGTCTCAATAGGATTGCAATTTGCAAAACAACTCGACCACAGTCAATTTTGTTGAAACGTGCTATTCTTTACCAGTTTTTGAGTGAATAAACTTGAGTGTGATACAGTAAAAGAATTTTTTGAACTTAAGAAATTGTTAAGAAGATCGACTAACTTTATAAGCATTGATAAAGAGCTGTCTATCAAAAACAATAATTCAACAGTGTCAAGGCAGTATTCTTTTGAAATGTATTCCATTGGTATACAAATGAAAATGCTGTTTACCACAGGAACGATGATCAGCGCGACTGCAGCCCCGATGTGGACTGCATGTGACTCGAAGACGGACTTGAGTGGCTGCAGACATCCTCTCGTGTAGACGTCCCTCTCCAAGTCTTCCGGTCGCTTCGTCAGAGCTCCTTGCCAACACTCTAACGATCTCATTGCTGGCAGAAGAGGATTCGAGGAACCGGCCTGAAATAGGTTACAGATGATTTTGTGATTACTTGATGCTGGTTATCAATGGTTTTCCTTCGGCAATTCCTGCCGATATAAAGCAAGTTTGAGAATATCAAAATTTCCTGAGCTATGCAACAGAAGATTTTGAATGCAAATTTACTTTAATGGGAACTTGAAGAGGACGTTAACAGGAAAGCAAATCAATAAACATTTCAAAATGGTTATTACCGCCTCAGAAATGACGCTCTTCTTGCAGCAGGAGTAGGGCACTCCGCACTTCTCCGGCTGCGGATTCGTCGCCGTGCAATTGAACGTGTAGCTGAGATTCCAGTCGCGAGCTGACGAGACTCCACAACATTGCAGCTGAAAATCATTATTTACGAATAAGTTCTTTGCCGTTTGAAAAATATGCTCCAAATTATATCACAATTTAGTTTCGGTAAGAATTCAAATGAACATGTCCCTTGAATTTACGGTATAAAAGTTTTAAACTAAAAATCTGAATTAAGCACTGTTTGTTTAATAGCAGTTCTGGGATCGATTATTCTCTGAAACCTACATTTTCCTGCATCGAATCGACTATGTCGGCGAGGTTTCGATTTGTGTGGTAGTTTTTGATCGCATAGATGAGCAGCGAATACGCAGAAATACCTGTAATTTCTATAGAAAATCTCAAGTTATACTAATTCTAAATTAGAAAAGTTCGAAAATTCGGATCAGTAGTTGCATCGTAGCATCGTACAGATGAAATAGGATCCTGAGTTTGGCAGAGCAAAGAATCTTTGTCTATACTATTTTGTATGAAACGATGCAACAGTTGCAACTACGCTTCCAGGTCCCCGAAACATTCACCTTCACTCGTATCCGCGTAGAAGAGAATAAATAATAGAAATGTAGCTACGACGACTAGAATATAACACAGGAATACACATAGGGCGAACTAAATAGTTTTTTTTCGTAATTTTATGAATTTAGTTTTGACTTACAGATTTCAATAAGAAAATATTGTCCCGCAACGCTCCTAAAGAGCCGAGCATCGAAATTATACATATTGTGATTCCTGAAAATTTTATGTTTTAGAGAAATTGCAGTCGACTAAAATCAAATCAGTTTTGAGTCTGGACTAATTTCTGTCTGTCCGATTTTAAAATTTCCAAAAATTGACTGGATATACTTTGAGAAACGTGTTAGGTTATTATTGATTGGAGAGAACGCGTCGATATTCAAAAGCTACACGCTATTCGTCTCGTTTCCCTTCTACTCGACTCACTATTTCGCTCCAAATTCGATTTCTAATTGCTACATGAATATCGACTTTCTCTCCAATCAAATCAACGATATCAGATTTCAGCACTGTAGGTGAGCTATCATTATTCCCTTCAAATTGGTTATTCGTTTCGAAATTTTCAGAATACAATAATTATTCTCTCAGACAACTCAAAAGTCAGTTTCTAAACCTCGAACGCGCTATTCAGAATAATTTCGTAATTGTCGAAGTTTAGAATCGACCTTCGAACGAAAATTGTGTCTAATGAAACTGGTTTTGAAAATTATCTACAAAGAAGGAAATTTTCGATTTTTTCTGGAAACTTGCCTAAAACAGATAAGAAAATGGCAGGGTTGAGGATGACGTCGACGAGCTTGACTTCGCGGAAATCTTTCACGAATAAATAGACGCCCAGAGCGAGAATCGCTACACCAATTAGCTGAAAATTTGGAGATTAATATAATTTTAGATAAGATTCAAAATAGTCGATGCTTAAGGATTGTGAATAATTTCGATAATAGCGTTCCCATTTTCAAAAATATTTTGATCCATTCATGAATATTTGATGTAAGTTTCAAGATCTTTCATAATAAAGCTATCATTGAAAGAAAAACTACTTACAAAAACGATAAAGTTAAACGAGAAGACGGTGTATTTGAGGCACGTCGAGATCTCTTGCCTGGAAAATTGCAATTGGTTGATCTTCAGGTTGGAAATTGACTTTCGCAATTCCTTCACATGTTTTTTCGACATTTTAGCTACATTATAATTGTACCATGTGTTGATTTTTTCTTGGTGCCGAAAATGTCACTAGATTGTGGGATGAACGTTGTATTTGTTCTTTCGGTTCAAAATGCTGCTACTTTTACATAATTAACTTAAATTAGGATTATACGTAGGTTGGAGTTTCATGATGCAAGAAAATGTCATTACATGGCCAAATTGACTTATACGCATATCACTATTTCAAATATGTATTTTTTAGAATTAAACAAGTACCTAGGTTTGAATTTTTTCTTGGCTCGATTTGTGATTCTAGCCTCCTGCTGGGGCTGCTGCATGAGACCCATCCGTTCTGCGTCTCCGCCTCCTCTGCTGACTCTGTCAACTCCGACTCTG
Source organism: Diploscapter coronatus (assembly GCA_964036155.1). Classification (NCBI taxonomy): domain Eukaryota; kingdom Metazoa; phylum Nematoda; class Chromadorea; order Rhabditida; family Rhabditidae; genus Diploscapter; species Diploscapter coronatus. Next base: position 3,310,676 of record OZ038423.1, read on the forward strand.
CCAGTCCCAGATTTGCTTGACTTGCCTCCAACGCGCCCACCGACACCGAACCCGAACGCGCCAACGCTTAAATCAGAATCATCAGTAAATTTACCGACGACACAATTACGATAAGAATATTTTGTCGATGACGCAATAATTAATCATTATGCGAAAGCTCACACTAACTAGAGTCGAAAATTTCGAAGAGAAACAGGGATGTTGACGGAGGGTAGTGTGAAAAATTTTCTTGCAATATAGCTCAGTGCACAATTTCTAAATGGTATTGCAGTGCGAAATTTTGCTACTCTGACATCACCCCTTATTAGGGAAGGAATTAATGAACTATCAAAGAAACAGTAGAAAACATTGAAAGAGCGAGATTCCGGCAGAGTGCCAACATGCAAGAAGGAATAGCAATATTGGCATGGGAAAGCAGTTACTAAATGACGGAGGGTATTTCAAACAACTGATGGAGTGTCCCCTAGTTAAGCCCTCCATCACTTAATGAAATTCCCCTCGTCTTCCGTCATATAGTTATCGCCACACGCACAGGAATGATAGGAATGGTTTCATGATATGTAGGAGTGCTACCATATGGAAGAATGATATTTTCAATATGCTTTTGATATGCATTTCAACAAAGGAAGATGAGTAAAGCATGAGTAAACTATACTTTTACTTTGTAAAAGTTTCCATGCTCAAGCGGCGAAGCTGTGATTGGTTTATGGTAGGTCCGGCAAAATGAAAATAATAGAATGACGTTGCAAATTAATCTCCAATAAGACTAGGAAGATTATTTAACTTTACTTTGAAAAGTTCTCATGACCGGTAGAAGTTAACGATTGATCTATGCCAGATTCAGTAATTGGCGTGGCAATTCAAGAATAAAAAGTGAGTGGTAGTAAAATGAAAGTTGAAGTTATGTCCGACAAAGGCATGTTCAAAGCGAAATGGGGGAAATGTGTTTTGTTTCTGGGAAGAATGGAGAAATGGAGAAATGAATAAACGAAATGGGAACAAACATCGTGGGTCGGAAAATCGGGGGATGCGCCAAACAAAAACCACTGTGGGAAATTCGCAGCAGTCCGAAGTCAAGTGCTTTGTATGGAAATTCACGCAAGCAGCGATTCAAGGACTGAAAGATCTGCTGAAACTGCTGCACGAAAATCAATGACAACAGTTTTTCCCAATAGTGCATTTTCATAAGGAAACGCGCAGATTTCGCCACTTGACATTAGCGATTTTCCGTAAGGATAATCGTAAATCAATGGAACAAAAGATGATCACTTGTATTAGATTGAAGATAAATATCCATGTGAATTTGTAAACCTATTTCAATAGCAACTATAGTCAAGATTTTGAAGCGAGTAAATTAAAGCAATAGAAAAGGGTGTAAATGAGTTCATAGGCGGATTTTTAACCTTATATTAATTATGCATGATCAAGGCGTAAATTTGAGTTTTTAATGCAGTAAACGGCAGATCTTGGCTAATTTGGGCTAATACCAAATATCAAATCAAAATTTTAAAAGATATTTTTCGAATTTTTGAAACATCCATAAAAATCGCTATTCCGAATCAATAATACTCGTTGAAAAAGTGAAGAAGCAATATGTACAATGTACACGTTTGTTCTATATATTGCACCATACCTCATTTCACTCCGACTTCTCTTCTCCAGGCTATTTTCAACTTCTCTAATTCCCTGCTCAAATTATCGCGTTTGGAAAAGCAATTCAAATCAATTAGGAGGTGGGCTGAGAGACGAAAGACGAGATGGAGAAAGACCGAATGAGCTGAGTAAGCCAATTTGAGGGTGCTGATGACATTCTTGGCAGGAAGATGAAAGGTTACAAGACAATAAATGAGGAAAACTAGCAACCGTATGATAATGGATGAAAACCAAGGTCTGTGAAAGAAGAAGACTTTGAAAACATTATTGGTATGAGGAAGGAATGAGGAACAGTCATGAGTAGAATAATTCTTTTGAGTTGCGATGATGACGAGCATAAGATGACAGGTATGAGACAATACGGCGAGAATTGTGCAACTAACTACGCGATAATTAACGATGAGAAGAACGTTATTGAAGAAAGACCTTGAAAATGTATGATGGCACAAGATTGAAATGAGCAACAGTGGAATGGAAGTTTGTAGATGTATGGGTTACAAGACAATACAAGATGGAAGGTTCATTCTTTGAAGACAATGAGTGAAAAAGTTCGAAGTCAAGACCTTGAAATGCATTCTTTGGCATTGAAAACGTAATAAGCACAGTAAGATGACTGATGAGTGGTAGAAGATGAAGGAGTACAAGATAAAACAATGAAAAGTGCAACAGTATTTCAAAATGAAAGTTAGAAATTGATGGCGTATTTGGCTAGACGGAGCAAATTTGAAGACACATTCGCTGATTTGTTCAAGATTGAAACATATAAGTGGTAGAAATAAATTAAGAAGAACTATAGAGGTCAAAATAGCATGATTGGAGTGGCATCTGGCGTAAGCTTCAATTTAATTAAAAAACAAATGAAATTTTTTCATAATAATGTTTTCGAGACAGCGGCAGATTAGAAATGAAAAAAATGATAGTTTTGAACGTAAAACATCTTGTTACTTTGGTCAAACCACACAACTCCCTAGTGGTCAGAGAATCAGGTGAGTAATTCAACAGCACTTTGCAGTCTTACGGATTAGGTTCAATAGCTCAGTTGGATAAGTGAAAGTCAAAACAAGTACTACTTTTTTTCGCAAAAAGAAACAACGCTACTGGTCTGGAGAGGTCATTTTGAGGGGGAACGAGATGGTTTTTCACCACTCTATTTAGACACGCAACGGTTAGAAATGCATGAGTTTCCTTACTCGGAAATATACTAGAATTTAAAGTTGTACATGCCTAGAACAAAGAACGGAAAGTGTAAAGAAATTTTAAAATCTCACTATCGTTAGTGTGCCATTTTCGGATATTGCATGAAAATATTTAATCATGAAATTGAATAAAATTATTGTCCCACATACTACCACTGGGCATTCCAAAATTCAACCAAATGTCACTAAATGTCTCCGAGTCTACATGGCAAATCAAAACGAAAGAGAATTTTCCCATTGGTGTCATTAAAAATTTAAAGAATTCGCTCATTTCGCTGATTCTAACCTTCAAAACGCGCGCTGGACGCAGCACGAGTAAATCAACCAGTTGGGAGGAGGTCAAACGGGCCGCCACCGACGAGGGAAACGAGGAGAGGCACAGGGCAGGGGAAATGAGCGGTAATAGAGACGAGGGTAGGAGGGGGCAGACACGGGTCTGATGACAGAAATAGACCGAGCGAACACCGCACTAAAGAAGGGAAAACGACATCGACACCGGACAAAACCGGTACATAGAAAAAGGGGTAGAGCAGCGAAATGACAGAAAATGACACGAAAATGGTATGCGAAAATTTGACTAGGGAAATTGTTGGTCAAGCAATGAGAGGGATGGATAAGCGACTACTAAATGAAAGTTTGAACTTATCAAAGAAAATTTTGAAGCATAGCTTTGGAAATGAGACGCCCAAAGTCACTTCCCTGGTGAAAAGTCAACAAAGTCCAACTCCAACCTCGATCAAACGATAGTCCTAAACGGTAAATGAGAGTAGCGACGGCCTAGTAAATGAGTGCTGTCGTTAGAGGTCGGTCGCAGTTTCGTATCAAATGACGGTGTATTTCAAAAGATCCTAAATTATGTTGGCCTGTTTTCGACTCCTATCTTTTAGCATGTGATAAGGAACTGTTCTGGAACAGTGTATTTCAGTTGTTCGGTATTCAAAAGACAACCTTCAGCAAAAAATAACTTGTGGAATCATGAAAGAGGCATAGAAAAGTATGAAAAAGCCGAATATTCGAGAGGACGAACCAGTGTTTGTCGGTGATAAAAACGATAAAATTTTGAAATCGTGTTGAAGCGAAAGAATTACCTACCAAAACGCAAAGATACTGGAAAACGACTGAACAAATGTAAACTAATCAAGAGAAGATTTCGATCTTAGGGGCTAGGTTAAGGTTGATGATAGATGATTTTGAAACGCTAAGAAATTTTGCTACGGTGATGCCAGATTTCATTAATATTAAAGACGGCAATGTGCGCATAATACATAAATCGACGTGAATAACTTCTTCAATTAGAAACATTTTCGGTATCAAAAATGAAGAAACCTATGTGAAGCGATTAAAAATGCCAATACTATTTGCGTAAAATTAGGTCACTACGCTAGCTAAAATTTGATATTTCTAGAAAGAGCGCGTATTCCTTAAAATGACAAACTTTCATAGAGGTGAAGAAACCAGTTGCGACGAGGTTTGAAAATATCGGAATCGTGAAATAAGAAAAAAGGAGATGAAAATGAAAATGAAATAAAATGGGAAAAGCGCGGAAAAGTCGGGAAAAATGGGAAGACAGTTAGAGAAACGGCGCAGAGGAATGCTATGCTTTAACTGATGGTAGGCGTCATTGAATGCGAAAAATTGAAGGAATACGGATGGAAAATAGTGATATGGAGATTTTTTCACATTTTTGCATATTTAACTTTTATGAGAATGAATGAAATTTTGTTTAAAAAATACGTAAAAAGATACAAAATAATCAAGATAAAACTTGATCATGATGTGAAAAGTTGTACAAATTTTCATTCTAATGTAAGGCTTTTAAAATTTACGAAACTTTATGATGGTTTAGAAAAAGCAAATGCGTGCTTCAACAGAGCATAAACATGAACAAACTTATTCACGTTCAGATTCGCTTTGTATACAGTCTGCGCGCGCTCACGAGCAGCAGCCTCACAGTGAATCGGAGTTTTGTTGAAACTATTTTTGAATCGATTTGAGAATTGAATAAACAGGATCTAGCATTTACGGAAATAAACGAATGTTTGGCGTATGTTTCAGGAAATGGTTTGTGAAAATTTAGCAACGCTTGAAACAATCTCTCAACGAATAGGAGCTTCCAATGCAGAAAGAAATTTTTAAGTATCCAATGATAAAAGATTGAAGAAAGAAAATGGCTAATATAAGTTTCAACATATTGTTCATGTAAGGGGAAAAACGATGATACGATATTGCTACGCAAGTTTGAAATAAAATAACAATAAATTCCCGCTAAGGGAATAAATCACCAACCTGAGTGTTTCGTATGACATCTCTAGGAAATATTAGGGATGCAGATAAGATTTATAATATCTACTTCAGCTTGGTTTGTAGAAAAGATTTGCAGATATCGTTATTCCTTCGTAGAATGGGACGCGAAGGAACAAGCAGCGCTCGCCGCAGGGAGTCTCTTTGTGCCCTCTCCACCAAACTGCTGCTGGCAGGCAAATGCAAGTCGATCGACGATTCCTCTTGGTCTGTAGAAAGAGGAATGCAGCAGAATAGTATGATTATGGGGAAGGACAGGGAAGTGCTAATTTTAGCTGTCCAAGAGTCGATGTGGTGTGATGGTACGGAGATGATCCGTAGTGGATCAATAAAATTCCCAGCAATCAGTGGATCCAATGGATAAGAAGATTTGTTTCACTTTTGCTGGAGGCCGCCGTACTCGAATTTCAGAGCAATTACTCCACAGAGATCTGACTGGCACAGAATAGGTGACGTTTGAATAATCCAGTTGCGAATTTACTCCCTAGTGAAAAGGGATTATCGCAGTTCAAAACTGTCGACCGCGTGAATTTCGCGGCTAAAGTTGGAGAAAAAAAACCCGCTTGGAGGCTGGGGACACGACGAGGCACGCAGAGCGGTGATCGGGTCTATCTGCGCTCGATTCGACGCGATGATCCGATCTGCCCCAGTCCAGACCAGGCCAACTACCACCACTCCCTTCGAAGATCGCCCGGTGATATATGGGCCTCTGTTTGCGGTAGCAACGAGAGGAAAGGCGGGAGGAGGAAATAAACGAGTTACGAGTAAACGCCGAGGTTAGTTAGCAGGTGAATGAATCTCTGTGGTCACGTGATAAGGAATGAATGTGTGATAGATTGCCGCCTGGGATTTCTCGGAAGGAATTTGAACGCGGAATTTGGTGCAGCTGGCTTTGTGTGGTCGGTCACTCGAAAAAGGCTACAGCGGCCGGCTGGACGAGGAAATAATGCGAGGCCAGCAGCTGGAGGAGTGTGAGCAGATTCAGCAAATTCGACTCAGTCAGGTGCGAGGATCGGCGACTCCCCAAAGCGATCCCAAAGAGATGGGTCGGAAAATCGAGGTTGACAAATTTTCCGAAGCAATTAGTGTTTTTCTCGTTATTAGAGGAACATTTTCGGAACAGAGCACAGAGTGAAATAGAATTTTTGCAGTTGGTGATCAAGTTCCTTGAAACTGATGCAGAGCAGAATTGCTACCTTGATGGATCTTCTTGGCAAGATGATTAATGATAGCGATGAAAATTGAATATGCTTCACCAGAATTGAAGAGTGACTTCAGGAACGAGATGGCAATCCAGTTGTTATATTGGTTCGAGTATTAATGTTAAAAATAGGCCTAATCGATTGCAGCGCCTCAGTTAATGGATGCTGGACCGGGACGCGTCCAGATGACTGATAGTCAATAAGCAATAAGTGGAAGGGAATGTCGATAGTTCTATAATCCGTCTTCCTCGACCGTATAAATGAACACCGTCATAAAATCCCCAGGAAAAGTGAATTTAACGACGTCCTCGGCTGATTGCTCGATTTCAGGTGGATGATCCCCGCTTTACGAGGCTTTCGTCAGGATCGAGAGTGCTGTGGCTTCTCTCCATAGAATCTCATATTGTGATGAATAGCCGAAGATTAAAACAGTCTCGGATATTTCACGTTTGAATCTGATATGCAGTCGCTAGCTTTCCTGGTCAGAATGTCAAATGTCGCTCCCCAAAACTTTCCTTCCTTTTACGCTCTTCCAATTCAATGCCGACCAATTCTTCATTTTGCATGTTCATCTCACTCCAAACACGTCGAAATGCAATCGTAAGCGAAATTAAAAGGTGGTTGGTGGGAAGGGAGATGAAAGAGAATGGAAGTGGGAAAGTAGGAAGACGACAGGAAGAGAAAGGAAAGTGACATTCGAAAGAGAACGAATACAGGATTCGGACGCCGATCTATTAGAAAGAACGAGTGAATCATTGACGATGGGCCGTTTCGGCCGTAGTTATCAGTACGATTTCACACTTTTTGTGTGGAATGAAGTCGTTTTGAGATTGAGACAAATAAGGAACAAGCGAGACCGTGTAACAGATGTGAATCATGGTGGTTTTAGATGATGCCCCGGTTAATAAAGTGGGTTTATCGGAAAGAAATAACTGTCGACTGAAAAGTAAGTTTCGAGAAAGATGAAGCTTCATACGACATCATAGGGAGACGATTTGTTTGGTGCTTATATGATAATAGCAAGCAAAAGTTTCTTGAAAGCAGATCGGTTATCAGAAATCGTTATTCCACGACAAGATACGTGTGTTTGAAATAAATCAAAATAATGAGAGGAATATGACTGTGATGCTACTTCAAAGTGTTTGTACAGCAACTGCCTACATAAAATTTTCCCCACTACCTACCATAAAGTTTTGTCGTTTGTCAAACTTTAATAAACCTATCAAACCTATCATTATTCTGCATCTTATGGAACTTTACATCCTATCAAATATACGGCAATTTAATGACGGTAGAAATTGCAATGCTTCGTCTAATGACGGAATGATAATTAATCGGGGCCGGCTTTTTCGCTTTGAATCAGTGACGCATTTGGGCCTAACAATGTAATGCTGCAGAGGAAGGGTTTGAAAGGGAAGGGGAAGGAACGGGCTAACGACATCGTGACCAGTTGAATAAACGCGACTTTCCTCCCTCTGATTTTGATTTCGCCTTGACGATGATTCGAAGTAGATGCACGAAAGGATGATATCGATATTCGAACATGGACGCTAATTTGGGAACACGAAAGGATTAGAAAGTAAACGATAGCCAAAGGAATGGTTATAGAATATTGTCTAACTTCGGATCATGTTCGACTTTTCAGAACACTAGAGTATTACAGATTTGTAAATTAAAAAGAAAAACTAAGCATCAAAATTGATAAACATCACTGTTGTTTTGATAAGTGAAATATTGATTGGAAGAAGATAAAGTAGAAAAAATATCTTCTTTGGAGGATATCCATAAAGCGCATTGACATATCGAGCGAGTGATAAGCGGGAAAAAAAGACATCTGGATGCATAAACGGGGCTGACAAGCAATTAGCCGATTGATTGACAAACATTGATAAGGATTGATTGGGATTGAAGATGTAGAAGGAGATCGGTTGCGTCATCAGATTTAATTGGATAGTTCGGTGAAAATTGCTTGCTATGAGTGCCAAAATCGCATTACTAAACACAAAATTATATTATCGTCCAAAACAGACGAAACGTATTCGGCAAAACTATTCAGTTCCAAAGGATTATTGCATAAGAGATAGTGTGATATATTGCATACGTAACGGATAACCAGGAGAGTAATGGACAAATTTCAAATTTAATTATGTATGAGCTTTGGTGATAACTATGAATATGCAATATTATTATCCATCCTAGAACTAGAATGCTTAGTGAAAGTATTTAGGTATTTAGTAAAAGCATGACCAGATGATCATAATAGTATGTACCTCTGCTAAAGCAAGATGAGTTGCTTTGCTTGCGCGTGAAAGTTAGACGCATGTGAATTGGGCGCTTTCTTCACTTCACTTTATTCACCCATTTAGCCAATCCAAGAAATTGACAACAATACTTTCTAAGTGTATATTCAGAGTCTCCAATTCATTGTATGTATATAACATAATAAAAACGATTATAGTAAAGTGGACTATAAAAATAGGCGAATAACGAAGGAAAAAAAAGAAAAGTGAAAGAGTGAAGGTAAGGGTAAGGGTAGGAACCAGATGAATTGAATAAGAAAAAGAAATAAGAGGAAAAGAGAAATGAGAGAGAGAGAGAGAATGAGAAAATGAATACTGCATGGATAGGCGCGCAAGCAGAAAATGCAGAAAGCAGAAATCTGACTGAGGACAAGCCTGGATGGAAAGAAGAATTGCAATGAAATGCTTCTGCAATAGACACACGCACGCGCTAATAAATGACTGAAATTTATGGTCAAAACACTACGCGCATTTTTACATTGATATATGAGGAAAAAAGGTAGATTTAATTAGAGAATATTTGGAGGTCAAATAAATAGTGGCTGATAAGGTATTTGATAGTGTTGTATTGGTTGTATTGGTGATAAGGAATCTTATTTCGAAGAATTATCTAATCTAATGCTTAAGGATGTGAAATTTGAAGGACAATCAATTTTTGCCAATATGTGGATATGCAAAATGTTGCAATATTTTCAAATATCTTTTTTTGCAGAAGACAAGAAATAGACAATGTAGAGGCGGATCTAGGATATTCTGGGGTCGAAAGCATTTCGCAGAAAAAGTCGATAATTACGGGTATTAACCGTGGCGAAACGCCTAATCTGGTTGTAAAACTAGTGATTTTTATTTTTGATCAGGATGTGTCTGAGATAAATTGTGGAGAAGCATTATTTTAAATCGCCTAATAAGCTCCGTTAATTGCTGAAGAATATTTCATTCGAGACATTCGTTATTTTGAAGCATACGAGAGTAGTGTTTTGAAATTTTTATGAGGGTAACAATAAAATTCAATTAGTACCTCACCAAATAAATGTCTCGAGTATTGAGAGTTTAGAAACTTAGGAATTTTGAAGATTATCGGATTCAACTATCAAGCAACAATTATGACAAAACTACCTTATTCAAATATTGAAAACAGTGAAACACACCAGAAAGATTCTCACTCTGCTCTTTCAAACTTTAAAATTTCAAAAATTTGCATATTTTTCGGGATTTGTTATCTTTGACCTTGGCTTATACAATTTGTTTCATTTTTTGCTTTTGACTCAACAGCTCTGTGGCTCAGCGGCTAATATGGGAAACGGGAAAGCAGACCGGGCAAAGGGCTAATTCTCTGTGCAAACTGCCTCTAGCAAATGGACAAAATAAGGCACAGAGAGAGAGAAACCGAGGCAACGTTAAAAGGCTAGAGATAAATGAAAATGACCAATTATGGATTTGGAAAATTATTTATTTTTGAACTATTTTAGAGCCTAGGGGCTAGTAACACTAAGGAAAAAATTGAACGAGATAGTCTCAGGAAATTTTGTAACTTATTTGAAATTTTCAAAACGAAAAAATCATCTAATCAACTTATAGATGAAATAAAAGCTCATATGCTTCATGATTTATCAAAAATGCCATAAAATAATATTTCACAATTTTTCCGTTATTTTGCAGATTAAAAGTATAAAATTGTGTGCATTCTAAAAGTCTCATTTTACTACATCCCATAAATAATTTCGTATTCAAAATCTGCGCGTGTCCATTTTGAACGAATCTCTCAAATCTCAGCCAAATGGCGAATAGAAGATAAAAAAAACGCTATACGAGTCGGAATCGAAGAAAAGAGTCAACCCGAATGGAACCTCGAAATCCGGTTGCTTTCGGCCATTAGCAAAAAGGACAGATGGAAGGGTCATTTGGGAAAAGGAATTGCGAAAAACCACGCAAAATGGAATCACAAATGAGAGAGGAAAGGCATGGAGCAACAAAGAGATTTGGATAATCCAAGGTAAAATGGAGGATGGAAATGACCGCTCCAATCAATATGCTAATTTGGAGAATAAACCAGAAGCGATAGCAAAAGTAATTTAATAAACAACATGAGATATTTCGAATAAATTGAGACATATTTGGTAGAAATGAAAGAATAAACAATTGTGATTCAACTTGTAGAAAAGAGAAAAAAAACAATTTTTTATTATAAAGTGATTCCACGCTATCATTGTTATATTAAAAATTCTTAGAATCAATTTAATAAAATTTGAAACGTAACAGAAAAATCAATTTTCAGACAACCATCTTCAAAGATAAATCTGTCAGCTCAATTTGTACTCATCAGCAAAAAATCTCTTACTCTCGAGATCGATTAATCTTGCTCGAACTGACCAACACAACTATTGCGCCGAGACATTTACAGCGGGATCAAAAGTAAGGAAAAGATGATTGGAAAACAATAGAGTTAGAGAAGACATACTAGACAAGATGGAATATAAAATTGGGAGGGAGGAGAAGAGACAAAGAGAGTTTGGCGTTAGCCATTGGGCACATTGGGGTTGATTAGCCATCGGGTTGAAGTGCAGTAGGAAATAGTGTGGGAAAGAGAGTATTGGAAAGAGTTAGAGAAAGAGTGGAGGAAAAAGAAGACAGACAGACATCCAAATAAGGTTTGCGTTTGGGGACGTGTGCAAAGAGAGCGTATGGAAATAAAGGGGCAGTTTAGGAGCTAGAGAAAGAAAGGGAAAGAAAGAGAGAGCGGTCAAGAGGAGAGAAAGAAATTGGGAAAAGAAAAGGGGCGAAAAGAATGACCCTTGGAGAGAGAAGGAGAAATAGTACATAAAACTGCTAGCAAAAAGAAATTCGAAAAGTAAGAAATAGTAAGCCATGTTGAGAGGAAGAAAGAAAAAGAGTGGTCATTTCAGTTGGGGTAGGAAGAAATAGTGCGTGAAACCGCTAGATGGATAAAGATTAGAAAAGTAAGAAAGAGTAAGTCAAAATGAGAAGGAAAAGGAAAAAATCATTTTCTCCGACTTCTTTATTCTCTCTTCAAAAGAAGTAATATCTTTTCACTTTCCATTTTCGAACGTGTCTAGTCTGCGTCCGTTCCGGATAGAGTACACGCACTTGAATAGCAGTAAATCCCCCTTTCACACTATTTGAACCCCTCTACTCACTCTAACCTTGCATTCATCATTTTAGTGGCGAAGACTTTGGCAACGGATGAAAGGGATTAGCAAAGAGGACAAGTCCGAAAGATTCGAATTATTCGAATGGTGACCAATGAATGGACAAGGGAACTCTGACGAATTTGAACAGGATAGGAGAGTTGAACTGAAGAAAATGATGTTTCAGAAAATTTGACCAGAAAGACATTCTTCAAGATTTTAATAAATGGAATTTAAAAGAAGCAATACAAATGCGATTTTCTATGAAACTGAAAGTCAAAAGATATTGTCCTGAAAATTACAGAATTTTCAGATAAGAGAAAATTCAAATCTCCAGTCGTTTGCAAGGCTGTTTCTGTATTAAAATCAAATGTTACAGGAAAATTTCTGACGATCGTCCAAATCTTACTATTGACCTAGACTCTTTCACCGAAATTCAATATCCAAATATGAACTATCCATTTCATAAACGTTCACATTACTTTCCTCGCAAAAACCCATCTCCATTTTCTAATTTTCCACCTCTCAGCTGAGTTACAGTTTTTCTCGTGTCAGGCGCCGCGTGCTGTTTTCTGCGTTCTAGACGTTTTTCAGCCCTTCGCACTACGGGACTCGACTCGATTTCCAATTTCCTTCGCCCGCTTCAAGGTCATATTTTTGCCCCGTAGGGCTTTTTGTCCAGGCGAAAATGAGGAAAGACGAATTTCTCGAACGTGTAGAAAAATATCTGAGGAAAAATGGGTAGATGAATGAAATGCAGAAATTGAAATAGCTCAGTTTATATGTGAGATGGAAAGATGAAGGTTAGATAAATAAATTGAGTAACTGAATTCGAGAATATCTTTAAATAGGTCTCAATGTATAAACGGAAATTTACCTTGGCCTATTACGATTTCGGAAATTAGCAGCGAATTCTACAGGAATGAACTCATCGAAGATCATCGTCATCTCATTGAATAAAGAGGTGATTTATGCGAAACGCAAATTGGTGAGAATGTGATGGATAAAATATACATTGACAAGCTGAGCTAGATTAAATTATGAAATTTCAACCAATTTTATGCGAGTTTTTGAGAGATGACTCAAAATCTAGGATCATTGCATTGCAAAAGTCGGCTAGATTAACAAAAATGTTGATTATTGAGAATAACTCTCACCACAAACTAAGAAGAGCAAAAACAATAAAGTTTGTCGAATAGAACTTGAATTCTAAAACCTAAATATCTCAAGTAAAATATGAAAAATCAAAAAACAAATCCAACTGAATGCTCATTCATATTGCCTAGAGGCCTTGAGGAGTGCATCTAGAGAGAAATAAAGAAACAGAAACAGCAAAGACAGTTCCTCAGAGTGCTATTGCTTGGAGGCTCAATCCGGTTGACGTTTCGCGCATTCCTCTTCCTCTTTTTGCCTCCAAAATTCATCCCTCTCATTTTCTGCTCGACTATTTCCGAGCTTTTCACTCGAAATCTCAAAATCCACATGATTTTTGAGGTATCTAATTTCAATTGGATGATACTTGCTTTTGGGAATAAGATTTTTTTATGATGCTGATCTCATGAAAAACTAAATCTTGGATATGTCTATAGAGAATCCCAGTAAAAAAATATGGGGGGTAGGTCGAATAAAGCTTTTGAAAATCATACTCCTTAGATTTGATCTCCAATTATCTAAACTGATTCGAGCTTTCATCTACCAATATGAGCTAGACTAGATGCTTGGGAAATTTCATTATGACGCAAAACTTTCTTCCTGAGAAATCAGCGAATGCGGATAATAGCGACATTCAAGAGGGAATAAGTGGAACGGATGAATGGCAAGAATCAGACCGGGAACAATCGAGAACATGCCCGGGGAGGAAAATCGCCCCGACACCTTGAGGACGCGTGGACAGAAACGGACAAAACACGTCGAGTGCCCCATCGAGTGACCATCATCACGTGTCAACATTTGCAGATGTTTTCGATAACATCGAAAAAACGACATGATATGATCAAAAAATGTTCCAAGTTTTATCAAGCCTGAAGATGATTTTCATTTTCAATCGGGCAAGTTTTTCGGGCTAAAATAGTTGAACAAATATCTGGTGACGTTGAAAATATAACAATGAGATATGAGAATCCAGAATGTGTTCCAAATTTCGACATTCTCTAGTTGATTTTATCTGCAAGTTCGTTACAGTCAATCTTCGACAATAATCCGAAAATAGATATTGATGCGTGCGTTTCAACGAAACTTATAACAACCGCCCTCAAAATTATCGCCGTCCTGAGAGCAACTAACAAAGCGCACACGAAACTTGGAATAATGACAGAAAGTGAAATTCGACTTCTGGGCGAATTAGGGGTTTTGATGTTCGAGCGAAAGGAACCGAACGCAAAGATGGCCTGACACATCTGCTAATGCGATATATCAGCCGGGAATGCGTCTTTCTCTCACTCAGCCGAGAACTAAATGGCTGCGTCAAACTTGCGCAGCAGCAAATTACGTCCGTTCGTCTTTCATGCAAATTCGCCTAAAAAGGCGTTCGTTTCTGGATTTCTTGCCCCATCTAAATCGCCTTATAACTTTTTCACCATTCAGAATCCTTTCATCGAGATTTCGTCCTGTAATATTCTGCAAAATTTCACTTTATCCTTAATCGTTTCTCTGATTTTTTGGCGCTTAACCTCGTTTTCATTGGGAATTGTTGTAGCGAAATCAAAGCAGAAGCCAAAAATGGGAATTGAGACGCGCATTACAAAATCAGAGTCAAGTCAGCGATGCGAAGAAAATGAGATGGGAAATAGGAAACCTGGCGCGAAGAATGAAGACGACGGTGTGCCGGGCGAAACAATCGAAACAATGCGCCACGGCACGACGAAAATTCAAAATCAATCGACCATGCTACGACTATTTTTGGGACAGGCAGAGAACAGGACAACGCCAATTTTGGGTAAAATTGGAACAGGGATTTTCAACAAAAAAAAGTAATTTCTTTTAGAGGGAGAAGAACATGCGCCTACAAAGCCATCGATTCTTCGACTATTCTATCATCTCGCAAAATATTGAAATATAAGAAGTTTCTGAAATTAGAAGAAAGGCTCGCCCTTGCAGAAGCGACATTTTCCGATAGCTGTGAGAAACATCGACATCTCGCAAATATTGAAAACACAAAAAAATGAAGCATGTGTAATATCCCATTCGGAAGTTGTCGCTGAACTCGCAAAAGCATAATCAAATGCGTGTGAATGCTTTCCTCATTTCCTCGAGTTTCTCTTCTACTGTCTAATGCATTTACGGCAGATCCGCAATGCCGAAATGCCTTGTTTGTCTTATGGTTCGTTCCGAAGAATGGAGACGAATTGCCGCGTTTGCATTTGGCATTGGTATTTTGCTTCTTGGTTCTGATTCTTGTTCCTGAGCGGAACGTGATAGGTAATAACGATAAAAAAACAATGTAATTGTGTTTGTAGTTTGTAAGAAAGGTTGCCAAAGTTACTGATTGAAGTTGGGTTTATGGGCGTATATGCGAGAGCCAGAATGAAATATATGTTCTAATAACAATGATCTTAAGAGATTTTAAAACTCAATGGCACAACTTCTGACTATCAATTTCAAAACAAGTAATTACGTATTATTTACGAAATCGCTAATTCGATTTGTGTTATGAGCTGGAGAAGATGCGTTAATTAAACAATTATTGGAATTTCCAAATTAAGATACAATTGAAATCTAGTGGCACACTTTTTGCAAAATAATTTCAAGTGAAGTGATTATTTAATGTTTGTAAAATTATACTATTAAGAAAAATAAAGAGACATCAAATAATTTACTAACAGCTAGGATCTAAAACATTTTGAAACAGCAAAAATATCTCAAACGCCACTATAAATTGATGAGATGCGAGTGCATGTGAGTCGAATATCAAAATTTGTCGAAATATGCTATATATCCGGCAAGAAATAGTAACCTACTTCCATTTTCTAGCGACAACTTACAACCTAAGGATACTTTCTCTTACGATTAGCGTATCTAGGTTTTCCTAGTGAATGGGAAGGGTGTGAAGGCTAATTCCGACATTCTGGAAACTAATATGGGAATATGGTATAACTGGTTTAAAACCATCGGACTATTCGGCTATGCATTGGAACGCCTCTGTGCGTCTGTGACGATGCGCATGCGCGCGGAATTCATAGTTAAAGTAGTCAGAGGAAGATGCATCGATAATAAGCGAAAGCTGATGATGACGACGGAAAAACACACGGGGAGTGTCGCGAGGGGTGCGAAAGAGAAGAAAAACGTATTAGGTGTGAGAAGATCAACGTTATGATTAAGGCAGATCTTCAGTGCGGACCACCCTTAAGCCCAAATGTTTCGCCAAAGTCATGCTGCGCATGGGTAAATCTTCGATGTGTAACATGCAAGCACATCATTCGAGACATCCTTGCGCTGCCTGCTCTTAGATGTCAACATCTCATAAGGAATTTCCTACAGGTTTTTCGAAAATAATTCATTCAGGCTGAAAATTTGCGCATTTTTGAAAATTATGAGAGTGAGACGCGTGGATGGATAAGTGATCGAGATGGGAGAAGACAGGGAAAGACCAGCGGAGGAAAGAAGCGGAACGTCGTGGGGATGGCAGAGACAAGCAGATGTATCTAAGTAGGCAACAAGGACGCGGCTAATCGAATGGAGAAAATCTCCGAACAAAGTAACCGCAGAGTGGATTTGAGTAGGAGAAAGCTGAAAGTAAGATCGGTGAAAGTCCAAGCCGCTTTTGGATTTGGAATAGGAAGAATCAAGTAACCTTCCCTTATTTTGAGAAGGAAATTTTAGATGGAAGATCAGAAGCAAATATCTCGTCAGAAGAGCGTAGAAGGAGAAAAAGTAAATTTGGATTTATTGCGACGCTGAGGCTTGGCGAAAGTGTGCAAGAAAAGAGACGATAGCTCTGCTGCCATCTCTCAGGCCTACAACCTATTTCGCTCACCGCAACATCACGACAAATTCAAATCCTCAAGGAAGGCAATTCTCAACCGATTCCGGTATTTTCTGCCAAATAAAAACGTCGTAAAAATAGCAGACTAAGAAGATGCCAAATTAGCATAAATTTAGTTTACTGACAAAATAAAGAAGCTAGATGTAGTTCTCGAGTATGCTAATATCTAGCATGTGATCACTTGAAGTGGCGTATTCAGGGAAAATAGACGAGTAGACGGGAAGCAGATGATAATTGGCAACAATCAGCTAGAGGATTGTACAGACAGGCCGAGAAACGAGTTGATCTCGAGTGGTCGAAGAAAAAGCAATCTTTGAGTAAATAGGTAAATAGAAAATACTCGTCAACGAACACCCGATGCAATCGGGATGAAACGAGATCGCAAATCGAGAATTTTTATGGCAAGAATGATAGACTTCATTAACTCATGAAATTTGAATAATTCGATTATTTCGAGAATTTCATATATTTTTCTTGCAGTCATTATGAAGAACTATCATTACATTATCATGAAACTTAATGAGACCTAATTTTCTGTGAAACACAATATATTCAAAAAAAAATTTCGCTCTGATTTTTGCTATTGCAAAAGTGAAATGAGATCGGATTGGCGAAATTGGAAAACAATTTCGAAAAACAAGGAAAACGTGGTTTGAAAATGAAAACGATGGTCAGGCGCTCAACGCCCAGCTGGTATCTTTCCTGTGGAAGTTTGATGAAAATTAGGAAAAGGAGAGAAAGAATAGAGATAAAGCGAAATCAAGTGAACTAGAGATACGAAAAAAGTTAGAGGTAACGTGAAATTGAGAGAATCGTAGCTAAGAGAGATGCAGCTTTAGGCGAGAAGAAAATGGAAGAAGAGAAAAAACGAAGGAAATGTGGCTACCATTTCGAATGCATCGAGAGAGAGAGAGACACGAAGCGGCGAAGAAAAAACGAGAAAACTGGGTGAGCGAATCAAAATCAGAGGAATAAGAGAAGCTGAAAATCGGAAAATATCAATGAATGAAGAAAAATTCGAAAATTATATGGATTTGAAAATATTCTAAGCGAAAGTCTTGCAATAATAAAAGTGGTATAAATTTTCACGCCGATTAAAATATTTGGAACATATAATCGAAATCTGTGAAGCTGAAAATTGGGAAACATTGAATTAAAGTGAAGAGAAAAAAGACCAATTTCAAAATGCGGATGGACAATACAATAGCGAGATTAAAAATTGATTGAATATCCTGAGTGATTAGTTTTGTAGCCTATCGTCGAAATCAAATAAGATGACAATCATGATTAGAAACTAACGTAGAGATTTGATAATTTAAGCGATATAGACTGAAGAAACTATAGGATCACTCTAATTACCAACATTTGATTTTCTTTAAGTTTATGTTTTCCACGTAAAATATCGATAGTTCACTAAACTAATACTAATTCGAAAATGCATGAGATTGCGAAAGGTTAAGATAAGAATTTCACCGATAGGAAAATACTACTGAAAAAGTTGTCGAAGAAAGGGGAAAATTGAGAGTGAGTTCTCAGCTTCACCTAAATTCACTGATAATCGTTTGTCGTTATCAGTTAACCCAAATTTGATCGCTAGCGAGCTGTGGCGCGAAGCAGCGGGGGTTACACTTAGGCAGTTCGCGTTATTTTCGACTTTCGATTCGACTTCTTAACTACCCAAAATCAAAGACGGCTGCATACTCGATCGATCAGCTTGATAAAAAACAACTAGAAACTTTGGTTTGTAGCGAATAGGGTGGGTCAAATCATTAATTTTATTTTCTTCTGTTAGGAGGTATTTATTAGGTTACAGTTCGACCATTTTCACATAGGCAATGTAATTCACAGGTGAACTGTGGGCTTTATGCTTTACAAATTTGTGTCTTAAGTTGGTTTTCTTTCAAAATGTGATGAAGCATAGATTTATGATTTGATGAGGAAGAAATATGGGAAAATTTCAACGTTTTGAATAACGAACGTTGCATTTCATTAGCGAAAACCACACAAGCATTATGATGAAATCTTCTTGGCTTATCGATAAGATCGGATATAGTCGAAAAGAAAGATGCGTTTCGCAGAAAAAGAACAACTTCGCAGCGAAAATAAGGTCATCCTCCAAAAATGTGTTCGTTTTCGCCTAATTTGGTCGAAAAATGTCGTTTCAAAGTCTCCAGGATGTTTGTTGGAGCTGAACAAACAGGCCTTTAGTCGGAAGAACAAATATCCAGAATTAGGTTTTTTCTTCGAAGTAAAAAATCCCCAATCACTAATTCAATGATGAAAATGAATGATGTCGGCGGAAACTGGATGAATTATCATAATCAAACGAGCTTTATCATTATCGGATTTGATGCTGAACTTCAGATTTAAAATATCGGTTCCGGTATCAAAAAAAATTATTTTAGAGGATTGGCGATTACACTAAAGAAAGGAGCTATGAAAAAACTAAATTGACAAAATAACCTAATTTTGAAGCAAAACTAGCAAAATTACTGATAACAAATCTAGATTTCATAATCCCCAAAATGGCTATGATCGCGGATGCATCGCATGGACGAGAAAAGGAACAGGAACGTTTTTTCGTTATCTTTGAGACGAAAAGAAGCGACCGAATAGGGTCACTTAGCAGAAGAATCAGAACAGAAGAGGAGAGGGAGGAGGAAGAGTGTTTGCTCAGAAACAGACCATAAAAAGGGAGGCTCGATTCCCATTCCTAAAAAAGGAACGGCCGAGAGAGTGGTCAGGAACAGGTATTACTCGAGAGAGATCAGAGAAAGTGAGAATAAAAAACTGGATATGATAACTATTTGGGGAAAGTGAGCGTGAGAAAATTAAGGTTAAATTGAAATGAGATTTTAGCTTTGATCTATCAAGAACTTGTAAAACTGCTATATCTGTATTATTTTGAAACGTTTGAAAAGCTAATGAAACTCGATAATTACTTTGTAGGAAAAACACTGAAGAGAGTAAAACGTGGAATGATCTAGTAATAAATCTCTTGAGATATTTTCAAATGGTCTTCCGATTTTCCCAGGACTTGTGGGTTTACTTCTCAAATACTTTAGACACTAAGGAATAAATCAAACTCTTTCCCTGCGCCCTTTTCGCTGAATCATACAAAAATCCTACAACACGCCGCAAATACATCTGCTTGATCCTGGAAACTCTGCAGAGACTTTTTGCAGAAAACGGTCAAAAAGAGGTGAAAAACGAGAAAAGAAGAAAGTGCAAACAGAACAGAGAAAGAGAGTTTTGTTGTACATTTGAGGACAGAATAGAGGACTATATTTGTACGTTTACAGGACGTTTAGGAAAAGTGATAGAGAATATTTTAGGCCATAACATATTGGTAAGGTCTTTTTTTAAATTTAGATATATGTATGGTAGATAAAAAGAAATATAATTTTTTAAATCCTTTAATTTATCGGAAACTATCGAGAAGCATTTACCACCTATCACTTTCATTGTGATACTAGTCACGTCATAACTTGAAAGCGAAGGAAAATACGACAAAATATCTCAGGCCTTTTGAAGCTAGAAAACTTTTGAAACATAAAAACATCAGTCAATATGAAAAGCCTACTGCTTGTGTCTGGATCTCCTTCTTCGACTCCGACTTCGCGACATCGTTCGATTTATTGTCATTCGAGTAGAAAAATAAAGATAGGTTCGCCTTCCTTCGAAATGACCACTTTGCACAAATAATGCCTCTGTGAATGCCGGCTCATTTCAATAAGAAAGAAAGCCATCTCTTCGCATTTCACAATTCTCGTATCGAATTTCAGATGCTCAACATTTAAATGTTTTTAAAATAACAGCTATTTTCCAAAACTATTTATTAAAAAGTCAACACTGGGAATAATTTTTGCACAGAAAATATGAATATCGACAGAAATGATTATTTGAACAACCATAGACTTAAAAAATGGGAAAAGTCGTTGCATCGTTACGCATGAAAAAGTATAGGCTACCATATGATAGGGGGCAGGATAGAGACTTTTATTCGAACGCTATAATGTTATGATGTAACGACTTCTCCGAATAGTCTAGATTTAGAATTTGTTTTTGGTGTAGCATGAAAGATATATGCTGCTAATATCATTGAATTCAATTTTTGAAAATAATGGCCGATTTTTTAAACATACTATTCTTACGTGCAAGCGCACTCTCTGGCAACGACTCCTCTGATTTCGGTAACTTGCCATTTCCCACGGTGTCCGACGGTGACCATACGAAGTGGAGCATACCTAAACGTTCGCTTAATTCAAAATATTAAAATGAGGGGCCATCGCTATCAAGTTGTATCTTTTGATCATGAACCGCTTTGAAACATATTAAGTTCTAAATTTGTCTCGAAACTTTTCCGAGTAACTGAAGTTACTTAGTATTATTAAGCTGAGTACGAGATGGAGGAAGAGCGCTATCAAAACACATTATTCGTCCTTTCATTAAAAACCTCGAAACATCAAATCTCAGAATTGAGTAAATTTCAATAAGTCATCATTTTTGTTTACCTAGTTGCATGGCAACATCCTCCAGTGTCAGTTTTTTCCGTGGATTTATCCCCGGTGACATGAATGGCTTGTGCATGGGCGGCGGGGTTGTACTGAATTTTACATCGTTATGATGTATAAATAAATAGCGCTTACCAAATGGTGACGAAGAGAACACGACCCTCGACAGACGTAGGCATCGTATTTCCTTGGAGCGATAATGAATTTGTAGTCGTTCAGAGGGAAACTGATCTGAATTTAGAATCCTCAGAAACTGATAAAGCTGCTGAGTTACGAGTTTCTTTTTTGATGGAGGTGAGTTGTGAATAATGAAATGCTATCTTACTGTATGCGATCCCAAGCAGCACGTATCATTATCCCTATACGGTATCGAACACTCGACAGAACCAGGAGCGGTGTAACCAGGCATGAAGTGCTTCATGAACGGGGTGTTCGCGATTTCTTCTTCGGCTAAAGATATGGGCTTGGAGATTTGTGAAAATTTGATAGTTTGAGCAGGTTTCGAAATAAATCAGGATTGTATATGGTTGATTTTAGATTGTTACGGATTGTAATAGGGATTTCATAACAAAATAACTTACTCATTGGCTTCGAAACTGGCGCTGTAAGGGCGTCCCTCCGAACTCGTCTGCCGGATTGACGGAGCTTCAACCAAAGTAGCATATTCTGGAAAACGTTTATTTGGCACATTTTCAGGCAATCTTTCTTGTCACTTGTGATAATCTCAAATTCTCGACTTTTTTCTTTGTTTTGATTCAACTCTCAAACTTTCCAATCATAATGAATGACATTGAAAATCGAAATGGCGAGCAAAGTAGCTCAATGAAATTTAACACCATACTCGCTAATTGAATCGAAGAAGTTATTGGAAATTTCAAGATGATTTCATCAGAAAAACGAATTAATTCTACCCAAGAGAATGCCATATGAAAGGAAAATTCCGAAGATCGAAACTTACTCATCCAACAGCACTTTACGCATTATTTTGTCACTAATTCCAAATGATCTACCAAAACTCAAATCAATCGTCGATCAATTCACCTTGTGCCCATCCTTGTCATCATTCGGATAGATTGCTCGATTCTCCCCATCAACGAGAGTTGCGACGAAAATGCCCATGAAATCATCGGGGAACTCGAGAATTCTGAGTAAATTCGATAATTTATCGAAATGGCAATAAACAATTAGCCGATTGCTTGCTCACCGCTTCAACCTTTTTCCTCTGAGAGACACCTCGATGAATGAATTATGGAGAACTGGCAGAGTGCGGTTGAAGAGAATTGACGAAGGCTAAAATTATTGTGATGGGTTAGAGAATTTTTGAGAGCGAATAAAATTGACTTTCTATCAATATGGTACGTGTTTTTCTTAGAATATTATTAAAATTGTATTGATTATTGCTTTCATTCGAAATTCGAATCGAATTGTTTACCTCTCCTTCTGACGAAACAAACTGCAAAATGACATCAGCTTCCTCCATAATTTCACCGGGAGTATTTTTCAAGAAAATCCGTAGAAAGCCCTAAATTTCATTGATTTATTGACAACACTGCTAAAAACACCTCTTCGGCGAAAACGATTGGTAGTGACTTCGAAATATTGAACATAACTGCTTTAATTGGAAGGTCTCCTGAAATGCAATCCCAAATTCGGCAGAGTTTAGTCCTCAAACCTGTAGCATCCTCAGCAGAAAAGAAGACCGTTTCATATTCTGGACTTGGTTTTTCTTCTTGAATTACATTTCGCTTGTGGGGATGAGAGACTTTACTCAGTTCATTGTTGATATAGTCGGAAATGATTTTCTGAAAATAACAAGTTCATGCTGAGCCGGGTATCTGAAAATCTCTAAACATTGCAACCCGAAGAAACGCTATACGAAAGGAGAGAGTATTTCTTTACCCTATCTCTACCCCCATACGTTCTCTCTCCAAATTGCAAGATATTTAAAGTATGTCTAATATTTTAGGCTTACATTGATACTTTTCGTCCTCTCATGCCGTTTCTTTTCCATGTGTTCAGGTCGATGACATTTGGCGAAGGCATACGGCATATAGATGACCAGAATGGTGATAAAAAAATACCAGCAACAACAGCGCATTAGATGCAATCCAACACAGAAGTCGGCTGTCTCCAATTTGATGATCGTAATTTAAATAGGTATGAAGTGACACGCCTACTTGCGGCTCGTAGTGGGACTAGAAAAATCATGTTGCATTTAGCAATTAGACAAATTAACTCGTATCGTTCTTATAACCCTCTCTTCAATGTTCATAAAATCGGCTCTAATTTAGAAGCTGCAAATAACCAAAGACGAACTTACCGTAATGACGAAGCAGGTCTTATTCGTTCTTCAGCAGTATCAATAATCGATGATGAAATCTAGGACGATGTTGGATAGATCGATGTTGGCATGAACTGGCTAAATATTACGATCAATGCTGTAAATCCGATATCCGGTACGGAATAATTCGTTGTCCCTATTTCCTTATTCCTTGCTGTTTGTGTGTTTCTCTTGTCCTGCTCTCTGTTTCACCTACCATTTGCGTTGTGCAATAAAGTGATCGTAAATCGCACGAGTGCAACACTTGTGTAGCGAGGAGACCCCTATTGTCAACCTGCAGAGGGAATTTGCATACGAAAAGGGCGCTCTGGTGAAGTTCACAATACCAATATGGATGTTTCATAATCAAATTATAATTTGTGAATTTTTCGAAATGTCAAAACTTTACGCGCTTCAAGGACACAAGAACCTGTCTGGGATTATGGTAGTTGCTAAATATTATCCATAGCTGAAAGCAATCATTTTTGAACGTTTGGAAATTTCCCTTGAAGAACTTCCAAACATAGTTTAAATAAACTAAGTTGTAATAAGTTTAAATAAGTAGTTAGGTGATTGGGGAAAACAAGTCAGCATTATGTACTGTTTTGAAGGTTAATGATCTTGGAGAATTTTTAAACCTATCTATCTGAATCAGACTGTAGTCTACTTTCAAAAAGAGAGTTCAAATATTATCCAAAAATAATCATCTCGCCTACATGGTTGTACAGAAAAAAACGCATAAAAATAGACTATAAAATCAAGATCAACTAAAACTTCATAATTCGTTTCAAAAATCAGCGCCGCCAATTTTCTTTTTGATTTTCGAAAACTCTGATTCTGAAAATTACGGTTGTTCAAATATGCATCTGCGAAATCAGGCAAAAACTTTATTTGGATATTGGGTTTTGGCTGTTAAAACGCTAAGATAGGGTTCATCCAGACAACAAATAAGGAAAAATATAAATCCTTGTGGGTGGTTCTCTAGTTTTCAAAATGGCTAAAACAGATCGAACACCTGTTGCATAAATATTAAGCTTCTAGCCTATAAAATGGACCAAACTCAAGCGAACCATCGCTTGTGTTTTCCGATTGGAAACAGTCTATTCTCTAGCAAATAAGGTCAGTCGTTTTTTATTTCGTATAAAAATGTCTGATTTACTACTTCAAACGTGTTTCAAAATTTTGAAAGATTTTTGACATTTTAGTTTTGATCAATCGAATAGCGTTCTATAAGCATGAATCTAGCATATTTTCTGAAAAAAACTGATTGAAGTTTATTTTCAGCACTAAACATGAATTTCATCATTCTTACTATCTTCGCTTGCTGCCTCATCGGCACATTCGCAGCCCCAGCCACAACGACCAAGACCCCGACCAAGGGAGAGTATGAAGAGTACATCAAGTCGAAGGAAGATCAGCTGAAGTTGCTCGAGATCTCTCTCGAATGCGCCAAGGCTGGAAAATGTCCGCAAGTCGACATCCACATGACTGAGGTTGGTCAACCAGAAAATAAACAAAATTAGAACCATCTACTTGTGCCAAATAAGACGATGAAGATTGGCAATTGTTGAAATGACGTGAGGACGCACACTATATTTAAGAATAGGCGAGGGAAGGAAAGTAGAGAGAAATAGTGTGAGCAAAGATATAGCTCACGTGATCCCGTCGTTTCTCAGTTGGCATGAAGATTTTATCTTGTCATGGGTCAAATTTTCAAGTACAAAAATGGCACTGAGAAATGTGGAGAAAAATTTCAGCTGGTGATTAAAATGGTGAAGGAGCAAGTCATCGATGAGAAGAAGACACTCGAGACGATGGGTATCGTTAATTCTTTATAAAATAGGATGCAATTTTACTCTTTATATGTTTCAAAGAGCGTAATAACTTACAAAGTATCCATTCTTTGATAGATTAATCGCTAGCTGTTACGAAAATCTTCAAATTATTATTTTAAATAACACAATTTTATGATAAACTTTCAATTTATCGCGAAATATATCTAAAAGAGAAAGAATGTATTCAATGGATATTTCTAAAAAAAAAACCTTTACAATTAGAGAAAAAGACCACAGCGTCAGCGAAGAAAACAACCAAAACGGCAAAGAAGACGGTCCTCAAGTCCAAGAGTCGTTCGTAGACATTTTCAAGAAGTTCCTACCCGATCAGAAAATCATCGATCGACCCAAATACAAGCCAGGTCCCATCCATATAGACATCCTAATCTGACGTAAATTGTTGATTACCTCAAATAATAAAGTGCAGCTCTTTGAATTAGCACTTTCAATTCGTTGGCTAATTGTTATTTTCTAGCAAAATCTCAACCTAGATAGCTGAAAACGTCAACAATTATAAAATTCTCTGTGGATTTTTATCATTACTATTTGTCACGAGTTGCGACCTTTGTTTTTCTATTTCGTAGAAAGTGCACATTTATATACGTTTTCAGTTTAAATTTATTCACGATGCGAGAAAATGCTTTTCCTTCTCTCATTCCCCTCACCTTTGTCTCGAGATAAAGAAAGGGAGCATTCCTTGCTGCTCAAGGATTGAACGGGTTTGCTTTTATTTATGATTTTCTTGTTTTTCATTTTTTTCACTTTTTAAAAGGTTTAATTACCCAAGTTTGAGGATAATAAATTGGTGTGGAATTCCATCGACCAGCTAATTTGCCTGACTATCCACTAGACTTGAAGCAGCCAACACACTTTAAATCTCTAACCATTTTCACTATTGCTGTCCCTGAAGATTTCAGTTTATGGCAATTTCGAAATCTGCAAAATTAACAGATGAAAAGAGCAATTCAGAGCAACTATTTGAGGAACACTGATAAGGCCATGCGTTATTATCCAGATTCATCTAGTTTCTGAAATAAGCTGTCTAAATTCGGTTGTTATGGGCATATTTGCAATCCAGACTAGTCTCGCTTCATTTTGCGAGTGAAATAAGAACCATTCGACATTTCCTACTAATAATCGTTCATTGACTTCCAGACACCAGACTAACTATTTTCATTTCCTCGACTTGCACATCATAATCACCATACATCAAGATAAAATAATAAAGTAACGAGCCGGATAAATTTAGCAAATATTTACATAACTGAAATTGGTATGTTTCACTAAATCGGAAGTTAATTTGGGGAAAATGAGAGATAAGTTGTAAACATTTTTGATATTAACTAAATTTCGTTAGATTTTGACCGATGTTTCGTGTAATTATTCCAATTCCAATTAACGCCAAAGATTATTTGATTGATTTCAAAATGAGACAATCTTCCTAGCTCGATAGGATTTAGTTTTCCTCCAAAGTTTGGATAAGAAGTGTAAAAAATGAATAACATGTGTCAAAAGTGCATCTAATCATCCATCATCAAAGCGGATGTCGCTGCCATTCGATTGGCATTACATCCTTCTCATGCCAATGTTTCATCAAACAGACTAAATTTGCTCGTTTTTAAATGTAGTTTTAAAAATAGGCAATTTATCAATGTCACATTTTGTTGTTAACATGATATTTTTAAAGCTGCTACTATTATTCTTAACGCTAATCTGGTGTAAGTAAAAAATCTCCACTCATAAATATTTTATTTTGGAAACTTTAGCAGCCGAATCTCGAATAGACTACACAAAAATAGCTGCATCCATTCTTGATCCGGAAGAAAACAATGACTTCGACGCAGACTATTCTATGCCATTCGTTTTGACGTTTTCTCCGGAAACTGTTGAAGCCAGCACAAAAATTGCAAATTTACTGTCTCCAGTGATAAATGGGAAAGTTGCTGTAAGTCAAATGGTTCAAATTTGTTCCAGAACTAATTTTTTTAGCCAAATGATAAGCTTCTTCTATCCTTCCAAGAGATTTCCGACACGTTTATCGAGAAGCTCTACGACAATGAGCAGTTGGTCGCCAATTCTACCCTAAATCATACTGGCTACCAAGTTTTGGAATTCGTCAGAGATTTCCAAAAATCCGCAAAATCGGCATCGAAAAGAGCCATCCAAGTTCTGCGGTACAATAACTCAAAGGAAAAGCTCGATGGATTCAAGTACTTATGTAAATATGAGCTTTATCCACCAAGGGACTTGACAAGTGTAAGATTTTGAGAGCAAATCTAGATTTTCTGAGAATTTGCAGAATATTGGATGGACTCTGATAAACCCATGTTCGCTCGAGTTGACGAAAGAGGAAAGAAATCGATTCGCTAATTGCATGGAGAACCTGAAAAACTATGACATTCCGCTGTACGCTAAATCAAGTATTGTTTTAGCATCTACAAATAGAATTGTATCATCCTTGCTAATGCTTTAAAATTGGAACTTTATTTTAAAAAAAAGTATTTCTCATAAAAATATCATCAGAAATAAAATATTAAATAAGTGATAGAATTTTCTTAGGCATCGCATACTATTCCTCAAAATATCCGGACAAGCAATGCGAAGAGCTCGTTCAAGACTACTTCAGAAAGTTTCCTATTCTCGATGGGATAAAATTTGACTATTTTATGGAGAAGATGAGTGAAACTATCCACGAGCATTATGGCTCGACAAAGTAAGGGCAATGCTTCAACTCTTTCTTCTTCATCTCAATTTCAGATTATGCTTACTTGATGACGTCTTCTACAGATCTGCGTGTAACAAGGAGGTTCTGACCGATTTTAATGCGTATGTGAAGTATTTCCTCCAGCATAATGTGAGAAAAGAAACGATAAAAGTTGTCGACTATGAGTTATTTTAGATGGTCAGTTCAACGGTCTGCGCTGCAGTCGTTGAAAATGAGCCTGAAGATCGGAAGAAGTATCTCGAGCAGGTCGTGAGAAACATGAATCTCGTCGTGGATTATCTGAACAAATATCTGTCTAATGCCGTGGTAGGCTATTTAATCAACTATTCTTTAAAAATTTTTAAAAACACCTCATTTGTTGAAACATCTTAAAATTATGAGAATGTCAGGATATCTTGCTTACGAAAGATTTGACTTACTACCAATTTTTAGAAGCAAAGCGTCGAAGTCTGCGAGCCATGGATCATCAATCAAACGATCAAGGAATTCGAGTTGGGTGTGCAGAAGAAAGTCGAGATTCATGAGGATCGTTTCCAAATCCTCGGAGATCAAATTATCAGCGATTTGAATAGCCGAGGCGATACTCGGTAATCTTTAATTTTTGTAGGCGATTTAAATAACGTAAAAATAGATTACGTCGTCACATAGTCGTCACTCGAAATCTGCCACATCTAACGAAATATCTGCATTCATGCCCTGGAAACAATTGTCGAATCATTGAAAACCCCCGACGCGATATAAAAGTGTTCTACATCAGTCATGAGCCATTCAGTCGGATGAAAATCCAATTGCACGACTTCTACTTCAACAATTCGATGGATACAATCAATCAGACTATTTGGTGAGTTTCAGAAAAGATCGTGAATCTCGTATTTTTCTTACTCCAGTCTTGTATATTTATCATACTCAAATAGAAACATCTAATTTATATACAAACATTTTGACGTTCATTTATGCAAATAGTTTCAGTTCGATGTATTCAGCATAGACATATGAATGCTCGAATATTTTAGGGAGCTATCAGCTACTGACAACTTGGAAACCATTCGGCAAGCTCTCGATCAGAAGAACGTCTCCTTGGCGTCGGAAGACGGTTTCAGAACAGAATTATGGGTCCGAGATTGGACGATTCTAGGATATTGCTCTCTGAAGACCACATATTCCACAAATGGAGACGAAGATGACCATCGATTTTTGAAGCGCTATTTTAGAAACAAGTTCAACGTTTATGCTTGTGAAAATTATCAAATTTACCTCTTTCCATAGTCGAGAATAAATTTATTTTGGCTAAAAAGAGAAGAGTAGCGACTGAAATTTATCATGTCATATGGATCATCCATCATCAATGAGTTCCAACTTGTCGTGCTATTAGGATAGCATGTTCGTGCAGTCAGTATTTGAATACTTTAACTAATTTTGGCATGCAGCTATTTCAAAACTGAATCCATGACTTTAGCAATGGGATTTATTCTTCAAATATCTGTTTTGGCATCAGCATTGGGCAGGTGACTTGTTAGTTTCAAATATGATCATCAGTTCTCAGTAGTCAATGCTGACATCGAAGCTGACTCCATGAAACTTGCATCTCGTGTTTTCGGAAAAGAGAACGATCTCATGAGCAACGGCAATCCTCCATATGGTTCATTGCTTACTTCGGAAGGACTGGAAGACATGCTAAAATTGGCGAATATGATACTCCCATCTACTAGAAGGCAGGTAATGAATGCATTTATCTTTAAACTACTCTAATGCTACTCATTATCATCCGTGATAGTGCATATTTTGGTTTTCCGAATTCTGAAACGTTTCTATCAAAAATTTTTATCGATAAATTTTCTCAAAAATAATAACTTTTTAGTAAAATTAAGAATCTCTCTTTTGATGAATACTCTTTGGGGGTACGCTTACGAACCAGTCTTCGTGATGCTGGATCCCACACCAGAAGAAAATTCGAGAGTCCGAGTCATCATATCAATGATTTCATTGAAGTTAGACTTCGCAGTTCAAAACTTTGGAGTTTAATATGAAGTATTTAGGAGATGAAGAGACGAACAGCCCATTTTACCCAGACTATGATAAGCATGATCGATTACGAGTTCTATTCCAACCTCACAGAAATTGATTTGCACGAATTCAGGGCATACTGTCAAAATGTATCCTTTCTTCCGACGCACTCGAAGCTAATTTCGAATACTTCTCCATTGAAACTGTTGGAGGTTAGCTATGACTTCATTGAAAACAACTTAGTTTTAATGCAAAGTGACAGTCAATTGAGTTAATTATCATTTTAGCAACTCAACATCTCATTGGTCGGTCGATGTTCGCTTCGAATGACGAAGCAACATATCGTCAAGTATTCCGAATGTATGCGTCTTCTTTCTCAAGTTGATATTCCGCTGGAAACGAAGTCAAGTAAGGGCACAGAATTTCGATAGTACTTACCAAGGATATTCAAAGAGCCTAATTTGAAAATTACAACACATGAAATATTAAAAATGATGAAGGCATCGCCTACATTTCTGCCATGCAAACTCAACAGTTCCACTATGAGGTCACCCAAAAGATTCTGGCGAATGACGATCTGCTGAAGGACTATAGCATGGAGAAGGCACTGCTTGCGATGGATGCAAACCAAGGATATGAATTGTAGGCTTCTTCATCCCTATGAAATAATCTGTAGAATATTTTCAAGCAATACAAAAGTGGCTAATTTCAGATCCTGCATCCCTGACTCGATCTATTTCTCAAACTCTTGCAATCGGAGAAATTTGGTTGGCTTTCTGAACAACATCAAGATTTTTCTTCTTCATATTGTAGGAGCATTTTTATTAAAAAAAATGAAAACAAAGATTTCAGGCATCTGGAGCTACCATCTGCTCATCGATCATCTCTGAAAACGACGCAGTTCGAAGGGAGTACCTGGAGAAGATAATTAACAGCATCAATCACATTGTCAAGTTCCAGAATGAGTATCTCGACAATGCGATGGTAAACTATCTCGCGATTTATGAGATCTTGGATTTATTCGAAATTGCACGATAGCACTGTTGTACTTTCGGAAATGGGTACATCTTTTTCCGAAAGGGTGAGAGATCTGCATCAGTTTAAAAACGCGAATTTTAGAACAAGCAAGAGCTTGGATAATATTCAGGACCTGAGCTTCATCGCCTGTGAGGCTTTCGTCATCAACCAAACGATCCACGACTTCGATAGCCATGTGGATAAGGGTGTTTCGATTCGAAGAAACCGATTCAAGACTCTCGGGGATACGATCATTAATGATTTGGCTAGTCGTGGGAGTAGCAAGTAGGTTTGATCTGAAATAATAACGATTAAAAATGATAAAACTTCTATAGTTACAGATATAGATGATTAGGATAGAACAACGTATTATTATCTTCAAGTGTTTTTGTAGGACTATCTTTTAGGATGGGACGTCACGTCGTCATCACTCGAAATCTTCCACTTCTTTCAAAATACCTCCCATCTTGTCCGTCGGGAAACTGCCGAGTCATTCAAAACACTCAACGGGATGTGGCAGTCTTCTATACAGCCCACGACCCACTAAAGCAGTCAATGAAGAAACTGAATGATGATTTCCTCAACAGATCCATGGCTTCCATCAATAATACGATCTGGTAAGGTTTTCACGCATTTTGATCAAATACGGGGGAGATGAGTTGAAAAGGAAGATTTTGTGACCAGAGGAGTGTTATAGTTTCGTTTCGTGGTCAGTTTAGGAAATGGGAAATTTCGATTCCTACCTTAAAAATTTAAAGCCTCACGGACGATCAATCTTATTCATCGTTTGTCAAAGTTGTCCAATTTTTCATATAATTTAGGAAACTTTCTACGTCTAGAAACCTCGAAGTGATCCGTAATGCACTTATTCAGAAGAACCTCTCGTTATCGGGAACCAATCGCTTTAGGACCGAATTGTGGGTCCGCGAATGGGCTACTATCGGTGGTTGCCCTTTGACGATAATACATTCAACGAATGAAAACACCACAGATCACGTCATTCTGAAATACTACTATAGAAACAAATTTAGTTTCTATGCTTGTGAGAATTATCAGATTTACGTATTTTCGTGATAAATCGACTCAATGCACCGTGCAAATAGTTGAGTGAAAAAGTTTAATATACAGCTGTAGCAATTAATAAAATTTTGAAGGATAAAATTATCTTTGTAATGAAATGACATACGAAGATATAAATTATTTCCAATTTCAATAAATTAAAAATAGTTTATTCTTATCAAATAAGTTTGAGATGCACATCTGTATCATGAATTTGCATTTTTAAAATTTTATTTTTATCTTCCGATTTGTCTTCAAGAAATAGGAAGAAGAAATACTTCGTAATCTCAAATTGTCCCTAAATATACAAACAACTTGTTGCCCAGATAACCGTAACTAAGAATTATCAGTATTTTATCAAAAAAAACTTCAACTATACCATATAATTATCCGTGTATACGGATGATGAATTTAAAAATTATTTTAAAAATATTTTATTAGTTCACTTTTCATTTTTAAACTGTTGCAGGCCAATACTAAGATATTGCATACTGCGCTGAACTAGTTGCTTTTGGGTTGCTCCTAGTCCGGCTGGCGATAGCTGCTGGGATTAGGGTGGAGTTAGTGAACGGCTCGTGAGTGAATGAGGGACTGAGTGTGCACAATCTCAAACTTGGGTAATTAAACCGTTTATTGATTACAAATAATAAAAACTATACAAATATTAAATGCACTGGCGCAGATTGATCTTGGTTGTTGTCTATCTGCTCCGGTCGGCGTAGTACAGTTGGTGAATAAAGGGGTGGCTGGTAGGCTCAAGCTCAAACTTGGGTAATTAAACCTTTATTTACAGCAAATAATATATAAAATTATAAATAAAAAAAATATAAAATAAAAATCCAAAAAGGGCGGACGACATCTCCTCTACGCTTGCGACCTGCGAGAAATGCCGCCCCCAAACGACTTGAATGTGTGTCGAGGGACAATGTTATGATTTTAAAGAAAGAGAAGAAATTATAGAACATTGTCCCTTGACATCCCGACCCAATATATGGGGGAAAGAGCAGTATTATAGAGAAATTAATATAATTTTTGACTCCGCCCTTTCCCCCTTCCCGGAAGAGAGTCGTGTTCACGACATTAAATATATTAAAAAAAAACGGAAGACGACCTCTTCCAACACGACGATTTCTCATAATGCCGCCCTCAGGCGACTCAGCGGCATAGTCGAGAGATAATGTTTTGCTCTAAAGAAGGAAAGAAATTTAATAAAACATTATCTCTCGACTATCGACTCCGCCTCCTTTAATATTAATCAATAAAAAGGAGTCGTTTCACGACAAATTTTCTTTCAGAAATAATATCGATCGACAAATTTGAAGCTTACAAGAAAGAAAATATAAGAATTTTCCCCTTACACGACCTTCACAATTCGACTGATTCCAAGTAAAAATGATCACAGATTTAACAAATTGTTAGAATCTGGCCTGTCTTGGAATCGTTGTTGCTCAGTCCTCGCCGTTGGCTCCATAAACAGATTTGATGGGCTTGGTGTTGTTTAGCTCTGGCACGTCGTAAGCGTAGTAGTTGTGGCTAGGTGTGAAAACAGATAGAAGGTGCGTGAGAGTGTGCGCTCAAACTTGGATAATTAAACCTTTATTTAATGGTAAAAAATTAAATAGTTCAATTAAGCTAAAATGAATAAATCAATAGGCACGAGGCCTGTGGGGTCGATCTAGCAATAAAGTCTCGATCATGGGAGAAAGGACAAGGCAGACGAAAGAAGAAAAAAAGTAAGAAACGGTCTGTCTGGCCCTTTGGCGAATAGAAAAAGCTGGCTGGCTCTCCGTTCCCAGCTACAAATTACAATTTAAAGGTCGATCATTCGACATTAAAATTTTATCAATATTTAAATCATTCGAATAAAACCTTACTATTCGTTCTCTCTTTTGATGAGTTATTCTTAATTAATAAATCATAAAATATCCATATAAATTTCATCGAATTGACCAGTTTAGATAGTCATGTAAGCCTGATATAGACAGACATAATTAATTGAGATGATATCTGAAATTTTAAAATAAAAAAATCGATATTGGAATTTTAAATGTGAAATGAAAGAAAATGAATCAAATGTCGAAAGAAAGTCGTATGTTTTTGCATTAGAGAGATAATTTGATTGAAAGAAGAAGAAAATGTTTTGAAAAGCGGTAGGCAAATGCCTCGATGCGAATGAGCAACGCGCAAGAACATATCGATTGAGATTCGAAGAAAAATGTTAAAATCGGAAAGGAAAATAATAAAGGTCTTAAATATTTTTCAAAATATTGCAATAAATAGGGTATTCTGGTAAAATGCCGTGTTCCAATAGCTGAATTTCCAAGGAACATTTATCGCTTGTCTCCAGCAAAGTGGCGTAAAATTTTTAAATCGTGAAAAAATTACCAGAATATGTGTTTTATAAATTCATAAATTACTTCATTTTTTTTTGTCGCACTACTTTTATTTAATCGTCTTCGATAATATCAATTGCCAAAGCAATCTGTGCAGGAAGCTTCGTTCATTTCTCACTATCAGAGCATTCGGGAATACGCGTTCAAATTGACTGCATCTTACCTATTCACGTTGAAAATTCAACGGTTTTGAGACATTTTGAATAGGTTGGTAATTCTTCCCGACTTTTCACAATTTCAAATTTTAGGCCAATCCACTGAAGACAAACGATACACCAATCGTCGATTCATTATGAGACATTCTCAATTTTTCCGTGATTATCTTATGGCATGTCTCGATGATAGAAATTCTAGGTTTGCAAATTTGAAAAAAGTTGATTATGTTCTTTTGAAAATACCGAGTAAAAACAACTATATTCAACGATTTCTTTCGAGAAACTTGATGCGTATTTTGGGACGGTTAAATGGATCATCTTAAAAAAAATTTTTTTTTAATTTTATTTATATTTAGAAAAATACCTTTTTAAAAATTCAATTTTTCATTTTCAGGCTCTCTTTTTATCGATTATTCCAATCATACGCTCTTTTCGCTCTACTCCTATCTAGCCCTCTAACCCCAATCGATATTGCGCACTATTTCTCCCCTTTCTGCTGCTCTAGAGGCGAGTAGGGGGAGAGGGGCAAATGTTTGGTTCTATTCGTCTGCCCCCCTTCCAATCCCTCATAGCTCAGTTGGTTAGAGCGTCGTGCTAATAACGCGAAGGTCCTAGGTTCGAGACCTAGTGGGGGAATGAATCTTTTTGCAATTTAATTATACACGAATAGTAATTACTCTACGTTTGTTGAAATAGTTGTTTTTGACCTTTCTTATTACATTTTTCTATTGATTCAGAGTACTGAATAAAATCGAAGGAAAAATGAATTGTATCAGATTCGAAATATGCCAAGGAAAAAGGCGGGAGAAAGATAAAAAAAAAAGAAAATTTAACGGATTTTAAATGCCGACATTGTTGACGTAGTGAGTCAGAAAAAAAAAACCCTGAATTATGAGGATCAAGTCCTGTTTGTTTGAAGCGGAATTAGCATAAAATCAATTCTAACCCATTTTTAAATCAAATCACGGGAATAATTATTAATGCAATTCGGTAGCGAAAGTTCAGAAACAAATATGTGTCTGCAAATTTGCTTGCTCCTTACGCAAAAACAAACGACATTATGATGATTTGAAGAATAATTAGCTGATAGGAAGTGATCTGTTTAGACGTCAAGCATCGGACCTAGGTAATGTCTATTTCATTGCGAAATCATTTATTTATGAAATATCCTCGTCCTAGACTTTAGGCAAAGCCGTCAAAATTTCATTAGGTCCGAAATGTAGATTGCAGATATGATAAAAGGTGCTTTGATGATGTGAGTTTTAGACCTAGTCAAGTCTGTTTCAGGAAGTATCGTTGATTGAAGAGAAAGTCGATATTCATTTTGAAATTAGAAATCGAATTTAAAGCGAAATAATAAGTCGCGCAAAAGAGAAACTGGACGAATAGTGTAATTGTCTAATATCAACGTTCTCTCCAATCAATAATTTTAAACAAGATTCTAATATGCCTCAACTCTTGTTTGAGGCACTCATTCTAATCAAATTTTAGATAATAGTCCCTAAAATCGGGTACTAATCACGAAATAGGCGTTCAAAGAGATAGTCATTTGTCATGGAAATGCATTTCACCTCATTTTCACCGAAAATTTCACAATGGTCAATCAAAGTTTAGTTTGAAATAAACAGCAGAAAATATAAATATAACAAGCATACCAGACAGAAACAGGAGGAAATCAATAAGAATGAAGTGATAGTAACAAACTGAACAAGAGCAAGAGATAGAGGAGAATGGCGAAGGAGTAGAAAACTTAGCTCGTATAAATAAGTAGTCACAACAGAGGCAGTCGTTCTTATTCAGTCTTTACCCGGGTATGCTACAGTACCAAAAAGACTATTTGAGATCTCTCTAAATAACAATAAAGTTATTCCACTTGAACACGACAGTTTACATTACTCGGAAATACAGTTTTATTCTATCATAAGTTAGTGGTCGTCTCTTTTACTCATAAAATACATAAAGATCACACCGCCCGTAAACCCGAGGTACTGTAGCACTGTGACGAGTAGGCTTTCTTTGAGATTGACTTTGATGAGTTCGTTGGTGGCTTCACGAAGATCGGGGATTTAAAATTGAATAATTAAAAATCGTCTAATAAAGTAGATATAATGAAAAAATGCTCTTAACTAAAAACATTGTGCTAATTAAAAAAAAAATTAACAAAACGAACGAATCACTCACCAAAGTGCCAAGAAAAATATACATGTACATTCCTGATGAGATGGCGAAGATGTATTGGTC
Organism: Diploscapter coronatus; assembly: GCA_964036155.1. Taxonomy (NCBI): domain Eukaryota; kingdom Metazoa; phylum Nematoda; class Chromadorea; order Rhabditida; family Rhabditidae; genus Diploscapter; species Diploscapter coronatus. The sequence continues at coordinate 3,347,718 of OZ038423.1, forward strand.
ATACGATTCGTCTACATTGTCCAGAAAACAGCCTAAATTTAATAGAAACCTCAGGAAATTATGCATGAAACTACCAGCAACGAATCCAATGTAACTCAGCGCTATCGGAATTAGGCTAAAGAGGATCGCTTTTTTCAGGCCCAACCCCGAGTTGGTCAAAATTGCAAGCATCCCTGAAAAAACTGGGTGAAAGTTTTGGTCAGATTTTTTTACGTACCGACTTCCTGCGGAAGCTGCTGTGTTATAGCTGCGATACCCAGACTGATGCCTCGTTTGATGCTATCGGAGAAAGCAGCTCCTGACAAAATATAGGAGACGATTTTGAAAAACGATGAAAAATTAGCACTCAAGGTAATAAGTCATTTTTGCACGATATTTCTTTTATGGCCGGTTGCCAACTTACCCAATGACATCGCATCGACGAGGTTATTCGCCGAGCTTCCAAATATGATCATAATAGCAACACTGGACACTTCTAACGCCGCAGACTCGATGACTCGCCTCTCAACTACGCGAATGTCGACAGCCACCTCAGCATCGTTAGATTCATTCTGAAGTTTGATAAGTGAACCTTAACATAAAATTCGACTAACGTTGTTGTTGGGTGCTTTAGTGTTTGAATCAGCTGTATTTGATGAGGATAGCCTTCGGATTCGATCATCCGGTAGTACCTGAAGAAAATTTGATTAAATGAGAAGAATGAACCTGATTAGTGAACATACGAAACTCTGATTGCATACGCTGCTCGTGTCATGATCCTTCAATTCAACTTGATCTACGACGTTCAGGACGGCGACTTGGCGACGGGTTGACAGCTGTAAGAAAGAAGATTGTTTGTTTCTGTGGCAATCTGTAAATGACGTAATAACGTAACGTGAAATGATGAAACGTAAAAATAATGATTGAGCACAGTAGAAGTTGACAGGATTTGTGCAGAAAAAGGAAGCATTTCGTCATTTACAAACTGCCGTTTTTATGAAGATTATGCTTACAGTTCTTGCTATCGCATTTGTCGCTAAGGCAACTTCGATTTCATCCTGAAATTTGACTTTGATTAGAAGAATGCTAAAATGGATAAATTTTCCAAATTTTATATTTATTTTCTGAAATAACTTTGCAACAAGACAAAGGCAGAGTTGATTAGATAGAGCGCTATTGCTCCCCGATTTTGGCTGTACTATTCCCTTTTTGAATGTGTTGACTATCATATATTTAGTTTATGCACCAGGAAGAATTGATATAAGGGAATTCCTGCAGGCATTTCAAAAAACTTACAACGAGGTCAGCTCTTTCTTTCTGAAGAACAGCATCAGACAGTTTTCTCGCTGGTGTGACTTGCACTTCCTTGTCCGACTTAGCCAACTCTTGCTCTATCCTCTGTATGACGCGTGTTTCCACGTTTTTGCTATTGTCCTGAAAGTAAATATAACGTTTCCTTATATCAGCCTGTGTGTACGTATGACAACAAATATTCTCTATCCCAAAATTGTGAAATTGTGATGTTAATGTTTGAACGAGTTCAAAAGGACAATTCAGATTTCTCGTGACATCATACGGCAAGTTTTCACATCGTGGTTTTATGGAGATTCCAGATAATACGCTCTTATGAAAGAACCTACCTCATTTGGTATTTTTGGTCCAATTAAAATCGAAGTGATCGTGGACTGATGTACTTGGCGTCGAGAAGTACGTCTCTGAAATGGATAATTATAGACAAAAAACATGGAGAAAAATGAACCCTCCGTATCTCCAAAATGAACTGCATGATCCGATCGACGGTGAAGAAGAAGTATATCGCACCAATAATGATAGCTGATTTGGCATGATACTCGAAGTCTTGAATGGTTGTGATTTGGAAAGCCTAGAAATCTTGAATATGACTGAAGCAATCTGGAATCATCGAAATAGAGAACAATTTTATTCCAGAAGACGACTTTCAGAATGATTGAAATTTCGACACACCTTGGGCATCATGATAAAAAGCGTCGAGCCTGAGAGTGTTCCAATGCCCAGGGCAATTAGGAAAGACATCATTCGCTCGTATAGCGATTTGCTTAGAAATCGGACTGTCAGAAAGCATAGGGGTGATGCCCACGAGCAGAGACAAATGAAAAGAAGGCCGATGACCCAAGCTTAATTGGATTTTTTAAAAATTCGAGACTTGAGAACCTCACAAGAAAACGCAGTTTAATGATTATGAATGAAACGGTTTCGAAATAAAAGGAAGCTTCTGACTTAGGTACAAACCTTGGGAACATTTGAGTCAGACTCAGAAAAAATGCCGAGGGTAAGTCACACGACCATTCTGACTTAAACCCTCCCTAGATCTGATTAGGTATTGTACCAACCAGTTATGTTGAAGATAAGTCACGAGGGATACACGTGATTTTCATTCATCAGTGACATTTCAAAAAATAGCTCTATAAAACTTCTCACTCTTCCACCTCGGCGGTTTGTCGTTGCTCTCTATCGAGTCGAGGTAGTTTCCGAAGTCCTGTGGGAGGAAGGAAACGGCTGGATCTGGCTGTTGATTCGTGTCCGTGTTTATGTTCTAAATGTCCAAATGATGCGCCAGAGATGATCGCGTTTATATCGACATTCCAGCAGCTTACCATAAAAAGTGGATTTGGATTTATCGGGTTGGCTGTGGAGTAGTAAAGCGGGGTTGGGGCTGACGTCGACGACAGATTATTAATCGGAGAGTTCATTGGAAGTGATTCCAGTGTTTGGAGATTGATTAACTACGAATTCAAAGAGTAGAAATGAAAGTTGAAATCTGAAAAATCGCTATATAGTAAAATCGAAATATAACTACGAATAGTGAATTTTGCAAAAAAAAATTCCTCAAGAATCTAAATCTCAAAAGAATTTATTTCATCTGTGTTTTGGCCGAATTGAAAGGGAATAAGCGAGTAAGAATTTAGCAGTAAGTCATGTTTTGTGAGCTCAGATTTGTAAGACTTGAGAGATAGCTTCATTTTAGCCCTGGAACCCCAAAACATTTCAGAGCAAATCTTAGAACACGTTTGAAAATATTTTGATCTAATCGAATATCAACATTGAACAAAAATGAACAGGTAAGGCAAGAAATGTACGGAAAAAAATCGTGGAACATATTTGTGGAATCGGTGTGTCAAACACGATTTTTTTCAGTGCTCCGGTTGATCTGTTGTTGTCCAAAGTCACTATCTTGACTACTTTTCTCGTCGCTATTTTAGAGACGACATTTGTGTCTTTATTATTCTCTGATACACTAAATATTTACCAACTGTAACGTTGTCTGTACGCGGGAATTTTACGGGAACAGAGTGTTGATATAGGTTCGCAAATATTTCGAACTCTGAAGTTGACAATGTTCAAGCGTACTCATTGGAAGCACAGGTCATCGGGAAATAAAGGAATTGATCCGAGTTTGGTTTGATCCGAGTTTGGTTTGATCCTTTGAACGAAAGTATGCTTCAACTTTTCAGAAATTGACTAAATAAAAAAATATTGTTAGCATCATACTGAATGAGCGATAAATTTTATCATTTCAATTTGATATCATAAGGAAATGCATATTTATTACCAGTGACTAGGCATAATTTAGATTCAACTTTTATTTCTTTGTTTCTAAATCTTGTAACTAGATATCAATATACAATATTTTTATTGGAATAGTAGCCAAATTTTGACTACTTAAATGGTGACGCTAAACTAGATTTATCAGTGCTGCAATGTTATCTTTGATCGATCAAACTTCTATCTAGAGAAATAATATCTGTAATTGCATCATTTCGAAGATTTTGCACGCATGCTCAAAGAAACTCACGTTGATTTCATACTCGTAAAATTTTAAAAGTCGACATTTGGAAGGGATGCCACATAAACTTCACCGCTACTGGTAGGCCTTTATTTAAATATTCTGATTACTTCAGTTTGTTATCGAAGAAAATTTTATCATTCTTCATCCATACTAGGCTAAATGACCACTACGACGCTAGTAGCTGAAACAATTGCATCGGCAAAACCTGTATCTCGAAAGAGGACTTGGAAAATCTCGTATTATGATGTTCTACTAAATGTGACTCAATTCTTCGGATTTTCAACGATTTGTTTATCAGGTCAAAGCGAATGCTTACAGTAAAATGGTTCTTTCTATCCTTTACCCTCTTATTTCCACACCATTTCTCAGAAAACTATAAGAGAATGATAGTGGTAAGAGAGTGAATACTACAGGTAACCGTAAAATTTACAACTTTTCAGGTTATTATTTCAACTCTACAAAGTACGGAATGCAATGGCCAAAGGAAAATGATATTCTAAGCCAAAAAGACGCAGCTTATTTCCACGGATTCTTCATGACGCTAGGGTTGATCTTCTTTCAGGGAGAAGGTGAAAATTTCTATATTTTATATGATATTGTAAAACTGGAATTCAGTCTATCAAAGTAAAACATTTCATTAATTTTGCTTGGAATTTCCAGTAACATATTATTTCTTAGGATTGCTTTCATTCCGACTGTACAAAAACGAACAGAGATTCATCTCAAAACTCATCCACTTGACTCTTCACAGCATTGCTGCAGGATTCCTCGTTATCGCGCTTGTCTGCATAATTACGGCGAAGAGTTTGAAGGTTAATTTTGAAACATAGGAAAAAAATAATCTGCACATCTTTAGAATGAACACTATTTCACATCATTTCATGGATGGTTTGGTCTCGCGACGATGCTGATTTACTTGGTTCAAGTAAGTTTGAAATTTCCGAAACATACATCTTTAAATATTTTCCAATTTGTTCTTTGCTGCACTTTTATCGCGAAAATGTATAGGATTTCCAAATGGGTTGTGGGTTAACAGATAATTTTTCAAGAAGCTTTCGAAATCCAAACGGCAATCTGTAAAAGTAGCCACTTTGAGAAAAATAGTGCGTGAAAGAGATTCTCTTGTTCTCTTGTCAATAATATTTCATCAAAGGCAGCTACTTTTACAAATTGCCATCCAAACGAAGAATCACAAAGTTTTCAGTTCGCTTTCGGATTTGGTCATTTCTGTTTTCCTGGGGTGCGACTTCACGCTCAATCGAAACTCATTCCAGTTCATCGATTTCTGGGAATCGTTTCATTTGTCGCCTGCTCGATTCAGGTTATCGTCGGGCATGTTCAGCTCTACAGTTGGAATGGAGGGTGAGGTTTTTGATGAAGGAAAAAATTAGCAGATTTGAGTTCCAGAAATTTCTCCAGTCTGTTTGGATGCGATTAAGCCGTTGATTTGATCTACAGGATTTTAATGATCTCGTTAATCATTTACGTAATTCTAGTACTTTTCTGTGTTATAACTCCGAAATGGAAGAGAGCAAAGGCATTGAATGAAGAGGAATAAACATATTTAAAAAAGAAATATTTTTATATGCCAATCTATCTTCTACTGACTAAACTTGCATGAGCGATGAAATTGTTATTTAAGTTTTTGAAACATAATCTGTCAGATTTCAAGTTTGCAAAATTTCGCAACTTTGATTAATTTCTTCCTGTCACTTGTCACTTCGCACGCAAAGTCGACAATCTGTTCATTTATTCATAAGTCGGCAGGTGACGAATTTTTTTCCGGCAACTCAAAGTGGCGGAAGGGAAAACTCAAGGTCCTTGCTTGAGGACTTGGAAACCCTGATTTCTCTTATATGCAGAAGGATATGCAACAAACACCGGCAGAACTATTAGATAATCAAAATTTTCGAAAAAAATCTTTCCATATGTAGAAAGATAGGGAAACAGAACTAGATTGGATAAATTATCTAATCCCATTTGTATTTCGAGTTTGAACGCTTGCTGACAGCAAACGAATGACTCGGTTTCCGATCTTTTGAGAACAGATTGGCTTAGAGACGAAAAAGACAAGTAGGACTGAGTCATAAGCAGATGTTAGACGAGGAATCTTTTTGAAGACAGATTTCGTTTTATGTTTCAGAAGTTCGCTAGTGTGCTGAACAATAATTACGTCTTTAGTAGACTGACCGTAGTTAGACTGATTATATTCGCAAAAGATGTACATTTGAAAAGCTACATTTCAGAGACTTTCAAATATTCACTATTTTCTGTAAAATGTTATCATAGCGTTATCTCATATATATAGATTCTTAATAACAAAAGAAACTTACGAATGATATTGCGATACGTTTCAAGAGTCTCCTCGAAATGTGGTCAATTCTATCTACATACTGATCAACGTGTTTCCCTAATTTATCAGTTCACTATTAAAAATTCAACTTCTCAAAATCCCTAATCATTTTACGAATCAAGATGATCACTCCAATATCCGACCTATCCAAATTTTCGTATTTATGATCATTCATCCGTTTATCGTTTCTCATCCTATTTCTTGCACTGCGGCTTTTCCCTTCCTTCTTCATTCTCTTCGTCGATTTTTCTTATTTGCATCATTTGCGTCATAAGCTTATTCCGCCTCTCTGCATCTCTGCATTTGGCAGATTTAACATATTGATTGATGCTTTCTATCAGCGATTATCTTTTTCGACAGTTTTGTGGTTATCCGCACTACCAGCCACGTAACATTTTTCCGAAATTTACTTATATCATGAGTAATTTTGCGACCTACATGAATTAAGTTGAACTGAGCTAACTTATAATGATAGTTGTTATAGGTATATTTTCTTTGAAACTTTTCTTGATTTTGCACAAAATCGTCGCTTCAAATTACCACCTTTCTAATAATTCATTGGGTTTGCTAAAAGTTGAAACTTATTTGAATATCTATTCTGTTAAGGCGATTGGAATGTTTCAGGCAATTAACTACGCAAAAAAGCTCAACAGCAATTGCATATCTTGTGTTCAGTTAATTCAAGCGATAATTTGAAACCTAAGTAATTTTTGGCATTCTTGACTACATTTTCAATTTCATACTAAAAACTAGCTTTTCCTATTCGTGTAGTGATTCCTTATGCTTTCACCTCTTAGATGTAAACCGTTGATCACGTTAAGGGGGCTAGGTACATTTCATTTTTCGGGTAATTAACCTTACGTTCCACTGCTAATCCTATTTTCTCAACGTCCATTTTTCGCTAACACCGCAAATTCAGAGCTTCAGTTAAAATTAGAGTAACTATGCTGCTTTTGTATTCTCTGTAATTTACCAACCTATCACCTACCATATGTGAAAAATTTACTAGGCTCTGTTTTAGAGAGTGTTACTAGGGAAAGAAAGATGATGAATTTAAAACTGTACTAGTTGTTTGCTGTTTAATTATACGATGGGTCAAATCGGAATAACTATGTTGTTCCTACATGTTATTCTTCATGTTTTTCGACCCCATTGTTCAATGACCGCAGAGTTTCCTTCTCTATCTTCACTGATTTTTGCATGATTACTAGTTTTGCAGAGAAAGTAGGACAACTCGTTAGTCATCGGCAAATGCAAAATCCAAAATATTGTTGCAAGTTGCAGTATTTTTCAGTTATAATATGGTAAAAAATAGTTGAATTTCACTTGGAATTCGGTACATAACTTTTCGGACCATTTTCTCTAGTCTCTAAATTTTTCATGTCAATATAGGAAAAATGTTTCAATTTCTTTGATGATAAAATTTAGCTATGTATCACGCAATTAGCAAATCACATCTTGATGTTTTAAATGTTTACTTCGAGATTTTCCGCACCATACAAATATTTCTTTGACAAAACCATATCAAGTATCACACAGAAAAGTCTCGCAGCCTAATTAGCCACGCGAGAAAGTCCCCATTATTTACAACATTGTGTATTTCCCTGCAAATTTCCTGCAAGCCCCATTCTCTGATCGGATGTTTTGACGGTTTGCCTAATCTGATCTACCAAATCTCTGAATACGGCCAAATTCTGACGTCATAAATGGACGTGACGAGATTTAATGATCACTATCACCAAATCATAAAAGTTAGACAATTTGGGTTTAGTGAATTGCCTCTGCATGAAAAGTCAGAAAATGATCAAAAAATGATAGGATACGAAATGTTTATCTCCGTATCTCCATAGGAGGATTTGGCATTGCGATGTATTCAAATTGTCCATAAAGTTCTGACTGCAACATAAAATTAGCGAAAACTAGCATGTTTCTCAGAATAGTTCATCTATTTTCTCTTCGACGTTCGTTTTTCGCAAATTAGCAAATATCATTTTATGACCCTCTTGTACTCGCCACTGAATTCGCCCATCTGCCAGGCCTCTTGTCATTTTTCCTGCAGACAGGACAACTTCAGTCTCAACATTCAAAGACTCAAAGAATGGTTGAATGAGTGACAAACTTCCTCTTTCGGAAATTATTAGGCTGCGTCATCATGTTAGTTTTAGACTAACCCTAATTTTGCTATTTTAGTCAGGAAGTACTTACCCTGCAGACGTTTAACTAATTGAGTACATTTTTATTATGTTTCATTGAGATGAGTACTTTCAATTCATCGACTTCGCTTAGTCGTTACTTTTTTAAACTCGATTTAATTTTAATCTTCTTCCAAGGTGTTGTACAGAGGGTACTTAAATTCATCATCATAAATATCATTTTATCGATAATCTTGTCATAATTATTCTATTACTTTCACTAATTCCTGCAAATCTAATAAATCACCACAAGACCACACCCAGTAGCTAAATTGTGCGTCATCTCATCTGACCATCACTATATTAGCAAATGACTAGTGAGAGACGTTGCATGAATAATACCGACATTCCTTGTCGTTTCCTGATTTCTTGTAGGAAAGTAAGTAAGTAATCTATTACCAACTGCGCCCCGAGTGTGAGAAAGGTCTTGCAAGAACTTCCATAGAAGTGCGTCATCATTATCGCTCGAATTATGAAATCCTAATGATCATCAAACGAAGGGGATATGATTAATGCGCGAATCTTGTCACATTCCAAGTGTCTATGCAGAGGAGGAGCGGAAACCGCGCCCTAATGCAAATAGCATCTGCTACAGCGCCAAATCTACAGCTGCACCGCTATTCTTTGATATTCTTTGTTAGGGCGTTGCCCCTTCGCTTCTTTTTCTGTTTGATTTGTACAATATGTGTCATTTCACTCATCCATTTCATAACAATGTTCATTCATTGTGGATAAAGAAGGGAACGGAACGCGTAGAAAACGAGTGAAAGCCTAAAAGAGGAAAAAGATAATCCATTAGTCGCGCGTTAAATAGAGGAGAATTCGAAAAATCAGCTGATTTTCAAAATCCCGAGATTATCCGTGGATTTAGAGGTTGGGAGATGATCAAGAAGATGACTAAAAAGGATATCCGCAGAATTTTTTTTAGAAATCTCTCAAGAGACAACGTAGATAAAATGATCATTTTTAGCTTTTCCTACGATTTTTCTGCAAACATCATTTTTCCCTAGATTTTCTCGCCATTTTCGATTTTATGATTCAGCTAGAGAAATGTTAGAATTTTGGGAGGGGCTACACTTTCATGCTTCGTCCACCCCGATTAGTTATTGTTTCATCACCTAAACTCCATTTATATAAATTTACCACATCTTACGGTCTGCTTCAGCAATGTCTTTCCGTACAGCCATTAACTATTCAATTTACTTAACTCTTAAACCGTTTTATTTGCCTTGGGTGAATTAGGTAAATGTACGGTCACAATAGTATTCGTCCTTTTCTGCGTACGATACCAAATGTATGATTGCATAGCTTTTCGAATTTTTAGGTTTTCAAATTTTACGAATGACTATTTTCGAACTATCATTTCCATTCGATGATATGTATTCTTGGTGTAAGCAATACTTACTATTTCATATGATTAAATTCCATGTGAGTTATAGAATATTTGAGTCTGTGAATTCATTTTCATATTTTAATAATAACACGCTAGCTTGTGGACGACATTAAAAATACGTTTTTTTTCCAAAATGATTGTTGCCCTTTTTCACGCTCACAACTAATCTTCGCCTTTTAAATTACCACGAGACTTCAATTCTATTTTCACATCATCACTTGATTCAACTGTCAGTTCCTTTATTTACAATCAGAAAAATTGTCATTCTCAATTTTATCGTATCAATCGAACGTGATTGGATGGACTCCAAATTTTATCATCTCTAAAATTTATTTCTAACTGGAAATAATGTCGTTATGCGTTGATCAACTAACTTCACTCTATATTTTCGATATGGCTATGTTTCGAAGTATTCGAGATAAAATTGGGATTGTCGGTTTTTCAGTTACGCGTTTCGCTTTTTGATCTACAGCATGATAACTCTGTCCAAACCTAAGGCATGAACAATTCATTCAACTCATCTTCGTTCGAATTCCTAATTCTCGAACATCCTTCAGTTACCGTTTCACTAATTATTCCATTATTCCTGCGCGATTTCTCTTGTTATTCTCCCTTCAATACTTTCCATTTTCACTTCGCTCACTTTCTGTCTTCGTTTTCCTGTTCCGTTTCTCATTATCGATGACGTAGCTTCACAGATTTTTCTGACCGTGCGCATGTTTTGCCTATGTTTAAAGTCTACGGTATCAAAGATTCGGACTGAATAAATTCCACCAGCTATATTTCCGAATCATATTTGTTTCAAGTTACTATATAATTTGCACGATATGGGATTGAACTTTTCCGAGTTTTTCTATTTATAAAGTTCTTAAATATCTTCCCTCTTCCGCTACTTATTATCTGTTACGCAATGCTGCGTAATATCACATACAATGCGCATATTTCGCGTATGCCTCATCTCATTTGGGATATACAGTATGTAATGATTGAGTAAGGCTTTATCCCTTTCTTTATTGCTAAAACAAGTCCTAAAACCTCATTATACAATAGAAAATAGACATTACTGAAGACTAAAGCCGACTAGAAAAGTCGCTAGTCACAAGGCTTTACAGCTAAATGACATAAGAAAAGGGAAGACGTTCCTTTATAAGGTAATCTCCCTGCAAGCAAAATACGTACTCAACTATCATTTTACCTGTCATATGATTATCCTCCAATATTTCTTTGAATTTTAATTCAAATAACTAGCTATTTTGGCGTAGTACGTTTTATAAGCCCTATTCAATTCCATCCCACTAAACTGGCCCTAAATCCATCAACCGCTAAATTAGTTAGAAAGGGATGATCACGCTGATCGCCTTTTAGGTTTATAAGGATTGCGCAATTGAAAGCTTTTCAGACAACCACTTTTAATACCGTATTATTATCATCATCACGAAGTAACTCAGGAAATATGTGTACCCTTTCATAACATTTACTTTTTCATTGAATTGCATACTGCAACTTATGAAAAATCGTGTTCTTTCCACTCTATTTTTAGTCTTACACATCGTTTGCAAAAGAGGCGTTCAAAATTTTCTTCTCATTTTATGGTTCAAACGGTTTGTGTGTCCGATTCATCAGTAACTCTCATCGAGTAACGGAGGCGAGTTTGAATGCGAACAAATATGAATCATCTTTTTCTCATAAAATTGAGCAATGTTTGCATTAGATTTTTGACTTTTTCATGCACTTGTTGTGGTTTATTTGACAAGTTCACACTAAATCGAGAAGTTGAATGAGTACGTTTCACAATTTTAGGGCCATCCAGTCAATTTCGGATTGAGTAATTCATCGGTTCTAATTCTCCAATACCCAATTATATAAGTTTGAAGGCATTGAAATTTTCTTGCATATAATGAGAATTCTTTATTTTTATATCATCACTAAATCGTTAATTTCATTAATTACGTTTATTAACTCTTAAACAAATAAGTTTCACAATTTTTGAAGAACTTCATTAGCTTAGATAAGGCAATTGCCGTCTATAATTTTACCTCTGTATGCACTACGAAATTCTTTACTTTTATGGTACGTTTTAAATATTACATCGTCATCATTTATCAAAATGTTTGATATGACTCACTATATATCGTGGGCTAAATCCTGAGAAATTTCGAAATTTTGCCCATAAGAAGAATGCATCATCATTAAGGTAAACCATATTCCTGGTTTTTATTTGCATAAATGTTCGCGCTCAAACATGTTTCATAAAAACGGTGTTTCACTTAAGAATTCTGACCAAACGATTGCTTTCGGCTAGCTTGTATCAATTCTAATAGCACGAAATTCCGTGAATGCTTTCCGTCACATTTGTACTCAGAAATTCTGTGCGTTATGTTAGATGTCCATTTTCATGCCTATGAAAGGAAAATGAGCTCTAAATATTCTTGCCATTGTCCCAATTTCCTGTCTTTTCCATGTTTCAAATTTTAATTGTGGAAAATTATACTAATGATTTTTATTTTTGAGGTATTCTATTGATTGACATGGAATTTATAAATATCCCAATTTCTGATTCGAGAAATAACTTGATCGGGCGTCATATTCATCTAGTTTTTAGACTTTTCTGTACTTTAGATCAAAATATTCCATTCATGCAATTTTTAAAATTTCTTCAGACTGCGTTCTTTCGCGTGAAAATAAACTTATAGTCTATCCACCTATTTTTCTTATTAAATTTAGGAACTTCGGAGATAGCTCCAATCTTCAACCCCTAAATGTGTTCTCATCTTCCAAATCCTCGTTTTCTTGTAATGTTTTCCAAATCTCGCAACCGCGTTTTCTTCGATTCTCCTTCAGGCACAAAAGACTCATTCAGCTGCAAAAGTGATCAGTCAGAAAGTCGGTGCGACTTCTCCATTACAGGGCTGAGAATTGAACATAATCAGTCAGCCATATTCTTTGGTGAAAAGGGAGAGAGGAGGAAAAGTATCTGACTGTTTTGCATAATCACCACAATCTGAAAGAAGAAAAGTGGAGAGGGGACAAGGGCTATCCATCATATCTGATTTATCACTATCGCTTTCAATAAGACTTTTTCACATTTCTGAGGAAATCAGTCGACCTAATGAGTAAGTTTCATATTTTAGGAGTAAAAATCACTTTTCTCTATAATCTAATGAGCATACTGCGCATGTGTAAATTATCATTACCCCTTTCAATAGATTAACAAATGTTTGTATTTCAATTAGATAGGTTTAAAAACAGGACGAAATTATCACATTTTCCGATCTTGGCTATTTGGCTATTAATTTTCTGCTGACTAATGTCAAATTTGAAAAATAACCATACATCTCATACTTACTCGGATTTTCATTTTTTCCACAGAAGTTTCACAAAAATTTATCTAGCTTTAACTTATTTAAACTACGCCGGTTACGCTCATTACATTATAAAATTCAACATAAACATTTTACCTCAAGTTCTTGAAATCATTATAGCAAATTTTCAATCTACTACCTAAAATTTCATTCCAATCCATCGCATATAACCGTGTAATCTTGAACCACTCAATCTTAATTCTTTAATTTTACCTCAACAGTCTTTTTCATCCCTTTACCTTAACCTTCATTTCTCGATTCTACTCATTTATGGCTTGGTAATTCATTTTATTACTGTTGCTTCTGCAAAAAATACTTGACAGACTTTTCAGAGTTCTTTCAAGTCAGTGGTCCGAAACATAGTTTTTCATAGTTCATTATATCCAACGTTTTCTGACCAATCTCGTTGATTTTAATTTTCTATGTTTTTCCCTTATTTTACTTTTCTCCATTAAATTTTCTGATCGTATTTTACAACCCCATTCAAAGACACAATTGTCCCTTATGGTCATTGTGAAACTTGAAGGAAAATCGAACGCGTACATTCTTTGCGTTTCATGACTTCGAAAAAACAACATTCGAATAATAAAATCGGCCATTTTCAGGGGTCGTTCTCTACCAGAAGAAGTAGCCAAAATGATCCTCAGGATACACACAATATTCGCTGTAATTCTATGTCTAATTCTCGTCATGCAGTTAGCTGAATGCGCTGATAGGTACGAGCTTATGAATTCTATGATCAGTAAGAGTGAAATTTTGATTAGGGTAAATCACTTTTTTGGATAAATTTCAATCTGACTTTTCGAGCTTCAATTCCATCTGGACATTGTTTGTGCTATTTTTCAGCCATTACCATTTTCCACTGAGCAAAGTCAAAAGATATTGGAATATCTCGAGGAAAAATTGAAACACGTTTATAAAATTACAAAATTTTAGGTACTATGTTAAAAAAGGGGGTCGCTTGGAGCGATACCACGATCAAACCTTGAGTGAGTGGAGAGGAGTTTTAGCCAGACATAAGAACCACCATCACCGACATAGAAGACACAGGTTTGCAGATTCTTGAAAATTCGTATTCGCCATTATTTCGTTAGATTGTTTGTAAAAATAATGGTTTGGTTTCAAAAACTTTGCTGTCATAACATTTTTGTCGATATTTAATGCCATTATCAGATTGAGCTGTTAAGGCTCAAAGTTTTTGTGGTGGCAATATTAGTTAATATTGGTATTTATGGGGTTTGTGTCAGGGTTTCTCAAATCGAATATTCTCATTCGAAATATTATTCTTAATTTTAGACGTAAGAGAAAGCGTCACGACGCTGACGCTTCGTCGATCCGAATCGACCACGTGATGGCGCAGATGGACTCGATGGTTCGACCAAGATTCGGCAGGTCAATTCCATTCATGTCGTAGCGTAATTCATCTAGCGACTATTTGGATTCGACGTCATTTTGGCCTAATTCGAAAAATACAACCTTCCTATGAGAAATCTAGTTTAGGAAAATTGGATTGAAAGATAAAAAATGATAGTATTTGAATCATGCGTTTAGACATAATATTGCTTCTGATTGGGAGACGATATCGAGTTATATCGTGAGCTCTTTTTCGAAATGACGTCATATTCAAACAGACAACCTAAATTACCGAGTTGATAGCTCAACATTAGTCACTGCTCATTTTCTCTATCATAGAAAAGCTTCCAACTTTAGTATTTATTTTCTACAATTCCCGGAAATGGTACTTCAATTATCTTTCCCTATCAACGATGAGTAAATCAGAGATTTCTTATCGATTTTGTTTGTAAATCTGGGCATTTTCGAATTCTAGTTGTCTTGCCTTACTCTTATTTATCGTGTCATTTTTGAACTTCTACTCATATTTCGCGAGATTTACCATGATCTGATGACGATGATGTTTTCCGATTTCATAATAATTTCTGATATTGTAATTAGTTGGTGATTCGGAAATACTCTAATTTTCGATAAAATGCTATGAAGTAACGCGACTTATTAAAAATATATTGCATGGGTCAAATGATAGAATTTGCTAAGAGGAAATGTCTTGTTATTTCATAATGTTTTTATATACGAACTGCCAACTATTTGCACTTATTACCTCTGATGATGATGCTATTACTTAATGATGGTGCTTTCATTTGTGATTTTTCGAGCTTTCGAAGCAACGACGTTTCGCACTTATTAGCCATTTTTGTAATCAAAATATGGCAATTTTATGATCTGAATCCTTTTCTTCCCGTACTGCAACGAGTTAATTTCGAACTTCAATAAAAGCTTAGGAGTAAATTGAAGTGTTCTTTATTTCGTACGGTTTTGTAGAGTAAAATATGCTAAGCGGATATTGATCGAAATCCATTTCTTTTCACGGACTATTTCGAAACTTATGTGATCTTCCAGTAATAATTTATAATTATTTCATGTTTCAATTTTTCTTTTTCCCAATTTACAGCAAATAAAAGGATCTTTTTATTGCAAGACTTCTTCCTACGTCTAAAATGTCAATCACCAAATTTAAACGAACAAATTACAACGACTAATAAATTATGCGGTAAAATTTCAAAGTAAGAATAAATAAATAGGTAAATTATTCGTAACAAAAAAGTATTGAATTTTCTGGATAATTTACGAGGCAATGCGAGAAAAACCTCAAAATAGCATGATGAATGCGAGAAGTGAGATGGCCATTTTTGGTAGGACTTGTAAAAATTTAGGCTAAAAGTTATAATGAGTCGGAAGAAAGTACAATCAAGCTGAAAGGTTTTTACAAGTCTAATTTTAGAAGCTTATTTGTGAAATTCTCAAACTCTGCTCACGAAATCACAACTTTGAATCTTTTGACGAGATAATGAATAATGATGCAATTTTAAGCTATGTCTAACAAAAATATGGATTTTCAAAAGAACGAAATATATCATTTCGTTTCATATCTATGTGCATATTTCTATGAAACATAACCTCAATGTTTTCAGATCCCTATTAATTATGAAAATCTTTAAAAAATATCATTGAAAACTGAAAATTTCAATAAATATATTGCGCAAATAGTTGGTGCATAAGTAATTTTCGATTGCTCTTTTCTATGGAATGTCGAAATAAATACTACGAGATTGATCGTCGGGGAAGTTATTTATCGGATCAAGATGTTACCATTTCCGTAAATTTGATGGTTCGATAAATAATTTTCCCGAAATTAAAAATTTTCCTTTCCTTTGAAAGTCCTTAGAATTGTTCTGCAATAACGTCAACGAGGTATTTGGCTACGGTATCTTTGCTGCTGCGAATGGTTAGGCGGTACATCTAAATCATATTTTTTAGACTAAAGATTATTTGACAAGAAGGATGGGTAAATGAAACACATTAGACAGAAAAATGCTGTACTATTTTCCGTTGTCGGTAATGTTCAAAACCGGAAATGACATGGCAAAATTCCGAATTATCAGAGATGTCAGTCAATTCGTTAAAATGCTACTAATACTTGTCTTTCTCGGCTAGTCAAGTATGACTAAAATACCAGAAATGCGAGAATTTTAAAACATCATTATTCGAAATGATCCCATAGACGAAATACAGAGCTAGTAATAAACGAAAATAATCCATTTTTAACACATGCTTTTTAATTCAAAATTATTCCAACCTTTGCTTGTTTGTTAGGTTCCAACCTGACGAGCGTGCCGATCTGCTGCGTGTGCGTGTTGATGATGCCCGCGCAGACGTAGTTGTCCGGATTCGGGTCCACGTCGGTAAGCAACTTAGCGCCGATTCCAGTTAGCTGAAAATTTTGATCCATTCGAATTTTTATACTATTCACCGCACAGATAGAAGGAACTGGCGTCATAAATTTAATTGTTCGTTATCATTCAACTTGTAACATATTTTTAACTTCATCGTGTATGGAATATCATAAAGTAGCCCTACCTTCTGCTGCACTTGAGCAGGATCCATGGGGTATTTTGCGGGGAAAATTTTCTGCGACTCTTGGGTCGGTTGGCTCAGGGCTTTCCATCTAAATCATTATCATTATCGATAAAATTTTGGATTAGATTTATTAAAAAACAGATTTGGGTTGAAGAGTGTGCGGAATTTCGATTCCAACTCAGGGCTTGTACAAATTTCAACCCTGACTCCGATTCTGGATTCTGATTCCGAATTTTTCAAAGTCCAACCTTCGTACACCTGTTTGATTCTTGAAAATATAGCGTATTTAACGAAATAATGATGTTGATGTTCACGTGAAAGTTTTTCAAGAAACCCTTCAGATTTAATTCTGAATTGAAAATTTACCTAGAGAAGAACTGTTCAGAGGCCATTTCAGTGGGTTCGAAGAATTTGTTGATGAACATCGGCAGGAACAAGGACTTGTCGAATTGCTGAGCAGCTCCTTCTTTGTCGCTGAAAATTGAAAATAGGCTTCAAAAAATTCCAAATGGTGAAATTGGAAAAATGGTTCAGTGATCGTACACAATTTTTTCCTTAAAAAATCAAGAAGTTTCAAAATTTTTCCAGATAAAATTTCAACTAGAACTAAACAATGCTATCATCTTTACAAATCGAGAACTTAAAATAATCGAAACAATAGCAAAAACGACTTACGTATAGTTGAACCTGACGCGAATGACGGGCAGTTTGGCGAATTCCTGAACGCAGACAAAGTTGATGAGCTGCTGGACTTGAGTTCCCGCTGCAACGAGGGGCTCCATCGGCTTGGCCTGCAAATTCCGAACTCCTCATTCTTGATATTTTGAAAAAGGTAACCCCATTATATTGCCATTCATTATTTATCCCTTTTAATATCATTACCCCAAATTTGAAAACCCATATCAATAATTAAATTGAGAAATTTCGAGGGTTTAAAAAATCGCTATGAAGAAGCGTAGCATTATTTCTGATTTAAAAAAATCAATCATATCTATCAAATTGAAACGTATATCATTAATCAAAATCAATGTCAATAATTTTCATTACAAGATGTGAAACGTGAAAAATTGGCACGATAAGCTAAGCTTCCAATCATCTGATAGACTTTTCCTCATGCAAAATTCTATCAAAACAAAAAGTTAAATTACGATCTTGCATTAGTGATATAATTTTTAGGTAAAAATTGTTTTTTTTCTCGTTTTCAAAAATATTCCAACCTGAGCCTGCAACTGTACTGCCAGCGATCCCGGACAAGTGACGATCGGGAGGAAATCGGTGAGTTGATTGGCAGTTTTGTTCCCATAGAACATTCCCAATCGAGCCAAATTCGCTCGGGACTCCAGTTTGCAGCCGATTTGAAGCACGTCATCCTCGTACAGCACTCCGTTGTTCTTCACCACGAATCTGAAAATTTTGATTTATTCTAAAAATAATGAAATTTCTAAAAGGAAATCCGAAAACTTATGTGTACGTTTCAAGGTTTGAAAGACATACTGTTTTCAAAATCCTCGTAAGAAATAAGGCTTTCAAATACATTAATTTGTTTTCAGCTTATATGATACAAAACTAACTTCAAATAGTCGTTCCTGTTGACGACGTCTCCGATGTCTTCAGACGACGTTGAATGAGATGCCTGCGTTGGTTGTTTGAACGAGTCCAGCAATGCACTACAAATCATGATCACTCACAATCAGTCCTCGACTTTATCGGAAGAAAATGTCGTTCTTTCTCATTTTCAGTTAGAATTAGAAATAGTGTAAAGAAAATGAAATGGAAAATATTCGTTTTGTCGTTAAGAGACAATATAGTAGAATGATATCGTTGCTTTCAAAAATATGTCTTGAAAAATATAGGGTGAAACCGGAAATGGAAATATTGTCTCACCTCGAAACATGACTTATATTACTTTCAAGTCTTACTAAAATTAATCGAGACTTTGGGGCTATTATGACACGAGTTATTCCAACTTTTCTCACCACAAAGAAAATTTTTTAAATCTAACCCATTGTCCTTGCCTCCCGCATCAATATCCACCAAAGCACCCGACCCTCCGTCCTGACTCATCACTGCCTGCAAATGTTTGAGAATTATATTTCGATTAAGTGCTTAATAAGGTAAAGCATCATAAATTTCAATTCGGGATTAAACTAATTTGATTATTATACCTGAGGCTTAGCTTTTCTCTCCTTCTCCACGGGCTCCGTTTCTTCGGATTGCGGTTTGCTCTTCTTCAACTTCGCCAGCAAACTACTCTCTTTTTCTGGGAAAGGAGGCATTTCCTCGAGAATCTGAAAAGTATAGGTTTCAGAAAATTTTAAATAATCTTTAAAAAAGAGTCTTACTGTAGCGAGAACATCCGGAGTGGCGACTTTGCTCATTTGCAGGTACTCGACAGCCCTCTGTTGGAGTTCGGCGTCGGGATTTCGGAAATTGTGGTCAGTCATGAAGACCTAAAATTCCATATTTCTGGCTGCGAGTACATTGTTATAAAAAAAAACTGAAATGGGCACTTTGCTACCAAAAGTTATTTCTCTCCTTTTCTATCTCTTTCCACACCCTCCCTTCCCTGGTAGCAATGTACTCGCAGCTCATATTGTTGGAAACAAAGATATAGAAAATTAGAATAGTTTTAAAATGAATAAAAACTTCTTTTAAAAATATGAAAAATCTCACATTCTGGATCATGTGCTTGATTTCCGGGAAGAGGTTGCAGAATTTGATGTAGGTCGTGAGGAGCAGACATCTTGTCGCGATGCTGCACAGATGGTATTTCGAATGGAGCAACTCGAATTGGATTTGGGGGCTGGAAAATTGAACTTTTAGAAAAAAAATAAAACTTTCGTCTTCTAGAAAAGTTCAAATTTGTTCTTCATTGTCAACAAAATATCTGAAACAGGTTTTTTCCCCAATATTTTCTTAAAAAGTTACAAAAACACAAAATACCTGGATCTTTGATCGCCAGCGATTAAATTCCCGAATTCGCCCAGAACGTAGCCGCCAACTTTCACCATATTCTCGTGGCACGCGGGACGCTGAAATTTTTTATAACGTTTTTTTTAAATTATTTTTTAAAAGCTCTTTAATCTCATTTTTTTATTTGAATTTATTTTGTTTTCGAACCTGCAAAGCCTCAAATACAGTCTTAGCAGAGTAGCCTTGGACGTCCTCGCGATTTACGACAATCTGAAAATGATTCGTAAAAATGCAAGTTTCAGAAAATTTAAATCTTTGATTTCGAAAACGCTCTAGGTAAGACGCTATCTCCATCGCAAGAGCAAAAATTTGGCCTGTTTCAATATTTCAGGAATCGTGTACTTCATAAAGAGAAGATAGTGGCTTTTCTTGAAAAGAGTACATTTCAGAAGGAATCAACTGTTCGATGAAAATCATAATAGGCTATTTGATGATAGGAATAATCTAGTACTCTTACCTGAATAACCCTGTGCCAGACCTCTTCACTGACATAGTCACCAGCCACTCGAATTAGCTTCAGAATCACATCCACGTACCACGTGTAGTCCGTCGCGTATTTCTCCGCGAGAATCGCCACTTTCAGCACCTGAAATTAAAAAAGGTAGTTTTAAGATACGTTTCAAATTTCCGCAGGAAACTAAATTTGCGATATTCTCCGATCTAACTGCTTTCTAGTAATAAACTGAGAAAATCGGCGACTTGGAAGCCGCACGAAATTCAAGACCTCTAAATAGGCGAAATAGTGTGGGAAAAGAAAGCCTACTTATTAATACCCTACCCCAATCATACACACCATTTCGCATGCCTTGAGGCTTTGAATATCGTGCAGTTTCCAGATAACCGAAAAACCTCCTACCATTTCCTCCCTGATGGAATAGTCGGCCGTTTCGAGATAGGTGAGCATTTCCGCGACGATTTCACTCGCATTCGAGCGGTCGCACATCGCGTAGAGCAGGTCCACGGCTCTCTGTCTGACTGAGACATCTCTGGAAATGTTTTTTAATCGAAAGATAAAATCTCGTTGCGATTCATAGCATTTCAAATAAATGTTGATTGCTGAGTGATAAATACTTCCAGTTGAAATAAACGTGTAATAAATGATGAGCTTTCGCAAAATATGAAGTAATATTTTTGCAACACATTTTTTAAATTGTAATAAGAACATTTTCAACCTTTCCGTTTTCAGACTGTTGATGATGGTTTCCTGATGCTTTTTGACGGCTTCGTGTGAGAACTCCGAAGTCGCCAACAGACACATCGACTCCAGGGCTAGGTATCTGAACAAAATAAAGAGTTTTATTTTTTAAAATAAATATTGTAGAACACTTTTCCGTCCATTATTATAGAACTTTCAATAAGAATAACCGTAAATTCTCTTGAAACCGAATGAATTAAATTTAAAAGATTCAACATCCTGATGGTCGAAAGAAAAGCTAGTTTTCATTAAATGGGCTCAAGAGCGAATTGTCAAAGTGAGAAAGTACTTTGTGCTTTAAAATTGTTGAAAAGTATTTTATTCCGTAAAGGATGATTTCGATTAGAAATTTGAACCTAATATCATGAGTTGAACAACTTTGAACCTTACCTGAGATTAGTTTCCCTGTGCGAGAGGAAGGTGCCTAGCTGATTGCAGGCCCTGACGAGCAGATTCGGCTCGGAGTCCATGTGGATGATGAGGGCGATCGCCTCGAATAGCACTGCATTCTTAGCGTTCGAGTGTTGCACCTGCAAATTGCAAATATGAGTTTAAAATCGAAACGAAACCGCAGTCCCATGATTTTACAGAATTCTATGAAAACTTATGGGTAGTTTTGGTGAAGCGTATTCCATAAAAATTGCAGAAAATGTTCGATCGGAATGAAGAATATGATGCAGCTCGAAGATCAAATAATAAATGAGCACAAAATCACCTTTTTCGACTTTGGAGCGTCCTGCGCCTTGTTCAAGATGCCTTCCAAACACTCGAGCAATCGGGCTTTGTTTGATGGGTCCTCTGAAAATAAGATTTTTAAACAATAAGTAAAAAAGGTTCTCTATATATAATCCATCAACAAATCGCAATCATCAAAATTAGTCAAATTCGTCCAATTTCGGCTAGGGAGCATAGAAAAAGACAGATAATTGATGAATTTTATAAATGATTGTGAAAAGTAGGCGAATTTTAGGAGGTAGCATAAAAATTTTAACCTGGAGGAGGATAGTTCTGCAGCAAATGGAGTAATTTGACGCAGAGCCATGGGGCAGGCACGAAATAATACGTGTAGTCCTGGAATCGTTGAAAATTATGTTTAAAATTTCTCCAGTATGTTTCATGTAAATTCTGCGATTTAAATGATTTTAGAAATGTTTATACAGTTTTTAATGTAGTTATTTATAGAAAAAATGAAATTTGTGGCATAATTAGATTAAGGATGTTTAAAATTGCGAGGAATCAACATAATATTCCTCTTTCAACATAAAAAAATAATATAATAATAAAACATTTAGAAAATGTACCTGCAAATCGGTGTAAGTGGAGGTGATGATTCGGCTGAGCCGAGAAATGGCGAGGGGCACACAGCCTTTGTATTCGTCTGGCCATCTTTTAGATAGAGCCTCGATTAGAGATGCAGCCGACGTCACTACCCCCTGGAAATACGCAAGTCAAAATTTCCCTCTATAGAAAGGTGATACATAGGGGAGGGCTATGAAACAAGACTTAGCAGAATATTTTGATATTCTGGCTTAAATCCTGTCTAAATCTGAATTGAGGTTTTATTTGATAATTTCTCAAGCAAATTGGATGTTTTAGAAATCTTTGGGAATGTAGGAATTTTCATAATATCGCTAGCTTTTTGACTGCGTTTAATTATATCCAGGAACTTTTCGTTTTTCCAGAATAGATGCCAAAGAAATGTATCCTTCACAAGTATTTTTTTCAATATGAACCAGAAAACCATTCGAATATTTGAAACTGTACAATTATTGATCCGTCTGCTCCAATAGTTTATAAATTAATTTTAAAAATCAGATTTGGCAGACTTGTAAATTTTCAAACCCACGGGTATGGAAATTTATAAGTCTGGGGTCGAAATGGAGACACAAATTTCAACAACTCTCACCATATGCGAATCATTGAGCAGATGGACAATTCTGCTGGCGTATTCGGTGGGCTGGACGACGTCTGGTGCGGCGCGGAACAGCTTCAGCAGACACAATGCCGCTGATTGCTTGACGAAATCAATGGTATCGCTGAAAAATAGCAAAAATACTGTTAAAAATTACCTAGTTTTGATAGTTATGAAAAACTGATTGAATCTTTTCAAATAGGAACTATTTGGAAACCTCAGGCTCAATATCTCAAGCCATGCTAATAGGTTGAAGGATAGTGGAGAAAGCGATTCTTTTCTTGTATTATTTCCCATAGCTTGTGGTTTCCAATTTTCCTCAAATGAGTGGTATTTTCCCTAGAGAGCGTATCAAAATAAACAAAATAATAGAAAAAGATACAAATTTGTGAAATTTTTAGAAATTTGACTGGAATAAATACGTACCCGGAAACAAGAAGTTTAGGCAGATCCTGGCAAAATGCCTCGGCCATCTCGCGGCTGCAGATGTTCGAAATGCACTGAAGTTATTTCATTTTCATTTTTCTTTCGAATATCGACATGTGGGAAACTATCTATCAATTCATAATTGACTATTTATATCAAGTCAATTTTTGAAACACAAGTAAAACATCTAGAGAAATATAACTTCCAGAAAATCCTTCAATTATGTTTCAAGAAAACTAAAGCCCACGAAAAACAAAATTAGCAATGGCTAGTTTTTAGGTTGGCAACTGAGAAATGACGAAGCATATTTTTCCCAGAATATTTCGCATTACTTCACACCCTTCCCATCATTTCAAAATTGGTTTTCGTTTTTAAGATGAAATTAAGAAGAAAATCCAACCTGAAGAGCGAGATTGACGTGGACAGGATTGCGGGAGGTGATGTCGTTGCGAATGGCCTGCACGATCAACTTCATCAGGTCCGAGTTCTGCTCGATCAGCACCGAAATGAACAAGTAGCCCTGAAAATTCGATGATCTAAAAACTTGAGTGACCTAGAGAATAAATCTCGAGCACCTGTTCCTCTATCATGAAAATTGTTGATAACGTTAAATCTAGGAAAGAACGAAAATTAGATTACGAGTTTTATTTGATATCCAGTTATCGTTTGAAACGTATGTAGATCAAAATTCTCATGCATTTCAATTTTACATCGTGGACCTTTCAATAATAAAAAAGACTTCTCAAAATCGACCTCCAGAAAAATTCATATTAAGAGAGAAAAGAACATGTCTTCTTTATCTCTCAAAAATATATATTTTCCTTTACGGTTTTTGGGAGTCGAGTTTTGAGAAGTCTGGTGAAGGATATTTGGGCAAGATTCAAACAAGAAAAAAGCCTACGATTTGCTTCTCGGTGTATTTGTTGGAGGAGAGCAGGTTGACTGCTTCCATGTGGCCGAAGTCGATGTCGTTGCCGAGTAGGAAGATGAACAGCAACTTGCATACGTACTTCTTCTTCTGATAGCCGTCCAGGGTCTTGTCGCCTGAAAAATTCAGTTTTCGGCTACCTGGCTAATTCGTAGCTTCATAACTTACGAAATAGTATGGGAAAAGATGCCTCCCTACCTTACCTATATCCTTAACTATGGGTAACGAAGTAACAAATTATCCGAATTGCCTTTTATTTCTTTAAATTTCAGTGAAAACACGAACTCAGCTGAGATAGGTATTAAAATTGAAGTATTACGTATGACATTGCGATTTGTTGAAGCAATAATTGCGGGCTTTCCAGGCAACTTCTTTCATGACAAGATTATTAAAAAGACGCTAGAAAAATGTCAAATTTTGTGATAGGCTTCAAAATTCGTAATTTGTAACTTACGCTATTTATTTGAATTATCATAAACTAGGCCCCTCTATAATTCACCGGCAACCACCATTACCAAAATTCGTCAGTTAGTTTTCTTTTTCCTACATTACCTAACCTAAAATCTGGTGAATTGAGGGCAATAGCTATTTGACGGCACGCTACGACGCGAAATTTTGCTATAGTACGGCACGATTTTATATAGTATGAAGAAAGAGATTATTTTGAACCTATTGAAAATCGTGCCGTCATATAATACAAATGTTATGCCATAGCGTGTGTCGTCGTGGTGTATTTAAAAAAAAACTGCTCAATTTTAGTAGTGGTAGTGGTGTTCAGGCGGTGAATTATGGAAGGAGTCCATAAGTGATCAAAACCGCACCTTTGAACTTGGACCTGATGTTGGCGAGCTCCTTGTTGATGCGCTTCAGCTCGGCCTCTTTGGACTTGCAATTCCTGATGTCCGAAATGAACACCGCCAGCCCGCGCATTCCATCGCCCTTCACTGCGGGCATTTTGGCTGGAAAATTGAAAGCATGTAATTATTTAGAATTTGCGAAGTCCTTTCGATAAATATTCAAAACCCGATGAAATAATGGGAATTGGTAACTCGATCCATCCAGGCATTTCATGAAACATAGATTTTTTGAGAAATGAAAATCGTTTCAACTTAAGAGCACAAGAACGAGCTGAGAATAGACTAAGTCAGTCCGTACAAGAAGAAATATGAAGCATATTTCAAGCAAAGGCGTAGCTCTGAGTCCGATTCGGAAAGCAAAATAAAAAGGAA
The DNA here is from genome assembly GCA_964036155.1 of Diploscapter coronatus. NCBI lineage: Eukaryota > Metazoa > Nematoda > Chromadorea > Rhabditida > Rhabditidae > Diploscapter > Diploscapter coronatus. The sequence goes on from OZ038423.1 coordinate 3,373,419, forward strand.
TAAAAATTACGTAAACTTATAATAAACAAGTCGGTTAGTTCCGTTAAAACGACAAGTTTGGTCGTGAATAATAAAGTCGAAATCTAGGTTGGCGTAAGGAGAAAAGAGACGATGAAAAAATCGAATTCTGCAAAGCCGATGCGGAGATTTTCGGGGTTTGACGCAAATTATGGATGTTGATGTAAATGCAGTGCATTTCAACAAATGCACACGAAATGCGTCAACGAATAATAATGAATGCTTGGAATAATAATGCACCACTAAAAATAACCACTTGCAAAAAGTAGCTTTTGAACGAATTTGCGTCGATTTTTTATTTTATCTCGATTTTTAGCATAAAAATTTATTTCGAATTATATTCTCAAAAGGCTTATGTCTAGGCATAAGATTTACAGGGTAAACAATTTAGAAATACACAACAAAATGATGACATATCCAAAAGTAGAAAAATGACAACATGAGATCAGCACTTACAGAAAATTAGTGAAAATTCAACAATTGGGGTAAATTGGCGATATTATCAAAAATACTTGCAATTCTGTATGTTTCAAAGAAAATATGGGTACGATTTGGCTGGAATATTCTAGTTGGTGGCATGTTAGCGCTTTTTGAAAATTAAAATAATGTTTCCTCATGAGCAGTTCATATTTGTGACACATCATTTCAAAGTAGATAATAGATAATTTCCGAGTAAAATAATGTATTGACACTGTCAAAACTAGGATCCTACCCTCAATCATTTTTTTCAAATTTGCAAGTATCATTTGACATTTCAAGAAGAGGGCTTCTTCGAAGTTCATCAAGTTTATCTTCTTCATCAAGACTATCGCAGACAAAGTTGGTGAACGTTCCAAGAAGCCTATGAAAGAATGTTCGTTTCCTTTAGAACCTGAGCTGCGGTTTGTTCTTCATGATGTAGCTTTCGAGCTTCTCCCAGATGCGCATGAAATTCGCCTTGTCGAGGTAGCGCTTCGTTCTAGCAACGGGAATTTTCTCCACATTCCATTTCGCCACGTTTGACTCCATCTAAAACTTTTCCCTTTAAACTTATTATTGTTGAATCAAAAATATAAAAGTCAAAAGTGAGCAGAGAAAAAACGATTTTACTCCAGTATTTCATTTTCACGTGCTTTTTCTCCCTTTCTAACCCACTGAAAAATAACCGTGCGCCACTTTGCACTTCCAGAGTTTGGCTCTAGCAATAAATATTCTAGAATGATGACTAGAAAACTTGAACACACATTTCTTAGTTAATTTCAAAATTCGAATACGCACCTTCATATCGTCAAAGTACAAGTGAAAGGCCTGTATTTGGGAGAAAATCTGCACCGGATTTCCGCCCCATTTCCAGCCCTTGAATTGCCAGGCTGGGCCCTAAAATTAAGGAATTTCAAGATTTTCCAAATTTTTCCCTACATGAACGAAAATTCCGACGATTCGATCCCAGTCCTCCTCGTTCAGTCGAGTCGGGTCGTCGATCACGCGGTATTGAACTAAATTCGCTCTTTTTCAGATATTAGATAGAATTTTCATGTCTAGAAGCTGCTTAAATTATTATAGATTCGTTTTCAAAATGTTTCAAATTCATACGAAAGAATTTTCTTTAGCCTTCTTTGAATAAATCACTTCAGTGATGCACTAACCGCAACTAAGAATATACTCGCTACTAAAAATTTCTGGTGATGAAATTTCAACATTGAAAATTTCCAAGTCGGAAAGTTGCGCATCACAGTTTGATATTTTCTATTGTAGAAGAATGTTTGATACCTGTATTTCCCTCCTTCTTCCTATTGACGAGAATCGTGGGTTCTCGCTGCGCTTTCTGAGCTCGCTTCTCCTCGGTACTGACGAATTTCATGTCCTCGAGAATGTCCTTTGCATTGTAGATTGTGATCAAACTAGTCAGGGCCCCAGGAACAATGATGATCGGCGTTCGACTCGACCGCTTCGGCTTCTGACCGCCAGCAGGCTGATTGTGAACAGAGGGGATGTGACGGAGAGGTTCTGGAAGAGGAGTTGTCATCATATTTAGATTATCATCAGCTCGTCACCGAGAATGATGAGCGAATGCTTTATTTTTGCAATCAAACTTTACTATTGTATTTGTCTTGTTTTTTTTGAATATCCCAAATCATGAAATTTTGAATCTCATTCTGTACAACTGTTTCAGAATTTAAAAAAAAAAAAAAATAGTATTCACGATATTTTATATATAAAATAATTAACTAACACTTCCAATGTTCACATTAAAATTGCGAATCTGGGTAGTTTGATGAAAATTTCTCTTAAATTTTGGTAGGTTTCAACAAATCTCTCGTTGTTGAATGAAATTATAAGTTTGATATTCCGAACATTGCTCGAACTTTGAAATAAAAGAAATCTTACGAGCAGCAGGTGGAGGCATTCCCGGCTTCTTGGCGCCGCCCTGCTGAATCGCGTTGAGATTCGAGCCGACGAACGACATCTCGCCGTCGATAAGGAAGTCCGTGTTTTTGTCCTGCAAATTGAAATTTTGAGGCCTTATTTGAAATTTTTGTCATTTTATGGAAATTTGAACAAGCCGTTGCTGCAAGGGGCAGGTTAAGAAACGGTAGAAAAATAAAACGCGTCATGTCCCGAACGCAAATTGTGAGATAAATAGAATGGGACAAATCCATTAGTCCGGCAAATAGTAGTCAAAGTTTGAAAATACTTATGAATTGATGTTTCATTGAAGAACTAGTCTTGTTCTCAAGTAGAATGAGTTAATACACTTCGGATTGAGTTACCAAAAATAGTTATATAGCCAACTCTTCCCTTACCTTGACGAAGATTTCCTGATCGTAGCGACTGTATCCGGCTGCATTCTTGCGTTGACTCGGTTGCACTGCTGCAATCGCTCGAGCTGAAGCTGCGGACGAGGAATTGTGCTGAGGATGCTCCACTGCTTTACTCCGAGCATCTTGCTCTTTTTGCTGAAAGAATTGGATAAGTTTCGGAAGACTCGATAACCGATTTTCCAATTAATATGACCATTCAGTCATTCATCGATTTTATCTTTCAATCTTCAAATACCAGAAAATAATTGTAGGTTTCACAAAATTTCGGTACATCTCGAAACGTTTAAATGGATACTCCAGTGTTACAAAAATTAGACTGAGCAAAAACTTCGTTTGAGTAAATTTACGATTTTAAGCTACCTTGACCCGATCGAGAATTTCGAGCACTCGCGAGAAGTCCCTATTGCCGAGCGCTAGCATCACATTTTCACTGGTTTTGTAGACGCGCTCGTTCATCTTTCCGAGTTGTAGATTCGACGTGCTTTTCAGCTCGCTAAATTTGGTTTTCATCAAGTCTTTTCTACCCACCATTAAATTTTGTCGTTCATTCGTCGGAAACTTGAAAAGCACAACCCTCAATCATGTAAAATAGTAAGCAACACATTTTTCTCTAACATTTCTTGTTCTATTTTGCACGGCTTGAAAACTTGAGGACTCACCCATTCATCAAAGTACTCAATTCTACTTTTTGAACATAATTAAAAACTGCAAAGTTTACGATAAAGCACAGAGTAACGTTTTCATCTCGAAATTTACTTACTCATCAGCGGTTTGAGCGATGTTCCTTTTCAAATTGTTCTGTCGCTTCTTCCTCAATTCAGCCACCTTCTCGGATGTGATGTTGTTGCCGAGCGGACGCAACTCGCTCATTTCCTTGTCGCCACGATTCAGCAGTTGGTTCAGCTTTCTAAATGAACTAATTTTTTTAGAGAACATAGATGATTTGTGAAACGCAAAACAAAATGTAAGATGCTCCAAAAACGGGAGCTTCAACATCTATCGAAGCACATTTCAGAGATCGTACATCTTTTTTTTATTGAATATTGGCAGTGAAAGACGATGCATTGTTTTCGATTTCAGAAGGCATATTTTAAGAGCTTCGAAAGAGACTAACTCCTTCTCCTTGTGATCGTAGGCCGGTCGCTTCGCAGCAGGTTCGTGGACCTCTTCAGGCATGATGTTCCTCGCTGGGATGGGAGCGACTGGGGGCGCGGACAGGTTGATGTGGTTGCTGGGAATCTCATCTCGGTTGCCGGACAGGTAGTCCATGATTTCCTTCCTATAAAACTCGTTTTTTATTTCCAGTGATTCCATCGTTTCTTCCGATGATTCCTGATAATGTGGTGTTTCTCAAATTCGAAATGATACTAGATTCATTCAGATCAAAAGTAATCAGATATTTTTCGAGATCAACACTTGCGTAAAACGATGCAAAAAATTCTCGTCATAGGCATTACAATTTCGAGAAACACATCGAATGAAATATCCAGTGTCCTTCGCTATTCTGTACCTGTCAATTCTGGTGATGGCTCGGACATTCGCTCCTGCTGCTTCCTTGACATAGTTCGTGTGGTTGATGTCTCGTCGGTTCCACAAGAATAACAGAGCTTCCAAATTGTAGAACTCGTTCGGCTTGTTGTACACCGGGAATATGATCAATCAAATACATCCTTGAGAATTCGGAGCATGGTTGTTGAAAATGGTAATAGGGTTTAATTTGAACTCGAACTCGCCAGCGAGTCAAAGTCCAATGCGGAAAAATAAGCGAATCTGAGTTCAATTAAAAATATATAAACTTGGAGTTTAAAGAATTTGACTCCAACATCCCTTCTTCAGCAACGATTTTTAATTCAACTCACTGTCAAATTCGTGTCCACCAACTTGGGATACGCCATGTCGCCGAATATGTAGTAACTCTCATCATTCTAAAGCAATTTATCGGATGTTTTTCTTTCAGAAATACTCGAATATCGATTTTATTGAATGTGTGATAAAAAGACTATTGGTTTTGTTCAAGAGAACTTGTTTCAGTGACGATTTTTTGAGTTACATTCAAACTTTTATCAAAGGTGCAATTGAAAATTTAATGAAAGTAAGAAAATGTTATTACTTTTTATTCAGGAATTGATCGATATTGCTTCCTTTATGAAGTTTATCTAATATTCAGAAACTTACATGAATAATCTCCTTGATAGTTCGATTCTGAGACGTAAAGTCTCTCAGCGTAGTCAAGGGATCGGCCATTTTTAGGTAATTTTATTAGTTTCAGAAGAATCAGCAATTGTTCAGATTTAGCAAGACAAGATACGAATAATTTTGCAAAAATATCAATGCTTTCGCGACGTAGAAAGCAATAGTGGCCAAGGCACTTGCAAAGGCGGCGCACAGTTGCTACTCTGCAATTAAGACAGTTGCAAAGACATCGTATGGATTATTGCTTGTGGTAAATTTGTAGGAGAAAGTGGTATTTTAGAGACGAGAAAGAGTGCCTTAGAGTTGTTGAATATTTACCGCATCGACATCCACAATAAAATTCCCACAGTATGAAGAGAGTGATAGAACAATGCACAATTATGCCTTATTAGCGAATTGGGCAGTTTTCACAACAAGGTATTCGTAACTTAACGATTATGAAGCTAGAATGCCAGCAATATCATCCAAGAGCGGAACTAAAAATTTGATTTTTGAGATTTTCCTAAATTAGATAGGTTGAATGACTCTCAACTCACACTTTTTAACTTTACTTTCAATTATAAAAGAAAGTATAAAGACGACGAAAAATATTCAGAATTGAACCAGACTGCAACTCTATAAATGAAATCAGGGAGTGAAAATATATTCAAAATACACATTTTTCAAAAGTATTTTGCCAAGTAAAAATCACTTTAAGTACTGTTTGCATGACAAAACAACAGCTTTCCCTAATAAAGCGACCTTTCGGCTGCAATATTCGAACTTTTTTTCTATCCTCGATTGTTTGCTTGTATCTGAGATGGGGCGAACTCGTTGGTTTCCCAATATTTTTTTTTTCAAAGCTCTCACCGCTTGCTTTGTGTTTCTATTATTCAACATAGTGCCTTATTTCTCCATGTTAGAAGTGATAGAAAAATGACAAAGGAGGCGATGTGTATTCGTAGATGAGTTTTTATTATAAAAGTAACCGAGAATTTCAGTTCGTGTCTGATATGAATTTGGAGCAGCCGTGAAAAATCGCAATCGCTGAAAGTTTTAAGTAGTTACAGAAATTCAAAATGATACTTATATCATTAGCTGTGAAATTCGGAACGAACTCTAAGTGTGAGCGATAATTTGTAAAAGTAGCCCCGCTCAGAGATGTTGATGGGTCGAAAATTCCGACTCCGACGCCGAAAACTTTGAAAATTTACGACCCGGGGTCGGGGTTGGAGTCAACATCCCTAATCATAATCCGAGTGGCATTCGAAACGTATCCGGCATATCAAATATAGAGTAACTAGTAGTTTTGATATAGTAACTTAACGATTTTTTTTTGTAATATACAAATTATTCAGCCATGAACTCGTTCCAAATTAGAATCACATTATCTTCCGAATTATGATCAACTATTTGGTTCTACTACCGGTTTCGATTTGTAGTAATCTAATTAGAAGTGAGAGCGGATAAAACGATCAAATGGGCTCGAGAATCGACGATTCTCGTTTTTGATCCGAAAGGCGCTCATTTTCACGAGCTATGACTCAAATCGTTGCTAGAGTATTTATTTTATTTCATAGTTTCTATTTCACACATGCTGAAAACTACTTGGGACGAAAATTGAGGAAACGAATTTATGATGGTTATATTTCGAGTAGAATAATGTCAACGACAATACCCGCACCGCCTTCTAATTCTGACTCAAATTCAAGTACTCAGGGATTCATGTAAGTACATGCTAAACAGAACTACTCACTAAATGATAAAAGTCGTTTTTCTTTTTGTGCCCGTATCCAGAAAAGTTTATTTCTTTAGAATAAAGCTTTCTGGATACGGGCACTGAATAAAGAAAATTTTGCATTAAACTTCCCCAATTTATAGTAAATAGAATTTCGGTGTTTGTGCCTTGTCTTTGCGCATACCTGATGACAGAATGATTTTATAAAACATGACAAACAAGTTTCAGCTTTTGCTTATGGACTTGCATATTTTTATTCTCTGGCATTATGCTGTTGCAGCATTTCACTCGTTAGGAAACTATACAAACGGAAAAATGTATCATATGTCAGATATACAAATTTGTCTTCACAGCAACATAACTTCTGAGAACTTCTTGATTTCTTAAGGTAATAATTGACTGAGAACGTGTAGATTCATGACAAAATACCTCTTTTTCCAAGAATAATTTCATATCATGAGTCAATGCGTCTTCAGGCTGTATATTTAGAGAGGCCAAATGGCTCGGAAAAAAGTGATCGAAAATTTCTAATGTATAATTCGAATGATAATTCTGGCAGTCTTGCATTTCTATGTATATTTTCATTACAATTTCATATATCATTTCATTTAAATAAAGGTTTCGATTTGAGACTAGATAAAACTAAATACTTACTCGCGTTATAAAACGATGCACACAAACTGCCAATTTGGACCGAATTCCAGTTTCGCAGAATTAATTAGCGATTAATGTGTGAAGAATCGAAAGAATGATCTGTTTGATGATTTTCGACCTAACTCTGCACAAAATCGCATCTTTTGATAAAATCAATGAAACAACCTGATACTTTTTCGCTCTCACTACGTGAATTACTCCCCATTTTACAGTATAAAGAACGGGTGAAATGAAGAGACGCAGAAAAAGAGGAACAGTGACAATGGAAGCCATGTAACGTAGTGGCTCGTATTATTTGTATCTTTTTCGTCTGACTCATACTGAAGATAATCCTCTTTAGAAAAAAGGTAAAAGATAGTTTTTCTAGATTCTGCACCACAGACTGTCACGCCTTCATCATCAAATCTAGCATCTGATATAGTTCTTAATAATTTAAATAAAAAATAACACCAGAAGCATCGGCATTTGAAATGACAACGAAATTAGTTCGTATAGATGAGCATGGTATAGGTGAACGCATAACGAACAAATGCTCGTCTCTCACGCATCCAAGACTCACAAAAGGGGGAGAAAAAAGACGCTCCTTTTATCTCGTCTCAAATAGTCAGTCATCTACAATAATAGTAGACTTTTTTGTTTTTTTTAAATCTATCTTTTCGAATATTTTATTTTGTGTGCTGATCTTTGAAAGTTTTTCATTTCTATTTTTAATCATCGTGATTTTTCTCGAAATTGAAAAAAAAGTTATTTTTACCAAAATGCAATATCAGGAAAAGAAAATTAAACTGAAGTATGAGTAACATTTCTAAAGATGAAATATTAGGAAATGTCGTGCAAAATCAAAGTTCGTACCAGTAAACAGATTCAGAAAATTAAAATATCTAATTTTATATTAATTTTTGAAGTGTTCCACAATGCATTTCTTCAATATTTACTCAATTTTCTATTTTTTTCAAGGAGGCGGGAATTTAACTAGAGAAGTTATTATTCATTTTTGACAATAGATGTCTTGAATTTGAATAGATATAAAAAGGCAGTATTTTCGACAAGAAATCATCCTGAAATCAGCTTCTTATCTCTACTTCTACTACTACCCCTAAGGTAATCCCTCCTAGCAATACCCAAACTAATTCGAAACTATCTGCCGATATTCGAGTGCTCTGAAGAAGCAACGAGAAAGTCGGAATATCATTGGATTACGATATTCGCAATTTAATGATCATTCCACTGGACCATTCTCGTTGTTTGTTCGTCAACCAATATCAGTCGGATTTGGATCGAATAACTCTCAATCTATCAACAATCTGTATCTGATGCATTTCAGATATCCAACATCGCCAACATGTCGTCTTCCCTCATCGCAATCTTCTGCCTGCTCGTTTTTCTCGGGCATTTAATCACTTAACTATTGTTTAATCTTCTAAAATTTAGAATTCAAGTGGAAAGCCAACACAACAGTGGGTCTGTGGTCGTGCCGTACAGTCCTGAGCAACTTGAGGTAAGAGAATTTTATTAATACAACTTTGAAATAACTTGTTGTGAAATTTAAGAATATCATCGGGAAAGGGGCACAAAGCCTGAACAAGATCGAGGAAAGCTCTGAAACGACGCCTGCTCCAGCTCAGAATCAACCTGGTGGTGGTCAGAATCCATCAACACCTGCTTCAACTCAGAACCAACCTGGTGGTAGTCAGAACCCACCTCAGACGAAGCCTCCGTGCGAAGATTATTTGACGACGACTATGTGAGTTTCACGGTTCTTTCGATATATATGAGACATATCTCTTCTCAAGTTGACGAGACCTTGTCTGAGCGATTCGCGTCATTCGAATTTTCATGTCACTCGCGAGCGGCTGTGTCGCTTCCTTCCTATTTGCTCTTACGTCAGATTGAGCAATCTGATACAATTAGGAGATCGTACATCTTCGCGAGAGAGGAGTGAGAAACGCGACGCAGCCGTTCGCGGGTGACGATAAAATTTGGGTGGCGCAACTCGCATACGCAAAGGTCTCGTCGATTTGGGAAGAGTATTTCAGTTGTGAAATGAGCGCCTTCAACGCCTGTAAAGATGTCGACTTAGAAATCCCTGCCGGTACTGCTCCATTCACAAATGCCACACCTGTAACTATCCCTGAAAAAGTTGTAAAGGCCATTTGCCGAAAGACTTGCAGAGAATGCACTTAATTGTTTCTTTGAGCTCATTGTAGTATTCACCCTCACCATTTTATAATATTCGCTCGATTTTTGAGAAATAGTATGGAGAAAAGGAAACAAATCAAGCGAATACTACAATAGGTCTTTGTTTGAACAAATGGATCAATAAAGATATTTTATCTTTCTTATCTATATAAATGTCAAAATTAAACTAATAAATAAAATAAACACTTATTAGGCTCGCACATAAATTATAACTATGAGGAAGTTTATTTTCAAGGCTGGAATAAGAGAAAAGAATCTTTTCTCTATCATCCTTCACCCTATTTCGCATGGCTTGTGTCGCGAACTGCGATCTTCGCTTTTTCCATTCGTGGAAAAGTTACGATTTTTCTATGTTAACAGATTGAGTCTATCCCCGATGCAAGAACATGTTTTTCTTTCCTCCTTCCTCGCACTTTTCTGCCTCAAGACAAAACAGTATTCCTTGCTGCTCAACACAATTCACCGGATTGACTTTTTATTTTTTATTTTTCCATTTTTTATTGAAAGGTTTAATTACCCGAGTTTGGGGCTCTAATAAACTCCTGCAAATCAACTGTCCTGCTACTCTAAACCCACTAAGTGGCACGCGTTGGTTGGACCGATCATCCACTAGCAACCGTTACTCTATAGCTTCTGGTTTGGTAGTCAAATAAATTGTTTAAAGTTCTACAAATTAGATAAAAGCCTGGAAAAGTGTTAAGTAATCAAAATTTTAAATGAAAAGGGGCGTCTTGAGGAGCCAAGAAAAATTTCTCAATGCATTGCTCGAAGTTTTTGAAACTTTGCGATGCGATGCAATTTTTTACGCACCAGCGACATCCCTGCTCGTCATTTACGAATTGCCAGCAATATCACTTCTAAAACTGAGCCAAAGCTTGAATCTTTTTCTGCCAAGTTGAAATCGCTTCAAACCAGATAAATTCAATTTATGGTATGTTTTTGATTCAATTATCACCTTCCGCATGCTTGCCCCAATCTAAACCAGTTCGTAATGCATATTTTTGCGCGAAATAATTATACTCTTATGTTAGCACTTTCAAAAGCTCTCTCATTCTCCTATAGCTGAATTATGTCCCAATCATTTCCTGAGCCAATTTATTCTGTCTTTATTTGTATCTTGATCTTGAATAATTATTCATAGTCCCTACATAATAAATTCTCGGTTCTAATGGTCTATAAAAAGCTTTTTGCAAAACCACTATGCCAATCTAGAAACGCTTTCAATACTTCATTTTTTCAAATCGAATTTGCTTTCATAACCGTTTGCTTAGTGTTAGCGATGACAATTATTTCGTTCAAGTTATATAATTTTCTCAATCCCTTACTTTTCCAATATTTAATCAGTTACTTCATGAGAATAGGAATTTTTCTTTAGTTACATTCGACCCTTGAAACATCATTCAGTCAAATACTTCTGTATAAAATCCAACTTCCAACTTGGACGCTATAATTTTAGGAGTTTCTCACTCTACAATGATATTTTGAGATATATTACGATAGAGGAAAATGAATGCCATCTCTAATAATCCAACAATTTTATTGTCAACTTTATCAGTTTATTCATCTACAGCTGAAAGTATTGCCGAATCCTGGAAGCTCAATGGGCCTTATGGCTCATTCGCCGATTTTATGTAAGAATTTACAGTTTTTCTTACTTTAAGCCAATAATTAGTGAAAGAGCAGGTGAAATTTGTCATTTTCGAGAGTAATTAATCTTACGACTAATTTCGCAATCAGACAAGCTTAGCTCGTTCTTTAGCCATGTGAGCAGAAAATGAAATTTCAACAGACCAACTATTCTGCAGATTAATTTAATTTTTTGCATGAAACATGAGAGCACGTGGTATCCTTGACGTCATTGCACCTTTACTTTTGTGGCATTACGAAATTTCAAATGTTATGATATCACACGACTTATCGATTGATCTCGAAATGAGCATCTTCAATTTTCAGATCCGATCCGCAAGGTCGCGACAACTTGATCGCTGTCGTCATATGGTACTTGCTCAACATCTTTGCACTGATATCGAACTTACTCATAGTTCTGGTCATCCTACGTTGCAGTGAAATGCGATCGTCTCCGAGGTGAGTTTCATCAATTTCTATCACGGTCTTTCCTCGAAGATAATGATTTGCCCTCATTTCAGCTACTGGTTCATAATCTCATCAGCGTTCTGCGACTTATCAATGGTCGCCATAATGTTGGTATTTCTTGCCCCAGCTCAAGTGATTCAGGATGAAAATATCGTTCGACAACTTTTTCTGTCAATTTTCGAAAGTTCCATTTTAGTTCACATACGGATTCAACTATCGGGTGATGTTCTTCTATGATGGATTTTGGTACACGTACATCGTTCAGTTGGGGGTCATGTCGGTTAACAGGTTAAATTCAATTTCTTCCATAACTAATTTTGACAAAAGTCCATCCAGGCTCATATCGATAACCTTCCCGATGAATTTCAAACACATCTTCTCCAAGTCACGAACTCTGGCTATAATCGGCTGTGATTTCCTCGCCGGATTCCTAATCGCGCTTCCAGTGCTATTTTCATGCTGTAGAATGCCATATTATTTTGAGTATCTGGCTGTGATATACGAGAATCCTCTAACTTGGTTGGTTTTAATATTCTTTAGAACGCACTCATACCATCTGAATGAATATTAAAGAAAATTCATGCACTTTGATTGTTCGATATCTTCCCATATCGCGATCACTCTATCAATGTTGTCTTTCTAGGATTTTGTACTGGGAATTTTCTCCTCCTTTCTTTGGTTTAACAAATATATTCATTTTCTTTTCCAGGCATCGCTACCTCGACCTCACTGTGAGCATTGTTCCCTGTCCAGTAATGCTGTTCGCATACTCTTTTATTTTCATGAAAATCCGTCGAAATAACAAAAATATGGCAGCCATCAAATTGAATGTTTCCGTCAGAAGAGATTCTGAAGGCCAAGCGAGGAACAAAGTCAACACGACGGAATTACGACTTTTAATTCAGGTATCCAGTTATCCTAAAATGTAAATCCGACATAGCTGAGAAAGTTCCAGCTTATAAGAATTGAAATTTTGAATGATGTTCTATGTAAGATCAGATTCGGACTTAATTCGGAATTTGTAGTAGCTATATTGGCGTTTTATAATCAAAGCCTTCCGTATAATTATAATAAATCAAATTTTAGTTTATTATGCTTTCCATTTTCTACTTTTTGACATGGCTAGTATGGACTTGTATGCCCTACATTTGGAGCTCAAAGTGGGCGGGCTTTACGATGACCACGATGTTTCCAATCAACAATGCGGTAAGCATAAATTAGTTTTTTTTAATTAGAAAAGACATGATTTCATGATAAGAGATATATGCAAAAAGTGATAAATGGAAAACAAACTGATTTTTCTCGCACCATTTCGCCATGTTTAATGTCATAAAATCATGCGTTGTTCAAGTTGGGATAAAAAGGAATTTTCAGATTTCGCCCATAATTTCCTTCATTTTCAATAAAAGTATCCGAAATGAAGTGAATGCGATATTTTGTTCAAAAGAGCCTAAGAACCGATCACAGTCTATCAACAAAGACACGGGTGGAAACGAAGCTCACACCTCTTCCATGACTGTTGTTTGTTGAATTGAGAAGTCTTAGAACCTCAGAAAATTTCTTCGGTTTAATAAATAAAAAACTTTATTATTGCTTTTTAAAATAAAATTTTACTCCAGAAGATTTTAGCTGTAATCTGAATTTTTATGTTAAATTCTATTATTATTTCTCATTATTTGTTTGATTTCGTGAGCCCCAGGAGCTGCCGGAAGTGGCGAAATTTTTCTACTCCACCCCAATTCCAAGCTTTTTCAAAATTCTAACTCCACTTCACTCCGAACTCCATTCAGAGTAAGGTTCCAACAGTTCTGGTTATTCCACAGAGCCAAAACTGACAATGCCAAAGAGGTAAATGCTTGATTTCCTAAAAGTAGATCTCTAAACGCAACAGTCACGAGCGAAGCTCACGAGAAATCATACGAAATTTGTCCTATTCATCGTAAAATACCCAAATTGACCCACTGCATTTTACTGAAAATTCCAACTTCTCAAACTTTCACGCGGGTCACACATAACTTGCATATACCGCTAACACAATTCACTGAATTTTGTTTAAAGTGTAACTTTTCATTTTTTATGAAGACTTTAACAATTTATTTTCTCGTAGTATTTTATAATAATAATTTTACAGAACATCTTAACAAAAATGCCATCCAACCTTCTCTATAAATTAATGAATATTAAATTTAATTTAACACAATTCCTATCGTTATTATTCCATGAAGGTCAATCTTTTCCGGACGATGAAGTGCAAATAATAATCGTTCATAAACGCCTCTCGTTTTTCATCATTTCTTCTTGAAAATTGCGATTTTCTTCAATAAAATGCTCAAATATTCTTGCAGAGAAGTCACAATCTTTCGGTAATCAGTTTATTTGTATGAATTGCCTGTCATGAGGGCTACTTTGGCTTGTTAGTCTTTGTATAGATGGTGAGATCATTTGAGATGGAGGTTTATGTATTCAAATTTGATTCTGGTCAATCACAGGACCCTATTATGCACAAAAATGTAAAATTTCTATATTGAAACTATAACGTCTTTCAACCTGCCAATCTGTAATTACATGCATCACTCTACACTAGACTTATTTCCCTAGCAATTAACCTTGAGATGGTTTAGCATTTTAGAAGATTTTCATTTGTTCTATTTGTTACCTCTTCTATATAAATGCAACTATGAACATACTCCTATTTATTTCGACTATTTCCTGTCATATATACTCAGTTTCGGCTGAATCATGCCAATCAAATAGTCTGAATGAATTTTTGGCCATGAAAGATGGTTGCACAGAAATATTTGGTGCCCTTGAAATCAGTGACGTTTGGACCAGTTATGTATCTGAAGAAGTGTGAAAATCTTGTTATATAATTCCCATCATATCAAATTTTAGTGGCTTGAGAGAAAACTTTCGTCGATTAGGAAGGTTTGTGGCTACGTGACTGTAAGTTTAATCGTTAATTATTCAATTTTTACTGCAGTCAAGGGTTATTTTATTATTTTTTATTCTACCGCATTTATGGCGGCACAGTAATGGAGTGTTTAACGTTTTATAGCTTTAATTTCATTGGCAAATCTTCGATTATTTCGATGATTTTTAAGAAATTGTTTATCAACCGATTTAGCTGTATATAAGATACTTAAGACGGGAATGTTAGTGTCACCCAAGCGAATAGTTTAGTGAAGAGATATTTCAATTTTGATACAAATTTATTTATAGATAGCAGATGCGAATCTTACGACATACGGTTTTCTCCGCAACTTGGAATTAATTCAAGCGCCATTAGAGACAGACAAGATTTTTTCGATTCTTGCTCGTAATACTTTCGGAAAATATTTAATTTAATATAGCATAGTTAATAGTTAATTGAATTTAAGTAAATATATCCGTCATCTACATAAAATAACTACGCCTGTTTAAAAACGAGATAATATTAAATTCGACTATTTTTCGCATAATTAAAAATGACGATATAAATATAGTTTAATTTACGCATGTATTCATACAGCATTTTGCAGCTCGAACGTTGTTATTGATACGCGGAAATACGAATAACGCTTCACTCGATCTTAGAAAATTAACAGTTTCAAGGCCTGAACCCGATATACAGAGTATTCTATCATAAACACCAGACCTAAGGAGAACTTTCGTCAGACGAAAATAAACTATAGGAGGTAGATCACAGGAGGTTTCTGACGATCGCCCCCTAGGTC
Organism: Diploscapter coronatus; assembly: GCA_964036155.1. Lineage (NCBI taxonomy): Eukaryota > Metazoa > Nematoda > Chromadorea > Rhabditida > Rhabditidae > Diploscapter > Diploscapter coronatus. Next base: position 3,388,808 of record OZ038423.1, read on the forward strand.
TGATAAACATATCCAATTTCTCATCAATATTAAGTTCCCTCTACTTCCATTTACAACAATACAGTTTGCCTGGAAGAAACTACTTCCATTCGTCTTTTGCAGCAATATGCATTTATTATGGCAACACCAATTTGCAAGCCTTCAAGTCAGTTTGATATTCAATATTTGCATCGATAAGCTTACATAAGCACTAAACATGTAAAACAATTTTATCCGAAGTTTGTAAAAAATAATGCTTCATTAATTCTCTAAAGATTTTACATCTATTGCATCAATCAAATGAAGTGACAGTTCGTGTGTTAAAGAGCGCCTCACGAGAAATGCGCGTCACGACTATGCGCAGGGCGAGAGGCTAGAGGGCTGAGAAAGAGAGTCAACGAGGGATAACGAAAAGAGTGGTACGCAAATTCCTGTCTTTCGTCTTTTTCACTATTTTTTTTCAAAATACGAACTTTCACTTCATTTGACCAAAGCAATATATTGTTTTATGTAATTTATCTCATGCTCCATTGGTCGTTGATCGCGTGTAAATATGCAAAATATTAGAATACCTATTTTTAACGAGCATGAATGTAGATATTTTATGTTTACGTTAAAATTGTCTCATAACTCTCAATTTAATAATTTCAGAAGTTCATTGTATGATGTTAATGCCGCACAACCCCTTAGCTGCATTGTCCTTAGGCGTGTTCACTCACATAACCTTGCCTGATAATTGTCAGATCTTATATGGCTTTTTGAAAATAACTGGCGATGTTGATGACTCGTAAGAATTATTTTTTTTACAAAAAGAGAACTTATAGCGGCAAGTTGGAAACATATTACAATGTTTCATTGTTGCATGCAAAATAGTATGTGGAAGAAATAGTTGACAATTTGGAAATATCGGAGACTCGGAGAGCTTTCTTGGAAATGTCAAGAAAGCTCTCCGACTCCGAGTCTGCGATATTTCCAAATTGCCGAATAGTTTCCTCCCAAACTCTATTCTATTCTGTCTGCAACGATGTTTCGATGGAAATACTTTACCAAATTGCCATTTAAAATAACTGTTTAACTTTTTCTAATAGTTTTAATCAGACTTGCAAATAAATAACTGCAACCGCGGTTGGCGATTTTAAAAAAAAAAAAGTTGCAAGTCTGGTTTTGATTTAAAGCTTATTTGTAATCCAACTAGTGTACATTTTCGCGATAATTTATTTAAAAAAAACATATTTCAGTATCCATAAAAAGATATCATCATTAGAACTGATCTCTGGTGGAGTTGAAATTTCGAGCACTGCTATGACAACACTCAACTTTTCTAATCTAAGAGCGATTATCAACCCAAATGGCAATTAGTGTTCCGTAATAATTCGTAATTATTATTTTAGGCAGATACTTCAAAACCTTGTACGTTTGCGATAATAGTCAATTAACGAATTTTTTGATGCCGAGTTTAACGGTGAACAATTATCTAACAACAAAGTAAAGCCATGAAATTTCGAAATTGCAGATCATAAAAAATGAATACGAAAATGTTGTAGTTGAGGATATCGATCGACAGAATTCAATACTAGTATCCGCCATTTCATTCTCTAGAAATGATAGATTATCTCTGGATGATATTATTGTGAGAAATTAGAATAATCAAGCTGCTTGGAGTTTCTGCTATATCAGTGGAAATTTAATGTTATAGATGAAAATGTTGGAAAATGTGCTATTTTCTAATCCATTAAACCAATATAGCGAAATTCTATGTAGAGTATTCATATGGAATCAAAATAGTCAATGAAAATATGCATGATGCTTATAAAGTGGAACTCTTGGAAAAAATGAAATAGCAATGCATCAGTTGTACAAAACACAAATCCCATCAATGAGTCAAATGATAAATTGATCAAGTAACTGCTCATTCCGTAATTCGAAAAGAAATCGATAATTAAGTTCCCTTGTTCACAAGTGGTCATATCGTCAAAAAAGCGATAATATTCTGAATTACTACATAATAATGGCAAAATTTCAGTGTAGCAAATTGCGTTTCTTATCTGCGAAATATAATATGTGGCTAGACATTCAAAATAATACAAACAATTGCGAGGACTTATCCAATCTGACCGATTATGATGGTAATTTAGCCGAATATACGATTTCAGTAAGTCATTAAATTTATCGTATTCTTTGAATTGTACCGAGAAAACTGCAGAGTTTGTGATTTTGCTCGTGTCATAGTTGAATCATGAAAGATTAATATGATTAGAAAGTTCAGTTGTGTTATAAGTAATCATGCTATATTAGCCTCCTGTTCGGCCTACTCATAGTCTACTCACACCATTTTTTCCCTTACCTCCTTCCCCTACTCTTAAAAATGTGGGTAGGCAAAACAAGTGGGCGTGGAATATAAGAAACCTTTCCAAGTTTCCCTCGTTTATTGCAGGAGCCTGGATCTGGGAAAGGAAAAACCATCTATATTGATTATATCGAATACTACGATTATTTTAACAATGGAAATTCCTACACAAAAATACATGTCTTGATTAACCTTTTCCCAGTATTCTTCATTTTGTTTGAATGAGTTGTTCAATATATCCAATTGTCTTTAAGAATAAAGAATTAAAAGTGATATCAAACTTTATTCAAAATGCTTGCAATTGTGGTGGTCTAGCGCAGTGATTGTGCATCACTGTCTAGAGCATGGTCTTAAGTTTGTCCCCCGCTCCTACCCAAACCCCCTGGTTAAGAAATGTTGGTAGTGGATAAAACCACGAAAAATTCGCCTAAAATCCCTTGGCTGTTGCACACAACAACAGTCTGTCCTCGGGTCGGGCCACTAGTCCTGTATGGATAGGATAGGCCGACTGTCTCATTACGGGCTGAGGGTAGCCGACCCCCACCTAGTGGGGAACAAGGCTAGGAAATTTTTATTTCTCAGCTGGTAAGAATGTTAAAGTTATCCAAATCAGAAACAAGGTTCACACCCGAATTGACGAGAGCTGTGGATAAATATTTACAATTTACTATATCCTCGACAACCAACTACCCGATCACATTTATCGTCTCATTTTCGTTCTTTATGATAAGTAAAATAAATCGTAGAATTGTCTGGGAAGATCTGAAACGTCTCTGGAAATTCGCCATGTGCTACAATCCTAATATAAGTACTTCTGTATCTGGTTCAACTTGATTTATCTATTCGTACTTTTTTCTGTACAATCATCATAGCATTTTATTTTATCGTTTAAAATATTTTTCACATATTATTTTTAATAAAGATATTTGCTCACAAACAATCTCAATAGCTTACCAAAATGGTTTTCAATCAGATTACAAGATCAATAATGCGGGTAATGGGCAGTGATTTAGTGCAGTTCGAGATATCGATTTTCATGTGCATCATTAATCTCCACAAATGCGACTCTTTAGTCTATTTGGTCTTTTGTTAATACTTTCTCAAGTTATTTATGCCGAAAGATTTTTGAAAAAGAACATTGTGAAACGTGGTGAAAAATCTCGAAAATCGACTTCGTCTGACTCTTCTCCGGAAAACGACGAGAAATCTAAGTGAGTTTATTCAGTTATCTTAGCTCTGATTTCTGTAAAATTTAACCAATCTCATTTTGAACTAATTATTTTATCTATCATTTATTACTTTGAATTTCAGAACCGGCAATTTAACTGAAGTGACAGTTCCTCCAACAATCAAAGTCAAGATAACAACATCACAAAGTATCGACACTATCGACATTCGAACTCCTATTGAAAAACGAGTTCAACATTATCAAAAGGAATTCGGCGATCAATACGAAATTCGATATGCAAGACTGGCTGATCAGACGTATGCCTTTTTAGCTATCAGGGAGAAAATTTGTTTTCCTTGTCAAGCTAATAAAATGAATCTTTATTTATCCAATGAATTCTTCATCACCATGTCAAAAAGTTTCAGTTTTTACGAATCGATGAAAATAGATTTTCAGCATCCCAACCGAATCCCAGATTTACGCCGAAGAATTGCAAAAGTATGCTGAAAAGCCGGAGAATCATTATGTTAACAAGCATCCAGCACCAAATATGCAGGATGGAGATATGCAAATTGTCGATCCTGCGAGGGGATTTACGTAAGTTGATTTCTGAATTCTATAACTTCGATATTTTTGGACATCTGTATTTTTCATCGTTAACATTTGTTAATGTCAGCATTCTCCTTTTCTTCATAATTGCATCTTCATCCGACTAAAGATAACGACGACGTGTCTGCAAAATGTAAAGAAGATCTTCATTTTTAAATTAGTAGTTGCGAAAATCGAAAAGTCTCCGTTTGAAAATTAGAGGATGAAATCTAAAAATGTCGGGCAAATATTCACATCTTTCGAGCATCAAAGGCATTTTCAAAACATAATTATCACCTTCAGATTCGGAGGCATGACTTATTATTGGGGATTGGAAAATGTAAATCTCACCGAGAAACTGCCGATAATCTGCGTTTATCCTGTTACACAGGAAAATCCGGAGTTTTACAATGTAAGAAAAAATAATTATTTTTTTAAAATTGAAGACATCAATAAAGATACATCATGAAATAATGAGAAAAGATATACTATCCAATCTATCGCACTAGAAATTTTGCCCATGTTTAGATTCGGATGTCTTGTGGATTCCAAACAAATAAAATACGAATAAATGCAAAATTCAGGATTATCTCCCAAATGGCCGAGTTCCAGAAGTCGTGTACGCATGCCCTGCCAAAATCGAGTGCTACTTCTATCAGTGCAAAAATAGGGCCGATGAGAATAAAGAGTGAAATTTATTCGAAGAAATTCAGAAGAATCTTTGTTGATTTAGATACGGGAACTCGAAATTCATCATTTTCATCATCGTCCTAGCCTGCATCAGTTTTTTCGCAAGTAATTTTTGCGGATTCACGTGCATGTTCCGATGCAAACGCTGTAATCATCGGTGCTAATGATTAAAATGGAATTTTATTCTGAAAAATTCTGGGGAAAATCAATCTTAGATATTATCATCGATTTTGACTACACTTTTATAGTTTGAAATTTCACATGATTTTTTCATGCAACGTTCGGATATTTATTTCCTAGCGAGCTTTAAGATTACAATATCTCTAAACTTCATGCATCTGATGAGAAAATTGAGCTTTAATAATAAGAATATATAGTTATCTTAATCTTGATGAAAGCATTTACTAGGTAACGGATTTACTCTTATGATATCGATTTTGTTATTTTTGATTTTGATAATCCTAGAAAATATTTGCCTACAAGAATTTATAATGATGTTTCGTTTGTTAGAACTACCAATTAAAAATGTTAATGGAACAGTCAATGAATAACAGTATGCAATAAATGCGTTGAATTTTTGTGCACAAACTTTATGGGTTTCGATTTATTAGGATTGTTAAATCTACCAAGAAAGATGAAATAGAACGTAGGAAATTTAATGACCCTTTGCAAAACAAATTATTCTGACTCATTTTGTCGTTCTTATGACATTCACATGATCGAGTTACGATAGACAATTAGAGTGGCGAATTACAAATCTGCGCGAGCCGAAAGGGGATAAACAGGGATAAAGCGGACAGGGGTGGGTGAGGGAAAGTGAGGGAGGAAGACAATGAAAGGTATTTTAGAGATGATATTCGGATTTGTCAGATCTTTTTCTGTAGTTTTTACTGAAAAAAATTGCAAGTCAAAAATGAAATGACCATAAAGCCGAAAATCAGATATGATAAACGTTAATTAAGCGGATCAATTTCTCGAGTTAGTTAATAATGGCGTAGACGTAACCATATATAAATATTTCAACATTTGTTAGCCACGAAACTATATATCACATCCTTTGTTGTGGTGTACAGCTTGAAATTCGAATTTTCCAGTTCACAAGCGGCAAACATGGTAAAATATCCGGATATCCAGTTCAAGAGTGCAGGATGTCATCATCCGACAAGATTTCCTCTGCGTGCTTCTCACCTTTTCAACGATTATGTCGAAATAGTGGACGATCATATGATGGCAATAGAGAGTGGAGTGCGTAATCCACAGCCCACAATAATTCGATAGCTCTCTTACTATCTGACTCTCTTTCCGTTACTCGTTATTCGACCTCATCCCTCAAATCGCCTAACCCCAATCTTCAATCCCCTTCGCGCAGATGAAAATCAAAACAAAAATCGCTGTGCACTGCTAAAACTCATCCACTGCACACGCGACTGTAAAAATACCATCGATTTTCCCCGCACAACTTTCGATAATTGTCGCATGAGAAATTCCATTGAACAATGACGCAAATCCCGAAGTTCCTATTCCTGATACTCGCATCGTATAATCTGGCTAATGCAGAGAGCATTCGGCGAAGAAGACGGGATTCTGAGAGTGAGGGGAAGGGTAAGGGACGAGTTGATCATTATCCAAGAAATTATTCACTGCTGGACCCCAATAGTCTGTTTTGTTGTTTAATCAAAGACCCATTCCAATAAACTTATGATCGATCAATTCTAGAATCATCTACCGAACGAGTACCGACACCTAAGTCCATGAATGAAGCAAATTCGTCATTTTCAATCCAACCTCTCTTAGTCGAATCGTCATCGATGTCAAATCGAGTGCCGACAGACAGCCCACCCAAAAATTTAATAGAAGCTAAAATAGAGGTCTATCAGAAAGAATTCGGAAACGAATACGGTATTCATGTTGCTAGGATGGAGGGGCAGAAGTAAGGATTTGAAATTCCAAGATGAAATTATGAAGCTAAATTAGCGTCGAGTATTTTTGAAAATATGGAAACTTGTGACATGGCATCAACCTTTTCGCTTATTTCGCACGTTCCATGCTAAAAATCACTCAGATCATCACTCAGCTTAATCATTTAATTCACTCGATGAACATCTTCAGTGTTCCGAGTTCTGTTCAATATTTCTCTGAAGAATTGCGAAACTCTACCTTTAAAACGACAAAGGGATACCTGGAAGCGACTAAAGAGTCAGAAGGAAGCAATTCGGTGACTTGGATTGTCGTCAATGCGTCAGCACCATTTGCGTAAGTAATTATGAGAGAAATTTGATTATTTTCATTGAGAAAATCGGACAAACAAATTATAGTTGCATTGTTGTGTCATGGAATAATTTATGACGTAGCCAAATGATTTTTCGCCATAATCCTATATCAGAATGTTTTCAGATTTGATAATCAACAATATTTTTGGGGACTGGATTACATCGTTGTTGATGAAGACGAACCAGTTATTTGCGTCTATCCGCAATCGAACAATACGGAATTTGCGAACGTAGGTCGATATGATGAAATTATGACGATTACGAAATTTAGGTAAAATTCTCCGATGGAACTCCAGTAACCGAGATCGTTTTTGCATGCCCAGGAAAGATGCACTGCTACTTCTACGAGTGTGCCAACTCAAATGGAGGATTTTGGTAAGGAGACCAGTGTCATACACTTAGCAAAATTTTCGATCAAATTGAAATGATTTTGGATTTTTAAAAATAGTCTTAAAGGTTCGAAGAATACGATAATCAAGTAAGAACCACTGATCCGTCTATATGAAAAATATTCAGATGCATAAATTTTAGGGGTTGGATGTTCATCATTTTCGCATTCCTGATAATTATCTGGGGCTTTACGTGTTGTGCTTGTTGCAACCTATTTGGATAGATTACTTGAAAGTCAATCTTCGAAATCAAATTACTTGCTACAGTCCCTCCAAACGTGTCACAATTGTATTCCGTTTTGTCGTGCATTTATTGTGTACTTTCGAAATTGCTTAGGGTGTATATTTTGACTAAAGACGATCGTTTGCAAGAACTCCTTCTATTAGTGGCTGATTCTATAAGTAATCTTGCAAATGACCCTTCATGAGTTTTTACTTATTCAAGATCATCCTTCAGTCTAACTTTGTATATTTTTCTTGCGTGTAATAAAGATATTTTCTGCTCATCAGATTAGTGTGGGTTGGGTTTCACTTTGATAATATCACTTATCCGCTTTCTCTATCTCATTTTTCCTGCCATTGGATTGGTATCTCGTCTTTTCTGGGCCGAGCTCCGCATTTGCCAGAGGCTATATTTTGTACCTCCTACGCGTTAGGCGCACAAACGCGTTGCTGCCAGACGTATTACACTTTTTCTCTGTTTCGACTATCTCTCTGCTATTTTCGCAATATCTCTGATCTCTCGGCTTTTTCTGTTCGTTTTCTCACTTTATCATATTTCCTTCCTGTTTCTCTGCCTCTTTATGATGCTACACAGCTGCCCCGAGGCAATCGAGCACACGTCGGCTCGTACCGAAGACCGCTAAGTGATCGAGGAAAAGCAAGAGAGAAAGAGAAAGAAAATCAGAGATAAAAAGATGATCAAGGGAAAAGAAGCAGATCTTTCGACGATGGCACGCCCCCCTCCCTCCCTATCGAGAAGCCTTGGCTGTGGCAGAAGTCAGGATCAGTCGAAGTTTCCGGAGTCGGCACTCTTCGGCAGAAGCAGATTTATTTTGAATTGACATCATCGAACACTCCAACGTCTATTGTCTCTCGCTTCTCTGAATTTGATTGATATCCAATTTGTTGAAACTTATCGATTGATCATTCAGTGTTTTGTCTATTTTGAATAATGCAAGTTCGTGCTATTTTCAGTCGCAACCATGTCCGACGAGGAGGAATACGAAGAGGAGGAGGAGGTCGAGGAGAGCGAAGCCGCTGAAGCCCCGGCTGCCGAACCCGAAGCACCGGCCGAAGAAGAGTATGTGTTTATAGCATTTGTTTTTTTTTCGGAACCAAGAATGACTATGAAACTTCAGGGAAGCTGCTGAGGCTGAAGAGGCTGAACCAGCTCCAGTCGAGGAAGAGAAGCCCAAGGTCCGTGCTCCACCACCTCAAGAGGAGAAACCACCTGCAGAGCTGACTGAGGCCGAACAGGTATGACAATTTTTGGCAAATTTGAAATATGGAAGAGGAGGAATTTTCTGAGAAATTATAGACCTATTCATCTTCTCATTCGTACTTCTGTTGCCTAATAAACGATAAATCATAAATGTGAAATTGCAGGCCATGTTGGCTGCCAAGAAGAGACACGAGGAGGAGGAGAATGCCAAGATCCAGGACTACGAGCAGCGACGCGTACTTGAGAAGGAACAGATCGAGCAGGTTTGACATTCAGAGATTTCTATTACTGAAATTATTCTTCAGGAGCTCCGCGAGCTCAAGGAAAAGCAGGAAGTCCGTCGTCGCGAACGCGAGCAAGAAGAAGCCGAGTTCGCTGAGAGACGCCGCCAGGACGAAGAACGCAGAAGAAAGGAGGAGGAAGAGCGCAAGGCCAAGATCGATGCGGTATGTTGCTATTCGAAATTGCATCCAATGAGTTACTGAATTTCAGGAGAAGGCCAGAAAGAACGAGGAGAAGTACAGACGCCAGCAGATGATGGCTGGTTCGTTCGCTGGCGCCGCTGGAAGCGGCGAGGGTGGCAAGAACTTCACCATCAGCAAGGGCGAACAGGGCGAGAAGCTTAAGAGTCTGACCTCGGTATGTGAAAGTGAAAGTCTCTTCTTCCAACGAAACCAACTGTTTCAGGGCCCCAAGAAGACCGAGCTCACCGACGCCCAGAAGGAAGAGCAGAAGCGCAACTTCTTGGCCGCCGTCTGCCGTGGTCAGGATATCTCCGGCCTCCTGCCCAACGATCTGAAGGAGAAGATCAAGCAGCTGCACGCTCGTATCGTCAAGCTCGAGGCTGACAAGTACGATCTCGAGAAGAGACACGAGCGTCAGGAGTACGATGTAAGAGGGCTTGTTTGTTTTCTTTAAACCAAGGGAATTGTTTCAGCTGAAAGAGTTGCATGAGCGCGAACGCCAGGCTGCTCGCAACAAGGCTCTCAAGAAGGGTCTCGACCCCGAGGAGGCCTCTGCCTCGATGCACCCGCCCAAGATCACCGTCTCCTCCAAACACGATCGTCAGATCGACAGAAGATCCTACGGAGATCGCCGTGTACTCTTCGAGAATCCCGAGAAGCCCAAGGTGCCCACCCTCGCTCACGGAACTGCCCGACCTCCATCCGACTGGGGCAGAAAGGCGAACGAGGAGCTTGAGCAGATCAGGTATGGGGGAAAACTTGTAAATATAGAGGACTAAAATCGATGATTTTGCAGAAAGAACCTCGAACCACCAAAGTACGTCGAGCAGGTGAAAGCAGAGGGTGACGCCGCCAGACCACCGGTCGACATCATCCCTCTGCAGCTGCCAGACAGAGACTACGAGGACGCTCCCGATGCATCCCCGGTCATCGAACAAGAACAGGAAGAGGCGGCCGCCGCTGAAGCGTAAACCAACAACCTGCTCGATCCACTTCCTTGCAAAACAAAAGCTTTATCCGCTAAACACGTTCTTTCTTTCCACATCAAAACCACTTGTTTTTAATTTACAAAATTTAATAAAGAATTTCTAATTCCTTGCTCAATTGTAGTTGGTTCAAAAGTAGTCGGTTAGAAACTTTTGAATTGCTTGGTACATTTCCCCTAAAATTCTCTGATGATGTTTCTCCTTTCCTAATAAAGTTTTGCTTGCAAGTTTCATCGTTGAACAAGTCGAAATTACTTTTGAAGAAGGCTCGAATTTTCTGACGAGTTTTAACAAACGAGTGCCAAAGATTCTCAAATTCTCAATTTCAGCACAGAGCTTTACAATGTGAAAGATGAAGATGAAAGAGTGAGGTGATTTGAGAGACAGGAAAGAAATTAGGCGTTAATGATAGAATAAGGGATATTGTGAGGGCACAAAGAGTCAGAAACGAATATTTTCGATGGCAGCGCGCGTGTAGGCCGTAATAATCAATTACACCACGACTCTGCTGAGCTGATCTCGGGCAAAATATGAGTCTATCAAAATCTTTTTATGTTTCGGGATAGATCGATAATTTTCTCTAAAGAGTATACAAATACAACAATGAACAATAGAAGTAAAATTTTTGATTTGAAGTATGGAAAAGTTCCAGGAAACTATTCTTTAAAAGCGTCTACTTTTCCACATTCTATTTCGAAAATTTAGAAAATAATACAAGTTCTAAATAAGATACAAAAGTGTTGTGCAAGACTCATCTTATAAAAACGCGATTGCACAAAATAAATATGACACGTTTCAACAGCTCAGATAAAGTAATAATTTAATCACTAAGCGAGTTCGTATTGCGAATGTGATTCTGATTTGTTGAAAATCGATAATAATATGAAGATAAAACGCGAAAAACATGAATCACCGGATTTATTGGAGTAGTTTCGGAAGTGCGTAGAATAGTAAGTAATATCTGAAAAAGACAAGAAAACTATAAGTCTCGTACATTTGATGTCAGAATTGACACGTGTTTTCTATTATGTTCAGGATATTAAATAGAAAATTAGGATTTTCAAGGAGAAATTATAGTAACTGCAGGAAGTTTTGAAAAAATCGCATTCTAACTAACCTAAAATCCGAAATAAAAGCCGGAGAGCTCATCAAATCAACGAAGAAATTCGTAGAAAGCAGTGAAGAATAAAAATTTGTACGAAAATCAAAGAAAATAATTTGTATTAGTTTCAAAAGTTGTAAAGATAATAGAATTATTTCGACCGATCCACCATTTCTTATAATCTTGATGCGCAAATATTTTCATGATAATCTGTAGAATCAAAGTAAAACGTTAGGAGAAAATGATCCCAGAGGTTGAGGGCGTTTTCATTCTACATGAAAATTATTCAATAACCTTCAGAATCTTTAAAAAAAAAAAAAGAATGAGAATAAATTTATATAAATCAGAGCATATGGGAGTTTTCGGTGTTATGATTGCCGATGCTGACTCGCTTGGCCTGTGCTGGTGATGCGTGTTGAGACAGCATCGAGTAGCCCTGGTTGTTGACTTCGAGGTGAATTCGACCTGCAAATTTTCATGGTTTACTTTTTCGTAAATAATAAGCTTCAGATCACAACAATCGCCATGTAAAGCGACGTCACACTTCGTAAATGACACTGTTATTCTAGTCAGAAATAACGCTGTAGTGAATGTTTTTATTCAGCAAGTTACATACAGGGATTGTGGGTTCACTTCAGCAAATCTTGTACGTTTATTATTGAAACGTATGTGTTATTTCTTTTCTTAATCGACATGTTATATGAAACTGTAGGAAAGTCGTGGTGGATGCCTCTAATCTTAGCGCTCATGCAATTTTTTAAGGTAAAATTCGAAAATAAATCGTTATGAATTTTCAGATGCATGCTATGCCAAAATATGAAATATTCATGCATCGTGCTCACTGCAAGCTGAACGAAAAGTAGAGGATGATTGGATAAAGTTGCTGAAGAAAAACTTATGCTGACTGTTGGACCAGACTTTCCAGGTAAATGACAAATTTATCACGATAAAGAGTCTCTATGAACGCATTCATACCTCTGACATCGTGTCAATATCAAAATGAAAAATCGCATGAAAAGACAGTGTCGACACGAGTGTCAAATTTACACGAATCGTGTCAAAATTTCTTGACATCGGGCGGTTTTGACGTCAAATTTCTCGACCTTCTGCCACTTTGCAAAATGCACTACGTACATGTATTCTCTGTTCTCTCTCATTTATGTTCGCTATTTTCTGGCATTTGACATTGATACGATGTCAAAAAGTATATGAGCGCACCCTATGAAACTCAGAAGTCCGCCACCATGACACTGTTCATCAGTGATATTTCAGATCAGAAATAAGGTTCGAAATTTGTTTTTGACGTAATTCTAAAAGTCTAGATAGTTCAATTAAATCATGCATTCATTCATCCTTCACTCCCATGCCCATGCTCATGCCACTCCGTTCGATTACTTTCAGTGTCCTATGATTGCATCGCTCTCAACACTTGGAGTGCTTCAGTTGTGACAGCGCCTTGCAATTTGGTGTCGAATTCGTCGCTGCTGCATGGTTGTTCTGATGCTTCGGTTCCTGTCCTGCATGTGCATGTGCGGCTTGTGCTTCCTCTTGGGCTATCAGATGCTTCTCAGCTGCAGAAATAAATCGTGATTTTTGAAAAAAAAACTAGAAGAAATTCGAGCTTGAAAATTTTCTTCAAAGAAAAAAGTGCGGGAAAAGGGCTTGCAGAAAAGATAAACTTTAATTTGAAAAAAGAAGCTGAAAATTCTATCATTCAAAGAAGTCGTACTTAAATCTGAACAAATTGTTCATTTTTATATGTTTCAAATAATTTGATAATAAATCTATTCATGTAAAAGTCAATCTTTTTGATCTCTTCGGTGCTTGTTTGAAAAGCATTGTTAATAAACTATTCCTATTGAAAAATTCGTGTCCTTGTGAAGAAAAAGGTTTTGTCAAACCAAACTCTAGCTGCATGAAACTGAACGTCGTGAGGAAAGATTGAAATTCGATGTCAAAATGCCTTGGATTTGTGGGTCCTTTGGGGATGGTCATTCGTCATTCTCACACCCTAACAAACTATCTGCAAACATGTGACTTGGCTCGAGGTTTTCGAGGGAGGACGGCAAAGTTATGCTAATTTCTTCGAGAGTTTAGATACAAACCTGACCTTCATAATAAATACTCGTCGTCTAGAGAGTCTTCAACTGCAAACAGGCTTTCTTGGATTTTCAATCAGAAAGATTATCGTCTATCAAACTTGAGTTTTTTTTTTTTAAATTAAAATAGATGAGTATATTTCGTGCATTGACTTTTCATACAAAATAAAATATGGACGAGTTTTAGAAACATACACTTATTTCACTTTAGATCTCGAAGATGATAGACGATATCATGCTTTGAGCATTTTTCAGGCCAAGGATTGGTAAAATTTCATAACCCAGGATCTCATTCGGGAGAAGAACTGTTAGGGTGTGAAAACGCAATGAATCCCATCAGCCCAAATTCCATCGATCTACTTAGATGCCGTAAGACGTCATAATATGAGACGTGGTAGAAATAGTGTAGGAAAGTCTTTGAAAACAATCTGGAGAGGACGAAATGACGGAGTGACGAAGTACTTTCTTGCATTTGACGCAATGCCAGAATGATAGAACGTAATAGTGGATGAGGGAAAGTGGGTGGCAATAAGCGCAATTCAGTTATTTCGTCAAATCCAAAAGAATCATTTCGTCTCTTCAAAACTACCGTTGTGAGTGAATTTTTCCCTACGTAAATTCACCATGTCTCATGTCTAGACATCTTATGGTTTTCAAGTTGCCATTTCATGGTCAAATAATAAACGCAAGCTCTTTGCATTCTTTTGACTGACCTTCTTTGAGCTGTTTCTCGCAGAGCTTCTCGACGACGCAGGCACCGATGCTGTCGCCATGGACATTGACTGTGGTCCGCATTCGGTCGAGTATGAAGTCAACGGGGAAGATCAGGATGAACAGATTGGTCGGCAGTCCGATCGCGATCAATACCATTATCATTGTCACGATGCCTAAACTAGGCTTCGGAATAATTTGGGATCAAAATCGCTCCGTCTTAGGAATTATCATCTGTTAAATGACAAATTTCAGATTATTTTGATAACTTGGACACCATAAATCCTCAAGCCATGCGAAGTAGCATGGGAAAAAGAAACCCATACCTCCTAATACCCTCCCCTAGCCATACACTGTTTCGCGATGGCTTGAGGGCTTATGATTTCCAAATAGTCGTTATTTTCGCCGATTTTATTTATCGAACAAACCATAGTCTATTGATTACCTGCTTGCGGAATCCCAGCCGCACCGATGCTAGCCAATGTGGCTGTCAAACTGAACAAAATGATCTCTATTCACAGAAAGATTTTAAGCACTAACCTAACTAAGATGACTTGTCCAATGGACAAATCTTGACCGTAACATTGAGAAATGTAGATGGCGGCTACAGCTTCGTACAGAGCTGTGCCATCCATGTTTCTGAAATTCGTAAATCAAGAGAAAAACAGATGATGAACGACATGATATCGGGCAGGTGAAAAATGCTTTTTTTGGATCACCTAATCTAATAATATCTTGTTTGAAATTGAGATTATGCTGAGTTTTCTTCGGATTATGACAAATGTTGAGATCTAGGAATTCCTACATCGTTGCTCCAAGCGGCAAGACGAATCGAGTGACTCGAGGATCGACGTGGTTGTTCTCCTCGCAACACTTGATTGACAGAGGCAATGTTGCAGAACTGAATTTCAATCCATCATTTATTACAGTCTATACTTGGCAACCTCGAACTAGTTGCCAAAGCTGTGAGCAGAGCCTGAGCCATTCCAGAAACGTATTTCAATGGGT
Organism: Diploscapter coronatus; assembly: GCA_964036155.1. NCBI lineage: Eukaryota > Metazoa > Nematoda > Chromadorea > Rhabditida > Rhabditidae > Diploscapter > Diploscapter coronatus. The sequence continues at coordinate 3,404,053 of OZ038423.1, forward strand.
TTCGTCGTGCAAGCTGAAGCTACTATTCTTTATCAAATTAATGTGATAGAGGCAATTTTGAACGCTATAGATTTGTTCAATTTATAACGGTATGATGTATGAACCAACACTATCGGTTCAATATCATCTCTCTTACGTACGGCAATTATTGAAACCTACCACAACACATAAGAATGGCAGAATGATGAATGCGTGAATGAACAGCCCACTGACGACAGTGATCACGTAGCCCATCAGTCTTTGCAGCTCCTTGCCTGGATCCTTCATCCCAACAATCTGAGCTGCGATCAAAAATGTGATGCCGACTGGGGAATACCTGGATTTTTGTGATGTGTTTTAAGATATTCGATATTTCGGATAGTTGCACAAATTTTTTACCTATCTCCATTAATGCCATCGTAAATTTTCAAAGAAACGAATTCCGGATTTCTTTTGGAATCTTACTTTAATAGTTTGTAAGTTTCAAAATATACTACATTTTGAAGGAATTTCGATAATTTAATGAACTTCCGGAAATGTAGTTATAGTATTAGATAAAAATATCAACACTAATTCGAGGCCCATGCTTGATGTTATGATATGGGTGATGCAATTGAATCCCTACATGATAACGACGCCCAACATCCTCATGCTGACTGCTTCGAGCGACTTGAAGAACTCCTTGAGCCCTTTGCCCTCCTCGCCCACGAAGCCGATCGTGGCTCCGAGAGCGACGCTGAACACGACCAAACCCATGATGTTCATGCCGTCAGACACCACCTTCTCTGGACTCTCGGTGAACATTTGTCGTTGCTCTGAAAAGTCTTTCAATCAATTTCAAAGAATGTTTCTTGGATTTTCGGATCGTTTGTATGACATACCAAAGCAATGGTGAATTGGCACATGTGCAATTATAACTAATTTCAATTTTAAAAAGAAAATTGCGAACTTATCAGTCTTTCTCGGACAATTTTCAACTTATGTTTCAAGAAATGACTGGTCATTTGACTATCTTCTTCAAACAACTCAATGGCTGCCAGTGTAGTTATTTTCAACGAATTACCTCAAATTATGCAATGCAACGATCAACCTACCTGGACTCAGTGTAAGTGCATATTCAGGTGCGAGTTTCGTTGACCCGTTGTAATAAGTCATGCAGATTTTCTCTGATTTGAAAGCCGCCTCGAGTAGGTTTTCGGGGAACATCGATCTAAAAGGAGATGTTATGCATCGATCATTCAAACAAATCGTCATAAGCAACATTGCTTACTTGACGAGATCCAACACAGTATCGATTGGATACGAAATGCACGGTGACGTCTTGACATCGCCCACCAATTCTTTGATGTTCGTCTCGACCCAATAACCCGGCTTTATCGTCATCACCAATATTATGCCTAAATTAAAAGACTCACTTGCAGTTTACAGTACATCATGAATACTTTTTCGCTTCGAAATTCTTTTTCGAAAGTTCTTTACATTTTGTTACATTTAAATGGTGACGATAAAATGAGGTCAATTTTTGCATTTCTATTTCACTTAACAAATTTTAGTTATTTTTATCAATATGTTATAGGGTTTAGCTTGAGTTTTCGACTTATTTTAGTCATTGGTCAGCTCACTTTTTTGGTATTTCATAATTCAACCAATGTTTTACCCAAAAATACAGCAGAAAATGTGGTCATGACGTAGTACATCATCGCTACGAGGCCCAATCGGCCCGCAGTTCCTGAGTCCAAAGACGCTAAGCTACTTCTGTAAATTATTTCTCGTCTAATTGCTGAATTTCGGTAACACATCTTCATCATGCTGATCGATTAATGAACATATGTTTTCAAAGGCCTGCTGATTTTTGCAAGAGATAAGTTTTATGTTGAGCAATGATTGTAATTGATTTCAATTTCTGATACCTGAATTTTGTTGCAAAATCAAGTACAATTTGAAAATCGAAGATCACATGAAGCTTTTTACAAGATACGATTACAATTCTCGATGCTCGAACCACAAAAGAGTTGTTTTTCCTCCACGACAATTTTTCGCTTGTTTCGCATTCGTTCTTAGAGTTCTCACAATAAATCAGAATTTCGGATCTTTCGGAAGTGCGTGGTTTTTGTTCTATGTATTGTGACAAATCATAGAAGTTGTAAAGATCTAAGATTGGCGATTATTTTTACTTTGACTTGTAATATTAAAGCTGTGAAATCCTACATGGATAAACTTGTGTTAACTAAATAACATGCGAAACTTACATAATGCTTGAAATAATCATAGGCAAGATGAGCATTTTGAGCATTTGTACGAATACGTCGCCGGGGAATCGGAGATAAGATAGATGTCGCTGAAAAAAGTTCATTAATTTTAGCCATCAAAAGGTCAATTTAGGAAATTAGTGTAGAGGACAAATGTAAGTGCGTAATAATTAAAAACCCATATATATATATATATGCCTTTATATCCAACTATACTCTATATCACTCTTTCATGTTCATGAATGAAGAACGTTTCCATGTACAATTATTGTAAAACGTTACTAGGCGGGACTAAGGTGCTATACCGTATAGATTTTAGGCCCATTTCGATGTCATTTTTTATTTTGAACTACTTAGTGTCCTCCTCTTTCCTTATTCACGATCATGGACAGGTTTATAACATTCTAGATAATCGTCGAGCCTTTGCTTTCCCTTGCTAACAAGCGTGATAGAGTGTACAAATAATATTTTAAGTTTAGATATAGTAAACCTTTAGGTTATTCGCTAGCGCGCCCAAGATAAGACATAGGTACCAAGGTTTTATAATCTGGGTACGAAGTGCATAAAAGGGTAGCTTGAGGGATGAGCCCCTTACGAGTGGAAATCCTTGCGTACCTGATCGTAACAGACAGGTAATATTGAGATCAAGCCCATCTTCCCCATGTTATCTGTGGCGGTATTTTTTTTTTTGCATAAAAAGTCGCACTTCTGATAACAGGGTTTATATGCGAGGTGTGGTTAGGACGGCGGAGTTGCCTATCCAACTAATGGATTCATGGGAAACGGGGAACCGCTTATCTACCGTTTACAATATTCTGACATTACTTTTGCTCAAAATGATCATAAAGTTGTCCAACCTTGCTCCATTTAGCATCGGGATCTCTGAGTGCCAGCCCAAGTGCGATACCAACGATCACGCCCAAGATCGTCGCGAACAGCAACGCGTTCTCCTTCGAGATACGCGGCATCTTAAAATTATTTTCTATACAAAAATATGAATGATATATTTCTAATTGAAGGTTATCGACAATTGACCAGAGAAGCGATAATATTTCGAAATTCATTAAATTTTGAAACATACGATGCATTTATGCTGATTGTAGAAACTTAGAGCTAAAGACTTTATAAAATTAGTTAAAATTTTATATGACGGTGGGAGAACGGAATGAGCAGAAAAGTCTCATTCTCTTAAAATAAGAAAAAGTTGAAACTTATGAAGAAAACGTTAATATTATTTAAACGATAAGCAAGTGCTCAATAAAAAGTAAGTTTCAGATAATTGGATTTCAAAGCGTCGGTATAAAAGCTCTAATCGACTGCTACTAAATAATTGTAACCTAAAATGACGTGATCTGGAATCAAAGACGTTTTTGCATGTGCCATTTTTCGAGTAATCAGCGGTTGGAATTGAAATAGAACGCCTCTTTGAGGACACTTTGAGGGTGTGTGAAACAATGGAACGATAGAAAAAGAGCGCATCAGCGTTTTGCATCTTTCGCTTAATTCATTTTCTTTTGTTCTCTCAAATTTCCTCATTATTCCTCGCATTTCAGCTTCTTTTCCCATATTCCTTTGGGCTTTCCAGTCAAAAGCCAAAACCCAACCGAAATAGGCTAAATGCAATGCACAAAGATATCGAATTTGATGGCTGAGAGGAGGAGCAATTTAACGTGCGAACAAAGAAAAACTCCATCCAAAGAAAAAGACTGATATAAAAACGAGATTAGAGAAATTATGAGATTCAAATAAAAATGGTCATAGAGGTCTGGCTGAGATAAAAAGGGGTTGAATTTTAAATTTGTTGAAGGAAACCGTAAATATAAAACATTCCAAAGTAGGGCAGTAGCATATGGATAAAGCAAAAAAATGCTGCGAGCTAATTAGCAAGTCGATATTTAAAATTCGATAAAATTTTCATCCCGAAAAATGACTGCAAATGAAAGGTAGAAAACTCCCGCAGAGGTAAAAAATTGAAAAGGGGTCGAATTCTGAATTCAGGAGCAGGTTGTTAGCTCGAGAGAAGCTGAAAATTTGCGGCGACGAAAAGCTGAATGCAAAAGATGAATAGATTGAAAAATTCCGCTGAATTCGCTTCCATAGGGAGGATAAAAATATTAGGTAAGTAGAGAGAAAATAACCGCTCGACTTTGCGCATTTTTCCAACAGAAAGAACACAATTGGAGAGCAATGCAAAGAACTGAATAAAGGCAGGAAAAAGGTAGGCAAAAGTAAAATGTGCAGTCGTTCTGAAGCAGAGATATGAAGGATAAAGAAACAATTCGAAACATTGTTGATATGCTGAATAATGGAAGTAGAAAGACGGCAAGGGTGTTTTATGGAATTCAGGATTTTTAGCAGACATATAAAGAACATTGAAACATTCGAAAAAAAATGATATGCTGAAGAATAGATAGAGAAAAATGCCTGGAGTAGTTTATGGAAAGCTCCGAATTTGAAGTGAGAGGAAGAAAAACTCGAGAGCAATAAGGCTGTGTCACGAGGTCAGAGTAAAACTATTATGGAGCAGAACATTATTCAAACTGAACGCAGAAGTGTTTATGGAATTATAAAGTAGAGTGAAGAGTGAGTAATGGTGAATAATGAAGGACTTGAAGACGGAACTGAACTCATTGGAGAATAAAAGGTGCTGTTATATTGAATCATATCGTACTGTTTGTTGAAGTAAGTCGATACCCCTTAATATGATTCAAATGTTTTCTATGATTGAAAGTCATCTACATTTGCAACGTATCAAATTGAAAGTGGCTTATCACAATATTCCTGATAAGAGAATTTAATTCTCATAAATATGATATCGCTATAGCATAAAATTTTAGCGAGTCTTTTAAAACTAAAACATCTCAGAAATATGCGATTTGCAGCTAACAATATTCATTTTGTGTGCGTCAAAATGAGTAGGAATGTTTGGCATTTAGTGGGAAAAAGTAACAAAGGAATGAGGGAGTATACAAGAGTGAAGCAGTGGGGGAAGAAGGAATGAAACAGAGAGCAGGACGAACAGGGCACATCGGAAAGATGTATGACGCCAAACGAAGATGAACGAAGAGTTTGACAATGAAAATGAAAATAGATCTTCATGGCTTAAAATTGAGTAATGATTGACAATTTGCGTAAGGAGATGGTTATATTTTTGAAACATTCGGATTTCTGGATAATACGCCAAAAACTAATCAATGGTAACATCAAATTATTTAGACGAGGGAAAAACTTGGATCATATTTTATTTGTTATATCCAAGGAAGGCGAGTAATAAACTGATGAAACGAATGAGGTATTGCTCTGTTCAAATTTTGAAATTCCCACGAAAGATGACTCCGATTCCCGGTTTAATTTTTCAAACCTCAAACCTTCAATCTCTCAATAAGTCATTTTTCAAGTAGCTTCGAAGTGAGTTATAAATAATAGTTTCAAATGGGATGCAAGGCTAATGCAATTTTAAAGTTCATGATTCATAAAGTCGAAATGCCTTTTGGCGGGAAAAAGTCGAGCGGTTCTTTGAAAATGGGACGCCCCGTGTGTCTACGGATTGCGGATCGACAACGAGTGTTTATATCACAAAGCAGAGCAGTCAAAGCGGAAAGAAGTGATCTCTCGAAGTAGACTCAGACTCATTCTCTCGCCATTCCTCACCTCTCATAGATCTCTTCGGACAATTCGTATCTCACCTTGACTACATTCTCAAACTTTCTTCAATAAATGATAGCTTTTCATTTTGTTTTTATTCTCTCTAAATAGGTCCAACGCTCGTGGTATTCATGATTAAGATCAGCTTATTTTCGTTTCTTCGCAAATAATCATCCTTCGTCATGATATGTTTCTTAATTTCATTTCAGGCTAATCTTACATTTCCATTTTTAGTTTGATCCTTTATTAAAAATTCGAAAATGAAGACGGTCTTCTTTCATTTCGAATTTGTTTCATCAGTATAATTTTCAAATGAGCCTCACAAAATCACTAATGAATAATTACTTTATATATTGTATCGCTATTAGCGACACTAATGTAGACAAAAATGCTTCATGAAAATGGCCAATAACTTAAAATCACTTATCAAGCCTGTTCCCATTTATCTCAATTTCTCTTTTTCAACCAAATTCCTAGATCTATCACCGTGTTCTTTTTCTCAAAGCCCTCTCTAACTTCAAAAGCGCCTTCGTTTTCTCATTTTTGCAGGTTTTTGCTACTCCTTCAGACAGAATGACTCCGTGATTTGCAATGAGTCAAATGAGATCAGCTGTTTGATGAAATGAAGGAAAGAAGGAATACATAAAACAAAAGAGACAAAATGTTGAAAATTGAATGATGAATGGATGGGCATGGAAAGGTGAAAATGGATTGAGATTCGGAACTTCCGAAAGAGTTCAAGATTTCAAGTGAAAATGCGATCAGAAATTGGTAATAAGTTGATAGAACGATAAAATATTCGAATACGTTTCGAGAAAATATTTGTCATCAATGAAATTTACAGATGTAGTCGTTTTATGATAAGAGCGAGCTTCTAAAATTTCATGAAGGAATAGAAATAGGTGAGTCAGGTTCTAGCCATGGAACGAAACGGAAGTTGCGCGCAAGCAGAAAGCAACAGGAAGGCTGAAAGCTGCTAAGACACAAGGCAAAAATATTCAGTTTTAGGCCAATTTTTTTTTTTAAATCTCGCAAAATTTTCTGTTCGAATGCATTTTGTCGATGCGGTAAAAGCTCGATCATTTGTTCGGAATCTCTTATTTTTGCAAAATGAAAAAATTGGGAGAAGAAAATTTGTATCCATTTCAAGAAAACAAAGAGAAAGTGCTAATACATTTTCTTAGAATGATGAACAATTATGAATGAAATTATCATAGTCTTACGATGTTCGTAGAAAGGCAAGAAGAACAAACTAACTAAAGAAATAAGATATTACTTCATACTAGATGTGTTGAAAGATATCTGATGTTTTCTTTCGAATAAGTTTCATTCAAAAGTTTGACTTTCCGAGTATCAATTCAAAGCGCGAAAAGTAACACATGCACATGATCAAATATGCGCAAAGGTTTATGCAGCGAGAGTGGTTAATTAATGATTTTCAAAGTAAGTTGCAAAAAGTAACGACGTATTTTATCTTGGTTTAAAAAATAATTAGCTCACGATTTCAGAAACTAAAAAATACGGACATAGATATCTTGATCTTAAATAATGGATATTTCAGAGTAACGATGTTCGTGAAATCCTGCATTATTTACCTAACTCCTTCTTCTTGACTTCTTCCTACAACTTCCCCATTCTAATGGTTGTGTAAACATAGGCGAAAAATGTTATCTAAGTAACAGCGTCTAATTTGGTTTTGAAACATTCTATTTTGTAGCAATTATTTGGGCTCAAACTAGAATTTTTTTCAATTAGTCAAAATCCTCTCGATAATTTTAATTCCGCAAAAATGAGCGTATTTTTGCTGAAATTGGACTCCAAAAAAATAGGAGCGACGTATTTCCAAGCTCTTGCAAAATTTAGTCAGTGGATTAGAAAAGGAACAGAAAATTGAAGGATCGGGAAAGACCCCGACAAAAATTGAAAGCAACGCCTTTCGTGTGACCGCAGCGTCACAATTCAAGCTTCCCCAGAATTTCCTTGGAAAATTCGAAATTTCAGCCAACCGGCAAAACTCGGTCCGATTTTGGACGAACCGACGAAATCGAAAGCTTGCGAATTTCACGCCTTGAAAAACACAGAAATAGACTGGAAAACAAGCACTTAGCAATAAATTACAGCAAAAGTATTCTTATTTTAGGACTATGTCTGATAGGACAAGGATTATTAAATGGAACTAGTTAGTATATCCGGATTACACCCACTACGATAATCCGATAATATTATTGAAGGAAAAAAGCTAATTTATGCAATAAAGATGGCTATGAAGAAAATTATGAAATTGTGTAAGTTACAAAATTTAGTGGATAAATTGTTTGTTACTTTATAAGAACATTCAGCCGATTATAATGTATCCTAATAGCTTGAGCGAGTCTGGTAAAAAAATCGTTCACTTTTCTCTCCCATTTTTGTAAATCTTGAAAACCAGACGATGAAAACTTCAATTTCCATATTCTCCCAAGATAATCTTCGTTCGATCATCGATAATTTTTCAGAAGAATGAGTCGGGCGTTTATGCGATATGATTAACCGGGAAGGCAAAAAGTCAGAAAAATGGTCAGAACATAAAAGCCGAAAGAAAAGCCATCATCAAGTTCAAGAGACCTCACACAATCAACCAAAAGGCATAAACGAGGAAAAACGCTGAATCTGAAGAATCAAATATGAAAAATGCAAACAGAGCACAAATATTCAATCAACTTGACGGCGGAGAGGCGCCGTGAATTGAAATATGCAAGCAGAAAGAAAATATGGAAATGAAACGAAAAAGCCTGAAAAGCCGCAGGGTAACACGGAAGAAGCGTTGGAATCAAAGGATGAAAGGGGTGAATTGAAGAATCTGGTCTGTAGTTTGATGGCAATATAGATAATGGAGCTGATACTCGTTTGAAAAATGTTTCGGAAATTAATCAAGCAAAAATAATTAATTCTGTGGACTACAGGTGATTACGATAGCAGACGATTCTAAAAAGAAAATTCGAAGAATTGTATTTTAGTGCAATGGATGGTCTTTAATATATATATATATTTTTTTTTAAATATTCAATTATGTGACACCGTCCACCGCTATATTTTAGTGGGTGTGGGATCATTGCCTAAAAAGGCATCGGAAGGGCGTCGTTGTTGCAGGCGAAAAGGGACATTTCTCTTCGAAAGAGCGAGGGTTGAGGGACGCGAGTTGGTGCATCCGATTGTGTGTCGTCATATCCCCCGACACTCCGACGCGGCCCCGGTCCATCCCAATTCGAATCGCATCACTCAGGCTTCCGGCTCGCTGTGCTCTCAATCTGTGATGCTTCGATGATCCGTCCGCCTACACGATTTTCGAAGCACGAAAATGCCCGCATCTTTGTCCCTCACTTTATTCGCTCCTTAAACGGCAGAGAAATTGTGTTCCCCTCCACCTTTCTCGTACTATTTCTTCTTCCCAGCTAGAAATAGTGTGAAGAAAATGGAGAGAAAAAGGTTTTTTTGCTGTAGGAGAGGACGGTGTGCTCATGACGAGTGCAAAAACTCCCGATGACATTAAATTATCTCTAGGTCGAACGAAAATCCAGCAGTTTTCTGCGGCGGCAAAGGGAAATCAGAAAGATTGCATTTGCATGCGACGTAAAATTCAGATGAAAGCGAAAGCGGGATACAGAAAACATGTGCAGCAAAGTGTCGATGGAAGATATGCGTAAATCCTCGAGAACTGAGTTTTGGAATTTGGATCAATCAATATTTTGAAGATAAAGGTAAACTTTAATCAGAAGATCGGTGAGATCTCAAGTTATGAAGAAAACGCTGTAGTTTGTAAAATTTTCATCAAATCAGTAAATGAGTAATGGTTGGTAAACAATAAAGATCATATAAACAGGTTAGAGATATCATAATTCAGATCTTGAGTAGAAAGATCAAAATGTTGAATCAGAAAATTAATTAGTTGAAAATGTGTTTAGAATTTGTGAAATGAAGATAATTCAAAACTGACCCATTAAGCTGTTTTTCTCGATTATTGGATATATATATATATATTACGTTGGATAGAAAGTCCTGCACCAAAAATAACATCTTATAAATTTTTTGGTAGCTTCATTAATAATAGCAGTTATTCAACAATATAATCACCAAATATGTCCATCACCTTCGCCCATTTATTGGACAAATCGTTGATGTCCTGCGCCCAGTATTCAGGAGACTAGCACACGAAGAAGTTGTCGACTGCTGTTTTTAGGTCGTCGTCTTTGTCGATTTTTTTCTCTCGTAGGTGAAGCTTCAAAGGAGGGAACAAATGATAGTCTGATGGAGCGAGGCCCGGCGAATACGATGAATGAATGACCGGATGCCAGTCGAGCTTTGTGGTCTTTTGGTGGGTGCCCGAAGCAACGTGTAGTCGCGCATTGTCATGCAGAAAGTGGACAATTGAGCGTCTTGGCCGTTTTTCTTGAATTACGCCGACCAATTTTTGAAGCTGATCGACGTAGATGGTAGCTGTGATAGTCCTGCTTGCAAAAAACAGCTCGTAGTATATCGATCCTTTCGCGTCCCACCAAACGGAGAGGAAGTGTTTGCATTGGTGGGGTTCAGTTTCGACTGCGCTGGCGGCTCTGCATCACGTGGGAGTCAGATGGCGTATTGTGTATCGTTGTCGTAAAGAATCCAGCTCTCACCTCCAGTCATTAGGTTTTTTAGAAATTCCTTTCGGTGCAGACGGAAGAGAAAAGACTGACAGATGTTAACACGCACTTTCTTATGGGCGTCGGTCAGTCGATGGGGGCTCATCTTAATTAAATTTTTCGATAGCCGAGATCGTGAAAATGGACAACTATAGTGGCATTGGAGCATCCGAGTATCGTCTCCAATTATCACGTGGTAGCTTTTGGATTGACCTTGATAGTGCTCTGCAATTCGCCGTTGTTGATGGAGGATGGTCGTTCACTGCGCTCATTTTCTTGGAGGCTCGTATCTCCTGCTGCAAAGCGATAGAACCAGCGGTTGACTGTCCAGCGGGAAGCAGTGCCCTCACCGAATGTATTGTTGATGTTAGCGGTCGCTCTGCTTGCATTGTTGTTTTGGCGCCACTCGTAGTAGATAACTGTTCAAAGTGGGGGTTCACTTATAATAATCGTAAGTCATCAAACCCCTGGGTGCGGGCCCTTGTATACCCATGTGGTGATAGCTTAGAGAACATTCTACAAGGTTCTCACACTTATTAGGGCATTCGACTCATTTCTAGAAAATTATAGATTTTTAAAATTTTTGGTGCAGGACTTTCTATCCAACGTAATATTTTTAATTTGAACATTGGAACAAACAGCGAATTTTTAAGAAAACAAATAAAATGTCACATTCTTGACCGCATGTCTGCTGACGCAAAATATTGGTGTCGGATTGCAGAATTCAGCTGATGCCGTTCTTTCTGGGTTCTTATTTATGTCCCAAGTCAAAGTCAAAAATATCTGCTATCGTGAAAATTGTGAAAGTGATCATAGAGTAAAGAACTCTACCTCAAATTATAGAAGCCCCTGGAAGTAATTTCGATCAGACTAATATTGGAAGAGTAATTGGAAAGAAATGTAGTCGAACAAATTATAAAGCAAAGAGTATTTTTTAATTAGATTTCAAAATAATGAAAATTTCGATCAAATTTGAAATTGGTAGTCGCTTTAATATTCTGGAAAGAAAGAAGATATTTCATATCTGAAGATTTCTGAATTTCGTAGAAAAGTTATGCTTCAAAATGATCGACTCTAAGAAGGAATTTTTAATTAATAAGTTCTACATTATCAAGAGAATGGAGTATTTTCTATCTAAAGGATGTCTGATTTTCAAATTTCCTCGAAAACATGTGTTTAAGTTTGAAACGTAGAACGGCATTTAGGATTGTAACGCAAACACAATTGAAAGGATTTGAGGAAGTGAGAGTGTCAAAGGAAAGAGACATAAGTTAGTTGTAAGCAGCTGAAATAGAAAAAGCATTTTCTTTGCTGATAATAATCAGTGAAAAGCTCGAAAGACAAACGGAAACTGATAGCAGGGAGTGGTCAGATACAATAGTGGATATAGATCTGATCTTTATTAAATATGTTAAGTGCTAAAAATAAATGAATGAAAATGTTGCAGAAATTCTCCGAACTTTTAGAGATTCAGCTAAGATAATATATTGTTGATATGCGCTGCTATCAATAAGTTTAGAAAAGATTTTTTAATATCCAGAAAAGTAACTTGAGCAGTTTTTAAAACTTTAACGGCTTACTCAAATTTTTTGAAACCTACATATTTGAACTTTGGTTGAATTTCAAATATACCCCATTCAGAATTATATTGAACTCATTAAAATCTCAAGTGATAGATTTCTCATGTTTTCCTGCTTGCTGTTAGCAGGTTCAGCTTCAATGTTTACCGAGAAAAATTGAAGATGGGAAGATTTTCTGGCAGTAAAATGCCAAGGAATTGAAGACTATTGACATGAATCATCATAATAAAATTTTTGAAAAACGGAATAATTATAGATGAGATGATTATTATTCCAAAAAATGTCAAGCTTGTAAAAACCTAGAAAAATTGCTTGTAATAATTATACGCCCATGAATCGCTCAAAATTCAATTTGACGAGTCAAAAGATGGCTAAAACTTTAACGCATGAAATATTCAGAGTGATCTCTAATCATAGCCTAAACATCGATATCAAAGTTCAGGCTTCAGGCTGATCATGTGTAATAAACGCTACCTAAATCTCAAGCAAATTATGAAGATCTGTCAAAAACAAAGGCTATTCATGCTTAGGATGTGAAGTTTTATGTCTGGCTAATTAGAATAGCTGACAGATGCAGTAATGTAGGGAAGTCGAGGGGGACAAGGGTTTGCTCTGAAGGAGATTTGGAAAGATAAGGGACGGATAAAGCGGGATAAAGCGCGAAAAACTCGAATAAATCCAGCATAAAGTGTAAAGGGCAAAGCAAGAGATCCGAATATCCAAGCAATCGAATCGAATCGAAACTCAATGAATGAATGTTTTGGGAGGTGATTCAAAAATACAATACGCTGAAAAGGCGTGGAAGTCATGTAGGATATTTTTGAAATTGTTTCATCAAAACTTCCGATATGTTACAGGAACAATCGAGCGAATTATAGTCTTCAATATATAGTTTACCATTAAGAAGGGTTCAAATCTCTATCAACAAATGAGAAGGATCTAATAAAAGTGCATGCTTTATAAAATCTAGTGGAACTGGAGATGTTTCGAATTTTTTCACGAGGCTTTTATTGGTTCGAAGTGGTACGACAAAACACCTTCATTCGTGTCGATTGTGCTGAATCTCGAACTGAATGCTCCGATTCAAGCACTGCTTTGTCGAGGAAGGCCTTTTGAATCCAACAACTTCGTTTTAGGCCTTTTTATGGATGAATAAAGAAGGACAGAGAACAAAGTTGCAACACGCAAATTTAGAGTTAATTTGGCGAACTATAAATTTTCATCGAAAATAGTTTGGAAATGAAATTTTATGGCCCGTAAAATTGTAACGTAACGAAGATTTTAAGAAGAAGACGAAAATCTTGTCAGTTCTGAAAGATTCCGATTCATCATCAAAAGTAAGCGAAAAATACGAGCCAAAAAATTTCAAGTCCGCTTATGAATAATTCCACCCAAAAAGCGCGTCGTTAGCGTAGTTGTGTTGTAAAAATAAACCAATAATGAGATTTCCTGCGCGAGAATGGATGAAGAAGTGCAAAAAACAAAGCTTTGCGAGAGTGATTTTGTTGCTTTTTCTGCTTCTTGAATCTCTCAAAAATCATTATCTCTAATTTTTCTGCCTCCTGATTCTCTCTTTACCCATTATCTCATTTTTCTTTTTATCTCCAAATCTTGGCCATTTTTGGCTCTCAATCGGCGATCTAATTGCGTGTGACATTTGTTGTGGAGTGAGCCTTGGCTTGGCAAAGCCCGCAGTGGTCGAAAGTCGATGAAAAATGAACAAAACAATCCAATTTGGATGGACAAAATAACGGGCTTTTATATTGGCGGTAATGGTTTATTGAAACGAATTTTTGAGGATTAATTATCATATGGAGCGGAGAAGTTCTAAATGCAGATTTGGAAAGAATGTCATAGAATATGGTATTTGAATTTTTTATCACAAATGTCCGATAAATATAGAAATCGTGCAAATACTCCATTAAGTTATTTGGTGCAAAAATATATTGATATAGTAAAAAATAGTGAAATGAAAAAATGCAAAAGTAGAGCACAAAAATCATTTTGTCCTGTGTAAATTCGCAAAATATTTCGATATCAAATTTGCGTGCCAATGAATCTGAATTTGACACCTTCGAAATGATGTCACATTACAGAATAAAATTTGTCGAGTTCATTATTTCACGATAGCCCGTCACCATAGAATTTTATTTGCAATAATTTGTATTCGTCCAGGATTTTGAACCAGATTACACCGATTTTTGTCGCTTTTTTCAAAATTGTCACCATCGCTCAGCTTGGAATAAATTTAGCTTGTTTTTTCTTCAAAACTTCAGTGTTTTCTGATGATTTATTTGGTTCCTTGTACCTTTTTTTATTTCTTCTTCGTCGAGATTTTATCATTCTTTATCTTTTGTCAGTTTTTCAAGGCTTATTCCCAGGGGACAATTTGTTCTTACTCGGAGTTTTTCGCGGAGTGACTGCCAAGAAGCTGTTCTGCGCCTCCCACACAGGGTTCAAAGGGTTACATGTCGATGGGCTCCTTAGAACATCGCTATTTACATGTTGAAACATAGACGGGGAAGACCCGGTTGGGATATTTTGGACTCAAAATTTTGTTCACGAGTAACTCGCCTCCATATTTCACTTTCATCCGCGAGTTTGAAGACGTGTGTCTTTCAATCCGAGTCTTTTTCAGGCCTTCAAAATGAACCCCGAAAAATCCCACGTCATCATAATATTTGCGATTTCATCAAATGTGTGGGACGAGTAAACTTCTTGTGGATCTCATATGCTTATTTATAACCGCTCCAAATCTGAGCCCTCATGAAATGGCGCTTATATTTATTCATTTTGCACACATCGTCATATTTGCGATGAAATCATAATTATTTGATCGCCCACAAATTTGGACCCACTAGAAAACGTGCTCAATGGCAAAATGTTAGATGATCTCCCATTTTACCGTATAACGTTCTGGAAGGGAAAAGTGAGGAATCACGAACATTTGTCATTGGAGAACAATTCGAAGGTGTACAAAAAGTCCTGAAATCATATCATTTGCCTTCAGCGTTCATATAGAGCTGTCTCATTCTAATACTCTACAAATCGCTATTTTACTATTATGAATGAATATATTCATTGTTAACGCACAAGCCATTTAGAAAATTTATTAGATCTAGAGAGGGCGACCGTCAGAAATCTCTCGTGACCTAGACTCCCTGTACGTGTTCTTAGCAAAGTTTACGTTTCTATCTTGATACTGACAAAAAATTTTCCAATCTTCGAGACGGTATCACAACTAGGATTTCAATTTTTCGATCATCTACTTCCTAGTCTCTTTTCGTCGACGAAGGTGCTCCGTAGGTCAGAAATTTACTTTCTCTCCATCTCTCTCAACCTCTTTATGCTCAAACAGGGTTAATTTCTCATGAAGCAGAACTAAGCATAATTCTTTCAATGATTAGCCCTTTGTATGCACTTTAATTTTGTGATGTTGTCTCCCATGCCTCTGTTTTTGTCGCGGTCGGCTGGTTGCGATTTCCCGTCATAAATTTGGTTGGATTTGTCTCTTTTGCCTCATTCTGCTGGGCGGTAAATCCGAAAGACGCATAAATCATTATAACATAGGCAAGAATTGAGGAAGGACAAGTAGGAAAAAAGTCTGAAACAAATAGGGAAAAATCGCAGCTCCTGCCATTCTTTCATACACACCACATTTCTTTATGCGATTAGATTAGTTTTCGGAGTTATTTTTAATTTCAAGGGATATTTTCTGGACTTTGTTATTTTTGTCGTTCAGGTCGATTCTCTCAAACACACTATCTGCCTTACTCGTTATCTATCAATGTTAGATTGCGATCAATTGTAGATGAAACTTTGAAATATTTCAAATGTTTGAAACTTAGAAGTATTTTTTAAAAATCACTCATCAATTTTTCCATTCTCTCCAACTTCGAGCCAGCTATCTCGAAACTTATCAGTAATGGTGAATAAACAGCAAGTTGCAACACTTTTCCACAACAAAGCATGAAGATACAAGACATAAGGAGGGCTCATAGAAAAAGACACCGATTTTTTTCTTTCTTTTCTTCCCTTGCCTCCTCGCACTATTTCTTAGAAAAACCGGTGTCTTTTTCTAGGAGCCCATAAAGAGCATAAAATAGATGGGGATTAAATTTGGATAGAACGGGATTAATCATGCTACTTTCATGTCTGGCTGTCAAAAGGTCATGTAATTTCGGAATTGACATCAAATTTGCTCATCACTTATTACCATTAGCCAACACATTCTTCATTTCATTTTCAGTTTCGCAACCTTCTAGCTCATTATTTGCTTTATTTCGTACTTATTCATAGCCTCAGGGAGTTTATCCGAATTTATTAAATTCTCCGTATTTTAATCTCGTCATTTCATCCTACTGTAATATCTCATTTTGCCCGGATTAAGCACAATATTTCCTATAAAGTGCTGAATTTCAGGGTCCCCTTCTCATTTTCGGTATCTGCAGCCTGCCGCAGTAGGTCGGTCTTCAATTTATTCACTTGGTAAGTAAACCGGAGATCTTTACCACAATGAACCTGGACCGCAGTTTCTTTTCCAAATCCCTTTACCCAAAACTCGCAAACTTTTTCAAACCAATAAGTCGTCTGACAAGTCCTGGTTCGAACTCGTTAGTACAGGAATTTCATTTGGAAATTTGATGGCTCGTCAACTTGATTTCTTTACCGTCCTCATTCATTAGTCATCTAATTCATTTTCAAATAACCCATTCATTTGTAGTCGGAATGCAGTACCCCACACTCGTCTGCCTCTTGGTTGGCCTCGTCGCTCTCTTTGCAGCAGCCTATGGACAGGATGATGATAGTTACAAGTGAGTGGATTTTCAAACAAACTTACTTAGCCTCCCTCCTTCAATCAAGGTCATAGCAGCTTATTTGGAAAGATGATAGCATAGGTTGGTAGAAGTTATTGAAAAACATTGATTTATTTATCGACAAAAACTATGCTTCAAAACACCAAATAAGATTGTTCAATTATATTGAGTCAATGATGTAGACATAACTGCAGCAATAATAAACAAATTCAGCATGGATAAGCGCGCGATGCGAAATGCGTTGGTCCGATTCGGTAGAGCCACCGGAATGAGGAACGCACTTGTTAGGTAGGATCAAGGGTAATCAAGTCGGGATAAAGACCCAACTTTATCCATTCTTTTGTCCCGAACCACGGAAAACATCGTGTCCTCCTTTTCAAAATTTGTCCGAAAGGTTCACATCTTGATTGCCAAAAGTGCTCATGCATCAAAGCGCTGTACCCGAATCCATGAAACTTTCGGCGTCCTTCCTTTCGGCACCTAATAGCTGAAGTTAGTTTCCCATGGGAAACTTTTAGAGGTTCCGAGAGTTACTTGGATCCGGAAACTGATCTGAATCGCGGGTGCTGAACGTTTTGTGAATGAGTGAGATGTTTTGTAGCAAAGTTTTGGAGAAAAAAACTCATTCCTAAACTTCGTTACGGAACGTCTTACTTCTATTCAAAACGTTGAACACCCATCTGATTCATCCAAAACGATCTTCTTCCAGATTCGGCAAGCGATCGTCTCCAGAAGTTGAGGAATTCGGCCAGACGCTGCAGGATAAACGTAACGCCGGTGTGCCTCAGCCATTCGGTAGGTCAATGTCTCAAGTCAAACGACTAATTTCTATGAAAACAGACTATGATCTCACTCGACACGGAGGCGCGTTAGCTTCTCGTAAGAATTTCCTATCGCTTTGGTGCTGCAATTAAACAGTTGCTTGACTATGCGATATTGTGTCTTATGTTTCAAAATGATTGAAGTCAATGCTTGTTTTGAAGTCGTTGATAGCTTAATTCCTTCTGTTTCTGTTCTGAAAACATCAATTCTTCAAAGTTAGACTAGCGAAAATAATAGATTGTGCTTTTCGCCTAATAGTGTTTCAATCGGGGGTATTTGTTCTTCATGTTTTTTGAAAATCGAACCGCGAACACCCCTGATTTCAATGCTTCTAACACCTCTATAATAATAGCCAGGACTGTCGGCAAAGAACTCGCTGTAACGAATTTTTATAAACACCCACCACATGATAAAGCATGGAGAGGATAAAAGTGGTTATGATATTGCGCATGTTATACTAGACAAGGGTTTACACTCTGCCGATAGCCCTGCTAATAGCAATTCGAACAAATTGAAAATTGACTTACTGATCCAAATGATTTGCAGTCCGATTCGGCCGTTCCGGTCAGATGGACCACCTGAGCGACATGATCTCCACCCTGCAGAGGCTCGAGTCTGTCGGCTCAAAATAAGCCATTCTCCAGAACACTCTGAGTTCGTTTAGGTCCTAGCTTCCAGCTGACATTCTTGCTATTCTCAGATTTGTTAGAAAATTTACTCACAATAATCCTCAATAGAAATTTTACAATCCATCCTTTAACTTGAGTGAGGCGAAAATATGTGAGGTTTATTGTGAGCCAAATTTTAGCAAGGACCTAAATCTGCAAAAACTTTGTTTTGTTTGTAAGACCAATTTTTGTTTTCAACTTCCTTGTCTTTTCTCGCTCATCTTCTCTCTCGCACGAAAATCCCACCCAAAAATTAAAATCTCAACTCGACCTGATAGAAACCCGCCACGATGCTCGCTCGATAAATACATTTTTCGGTTTACCTGTTACATTTTACTAACCTGTGAGTACTTTTTCATAATGTCTAGGAAAAGCACTCATCATAAAGAGAAATATATTTTCAGTCGTACGATTTTTAGATGCACTTTCAAAATAGAACATGAAATACAATTTGCTAGCAACTTGAGTTTTGGAGCAATTTACAACCCATTTTGATATTTTGTCAATTTTAGCTGTCTTTAGAATGACTTTATCAGATATGCTACTCTAATTTAGAGCAAAAATTATAGCGCTATGAAAAATTCAGCATTATTGTAAACACGATTTCAACTTCGAAATATAATGGTTTAATGGGAAACAAAATTGTCCAAGAATATAAAAATTTTGATAGTGTATCTGAAATTCAGATGATTCTCTCTAGTCAAATAGCCATCGCGATAAATCGTCTATCGCTTCAATTTGTCCGTATTTGCAGTGAAGTGCATGCGCATGTTGAAAATGAGTGTGACGATCATATTATACAAACTTGAAGATCTATCCAATATATATGTTATTGCAATTCAAGCTCATTTATAAGGCATCAGCCAGATTGAATAGTTAGCGAATTTAAAAATTTTGGTACCGTAGGTTAGGCTTCTTTTCATCGCTCTTTTTTCTTATAAGCTTAGATTATCTATTTGATTTATTATTACCACGATTTTTAAATGACATTCATTGAAAACTAATTCATTTCGAATCTCTTTATTGAGCCCGATCAGATTCTAAATCTCTCTCAGTGGTCGATAGAACATGGGATTGATTGTGCTGTGGAGTGGATCTGGTTGGAAAGATTGAGGATAGATCAGGGAGGATTTGTATCCAAATGAGTCGATGAGATGACGATTGAATAAGGTGAGTCTGAAATCTCATTGAAGAGCATTCAAATTTGGAAGTAAATATCATCAATTTGTAAGTTTCAAAATTCCTGAAATGTAATGTATGCTTGTTTTTTGTTAAGCGCTTGCTAATCAAATCAAAATAAAATCAGCTTTAGAGAATTCTCCCTAGCTAACCTCCCCCCAGTCAGTCCCATGAGAAACTCCCGATATCCCGATCTGACAGCTTGCGGCTCCAGAGCAGCCATCCACAAAACGTAACCCGTAGAAATCGTGTAAAGAATGATATCACCGCATGGAATGTAAGGAATATAACCGCGGTTGTACAAGTCACAGTAAAGCACCTGAAAATTGACAGTTGTCATAAGGGGCAAATTAATAAAGATTTTTGAAAGAGTGAAGAAGTTGGGTAAAGAGATGGCATTGATTATTTTTCAAATTCTACACGACTTTTGCCCTTTCGGAACATAACATAACCCGTAAATGTTTTGAATATAAGAATGCAATTTCGCTGTACTCTTTTGCAATTTGTTTGTCGATAATTAGCTATAAAATCGGAGCATTATCATATCAGAAATAGAGCAAATAAATTTGAATTTTTTTTGCAACTTACTTCAATAGCTTTCCAAAGAACATACATTGCAATTGTGATATTAGGAAATGCGACCATTGATAGACCGGCGATTCCACCGGACAGCATATTTTTCACCATCTTGTTGGTAACTCCTATCCGATTCATCGTACAGTTTGTTGTCTGAATCCAGAGCAACATTAATTTGAAATAATTAATAAATTTAAAAAGTGTTCTACTCGCTTTCTGGCATGGAATACCATCGAAATTCACAAGTTTCATAAAGTGAACTTTAAAACCTACATGAAACAATAATGGCAGCAATCCAAAGAATAGAGGTAATCGCAAATTATGTGTAGATAGAATATTCTTCAAAGCTACTCGAGGTCGAGCAAAGATATTTCCAAGATTCTTCAGCACTGATAAAGCTCCGGATATTCCAAGCCCAAGGCCGAAATTTCGAATGAACATCTAAATTCGATAGGTTTCAAAATAAATCCAATAAAAATATCTATTCTTATTATTAGTTTGATACGGAAACGTTTATTACATGGACGAATCAAGTTATTCTTTCTTTTAAATTTTTAAGATAAAAAAGTAATTTTTCTTCGAAAGTTCTAACCTCTATCGACGTGCTTACACACGAATGCTCATGAACACACTCATCTGATTTTCCAAACCTTTCTCGTAACTGTTGCAGCATTTTCTTGAACTCTTTAGGAGCATTCTTCAAATTCAAATGAGTCGCTTTCGTGTCGACTCCTGCGCAAGTCCTAAGATATTCACTTTTATTGAATCATGCCATAATTTAGATGTGTGTTTTAGTTCCTTGTATAATTCACTGGTTTACCACCACAATCATTACTCAAATTCACTAGTTATTACTCTTTTCCCTACACTCACTAACTCTAAATTTTGCGAATTTTAGTAAAGGCGGCGGTAGTCAGCCGATGAATGATAAAAGGAGCCGAAGTACTCAATCGAAACACTTGTCTAACCTAACCATAAGACTATTCATAATTCTCACTTCAAAACCTTGACTAGTCCTTGAGGTAACCGATCCGACGAGTAAAGGTACATGATGAGCACGATTCCAGCGATCAACGGCACACATTCGCCCCTATTGAATCGAGGCAGATAGCCATGATTTGCCAGTTGACGATATGCCGTTTCAGATCCCTAAAATTGAGTTATCTTTCAAATTTTATAAGTTTCAGAAATTCGAAGCTTGAATAAAAGGAAATTCGATAAATAGTTTCATGCTATGCTCCCAACCTTTTTTTTTTATAATCTATGCAAAATTTTGGGAAAGGTATTCCTGCTGGCTCAGAAATCTCACCAAATTAGCCAAATATAATGCTAGAGGTCGCCGCCGTCCTGCTTTTTCAATTAGAATCGCGCAGAAAGATGCCATGAAACTGCTCACACCACAAAATGTCGGTGCGATGAAGAATCCTAGTGCATGCCTGAAATATTTCTATGTTTCAGGAAGATAGAAATAAAAATGTCTACAATTATTAAAATTATTGCTGTGAAATTTCTTTCTTAATCCGAAAATGATTGCATCGATCAAATGAAGTGACAGTTCGTGTGTTAAGGAACGCCTCACGAGAAATGCACGTCACGACTGTGCGCAAACAGGGAAGCTAAAGTGCAGAAGAACGAGAGTAAGCGGGGGACAACGGAAAGAGTGGTACGCAATTTCCTCCGTGTCTCTCGCCTTCTCTCACTATTTTTCGACAAACGAACTTTCACCTAATTTGACCGGAACAATATTCATAGCTTACCTAATCTTACACTGAAAGTATAGGTAAAATATCATATTCATGCACAGGAACGTGCTTGATTGGAGAATATCTCTGAAACTCATCCATAATTCCTCTCAGTGAAAATTCCGAAAAAAAACCTCAATAATTTCTGATATTTGATCTCCTTCAATTTCCCTCGTTTGTTTATTAACGTCGTCAAAGCGTAGAATATCGTGTACGTCTTCAGACAAAACCAGAATCCACCCGGAACAGCCACCCAAATGGCTTTCAAGCAATCTGGCTCCCAGGTATGGGTGACTTCATGACAATTCGCCGTCACTATAGGGAATCCCCAGTGGTATGCTAATTTCGAAAGTACAGTCATGGAAAATAGAAATTAGAATAGTTGCACAGGACGATTTATTGCGAAATTTCTGAATAGTAAACAAATGTAACTCTTAATAAATGAAAGGCGATTAGGACGCACCTGATAATAACTTAGCACTGATCGCTGGTATACTGATAAAAAGGTGATGCTAACCGGCCGAGCAGAATTAAAAATCTAGAAATTTTAAATATTCACTTATAGAAAATGAAAACCTAAAAATGATATCTGAATAATAATGAACATTGGTGAGAAAACCATAAAATTATTTGAGTTTAAAATGGACAGATATTGCCCATTTTTATTGGCGCGCTCTATTCTGGTATGGGGAATGGAAAATCAGACCATGCTTGGGAAAGAATTGATAATGTGTGACGAAAGAAAACTAAATGATAGAAATATAATTGATTAGAAGGAAGGAAGAGAAAGAAAATTGATGAAATATTGCTTGACAGAGAAATAAGACCATTGAGAGGTCAGTTAGATAGAGACGAGGGACAGAAGGGGACGAGATTGCCACCAGTTTCCTGTCAGAAGAATGTCAACCCGCACTACCTTCTGACTACGCTACAATAGAGGATGAGAACACTACGCAGACGGCTAACAATCATGCATATTTCAGATGACAACAACAAGTGAGCAATATGCAATGTGACTTCATTAATACTCAATATGTTATTTATTCCATAATTGAAAAATTACATTATTTTCTAGAAGACAATAATAGCAACATGATGATGTGTTACTTTTTAAAAAAAATTAGCGATATGACAATTTGAAATTGTCTCAGCGACGCAACGTCGCAACACACTAAATAAAATGTAATAACAGATTTGATTGATTAGATAGTAAATCGTGTTTTCAAAAATCATGCCATAAATTGCACGAATTGTGTTTAACCTTAATGTTGCCTAAATTTATCGAGCAATTTTTAATGAAAACAATCGTATGTTGTTTTAGACCCGATCGGGTCTTTCTCTCCCTCCTTCACTCTTCTTTTGCACCCTATGTCCCCTATACTATTTCATCGTTTTCTGCCTCTCCTATATTATATCGGGTGTTTCAATGCTCGATCGGATCTCGAATTTGCAGCCCTACTTTCCATCATAACATGTGCTTGGCCCTTGAGTTCTTCTCTTAAATAAACAATTAAAATTGAGTGAGTATACTGTATACAGCCAAAAACTAATTGAAAATAACCACCTGTTAAATAAATTTGCGCAAATAGTCTGGTCAAAGCTGGGCGAAAGCCAAAACTTTGAAAATTCGAAACCGAAAGTGATTTTTGACTTTTTAAAAATATCCGAAACAGAAACTTTCGTCCAGCCTTGAATCTGATGGCAGCATGGAAAAATCGTAACATCGTAGCGTAGCCTACGGTATTTTGTTTTAAAAATATTTCTCCTTATCTTTTCCTATACCCCTTACCTTTGAGTTACGATATTACAAATTTCTTAGCATTACATTTTATCCTGATATGTAATAATAAGATATAGATTTAGATATATTCTTTATATAAATACTTTATTTTTCGTACGTCATTCATAATTGTGAATTGAAAAATATCACCTGTCAAAAATGAAATGTTCAAAAATCTTCCGTAATAATTAATTTGGTAGACGAATATTTTTACTGTTTAATTTCGCTATTAGAAACTTCTTATTGAAAAGTTGATTCCACTGTCAAATTAACGAGTTCGAATTAAAATCGCTAAACTTTCACTGATTTTACATAATTCAATATAATAATGTATATTTGCTTAAACGTATCTATTGATTCCGATGTGGAAGAATATTTTAATCAAGTTGGCGTTAGCGTGGAACTCTGCAAGAGTATATTCAGCATTTTCACTTAAATCATTATTTTAAACAAATGTCGCAAATTAATGACATATTATATATAATAATATCAATTTTAAGTTGATGAATTTTGCAAAGTATTAGAAACTAAAAATCTTATGTATGAATTTTCCTAGGTTTTGATGAATTCACTACACATTACAGTGCATTTTTCACTTTATTGATACATCACCCACTCCGTAAGTAAAACATTTTGTATCTGACAATCTTTCTTTTAACTTATTAGTTATTTTTGCTTACTAAATTCAATATATGTATATTTTCAGCGCTATTTGCTCATGATGTTTCTGTTAAAGTATATGCAGAAAACTTTTTAATAGTGTTATTACAACTAATTCTATTCATACTTGGAATACGAACAATTACGATATTAATGAAAAAATCGGGAAAATTTTCAACATTTGAAAAACAGTTGCTATCGCTATTAATATTGAAATGTATTCATACGTTAATTCTGATCACTGATGTGAGTTGATTGTTTCAGACATAACTCTATATATATTTCAGGAATATTATCAGTATTATGTATCTGCAAAAGGTGTGTGTTGTATGTATAGTGGCGATGCCTGGGTAAACATTACTTTTTATATAAATATAAGTCATTAGTCTAAATCAATTGGATTTAAGCTCTATTTTTTGATAATATGTTCATAGATTGAAGGTAATCAAATCATGTGATATTTATCTCATGTTTTTTTTTATAATAAAGAAAAGTATGAAAAGTTTGAGCCTGGTTCCATTTGATTTAGTAGGATTTTTAACCCCTTTCCTGGCCACGACCCACTCAACAGTAACCGAATGAGGGGCTTTGATTCGGGAATCCTTTTTACTTGATTCTCTGATTTCACTTATAGAAAAAGCGCGCTGACTTCCAAAGCGTGTTTATTTCATGTCGAGAGAAGTGGTAATGAGATGAGTTTGAGATCAAATGAGAAATGAGATTTTTGGGGAATACTAATTTTGTCAACGAGGAATTCTGCCCATGCAGCAAGTTAAAAAAAGGAAATATTATTGCTTTACCTCTAACTTTATTTTGCTCATTTATTGGTATATTTCATATTTTTCAGATTTATCTTTTCATGATTCAATCATTGGAATTGATGATTGCAAATGTGATCAAATGTGTATCCTGTGCAATGGCAGTTCAACGAGCGAGGGCATTTTCTGAGTATGACTCAAATTCTTCCTAGATCTGTATAAATTTCATCGATCTTTCAAAAACTATTTTAGTAAACCAAATTATCGAATCACAAGCCTCAACAAATGCATATTCGTTGCTTTAATCATAATTATTCCGCTCATTTATCACTTTATGGATGCAATAACCTTTTATCGCATCATATTTGTTGGCAGTGAGCCATATAAGAATCGTGGGAAAATATTAAATAAGCGTATGAAGCGTCAAACGTATCAATTACATGGAGACCTAAATGAGGACGACTATTGGAATAGTTTGATGATCAATGATTTAGTCGAATTTATAAACTACTACGTAAGAAAATTCATATCAGGGATGTTCAAAATTTGAATCTTTAAAATTTCGGAACCGAAATTGGAATTCCAAAACCCCAGGAGTCGAAATTTTTCGTAATCGAAGTTCAGAACGCCCCTGACAAATGACTTTTGAATTATATTTTTAATCAGGATGAATATAATTCCAAATTCAGGGTCATTATCTTCATTTCACAATAATTATCATAATAGATGGAATACTAATTCCGATTTTAATCTGGAGTACCGTTTATCTATTGATGAAGCTCAAACGACAGCTTAGCAAAATATCGATGAATCTGAGGAAAAGCGAAAATGGTTTGAGTCGACGGTTGATAGTTCATGTAGGAAATTTACATGAAATATTTCTTATGGATGGTGGATATTGTTTCAGACAACTGTTGAAATAGTCACCTATTGTGCTGGAATTATTCTGTTTCTACCTTCGAATATCAGCAGCAATATTAATGAGTTCCTTGTAAGTTGTAAGAATATTCATAAAAGGCAAAATGAGAACCGCAAGACGATCATGGCACGAGACATGACGAAATAGTAGCGGAAGGTAATTAATAAAAGTAGTAAACAAAAAATCCAATAGTTTTTGTTTACTACTTACTACCCCGTTTTCCCACAAATTGCAACTTTTTTAGCTTCCCTGCACTCTCTCATCCATAAATCTTTCGCTTGAAAAAGTTACAATTTGTGGGAAAACGAGTGGTATCTATTAGTTACTACTCTTATTAATTGCCGTAGGGAAATAAACAGTTCCCTGATTTCACGTACCCTATTTTGTTCAAGTCTCGCATCATGATGCCGTAAGGTTTCCATATAGCTCTTCAACATTAAATGAGCCTTTAAAATGAATTTAGATGCACGTAAGTAATATTGTAACGTATGGCCCACAAATTCAGTTTTTAACACTATATCTCCTGACTAGAAGTGCAATTCAGGTAGGATAATGGAATTTTTAATAATTATGATATTTATCTATGCAATTCCCATTGAATTTTAGCGCTTAGAAGTTCAAAATCGTGAAAAAGCGAAGACGAAAAATATCATGGTGAAGACTTTGGCACGAAAACCAGACAAAAATCAAATCCAGAGAAATAAAATACATAACATCGCGATTCCGAATAACGATCATAATAATATTGCCTGATAGATGGAACAATTTAACACTATTTATTTCTTTCGCCTAATAAACTAACGGGTATTCTGGGTTTATTATTCGATTTCGATTTTTATGTTCAAATTTGTTTATTTTAAGTTTCTCTTTGATCTTTTAATGATGTTTCTGATCCCAAGAAGTAAATATTTTTGCAAGTGAATTTATTTTGATTAATTTTGAGAAAGTTATTTCTACAAGAAGGCAAAACATCGACACAAAATTTCATACTCACCATGTCACAAATCGAAATGATAATAAATTTGCCTCCCACTTTCAGGAGGGCGAGCGTTATTCACCAAAATTTTTGGTGAATAACGCTACGGACCCTAGCCGGAATCATGAATCCAAAGATTAGTGATGATAATACAAAAATAACATGAAGCATCGTGAAATATATCCATGTATCATTCTCAAATGGTGGACACTATCATTTTTGTATAACTATAGCAAAAAACGTCGTATTTTATGAAAAACGTTCTTTCATAAAATTTTATATGAATGCGTTTCTCAAGCACGTAATATACGAAGAAGTCACAAAAATTCACCACATTTTATAATAGCTACCTTATCATATCTCTCTAAAGAATTTTTTGTCAAGGATAAGAATTTAAGAGAGCTGCATTTTTAATTAGGATGTGCATATTTTCAAAACATGTCATTTATCAAAAAGTAGACTACATTCTTCAAAGGTACGAAGATGATTAAATTTACTATGATTATGATCCAGTAATAATCATAATTTTGACATTTGCAGCCAATGAATAATTTTTAATTGATAGTTTATCTAGTCGAGATGATGTTACAACTTATCGTGCAATGTGATGATAAATAATATTAAGAAAAAACTGTTTGTTATTATTTAATAACAAGAGCAATCATAAAATCCTAACACCTGTTTAGTTAATGTTTTTAATTTTTTATAATACGCCTTTTCGAATTTCTACATACGGCTTACGATTTAAAGATATGACAGCCACTCTTCCAGTTACACTGTTTTCTTCCCTGAATTTCAAATGATTAAAAAAAAAACTTTGTGAAAAAACGACTTACTTCTTCTTATCCTTTCTAAATATGCACCGGATCATGCCCAATGCAGCTTCCCTTACATAGCTCAGGAATAAGATCATGTAGAGCTCATAAAATATCCCTGTAGAAGATAAAGTTAGAATTGCTGCATTAACCAGGCCTAAATATCCTGATTACTGTCTTTTTCCAAATTAAAAAAAAATAATAATAATTTACTTTGTGCATAAATGTTGTAGATAAAAAAAACAACTAATATCGCGATTGGTACTGATATGAATGAAAATATTACGAAGATCTAAATTTAAAGAGAAATAATTGCAAAATTTACGAAAATATACTTGCACAATCGAATCTTTCATAAGGACGATTTCCATCCGACTCTTCGCAGTTGATGAGCTTCGTCGAAATTTACGCATTTCGGTATAAGTCAGTCGGGCGATATAAATAATAACTGAAAATGGGCTATTCGGAAACCGCACGAAATCAAGACCTCAAGACATGCGAAATAGTGTATGACTTGGGTAGGGTATTGACTGATAGGATTTCTTTTCCCATACTATTTCTCATGTCGTGTGGTTTACAAGCTGCCTTTTAGAAATTTTTAACGGCATTTTCGAATTAGTAAAATTTTAATACTTCAAATTCAAAACGGCCTTTTCATTTAAAAAATATTACCTATTCCAATCACACTCAAAAACGCGATCCATCGCATAGCGAAATTGACGACAATTCTTTCCCAGTGAGCTCCTGTCGTGAATCTGCTGTCGACCGTTTCATCCGCAGTCCCGTATCCACAAGCACCTACTTCCTTTATTGACTCATAGCAAGTGTAGTTCTGGAAATAAACAAATGTAGGAATTTTCACCTGTTTCATTCTGATCATAAAACTGATTAAAATAAAATCATCTTAGACACTTCCTGTTTATCTAATTACGGTAAAAGTGCGCTTTGATATTTTTCAGAATGAGTCAGGGACGTTAAAATTGTGTTTCGAGTGTATTTTGTTTTTATTTAACGAAAAAGGCTAGAAGTTAAAACGTTTGAAATATCAACTTCTCGAAGTTTCAGTCAAATTTACTCCGAATATTTTTAGAAATAAAACTGAAAACTTGCGTATATATGGAGGAAAACCTTACAACATATCGATCCCAGATCTTCTGATTACAATATACTCCATTGTGATATTGAATATTGTCGTAAATATTGATAAGCGGAGCGCTAATAAAAATGCAAAATATGATTTTTGTGGCAATGTTGATCACGATAAATTGTATGGACTTTTTCTTATAACTAACGATGGCCTTCAAGCGAGCGAGAAACATTTCACTAAAAATTCCAGAATATTTTTCAATTCACTACGGAAAATTACGTGATAACAGCCATCGATAAAAATATAGATGAGATTAGGAGATTAATTTGGTTAGCTGGGTTTATGCCCAGATAATTTAACAACCCTTCGGTTTTCAGTAGTAAAAATGGAGAATAAAAATGCACTCTCAAACCTGAAAATTATCAGTTTCACCAAAAAAATCTTGATTTAAATAGTGTTCTGTGCTCTTCTGGATGAAATTTTAATTTGGAATCTACATTTTTGCCCAACTTGAATTCAAACTAGACTCGAAATCAGTAAATGTTCACAACTTTAAAGTTGGCCTAAAATGTCTAACCTTCAGTCGGCATAAAAATGCACAGAGTTCCTACAACCTGTAGCAGAATAAAATAATATTTGATACTTTTCACTCGTTTTGGGCACTTGAATATCATAGCCGGAATCATGAATCCTCCCATAACTGTGGTCACGAAATAGATAACGTGAAGCATTACAGAATAAACGGGAGTTTCCTTTTGAAACGGGGGACATTCGATCATTCTCTTTGCGAATAAACCGAATTTTCGTGTTCTATCAACAGATATTCGGGAAGTGTAATTTTCAGCTTCAAATTACGGGCAGATGCACTTCAAAGGCACGCAAATATATTGAATACTAAAAAAATTTGAAAATTATTGCCTTCTTCTATCATTTCAACTATATAATTTGTAGGCGAAATCTCGCAAAGGCGAATTTAGACTTTTACTGAAAGAGGAAGTTTCACTTGCAGAAAGTTAGTCTGGGACATACTGTACGTATTTCACTTCCAGATGATTCAACTTGACATTTGGTGGAAGATGATAAATCCCACTAAAGCCATAATGACTGGTTAGAAGATTTACATGACATCATGCAATTTCCTCTTTTCTTAAATAGTGATGTGATAATTTGATGAGCTTCATACGAATAATTATAGAGGTGCACCTTTTATTGAATAGACTAAAAAGTGCTTAGAAGTTGCTGAAGTTCCATTTCCAAAATACAATTTTTTTTCTTCGAAATAAATAGCATTAACTGAAATCAATATGCTAATTTATTAATTTTTTCATACCATCTTGCTTAACAAAGTGAACATTGATGCCGATTTGATTTTATATATATCGGCTGTCCGATATTAACACATTTGTTCAATTATTTTATTTCTTTATCGAAACTTAACTTTAATCAATGATATAGTTACCACTATTATCTACAACAGAAGCCCAACAAATGAGGAGATCATTGATGTGCCTTGTCCAGAAATTGGGGGGCTGCAGGCCAAAAAAGTTAGAGATCCCATTTTTAGAGAATCATAATTGTTGAAAAATTTTTCAGCCAAGAATTTTTTTAGATTGCGAAAAGTGATAATTAGAAGGAACGAGATCAGGGGAATAAAGTGGGTATGATACCGTTTCCCAACCAAGCGTTTCTAGTTTGTTCTGGGTCTTCTTTGCTAAATGAGGCCGAGCGTTGATATGAAATAGATGGACATTCACACGTCCAGACCGATTTTGACCAAATTTTCAAGCTAATGAGTGTAGGTGGAGGCCGTGACCGTGGCAGCAATTCGCAGTATAACATCCCTTCTGAATCCCACCAACAGAAGAGGAGAAGCTTGCGAGGGTGCAGGTCTGGCTCCGCCACTGTTAGCGGCTCTGATCCACGTGCGATCCAAAAGGCAGTGCGTGTGGTGTTCTCATAGAGGATCCAGCTCTCATCTCCAGTCAATAGATTTTCAAAAATTCCTTTTAGTACGGACGGAGAAGGAAAGAACATAAATGTTGAACCCGATGTTGATCCATTAGAAAGAATCGGAGTGAATGCCTAGGCTCAGAATCGATCAGAGCTGAGACGAAGTTGAAATTTTCAAATTCGAAGTCGAAATTGGCTTCTCAAAATTTTCGAAGTCGAAGTCGAAGTCGAAGTTGGCTTCTCAAAATTTTCGAAGTCGAAGTCGAAGTCGAAGTTGGCTCAAAAACCCTCGAAGTTTCGAATTTCGAAGTCGAAGTCGAAACTTTTTCTTAGCTCTGTTGGTCGTTAAAATTTTTCGAAGTCGAAGTCGAAGTCGAAGTTGGTCGTTAAAATTTTTCGAAGTCGAAGTCGAAGTCGAAGTTGGCTTCTCAAAATTTTCGAAGTCGAAGTCGAAGTCGAAGTTGGCTCAAAAACCCTCGAAGTTTCGACTTTCGAAGTCGAAGTCGAAACTTCGTCTCAGCTCTGGAATCGATGATGGCATCTTATAGGCCTTTCTTGTTGCAAGTGTCATGACACCTCTACGATATTATAATGACCACTTGCCATAGAACCGCCTTGATATATAAATATAAATTTTTGAAAACCATCGGACAGGACTTCCCGGACAACCTAATAGAAGTATTGGCTCACCCCTTATCTTCGTCAGACTTCGCTGACTAAATTAAATTATTAGTGTTCGTGTCGCAACCATCTTTGCGGCTTTTCCTATTCTTAGACACTTGTATCTATGATGACTAATTTAATGTTAAAGCAAAGACAGATACACTATTATCCCATTATATGATTGCTGAACTGATGTTTCTAGAATTTCCCCACTCACAAGTCCTTATATAAAAGGCGTCCCCTTTACTTTCCGTTGTCCTTCGCTATTACTGGTGATTATTAACGTTGACTAAATTGTGGTTGCTATTTTAACTGTTGGCTAAATAAAGTTGCGAACATACACAACCACAACAAAGTCAAAATTTTCTGAAACTTTTTTTTTTTTTTTTCTTTTTAATTTCCATAGTCGATTTGGATAGTTTTACCTGAGAATCTGGTCTTGAAGTTCAAATTTGAAAATTGGCCTTCCTTGAAAAATACTTACTAAACTATATAGTAGAGGTAATGATATATAAATTAAAATAAATGAGAAAATTTTCATTCTGCTCAAATAATTGGAGAAGGCTTACATAATATAGAAAACTAAACAGCAAATGGAATCTGAGATAGATGTTTTTCGGAGGATAATAACAGGATGAATAATCATTTATTGGAACATCAGAACATAACTCGCTTGATCAATATTTTTCTTGAAGAAACGTTAAACTATAAGAGGGCACATGATAAAATAATACCTTTCATCGAGTCAAAAGAATAAAATATGATCACAAATTCATATAATTATTTATTAATTTCGAAATTTTGATAAATCAGCGCATAGCTGTAAAGCAGGTCACGAACCCAATCTAAGATATATTAGCCCGAATTGTAAGATTGATTCCGATATCTGTACACACGCTGAGGAATTGATTAGACTCCCATTTAGCTGCATTTGCAAACGTTGACTTCTCTGTCCATGCCCAAACATGATTCCGTGTTCTTCACGCATTGACCGCTTCGATAGCCCTGGCTCTTGCAGCTGAAAATATCACCATTGAGCTCATTTCTTTTGGGATGAAAAATATTTCTTGGAAGATAAGATAATAGACGATGCTGTTGATTATTATGTTACTTATGAGCCTCTTTCTACTCGGAGTTTTACTAATGACAGTTTAAAGAAAACTATTTCAGGAGCATTTGAATTCAGGCAAATAAATTAGGAATCTACAAGAATAGGATGACAATAAATTTGTGAAATCTAGATTTCTATGAACTAGGTCATTCACTCACTTGTCATTACATCTCGGATATCCAAAGAAAGCCCAGAAATCTTCGTTGTCACATCGAGATCCGGTAACAAAATTCCAGCAGTCGTCGCGTTTAACTCGAACTGAAGAGAATCGCTTATTTTGCAATGTGTTTTGAAACAAAGACAGATACATCAAGATCAAGCTACAATAGGAGTTATTTTTCGAAATCTCTCCAATTAAAGAGAAAATATAACTTGCCTGCTTCTGAGGCGACAATCATAGCTGATAGGGCAATGCAAGCCAACAAGAAGGCGTTGAGGAATTTCATCTGCTTCTGAAACAAACTTTCAGATAAATATCCTGAATATCAGTTTACCTCAAAATAGCAAAAAGTATTACAAAGTCGACAAATTCAGCCCCGAACTGATTTCTACCGAAACAGAGTCGGGCTTTATATGATACTGGATTGAGGAAGTTTGTCCATTGCATCTGGTAGGCGGTCGGGTGTTTACCACTCTCATTCTCACAATCGGACTCATCGTATTTTTTCTAGCTGACATTAAACCGCTCATCCCAGCGTGAGTTACAATGGGCGCTTTTTGATTTTATGATTCTTTTCCGCGAAAATAACGTGTGTAAGCTATGACTGTTTGGACAGAGTTTCCCATTGTTCATCTATTCATTTCAACCAGAGCTATGGAAATACATGTTTGCGAAAAGTGGGAGGATTTTTGTTCCTCTAATATGCAAAAACTGCAAAGACTCTTGGCACCGACAGCGTGTGCAATGATTAAATGTCGGTGATACATGGTGATGAGTCACTAACTTCTTTAAAGAAGATATCGGAAAAATTGCATTTGGTTTCATCTCATCAATGCTAGTACGAGGCTATGATTCAAACGGATCAACTTTTTGCAGATATTAATGCTCATCATTCGAGAAAAATAAATTATTCAATTCACTTTATACTTCCAGATAACTGTCAACATCAATTTCCTATAAAACAAGCAATTGATTTATGTAAATTCTCCTAATTATCATGACTGGATGGGCTTATTTTGGAAGATCTGAATCTTGATTATCTCCTTTTTCGTGATCAATATGCTGAAATCGTGAGAAATTAGAAATAGCTTTTGAGGTCATTATTATTATCCAAACATATTCGACATTCGCTTTGTTGACTTGACATCCATCCAATTATGGATTTGATCACGTTTCAATTGGATTAGTTCTGGAAGTTCCATGAACTAAACACATCATAACGTCAACAAAATTAACATTCACAAAGAGACTTTATGGCTTCATTTAGATAAAGGTAAATATTTTGCGCGAAACGTGGTATCTAACGAAGTAACAAATTTCGCTCATATGACAGCTCCCATGTTTTGATATTTTGGGTATTTTATTGAAATGATGAAAATGCTCCACGTGGATTGTTGACTCGACATTTCCAACAAAAGGATGACAACACGAAAGGTTGCAGAGTTCGGTATGAATAATTTTGTAGATCAACATCATGATAAAACAACAAATTTAACGAGGCGAGAATATTGCAAAAAATACATTTCATGCAAAAGTTAGAAATAATTTGCATAGCAACTGTCTGAACGTTTTGAACGAGTGAATTTTTGAGCTTTCAAAGAGCATAGCCACAAATATTTGTTTGAATTATTTTTCCGCAGAAACCAAGTACATCCAGATAATAGTTTACTTAAAATAATCAAGTCGAATAAGAGATAATATAGTGGGAAAATGTTTTAGACTCTTCACTACATCGATAAGCAAAAAATTTACCAATTCGTGAAATGAAATTTATTGCATAGATAGTTCCTTTTGGGACAAAGAAAGTTGTCAAATTTTAACCAATTTAAAAATCGAACAATTATTTATTATCGCAGTATATTTTTTAAAGCATATAAAATTCGAATAAAACTCATTTTATCGTCCTATTTAGAAAGCAGATTCTGTCGTTTCACCATACTCCAATACTCGCCTTTCTTTTCTAGTAGCTCTTGGTGTGTGCCTAAAATTGCCCTGGAAAATATTTTCATGATCCAATTTTATACCGATTTCTGCAATGGATCCAGATTTCATAATCACAATTTGATGAGCATTGACTATGGTCGAAAGTCTATGAGCGATCATGATTGTGGTTCGTTTTTCAGAAGCCTTGTCCAGAGCTTCTTGGACTAACTGAAACATTGTAGATGAGGAATTCTGTCTTCCAGATAGTTCGATCAGCTTACAAGAAAGATAGTTTAAGCAAAAATCTGTCATGATTTTCCAAAAGTAATTTCTCAGATAGTACTTGCCAATTCATTTTGCCGATCCAACGCCGAAGTCGCTTCATCTAGCAGAAGAATATCGGGTTCTCTTATTAGGGCTCGAGCAATAGCAATTCGCTGACGTTGGCCTCCGGAAAGTTGAGCGCCTCGTTCACCAAGTAGAGTATCAATTCCCTGAGGTGGTGTGACATTTTTGGAAGTATTTTAATTCTTCCAGTATACCTGTGGTAAGGTACCCACGAAAGACTTGATGTTAGCCAACTCCATTGCGTGTTCAATCTGTTGAATGGGAACATCTTCATCAAGGCCATAAGTGATGTTCTCTCGAATGGAACAGTCGAAGAGCACAGGTTCTTGAGCTACAAGTGCCATCCGAGAGCGTAGATGTCGAGGTTGGATTTCAGGCAAAGGAGTGTCGCCAAGAAGCTGAAGACAAAATTGTATCAATTGAATATTTGCTGATGCTTGAGAGTAAATCCAGCGGCTACCTATTCATTCGAAAATCTAACTAAAATAAAATTGACCTACAATGATTCCCCTGACAGGATCGTAAAATCGCTCAATCAGCGAAACAATGGTAGACTTCCCAGACCCACTTGTTCCTACAAGAGCTGTTGTTTTACCAGGAGACATCTAATAGAAAATTGTATATTGTTTGTGATAAGATCTTTTACCTCGAGAGAAAAATTCTGCAATACAGTGTGATCTGGTCTTTGTGGGTATGCAAATGTGACATTTTGAAGAGCAATCTCCTGCTTTGAATCTGGAGTTGATCCATCGTTTGAGAGGTTATCAATTTCAGGAGCCTCATTAAGGATCTAAGAAAATATTCACTTTTACTGAAATAATAATGAAAAAAATTCACTTTGAAGATCAACCCAGCTGAATACATCGCTTTGATATATTCAGGAATGTAGACTGTAGCCTGAGAGGAGTTGTTCATCACCAAAGTTATCGAGAAAAGAACACTAAAATATTTTCGTGTCATAAAATTGATTTTTTAAATTCACATGTAGACGTTAATCGGCCACATTTGCCCGTGATAGACCAGATATGCTCCAAAAGCATAATTCAGAGCATATAGATAGCAAAACGTGGATCTACATAAGCCGAATACGGTGCCCTAAAATTCGAAAATAAAAGCAATGAAACTAACAGCGTTTTTTTTCAGATTAGTACTTATCTTCGTTGATTTTGAAACATATTAGATGAAAAGTTACCTGGATCAACGATCGCCTTTTGTTTGATTGATGTGCGAGATCAAGAATTCCACTAACTCTCTGCATGACTACGCTCTCCATTGATAGAGATCGAACTGTTTTCACGTTTTCAAGGGCTTCGATTGCAACCTAAGTTCTCATTTTTGTCAAGAACAAGCCTTTCCGAAACCCTGGATGCAGATTCCAAAGCTTTCATGTCCTTCTTCGTAGCGCCTTCCAGGAAATGTGCAAGTTTGTTCTCAGCCCACATGTTGAAAGGAAAAGTTAGCGAGGTCTAAAATTATTTGATCCTTAAGAAACTTCCCCTTTTTCACCAATAAAGCCATCTTCCATCCGAATGCGTAAGCCAACGTCATTCCTATGATCAATGCGACGACCATCGTACAAACGTGGCCCAATTGAACGTCTACAGCCTGTGATCAAATTCATATGTAGAAGATGATGAAAGCTGATGGTTTCTATCTCAAAACCATGGTTTGATCTGTACAACAAGTTCAACTTCATAAGGTAATTGAAAATAATGCCGACTGATAGACAAAAATAAATTACACATCGGATATTCGCTGAATCCGCCGACAGCCTTGTCGCCAGTCTCTGTGAGCTGCGCTTCGGATCGTCGAAAAAGGAACACTGCACCCGAAGCAAATGTTTCAGAGTATCCATTTGAAGACAAAGGTCGAGATTTTCAGAAGCAAAAGCGAAGATTATCCTCTAAAGTAGAGAATTGTAAAGACTGGTAGTGTTTTTGCCTTTGAAATATTTAAAGAAAATATTATTTATTCGAAGATCTCTCTGATACCTACCAGTATTAGCCAGCACGCTCCATCGATGATGCCGACGATTAGGAATAGACTTGCCCAAAAGTGTCCTAATTCAAGCAACTCTTCACCGGAATGAGAATAGGCCTGGTGAATTGGAAATTTTAGGCAAGTTCAAAGGAAGAAGCATACATCGACCATTTTCGAGGTTACGATTCCTAGCGCAGGCATACAGAACCCGTGAATGCACCCGACGACTATTCCAGAGAAGATCAGCATCGTGACGGGCTTAGAATACGTTATCAGCTTGAAGAGTGTGCCTTTTTCGGCGCTCTCTTCCTCCAACTCCTTCTTCAATCTCGATATGTCATCTTCGTGTTCTGCTTCGTCGTGATTCGTCGTTGAAATCGATCGTTGAATGAAGGGTTGACAGTCGTGTTCCTTGGTGATGACATCGAAATCTTCGTCAGTGATTTCAGTCAATGACTGTGCCATCACCATTTCATAGTATTCACTCTTCTTCGTCATTAGTTCTTCGTGAGATCCGACTTCGACAATCTAAAGTCTTAGGAGTGAGCATTTGATCACCATCATGAAGTCTTTACTTCTCCTTTGTTCATTACAAGAATTCTATCACAGTTCCGAATGGTGGATAGTCGATGAGCAATGACAATAGTGGGTTTTCCTTGACATGTCTGCAACTCAATTGATCTGTAATAAGTTTCCGAAAAATGCATCGGTAAATTTGTTACTCTTCATTTATGATTCACGCGGATCAGGTGAGAAATTATAACAGCAATGACCTTATCAATAGCTTCCTGGACTATAGCTTCATTCTGCGAATCTAAAGCTGAGGTGGCTTCGTCCAGCAGAACAATTTCTGGACTTCTAATCAAAGCCCTGGCAATGGCAACACGTTGTTTCTGACCTCCTAAACCATCACCATCAATGAACATCTCAAGGTTCTACTAGCCTGACAATTGAGCGCCCCTCTCCCCCACAGTCGTTTTGATTCCTTTCGGGAATGAAGTTACAAAATCATATGCATTAGCCTTTATCAGAGCTTCGTAAATTTCAGGCTGCGTTGCTGAAGGTCTAGCGAATCTTATGTTCTCCTCAATCGTAGCGTTGAATAGGACAGGCTCTTGATTGACGACGCCGATTTTACTTCGGAGATGTTTCATGTCGAAATCTCGCAACTCCGTCCCGTCGATTTTTATCTGAAATCATTCGGTGAATTTGATTATTAAATGCGTTTCTAAATTTGTTCGGTCTTCATAAATCGCTAAAATATTCACTGCGATAAGGATGCGAGAAAATTAGGAGAGTAGTTAGGTTCTTACATTTCCAAGGTGATGCTCGTAGAATCTCAGCAGCAGATTGACTATGGATGATTTTCCCGAGCCACTCGCACCAACGATGGCGACCCTTTCTCCGGGTTCGACGCAGAATGAGACCCCTTTGAGGACGTTTATTTCAGGCCTTGTCGGATAAGCGAAGAATACGTTTCGGAATTCAATTTTGCCATTGATCTCTGGTTTAGTGTCTTCACTTTGTTCGACTTCAATTTCGGGCTCCTAAATAATACTTTGATGAAGTTTCCTATTGCTTATGCCATTGAATTTTGTAATGATCATCCCTCGATATTGCACGCATCTTTATCTATTATGTAAGGATTCTATATCATTTTACAATAGCTCAAAACCATTACTTTCTTCAGTATTTTGACAATCGGCTTAGCAGCTCCGATTCCCATAGCGATGTGCGACAGATGACTTCCTCCTTCTTTCAAGTTGCTGGTCGCAAAAATCACGAGGTAGAACACTTTCATCACGTCGCCACCGTTCAATTGACTTTCGTAGACGTACTTCGTACCGAAGTAATACGCCCCGAATTCGATCACGTAGCTAAAATGTGTTTTTTTATTTGTGTTTTAAGAAGCTTTATATTTTAAAGCGAAATGTTTCAGTTAGTTGACCTCTTATGTCGGATGCTAATCTTAGATACTCACAAACTAAAATGCTGAAACCCGTCCAACATGCCGCAGTAGATTTTGTATTTTATAGCGATCCATTTTCGAATCTCGAGAATTTTTCGATATCTAAAAGTTCGCATAAAAGTGTTTCATTATGTCGTCGTAGAACTTGTTCATTTCATGTCGTTGCCCGTTGAAGGCCATGACGGTTTTGATCGAGCTCAGCACTTGCGAAGCCAGTGATCCGGCCTTTTCGCTCTCGATCGACATTTTCTCGTACATTTCGCTCATCCACTGAAAATTACCATTCGATCATCAAAAATCTGCTAACCATCACAAGACATTTATGGAAGCATATTCGATTTTTATAAAGTGAAATTTTCAGCAAACCTCCTACAATGACTTACCTTGGCGAGCAAAACCGTCCCAACCAGTAGAAATGGAGAAATTATGGATGCAATCAGAGCGAGCTGTACATTGATCATGAAGCTCATTGCGAAAGAGAAGACGCATTCTAGAAGTGAGCAATTTAGAAAAGGAGGTGAGATGATAGTGGTATTCAACCTGCCAGCAGATGAACCGTCCATCCAAGTTTATTTGTGATTGCTTCTCGGATTCTCTCGATGTTGTCATTCAGGAGAACACTAAATCTTCCCGTTGAAGCACGATCGAATTGCTCAATGTCCTGAAAGCACGACCATATTCAGGGCGAGGAGTTTTGTGAGGATAAGTTTCAGAGCATTGCATGACTCAGGGATTCAGTCAGTAAATCATTGATTCTGGTTTGTCACCTGTTTTAGAACATGGCTGATGAAAGCTGTTCGTAGCCTGAAGGTCATGCACTCCCCCACATATCGGATGCAGGAACTCTAAATTGGAGATGACATTTCTGAGGCAAAAATAATTTCATACATGTAAGGAAACTGTAACGAAGCTGTAAACACCGATGTAGACGTAGAATAGACAATTTCGAATTGATTCATTGATGAAAATATCGAGAGCCTTTTGCTTTGATTCGGGATCTAGAAATCATTCGCTTACGTCTCGAGAAATCACATCACCAACACATAAAGGTGAACAAATATTACCTTACAGGTTCATGTGTATTATAA
Organism: Diploscapter coronatus; assembly: GCA_964036155.1. Classification (NCBI taxonomy): domain Eukaryota; kingdom Metazoa; phylum Nematoda; class Chromadorea; order Rhabditida; family Rhabditidae; genus Diploscapter; species Diploscapter coronatus. Next base: position 3,444,155 of record OZ038423.1, read on the forward strand.
TGAAAGATACCTGTTGAATTCAGCAATTCGTGGGTTAGATTCATGAAACTTTGTCCTAGATTGCCTATCAGCAAACATATCAAAGGCTGTGCTAAACTACTCGCCAAAGCACTGATAATTCCGACCACAAATAGAAATCGTTCAAAACCATTCGTTAAAGAAAACTAAAATTACGAATGTTTAAACATTTCAAAACGACAATATCTCAAACCAATTCTTTGATCGCATTCCATGCCGATACTTTTTCGTCATTCCTGAAACTTTATTATAACTTTTTATTAAAAATACCTTTAGAAGCACATAAACTCACGTGTCATTTTGAATCAAATCTTCCCTGAATTTGGACTATTTTGAAGACATCAATAATTTGCTATATTTACCTTTCAGAATTCGTTGGCATTTGTCATTAGAATTTCAAAAGTCCAGGGAATAAAAGAATGAAATGAAATAATTGATACGAAACTGAGTGCAAATAGAAAAATGAATGAAAACTGCTACTTTCCAATGTTGTGCAATCGCGACCGTAGATCAATAAGAATGATCGTTCTTTGATAACGATATTTTGGAGAAAAAGTAAAAGAATATTGCCAAAAGTCCGTGTCCAACTAAATTTCGAGAGCAATATCTTTGAACTTAAAGTATTTCTTATCCACTGAAAAAATATTTGAATCAAGTTCTTTATCTCAGCATCAGATATGTAATTTCACAACGGGATAACAATCATCGTTGAGTAAGTTAAACCCAGGTAAAGTTCGAATTTCATCACAGCACTTTTTAAATCTTACAAGTCACGAAGAATAAGTTAGGGAGTATAAATTATGTCGAGTCCACTCCAATGTTTTGACACGAATTGCATTTACAGAAAGGCATGTTTCAGATGTGTGTTGGCATTTCAAAATGCTAGAGAATGTGCGTTTTGAGTACAGAAACGTTCCATTTACATGACATTTGAAGAAAATAGAGGCTCAGTATTTGACAGCACCGTTTGGTAGTGATAATAAGTTAATGAGTCTTTGAAAACCTGTATCAGAATAACAAATTTGGAAAATGTATAAATAGTGGTTTATTCCTCTTCTTGATCTTCGTCATCAGATACGATCGGTCGGACGTCTTCTAAATTTTAAATGATCAAATTTTGAACTATGTTTCAAGAACAACACAAATTTGTTTGTTTTCATAATAAGTTTGGTTAATTCGAGTTCTCATATCCTGAATAAGCATCATTAAAGATTTTTCAAAAGGTTGGCCTTTTTGGCAAGTATTATACGAAAGGGGTAAGATGATGAAAAGTTAACCTTCGAATACAACTTATTGAAAGAGGGAAATTCCATCTCAATGAATATTTTTGGAAAACGACTTTCAAAATTAGGCCTAAAATTTCACCTCCTCTCGTCCGATGTCCGATTCTAGCAGGAATGAGAGTGACGAGAACGAGCAAGGCCAGCAGAAGGCAGCAACCGGGGATGAACACCATCACGTTGCGGTAGAAATGGGTGCATTTCTCGTGAGGCACTTTGGGGCTAAAATATCATTATGGAGATTTTTCGAGACCCAACATTAACTATGTGTTCCAGATTTCAAAATAAGCGTATATCGTTTTCCGAATGTTTAGTATCTCAAAATGACCTATTGGATTGAATTCTATTTTTAGCCATAATTGTAGTAAGAAAAATGACAACTACTATCGACGAGGTGATAAGATCTACATTTTTAACACTATTTCGCTTTCCTCCTTTCCTACCTTATCTCTAACTACTATAAGTCTCACCATATAGTAATTGCCAGAAAAACGGTTTCTTTTATCAAAATTAAAAGGAAAAATGCTTACTCGCAACTAGGATTGAACAACTCGATGCATTGATAGGCGATTCCATTCGTTAGTTTGTCCATCAAACTCATTGCGCCGAACACAAACGCGCCGCTCTCCTGCAAATGTTTCCGAATTTCAAAAGACAAATAATTTCTATTTCATTTACTATCAACTCCGTTTTTCCTGATGAAAAGGATAACAAAAAATAATTTTTCATCATTCAAGATTTTCTGATAATTTTCAGAATTGTAAAAGATCACTTCTGTAGAAATGATATTTTTGAATCGAATTATTCTTCCTCATTTTGATTGGAAATATGTACTTCAAAATTGAATTATTTAGAACCTTTAACTTCCGGGAAAATAGACTTAATTCGAAGAAATTTAAAATATATATTTTTAAAAGTGACCGTATTCCGATTGATGAGGTCTGTAGTGATGGAGAGTGAAGAGATGAGGAGAATTGCCTGCGCTGCACCGAGAACGATCGCAATACCGTACATGTGATACAAAGAGAGGTGGAAGAACCACATCCAAATGCACGAACCCGTTCCGAAGAGAACGCCAGAGAAGAACAGAATCTGAAATAAAAATTCACTTAGAAAAGAGCAGTATAGGGGAAAAGTCAAACATTTTTTTTTAAATCATGACTGAGATATCCAATTTTCTGTAACTTATTTGAGATATTGTTTGAGAGCCCATTTTTAAAAACAAAAGTGAAAAAACTAACTTAGTTATTCATTTTTCTGCACCTTATTTAAGCAAATTCGAGTCAACAAGGCCTTTTTTCAAATCAAATACGATAAAACATGACCTGATCATTCATTTTTTGAAGCATATTTTTAAAAATCACCTTCTTATTTATGATTGCATTCAGAAAAGGCAGTCCGTTGACCATCGAAAAAACGAATGACGAAATGTATGACACCATTGGGAGGATCGCTACATAGTGCTGAAAATAAAAAAAATAAAAAGTTTTCAAAAAATTAAAAAATCACCTTCGAATAATTCTGAGTTATGGTAATGTAGAATGGGTAGTAGACTTGAGATACATTCACGAAGAGTCGGGAAAGAGTGTAGAGCAAGGTTACCTAAAATTTGAAATCAGAAAAGATAATTTCCAAATTCAATTTCTGCTATAAATTCTATGTATTAAAAATGGAAATTTTCATATTTGCTGCTAAAATTTTGAGGCATTTCCGAACCTGATAGAATTGCAAATGCCCGAACCACGATGTCCAGTGCATTCGAACGAAATGCTGAGAGGAAATGGAATTCGTTCGACTGAAAAATGCTATATTTTGAAAAGTCGCCCAATGTTAACGACAATAATTTCCAAACCTTGCTTTTCATCTTTCGAAATAGACTTATTTCCTACCTTAGCGATCGTTGATTTGGCGGTTCCCGAACGAGCGCGTAGAAGAGCAGAGAGACTAATGTGCCCACTCCGATCACCATCAGGCTTGATGTCTGAAAATATACATACAAGTTCAATTAAAAAATATAGATCAAATTTAGGTTTCGAAAAAAAGTCGATACAATGTAAATCTTTGCAAAGCTATACCTCTTAACATATGCCACGAGAAAAGAAATTTCATAAGCATCAAACTTGTAACTAAAGTTTCAAAAATATGGATAATGAGATGGCATTTTAAAAATATGGGAAAAAAAATCGAAATTTACCCGAAAATGTACGAGATCCTCTGGACCAATCATGGATTCCGAATCTTGTGACAGTAACCAGGCGAGCATCAGAAAAACAGAAATATTCGCCAGTACTGTCGCCGCGTATCTGAAAAAATATCTTACATGAAAAAATAATAGTTAAATTTTGAAGACAGAAAAATATTGAAAACTAAAATCTACCTCAAAGAATTCATTGTAGTACGACTAGAATCGACAGTGGATAGTTCTGGGATAAGGGCAAGATGAGCGATCTAAATTTGAAATTTTATTCGGAGAATATGTAAGAAATCAGTATCATGAGGTATTCTTTCCAATTATATTTCAAAATTTTTAAAATATATATTATTTTACAAATTGAAAAAATAATTAATTTCTATGATTTGATTTCAAAACTTTTGAGACATTCCACATTTTTAGAAGATTGAAAAATCAACCTGAACGGAAGCCCAGCCGAACTGGAAGACCATGATGAAGGGCGTGAACCAAGCGACTTTCCACCAGTCCGTCAAATTGTTCGGGAGAAATAGCCCGTAGATGAAGGGGAACGAAAACGTCACGCATATTGTGCCTGAAAAAATAAACAAATTACATCGTTTTTGATATTTCTTATTCAAATCGAGTAGTTCAGCAAAAGAAATGGATTACTGCAATAAACTCGGCATTCAAGCGCAAAATCTCAGAAACATACATATTATTTTCTAATTCTATCAGTTCAAAAAATAAAATAGAAAATTACCGATGATATGAAACGATATTCTGCGTCCGATTTTGTCGAAGAATTTCGGCAGGTGGTTTCCATCCGAAAGAACGCCTACAACTGGAGTGCAAATTGCGTCGGTTGCCTGAAAAATTCGTATTTTTAATGGGCTACATATTTTTGGAAATCTAGCAAGAAATTTTCAAGATTAATGCTGTCATATTATCTATTGAAAATTAACTGACTTCTCGAAAAAAAGTTTCAAATTAATTTCATGGTAAATAGAGCTTTACGTTTTATGACACTTTGATTTTTCTTTTAGCATTTGTTTCAGAATATTGTATTTAGAAAAAAAAATATCATTGAAAACTATAAATGGTTCAAATAAATGTATGGTAAATGCAATTTTGCATAATATGATTACTCTTTCTCAGTCGAAGATATTGCTTTTAAAAATCCTTTTGCGAAACCAATTTAATGGTATATTTCAAAAATCTACCTGCCCGATAAGCATGAGCAGCCCAGCAAGGGAGCTCCTGAGCATGAGGACTTTCTCGTTGAACACCATCAAGTAAGTGAACCACATCGACGCACATAAATCGTTCTCGAAATGGCCCAGGCCTGAAGTTGGACCAAATCAAGTATTTTACGAAAATTTTGCATATACTGATATTTGGTTACATCAAAGATTCCGTTATTTCGGATTTTTGATTCAAAAATGAAAATAACCTGATGTGAGATTTCATGGACAAATAATGCATTTTTCAAACAAGTTTCAAAATTGATGAAATTTCAATCTCTAATTTGGAAAGTGATTCGTCTGTCTGACATTAAAATAGTAAAAACTTTGATATTGTGCACTTTTATCAAATTTGTAAAACGCATCATAAACTTCTAAATATTGGGTAATAAATTGCGAATTCTGCAGCCAATTTCTTGATAGAATATGCATGTTTTCTAAAAAAAAATTACCGTATCCGATTTTCTGACCCCACGTCGCGTCATATTGTGATAGGTTTCGACGTCGGCGGTACTGAAGTAAAAGTAGTATTTTTTTTAAATTATAAAACCTACCGCATTTTCGATAGCGTCAATTTCGGTCTCCTCTTCGCGGCTTCCATTTCTGACCGGAATGACGATCGGCTCAGGCTCTTCCCCAGATTCCATTCTGCCGACCCTGAAAATTTGAATATTCAAGCGATGTCAACAAAATTACGGATAACAAGCGAATAAAATGAATACAAGCGATAAAATATCGTGTTTTTCTGAAACTAAACACATAAATTGTGAAATCATGGTTTTTTATTGAAATTTTACTGGAAAAAAGACTTCGAAATAAATTTTTTTCCAAAAGATCAAAAGGCGTGATTAAAAAATCGACTGTAGAACCAAAATCAATGGAGGCAAAAACAAACAAGTCAACTGACTTGGTGCAACGTGAGTTTGAAAGTGAGAAATAATGCAGAAATATGAGATAGAAATGAAAAATACAAAATAGAGAGAAAATGATAAAAGACTGTAAAAAGCGAGCAGTGAATGAAATAACATTGAAAATGAGAGGATAAAGAAAAACAAAGAGAAAAAGTAAAGAGAGTATGGAAAAGAGTGATTAGAGAAACGGGAAAAGTAAAAATAGCGAGTGCATAATGGTTGTTATGCGACTGTCTTTCTCTTTTATTTTTGCCATCTCCCGACTAAACTCAACGCGCATGCAACAATTAACGATTTTTTTTTATTTTTCACCCTCTATTTTCGGCATGAGCTGTCGCGATTTTTCCTAATTTATTGCTTATTCTATGTTTTCTTTATTATGTTTCGAAAATTTGGTAATTTTGAGTAGGAAACGTGAGGATAATTAGTAGTTGTGTTTTTCAATTCTTCCCCTTTCTAATAAAAATATGTAATCAAAACTCAATTGAAGTCATAATCGCTGAGCTTAACATTCATTTCTTAATTTCTGAAACTTATCGCGAAGCTTGAATGTTGTTCTAGATCTTTATCAAAGCTCTTAATAATTTTATGAAGACCTTTCTTCAGATAGTAAAACAGATTTGGGTAATTAAAATTTCATGGCTCCAGAATAGAGATTATCAGTTGTTTTGTTCCTTTTCAGTTTCAAACTCTGATTCTCTTTCCACTACTCATGCCCTTATCAACAACTCCCAAATGCTGCAGAGATGCGAGTCGGTGTGTCCTTTTTATGCTCTCCACAAGTATGTGCTGCTTTTCTGACTATGTTCTCGTTTTCTCGCCTAGCCATTTTGTTATTCGTTATCTATCTCTCAAAAATCGATTTTTTTCATCTACTACTTGGTGAATTTCTCATAAAGTGTTTAGTAACCTTAATTTTGTGACTAAATTTTTTCTATTTAGTTGTCAACGCATTTTCAAAATTACTCTTTTCTTGTTATCGTCTACCTGAAACATTTAGACTATTTTAGATCTTCATATTGTTGTAAATGAGTCATGACGACCTTCGCGACTTTGGAACGAACTCCTTCCCTTGCTCAACCAGGATCGTCACTGTCAGATGTCAGTAGCGTGGATTCTGGGATATCGTCAAGTGATGAGTAAGATTTCACATACTAAGCAATCCATGATCAATGTTCCATTCAATTTTCATCCAACGATGTAAACAAATCCAACATACCAAACAATGCTGACAGAACCAGCAATACTAAATCGCACTTCAAAATTACATTGGACGATACTTTTGAAGCGAACCTAAAGAATAGCTTCTCTACAGATTTGCAAATAGCTCATGCATTTTAGGGAAAAATGCCTCATCTGTCACGTCAAAGCAAGCGGGTCTCACTTCGGTGTCCGAAGCTGTCGAGCCTGTGCTGCATTCTATCGAAGAACCGTGCAAATGAACATGAAGTACAAGTGTCGATTCGACAAGAACTGCGATTTATCTGAAAGTAGGAAAATCTGTTTAATTGTAAATCGGAAAAAAACATATAATTCAGAAAACCGTTATACGTGCAGATATTGTCGGTTTCAAGAATGCATCAGACGAGGCATGAAGAAAGAAAGTTAGTGAAGCTATCACTTTCTTTAGGAATAATGATATTCAGTGGTTCAACCTTCGGATAAAAACGAGAGTATCAGCCCACATCTGGAAGAATCGTCCCCGTTGACAACGGAATTGAATCAATGTCAGGCCGAAGTGTTGTCGGATGAGTCAAAATGCGCATCGAGAGTTTTCGTGCCATTTTCATTGCCACCACCTGCGTTTCCCACGACATTTAGGTACACATCAATTTCTCACGATAGATTCTGTTTGTATTAATTTGATTGAGCAACAATAGAAGAAAAAAGCAATGTTGTACCTTTGGAAATTATTGAAATCTAAAATTTCTGAAACTTAATGCTAAAATTGTTGAATTGATTCAAACTTTCAGCTCATTCGATAGTCATATTCAAACAACGAATTTCACTGGCCCGAACGCTTTTCTACCGCAAGAACCTACTACATCGTGCCTGAATCTGACGCCCGGTCAATTCCAGCAACTTCCCCCCAGTGCCTTTCATGTGCTCTCGAAATACCCTTGGGACACTAATCTCCCATTCCTCACGACGGCCGTATGTTTTTAGCCAACCGTTATACTCTATTAAATAATCTAAAGTGGTGAACAAAAGTATCCGGCTACCAGCAATAAAAATTTGAAAGTCGAATTTTGATACCTGTGACTATCCAATTCGGTATTAACTTGACGACAGTTTGTACATGACGAAATGCCTTATTGCAATTGACGAAATGACGGAATGCTCTTTTCTCACTCATTTCTCCGATAATTTTGAACTTACGAGTTGACGTGCACTATAATTAGGGATAGACTAGGGAAGGAAAGTAGAGAAATAGTGTGGGCAAAGATAGTTCACATTTTCGCATCATCCCGTCATTTCTCAGTTACCCATTTCTCCCTTCCCTCGCTCTTTAATACGAAATTCCATCATTTAGTCATTTCGTCGATTACAGGCTGTCAACTTGACAGTCTTTTATTGCGCTATGTCCACTAAATGTAGACAAAATTCTATCCGAATTGGATTATCACAGATGTCGAAATTGGACACTCAAAGTCTTATGAATGGTCACTTTTGTGCGCTACTGTTCGTATATTCTTTGAGCCTGATGTTATAATACTACCAGAAATAAGCAAGTTAGATTCAAAAGTTATAGTACTGAAATTCTTACATAGTGATCAATCACGCAACTTTTAACAATGGTCATTTAGTCGCCATCTAATTCCCAATCATCAAATGTCGCTCGAGGGGAAAATCTTCTATCGAATCCGGACAATATTTCCACTGCTGCAGATGCAGACTGCCTGAAAGCTGCAGCCACCGAGGCGACAAACAATCTCAAAACAAACGTTCTTCTCGTCTTGAAGCCGAGGATCGAGTATTATTTTGCATTCGTAAGTTTCAAAGTTAATCTGGTGGTATTAGCCCTAAAAATCTAGTTCAGTCAGTTTTTGTCTATCAAAAGATAGGGATAAAAATTGATCATCAAATGAGGTTGATTGAATTTAGATGACCCCACTTGAAACCTTTCCGATACCTCTCTCGATCACTCAGCAAGCTCTGATGGCTCTGAGAAAACATGCAGCATGGTGGCCAGATTCAACGAAGGAACGGGTACTGATTTCATTCTTTCGAAAAATGATGGTCTGTCATACTTTAGGCTAGTGAACATCTTGTGTTCGATTTGGACTTGTTCATCAGGTAGATTTCTTCTGAATATCGTCTTCATGCGAAAGAAAATTTCAGAATATTTTTCGTCGAGATCGAGAAAATTTCCCAATTCTGCATGCACATCGAGCCTTTTGCCAAACTGCCACCGTCACAAAAATGGGTCGTCTTCAAGAATTTCTGGTCGTTTTTCTACGAGTTGGAACGAGTCTACGCGACCTGCGAGATTCTGGGCCACGATCCGGAAGATGAGCGATTCGTCTTTCTGAATGGAAGGATCGTGCACTTCGGGATCAACATGAAGAAGCTAGAGCAGATCACGGAGCTTGACAGCTGCAAGATCAAAAAGTAATCGATTTTGTGAAGTTTTTAAACTTTATAGGCAATGAGCAGGGTTGCAAATTTGAGACCCGATCGAACATTGAAACACCCGACATGATATAAGAGAGGGAGGCAGAAAACGACTAAATAGCACAGAGGATATAGTTCAAAAGAAACGCGAAGGAGGGGGAGAGAAATCCGATCGGGTTTTATTTGGATCTGAATTTGCAACCCTGGTAATGAGAAGGCCCAGGAACCTGATCAATTTTGACATTCCGTATTTTTATGTTGAATTTTGTTGGAACGCAAACTTTTTAGATTCCTGAAAGGAGCCAAAGTGTTGCAACATAAGGTATTCGTTGCGCCATTCAAAAGGGCACACGTTGACGAGTTTGAGCTCACGTTTCTCCTGATGAGTTGGATGTGGAAAATTCGAAGTATGTTTCATTTTTCCGAAAGGCAATTTTCATCTACGCATCGTATTGGTTAGATCGTCCGGAGGTAACCGAAGAGACCTTGAACGTGGCAGATAAGGTCCTTGATATGCTGTCAGAGGAGCTTCATCATTACTATACGTTTCAAAAGAAAATAGCCAACTACGCTGATCGAATCGTGACACTGTTACGTCTACTCGCTGGACTTGAGGTTGGATACATATTGTTTAAAGTCAAATTAGTTGCTTGATAAAACAAGAAATTAACCATACGAGCATACCATGAGAAAATAATGTGACGAAGCTCAAATTTGAAACATCATAAAAATACTTAAAATATCTAATCAACAAACATAGCAATGCTCAATACGCCGGAAAGAAGACTGCCAAGTCTCGAAAACGTTCAACATCTTCCGCGATGATATTTTCTTTAGTGATTTACAGCCTTAGACTTTCTCATTTCATATTCAAGTCACTGTGATATTAAAGTGCAAATGTAAATTGAATAAAAATACTACAATTTCTCTACAGTCTTCTGGTCTTGTTATTGACTTCCAGCATTTCTGCAACCACTTCGTGCACCTCTCTACCACGTGTTTCCGGCATTTTGAAGTAGAGGTAGATCCAACAAACTATGGCAGGTACGATGAATAGAGGAATGAAGAATAGCGACTAAAATTTCTGTTGTGTTTCAAAAATTTGAAAGTAATAGCAAGTACAAAGGTATAATTGTTTGTCTCGTGACGAATTGATAATTATAAAATGAACTAGATTTACAACAAAAAATCATACCGTCAATCTTGCGAATGCAGGCAGAATGAAGAAACCTATCGCAAAATTGAATATTGTTGCCGTCGAAAACACCATCGTTTGGACGAAAGAACGATGCTTCTGCACGACCATTTCAGTCGTGATTGAAAACGCTATCGGGCTCAAGGCAAGGCTGCAAGAATAGCTACTTCTTGAAGCTATGATCCCGAAACTACCCAAAGACGACGAAGAACACAGTCATGGATGCAACTAAAGGCCACTTGAATACGTGGTGTGTGAAAGCAACTCGATCACAGATGATGTATGCAAGTAAGCTGACTATCGATACCCCAAAATTGATCAGAAATAAGGGGCGTCTGCCAATTCTAAAATTATTGGGTAGTGTTTCAAGAAATACAGGTGCTTATCAGCTAATTTTTGCAATAATATATGCGCAAATTGATCTTCTCATAAGTGATTTTGTATCTAAAAAGCCTTACTTCTCAATCATAGGCATCCCGATAAACCCACCCGAGAACATAGCGGCAACCATACAAAACGATAAATTTTGTGCCATATCAGAGGAAAAGTGATTCTTGAGAAACTCCGTTGAAAACACTTGAAAGACGACCATTGTGGTGACAACCTGATAACAAGATTCACGATTTGAAAGAAATTTTCCCTAAGAAAACCTGCATCGACGCAACTCCGACGAAGAATGGTCTTCTCAAGTGAGAGATTTTGAAGACCTGGATGAGGAAGTAGATGCCGTTTTCAGTAGGTTCAGTTTCTCGGGTTTCCAGAAGAATTGCATCCAGCAATTTGTCGTTATCGTGCTTGTTGCCTGAAGACAAAAGACGCACTTAGACATTCACCATCTGATATCTGAGCTTACCCTGATAATATTCAATGGCCTTCAGAGCTCGCTTCCTATCGTTTCGGTTGATTAGCAGGTACTTTGGGCTATCGTGCATAAACGAGATCAGAACGAGTGCTATGATAGAAGGCGGTATACAAATACCTAATGCGTATTTTCTCACAACTGAATTGAATAGAACACTTTACCAGTCAGAATTTTCAAGAAGTTTCCTAGCACCGATTGCATGCCGAAGACCACCCCCAGAAGGCAACATGCGACGTAGGCGTTTTCACTCAAAGAAACGGCCAGAGCTCGGATATCTGTAGATGCGACTTCCTAAACATGATGATGAATTTAGTCTCTTGCGTTCTGACCTGACAGAACAACACTACACCGACGAAGGACATTCCAGGACCAATTGACAAAATGCCGTATCCGATGATGAACAATTCAGGGACCTCGAATTGAAGTGCCAGTAGCGTTAAGGAAGTCCCAAACAATGCCATGCAATTCGCTATGATCAAAGTCACTGAAAAATCTGCTTGAAATTGGTTTCAAAGTTCCGTAAGAATGAAAAAAGTAATACTGAAAGCGATACGTTTGTTCTTTCTATTGCGCGAAAATATAAGTAAACTTCATATGACAATGAACACTCCTACTTCTCCGTCCATATCTATCTGCAAGAACAGGTGTCAGTAAGCAACCAAGGAGATATCCTGGAATTTGTTAAGTTCTAGGTTAAACTTCAAAAACGATACCTGGAAACCAAATAGTAATCGTTATAGACCATAGCCAGGTCCAGGCCGAATCAGAAAGGCCATTCTAAAAAGTTTATTTGCAATACTCAACCAAGCAAGCTGACGATCCTGTACCTCGTACCCTCTGTCGACATAAGACTTGTTGTAGAACTCCCTGAAAGAGTCCACAGCCGTATTCACGAAGCTACCCGAATAACCATCCTGAGATATTTCCTTGATAAGTGTATTAGGATTGGATCATCTAATAAATTTTTTAAAATGTGAAAAATGATATCCTCTAATTTCATGTCGCTTCCTCTTTTTTGATAAAAATCGATACACATAATGCTGGATAAGCACTAGTATTAATCTTTAAATTCCAAGAACTATTTGGATGATCCAATAAAATTCTCTGGTACCTACCGGAAAATACCCGAAAAAGCCCAGAGCAAAAAATAAGAGGATAGATTTGAATCGGTTACCCGCCGGCGCGAACATTTCAAGCTACACGGCTCGTTTCCTAAAATGCGACGAAGTTTGTGTTGATAAACAATTGATAAGAATTGATGATATGACGGTCCGCGGAATGCTTGATTAATGCAGGAAAAAATCCGCAAACAACCCATTCATTGAAATTCATTTTTCTACGAAATAAAATCTATTCATTTCACCTCGATAGGCGTAAAATACCTTATTAAAGATGAGAAAAATAATGAAAGTGTGGAGACTGTCCATGAGAGTTTCTAGTCTACAGTAAGAAAAGTAAACGTCAAAGTTTGAAAATGCAAATTGAATCAAACTAAAAACTGATTAGGAGATCAAAAATTAAACAATGAAAATGTTTTCTTGAAACGTTCAATGAATCATTAGACACATAATATAATGAAAACTCAGGCAATTCATATTGGAAAGTGTTCCGATAGAGAAGCGGCAATTTCTAATGGCGTTTTAACGTGAAGACGTGAACAAGAATAGACAGAAACAAGGTAAGGAATGTGAGTAGGGCGAATGACATTGTGAAGCATAGATCATTACCAGATCATGGGATGTAGACCTTTGGATAAAACCCAAAGTTGAAGTCACTGATTTTATTTAAGACGTTTAATTTTTGAAATAGAAACTACTCGTACCTTGAGCATTACCTGATTTCAAAAGGTAATTTTATCGTTGACCCAAAGAAAATATAGCTCAAACATCCTTAGATATCAATAAAAGTCACAATTTATCTATGGAGTCTGGTCGGTGCTTTGTAGCTCCCATGAGCTCCACAATAACATTATTTTGAAAATTCTACAATTCAAAGAAGAACGACATTCGGCTAGAAGAATTACCACTTTGTTTTAAGAATAGGTAAAAATAGAAAAAAAGATATTATTCTAGTTTACCAAGAAAACATAATCACAATCTATCTATGGAGTTTGGTTGAGATTTCGTAGCTCCCATGAGTTCCTCCACAACTTGGTGCACCTCGCGTCCACAGGTCTCGGGCATTTGGAAGTAGAGATAGATGAAACAGATTATCGCCGGCAAGACAAACAGTGGTAGAAGTATGAGCGACTGAATTTTAGGATGAGGAAAATTAATCGGCAAACAGTCTCGATACTGTTCGCAGAATTTTATACTTCGAAGTCTAGTCAATATGATTTTTCTCCATTTTTCAAGATTTTTGATAGTTCATTTCTATTTACATGAATTGATGCGCTTAGATTTCAGATGTAAAATGCACACCGTCAGATTAGTAAAGGCTGGTAGAACGAAAAACGCGAAGGCGAAGTTCATAATCGTGTTCGTGGAAAACACCATCGTCTGCACGATTGAACGATGCTTTTGTGCGACCATTTCTGTCGTTATTGAAAATGCTATTGGACTTAGTGCCATTCTGAAAATGTTGCTATCAACCCTTTTTAACCTTCTGAAATACCCGAACACGATGCTGAAAAGAGCAATAGATCCTATCATAGGCCATCTAAGCCACGGATATTGAAAAGCGACTCGATCGAAAATGACGTAGGCCGTCACGCAAATTATTGAGATTGCATAGTTAATCAGATACAATGGGCGTCTGCCGATCCTAAACTTTGCTAAGTTTCAAGATTTTTGAAAATCAACATATCAAAGAAGTCAAATAGTTGCAGTTTCATTGACCTGTCAATTATTGGCATCGCAATAAAACCGCCCAAGAAGTTGGCCAACACAAATCCGAACGACAAATATTGAGCCGTGTCTTCGGAGAAATGGTTCTCGAAGAAGTCGGTCGATAGATCTTGAAATGCCACCATCGTCGTAATCACCTTGATTTTATCCACACTTTTCATCGAGGATTAAATTCTACCTGCATCGTAGCAGTCCCAACAAAGAAAGCTCTCCTCAGGTGAGGTATTTTGAAGACTTGAATGACGAAGTACAAGCTGTTTTCAGTCAATTCGTCTTCACTAGCTTCTAGGTACATCTCGTCAAGAAGTTGTTCGTTGTTGGGCTTTCTTCCTGACGACATTTTCATATATATGAAGCACAAATTTCCTACATACCCTGATAATACTCGATGGCTTTCAAGGCTCGTTTCCTGTCGTTTCTGTTGATTAGCAGGTACTTTGGGCTTTCCTGCATGAGTGAGATCAGGACTATAGCTAGGACTGATGGAGGTATGCCAATGCCTGAGAAGTCGCGATAAAACTAATCGAACAAATATTCGTATCTACCAGCCAATACTCTTAAATGATTCCCAAGTAGTGATTGCATTCCGCAAACCACCCCCAAGATGCCACACGCCACATACGCGTTTTCGCCCAGAGCTATGGCCAATCCTCTGGATTCAGTTGCGGCGGTTTCCTAAGCATATACGCTGAGTTTTTAAAGTAAAGAATTTGTATGTTTCAATTTTTTATCGGCAGAAATAATAGTGCAAAACGATGATATATCGCAAAAATAGCTTTGTAAAAAATATCTTTAAATTTTGCCTGCATGAACAAAACTACTCCGATGAAAGACATTCCTGGACCTATGCTCAGGAAGAAATGAGATACGATGAACAGTTCTGGCACTTCGACTTGGATCGACAGAACAGCCAGGCATGTGCCAAATAGTGATATGGCATTGGCGATGATCAGGGTGACTAAATATGGACTTGTCTTTCGAATAAATACAAATTATCCAACTCCTTCTTCCATATTTATCCGCCAAAACCGGTGTCACAAAATTCCCTAGCAGAAAGCCTGGGAACCAAATTGTCAAAGTAGCAGACCAGAGCCAGTCCCAAGCATTTTCAGATAATCCATGCTAAATTTGGGCTTTCAAGTCTTCAAAAACCAGGCTTTGAAATTAAAACCGCGTATCCCCGATCGATGTAGGATTGGTTGTAGAAGTTCTTGAACGAATCGATCGCTGTATTTGGATAGAGTCCAGAATAGCCATCCTAGAAATTATTTTAACCAATAAAAGATCCAGAATTACCGGAAAATAGCCGAAAAATCCGAGAGCAAAATAGAGAGCGATGAATTTGAATTGGTTCCCTTCGGGTGCAAACATCTTGACGCTTCCAGCTGCTACTAGAAAATTGATAAAGGTGATTGATAACCGAGCAAATTTCTTTGTCGCTACTATGAAGAGCTGGCAAACTTCTTTATCCTTTGACTTATTATTTCGTTGAAAAATTTCACGCATTTTATTGCCTTTTTGTCATCCTGAAAGTGCAATATTGCACAACTCGCATATGTATGATTTGTATTGAAAAGCTACGAAGTAGAGAATAGCATTAGGTTTAACTCATTTATTGAAAGCTGGATTTGAATAGTTTATTTCGTCGAAGTTCTCCATTCACAGATTCAAATAATATCTCATCTTCTGATCAGAAGAAAATAATAGCTACTTGCTAACATGGGGTAAATTATACGTGAACGACAGATATTGTGAAGCTTTATCACAAACTATTAATGGGTTCAAAGCATGTATTATTTTTGGAAAGATATGTTCCTTCATAATCTGTACCCAGTGCTCTTCTTTTTCTTAGATGATTCAATAAGTTCATCAACTACATCGTGAACCTCACGACCACATGTTTCGGGCATTTGGAAATAGAGGTAGGTGAAACAGACCAACGCGAGAATGACGAATAAGTAACTTACCGTCCACGTGGTATTAGACCCCTTTCTAAAAATTCATTTAGAAGAATAAATTAAACCATTGAAAGTCGTTATCAACTCTCCACGTAAAATATACAACTGATTGTAAAGATATTTTAATAGTGTCGATAATATTATTAGTATACAAAATGAAGTAACTGTCCCTATTTTTTAAATTTCAATATAAGAAAAAGTGGCTCCTAGAAAAAGACACCGGTTTTTTTCTTTTCCTATCTTGCCTCCCCATACTATTTCTTAGAAAACCCGGTGTCTTTTTCTAGGAGCCGATGGGTGTGTTCGTCCTTGTAAATATACTCACAAATATCATTAGCTGTGCGTATGGCAACTTGGAAAAGATAAGACAACAACACGACGAAATAGTATTAGAAAAGAAACATACAATACCTTCCCTTATGTTTTCTGCAATATTTTGTCCGTAGCATTGAACAAAATGGTCACACACTTTTATTTACAAGGATAGCATTGAACTTCTATAAAAGAACAGTTTTCAGAAATTCTCCTTTCAATTGAATTGACTCTGCACCACGACAACTTAGTTTCATTATTTGTGTCTAACTTTGTCATATTTTAGGAGCTATGCGCCTTACCTGTGCAATAATATTGATATTGTCGATTATTTTGATTGTTCTAGCGGTTTCCCGCAACAATTTACTTAAAGGGGAAAAGCACACTTGAAAATGAAATATAAAACAAACAGTAGAAAATCGTTCTCATAGTTTCAGGAAGATTGTCCAGACGGAATGGAATGGGTTGAAATAAGTCTTAACGGATTGTGCTCTCCAGACTTGACTTATCACGACGGGAAATGTTGCAAACGACTTTATTTACGAAGAAATCAGAATTCAACCTAGGCTTAAATCACTGTTCTGCAGCGATGTAATAAGTAAATGATAATTCTCATGTTTATTTTCCAAATCGTCTTGCTCTCTTTGACCCTTATTCCCCGTATTGCTCAGAAAGGACATTCCTGTTTGTTTGTCTTGCTAATATCACCACTTCACTCTCAGCGACCCCATACTCATTTTGTTTGTATACTTTGATGATTGCATCCGTGTCAATATTTTGAACCTCTTCATTTAGCAAGAAGTTGTATTGATAGAGGATAGAACTTTCACCAATCGTATAAACTTCTTTTCCAGAGTATCTCTAGTCATATTCCACTGAAGCGTGCTTTTGGAAACAAACTCAGCTTCCAATTATACTTGTCAAATGCTCTAGATATTATGAGCAGGAATTTAACTTTTTGTTTGTTTCAATTTAGTTCTGATATTTCCATTGACAGAAGGAAAGTCCCCATTCAATCGACATTAGATTTGTCTTACTCCAAATCGATATTTATGCAGTCTTTTAGAAAATATGTGAAGCATAAAATTGAGTTTGGTAGCTGAAACTAAGTTGTTCAAGCCTAGTAATTATGCTTCATTTCATAGCGCATCTGAATATCTTTGCATGTTCAAATTTCTTCATTTCACATTCTTTCGAATTCAATTGTTAAGAATCGCAGTTTCAGCTTGTTTTCGAGTGTTTTTTTTGTAAATTAAATCTCATTAAAGATTATATATTTTGTAAAGTTCCTCCTCCAAAGCATGCATGACAAATGAAGGTCGTCTTGCTCAGATTCTGCGATTTATGCTTGTAAAAACAGACATATTCAGAAAGATGCTAATAACAAAATGAATCTTCGTAATTATGCTTCATTTTCACAATCTGCATCGCCATGTTTGCGTGTTTCAATTCCTCCCTTTCATATTCCTTCCATTCAATTGAATCTGAGTCGCAGTTTCAGCTTCCCTTTCCCTCCCCACCACTGGGCGATTTGTTTGTCATTCTCCCTCTCCTATCGCCTTTTATGGTCGTTCGCATTCACGAAGTCTACTCTCACTTTCTCCTTTCTTTCTTCCCTTCCTTTTATTTTTCCCTTTTACCTAACTCGCACCATTCCTGTGTTCTTCCCTTTCAGTCTTTCAGTTCCATTTTCAAGAAACCGTCCCCCCACCTAGACCTGAAATATCGATTCACCCGACCGCGTCCAACCACTTTACCTATTTACCTCATTTCTCGTTTCATACGCTCTCTTGAATTAGAATTTTCCACGTTATGCGTTCGATCTTCAATTTGAAGAAATGCATGAATTATTCAGCGTTCACCTAAAATGCATGCTTTGTTAGATTCTGTGTTCAAAATTTTGACACAACTGTGAAGCATCAAACATTTCAAGTTTTCTGCTTTCACAGCATTCGACTTTTGTTACTGGAACAATCTTTTCTCGAAATATTTTCTATGAGTACCTTCTCCTCCACGCTTTCTCTGTTCATTTTCCGTTCACATTCTGGGATCAATTTTTTAGTCTGGTAACAGTTATTTTCTATTGAAAAACCTTTCCGTTAATAGCCCCATTCATACTTGCCATGACTATACTTTTCGCGCATATCCAATATCTACCCGCATATCTGTATGCATCACCTCCCTCTCATTACTCAGCAAGCAGCTTATTAGTCCCGCTCTATCTCATTTCTGTCCTTTCATCGACCTGCCTATCTGTTTCCCATTTTACCCAACATAGAAGTTATTGATTCCACTCGGGTTTTCCCTTTTATTTGCCTGAATTCACTCTCACTTTTTTGTATTATGCACTATTTTTTCTTGTCATATGCTGATTTTCAGAGAAATGGTGTATAAAGCAAAAAGATTATTTACTCGGGAAAAACCAACGGGTCATCGATTTCTCTTGCCATTTTTGCGCCTCTCAAATTTCTTCGCCTCCATTTGCAAAGGACGCATTACATGTTCTGGTCTCTAAATTGCTGGTTGGGAATCCGCAAAAATCGCTTAGAGCCAAGATTCGTTGATTAGTCATTTCGCAAGGATTTAATGTAAACATGTCAGGAGAGGAAGATAAAATGTCGCAGAAAGATGTGCGAATTTTTGCGACAGCATCAAAACAGCAGAAGTGTTGTTGCGAGTTAGTGAGTTGAAAAATATTTCTGGGAAGTAAGAAAATTTCCTATTTTCACGACCAGTTTTCACATTCTCAATTTCTCATGTCACCATACAATAGGTGTACATTTTCGCCCTCTTTTTTTGACTAACACAGCTTTCTTTCAAATGTAACCTGGCTGTTTTCTTCCAACAAATCAGCCTTTTTCCAGCATCTGTCAATGCAGAAAATATCTTTTGACCTTGGATCTGCCTTTCTGTATTTAGGTAGAGGAACTAGAAATCACGAAACTCAAGCATCTCCTTTGCCCTAATCTAAATTGTCGCCTAATATTGAATGCAGTAGATAAATGGCCGTGTCCAAATATAACCATCAAAGCGCTAGCAGCTGCCTCTCGAGCGAGGCGTTCGGATTTAAGATTAGTCGCGGAGCAACTCATCATTTATTTATTCCAACCGTCTCTTTGAATCTTTCGAATTTATTCTAGGATTTTTTTTTATTAAACACTTTCTTCATTTAATTTTGTGTGAAGATTCCCTTGCACATGAAAAATTTATGCTGTAATTTGTTGTCAGATCACACTATTTTATCCTCAAACTTCATTCTTATGTTTTACCTACATTTTCTTACGCGACTAGTTTTCCATGATCTAGCGTGTGTTTCATTTTTCCAATTTTTTTGATTAACTAAATTTTCATGTAGGAATTAGTTGCCAAATCAAGAGTTGTTGCTGAATACATTATTTTCAAGATTTCCTTCCTAGGCTATTTCCAGATTTTCTAGTCAGCACTTACTCATTTCGTTTCCCCTGCAAAGTTTCCTGATTCGTGAATATTTCATGTCGCACTTTTCTGCCAAATCACGAACTGATACTAGATTTTTTCAGAAAACATATTGATATTTCTCTAAAGCTGAGGATGTAATGAAAGTGACGAGCAAGCCCGGTGGTGGGCAGCCATCGACGTCGCCATTATGTATGGTATTCTATGGGGATATTCTATTGGTAAGTAAATGAAGAGAATATAGTTTATTAGCGCCTGAAAAGAAACCGCATCGTCAATTTTCAGGTATTCATTTCGTTAACATTGGCAATCTGTTGTCTCATCCTCCCCAGGACTCCACTTCTTCTCTGGCTTCCCTGTCTTCTAGTCATCGTTTGGGACCTCCTGTCATTGTCATCGTTGATATCGCTGAATAAGGCAATCTAATTTTTCTTCTTCTCAAAAATAAACAAGCCTGGTCTTCAGGGAATCGCTTACCGATCACGTTCCCACTTGCTCAGCTATATTCTACTGGCCTGCATACTTATCATTTTGGTAGGTGTTATTCTCTGATAATGATTGAAAAGAGAAATCATTGGCTCTTCAGCGGATATTCACCGCAATGCTATTCGCGTTCTCTCTGTTCTCACCACATGCGATCACTTGGATCTCGATCGGACTGATCATAGGTATATAATCATGTTCTTTTCAGAACAAGTGATAATTGAGGCGTTGTAACATTCTCATTATCAAACCTGCAAGCACATGCACAGTACACTTCGTCTGCTTCTATAATTATTTGATCTTCATTAAGTCCAAATTCAGTGACGATATCCCATGCTCTCTTCGGCATCATTGCTTCGGCTAGTGCAACATCTTACAGGAATCAGCAACTCCATAAAAGAAACACGGTCGGAGACGTCAAGTAAGGAACAAGTTTTAGTACACTGATAAGATGAAATCGACAATCCGTGACTTTGAAAGACTCCGACTTCGGTTTTTCAAGGTTTAATTCCGCTTCGCATCTGTTTCAGCAGAAATTCACAAATCTAATTTTCAGAGTTGAAGAGATCGCCGTCGACACTTTGCTGAGTCACGCAGTCAGTCAAAACACGGTATTCACGCTGATCGAAGAGCAACCCAGTGTTTGAGTATTTGAAGACTCAATTTCTCCCTACCCAAATGGCAAATTGTGATCACAAATCAGTATTGATGAATTTTATTTGATATCAAATTCATTTCAACGGGTACAATTTTGGATTTCAATAAATGATGTTTGAATTTATGTCAATGGATGCGGATTCCATCCTATGCTTTCCTTTTACGTTGAATATCAAGCCATACGTATACTAGAAGTTCAGGAAACACTGTCCCCAGAAGATTACTGAGCATAAGGAACAAATGATCGAATTGGACCATAATCGTCTCATTTTTAACAGAAAAATTTTTTGCCAAATAAAATTGCACGAAAGTTCTTGTATGCATTCTTCTTACTCATTCATTTCATTCTAAGTTTTAACAATAATTTTCAACAAATAAGAAACTATGTCTGGCCACATTATGTATGTTGGAAATTGAAATTTCATGCAAAAATCTAAAAATAAAGACAGTTATGATCGGCTAGATTCTTTGTGAAATGCCGAATATTAGATTGAAATTTGTATAAAATGCATGCATCTAAATCTGGACAGAATTGTTTCCGATATGAAACTCTTTCTAGTCTTATTTGTGACTTTTCTATCGTTTGTATGCGATGTTAACTCTAATAATTGGAGGAAGACCAGTGACTATAAATCTTGATAATCAAGATAAAGTTGATCATGACCTTAAAATTGAGTTGGAAATGATCGAAATGATTATCTGCATAGTTGTAGATAGGTTATTTGGCTAGATATGAATGAATATTGTGAAAAATGTCTTTTTCAAAGCAAAACTCACCAAGATGAGATGAGAGGATTTTTAACAAAACTTATGGTGTTTCTCCACAAAATGTTGCTACAAACCGACCCAAACTCTCGAATTGAGCTACCCTCAGTTATTCTACCAAAAAGGATAATACAATATATTATTTATCTATGTCGATGTAGGTTTATTCTGAAGATAGACAAATTTCAGGGAAGATACTGCGATTCAAATCGTGACTGTGAAAACATTGTTCCATCTACACAGTGTGTTAGATACCGATGCAGAAAATCGCAGAATGTTATACCGTTCGTAATTGCCCACGACGGATAAATTATGTCTTTCATGCAAAAATTGTGATCTTGTAAACTTTTGTACGAATGAATTGGCTTCGATATTTGCAAAATTTATTTTTAACCCAGATGTAGGAATTTGAAGCGTAATTTTGCATCACTCGACTTCCAATTAGTCAATTACTAATTTGTTTTTCGCTTATGACATTCGAAACTAATTAATATTTCATCACCAATAGATAATTCTATGATAAACTTGAGAGTGAATTATCTCATCTTGTTTTTGTGCGCTATGTTCTAGAAGTGGTTGTCAGATAATTTATAGAATTTCTGCATACCCCTGTAAAACCCTGGACCTGTCTGATGCTTTATAATCGCACCTGGTGGTGTTAGGTAATCTGAGCCCTTTCGTCAAGGATTTGTCCCTGATGTTCGACTTTCGATTCCAAAGACTAATTGCTAATTAGTCGCACCACGTTTTGCACTTGTAATTAGAAAATTCGAGACAGTCAGGATAGTTCTTCCTGCCAATAATTTACCACAGAGCTGAAATATCATCATAAATCCCCATTTTAACTATTTTGAAATCCAACTGCATTTCGATAATCTCCAATTAACTTTCGCTTCTGTACTGTAGCAGAGCACACATCTCATTATCTGCGTGGATTTTCATTTCAGTTGCTAGGATTCGCTAATTTGGTGCTAGCAACATGTTTATTGTTTTGAAAATTTTACTCATTAAGATTGATAAATATTTGCTCGAGTTTAGAATTTTTAGGTTATTCGTTATCTGTTGCTGGAGCCATGAAATTCCATCAGTCATTTTGTATCATGGATTCTGCTTTTAGCTTTTGTTCTGAAGATTTCTTGTTTAAATTTCTCTCAAAATCCGTCGTTTGCTTTCAGGAATTGCAATGGCATACGAAATCGAAATCTCGTCGAACCTCTCTGACTACGCTCGTGAAAACGCCGAGATGACCACCTCGAAAGTTGGCAAGTTCTCGGTGGATGGATCAAGGTTTGTGGCGTTTTCCTGGAAACTACCATTTGACGAAGTGTAGGAGCGACAGTGAGCAAATACGAGAAATGCTTTCTGCGAATGACGACGTGCACCGTTTGAAAAAGAGAGTGATGATACTCTATAATTTGGCAAAACCCATATCGCCGTCATTTCATACTTCGTCACTGTCAAATAAAAATACATATTTTTCAAAAAACTTTCTTCCAAGTTCCAGGTCTATTCTTCACGACGACAGCTCCCTGCGCTACTTGTACAACGAGCACATGAAGAAGGCGAATTTCAACGTCGATTTGAATCAGGGTTACAAAGCGTATATCGAGAGGGTCTGATTTACTGAAGAACATTCGTCAAAAGATAAATTCAGGTAAAAGACAACGACGAACTGGACATTCTTCTGAATTGGCTCAACAGACGGTTCCCCATTGGCGGCAATCTCAAACAAGTCAGATATAAATTCCGGAAGATTGTCACCTGTAAATGAAAATTTTATAGCAAATTGACAACGCTGACTTCGTCTTGCACGGAGACATTCTTTCTAGGATCGCAACTTCCCTCTACGACAAGTCCACCAAGTGGGCATTCCAAGCGATTCGCATCAAGAACATCATCTTCATCCAAGAGGTCCCCTATGAAACGACGACGGCTCCAAGGTTACACTTAGAAGTGCCAGAATGCCGAAATTAGCATTCGAATTATGCGCTCGACATTTCCGACCACTTTTCCAACCCATCTCACGGGATTCCTAATCGATAATCATGGGAGATTATTTTTGTATGATATACTATGGACTTTTTCCTCAAGCTTTATAGTTGGAAACTTCCAAGAGTCGCAAAATTTGGATATCGAGAACCGGGCACCTCGATAATAAAGGCGACCTAATGTCGCATTCAACTGGATTCTGAGACTGCAATATCGACTTGCCTACCACGCGTTTCACCGTTTTTCACCAACAAACCAAACAAAATACTGTAAATGGTTTGAACAAATTTCCTCGAATTTGAAAATTAGCGAAAAAATTAGTCATTTGACAGAGAGCAACAGTCCATCACGCTGTGAAATTGAATAATGAAATCTATTGCTGAAATTGTGCAAAAACTGATCAACTTGAGCCGAATAAAATAAAAATCTTGCATTATGTCAAAAGCCGTCAAAATGATGACTGACGGAAAAATTTTGGAAGAGACTACAGAAAAAATATATCGCACAAAAATGGCCATAACTTTGCTCACATCGAATCGTTTTTGGGGATCTAAAAACATTCAGCTCCGGCTAATCCCTCCGATCATGCCTCAATGTCGGTTTTCCATGATTATCAATCCCGAAAATTGATTTGGCTTCTCTAATTATACCATGTATTTTACCTTAAAAGCAAGCTTTTCAGCCAACTCGCTGCCAGACTTGAAACGATTATCAGCATCACTCCGGTTTCTCCATCTACTTTACCAACCCTGGCAGCTTCAGCTATTGCTGGAAAGGAAAATCCGAAGAGTCCCAAGTAGACTCAACTTTGATTACGGCTTTTTCCAAAAACTGTTCTTCAGGAAATCACACCAAACTGAAGAGGAGAAGCAAGCACTCTATACCAAGGCCAAGTTCGTTCAGTACATGACCATCGAAAAGCCCGGGGTGATGATATTCTTCAGTCTGCTTCAAATATTCAACTATTTTATTCCAGGTGACACCAGTCACGATTACTCCAATCAATCATAAACAGGCCTACGTTAACGTCTTTCACAGTTTGCTTATTGGCTCCGATGGCAGAAGACTGGAGATCTTCTACTCTACGGAAATTGACGCTGTCGACAAGAGTACTCATTCTCAAAGTTGTTTTTTTCTAACTCAATTTCCCAGGTGGACGTTCACACCAGTTGGAAGTCATCAAAGGAAGAGACGTCAGCACATCTTATTGGGCAACTGAGATGAAACGCATCTGGATGAACCTGCATCTGATCGGAGGTGCTGGACTTGTGCTGGGACATTGCAGTGTGGATTGGATAATGAATAAGGTCCGAAAATTGATGGGTTAAAAACAAAAACCTAATGCACGTACCAACTTTCACAATAGAAAATGTACAGCATTAACTTGTGCCCGGATCTAAAAAGTCTTGAGAAAAGTTTCAAGCATTCCTACGAGTGCCTAGAATTGTTGTGCGGATCCTGTCCTTTCAATGTATCGTCTTGTATGGTGACATCTGAACGATCCTCCCTAATAACTATTGAATATTCCTCTAAAACTGAGACCACTAATTTAGATATCTCAATTTTCGATTGATCAGATCGAGAAGAAGTCCAACCTGAATGCGAATGCGTGCAGAGCCTTGCTCTTCCGCGTGCTGAACGTCGTCAACACGAACGTCCCCATGGACGGTGATACTTGTACTGTCAAAATTAGTGATGGTATGACGAGCAAAAGTTCTATCGGAATGAGTTGGAATTTTCAGATCATGTCATTCTCTTCCAGAAACCTGGAAATGCAGCCGAGTTCGTGGACACAAACCTTGTTGCAAATTTCTCGTGAATTTATGCAATTATCAATACTAATACTTATCATTAAACTTGTACGATCACTCACACCTTATTTATATATTTCGTAAGATATTGCAGCTCTATTTCTTTTACCATCTTAAAGATTTTTCTCTATCGCTTTGCCATTCTTACTTCGATTTGTCCAGGAATCACTGGATGTTTTTTTTCTGCTTTAATCAGTAAACTTATTTTCTGCATCACAATATTATTCGTATTCGGTTGTTTCGCTTTACTAACACCCGGCTGAAAGTAATACTCAAGCCGCACAACATTCGTCAATCTATTCCTCATTCTTAGTTATGAAATCATTCATAGCCAATAAAATGTGAAATATTTTTTATTGAAAATTAAAAAGTAAGATTAATATTTATCATTCAAGTGTCGAATTCTCAAAAAAGTCCTTATCAGACATAGACTCAACCTCAAGAATGCACCATTTCGAAATTAATTCGTACCACAAATATGACGAGCACTATGCCACTGTGCTTTTAATCATAAAATTTCCATATGCCAGTTATTCTTATCAGCATAAAATTATAAATTATGTGCTACTTTAGGAGCGATTTTCACACTTATCAAAAACCACTTAATACTTAAATACCCTACCATTTCTAGAAACGTTTATTTCAGGGCTGGGCCGGAATTTCAACACGTTTTTTTTTTTTTAATTTTCTATTTTTCTTTCACATGCTCACCTCTACAGGCATTCTAATTAATTTCGTCACTTTATCTTTCGAATAACTTTCTTATTTGTTAACCAATTTTGATCGAGATTTTTGTGTCAGTTAGGAAACTCTTTCGCGTTTTGTATGGTATAAATTTTGATATCGTTACCCCACTCTAATTGTTTGTAATTAAGCAATTAATGCTGCCCACCAAAACGCCATACTATTTTCGTAATTTTTTAAATGACAACATTTTAAGAACAAAAATATTACTTTTTAAATACCAAATAACTTAATCTTTGGTATCTTATATATTTTATGCAAAAAAAAATCATACATAGCTAAAGTGAATAATATATCATATATATTTTTTTTATAAATAATATGCAAAATAGGTTATTTTATCGTTAAGAAGGAACGTTAAACAGATGTATAGCGTTTTATGTGGCTAGAAATATAAATATAGCAGAAACAATTCCACTTTCAGATATTCTCAAAAGTTTCCTTGACAATGTCAACTCTGCAGCCAACTCTGACAATGACTTTACCGTCATCGATAAACGAAGCCGCAATTAAGAAGGAATTCAATATGAAAATAGATAAATGTGGAGAATATTCAGCTAATTCGGAAAAGTAAGTAATTAATGAGCTGACCTAAGTAGATATTTAAATTGATATTTATTAATATTAAGTACACATTTATATTAGATCTGGAGAAATGCTCATTGATGAGGAATCGGGTCAACTCTCTATTCGCTACTTGATTAATGAAGAATCAAGAAAAAGCCTAGTTGGTACTAAACTTGATCAAGGGTACAAAGGAACAGGCAGTTGGAGTAGAAAAGTTAGTCGTTGAATATCAAAAAGAAATTAAACGAACAATTGTAGGCATACAACGAACTCAACATAAACACTATGCTACATTATTTATCCGAATGTTATCCGAAAAATGGAAGTGAAGGGAATAAAAATGAGGTTGTTAGTAATAATTCACTAAAACAATAAAATCTGGTTGTTATGATTATATCTTTAGGAGTTTGGTGATGTTGACTTCGTATCCTATCATGGGATTCTTTCAAGAATTGCGGCAAGTCCATACAATGATCAGCCATGGAAATTTCACGCTATTCGAAAGAAGAATATGATATTTATTTGTGAAGAAAGGTAAACCCTCTGATCATTGCGAATTAATTTATAAAATACTCTTGAAAATTATGATATTACTTTGAGAATTGTTATCAAGTCAAAACTTTGCAATGAGCATGTTTGCTTGCAACTTTAAATATTTTAAATTTAGAGAAGGAAGTGATAGTGAAGAAATAGATCGGAAATTTTATTCTGCTCTTAAGTTTGAGCAACTTGTCACTTCATCGAAAGAAGGGGTATGTATTTCATCAGTTCATTAGATAAAAATTGCATGGATAAAACATTCGCATATTAATTTTAGCTTATTATTCTTATTATTGATTATCGAAATTTTCATTCAATTTGAAAGTTATACAATTTAATGTTTGTATAACAATTTACGAATGAATTAAATATCAAGAAAATCCTAAATTTAGGTTCGTTCTAAGTTGGAGGATGCAGTTGACATGAACAATGAATACAACGCTGTATTCCGTACAGAACTTTACGATGTAAACAACGTAGAGAACAAACTCAGGCTCTATTATAGCGCACAAATTGATGCCGTTGAAAAAAGTATTACTTCAATGACTACAATAAATAGTAGTTACAATAAAACATTCTAGGTTCTGGTGATCATTTGGAAATCAAGATGATTAAAACAAATGATTTCAAACCTAAATCGTGTAAGTATAAAATAGCTTGGTGGTGGTGTCAGAGCAAACTCGCTAGATCAAAAAGAATAGTAATTGGACAAAGAGGGACAAAGCTTAACCAATTTGATTTAGTAAGTAATTTCATCTATTATAAACATAAAAACAAATGTATTCGTCTGATAATTTATCATATCATCATTAAAATGTTTATGTTATAATGTATTTTCAAACTAATTACTATAGCTTAAGATTAATGGCAGTTATGAAGCTACTGATAATGACCTAAAGTTCATGACTGATGTCGAAATTGACGAAGCTAAAACTAGACAAGCTCTCGGAAATCCTAAGGTATGACTATTATCATTAACTTAAATTAATATGGATAAAGGTTGGAATATATAATTTAAAATATATCGAATTAGGTACTATATTGAATCTTTTTTTTGTAAAATAATGCATTTCCTTTATATTTTTAATTTTAGCCAAAAACATATAAAACAGAACTGTGCTCATTTTTTGACAATGGAATTTGTCGGCATGCAGAAAATCCAAAGAAATGCCAATATGCTCATGGAAACAGCGATCTACGATCTGTTGAGGAAGTAATTTTAAATTATTCTAAATAACTTCACAATTGATCATTATTATAGATACTGCCAAGTTATAAAACAAGACTATGCAAACATTTTGCACCTACTGGATTTTGCGAGTTCGGTTACGAGTAAGTTTCTGATAATTTTATATTTGAGTTAAAAGTGAAACGCTTCAACATTCAAGAGTTTGATAAAAAAAACATCCTTATCATAGGGTAGCTAATTAAGTCGAACAGACTGCAATAAATAATAATCATATCGCGTAATTAATCAACTAATACAATTCATGCTTTATAGTTTTGATATTATAGAATGCACTAATTAAAGGTAATATCAAGTTCAGTTGCCTACATAAACATGAAATATTGAACCTTTCGGCCTATGCAAACCATGCAATATTAATCCGAAAATGGAATGCAAGTAAGAATGTTTTAAATTTTACAAAATATAACTGATCAGTGCAATAATTGAATTTCAGCGAATACGAAAAAGCTTCAATCGGCGAAAAATAAGATTCAGAATGCATATAATCATATGGAAAAAGAAGGAATTTTCAAGGCAGGTTTATTGACTAAATATTTATATTTTTAAATTAACTTAATTTTTTAAGTTAGTTATAATATCTTTCATAATACTCAGACCTAGAGAGCACTTTTGTTAGACAAAATTAAACTATAGGGGATAGGTCGCAAGAGGCTTTCGACGATCGTCCTCCCTAGGTCTGATAATACTCGAAATCATCTTCATTCGCGAAATCATATTTACGTATTAATATGACAAGAATTTATTTACATCTTATATTTTAAATCATTTAATTCAAACTAAATAAAAAATGAGAAAAATATTTACATTTCAAAAAATTGTTATCAAACTTTAGGATAATTTCAAATGGAAGGAGAAGTGCGATCTTAGCGAATATTATCTCAAGGATGTAAGCAACATGTTATATTTATAAACTCAATGAAGAGCTGTCAATTTGTTCAATCATTATTCAAAGAAGAATTCTTCAATGTTAATCTTCATGATGAAACTGGAAATTCAGATAACAGAGAAAGACACTTTCCAATTACTAGAAGAAGTGGATATTGATTCAAATCACATGCTCAGTAAATTATTCGAAGTTCTCGAAACCGTCAAAAAGCTACTTGACCAAGACGAGAAAACTTGTACAGTTACTCGAAGCGACATGAGACGCCAATCCAATCTTACTGAGGAAGAAAGGCTAGCTAGGGAAGGTTAGTTTTTAAAAGTTATGAATACTTCATATTTAATTTTAGATAAAGAAATTGAATTTTTCTTTCCAAGTGAAATTGGAGATTTTATCGAAAGCACTCCGGAAGGAAAATCTTATTTGGATAAGATTGCATTCAAATATTTTGCTTCATCATAGAAGATTCAGAAAAATTGCTGTTGTTATTTTTTTATTTTTTAACTTTGTTTCAAAATGAGAATTGAATGATTTTTCCTCAGGTATTTTAATAAACAAACGTTGCGCAATCCATCCTTGTATCTCAACGCATTATTCCGTTGTTTAAATGTATTTGAAAAGGGTTTTTATAATAAATTATTCATTTTATTTACATCGAAATTTCATGAAGAGCACGAAGAAAACTATTTTTCAAAGATATTTTATTGTTTCGAAAAAATTAAAGACTGTCAGATAAAACACGTATTTGAAATAATATTAAATTTTCTCAATTCAAAACGGGCATTTCATAATCTGCCTTAGGGATCTAGTGCTTTCCAACTGGTAAAGTTAGTAAGGCTGTGCAATCTGATGAGCCAGATAAAGAGCTGCAAAATTGCACATTTTGAAACACCTAGCGTCTTCCATTTTTGGTAGTTCTCTACATTTTGCCAATGAGTGTCATTTGGTCTCCTTTTCTCCTGATTATGTTAAAAAAATTAACATACTAGTCCAGCAGTACATTGGGTCCGTAGTGTTATTCGCCAAAGATTTTAGTGAATAACGCTCGCCCTCCATATTATCTCATTTGTCCCACGAATTTTGATCTCCAGAAGCATGCTCGATTCCTAATGATAATGACTCTTCATTCCCTCTAAAATGCAAAAAATGAAAAGGAAACATCCACTATCCTTTATAAATTAAGCATGTTTTTTGTAGGGCAAGGTTGGCGGAGCGTATGCGATATCATGTTTTGTTTACGGTATGTCAAAATTAACCCACGTAATACTAGTTCAAAAATGCATTTGAAAACCGAACTCATTTTAGAGCATTCATAAAAAAACAAGCTACACGGAAATGGAGCATATCTTTAATCAGACGAGAATCTGTAAATGATCAAACAATCATCGATATTGAATTCTGTCTATAATTGAATAAATTAATTTGCATTCTCATTTTAGTTTGATCAACCATTCAAATTTTGAATTATTTCTGGATTCATTTTTTTACCAATTGTTTATAAAAACCATCAAATTCAATTAATCATCGTTAGTTTCAAATTTCCGTTCCGATATAAACAATTTCCCGTGATCACAATTTTTTATGAGCGCTTTTCTTTCCGGAATAAATATTTTCAAATTCTTTGATTTAGTTCATTTTTCAGATCAGAAAATGAGCCACTCCACATTATTTATTGTCTGTTTGGTTTACGCGATTATTAACATTTCACTTGGGAATGAATACATTTTTGTAAGCGTGGAGTATTTTACCATCAATCTTATTTTGTTTACAGGAAGATCTCGAAGCCGATTTCTTGGATCGAAAAATTACAAAAATCGAAAAAATAATTAAAAATGATACGAACTTTCACAGAGACGCTGCCACTAAAGATGCAACTGTAGAACTTAGCCGTTTTTTTTTTTTTTTAAAACCAGAAGCAAATTTTAGATCAAAGCTTGCAAGACGTTCATTACTGACGTCGAAAAAGCTGGTGGGAAAGTTGTGCGATCGGTAAGTTATCACTTAAATCTTAAATAAGTTTCACATTTTCCGATACGATTTTCAGGGATTTTCCAAGGAAATGATTTGCTTATAAAGATTCTTTCAGGTTGACTTCAGCAAGCTCGAAAACGAAATTTTTAGGCATTGGTTGAAGTATTCACTTTTGTCAGTGAATGATTACAAAAAGAAGGCATACTTAATTGTTTCAAATTTGGTGAATTTTTGAAATTGCAGATAAAAGAATTCTACCCGGCTCTGATTCCCCATGAATACCAGGACAAAGTGAATACGATTGCAATAAGCATTCAAACCATCACGGTAATTTCATTTTTTTACTTAATTTTTCGAAATAATTTATTCCAGAACTATTTACAAGACGTAACAGACGCTGAAGGAAACCAACCCATAGACCTATTTCAGAATCTTTCCTTGTAATTCTCAAGAAAGTTTTAAAATAGATAATTTCTCATGATTGTAGTCCCTTTTCTTCTCGTAAATATTTCAGAACCTAAGGTTTGCCTCTTAAATTTTTATTAAAATTTTTTAAACCTGGTATTTCAACGCTTCTCCCTTTGTTGAGTCCAGCGGTGCAGGACTGCTAATATAAATTTGTATCTGAAATTTCGCAATCTTTAAAACCTTAAAACTTTGTCACATTTTGAGAGAATGTCTCGTAAGTTCCTTTCTGTAGACTTATTCTGTGAGCAACAGTTTTTCCGTTCGTCCTATATCGATATCCATCCGATCCAAAGTGGTTTCCAAATGCTTCAAGCAAAATAGAGTGTGGATTGTACTGAATTTTCATATTCAATTGACGGTCTTTACAATAGTCAAACTGTAATTGATATCCTGTCCGATGTTGGTGGTTCTAGATTCAATTTTCGGTATCCGTCGACAACCTAAAGCGATTGAGGTCTTGACAAGCAATATGGTCTTCATTGGTAAAATGTATTAAAGAGGAATAACTATGGATCAAAGTATGTTCTAAAGAAGTTTTTTTTTATCTTTTTAGAAAACAATCTAGTAATTTAGCCTCAACTCAATTTCTATAAACAAACCGCTTCAACGATGTCATCTCGAGCAACCTCCTTAGCATCTTCAGGATCGACTGCTTGATTGTCCACTCCACAAGTTGGCTCGCAAAATGTCCAGTGAATTGGCGGGGAAACTGTCAGATTCCAGTGCAACTTGCTATTCTGAACCTGAAAACGCAGACCTTCGAATCTTCAAAATCGAAATATTTTGAATGAAACTCACTTGCTGCTGAATTGATGGAGTCGTGAATGAAGCCAACTTCAGAGGCCGGAACAAATCGAACAACGACGCTTGAAGACGAGATTTGGCTTCACTTGTGTGGATTACTGTGTCTCTGAAAGCAGTTTTGAGTTTACTGGCGTTTATAGACAATTCTCACAAGTTTCGAAGATTGTGCTGATAAATTTACTTTTTCTCAAAGTGGTTCACTTTTTGTCATTTTGAATGTTTCGAGAAAATTGGTTCTTAAATTTAGTTTATTTTGTTATTGTGCTTCGGCCATTCGGAAGTATGGCAATATGGCAATGTCGCGACTTGACGAAATAGAGTTAAGGGTGAGGAGAGTGTAGGGAAACGCTTTCTCGCTTCTGCCTACTACCTCGTCAAGTTGCGACGTTGCAACATTTGCGGATTTCCGTGTTTTTCTACCACCACTCATCGAAAAAAGATCTCTAATATGTGTTCACTTTTGCATTCCCAGAGTCGTTCCGGATCCAGATCCAATATCGCTCCAAGCATAATCTTCCGCTAAAGGCGCCAAATCCCCGGGAGGCGCGGGAGGAGCTGCGATCTCATTTGTTGGTGCGGCGAATTGGGCAGGTTTGATCTCTAAAATGACTAGAAGTTAATTTACTAATTTTCACGAACTTCACACATTTTGAAAGTAAAATTTGGTAAGTAATATTCTGAGATATTCAAATGTATTCTTTTTTCGTAGATGAATCATCAACCATCCAAATTTAGTGCATTTTTATTGCTGCACGTTGCCACCTCGAGAAAATGCGACCTTGTAATTTTCAATTGACATTCCACTTCATTCATTCGTTTCATTAACTCGTCGTTACTCGACAAAAACGTGATCATTGTGGTTTTCGATTGTGAAGTATAGTCAACAAACTAGGTTTCTGGAAACATGCAAGTTCTTGAACCTCAGAAAATCTATGAAAAAAAGTAATAAACTTACGAATAGCTGGAGCACAGGAAAATATTGTCGGTAGAAGAGAGAGTAAGTTGATGAACGAGTAATGGTGCATGTGTGTGTATCTGATAGAATTTATAATAATGAAGTTATCTTTCGAAAAATCAGTTCAGATGATGAGGATAGTCAACTTTTTCAGAATAGATGAGGCTGCAATTTTTCAAAACATAATTTGTATATTAGAAATATATATCGAAAAGAACAAATTATAAAAACGTTCGTTGAATATCGTACAGCTTGAAACATAATTGAAGACCAAGGGATACTGAATGGTCCGATCAAATTCTGCGCACAATGCACAATGACCTACCAAAATGCCGTATAGTTGTATAGTTGCATATTCATTGAAGAACGTTTATGGCTTTGACAACAATCTAAGCCGCTCTTTACATTGTTGTGCAATATTTTCCTAAAATCGATTGGATGAGTTTCAAATATTACAAAGTTGTATCGAATTTTTAAAAAATGCTATAATGATGTATGTAATTAGAATATTTTCAAAAATATGAAGAAATCACAGCGACTTTTTAAAGTCAACAAAAATACTGGATAAGCGTCAAAATATCGCCCATTTTTTCTTTCAAATAATACACGCTCATTCCGAAACTATTTTTATGGCTTAGTAAGTTTTTAGCAATAAAATCCATCCAATTGTTCTATCAAAAGTTTATCAGTTTCAAAAATCGTCCGTGTTGAATTACGGTCAAACAAAATCGATGTGATCACGCGTAAGATGATGAAATAATTTTTAATATAGAATATTCCTTCAACTCTTTCCTAAATCTATATTCCCAGACATCTTTGGATTTCTCGTGCAACATCTTCTCCTCTATAGGAGATTGACCTCTGGGGAGGTGTGACTGTAAAGAGGGACATATGGAATAGAGATAGAAAGTTGTAAAATAGACTTATGAAAAAGGAAATTAGATGGAACGAGAAAATGAAGAAAAAAACTAAGAAGAAAGGGCAAAAGAACGAGGTGAACGAACATAAGTTTGCACTTGTTCGAATACTCCGCAAGGACCCCATTCATTCGGTTCATTTCTGTATTTCCTTTTCTTACTTTGTTAAGCCTTCCAATAACTGTTTGTTGTACCAATTTCTTGATATTTTAGATACGTTTTAAAATTTCTTTGGATTGATGCGTTCAAAATAATTTTACTTGGTTCATGTGCATTCCTCTAAAACCTTTAAAAATGTGAAACCTGTAAAGAATAATTGTTTTCACTTTTTAGCTTGTCGAGCCTCAAAAATCTTTTAAAATTCTCTTTTCACTTCTCTCAATCTCCACCATTTATCACTAACATGTGAAATTCTCTGACATTTTACTTCATGCCGAAGCACAGAACACAGCTCATTTATTATTGATTTTATTGAAACCCTTTCGTCATTAATCTCTGATCTATCCGTAATAATTTTCAACAATAACTCCGTTAAACTTTCATCGTAACTTTTCCCTACGATAAGTGTCAAACGCTCAAGTGGAACTCGTTAAAAAAACTATGTGAATGAGGAACGAGATGAGACGAGAAGAATGTCCGCTGTTCGTCTTTCTCAACTCGAGAGATTACGAATGCAACGCGAGTTGAGCAGGAAGTGTCGGGGTTTTAAACTGAAGCTGATATTTGGTGTGACTTTTTTCAAAAATATCCTGGCCTTTAAAATTAACAAGTTTCATTTTTTTTATAGATCTCTGTGAATTGAAGGATCAGCCAATATAAGAAACAATTTCTCGAAAAAAAACAACAGTATTCAGCATTTCTAGTCACTTGGGTATAATTTTCAGATAACCTCAACCCTTCATTCAATTTGAGCTCATTAGTATATAAATATCTAGAAATCAAGTATCATATCATCCCAGAAGCAATTTTTATTACTCTTCTTTTGCACTCTAAATCAATAGTATCGAGCAAGTATAATTTACCAATCTAGCAAACAATCTATCTCTGTAGTTTGATGATATGATACCATCTGCACAATAATTCCTATCGATTGAACGATTGCCCTTGCCCTTTCCAGCAATATCATATCTGGCAGAATATTAATTAATAACTACTATTTCTTTCCCAAATTAGTATAACCACTTCATTTCATGGCTTCGCGAAGATATGGAACTTGTATGCATTTTGAAAATTAAAAAAAAAAAAAAAAAAAAAAACTAGACATATTTAAGCTAATCTCGGTTACAGTTTTTGGTTCCTTTGTAATCAAGGCTCTTCCTTCACACAGGCCAGTGTTATATTTTTCTGAATATCAATCGATCATAACTATTTTCTTCTGCAGATTGGCATATAGACTGCTCCCTCTATGTGCTCTTTTAATTTGTACAGGTGCACGTTCTCAAATTCTCTCTTCTCTAACGTTATCAGTTTCATTTTCAATTCTCTACCTTCAGACTCACTGGAATTATTGTCTAAAGTTGGTCAGCACATCGATTTGTATGGATACCAGTATTTCATATATGTTTAAAGCCTGATCTTCATTCTTGCTTTACTAAATCTGAATCTTCAGTACCCCTGCAATTTTGGTCTTCATTCCATCTAAAAACTGATGATATTTACTATTCTGCAAAAGTAGAGTTGTATAATTCTCCACAACCCATTTCGTACCTGCGTTCACATTCTCTCTCATCTCTTACCGTCTTATCTGTAACTCCCTTGTCTCTGTTCTCTGCTTGCACTTTAATATATCTCCTCCCTACTTCTCAATTCTTTCTCGCCCGTTCGACCATTGATCTCATCATTTAACACTCTTTATTTCTCATTCTCTTCCCCTTTCTTTTTATTTTTTTTTCTCTCTCCTCATTATCTCTCTTCCTCTTCCTCTCTCCCCTGTTCTCGATTCGCAGTCCTGTCGCTACAACGCCTGACTTTTTCTTTTCCTTTATAATTTTTCGCGCTATTTCTCCGACTTTCTTTCTCCAATTCTCTCCTTCATAACATTGTTTATCAAACTATTTCCTCAGATTGTTTCTCTCTTTCTTTCTCCCCCTCTATCAATCGATTTCTACTCTTCGTGTTTCTTTTGCCTGTCTCCTTTCTCTCCTTCCTTCCTTCCGTCACCAATCTCATTTTCATTAACGTGCATCTTCGCCTTTGGCTTTAGTCCATCTAGAGAGTGTGTTATATCAATCGTTTTTCGTAGATTGTTTATTACGGTCATTAGACTAAAACTGAACAATTTTGAATAGGATTCTAGAGTGATTCATTTTTAATATTGAATCCTATGAGGTGTGGCCATTATATGAGAATGAAAATAATAACGATCTTATCGAAATTAGAAATCTTCAATCTTTGACCTTCCATTAGATCTCAAGAATTTCTTCTCTTATTCAAATTATTTGGTGACGTTCCCTATTCTTGCTTTATCCGGACTTCTTGTTTCATTCGCACCCACGAAATGTTCATAAACGTTTCTCTCCTAAAGACAGTTGGTGTGTATATCTCGCTTTCATCCTGTATCTGGCAATTCTATCTGCCTTTTTTATGGGCATAATCGCGTATTCCCACTTTCGGGTCCACTTCTTCACTACGGCAGTTTTGATTGGTCTAATTCTGTTGAAATACATTATTCCTCGACAAAAAGAGATAGTTCAGTGAAACAATTTAGTTTTTTTCGCCATATTTTATCATCCACATAGAATATAATTTTGTTTTAACTATTTTTAATCCTACCTGTAGAAAAAAGTACGAATCGATTCTGAGTATGCCGCCAATCCCTATCAGTTTTTCATAGAGGCGTATCTTGTTTTAGTGTAAATCGATCTCTTGATATTCTAGCTGTTACAATATTGCAACTTGGCAAAATTTTCATTCAACATGATACGGAAAACAATGATAGCTGGCAGTATCAGAGGAATCAGTAATGTGTGTTATTGGCTTTTAGTGAAACCAATGTAACCGAAAAAGCTACGTTGTTGAAATAGCGCAAGGCGTGGGTAATCTAGGTTAGTGGCAGATTGATAGCATGCCTCGTAAGTGTTGATCTTCGTTTTTTACTATCCTTGAATTTTTTGTTTGTATCTCAATTTCAGATTTTCAGTCAAAATATTCCACAGAAATCAGAAAATAAGCTTGGCACCTACTTATCAGGATCAATTTTATTTCATATGTTTTGATTTTTGATTTCATCACTATTTAATAATTGATGTAACGAATTGATGAGAAGCTCTTGTAACTTATCTATCGATTACCCATGTTCCCCGTCTCAATAGTAATATTGTCTTTTTCTACAGTCATTTTCTGCCAGCATTTAGACTATTTCTTCTCTCTTCTCTCCTCCTCTAAACTTCGGCTTCGTGTCTTCGTCGACTTCTAGTTTTTCCCTATCGTCTTCTTGCCTTTTTCCCATCCTATCCATCTCATTCTCTTCCACCTCATTTTCGTCCCAATCTTTCTCTCCCTTTCCTTCCAACGCCTCTTTTCCTCCCACTATTTCCAGCTTTTCTCTGATTCCCTACAGTCTTTCTAATTATCTAATGCACTCATAATATTTCACGTTCTTTTCCTTGTATGGTATCTTTCCTCTCTCCAAATTTCCCACTTGTTCAATTCTTTTCCTCCCACGCACTCATATTCTTCACACTATTTCCAGTTTTTTCCTTATTCCATACAGATTTTCTAATTCTCTTCAGATCTCTTCATATTCTCTGATCTTTCCCCGATTGGTGATTTTATTCCGGGCTTTCGCTTTCACGGCGATTTCATCTGGGTCTTATGCGCGTCGAATAACTGTAAGCCAATTATCGATTTCCGCACGCACGTTTTGGGTGTTTGTAATCGACTGTTTTTTCCTCTCTATACTCCTAATATCCACTCGATAAGTCTGCCGTTATTTAATGGCAACATAGCTTTTTGGTAGCGTGAAAAAGTCGATGAATGAGAGAGAATCTCTGCCATATGATATCCAACTTACAATAGTTTTGACGTCACTACTTCTTTATTATTATGCTCCCTTAGTAGTAGCGATCAAGTACAAGTAGTTTTTAATTCAGCTTCTGCTTTCGGGGATAGCATATCACGCGTCATTGTTAGTCATATCCTAATTAAATCAGTAACGATACAAAAGTTTTGAAAAATGGGAAATGTGATCTCCAATTTTGCACGTGTGAAACAATTGCACTACTGATATTTCTTGGAATTAGACTTCAAAGTGAACAATGATGATAATTTTATCTTATATTTTGGCCATAATTTGTGATCTATTGAATTCGATGCTCAAATGCTACAATTAACCCATTAGATTTTTTAGATCGCCTCATAACGTTCATATTTTGCGATTCAGGCTCGAATAACATATTTTGAGGCTGGCTTTTCGTTTGGATCACATGAAGTTAAACATTTTAGTTATCTGAGCTAAATTTTCAAAGTGGTGCCATTCTTTCAAAATTGAAGCCATCTTTCTCAAAATACGTATCCTAATTTCTCCTACCGTGTAATGCGAAACTATGACCTTTAGTTTCATATCAAATCTAGAGTTTAGCTTACGTCCTCTTCATAAAATTAGCACGATAAATTCGAAAGGTATTATCGGAACTCTCTAGTACAGACTATCTGAAATAACCTTGATTTTCTCGATTTCATTTCCATCCCTTAGTTTTTGTGTTATCGGTAATTGTTAGATTGTAGACATTGTTTTATTCTCGCTGGTAATTTGCAGGCCTCATGAAGATTAATTAGCCTTTCGAGACCGAAATATGCCCTTAACAGGCAATTAATTAAAACCTACTTAACTTCCTCTACTCGAAAGTATCAGATGCAAGATTTGCTTACGTGTAAAAATTCCATTTTCATATTCATTTTTTCTCGAATTTTCGATATTTCGAAAATTCTAAAGTATAGTCATTTTTCGCTAAACTCTTTCACTTTTGCCCTATGCTCTACATTTTTCCAACTTCCTATCTCTATCAGGAAATTTATTGAGAGTCACTTATTTTAACATACCTTATAATTTGTCTGATCATGAGATCTCTAATTTTGGTATTATACCAGGCGCGCACTCTAGACCTTTCATTTGATCATACTCTTTTTAGCCATTAATTATCTCGAATATACTCGAGTTCGAAAATACGGCAATTATAGAATATTCCAAGCTTGAATTACAATTCTCCGTACCTTGCTTTTGCACAGAAATATATCTTCCGTCCTTCAAACTATCGATGAAATGCCAATTATAAACTCGCAACTTTGCAGGATATTGCAGAGAAAAATAACGCGATCTTCGCACTTGTCTAGAGAAACTCGTAAATTAGTGTGATTATTTTTCTCAGCTATTAATTTCCAACAATTTCGACATTTTTAGATGTCTGACTTGAAATTGCACTATTATGGAACAAAACTCATAGGATTTTGTATTTCTACTTTGGTTCATGGTAAAAAAGTTTTAGGTAATTCACTCTTAGAATAGATTAGGATTTCACGCTAAAATGATTACGATATCAGATTCTTATCATGTGCTTCTCTGTGACAATTCTCGTCAGCAGTTTTTACTTTTGAACAATTGTCCTAAAGATAATATTCTGTTTTTTCATGAATCAACACCATTTATGCAAAATAATTTCTTCTCAAAAACGTAATTAGGTGTCATTCTCATAAAACTCATCTTTATCTTTACCAAATTCACTTTCGTGCTCTATCATCATTTTTGCATCTCATTTTCTGGACTTCGCCACGTAATCCACAACCTTTGACGAGACAGTTCACGAATAGATGGGATTCCAAAAAAAACAGATTGTCAATTGAGTTGTCATTATCACATTCCGTTTTCCGACATCTATCCTTCAATATTGGAAGAGATGTTTGAAATTTTATCGAGTGAAATCAGAATATTTGAACTAAAAACTATCAGATTCAATTTTCTTTCCTCCATTCTCCATAATAGACAAAGGGGTTTGACAAACTTTCGCACTGCAGGTATCATTTATGAGCCATGCAACCGACACGTAGGCACTATTTTCTATCAAAACGCGAAAATTGATTGTTTGAACGACTGGGTGGAGGGTGGTGTTGAAATCGATTGGAATCGCGAAAATTGTGCGAATTTAACGATCTTCAATTTCTGATGCGAGACGAGAAATAAATCTTTCCGACAATTAGTTTTTTCTAACTCGAAAATTGCGCTATTTTGTAAACACTTCCTAGTTTTTTTTCTCAAACTACTTGGATAATAACATCACAATGAGTCTTCGATTATTAGATTTTTTATTTGGAATAATTTCATACTTGTTGACATTAATTTTGAATGGGAAATGAAACGAAGAAAGTCGAGGTAATTATCATAAGTATTTAGTAATTATTTTCGAAATATTGGTTTACCGGAAAATGATCTAATTGTCACGTTCATCAACTTAGAATTAATATCTTCTACTCACTTTTATCTATTCTTAACCGAATTGTGTCAAGATCAAAACACAACAGTTTCTCAAAATCCCAGCATTTTCGAACTTATTCAGACCATCTTGCTATCTTTAATAACCTGCATTTTCTGACTTTCGATAGCTTGAAATGCTTACCTCATCATGTATTTGAACGAACCTGCGTTCATAATTTTAGAAAACAACGTACTTATCTGAGCTAAAAGTCACTCAGTATCGTTCTCACTTGATTTGTGATGCTTATAACTTCTTTTGCATCTTCATTCTTTCGATGAGCACTGTTCACATTCTACGAGGCTTGTCTGATTGCCTCTCTGTACAAGCAATTTGTGCAGAGCGGCTAAATCCACCCGAACTGTGCAATGCTTTGCAAGTGCAGGACTGTGTTTGTCAATAGGACAAGCTGCCTTAACGATGAGCACAAAGGGAAAATTTTTTGCTCAATAGCCATATTATCGATTCATTCTGACATGAATTAGAAAATGCGAAACTATGTTTCATGCTAAAGCAACTCATTTTCCCAATCAATTCAAATCGTTTCTTGATTCGACGCATAGCAATCCACTAGCGAATTCGGTCGCGCTTAAACGTCATAATCCTTGAAACCATCAAAATATGTGAATGATTAAATGTTTTATGAAGTTGAAAAGACCATTTTCAATATCAGGGGTGGGACCCAAACAGGGATGTACGCGGTCCGTAAAAGTTGGAACCCAGACATCACAATTTTTCTAGACACGGGTCTGAGTCCGTATATCCCTGGACCCAAATGAGTTCTACTGTGATAGTCAAAATTTCGTTTAACTATCGTAGTTAAGCTTACTTGAGTCCTACCTCAGCTTGTTCATGTTTGAGTTTTACAACGTTACAAAAGCAGTAGTGTTTGTCAATAAACCTGTTTGCCTGCTTTTGTAGCATTTGTGCAGCTCGCTGTTAGCTCATAACTGTAGACATATTGATTTTCTTGGTCTATTGTTAGAGAATTCATATTTAATTCATTTTCTCAGACAGTGAAAATTATTTTTGAAGTAGAAATCGGATAGAGCATACTTTCTCATGAAACTTGTAAAATAATGTGATAAGGGAATATGTTTACTCTGAGGGAAATAGCGATAATCCAATTTCGACTTTCGAACTTTTCTTATTCACTCGAGTTATTTTTACACCTTTCAATTTTCAACCACTGTGTGTGCTTTAATCAGCAACTCTCGTCTCAGTCATGTTATTTCTCGCGATTCGTAATTTTCTGCTCTCTGCTTCCTTATCGGACATTTCTCTCGTACAGGAATTCCTAGGATTATTTTTATATCCTCGGCGCTAATTTTACGGGGTGTGTACCTTGATTTTTCACGCTTTTAGGATGTAAATAGAATGTGCTCGTGAGGCCTCACGCATTAGTATCACATCCTACATGTTTCCCTAGTATAAAGTTTTCTCAAACATGACCATGAAAGTCGAGGAAGCAAAAAGAAAGGAGTAGGCAGCCATAGCGAAGACTTTCATGTTTGCACGTAGTGTCGAAGTCAATAAACAGTTAGTCTTGTCTAGTTGGAAGATTTTTGCCAGAAATTTCATCTTGAATTTTCTAGGTAAATTCTGAAATATCAACCTTGTTATAATAAGGACAAAATACCATCATTCTGTGAATTGGTTTTCTAACTTCCACATTTCTTCTGGATACTTTGCATTATGAAATCAATAATAGTGAGTGCGTTTCGACAGTTTTCAAATCTTAATGCTAACTTATTTTGATCATTGATGATAAAAATATTCGCGTGATTTTTTAAATCTGTTCGAAATTCGGGAAAATCGTACAAATTTACAACTTTCAGCCCCTGAAACTGTCCTCCGTATCACCAGCAGTGGCCTCGGTCGACGCGTCGTCGTCGCGCAGCGTCGGC
Source organism: Diploscapter coronatus (assembly GCA_964036155.1). Taxonomy (NCBI): domain Eukaryota; kingdom Metazoa; phylum Nematoda; class Chromadorea; order Rhabditida; family Rhabditidae; genus Diploscapter; species Diploscapter coronatus. The sequence continues at coordinate 3,487,175 of OZ038423.1, forward strand.
ATCGACGACATCCTCGCGACGATGCCTTCCTGCAGCACGTCGTCATCGGCTTCCATCCTCTCTCCACAACAGCCCAGCAAGGTCAACCCAAATAAGAAGCGCGGAAGCAGTAGCAGTGAGTTTTTATATGTTTTCTAAAGTAGTTTGGACGATTTGGATTCTTCGCTATTTCACCAAGTGAAAACTTGATCACTTAGTGTCGGTATAAGCAGGGCATATTTTCTCGACACTTACTTAGGATTCGTCGTAGTGTGAAAATTCAAATTGTCGATAAATTGAAGATTACTTGCTTTTTATCAAAGATACAGTGTAAAAGTAAATGAGAAAGCCTGAATTTAAGTTTTTTTTTTTTTTAATTTTATAATCTAAACTTTCGATAGTATTTTTCTGATATGTAGAATTCTTTCTTTAATGCATATATCAGAAAATAATAGTTCATTTGAATATTTTCATTCTAAAAGTTGGCATCATGCTGATTAATCTCAGCGCTCTCTAGTAAATATTCCAATATCGCATCATGTACCTATACTCGTTCTAAGAAAAATACCAAGTTCATTCTTAGTCATTCGCTGTTTTATAGTCAATTATTATTATGCCTATGAGAATATTTACAATTTTGTATCCGAATTTTCTTTTGTTTGCCAGGAACTGCATACAAAATTCGATCAAAGTAGCACACACAATCTTATAATCCTTTGACGAAATAACGTCTGCAGAAACTTTGTCAAATTTTGAAACGAGATTCTTCCTTATCTAAAAATGTATTTTTTCTTCGTCTTTTTATCTCCCATGGAATCATGAAATTTTCAAACCCCGACAGAAATTTCGTCAACTTTTTCCAGTGTCTCTATGAAATTATAAGTCCAAACGACTTTCATTATCCCATGTGCTTTGTACTCCGCAAGTGTTGCGAGGAACTTTCGCAGAATCGATCAAAATACAAAGGCATATGAAAAGGTTATTAGTTGATGGGACGAATGAAATTCTTATGTTTATTTTGGCGAATTATCGAGTTGAGAAATGCCTCCTCATCACACATCTAGTTTTAGGCTATGTTTCATAAATAAATACGACTAATAAGCCTATTTTCATATAATTCGTTCACGCGCTCGCTCTTATTATGCTTAGAGAAATCTCGAACAGATCTCAATCTTATTTTACATTTCGTCATTCTTGAATCAGATTAGATTTGAGATCGATATCTTCGTTCAACAATAATAAATTCCGTTGAATTTCAGCCCTTAGAATTATTTACCAAAAAATCCACTATCATTTTGGCTCTTAGAAATACTATGCATAATTTTCTCTTCTTCAATGTAAAACGCGTATTTTCTCGTATCGAAACCACATTTCTGGCTCAATTTTTGGTCACATCTCTATAGCAGCGGACTGAGCCTCGGTTGGATTCCGTTATTCAACCCGTCGAATTATTCATCCATCGGCCCTCTCCCTGCCCGCTTCACATACATTCCTTCCATCTTTTCATCCACCGCTGATACAAATTATTTACTCAAAATGATGCGCGCATTTCACGTTACGAAGATATGGAAATGCGAAATTGATTACGTGTAAATTCAAATTAAAATTCCAACGAAGACACATCTCTTTTTGGAGTAGAATTCTCACATCTAATCTTCAAATAGACTAAAATCACCGGTTCACAGAATTCTTCTCGCCAAAAAGCGCTCGCATGTCAGCTTTATTAAGATTTGCTCGGAATGGACTTTTATCCCTTCAAAATAGCCTCATGTTACGTGCGAAATTTCAATTAAACACGGAGATAAAACTAACGTCTTGTACTTGAAGTTATGGCTAAAAGGGGTGCGCGCAGTGCTTTGATTTGATTATGCCTGGAATTGGAATGGGGATAAGGCAAAAACGGAAGTAGACGGGAAGAGAAACAAAACGAGTAGAAATGGGGCTCCGCTGCAGGCTTTCTTTCAAGAAATTCTCCTGGGATTTGTCTGTTCTCTCCATCGTGCGCTCTCTATTTCAGCTAATGTCTTTTTCTTCTGTTCTCATTCTGTCGGGAGAATTTATTCCTTCTATTGCATTCAGCCTTCTTTTGCCCGCCGAGAGAATGGCCTGTGCTCAAAAAGAGGAACTAGGAGCCTCAGCAGAGTCGCATGCACACTTTGCGTGCCCTAGGAGAAGTTGAAAATATCACTGGGGATTCAGAGGATGAAAGAATTGAAGACACGAAATACTGCGATTAAAAAGAAGTAAAATGGAAAATAGCGTGGAAAAAGATGGAGAAAGAGTAGAGAGCGTGAGGGACTAGGGGTTGAAGAGTGCAGAATAGCAGGCAACTTCCTGCCTGCCAACGACACATACCGCAGCAGAAACACTGACTCCGCCCACTCTCTCCAATGCTTCCTCCTCTGTTTTCTCTTCTCATCTCCCAATTTCATGAACTATTTCCATCGCCATGCTAGAGTCTCGTCGGCTCTTTTTCCCATAGTCTTTCTCCTCTCCTCTTGTTCTCTAGCCTGCGCTATTTTTACGCTTTCTTGTTCTCTCTTGATCTGCTGCACTATTTCCGCTAGGGACAGCCATTTGCGAGAGTGTTTCTTGCCCTTCGTTTCTCTACTTCGTCGTCCTTTCCCCTTCCCCTTCTTCCTTCCTCCTCCGACATTTTTCTCTGGCTGCACACGAGTAGCTATTCTGCCTTCGACTGCTCTTAGTTCCTCGTCTAGGTCCTACAGCTTTTCTAAAACTTTCCTCAATCGACGAAAACCCCCAATACTCTTCAATTTTCGTCCAATCGCATCATCGAGTTACACCCCGTTGTTGCTGTTGCACTCTTGATCTTTCGATACGGTGGAAAGTCGGTGGACTTTCTCGCTTGAGCCATCATTATTCCCGACTCACCAAATTCTCTACTGTCTTCGGACACTGAAATGCTCGCCGCGCCCATCCAAATGGTCCTCTACCATGAAATGCCGTCGTCGCTCAAGGCGTCCAAAAGTAAGCCTTTCGGATTTTGTTATGTTTCGTTAGAAATCACAGTAATGCCGATTTATAGAATTTTTGCTGAATTTACTTTCTGCGTTTTCATCATTTCAGCCTCTTCTTCCCTTTTCTTGGAAAGCCATCCTAGCTTCTTCTTTCGGGGATATTTCCGGATTTGCACGTAATTTATCACTCATATGTCAGCTTTTGACGACTTATGAGCTCTATCTCTTCATTTTGCGTTCCTCCCTGTTCACTCCTTCAAAAATGGAAATTAAAGATTCATTTGATAGGTGTCGTGAGTTTCTTTCTTCATCGCTTCACATTCTAGCACATTTGCGCGAATTCTGGAGGAAACTAAACTTTTGCACGAGAACTCTGTCGCGCAATTCCCACATTCGTTACAGTGCTTCAAAGCCGAGGCGTTAGCATTGATAATTATGGCTTCATCTGGAAGCCAATATCATCATCATTTTACAGTAGGCTTGGATTAGTCTTGATAAAATTGTTAGATCAAAAATAACTTCGTGTCAACTTTAATGTCGTTCCGAAGTTACGCATCTTCATTTTAAAAGTCCCTTTTAAGTTCAACACTTCCATATTTGGATTAGTTCCTCATCGTTGTTTGACTGCAAGGCTCGAGTAACGATTCAATTCAACAAGTCTGGTTGAAACAAATGAATGAAAGACGCAAATTGGCCGGATATAAATAACACCTCTTCGAGAAAAAAGCGGCGAGCAGTAGACTGATAGATAGATTGAGGAATTGAGGAAGCAGCTCTTAATGAAAGGCCGCCAAATGGCTGAGAACGCACAGAGGGGATAGACGAGGCAAAAAATGAATGCTGGAGGGGGAAAATTAGCGGTGAAATGGCTGCATCGAAAAGGGTAATTCTCACATAGACAGCGGAAGTTTTGCAACTTGTTTTTTTCAGAAATGACAATAACGCGCTCCATGAGAATTTGCATCGTAGTCAACAAATTTACTGAGTTTCTGCCGAAAATTAATAATGTAGTTTCATTTTGACGGAGGATTAACGACAAATCTCTATCTGCTGCTAGACGCATCGGTCGTGCTTTGATCCGATCTGGCAATTTCAAGAGAATATCGAACTAATCTGAAAATCGATTTTCGCAGCTCGTTCGAATAGTCGTTAGCCTGGGCAATTATGCGAATTTGATGGTGGAATTGACGATGGCTGCCGCCGCACGTAAAATGAGCAATTTTATCTCCTTGCTGCTGCAATCTCTCGCCGTCTTTATCCGCAAATTTTCTCGGCAGCTCACGGAGCTCGGCCAACTTCCTCATTGCCTGACGATGAATTGCTTTAGAGCGTTATCAAGGTTCGATTTTCTGATTCAGAAGCGGAAAAGTGAAATTTTAATCATTCTGGAATCGAAAAGGACCCTGGGACTGTTGTCGAAAAAGAATTGTATATCTCTGGAATTGATGAATCATCAGAAACAGGTGACGAGAAATGAACGGAATTCTCGCTCCAGCCTCAAAAACGTGTGGGACCAATACTTTCATCGATTTTTAAGTTTCAATTCCTTTCTCATACAGGCGGTGAGATTGACTGGCATAATATGCGTAAAGAACGAGCATGATTCGATTAGTGACATGGATGCAGGGGCACACGGCTGGATGAAAGAGAGGAATGTAAATGTCAAATGCACATTTCCGGTGTGGAATTGGAATCGGAATAAGCTTGTGAAAGTGTTTATGAGTTCCCCAGAACTAATTTAGCATCGTAACATTTTGCAACTCATCTAATTTTCCGCAACATGGATTTTTGAATTGAAATTGCATCTGAAAGACCCTATTTATTAATCCGTTTCGATCCATACTAATGTAGAAAAATCGACAATTGTATAACAATGTTTGACCAGCTTTGGAACTTTTTCTTCTCAGTTTGTAAGAAAAATCGCTAGCATGTACAGCATTACATTTTTGAAAAACTATCAGAAGACCAGGCATTACATTTGGAACGAAAAATGGATTGGCATGATATTTGATGAAGATCGAGGTCACTTAGAACGAACAAAATTGATACGTCGATAATGCATATGATCAGATCAATTGTAATCTGCAGTTTATTGGAGGTGCATAGTCATTCGCTTATTACATTCAACATTATCTTTGCGGTTAGGGTGCAAAAAAAATTTCGGAAATGCGCAGCTACACACCGTTCATTCTTCAGTATCATAGAAAAATGCGCATATTTTCTTCAAGTTCTAATGATTATGCAATACTTTTCCATAGTTTCACCAGCTTAGTTTACAAGCATTTTCGCTGTTTCATAGTCAAAACTGCTTGTTGCTACGTTTTCCCATAAACAACAAAGAATCGTGTGTTGTTTGCTTGTTTGTGTTGTGCAAAATTAACCAGTTTAGTCGCGCGTTCATTTCCTCGATTTCCTGAATTCTGCAGGTCGCATTCTGCACGTTTCGGCTTAATTCCTCTTTTGATTCCGGGGCAATTTCTCACGTTCCTGCTGAATGTCCAAAATTGGCAAGGGTTGAGAAAAACGACATCTAATCCAATATCTTTTCGCCCAAAAAGTAATTTGATGAAGCACCCCCACGAAATGGCAACAGATATCTATTCTCCCACCAATGCAAGGATCTCTTCTCCGAATTCAGTATTATTAGGTTGGTGCATAATTAGTGTCCCAAATTTTTTATCATTTATTATTTTTTAGTCAATAGGTGTGATCACTCGGCAAGTGTCGGACGCTAGTAGCCAAGTATCTAAGCTACCCATATATAAGTCTAGAATCATAGCGTCTGAGTTAGTTGGCACAGAAATGCCCTTTATGCTCATGGTCAGTTTCATATGGTCATCTTCTACGAGTGGCGATGCAGCTCCAACGCGGCGGCGGCGACCAGAAATATTGCTAGAATGTTCGGCGAGGGCACAGCTTTCGAACGCACCGTCACTTGCTAGTTCAATCGCTTCGAGTCTGGAGATATGAGTTGTCAAAGTGGAGACCACCTTAGCCGCCCTTCATTCGTAAATAAGGACGAATTGCTGCGTGCTATTAAGGTGAATCCCGAAGAGAGCACTTGTGAATTGGCGACTACATTCAGATGTTGCTATTCCACCGTCATATGCCATCTCGACGATCTTGGCTACCATAGAGTCCTCGCTCGATGGATCTCCAACCGTTTCCCTGACTCCCAAAAATAGTGTCGAATGAACATCTGTCAGTCTCTTCTCCTCCATCCGCACTGCAAGGAGTTTCTCGAGGATCTGATGACTGGAGATGATAGCTGGGTCCTCTACGATAACGCCACCCAACACGCTGTCTGGATCCCGCGCGGAGATGAGCCGCCAGCTGTTCCGAAGCCCGACCATCACTCACACAGGTTTCTCCTCTGCTGCTGGTGGGACACGAGAGGCATGTTGTACTGGAAGTTGCTGTCGTAAGGCACCACAGTCACCGCTTCCAATTACATCCATCAGCTCAAGAAACTTGCTCAAACTACTCAAGAAAATCAGCCGAGAAGTGAAAATGTCCACCCCTCCATGACAATGACCGCCTTCATGTCGCAAGAGAGACGCAGCAAACGCTGGTGAACCTGGGCTGGAAGACGGTTTCCCACCCACTGTATTCTCCTGACTTCGCGCTTTCCAGCTATCACCTGTTCCATCCTTTAAAACAGTTCCTAGCGAGTAAATCGTTCGCGAAGTATGAAGACCCAAAATTGGCTCTCTCCGACTTTTTCGACTCCCAGCTGCCCGAGTTCTGGGCCAAAGGAATCAGTGATCTTCCCATTTGTTGGGCTACTGTTGTTGATAACTTAGGTGATTATATCATTGATTGAACCTAAGTAAAAATAAAGATATGAATAAAAATTTTCATGTCAATTTTTGGGACACTAATTATGCACCAACCTAATACCTTAAAAACATTCTTGGCAAGACTATCCAACATTTAGCTATGAAAATGAGAGTGAACTTCCCGAAAAGCTTCCTTGGAGATCTTTCCTCCAGACTTGATGAGAACAATATCTTGTATAAAAGTAAAAAAGGAAGTAACTTCAGCAAGCTTAGGCCAAAGTATCAGTCTGCCTCAATTCTTCTGAAGAAATAATGCAGCCGGAAAATCCCCTTGCATTTTTCACTTCGCACGTTCGTTTTTCTTTCTTCTTCTTCTTTTTCAAATTCTCGACAATTCTTCGGTCTTTCGATCTCACGCTTCTTTTCTTTAAAACTATTTAAAGCTGGGAAATTAGCATTTTTTGCGGATGAAAATCTTTTCAAGAATAGAGTGTTCGAAACAGTTTTGTGGAGTATCACGTCATGTGCTAATTTCATGGATTACTGGTGAAAATTAGCATTTTTGAATGGAAATTTCACATGAAATCAAATTGCTTGTGCTAATTTTAAATTTTTTTGTCAGAATGTGCCTTTAGAAAATGTTATGTTATAATCTTTTATATTGATTTCATTTTGCCTGTTTGGAGACGCATTTTAATTTCTATTCTCTCGACTGTCACACCCTGTTTTATCGAATTCGATCGATAGTCGACAGGACACGTAACAAGGAAAAATGGCAAATGATTCGATTTGTCAACTGAGAGACAATTGGAAAATATTACTTGAAAATGAGAGAATTCGGAGAAATCGAAATGACGAAATATCGATTGCAATTGGGAGAATTAGAGATGTGAGAGGCAGAACTCGAGACTACTGCGTTTTCGTTTGAATCTCCTTGCAGCAATCTTTGCCCTTGCAACTCCCCCCTCTCATTCGTCCTTTCAAAACCCCCGTCAATTTTCATTCCAACAAGCAGGTTAAACTGAGTCTGCACTCTTATCAGACGAAAATATGGAACGTATTACATTTTGATAACAATAAATGTAAATATTTACTTGGAAAAGTAGGCAAATTTTGAACTTAAACAAAATTTTTGAGATTTGGGGCTACGTGACAATTTTACCTACAGACGAAAACTCAATTTACATATTGTTTGCCTTGTTGTTTTTGAAACAGAACAAATCTGTTATGATTAACCTGTTTGTTTTGCCAAAAAATCAATGATCGTCCAGCCTCGAAAGTTTTACGAGCTTCACTTTGTGACCTCAGCGAGAAATTCTTGGACTATTAGGCAGTCCTCCGATCACATTGTGATGCAAAAATAGCCCAATTCTGCATGGGAAAGGAATAAACCTACAGAAATAGGGTAGTTACAGTCATTTTGATTGCCGAATGGGATTTTATGAAGAATTGGCGTCTTTGAACGTCAGAACTTATGTCGAAATGTTCTGATTTGAAATCTCGTATGGAATTTACCGAAATTTGATCAATAGGGAACTAAAAGGAAGTACTCAAACAAATTAAATTTTAATTTTTTACTTATTTTTTTCTAAACTCCTTCTTAGTTTCACTTTACCCAAGTTCCAAATCGCCTTCTTCTTCTCATTGATAGTTTGCTAGTATTTTTCGAAGGTAGCATTGAAAAACTACGGCGTGATGAAGTAAAAAATGAAAACTAGAATGCGAAATATTCCTGACGTTTTTCGGAATCTATATTTCAACGTTAACTTAAAAATTTCGAAACAACTATTGCGAGTAGCCGTTATATACTTTGACTCTTCCTCTCTTCATTCCTTTCGTCATAGGCGCGTTTTTATCGGTTGAACTGCAAAACAATCGCTGTAAAAATGGTGTTGGTGAAAAACGACGAAATATTTACTGAAAATTAGTCAGAAAACGATAAATTGATAGATGCAATTGAGATGATGCGATAGCTAAAAGAATGGGATAGATTTATGTAACGGAATTGAGAACACATTGTTAATTGAAATTGATCTGGAAAATATGACGCAATTATTGACAAAATTAGTTTCATAATAAATGAATATTAATAATTTCACGAAATTATCAAGTTGAATCAGACTTTCCACTACTATTTAGTTAAAACGTATCATAGTTATTGTAAAAGCCAATATTTTGAGTGTAAAATTACCAATTGTTACGCAGTTTTATTCAAAAACGCCTCTAATGATTAGTAACAAATGCGTAACTCAAGATTGTAGAAGTCAGTTAGATTTTGCCCCAACAATCAACTCATTCCGAATGACTTTAGAGCGCGAGAAGATCCCCGAAGGCACTTTGTGTGTGGTGTGCGGCGACTTGGCAAGTGGCATTCATTACTCGGTCGCTTCCTGCAATGGATGGTGAGTTATTAGTTTTTTTTTTCTAAACTCGATTTTTTTCTGTTGCCTGTCATGGTCGGCATAGAATTTTGCAAATATGACAACAGATGGCAATAAAAAATTGAAGATTTCAAGTAATCCCTGTTACAAAAATGATGATGATTGAATTTCAGCAAGACGTTCTTCCGACGAGCCCTTGTGGTGAGTATAATTTGATCTATTGAACCTGAGGAGAAGTACAAAACTAAATATTCAAACAGTTCATTATTCGTGCTAAATGTTGAGACAAATTTCAATGTATTTTTTGACATTCTGGATCGTGTTGTGTGCATTTTCGGATTTCATCACGCTTGCATATCCAAATCCATCACGTGGAGAATTTTGACTGCAATCAACAAAGACGCATTCAAAAATATCTCAAATCGAGCAAATATTTACTATTTTCTAAATATGTCTGCGGAAGGATTATTTCATTGCACGGATCCTGACAGCGTTAATCTCGAATACAGATTAGGCGAATTTACACGCGTTCAAATTCGGAATTTCTTATGAATAATCTCAGGAATGCCTTATTTTCTTTATCACGTACAAAGTATATAATTTCGCTTCTTCTATAAACTCTTTTGACGAAAAGGCTTCCCTTTTTTATAGTTCTACTCCAAAACATTGACGTTCGAAAAAGAAGCCTTTTATTATAAAATCTTTGCCCCTTTTTGCACAAGAGAATTAAAAAGATTTTTTATCACGTACTGAATATAATTTCAAGATTCATCAAGCTCAATATGAAAATGTGGAGACAGACAAAAGTACAGGGTGATGTAAAATTCTTTGTGTAGTTAAACTGAGCAGCTTTAGAATTGAGTTTATTAGTTTCAATACAATGATCTAGGCCTCATGAATTGAGCATTTCTAAATTAAAGGTTGAAGCAATCGAAAATGATGTAAAAATTTAGCACACATTCAAGAATAATATCCAATTTTGAGCTCTAATTGACGCAAAGATTTGCCTCATTCTGCAGTGAGCCAATTTAACTCAAAATCTTTATACCATTTCAAAAACAACTCCGAATAGTCTAGGATAACATTACTGCAGCTAATCTTATCATCAACCACCCTTTGAAGCCTTGTTTCTCCAACTCACATATGATCTTGGTAGTCTTCCTTCTCCAGATAAGTAGATATGCGCATAAATGATGGGACTCAGATAGAGAAGCCGCTTATTTATGCGCCTGATATTCTCGACTAATATCCGCTTTGATCGGGGAATTAAGAAAATCCCCTTCAGCGCCATGACAACCTTCTTGCTTTTCACCAGCCCCGTGCATACACATTCGAATTTCAGTCCAACTTAACCTTTGCTCTTAAAATTTTGATAATCCGAGACAGAGGCGATAAACAAGCCAAAATAAGGAAATTCCCTCACGAGACGAGCTGAGGATAGGTCCGCTTTTCGAGGAAATCGCACAAATTGAACAAATTGCGAAACCCTGCAAATTAGTCGTTGTGTTGATGCAGACGTGCGGAATTTTAGAAATTATTAGGTTTCAAAAAATACACTAGTACGACATTTGTGAGCAAGTTTTAATAGCAGGTATCCAATGAGTATCATATGAATTGATTATCAACCTGAAAATTGTACACTGCATTTCAGAAAATGGAAATTTCGAATTTTATTGCGATAAGTTTCAAAATTCTCATGTGCATAATTTATTATACAAATGGCTAATTATAGTATTCTTTTCTCGTTGAATATTCATAAAACGCATTATTTACTCTCGAAAATAGTCTTTACTCTATCTGAAACTTCGAATTATTCACGAGAATTTGCGCACAAAAACATAAAACTGCACCCAAATAATTTTTACTTGTTTCTTTTTCGGTTTTCTCGTCTTTTGTGGTATTAGACGAGGCATCTGCAACGTTCGGCAATTCTCGCGGGTATTCGTCGGGTATTTTGCTGCATTTCCGGGGTCCCTCGAGGAGAAAAGGAAAAGAAGGGGAATGTGGGTGAAAAACGAGGAAGTAGATTCGAGATACTGCAACGCCCAAGGCTCAGAATTTCTACATAATAAATTCGCGACTAAATTTACGACTGTAAAACTTTTTAGCCAAGATGATTAACGAAATGACGCATAGATATACAACCAATTTAACTTTAGAAATACAAGTGAAAAATTCTTAAAATTTGAATATAAATTTAATGTTACCTACATCATGTATCAAATTTGAACATTAAATGCCGAAGTATATGCCATAAAAGTAATTTCTAAAGTATTAACTTTCAGAATATTCCCCTATTTTATCGTAGTTCTTTTTCTTCACCTGCGTCTTTAACCAAATCGTTTTGCCCAAAATAGGCGCAGACTAAAGAATAAAGCGAGTTAGAGTGAGTCGAGGGAAATTGGCTGAAATAATGAGGAAAGGGACGGGTAGGGATTAGAGCACAGAATACGATCGATTCGCCTAATATCGGACTTATCTGCAAAATACGGGAAAAAATTAGCCTGTCTAAATAGCCAAACCATTTTCTCAATTATATTTTACAGCATTAGATGAGAATTTTTCTTGAAACACTTTTCAAAGTAACAACTGTCATCCACATGCAATAGACAAATTAAAATGAGAAATTTATAGGCATACATCACGAAAAATAATACTTTGAAGAAAAGGTTCGGAAATTACATATTACCGATTAATTTATCAAAAGAGCAATGCAATTTTCATGAGCGCAAGAAACCGAAAATGCACACGAACAGCGGCAAATATCGCGAAGGTTTTGAAGAAAAATATATGAGTCAAAAATTAGAAAGCAAAAATAGTTTAAGGCATTTATTAATATACAATAGATGATCAAATGAGTCAAATTTCACATATTCTGCTAATTTGGCCAATTATTATGTTGCAAATGTTCCTAATATTAAATAACGATCATTTTCCAGAACAAGCAGACCTTCACATGTCAATTTTCTGGCGATTGTGTCGTGGGCAAATCCGTCCGATGCGTCTGTCGATCGTGTCGGCTGAAGAAGTGCTTCGATCAGGGCATGGATCCGAAAGGTTGGATTTTTTGATCATTTTAAAAGGGACAGACAGTAGTGTTAACATGTATTAGTTCCAAAATCCTTCTAAATAATGGAATATTCAAATGTAGCATTTTTGGAAAAAAGTTATGATGATCAATATCGCTAATAATATATTTCTAATTTGTCATAATATCATTCTACCAACACTAGCTCCTGCAATTCTCCGCGTTCTTTCGCCTTTCTTGCTGAATCGCAATTGCGGATGAAACCTGGCCGAAGAAAAGTGCCGCACGAAAGAATTAAGAAGACGTTAGAAAAACTGCGCAGAAATATCCACGAGTTTCAAGAATTTTCCAGAAAATTCTCTCGTTCTTACATTTTGATCGTGAAAGGAAATGACTGCTTTTATAGTATACTTGCGAGGGAGACGACCTATAGAATATTAGAAGTTACAGCCAGATAAAATTGTATATCTTGATCTCAAAATGTTGTGCTTCATTTCATTTTATACAAGTTCGTAGGAATTTTCACGGTTTAGTAAACATTTTGATCTAATGAACCATGAAGAAGAAAGTCTAGCCTTTCTCCGAAAATCATGAAAACTTTTTGAGGAGGAAACAAAAGATTTGGCTGGCAGCGATGCAAGTATCTTGTTGTCCATCGAGATTTCGGCATCAAGTTTCAAGCGCTGACTTTTCTCTTTCCCTTCTGCGTCATTTCGCCATTCCCCCATTCATTCATGTTTGCAAAATATTTTGGAGAGATTTTGAAATGCCCCGAAAGAAACTCGAGTTCCATGGTGAAGATAAAAGTTCATTTGCATTAGAAAATTAGGTCTTTATCACTACAGTCCTGGGCTTATAGAATTTGAAATGAAGAGAATTCGAGTTTCGGAGATTATATGATAGAAACCCTGAACCAAAATAAATTCAAGCTTTGAAAATTATTGAAAGGCTTTAAAATCGATAAAACGATTGAGTTTCAGCGATCCAACATGACCGTGATAAGATTCGATACACGAAGGCGCTCAAGAAGAAGAAGGAAGAGGAGAAGCGACTGCGAGAGGCTGCCGAATTGGCATTGAAGGAAGAGATCGGCAGTCCTGGAAGCAATGTGTAAGTGAAGTTGTAAAAAAGATAAAATAAGTTTAAAATTTGACTTAATTCCATTAACTTATGAAATGATAGTTCGGCTTTGGCTGTCGTTGGTTTATAAAATAAAAATGGACAAGCTTTAGCTCTGACAACTACATCAACACCTCAACTCCGTCGTCCAGTACGAACATGGCGATTTGCGAAATGGAGACGAACAACTTTGATAGCGAACCACAGGTGAGCCAGTTTCTATAGAATTACACTTCAAGAATTAATCAAACATCGTTCAACATTCAACAATCGAGGGAAATTTTGACTTATTTCATCAATTTTAGACTGACGTGAAGAACCTCGTTGAGAACCTCCTAAAGCTGGAAGAGCAGATGCTCGCTGTGAGGAACGCGTGTACATTCGAGCCGCACACCTCGGCGACGTCCTGCATGTACAGCCGATGCCTTTTCAAGGATCTGGCATGGATGGCATCCAATTCGCAAAAGAATGTAATCGTCTTCAATCATCGTGCAATTTGCCCTTATCGTCTGATTTCAGCTAGAATCCTTCAACCCTTCTCCCTGCTCACTGGAGGCACTCCGCATGTGGTTCGTACGCGATCTCAGTCTGATGATGGAATGGGGTGCGCTGAAATTCTCGAAAGAGCAAAATAAAAGCGGATTTTCCAGGAAAATGCCTGCCAATCATGGACACTTTGCTGCTGAACGACAAGTTGGCTCTGATGAAGTCGTTCGCACCGATCTTCCCCTTACTCCAACTGGCCTTCTACACGACAGCGCCTGATGAGGGCAGCAATGGAGTTGTAATAAGTAGGCATCAATCCTTGAAGCAAAAATAGTGACTTATTTATGTTTCTGAATAGTCCTTAAGAAAGTTGTTTTTCTAAATAGTATTCGCTGGTGCGACTTCTTTTCAAACATAAAATGAAAAATTGCAAAGAGAAAATGTGAAAATTTCTTATTCTCATCAGTATGACTTCAGAACTCGAGCCCGACACCGAACCTCCAAATGTCGATCGGCTGAATTACCCAGACGGCACGTACATCGAAAAGGACAACGACAACAACCAAAACACACAGGAGATGTACACGATTCTGATCGAGAGCTGCTACAAACTGCTGAAGAGGCTGCAAATCAAGCAGGAACACGTCGTCCTGTACAAAATGCTGCTGCTTCATAATCCAGGTAGAATACAATTCTATAGGTGCGGAAAATATGAGCTGGTCGAGCATAAAATTTCTATTATTGAATGTCAGTTTATCAGAAACCTAAATTTGATCGAAATGCCAAACCACCCATTACTGATTAGTCCTGATTACTTTTTGCCTAAATATAAGTTAACCTGAAATATCGAATTTTGAATAATGAACTTTATTCCTTTAGATGCCGAGGGTCTGTCATCGACGGGCAAGAAAACGATCGAGCAAGAGAGAAATCGCCTGCTCAACCACCTATTCATATTCCTCAGCAACGAGCGAGGGAAGTCGAATTCGCAGATGCTCTTCTCCAATCTGCTCATGATGTCAGCTACGCTCAATGTAAGGAAAATTTAAAAATAGAATAACTACTCAAATAATTCCATCACATTCATAAACCATGTCGATTAATGCCTTCACGTCTGAAATGGGCTAAAAGTTGAAGCATATCAATCAATGATGCTAAATAAAAAATGAATGGTCGATCGATCCATTTAAAGAAGCTGATTTTCAGCGAGTGGCCTCATTCGTGCGCCGCGTGTTCGACATCAACCATATCTTCAATCGGTCGAACGACCTAATCGACCAGTTGATCATCGTCGGCCTCTGACTCTCAACATCTACAGGGAAGCTGCAGCAGTTTTGACCTGGCGTACGGACGTGATTCCGCATTTTCTCCATCCTTTCTTCAAAAATACTGTTCCTACGTTCATTCAAAGTCATCAAAAATGCTCGCATTCACTCGAATGCACGCATCATCATTTTTCATAATTAGTCAAGCCAAGGATTCGTATGCAAATCAAAAGGCGAGAACGGGAATCTTGGAAATCTCAGAGCATGCAGAATATTGAAAATAGTCATTCTTTACTCTAAATGCAAAATCCGAGGTTTGCATCATCCCGAGGATTCTATTTGAGGATTCCCCACGCTTCTATACTTGTATGTAAACACGTTCTTCTTCATCTCCCTACCGTATACCTCTAATCATTTCTTCGAATGGAGCGAATATCGCTATTTGCAGCTACAAAACCTAACGTTTGTGGTTTTCCGCTCTCTAATTTAGTCAACACATTCTCGCATTTTTGCTGCTTCTGTAATAATAACTCGACTAATTCTCTATCTTATTAGGTACTTGTTTGCGTTGCAAATCGCTAATCTTATCATTCAAGTTACCCCCTTCAGTTAGCTGCTAGGAATGTTCTTGAGAGCCTGAGGTGAATTGCTAAATCAGGCTCCTATCAGATTCAAACAAAATACTCTAATGATCTCATTAGGCAATCAGAAATGCAGATTTATCGTAGATCAAATTATTTATGTGAAGATTCTGGGATGTGCTTGGACCGACCGAGTAAATTTGCTAAAGCATAAATATAACGAGCCTCTAATCCAACCATGTTCCATGAATCAACTATGTATCGATGTTATAGCCGGTCAATTTGGAAATTACCTTGTTGTCATCCAGTTTCATTCATAAATTCATCGAGTTACTAAACTTTTCTTGATTCGATTGTCACTGTTCTAGGTAACTTTGTCAGTTTGTACTTTCTTTGGTCGACCTCCTGCAATTTTCATCAGATGATCGCGTTACTGACTCTACTTGTTACTGGAACTTGTTCAACTCTGTGTTAATTTCTTACCCAAATTTCAGTGACAAATAGGGTCGGCTACTGATTTTGATGCTGAAAATTCAAGGGGCTTTTTCGTTCGAATATCCTCGATTTCAACTTGTTCCCTTCCACAATTACTCGGTTATGGTTGATCCAGCGCCCCCCTACAAAACATTGTAATTACATTCGGGTTGTTCCATTATTTTTTGTTAGTTCCGAAGGAGAGTTTCTATGCGTCGCTTATTCATATGTATCTAATAATAAGTTTATGAGTCGCTACTCGCAAATAGCACAAAATGTTATGAAATGAAAGGCTATGTGTAAATGTGTTATTTCCTTCTCGATATTCAATATTTATGAGCCACATAAAAATAAAAACTTTGAAAATTCAATTTGTACAAAGGAAATTGAATTGCATGGCGTAGATCTTGTGTACATTCTGATTTCTTTGATTTAGTTTAGTAAGTAAAAGTCTATGAGAATCGAGCTGATAAATTGTGTGGCCTTCAGCCTGGTAGAATCAATGTCTTAGAATCAGAAATGAAGACTCACAAGCTGAAGGCGAACTACTTTTGGAAAGCCGTTGATGATTGCTTCCTGTCATTGTCGAAAAAGAAGACAGCAGCAAGATCGTTTTTCTACTGGTAAGTTTGTCGTGCTGCAATATACGACTGATGTCCAAAAATATAATACCGAGTGCGGAAGAGTTAAAAATGTTTCTTTCGTTGAACGCTATTTCGTTTCACATCGATAGTGGGTGGGATTTTCGCTCGCTCAATTTTAGGAGAAAAGTAGCCGTAAATCTGCCCCACCACTAGCTAGCTATTCGCCATTGTTAATTCTTCTCCGAACTATTTCGACTCTCCTGTCGCGTGTTTCTCTCAGTGCGTGCATTCTCAATGCGGTTTCGTGAATTTCCCGCATCGAAAACATAATGTTAACCGCATAATGCAGTGGTCGGAAAAATATGCCGTATTACCATTCGTCGAATCCAGTTGTACCCAGTTTACAAATTGTGCACTTTCCTCGCAGACTTTCTTCTTTATCTGGCAAAGTAGGCGGATCGTCGTTTTGGCTTGGAGCAGAGGTCAGTGGTCGCTTCTCTCTCTGCCTCTTCATATGGTTGGCTATCATTCATGCATTCAGTCACTTGCTCTGACGATCGATGCTCGGTGGAACGTCTCATTCCCTCATTTTTCTCATTCCTATCTTCCCGCATTTCCATCGTTCGTTCCGAGCTCGCCTTTCGATTTTCCAATTCGAATCATTCAGCTTTCAGTTGCACCTTAACATCGCTGTACTCCGCCAGCCCCCAAATGAGCATTCCTCAGGTAAATGTCCCAATCGGCTACAAGTGTCCTGAATGCCCCGCGGTCAAGTATTCTGAAGACGAAATGGAGGTAGGCTGAAACTCAAGATTCTAAAATAGGAGTGGAAAATTAACGAGTCCGATCAAAAGTATAAAATGGACTAATTTCAGGCTCATCTGACTTGGGAACATCTCAAGTATCAGCCGTTCGAGTGCATCCAGTGCGGCGAGCGTCGGCCGACCGAACACCTCATCGAAGAGCACATGTGGGCGTCGCACCAGAAATTCAACGAGAAAGTAGCAATTTGTTCCTAAAATATCCTCATTCGTTTTTATGACAAAGCAACTAATAAAAAGCATGCAATACCATGAATTTTGCAAAAAAAAAACATCACATATTTCAGGTGTACTACATCCCCAACAAGCAGGCTCGTCAGCGACTTCGCGAGCTCATGAAGCAGGCATTCACTAATGCGTACGCTTCTGCATCGTCGCCCGAAGCGTCTGCACCGCCCATCAATCCGCCGAAGACACTCCCGACCCAAACACTGCCGACGCAGCTCTTGACGCCGTTCCAGCTCAACGCCGCTGCGTTCCGCCTCCCTCTCCAGAACCTCACGCAAATTTTCACTCCCCAGGCGCAGGCAAGTTTCTGTTTCTCAGGTATTGCATAAATGGCAAGTGAAAGTTGTTTGTCAAGCAAGTGTTCATGAAGAAGATCTCCATGTGACTAATTGATTCTGCTCATGCAAAATTGACTTGACCTTGCTAGAAGCTAATATTCCACTTTATCCTGCTGAGACAGGGAAACCTCTAGCATGGATCACGTTTAAACCGACAGTTGCTCAGAGCCATTAGCCATTGATGCTACAGAAACTTTGAACAAAATAATGATTTGTACGAAACCTTTTTAGCAACTAGCAATGCTCCAACAATTGAGCGTCAGTAGCCAGAGCTCGGGAGGAACTTCTTCGGCTGCTCCGACGAGCATTTTGAAGCGACCTTCTTCCATGTCAAAGCAGGAGAACGAGACGCCCAACAAGCGACCGACCAAGCACGAAGGTATATGAAAAGTATTTGCACTTGTCGAAAACATAATCTCTGAAAGGGAATAAGATTCCGAGTCCTCGTCTTTGATAAATTTCAATTCCCTTCAAATTACGCTGTTATGACTCATTTTTAGTCTCGGAAGTGAAAGATAATATGAACAAATAATTTTTTTCAGTCGTCGTCGAAAAGTCGAATAGCGCTCCTCGTCACATGAGCCTGTCGAACGAGAAGGAGCTCACCCAGAAGACGCCTGCGAGTAGCGGCAGGCAAAACCCGAAGAGCGAAGCGATGAACTGCCAGATCTGCAAGACGCCACTCATCGTCCATTCCTGCGGCGGTCATGTCGAAGTCCATCTCTCCAAGGTCTTCAAGGTAACCTAAACCCTCTTTTGGATGTAGATTGCGTTTCTTCATCAATTTGCTTTTCGAACGTAGCAATCATCGAATGCGTGATTGCTAGTTAGCTTATTTTTGAAACAAATGTTTCACGTCCACCTAATGAAAGCCAGTAATAATTCTCGAACGTCATCTGACAGTTCTGTAATTTTCTAGAACTTATCCAATTCGAACTCAGATTCACTTGTTCACCTGCGGTTTCGACGGGTGCACTTACGGTCATTATGCTCGTCGCAAGATCACCGCCCACATGATAGAGGTGCATAAGGACAAGAACGAGGCCAAGGTCATCAAGAACATGAGCAGGAAGTACTACAGGAGGTGGAAGGTTAGTTAATTGACATTTATCTTGAAAGTAGCTGATTAAGAATGGATGATTTCAGGAATGTCTCTTCAAGTGCTGTCCGAGCAAGGAAATCGCAGAGAGCATAATCGAGAAGCGTGAAGCCTATCTGAGGCAGATTGGAAGGGAGGTAGGAGGTTCTTCTTTTTTCGAAAAATCTTTATATTTTATCCGAGCAAAATAATAGAAAAGTCGTTCAACTAGGTTTTGAAGTTTGTGAAACTCAAAAACAGAAGGATTTAGTAGTGGTTCACTGATTAATCAAGAAAGGCTTAAAAATCAACTCGGAAATCTTTTCAATTTTATTTATATTTGTTCAGCTACGCTTCAAAAATATTACAAATCAAAAGCCTTGCAGATGATGTAATTGTAATTTCCTAGCGATCAACTGCGTTAGAAATGCCAATTTTCTAAATTTCAGGACTGCCTCGAAGACGAGCCCGAATTCGAAGGCAATGTTGAACAGAATGATGATAAGGACGACGACACGAAGAGCAATGGAAGCAACGAAGACGACGAGTCGAGTGACCAGGAGGAAGAAACCTAAACTCATATTTATGATTTCCTCATGATCTCAACTTCTTCATATCTTTTTATCTTTATCTGTAATTTCGATGATTATTTTACAAAATAAATCATGAAACTAGCTATTGGTATTTTTACAAGAAAAATGAATGCTGCAAGAAATTGCAAACATGATTCGAGAATATGAGAAATCGATTACAGATCATTGTAAATTGTGAACGTGTTTCAGTAAGCTAGAAAGAAAACCGGAAACCGCCCACGTTTCGACACATTGATCGATAGTAAATCCGAGTATGATTCATATTTTCCCTACACTTATTCAGCGTATCGGATGATCTCTGTCGCCGTGACCAGTCATTAGTTGAGCCAAAATTGATTCATATAAAACTGGCAAACCATAGAATCATATCTGTTCCAAATAAAATCTACTTTTATTGATATTCCGAAGAGTTTGATCTAGTTTTTATCTTTCTAAAATTTTATCTTTTTAGATGAATAGCGATTTCCAATGAAGTGTTCTTTCTTTGATAAAACTATTTTTATCCCCGATTCATCCGTATATATGATGATTTTACAGATGATCCGTTCATTTCCAGTTATTTATCTGACCAGATAATCTTCTAATCTCTCCACTATCCCCTTGCCATTCATTACTCTTCCCCTTCCTCCCGTTTTTCTAGGTTCCAATGTCTACCGACCTCGATCAATTTATCATTGGTTACATCATTGCTTTCTCCTCTCTTTTTCTCGTTTCT
This sequence comes from Diploscapter coronatus, assembly GCA_964036155.1. Lineage (NCBI taxonomy): Eukaryota > Metazoa > Nematoda > Chromadorea > Rhabditida > Rhabditidae > Diploscapter > Diploscapter coronatus. The sequence continues at coordinate 3,507,602 of OZ038423.1, forward strand.
ATTCCCAATTTCCCTTTACACTTCAACCTTTGTTCATATCATTCACAACATCAATTTGTAAACTTCGACGCGGAGACCGCTTATCGTTTTTCTTACCTGAATTTTATCGAGTACACACGACATCGAATCAACCCTATCATGAGCATAATTTTTTTCCTCTTTCAAATTTGGTTGATTTTTTGGATAGGTTTCAACATTTGCGACATTCATTTTCATTCGCCTAGTCTCTCAGTTATTATTATTCCGTTTGTGTTATTGAAATTGCATGTTTGTCAGGTAGAAAAGTTTCTGCCATTTCCTATTTAATTTATGGACACAGTATTTCGTGTCTGAAATTCTACTCAAGTCTCAAGAAAACTACGGAATTTTATCAACTTCCAATTTAGGCTACACCCGATAAATGATGGATCGTATTTCGCCATTTCTGCTGCTGTCATTGATTCCAGTTGCGTTGAGCATCGAATGCTATTCTGGAGTTCAGTTTTTGGCAGGTTCTGGACCCGGAGCAACTATACGATGCGATGGAGCGTAAGTATTATTATTTTATAACAGTTCTGACGACGGAGTAAACATGCAACTAATGATTCAAAAATAACGACATTCAAAATAATTTATGAAAGATATTTAAGTCACGTTATGACTAGTTGAACATTTCAGCGGTTCTCAATGCTATAACATGAGCGTCTCCTCTGGCATTGTCAACGTCGCCAAGACCGGATGCAGTTTGTGGAGATGCATGGCAAGAGCTATTTAATTTTTAAATAAATATCGTAAAAAATTATTCCAAAACTACGTATAATATAGCAAATAGAATATGGATATTGCTGCCCTATAAAAATTCGTTTCAAAATCACTAATAAAACAACCCTTGAATATTTCAGTTCGCCCGTGACCGTTGCATTTCGACCACGATCAAGGGGATCCCGATGTCGTTCTGTTGTTGGTAAATTTATCGAATTTACACGGTCCTATATTTTTTCCTAATTATCGCATGGGAATTTTACAAAAACTTGCAATAAAACTGCACCAAGCCAAGGGCTTCATATACTAGTCATCGGATTCTAAGGTAAGGGAGCATGGAAATATGGGAGAATAAAGAATAAAAATGACAGTTACTATCTAGTACAGGCGGTGACTAGTACAAGAGAACTAGGTCGAAAATGGGCTATTTTTAAATCAAATTTTCATTTCAGCACTTACGATCGTTGCAACGTCCAGACAGGCGCTATTGGTGGCGGTGGAAATCTGTTGGTCGTCAAATTTCGACTAAAGTTGAGCCAAAAAATTCAGACCCTTGCCATCGGGCGGTGACGGCAGCGGAAGCGGCTTCAATGGAAATGGCGGTAATAGTGGAAATGGGGGATTCAATAATGGCGGCGGAGCGAATTTCAATAATAATGGAGGTGATTGTGATGGAAAAATTTCGAAAAAGAATCGCTGAACATGTGAAAATAAAAAAGGATAAGATTTAGTGATTCATTATGATTCAAGTTTTATCGAATGCACATGTTTCAAATCCGATTTTTCAACTCTTGAAATACATGGAAAATAATGTTTCGTTAGATCAAACAGGCAGTTCAATCGTTTCCAGGTGGCGGCTTCACGAATCCTGGAAGCAACGGCGGTGATCAGCCAGCCGAAATGAGACGACAACAATGGAATCAGCAGCAGGTTCGATAGAATCAGAAGAATTGTCTTTTCCCATTTATTTTATTTCTAAATGGTTTGGTTGGATTTGTGCAGTTTTGTATCAAGAATACCGCTTTATACGCTATTCACTTGCTCTCGAATTCAAACCAAAAGAAGTTGTCAACAAAATTGCTTTAGATCCTTGACGCGTTCAATTCGGCTAGCGATGACGAAGCACCATCGAAGAATCAGGGCGGTGGACTTAGTAGATTCTTTGGATGAATGAGTTAAAGAATAAACCTGTAAATATCTAATTTTAGGGTTATATTCTAGTTAGCCATATCGAGTTTACTAATGTACTGATCTGCAATTTTTCTTTTTCCCATACACACTAAAGATTCAATCATTTCTCAAGCATCTTAAGAGAGTTTTTATTGAATACCAAGTTTCAATTGATGACTATTTACCATGCGGGTTGACTTCGCCATAAACAAATAAATGTATTTTTTCATAAAGTTAGAGATAAATTTTAATTACGCTTTAAAAATGAATGATAAAGAATTTATCATGCAATCGGTTTTATGCATCATCGTTGTCTGAAAAATGGTCATCTAAGTATAGAGAGCGCAAGTACTATTTCAAATTTGATGTTGGTGGTATTGGAAGCCAACAAAAGTATTGCTTGATCCTTTCAATACTCGAATCGAAAAGAAAATTTCAATTTGGCTCAGTCTAAATCCCTAATTATAGCGCGATAATTACCCGAGTAAATTTCGCGATTTGTCGTAAATGAAAGTTGAAATTTTTATTCGATGTATTGAAGCATGAGTGCAGAATAATATATTTTAATATTTTATACTGCGTAAAAAGAGGGGCGTCAGAAAATGGCAGCTAAGAGGGTGCCTAACATCGTAGTACGGTATTGACAGAAATAGCAGAGGTCCTTCGCCTCGCCCACTTCCGTTAAAAACCACCGGAATCTGCAAAAGTTCCACAGGCAAACAAGCCCTCGTTAATAAACAGAACTGAGTGTTTATATAAATAAAAAATAAAATATTTATTTACATGAAGCATTGCAATTTCGTAAATTATGAGATTGGACAATTCTTATAGAATACTCCTTGTGCGTACCTCAAAATTCCTTTCTTCTAGGCTCTCATGTTAGCAAATTGGATTAATCCCATTTAGCCTAATAGCATTCAGCACCTCTATCAGCATCCTCTTGTTGCATATTTTTCATCCTTACCGTATTATCTGCGTTCAAATCTCTCGAGGTGTCCTCGCTCATGTTTTCCAACAATAGTGTTCTTCTCGTATCTTCGCACTTACTCGTGTGTTTGGATATCAAAGGGCCCGCTTGGGAGTCACTAAATGGAACCCAGGTAAAAGGCAGGCGAAATACGAAGGTGCATGAGAACGTGAGCTACCATAGCGGAATAGGAAGAAAGAGTCCGTAAAATAAAGAGAGTCATTTCTTTTCCAGTGATATTCATCTAGGTTGTCCCGAAGACCGGCAAAATTCGGCATTCAGAGAAAACACTTCATTTAGCCGAAAGACAAAAGGCAAAGAGGGTGTGATTAACAAAGGAAAACATCCGAAATATTCCGAGAGGAACGCCTTTTCACCCTTTCTTCTTTAGTGTCTTATTCCTTATCCCATTTTTGTAAGTTACATTAATTTTGCTCATCATTCACTTCAGAGCAGCTCGCTTCCTTCGAATTTCATTTGAAGCTGTACTGTTTCCGCGTGAATTTTAAAAATGAATCCGAACACTTTCGAAACTCCGCCAAATTCTGGAATGGTAAAAATTTTTTTGTTATTTAAAAAAAAAAATTGTACCTAAAATTCAGATCAAAACGGTTAGAGAGCGAAATCGAAGGGACAAGATGAATCGCTGTATAAATCGACTCAAGGAGTGGCTCATTAGATCGAATAAACTCAACAGGTAGATATTTTGCAGGGCAAAGCTATATGACGGAGGACGAAGGGCTTAACTAGGAGACACTCCATCAGTTTTCTTTTTTAAATACCCTCCGTCATATAGTAGCTGCCTTTTGCAAAATCTTTTTTTAAAAAAATCGAATTAATTTTAGAGGAACGAAAATTGAGAAGACCGAAATCCTTCAGTTGACGTGTTCAGTCGTTGAGGGAATCAACCTAGCAGAATTTGGACCAGCTGTTAATAAGAGTAAGATTTTAGGTAATTTTGAAATGACTAGATGACATGACCTATAGTTAGAGATAGGGGAAGGTGAGAAAGTAGAGAGAAATACTGTGGGGAAAGATAGCCCACGTCCTTCCCGTCATCACGTCATTTCTCAGCTCCCAGATTTTCATGGATGTGATAATATTTTCAAAGCCCCACTTTAGCGATTTGTATTCGATGCCTTCAATCTTACCAGCAGGGCTTCGCCGCGGGATACATTAGTGCGCTGAAGAAGACGAATATTTTGACGGTAAACTTGAATCTTGCAAAATTTCACCATTTGTTTCAAAGTTTCAGGCATCTAGTTGCTTGAATACGCCTAGTTCTTCTACATCTGCATCGTCCTGGTATAAATCAAATTGAAACGTTCCAAGAAGATGTTGAAAATTCAGGATTACACCGTCGTCAATTCCAAATAAATCATCTCCAAACTTGAGCGACGGCAGTGCGATCGATGTGGTTGGAAATTTCGATGATCTTCAAACTCAGGAGAATCGAGAAAATGAAGAGCCTGGCGGCATTTGGAAGCCTTACCATTGATCCTTCTATATCTTTTGTCCCGAATAGCAAACGATAGAAAAGTATTTTTCATTGAAAATTTTTAAACTTATCTCTTTAGATATCTACGAGTTTATTTGCATTAGATTCAAAACTAGTTCCATGGAGGTGTGTTCTCTAATCTAGGCCCCACATAATAGTCCTCCTGGAACTAGCATTTTCATGTACTCCCTGAAAGGATGTTTTTATTTTATTCTCCTGTTTCGAAGAAATAAATACTGCATTTCAAAAATTGCTATTTTTCATCGAACCACCGTAATCCTCCTTCCATCGGGCCTTCCTTTAGCTCTTTTCCCTCTTTCTCCTTCCTCCTCTTTACTCCTCTCGCTTCCTTTCCTCTCTCATTTCTCCCACTCTCTAACTATCGATTGACGCTGCGCCGAGGTCCATTTTGCACAGCGTCGCTCGTTGTTTTCAGTTTTCTCTTGAATTTTTTTTCGCTTTTTCTTAGCATTTTTGCAACTATTTTTCCTCAAAATCATATTCTCGGATAAAAAATGATCGTTACGAGATCTAGCATATTTTTCCTTGATTTTTAGTGAATTTTTATATTTGAGGAAGAAAACTTGATCGCTAAATGAATTTTTGAAATTTCAAAAATTTGTATGTTTCCAGACATGCGAGAATGATATCGGAGGCGAACTACATCGAGTTAATGAAAAACTGCCAGAAATGGAACAGCCGGAGTGCCAGCGACAGGAAAGAAAGGTGCGACTGCGACTTTAAAACTCATTCTACTTTTTTAGTCTGTTTTGCTCTACTTTCATTTGAATTTACCTGAAACATATCCAGACAACATTTTCTTTCGAAACTTTGGAAGATGGCATCGCAAAAGTAGAGGGAAGATTCGTTGAAGAAACTTGTTTTTTTAAACCTACAAAATTAATCGACTGTCAATTTGCAGAATGCAGTTTCCATTCTTCGATCAGCAGACGGCGGTCGCTCAACGCCACAATATTCATGGAATTCGCAAGCCAACTGAACGGGTCACCACTCTCAATCCAAATTTGGTAAGGAATAATTCTACTTGAAAAACGTTGAAGTTGTTGTTTTATAATTTCCGTCCAAAGTTCGGCAGTTGCTAAATGACGGACTGACAGACCCTATAGTTAAAGAGAGTAGGGCGAAATAGTGTGGGGAGAGAAAGGGTCCGTCAGTCCGACATATAGCTATTATCCCGAAGTCTGCATCATCACTTGAAATTTGTTAATCGTTTTCGTTTTCAAAAATGTTGAAGCATAATTTTGAAATGGCACTATTATTTGCTATTGAAAACTGAGTCTCGCTTTCGTAATACTTTTGAACTTTTGTTTATATTATTTGCGAAAATTTGAAACTTACTAAATACTTTACGAGAGTAAAGCATAAATGAGATATGAATTCTTAGGTAGTGCAGTACAAGGAGATTCGATGGGCAAAGAAGAAGTCGGCGAATTCGGACGCGATCGAAATGAAGATGTTCCTCAGGGACAACCCCGCTCTCGAACAGGCCATCAACCAGCAGAATCAGAGGGAAATGCCACCCATTGGGGGTAAGGAAATTTCATCGCTTTAATTTTACCCGTTTCAAAATTCATCCTAGGAATTTTTGATTGTGCTTTTCCAAATTAGAGCAAGAGGGAAATATCGCTTATTGGGGGACATGCACGATCTTCTACAGTTCCTAAATTACCCTTATAAAATTCGGCCTCTTGTTTTTGTCACCGAAATTTTTCCAATCCTTCGCATGTCCCATCTTGATATGAGGATGGCAAGTACAGAAATCAAATCGTATATCCATTGTTAAGTTAGCAATGAGACTTTCTCACGTGGCGGTAATATGATTTGGGATTTGAGAGATTATTTGAAAATTTCATGTGCAACAAAGTAAGACTAACTGATTGAATTAAACACTTTTCAATGAATATCTCTTTTTGAAGCCTATTTTATATCGCTTCCAGAGCCAATTGCGATGGTCGATTCCCCATTCCAATCGACATCGTCCACGCGGCATGCCGCCAAGCTCAATTATGTAAGTCTAAGAAAATTATTAAAAAAAAAACGAGCAAAGATGCATTTATTGATTTTCAGGAAGATTTTGACGACGAGCTAGACGATACGCTGTCGAATGAGGACGAGAAGAGCGACGAGGACGATTGGGGCTCGCGGAAGAAGGGCGGCAGAGGCGCCAAGGCTGTGGGGGGACATCAGGGCAGGAAGGGCAAAAAGGTTAGCCATTCACAAAGAAGAAATACTGCAGTGGTATGGAGTTTGATTCTAGTTTTGAATCAATATCGAAAGCTATTGTGCTTCAAAAATAAAATGGTTAGCAACGCTATAAAATGTCGTTGCTTTTGTAAGCTGATATTCCTCTTTATATATAAAACGTTTCCACTTTATTGTCATGCTAGATGTTATTCCGACTATCATTTACAAATAGCTAAAAAAAATCCTACGATCTTTTTTCATGCCAAGACGCTATCCATCATAATTTCGCTTCTTCCTAATCACGAATTATATACCGTCTTGACTTCCTTCTTTATCAAAATATGCCTGGAAGTTCGTAATGTAGAGCGGCGTTATGGGAGGCGGCAATCAGAGCTCAGGCGAACACCATCACCGCACGCCGGGCCGTCCTCCCAGGCACGTCGCGGCCAATTCGGGGTCCGGCTCGAACTCCAATTCGCTGCTGCAACCACGTGCAGGGAGGGGCCAGCAATCCGTGACACCGACTTCCGACGGAGAGGAGAAACGACATCCCTGCAATAGTGAGTGCTGAGCGATTGAGCGCGGGGGTTTGTGGATGAATATGATAAATTAGAGGATTTACTATACATCTTATTTCATAGACTAATAGTTCTTTATTTAAACTTCGGCAATTTTTTGATACATTTAAAAATTCGATATAACATAGCTGGAGAACCATCAAAATGTATGAAATTTCAAGGTTTACGTCAAATTTTGAAACCTACTGAAAAATCCATAGTCCCTCTAATTAGTCGTTCTTCCACAACCCACTCAACAGCACTTTCCAGTCTCTGACTTCAGTGACGTCACATCGCGTCGTGTCTCTCATTCGGTCAAAACGTTCATTTTACAATTTATTTCAAAGATACTAAAACTAAGTTAGTGCAAAAATGCGGCAGGCCTCCGTCTATCACAAAATACTCTCATTCTTACAAAGTGGGTATACTGTAATCGAGCCATAAAAATTTAATATTCTATATTGAGGCATAGGAATTGAAACACGTTGATATTTTCACGATTTTAAAATGTCGATTTTTATCAGTTGATGGGTAACGAAGAATCAGAAAATGACTGAAATATATTCCATCACTAATCTTTCTGTATTTTTATTCCTACACTAAAATATAGAGCGTTGAAAACACGCAGGAATATATTCTAGCCATTTTCTAACATTTACCCTATTCCTATGCTAAAATATAGAACTTTGAAAACAAGCTGGAATATATTCTAGTTATTTTCTGAAGGTTCTTTTCCTATGCTAAGGCATAAAACTAGAAAACACTGAAATATGTTTTCGATCAAATGGTTCGATTATAGTATCTCCAAGAATAATAGCCTCTCGTCTCTATCTCTTGCCCTAACACAGAGAGGAGAGACACGGCCGTTTGGCGTCGCCAAGTCAAACCTTTTCCGACTCGACCAACAAAGGACTGTCGTTTCTCCAATCTGAATTTGCATTTTAATAAAACTAGAAAAAACAGATAGAAATTAGAAAGTTGTGATAGAGGCGAGGACTGCCTTGCGATGAATATAGCTGAAATTATTGAAATCTATTTGAATGTTTCTTGAAAATTCTAAAATCTGTTGTAGAATTTTATAGGAATATCTATCCTCCTTGAAAGTGAGATTTTTCCTTTTGAATATAGCTGATTCTTCGTAAAATGAAATGAGAGACATGGGGCGAAAATTTGAATTTTTAATGCTATTTGATTATTTTTCAGAGTGCGGGGCGAGGTACAAAAGTGCCGCGGGTCTAATTTACCACAGAGCTTATGTTCACAACCAACCGGCGTCAAGAACTACTGATAAGTGTAAGATTTTCTTTTAGAAAATAAAACGATTCTTTTATTTGAATTTCTATATGACAAGGCTTATATGTTTGGATATAATGAAGATGGAGAAAATAAGTCGAAATAGTATGAGAAAAGAAAGGCTCCATCAGTTCGCGCGTCGTTTAAAAGTTGCCTATTTGGTCCTAAATAACACATTTATTCTAATTTTGCAGTACTCTCTCCCGATGTCGAAGTCAACACGTATTGTGATTTCTGTCAGGGCGATCGTTTCAAGAACAAACAGAACAAACCCGAGGATCTGGTGGCGTGTCACGATTGCGGCCGGGCTGGTCAGATTTTTATTCTCCCTAAAACGTCCTTATTTTTCCTTTATTAATTTCTTCTGGACCTAAAATGGCCAAGTAGTACTTGAGAGAAAATTATTTCAAAACCTGTAAAATATTGTTACACATTATGATATTTGCATTTATAAGTATTGAAACAGGTATAAGCGATACGTTGTCATGCCAAAATCTAAAATTTTATTTGAAATTTCCTGAATCGTATCTAAAATGATGCACGTTTAGGACACCCTTCATGTCTGAACTTCAACGCGAATGTGACGGTGGTGATTGCGCGTTATGGCTGGCAGTGCATCGAGTGCAAGAGCTGCACTATCTGTGGCACGTCAGAGAATGATGTACGTTTCGCGGGAATCAAGCATATCTAATGTTATTACTTTAAAAATAATGATATCACAAAAGTACACAATGAAAACGATAATTGTCGCAGTGGATTTATTTTTGAGATAAAAATAACATGATTCTGCCAACACAATCATAGTTCCATGTTTCACAAAATACTTGAATCTTCGAATAAATCCATAGGCTCAACGCTTTCTTCATGCCGTTATTTGCAGGACCAACTTCTGTTTTGCGACGACTGTGATCGTGGATATCATCTGTACTGTCTGAAGCCTCCCCTCAAAACGGCTCCAGAGAACGAGTACTCCTGCAGACTCTGTCAGGAGGAGTTCGGTGCGAAGGCGAGTGCTCCACCACCTGCTGGAACGCAGCCTGGGACTATTTCTGGGGGAGTGCAGGAAATGTCTCCACAAGGAGGCAGTCGACAGTAGATTGAAGAAGTTGGAAGAAGGTTTCTTGGAGTGAATTTAAACCGATAGGACATGATCTTTTTTTTAAATGAAATTCACTTCAAGAACAGGTCGATTCGAAAGGGATTTCATATATTCGTATAGTTGGTAAAGTTAGTGCTTCGAAAATGTTTAGTTTTGATCTGCATACTAAAATACTAACTCGAACATTTTGAAAATTTCGCTTGATTTAGATTTGAAATTTTGAAACTTACTATAAAAAAATATTTGAACACTAAAAGCTACGAGAATATGAAATCCCGGAGACAAACGAACGCGCAATGGCCATTTCGTCATGGCTAACATCGTCATCGAAATTCAGTATCATTTTCTGTCAGATGTATCCCATCTCATAATTCCCATTTATTCATCCAATACTATTTACAACAATATTTTATCGATGGTACAAAATGGACCGAAATGCTGAATTCTTTGCTTTGATTGGACCTCATAATCTGTAAATTTTGGAAATGAAGTCACAAGTTCAGACATGAATCACTTCATGGGGAATATCTTCGTGATAAGATTTTACTATCTGACAAGTTTGGAAAATTCTACATTGCTGAGAGTATAGAGTATAGATTAGAGGCGGAATTTTCAGCATATTTCAATTGCTTACATCGCATAACGTAAAATCTTACCATCGAAGATGTTTCCCGTGAGAACCCTGAATTTCAACAAAATGTCCGCCTCAATATGAACGTCGTCCTCAATTTCACTTCACCATACAAATCCTCGTACCTTGCCTCTGTAAAATTTCTGTAACCATCACCTTGACCCTATTTATTTATTTCTTGTTTTCTTTCTTAGATTTTCCAAGTATCTCATAGTTCCGTGTAATTTAATTCTATATCTTGGTTCTTTTAAATCGTATTCGGGGTTAGTCATAATTTTTGCAAAAGTTATGCTATCATTCCGATTTGTATCATGTTTGATAACTACTATTTTCTATCGTGCAAATAAACTCACTTTTCTTCATTTTGCGTAATTTTATGAACAAGCAAAGCAATTGCTAGCTCCTATAATTCAGTTTGTAAGAACTTCCGCCCGAAGACATTTATTACTTATGGTATATATTCAGAAGAGTTATATTTTTGCCGACATAAACTAAAGCCATCAGTGTTTATTTCTAGATTATTCTACACCAGCGAATTTTTCTTTAAATTATAAACTAGCGGTGCTATTTTCCCAGATTATATGATTAGCTAATTGAGACGTAACTCAGGTTTGTATTGCGACTTAAATACCTAGCCGTGTAAACAACTTCATTTATTCTTACGTTTTATTTCATTGTTTTGAAATCCTATCTAATGCGTTCCTATTTCTCACATGATTTTCTGACCCTGTGAAACTTCTCAAGCCCTTCAAAAGTTCCACATTTGATTTGTAGAGTTCACTTAGATTTGCATATCAGTTGCTAGGCGTCCGAACCGCTGAAACTCGGGGTGAAAACGCCCCGGAAATTAAACTTGCTCCGAATGATAAATGACACTGAAAAGTTTGTGCGATAAAATTCTGTAAAAAGTCGAGATTCGAAGTGAAAGCCGAAGAGACTTCGCCCACTTTCTGCTTCAAACAGGTGATTTTAGCTTAGGTTTTCATTAGAAATGTCTAGTTTAGAGTTTTTTTCTTGTATTAGAATTTAGAGGCAGGACGCTGATTTTCACTGCCGAAATCAATTATTTTGATACCGTCACCTTGTATCATTTGTTACTCGATTCTCTAGTTTCTAGATATCTGCGTCCTATTTCATTATCCTCTTACGATATGTCAACCGCGTTAGTTTACGTCGAATATATCTATTACGATGACCACTGTTTCCAGTGTGTATTCTTAGTAGACTTTAAAATGGTTCATTTACTTTGAATAGCGGAACTGTTGCTTTGAAGGACATGCTTTGATTTCTTCCTAGATCATTGAATTAGTTTCAAGAAAAGCAAATCAGTGAACTTGGTGGAAACAGAAGGTCATCTTCGAAGCCACATTTTCGTTCGTAATGAACAATATCGAGTATTTTTTCCTTCTGTAAAACAAGCACTTTGGCTATAAAAGCAGACTGAATTGACCAAATAGTTCAACCTCTTGAAATTTTAATAAAAGTAGAAATAAGAATAGCATTTACAAACTTCGTTTTGTAACCTTGAAGCGTAATTGACTGCATTTAGAACCAAGATGAGCGAGTTCAGCCACAATTTGGAGGAGGCGAATGCGCAAAACATGAACGAATCGACAGACTCATTGACCACGATGGCCATCACGACGACCGCCAAATTGCTGATAGAAATGACTTCCGCACAGTCGACTGAGGCCTGGGACAGTGAAGGAATGGATACCACCATGCAGGCGCTGACCACAACAACCAAGCATTTGGTTGAAAAGGGATATCCGATCTGCGTGGAATGGGATTGTGGTAAGATTCCATTTGAACAAATTGATAAATTTTTAAATTTACTTCTAATTCGATATGACAAGCATACATTTCGAACATTTTGACGAAAGAATGGTTTTTTGGCATTGAAGTTTCCCACTGAGACAAAAAGGACGAATTGAAAATTAGAAACAGCTTGAACTTTACGAAAATCTATGAAACTTATCTAAAATTTAGAAAAATACTTCACTCAGCCACGATTGATGAACCATGGAATTATCCTTGGTCGAATAGCGATTGCCATATTGATCCTGCTGCTCGGAGCGAAGGCAGACAATTTGATTGGAAAAATAATGACTATGATAGCTTCAGATGGAGAAAGACTTCATGAGAACAATCACAAACACGATGTTTATCCCGCTTCTCATCGGAGATCTCTTCAACACTTACGTCGAAGTCGCTGACTACTTCACCTACTTCAAGACGTCTCACGATGAGATGAGACAATTCCACAAGTAAGTTATTATAGAATGTTGAATGTAAGATCGCTGACATCGGGGATGATTTTATTCCCATACATCTCTTGCCTTGCCCTCCAGAGTTAATGTTGTCTTGCCTACCGGGTTATGGAACAATTTCAACGTTATTGTTCTTTTTCTTGTTGAAAATGATCTACTTCTTATGTTATTCTAGAATTCCTCATTAGGTTCACTTCGGCTTCGAGCGTCCTCAACAATTTCTTTCGAAAATAGAAAATATCGATTCAAAATGAGATGTGAAACATCTGCAGCCATATGTCCTCATGTTTTTTGAGGTTATAAATCTGAAAATGAAATGCTGATAATGAAACTGACGAGAGGAAATTGAATTCACTATCGACACAGGAAGAAGATTGGGAATTTTGAGTAGCTTTGAAGTTCAAGGTAGAAAGAACTACCTATCATAATCTAAAAGGAGTCCTGAAAGTTTGAAGCCTTTGCGCAGTTTGTTTTTCTTGTAATAAAAAGCAGACACCATATAGTTGGTCTTGAAGCTGAATTAATCTGAAAAGTTCATGGCATTGAGACGTAAATAGTATTCCGAATATAAAAGCTCACTACATCGCCTTATCATTTTCTAGTTCAACAGTGCAAATCTCGATTCAAAGAGATTTTCAAACGGCCAACCAAATTTATCATTTGAATTTTGAGAGAATACATCGAATGGACGGCAAATGTGACGTACGTTCTGTTCGACTTCAACCACTACAACGTGTTCATGCTCATGCCGCTCATGCTCTACTGCTGTCATTTGGCCTGTTTGCCCAATGACCGGATCAACGCGTTTCCGACCAAGTAAACAACATTCTTTTTAGAAGTTTTTAGTTAGGAGACGACTCATGTGATTTGTACATTTCTGAGCCATAGTAAACAAGATAGTGATCTCAGTCTCTAAGCAAAAGATAGAAATTTTCGTATCCCCTTTTAGAATATCTTTGTGGAACGTTTTCTCAAGATCTTTAGGGAACGGCTATGAGTTTATATTCAAAATTTCGCCATCATCTATAAATTCCTTCGACAATCTTTCAACGAAGGCTGATCTTCATCAAACTTATAAATTCAGGATGATATGCCTTCTGCTTCAAGTGATCCCCTTCTTCCTCTCAGTGCACCGTTATCTCGAAGTTGGTGACGCGGGCGAATCTGCATTCGTCACTCTATTTGGATACTTGTCGAGGATCTTCACAATCTTCTCGTTCATAATTCTGACTTTCACCATTTTCTGGGTGAGCATGTTTTAGCTGCTATTTTGTAGAACCTTCTGCAGGTGCAGAGTAAATTGGAGATCCAAAAATACTTCTCGAGGAGTTGATCTCATAAACATAAAAAGTTAAGAAATTCAATGTCTTTGATAATGAAATAGAGACGATAAACAAAGTTGAAGGGTTACAGAGCTTATTGCAAATTTGATCCAATGAATTGACTTTGAATAGTAATTGAAATATAGAAACGATGAAAAAACTACTGGAAGTGAACTTTAAAAAAAAAAAAAACATTGTTAATCTCAGTCCGCTGTGCCTATATCCAAAGAACTCCCTTATGAAGCAGCCAATTCTACGGACATGCAGATTCGCGATGCAAGAAGTCGATTGGCTTGGACACTCGCCTACATGATCATTCCGTATCTATCATTCATTCCTTATCAAGGTCTGATTAACTTTAGAAGTTGTGTCACAATTAATAATTTAGTGAGATCAGTGCTTTGGCTAACAGGAATGGACGGAAATGACGCAGGTCAAACTGTACATAAGGTACTTTTTCAAGTTTATATCCTATGAGAAATAAATACACAATACAGATTTCAATTGTTCAAAATTTTATCGGAAACTTAAACCCTATCTTTCAGGTTGTGACGGTTTGCGAGTTGTTAGTCTATCTTTCAAGCTATTATCGAGCTGCGGTCATGTGCGTAATTACGATGACATGCTTACCACCTTACAGGTAAGTCCTAGACCTCATAAATAAAATTCTCGAGCAAAGCTTTGTTTGCTTGCACATATTATTGAATCAAATAAACTCAAGATAGGTTGCTTTCATTTTTTTGAGGCTTTAAAAATAATAATTCTAGATAACCTTACAAGGAGGCTGTAGGTACTTTGTTACCACAAGTGAGTACATTGTTACCAAAGAGTGATAAAAGTGAGTACTTTGTTACCAAACGCTATTTCTCCCCTTTGTTCTTATCCTACACTATTTCTGCTTTGGTAACAAAGTACTCGTTGCAAATCTTTAGTAACAATACACTCACTCGTGGTAACAAAGTACCTACAGCCTTACAAAGACTAGAGACTTCACAGAAAACTGATTGATTGAAAAAGGCAACTATTTTAGGCGAGCCGTTCCACTACTCTTCTGCTGTTGCGGTTGCTGTCCTCATGTCAACGTCGAGCCTCTGCCCAGGAAAGAGCAAGAAAGCACTCTTATGTACAGATTCGCTGATCTCTGATAATTTTTTAAAAATGAATTTCTAATATTTTTGGAATCTCATTTTTAACATTTTCTCCCATTTTTTGTATGAGAATTTTACGCAATTATTTGCTCTACTAATAAATTTAGTGATTTTGACACGATTCTGTTTAGATTTACGAGATTATCAGCTAGAATTCTGAGCTGCATGGGAAGAAGTAGCGGCAATCTGAGAAAATGAAACATTTGTTCAACAAAAAATCACGAGGCGAAAAAATGAATGAAGGCAAGTGTTCGTTCATAGAACAGTAAGCGCAAACCGCGTGCACCCTTTGCAAATCGCTTGCAACAAAGTGTTTGTTTCTCTTCGATCTCTCCATTTCTTCTTATCTCTCTTTCTATTTTGCCGAATCTCTTTTCGTCTCATGTCTATTTCTAGACAATTCGAAATTTTCATTATCTTTCCTTGTTTTTCTCGCTATTTTCTTTAGTAATAACGTTCTTTTTGCGAGTACAATTTGACTAACACAGAGTTCTTTCGGATAATTACTCATTTCATCAAAACTCGTAACTTCTGCCGGCGTTTTTCATCGAAATACAACTCTAATCGATGATAATTAGGTTTTGCCATTGAAACAAACCAATTTTCCTGGATAAATTCCGAATTTCGTAGTGAACATACTTCTCGAAACTCGGCCCGCAAAAATAGTCTTTTCGAGAAGAGAAAAGAGGACATGATCTTTTTCTCTCAATATGACACGCTATTATTTCTGCAGGTCGAGTTTTGAGAAGTCTGGTAGTGAAATTTTCAAAAATCTCTGGAATAATGGACATATAAGATAACATTTCGAAATTGGCCATTTCAAACGAATTTCTTGGAAATCATTGATTTTTCGTATTTTCTTTTCGAAAATATCATTTCTGTAATTTCGATAGGGAAAGGATATCACTGATTATTTTTAGCTTTATGAATTGCAAAGATTTGAAACATTTTCTCGAAATTCATCGAAGATCTGATTCTTCCACACTATAAACTTGACTTCTTCGCTTTTTCAATCAATACTTACTCGTTGTTTTATCTCGTAATTTTCGTAAGTGGCGTCTTTTTAAAACTCTTTCTATTTCAGTCATCTATTTTTGCATTTGAATGGATCCGCGTCGCTCGCTGACCGACACCAACAGCAGCGGTCCCTCGGCCATGTCCCACGTCGCTGGAATTGGACAGGTTGGAAAATTAGCTCCCCTTCAGAAAATCGATGATTATTGATTTTTCATGATTCTCATTTTTCAAGAAAATAAAATATCGCGATGGAGTCCATGAACTCTCGTTCAAGATCACTTCGTATGATCATAGAATTTTTCCTGAAGAAAGGTTTCGTCATTGGTTGCGTTTTGTTTAGAATTAAGAAACATCGATATTTAAACGAAACTTTTCAGCCCCCTCTTCTGCCTCATACGACCCGCTGTAGTCCGTTCCATCAGGAAACCGAGCCGAACGCACCCAGTCCCGAGTCGATTGCTGCCTCCCCAATGCTCATCTCCTCCAGGAACTCGGAATGTGGCGATTTGCCTGCGGAGAGTGACGAGGTTGGAGGTTACTTTGAATCGTAAACACAAGGGGGAAAGTTTAGAAGTCCTTTTATTTTGTAAAACATGATAGGAGAAATTTGCGGACTTTCCATAGTGTAAAGAAATAAAATGTCGCTCAAAAATGCATTTAGAGACTTTTGACATACAATAAAACAGTCAATCTGAAAACAATTGTAGGAAGTGAACTTTTTTACTAGATCTATATTTGAAATTTTTAAACTGTATCCCATTGTCAAAGCGCAAAAAAGAGATTATTCGAGCATCGAGGGGGCAAACAGACTCTAGCAACTCTACGACAAAATAGTATGTCCAATGAAGAGAGCTAGAGACATAACTGAAGCTTTTCCTCTGCACGTACCGGCTTCCGTTATCTCGTTTTTCCGCGCCGCTAATAAGGAATGAATTTTTTGATTGATTTTTGCAAAACTATTTTTTCAGTCGCTGCAAGGCTACGGCGGCGTGTCGGACAGTGGGGAGACGAGTCGTCGCTCGACGATCAGTCGAATGGACGTCGCCGAGCTCATCAGAGACATCGAGGTCAAAAACAAGTATCCCGAACTCTACAAAATGATGATGGTTAGTCAGAAATTTGATTCGTAATAAAAGCGATATGCAGTATCGCAAAACTTCAATCTTTTCTTTACGAACTAGCTTGAAACTTACTTTAAAAATCCCATTGCTGACAATGATTAATTTGAGGAGCATCGCCGGTTGTCGTCCTCGGAGAATCGCGAAGCCGCGGGTGGTGTACAGAAGGAGTCGAGGGACGATTCCAAGGAAACGCTATACAAGGAGACTCTCGAGCTGCTCAAACGATGCAGGAAACAGGACGTAAGAAAATTTTCTCTTTGAAATTATAGTTTCGAAAAACCTTTCTACTGTTTGAAGTAAGGTGCATTTAATTTTGGATCTCAATGAATAAAGGTTATGGATACTTAACTGATAATTTGCTTATCTTTCGTCGGGAAGGAACTTTCTACTTGGAAGCATTCAATACTTTTGGTTGAAACGATATAACAGTCTACAGGGAATTAGTTAATAAAGTTGTTTCTCTGCAGAAAGTTTTTGAACCGTAGGTTTTCAGAAGCAAGTCCGCGATCTGAACAAAAAGTGCGAGCAGCTGGAGACGATGAACAAGCAGATCAGGTAGAAAATAAAAAATAATAAAAACTAACTTGAAGTTAACATTTGAAACTTTAGGTTAAAGATATGGTCGAGTCTAGAATAATCATAATTTATTTCAGGGAGACGTACGTGAAGATCTACGCCAAGGCCGAGCAGGAAGAGGAGTACATCTCCAACATTCTTCTCAAACGGTAAATTTTGTAAAATATCAAACATTTATTGGATTTCAGAGAAATTAAGTGAATTTTTCTCTTTAAAATCTGATAACATGAATCTTTCGTTGCGAAAGGGAAAAAGGCCATTTTTAACATGTCTGATAAGGAAAATTCGATCATTTCTACAGAAACATTGAGATTCGTACAAATATAAATTTCAGCATCCAGCGTCTGAAGAACGACAAGGAGACGTTGGCGCAGAAGTACGAGCAGGAAGAGGAGTGTTTGACTAACGACTTGCTCAGGAAGATTCAGCAGGTTCGTTATTTAAACGTATTTTTGATAAGTTTCAAATTTCTCTTCAAATCAAAGCAATTTACTAACATCGTCTTCGTAGTCTTTTTAAAATATTGAATAATTTGGATTAGTTTTTTAATGTCTCACGAAAAATAAGCAGTTGTATGAAATTATTCGACAACTTGTAGGTTTTCTCATTGAAAATTAAGAAAAAAACCATATTGATTTCAGTCCCAGGTCATATTTTGCACTTTTCAAGTGAGTTTTTATGAAAAGTAAGATAAGATGCAAGAAATAACTGGCACAGTTCTGTTTACATGGAAAATAATTGAATTTTCAACATTTTCAGCTGCAATCAGAGCGCGACAGCCTGGAGGGTAAAGTGAAGACGGAGCAGGCCGTGCTCATCGACAATTTGCTCGCCACCATCAGGAGAATGGAGAGCGAGATGGCTTCTGGAAGGAAGGTTCTGTATTTTTAAAATTTTTATGATTTCTAGATTTCGAAAAATATCCTGAAAATGTTGGATAAGCTCTCCAATACATTTCTCTTGAAACTTGAATTCTATGGAATAATTTGATAAATTTTTATATTGAGTCATTTTTTAATAAGTTTCAAAACATCATTTCTACAAAATTTTGTAGCTTTTGAAATTCAATGTATTGAAATTTTCCTGACTATTGAAAACAATTTGGAATTTTAAGAACATGGACCGAATGCGCAAAGAGAAGATCGACCAGGAGAACGCGCTCGAGCACGAACAGGAATTGCTCTTCAACACCCTCGGCAAGCAGATGGATCAGCTCAACAATGAGAAGAGGTTGCAATTTTTCTTCTTTTTCTGACAATAACAATTTCGTGAGAAATATACTTTAGACAAATTGAAAGATGTCTTTTTATGCTTTTTTTTTGGAAATTTGGTCAATTTTTAGAGGGTCATAAAGAAGGAAAAGACCAAATGATCAAGGGAAGAAGTTCAGATGACCTTTTTAAGTGATTTTTTAGAGATAATATATTTGCAGGAAGATGCAAGCCAGCCTGCAGAAGGCGTACGTCAACGGATTCCTGGAACCGGATGAGGAGTTGGCCGAAGTCATGATGTAGGTTGTGGGTTTGAGAAATGTTCAATTCTCTTTCCAATTCGAACTCGAATATCGAATTAAGGAAGATTTTACTAGTTTTACTAAACAATTATGTGATGTTCTTTTTTTAGAAAGGAATTTATGCATTTCTTCATAAAAATAGAAGCTCATTTCAAGTGCATAAATTTTTGAAACGAGATATTTTTTATAAAAACTATATAATCTTCATTAGAAACTGTTTATTCTTGGGCAACTCGGATATATCCTGTAGACTTGTAACTTGAAGAAGTAATATGAAAAAGCAAGATAACAGTTTTCTAATATTTTTTCATTCTCTACCCTATTTCGCAAAATTATCGATTTGCGCAATTTTCAAGTAGCCTTCTTTCTTGAAAAATACGATTTTTGCAGGCCGGCCCCTGCGAACGACATGGCGATGTCTCCGGGCAGCTCACAAGTCAAACTGCCCGCAGAAATCACCAAACTCAGGTCGCAACTGAAAAGGGCCGAACAACTCATCAACGACATGCGCGACAAGGACAATCAGAGTGAGAAATGGTTTTTTTTACAAATAAATTTAAAATAACTGAGGCTTCGTTGGATTTTTCTTATATTATGTTGTTATCAAAGGACGTCGAAATATTTTTTTTATCAATTTTCGAAATATGTTTTAAAAATATTGGAGCCTAGCCTTTTGAAATAGGCTTCAGAATAATTGAAACTTGAAACGACTTTGAAATGATATTTAGTAATTAGGTAATCCGATCGTTTTTATTTTTCAAAAATTCTGACTTATGTACTTTCGGAAATGATATTAATCGTTGAATGCACTTGATACACTCTCAATTTTCAAGATAAGTTTTAAAAAATCGAAGCACTTGTATTCCATTAAATAATATTCAGTGGAGTTTTGGCAACTGCATATATCTCCAAAGTTAAAAAACATTCAATTTTCAGAGACGAATCAGCTCCGCCACTTGGAGGAAGTGATCGCCTCACTGGTCAAAGAGAAAGATGATATGGCCAGGTGCGCTTCGAAATATTCTTTGCTTTTATGCCTTGATTTCTTCAATACATCTCTAGAAAATTCTAATTCGAATCTTTCACTCATTATTTTATATAAATCGGTACGCTTCAAATCCTGCGAAATCATAATTGAGGCCTAACAAAGCGGCTGCAAGTATTCAAATATTGAAAATAATCATGCTAATTTTACAGGAATTTGCCATATTCAAAATAATTTCATAAGCACGCTTAAAATTTTACGAAGTCATAATTGAGTTTGAAATGTTTGTTATTGTCTTTCTACAATTTGAAAAAGTCGAAAATTCATTCCTGAAGTGAGTTGTATGTTTTCAGGAACGTGGAAGACATGTTGTCTCGTTTCTCGGGCAAAGTCGACTCGGTCGCGGGTCCGTTCATGCGTCCCGACACCATGCGACCGCCTTCCGTTCCGGCAACTCCTAAAAACACCGACTACGGTAATTCTTTATGCTAGTTATGTTTAAATAAATTCAAAATATGGAAGAACATCTATTTCCTTTCATAGCCTTCTAAGCGTGTAGTTGGTGGAAAAGTGCAAAGAAAAAATTTCTTTCTTGCAAAAGTGTACTAAATTTATTGGGTGGCACTAATTTTCAATTTTTTTGTGCAAACTGTGACCTTCTCTAAGATCTGAAGGAGTGTGACTTATTGACGGAAGGCACGTCTGTTGAACAAAGTTCTAATAAAAAATTAGAAAAATCCTGTTTGGAAAATGGGAAATTTACACGCCCAATTATCATTTTTATTATGCATTTTGCCATATTAAGTCACACGGAAATGGGTCTTGGAATAGCCAAAGTTCACCTGAAACGTGTCATTCTAAAGAACCTAGTTAGAATCTCGAATAATAAAATCTAGAAATGTTATTTTTAAAGGCTTATCACGCTAAGCTGGAATCTTTGAATAAATCGTGGAGATTATGTTTTATAAAAGCAGTGATT
Organism: Diploscapter coronatus; assembly: GCA_964036155.1. NCBI lineage: Eukaryota > Metazoa > Nematoda > Chromadorea > Rhabditida > Rhabditidae > Diploscapter > Diploscapter coronatus. The sequence continues at coordinate 3,528,694 of OZ038423.1, forward strand.
CAACATATTTTGAAAGGCTGCAATCGTATCTTCGAATTTTTAATAATAAATTAAAATTTCGAAAACAAATTGAAACATCTATTTCCAGTCTCCGACATGGATGACTCATCGTCTCGTGGCAGCTTCTCTCAGTCGGACTTTTCGATGAACTGAACGGCTAAATTCGAATGGCTCAATGACCGAGTGGATAAGGAACCAGGAAGGCTTATTATGATTTTTTGTCAAAACTCTTTGACTTTTTGTTGAAAATTCACCTTTTTCTCTTTATTAGCTCTTTGCCCAAAATAGTGAACTTCCGGAGAGGTCAAATTCATTTTTACCTATTCTGGGATCACATTTTTATCATTTTACTACGTGAAAAGTACCCACTAAATCGCTCGGGTTCACAGAAATTGTATGATTTGTTAAAACCAACGGTGAACGACATTTATTGGAAATGATTCTATTTCAATTTCAAATGTGAATATGCTACAAGTCTTCTTTCTTTTTAATTTCAATCATTCTTAACCTGGCTTTCTTAACGAGAAACTTCCTAAATTCTTATCATTACTTTGGTGTTTTATTATGATTTTATCCTTTCTTGCGCGGTATTACAGTTTACGTGCTAATATCTGGTGTATGAGTTTATCAATTTGTTAAATTTTTTTTTTTTTTAATTTTTCTCAAAAAATCATTGATTTATTTCGTACATCAGAAATTGCAGCTTTATTTCATTATTTTTTTTGTAAAAATGAACTTCACTTTAAAAATATTATCTTATCGGAAATCGGTTATCCATTCCGATTATTTTTTTATCATTTTATCGGTATTTTGATTTTTTGGATGAAATTTTAGGCTCAAGATAATTTTAGTTTATTTTCGAAAAAAAATTCTTGAAGCCCCGAAATTTCATTACCAAAATGTGTTTGCTTGACATTCGATTGCTGAAACTTCTTGCTAATCATATGTTCGTTTTTGGGTGATTCCGTTAAAGGGAAATGTGCTCGATTTGGTGTATTTTAATGGAACTTCGATATTCATTTGAAAAATTAGCAAAATGGACCATTTTTTATGAAAGGGATGCATTTTACAAACTCGTAGGAACTTGGATGTTTCTTTGAAATTTTATCTGGAGAAACATGAAAAATGATGTCAAAATATTAGTTTTTTTCTGATTTTGTTTCAAAGCACCCAAGTTGCCTTACTATTTATGACAAGTGTTTCCATATTTTGATGATCATTTCCAGGCGACAGTTCTTCCCAGGTTCATTAGTAAAAACGTCGCATTCGTCAACGTTCCAACCCGAGAATTTCGAAAATTATATGCCATCTGTTTTGCGCCTCTATTCCTCAACATTAGGGGCGAGAAATTTTGGTTCGATTACTAACTACTCGACAACAATAATACTTGACGTGTTGGAAATGGTGATGATACTTATCGAGTGAAATTTGAAATTACTGACTAAAATTGAACAAACAGGCTGAATTTTGAGGCTGACCGGCTAATGAACCAAATATATAGTCACGCTGACGACATGAGTCTCAATTTCAAAGTTCCTGACTAATTTTTTGGTTTTTATTTTGTGATTCAACTTTTAGGTAAGAATCAACTTTTTGGGAAATTCATTTAATCTTGATATTTTCTTTGTTCACCTGAATGATAGTATGCTTCTCAAAAGCTGCATTATTGAATTTCCCATAAAATAGATTCTAGTCTTCTTTTATCTATCTTCTCATGGGTTGGAAATATTCACAATTGAAATTTTATTCGTTAGTTTAGAAAAATCTCGATTTTTATCGGTTTTGTGTATATTTTTGGAGAGAATGAATGTTGGCTTCACGAATGAACACAATAAATCTGCTGATTCTATTTCTTACGAATATAAAATTGCTCAAGTTTCTTAGTTGATACGAATGCTACCCAACTCGAAATGCTTAGAGATTTCTATTCTCGCTGAAAGATGGACTTTTGCCAATGTTCGACATTTGACTTAACTAATTTTTGTAGAATATGTTTCGCTCATAAATACATTTCGTCTACAATCTACTACATCAATGTTTACTTCTAATCGACTTTGATAATTCCGAATTAAAATCCTAACAACTAAATTTATTCTACTTTTCCAAATCTCTTACCTTCATTCAGGGAAAAATCGCAATCAGAAAAAGATACTCATCTCAACATTGACTCCATCTATCATAATTGTTACGTATTTTTTTCTTATCATTATAACACAAAAGTCGCAAAGCAATCTTGTGCAGAAATCAGCTGAAATCGGTTTGCAGAAAGGCGTCTGAGAAAAAAGTTTGAAGGGCAAAATGTCGTTCATTTGAAATTTCACGAAAGATCATGGGAAAACGAGAGTTTTAGAGGAGTAATATTGTTTTATCTTTCATTTTCTCGTACTATTTCTCCCGGATGATCAATTTCAGTGACCTTTTATTTTCAGCGGTCTTTTTCCAGTCGTATCAGACAGCGCTCCAGATACGGAGATACGACATGCGTAAATTGGCGCCCAACTCGCGCATCCCAATTGCGCAATTTTCAAGGTTTTTTCATCACATGCACAGCCCGTCTGAAACGTGACTTGACTCGCTAAATAAATAGGCGAAAGGATGCTATGGAAATCGCAGCAAAACAACGACATTGACACCGCTCTGAAGTGTTCATGATTGTGTCAGTTTTTAATTCATGATAGTTTTGAAGATACTGAGCATTTATTTGAAGAGCCTATTAGATTTCTTGTTATCTTTTTGCAATGGAGTAAGCTTCTTTAGAAATCTTATAAGAAGTGAAAAAAATCATTTTTCTCGGAGAATGGAACAGGTCAAGAGCTTATAATCTGGAACCAGAACTGGGTAAATTCTAAAAAAAAAAATTGGAACTGGAACTGGTTACTTTTGAATTTAGGTCACGAAGGGATACCTCTAATTATGTGTGATTCTGATTCAATCAAAATATGCTTTTGCTAGGATGATCATAATTTCATACAATTTTTCTTAAAAAATTACCTTGCAAAGGGTAGCCTTTTCTCATTCATCAGACAGTGTTTCATTGAACGTTGAGCGCTGATTTACAACTTGTCTACTCTAATCATTCAATTATGTTGGCTTTGTGGTGTACGAAAAATGTCTACTTTCATCATTTTTCTCAAGATTTCTATAGGCATTAACAAACTTTCAAATTATTTTCATTTTATCTGTCTTTTTTTTTTTAAATATATGCCAAATTTATATACGCCATATACGTGAGACTCGGAAAGTAATTCATTTCTCAACTAAGTTCTTGATCACGTTCGATGAAGCACAAGGAACTCATTATTTGCAATTTATATTTATTGATAACGATTTACAGCTTTCAAAATTTGTTTACAACGCATGACAAATCATTTGTGGAAACGCTATTAAGACTCTCAATTTTATCTTTCAAATCCTGTTCCAAAGATGTTTGATTATTTGGCTTTCATTTACGGGAAAATTCTCAGAACGCACGAAAAACTGACGGCTCTTTATTATTGGATTATTTTATCTCCGAATTATGTAGTAAAAGTTGGGAAATTCGTCTTTAAATTCGCGATCTCACTATTTCAACCTGTTCCATTTCCACGTCCACGCAATTCTTCGGGGATTTTGTCCGACCTTGGCCCAGAATTCACACAGAAAACGCGGTTAATCTGAAGCTGCGTTGCCCTTATTTCTCCTGAGATTTACGCTATATCCTAGAAAACCTCGTCTTCAATGATAAAGAATGCTTCTCCAATACCGTCCAAGATATTTCATCCCAAATAGCGGATTTCCATCGAATCATTTTCTCTATAGGTTTTCTCGACGATTATTCGATTTCATTCGGACTTTTAAACCGATCGAATCCACGTCTAATCCAAATTTTCGCTTCGACTTTTCCCGGTAAACTTTCATTTTCAGGCGCTCCAAATGTCCGCTACTCTGCGATACTCCTCCCGGCTTGAGAAAACCTTCCAACAGCAGGAAAATGCGATGAAAATCGCTCAGAGTGCTACTATAGTTATTGTGTAAGCCGATTTACAAATTTACTCGGATGCATGTAAATAGCTACTACACATTGGACTAATTTAGCACGAATTTGTGGACAAGTAATTTGTGAGAATCAAAGAATTTTTATGATTTTCAAACACGTAATCGATAGCTTTGAGTTGGAATAGTTTAATCGAAATGTGGAATTTCGTTACATTACAAATAAACTTTTTCAGATCTCTCTGCTTCTTCGTGCTACCCCTTGTTTGGTCGGGCCTGTTCAATCTGCTTCCATTGTTCCCGATACAAAATGATATCTTCTCCTGCAATGAAGACATCGATCCCTGGCTCGAGATGACGAAACTTCGATGAGCTCTTTAAAAATATGATATGTAGAAATATCGTATCATTGGGAACCTCAAGACACTTGAAAGTGAATAGTGAAAATCATGAAAAAATTCGAGAAAATGAAACCTAACAATTTTGATCGTGTTAAATGAAATGGAGATCTAGAAAATCATATTAGTTCCCAGAATATTTTCTCGCATTTTGAGATCTCCAAGCGCCCCATCATATCTATTCCTTTTGCAAAACTAATTTATTTACCCTATTTATTGGCGAACGAAACGAGTTTTCTCCAGTTCAAATTCGGGTTCAAATGCAAAATCTCTTTCCTTTCCGACACTAATTTATTGTTGACTCGCCACATATCAAATTTTACCATTCATCTTGTAAGCTAATTTGATTACTGGTGACAAATTTTGTAACATATTCAACCGCGATCTGTGAATAATAAATTTTTTACTTCGCTTCTACAAATACTTATTGAAAAAACTGTACAAAACGTGAATAAGATGAAAACTTTAATTAGTGAGAAAATAAGTTTAACAGACTTGGAAAAAATTGAAATCGTTTGAATAATGTTCATTTCTGTATGAAATGAATTGCAAGAGATAAAAACAAGCAAACAAGGTGAAAAAGAAACAACACTCGTTTGAAAGTAATCCATTTCTAGCTCGTTGTTAAAAATAATCAAGGTAATAATCGAAGCATACTTTTTGTTTAAAATTTTCCTTCTACTCGTGTAAATCGTCTAAAATGTCGAAAATATCGATCGGATAAAACGGGATCATTCTCTGCAGCAGAATGATGAGGTCATTCACAAAAAATTCCTTCGTCGTCGACTGCCGTTGAGATTCTTCCAGACGATATCGAACCGCAGCAGAGGCTGCTTCAGCATGTAACCCTTGTAGTCATCACGCTTCTTCAGTCGTCTTGGTGGGAACAGAAATCGCTCTGAAATTAAAATATTAACCTAGTTTAGTTTGTCCAACTAGGTAACAGTGATTAATGCGTTTTGTTTGGATATTTACCCATGATCGTTAGAAGTTTATTTGAGAAATCAAATTGAGTTTTATTCCAACCTGAGTCAAGAGAAAATAAATAGATTGCAGCTTTTTGAAAACAAATACTACAATTCAGTTGACTGCTATTTTCATCGAGTTTTTAAGTTAGTCCAAATAACGTGAAAAATATAAACCCACTGTCTAAGTGATTCAAATAAAGGTCAATGGCGCTAGATTCGGAATACGACATTTGCTCCAATAGCAATATGAGACAGACTACGAAACCTGCTGGGGACATACCTGGAAATTCAATTTTTCAAGAAAACAATATTCGAAAAAGATATTTAGGTAGATAAAAATCGATCATTTTTCCTCTGGAGGAAGTATTCGAAATTAGGAGGATTACCGAAAAATGGGCAAATTACAAAGAAAAGTTGAAAATGAAAAGAGGGATAAGAATGAGTAAAGTCCAGGATCTCGTAAAGTTCAGGCAAAGCATCCAAGCATAGATACGAGACGGATAAATTGAGCAGCAAAATGGCGAGGGGGATATTGTAAGTTTGCAGGACGAAGCATGAATTATTCAATTATTATATTTTACTCATTTTGACATTGCGGGTTATGGCAAAATTAATAAAAAAAAAGATCACGTTCAGCAATAATGAATGGACAATGATAAGCTATTTGATGAAACATATTACGAAAATCAAAATATTGGGTAAGATATGTTTTGAGAATGCTCGTAGTAAAAGAAAGAGATTCGAGAATATTTCAATGATATTGAGTGGATTGCTAGCCTACGCAAAATCAAAAGAATCCACCATTGAAAATGTTCCATGGATTATATCTCTATCTTAGAGAAACATTCTATGGTTGAGGATGTCAGAGTTATTCACTAACATCTAGGATTTTTTAGAATGATAAGATATTTTCTGATACATAGATAGCTTCTTTTGATTAGCCAGATATAATGCTCACTAGATAGTCATTGTATTCGCACTTTATTTTGCTTCCCACGAGGATAAAAGTAAAAGCTCGCTTCTCTGGAGCAAAGTTAGCCATTAATTTTGTGCTAATAAATCCCCTCTCAAAGATGGTCGAACGTCATTTGTACATACATAATGTTATTTTAAGCCGTGCAAGTGTTTGAAATCATAAAACTAACTATGGACCACAAATTAAGGTTGTAAGTTTAAATTTAACCGCCTCTACATCAGCAAGTCTATCATAGACCAAAATGGACGTTAAAGAGAAAATTTAACCAACTTTTCGCAATCTAATTTCTCAAGAAAATGGAAAATGCTTAAAAATATTTTCTACACTTACAGGTGATCGTAATTCAATGACAGTTATCATGTAAGGTGCGAAGTGGTGTTATTATTTGGTGAAGAATAAAGTATTCAGTGTCGTAAATTCGAGATTCACCCTCGATAAAAATGCAAAAATTTCTTTGTTAATATAAGTGCCAAAATGATTCCAGGTAATGTACTATGACAATAGATACAGGAATTTGTCTCGTTTTTCTGAGATAAGGATTTAAAAAATCTCCGAATAGCGCGAATAACGTTTATTCATTGCTCGGAATTCTGCAGGTGAAATATCAAATATTTTGAGCAAAGAGGACGAATTATTATCTAAGATAGTTGGTCTTTAGTCTTGATGTCTTACGGTCATTTTGGAGAAGAAGTGATTCGAGGCTCGCAAATATGTGGAAAAATTTTGAAGCAAACAGGAACTAAGTGTAAACTTTCCTAACAGTGCTGCTCTTTCTAGGAACTTAGGAACCGCAGGATATCATGATACGAGATAAGACGAAATAGTATGAGAAAAGCTATCGTATTCTACATACTTGTTTTTCTCATGTCTCGTATCCTGATACCTTCGGTTTTAAAATAGAAAGCAATTTCAAAATTCCAAAGAAAGAGTATGAAGTGGATAAACACAGGTCAACATCGTCTAGTCAATATCCATTTGAAATGAGCTATTTTGCTCAGCATAATGTGGATCGATCTACTTGTCTTCAGGGTGACATAACTCCGCATCCTCACGCGAAGGGCACTCATCCATAAATTATCGCCGTCCAAATCACTCTAAAATGCAGCCGAGGCCTTTCGAGGATAGCCACAACATGACTATACCTCCGTAATGCTATCCATGTTCTAATTATGAAGAATAGCTAAAGGAAAATAAGCTAGGGTCGCTCTTTGTAGATAACAGGAATGCATTTCAGTCCACTATGACGCATCCAGTATGAAATTTCATAAAATGGATAAAATTAAAAATAGTCAGAAATTCCACGCCTTCTCAATAGTAGGTGCATATCTGATGAATGCAGCAAATTTAGAAGCAGTTTTTATTAGACGATTCAAAGTGTGCTTTGAAGGATGAGTAAGTCATCTTGAACTTTTAATAGATGAAGTACAAGTTCGAACTTCGAATGAATTATGCCTTTCACGCAATCAGGTTCATTAACAAACAAATTTCGAAGCACAGGACAAAGGCACCGTACGGAAAAAGCTAAGTAGGTGGGGCTAAAACTACCGTACTGCTATGTTAGCAGTTTCCCCCTATTCCCTTTCTTTTCGGATTGTTGTCGATTATTTTCGCTATCTTTTTTCCAAAAATTATTTCCTATCGTTCCAGATCTCCGACGCCCTCTGCCCTAGGAACGGCAAAGGAATACCAAAATTCCCAAAAAAAATTTGGCTAGTCTTTTTCTTGGAAAAACGAGAGGCACTTTATCATTTACGAAAAGTTACTCTAGCAAGTGGAAACCGCCACATGAGTTTTCTAATTTCTTGCACTCGAAGAATCCTTGATTAGCTCAAGTCATTGAACCAATATATGCTCGATACTTTTCGATAACCACATCATAGCCCATGAGTTGGTAGCCTTATTGATCTATAATAACTTGATATCATTGACAGAAAATGATTCGAATGCAATGTCTGAAAGAACAATAAATCAACTTCCCGACACTTCTCGATTTTTGATCAAAACGCAATTCTCATCGTAAGTTTCACGTTCAAAAATCGATTTTTTTTTTTCGAAAATATCGCTGTTTTTTAGTGAGATCCATTGCTTTATTTTGAGTCTTAACTATTTTTTTTTCTGATAAAGCTCAGATTCATTTAGATAATGCACAACCAAAGAGTAGTAGTGAGGAAGATAAGAGATAGAAGGGGCGAAATGAATTGATTTCTGAAAAAAAAATCGTTGCCTTTGTTTCAATTTTCAGTTTATAGCATTTGCGTATTTGCGTGAATGCCCAGAAGACAAGATTTCTGCATAAATTAGGTCGACATTTTCTAGCTTGATTTTCGGTATAATGTCTAGTCGAAATGTTGGGTACAACAAATCAAATAGGTAAGGGTAAACCGAATAAGTTATCGATTACGTGTGAGCACTATATTTTTGGAATTTCGATTTTATTTGAACCAGTCAATCAATTTAAGAGTTTCAGAAAATTCTCCCAAATGGGCTGGCTTTCTAAACCGACAACTTTCAACATTTTACAGCTCGGATTTGCGTTTCTATTCAACTTCATAGCATTCAATGGAGCAGGTAAGATAACAATTCTGATAAAATCGACTTACTTTGGATGAATTTAGCCTATATCGAACAAGCTGTTGTTAACAGTCAAAGCGATGCCGGCAGCATCAGTAAGCATGCAGGATACTATAGGTAAGATATGATTTTAAAAACAATTATTGTGAAAAATAATAATAATTCGATACACACATAGAATTGGAAAATATAATCTAACAAAAATTCAACATTTTCAGTCTAGCACTAATTTATGGATCCCTAACACTCTCAAACTTGATATCCGCACCCATTGTAGAAATTATGAAGCCAAAATGGGCCATGGCTATTGGAACGCTGACTTATGCACTATTTGAGGTAATGCAGTGAATTTTCTCAATTTAATATATAATCCTTACATTAGGTAGGATTTCTCTGCTTGAATGAAATTTTCCTATACTCGACGAGCCTATTGCTCGGATTTGGAGCGGCAATTCTATGGACGGGTCAAGGAACATATTTGGCTCAAAATTGTGAGCCGAACGATTCAAGCAGGAATAGTGCCGTTTTATGCATGATGGGACAGTTATCGTGAGTAATTAGTGTTTTTGTTGAGTTTACCTGTTTGTCTATGCGTCCAAACTTAGTCGTGAATAAAAATTCGTCGTTATAAATGAAACGATTTTGTATGTAAAAATGATTTCGTTATAAATAACAATAATGTTAACAATCAGAAATAATTCCAAAGGATTTCTTGAAGCATTTCAAAATAAGAATTCTAGATCATTATTCTCCGGAATATTCTTGCTGATCGTCTTCCAATCAGCAGAATCAAAGCACGATATTTTGCCATCCACTGTAAGATCAAAAATAAATTATATTGTGAATAACCGACTGCTTGAGACGAAATAAAAGGAGCGTCTTTCTTTCTCCCCTCTCTTGCGAGTCTCGGACGGACATTTGATCGCTTTTGCGACTATTTTTTGTTGTATTTCTAAGGGCAATTATCGATAATTAGTCCGTTAATTTCTATCAATATCTAGTTAGTAATAATCGGCAAGTGAGCGTTACGAAAATTCCGTTAATTTCGATTAAAAAATAAAGAAAATAAAAGGAATCGTCGAATGAACAAATGTCGTCTGTCTGCGAATTCCAAAACTTAAAAGAAGGAGAGAAAGAAATGCTATCTTTTTATTTTGCTTCAAGTTATCGGTCATCGATAATAGAATATTTAGATCAGAATTTTATACGGAACTTTCACAGGACTATCCATTTTGGCAACTCTGATAATCGTTTTTCAACGTACTCCTCCGTATGAAGACCGAGGAAGAAAAGATGCTAGGAATTATAAGGAACTATTGGGTACTGTTGATGCCGAAATTTGGGAGATCGAAAATGAGGGGAGAAATCATGATTTTAGCTCAGTCTTTCCTCTTCGCATGCTATTTCACGATTTTCTAACCACTAAAAATAACCGTGCACCACTTTGCATCTCCTAGACCTCGGCATAAACAATATAATTTTTACTAATTTCTAAATTTTCTACTAATTAAAAATTCTAGGCTCAACTGCAAAACTAGCTCTAACCAAAGAAATGCTCATTTTGATGGTATCGCTAGCATATAGTGGAATTGCTGTATGTTATATGTCAGATAATAACCAATTTTGGTACCGTTTCGATAATTTACGTTTTAAGGAGTATTCCCGACATGCATATCTTCCACGACCAAGTTGAACTACAATACGAATGCCCTCATGGCTTGGTCATCAATATTTTCTGGAATCGGTCAATTAATTGGTGAATTTACAGTTGCAACCTTTTGGAAAAATTAACCTTTAGCCGGAGCTGTTCAAGGAAAATTGGGCAATAAAATTCAGCAGTTTGGCAGAGAAAACGCAATTCTTCTCGGAACGATTTCACAAGTTCTCGCTTACGCCTTGTCATACGCAAATTTTCCGAACGATTCAGCGAACATGAAAACTGAGAAACTGGGAAATTTATTGTACCCAAAGTGAGTTTGTACATGGGAAAATATCAGATTCTTTAGCCAACTTATCGAGTGATAACTTCTTCGGATTTCTATCATAAACATATTAGCATTTAATTTTATAATTCAGCATAACTATAGCGATGATTATCAGCGTTCTGCTAGGAATAGGTGATAGTATTTGGAATGCGCAAATTTACTCGGTTTTAATCGATACATATCCGGATAAAAGCAGTGAAGCTTTCGCAGTTAGGGTGTTCTATAAGGTAAATCAGGAAAGGTTCTCAAAATACAAATAATATTATAGTCGGCCATGACTTGCGGAGCATTTTTCTACACTCCGTCGTTACAACTGCACTGGCAGCTATTGATTCTGACAGTTTCTGCCGTAATTGGAACGATATTCTTCGTTATGTTTGAGAAGATGGCGAAACGAGAAGACAAAGTTTCAATAACACCATCATCATACAACGAATCATCCAAGAAATTGGAATCAAATACGAGCTTTCAAGAATAAAATTTACGATTTATTATCTCTTGTAGTTTGTAAGAATTATGATTTCCGAGCCCGTACCAAACCCCCAAACTTGACCTCAGGTTAACTAGTCTAATTAACTCGGTCTCCTTTGCATTTTGGAAGAGAGACAGTTAACCTGATTTGAGGTTAATTTTACCTGAAAGGGGTTAATACAGGATCTGAGCTCAATTTCGAATACCCAAAGATGTTCTGTTGTTTGAACCCGATATCTAAATGAGCCAAATAGTCGAAAATTTATGCAAACTAGGACAATTAGAAAAATTGCAATAGTTGTATGGATGCAGTTACTTTCCAAGATGATAAAATTATAATGTCAATTGCATGCCTTTTACCAAAAGGAGTAAAGTTTGAAAATCAGTCCCAGAACACGAAATACTGAAATTTTCATCAGGATTCAACTACATTTTGATAGAATAAGCCATGTCTCTTCAAAATGACACGACACAATCTCAAATCGTGTCAAAAACTTGCAGCCTGCGCAAATATTCCCATTTAGTGAAACCACAAATTCAAAGTGATTCAATGCCGTTGAAAAGAAAAAGAGTGACTTTTTATTTTGGAGCTGATTGATATGTATTTCATCCTCCTGGCTACTGTGCAGCGTCAAAGACCAAACCGGCGCTTACGACCATACCACGTTGAGCACACGCCATCCCGTCCGATCTGGCAAGTTAAGCAACGTCGGGCCTGGTTAGTACTTGGATCGGAGACGGCTTGGGAATCCCAGGTGTTGTAAGCTTTTGCTAAACTTTCAAATATCTTTTTCGTCAGAAAATTGTCATGATAAACGCGATCAGAATTAAAACGACCTTTTATGGTCTAGCGTCAATGTTGATGGTTATGTTTATGCTATGCAAATTCGAGAATACATTCGGAGAAAATATTCGAAAACCGAGTGGAAAGTTTTAATTGACTCGTATAAAATCTTTATTTTATAATCATTTTTAAAAATTCCTAAAACAACCTCGACTCCATTATGTTTCGGTCTGATCATGAGTTTCTCAATTTGATTTCCTATTCTTGGCAATAATGCAATAGGTAGAAATTTTCGAAATATTTGTATCATTCATTTGTTGACAAACACCAACTGCTCATAATCAACCAGTGATAAATCCGAAATAATTAACAGCGTAAGTTCGACAGGCAAGTTGTTAATCATTATTGCCTAAACATACATTTGAAAATGATTTCTCAAATATTTTTGTGCAATAATTAAACTAAAAGACAAATACCAAATCGTATCAATTTAGCCTTCATTCATTCCTTAAAATAATGTTCACGAGAAAGATTATTTTGAAAGAAAAATATTGATTTGATGTATCAAAAATTGGTCATCATTTCAAATTTGATGCTGGTGGGATTTGAGTCTTAAAGGAATATTGCTTGACCGTTCAAATACCCTAGTAAAAAAGAAAAATTCTACTTGGGTCAGTCCAAACCCCTAATTAACTCGATAATTGCCTCCACAAATTTCACGATTTTTCGTGAATGAAAATTGAAATTTGAGCATTTGCGTTCTCTACTACTACCTACTACTTTTTTTTAATTACCACATTTATCAATATTCAAAATAGTGCGATTTGTAAAAATTATTTTATTTTTCGTCGAGAACAATAAATATTACACATTACTATGGACTATATTTTGCTGATCTTGAACACTTGAGATTGGCACAATTTGATTATTTTTCCGAATAACAATTTTCTTAAAGTTCGTCCTCCACTTTATTGGCAAGAGTTTCCAAACCAGTTCGCGTTTTTCTTTGTTACAAATCAGGAACGATAGGGGAATGCAGATGCATAAAAATACGTTCTCTAGCCAACGCATGTCAATCAATTTTCATCGCATTAGACAATTGCACTCTTTTGTGCCATGCCAAACACGAAGCCATCGCTTACGACCACACCACATGTCACAAGCATCTTTGCGACTTTTTCTATTTCTAGAAAAGTTTTATGTATATAAAAAAAAAAAAATCCTAGCCTTATTCCCTCTAGGTGGGATCGGCTACTCTCCGTCCATAATGGGGCAGTCGGCCTATCCTAGGCCAAACAGGACTAGTGGTCCGGCCCGAGGACAGACTGTTATTGTGTGCAACAGCCGAGAGATTTTAGGTAAATTCTCCATAATTTAACCCACTACCAACATTTCTTAAACCCCTTGGTTTGGGTCGAGGCGGGGCGAACTTGGGACCCTGCTCTAGACAGTGACACACAACCGCTGCGCTAGACCACCTTAAAAATATTTAATATTATATATATATATATGATTTTTAAACTATGGTCGAGCGATTGAAATTGTCTTACAAAGACATTCAATATGTTCTATTGTATCATGGTCACCTAATTCATGAAACGCCTCCGCTTACAAGCACCTATATAAGATGCGTCCCTCACCCTTCCGCGTTGATTATCATTGTTATTGACAAGCCGAATTTCAATTTTAATTCAATTGAAAATGTTATTTGAATTATTACAAAGAACTTGGTTTTAATTTGGATGTGATTTTGAATTTAAATCTTGATTTTTAAGTCGAACTCGCTTTGTACTTTGAAATATACATGAAATATTTATCCAAAACTGAACACCTTTAAAAAGTAGCACAAAATTATGAATATTGATCTTTCGGCCTATTATTCATTTTTATCTCAACCATAGAAATTATCTGGTTCCATTGAACTTCCCTAATTCCACCTCGACCCTAATGATAATAATCAATTCTTTGTCGAGCCTTTGCCGTTTATGCATTTTGAATATACGATAAGTTTCTAATTTATTATATCTATGGAGCGCAAGCTCCGCCCACTTTGTGAAGTCAAGTCAAGGAAGGAAATTTCGCTAAAATTTTCAAAAGTTGCTAGAAATTTTGCGAAGTGATTTTTTTCTTTTCCCACTATTAGATATGAACCTAGAGTACATTTTTTCTTCGAGAACACGAATTGGGTCGATCAAAATGTACAGCAAAGTTTTCAAATCGTTCGTTTGAGCCTTTCAGACCTTGCTTATTATTTCCTCAAGCTGAATATGAAAGAACAGTCCTTTCTGATTATTTTGAGCAAAAAATTCCATAAAATTCGGTCAAGACGCCCGAAGACGTGTCCAAAAATAATTTTTTGCTGAAATAACGCAATACAAAGCTATTTGGCACTTGTTTCGTCCAATTTTGCGCTCAAGTTGCAGAATGGGCGTGGTCTATTATTTTGGGAATAATAGAAACCCATAGAAACTTAGAATGTTCCAGAAATAAGCAAAGAAATTTAAACAACTGTCCTTACAAAGCCGTTCTCCCTTTAGAATAGCCCTTGCTCTGTTGAGTGTAAAGGCAAATCATGCTTTTTCCTTGCGAAAATCGCCAAGCAAAAAGAGGTTTTCGCATATCCTCTTCAAAAATTCATATCTTTGGTTACACTGATTCGTTTTTCATGCGGTTTTTTTGTGCTATAAGCTTGATTAGCCCATCAGATTTAGAGAAAAATACTTCCATGACTTTGTCTTCACATCGGGAATATCACTTGCGCTCTCTACTTTACATTTGATATATGAGATGATTATTCATTTATGAGTTCGCATTTAAACACGTACAAAATTGAAAATTAAGGAGATTGAAGGGGATTGGTGATTTGCATACTGAAACGAAAATTTAGGATATAATTTGAATATTCGAGAGAATACCAGAAAATAGTATAAAATATTTCATTGCTGTGGCTGAAAGCTTTTGCAAATCAATCTGTATAATTATTTTGTTGGACAGATTGAATTTCAGTTGTTCGATATTTGTGCGTAACTTATCTTATCAGTTGATGGTGAGAATGGAAAAATATTACCAGAAGTTAGCGTGAAAATAATCACAGAGCCGTGCTCGCTCATTGTTCTCGATAATCTACACCATTCAAGTTTTCAATTTTATGCATATCAATTGAAAAAAACACAGTGAAATGGATTTAAAGATAGGCCTTTGAAAGGACTTTTCACTTTTTACCTATGCATACTTCAATTAATTTCGATAAATTGAAGATTTTTTCATAAATGTTTAGTTTCTAGGATTTTTATGATCAAAAATTCATTATTTTGCAGAACTGATCCTCAATTTAATTTTATTTATAACAATAAATTGATTTATCTGATGCGGCATTTGGAGAGAGATTGGATTAAATGTGAGTCAACAATGAAAAAGAATAAAACAATTCGCATGTGACAATTATCGTTTTCGATGAATAAATTTGAAAGGCTCGATTTCAGTGCTGATTTTGATCGCTATTCGAACTTCTAATGGACGATGCGAGTAAGTTTCTGAAGTATGTATGAAGAAATAAATAAATTATCATATTTTAAATGTTTTAAAATTTGACTCAAGATCAAATTTATATAAAATATTAATTTTAGGAAGTCACCAAATTATAGGGTCTCCGATTTCTCATGTTCCGATGAGATAATGAGACCTAGTTCATCGATCCCGAGGAATGTCAACGCATTACGGCCTGCTGACATCAAAGTCGTTATGGCCATGGGAGATTCGTTGACAGTTAGTTAGATTCTTCCTGTGTTTGAAAAGTTTGAATTTTCATGCTGGATGGGGTGCGGGAGCATCGACGATGATTGAAGCGCCCATGACCTGGCCTGGATTGACGTTTCATGCTGGATGTGCTTACGATCTGGAGAAACATGCCACAATCCCTAGTAAGTGATGCTCGAATGGCTGACGAATTAACAGATTTATTTGATAATTGCGTCAGAAAATATTTTCAAACTTACAATTTCTTCTAAATAATATGATTGTTTAATTCTTGTGAGTAAAGATGAATTTCAGACATTTTGAAGAAATTCAATCCAAACCTACTTGGATGCTCCGACACTACTGGTATATCAGCGAGAATTTTCGATATCGATTTCAATGTAGCACGATCAGGCAATTAAGAAATCATTTTCTCATCGTTTCTTTTTTATTCCAGGAGCTCAATCTGATGATCTACCATTCCAAGCACAATCACTTGTTTCTGCACTGAACGCACATCCAAAGGTAAATATCGCAGAAGATTGGAAGTTTCTGGGCATATTTATTGGAACAAATGATGCGTGCCAATTTTGTCTGAATCAGGTAAAATAGCTATTTGGAAACCTCAAGCCTTCAAGTCATGTGAAATAGGGTGAGGAATAGTAGCGAAAAGATTCTTTTCTCACGCACTATTTCATATGGCTTGAGGTTTTCAAGTTGCCTTAAAAATATTCAGTAGCTCTTTTAAGAGAAATATCTTCAGCACACTCCGGATTACTTCGTTAGTAAAATCACAGAAGCGCTAGAAATACTCCGGGTGAGTTGTTTAAAGATGAGGATAGTAACTTGGCAGTAATTTTCTTCATTTCATCAAGACTTTCCTATTTCCAAAAATGTATTTTAGTTATGAACTCGAAATTTTAGTCGAGCCTACCCCGAACTATCGTATCAATTCTGTCGATTCCTCAATTGGACGTGATTCACCAATCGAAGCAGAAACCCGAGTGTCAAATGGCGCAGCCCCTTGTCGATTTCATGTTAGTCATAGCTATTCGGAAAAGAAGGGGTTTTCTGATACGATGAAAAGCCCCTTTTTTCTAATCTAAGTCACCGCTTTATGAATCCAACTATCCTTTCATGTAATCAGTAATCATGACATGTCAAAAAGCGCTGATCGTTAGTCAACATTGTTAAAATTGTGCTAACCCTTGCTACAGTATCATTGTTGAACGAAAATGATGATGATTAGTTATTTCAGGTGTCCGTGTTTGGCCAATAGTCAAACAACTCAGAAGAAAGTAAATTTTGTTACAATATTTTCAAAGTTTATAAATAATTGCGAAACTTTTTCAGTTCATTTCCGACTACTTCAAACTGCAGATGAATCTGCAGAATTCTGGAAAATTTGATGCTGACGATTTCACTGTTGTTGTGCAACCATTTATCACTGAAATTCATGAACCTTCAAAGGTAAAAACGCTTTGACAGAATCATTTTCTCGTCAATTTTTTTAGAATCTCTCATTTTTCGCCCCAGACTGCTTTCACTATTCCAAACTTGGTCATTCGCTAATGTCGACATTTCTCTGGCAGAGTCTTTTGCAGCCTGTGAATTTCAAAACTGTTCCTAAATCGTTGGATAGCCCAGCAAAATTGTCATGTCCTGATGAGGTAAGCACCATAGAGTTTTTCCTGTTAGACATAAATTTTTTTCGTTTTCGTCGATTAAACCCCCGAATTATTAATCCTTGAGACCCAATTTTGCGATGCGATTTTCTAACTAAAGTGTGTCTGAAGAAATTACGAAGTTTAACTCATCTTTGAAGTTTGAAAGTCTCGGGCGGAAAAGTGTGAGTAAGGTTATTTGATCGCTTAATAGAATTTATAGATTTATCGGAAATCAAAGATAGAGACGTAAATATAAAGATGCAGAATTGTGCTGATTTGTAGAATTGTCTGGTTTCAGAAATGCCCTTTCATTCGGACAGTCAAGAATAGCATCGATTGCGTGCAGTTCCTAGCACCAGCAGCGAAATGATCAAATTCTTTCTGGGCAAAACCATAAGATTTTTTCGGAATTGATCTTCAAGGTTTAAAATTTTTGATATGATTGATTTATAATCGTAATTTATGCAGACAAAATTTGACCTTCTGCACTAGTTACCCTCAAGTTACTCTTACCCTTTCGTAGAAGTTACTCTTTTTTATTCCCCATACTATTTTCCAGAAAAGGGGACAACTTCTACAAAAGGGTGAGAGTAACCAGAGGGTAACTAGCGCAAGAGGTCCTTTAGAATTAAGAAGAACGGAAATTAATAGTAGCAGAACGATAAAATAAATTTAACAAATAATGAAAGGTATTGAGCTGAAATTAAATCGATTGATGCCATAAAATGATAGAGAAAATGCCTCATTATCAATCAGATAACGAAAAGGAGAGATTGGCTGAGAAGAAGTGCATAGGCTATTTCAATGAAATACAGAGAAAATATGAAAATACGCTAACATTGATGCTGCTGACGGACAATATTATATTTTAAATACGCGCAACAACTGTTCACAAGAAATCGATTAACTATTTCTGCTACATATTTTGAAAAAATTACTTTGAAAGTCATTAATGAATTGAAATTACTATGAAATAAATGTTGGATTTGACTACAGTACTTTTGAAATAAAATATTTTAGAGAATATTTATTTCAGCTACAGCTATCTTTCATCATTTTTGGATGTCTGCGAGTTGTCTGTATCATGTTCATTGAATAATTATTACTTCACGATTTTTATTGAATAAAATTTCTATATGAAATCTGAGATTATTATAATCAACTTTTATTTTATATTAATTTTTCCAACTTCAACACCATTTATCCGTTTGTGGATCGTATTCCTCGATTGAATCACAAAAAGTTCTTCCAGAAGAAAATTCTTGACATCTAAGTTAATAAATATTTCGTATGAAGATATGTAAAACCTCAACTTACCCTCCGATTGCATACAATTTTCCATTCGCAGCAACAAGCGAATGGCTATATCTTGCATAATTCATATCAGTGATTTGAGAAATTCGACTACCAACTGGAGTTGAGGGGTCGAAACACAGACAGGATTTTAATGCATTAGGACTAATAGAAGAACTAAATATATAATGATAAATTATTTATCATGCAAAATTAACGACTTAAATCCTCCAGTTATGTAAATTTTTCCATTTAGCCATGCAACTTCGAAACAATTTCGTTTTTCTGGAATCTCTCCAACTTCAATCCATTCCCGCTCGTCGTCTGATAATCGATATATCATTTTACTAACATCTCCATCAATAACTAAATATTCGTAATTATAATAATGAATATGCTATAATATGACCGTATAAACTTTCATCGCATGTAATTGCTTGAACGCCAATAATTGAAAGAGGAAGAGCAGGCCCTGCTTGCCATTTTCCGCCTATTAAAACCTGAATAAATTATTTCATGGGATTTTATTCGATTTTCTTACATCAACTCGAGCCGTGCGTCCACCCAAATAATACAGTTTGTCTTTGAAACAAGCGACAGATGCACGATTACGCCATTCAGGAGGATCTGGACCTGTAAAATCCTTTGAGTTAATCATTCATGGATTTGTTAATAAGACCTCTTGAAATTTGTCGAGTATTCAAGTCATATATTTCAAATGAATATCTGTTGTCAATTGCAAAAATCTGAAGTTTAAGAAATTATTCAAATAACGAAAATAAGAATTTACTTTATTCTGTGTAGCTGCTACTCTATATATATCATAACAAGTGTGGAATTTTGCAATCTCTTCGACTGAGCAGGTATATGAATTGAACAAGCATATTCTTCCCTCATTTGTACCATGCTTTCGATATAAATCTAAATTATTACGAATCACTTCAAAGTCTCTTACTTAGTTTTCAACATAATTTCTTACAATAGAATAAAATTTTATGGGAATTATTTAATGAATTGTCTCCACTAATTTGCAAATTAATTTTTCCCACTTCTCGCCATTTATTCGTTTGCGGATCGTATTCCTCGATTGAATTACAAACATTTCCATATAAAAATTCTTGATATCTAAATTGACAAATATTTCGTATAAAGATATGCAAAATCTTAGCTCACTTTCCTTTCATTGCATATAATTTCCCGTTGGCGACAATGAGCGAATGATGATCTTTTGCATAATTCATATCAGCGATTCGAGAAATTCGGCTATCAGCTGGAGCTGAGGGGTCGAAACACAGACAGGATTTGAATACTTCATCAGGACTAAATATACAATGATAAATTATTTATCATACAAAATTAACGACTTATTTCCTCCAGTTATGTAGATTTTTCCATTTAGCGATGCAACTCCGGAAGAAGTTCGTCTTTCTGGGATCTTTCCAATTTCAATCCATTCCCGCTCATCGTCTGACAATCGATATATCTTATTACTACTCCATCCATCAATAACTGAATATTCATAATTACAATAATGAGTATACTACAATGTGACCGTATAAAATTCCATCGCATGTTACTGTTTGAGGAAATTTAATTAGAAGAGGAAAATCAGGTCCTGTTTGCCATTTTCCGTCTATTAAAACCTGAAGTAATTATTTAATGGACTTTCACTCGATCTTCTTACATCAATACGATTTATACCTCCCCCTGTTTTAGGATCGCTTCCACTCAAATAATATAATTTGTCTTTGAAATAAGCGACTGATGCATGTTCACGCCATTCAGGAGGATCGGGACCTGTAAAATCCTTTGAGTTAATCATTCATGGATTTGTTGATAAGACCTCTTGAAATTTGTCGAGTATTCAAGTCAAATATTTCAAATGATTTCTTTTCATATATTAATCCCTTTTCTCTAATAATTTCGTTGTTAATTCCAAAAGCCTGAATTCCAAAAACCTGAAATCTAAGAAATTATTTTGAATAACGAACATGAGAACTTACTTTATTCTGTGTAGTTGCTACTTGATATGGTGCATACGAATTGTGGAATTTTGCAATCTCTTCGACTGACAAGTTATGAGAATTGAACAAGAATATTCTTCCTTCATATTCATAATTATTTTGATTTTGATAATGAACTAAATTATTATGAATCGTTTCAAAGTCTCTTACTTAGCTTTCAGCATAATTTCTTACAATAAAATAAAGTTTGATGCGAATTATTGGATGAATTGTCTCCACCAATTTTCAAATGATTGATATTTCGTGCTAATTCATTCATCGTACTATTAACCAATGAGATTTCAATTCTCTTCTGAAATTATAACTTCAATTTTAGTGATGAATGATTTATTTTCAAAATGAAAAAGAAGCGACATTTTGGATCACCCTCATCAAATTCCCCTAACGGTTTATTATGGATTGAAACCTTGCGGTAATTTTTAGACAGGAGTCATGCATGAGGAGACCCTGTCACACTGATTTTATTTTCCCGTTGTAAAATTTCATTATTTTGAAAAAAGTAATTCATTACAGAAAATTTAATTTGAATTTCAACTTACGTTTTTAGAAAGAGGATTTGTAGAAGTTGGTATAGGCTTACCACTCGTCTTGACTGAATTTAGTTGACTTCGAAGTTCGAACGCAATTAATGCCTATCAACGTTTTCCTCATGTGTTATATAAAGTGAGCTAATATTAGTCAGTAAGACAAATATTAGGAAGATTATACAAATGTACCGTAGGAAATAGGGCACTGATAATTCAATGAAAGTTTAGCAATTCTAACTTATGACATGCAAGTCAACCTTTAACGCAATTTCATATTTTATTAAAGCAATTAAACTTTCAACTGTTATTACACACATCATTGATTTGATTTGAAACATTAGCAATTAAATGATGAAATATCACACACAGAAGCATACAATCATCCCTGTCATATTCGATGATTCACTGGGCCCTCCCTTCCCCTCTTTCCTTTTCGCTCTATTTGCGCCTGCTCTCTCCATGTCACATGTTATTTCTCTTTTCTGACTTTATATAGGGGAAATCACATTCTTGGGACTAAATTTCACCGGATTTTCGATTTGGACCATCTGGACAAAATTACCTTTCTAACCATGTATGATTTGTGGGGGTACCTTGCAGTTTTTGAGCATTAAGCGTGCACACACTTTACAAAATACTAGTAGTTTTGATTTGATTTTGATATCGAACAAGTGACCCAAAGACCCACTTGTCAAATTATTAATCCTTTTGATTCACTCTCCAACTCGCACTCGCTATGAACTGTTTCTTATTTCTTCCTGATTTATTTTTTTTTATTTCAAATACCAAATTTAAAACTGAAATCTATTGATTCGATAACTATCCTAATTCAACAAGTCTCCTAACTTTTCAATTTCTTGAAATTCCTCTAGTTTTTCTTAAAGAAAGTGCGAGATCCGATTTGAATTTTAGATTCTTTAAAACATTGATGATTCATTTCTTTCTGTCTCAAAATATTGCTCCTTCAGACATCGCTCAGCTGCGTTACTTTTTGCCATTTAAATATTTTCGATTTTCTCTGTCTCGTGAACGATCATTCTTTCTCTAACTTTCATTTTCCAGCCATTTCCTCTAAACATCTCAGAGCAAACCATTTCATCTATTTGTTTTATCCTCAAATCGATTTTTAACTTAAAATTTTAATTTCAGATACCGTATCTCAAATAATGTTCGCCTAAGTCGAATATTTTCAAAGCCTAGATCTTTGGATTTTAATGGTGATATGAAGATTTTGGAAACAGCAAATAGGCAAAATTCAAATGCAAATTTTAATAAGGTAAGCTTTATTTTTTTAGAAACTGCAAAATCATATTTTTGAACATCCTGGCAGAGGAAGATTTCATTGCAACTTGTGCAGCAACGAATGGAAAATGCCGTCAAATATAGTAAGCCACGCAAAGAAGCATCCGGGTGTTAACTATCAGTTGGGTATTCATTACAGTGACGCAATGATGGTAATTTTTTACTAGTCCTTTATTCAAAATTATGTGACTTTAGGAGCTTACGCCTGATAAGTTAGAAAACATATGTGAGAAATATTTTGGAGACGAGGATCTGGGGTACAAATATATTGGAAAAGGTGACCTGAAAAACAAGGTTAGCATAAACCAATGAGTGATTTTTGGTCCTTAATTGCGATTGTTAGCAACCACTAGCACAACTTAAAAATATGAAGAACTAGGTGTTAGTAGTAACTTGCAGTTAATGAGCAAAAATACGGTCACTGATAAATACATATTCATCTTCAGGTTATAGATCCCTATTTTGCAAAGTTGCAAGCAGAGATAGAACAATTATTGGGGGTATATTTTAATTTTCAATTTCAATAAAAATGAACAAATTTTAGTTATGCAAACCTCAAGGAACCAGTGCAGATTCAACAAAGTACTATGTCTATTTCTATACAGCTAGTAAGCAAATTCGATCAATGAATATGGAAAATATGGATGCTGTTAAACTATCTCAAAATATTTTCTATTTCGGTCAAGCTTCATTTGAGGTAAAAAATTAAAAATTTTGAAAGTTTCAATTGAATGATTTAGGATCGGAAATTCCAACACATTTGACGTGCACGTGGCAAGCTCTGGAAATTCATGTCCGAAGTAATGCACCAAAAAATCTTCAACTGATTATGTAATTTGTAAATTTTAGCAAGGCATTAATAACGCCATCGAAGGAGCAAAGCAAATGCTGAAAGACGAAAAATCTGGTCTCAGTCCGAAAGAAAGAAAAATTCTCGAGATAGCTTCCGAAGGAGACGAAATCTTCGTTTTTCGCATAGGTTTGTAAAAATGTGAAAAATCATGTTAATTGAACTGCAGAAATGCCCAACGAGACACTATACAAAGCCGTTGAAGCTGCATTTCTAACAAGTGGTCCAAATGGAGGGCTTACAAACATCCAAGTAACATAAATTTTTTGTTATTTCCTTATAGCGACATTTTAGAAAGCGACTTGACCTGATCATCCCAATGGAAATAAATGGAATGATACTGACAAAGAGAATTTCCACGAGTATTGGCTAAAGAGGTAGGTATTGAAATTTTCCTTATACCAATTAAAAATTTAGATTGCTGGAAACTGAAAGAGCGCGAGTTCATCGAGCTGGCACCTACGAGAATTTTAGGAAGAAGATGAAAAGAAAATTATTCTTTCAAGTATCTAATCGATAAAGATAAAATATAGTAATAAAGTTGAAGAAATATGAAATTTAATCTGTGCATGTCGCAATTCGCGACCTTGTTTTCCTTTTCCTTCGACAATGTTTTAGTTTAAACTCTTTTACCACCTCTCCCCTTTTCCCCGAGAAAAGTGAGACATCCTTGCTGCTCAAGGATTGCACTGGTTTATACTTTTTTATTGATTTTACTTTTATTTTTCTTTTCATTTTTCTTTTATTGGAAATAAAGGTTTAATTACCCAAGTTTGAGGTAATCTTCGAGAGACGCACGCCTACACGCAACTAACTTCCGCTTACTTGATAAGTGCTCAACAGGATTTAATTCTTAACCATTTTTAGTGCACTAACTTATCTGCCTGTCCCCACAATGCATCCGGCATCTTGGGCAAAAATTAAATATTTTCCAGTTTTGCACGGCAGCTTTGTGTCGATTAATATCATTTATGAATAGTCGCAAGTTTCAAATCGTGTCAAAAACTTGCAGCCTGCGCCAATATTCCCATTTAGTGAAACCACAAATTCAAAGTGATTCAATGCCGTTGAAAAGAAAAAGAGTGACTTTTTATTTTGGAGCTGATTGATATGTATTTCATCCTCCTGGCTACTGTGCAGCGTCAAAGACCAAACCGGCGCTTACGACCATACCACGTTGAGCACACGCCATCCCGTCCGATCTGGCAAGTTAAGCAACGTCGGGCCTGGTTAGTACTTGGATCGGAGACGGCTTGGGAATCCCAGGTGTTGTAAGCTTTTTGGAAAAACTTCAGACAAGATTTTATCGTTAAAGATTGGCAATTACGATAATCAAGAAATTCATAACTGAACTAGTTATAAATTTCCAACCCATTTCCTTCTTTTCCTTTTCACTAAATATTCCAGGTTAGATATTTTTGCTAGTTCTGTCGCAAATTGCGACCTTCGATTTTTTCTATTTCGTAGAAAGGGTTACAATTTTTCATATGATCAGATTGAGTCTTCTCCTATGTTAGAAAATATTTTCTTCTGGATCTTCCTTGCACTTTCTGCCTGCAGATAAAGGGAGCTTGCTTGCTGCTCACAGAATTTATTTTTTATTTATAATTTCTTATTTTTCTTAGTTTAAATAAAGGTTTAATTACCCAAGTTTGAGATCGGCCAACGTCAACTACTGCCCTAACTATCCGCTTACTTGGCTTCACACACACTGGCACACAATCTAACAGCGACCCATTTCCACTTGGAGCTTCAATGGCAATTGGTAATTCAAAGTGTTTGGCTTATTTGGAATGATTTTATTCATCGTCTTCAAGAGAGTTACAAAATTATATGACAAAGTTGCGATTAAAGCTGAAGATCCATCGACAAGTGTTAGCAATGAAAACTATGATCTATAAACCATTTACTAGGTAATTGGTAGTTAATAAAACTTCAGAAACTCATATGTTTTAGATTCAAAATGCCAATATATCTTCGATATGCACAGAAATCATAAGTATATGATTTGAGATACTATGAAAGACGTGAGAAAATATTATGTTTCACAATTTATGCACCATTAATGAGAAGGAAGATATTGCATAACTTCAAAAATTATTGCAACAATGTTTAAAATATACCTGTGCGAAGTTTCGTCCCTAACAAAACAATGGAACCGAAACGAGATACAAATGTAAAGCAAAAACGAATAATGGCAAGAGAATTTGTAGCGATTCCTATACAATCTCAGAATACAAAGATTAGGCTATTTCAAGAAATGAGAAATAGGTACGAATAAATCCAATGTGGATACCAAAGACTCAACGCCTAGAGGCAGAGATCCATCGTCCATTTGTGGGAACAACCAGCTGAATAATCGGGAAGCTTTCTGAAATTTCGAAATGCATCAACTTACATTCCTTGGGGGCAATTTGTGAAAGTAACCACTCTTGACAAGGATATGTTTTTCAGAAACTATTTCGCTCAAAGTAGCTACTCTTAAAAGTTGCAATCCTTGAATGTTAGCGAGACTTCTGAACACATATTTCCTAAGACCAATTATTTTTTTTTAAATTGAGGTTGTTCAAGCAAAGAAAAGTAGATTAATGATGAGATGAATTATCTGAAACATTTTTCATTCGAAAATTTATGAAATTAGAACTCGCTGTACTCTCTTCTGTTCCTCAAAAAACCGTTGCAGAAGGGGTATCCTAGAGATTAACAACTGTGTCTCTGCGTCTCTGAACCTCGTATCTCTCCTTTACCTTTAGCGAATACGCGTCCCGTCCCTTTCAGCAAGTCTTTTTTCAAAGACAATGAAGACTATTTGAGCTTTCTCTATTCGGATTACTAGTTAATTGAAAAAGTATTGAGTGCCTCTTTGAAATGAAACATCAGATGAGAGTGTGGTGTAATTTTCTATAGATTCGTCTTGCAATATTTTATTACCTGATAAACGGAGAAGAATGTTTGCTGTAGCGATTTAATGGCGAGGTTCGAGTGACACGACGATACGACACCATTCACGAAGATGTCGCCTGTCGCTGTCAATGGGGCATAGTAGCCGTCTCGAACCACCTATTTTCTTTCTGTTATTATAGTATTTATGGGTCTGGCATCGTTAAAAATGATTTTTGTCCATTTCATTATCAATCAAATTGAAGCATAAGCCAAATCATTTGACTTTCGAAATAGTGAGCATAATTTATGCTGCCTATTTGGAAACCACATGCCATCATGACACGAAATATCGGCAAAATAGGGTAGGAAATGGTCGGGTAAGGTATTTTTATCGCAATATTTCGTTATGCTCGGGTGGAGATGTAACGCGTTTTCCAATTTGTCTCTACGCAGTATTTTCAAAATTGAAAAATCTTGCCCTCCGAATTTTGACGATCTTCTTCGGTTTCAACTTCATCTTTTCCCTGTCCAGCTCACTGACGCACTGATTGACTTTCAGGTCCTTTGCGTATTTCAGTTTGAGACCCTCCTTCAATCCGCAATTTGTCACGTAGATCAAGTGATAATCAGTCAGCTCGATTGCGGTGCCTTCTTCCTGAAATTCAAGTCATAAAATTGATTGGAAACAGATAAGTTTCAAATTCTTTTCTGATGATTTGTGATCATACTTTATGTCTAAAAATAAAAATCGTTCTTTAAAAAAAAAATCGCGATCATCGGATCTATTCTTTCTATGAAATGTCCTCTAAATCGATCTTTAAATCGCCGAATCATTTTCAATTTTCTAGAAATCTCAAATACCGTAATGATTTCGTTGAACTCCGCCTGTTCATCGTCGACCCTGTGCATGAACATGATGATCGGCGAGAATTGTACCTGCAATTCATTGTTCAATAGGCATTTATTGTCTATAAGAGATCAAAATGATCAAATCTGTAGCAGGTTTGTCTCGTAAATGTGTGGATTTGCCCCCTGAAAATTGACAAATTGCCTACCATCGCCTCGTCGGCACTCAGAACGAGATCTCCCACTCGCAGGTCTTTGACGCGCTTTGGACCGGACGGTGTCGAGACCTAGGTTAATTAGGTTGATGAATGGATGAGTGTTAGCACTGATCTATGAAATAGTGGATAATGGATTTGTAGAAATATCTCTCGTATTTGCAAAACGAGACTGAACGGAATTTCAAATTACACACAACTCTCTGCTTCCTCAGACCTCTTCAACTTTCGTTTTCAACAACATGCATCACTATAACACGTAGTGTATTGCATGTATATTTTATGCTAGAAGGAAGAGGGGATATTTTAGTTGCAAAATCTCTGAAATTGTTACCCAAGGCCACAATGAAAGAATCAATTCCTATTTTTGAACAATAACTTTCCTCTCGTTTGAAACTTATTTACAATCAATTTTACCAGTTTATGGATGTTACAATTTACTCACTTCCATTTTGCCGCTGAAGCACGTGAACTTTGAGAAGGCTCCGTTCATCTGGAATTTCAGTGATAAACCATGAAATAGTTTTGTTTGGTTACTGTTCCCGGGTAACTTGAGTAGTACGATGGATAGCTCGGGTAACTGGGGTAGCTAGGAAAACTGGGACTTGGATATGAATATGCGGGTGCAGCCGGAGCCTGTGCGTAGGCGGGTGCAGCTGGGGGTGGAAGAGCGTACGATCCCGCTCCCGACGCTACTGGGGATGAGTAGGCTGGAATGGGTGCAGGCGGAACTAAATTCGTTAAATTTGTTGATGTGTTTGACAAGATTGGAAAAAAACTATTTAACTACAGTATATCGTTCCTTTGGTATTCTCGATTCAATTAAATACATATTTTCTCCGAATAATGTATGACACAGATTCAGGATGGTCATTAACCAATCAGGTCCAAACAGATTTCCAGTCAGAATGAAGAAAAAAACTTTAGGGGAGATGGTGCGTGCACAGGACAAAATTTTTCTATGGAAAAGTAACAAATAAGGGAGTACGTATGAGGGAATCTTGGCGAAATGTGTTTGGAATAAAAGGATACACGCTGAACTTGTGGCTTAAAGACTGCCTACGTCCTGAACGAAGACATAAAACTGATACCCGGATAGTTGACAGATCCATACGATACTGCCTGCTGAGTTCCATCGGCAATGCTGGACAGCGATCCAGCATAGCTCGTGTCAGCAGCTGGTTGGGCTAAAGCAATCGGCTGCTGGGCTACCGACTGAGAAATCAACCCGGAGTCAGATCCTGTCGAGTAGGAGGCTGATCCGCCGCTACTGAAATTGATGTCACATTGATATTTTGGGGTTTCTCAATTTTTCAATTCTATTAGAAACTATGAGAATCCTTCATTGCCTGTCATTGGATACATTCTGATATCTAATTTCCTGAAGCATACGCTAAACAGTTCTTGGCTTTGACTTGCTGAGACAATCCGAGATGATTCAATTTCGAGTGATGGAAAGATTTTAGCGCATTCAAGAGCATGCTCGCATCCGGAGGAAAGCTATAGAACCTCAAATGCGTAGAAGTATGCAAAGGTGTCCAAGCGTATTTGCTTTATTACACATGGTCAAAACTTGTGCGAATGCGAAACTCTTTTCAAGTTACGCGAACGATACCTAATGACATCGCCTCCTTGGATAGTCGGTGCGAGAGGCCCGGAGACTGAGTATGTGTTCGAAGCGCGTGCAGCTGGAGGGAGTCCCTGTTGAACGATTTGCTGATCCGCGTAGCCCTTATTTGAACAATTTATTTCTGACAATTATCTATGGAGGACGAAATTTGGCATGGGAACGATATGCAAGAAAGATAGGTTATTATTATATAGAAGAAGGAAGAGTCAGTCATTTCTTGTTAAGTTTTTTGAAAGGACGTTTCTGCCATGCTCGGTGAGGTTGCTATCTACCTTTCTTCTGCTACCCACTACATAGTCCCTGTCTTCATCCTTCGTGGGGAAGGGCCACAGCCCTCCGCCTCCACCTCCGAGGTGCCCTCTAGTGCGTCTGAATTTCCCAATAATCTTGGTGCTGAATCATTCTCAAAACTCCTCTTTTAAATGTCTGAAGTTTTCTATGGTAAAAAATAACTGGCATTAATCAATTAGAATCTGTCATTGAGAAAATCCATGTGTTCAGAGACAGTTTACTTCCCGCATCTTTCAGGTTTATCAGTTGTTCTGGTGTACTGAAGGCTAAAAGAAATTACTTCCTCTTGATCGCCCTCAATATCGGATATTCGCTATAGTCCGAGTCTTCGGAATTCTCATCCCCGGCGTTATAATATTCCTCGATAGCTTCACGAAGCATGGCACGTCGTTTCGAAGAAATCGGAGCACGACGACGACTGGAAGATTCGCGGCTGTCGAAGTCATAAGGAGGGTCACGCATTGAGGGTCTGCAAATAGTCGGTTTTCTGAAGGTAAACAGCCTCGCGTATTTTCTCAGAAGAATAAGTGGTCGTGACATCGACTAGTTTTCAATATTTATCTCATAAGGCTTTATTATTAGAGATACGGTTACGTTGAAGTACTAGTGAAAAGCCATTAATGCAATTGGGAAAAATTCGAAACCATATCTCACCCATCGATAACGTCGTCGAAATCTTTGAAGTTGGACGTGTAGGATTTTCTTGCGTAACGAGGAGGAGTACATGGGAGACGGTGGATGGACACGACGTATTGAACACTGAAAAGTGATCATTTTTGCAAAATAATTGTCGCTATACCGATTATCAGAAGAGACTGTCTTCTTGACTTCCTTGATCACATCGAAATTACCGCTTCCCTTTTCGATGAATCCACCGGTGTAGCTGAAAGTTAACGTTTACCTACAACTATTCGAATATTTTATTTTACCTATCACCCGGGTCCAGAGGAATATTCTTGACCAAAGTTGACAGCATCATCGGTCGAAATGTGCAGCATTCAGTTTTTAGACTGAAATTAGCTTTTTATTTTCAGCTATATTTCTAGAAAATGTATATCAAATATTTTACTTTCTTCGTTATTGCATTGCATTAAACTGTTCAAAAAGCTAATAAACTCTCTTTTAAAAACTTCAGTGTTTTGATAATCTTATATGAAAGGTAATATCGGCCCCATAAAAATAGCTTAGATAAGTTTCACGAACTTGGTGATCAAATTGAGTTTTAGTAATAATTTATTTTTTCCAATGATCACCTATATTTATCAATTATCTAACGAATTCAACTCATTTCCTACGTTCTATGGGTTCCATTGTTGATTTCGAGAAAACCACTCGTCCAGGCATCCCCGGCTATGCACACAACTTCCTTGAATGGATCGCAATTCTGAAAGAGAGATGTTCATTAGTCTGCTATTAGATGTAAATATTGAGTCTTTCTTCAGATTTTTCAAGTGAAAAGAAGAACTCCTCTTCTAAAATATTTACTCCAATTTTCGCGGTAAGTCGTCCATTTTCGAAAGGTTAAGAGCCTTCTGTAATAGACCTAGAGGCAGACATTCGACTAAAACGAGAACTCGAAAATTATAGAAGGGAGTTCGCAATAGACTTTTAATGGAATAATTTTGCTTTATGGAATCCGTAAGGATGAGTTGGCTTAAGTCCTGCCTAGGTCTGTTCTGAATTGGTTTTAACCAAATACAAGAAACGCCATTTCCTTATTCCCAATTTCATATATGATCACAGGCTCCTCTTTCGTGCCTTTTGTGCTACATGGTCACTGTCCATTTTCAGCCACCTGCCCTCAATCCCTCTGCCTTTCTCTGTCCTCTCTCGATATCCCTTATTCTCTCCCTCATCTCTCAAGGATTGCACTTTCACATTCGATGACTTGTAAACATAAACTGCAAGAGAACAGCTTAGTCGGTAATTTATGAACGACTATACGGAAGGAGAGTAGAGTCTAGGGCTGAAAACGTGAAATTTCGACTTTTTTGGAAAGAAATATTTCCTGAAAAATTTTGACGGAGTCATAACAATTCAAATAAATCGTCTGCTATTTTCGCTGGAAAACGTTTGATTGAAATGATACGTTTCAAAATATTTCGAATACCAGTCATTGGGATTTTTTAGATTATCTATTTTAAAATCTGTTGTTTTGAAGATTATCAAGACTCAAATTGCTCTTATATTATGACAAAATCTGTTTCGGTATTCGAGCGGCAATATTTTTACAATTTAACAGATCACTGAATTTATACAAATTGGTGGATAAGTTAAAAAATTTTTCTTTATCTTAAACGGTGAAATTTTCAAACGATTTACTTTCAACTATCTTTTTTTATTAACCCCTCTAAATTTTTCCTAAATCATTTCCTTATTGTGCTATGCAACGATGTTTAGTTCTTCTTCCAAATTCTATCTATTCCTGGCTAATGAAACCTGAACGATCTGTATATTCTTGGAAGATGGAGCCAATTATGGCTGCTGTGAAAAGCGCGTGCGAGATTTGCGGCGAAAGTGATCAACTCATTGAGAAGTGCAGCCGAAAGGCGAATTATGCGAGACGAGACGAAATTGGAGGTCAGGAAAAAACAGACAGTCAAATTAGGCAAATAAGCGTGCACTTAGAGTTCAGGTAAAGAAAAACGTACGCAGAATCCCGTTCTCGTAGCTTTCCCTCAAAAACTCACTTCCACAACCGGTCAGAGGGCAATTGAACTGTAGGAGAAAAAGAGTTTGATATCGATTTTACTATCAATTAAAAAGGATACTGAAATGCAAAAATATCTAAAGTTAGAAAGATGAATTTGTTAGGAGTAAAATTGATAAGCCTCTAATTTCTACAAGTATAGGAAAATACTTGAAATATCGTTGGAGCTTTTCTTTAGAGGTCTTACAGAATGTATGTTGTTGCTAGATAAGCATTCAGCCGATGTTACGATCATAAAATTGTTGAATAACCTACAATCTTCACATCCTTCTCTTTCGTCGTGCTGCGCCGAAATCGTCTCGCAATCGCTGAATCTCTAGATCGATGCAAGCACGGAGGCGATGAGCAATAGATTTCTGAAAAGCGATTGATTATTTGGTTTGCCATATCTTATGTTTCAGATCTAACTTCGGGTCAATAAAGAAAATCTGAATTAATATGTAATACTAAGTTGTCGAAAACCTTAATCTCGAAATATTTATGAATCCTTTATGAACATACGAGGTTTGCCGGAATTATCGATGCTGATTTTGTAGGGAACTGCCGACTCTCCACATGAGCCGCCTTCTCGAACGAGCACACTCACTGGCGAAACGATTTGGAGCAGAAATAAAGCTGTCGAAACAGACAGCCAATGCAGATGGAGCATTTCCGCCTGAAAACGTAGGTTTCAGCAAAAATTGAATAAATATCAATTGCATAAAAAGTGATCGGCTACACAGCGAAAACGTTCTCTGATGAAATTTCCAATAACTGCAAATTTCAGCAATGAACGTATTTTTAGAGAATACCGAATTTACGATCACCTCCATCGGTGTATGAAGAAATCGACTGGGAATATAAAAGAAGAAGCTTTCGATCTGACGCGATATATATGTTTGTTTGAAATTATGATCATTAAGGCAATGTATTCCTCGACGTTGATATTGTGCAAAATGGTTGCTAGGGTATGAGTGAACGATTCCAAAGAAAAATACTTGCCAGTTTAAAAGTTCATAATATATCAAATTGAACAATCTATGTTTCAAAACGAATCTGGACAGAATAAATTATTCACATCAATAATTATGCCACAAAATGGTCATATTTCGATAAAAATAATGAAAACTCATTTTAAAGAAAATTCTGATCCAATTTAGCATAGCTGTGAATGTTGTTTAAATGCATATAAGTAGAGTAGAGTAAGCCTAAAAAGTCTTAGGAGCAAACCAATTTGATCGATTGCGTTAAACACAAGATCTTAAGAACAATAAATGTTTTGTTTTTTTTTAATAGAAAATTCAGATTATCCACCAAACTATGGACGATCATAAAGTGTGCAATCAAAGTGAGACATCGATTGAGCGATGACAGTCATCCTCAAGTCGATCTTTTCCGGATTAGGAAGAGGCGATCCAAAGGGGGAGGAATAAGGAAGGAGGGGAAGGATGAATTGCATGAAATGGGACAAATGGACAAACGAATCAAAGACAAGAGAAGTCGGAACGAGACGAGGACTCGACGACTGACTCTCTTGAGCCTGAGGAAATTTGGGAATGATCGTGATGCAATCGATCATACGAATAGAAATAGCTGTAGTGGGAAGAATCGATATATTTCACGAAGGAATACGGTATAGATTGATATCTAGATCTTAGGAAAAGACTATTTTCCATGAATGAGCGATGATACAATATTATAGTAATAAGTTTCAAATAAAAATTATGTGTAAATTAACAAGTTTTTCGATGTGAAAATTTGAAACAAATTGTCGTAAAACTATCAGGGTTGTCGGCAAAAAAGTATCACGAATGTTTATAAATACTTATCACATGAGAAAGCATGGGAAGGACAAAAGAGGTCATGATATTGCGCATGTTATACTAGATAAGAATTTAACTCTGCCGACAGCCTTGGTATAAAATGAAATGCTTTAAACGTAATGAATAATAACGATAAAATAAGCGAACACATTTCAGAAACACGAAAGCCATCTCACTGTCCAGTACAGAAAGTTCCTGGAGGCTGAATTATATAGCAAACATATTTTTGCTAAATAGTCATTGAAAGCCGCTGAAGCGCCATCGACGAACACGCATGTCAACGGCAGAGAAATACGCTTCTGGATCGGGAAAGTGACGGCAGAATCGTCGAAGATCGGGCGGTTTTTATGAATTTCCCGAGGAAAATGAAGGGGGAAGTGAAATTGCAAGTGGTTGTCGGGAAGAAACATACAGTGGACAGTCACAGTCCTGAAGGAGGGGGCGGAGTTCCATTCTGGAAGCAGGCATATTGTGACTGGATGAATAAAGTGAATCATCCACGACGGTTCTCTCCCTCTATCCTTTAACATAGCGAAAATTAGCGAATTCCCCTGGACGAAGTTAAAGTCGGAGAAGTGGCACCAGAGACGACAAAGGCGCGAATCCTGAAGCGTCCTTAACTCGCTCCGACAAGAGCCTGTATCTCTTCGAGAAAAAAGGGAAATCTAGCGAGAGTTTACGAGATCAAAACGAAACCTTTCCGAGGCGTTGAAGTGCTTCGATAGACGCGCAAAAAGTGTGTCGTGAATCGAATCCCGGCGTCGAGTCGTTCAATTCAGATCGGCTATTATTAAACACGCCGAGGGAAAAACGGGGCATGTTGCAGCCGAAATAGACACGAACAATGAAGAAGGTGTGGATGAATAAGAGATCTTGGAAGTTCCAAGCTAAGAAAACCTTGCGAAATAGCTTGGAAAAAGTTCTTCCTATCCTTTCTCAACACTATTCTGCCGGGCTTGAATGATTCTGCTTCCATGGATGAAGTAGAAGATCACAAATACAGAAGCTACTTGAAAAGCAAGAAACTGTCGGGAAGACATAGAAATGATCAACGTCGAATTTTCTTCTAGCCACTCTAGCATTAGGTAGGAAACCGGCTGAGACGTCATCCGAATCAAAAATATATCACGAACGGAATGGATTAAGATGGAAATGCGCCAGACGCCTCGGATGTTACAAAATTAGATTAGGGCAATTTATCTGCAAAAAACGAGAAGACAGATCATGTTGTTGTAAATCCTTATTTTAGCCTGAGAATCGCAATCGTAATAGGCATCTAATCTGTTGGTGGATGCAGCTTCGGAAAAAATGCCTTGCAAATCGAAAAATTTCTCTGAAAATGCAAAATAGAAAAATGTAACAAAAATGATCTATGCAATTTTATGGTATCTCTTACTGGATGATCTTTCTGGTCGCATGCCAATATGCTTCGTGGTTTGGCATTGAAGTCAAGCAGTCTTTTTATTGGAAATTATCCAGTTTCCTACTGTACCAAACCCATTGCATATTTTCCTTCGACTCATTACCATTGTCTTTCTCTCCTCTCCTTTATCCTCTAATACCCCTACAGTCCTTTATCTATCTCTATCCCCTCTGCACTCGTGATTGTCAATCTCTCTGGCTCAGATCCAGGACTATCTCAACAGATGCTCGATTATTGATTGAGGACGGTTATTATCCAAGAAGCAATGATATTTGCTACATTTACCTAATTGCATAATCTAAAATGACGTTAACTTTGAAATGCTTCCCAGCGCTGGATGAACTCGAAGAGACAGGTTAGAAAGATTTCATCTTAGCACTAAAAATCAACACGCTTATTTTTAAATTTATCGGATTTTAAATCGAGAAATATAACTATAATATAACGTATGCCTAAAAATACTGCTTATTTTTATATTGGTACAAATCGAGATCTAAATATCCTTGATTATGTCTCTATGTTTCAAAATAATAAGTGTTTTGAAGGACCGAATTTGATGCAGTCGTATTGCAGAGAAATTGCTAACTATAACCTATCTCAAATAATTTTAGACTTCGGCTCGAAGGAGGAAGATAAGACGGAATGTGACGAGCTACCGAGATCGCTCGAAGTCGAGAACATCGACATTTTCTTTGCGATCTTCAGCATCGTTTCTTACGTTCTCGATTTTATCACTGATATCGCTTTAGCAATCAGTCTCATAATCAGCGGAAACGTAAGTTTCAACATTTTCCTATCCGAAATTTAATTTATTGTTAAGTAGTTAGTTCTCGTATTCCTTTAGATTATCTAATAATTTTAAATATTCTATAGAGCAAGCTATAAATGTTTTTGTGCATACTTTATCTTCAGTTTCAGAACCCCCAAGGTGCTCTGATTCTGTTCTTCGCAATTGTCCCTCAATGCATTATCAACGTGATTTCGTTGCATTGGATTTACGAAGATGGCGATAAAGTGGATGTTGGATTACAGAGGAGGATAAATGCCCAGGGTTCAAGGTATTAAAACTGAGATAGATTCGTTAAATGTAAGTTTCAGAAAGAAGTCAAATAGGTGCCCATGCGCAGCATTTCCGAATGAAGGAGTCATCTCGACAATATTTCGATTCTTCTTTCAGGTATGTTTCTTATGGGATTTAATCAGCTTCCACTCAAAATTAACGTTATTCTTTCGTGGGTTAGCGTTGAAATTTTTGAAACATATTCATAATTCCTAAGATTACATAAATAGGGTCCCTTCTATAATTCACCGACTGGTCACCATTACTAAAATTTACCGGCTAATTTTATTTTCTCTACACTCCCTACCAAAAAATCCGATGAATTTCAGTAGGAGTCCATGAACACACATTATTTGGAAAAGTTTTTCTTAAATTTCTTTATGAAAACACTCATTTTTTAAACCATTAAAATTGTTTTATAGGAATCATTAGAAGTTATCTTTTGACGCATAAAATGCTTGCATCTTTCAGGCAGGGCCTCTGTGGTGGTACACGAAATACATTCGGAATGCATTGCTGGTGCGTAGCGCGAAGGATGCAAAGAGCCGCAAGGCGCATTTCATTCGGATGGTTGAGGCTGAACGAGATGCAGCCATGTTACGGTAAATAAAGAAGGAATTGAAATATAGCAAACATCATTTCAGATTTCTGGAAGCCATGCTCGAATCGCTACCACAATTACTAATCCAACTCACATTATTCTCATACGATATCTGGGATAAATGGAGCACGAGAGAATTTCGAGGTATTTAAAATTAAAAAAATTAAAAAATAGAGAAAATGAATTGTTTCATGGAAAATCGTATCCAAAACCGATATAATTCACTTTGTTGTTTCGAAAAATAGAAACCCAGAATATTTCCTTTTTTCCTGTGAACTATTCATTCTTAATTTTTTTCTTTATAGATAGCAATATTCTAATATCAAAAAAAAAAAGTTCAATCTTAGCGAACTACTCTTTCCTGATCTCCTCGTCAGTTTCCTTGCTCTCGATCAGTTGGTCGTTCGCGGCCCAGCATCGGAGCAGTCGAATGGCGAATCCCAACAAAATCAACGTCCATCCGATTGAAATGCTGCTCATTGTGAGTTAACTCAGCCGAGAAACTGTCGGTCGGCATGCATTTCCTGAGGTAGCCATTGGAATCGAAAGATGCCGACAGGAAGTTTTCTGCTGAGAAAGAAAAGAATCTATGCTTTGCAAACTCAATAGAAAAATACCGATTTTACCGTCAAACATTACTTCATGTGGCTTCACAAATTTATCAATGCTATCATTGGAACATATTTATCGAATCTTCAAACGATACCAAATCAGTCCTTCATTCATGAAACACGTGTACTAGGAGAATACAATTCAATTCAAACACTGCTATTGATGAGTTTCAGGTAATTTGGAGATTCTTCACTGTATTATCCCGCACAATTCTGCTGATTCTTGGATTCATGTATTTCCGACTGTATTTTTTCATTTTCGTCGTGATTCACGTGCTCATTTCTGCCTACCACATTGTCTCGATGCAGGTAAAATCGAAGATTCCGATATGAAATTTGTGAATCCGAATTCTCTTCATATTTTCCATTTCAAAACATGGATCAAGATTTTCAAATACCTCATATACCTTTCGAGTTCAAAAATCTATCCATAAAGCGAATCTAAGTTGAGTAGTGTCATTCGCTTACGTGCTATTTCGCGCAAATCTCCTTGCATCTCTCATCTAGAACCATAAATCGCGATTCTACACAACTTTGAATCGTTTGAGATCGAAAGGTCGTCATATCTTCTTTGAACCGTGGGCGAAAGTCTTGATTCATCTGTCTTTAGTGGTCGCACTTTGGACCGGGCTTGCAATCGGTCAAGTATTCGCTCGTCTGCCTCACCGCAGTCATTCACCTATTTTTTCCGTTCAACCTTTCGGACGGAGGCACCTTCCATCGCTATTTCACCGCTTACAGCATCGAATTCCTAGAGGGAGGAGTAGGTTCAAAGTTCAGTTTTTATTTTATCCTGCGAAAAATTTCAGCTAATCTTCTTTGCGATTCTGAGAAACTACACATTCACATTTCCATTCAAAGTTGAATATGTTTCAATATCTTCTGGGGCATTTTTGATAGGTACCAATTATTGCATTCGAAAAGAAGTCACGGAGAAATTCTAGGAATCTTCCTGATGATATTTTATTATGTGAAAGTTCATCCGAATAGGCGCAGAGCTCAACGAGCTATGGTGAAGGAACAAAATAATGACGAGGATCCGAAGCAATTGGAAGGTGGAAGAGAAAATGTTGCTATAGACAATGAACCAGCTACGAAATCAACTGCTAATTAAACAATAAAATGCATCCTGCAATACCTCGAAACATACCGCATTCGCTACTATTTCAACAATCTCATAAAAACTCGGATTCGAAATAAATGATTCATAAGACATTCATTGGGTTGAATTGAATTGAATAGGTTTCTAAATGCTTCTCAGGAAGATAGGTTTTCTCGTCAAGTTAAAGTTGGGCGATTGAATATTTCCTAGGTTTATTGCAAGCATGCTTAGAGCACCGGATCTTCAACGACTTTCAGTTGGAACATTGGAACGCCGAGCTCCTTGGCAAGATTTTGCTGAATTGAAAATTTCTTCAGTTAGTTTTTGTTTGGTGCGATAACTTGAACTTCCATTTCTGAATCTCCAATGAAATTGGATCATCAAAAATTCAACACTAATAATGGATAATCAAATCAAACAGAAATGTTGCAAAGTTCAAAGTCAATGCGAAAATGCAAAAAAAAACAACTTACCAAATGAGCGAGCTGACTCTTCTTGTAGACGATGCCATCCATTTCGTCACACATGTTCATGTGGGCTCGTTCTGGATCGCCTGGCGCTTGGACTGGGTGAGATTGGTCGAGAGGCTCGAGTTGCCGATGGTCATCGAGGAAGACCTGCAGGCGTTCAGAGAATCCGGGCGCGAAGCACTCCGGATCGATTGCCACGAAGCACTGTCCGAGATCGGCGTTCTTCTCGTTCGTCTGCCATTGCCGGATATGCTTACCGAACGCAGATCCGCCGAGGATTCCGCAGAACATTTCGACCATCATACAGAGGCCAGTGCCTTTGTAGCCCCCTGGATAATATTCATGATAATAAGCTCTAAATAGCATGTAACGTGATTTTACCTGTGATCTCAGATCCTCCAAGCGGCTGAAGACCTCCACCTTTGAGAACGACCTTCGGATCAAGCGTTTCTCGTCCATTCTTGTCCACACCCCACGAAGGAGGAATCTTCTTACCACCACGCTTATCGACGACTTCGACCTAGAAGTAATCGAAGCGAATAACGCATAAGCGAGGAATTGCCTGCCTTTCCATAAGCCACAGTTGTCGATGCCATATCCAAGAAGAAGGAATCGCCGTTCAGAGCTGGAGCAGCGGCACAAATCGGATTGGATCCAAGCGACTTCTCAGCAGAATTCGCTGGGAAGACACATGGCGAGGTGTTGGTGAAAGCCATGCCCTAAAAGTATTTGCTCTTTGAAATGATGAAATTCAAACGGAAAATGATTTGGGAAAAGACACGTCTTAGCACTCGATGCAACTATAAAGTTGGTAGCTGATGCCTCAAAATTTCCGATAGCTCGTCTTTCTTTTCAAAGCCGTTATTTTAAAACTCACGATCATCCCCTGGTTCACAGCCATCTCAGCGTACCATCCAGCGATACCGAAGTGGTTCGAGTTCTTCGTGACCACCCATCCGATTCCATGCTCCTTCGCCTTGCTGATAGCCAATTTCATGCAGTAGTTTCCGACGACCGGTCCAAGCAGATTGTTCCCATCCACCCAGGCTGTTGCACCCTTTTCTTTGATAATGAATGGGTCGCCTGAAAAGTCACACATGCTCAACGTCCCGTTCAAAATAACACGACCTTTGACGTCGGTGCCCCCAGTTTTGACATCGTTGGCGTAAATGTGCAGTCGATTGAGACCATGAGAATAGTGGCCTCTAAAATCATCAGAATGATGCAATTCGACGGGGTATTTCACAACCTGTAATCAGAACAGATCAAAATGTCAGCAAGCTGTTGAGCATGTTCCGGACCGCATCCAGCTTTCTCTAGACAGTCCAGGACGAAGAGGCGAATCTGGAAGTGAAGAAGTTTACTATGCTAAATCGTTTTACAAATGTATACAATGTTCCAAAAACTGAGAATTTACCAAAGACAAATATTTTGTTTTTTTATTTTTTTCTCTTTGGAACATTATACTCTCAGCAAACAAAATATTCATAGAGCTTACCGATTTCTTTGAAGCCACAACTTCTTCGTTCTTATTGAAGGCCTTCTGGATTGTCATGGCGAGATAGAGGCCAAACTGTCAGAATTTCAAAGATGCGATGACTAGGAGAAAGGCCACTTCGGACTAATTCGAAACTCGGAATTCCCCAGAAAGTCAACAGAAAAAGTGAATCTAAAAACGATTATCGGACGAGTTGTCGCAATGATAAGTAATTTCAAATCGAAGAGGTGAAATTGGGGCTGAAAATGCAGAGAACGAAAAGGACGACTGATGAAAATGAATGGATGTCAATTCGAGCAGGCAATTGGAGAGAAACAATGCGAAAATGAATAAGATGATTGAAACTGTCTTCCGTCATTATTTCTCAAAATAGGGTGATAGAATCAACAACCAGTAGATGCAATTCAAGTAAAACACCTAGATACGCAGTACCACAAATTGTTTTGAAACTTGAGATCATTTTCGATTGTCAGTGCAGAACTTGCAAATGCAAAATTTGGATTGCATAGTATTGGAAAACATGATTTCATCGTTATCTATGCAAGTCCACAAGTATTTTTTATCACGTTTCATCAAAGTTTTCAAATAAACCAATTAGCAGCAACATTTTAGCCTTTAGAAATTTGGGAGAAACTGGCTGGATGGACCAAAATAGACGTATCAAAGGACGCGCGGACGATGATCGTATGATGAAAAGACCGAATGGTGTAGCAAAGCGAGTGGTGATGGGGGTGATCAATCTATCAGTTCATCAGTCCGCCAACACCGCAAGCCATTAGTAGTTTAAGGGAATAGGGACAATTGATTTCACAGTATTTATTAGAGCTTCAAACTTAACTAATTGAACCTTTAGAAATGAAGAGTAAAAAATAAAAAATAAAGAGCAAATCAGGTGAATTGTGCCGAGCAGCAGCAAGGAAGGCTGCCTTTATTTCGAGGCAGAAAGATTGAAGGAAGGAGGAAAGAGAGACATTTTCTTGCATCGGGGATAGATTCAATCGGAAACATTGAAAAATTGTGATTTTCCTACGAACTACAAAAAGTAAAGGCCGCAGTTCGCGGCAAATGACTTTTTGCGAAATAATGACAAACGGAAATAGAAATACCTGTAGCACCTACTGAAATCGGTGTATTCATTTCAAGATAGGAATTTTGAAAAGTAAAGACGAAAATAGCTTCTTGACATCGATGCAGAGTACAAACTACAAAATTGCCTATTTGGAAAATTCGTGAAAGTAATTACTGAACGAAATGATGAATAATGAAGATGACAACAGGCAAAATTGCTTCGAATTGTGACCAATCAATGAGAAATCTGATATTGATCAGAAAAAAATTAGGAGTTGAGTGAATGAAAACTACTTGTTTATTTGATAACTCTTTGCAGGCGCGAACTTTCGCACCGTGGATATAAACACAAGAAAATTCACGCATTTTTGCGAAGAAATTCGTATGACAGATCGCAACTTCAAGATGGGATGTGGAAGGATTCAGACGTCGGATGGTAAATGATATTCACGCTTCACAATCCATCTGAATGCAAGAATCGATCCGAAAAATTCAGCCTAGTAACTACCAAAACTCCAATCCAATAATTCCTGCTCATACTGAAGCCATAATCGGAAAGGATAGTGATAAAGAAAATGGGATCATTCAAGTCAATTGAACAAATTTTAGTTTGAAGACTGCTTGTATTACAGAGGGCGAGACTTTATCAAAATAATGTAGTTATTCCCATATTCTTACACAATTTCTCCTTCGTAGTATATACAATTCAAAATCCAGCTTTATGCTGTTGTTATTGTAAAATTTACCGTAAAATCTAAAATAAAAGTCCATGGATTTCTATTCGAGATTTTACGGTAATTTCGAATTTTGCTTAAATGGGTTTATATTACAAAAAAATAACATTTAGCTGATTAAAAT
This sequence comes from Diploscapter coronatus, assembly GCA_964036155.1. NCBI lineage: Eukaryota > Metazoa > Nematoda > Chromadorea > Rhabditida > Rhabditidae > Diploscapter > Diploscapter coronatus. The sequence continues at coordinate 3,571,285 of OZ038423.1, forward strand.
CGTTATTTGTATGTTTACCACATAAACAGCTACCAATTGATGATTTTGTATTTGTTTGGATAGTTTGGCATATTTTTCAAATATACTTTTAGCCTAAATTATTCCCCATCAACAACATTTGATGATTATCTTCTACTCACGGTTTTTCGTTTATCTGCGTAGTTTTTATCGATGAAATTATGTAAGTTGCTGAGCACTTCAAGCAATTCATTGACAAGCTTTTGCATCTGAATGCCATTTTTACTCTAGTTATTTCGATTATTTCAGGATCTTACATCTTTTTCAGATTTCTGGTAGATAAATTTTTTGAAAACCTCAAAATATATGTTATACTCAGCAGCAGGGCCGGGCGGAATTTGAAATTTTGCTTTTCGGAATTCGGAAAGCGGAATTCGGAACGCCAAAACCCTCGGAATTCGGAATTCCGCCCGGCCCTGTAACCAACATTGAGAGGAATTCTGAAAATTTTGTGACATGCTGTACAAAATATTTTGAATAGTTGTATTTATCTTCCGAATATACTATTTTTGCATCATAAATCCATTTACTTTACAAAAAATAATTTTCCGAGAAAAATAAGCTTATAACCATTTCAACATACACTCGCAGAAATTATTTTGCAATTAGAAATGCGTTTTGAGTGGTTCGACTTCATATCATTCAACATAATTATAACATTAAAAGTTTCCTAAAAAGTAACGGTTCCTGAATTCGACGTGTCGGATGTCAATTACAATAATCATTTTGCTAATTGACATAGTGCGTGATTGGGTGGGTCAAACCTGCCCCATTCTGATGCATTGCATTCAGTCATTCGACAATCAGCAATCTTCATTCATGTTCTCATTCAAATGCACTGCCCCATCACGACCATACCGCTATATTCTCTAATTGCTGTTACATTGATTGATTATCAGTGAAGTATCACGCTTCTGCTATATTATTTCATCGATTCATTGATCAATATCTTCTGATTCATCATACTTTTGCAACTAATTTCTAAAGAAATAACCCTAATTTTGATAATCTAAAATATTCATTGACCTCTAGAATAATTTTGAATCGATATTACTTGCTAACAATGGTAAAATATTGATCTATCGAGATTACTACGTCAAGCCTAATTTGCGCCTACAAGTTTTTGCTAACGTTTTAATCGATTATTTTGCATGATAATCCCCTTGCAATTAGAGTTGATTGTCTTATCGGTGTCGACTCAGGGGTTTGTCATTTTTCGGTTATGTGAGTTCGCATTTTCACTGGCATTTTTATCAGACTTTCTCTTTCAACAGAACCATAAAAGACCCTAAAGCAAAGAGCATCGGGAACTTTAACGACAAAGGCGGCCCGGAACGGCAGTTTTATTCGATATTCACGTCGATTCTAAAATCGATCTTCAATTTTGTTCTCCAATTTCTATTCAGTGGAGAATAATTGGCTGATTTCTCTGAAAATAGAGAAATCAATATTGTTCCTGGTAGTTTCTATATTTCCTAGAAATGTCTGGAAAAATGGATAACTTGCTCTCGATTTGTTATATTTCGGTAAGTCGTATCATTTTTTAAAATTTCATCTGAAAAATCTTTTGATGTTTTAAGATTTTTCTCCTGTAATTGTTTCAGTAAGAAATTCCTTGATGTTTCGAAAGATGTAGATTTGAAAAAGCGCGGGAGTTTTGCATTCAGCATCCCTCTTTCTGAGCGTCTTTTGCATTTTCTGCCAAAACTTTCCCTTTTTCTTTTCCTCTCATCATCTTACAACGGAATCAGATGATCTCTCTGCTTTCTCCAAGTGCTTTCTTCCTATTCACTCTCAAAAATGAGCTGTTCGATTGTGAAATATCTCCGATTCTTTAGTGATTTTTTGATTCACTGAGCCTAGGGATGACAAGATAATGGAGTATTCTGATGAATTGATGGATTAGGTTATCATTCTTCGTAGGAATGTTTTTTCTTCAGTCCCTCTTTTTGATATCGGAAAAATGTCGCAACTAATATTTGTATTGGAAGATCAATCTTTACTTTTTTAAAGCTAATATTATGACAACCCATCATGTGAAGATCCTAAATAGTAGAACATTGTAGAAATTCTCCAACTTTACTCTTTCCTGGACATGTACTTTTGTTTCAAATGCTTATAATATTGCTAACGTTTTGTGCAAATTTCAATATGTAATGTCCACTTAGTTTTTGAAACTCACATGTTCATCTCAAGTTTCAAACCTTTTTCATGCTATTCTGCTAGAGGTTCTAGCTTTTGTATCCATTCTGCCTGATTTTGTTTTAGACTTTTGAACATTTGAAGCTAACAATCGCAAATTACTATATCAGTTGTTTCTAAAATGTTCTCACAAACCATTCTCCGAAGATCCAATTTGCACAAATTATTGCGATAATTTGATTCGATTTTCCCTTATCTAATTCTTTTTTTTCTGAATATCAATTAGTTTTTGTCAGGTTGGTTCTGTGTAATCATGTGCGAGTTGTGTATTTAGGCCGAGATCGTAAATTAACAAGTGGCTGATTTGAGAACGAAAAAAATCGACAGAAATGGAAAACAGAAAAAGTCATAAAATCGTGAGAAAGAGACTTTTTTAATGTATTTTTCTCGAAGATTTATATTCTTGCATTTCATTGCATGTTGAGAGTCAGCTAACATCGCGGTATCCCTTTGATTCTGTAACTTTATCAGTCTGATTGGATTTTTCTGACATTTACTATGCGATTAATGATTTCAATTGCCAATGTCATCAATCAAAAATTTGATATCATGCGATTTTTGTGCAATTGACGAGAAAAGAACAGTCATGTTAGATGAAAGGTTGTGTTTGATTTTGCAGAACAATAAAAAATTGAACTTCATCATAGATCCTATCACTTCTTTCAAATTCATCTATCACTATCGTTTAATTTTAGTACCCATTATTGAATAGAAAACAAAGTTATATAGAAATTTTAGTTTAGTTCATGCGCTTCCCACGTTACTTTGCGACTATCTATTCACAGATCTCTTTTGAAGGGGAACGGTTGGCTTTGTGTTAGGTGAAAATAAAACCGAAGAATGAGAAAGGAATCAATTTTCTAACGGTTTTTGTTGGGTGTGAAACGCAAACAAATACGCAGGGTTCGATTCATTTCGCGATGATGCAATTGTTCTGTCAATTCATTTTTCTTTCTCTCTTCCTTTCCCTTCTCTATTCATTTCACATTTCTTTACCCAACTAATCGCTTCGACCCTATTCATTTTATTTTTATTGCTCAGATTTAACTTCAATTTTTACCTTCTAAGGAAGAAAATTTCACATGAAGCTGAGATTTGTTCTAGTGATTTTGTGAAATATTCGGTGATCGAAATTGCGAATTTCTCTCTCTACCTAAAAGAGTTTCATTTCAATTTTCATTTTGCAATATGATATCCAAAAATAAATAGAAAAAGTTATATTGTCAATTCGTAATTCTCTTATGAAAAAGTATGCATTTCCAACCACTCTGCTAGCTTTTCCTCATTCTAATTCTGGCCTCAATGACTTTTTTATTTGTACGTCATATTCTTTGTTGAGATTCTCCTCCTAACCATGCCACTCCAGATGAACATTCTTCGATTCTTTGAAATGTGACTTTTGACGTAGTTTTTTATGCGGTCATCACAACTAAGATTTTATCCCAATCAACACCAAATTGATGTGAAATTTTCTCGAGTCGAACGATTATGTTTTTTTTTTTTGGAAATTTTATAATTTATATGATTAATGGAAGATGAGATTCTTATGATTTAAAAGAAAGATCATTTTGGCACAAAATTATGATTAGCTTTATGAGATTACTATTTTTAACGACGATTTCTTATTACATGATCCATTAATTTTGAATCAGCTTCAAGATATTGCTGCAACTTCCCAAATTTCCTATGAATGCTTCGTCAATTTCTGTCAAATATTCAATTCTGACTTAAGAAAGATCTTCCTTGCATTATGAATGGAGTGGATGTAATGTTGTCGTTCCATTATTCCCGACTAAAGTCTCTTCTCCAATAGCATTCTTGCTAAATTTTTGTTATTTTTCATGATGGGAGATTCAAGACTAATTGGTGTACCGTGCTTTGAATCTCTAAATGATCCACCAAGATCGTTTTATTTCCTTTGTAAAGTCGATTTTATAGTCCAACCGTCTTCTCTTGCTTCAGCGCATTTGAGATTATAAAACATTCTCACATCCTTTTAGTCAGGAATGTTTCCTAGTTTTCTAAGAATTGTCTCAAAGCTTGCTTCAATTATATTTTATCTTCAAATCCGATGCATTCATGATTAAATCGTTTTTGACATGATTCATTGAAATTCTAAACCGCTTTATATCTTCTCATTTCTTATTCAATCTTCGCTTCCAAATCTCGTAACCGTTTGATGGATAGGTGCTTGATGGAGTTGAAGTTAGGGCCCAAGGTCATTTTATCGTCCGAAAAATGGAAATTGAGCGGCAAATTTGTCGCTTATTTCTTTCGGCTGTTCCAATTTTCCACGTCTTATCAGACCATTCGATCTCTCGTCTGCAGTTCTGCGATTTTTTCGCACTTCAACCCGTAAATAATCGCAGATAATCGTCGAATTTACCCGCTGCGCCATCAAAGGCGAAATAAAAAACGCAATCGATTAACCTGATTCCCAATGTTCTACCCGTTCATATAAAATTCTGCAAAATTTATGACCGTAACTGAAAGGTGGACTTTTATGGCTCAAAACTCTTTAACGAGCGATAAATTCTGAAGACGCTTTTACCATAAACCGCAATTTCTTCAAAGTTGAAATTTTTGCGAGATAGTTTGAATAAGGGTATCAGTTTAGCTTTAACATTCTGTGCTACTAATTCATAATGGTAGAAAATCGCATATATTTTTGCGAGTGATACTTATAAATGCTCCGAATTTTCATAGCATTCTAATGTTTATCAAACATAAATATGCAAAAAAGAATCTTTTGCCCTAAGAAACTCTTCATTATTGAGAATATTTCTTGATTTCATTTTCCAATTCGAATTCTTCAGATCAGATCTGCTTATCATCTCTCATCAGCATCAAATTTTCGAACCTTTGAATCTTCAAATATTTGGTTCTTCTCCTCATAGACTGAGCGGCTTGTGCGTGCCTACCTTCCCTTTTTCATCATGTCAGACTCTCATGTTTATTCATGATTTTGTGAAAACTCTCCTTTCTGATAAATCGATGCTCTCAACAAACATGGGTCTTTCATGTGGGATTTGCATAATTCTACCGTGATTATCTCAAACATCTAACTTTCGCATAGAAAGGTATTCTAGAATTTTCATTGAAACTGATGGTGCTATTTAGATTTTTGTAAATAATTAGAAAATGTAAACAATTCTGCAATATTCTTAAGGCCCACAAACGCTTTCTTTATTGCGGTTTCTTCGGGGGGTAAAAACCATATCTACGAATAGGTACCGTTGTAACTTAGATATCTTAGCCATTAAAGTTTCTCGGTTACGTTTTACCTGAAAAACTAAGTAGAAAATAACTCAATAAGTGAACACGTATTTTATCTTTTTTAAATTTGCATACATTATTTTGGTTGTTTGGGCAGTGTGCGTAGACTTATAGCCGAAAAACAAATTCTCTTTATCGAAATTTCAATTTTGAATGAGCACAAAAAATTAGCGTACATATTGTTTGCGAGGCCTAAATATCCTTATAAAATGATCGTTCATTCAGGGGATTCTTGTTTCCCACGCTCTAGTTTTCCCATTTCTCAGCTCTACTCACTGTTTTTGCCCACATCTGCGAAGCTTTTATCTCATGATTCGAAGGGAACGGTTTTTGCCGCTTTTTCTACGCAAAAGTTCGCAATCTGCGCGGGCGCATTTGGACGCGCAAAATGGACAAAATAATGATGTATATTCACTGCACTTCTGCTTCATTCTCCACATGTTTTCGTATTTTCTATTCTGCTTTTGTATAATTCGTCCAACTTTTCTTCCTCATCAACATTGTTTCATACGTGATTGAACTTTTTAGATTGTCGTTTTCATACATTTTGGGCAATTTCCCCTTTATGCTGAATTATTTATCTAAAAAACAATATTAGTGTTTCAGAAAAGCATTCATTTTTTGACTTTCTCCGAATCTTTGGTTTTTTTTTTCGAATTTTTTCTCAAAGGCGGCAAATGTGTATCGTGGTGCGCTCTCTTCTCAGCCTCATTTTGCAAGAAAATAGACGAGCGTGAAGAACGTATCAAAAATTACTGTAGATTAATTGTCGACTGATGGTCGATTGCTTGATAGAAATAAGAGAATTAACGGAAAAACTTGCTAAGAAGGAAAAAAACAGCTTTTAGGCGTTATTTATTTGTTTTGACTTGCCGCTTTATGGATGGCATAGGAGATTGAAAATTATATCTATAATTTTGGTCATTTGTTTAGATTAAATTGCTTTTCATAAATGCTTTTATGAGTTACTTTATGATAAATGGATAAAAGTGTGGAATATTGTGAAACCTGCCAACTATAATTCGACTACTACAATTTTTGTTCTCTCCATTATCCATTTTTTATTTTCCATTGTCTAATTTTACCGTTCGTTTTTTTATCTAAATTATCAACTGTTTTGTTTTAATTTTGCAATTTGGTCTTATCTTTCTGTCCTTTCTTATTCTCCCAAATTTACTACCTTTCAACTGTCACTAATTTACCCGCCTCCTTTCCCATTCCTTATTCAATATCGAATCCAGTTTATGTACGTAGTCCGTTTTGGCCGCGAATCAAGTCGAATTTCAGTTCTTCTCGCACTTTTTTTTTGCATATATTTTGATAGTTCGAGAGAACAGTTTGTTTTGATCGAGAATCGTCTCCTTCAATCATAATTTATGTCCATCAAAAAAATAGAACAAATTCACTTTGCATCGAACATTCTCAATTTTTGTTTTCGAAAAACTCGAGATTTTATCGCTTATTGCAAAAACTTTGAATTTAAAAAAAATAAATAAAAGACCTAGGCTCTAAAGTTACTGTAAACTGCTCTTTTATTGATTCAAAATACCTCTAGCATTTTAAGATATGAATCGTTCATTAGAATCTCCATTCAAAAATTATCGATCTAGCAAATTTCTAATGCAACACCCTTGATCCAAAATTTCTCCGAAACATAATCGGTTTCTTGGTAAAGCGTGATATTTTCGGCTTGTTCAAATCATATTCTCCCTTCAGTTCTTGTCATTGTCAAAAGTCAAGAAAAGTGAATGTTTTGAAAAGAATGACGAATTGTCATTGGCAGCCTTGTCAATTTTGCCACTTTCAGATGCAGTTTGAAGATGATGTCTCGCAGCCGTGCACCTCGATTCGTGTCGAACGGGGCGCAAAACCTAAGCTACAAATTAGCCAAGACAAACGGACCGCACATGTAAATACTATTATATGTCGTTTTCGGATTCACGATAATGTTTTAAATTTGAAATCAAATGCTCGATTTTTAAAAAAATCTATCCAAATTTGATAATTTTCTTTCACAAAACTTTGGATAATGAAATTCACCAGTAGCGTGATATTGTTTTCGAGCCACGCTACATTTTGATGGAACTTATCACTCACCTTACAAAATCACGCAAACGTTTGACATTAACAGATTTACCATTTCATGATAGGATTATCAGAGTCGTTCAAATATGCAATTTGTCATTTTGAAGGTCACGATCCCTCGCGAGACAAACACGAATTGGCCAAAAATGGAGGCCGAAATGACCGAGGGATATTCGATTTACATTCAGAAATGCCAGGAGCAGTTCAAGATCTACGTCCAACACAAGGTTCGTAAACTTATCCCGAGAAAAAAGTGAAAATTCAGCAGTTTGAACGTTATAAACCCTCTAGTCACTCAAAATAGTTTGAAAGTGCTCGAGATAAAATATTCTCTCAAACTATATCACATGGCTTCGGGTTTCTAAATCGCAAAAATGTCACACAATTTGAAGAATAAATAGTGCTACAAAGGAAATAATCAAAATTTTCCAAAACAATACAAATATATAACTTTCAGAAGTCCCGAAAGCCCGAGTTGGTCGTTTACTCAAGTGGTCTACAACATGAAAAGGATATCAAAACGCACTTGAAGGAAATGAATACGAACATGAACCATGTAATATCTTTTTCTTACGTTTCAAAATTATCGAAATTTCATTCAAATATCTCATAACTTTTCAATATCACTTTCACTCGAGAAAAACAACGATAATGTTATCAGAATATTTTCCAGGTGTTCGTCGCCGGTCCGAATCTGGACGTATCAGGGAATCTGAAGGGCAGCCGGGTTACCCTTGAGTCGACAGTCGGAACGATTCACGTTTACGCCAAAATGGCCGTCAAATGGCTGGACATTCATGCTCAAAGCATCGTCGTGTCCACCGAGGCCAGAATCGCCACTCAGACACTCACGGTATTAATGATATGTTTATGTGTTCATTCACTTTGTTCAATTTTTGACATGTAAATTTATATCCAGAATACGATTTACAAATCTTGACAAAATGCTTCAAATAGGCCTTTTCGATGCTCGAAAAAAGTAGGCGTTTCTGGGAAAGCTTCTATAGTGTTGAGAATTTTTCATAACAACTCTGCCCACCTATCTTGCTCCTTATTCGAGATATACGAAAATTCGAAAAAGACTCCAAAAGCACTCCAAAATGATTTCAACATTCTTGCAGCTAATAAAATAATTATAAAGAAAGCAATCAGATCTTTATATCACTAACATTTGTTGACATCGTATTTACAGTTGATCTCTCGTCGCACTCAGCTCGATGGTCATATTTACCCTCTCGAAGAGGACAGCGATATGCAAATCACGGCCAATTGCTCGCTGCTGCATGTGGGAGTGGATGGATGTTTGGGTGAATCCGTCGAAAGACCAGCTTCGAAGTTCTTCGTCATTCCGGTAAAATTCTCAACCGTTACATGTACTGATGATGATTAGAATAACGAAATCTTACTGTTTGAAATACGACTAATTATGGAGAGGGCTAATGAATAAGAGTTCTATCTCGTCATCTCAGTATAATAATTGATGAACCAAATATTCATAAGTTTTTTTTCTGTAGAAAGCCGCCAGAAAAATCACATCCAAGAATCTGGACCTGACCGCATTGGGCAGCGTCGCCAACCACGGGAAGATTATCGCCAAGGAAAAGTTGGAATTGTCTGTGGCAGGAAACTGGCTCTCATTAGGAGATGGATCAATTGATAGTGCAACTAGAGGTTTGATTTTTTGTTCAAATTTATGTCAAATTAGATGTTCATAAAATTTGGCATAGTTTCGAAAGAATTTCTCTGTGTGATTCGTTCGTAACTTGAATTTAAAATGATACTTTTAACGAACAACAGCAGAACATGTTTCACAGAATCAAATACTTCAAACACAATAACTTTCTCCATTAACATTCATTCGTGATAACTCAAATTCCTTATTTAATTTCATGTTCCAGGATACGAGGCCTTCAAGAAGATCAAAGGCATCGAAAGCAGAGGCTCACAACAGCCTTCAGTCAGCAAGATGGTCGAAGCTATTCGCGGAGAAAATGCAGCTGCTGTTGCCGACCTCATTGAACAAGGTGTGGATTTACAGGATAAGGCAAGGATATTCCTCTCTTTATCATTTTATCTTCATATTTTAGGAACGTGGACGCACTGTGAAGAACACTGCAATTGAAGAGTACAAGAAATCGAGGCAGCAGCGATGCAAGCATCGAATGAAGGAGAACTATGCGACAATTAGGCAGGTTTCAGGAAAAGTGCTTCATGAAATAGAAATTTAGTGCTCTGATGGAAATCCACGAATGGCGACGTGGTCGAGTTCAAGCGATGCTGATCCTTGCCAAGGTTGATGGAAAATGCGAAGATCTTGCACAGTTCCAGGCAAAGAGACTGGAAATCAGGGTTCGCATCTCTTCCATAATTATTCATTGAACACATTTTTTTGAAGATTGGAAATACTGGCTGCGTCGAGAAGGATTCCATCTGGCTGTGCCGTGACGTGAAGATGGAGGTGCAAAGCGATCTGCTCATTGAGGGCCAAGTCAAGCATCGCTCGTTGTTCGTGCTGTCTCCCGCAGTCATAAGCATTACTCAAGAAGCGGTTTTGTTCGCTAGCCAATATGCAAACTTTCGATGTCAAAGGTGAGTTTTTATATTCGTTTCAGGGTGCTTGCTTTCATGATTTCATGAACTTCTTCAGGTTCACAAATAGCGGGACTTTATCGCTTACTCACATGACAGTAATTACTGCCGATAGCGCATCCTTCAGTGCTACCTCGTATTCTGAAGCCAACTCCGTATTCATATTTTCAAATCCCAAAACAATAATGGTTAAATTACAGATCGATATTGAGTGTGTTGGTGTTTGTACTCTCGATGGCAATGCTCAAATCTCTCGGTTATCAATTTTGTCTCATGCCCATGTCGTATTCCCGCAGTCATGCAAACTGATCTCAGATTCAATGCATATTTCAGCAAATGGGTAAGGAATGCAAAGAAAAGTATATCTTATCGATATTTTCTAAGAATGCTCTGCCACGGTCTCGTCAACTCCACAAGCGATTGTGAGCTATTGCTATCAGATTCTGCTCATATTTTTGAGACTGCCAAATTCGAAGCGGGTGATTGCTCGATCTCGTCGGAATGTCACTTGGTGCTTGATGGAACGGCCATCGTTGAAAGGCTTGAGGTAGAACTCGCTCAATTTTCTAAAGAAGGTGGAAATAAATAATTCAGTCCTATATTCGGCAAGATCTCTTCATCTCGAACTCAGGAAAATTCATCATTCTGGATGATGGTCACATTACTGCGGGATCTTTGAAGAACTACTGCACTGTGCAGGTAAAACCACATGGTCACTTTCGAAATAGAGCAAAGAAAATGTAGGCTGAAAAGAATCTCTCGATTACTCTGGGCACATTTGAACAGGGTGAACGGGGAATCTTGTTCGTGAAGGAGTCGCTGATTCTGATTGCTTTCCTGCCATCCGACTTTGTTGGACGGCTTCTTTGTGGTCATCTCTCCTTGACGTAAGAATCTCCAATAAGTTTTCCTAGCAAATTCTAAATTGAAGATGCCATCGTCCTTGCAAATTCGATGGATGGCTCAAGGCTAACGACATGGAAGTATACCTTCCGAACGTCGCGGATTCCTCGCTGATTCTCTCCGGTCAGGCCTATATTCTTAATTCGCCTCTATGCATCAAAGGCAATGCTTCGACCTGCTCTGACTTTCACTCACTTTCATTACTCGGCACACTTTCCGCCTCTGCTATTATTGCTCCATTCCAATCTGTATTCGTTGGAGCTGACTCCTATATTAGACTAGGCGGACTTATTCCCTACGATCCGAGCTGTGATTTCTCTCTGTTGGTCAACTGTCAAAGATTGTTCACCACGAAGGAGTCGTCAATAGTCTCAATTGGGAATCCTCCTGGTCCAGGTAATTCTTATCTTGCCTAACTTGAATACAAATAGGCTTCTCAAATTTGGCAAAAAAAATCGATCCACTTCTCCCCGCGGGGCGCGGGGTTTTTTTTTAGAAGTCTGAATGCAAATGTGCTATTCAGAAGCAATTATCTGCTCTGAACTACTGAATCACCACGGCCAAATTCGATTCGCATCCTCGGAGGCTATCATTTTGGCTGCCAATTTCACCAACAAGGGAATGTTCTCGAATGTCGACGGGAAAAACAACCACGTCAGATTCCTGAGACTCCGAATTTCGGAGAAACTCGAGAATTGCGGCATTCTATCTGCTGATGAACTCGAGATTATTGGTGATGGCACTTTGCTGAACAAGAATAGGATCTTCGCTGTTGAACAGGCAACTCCATACCCCACAATCTGGAAATGAACTTTTTACAGATGAGCATTGAAATGGCCAACTTCGACAACGCTACTGGAAAGATTGAATCGAAGCGAGGAATGACTCTCTTGAGTGGATCTGACAAAGAACATCACCACAGTTCGTGGCTGAAGCTGAACGGTCATATCACTGCGTCTTCGCATCTGCATCTGAAAGCGAGAAATCTCCATGTGGACTTGGAATCGTCGAAAAAGGATTCTTCAATGAAAAAGCCTGGTTTGAAGTTAAACTCGATCACCAAGTGATATGTATGAGATTTCAGAATCGCTGATCCTGTCTGCCACCTACGAACTGCTTCTGAAATCGGACATTCACGATCCTCGGGGCGGCAAGCTGAAGTGTGAGGCACAGCACTCCATTAGCTTCGCCAACACAGTCGACATCAACGAGTTCAACATCACTTTGGGAGGCCCATATTCACCAAACCACATTGCAAAGTTGATCGTCAACGAGAAATCTTCACTAAATTCGGAGTGGTTTGAGGTCGACACCAAAACTCGGGAGATCGTCGTTGTCATTGATGGATCAGTCCAATTTAAACGTCTGCGTCTTACCGGTGATGCCAGACGAGTGGTGTTCACTGGAAATGGGATAATCGACGGCCTCGAATTGGAGGCCCAGAACTGCGAGATCCGCTGGGAAATGGCTCACTTGCCACTTCAGACTGTCAAGTCCAGAGGATTCGTCGCGGTAAAAGACAAGGTCATTAGAATCGACAGTTTGAAGTTGAATGTCGACGACTTCAACCTGGAAGGAACACTCACTATCAAGCAACTCCTGCAACTCACAGGCGGACGTCGAACTCTGAACTTTAATGGCGCAATTCTCGGAATGGACAGTGACTCAGAGTTGACTGTCGATGGGCCATCAATGTCTTTCTCGAACTCGAAGATCGCCAATTTTGGATTCGTCGAACTGAACGCGAAAGAGAATCTGACTATGGAACAATCGGAGATGAAGCACTGCGATACGATCGTTATCGACTGCTCAAAATTCGTCTCCCGACAGGCCTTAATCGAAAACGCCAAACGACTCGCGATCAGCTGTACACAGATGTCGTTCAACGGAGCCGTCAACAAAGTAGAAAATGTGATTGTCAACTCTGATTCGGAAGTCGACTTCAGCGTCAATCTAGCAAAATCGAGGCTGGTCAGCATCCAGTCCAGAGGAAAATTAACCTGCCAAGGAAATATCAATGCCGACGATAGGATTGAGTTTGAGGCCAAGTGGATACAACTGGAAGATGGTCTAAGCATCACGACGAAGGAACTGGCGGCTGATTCTCTAGCTCTTCTAAATAGAGCCGATATTCGATGTGACAAACTTCAAGCCACTTCACTCTACTCCATCGTCAACTCTAACAGAATTCATGCTGATAACCTGTCACTGTGCAGTCCAATCGTCGTTTCACCCAATTCTTCGACGATCTCCTGCAAATCGGCCGAATGCCCATCGATCCTGCTTGTGACTGCCGATCATCTGGAGAACCTTACCGATCATAATTTGGTCATTGAACTCGTGGACTTAGCTAATAGTCCCACATCACTGACATCGCAAGAAGTCAACTCCTGGAAAGAAACAGTTGCGTTCCTGAAGGAGAAGTTCCAAGTTATCAAGAAAAGTGACAAAGAAGACGATTTCATAAATTCGTTCAAGCACTTGGATGGAATGAAGTCTACCAAGATCGTCGCGACTAAAGATGGAAGAGTGCAAGAAGAACTGCTAAATCTTTGCAGCGACAAAACAATGACGGTATGAGCTTCTCATTGAACAAGTTTGATTCGCTTAATTTTCAGGCTGACTGTATTAATGTCAACGAAATTATCGCAATAGTTGATGATGGCATAAAGCTGATGAGAATCGATGGCCATCTAAATCGTGACATTCAAGATGATTCAAGGAAATCGAAGGCTCATGTTGGAGGTATTATTATTGATAATACATGTTATTGTTTATGCCGAAATCTGAGAGGCGTGCAAACTGATGCACAGTTATTTTTAGTGAATAGAAAAGCGAGAAATAGCACGCGAAACGGAGAGAGACTGGACTAAAACCCCCATTCTTTCTTCCCTCATATTTTCGACTTCTCAGATTTGGGCATCGACAATAAAAAGAAAGAACAATTTGCAGGGTCCAAGCTCATCTCTATGCTGTCGCGGTTCAGGAATTTGGTGCATGTGAAGGAAACTCAAAGAGAATCCAGTGAAGACGTCGGCTATGAGAGCAGAGGTTCTAGCGACGAAATGGACGAGCAGAAAGTGTTCGTGGAATTCTATCTCATATTTTCAGAAATCACGCACGTTTCTAAATTTCAGCAGTGATGTGGATGCTTTCGACAGTAGCTATCACTCGTCGATACTCGATCAGATTCCCGAGGAAATTGAGACTCCATCAACTTCTGAAGAAGAAGAAGAACGCGCCCCTGAAAATCTGAATGAAGAGCTGAAAACAACGCAAGATAGAGTCCATTTTCAAAAGCAATACTTTCTTCAGAATCGTGGTCGAGAGCTCTGACGACGAAGCTGACGATTCGGCGATCAGCGAGTGTGAGCCAGAACTGGAAAGGAGGGAAGAGATCCGAAGGGACTATGTCATATGCCGAGGGGAGACGATCGGCTTGGCGAGGTAATAATTTCATTATATCTTCATAAAATCAATTTTTAAAATTTAGATTGAAACGCTGGGACATCAAGAGGAAGAATTCCAAGTGTTTGAACAACGACAAAAAGAAATCCGTCACCTCGTACGTTCCAGATTCGCACGATCTGGTGTTGAAGCGGCTGAAGGTAGGAAACATCGGAGCATTCCCATCTGTGTCTGAGTTCCAGATGAAAGAAGCCTTGTGGTCCTATGAACTTCGTTCTTATGGAAGTCAAGCCTCACTTTTCTCGATGGACATGTCACAATTCGACGACAATGAATCGACAACCCATTCCACTGCTAGTCCATTTTCAAGGTATACTCGGAAATCTAAAAAGTGAAATGAAAATGAGACTTAGATCTCGGATTCCTCAATCGTCCTTTCGATCTCCCACAAAGCCCTCGCTTCTCAATTCACCACGACGTACCCCCGTGCCACCATCGCCGGTACTTCAGTTCTAGTTTGCAGAATCATTTCATGAATTTAAATTCACGGCCTTTCAATGATGCTATCAATAGTCAATAATTTTTGGCTTGTTAATTTTCGATACGTAAAACCCATTTATTTTTTTAATCATAAGAATTCTCCTGATAGTGACAGCTTGCTCCAAATTTTGGCCTTTCATTGTGGAAACATAAACTCATGACATTTCATGCGGGATTTTGTGCAAAAATTATTGAATTCTCAACAAGTGTGCTATGACTAGTGTTCGATCGCTATATAATCAACGGGTGTTACACTATGTATTGCTGGTGAATTATTATGTCTGTAAATAAACTATTTATTCCGTGAAATTGGTTTGAAAAGTACTTCATTATTGCATGCTACATGCTTATAAAATGTTGTCGATGAACAATCACTTGAAATCAGGGCTGTACGAAACGTTACTTTTCGTTTCGTTTCGTTACGTTTACGTCCTACATTTTTTCAAAAAAAATTTCATACAGCCCTATTAAATACGTCCAAATTGATCGCAACACTGATAATAGCTTATGCGTGATAAGAGACAGAAATGGTATTTTATCAATTAAAAGTTCCAAAAATCTCGTTCTAGACAAGACTGCTATCAAATTCAAGTTCAGCTGATCAAATTTTAATTTTAATTACCGAAAAAAACCATTATTCTCTTACATTAATAGTCTGCAGGTCTGCAGATAATGAGCCGAGGTGTTGGACATAAACCATAATGCTATCAAATATGATCGTATATTTTTTCCTAACCTTATTATTCCCACTAGGTGGGGGTCAGCTACCCTCAGCCCGTAATGAGGTAGTCGACCTATCCTAGTCGCACAAGACTAGTGGCCCGTCCCGAAGGTAGACTGTTGTTGTGTGAACAGCCGAGGGATTTTAGGCGAATTTTTCGTGGTTTTACCCATTGCTAATATTTCTTAACCCCCTTGGTTTGGGTCGAGGTGGGAGCGAACTTGAGACCATACTCTAGGACAGTAACACACAATCACTGCGTTAGGCCACCTTAAAATGTTAAAGAAATGACTGATGAAAATTCTTCAAAAATTCATAACGTAGAAATGAATGAAGATATCATATAAGATGATATCGATTCTGACAATATAAACAATTTAAAGTATTTTGAGACCAAATTTATAACCAGAAACTTCATAAACTGTAGAGAATTTAAATTCGACAATTCCCTCATTGCAATTTCTTGAAAGTGTAAAATATCATATCGGAGGACAAACTTTACAACTTTGACATTCAAACTATTGTTGGAAAAGTTATGCTAAAAGTATCATAACTAAACAATGATAATCACAAATAAAAGATGAGGCAATAAGATCACAATCGGATAGCTGGGCTTGTGGTGAAAGACGCCCACTTTTAGAGAGCGCTCAACTTTGAAAAGTGGCGTCTTTTACCACAAGCTGATAATTGCTAGTTCGACACTCTTGCTTGAGATCTCATTGTCAAAAACCCTATTGCAAACTGGAATCCTGAGCCGGAGTTGTTAGGTCAGATTTGTTTACAAGTCCACTGCTATTCAATTGAACTTGATTATTTCTAAATGTCGGTTTCTTGTAGAACTTGCGCAAAATGCTCAATAGAGCAGTTCGATAATCCCTAATGACGAGAAGAGTGACCCAAGCGTCTAGCAAAATATGCGATGAGAATAAAACGATAATAATATTTGACAAGAATTTTATTTCAATGCCAAACAATGGGCAGATGTATAGCATTCCAGCCGGCAGGAAAGCAGTAAACATTGGTAGGAACAGCTGGATCGTCAGAGCGCGGAAAAATTGCACTTGTAGCCTCTGTAGTCGCTTGCTCATCGTCGTATCGAGAACTTTGAATGCTCTGATCATTTTGAAGAAGATGCAGAACATTACGACTAACACAATGGCAATTAGGAGTAGCATAATCACAACAACCAACAAATCCTTTAACCGTGGAATCTTGGCATTTTGTTCGCCGTCCTATAATGAGAAAATTATTAGATTTAACTTACTCATTGAAATTTTTCATTTGAAAAATATCAATTATGATTAGGACCTCAAAGTACAAGCCAGTGAATACGTACACCTTGTCGACGTTGACGCTATAGGTTTCCATGAAATACCTTAATGAGATCTTCAATTTCTGACACAGATTTCTTCTAGACTATTTAATTCGACAATAACAGTATTTAATAAAAATGTCGAATATACTAGGCTTAAGCTTAAAAACCGAATAGATGATAAAATGCACCCTCTTACGTAATCTCGATTGAGTCTATCCGACTTCAAGCCGAAAAACATCACCAGGCAGAAAGTAGACGAATACAGGGTAAATAGTCCGATCCAAACTAAATTCCTCGGAAAATGGAACCAGCATAGATGTTGCTTCCTGCTAATTATTAATCGATTATCATATTCTTTTTATTTGTTTTTCGATGGTCAACGAATTTATTAGAGAAGTAAAAATAGAGTCTTACTGGCAGAGCACGAAATATCGATAAATGAAATGCAGCATGAGCAGGAAAATTGACATTGAATAGGCACCAGGAATGAGGCTAGTGACAATCTGTAGCTCGAATGGGGCATATCTGAGGAACGATGTTGCAAAGAATCCGTATGAATGACGCCAACAAAATGTCATCTGAATTTTGTTAGGTAGATTACACTTTAGGTAATTTTTAGCGGCACTAAATTTGCCTCATTCATACCGGCTGCACTGTCAAATCGAGTATGCTGTAGAAAATCGAGAAAATACCAAAACACATGATCAGATATTTGTACGTTCCGATTTCTGGAGCCGAGTAGCGATTAACTACGTAAACTAGCAGTGAGTTAGTAATAGTTGCCAGTGACATGAGAAGCTAAATTTGCAGTTACATGATAACGCTTTTATGTGGCTTATCCTCGATAGGAGTTTGCAACTTGCGCTAATTTTTGGAATGAAGTTAGGAATATGTAAGTCTAACATGTCATTCGTGATTCGCTTATCGAGTTATTTTGCTTAAAATATTTTTAAACTCACAGAAGTTATGGCATGGACAATTTCCAGATTACGGTAGACGTCGCCATTGTCCGCCATTGCTGATAAACAAAAGCTAAATATGCAAATACGGCAATTGCTAATGAACGAGGAACTTTCAAATAATATCTGCTGTTTGCAATGATTTGCTTGAGCTTACGAGTTTGTAGACCGAAAGAACAACTGCAAGGCTTACGAGTTTTTATCACAGTAAAGCTTTACGACTCAATGGATAATGCTTAATTTGCATATAATGTATTTTCACGTATGATACCGATAAAAGGAAATTGAATACTTTTGCATATGAATATTTCCATAAATAATTCTATTTTAAAGTTCAGAGTTTAATAAAAGAAATGTGCTTTGTGTATAGGCAATTTCTACCCGTGCTTATGAAAACCGTAAAAGATTATGAATTTAAGAGTGAATATCAGGAAAAATCTAAGTCATAAGGAAGGAGTGCGGAACAAGGGGCCCGTCGATTTGACTGATTTTTACATCTTATAGTTTTTCACGCTGATTATCACGGCGTGGTTTTTTTTCATAAAAATTATCAAGACGACGACGCTTCCGAACTGGAATCAAATATGTCTAAATAACACATGGACGTTTCAGAACAGAGATAAAAAATAATTAAAAAAGGCTACCTTTCAGGTTTTGAATTGAATTTATATCAAGGCCGATATAGTTTTGAATTGCTTTTAACAAATTTCAACGTCGATATCAATATTTACATGGTCATCTCATGAAATTGTGCATAATGGGATATTGAATATTAGCTGATCCATAATCTGGGTGATGCAAAGTGGCTCAGAGTAATTTTTATGTGTTAGAAATGGACAAATAATACATGAAAAGTGATTTGCACGAAATTATTCTTTCTTCTCTATTTTCAACCTCCCAGATTTCAGACGCGATGATGAACTTTATGTCCAGTATAGATGCCAAATTTTAACAATTCTTAAAATTCTGCATATGAAATTAAAAAATACTTCTCACAATAGCTGTTCATATAAGCCCCTTTTTCGATTGCTGTATTTTTATGTAGTTTGAAAGGTTTCAAATTATTGACTATTAGCCAAGTATCCCTCCAATCTCAAAGCATCGAATTTCTCGTAAATTTTCATATTAAAATCCTATACACACTGATAAGAAAGCAATATTGTAAAAAAGTTAAATAAGTTGCGAAAATATATGTTGAATTCAGGGAGATATTTTTAGGTTTTTTGTTATTGAGAATATCTAATCGTAAGGGCAAAATGCACAACTTTGAGAGGTTGCCTCCAATTTAAATATCGACTTAAGGATCAAAAAGTAATTCAAAACTATTTCTGCCTTGATATAAATTCAATTCAAAACCTGAAAGGTAGCCTTTTTAATTATTTTTGATCTCAGCTCTGAAACGTCCAGCTCGAAAACGTCGCCGTCTCGAATTTTACCTCCTCTTAGATTTGCTCAACGTTTCCAAATGTCAACTTCACATTTGAAATGTCTTTTTGGAAACTGAGAATTTCAGCTATATTCTTACCGTAACGTGGCTAGTGAAGAGTTGGTGAAGTTAAATTGGCAAACATTTATTAATATCTTGAGATCAGGTGAAAATGGCATTTAGGTTTAAAAAAAAAACAAATAAAAAAATTAAAATTAAATCATTCTGCTTGAAGATAACTGCCAATTTTCTCTTGGCTGAATCGTTCGATTGTTCGATCTCTCAATAGCAGAAACGATAACTAAAATGTTTCAAGATGTTAAAATGATATGGAAAGGATAATTTTAACCTGTGACGGCATCATTCTTCTTTTTAATGCAAAATAGTTTAGTCATTGCAAATCGTCGGTAGTATTTATTAGAAGCGATCATCGCTAGTGTTCCTCGAATTTTTTATTTTATGAAAAGATTTCTCTATCGAATTCACTAAAGTACCTATTGCTCCATGATTTGAAACGGAAATAACCATATTATTTGATAAATCTTAATGATGATATATTATATTATTATCAAAAACAAATTACTCGCAACAGAAAATGTTGCATAAATACTAAGTGTTAGATGTGAATTGAGTATTTTAAAATATTCATTTTTCCGTCAAACTTATTCTTTAAATGAATTATATGCTATAAAGTTGGTTACCAAAAACAAGATAATTAATTCCAGCGTATCGAACTTATGTTCATATTTCAAGTGAATTAAAAAAAACTAGACGATTAAATTTTTTACCTACCTTGATTCACTTCTTCTAAGGCAAACCCAGAAAGGATTGGAATGGCTAAAGCAACAAATGGTATTGAAATCTGAATTTTTCGATTTTATTGGATAATTTTTGGTAATAGTTTTCTTAAAATTATCATAAATTTATAAATTGATGATTGATGAAATA
The DNA here is from genome assembly GCA_964036155.1 of Diploscapter coronatus. Classification (NCBI taxonomy): domain Eukaryota; kingdom Metazoa; phylum Nematoda; class Chromadorea; order Rhabditida; family Rhabditidae; genus Diploscapter; species Diploscapter coronatus. The sequence goes on from OZ038423.1 coordinate 3,591,675, forward strand.
TTAAATTTCTTACTTGAATGAATAATGAAACGAAAAACCTTCGTTGTAAGAGAATGGTTGATTTTGATGCCGTTATCTTAGAACAAAATAGATTTTTAAGCGTCAAAGCGAAGAAGAACAATAAGATCTAAATCAATAACATATCAAAATTTAAATTTAAATAAGGATAAATTTGACAGAAATTAAGAATAGTTTCAGAATGATCAATATTTACTCGCTCGTTCAGATTTTTAAATTAATTTTACAGTTTATGTCTGCTGTCCTCTTCGCCCTATTCCCAATTTGCAAACATCATTAATTTTGCTCACTCTAAATATTTTCAAAATAACCTACAATTGAAACAGAAGAAACGGCGACAATCATTCCCACATAAATCCATCCATATTTTGCATATTCGGCGACAATTGAATGGCGATAAAACAGAGCATCGTATGGAGTTCCCCATTTCTGAAATAATAAATAACGAAATAAAGATATTCATCCGATGTGCAAGACATGAAATTGGTTTTGCTGATAAAGAGTTTCAAGAAAAGAACAATTTTGGTGGCAACGAAGAGCTAATTATTGAATGAAATAAAAATAGTTTTTTAACAAAAATTTTCATATCGACATTTGAATCACCTTAGCGAGTCGTAATTTTTCCTGATCTTGATTGAAAGAATACGGAATAAGTGGGATCCATCCTGTATTTAACATGAAAAAGTTAAATCCAGCTGTTAAAATTATTCGTCTTTTCGTTATTGTGCCACTACTTTTATCCATTTTTGAACATTGGTATCGATATTCGAATAAAACCATAATCGATGCAGAAACACCTAAAGCGAGTTATTTAGACAGAATATATTATTTTAAAATAGTAAAAGTAAAAGTGTTCTTCTAGTTTGTTTAAATAAATAGAGGTGCAAAGGCATGATGTGGTATCAGCAATTTTCATAATTAATTTGGCCGAGCCGAGTTTGAATGGAAACGAAAATTTGCCAAGGCCACACAGTTGCCGAACCAAGGACGTGAACAAAGTTTCGGGCACGGATTACAACCTTGAGTTAAAAAAGTTAAACCTCCAATATTGGCCAGCCATGTGCACTCTTGAACAATAGTAGGAATTCCAAATAGATGATGATATAACCCGTCGGCAAATCCTGCTTTGTACGGCAAAAATGCTATTGGAGAAATTAGCAGAGTAGTGTTCAAATCAAGCGATAGACTGCTGAAATTGTATGATTTGTTTACAAATTTTTGAAATTTTCCAACATACAATATTTGATAAATAGTTAATAAAATTTTATAATGTTTAGTCATTGTAATTGGTGAAGATTTTGCGATGCAATATAATCCAAATAGATTAATCGGTAAGCTTACTGCCCCAACAATACGTAAATTAACGAAATAATATCCTGGATCCAATTGAATAACCGTAATGTTTTCGTCCATAATTTAGCAGAATAAAATAAAATCTCGTGAAAAAATACGAAATGATTACAAAGGCAAAGATTGCTGAGTTCATGCGATACTTCTGATATTTTAATTGCCTTTAAATCTATCATTGGTGAAAAATTTGAGAATTGACTCTTCTGAAAAACTTTAATTTCAATTTGAAATTTAGATTTTCACCTGTACCCTAAATACGTGATGTTGAGTGAAAATAGGGTCATAGCTTAGTCGTTGAAGCTTATTTCCTACACAATATAGAATCTATTTCTAAGTAAGAAAAACAAAAATCGACAATTTTATATTATAAAAATTATTATATAACTAAAAAAAATATTTTTTTCGCAAATATCATTTATCTCTTGTTTGGATTATGTTACTATTCGATCTTTCGATGAAAAACGATAACTAAAATGGCGGGTTTTGTGTTAGTGATACAAAAATATAATAATTACTACTTCTGGGGGAATATTTGATATTCGATAAATTGTTGTGATTCCCTTAAAATCGTTCTATATGATATCAGAAGCGACGAAGCCGGGACAATAAATCTCAGACTTCTGTAATAGTCGTGAAAAGTGAGCACGCAGTATATTAGTATATCTCCATTAGCCACATTGCCAAAAATCACAGGATAATTACGCGTGGTCCTCCTTACATAGTTAATTACGCGGCCAATAAAATGAAATAAAATCTCCGCCGACAGCCTGCTGATATATGACATTCATGAAACGCATTCATTGTTCAACGATTAATATTTTTAATTCGTGCCTCTTTTAGTTTATTGGAGAATAGATTGCCCTTAATTTCATGTGAATCATCAAACCCGATTAGGGCTGGAATTTGTCGACATTTATCACTACATCATGCCTGATCTCTCGAACGATGATGTGATAGATTCAAGTGATTCATTCCTGGTACATTCTAGTCCAAAAATCAGTATTTATTATTGAAAAATATATGAACTTGGATTTTCACCAATGAAACTATAGTGGAGTAGTGAGAAAAACCATCATTTTGGCATAATAAATTAAATAGATAGTCATATTTTATATACTAAAAACGTTTCGTCATTTCACGTTACGCTATTCCGTCATTACGCCATTTACAAACTGCCTACTTTTCAAACTCAATGATGACTGATGGCTTGAACAGAAGAGATGTATCGTTCTCTGCCTTTCTGTTGAGTGTAGTTCTTCGAGAGACAGATTCCAATGACGACAAAAATTTGGACTGAAAACTCAGTTTATTGGTCCATTTTAGAGTAATATTTGGTCCTAAATCTGGAGGGTGCAAAATTGTGTACGGTTATTTTTATGATTAAAAATGAAGTAATAGCACGCGCAAAAGGAGAGACTGGCCTAAAATAATTCTTTTCTTCATTTTCGGTCTCCCAGATTTTGAACTCTTCAATAAAACACCCATTGGGTACATAAACTTATCTGGAAAATCAATAAATATTTCTTACAGATGGTAATAGCAGTTGCGACAAATATTCCAACGATAAATTCTTCCAGCATGATCGTTCCATTAATTTTCACCTCTAAAGTTACGAGAAATCTTGATAAAGTTCATCTAGGTATTTCATTCGTGGCAATTGTTTTGATAATGGCTGAAGAACCTACTGATCAATGCGATCATAAACAGAGCATATCCTGCACCGATTAAAAGGAGATAAATTGTCTAAGATTGAAATTTTTTGAAAGAAAAGCTTCAAATCCCACGTTTAGGAAGAGACTAAACCATCGAATACATTGAACAGCCTTCCATGCGCCGATTATCGTGATCAGACCAATTAGAATCTGAAATTCAATTATTATGATTTGCAAGAAACAATGACGTTCCTACTCCAATTCCATTCAGAATAATTACGACAACTGAGATGATTCGAATTTCTTCATATCGACTGTTAATAAAATCTTTGCCATCATTAATTAGATCGCTGAATAAGAGAATCGACAAAATCGATAGGACGATTTCAATAGCGACCAGATTTGTGAGCCAGATCTGAAGTTTAGATTAATTGATAAAACTAGAAATCATTTGAAAGTCGACACCTTTTTGATCAAAAATATATGATTTTTTTTTCTCAAAAGTAAAGAACACAGTTAAGTTAGGTAATGCCAAATAGAGAAGATCACGAGAAACTAACCCTGGCATCGCAGCACAAGATTTTCGGTATTCGAGCCATTTTCGGCTGAAATTCAATTAAGAATTAATTTGTCAAAAATATTTTCTATCGAAAACGTCATCGATGAATCGTCAAAAATGCATAAAGCGCTGAAAAAGCAGAACACACATTGAGCAATTGTGATTCAGAGAAAAAGAAACAATAACAAATTAAGGAAAAGCAAGAAAATTAATTCTAGACATAAGTATGTGTTTGAAAATGATTTATCGATATTTACAAAATTAACATAAGCATCAATTGACTTTATGAAGTGTTTTGTTGGACAATAGCTAAACTGCTGAAAGAAAATGTTTATCAAATTTCGTTAATCATTTATTCCGAATTAAATTACATGGCCTAAATAATATTGAAAAAGTTGATTCTGTCATAACATTCCCAATTATCAGTATAAACTAAAAGAGAAAAAGTTAATTAATCAGATTTCGAGTCTATCTATGCATTACTCATCTCAATGCTCGACGAAATAACGAACATTCAGTCTACAATTACCGATTTGAAAATGAACCAATAATTTCACCTTCAAAATTTATCGACACTTTCGTTCCATCAGGTTTCTCAATCATATTCGCTGCATCTTCATCATATTCGAATTCAATCACGGCTATATCTACAGATTGGCAAATTTTGAGCAGAAATTATAAGCATCAGTTGACTGAAATGAAGAAAAGTGAACCATACAAAACAATCTCTTCTTTCTTTCTTTCGTTCGGTAAATGACTTTTTTCAGCTTCTAAGAAAGGACAAATGTGAAGATCGACAATTATAATCAATTCTCAAGTTTCTGTTGTTCGTTTATATTTGCCTGATTTATATTAAGTTTTCAATTAAGAATCTTTCTACACAATTTATTTACATTTTATACGTGTTTTAACAAAATAGGAAAATTAGGCCCACTGTAGTTCCCACCCTCTTTTGGGAAATAGTATGAGAAAAGAGAAAAGGCGGGAACTATAAGGGGCCAAAAGTTACAATTAATGTGCATCAATGATAAAAATTTTAATTGGTACGAAAAATCATGAAATCCTTAGCTATGACCATAGTTAACGTAATACCGAACATTTAGCTTGCGGTTACCAATCTGAAAGTCTCTCGCTTTTTTTATTAAAACTAGATTTTACCATTGTCCCATTCAGCGCATTCAAAGCTGCGGCTGCCTCATGGTCCTTTTCGAACAGAATTACTCCGCCAGGTGGTTTATCACCTTTTCCAGATTGAAGCTGAGAAAATTCATTCAATGCTTTCAATGGGTGAGAAATTTTACCCTCGCCTCCTTGATATTTCCAAACTTTGAAAACATTTGGTGTAGTGACATGTCGGTGACGGAATCTGGCAGATAGGTGATGAAGAGCTTGTTCTAAAGCAATTTGTAGGAGAAGTTCAGATAATTCTGCTTACCTTCAACGTCTGACCTCCTTGTTTTTGCTTTCCTTTCTGGTTTTCACCTGGGTTGTTATACTGGCGATTCTGATTTCCTTTTCCAGAGTATCCCTGCTGATGCTGCTGAAAGTGATTATTTGCAGAAGATATCGCTTTAACCTACTGGATTTGGAGAATAAGGAGGTGGCGCTGTCTGCATCATAGGATCCATCTGAGCGAACTGCATCGGCTGCATCATCGTTGGATTGGCTGCCGACATTAGGTAGCTGGGAGGTTGAGCCACAACTTGAGGCATTTGGGTCACTGGAACGTAAACCACTTGGCCTCCTTGCTGCTGAACTGGCGCCATTGCTATCATCGGAGTCTGAGGTGGCTGAGCCTGAAGATTACGCATAACTATAGGATCATACATTGCGCACTGACTGTAAACAATGGCTGAGGAACTGGTTGCTGATTTTGATTACCTTGATTCTGTTGCTTGGGGCTGAAGGTGCTCATTTTACGACGATTATGAACGAATTTCTTACTTCTTCTGAGCCTTCTGTTGCTGCTGTTGGTTTGGTTGGTTTGCAGGCCTATTTTGTTGTCCTTTCTGATTCTGATTCTTGTTACCCTGCTGCTGTTGTATTGGTGGTTTCTGTGTTGCAGCAGGAGGAGGCCGAGCTCCTGAATGGTGCTTCATAATTCTTCATGAATCAGATCTCTTACCTGCATTTGGCTTTGCCTGAGGTGGTTTCTGCTGATTTGGTTGAGGTTGTGCTGGTTTCTTCATCATGTACGCCAGTTGTAGCTGGCTAGTCTTGTACTGCAACATCATTTTAAGGGCTTTCAAAAATTGATTAACGCCATCAGCTTACCCACACTCCATGCATGTCTTTCAATACCAATTCGCTGAATTCCGGCTTCTTGAAATGAATTTGGGCTTCGCATTTGTCTGGTTTCACCTGAAAAGTAAACATTTTTTATATTTCATGATTGAAATTTCCCTACTGTAATCTGATGGATGCCAGGAAATCTGGCTTCAGGGAAGAGGCGTTCCACTTCTTCTTTCGTAACACCACCGGGCAATCCTCTGACGACCAGAATGAGACGATTGATCTAAAGCTTTTAAGTTGTAAAGTGAAAGTACTTCCTTTCTTACTTGGTCATCCTGTTGGCTGGAGGATATTTGTTGATTCTTCTGTTCTTCAGCTTGAAGTCGATTTTTCAGTTCCTGGTTTTCCAGGTGAAGCTTCGCTAGTTGTTCAATAGCAGCTAAAATTCTCTCATCTAGAAAATAACGTTATCACTAATTCCTTCGACTCTGTATCGAATATTGAAGCTTGACGATTTCTCTTTAAAATATGAGATTTCCCTTACCTTGTGTTAGTTTTGCATCCATGAACGAATTCTTTTTCTTGCAGCAAGGACAGTCGGTCTGATTTTGATTGCTAAATAGAAAAAATCGATATTCAGATTATGGAAAAGAGCCTGTTATGAGTAGATATTATCAGGTCACAGAGGGAAGAATCAAATTTGAATCTCTATGATCAGGTGATAAGAAAATGTTCCCTGGATTATTTGCACATGAGAAAGCTGTTTGATAAAATTACAAACTCAGTATTGATTATTTTTCCCCATTAAAAATGAAATTCATTCGTTATTATCTATCAAGTATTCTAGAGTTGAATTGATAAAGCAGTATGATGAGCCGGTATTGATTACTGGTTCGACCAGAACTCTTCTATGAAGGGTTGTAAAATGAGTAATAATTCGACGAACCTAAAGATAAAATCCGAGAAAAGGCAATTCGAAAATGGTATTCCAACATTCTAAGGTTAAGATAAGGTAAGATAGATAATTTTGCTTTTCACATTTTTATGCTATTTTTAATCGAATGTTGGTATGTTGGAATATCCTCTCCGAATTGCCTGTAAAAGTGAACAGGATGCTTGAAAGAGCGCGTTTGAGTGAGCTCGCGTTCTCCTTTCTGCTCCTTTTTGCCAAATCGATAAGGCTGTGATACGTAACATTAGAGAAAGATGTGTTTTGATTACACTTTCTATTTCTCTCGCTCTCTCTCCCTCGAAGATAGATAAAAGGCAGCTGTAGAGTTAGTCTTGAGCTTTTGTCTTAATATTGGAGTGCCCCGTATGAATAAAGTCATTATGTAAATCTACATCGATAAGGACATAAATCTGCACCCCTTCCATCTGAGGAGTAGCCACTCAGTCGACGGGTGATCGATATACCCGGTGTGACGTGATGTGTGAAAGGCAAGGGCCCTTGGCTCAGTTCTTCGCGACATTAGGAAAAAGAAATCAATGGGTCTTATTTACTCACAAAATAAGGGCTCGTTCACATTTCTTTTTTCTATCACTGACGTAAGCAAAACCTCAAATATTTTCTTTATTTATTGAATTCTGATAAAGTCTTAAAAGGAAAATGATTACATCATAATCTGCACACAAGATTGACAAATCGTAAAACCACAGGCATTGCAACATTTCGGTGTTCGAATTGTGTCTAAATTTGAATAAGCAATAACAAATAGAAATACATTTTCGATAGACTTACTGAATGAGTTACAGCATTTGGGACATTTCGAAGATTCGTTACCCATTTCTATCTAAGCTGCAACAAATTCAGTCAATAAAGTATAATAGCGTAATCTAGTACAAATGAAACATAAAATAATCCTCATAGTGGGAGGTTATATGGGCTCATTTCGCGAAAAGAAATATCAAGAGAATCGTATGAAAATCGTATTATATTATTTCGTTTATGTCGCGAGATAGAATACATTCTAGCGGGTGATATTTCGTAAGAAATATTTAAAAAAAAAATTTATGAAATTCGCAATTGAAGACGAATGGCTTCTTCTAATGAAAGTGTAAATACGGGTTTTCTTATCAATGTCATAAAGTATGAAATTTAAAATTCAAAGGTTTCGAATTATAAAAAAAAATAAAATAGCAAATGAGAATTTTATTAAAATTGAAGTTTTACGAAAATAACCTCTATTCACATTAATCTGCGTGAAGCATGACATTTTTGAAGATATAACAAAGTTTGTCTTTCTAGCACAACGTTTATTTTTTGCCTTATCGTGAATTTTCAGCCTCACGAACAAAATGAGTCATTGAAAACGTGGAGTTTTCATCAAACATATTCAAAGTAGAAGGAAAAATTTGTAGATGACAACGCTTTATTTAGTATCCAATAGTTTATAAATATTCGCACAATAAGTGAAGAATATACACATTTGACGCGATTTAATAGGCAATTTCCTGTGAATAATACCTGCAAATTGCTCTTGCTTCAATCGAATGTAAGGTTTCGAAGCTAGTAGTTTTCAAAACATACATAAAAATATATGGAAACTTCCGAATTGAATTTTTCTATAATTATACTCATAAGATAAATATTGCAACACACTTTAACAGATCTAGCCTAAAACGACTATTCCGAAATATTAAAATTGTGCAAATTCAAATGCAATACACAAGAAGGGGTGCTTCTAGCTATAAGATATTATTACAGATGTAAAATATCAAAGTTTTATTTTCAAAGAAATCGTTTTGAACGTGACAATCATTGAATCGTCCACTGAACGACGTCGGTCTTTCGAGCCATCTTCGAGTTTGATATCGGATGTTTGTCCATGCATGTTCGTTAATTCGAATGTCTTCTCTTGCATATTGAAACTCTTTCAGCTTTCAGGCGAAATGCCTGTCAGAATCTGCTCTATCGGAGTCGTCAGAGACAGGTAAAATTTGTACTCCTTCGTCTTCTTCGGCTTTTGCATATAACAATTCTGGAATTTTAAATATCCTGAAAATTGACAAGAAAATCTTTCCATGAAGGATTACGAATCTGAAGAAACTACAATGATTTAAAATATTACCCCGATAAACATTCAGTGTCATAACATCGATAGCGTCACGAGAGCACACCAACTTTAGACATTTGAAGTGAGCGATTAGATTTTCAGGTAAAGTACATTCTGGTGGAACGATAGCTTCTTATAGCTGGAGTATTTCCTTGTATCTTCTAATTTAATGAACCCTTTGTCGTTCTAACTGCATGATGATGCCAAAAGTCAGGAGGATGAAAATCATATATCTTCTTTGGTTTGAATTTTATGTGCCGAATTCCTGAATCAAACCTTTTATCAATGAAAATGGGAAATTTGCTACCCATGAGAGGAAATCGGCCCCCTAAAGAGCTCTTCTGGGTTGTGAGGGTATTCGTGGAATAGGATATTCGGTTTACTATCGATATATCGAAGTCCCTTACAAATTAAGTAAACTCCTTTATTGACTATAAAATATGCGCCTAATAAATTCTTTGTCTAATTGGGGATGTTTACAAAGCTAAAGCTCGTAGGGAACTGTTGAGATCATTTTGCACTGTGAGGGACGACCTGACTGATTTGATGGCTAATTCACAACAGCTATCACTCAATCGGATGACGAATTGTTCGTTGAATTTGTTGACTAGATCCATTTCTTTATCACTGACAAATTTGGTCGACGATTCAGGCAAGAGACTGACGACATCGTAAAGATCGATGAATTTCCCCATGTCGAAGAGGTATGAACGAACTGATCCTTGACGTTTATCGTGAATTGCCTAGAATGTTCAAACTTGGAACTTTTTTCTTTCACCTGGATCAAACTTTATCCTACCTTGAGAAAGATTTTCAGTCCATCCTTCGACATCTTGGGAAACTTGGCGTACAACGTATTGCATTTGAGTCGAGGTAGACTCACGTCTGTGATGCCGACCCCTTTCCTGAGTTGGAGATTCTGAGCAGTTTGGACTTTCGGATGAGCACATAATTCGTAATAAGGAACGTCATGTTCCGAATCGAAAATCCCCAAAGTGTCAATACCTGCATAACTTGCTTCATATATGATAAACATAACGCTCCAACCTTTCGAAAACAGCGAAGAGGAAAAGAATTTGTCGATATCTTTCGGGATTTCGGCCAGGTTGATCGATGGCTTGCATCTGACCATGTGATGGTTCTCAAATATGTCGCATAGCATATGCCACGTTTCATTTGTAATATTGGTCTAGAATAAAATTCGTCGTACACAAAAAATGTGATACTTTATGTCTGACAATAGAAATGCTGCTAACAACTCCATAGTCCATGAACAGGTAGAAAAGCATCCGCTTCAACCGCTGGATGGCTGCAGCTTTAGACCAAAACCCTTGCTCAATGCCGTCTAGGCCGAGTTCGTTGTTGTTTGGAATATCTCAAGTTCTTTCATGGAACTATTCCCCAATAAAGATTATTGTATACCTTCCAAATTGAGTCTGAAGAACTCCTCATCGGTTATCGGATGCCAAACGTTGTCCAGAACTTCTTGGTAATTCGATGTAAGCGAGTTGTGTCTGTTGCAACAAGTGGTGATGAACAGCATCTTCGGACGCCAAATATTTGGATCGTTTAGTTCGAGATGTCGGAGTTCGGCCACATGGGTAAAGTACTGCAAATCTTATTCTTAATTCAAGCATATCGTTTTATTCAACAAAACAATGTCGTTTCTCACTAAATTACATGAAAAACGAATCCTTCTTTTTCGAATAAAACATTTAGAAGCGATGCAAATAACGTACCATTCCATGCGAACTATTATTCCTGTACAGATTGTCGTAGAAATGTACGAATATCGACACTCGATTCTTCCCCGACAACCTCTTTCCCGACCGATTGTTCTTGTTTCCGATCACGGCGTTCAGCCGTCGATTGACTTTCGCAGTTTCCACCAGATCGGATATTGGCAAGTAGTAGAATATCGCCTCAAGTAGCTCTACCGGATATCCACTGAGCATTTCTTTGAATAGCTGGGGAAATTAGAACATATGGTCACATTATTGATCGATGCTTAACTGAAGGATATGCATACCTGAGCTAGAATAAGAGCATTGGATTAGAGTATGAGACAACAAGAATAACGATGCAAGCGAATAAACGCAGGACATGCAATAAAATAGATGTCGACAAAAGATAGAAATGAAAATATGGATCCAAAATTTTGCGTGTTTCGATGAAAGGAAAAAGAATATCTAGTGCGAGAATCTAAAACAAGGAAGTGAACTTTCGCTGCTACTCAGAAAAATTTCATTCTCGCAAAATTAGCTCAACTTATGATTAATGACATCTAACCTATACAAAATACCAGATTCGGAATATTCTATAGATAAAAAATTGACTAGTCATGGATACAAGTACTTCATCTACATGCTTGATCTCATGCTATTCGCTACGTTCATTTATTTTATTATGCAGGTAGTCTTATTTGTTCAGACTGAATGTTTGAATCGTAAGAACTATGGACAACTTTCTCTATACTATGGAAATTTGAAACGAAATAGTAACCTATCGACGAATGCACCAATTATTCAAAGCTTTGTACCTACTACGAAAATATTGAAACCTATTGGAGCAGACGAATATCCTGTTGATCTACCAGGTGATCCACGAGTATTTTGGCAACTATTATTTTGACGGAGTGATCCTTGGTAAAAGAATGAAGTGTTTTATTTCTTGAAAAAGACTATTTGGCAAAAAATTACTCGGTCAAATGTTAAAATCATTCTGTCACTCTGTAAAATGGAGACCAACAGTACTTCTTACGAGTTCGTTATTATCTTCAGACCTCGGACCTGATTATCTACCCCCATTTCAAAATTACGAGCAGATCTTAGCGGTATTATAAACAATGTTAAAAATAGCAAACAAAATGCAGGACTTTGGAAAAGGTACGAATCTCGGAATGTGTCTAGTCCCAAAGTGTATGTCGACGTTGATGATCGGAATCAACTGCTTCATCAAAAGGACGCACTTTTTCGGCCCTGAGTTTCTCAACATCAAAATTACGGATGGCTGGAAAAAGTCGGCGTAAGATTTATTATCCTAAGAAAAGATTGATAGGGTGGTAACATATGTTACACTTTGATAAGCGCTATGAAAACACGGGGATATCCGATAATTTTGCAGATTTTGTCTGGATGACACATTCTATCATTTATTTGACCGAAATGAAGATGCCATCGAGCAAGGCTTCAAAGGGAAGGATCTCTTTGCCATCATTCGAGATCCCTTGGATCGATTCATCAGCGCTTACATCAACAAGTGCATCAAGTATGCAATAATATTGTAATTCGAACAAGTAGTTATTTGTGAAAAGAAAAAGCGATAGAGATATTTTTGAAAAAGTATCTTTCAAACTATTCTTATTCGATGCTGATGGGGATGAATATTTGTTTTACAGAGTCTATTCTTTCAGAAACGACTATTATGATAAAATGTCCTTGCCATTGTGCTACGACTGCAATAAAAATATGAGCTGCGTTGTGAAAAATGCCTATAATAATTTCAAATTGTGGATCAATGATAGCAGCATCGTTCCCAGTTACACTGATACTCATTTTGCCCCATTGTCATGGTATGAAAATTATTACGATGTTTTCATATATATATATATTTATTGGTTTTAAATTTAGGTCTTGTAACTTTCGGAAGTATTTTGAAGATTATGTGCTAATAAAAACTGATCCATCGCTCGAAGGCAAGAACAAACTGACGGATAAATTAGGGGATATATTTCGGGAGCATAATATTCCAAAATGGAAATTTGACAGAATAAAGGATGAAACCTTAGGCAACTCAGCAAATTTTGAAATATCACCTTGAATAGTTTCAGAGTCTAAGACAAATCACACAACATCTCACTTGGAGGAAAGACGAATCTACGTCAGTGAAATGTACTCGAATCCCTTTATCATCGAAACTCTGAAGAAAATGTACTACTACGATTATCTAATCTTCGGTTTCGAACGATCTATTTTTAACAAGGATCCATACAAACATTTTTCAAAATCCAATTCAACAAATGATGGGTCATTTTTATCGACTTGATGAATTATTTTCTTATTTTTTAATTGTTGGCTTATCGCACAAGTTCTGGCCAAATTTGTGTGAAAATCCGCATCCTTTTTACCCTATTTTGATAATCTCGAATGATTGTGTTTATCTTCGACTAGTTTGAGCGATCCTAACCGTGAGTTTGTAATTTTCCGTGACACTCGATGTTTTCTTGAACAGATTTTCCTGCATTCTTTCCATGTTTCGACTGCAGGCTTTTATCGTGTAATCGAGTTTTTTTCCCCGCATTGCATTTTTACCTCTCTTCGGATCGGGCATAGCACGGCTATTCGGTTATTGTCTGTCCTTTGATCGAATGAAGGAATAAAGATCTTGTAATTGGCCTACAACTGTATTGGACAGCAGTAGCGCACATCTACACCCAGAGGAAGTCACTTGCAGTTTCTTTTTTCCGTGCTCATATAAAATTTGTATTTCTCTAACATAGATTTATAAAACTAAATGGGGTTTTCGGTAGTAGAATCATCTTGTCTTGGGCTACGTTTGGCATACTTTTCGATTTCGCCACTTGACAAATTACGGGTAAACAGCGTGCAGGATGGAAAAGCGAACCCTTTAGAAAAATATTCGCCAAAAATTTTGTAATGCGTATTTTTAAATAATTAATTCATTAAGTTACGTAGGAAGGACTGGGCAATCTATTGACACAGAATTCGTCCCATTTCAGGCATTTTCAAGTTTTTCATATAGGAGGGAGACCGAGATGTGAAAATTGAAATTTTCAAAAATTGGCCAGAATTTATGCGATAACTCAGCAATAAAGGAAATTTATTTTCTCGATAGACTATATTCATTTGAAAGCCAGGCGGGATCGCGTCATAATTAGTCAACGTTGAATCCGAAATTTTGAAGTCTTCAGGAAGCTGCAGAAAAAGACACAAAGTGAGGAAGAGATTTACGATATCGGCACAGACGAGATTCACCCAGCTAAAATTAGTCTAGTTTGCAAATTTCTCTTATGATGCAGATCTTCATTACCATGAAGGAGTATTATAATTATCTTCTGAAATTCATATTGATTGTTACAATTTCTTCATCAATAATCCTGTACATCACCTATTTCGTGATTTACACAACAAGAAGCTCTTCAGCTATATCGTCACTTTTCTTTGGTATTTTTTTTTTAAATTCATTACTTTCGTTGAAGGAGGAACATTGCAGCTAAAATGGACGAGGACAATATCGAGCAAATAGAAACTTATATCAGATTGCTGGTATCAGATCTTCTTTTCGAACTTTATTCCCTGCTAAATCAGTATAAATCACTGAACTGCCACGAAGGTCTACGCATCTGTAGTTAAATTCGCTCTACTAAATGCGTGGTCCAAAACCAATAAATCGATATTTTATTGCCAATAATCGATTACTTGAGACAAAGTAAATGACGCTGACTTTGATGCGCGGTAACTAGTGCATTGTTTACAGCACAAATTTTATCTTATTATTACATCATATTCAAGGGATGAGTTAGACGGCTATTTGTGCATATGCAATGTACATTTTGCATATTCGAATTTTTGTACCGCTTATTTTATCTCAAATTATCGGTCATTGGCAATACTAATTCTACGCTATCACAGGGCAAAACCTTCTCAAATTCTTCTTTTACGATCATGAAAATCCCAATCCGATTTATTAAAAATTGCTCAGTTTTCCAACCAGATTCTTTATTGTCATTCAGATCTCCCCAAAATACAAGATCGCCTTTTGTCCTCTGCAGAAGAGTTTGTCATCAATCCTCGTCGGAATGATCTGCTACTTGGAACATGAAGAAAAACTTAAAAAGACCAAGAATATCAATCAGGGATGGCAATTCGAGGAGTATGAATTTTCTTCTATAGTTTATTTTTCAATTTTTAAATTTTAGCTTGTGCATGAAAGAAGGAACATCAACTTACCTAACTGGACAAGCAGCAAAGGAGTTCATGAACGGTGAACGAGGTGGAAAGGATTATCTGAAAATCGCCATCGTTCGAAACCCAGTCGACAGATTTCTCAGCGGCTTCAGTGATAAGTGTTCGAGGTAAGACGAGCAAAAATACTGTCCAAATCAAATAATTAGCGAATATCATCATAAATTTCGTGCATTAGACGAAAATACTCTTATTGTTCAGAGTAATGAATGGAACATTACGAAAAATGCGAGATTGCTACGAGTGCAACAACAACATGGAGTGCATTCTGGAAACACTCCACCTCAGATCCAAACTATACCTCAACGTATTATGAGAAAGAGATTAATAATTGAAGAAATGCAATCTTAAGGGTAGTCTGAATGGCCACGTTGAGACTAAAGATGAGATTCCGTACATTGATCGACATTTAGTTCCTCAATCATGGTTAGTAGATAATATCTAATCTAATAAAATATGACATTTTAGGTCATGTGACTTTGCTCATCACCTTAACGACTACAAGATCATTAAATACGAAACTGAAGATTCCACTAATGTTTTGAACGAACTGTTCGAGATTTTCAAAAGTCGAAATGTCAGCGAGAAATCACTGAAAAGTTTGAGGAGGCGATTTTATGGTAAAAATAAACTTCGCTAATGTCTTAAATGATTTACCCGTGTTCAGGAAAATATACTGACCATACGACGTTCCTATCGCCAGAAAGGATTCAAGCCAGAGATCGACTTTTTAACAGCTCAAATATGTTGTCACTCATCAGAAAGACCTTCCATAGCGATTTCCAAATATTCAATTTCAAGTATCCCCGATTTTAGATAACAGTATTTAGGTTGGATGTGGTCGTAGAATAAAATTTAATATTCCTCTAAAATTGATTTGCTCAGCAGCGAATTCAGTGTTTCTGTGTATAGAATTGGTTTTCTACTTTATCAAAATCCGAATAACCCTTCAAAATAACTTCCTTCTCGAAAACTATGCTATCATCATCAAAGTAGTCGCCTCAAAAATCGTCCTTTTTCTTCGGGAGTCAGCCGACTAAGCTGCTGCAATTCGATGGACCTAGCGGTATTCATTATGGAGCAGATAGATATCGTTTCGAAAGTCAACATAAAATCATAAACATATTCATTTCAGTCTCGTTTTATCATTGGATAGCTGAATTGATCAAGTTGTTTTCTTTCCGAATAGTAAAAACTTATGAAAATAACAAAGAATGTTTTGTTTGAACCCGACAGACAAATAAATAAGATCAGAATGTTGTGAATGCAACAATTTGCGAATCGAATTGCCCGACAAAGCCAGGGGCATAGCCTCGAATGTCCGTCCGCGAGACGACTTCCTTCTTTGCATATCAAATCGCGTTGGAAAAGAAGAAAGGAAGGATAAAGTTGAACCTGCTGCAGGAAAAAACGTCAGTTGATTCAAAATTCAATTAGAAAGTTCTGAAAGACCAACATTTGACGAATCTCACGTAAATTCGTCGATTTCAACGAAATATGCCAGCATTTTTCAATTTTCAAGCTCTGACTTTGTTCTATCAATTAATTCATGAAAACTAATAGTCCCTTTTAAAAGTTCTGAAATTTTCTACTTTCGATTCTTTTTTTTCAAATTATTAATTCTTCGGAATATCAATCTTGCAGCGAACTTATTCTATAAACCATATGCAAACCAGCAAAGCGGAACAAGAACAATGCGATATGAAAAATGCGCGAAAAATCACGGAAGATGCAGAACACGTGAAAACCGAAGAAAATGTGAATCTCTCTTAGCATCTTGCGTGCATATTCAACACTTGAGGAGAGGAAACAGAAGTAGTGAATCTTTCTTTGTTTGAATTTTCTGAATTTGTATAATTTTCCGAAATTTCTTTATTTAGAATATCATTTTCGCATCATCTTTGAGAGATCGTGAATTTTGAAAACGCAATTAAACTTCTACTTTTTTTTGTAAGTTACCTGACTCATTTGGATCGTTCCGAGAAATTTTTCATTTTTCAAAGTATCAAATTTGCGTGGCAATAATTTTCCTCCTACCATTTATTCAGCATGCTCCCCGAACTTTGCCATTAATTCTCCTTGAACATTTAACGGCCAAATGCCACTTTTCTGTCTATTTTCCACTATTTTGATATCTCCGGGGGCAAATGATATATGTAGTTTTCGAAGATCATGCACTAATATCTGAATATTTGATAGAATCTTCATGAACTGATAATAATTTTACGTAACAAAATCATTGAAATGCTAATTGGACGTCGCTTCATCAGATATCAAGAAAGACGTCGTTAATTTTCTCGGAAAAATACATCCTAATCAACAAGAACTTATTCATTCATGTTCAGAATTCACGTAATTAGGCTGGATTAGGGAGTAAATTGTTTTTTATCGCAATTAATGCATTAGATGCACTTTCTTCAAGTCTAAATCATTTCATGCAAACTAGTAGTTAACTTGATGGTAAAAGGGAGAATTTTCCCTCCCAAAACCATCTCTAAATTTTTTGATGCTTTATAAATTTGGACAATGAACTTTGTGTGGGCCATCGAAGCATTTTCGGTTGGTGGCATTCATAATCGAGGGGTATTTTGCAGGCCCACGTACTCGCAGATTTCTATAAAAGTCGTATTTTTTATCCCCTGAAAAGTCCCTTGTTTGTAGTTTACTCAATTGTTTCGGGCGTAAATTTTGAGAAAAAAGGATATCTGATTATCGAACTAGACTAGGTCCAATTAACTCTAAAGAGTATGTTCCATCTTTTTTTAGAGTTGAATTGAAATTTCAACATATTTTCTAAAGTAATATTTTATTTTAGAAATGTTCGTGATAGTTCATTCCGGATATTGTAAGGTTCATTATTCTATCTGGCCAAAAATCTACTAGACTTATGTAAGGAGATGTTTTTTTCTCTAAATTGCTGTCATAATCAGATCCTTAATCACTCATTTTCGCAGACAAAGGGATTTCGTGAAGCCCCACAGTTTATAAATGCTCATACTAAAATATCTCTTTCTTATCCCAAAACATTTTTTTTTTAGTTTATTGTTTAAATATTATTCAAATTATAAACTATAAATTCATTTTTAAATTGAGGATTCCAGTAATTCAAACTTCACTTCATTGTTCGCTCCATTGTGATTTGACTGGATCCAGCAAGTAAGCCCCCAGGAGTTTTTCGTCCATCAAGCCCCCACTTAGCCTCTCATTCAGAGCCTTTCTTACTTAATCCCCTGTTTCTTCGGTTCGATGATTTCGGTGTTATGCGGCTCTAAGTCTTGTCCTGACTCGGTCCGTTCCCGTCTTTTTGGAAGTGTTTATTTCCGTCTAAAAATGCAGTCCCAATGACTTCAGCTTTTTTTTTTTCGAAGCGTCGAAAAAATTCCCTAGTCGAGCTAATTTTAGCAGTGAAATGTATGTGCGCAGATTTTATTGCAATTCATCAGCATTTTGTCTGCGTTTTCAGCAGTTTTTGCATCATTTCAATTATCGGGAAGGAAAATGGCGTTGGCAAAGAAGGCAGGGAAGTATGCTTATGGGTTTGAATGGCCAACGCACTCGTTTCAATTAATGGACCATCCGGGTCTCGCGCGCACTATTTTTCAAGAGATAATTTGTCGCTCGTTTTTCGGCGAGATTTTAATGAGAAAAAAACCATTGGTTCTCCAATAGAAACAGGAAAAATGATAAATCAAGATTATTAAGCAAGATATGTTCCAAAATTTTACAAACCAGAAAAAGATATTTACTTCAAAGATCGTTTTTGGCCGAAGCGTCGTTTGTAAAATGCAAATTTAAAAATCATTTTTTAAAATAAAATGTACCTTCTAAATATACTGGATTTACTAAAAGCTCCGTGTTTCGTTCAGCGCGATTCTACTATTCGCCTGTGAACTGCGTTTGAATTTCGTCTTCCGTCGTCGTGTTTTCTTCCTCCATTCATTTATGCATTTCATGCACTTTTTCCCTTTCTTATGACAATTTTTGCGATGAACATTCTTCCGAAATATATCCAAAAAGAAACATATTTGTGACATTATGAATTGGAAATTGGGAAATCGCCTAATATGCCGAATATCCCTAGCATCCTAATATCCACCCAGAATATTCCAGCTTTTCACGGAAATCCTCATGTTATCTTATTACATCTCATCCTATAGCCAGCGAAATCTTGGCAGTACGGCGATTGAATTATTTTGCATTATACAGTCTATTCAATATTTTTTAAATGAAATACTGCACAAAAAAGCATTTTATTGCTGTAAATTTGTTATTTTTCTTCGATTTATACCTCATGTTTATAGATGAGTCTCAGAATGACAAGGTCATTTATCTCAATAAAATAAACATGTTTACCAAATCATAGACAATATTTGACGTACATTTCAAGCTTTTGTCTGGTTTTTTCTGGCATTTATATCAATGATACAAAGATCGAATCGAAACATACCTGATCCAAAACAAATACCTATTTCCATCGTTCTCGGTTTTCATCGGATTTTCTGCGAAATTTGGTCATGTATATTCTAACATAATTTGTTTAAAATTATCTCGTTGTTATGCTTCAAACCTTTCCCTGAATTGCCTGCCAGTCAATCTAACAATAACCATCGAGTTAAATCTGCCGTATCAATCTCGAAAATCATCTGTTTTTCTCGTTCTCTCAGGTTTTATTGCTAGAAGGCTGAATCATATCTGCTCCTCCATGGGGTATTTTGCCATTTTCTAAAAGCACTGCTTCGTCTTGGCTTCGAATGAAGTTGTGTGTCTATTCGCATTCTAACAGTGAAAAGGCAGTCAAGGCTTGTTTTCCTGGCTCTACTTTTGACATTCGACTTTTCGACAAGCTTCTGGCTCAGAAGACAGCAAGGCAGGCGTCAATTCGCAAATGCATAAGTCGAAAATGTTCACTCGAAGGTAAATTGAGCGTGTTTTCTGGGTTTGAAGATTTGATTCATCGCCTCATATCGTGCAACTTTACGTGATTCGTTTGAAAGATCCACAACAAAGCGTGTTTTGAAGTATCGTCAAAGTTCTTCCTATTCTTATGTCTTGCACTTGATGAAGATATTCTATCACTTTTTCATAGTTCTCATTACTTGATTGAACCAAGCGTTTGATCTTCAACTTTTGACACAGCCATTCACACTTCATAGCCAATTCGCTAGTGAGTTCTGGCTTATTTTACGACTTGCAATAAACAAAATGATTTCCTTGTTACTGAGCTTTGATTTTTGTACATCGAGTAAAGCTAATTATAACAATCGTCGAATATGATCGTTTTCCTTTTTCGCTTATGTATACGTTATATCATGTTTGTCGTGTTCTATTTATTTTGCAACAAATTTTACCTGTTACTCTACTAATCTTCATAACCTAAATTTTTTTCATAATTCCCAATAGATGATGTCATTTTTCTAGTCGGGACTGATGTTATTTTTATCCATCTTGTTGAATTCTCGGCTCTATTCTGGAAAATAGTTGTTTCCATCGACCCTATTAAGGGGAATCTCGCGCTTCTCGTCTCGTTGCTCGCATCTAAACGCACCCCTTCGGCATCCGCCGGCTAATTGCCAGACAAAGCCGTGAAGCAGTCGTTGGGCAGCTTTGTGTATGGCTCTAACGCTTAGGAGCTCAATTCTAGATCCTAGTCTTTCTTCCTGTATAATTCACAAAGAACTATGTACATTCACCAACTCGTAAAATTCACCGTGCTTAGGGATGGGAAGTCAATGGGAAAGACGACGAGTCTGATGAATTCTACAAATCTTGATGGTTGTTTCCTAGTGCATTTTACAAGACACCCTCTAGACTCTGGGCTTGATGAAAGAATTGCTCTCTGTCGCTAAGAGTTGGGCCAGTCAAACGAGTTGGAATTCAGCCGAGCAGACCAACTTGAATTCAAACTCGAAATTTATACAAAGGCTGTCGGGTGGAGGACAAAAATCACTCCGCCCTTTCTCTTCTCACTTGAGAAACTGAGAATGAGAACTTTAATCCTGAGTTGAAATGATCTTCTTACTCATTCGTTTTGATAGGCACCATCTGCTAATCTTTGTAACATATTTTAAAAAATTTGATGTTTTTATTCATGCCGAGAAAAATTTTGCTGCATATTAATTATACTTTTTTCACTACAGTATCTGATTTTTCTTAAAATATACTCTAGTCGTGTTTACGGTTTTGCATCTTCTAACTTTATATTGCAAACTGTCTAATTTCCACATCTAATAGTGTAGCTTTCTAAACAAATTGCACTTCTCTGGAATGTTCATTTTTCATTTCGAAGAGGTGACATTTTTGTTTGAAGCCAGTCTTGCGTCCCTTTTCTGTGCGAAGAGATCTAACATCAGTCGATCGGCTTCTTTGAGTTTACTTCGGTATTTCCAGGATATTTTTCACTTGAAAATGCCAAAAGAATTATTATGGGATTACGCAATATAATAATAGCGAAAACTCTTGAAGTGCACCTTATTTCGAAAGGAAAATTATTCGTGTTTCAAGAAAAAATAGTCTTTTGAGACTTATTTCATTTATTATGATAGTCATTTGGTGAAAAATTATTCCTATTGCTAGATATGAAAATAGTTTGACCCTTCATGACTAAAATCTCATCATTCTCATACGAAACAACTCCTTGCTCAACTCCCCGGGGATAAATCACCGCCCGTGTGTTTGTTTATGTTCGCATGACCTTTGTGCGTCATTTTTCAAATCCCCAAGCGCGCGTGGTTCAGCAGGTCCAAAATGAAACGAATGTCGACGGTATTCGATCATTTTTATTTATGGCCAGTAGGCTATTTCCGCTGCCAAGCGTCAAATGATAAATAAACAAGCGAATTTGCCGGAGTTGGGTTCAAAAATAGCCATTTCTTGGGTTTGCGGAAAGAATATCGCAATATTTCAGAGTGTTGTCAAGTCTGTCCTCCATTCTGAAGACGCTCCTTTTCACGACATCCGCAATTTGTCATGTTTATTTTTAGCGGAAAAGGCTTTTGTCGAGAAAATGATGTCTCCAATCCTCTGGTTGGTCATTATTCAGGCTCATAAGCTAATTAATAAACGTTGTTTCTTTGATGCCAGAGATTTTTCTGGATTTTTTAAAATGAAAAATCACCGGAATCGTTTTTTTCGGATAATCTTAATTCGAATATTCCAGATTGTAAACTCTTGCACATTATATTGAAATTCTACGATGTCGTAAGATTTTAAAAGACCACTATTTTCCCTTTTGAATATGAAATTCGTCGTGATTATCGTGTATCTTCAAAGACTCGTCTCAATCGCCAATCCTCCCCCAAATTAATTTCGTTATTACTCATAAATTCACCAATGATATCATTTCTCGTCCGCATATTCAATTCGTTCAGCTAGCCATATTTTTAGCTTTCATGTTATAATAATACCCAATTGGATATTTATGTTCTTCATCGAGATTTCTCATGTTTCAGCTTATACCCTGTACTTCTTGCTTACTTGCTCTCGATTAAGTGGTCGTTCTGCAACTTACTCAAATCCAGGAAATATGAAGGGAAAAGTGATAATTGGCCAAATTTCGGGAATTTAAAAGTGTTTCCGAGAATATTCGGACCATTAAATTTAGATTTCAGAATTTATTCAACATTGAGAAAAGCCACTCCGTTATCTAGAGGGATGGATCGTACATGAGTTAAATTACACCGTAACATATTATTTTTATTTGATTCCTGCAATTGTTACAAATTGCTTATTTGAATTAGTTTAGCGGAAACGTCGCTGTGCCATTCATTTACCCAACAACTTTTTAATACTTTATCCTTCCCAGGAGCATATTTCCTCTAATCGGATCATAAAACCTTAATCTCTATGTTTTCTGAACTGCGTTCTAAAATTTTATCGGCTCTCAAAACTCGGGCTTATTTTTGGAGCACAGCACTTGTAATCTAGAATATTCGCGTCAAAAGCCTCTAGGCGAAGGTTGTAATTTCTGAGAAACCCTCCCTAAACCTTCTATTTATGGCTATTTTAGGGTAATTTCATTTTGCTCCGAGCTCATATTCAGTAACTTAACCGGGACTAATTTAGCCCATGAGCCAACGAGTTCAGTTGAGCATTCCCCAGTGAAATTCACCAAGGACTTTAAGGACTTTCAGCTTCATCTTGTAAACTTCACCAATATTCCTTCTTTTGCCTGAAACATAATAGTCCAAAAATGGCGTATATTTTACAAACTGGAGGGGTAACCCCTAGGTGAATTATAGAGAGAGTTCAGTTTGAGCATTTGGCTGCTCTGCTTCTGTTCTGGGAAGCCATTTTCGTTCTGTTTCGGTTTAAATTAGGGCAAATTGGTTAGTTCACCGTAACTGAATTATGCGCTTCTCCACACGGCAAAATGGACGAACATTTTCAGTGCTGATCATAGTTTGCTCCAAATCGAAATCTTTTATCTTCGTTGAGGAGAGTCTTCTAGAAATATCATGACAAAATCTTTTTAAAAAAAAACCTATTATAATTATGACTTGAAATATTCCGGCTATCATAGAAATTCAATCAGCAAAACCTCTAACTCGGTTTCTTCTGGATATTTTTAAAAAATATTTGAGTTCTTTTTATCTTTTTAATATTTTGTTGAATATATATATCAGTCTTAGTTCATTATTCAAATAAACTGGACTATTCACTCCTCAAAATAGCTTTATTCTTATAGTTCACATGTCGGAAATTGTATCGTTAATATTTCATGATGATTAGCGTCCACTATCACTTATCTCACAATCAGAATGATGGATTCCTCTCAATTTACGCCGAATTCTCATTTCTGATCGCGTGCTCGGGGCGTCCAAACTAATACGATAAATGCGCAATTCATTTATCCATTTCCTTCTTTTCCCTTTCACTTCTTTATGCTATTTTCTATAAAAAAAAAAGCCTAGAAATACCATTGAAAAATGGTGGAAAAAATTCACAGAATTATGCGTAATTATTTCCAGTAATTAGAGATCATTACACAGTTGAACAGCGGAAGTAAAACTTCCTCGAAAACTTTGAATTCTGCAAAATTTGAGGTTTTAGATTCCAATTATGACAAATTCTCCTAATTATAGCTCAGGGATAATTATCACAATTTAAAATTTATGGTTTCACTTATGGCATTTAAATATGTTTCATGTTATCTTGTATCTGTTGCGAATTTCTGACTTGATGTTTCAGAATGGACTACAATAAATTTGTAATTGATATATACTGTTTAAACCATGGTAAGAACTTCTATTCAGTAAGTTTTATGAAACCCATTTATTTTGAAACCTAACTTCCACGCTCCACATTTCTATATTTGTCGCCTCCTACACTCGTACTCTTCGGAAGAATAATAACTCTGAATGAGCAGTCAGTGTCGTGTTGCTTTTAGAATATTCTTTCCGGTTTTTAGTTTCCATCTTTCAAAATATAGCAAGATTTTTCTAGTTCTCTGAAAATCTCCGTGTCTTGTCTTCCTTCTAATTACGGGAATGAGTCCTCGCTGTTTCTCCTCTGTTATCATACTTTTCGCGCATTTTCTGCTACTTTATGTGTTTTTTTTTGCAAATACTCGTGACTTTTGCAGAAAGTTCGGGAAAATTCAGCGAGCTTCGATATTTATTTCATTACGTTTTAGCCGCCTGTTTCGGGGATAATGGGTAACGAGAAGGCCAACAATTATCCCAGTTTCCCTCTGGAAGTGATTAACTTTTGATATCCTTTCGAATGAGCAATGCCAAATTTAAGCCTAACGCCTGATTAAAGCTAAAAATACCACACATCACCAGTTCTACCTTTGCTAAATATAGATTTCTTTCAGAATGGTACAGGTTTTCTGTTACTTCCGTTGTATTCAAGTTTAGTAAATATTGCTAGAATTAGCTTGACATACTCGTCAATATTTTCACTGGTCAGAATGATCTGCTATGCTTCTGTAATTTGCATGGTTAAAAATTTCAATGTATAATCATATTGGTAAATTGATAAATTTGAAAACTACACTAATTTTCCAGCCTTCACACCAACTGCAACTTACTGATCTTAGAAACTTCCGCACGTCTTATTTACCCAACTCAGCCTATATTTACCTGAACCACCGACAAAACGTGTCAGTTCTATTTCGAGCTTCCGATTCAGCTTGACACATCACATGGGGTGTGACGCGATTTAGATTTTAGATCTGTTCAAATTCATTAGTTTAGCATATACTTACCTAAGTTTATTTTTGCCTGGGTAATTGTTGGTTCGCCATTCTCATATTGTTGCTTTGCTTGTCCAGTAATGCGATACTGGGATTAGAGTTATCATTGAGAAGTAGGATACTGATGTAACATAAAGATTTGAATATTTATATTCTCAGGCATCGCTAGCGGCAATACTACATCAAATTTCTCTTAACTCTAGACCTATTTTAAAACATTTGGAGAAATCTGTTCGGGATTATCCACTGATTCTAATTCTAATAAGCACTGCAACCATCAAGTTTCCTATTCTTAATATCTTGTTTCATAAGGTTTGAATAAATTACTATCTTTTCTTCATGAACGAGGTAATTCGAAACTCTATTTCGGTTTATTTGACATTGGGGCTGATTTTGGATTTTGATTTTCCGGTTTTGAAGTGGGTATTTCTTCATTATCTTTCCTTCCCATTGTTCTTTTTCCAAACTCAAGGCTATTTTTGCTCGAGTAAATGAAACGCATCTATTCTTATCGAGACGAGAAGACGCGGTGAAAGGAAGGCTTCAAGATTCTGAAAGCTCCAAGAACAACGAAGCTGTCTTTAAGGAAGTAGCTTCCTTCTCTTGAAATGAACTTGAGATATTGACTCCTTTAGACCTGCCCAATTGGCATAATTATATGATCGAGTTATTTTCAAACCTTAAAATATCAGAAATTTATGAAGGCTGATCAGATATCGCAAAGTATGAGTTTGGTGAGTAAGAATTTTTTTGCCAATAAATCTCCTCGGAGAACTCTTATCCATTATGGCAAGATAGATAATCCCCGGATAATCAATCAAAGTATATATTTTCAAGCTAGCTAAATATTGAGTGTTTCCAATATCTTTCTTCAAACTGGTAAAATTCGATCAGTTCTCGGATATTATTGAAGGGTAGTTTGGATTGTTGCGATGCTGCGACAAATCTCAATCGTCCTACTGAATTAGACTTCGAGAGTTGCATTGTCAATTAGATATCACATGATCTGCCGAACGTTAATTTCGTATTCCTAACTTTTTTTCTGCCGTGTCCTGTTCGTTTTTCGCCTTTTTCTCGTTGAACATCTCCTTTTTCTGTTCTATTAGATTGGCATTCTCTTTAATTGAGCCCTTTTTACATTCAGTCGGATCCGCGAAAGATAATCGAAATTTAATTGTTCGCATTTTTCGTCTCTATCTTGAGGCTTCAAACCACTTTGGGTAAATTCAAAAACTTGGCGACGATGGGATAGATTAGGCTTAATATTTCGATAGTTTGCCAATTTTAAAACTTATTGCACCGAATGCCACTCTCTAACGCTTGAATCATGTTCAAGCATGGTCTTGCATCTTCTCGAAACATTTTTCAAGATTTCTGTCGCATACATTTCTTGTCACCAATTTTGCAAAATTTTAAAATTGAATAAGTTTCAGTCTTATTGCGGTTCATTCCAATCATTTGTACTTTAATAATTCTTTATTACAGATTCTATGTCAAAATTATTTAACGTTAAGTAAGTAGTTCGTCTGATTATCAATTGCCTCTATCTCTCGAGTTCTTCACACCCCTCCTTACCCTCATCTGGGTTGGCGGTTTGCTTTTCCTGTGTCAATTTTCCCCATTTCTGCAATTATTTCTAATTGTGCTGGAACTTCTTCGGGGTACCTCTGCCTTTCCTTTCATCTTATTCTCTCTTTTCTACTTGTCTTGTATCTCGTTTCCATATTCTTTTAGTTCAGAATCACGCTTTTCCTCCAGCATTTTCATATTCCATTCTTACGTCCATTAATGACAAGATAAAGCATAGTCATTAGAAGAATTCATGAAGATGTGCGCAAAATAGTTTCTCTATAGAATTTTTCCTGCAGATTTTTCCTAGATTTTCAATTATTATGAGTTTCCACCAATCTGAACATTTCTTAGAACGCTGGCATCGTTTCAAATTCATTCATTTCTCCGCTTTTAATTAACAGTGTGAAATGAGTACTCCAAGAAATTCAAAATATTGCACGTTTCAAAATTTTTCACAATTTACTGCTAAAATGAGTGGATCAACTGATATTGTTGGCCTTCACCTTATATTACATGAACGGCAAAAATATACTTTCAAACGCATAAGCTATTCATTGTAATTCGCAATTGAAACATAGCACATTCGTCCCCCCGAAATGGACCTTCTCGTTAACGCTTGATCGCCTAACCGATCTATTCTCTGAGCGCTATTTCTTCAAGTCGAACATCTATTTCAAACTCGATTCGAGACTCACTCATATAGGCTATTTCCTCATTTCTCATTTGTGAAAGTACGTGTCCGCATCCTTGTAGTGCATTTTTGATGGGCACCTGGCTCGTTTTGATTATAGGGATTAATTAAAATACGCGTTTTTGTCAAGAGTGCGGCAAATATGCGCGATGAATATGAGAATTGCTTCAGATTCTCAGTGTCTGGAGTGAGGATCGGTTAGGGATGCTCGAGGAAGAACACCTATCGAGACAACACTACGGGGGATGAATAGTTTAGCTTCCTGGCTCTAAGACGGAGTACAGATAATATAGAAAACCTATCGCTGAACAAATGGGAATATATATATGGGATCGAAATAATATAAAACTTTCTGCAATGTTTCTGCAGTTCCAATATGATTTCCTTCCATTATTATTTGGCTTACTTTATTCTAAATTCAGTTGAATTTTTCTTTATTTTTTCTTTCAGTTATTTTGAGCATTGGCTCTTATCGGGAGCCGAGAGGAGCACGTATCGCGCGAGACGCTACAAGGGAAGACTCGTGGTGCTCTTCCTCTATGTCTCGTTTAGAAAGTGGGTTAATGCTCATTATGCACGAGATGGATGGGGTTGCGAGAAGTGCTTCAATATCCTCTAATATCTCCACCACACCCAACTTAGAACACCTCCGCTTTATATAATTTCATCCATTAATCATGAGGCATTGGATTTCAAACTGCTGCTTACCTATTTTGCAAAAGTTTGCACAAATTTCAAACAAAGCTGTTTCCTTCAAGCTAGGTCTTAAATAAGTTAGAGATGGTATTCTTGGTTATTTTTAGAATTTTAGTTTTTTGTTGATAAAATTCAAACATTATTGTCCCTGTTCCTCTCTGAGTAAGGATTAATTTCTGTTCATACTAATTTATGTCATTCCCGAATGAACACTCGTTCCACGTAAATTCATCATTTTCCATACATTGCGTACTTTGATGGACAAAACGCGAATTGTTTCATTTTCAATTACGGGGATCTTTGATAGCTTTTTGGACACTTTCCAGGAAACGCGGTACAAAGGTTCATCTTTTGAACTAAGTGTCTTTCAAAAATTCCAAAAATTATGAGATCATAAGAATTAATTTTAGAATTGATTTACGATACGATAGGTTAAATAAATTTATCAATTTTTCAAGACTCTTTGGATTCGACGTTTTTCTCGTCACAAAGTTTCATAATTACGCTATATTTGAAACTAAGCGCTAGCAAACCATCACAGAATATTGGTAATCAAAAGCTATTTCAGACAAACTAAATAAAATATTGCAACTACAACAATTTTTCTTTCCTTCAGGCTTGCAATCCGATACAAAGAAAACTGTCGTAATTGAAACTTGAGCATAATTTTTCTTGCTAGGCGGAAATGCGAAGAGACAAGCAGACGGATTGATTGACTGAATTCGAGAACACGTGATGTGCCTTCTTTTCCGCAACAGTCTAGGATAATTATTTTTGCTCTCAAATTATTCCTGGACTTGTTAGTAGTACTAACCCTTTTTTCTTCATGATAATTGTCACTTTAAAACGAGTGAGCATTTCAGCTTTTTTCTAATCAATTTTCATGCAAATTCTACAAGGCTGAACTTCACCTCTAAAAACGTCCTTATTTTGCATACGCCTCCTCCGATTTTTGCGGCTGTATTTTGTCGAAATATGCTAATTCTCGTGTTTTGCGCTATATGCAGGCGTTTGGAACGAAATCAACGGGACTTTTTGATATTTAAACAGATTCCCATCCTGTGATAAGGGATAGGAGCTGAGAGCCATCTAAGATAATACACTTCAAGTTTGAATTCTACTTTTCTGGAACTCTTTGACGGATTACTGCAAAAATGATAAATCGAATGTAAACTAGACAAACGTTTTGGGTTCCCTCCGAATTCGGGATGCATGTGGAGAAGAAGAAAAGGAATGTGCGGGGAATATGAAAGGCTATTCCCAAGAGGTTCGGAATGCTTTTAGAAGTTGCCGTTTGCAATATCTCCCCTCAACTCTGCGGATATCGAATCATCTTTGAGTTTTTTTCCCCTTCAACTTTTCTAGTTTGAATTGCAGTCTGATATTGCATAGACCGTTGAGCGAACGATACTGCAGATCTTTATTCCAAGCTTTGTGATAGACAATAAATCTCCTCTTCGCAGCTTTTGTATACCATATTTAAACTCAAAAGCATATGTTTCTTAAGGTGAAATGATCAACTTCGCCTCATCTCAACTTCAGTCACGCTGTTTCTCTCCTAGTTTAGGGCTCATCCGCATGTCGAGCTGCTAGTCTGAACGTACCCTAAATCCATATCCCTAAGTCTCAAGCAGAGCAGAGATGTCCTTACCCTTTTTCTTCTCTTCTCATTTTCCTTGTCTTACTCCCTCTCTCCCTCTCCACTAAAGAGAGATGCTACTCTGCTAGTTACTTTGTTGTCATTGCATCATTTCTTCTATTTCATCATCTCTATTTTTCTCTCAATTTTTCTTGCTCTCCAATTTCTTCTCGAACTTTCACTCTCTTACTTCCTTATAGTCTCTATTTTTCTCTTTTGTTCTCTAACTTCCTTCCTTTCTCAACTCGCGTTTCTTTTCTTTGGCACACAACTAATCTTAGGAGGTCCCTTTCTTTCCTCAACTCTTTTCACTCCCTCTCTTGTCTTTTTCTTTCTTTTCTCTCCTCCCTGTTTCCCTCCTTCTTCTGATTCGTTTTGCCTGAACGCGTTTCTCGGATTTTTTCGTCGTCGGATTTCGGCGCGCGTTTTTTCGTCCATTCAATCTCATAAATTTCATAGTTAAACTCTGTGGCACGCGCACATTTACCCGAAATTAAACCGGGCATTTTAATTACTTCAAAGAAAATGGAGCTTCAATTGGTATTTCTTTCGGTGATCAAAATTCTCTCAGCGTGATGATTTTAAAGTTCCTAAACTTTACATTAATTTTGTCCTAGTTTTAAAGAACGCAGTGGTGCGCATAACGGTTTTGAAGTTTCATCACTTGGCACAGAAAAATCTGCAACATACATAATTTTTTCGTTCATTTGCTTTTTGATAATTTCAAACTTTAGAAGATGTTTGATTTTCTGATACCCCTAATTCATATCACACCAACACATAACACCTCACATTTCATCTAAAATTTGCCTAATTCGAGCTCTTTGATAAAAATATTATATCATTTTGAGTAATTAGGGCGGCTCTTAGCTGTAGATTCCTTCCTTGGAACTGACTATTGAAAGCTGTGATTATCGGTTGCGCAGCTATTCTGGGTCTATTCTTAGCCTACTATTAGATTGCTACTTTAGATGTATCACACAGGGTTGAGGTAGGGGAGCTCGATAATTAGTGTGGAGAAATCTCGAGAATTGAAAATTGTGCCGCTGCAAAAGGACGAGCAGGGACGTGAGACGCTGAAATATTTATCCAAGTCGATTTTCGAAGTGAAATTACAAAAGATAGGCTCCAGAAATTTTGATATCTCTAATGCGGTTTTATCGATTTGTTTGTAGCATCGTAATAGTCCTGACTTACAATAACTTGGCAGAAAGAATTATATTATTGACTTCGAATTTCTTATCTCTCATTCCTACAACTGTTTTCGATTCGATTATGTTTCACAACTTTTCCTAGAAATTGCTTATTCTCGTCTAGTCGATTTGAATTTTTTGTTTTTTTTTGCATCTTGCAATTCGTTAAAGCTGTCCGAAGAAAATGCTCATCAGATTTATCTTGATTCAAACCATATTTTTTCTTCAATAATCTTATTTCATTTACCAATCAACTGACACAGACGCTGAAGCGAGTCTGATGTGAGGATTGACTCATTTATCACAACTCAACTCCCACCAATCACTATAACTTATCCACATGCTTGTCATTATGTTTTTGTCTCTCCGTCATCGACGCTTTCTTCCTTATCACTTGTGCTATCTATCTCCGCTTACCACTACATATTACATTTCTTTATCCTTTATCCAGAACTAGGGAAAATCTATAAGAGGCTAAATATTTTTTAAAGATTAGTTTGGATGCTAGAAAATTTGTCAGAAAAATACCTAAAAGTGGCTATGCAATTTCATGAATCAATTTCTACAACAAAACTATCTATTGTCTTTCATAGCAATACCTTGAGGAACATTTTCAGCCGCAAAGAGTTCCACATGGTATCTGTCGTACTTCTTCCAAGCACCGATAAAATCATTCCCTCATTTTTCACCCAGGATTCCCCAATCCCCGATCATTTATCTCTTATCTAGTGTCTCAATTAATAACCCATCGAGCCAACCTTATCCTCATTTCTCGCTGCAAATTTTCAGTTCTTCGCGTAAATTCCACGTCTGTCTAAGTAGTTCCGTCAACAGGTTGTCATGTCATTTTCCGTTCTTCAGACTTGTCGAATTTGCAGGGAAAAAATTGACGAATCTCGTTTGCATCGTTAAAATGTCTTCCTTCATATGACTTTGAAATTCTTCCGGATATTCTTTGACCATTTCATTGCCAAATTTCGAATAAATTGTTGATTTTCTAATCTCCGCAGCAGGAATTCTTCGTAGCTTGGCCAATCTAATTGAATCCACTAATTTGTATTTCCTTCCCTATCTCACACATCAATTTGTCAATTCCGAGCATTTTTCCTGCAAATTAGGTTTGTTTGAATCAAAATTAATGTAAACCAGAACTTTGCTGATCTTTATTTTCTGGAACGTTCCATGTTTCAAATTTTTATACATCGTCTGACCCTTTCTACTTCCTCGAAACTATTATAAACACTGCCCAAAATTAAGCATGTTCGACAATTTTAAAATTTCCATTGTTTAAAATTTCACGCTCTCAACCCCAGGCGCCTTTTTCAGAACACTATTACATCTTTATCGATCCGAATATTTATTCGTTTTTAAAACTAGTCCCGTTTAGGCACGCTTCTTATTCTATCCTCTTCCCGAGTGCTGCTTACCTATTTTCTCTCCCTCTTTAACTCGAACTTCAATTTCTTCCTACTCCTTTCTAACATCTTCTCTTTTCCTACTCAGTTTATTGGCATCTTTAGTCGTTTAGTCGTGCACCTTGCGACGCGCATTTTGCGTGAAATTACTTGTTGCCTATTTTAGGGACGACGAGTTCGCTGCAAATCGACATCTGTAGGAAGCATTTTCGCCCACACGCTAGGGATCTGTAGTGACGATGGCACGGGTAGCTTTCGAAAACGCTACCTGTCTGGCCCACAAACTCAACAATACCGCATACAATCCAAGGTAAGTAGTGACTTTTTTGCGTATTGAGATCATTAACGAGAAATGCCGAACAAGTCATCATCGAAACTTATGATTCCTCAAAACTTAAAACGTATTTTTATGATCGCTCAGCATTGAGCAAAACATCTTGTTGAAGAAAATGGTTGTGCAAATATGCTTCGACTGATTTCATAAGTCAGTGAAATACTGCGAGAACGATCATAATTCGATTCGTTTGTATCTCGATCAAATTTGTAAAATTAACTAATCAGAATTGTGACTTCACTGATTTTCTGACTATTTTAATCTTTCAAAGTACATCAGTTTCCTCAGCTCGTCACTCCTTGACTTGCCTCGCTAAAATCTATCATTCTTCATTTTTGCCACACGATTCATGCCTTTTCATCTTTGGCACGATCGACTTTTTCCCCGCTCATTCAATTGTTGCGAATAGAATCCCTCACAATAGGGCGATTTTCGAGGTTTCAATGAACTTATGAAAATAAACCACGATACGATAGGCTTCATGAGCTTCCTTATGAGAGAAAAATCTCGAAGGAATTTCAAATGAATTCCAAGTTTAAAGTCGTTAACCGAGAATATCTTCGTCTATCTTTCTGCATCTTCAAATTTTCCGTAAATCATCGAAATTACCCATTCTTCTTTTTCGAGCTCAGAAAATGATCTCACTCTATCTTCGCATTCACTCGCAAATAGCAAAATAGACTATCTCAGCCAAAGCGAAAAGACGAAGAAAATGGCGATGGAAATGTGCCTAGCGGAAAATTCGATGTTTTCGGGAAAAAGCTCGGTCAGAAATGAGATGCTACTTGGCAAGGGCCTGGGACCTAATACCTAGAACGAGCATTTGCAATCTTCCTAGTCATTCTTGAGCAATTTCAATTCACCCTCGATTCAGCCACGCAGCCGTAATCTATCGCACGACCCATCTTCTCGTTGTTTTCAAAGCAAGTGCCAAATTGAATGCGCGGCAAAAATAGGGACGCAAAATAAAGCGAATACATGACTAATTTGAGCATCGATTAAATTTCGGCGAGCAGAAATGACGCGTTTTCACAGACATTTTCACGCATCCAGATGATCAACGAATAATGAATACTAATGATGTCAGGACGAGAGTTTTGACCAATTCACGCTAATTAGATTTTTGGGTAATTTATAAATGTGGGGGTTCATAAGAGCATATCAGCAATGAATGTAGAAAAGTATCAATTTGAACATAACGAGGGAATAAGACGAGTTAAATATAGTAGAATTCACATTTGCATTCTCAATTTCTAAAGCATACATTGACATTTTTCAAAAATGTTAGACTAATTGCAAAATTTGAGAATTGTTGAGATATGCAACAAAAGTTACTTGGGTTTGAAGACGATAGGAATTCATAATGGAAAGCGCTTTCCGGCGAAAACTTTGAAGGAAACATCACCAACTAGCAATTTTCAGTGGCTGTTCGATGGACTTCGACAAATCGCTATGTTGGACGAAGGCGTCGTACGGAGAAACCGTCCGAAGACCCTGTCCGTTCACGTTTTGTACTTCCATTCCCGGCTGTGCTGAAGTTTCAAGTGAGTCAATGTTTTGAATAAGCTCCGAGAAACTTGACAATCGGTCTCACGTTTTGTTGGAATTCTCTTCACATATTCGACTGTATGCAACTTGACATTACATATCGTCAGTCGATCGAAATGATATTTATTGGACAAGATCGTTCGAAAACTATATACTAATCAGTGGAACTATGTCTCGAAGCCGAAACCATGCTTTATCTCAAAATCCACCTCATTCTTTCACCTTTGCACCTTTATTTGTGGTTGCCTGGATGTTTCAAGTTTATCCATTCCTTTTCCTTCTTTCTTCATTCGTTTGCAACCCAATTTTCTCCCCAGAATTCAATTGGCCGTCTATTTTCTGCCCGTTTTGCCGGGGCTGGTTCTTTCTGGGAAGAATTTGTGCATTTCATTCGGCTTGTTGAGTAGGCGCGCGATTGAAATTGGAACAAGAAAATGGCGCGCAGACGGAGTAATGAAGAAATGAATGAAAATGAGCACAGACTGGCGGAGAAGTGATCAGCACTTGCAAAACAGAAGTTCAGATTTTTTTAGAATTTTGGTTAATGCCAAAAAGAAATCCTTCAATCATAGTGCGTGGAAATGTGAAACACCAATTTAAATTTTGAAACATACGTATAACTATTTGAATCGTTTTACTAAATCATACATTTAAAATCTCCGATTATCAGATTTAGTTCGAAAAGTTCATCTAATGAGCTTGTCCTATGGTTTTTCTTGATTTGATTGCCCAGAAACCGTGTTTGGTAATTTTTTAGCCCTGCAGAAATTTGACGTATGCATCTTTCATCTTATCTTCATGCACAAACTGCTAGTAATCTCTCCTCAGCAGAGTTGTGCCGTATCTAAGCTAAGTTTTATTCGAGCATCTTTCACCATATTTTCATGCTCAGATAGGGAATAATCGCGCCTCAGCTATTTTATGGCGTATTTCATCCAGGATTGCCTTCGTGCATCTGTTCACGGCAGTCAGCTGCCGTAAACAATTCAATTGCCAAACCCGCGAATAATCATATTTGTATTTGTCTGTCTTTCAGCCTATTTTTTGTGCGTCTTTTCGCTGTTTTTCTTCATTCATAGCCTCATTGGGACATATCCATATTCGCCTTTGCAAATATCCACAAAAAATACAAAATATCTGCAAATTTTTCCTCATGATAGAAATAGAATGGTAAGTTTCAGAGTGCCACATATTAAAGACAATGGTCAAAAATTCATTGCTTGCATATGTACACGCCAATTCATCATTACTTACTTTTATGCAGAACAAAATCACGTAATTATCGCGAACCTTTCTCAGAAATCACTCTGCGTTTAGTTTCACCGAGTTCTGTTCTATTTTAGTCGTTCTTGAAGCAGCTCTAGGCGTGTATAATTAGCCTCTAAATATAAGCGGAACATTTATCATCTGTAATCGCGGTTGTTTATTGGCTAGTTGTTGGGTTGAAGTCATAAAGATCTGAGCAGAACTCGTCATAAATTTTGCATCTATGTAAGAAAAATATTCCAGAAATAGGTTTCGAAGTTTCGCAACCATCATTTCTCATCCAAATGAGATACTAAACTGGCTCCTCGCTACGGAAAGTAACAAAAGATTATATGAAAATTGATCTTTTTAAAAAATTTCACTATTTTCACTCCGGTAGAGCGTCATTGAACCCATAAAGTGATTATTTTGCAATGACACCGAATATTTTTGACAAATTGGTGAATGACTAAGTAATGACTCGAATCAAGGAAGTTGAAATGCAGCTGCATCGTCTCGTTTTCTTGATTCATTTCTCGCTGCTCGTTTGCAGTTCCAGACGAAATGACAACTGTCACTTCGGCTGCAATCACCGACTAGGCAGAGCACGGCTCGTTCCACGAGAGAAAGAGTGAAGCTCATTCGGGTGCTCAAACTAGAATACGTGACTTTGTAATGGATCGAGGAATTTTGAATATCTGTTGAAATAATACAATATGGCCTAATATTTCTTGATAATACCACCTAAAGAGATAGTAATTCGTTCAATGATATCTGTGAAACATAATTTGTTCCGTGAAAGTTGTTGCACTTTAAATCTCACAATTTTAGCTAATTCTGATAAATCAGCAAAATTAGTTCACTTTAGTACATGAGCTTTGTAGTTCTTTATCAAATCCGAAACATCAAACCACGCTTCGCATTTGTCTTCGGATTCCGATTCCCTGAACGTTCACATAATGTTTTGTATTAAAATATGCGCGCGTCTAGGTTTGAGCAATAAAACTTTCAACATTCTTCTCTTTCTCGCCAAAATCTTGATTCAATGCTCCAAGAAAGACGACGAAGAAATTGGTTTGTCGAGAGATGGATTGAAGGGCTTTATGCAAAAATGCAGAATGGCAGAAATGATCCCTAGGGTGAAACCGCGAGGCTAGACTGATAGGAAAAATGAAATATAGGGGATTTTGGGGAAGGTTGGCGAAATTGAAAACGCAAAGCTGAAGAACGAATTCGGGGATCATCGCACTCGAAATTGATGCGTCTGGAATTTGAAGATAGGTTTCTAAAGTGAGCTA
Organism: Diploscapter coronatus; assembly: GCA_964036155.1. Lineage (NCBI taxonomy): Eukaryota > Metazoa > Nematoda > Chromadorea > Rhabditida > Rhabditidae > Diploscapter > Diploscapter coronatus. Next base: position 3,628,352 of record OZ038423.1, read on the forward strand.
GTAAAATTTACCAAAATAGACCGTCAATAACTGTCTTACTCTTGATATTTGAAATTACTTTTCAGATAAGTTTCAAAAGTAAACGAGTAAATATGCGGGATTTGTGCTTCTATTTCTGTCAATAGCCGAACAATTTGATAAGCCTCTTTTCAACAGAAATTATTATTGTGCGATCATGCTTCGGGCCGAATTTTAAATCTTCCGTTTCTAATTTCGACCTTTGAAATTTCCTTCCGGTTCGTTTGTGATTTTATTGTTTTGACGGGGTGTCATTGTGTCAGAAATAACCAAAACCTAGTTTCTTTTGTTCGGAATGTTACTGCGTGGCTCAAATTTGGACGACGTTTTCAAAAGTGAGGCGCGAGAATTTTGCGAGGAGATTATTTATGAGAAGTTCAAAGCGACAAGACGAAATTTCTGTGAGTTTTAGGGTTTTTATCGTCGAGTGCATAATACTCCGCGGCAGCTGTCTTGTGGCATGTTTTCGAGAAATCCCGGAAAATTTATGATGGGTTTTGGCGGGAACAACGTTGCAAAATATGGGTTGTAAGGAAGTAGCCGAATCCTCTTTCTATTTTTAGTATTTTTGGATTCAAAGTACTCAAAAATGAGGAAATAAACTCAAAGGCACATCCTAAAGATCATTTGAGCTATTTTGATCTTATTCTCTCATTCCCTGCACATCTTTATTGCTGAATTAAGTTCGCAGAAATAAAACCGCCTGGGACATAAAATAAAAGGTTCCCGATTTTGCAGGAAGTAGCGTAGAAAGACAGATTATACGACCGATTGAACGAGGAAAAATTACCCTCGATTACCCCTTTGCCCTAGGCTTTGGTTCTTGAACGTACATTTTCCAACAAGACCATTAATTATCGAAAAACGTCTCTCAATCAGAAAAAAATCTGAATAAATCCCACTTTCCCCCTTTAATCTCGTGGCTGATTGAAAAAATGAGGAAAACATCTTTGTCTTCGTAGGTAGAAATCTAAGAGGGAAATAATAAGATGACCATGAACACTTTTAATGTATAATTTTTTTAATAAATAATAATCAGCTAATTGATAGTTACACTTTTAATACTTGCATTTTTGAAGCACACATTTGGCTTGGACTTCAGAAACAACATAGTACATAGCAATTAGATGAATCACTGAATGTTTATGTCCCATTTTAAAGCCAGATTGAGCTCAAAAGAAATGATAACTATTTAATGGGCACTAGCATCATCTAGCTTAAAATTTAAATTGCAAAAATTCCAACATTTTTAACTCTTACTTCCTTTCTTGCATGACTGTTCTTTCTTTTGAAAGCTAATTTTTCGTCTTCCTAAGAATAGCGCAGTTTTGTTCTGCTTCTGATAAATAAATCAGTCGTCCTGCGACTTCTTGCGACTTGTTCTAAGTGGTCGCACTTCTAGTGCATCCTCTGCATTTCGCCTGCAGAAGTCAAGAGTTGTGTGTGTGTGCCTTCTGACGCTTCAGAGGTCCGAGGTCAATAAATTACTCCCTAGAGTCATGGGCTTGGAGAGGGTCTAGGAAGGCCAAAAAGATCCCCAAAGGGCCGAGACAACTCGGTACATAACCCAAACACAACAGCCTAGTTGAAAAACGACGCCCAGCTCAACGAGAAAGTTCCGGGATGCGGAAAACGAGCGAACAATTTGGAAAAATGTGCTAGAAACTATAGGGGGACGTTCGAAAGGAAAGGAAATAGGCAATGCTGATAAATATGCTGCAGAAAAAAGTTGAGCTATCTGTGGTCTTGAGAAATTAATATTCATATGATACATGCAACTTCATCTCAAAAATCATCATGTTTCACAGAAATAATGATGAATAGAGCAAAGTAACCATAATGTTATCCTGTAAATGATGTGGCACCAAAATTGGATGATAAAGAGAAGAAAACGAAGAAAAATTATAGCATCGTACATGGTGACAAGGACGTGCGATATGGACGGGAATTGGGAGTTGACCAACTATGGAATGTGCTTGCAGGTTATAAACTCTAATGCGACGAAACATTGTTTGCTGGCATTTTGTAATAAGGTAAGCATAGTAATTTTAAAAAGGTATGAAATCACCTGGAAATATCATATTGTTTGAAGTGCCAAGTATTGATCCAAAGAAATTTTCGAAGCTTACAACAGATATTCTTGGAAATGAATTTGCTTGCCTTCCAGTGTCCCGACTTCATGCGAGACTTGGTCGTCAATGTATCATTGACCCTGTCGATAGTTTCCGTTGCTCTGCTGGTAGCTGCATTGATATTGTTCTCCATATTCGATTCGATACAAGTAAGCTTCAGGGTTTAATATATGGAAATGAATCTTTACGAATTTTACTAATACTATTCCATAGTCGACAATCTTATCATGAGCTTCAATTATTTCTACAGAGCAACTCATAAATTTGTTTTCCTATTAGGGTAACGACGACGTTATATCATAAACGGTTTTTTCCACCTCTGCCTCATCATTTGACGAGAGTCCGTAAAATCCGCTATACCAACTTCATCTCATAACTCTGATATCTTCAGCGTCTATTTACAAATATGAATTTCAGTGTCGTCGCCTTTCGATCCACAAGAATCTGGCGATGGCGTTCGTGTGTCGATTCGCGGTGTTCGCCATTTGGAACGTGGTCAATTCGACGAACGTCTTCCACGACTGCTCGCATTTCACTCCCGTCCATCTTTGGGAATGGGTGAGAGCCAAATCTTTCCTATATGTATGACATCAATAATATCATCTGCAAGAAAATGGTCTGTTCACTCTGGTAAACCATCCCCTTGGTTTCCTGAGAGAAGTCTGCTCGGACTCTCCTCGGGACGGGACGATTTAGCAGAGCGATAATGTTCATTTTCATGAGCATAAATAAGTAAGAACCGACTTCTATTGCTACTAGTTTATTGAATGCTATTTGCAGCATAATTTTTATAAAACATCAGTTTTCAAAGACATTTGCCAACGGCATTGAAGTTCGTCGATTTCAGGAATGGCTATGTAAGTTGATCCTCTGGTTCGTGATCTACTTCCAAGTTGCCTCGGTGCTGTGGATGCTCATCGAGGGCGCCTACTTGTACAGCAGATTCACGGTGTTCGCCATGAGACACAATGACGCTCCCTGGATCTACTATATGGCTTGCGGATGGGGTAAACTCATTTATGATTTTTTTTTAAATAAATAAATAACTTCTAATAATAATAGAAATCATTATTAAAAAGTGATGATATTCTCTGAAACAATTTAAAAATGACGATTTATCTTTCAGATAGTTGTTAGAATCAACGAATTTTGAACATAGGTTCCACAGAATTGCTCCTCAAATGAGCCTTTTCAGCGCATTATTATTTCCAGCTCGATTTTTTAACCAAAGAGATTTTGAGCTTTCTCTAGGAATCCCGTTAATCGTGGTGCTATGCTGGACGGCCGTTCACGAGGACATTTCTCGTCAGAAGCCTGGCAGCTTCTGTTGGGTACCTTACGCGCAAGGAAGTCATTTGCTGATTCTATCGGGGACTATCGCGTTCGCTCTAATTGTAAGTCGTCGCTATTTACTATAAAATGGTGAAAAGGAAAGAAGGAATTATCTTAGCATCTTCTTCTGTGAAACTTATCACATTTTCTGTCAAATCTATCTTCAAAAATGAATTCAATTAATCTAAAAGTGCCAGAAATAATTCAATCAGCTTTAAATTTCAGCTAAATCTGTTCTTCTTACTGTGCATCGTTGTCATTCTCGTGCAAAAATTACGACATGAAAATGCGGCTGAATCGAAGAAAATCTGGTGACTTTAAAATTACTTTTTTTGTAAAATATTCTGAAATTTTAGGCGAACCATAAAAGCCACACTTCTTTTGGTTCCACTATTGGGAATCTCGAACATTCCATTATTCATCGAGCCTCAAAAACCAAGTCCGATTTATATGTTAGGTTCAGCGATTCTGCAACATTCACAGGCGAGATCTTTAATTCTTGCGATACGTTCAAAAATTCAGTCATCTTTGATAAGTTTACACCGATTATCATATTCAAATTGAAATCTTTACTCATGATTTTATTAATTTATGCTGCACATAGGAAATCAAGGAAATATCGAACATAAAATGATGAGCAAGGATCGTGTACACAAATCGTGAAAACTAGACGCGAATTTATTGCATCATAAAACGTTATTTTCCAAATAGTGAATTAATGACTGTGTTTTAGCCATCACAAAGAAGTTTTCCCTTTAATTTCAAACTTTCAGGGGATTTTCATCGCTGTGCTCTACTGTTTCTTGAACGCTGAGATTCAACAAGCGGTTCGGAGACAACTCTCAAAAATACCGATTGAATTTTTCAAGTAAGTCTCAACAAATCGGTTAATCAGCAATTGATTGTCGACGGATCATACTTTTTGTTATCAATAATAACAGTCAGATAATATCCATTACTCACTAACAACTTTGAATATTTATTCATAGCGATCTTTTCTGAGGCCTATTTTAAGCCCATTTCATAAGTTTAGGCCTCGCAATCGATTCGAAACCGAAAGGACTTACGTGCCCGAAAGCAGAAACAACCATTCGAACAGCAAACACGGAGTGCCGATGGAGGAGCTGAATGGGGTGAGGAAAAACGGGCCGAATCCCGCGTCTGTGCCGAGCCCCGAAAAGGAAGATCCACTCATTTACACCAATAACGGGCAGAGCGAGGTATGGGTTTTTTGTTGATTATTCGGGAAAATATAATATTAGGACAGTTGAATAAATCAAACGTTTCGTAGAGCCGTAATATGATGAAACTGTATGAGAAAGTAAGAGTGGGTTCCTTTACTCTCCCTCTCTCTCTTAACTCCAATATTTGTTTTTTTTCAAATTGCGAGGTTGCGAGATTTCAACATATCCCAATTACTGTATAATCAAGTGAAAACACTAGGTAATGAATGAGCTTTTCTTAATTCGAATTTTCAGTTCCCCTACTCGACCTCAACCCAACCGATAATCTCCGTCGATTCGACGATAAAACAGAACGAATTCTGAGATATTTATTCGCCAAAAATAATTTATGGTAGCCATGTTCAAAATCAAATCATGCTCGATACGTGTCATACTTGTTTCTAATTGAAATCACTCTAACTTTAATCATTTACTTCGATGATTTGTTACCCGTTAATTCACTCTTCCTTACATAAATTCGATAAACCAATCTTCTAATAGATACTGTAAACATCTTCATTAGAAATTTACCGACATTACATTAAGGATACAAATCTTGATGGACTTTATCAAACAACATGTGACAAAGAGCTGAGTTTGACCTAATTCACTCATTTGGCATTTCCCATAAAATTCTGCTGAAACTTTTTGATAGACTATTTTATGTGCCTAAAAGTAAGAACATGTTGTCTTTAATGTCGGTAACATTTTCTTCTGGATATTTGTGTACTTCCTTCTTCTTGACTTCGATGTATTTCAATGTATTCCTTACTTTTTGCGGGTCATCCATGCCGTGTCTCTTCCCCGTCTCTTAATTCTTCACTCCTTCAGTCAAGTTTAGCTGACAAATTGACAAATTGCCGCCAACAGTGATCTCATTTCGACACACTCTATTTTATGCTTTGTCCGAAAAACAAAATTTATTCTCAAAAACGAATAAAATTTATAAAAGAAGCATTTGTGATTTTGTGGTTGAATTTAGAAAATCTGAAATGAAAAACTTGATTGAAATAAAGCTAGGATCGGTTTCAACAATTATAGCCGAAATGGCTCTTGAAATAGCTAATAGTGAAATCGACATTGAGAGTCTGAAAAGACCACAACATTTGTCAATCAATGTCGCAAGTAAAATTTTAGCACGATCTCGATTTTACCTAGCGCCAAATTTTCTCAAGTCAACGATACTGAGTTTCATAGAAATTCGAATCGAAGGTCTGCTCGTAGTTGAAATAGTTGCAGGAGTTTTGTTCGGTGATTGGTGTAGATTGGATTTGACAATCGCTTTGGTACTGAAGGCTCGTGCTGAGTTGTGGTGTCGTCGAAGTACGTTGTCTTTCTTTGTCCTAAAACTTCGTGGTAAAAATTGTCTTGTTGGAAAGTTCTACCTTTTGTCTCGACTCCTTCCTACGCCATTTGGCACGACGATTTTGAAACCAAACCTAGAAACATCATTTTGAAAAATGATCTATATTTCAGATTTTTACAAGTTTAATGTGGTAAATAAATCGATTATTTTCCGGTAGTTTGTATTATCATTCAAACTATTTGCTAAAGAATTTTACAGCCTCGTTTTGAAGAAGATTCACCTATCCAGTTTTGTTGACTCATCTCCCTTCTTCATCTTTGCGACATTTTGCTCGTTTACAGTATCCAACACATGTGTCAAAGCTCTTGCAAAATGGTCAAAACAAATTCAGCGATATCGAATCAAAAGTAGCTTTCAAAACAATTCCCATTAATTCGGTAGCTCGTCCTTTATTTTTCGAAACATATTTTTCATTTTTAATCGATTACCAAACAGCATAAGATATATCGATCATATGTCACCGTGATTCTATCCTCCGGCAACTTCAAGGCACTAGCCATTCCTCGCTTCGCCTTTTGATCTGGGTAATGTGACTCTTGGAAGCTGTCCTCGAGAAATTGCGATTGTTGTTCAGTGAAACTCGTGCGGAATCTTCTCTTGCTCGAATTTGGCCCTGAAATGGCTCCTATTTTCCATTTTTACCTGCAACAAAATACCGTAGTCATTTTGCAGGTTGCTCATGGACTCATCAACGATGTAATCGGTTTGATCCTGAAATGATACTTTAGCGGCAGCCTGGAAAGACAAGACGATAATAGGACGACGAAATAGTATTGGAAAAGAAACATACCAGACTCTTCCCCTATCCTACTCTATACCATTTCGTATGTCTTGTCGCCTTGTTTTTTCCGGCTTGCCCACTTTAGCTAAGCTCTAAGAATGACACTCACTCGAATCGTTTGGTCAAATGGTGTTGGTAACAGATTGGCTAGTTGGACGACATGATTCACTCCGAGATGTTGACCATTTACACCAGATCGGTTTTCGAATTGGTTTCCATTTTTCCATCTAAAACCCAACATAATGGCATAAGCTTAAAAAATCCTTGAATTAGAAAATCTAAAATAAATCGCTTTTACGACTTTGATGGACAGGCAAATTTTGAAACAAACAATCAGATGAAAGTCGATGTGAACTAACCGATATGCGGCGCATTCCGTTTCGATTACTGATTCAGGCAGTGCTTTGGCTATGGATTGGATCGAAATTGCCCTCGGATTTGGGTTATTGTGATTGGAAATGTTTGGACCAGTTGAAAGGGGATCTGCCAAGGACTGCATGTGGTTGTGCTTAGGCGAAACGACACAATGATAGGGAATTTTAGGGTGGAGGAGATACAGATGCGAGGGATCTCGGGAAGCGAAGATTTAGCGACATTTGGGCGATTGATAAATGGTTGTCGGTGGACTCCAGAACACACAACAATTTACGGTAAGTTTTTCCACTTATTTTCAACGATCAAAAGTCAATGTTCTTTACAATTTGAAAGAAAATCGTTACTTTCTAGCAGATATACCGGGTGTTTCAAGTTTATCTCCCTATTTTATTTTTTGAATAACTTTTTTATTTTTGATCCAAATTGAGTAGGGTTTTTTGCATGGTGCTCTCCCTGCGTTATAGTTTTGTTTGGTATAACTCTCGAGTCGAAACCAACTGCCCACACCCATAAAACTACCTGTTTTTTGAAGGCTAATTTTTGCCAACAAATCGAACTCTGGGCGTAGGACTGGACCATTTAACTGCGTTTTACCACTTAGATTACCAGTTTAGTAAAATTTCAGACAAAGGTGCTTGGTATCTTACCAAACTTGATATTAAATAAATTCTTGCATGTTTGACAGTCATATGAGCAAACCGCATCAAAAATGGTTCAGTCCTACACCCACAGGACTCGATTTATTGGCAAACATTAGCCTTCAAAAAACAGGTAGTTTTATGGGTGTGGGCAGTTGGTTTCGACTCGAGAGTTATACCAAACAAAACTATAACGCAGGGAGAGCACCATGCAAAAAACCCTACTCAATTTGGATCAAAAATAAAAAAGTTATTCAAAAAATAAAATAGGGAGATAAACTTGAAACACCCGGTAGAAGCTCTTGAGGGTAGCTATCTCATACGTTTCATAAAATATAGTTTATTCTGAGTAAGTGAATACTGCATACATTTTGCAACTTCGCTTGCTCAGGCTCCGTCCACTTTTTTCTGCCCTGCGAATTGCGTCATTCCCCCTATTTTCAAACGATTTTTTCGATTTTTCTTGACATTTTCGCGAAAAATCTTTATAATTATATCCTAATTACCTCTCTGATTGACCAATTAGCTCTGTAGAGCGATGCTTCATCGTTTTGAGCCATTTTATAGCCAGAAATAATTGTTTTTAATTTTTCAAGTTTGAAGACGAAAAGTCGTTAGTTTATTGTGTAAGGAAACGCAAGCAGTTGATCAGTCCGCTGCGTCCGTGCGGTTAAGGGGTGTTTAGGGGTTAGGACAATCGGTTAGCAGTAGAAGATGACAGCACCTCAAACTTGGGTAATTAAACCTTTATTTAAACTAAGAAATTATAAATAAAAAATAAACTCTGTGAGCAGCAAGCAAGCTCCCTTTATCTGCAGGCAGAAAGTGCAAGGAAGATCCAAAAGAAAATATGTTCTAACATAGGAGAAGACTCAATCTGATCATATGAAAAATTGTAACCCTTTCTACGAAATAGAAAAAATCGAAGGTCGCAATTTGCGACAGAACTAGCAAAAATATCTAACCTGGAATATTTAGTGAAAAGGAAAAGAAGGAAATGGGTTGGAAAGTTATAACTAGTTCAGTTATGAATTTCTTGATTATCGTAATTGCCAATCTTTAACGATAAAATCTTGTCTGAAGTTTTTCCAAAAAGCTTACAACACCTGGGATTCCCAAGCCGTCTCCGATCCAAGTACTAACCAGGCCCGACGTTGCTTAACTTGCCAGATCGGACGGGATGGCGTGTGCTCAACGTGGTATGGTCGTAAGCGGCGGTTTGGTCTTTGACGCTGCACAGTAGCCAGAAGGATGAAATACATATCAATCAGCTCCAAAATAAAGTCACTCTTTTTCTTTTCAACGGCATTGAATCACTTTAAATTTGTGGTTTCACTAAATGGGAATATTGGCGCAGGCTGCAAGTTTTTGACACGATTTGAAACTTGCGACTATTCATAAATGATATTAATCGACACAAAGCTGCCGTGCAAAACTGGAAAATATTTAATTTTTGCCCAAGATGCCGGATGCATTGTGGGGACAGGCAGATAAGTTAGTGCACTAAAAATGGTTAAGAATTAAATCCTGTTGAGCACTTATCAAGTAAGCGGAAGTTAGTTGCGTGTAGGTGTGCGTCTCTCGAAGATTACCTCAAACTTGGGTAATTAAACCTTTATTTACAATAAAAGTAAAATCAATAAAAAAGTATAAACCAGTGCAATCCTTGAGCAGCAAGGATGTCTCACTTTTCTCGGGGAAAAGGGGAGAGGTGGTAAAAGAGTTTAAACTAAAACATTGTCGAAGGAAAAGGAAAACAAAAGGTCGCGAATTGCGACATGCACAGATTAAATTTCATATTTCTTCAACTTTATTACTATATTTTATCTTTATCGATTAGATACTTGAAAGAATAATTTTCTTTTCATCTTCTTCCTAAAATTCTCGTAGGTGCCAGCTCGATGAACTCGCGCTCTTTCAGTTTCCAGCAATCTAAATTTTGGGCTGTTATAAGAAAAATTCCCAATATCTACCTCTTTAGCCAGTACTCTTGGAAATTTTGTTTGTCCGTATCACTCCATTTACTGCCACCGGGGTAATCAGGCCAAGCCCCTTTCCAAAATGTCGCTATAAGGAAATAACAAAAAATTTATGTTACTTGGATGTTTGTAAGCCCTCCATTTGGATCACTTGTTAGAAATGCAGCTTCAACGGCTTTGTATAGTGTCTCGTTGGGCATTTCTGCAGTTCAATTAACATGATTTTTCATTTTTACAAACCTATGCGAAAAACGAAGATTTCGTCTCCTTCGGAAGCTATCTCGAGAATTTTTCTTTCTTTCGGACTGAGACCAGATTTTTCGTCTTTCAGCATTTGCTTTGCTCCTTCGATGGCGTTATTAATGCCTTGCTAAAATTTACAAATTACATAATCAGTTGAAGATTTTTTGGTGCATTACTTCGGACATGAATTTCCAGAGCTTGCCACGTGCACGTCAAATGTGTTGGAATTTCCGATCCTAAATCATTCAATTGAAACTTTCAAAATTTTTAATTTTTTACCTCAAATGAAGCTTGACCGAAATAGAAAATATTTTGAGATAGTTTAACAGCATCCATATTTTCCATATTCATTGATCGAATTTGCTTACTAGCTGTATAGAAATAGACATAGTACTTTGTTGAATCTGCACTGGTTCCTTGAGGTTTGCATAACTAAAATTTGTTCATTTTTATTGAAATTGAAAATTAAAATATACCCCCAATAATTGTTCTATCTCTGCTTGCAACTTTGCAAAATAGGGATCTATAACCTGAAGATGAATATGTATTTATCAGTGACCGTATTTTTGCTCATTAACTGCAAGTTACTACTAACACCTAGTTCTTCATATTTTTAAGTTGTGCTAGTGGTTGCTAACAATCGCAATTAAGGACCAAAAATCACTCATTGGTTTATGCTAACCTTGTTTTTCAGGTCACCTTTTCCAATATATTTGTACCCCAGATCCTCGTCTCCAAAATATTTCTCACATATGTTTTCTAACTTATCAGGCGTAAGCTCCTAAAGTCACATAATTTTGAATAAAGGACTAGTAAAAAATTACCATCATTGCGTCACTGTAATGAATACCCAACTGATAGTTAACACCCGGATGCTTCTTTGCGTGGCTTACTATATTTGACGGCATTTTCCATTCGTTGCTGCACAAGTTGCAATGAAATCTTCCTCTGCCAGGATGTTCAAAAATATGATTTTGCAGTTTCTAAAAAAATAAAGCTTACCTTATTAAAATTTGCATTTGAATTTTGCCTATTTGCTGTTTCCAAAATCTTCATATCACCATTAAAATCCAAAGATCTAGGCTTTGAAAATATTCGACTTAGGCGAACATTATTTGAGATACGGTATCTGAAATTAAAATTTTAAGTTAAAAATCGATTTGAGGATAAAACAAATAGATGAAATGGTTTGCTCTGAGAGATGTTTAGAGAAAATGGCTGGAAAATGAAAGTTAGAGAAAGAATGATCGTTCACGAGACAGAGAAAATCGAAAATATTTAAATGGCAAAAAGTAACGCAGCTGAGCGATGTCTGAAGGAGCAATATTTTGAGGCAGAAAGAAATGAATCATCAATGTTTTAGAGAATCTAAAATTCAAATCGAATTTCGCACTTTCGGGAACTTTCTTTAAGAAAAACTAGAGGAATTTCAAGAAATTGAAAAGTTAGGAGACTTGTTGAATTAGGATAGTTATCGAATCAATAGATTTCAGTTTTAAATTTGGTATTTGAAATTAAAAAAAATAAATCAGGAAGAAATAAGAAACAGTTCATAGCGAGTGCGAGTTGGAGAGTGAATCAAAAGGGTTAATAATTTGACAAGTGGGTCTTTGGGTCACTTGTTCGATATCAAAATCAAATCAAAACTACTAGTATTTTGTAAAGTGTGTGCACGCTTAATGCTCAAAAACTGCAAGGTACCCCCACAAATCATACATGGTTAGAAAGGTAATTTTGTCCAGATGGTCCAAATCGAAAATCCGGTGAAATGTAGCCCCAAAAATGTGATTTCCCCTATATAAAGTCAGAAAAGAGAAATAACATGTGAAATTGAGAGAGCAGGCGCAAATAGAGCGAAAAGGAAAGAGGGGAAGGGAGGGCCCAGTGAATCATCGAATATGACAGGGATGATTGTATGCTTCTGTGTGTGATATTTCATCATTTAATTGCTAATGTTTCAAATCAAATCAATGATGTGTGTAATAACAGTTGAAAGTTTAATTGCTTTAATAAAATATGAAATTGCGTTAAAGGTTGACTTGCATGTCATAAGTTAGAATTGCTAAACTTTCATTGAATTATCAGTGCCCTATTTCCTACGGTACATTTGTATAATCTTCCTAATATTTGTCTTACTGACTAATATTAGCTCACTTTATATAACACATGAGGAAAACGTTGATAGGCATTAATTGCGTTCGAAGTCAACTAAATTCAATCAAGACGAGTGGTAAGCCTATACCAACTTCTACAAATCCTCTTTCTAAAAACGTAAGTTGAAATTCAAATTAAATTTTCTGTAATGAATTACTTTTTTTCAAAATAATGAAATTTTACAACGGGAAAATAAAATCAGTGTGACAGGGTCTCCTCATGCATGACTCCTGTCTAAAAATTACCGCAAGGTTTCAATCCATAATAAACCGTTAGGGGAATTTGATGAGGGTGATCCAAAATGTCGCTTCTTTTTCATTTTGAAAATAAATCATTCATCACTAAAATTGAAGTTATAATTTCAGAAGGGAATTGAAATCTCATTGGTTAATAGTACGATGAATGAATTAGCACGAAATATCAATCATTTGAAAATTGGTGGAGACAATTCATCCAATAATTCGCATCAAACTTTATTTTATTGTAAGAAATTATGCTGAAAGCTAAGTAAGAGACTTTGAAACGATTCATAATAATTTAGTTCATTATCAAAATCAAAATAATTATGAATATGAAGGAAGAATATTCTTGTTCAATTCTCATAACTTGTCAGTCGAAGAGATTGCAAAATTCCACAATTCGTATGCACCATATCAAGTAGCAACTACACAGAATAAAGTAAGTTCTCATGTTCGTTATTCAAAATAATTTCTTAGATTTCAGGTTTTTGGAATTCAGGCTTTTGGAATTAACAACGAAATTATTAGAGAAAAGGGATTAATATATGAAAAGAAATCATTTGAAATATTTGACTTGAATACTCGACAAATTTCAAGAGGTCTTATCAACAAATCCATGAATGATTAACTCAAGAATTTTACAGGTCCAGATCCTCCTGAATGGCGTGAACATGCATCAGTCGCTTATTTCAAAGACAAATTGTATTATTTGGGTGGAAGCGATCCTAAAACAGGGGGAGGTATAAATCGTATTGATGTAAGAAGATCGAGTGAAAGTCCATTAAATAATTACTTCAGGTTTTAATAGACGGAAAATGGCAAACAGGACCTGATTTTCCTCTTCTAATTAAATTTCCTCAAACAGTAACATGCGATGGAATTTTATACGGTCACATTGTAGTATACTCATTATTGTAATTATGGATATTCAGTTATTGATGGATGGAGTAGTAATAAGATATATCGATTGTCAGACGATGAGCGGGAATGGATTGAAATTGGAAAGATCCCAGAAAGACGAACTTCTTCCGGAGTTGCATCGCTAAATGGAAAAATCTACATAACTGGAGGAAATAAGTCGTTAATTTTGTATGATAAATAATTTATCATTGTATATTTAGTCCTGATGAAGTATTCAAATCCTGTCTGTGTTTCGACCCCTCAGCTCCAGCTGACAGCCGAATTTCTCGAATCGCTGATATGAATTATGCAAAAGATCATCATTCGCTCATTGTCGCCAACGGGAAATTATATGCAATGAAAGGAAAGTGAGCTAAGATTTTGCATATCTTTATACGAAATATTTGTCAATTTAGATATCAAGAATTTTTATATGGAAATGTTTGTAATTCAATCGAGGAATACGATCCGCAAACGAATAAATGGCGAGAAGTGGGAAAAATTAATTTGCAAATTAGTGGAGACAATTCATTAAATAATTCCCATAAAATTTTATTCTATTGTAAGAAATTATGTTGAAAACTAAGTAAGAGACTTTGAAGTGATTCGTAATAATTTAGATTTATATCGAAAGCATGGTACAAATGAGGGAAGAATATGCTTGTTCAATTCATATACTTGCTCAGTCGAAGAGATTGCAAAATTCCACACTTGTTATGATATATATAGAGTAGCAACTACACAGAATAAAGTAAATTCTTATTTTCGTTATTTGAATAATTTCTTAAACTTCAGATTTTTGCAATTGACAACAGATATTCATTTGAAATATATGACTTGAATACTCGACAAATTTCAAGAGGTCTTATTAACAAATCCATGAATGATTAACTCAAAGGATTTTACAGGTCCAGATCCTCCTGAATGGCGTAATCGTGCATCTGTCGCTTGTTTCAAAGACAAACTGTATTATTTGGGTGGACGCACGGCTCGAGTTGATGTAAGAAAATCGAATAAAATCTCATAAAATAATTTATTTAGGTTTTAATAGGCGGAAAATGGCAAGCAGGGCCTGCTCTTCCTCTTTCAATTATTGGCGTTCAAGCAATTACATGCGATGAAAGTTTATACGGTCATATTATAGCATATTCATTATTATAATTACGAATATTTAGTTATTGATGGAGATGTTAGTAAAATGATATATCGATTATCAGACGACGAGCGGGAATGGATTGAAGTTGGAGAGATTCCAGAAAAACGAAATTGTTTCGAAGTTGCATGGCTAAATGGAAAAATTTACATAACTGGAGGATTTAAGTCGTTAATTTTGCATGATAAATAATTTATCATTATATATTTAGTTCTTCTATTAGTCCTAATGCATTAAAATCCTGTCTGTGTTTCGACCCCTCAACTCCAGTTGGTAGTCGAATTTCTCGAATCGCTGATATGAATTATGCAAGACATGGCCATTCGCTTGTTGCTGCGAATGGAAAATTGTATGCAATCGGAGGGTAAGTTGAGATTTTACATATCTTCATACGAAATATTTATTAACTTAGATGTCAAGAGTTTTCTGCTGGAAGAACTTTTTGTGATTCAATCGAGGAATACGATCCACAAACGAATAAATGGTGTTGAAGTTGGAAAAATTAATATAAAATAAAAGTTGATTATAATAATCTCAAATTTCATATTGAAATTTTATTCAATAAAATATGAAATAATAATTTAATTTTAACGAACACGATACAAACAACTCTCGAAGACATCCAAGAGTGATGAGAGATAATTGCAACTGAAATAAATACTCTTTAAAATATTTTATTTAGAAAATTTCGTTACCAAATCCAATATTTATTTTATAGTAATTTCAATTCATTAATGACTTTCAAAGTAATTTTTTCAAAATATCTAACAGAAATAGTTAATCGATTTCTTGTGAACAGTTGTTGCGCGTATTTAAAATATAATATTGTCCGTCAGCAGCATCAATGTTAGCATATTTTCATATTTTCTCTGTATTTCATTGAAATAGTCTATGCATTTCTTCTCAGCCAATCTCTCCTTTTCGTTATCTGATTGATGATGCATTTTCTCTATCATTTTATGGCATCAATCGATTTAATTTCAGCTCAATATCTTTCAGTATTTGTTAAGATTATTTTATCGTTCTGTCACTAATCTCCGTTCTTCTTAATTCTAAAGGACCTCTTGCGCTAGTTACCCTCTGGTTACTCTCACCCTTTTGTAGAAGTTGTCCCCTTTTCTGGAAAATAGTATAGGGAAGAGAAAAAGAGGATAACCTCTACGAAAGGGTAAGAGTAACTTGAGGGTAACTAGTGCAGAAGGTCGAATTTTGTCTGCATAAATTACGATTAGAAATCAACCATATCAGAAATTTCTTGTTTCTTGATATTTTAAAACGTTTAATTTTTAATTTCAATTTTAATCCAGCAATAATAACATTCGATTTTGTTACGAGTTAGTCTTTTCCTCTTGTCGAAACCTATTTGTTATCAATTAATACTGACATGAGAAAAGTGAACACGAAGTCGAAAATTCACAGAAAATTACTGCATTAAAACCAAAGAATTTTTCAAACACATCATAAAAAATCGTGAAACTACTACGTACATTTGAAGAATTCTTTGGCCTTTTCTTCGCATAACGGTAAATCATCCTTATCACTGTCGATTCGAAAAGACTGTGACATGCACACTTTATAAAAAATAGCATGAAGGGTGGAGATAAAATTATGTGAAAAATTTTCTGACTTATGTTATGATAGTTTGTATAACTTTAGCATTGCAGAAACAAATCAGAAAGCCACAAAAAGTGCGAAAAAAAAATGCATAAAAATATCGTTACTTGTCGATAACGACATAGTTTAACACTCTCGTATTCCTAATATCAGCAATTAGGATCAGACTTCGTTATGTGAAAACCTCACAATGTCTTTTAAAAATTAGTGAAGACATGATATACCCTATCTTTGTTATCCCTAGCATATTATGAATTCTTTCGACAAGGTTGTGAAGAATACTAATCACAGCCTATTCTTCATTTTGAACTAGCTGTTCATCTCCTAATTTGAAGACAACCATTTCAGTTCATAATTCTGTGGTGCTATCCCCCAGTGCGTTTTGCTATCATTCAATGCTTCTGGTGGTTTCGAAACCAGTTCGGATGTTTGAGACGATGGAGAATTTGAACGATGTTTTTGGGCTTGGCATGGAGTTTGATGGTTCTAGTCATCGATCATAATCTTCGGGTGTACGAAATGTCACAAACGGGTCAAATCGATGTGGGTTTTATCGATCAAGATTTTTTAAAAATTAGTTATTTCAGATCGATTATCTGATGAAGCAAATTGCATTAATTTCGCAAGTACAAAGTCATGGAATACTGATCTCAGAAATCTATTCATTCGAAGAAATTTTTATTTATACAAATTTACAAAAAAAAACATGTTAGATTGATTTGAAACAGAAAGAGTTATGATTAAAGCCGAAACCCATTTTTGAAAGTTTTCACAATTAACAAATATAACAAATGAAAGATTGTTTTTTCACTAAAGATATGAAGGCTATTTTGAATACCAACAGGGCGTAAGGGTTTGTATCCTTTCTAACAAGGACACTGATATTGATATCTCATCATGTTAAAACTGGACACAAACACTGCTGGCCTCTTGTATTCCAAACATTTTTTTTCTTTCCCTCTACCTCCTTCCCTACTTTCTTCTCAAAAAGTAAGTGTGAAATACAAAAGGCCAATACTATCATGCAACCAAAAATTTTAAACCTTGAAAATCAACTTCGAAAAAATCTTATGGTTTTGCCCAGAAAGAACTTGATCATTTCATTGCTGGTGCTAGGAACTGCACGCAATCGATGCTATTCTTGACTGTCCGAATGAAAGGGCATTTCTGAAACCAGACAATTCTACAAATCAGCACAATTCCGCATCTTTATATTTACGTCTCTATCTTTGATTTCCGATAAATCTATAAATTCTATTAAACGATCAAATAACCTTACTCACACTTTTCCGCCCAAGACTTTCAAACTTCAAAGATGAGTTAACCTTCGTAATTTCTTCAGACACACTTTAGTTAGAAAATCGCATCGCAAAATTGGGTCTCAAAGATTAATAATTCGGGAGTTTAATCGACGAAAACGAAAAAAAAAAAAAATATTTTGATCGGGAAAAACTCTATGGTGCTTACCTCATCAGGACATGACAATTTTGCTGGGCTATCCAACGATTTAGGAACAGTTTTGAAATTCACAGGCTGCAAAAGACTCTGCCAGAGAAATGTCGACATTAGCGAATGACCAAGTTTGGAATAGTGAAAGCAGTCTGGGGCGAAAAATGAGAGATTCTAAAAAAATTGATGAGAAAATGATTCTGTCAAAGTGTTTTTACCTTTGAAGGTTCATGAATTTCAGTGATAAATGGTTGCACAACAACAGTGAAATCGTCAACATCAAATTTTCCAGAATTCTGCAGATTCATCTGCAGTTTGAAGTAGTCGGAAATGAACTGAAAAAGTTTCGCAATTATTTATAAACTTTGAAAATATTGTAACAAAATTTACTTTCTTCTGAGTTGTTTGACTATTGGCCAAACACGGACACCTGAAATAACTAATCATCATCATTTTCGTTCAACAATGATACTGTAGCAAGGGTTAGCACAATTTTAACAATGTTGACTAACGATCAGCGCTTTTTGACATGTCATGATTACTGATTACATGAAAGGATAGTTGGATTCATAAAGCGGTGACTTAGATTAGAAAAAAGGGGCTTTTCATCGTATCAGAAAAACCCCTTCTTTTCCGAATAGCTATGACTAACATGAAATCGACAAGGGGCTGCGCCATTTGACACTCGGGTTTCTGCTTCGATTGGTGAATCACGTCCAATTGAGGAATCGACAGAATTGATACGATAGTTCGGGGTAGGCTCGACTAAAATTTCGAGTTCATAACTAAAATACATTTTTGGAAATAGGAAAGTCTTGATGAAATGAAGAAAATTACTGCCAAGTTACTATCCTCATCTTTAAACAACTCACCCGGAGTATTTCTAGCGCTTCTGTGATTTTACTAACGAAGTAATCCGGAGTGTGCTGAAGATATTTCTCTTAAAAGAGCTACTGAATATTTTTAAGGCAACTTGGAAACCTCAAGCCATATGAAATAGTGCGTGAGAAAAGAATCTTTTCGCTACTATTCCTCACCCTATTTCACATGGCTTGAAGGCTTGAGGTTTCCAAATAGCTATTTTACCTGATTCAGACAAAATTGACACGCATCATTTGTTCCAATAAATATGCCTAGGAACTTCCAATCTTCTGCGATATTTACCTCTGAATTTGCGTTCAATGCAGAAACAAGTGATTGTGCTTGGAATGGTAGTTCATCAGATTTGGCTCCTGGAATAAAAAGGAAACGATGACAAAATGATTGCCTACTTACCTGGTTGTGCTACATTGAAACCGATATCGAAAATTCCCGCTGATGTACCAGTAGCGTTGGAGCATCCAAGTAGGTTTGGATTGAATTTCTTCAAAATGTCTGAAATTCATCTTTACTCAAAAGAATTAAATAATCATATTCTTTAGAAGAAATTGTAAGTTTCAAAATATTTCCTGACGCAATTATCAAATAAATCTGTTAATTCGTCAGCCATTCGAGCATCACTTACTAGGGATTGTGGCATGTTTCTCCAGATCGTAAGCACATCCAGCATGAAACGTCAATCCAGGCCAGGTCATGGGCGCTTCAATCATCGTTGACGCTCCCGCACCCCATCCAGCATGAAAATTCAAACTTTTCAAACACAGGAAGAATCTAACTAACTGTCAACGAATCTCCCATGGCCATAACGACTTTGATGTCAGCAGGCCGTAATGCGTTGACATTTCTCGGGATCGATGAACTAGGTCTCATTATCTCATCGGGACACGAGAAATCGGAGACCCCATAATTTGGTGACTCCCTAAAATTACTGTTTTATATAAATTTAATCTTGAATTAAACTTTGAAATATTAAAATATCACCATTTATTAATTTCTTCATACATACTTCAGAAACTTACTCGCATCGTCCATTAGAAATTAGAATAGCGATCAAGATCAGCACTGAAATCGAGCCTTTCAAATTCATTCATCGAAAATCAATCATTGCCACACGCGAATTGTTTTATTCTTTTTCATTGTTGACTCACATTTAATCCAATCTCTCTCCAAATGCCGCATCAGATAAATCAATTTATTGTTATAAATAAAATTAAATTGAGGATCAGTTCTGCAAAATAATGAATTTTTGATCATAAAAATCCTAGAAACTAAACATTTATGAAAAAATCTTCAATTTATCGAAATTAATTGAAGTATGCATAGGTAAAATGTGAAAAAGTCTTCTCAAAGGCCTATCTTTGAATCCGTTTCACTGTTTTTTTCAATTGATATGCATAAAATTGGAAACTTGAATGATGTAGGTTATCGAAAACAATTTATGAGCATGGCTCTATTGCCATTGTTTTCGCGTCAACTTTCGGGTATTTTTTCCAGTTTCACCTCAACCGGTCAGATAAGCTAAAAACAATATCGAATATTGCATAATTGGAAGACAATCTGAATAGCACAAAATTGTGTGAAATATATTTCCGAATATTGATATCTTCACGAAAAAATATTTATTCAAAAACATTTTTCTTTCTAATTTGCAAATAAATTCCCTTTATCGCTATTTTCTTGATGCAGATATTCTACTCTTCAACCCAAATGTAATTTTCAATTTCACGCACATTGAAATTTGGACTCGAAAATGGTCTATCATTAAAGACGTGGATCTCAAAGTTTTTCATATTAAGAATTATGATACTACAACTGAAAGATCGTGGGCTGTTGCTATATAATTATACAAGAACTCCATAATTTTATAATTAGGATGAAAGTCATACAACTCTTAAAAATTACTTTAACGCTTCATTCACAATCACACTTCTCAAAAGATTATTACCTACAACAATAAATCGTTGTCGATCTAAAGTAATCAGAAACCCTATTCAAAATAAGCAAATCTATGCTTGCATTTGTGCCTTTTACAGCGCTTGACTATGCTGCGAACGCAGAAAATTTTCATCCATATGATATTAATAGTTTTTCGAATTCCTATATCATGAAAGCTACTATTTTTAATACTGTAGTTGTACTTCTTGCATATATTACCATTATTCCTTGTCATTTACTCCATGGCTTATTCATCTACACACTAATTAAGACCCATAAAACTGAAAAATCAGTAAGACGAATGATAAATTTAAAAAAATTTATTATTTATGTTCTATCTTAAAGAGTGCATTTAGAATAACTACATATCCATTCTCTATCTATTAGAGTTTTTATCCGTCTTTCATTTGCTAATAATTACAATAGGATTAGTTGAGAAAGGAATAAATACCGTTTACTAGTAAGTTCCTTAAATCAGATGTAAATATTTAAATATGGACTAGAAATGGCTCCTAGAAAAAACACCGGTTTTTTTTCTTTTCCTATCTTGCCTCTCCATACTATTTCTTAGAAAAACCGATCCTTTCTAACTGGTGTCCCGGTATCTTTTTCGAGAAGCCACTAGAAATATATAATTTTAACTCTACTTATAAAATTACTATAATTGACTGATGGATTTTAGTCATTATTATAATGGACGTGGTTATGAAATAACGATATTCAGTGATGTGATAATTTTAAACTACATAATTGATCCAAATACGCATCCATTTACGATACGATTGACACATTATCTGAACTTTCTTTTGTGCTTTCAGCGATTTGCCATTATCAAGGAATACTCTTGGAGTAATTCGATAATTATTAGGTAAGTTCAGATAGACCAAATGATTTCATAAATCTGTTCTATCACCATTTCTCTAATTTTTTACGGTTTAAACAAATCATTACAAAATGCAAATATCTGATCAGATTTATATTCTATTAAAGAAATAATATTCATCAATATTTAGGAAGCCACTATTATGGCTAATCCCAATTATTCCGTTATCCATTGTTCTTTACAGAACATATCAAATCGAGTTTACGACTTCACTAATTTTCGAATCGGAACCAAGTTTGGGACTCATCAATACTATATTTGTAATTGTATGCGCAATAAATTTACCCATTTTGCACTAATTGATAACTTACAAGTTAACTTTCAAAAGTCTCCGAGTCTTTGCTCCTGATTCGGCTAGTATTGACACGTTAGTGTATTTCGAGGTTAGATCAGCATTTAGAAACCAATAAACACTGAAGTATAATCGGTCGTGAAGAAAATTCTGAAAACTGTTTTATGTAAGGATAAGATAACATGCAAAATTGAAATTTGATACTATCATACATCATTTCTCTAAACAATAAGGTTCTAGCGCTTTCGGGCTCTATCGTTTGCATATCACAGCACTTTACGATTTCAGAATTATGATCTACGCACCGAAATACTTCATTACACAAAATCTAGCCGAATCAGAAATCAGAGACAGACATTTATGAAAGTGCTTTTGTTAGAGTACATTCGTTAATTTAGGCTGATGTGATATTAAGGACGGTAATAATATTATTCTGTTTCATACTATATATCATAATATATTTCAAAGTTGATTCTATCAGGAAGAAAGCAAAGAGTCGTGCAAATATCAATATTTTCTTACAAATATTGCCGATTACGATTTATGAATCTGTAAGAATAATTTCTTATAGTTAAATTTTGAAGATAGATATATCGAACTAAATTCATAAAGCATAACTTATCATAATATTAAAGCTTGATTTTATTGCAGATTGATACATTTATAGAATGGTTTATAATATTCGCATTGCATTCAAATAAAAATCAAATAACTGAAAGTCTCCTTCCATTGATAGCACATGGATCACATCCTGAATATGTATTTGAATTTCAATCTCTTTAATCAATGCACTATTTTTCTTTCATTTTTATGACTAAAAATTGATAACTGCGAAATTTTTTCTCCCAAAGCAGGGAAAAAGAATAATGAAGAATGAGAAATAGCTAATGGAAAGAAAATTTCCATTTTTTCGGAAAGAATGATTATACTACTTCAAAAATTATTTTGTGAGAAAATATTATGTGGAAAAACTGATAATGAACGGTATTTAGTATGATGATTCTATGTATGCTAACAAAGCACAATGGAAATACCTGGAAATGCACATACTGACAGTAATTCAACTATTCGAAGTCGAACTATTCACTGCTTATTGGAGCTGCATCTGCATTCCCCTATCGTTCCTGATTTGTAACAAAGAAAAACGCGAACTGATTTGGAAACTCTTGCCAATAAAGTGGAGGACGAACTTTAAGAAAATTTTTATTCGGAAAAATAATCAAATTGTGCCAATCTCAAGTGTTCAAGATCAGCAAAATATAGTCCATAGTAATGTGTAATATTTATTGTTCTCGACAAAAAATAAAATAATTTTTACAAATCGCACTATTTTGAATATTGATAAATGTGGTAATTAAAAAAAAGTAGTAGGTAGTAGTAGAGAACGCAAATGCTCAAATTTCAATTTTCATTCACGAAAAATCGTGAAATTTGTGGAGGCAATTATCGAGTTAATTAGGGGTTTGGACTGACCCAAGTAGAATTTTTCTTTTTTACTAGGGTATTTGAACGGTCAAGCAATATTCCTTTAAGACTCAAATCCCACCAGCATCAAATTTGAAATGATGATCAATTTTTGATACATCAAATCAATATTTTTCTTTCAAAATAATCTTTCTCGTGAACATTATTTTAAGGAATGAATGAAGGCTAAATTGATACGATTTGGTATTTGTCTTTTAGTTTAATTATTGCACAAAAATATTTGAGAAATCATTTTCAAGTGTATGTTTAGGCAATAATGATTAATAACTTGCCTGTCGAACTTACGCTGTTAATTATTTCGGATTTATCACTGGTTGATTATGAGCAGTTGGTGTTTGTCAACAAACGAATGATACAAATATTTCGAAAATTTCTACCTATTGCATTATTGCCAAGAATAGGAAATCGAATTGAGAAACTCATGATCAGACCAAAACATAATCGAGTCGAGGTTGTTTTAGGAATTTTTAAAAGTGATTATAAAATAAAGATTTTATACGAGTCAATTAAAACTTTCCACTCGGTTTTCGAATACTTTCTCCGAATGTATTTTAGAGTTTGCATAGCATAAACATAACCATCAACATTGACGCTAAATCATTAAAAAGTCGTTTTAATTCTGATCGCGTTTATCATGACAATTTTCTGACGAAAAAGATATTTGAAAGTTTAGCAAAAGCTTACAACACCTGGGATTCCCAAGCCGTCTCCGATCCAAGTACTAACCAGGCCCGACGTTGCTTAACTTGCCAGATCGGACGGGATGGCGTGTGCTCAACGTGGTATGGTCGTAAGCGCCGGTTTGGTCTTTGACGCTGCACAGTAGCCAGGAGGATGAAATACATATCAATCAGCTCCAAAATAAAAAGTCACTCTTTTTCTTTTCAACGGCACTGAATCACTTTGAATTTGTGGCTTCACTAAATGGGAATATTTGCGCAGGCTGCAAGTTTTTGACACGATTTCGAAGCGTGTCGTGTCATTTTGAAGAAACATGTCCTATTCGACCAAAACATAACCGAATTCCTGATGAAAATTTCAGTATTTCGTGTTCTGGGACTGATTTTCAAACTTTACTCCTTTTGGTAAAAGGCATGCAATTGACATTATAATTTTATCAACTTGGAAAGTAACTGCATCCATACAACTATTGCAATCTTTCTAATTGCCCTAGTTTGCATAAATTTTCGACTATTTGGCTCATTTAGATATCGGGTTCAAACAATAGAACATCTTTGGATATTCGAAATTGAGCTCAGAGCCTGTATTAATCCCTTTCAGGTAAAATTAACCTCAAATCAGGTTAACTGTCTCTCTTCCAAAATGCAAAGGAGACCGAGTTAACTAGACTAGTTAACCTGAGGTCAAGTTTGGGGGTTTGGTACGGGCTCGGAAATCATAATTCTTACAAACTACAAGAGATAATAAATCGTAAATTTTATTCTTGAAAGCTCGTATTTGATTCCAATTTCTTGGATGATTCGTTGTATGATGATGGTGTTATTGAAACTTTATCTTCTCGTTTCGTCATCTTCTCAAACATAACGAAGAATATCGTTCCAATTACGGCAGAAACTGTCAGAATCAATAGCTGCCAGTGCAGTTGTAACGACGGAGTGTAGAAAAATGCTCCGCAAGTCATGGCCGACTATAATATTATTTGTATTTTGAGAGCCTTTCCTGATTTACCTTAGAGAACAGCCTAACTGCGAAAGCTTCACTACTTTTATCCGGATATGTATCGATTAAAACCGAGTAGCTTTGCGCATTCCAAATGCTATCGCCTATTCCTAACAGAATGCTGATAATCATCGCTATAGTTATGCTGAATTATAAAATTAAATGCTAATATGTTTATAATAGAAATCCGAAGAAGTTATCACTCGATAAGTTGGTTAAAGAATCTGATATTTTCCCATGTACAAACTCACTTTGGGTACAATAAATTTCCCAGTTTCTCAGTTTTCATGTTCGCTGAATCGTTCGGAAAATTTGCGTATGACAAGGCGTAAGCGAGAACTTGTGAAATCGTTCCGAGAAGAATTGCGTTTTCTCTGCCAAACTGCTGAATTTTATTGCCCAATTTTCCTTGAACAGCTCCGGCTAAAGGTTAATTTTTCCAAAAGGTTGCAACTGTAAATTCACCAATTAATTGACCGATCCCAGAAAATATTGATGACCAAGCCATGAGGGCATTCGTATTATAATTCAACTTGGTCGTGGAAGATATACATGTTGGGAATACTCCTGAAAACGTAAGTTATCGAAATGGTATCAAAATTGGTTATTACCTGTCATATAACATGCAGCAATTCCACTATATGCTAGCGATACCATCAAAATGAGCATTTCTTTGGTTAGAGCTAGTTTTGCAGTTGAGCCTAGAATTTTTAATTAGTAGAAAATTTAGAAATTAGTAAAAATTATATTGTTTATGCCGAGGTCTAGGAGATGCAAAGTAGTGGACGGTTATTTTTAGTGGTTAGAAAATCGTGAAATAGCATGCGAAGAGGAAAGACTGAGCTAAAATCATGATTTCTCCCCTCATTTTCGATCTCCCAAATTTCGGCATCAACAGTACCCAATAGTTCCTTATAATTCCTAGCATCTTTTCTTCCCCGATCTTCATACGGAGGAGTACGTTGAAAAACGATTATCAGAGCTGCCAAAATGGATAGTCCTGTGAAAGTTCCGTATAAAATTTTGACCTAAATACTCTACTTTCGATGACTGATAACTTGAGACAAAATAAAAAGATAGCCTTTCTTCCTCTCACTCTTTTAAGCCTTGGAATGCGCAGGCAGACGACATTTATTCATTTGACGATTCCTTTTATTTTCTTGTTTTCTTTATTTTTTAATCGAAATTAACGGAATTTTTGTAACAATCACTTGCCGATTATTACTAACTATAGATATTGGTAGAAATTAACGAACTAATTATCGATAATTGCCCTTAGAAATACAACAAAAAATAGTCGCAAAAGCGATCAAATGCCCGTCCGAGACTCGCAAGAGAGGGGAGAAAGAAAGACGCTCCTTTTATTTCGTCTCAAGCAGTCGGTTATTCACAATATAGTTTATTTTTTATCTTACAGTGGATGGCAAAATATCGTGCTTTGATTCTGCTGATTGGAAGACGATCAGCAAGAATATTCCGGAGAATAATGATCTAGAATTCTTATTTTGAAATGCTTCAAGAAATCCTTTGGAGTTATTTTTACAAATTATTTCTATTGTTGTTATTTATAGTGATATCATTTTTACACAATCGTTTCATTTATAACGACGAATTTTTATTCACGACTAAGTTTGGACGCACAGACAAACAGGTAAACTCAACAAAAATACTAATTACTCACGATAACTGTCCCATCATGCATAAAACGGCACTATTCCTGCTTGAATCGTTCGGCTCACAATTTTGCGCCAAATATGTTCCTTGACCCGTCCACAGAATTGCAGCACCGAAACCAAGCAATAGGCTCGTCGAGTATAGGAAAATTTCATTCAAGCAGAGAAATCCTACCTAATGTAAATATTATTTATGAAATTGAGAAAATTCACTGCATTGCCTCAAATAGTGCATAAGTCAGTGTTCCAATAGCCATGGCCCATTTTGGCTTCATAATTTCTACAATGGGTGCGGATATCAAGTTTGAGAGTGTTAGGGATCCATAAATTAGTGCTAGACTGAAAATGTTGAATTTTTGTTAGATTATATTTTCCAATTCTATGTGTGTATCGAATTATTATTATTTTTCACAATAATTGTTTTTAAAATCATATCTTACCTATAGTATCCTGCATGCTTGCTGATGTTGCCGGCATCGCTTTGACTGTTAACAACAGCTTGTTCGATATAGGCTAAATTCATCCAAAGTAAGTCGATTTTATCAGAATTGTTATCTTACCTGCTCCATTGAATGCTATGAAGTTGAATAGAAACGCAAATCCGAGTTGTAAGATGTTAAAAGTTGTCGGCTCAGAAAGCCAACCCATTCGGGAGAAGTTTCTGAAATTTAAAAATTGATTGACCGACTCAAATAAAATGCAAATATAGCGTTCACACGTAATCGATAATTTATTCGGTTTACCCTTACCTATTTGACTTTTTGTACCCAACATTTCGGCTGGACATTATACCGAGCACCAAACTAGAAAATGTCGACCTAATTTATGCAGAAATCTTGTATTCTGGGCATTCACGCAAATACGCAAATGCTATAAACTGAAAATTGAAACAAAAGCAATGATTTTTCTTTCAGAAACCAATTCATTTCGCCCCTTCTATCTCTTATCTTCCTCACTACTACTCTTTGGTTATGCATTATCTAAATGAATCTGAGCTTTATCAGAAAATTAGTTAAGAGTGAATGTCGATAAAAACCAAAGTTTTATCAAAGGGTTGTTTCCAGAGGTCCGTCGATTTTCACACATATAAGACATTATTCATAAAACTCGATTTTTTTTTAATAAATAACGTCTTGCATGCGTAACCATCAACATTGACGCTAAACCATAAAAAGTCGTTTTAACTCTGATCGCGTTTATCATGACAATTTTCTGACGAAAAAGATATTTGAAAGTTTAGCAAAAGCTTACAACACCTGGGATTCCCAAGCCGTCTCCGATCCAAGTACTAACCAGGCCCGACGTTGCTTAACTTGCCAGATCGGACGGGATGGCGTGTGCTCAACGTGGTATGGTCGTAAGCGATCGCCTCGTGTTTAGCATGGCACAAAAGAGTGCAGTTGTTCAATGCGATGAAAATTGATTGACAAGTAAAGGCGAGTGTGCACCATTTGCCTGACAAGTGCACGTTATTCGTTATTTTCAAATCTTCGTAGAAAATGATGATGGTGAGAGAAATTAAATATCGAAATGACTGATTATTAACAATTGGATATTCTCGATTTTTGATCAAACTACTATTGGTCTACTATTCAAGCAAAGTGAAAATTTAGAAAAATATACTTAAATTTCGGGATGCATTCAAAGCAATTTGATTTTTGGAAATCATTCTCTTCAGAGATTGAATATTCTTCTTCCAAAATCTAATTGCAACCAATTTCCTTCACTCAAATTAGCATATGCTCGCTCACTTTGTCTCTGTCCAGGTCGACTCAAAGGTGTTCCAAGACAATTTGCTCATGGTGAATTGTCGTTTTTCTTGTGCTTGGTGATCGGCTTTCTCCTTTTGGTTTCTTTGAGTCTCTGCGACCTTATTTCCTGCTGTTCTTCTCTGCGAAACAACACTTGATCTGGAGAGAGTTAGAGAAGCCGTATGGAGAGAAAGAATGCTGGGAAGAGAAGGGAACTGTGTGAGAGAGCGCAGAGAAGCGAGAGATACCAAAATGGCGGCAGCGTTAGGTCGTTCAAATGTTTGGCGGGTCGGTCCCTTGATCTTACTCTATAAGTGGCGAAGAAAGAAAGAGAGATGGGTGAGAGACAAATGGATTTGAGAGGCGCAGACAGACAGACAGTGGCGTCCCTAGGCTTTCTTTCCTTCTTTATTCCTTCCTCTTCCTTTCCAACCTCTTTTTGCATTCTATAATCAACCGTTTCGAGAGATATCTCCAATGAGAGTGTCCTTCCGCCTTCAATTTTGTCACAGGACGCCGCCGCTGACATTCCTCTGGAATAGTTTTTGGTTTATTTGATTAATTTTTGAAAATATTCTTCAAACGTTGTGATCAAATTGTCTGGACGACGGTTTATAGTCTTTGAATTTGAAAACTCTCAGACATTGTTGAAAGAATCTCTAGTCGGAGATCATCTTTCATATTTTACCCAATTGATTTTCAGTATCGCAGAGATAATTTGTCCATATCTTTCACGACTTTCAGCATTTGACATTTTCTAGCTAGCCTATGCTTTGTTTCGATTCTGTTCAGATATGATCTTTCACTCGATCCTGACTGAATAATTTCACGCCTATTGAAACACGTACTCGCATTTATCTTGAATGATGATGTCGGCATTTTGCGAAACTTCAAAGGACGATTTTTTCTCACTTTTGTGACATCTTTTGTCCATTATATCTTTGACATTTGGAAATTTTCCTAAATTAGAGCGCTTCAATTAGTGTGACTCACGTCACCTCTGAAAATTTTTGTCAGCTATTCAAAATTTCATATCTTCGTTTATTTGTGAAGGTTTGATTAAATTTGATCGATTATTGGAAGGCTTCCAAATGTACTATTTCATTCTTGTCACGATACTTCGTTTCATAGATCGATTCTCTCATCTGTGCTCGGTTCTTTCTCATTACCTTGACTATATGATCTACTAGAAGTGTGTCATAATTCACGAGCGCTTAGGAGTTCTCTTATCCGAAGTCCGCTTTAAAAATGTTTGCGAAAGCTTTGCATTTGGAACAGCTGATAATTATCAACTGTTCACGAATCCAGGCACTGATGACCATTTCTGGAAACCGTCGTTTCAACTGATCCATAGTTTCTTACTCTTTCTTGTTGTCCATGTTCATCTCTACTGATGTCGGTATTTGCCTCTATCAAAGACATCATCTCCATCAGTTGAGTGTCTCGATGCCCTGTGGTCGACGCCACCCCACACTGCCCCTGTTCCTCTCTGTCCAACTGCTCGGTCGCTTGACTGATTGTGTCCGTGAGATACTCACACCTCTTCTACTCCATCTTCCCTTTTTCGATCACCTTTCTTCGACACTTTTTATCGATCATCTCATTTCACAGCCATAGATGCGCGTCCATTCTTTATTGATAAGTTTTGCAGTGCCATCTTCGTTAGTTCGATCAGTAATAAAGTTTCGATAGATGCAGTAGGTATAGATGAACCTGAGATATAGAAACATAGGCAGAATTTTTTAAATATTAGCAAACGTATTCAATGCTTTCCAATTTATAATACTTGCATTAAGTCATCCGAATTGTCTCCTATTTTTCACTTGATGATGCTTTATCCTTTGATACGTATTCTTTGTCAAATTGAAATTTGGAATCATTTTAGTCGGGACTTTCAAAACTTGGGATTTTTCCACTCTGCCTATTATGCTGGATTAGTAGATTTGAATTCGTATGATCTTTATATTTTATCTTTCGAAACGTATTTGATTATTAACCTACAACAGTCTGTCTCATTCTTCTAAGAGTTTTCAAAGATATTTAGCATAAATAAGCATCTCCTTGTGCAATCTGACATTGTTTACTTTACTCTTCTCCTTCATATCTCTTTTATAAGCATACCGATACCGATTACAGTATATCCGTTCACGCAATATAATCTACTCAAAGTCATCTAAAGAAATCCTTCATTTAGATGAAGTCTCTGAGAGGACTCTTTGGGAAGAAGAAAACAACTGGAGATGGCAAGGAGAACGAGAGCCCTGAGATGGTAATCTCCATTCATATCCTAGCTAAAGGCGCTTTCCCATAACTCTGCTCGCAATAGTGCGATAATAACTGGAAAATAGCAATGATTGAATAATGCACTGACACTTTGCAATTTTGAGTTGACATGAAAACTGCCTATTGTTAGGCTATGCTACAAAGTTGGCCAAATTTGAAAAGCTACACTTGAAATTGATATATGGAGGAATAAAACAATTCGAAATAGACATTTGAATATATCTAGAATTGAAAGTTTGAAAGTATTCTATTCAGAACGACATTTTTCATGCCATGTTAGGTTAGCGCATTGCATTTAGATGGATGATTAAAAATGATCTTGATAATTAATTCGCATCTCATTCGTAAATTTTAGAATCGCAATCCAGCGAATCGTCAGTCGCTGAGGTTCGGTGGATCGTTGAAAGGGTCTTCGAACAAGACCGTTCGAATGGCCTCTTCCCAGGAAGATCTGACGAGAATCTCGCCCACTGCCTGCTTCCACACTGCCAATCCACCAAAGCTGCACCGTGGCCCGAAAAGTTGTCCAGGCGGTCCACAAGGGTTTGTCATTTCTTGAAATGCTCCCAGAAGAAACTCTGGATTCAGAAAGGAATACATCTGTGATCTGGACGGAGGTGATCGTGACAAGTCGTTCGCACTCCATCTGGATGATCATGGCTCGTACAGAGACAGGTATCGCTTGAACTCCTTGAATTTTTTTTTAGAAGTTTCATTTTTAGAAGGAAAGACTATCGCCATTCTACAAGAGAAAACAAACGAGGCAGCCGATATGAAGCCCAGTCATCTGCTGGTTACTCTTTGAGGCATCAGAATCAGAGATCGTAAGGCAGCAAAAATGAATTCAAAACTATTATCGGTTTTCAGGAACATCACCTCTGAATACGGAAGCGCTGAGCCTTCTCCTGGTGATCGATCGAATGCCAACAGAGCGTTCGTGAATATTGATGATTCTGAGGACACGGATGCTTCTGGACGATTCTACTTTGAAGAGCAGGAGGTATAATTGACTATCAAGGATTTCCTGTTAAAAGGCTTTCAATCCAGCATTACACCAGTAAAACGAGTCATTTTTTTCCTGAAAAGTCAAAATAATTAAGAATCGATTGACATGCTTTTTCACTCAAACTTACAATGCATCATTTAATTCACATTTCGAGTTTCGCGAAAAGTACACTTATCATACCAGTTTCGAGTCTAAAAATGCATTGCGAATGCAGAAATAAAAATCTAATTAATACAAAACTCAGGAGCGACGACGTCAGGAGAATTGGCACAACGATATGAGGAGGCGAGCTGAGACGATGGAAGCTCGAAAGAATTACTATAAGGAACGATACTACACTTTGAAAAAGGAATCCGAAAGGAAGGAAAAAGAGTTGCAAGTGAAACTCAAGGAAAAGGATGAACTTAATCAGGTAAATCCAATTTTAAGTTTTGAAAATTCAATGAAACATCTAGAACCTGCAACAATATCTCAACAACGAGCGGAAGAATAATCGAGATTTGGTCAGCAAAAAAGAGGAGCTAGAGAAACTACTCGTAAGAATTTTTTCCCATGTTATTTACGCAATCAAGATTTTAGATGATGAGGAATTACCAAAACGACGGAGTCAATGGTAACTCTATGCAGCATCGCCATTCCCAGAGGCCAAGTAACTACTACCAGGTACAAATCTAATCCATAATGCATTTTGTCTAACAACCAAAACGACTAAAATATCCCATTGACTGAATAATTTTACGAAAGTAAAGTCTACAATTTTCTGAAAATAACAATCAGAAATATCGAAATTTTGTCGAGAAATGAATGACGATGACATATTTTCAGAACACGTTGCAAATGATGCCCGCTCAATCGAGCATGTACAGTCAGCCTCCTTACAACCCAAATAGCGGCAATTTCGGACCATTCTTCTCATCACACAACGACTCCTTCAATCACAACACGAGCTTAGTCAATCCACAAAGGTGCGTATTCACAAACATAATTATCAGGGGATTCAGATATTGTTAGCCCGAGAATTTTTGAAACAATTTATTTTTCAGAAATCTTCTCTCGATGCCTCATGCCCATCTGAACGTGTCGAATACGCCTAGCACTTTTGCTGGTGATGCCGGCGCTGGGGAATCTCTTTCCCAGCAACATGACATTTCTCAAGCCAGATTGCTTCCGTTGATGGTGAGCAATTTTGGATAGTAGATGCTTGATGGAAATCTGCAAATAATTCGATATCCATGATATGTCTAATTTTTTAAAATCATATTTAGCTTTTCTAGGCGAAAAATGATTGTCCGATCGACTAAATTTAACGATACCAAAATGTTACTTCAAATAAAATCAATTGTTCCAGATGCCAAGCCGCGATTTTCCGCATCACTCCCTCCAGACACCTCCTCTCCAGAATTCCTCGTACGACGCATTCAGCAGCGACGGCAATCGAGAGGAGCCCGTACCACAGAGAGTCGTCGACACTGACGCTTCGCTCGACTCGATCCCTACAGAGACACCTAGGGATGAGGCCGACAAAACGTTGCCCGATAAAGGCAATGACGAGGTACGATTTGCAGGATTTGCTCTTAATTATTGCCATGCGGTCTAAATCAATATAAGAGCAATAAATATTTGGAAAAATGAATTTTGAAACATAGAAAAAATCTGTACTGAGATATAACTGGTAAAAATGATGGTTTTCAGAACGCTGAAGAAGCTCACAACGAAGAAGTGCTGTCGATGGTTTCGAGCACTCAAACTGCAAAGGAGGAATGATCATTTTCTACGGAAACCATATCGTCATAATCGAACTGCCAGATTAAAATCTCACGAAACTTCTACTATCTCAAAAATCCATTGCATATTTGAAATGTTCACATTTATAGGGGTATTTTTCAATCGACATTCAAATATTCCTGACTTGTTAGAAGGTCACTAATTTCATCAAGCCTATATTTTATCCGAAAGTAGGCGAACTGTCCAGCAAGTCTTTATTCTTGTATTTTATGCTCAAATTGTATCGATTTTGAGGAATGAATTATTTCATTTGATTTCTTGCAAAAATAACTGAAAAGTGAAAATTTTAGCACGTCAGAAATAAAAATGCATGTTGTAAGAGGATACCCATAAAATGTTGTCCAATGACTTTAGGCATTCAGAAAAGGGTTTTGCGATATCAAATTTTGGCTTGATTATTTCAAAAATCATCATAGTTCAAAGCACTTGTGCAATAAATTGAGAACATAAATTAAAGAGGCAGAAAGCACGGGAAGGTCCAGTGACGAATCGATACGAAAATATAATCAATCGAATGAATTGAACGTTCTAATTTGAAGCTATATGTCTTAGAAAAATAGATACATCGACCATATCATGCCTATTGAATCGTTACTGGAGGAAAGACATCAAGATTTTGGGTAGCAATAAATAAGTTCAGGTAAGCACACTTTTGTGATGGAAACGTGAGTTTTGAACCACAGGAAATAGAAAGTTGGGAAATTATTGAATTCATAACAACCACCAAGGTAATAAACCCATACGAAATTTGTCCCATTGAAAAACTCATAAGTTATTATCCTTTCCAAACTAACAAAAATTTTAAAAGAATGGTATTAAATACCTGATATTTTCATATTTCTGGGAATAGATAACGGTGAAGGGTAGATATAATTTTGAAATATCTACTAAGGTGTTATAAGTAGAAAGCTGAAGCATATTTTAAAAATGAGGTCACGGTTAGTCAATCATCAATTTATCCTTTTAAGTTAATTACGGTAGCCTATAAATTTGAAGAATGCGACGAATGTGAGGACCCTGGGTTTTCAATAATTTGCATTTCCTGATGCATTTGCTGTTGCTGCATTTCCATTTGATTCATATCATTTTGCTTTCGTCCAGCGTTTTGTACCATGCCCGTTGAGGCTTCGCTAGCCCTCACATCGGCATATGGATTCGGGATCATTCCGCCAGCGGGTCTGAAGATTCAGAAATTATAGAGTGGCTTTTTCTTGTGTTCAACACCCACTTTGAACAATACCCACTTCACGTAATTTGAAAAACTTTTGTGCAAAAACTACAGTAGTGCTCATAAGTGTTTTGCACCACCAACTATATTTAATGAGATGCTGGTTCACCCATTCGTGGTGCGCCAATCCGGCTAACATTTTGCACGCATATTCGGGTGGGTGTATCATGATTATCTGCCAAATTTCAGCTCAACTCGATTACTTTTATGGGAGTTATGAATTTTGAAGTGTTTATCATTTGAAAGTCGAAAATCCGTCACATCATTAAGCCCATGCAGATTTTGGTGCCAAGCCAAATGTATGCACGTTTAAATCTCTTATATATACTCATCATTTACCATAAGATTTATCTTCGGCAAAATTTGTTTGAGTTTGAGAAAGTTTCGATTAAAAAATCACCGATTTTCATTGTTTTCAATGGTTAAGGAAACTCTAAACTTTCAATCCATATTTAACTTTTCATAAAGCTAGTTCCCAAACGTTATATAATAAAGTATAATACGCCAAACTTAATGTAGTTTCTAATATGTAAACATTTCCTGGAGAATTTTCTATCTATCTCACTATATTGAAAAATAATGAAATTTTCCCTATGCAAAATTATAACGATGGTATAAAACTTTCGGGCACTAGATTTCTACAAAATTGTTCACGAAATAGGTACGGAGTGCAATATTCAAAGGAGAAAACTGGCATACAGGCTGGTCAGCATGCTAGTTACTTATATGCCAAAAGAATTTTGATTTGGGCATTTCTGGGGAATTGGCAGCGCTTTTTAGAAAATAATCAAGTGGTGTAAACTTTTGACCACTACTGTAGTTATGATTCTCAAATAATTATGAAATACATGAGACTGAACTATAACCGAATTGAAGAAAATGTACCTAATCTCCCTAACGATATAGTTATCACAGTCCCTTCTGTCATTTTCTTCACCATCTTCTTCCTCTTCCTCATGATTCTGAGCTGATGTACTCGCCTTTTGATCCCGTTTTGAGCCTGAATTTTGAAACTTCCTAATTTTTGATTAGGCAACTTGGTACCTTTGAAAAATTTGCCCCCATCACCTCTAACTCGATTCATTGCGTGTTGATGACGAGATTCATGGAGGTATTTCTGAAATTCTATTTTATTCTACTTCTATAAAGAAACTATGTAAACAGGTCTTACACTGCGCTTCTTCGGAATTCTGCCTTCTCGTTCCAACTTCGCTCGAGCTTCGCGCCGCTTCATAATTCGATGATATTGCTTAGCGTTTACGTAGATCGGTTCTTGACCATTCTAAAGTTATAGATTAAGAAGCAAGATCTTTGTCTTAACTATAGGTTTCAGAATAACACAACTCCTCTGATATCGCGAATAAGGTATTTCGAGGCATACCTGATTGGCATATTATAAGAAAGACTAAAATGTGTCTCACATGAATTGGTCATACATTGTTGTCAAATTATGCCAGTTGTGATCTACTATTAGTCGCATAGAAATGAATTTACCCGAATTCCATTGACTCCATTGTCGACTTGTTCCAACGATGATGTCTGCTCATTCAGAGGAATGTCTGCATTCGGCATGCTCGCGTACGAAGTCGATTGCTGATTCTGGTGCATCTGAGAAGTTCCGACCACTTGTTGACTGTAATCTGGTTGCACTTGATGGTTTTGTTGAGGCTCGTTTTCGACGATCTAAAAGAAGAGCTCCTTTTAATGACATCTTTTAATTCCTTTTCAAAATAATACTATTTTCATTTTCTATTAGTGAATGCATAATTTTCTCGAAATTAAAAATAGTGTAAACTTTTGTAATCTACTGGCCTGCATAATCGCACTCCCGTTGCTGCTTGAAACCGTTCTTAGGTTCGGAGTTAGCTGAATCACCGGTATCAGACTGCCATCATCTCCAGTCTAGAAGCAATAAGGAAATTAAAAGTTTATTCGAATTTCTCCTACTCGAAAATCAGTGATCTCAGCTCCTAGCGGGATTTGGAAGAGATGTTCCTTGAGCTCCTTTCCGAACTCGTCCAGTTGCTGGATGACTTTGATCGTCTGCATTGGCAGATTCTCGGGCACGAAGATTGATTGGCACTAAATTTGCTCTTGGTTTATTTATCAAATTACTATAGAATTGATATATTTGGCCTGCATTCTGCAAGTTTTGTCGTGCTAATGATTGAAACTTGTCGCGTCCTTCTTTGACTTTGATCACTTGTAATTCTAACCTCCGCTTCCTGACTAGTTTGAGGCTGCATCATAGTGATCTCTTGTTGGTGCTGAAAAATTCCATAATTCTCATGAAATGTTTTATCCAAATGAAAGGGGAGTTTGAGCTTTGGAAGAAATTCGTTTCTTGTACTATGCCGGAATTTTCGAGCTTGACAATTTTCTTGTAAATGACCATAATCATTACCTGCATCTGCATTTGTTGGGAGTTTTGTGGTTGCATGTCGCACTGGTTTCCGTCGGCATAGACCATTTGCTGATGCTCCTCAACCCTCTGCTGAGCGTGATTTTGTTGCTGCATATGTCCATTTCGATGTCCAGGATTCTGTAGCTTAGCATCTTGAACTTGTTCCTGCCGTTGATAGGCAGGCGGTCGAATTGTAGTGATTTTGTCGGTCTTGACTCGACGCAGCATCGAGCGAAAGTCCTCGTGAGAATTGTCATCGTGAAACGGGGGCTGGATTGATCATTTTTATTCAAGTTTCAAGTAAATTTGTAGTGAAATGACTTATTTGATGACTAGTCGAATTTCAGCACTTGCTCTTAATTTAATGAAATTAAGATTATCCTAACCAATCTATTCTCCGACGTGTTGGATGTCCGTTGACTGGACGTGACGCTTTTGCCATTTGTAGACACATTGCCATTTATGGTTCGCTTGTTTCCCTGAAAAGTTAAGATAAGTATCGAGAAAATTAACAACGAATGAAAATTTATAGTAAAACATTACATGATTCCCACATAATGCATTGACTCGAAAAAATTTTTTAATAACGAATTTACTTGCGCTTGTAGATTTATAGCACCCAATTCATCAGGTTTGGCAGGCCGAAAGAAGAATTTCTGGTTCGGTCGTTCCGTTTTCTCCATGTTTGAGTAAAGTAATCTTCAGCTCATTGAGAACAAATTAATGGTTGTCCTGAAACTTAAAACATAAAACGTTCGCAGAATCAAAATCCAGGATATTCTATTTTGTCACGAACAAAAACTCGTTTGTAGCAGCAAAGATTTTTTCTAAGTTTAAGTAAAATTTTCATAAAGTTAATTTTGATTAAAACTCGATATATTGGTGGTAAACTGGAAACTGAAATATTGCACGGAGCAGAGGCTAGATGCTTCTTTCCGCTAAATATCGATTGTTTGGCGTCTTGCCAGTGCTATTTGCGCCGTTTGAGAAAATATTGCGGGAAAACGGGAGAGTTAGAGAAAAACTGAGAATAATAGTGGTAGAAAGGAGGAGATTCAGAGAAAAGCATAGCCTCTGGAACTGATGTCTCTCGTTTTCGCCCGCTATTTCTCGTATTCGATATTTCTCCTTTTCGATGGAAGGCCTCTTACTCGGCCTCATTTCTCCTCGCTTCAATACCACTTTGCATTATCTCCAACTTATTCCACGTGCGAATAAGACAAATATTATTTTTTGCTTATTTTTAATGTTGTATTTTTTGTAGTTTATTTTATTTCTTTTGTAGGATACATTATTTTTTTACGTGTTTCTATAAGAACAAATTTAATATATATATATATATACAATATTTCTAAATGATATGTTTCAGAATCTATCGTAAATTTCCAATATTTCACTCTAGTTGGATCTTCTGTTTAACTATTCTCGAAAGCTTTAGTGATAGCATTCCAAAGCATACGATTCTCGATTCTCATCAAACTGATAATGCAGCTATACGGGGGTGAAGCATAACTAATACAGAGACGGACAAAAGAGGGAAATGCAGAAGTAGAGACGAGACAGGAGACAGGTTGCAGCGTGAAAATCGATTCGTTACCCCCAGTTTCGCCATCAATACAGCGCCATTCTGTGGCACTGCATACAGTGCATATCAATTCCTGTCACTTTATATTTCGCACAATAAGTTTCCATTTCAATATTTCTGCATTTATTCATTTTTATCGTATTTTAAGATTTAACAAAGTAGTGTTTCGCGCAATAATAATGCTCAGTAGTGGAGTTATTTCGATTTTATTAAAACTTGTATTAGTTTTTAGATCATAAAAGCTCGGTGTTTTTCTAACTTGGAATTTGAACTGAATTTCTCTATCATTGGAAAATATGCCATCGAGCTCGGCGAAGAATCGGAAGAAAGAGGTGAGTTAATTTTTGCAATATGTTTCAGCGTTGAGCCAATTTGTATATATTTGATTTTTAGACAGTTTTGAAATGCAAAATATATAATAAAATTGCAGTTCGTCGAGAATGAGAAATCAATCGACTTGAAAGTTGAGAGACTGAAGAAGTTGATGCTCTATTCGAGATGCACGGTCATTTATACTGGAGCTGGAATTAGTACTGTATGATAAAATTCGTTTTTAACGGAATAATTCCTTTTTTTTATCTTAGTCCGCCGCAATTCCCGATTACCGAGGTCCATCCGGACTATGGACTTTGGCGAGCCAAGGGAAAGATCCGCTAGAAATTGATGCCAATCTACTGAATGCCGAACCGACTTTGTCTCATATGGTCATCAAAGAGCTGTACAGACAGAACATGGTCGACCATGTGCTTTCACAGGTAAGATTTTCGAAGTGGCAAGATTTTTCGTATGCTCATAGAGTTTAATATCAATTGCGATAGCTCATTTAATAATTGCATTCACACTTTGTGTTTAATCAATTAGTAAACGACGCATTTCAATCGTATGTTTCTAGAACTGCGACGGACTTCACCTTCGATCAGGACTTCCACAGAAAGCTCTCTCTGAGATACACGGCAACATGTACGTGGAAGTGTGCAGTCACTGCTCGAAGCAGCACGTTCGACATTTCGATGTGACGGCGAAAAGCTCATTTAGGTAAGTTTAGAATCTTTCAATCACTTCGATAGTTATATTGGAATTGATTGATTCGATATATCTACTCATTTCAATTGAAAATTTCGAATATTCATCAGAGTAATCTGTCATTCTATGCTTAATAGAAGAAAGTACCAGATTCCCGCCTTGTGGAGGTTCCTTTTTCAGGAAGCATGGTACCGGAAGACCCTGTTCAATGTGCCGATACGAACTGCAGGATACGATCGTCCATTTTGGGGAACTCGGCAAAGTACCGTTTCCTCTCAACTGGGAAGGCATCACTCCACTAGTTCCCAAAGCTGACTTGATCATTTGCCTCGGCACGAGTCTTCAAGTTTTGAAAAGCTACAAAATGCTATGGCCTGACGCTGGATCGCATACCAAGGTTAGTAACGGAAATTGGTTTCTGCAAATTTATAGATTTCAAACAAAACTGAATCACTTTTTTCTAAACTTTGTAATATCTTGATAGAATTCAATTTCCCGTGAAGATGATGGCATACCCGAACCATTCAAAGGATTCATTTGCTTGCTACTAAGTTTCTTGAGACATAATATGGAATAGGGTGTACTCTAAATAAATTTAGCTTGTGATCGTCAACCTGCAATGGACACCTAAGGACAATATCGCTGATATCAAGATTCACGGTAAATGTGATGTCGTTCTGGAGAAGTTGGCAGAGAGGTTGGAGTTGGATTTGAGTCGAAAATATTGCAGGTTGGAAATAGGCTATGAAAAATATTCTATTTGAATTTCCAGGGACTGCGACATCGTCACTAATCCTCGTCGACAGTCGATGGCCAGAGACAAGCAGCTGATGAACGATATTCGCGACTGCACCTGCCATATTCGACCTCCGAGATTGTTCGTTGATGTAGGTCCAAAAATGTTTACAAGAAAATGATGTCAAGTCCTTTCGTTCTTCGATTATAACCTTCGTGCTGTTTTCCATATCAGAAAACGTTTCTCATCGAATGTTTCAAAAATGCATTCAGCGGCTTACAACTTTATAAACACTACTACTCCAATCGTTCTTGTTGGTGAATAAGTTATAGTTTCGAGAGAATATTTGAGGGTATGAAAAATAATAAAATTCGAATTCTCAGAGTCCCGCTCCATCAGTAGAGTCTCGCGATGACACTCCATCCCAGAATAACCAGCCCGGTTGGTGGTCGGCGAGCTTCCAGAGGATGAGTGGAAATAAGAAGGCCCTGAAAGTTCCTGGAAGAAAGAGGGGAAGACCCAGGAAGTGCAGCACTGACGACGAGCCATCTTGCAGCACTTCGTCTGCTGAGTCTACGGATCCGGTAAATCGAAACTCACATTTTATAGCAATACCAAAGCTCCGCAATCTCAAATTTAAACTTTGGTTTTACCACAAAGCGACGCTAAATGCCGTGCCACAATTGCACTGCATTTACAGAGTTGTTCGCCTTCGTTTGACAATCGAGTGAGCGCATTTTTGAACAAAGATATGGCTAAGTTTTCTCATTTTTTACCACACAAATTGGGATTCCTGTATAATTCACCAGACGACCACCACCGTCAGTTGTAAAATTCACCTGATTTGAGGGCTAGAGGTAGAGAAGGGAAAAAAATCTGGCGAATTTGACAAATGGTGTGGCGATGGTGATTATGCTGTGTCTTGTCCTCCTTTCATAATGTTTATTTATTTTGAAACTTATCGTAAATACGATGAATTTTGAATTCAGACGTTCCCCGAGCCGAAGCGGAAGAGAGGTCGACCTCCGAAAATTAACCTGGAAGACGAAGTGTGTGCCTTGACGGACGAGGAAATCATCGACGCGATCATGAAGCGAATGATCCGGCAGGTGCTCTATCAGGAAAAGAAGGAGAGCGAGGGCTCGGAAGAACCCCCAGCGAGACGAGTCACTAGATCTCAGGTCGCTACGAAGAAACAAGAGGTGAGGAAATTTAGAGAACGTTGTTCTTTGTCAATGAGCCGGCAACTGAAAATTGTGTTATTGCACATTTCAAACACGCATTTTTGTGAAACATAACAATTTTGAATTTAACAATAATAAAACGAAAACATTTTGTATTTTTAAAAGGAAACGGCAGTTTCATTCGTTTATTCCAGTGTTTACTGATAAGGTTTCATGAAACATGTGAAAAAATCACGTTCAATTTTCAGAAACAAAATGACCAATCGTCGAAGAAGAAAAAGGGCAAGTACTTGGAGCCGCAGGACAGCGTTTCGACGACAATGACGAGTGAATCTGATGAAGAAGAATCTGAAGAGGAAAACGAGGAGGAGGAAAGCATGGATGAACAAGCCAGATGCAGTGCGGAGCAGTTTTATGACAATGGAGGAGAAATTAAGGTTTGCTCATCACATCAATTTACAATTATTGTCGATTGTTGTTAATCATTTCTCTGCCCATTTTTCTGAAAAGAGAAGTGCACAGATCGGAACTCATAGATCTTGATCAAACTTACCAAATAGGAGTTTTCGACGACGGGGATCATCACGATAGTAAAGTCAAAATCCGTCAAATAGGGACTTGGAAGCAGGAAATTGGCGAAAACCTTCGAGTCTTCACCTGTATCCACAAACATGCATACATTTTTGACGAGGGAATTTACTCATTTTTCGCACAAAATACGAGTGAAAGTGGCAATGATTGTCCTGATTCTAGTTACCTATTTGGCGGGTTTTGACTCCAGAATAGTGATCCCCGTCATTGAAAGCCCCTGTTTGGTAAGTTTCATCAAAATCCGTGAGTTCCTAGCTATGCATTTCCCCTGTAAAACCTACTATTTAACCTCATTTATCTTTTAAAAGATATTCGATTTGAATTGATACGTTTCCATTCTTAATTTGAAGAACCGTCGAAACTGGATATCATAAATTTTCAACTTGATCAAATATTTTCAGTTGGAATCACCTGGTGAACTTGAAATGTTGGAAGTGAAGACGGAAAACATCTACGATTCGTTCAATTTCACGGAGGCATCCACTTCTCAACTCAACGATCAGTTTGACGACAGTGCGACTGAGGCTCAGGACATTTCGATTTTCAACGAACGACCATTCGGGAGTGCACGAGGATACGCAACGGCCACGGTCACCACCACGGCAAAGAAGCTCATCCTGCCCTTCGCGGTCGACATGAAGGAGGAGCTCGAGGGAGAAATTACTGAAGGTAGAAAATTTGAACTTCTAAATAATTCACACGTGAAATAATTTATCACATCCCACTCAAAATTATTTATGAAATTCCAAGATATGTTTCGGCTTCCAAGAAATAAAACGGTGTATTTTATAAATGATATTCCGAAATTCGAATTAAAAATTTATACTACTCATCAAAGCTATGGCTCAATGTAATTGACGAGATTTATGTTATATTTTGGACCTGTTAGATTGAAACATTTTTATTCAGATCAAAACCAATCGTCAGACCTTCTGATGGTTAAGACGGAAGAGCCGGCGCTGAACATTGAGGCGATTGTGGCGCAAAACGAGCTGTGCCACGACACGTACATTTGTCCTGAACAGACGCTCAGAGAATTCTTTGCTATGCAGGTAATTTTTCTTATTTTTCAGCTAATTTCAAAAGTAGTAAAAAGCGTCTTATCGTTAAACATGAAACATCAGTCTAAAAAATCTTTTCTCCCAATGTCATATCCTACTCATCACATGACGTTGTAATTATTGACCTAATTACTGCTATTAGCTAGGATTTTGAAAGACAATAAAAATAATACAATAAGTGTCATAGAAATTTCACTTGATAAGTTTCTTCTTGGACCATGATTGCACCGTTAGAAATCTGATTGTGAGTGTTCATTTGAAGAAAGCCCGAAACTATGTGAATCGAATTTCGTCGTCCCACCCCGGCTCACTCAACTCGTACCACAGAACGTATGCTCCAAGAGCGCAGGGCTCTAATTGGTCACCTGAACTGAGGGAGTTGTAAGTTGTTCTTTCTTCTATTTTACAAATTACTGATCAAACCAATAAAAATCAGGGTTATTGTGAAAAGATCACTGATATGTTTCGTAAAATAGGCTAGGGAAGTGGATTTTCTATAAGTGCATTGCGAGAGTCAAATATTTCATGTGTTAAATGTCTAAAATACTCTATGAAAATTCAATCTTATTTTTGCATTAGATGATAAGGTTCCAGGCTGCACGAAACAGTACAAAAAGCACCGACAGTGGACGAAGGTCTGGCCGCGTTCATGAGTCTGCCAAACCTGACTTCTCTCAAATCGATCACTCTTCGAGACGTGCTCGCTGAGGCTAATGCATTCCAGGAGTAAGTTGATTTCAAATACTATCAAAACTCATTATTCTTACATTTTCTCTTGCAAAATCGATTCAAAAATGGCCTTTTTTTCTAAATAAAGATACCAATTCTTGAAACCGAAAACTTATTTCACTGCTTTTTTCATTTGCAAATACATTCATAACTAGAGGGAAGGTATATTATTTATTGAAAGCGGTCACAGTTATCGACTCAATATTTTGCCCAAGGAATTATTTTGATTAGCGAAAATCTGAAACATACCAATTTTCCATGACTATTTTCAATTTTCAGCATTCGCGAGCGATTCATTATGGAGGGCATTTCGAAGAACACGACGAGTCGCTCGATGCTTCAAATCAGTCCCAATAATCCGGCTTTCAGTCCGAATAATCTTAAATAGAAAATTCAAAATGCATCCTTGTCATCAACAGCGACTTGGAATCTCATGATAGCATATGCAAAA
Organism: Diploscapter coronatus; assembly: GCA_964036155.1. Taxonomy (NCBI): domain Eukaryota; kingdom Metazoa; phylum Nematoda; class Chromadorea; order Rhabditida; family Rhabditidae; genus Diploscapter; species Diploscapter coronatus. The sequence continues at coordinate 3,672,592 of OZ038423.1, forward strand.
TAACATAAGTTAGATATACCTTTCTCAAATTGCACACTATTTCGCATATGTTTTGTACTATTTAATTTTGTTGCATTCCGATTTTATCGTCAATCCAAAACTTGGAAACCTTATGGTAAAATGACAACGCCATGTGCGAAGCATCATAGGCAAGATTTTTCATTTTATTACAAAGACACTACTTCGCAAATGACATTTGTTATGCTATCATGCTGTCTCCAAACTGTCACATCTTTATCATTCATCCAGCAAAACAGCTCAAATTTGCCATTCTTATGAAACTGAGTTGAAAAGACATCGTACGATTTCAATTCTTCCGATTCAACGATGGCTTTTCATCATCCAAATTCAGCAGGGCTTTCATTTCTATTTTCAGGTGATTTCGTTTCATTCTTACCATGACTGATTTTGTTCATTTTATTACCCAATTGTTAAAAATGATGATCTTAAAACCGGTTAAAGAAATATTTCGTATTCTTTATTTCAAGCTTATCCCTGCCAAGAAAATTTTATACTACATTTTCCAGAATCAAGACTCGCATAGTACAAAGCTGTGCAATAACTCTTCTATTGAAATGTATCGTGAAACCTATCGCAGAAGCTAATACTTATGCCTATGAATATCACTCCAAAATAACTTCTATCATAGGTTTTGCAAAAGTTGACATCGAAACTATGTTTCAAGCTAAGTAGCGAGATTTCTTAGAGCTAATAAAGCGGTTACGCAGATACCAATTTTTAACATTTTTCCTATAATCTAGCACTCGTAGAATTTTGAAATTACTGAATTCGTGTAGCAAATGACTCGTGATAACACTATCACAGCGTTAAAATGAGAATGATTTGTACGATAAAGCAAGCGAATTAGACAAATTGTTTCAAGTATCCATAGACATGTTCATAGACGATCAACATCACGGCTCCACCTGGGCCAAGTCTCATAACTTTCGGCAATAATCCTCTATATAAAGCGGCTACTCTGAAATGACTCATTTGAAATTGCATTCTGTGAAAATTGACATTTTAGCTATTTCTGATATGTATCTATCTACTAGTGCGCGTTTCAATGAGAGATGAAACGTTCAAAAATTTTGAGTCGTACAACATTTTGATTTCATAAATATCTCATTGTAATTACATAATACTAACTAACCCCTCTTCCTTGTAGATCAGCCCGAGTGATTGCAAAGTGCTGTGATATTTCCTTTGACCTTTTACTGGTTGTGGTCCTTGAATCCTAGACTTTGCCACGTCGAATGGAATATTGGCAACTGAGGCCAGAGAACCCGCGAGAAATCCGAGGAAAATTCGAGCGATCAAGTTCTTTGCGTGACTTTCCTAAAATTGAAACTTGATAAAGTAATTAGTCTAATAAAGCCAAAAAGTCGCCGGGAACGGAATATTTTGATATTGTGATAGTTTTAGGCGATATTTTGAGACATTTCTATTTTCAAAAATCTTCTCAAATGATCACTTTAGCAGGTGGGATGTAGTCTTTGGCAGTGTGATACAGTCCAAAATACACCATGTTCCAGGTACCGTTCCTGGCTAATGTCGCTGTTAGTCCTAAAACGCTTCAGAATATCATCATTTTCACCGTGAACAAATTTTTAACCCCGATAAATCCCATTTGTACCGTATCCTTCTGTTCTTATTACCTCTCGTACCATAGCTGCACTGGATCGTTGCTAAATTCTTGGCTTTTCTCAAAGACGATGATTTTTATCATTGAAATTCATGTAATGTTCTAGTTTCATTCAAAATGAAGTAAACTTTGTCAAATATCATTTTTAGGCTAATTGAATATGACATGACGAAATTCATCCTTTCCCAGACTATTGCTTCATTCCATATTCTAATTATTTTATCTTATCATAGCACTAGTATACAAACTGAATATTGTATTTTCAGATATACCTCCGAAAACTTGACATTTCTCTCGGCTTGTTGTCGTATTTTCACCAACTCGAATGGACAGACGATAATCCCCTCGGTGCAGCCAGAAAGCATTCCAGCGATCGAAAATGTCTGCAACAAATCGATCATTTTTGTTCATTTTTTCCTCAAAATAAGCATTCTATATTTGTCAACGTCTTTATTTTTATCCCCCCTTAGCATCTTGGATTTGCCGCGTCGTTGCGACGACACGACATGAAAATGACGCGACGTGTTGCGAGTGAATATTTATGTTGAAATAATTCCAGATCAAATATACTTTACAACACGTCACGACAAATCCAGATAGCCTTTCCTTTTAGTTTCCGGCTTCAAAATCCGATGACAAATAAAGGAAGCTCCAAAAATGATACCATCGGAATAGGTATATCCGGATGTGTCAAAGCAATTTTGTACTGTTCAAACGTAAAAAATTTCGTTGCTCTCTTCGGGGTTTCGGCCAAAACGGGTGGAAGAATGCCCTAAAATAAAATATGAATTCGAAATGTCTTATGCCCATCAGATTTTCACTTGCTTAATGACGAATTTACTCATTTAATTACGTTTTGAACAGTGGATATTGGCGATGAAACTCACCTTATAGAATCCAAGCATTCCCTCGTTTTTGTACGTGTTCCTTATGCAAGAAGCCATCCCAGAGTCGGCGCCCACAATTTGCAAGCGAGTTTTCACGACATCCAAAGGCTGCATCAGGCACACCTCCACCAAGCCTAATTTTTGAGTGTCATTTTCATTATTAGTGCATAATCGGTAATTTTTACGAAGCTAAATTGATCATGAAAAAATTCGAAACTTGTTGTGAAAATTCATTGTTTTTTGCAATTGAAACCCGAAGGATTTGAATGACTTAATGGTATTTTATATTTACACATTATTCGGGTCAACATTTGAGACATCATCTCTGAAATATTTTCATATAAATTATTTTCTACCTGCCGATCCCCCAGCAGCAATCTGACAGGCTCCCTCCTTGACTCGATTCATCTTCAAATATTTTCAGCTGCTTGCGCAAATCGCGTGAGGTGAATTTTCAATTCGTTGGAAAATCGGAACGATGAAGATTCTCGTCGTGAATAAATTAGAAGTCGAGGATTTTCAAGAATTGATAAGGTTTATATTTTAAAAAAATAGGAAGCCGATTTATCATAAACTAAATAAAGTAAACAAGTAGTATATTGAATTCGCAGTAACCTATACCGGTCGGAAAATAGGCAAGAAAATGCGAATAAATCAATCGCTCCATGGCCGTGAGGGTCTGCTGAAAGCGACGAGAGATACGTACAGATAACGTGAAAATGACTAGAATTAGAGAAAACAGACCAGGACTGGCTTGTAGGAAAATAGAACAGAAAGGTGGCAACAGAGGGTGGGAAAAGAATCGTTATAAAAGTGTACGCTATTTCAGTAAATCTGAAATTGGTTGTTTTGAGAAAATCAGAAGCATAATAAAACGTGACAATAGTGGCCGACAAACAATAAAGCTTATCAGGGATGATTAAATTTATGGCGGAATAAATTATTGTGTGCAGATAATTTAATCATAATTGCAATGCGATGAAATATTATTTTCTAGACCTCAAATAAACATAATGATAAAAATTACAACTTATTTCAAAGAAAATAATGTTCTTTTTGTTTCTTTATGAAACGCCCTGAAACATACATATTTGTTATCCCCCATAATTTCATTCAGATAGGAATCAAATGTTTCAAAAATTTTCTTCATTTCACTTCTTCTCTGGTCAAGACACCGCCCATTTGTGAGTATGCTCTTTTTTCTTGCACGACCTTGCAAATCTCCATATTGTAGCGACTTTTCTTGAAATATTAACCTCATTGTGATGTTGTTTGTTTATCATTAAGTTACCTGAGTCTGAGCCGTTCGTTCGAGTATCTGCCTGCAAAGGAAAGGCTGCAAATATATTGACACTCAGAAGGTCAATCTTGTAGAACAGAACACTTCTAGCACACTTGATTAATCTATTTCAAAGAAATATTATGGATCGTTGTTAAGCTTTTAAATTAGTTCTTTATCATAGAGTAGCCAAATCTCGGTCATTTTTTACCATATATTTTATTCGTTTTGTTCCGAGTCTCTGCATAAAAATTACTAAAAATTGGGTTCTTCTCTAACAAATGAACTATTCTAACATGAGATCTTCGTGCCGTAGTATCTTCAACGATTGTCTTTGCTTTACAAAATTCGATCGTTGCAATTCCAGCCTCAATCTAACACTATAAGTTTGAAAGGTAGTTTCTTTCTGTTGGAACACGTCTTTCTCAATTCTAAATAACATAATAACATACCATACATACTGTTGTTCACTCCTACCATTGACCTTTCGTATATTCATATTTGGTGCATCTCTTTCGACAATGCCTTCTCCATTATATACACGTTGTTCACACTGCTTGTATCAACAATCGTGTTCCCCCTTCTCGTCCCTTGCCCTCCCTTCTCCTTCTCCTTCTCCTTCTTCTTCCTCTTCTTCTGTCCCCAGTCCCTCCCATTTTCCTTCCACCTTTCTCTTTGACTTGGCTCCTCTAATCTCGAGCGGCTTTTCACATTTTCCCGAAAAAAAACTCGCAATTTCTCCTTTCATCTTGACGCAGAACACGCGCTTCTTGCACTTACCGTACAGGAGATATTTGTTCTTACAAGTTTTTTTTGCATTTTTCTGAACTCGATGTAAGATGACAGAATGAAGATGTAACTATCTCAGACATATCAAGCTCTTGTCGGATTTCCCATTGATCTGTTGACGCAGAACACGCGGTTTTGCATGTGCTGTAAGGCGTTGAATTGCTCCTTCAGTTTTCTGGATAATTTTGGTTTTGAATATCTCTGAGCTATCTAGTACACATGGTTCTACCGATTTTTTTCTTAATAAAAATTTAGTGATATACATGCACTTTCCGACAACTAAAGTTGTGCCTTTGATTTGATAGGTATTCACCCATAAATCGTGAACCATATACTTTTTAAACGAATATGTTTCAATTCTTGCCCGATTTTCTTTTAAATAAAATAGGTTGTCTTTTAGTAAACCCATATTTAATAATAATTCTCTTATATCATTTCAAGGATCGCTTGCACAACTTTATTCACCATAGAAGATTAATGAAGATGAATATTTATAGGTTTTAAAAATTCTTGTCATTTTTATCAAAAATATTTTCAATCAGTAAATTCTTTGTTAGGCGAAACTTTCTCTTATAGAATACAAAAATTAACGTCATTTTACAGATGCCATGAAAATTCGCTATGCTAATTACCCTCTGCGGATTGATTGTGGCGATGGCCGGTTACTCAGCAGCAAACATGGAATGTCTCAAGGATGTAGGTTTGCAATTTCTTGAAGATTTTCGTGTTATTTCTCGAATTAAAGGGAGCTATTGAGTATGAGGTTAAGAATAAGCTATCGACGAATAAATAGCGCGATTTCTTGATACATTTTCAGAGTATCTTGATTTCAGGTAAATCGTAGCACGTATTTATGGTCAGCGTCCAGGGAATCGGCTTCAACCTCGAGAGCATATCTCTTCGGCACGATTCATGTCCCCTATACGGAGGTTTGGAAGGATGGTAAGAAATTAAATCTGAGTTCGTTTATAAGGATAAAATACCTTTTATTCGTAGACTATCATTTCCTTAGTCATGGTATTGCCATGAATCAAAATTCTTCCCAGAATTTTCAACTTTTGAAAGCATACATTTGCTCCAAATGTTTTGCAATATTTTTCTAGATCAAACTCGACTAAAATACACTACCTGCGTTGCCATTTTGGGTCTTCCGGAAGGTGCGCGCAGCGTAGTGAATTTTTGATGATTGTTCGCGCGCTTCGCCGTGCTCTTTTGTCTCTCCTCTGCTGCAAGCATTTCACACATTTTGAATGGCATAGCAATGTCAGAAGATGCAGAAAATGACAAGAGATCAAGAGATTTTAAGAGGAAAAGAAGCACAAATAGAGGTGCGAGGCGGTTGCCAGCGGGGTAATTAGGCGTGAAATGTAACGAAATATGAAATACCAAGAACCCAAAGCATACGCAATGCGAGGGCGTGCAAAGCAGAGCAAGAAGGTGAGAGGAAGAGGAAGGAAGGAACTGTCAAGGGTTGCCAGTTCGGAAGTAGCTCAAATTATTTTGGTTAAAGAAAATGTCGCTCTTCATGAATTACGAATAAATAAGGCTATAAACTCTAACTCGAAGAAAATATTGAAATCAAGAAATCAGCTAGTGTAGCGTTGCACACCGCTAGGAAATTACCTATCCAACGGTGTATCATATGTGAGGGACGATTGTCGGATGGTTAGGCATAAGTTTGGACAGGCAAACAAGCAGACACACTTTATAGAAATACTTAAAAGTCGAATTGGATTAAACGTGATTTGATATTGAAATCCCAATGATTTTTCGTGCACCTGCATGACAAAGCTTCGCAAAAAATTGAATGTTTCAAAAATTTCGGTATCTACTACTAGTAAATTCTAGACAATTATGCACTACCCCATTGGGCTAAATTTATTGAATCTTCAATTTTTTTAATTGCAGTATCCGACCGAGTCCATGACGCGTTTGCGGCTGCCGATACAGTGCTCTTGGAGCTTGACCTATTAGATTCTACAACTTTGAAGAAACTCACCAGATGCAAGCGTCTGAAGAGAGGAGTCACTGCCAAATCGTATCTGCCCATTCTTGTCTACAATAGGGTTGAAAAATGTTAGGATTTTTCAATTATCTGATCTCCGAGAAGACTTTGTCCACATTTCTTCTAAAAACACGTTGCTAACTCAAAATTTAATTTACTAGATCTTTGTTAAAAATATTAATCGAATTAATTTCTTATTGCGACATCAAATTTTCAGTCATGAAGACCTTCAAATCGTATCTGATGGAGTGGGCCAAGCGCGAATATCAATACAGAAACGATGCATACAATTTGGTCACAGATATCTACCAGATGGTTGCTGGTAAATATAAATGTTTCACAATTCCAATACTTCGATTGATAATTAATGCGACCCATTGCTAGAATTAGAATAATTGTGATAATACAGAAAAAAATTTCAAATTATGTTTCAACATCTTCTTGTTTCACAGTATTGATCATGAACTTTTCATTTACGATAGTCTCATTTTATTTGCTCTCAACTTTCAAACAAATGAACTCTCTAAAATTTCTATAAAATGGATGTTTCAAATGTTAGCTTCACAATAAGAATTTCAAGCCCTCGATGACATTCCGCAGCAATTACTATATGACGAGACGCTATAGTTAGAGATAGGGGAGGGAAGGAAAGTAGGGTGAAATAGTGTGGGCAAAGAAGGTCTCGTCATCTCGGCATCTCGTCAAATAGCAGTTGCTACGTCGTTCTAGTCGCGTCAAGCAAATAAAATCAGTTTAGCCGGTTGGGATCGGAAGAAACCCGAATGGCTGTTGTTTTCGTTGTATCAAATGTGCGAGAACATTCTCGAACGACCCTCCTCTCCAACGTTGGACGTCTATCTGGCAGAAAAGGCCGCGAACGAGAAGAAGACGATCCGACCCTTGGAAAGTGCCGATGAACAGTGCCATCCAGTGCCCTCAGTCAGCAAGGACGAGGTGAGTACTTGGAATAACTGCAAAAATACCACAATGGAATATGCAAGTTTAAAAAAAGTCTTAGCAAAAACAATACTTTATCGTTTAATTGGTAGTCAATTTTCTAATCGAAAACTTTATCAACCAGAAACTAACTTGACAACCAAGTTTGCTGTCCACATTTGCTCAATGTTTACAAATGAGAGCGATTGAATTGTGCATTTTAGTGAGTTTCAAAACGATTCATAGCTTTTGCCACCACTTATCTCGCTGACTTTGCTACATTTTCTTAATCATCCAAAAATTACTTCTGGCTAACCAATGCCATTGCCCTATTTGCAAAACGTGTCTATTTTCTAAGTGAGAGATTGTTTGTTTTGGGCGTTTTTCCCCTTCGCCTTTCCTTTCCACTAGAACAATGGCAGGTCATTGGTCTGTCAATTATGCACTGCTTTCTCGAGGAAGGGGAGAAGTAATGACTGAATGACTGAATCCACTCAAGGCTCCAATAGCTCTAAAAGGAGGTAAAGAAAATGAAGGACTATGAAGGACTAATGCATATTGCTCTTCTTATTCTTTGTGGCGGATTGCCTGAATTTTGAATGTGAGAGCTCCGGACAAGGTCAGAATTATGATGAAGTGAAATTTAGAACTTGGATTCGGAATCTTTAGAAAGAAAGAAGAATCCTAGCTCGGAAGTTTCTAAGTCCAAACCGTTTGAGTGAAAATGCCAAAATTATGTTCTGCACAAATCTCTGCTCATTAAAAGACCATGCTCAAATTAGCGCAAATCTCGGAGTAAACAAAGAAACCTCGGTAATTGCAGATAATTTTCGCGATCGGGTACACGCTGGACTATCTCGAATGGCTCTACAGTAATAAGCAGCCATTTAGTCACAAGAAGGAAAGGTGGGATGCTATAATTGAATTAAGATGTGGAAAATCGCTTTCTCAACTTTGATTATGGCCTAGCTTATTTGTGCAACTATCAAAATTTTTGAAACATATCTGAAAATAATTTTGGTAATTACTTCAGATCTCTATCAGACATCGTTAAACACTACCGTTGCGGTAGTTTGGATCAAGACATATTCGAAACGGGAAAATCATCGAAGAGTCTCAACTACAGTGCGGAAGATGATCAGCGGTCGAAACAGGTTGATTTTTAAAAAAATTGTATTATTTGGGAAAATCAGTTACCATGATATTATAGATTGATGCAAAAATTCACACGGATATTTTCGTGAAACGCAACGAGAGAATCGCTAGACGAATCAAGAAAGAGCTGGATGAAAAACCGAATGGAAGATTTTTCATAGCCGTTGGAACTGGTCAGTTGAAACGTCAATGATTTAGAAGCTTATTTTTCTATTCAGGACATTTCTTTGGCAGTGGTAATATTCTGGATTGGATGAGGGATCTTGGCTATAGGATAAAGCAGATATCGAATGGGGATAATATGTAAGGGTTTTGGAATATGTACATAATGAGAGTACATTTGGTCATTTACCTATTCCGTAATCAAATGCATCAAGCTAGAAACATCTGAATAAAAATTGAAATTCCAGAAAACTCCATACCAAGAAGCACAATTTCAAGCCATTATGGAAGAAGGACCGGCTTCCTCAGGATAATATGCAAGTCGAAATCACCATTACTGTAAATGGTTATCAATATAAAAACCACCTGCTGCCTTTCTTAGTAATCATTTTCCTAGTCATCGACTTATTTCGTTGATCTGAACTTCTTTCAAGTGTGTATTTCATCGATCTCAAGTGTTTAGTCTACTTAAAAATAATTTTATTATCAATCTTGGAGTACAAATTTCGGAATAAAGCGTTTTTTAAAGTCACAACCTAGAAATCGGGCTAAAGTGAAGCATAAAAGATTGAGATACTGCGATAGAAAGGAATTGGAAGTCCGAGAAATACTGATCAATCAAATACTCCAAAATCACAGGGTACTAATTCTTAATACTTTGATGCATAACGATATCCAAGCAGAAATATTGCCTATGAAATATGTTCGAATCTAAAAATTGCTAAAGCTTATAACCAAAAGCATTTTCAGACATTGCATGGAAGTTAACTAAAACTTTTAAAACGAGGGTAGCAACGAAGAATGGTACCTTTTCGAAACTTTCAATTACGTTTCTAATATCAAATGTGTCATTCGCTACAGTAACATCGACAAATTACGATTGTTTTCTATCGATGAGTGCCTTCGCCAGAGTTATTCCTAGCTGAGCTGGTGAGGGGACAACCTAAACGGATCCTTTAAGTTTTTGACGAATTTTATACACAAGTTTCAAAATAAGCTATCTAAAATTGCGCATCGCATTCATTTTAATTGATAGCAAAACTAGTCTGACAATTAATTTGCAGACTATCAAATAGCTTTACCATGATTCCAGCGTCTTTCAAAGCGGCGATTTTCTCGGTTGCGGTTCCCTTTCCTCCCGAAATGATCGCTCCTGCATGACCCATTCTTCTTCCAGGTGGTGCAGTCACTCCAGCCACAAACGAAACCACGGGCTTATGATTTGGGCCATGAAATTGAAAACTAATAAATAATGCAAGTAAAAGGTTTAAAATAATATTCTAATTTTAGAAAAAAAAATGCATGGTTAATAAATGTACGAAAATAAACTATTCTGAATAACGATATTCCATCAATAAATTGAAGGAAATGAAATAAATACCGAATTGTTCTCTTTGAGGAACTCAGCAGCTTCTTCCTCGGCCGAACCTCCGATTTCGCCGATCAGAATTATTCCTGGAAAGAGTTCAATTCAAAAGTACTTTGCAAGCATAGGTTTACCTTTCGTTTCAGGATCCTCGAGAAAAACTCGAAGACAGTCGATGAAATTGGTTCCGTTGAAAGGATCGCCCCCGATTCCAACGCAGAGAGTCTGACCGAGACCTGCCTGGCTCGTTTGCAGCACTGCCTCGTAGGTCAGGGTTCCAGAACGAGACACTACTCCGACAATTCCCTGCAATTATCATAATCATCCACTATTTTGTAAATAAGCTTCGAGCTAAGACAAATGTGTAGCATTTCGACTAATTTACTAGTTTTTCAAATTCTTCAGGTAATTTAGCAAAACGATAATGCAAAAATGTACTGAAGACGCTGGAAAAGTATGCTCCAACAAAATGAATCCATTGAGTGAGGGCTCGATATTTATTACTTTGAAGAATTCTAATCGGATGCAACAATTTTGCTATTGTCGATGAACGATAACTTGGAATAAAGTCGAAAAGACGCATTCCTTCCTCTACCTCTTTTAACATTCGAAATGCGCGCACAGACGATATTTGTTCATTTGGCAATTTTTCTTATTTTCTTTGTTTCCTCATCGAAATTAGAGGGGTCTTCGCCAACAACACCTTCCAATTATCGTTATTTATTGGTATTGATTCAAATTAATCCACTAATTATCGATATTTGTCCTTAAAATACGATAGACAAAACATCTGCAATACTGACTCTCTTATGAATGTGTCCCGGCATAATCCCAATCTTGCATTGCTCTGCAGAAATAATTCCTGGACAGTTCGGACCGACCAATCGAGTTTTATTCTGACCAACGATGCGATTCTTCACTCGGACCATGTCCTAAAAATATTCGATTATTTTTTCCTGAACTTTTCCCATTTACAAACTATCACTTTTTTAAATTTCGTGTCATTCTTATTTGAAACATACCTCAAAATGCATATATTATTGCCATTTAGGCACCTATTATTTGACGAAATTTCATTCTGACACTTTTTCCCACTTTAGATTATATTTACTACCCCATTACAATAAATTTCGTCGTTGGTCATTTAGTAACTAAATTTTTCTAGCTCAAGATATCATGCATAATTTTGGCTATTTGGAAACCGCGTGTCCTCGAGTTCCTCGTGCTATGCGAAATAGTATATGGTTAGGGTAGGGTACTGAATGGTAGAGCTTCTTTTTCCACGCTATTCGCATAGTATATGTGGCACGAGGGTTTTCGATTTCCAGATTGTCCATAATTTCATATTTTTAAGTCAACTTAAAATACCAAAAAGTAGCTGATTGGATATTCTTCTGAGTGATATTTTTCGTGGAAACCTACGTGCTGTGGAATCCCCTCCGTAATGCATACAACGAGAGGAATCTCCGCGTCGATGGCTTCCTCGATGGCATCGGCAGCTCCTCCAGCAGGAACGTAAATCACGGAAGCATCAGCACCGGTCTTCTCTCGGGCCTGAAAAATCATGCTATTTATGAATTCTTTCATATAAACTAATATTTCATTTGGATAATAGAATTTCATAAAATTTGAGGCACACATGAAGAATTAGTTGGCAATCTGGATAGTTCGTAGCTTCATACCCTACGAAATAGTACGGGAAAAGATATCATCCTGCCTCGTTCTATACTCGTAACTATGGACTACGAAGCTAGGAATTGTCCAAATTGCCAATTAGTTTAACGCCTAATCGAGTATTATTCTCTACCTCTTTGGATGACACATTCAATTAGGAGTCTTTGTTTCAAGGAAATTACCTGTCTAACATCTCTGAATACAGGCAACCCAAGATGTGTGGTGCCTTCCTTCTTCGCATTCACTCCACCGACCAACTTCGTGTTGTATTCGAGCATCTGCTTGCCATGGAAAGTACCCTAAGCATACGTTGTTCTAATATACTTCAAAATTGAACGTAGCTTACAAATACGTTTCTCAACTGATGCTGTGAGGCTATCATTCATGAAAATTAAATCACCTGTTTTCCAGTGAACCCTTGAATTATGACTTTGGTGTCATTGTTAATTTTGAGATTTGAATAGGTTTCACTATAATTGGAGGCGGTTCGGCAGCCTATAAAAACGATTCGCATTACAGTTCCATGAATATTATTTACATATAATCCTGTACTGCAAGGATAAAGACGAATCAAGTAATTAAGGTTGAGAATAATTTGTACTATATTGAAACATAACTGAAATATCTTTAGTCATAATTTTACCTAATCTCGCAAACGCCGAAACGCTCCTTCGACTTGAGCCTAGCATCTCTCTTATTCGTCTCCGATTTTGTTCCTAGAAATTTATCTTCAGAATTCGATTCATAAATAAGGCGAAACACACAATTAAAGAAAACAAATAGCGCCGTGCCGAATTTAACGATTTTGCACTCGCCGCGCTAAACGGCGAGATGAATGGCGAGAAATTGAAGAGCAATCCATAGATTGTCCTGGGTTTACTCGAATTATTCCTGCATTGTCGTTGTTTTCAAAAACCTTATTTAATACTTATTTTCGCGAAACAAATTGATTTCGGAGGTTATTCTGGTGAAAGTGAAGATATTGCGAATGAAAGAAGTCGACGATGAATCATTCATGAAACTGCATTGAAGAGTTTGGCATTCGCCACGTGAGTTTCAATTGAATGCGTTTTCATGTTAACCATGTGTTTTCAATTTAGTATATTTTTCATTGAAATATTTCATCGATTTTAGCTTCAAATATTTATCAAAAATACTAAATAAATAGTTCGAAATCGTTAAATATTCTCGAATGTATGAAACAATTAAATACGAGCTCGTAATTATCGATGGGCATTTGACCGGCTATTATGAATTGTGCGTTTAACCATTGGGGAAATGAATGAAGTTATAATGTATTTGATGTCTTCCTCGCGTTACTATTTTTCACGTATTTAGAATTTGTACAAATTTGAAACATCACATTTTTAAGGTTTATTTTTGTTTATTTCAACCAGTTGCCATTACTTTAGCAACTTCAACACGTCTAATAATTTCTTTACTATTCAATAACTCGCAATTTTATTTTTACTTTTTTTCTATCCCACAACTCTTGCACTATTGATTGATAGTTGGATCTCGTAAACGAGTTATCACTCAATCCAGTATCTCTTCTAAACTCTATCATGATTATGAGGACTAATTCGATACTAATCGTCCAGCACTACGTGATTCTCTATTTTAGCTGCTCGGCCACTTACAATTAGCCACTTTATCTTATTCCGGAGTCTAATCTCTATATTATCCATTTTTATCTCCTCTTCCCACTTCGCCCGTTGTCCTGACAACTCAGCTCATCTCCAATATCCCTCACTTCGCAGCCCCTCATTTCTGATAGATTCGCTGATAGCCATGCATAATTTATTTCGCAGCATTTTTGATATTACACTATCTGCAGGGAACATTTTTATCGAATCATTGATTTTTCTCTTTTCGAAACTAATCGTCATGGTTTTAGGATAAAATGCCTACGCCATATCAGATGTTCGTTGCTCAACTACAAGATTTTCTCCAACAACATGGAGGACACTGGCTTGCGGGAACTGTTGTTGTAGGTTTCAGCAAATAGAAACTTAAGAAGTGGAATTACGAAAAATTATATGGCTTGCCAACCATATAGTATTTCTAAATATTCAAAAACTTTTATCAAAGTTATGAGTTTCCCATATTCATTCTATTATCATTTTGCATAAGACGTGCAATTTCAGGCAAGTGTTGCCATTGGTCTGTTCATCCATTACTGGCTCAATATTCGACCTTTCAAGAAAGTTCGGGAACGCGACTTATTGGACATGCAGGATGCAAAACTCGATGAGCAAAGTAAGGCTTTTCTTATTTGAAAGTCGAGAACCAGCAATTTCAGTTCGAGAGCAGCAGAAATCTGATGACGGCAATGTCAAGTTGGTAGGCAAAATGATGAATACAGTGAGTTATTGTTTATTCGGATAAAGACGCGCAAGTTACCACTAATAATCAGCATGAATAGAGGTTCCACTTTCGAATTTCTGACGCATACGATTCACAAACAATGATAAAATATTAAACATTTAACTTTTTCAGAGCGATTTCGCCAAACGCCACACTGTTCATTTTAACGATACCCCAAAAACAGGTTGGTAAATATTCTTAAGTTTCGTTTTCTAAATTCCTCAAAATAAAAAGTACAAGTATTTTGTGCATTTCAGGTTCGATTAAGTCGACGACGAAAGGCGCCGGAAATGAGAAGAACGGCGAAGGAGCGGGAAGTGACGAGAGCGATGGAAGTGAGAAAGAGTCAGAGGAAGAGACACTCATGCAACGAGATAAGGATTCTGATTCGGGTACGTTGAAACATACAATCAAAACTGATTGAAAAACTCGAAAATATTCAAATTATGTTTCAAAATTTATAGGATATCAATTGAAATGCTTAACATTTGCTCGGTAGACTTTAGGTAGCTTTATATCGAAATTTCATTATCCGCAAATTTGCCATCATGTATCGATCAAAATGCTGTAACTAACTAAGAAGTATGCAAGAAATGGTATAAGTTTTATTTTAGACGAGTACGAAATGCCGCCGATGAACAATCGGTACGTGAAGAAAAAGACCATGAACGTGCCCGCGCCGAGCATGGACTGTCCTGAAGATAATTTGAAAGCTGTACGTTATTTCAATATTTCAATTTTCATTGATTATTTTCAGAATGAGGAACACGAACGGGATATCGTGGCGAAGATTGGAGAGCTGCATGGGAAATTGGCGACTGCTCGACTTCGATCACAAGCACGAAAGCTGGAGCAATCGATGACTCAAGAGGAAAGAGAAGAGGTAAAATTGAATTGAATTTATCACATCTTAAATCAGTTTTTGCTAATTCGTTAGATTTGCAACTATTATTGATTAAATAATTTGTGTCACCTGACGTAATTGTGAAACATGCTCAAAAACTCCATTTGTTAATTTCAGGAAGCCGCAGTGAGGCAACGCCAACTCGAGCAAATAATGCAAGTGATGATGGAGAATAAGGACAAATTCGGAATGCCTTCAGAGGATGACGTCAAAGATCAACTCAGAATGTACAACTTCTAGTTTTACCTTGATGATACACATTTATCCATCATTGTTTTCTTATTCACTCTGCAATTCAGATTAGCGTTTTTTTAGTTTTGCAATAATTTATCTAGTCATAAATCATGATGAATTCGACAGAAAGTTACCAATTTTCTTTCACATTCATTTGAAATTTCTTGAAACTTGCATTCTTTTTAATTAAATATTGTTAATAATGTCGGATGCTATCTTTGTGATACTAACTTGTGTAAATATTTCTACAGGCAATTGCTACTTGACGAGATGACGAGGCCTTCTTTCCCCACACTATTTCGCCCTACTTTCCTTCCCTCCCCTATCTCTAACTATAGCGTCTCGTCACCTCGTCATATAGTAATTGCCATTTCGACATGTAAAGCTTTATTAGCCCCTGCATACTCGTTGATCTCAACTGTTCTATTTGAATTGTCCTGCGGGCGAACCTTTTCCGTTCCATTTAATATTTGATGTGAGCATTATTTAAATTGATACTCGTGTAATAAATCGTCATACATTTACAAATGCGTTCCTAGTACCACGTTTTACTGGCCATTCAGCGTTCATTTCAATGGCCATTTTTATCTTTGCATAAGTAGCATGCCAATAAAAGCGGCATTGATAAGTTTCATCATAATATTGCATGCTCTAAACCTGACGAAGTACTAACTAGTTTACTAGTCTCGAGTTTTTCTTCGTGAATTATGATAAAACTTATTTACTTGAATTTCAATATTTCATACCAAATGGTCATGTCTTTCATATTTATGGAGTTTCGTCCCGTTTCGAGTTTAATCCCCAGCTTTGGCGTATTTCGTTTTTGTTGATGCCTTCGAAGAAATGCAAAGTCTGAAAGTCTCGCGTATCGGTAGGATTAGAAGTTGATGTGCAAATGGACGAAAAGGCCGTCTGAAGTTGAAAAGACGAGCAATCATGAAACTCGCATTCGACGTGACAAATGAATTCAACACGACTCTTCTGAAGTAAAATGAGGATTTATTTGTCAGTTTACAAGTTCATGATTCTGGAGAAATTTCATGATTGCACGTTTTGCTCGTTTTGATATGTTGCAAAATTTTACAAGTTCATTTGGCTCATCTTTAAAAATAAATACTTTATGAGCTACGCAAATTTCTTATGGAATGATCAATATCTAAACACATTGCAGTTCGTGTTTGCGCAAAATTCCATATCTTTACGTTTCAAGATATCTCAGATCAATTGACCTAATGATAGCGATATTACATGAAAGGGGTTTTTCACTCATACTAATTTTCTTATTCGGGGTGTTTAGAATTTCAATTGTGAAAATTCGGAATCGGAGTCTGAGTTGGAAATTTGTGCGGCCCTGGAATCGTGATCGGAGAATCGGAGTTTCGAACGTGCCAATCTTCTATCTTTACAAAAATCGGCGCTCGTGCGTTCGTTTCGCGTGTGAGAGAATGCGTTAGTCGAATCAGGTTGACAGGTTCATTTCGATTGCCATTTACATTGTTTTTGGTTTGCTTCTGTCTTTATTTCTGTTTTTCATAGTTTGCTCTTCATCGTCTCTCTCTGCAAAGTAATTGGATGAGAAGCTCTGGCCGAAGAGCCACAAGGCACTTCGTCGTGCTCCAGCGACTGCAGCGGAAAGACGTATGAAAAATTTTGAGAATTTGAAGAATTTCATTTATTCATTAGAATGAATTATAGGCGAAAATGTTCCGAAATTTACTAGCAGGATTGACCGCAAGACCACTATTGTCAATTCTTGATGTTAGGATCGTAACGCTAAAGATATTTAGTTATATCTTTTAAGTATAATTTGATGACTGGCCCTCATATAACATTTGTGGAATCATCAATTTGAATCAGATTTTCTACTGAAACGCACATCCACAACTCGAATGTATTGAACTTTATTATAAAGGATACGAACTCGAGAGTTTGAAAACCCTCGATATTCATCGTTTTCAATAGTACACTTTTACGTTTCATGATTATTCCCCTTGCAAACGACAACTCAATTGATTAGTTCGGATATGCCCCTGCACCTTCTCAGAATCATCGTATTCCTCACCTCCTCATAAGGCATCATTGTGAATCTTCTTCTTCTTCTTCATTTATAGTCAGTGAAGAGAGGTCGAGAGGGTCCAAATGAGTGGAGAACAAAGACAAGGAATGTGCGAAAGCGGGCAGTCTGAAGTGAGTCTCGGAGCACCGAAAACCCTTGGAAGGAGGCAACTCAATTTTCCAATCAACTGCCATTCCTCTCTTCGATGGAAACGATGGAAGGCAGACTTCCGTTCGACAGTTTGGCAGAAGCATTCCATTTCATTTCTTTCTTTTCTTCGTTCCCTTTCTTTCCGTTCCTGCATTATTCACCACAACTGACTTTCGGCTTCCGACCTTTGTCAATCAAACCTAAGCGTTCGCTAGCGATTTATTTTCTGTACGAATTATGCCTCGGATTTGTCTTGGTTGAATGTTGTAAAAATATCCTTGCCAATGATATCAAATATGCTCTACTCTAATGAGCATCATGGCACAATTTTTATTCAATAAGTTTCCACATTTTCTTTAGCTAAGCTTTTATAATTCATGACTGCTCGTGTGTAATATTTGAAACGAAAATTACTTTGTTATTTGAAAAACTAGAGGAATTCTTGTTCCTCCATTAAAGATGTCAACGAAATCCGATATGAATTTGCTCGGACGATTTTTAATTTCTTCTAAAAATGGACACTTCCGTTCCAAACATATTGTGCGTGTTGCGAGTGCAAATTTAGCCAACCTGATGAATAATCCATAACATCATCTTTTCTGAAAATTCTCAGCAGATTACCCTGTTTTGAGATATTCTTATCGAATCTTCTACACTTTACCATCGAATTACCACCATAATTTATGAACTTACTAGTTTTTTCCTTATTTTTCTATTACTCCAAATTGTATGATTCTTTTCCGCTAAATAATCGAGTAAAAGTTTCTGCAGTTCGTCTATTCTGAGATGTTAATCATGAAATGATCGAATTTGAAAATTTTTATCCTATGCTATAAGGATTGCAAAGAATAACTTCCGTCATCTTTTTTCATTTGTTGTCCTCTTCCAAGTTACCTATTCTGAGCCGTTTTTTGTCGAGTTTTAATTTGACATGTGCTCTTCAGATCGTCCCTTTCCATCCCTAGCAATTCGTTCATTATGTTGCCTCTTGCATTCCTGCCTTTCACCGTGTCACGAGACGTTCTTCTAAATTTGTGATAAAAACGCAAATGAAAAATGTCTAAAGCCTCTTTTTGATGCGCTCAACTCAATGAAAATGCACAAAAACAGTTATTTGAAATGCAAGTTCTACTTTCGTGAAATACCGAAAACATCGCATTTTGATCTTTTGATGTTTCAAAATATTCGAAAGTTCAATTCGAGCTCATAGAGAAAAACGATCTGATCTGTCTATCATTTCTATACAAATTAAATGCCGTAATTTTGTCAGAAATCCAAGCTCGACTTTCTTGAAACGCTTCAAGAATTCTCGCCCCTTTCTTTGGGTGTAATTTGATGTTTCTGAACTTCTATCAAATCTACTTTATTTCAATTTTTTTCTAATCCTCAAAACGGAAATCACGTTTAGAGATGTGCGTAGTAGACTTCTTATTATTTTTCTAATGAATAATGACAACTCGTAGCGAGAAAATTACGAGTTTGAGTCTGGGATTACATGATTTTTGAGCTATCGGGTTAAAATTCAGGCTAAGATAACATTTTTATTACTATGTACAGTAGTGAATCAGTCATAAACTATCAATCATGATCTGAAATTTTTATACGACGAAAATTATGTAAAGGGACCTCATAATCGAAGACATTTATGCATTGCGCTACAATTTCGTTTGGCGTTGTGGTATAATTTTATTTTCTAAAGTCACGATTTCTTGAATCATATAACGTGATATTTGTCGTTGTGGTCTGACATAATCGCTTCATATCCATGCATTTCTATGCACATACTTTTCAGATAATTAGCCATCTAGTCTTTGCTCTCAGCCATTCAATCAACGCAAGAGTGTCTAGAATTCATAATTAAACTTGGTTGCATTTTTTAATTCAGGAGGAGAAAAAACCTCGCTTACAATTCATTGAAGAGTTGTCAGTAATTTATAAGCTGATCTTTATTCTCTCGTAAATTTTTGCTGAACTAAAATCTATCTGCATGTCATTCACAGGGACAAATTAACTAATCATCAAGAAGATTTTTGAAATCCTTCTTGCTGTTACATTTCAGTTTTTGAATGCTTCATTGGTACTTCGACATAATTTATGAAGACAAACCTAAACTTCAGAGCACTTTTCTTTATATAAAAATGTATGCAACATAACAGGCTAAAAACTCCAGATTCAATATTTCTATAATATAATTCAATTCATGCAAAAATTCTAGAAGATTTTTTAAATTTAACCTAACTTTCGATTCCAAGATCCGATAGCCCATGATAGAGATGCCCTTTGCTCACCTAATTTAGTAGTCCTAAATAGTATTTATTTCCTTTTTTATTACTTCATCAAACTTTTTCGCTTCATGTGCCACGCACAGAGAAAATTCTATGCTTTGCTCATAGCTTATGATTGAATCACTTCACCTAATTGAATGCTCAGATCCTTTAGATATTATTCCTGAATTTATGATATCGAAATCATAAATCTGAAGGCTGAGATCTAACGAAATAGAGTCTTCCATCATTTTGTTATTTTGAGTGCGAAAATACTTGACGCTCATGAAAGACTTTAGCAAAGCTTATTTAACTTGTCACGTAAGAGTTTTACTTTTGTTTCGAATATTCCCTGATCTATTACTATTTTCAATATTATTTGATAGAATTGTCCAAAAATTTCCTACAGAAATATGTAGTTCATGGTATGATCTCGTCTACATTGCGGATGCACGAAGTTCGGAGAAATTGTAGTTTCCAAAACTTCCCTCCCAAAATAACCCGTTTCAATTTCACCTTTTCTTTGCAATATGTCTCTAGTTGAAGTTCGTGTACCATTATTATATTTATGAGATGCTCCATAAAAATTTTCGATTGATATCTCCAAACTGGCTAAATTTATAAACCCAGCAATATGCTGCAAATCATTGGTTCAAGAACAAAAATCTCATTTCCGTCATAGATAGTAGCAGCATGAAATTGTGTTCATCAGTAGCGATTCAATATCACATGGCTATCGTAATTTCACTTCGAATTTTTTTGCAAGTAATTTACCAGTCAGCAGTCATCCAAAGTTCATTTTCATCTTATTCCGCTTATTTTGGCCTCTCGCCTCTTCAGCATTCTTCACCTCACAAGCTCTGCGTGCATCGTCCAATTAATCAGCAACCCTCCCCACCCCTTTCCGGGCCTCTTTTTCATCCCTTCATTCCCCTATTCTTCACTCTTTTGGCTTTTACCTATTCTCCATTCTCATCCTTGGAATAGCCCTGTCGAAGAACGCTCCAAAGCAAGGATTATGTCATGAAATATCGCTTCGAAAGTTTTTCACGATTGTCCCTGCACGTGATGGCGTAGATTTGTTTTATGCTGATGCCATTGCAAGATTGTGATTATTTGAATATTTTGTGATACGGATGAAGCCCGAAGTTCAACAGGTCTACGCAGAAGCCTCTTTTCCAGTTAACTTAGTCTGAAAATATCATAGTTACCAATCCCTAAAATTGTCTCGGCTTCACTTCTATTGTTGAAGCGTACAATTTTCATTTTCTAAAGCTTCATTAAATTCATTTTATCAATGGAAAATCTCATTTCACTAATCTTGTCGACCATCTCACCTCCCCTATAGAATTTCAGCCTCCTGTATTATATACCACCGGAACATCGACACTGGCTGTAAAAGACCTCAACTCTTTTTTTAAATTTTAATTTCTCCCTTTTGCCACACACACCTTCACCTAAAATTTAGTGCCTTATACAGACGGTGTATAATATAGCAAGCCTAATTGTTCGAAAACTCTCAACTATTTTCACCCATTTGTAAAACAACTCATAAAACTTATTATGTCAATTTAAGGCAAATCTCTGTCTGAAATAGGTTTCGACATTTTCTATATGAACATGTAATTCTTTTTTCCTGGTTTTGTGAGAAATAGTTTGTTTATTTATCAACATGATTCCTTAGAAAGTACTAGCAGATTTTACATTCGGAAATTTGCTCATCTCCGAGATTTTTTCAAATTTTGTTAGACCCACTTGATTGGCATTTTGCTAGCACAAAATAATTCTGCAACAAAATAATATTCAGATAATTAATGATCATGCTAGAAAAATATGAAGGCTTGCAACACGTTGTTTCCATGTTTTCATCACATTTCATGCATAAGCCATTGCTTCTATGAGAATGTTTCTCTGCATATTTCTGAAAAGTTTTAACCGTTCTCTGAAATATATGTAGGAAAAATATCATTCTCTCCCTAACGTACCCTAGTTTATCTAACAAGCTAGCACGTCATTGCTTTCCGAATTGTCTCGCTTTTCTTCTATTTTTATTTTTATTCGAACCCATCCGAACATTTCACATTTCGCCATTTCGTCTTTGATCTCCACTAATTAATTCTGCTCTTGTCATCTTGTTTTACTTTTACATGCAAGGAACTTTCAAAGTTGCCATGTAAGAATTTCTGCAGAACTCTTCGAAATTTTGGAAGAAGGTATATTGTTGCCTAAGAGAAGTATACCTCACAAATCAGGGATGTAATGTCTACGATTAGTATGAGAAATGTTGACTGAAATCAATAAAACATAATCTTGTAATAAGTCACTACAATTTCATTTACAGAATTTGAAACTTATTCGAAATGAATTTATCATCAGAAGGTCATAGCAATTATTTCAAGACTTCCTTACAAATTTGCAAATTGCTGCGTCGAGTTTCTATTTCTTTTTGGATAATTAACTCGAATCTGGCATGCGATTTCTTCTTCCCTTTTATTCAGAATTTCAAATTCCTCCGTCATTTTTCATCTCAATTTTAATTCCACGTTTCTTTCATTTTTCTCCCAATTTGTTGCGTTTTCGTTCCTCCCTTATAGCCTATCACATGTGAGATGTAAAAATGCGCTACTTTTACTCTTCCACATTCTGTTTTGCACGTTTTTAGCGAAACTTTTTCCGAGACTTTCTATTCCCGTATTTACGATTTTGTTGATTACTTTTCTACTTTGAAATTTCATTTTTCGCGAAACTCTCTGACGTAAAAATTGTTCAACAAGTATTTGCTGCTTGGATATATTTCAATAATCTGAATTAATTTTTTTTTATCTCTAACTGTCTATTTGTGATTTACTATCGTGAAAATAAAATTGTGGAAACTATCATGAATAAGTATCTTCCGACTAATTTGAAGAGCTGCTCATGGATCTCTTGGTTGCAGAGAAAGATCTCTTATCATCATTGAAAACTGTTTTGAAAAAAACACCTGACATATGTTTCATCTATTTGAATAGTTTTTTTTTTTCCATTTCAATACAACCCGTAGTTTAGACGTATTCTAATAGATATCACTAGGAAAAAAACCATTTGGCACATTCTTCAACACTTTGGACAGACTCTTCATCTCAAGAAAATAATAGTTGTCTCATATCACATTGAAGAGTGTCTTTTAAAAGACATCTGACATCTCTTTCAAATGTTCTGATAGATTTTGCATCTTCAATTCAATCGTTAGGTCTCAAATAGACGTTGGAGAATAGCTTCCAATAACCATCTGTTATATCTTTCAAACTTTTTCAAGCCTGATTTTTGTCCCGAAACCTCGTGTTTCATAACTCTGCCTGCAATGCAGAAAGGTTCTGCAAGTAACGGCGGCGAACTTTGAAGCATCATACTAAAAAGAACGAGGTGAAGAAATGAAAGAAACGAACAACAGCCGCAAAAATAATATAGGAGTTGGGGGGAAAAAGATTGAAGGTATTGACGTTTTGAGACTGATTATTTGAGGTCGAGATTCCTGCAAAGTGCGGCGAGTTTCGAGTTACTTGTTCATTACTTGCTAACTTCTTGTACATTGAATTTTACATTCCGAATTTTTGCTTAAGGTTTTGAGAGTACCTTCTCAATTTTTTCGTCTTGTATTTTTCAAAAAATATGTTTCAAAATTTCACTTGTCAAGTCTGCAATTTTGTTGGTAATTTTTTTACATTTTATTTACTGTGAATTAAATAGCCTACTGATTAGTTGAGGTTCGAATTCCTGCAGAATGCAACGAAAGTCGGGTTACTCTAGGATTGCCTGTCAACTTTTACATTGATTATGATATTCTTTCATTTTTATATAAAGTCTTCAAAGCATTTTTCTCGTTTTCTTTAAAATGCTTCTAAATTTCATTTATCAGATTTTCAAATTTTGCACAAATTTAACCTGTTTTAAAATGAAGGTTTTAAACGAAATTAGGTTCAGTGATAACTCGATGTCTGACTTTCTGAAAGTGCATCAGGAGTCGAATTTCAGCAGAAAGTGAATTTCTTGAATTACCTGATAGCCTGTACATTCGCTTTGATATTCTATTCTCTATCACGCAAAGTCGAAGTGTCCAAGCATTTTCTCCATTATTTAAAATAAGTTTCAAAATTTCATTTATCAAACCGAGTATTTTATCGTCAATTCTGTTTTTGAGTCGTTAAAACTAAAAAATGGTCATATTAAAACAGGATTCCTAAATTCTTTCATTTTGTAGTTTTCTAGAATTCTTGTCTAATCTTCACCATGTCTGAATGATTTTGCATAATCGTAAATTCGTCGTGTTCGTGACTTTATCGTGGAATGCTCGTGACTGTCAATATCGTCTAGTGATTTAGCTATATTTCAGGGAAGCATGGCGCTAATTTACGCGACTGTAATGCAAAATAATCGAGTAACCAATTTCGAAATTTCCTCCAATTCGACAATTTTAATCCGCAAATTTCAGAACGACAAAATGGCGTTGATCTATGCGAATGCAGTGAATAAACGGATGAACCACCCACTGGGTGGGAAGCCTCCGAAGAAGACATCGGTGACGGGCTGTCCGAAGGAGCTGAGAGAGTTGCAGTCATCCCGAATCTCAGAAGGCAGCGAGAAAAGTGGACCCCTAGATAATGGAATCGCGCAACCGCTGAGGAAGCAGTAAGTAAACAACTAAGCTAAGGTCGTGTTCATACTTTATATCGTGCCAAAATCAAGCGATTTTGCGTGCAAACTTTTGATTTCTATGCCAAGAAGCTGTCAAAGGTTTAAATATTAAATCGTTTGACATTAACACGATATCAAAAGTAGGAACACATCCTAGTGATATTAACCAAGAAAGATAATGTTCATCAATAAATTAAATACGTTTCAACCTTTTTGTGAAATGATGAAGCTGGTGAGGTATTTGCAACATAGCAAGTTTTCATGTAACTAAAAACCCGAATTTAGATCAGCCTATGCCAAGAGTCCCATGAACAATTCGCCATGCTCTCACAAAAAGTCGAGTTCCAAGCATAAACCTGTGCAGAGGAGTAAAACGAGGTAGCCATTGGATCCATCATTTATCGAAACCACCGGTGATTGTGTTTTAGTGTTGGCGATTGGGCAAAGCGCAAAAGTGATGATGATATGTTGCGGAAGATATCTCAGGTAACCAACCTTTCAATATAAGCTCCTTAGGTACATTAGAAGTAGTTTTTAGTAATAGTAGCTTGGAGAATAAAAATAATCGAAATCTATCAAGCAATGGACACATCTTGATAGGAATAAAATAACCTCTTAAAATGAATTATGACCTCGATTTTAGCCAGTGATGATGCACTCGACCATTCACAACTTGGACGGATCGCAATCTCCAATCAGCTGCAGCAGTAGCAACTCGATCAATAAGGAAGTTAAGAAATCGTCGATCGCAAAAAAGTCAATAGTTCAGGTATGTTTCAGAAAATTTCGAATAGAAAACAGAACAAATTTATCATTATTCCGAGATCATTTGTTTCTATTATAAATGACGTGAATTGTAAAAACACTAGTCAACTGAAGTAAGAATTTAAATTTGTGACTTCTTCCTCACTGAAACATATTTATTTCTTCGATTTAGAGCAACGAAATCGTGCAGAAACTCGAAAAAGTGACCTTCTCTGAAGATCCGCCCGAGTTAAGACGTGTCAGTGTCAGTTTGGATGCCGAACAGTGGAAGGACGCTGAAAAGTAAACTTACCTGATATTTTTTGTCAAAAGTTCAATTTATCCGATTATCACAAAATTCGCATAAGCAATTGACAGAAGATAGAACGCTTTCATCAAACATACCCATAACACACAATTGTTCTTGAACGTAATATAGGAATTTCTCTTTCAGAAAGGAAAAAGAAGGACCGTTCCAGAAGATGAAGAGGAAGATCAGTAAATTGCGATTCACTGGTTTGGGATCCGGGGGAAGCTGAGTCTGTTCTCGGTAAAACTATCGTCCAACGAATTGAACATTCCTGCCTCAATATTTATTGACATGTACATTTCCATTTCCACTTCAAAATATGTTTCTAGAAACATCGTCTACTCCATACTTTATCATTTTTGATCTTCTTGTGTAGTTGTCCGTATGTTATGCGTGCATTCAGACTTGTCAAAATTCAAGATAATTTCCTTGCTGCAGCAGGTTTCAATTTGCATCAAGTTTCCGGGATTTTTGGATAATTTTCTAAATTTCCAATAACTTTATTCTCTTTATTGCATTTATCCAAAAATGATATGGCACATTTGTATCTCCATAGTTAGTCGATTCGTTAGAATTATGAACCTGTCAAATTATCGCATAAAAATCATCAAATCCAAATAAAATATCTCATAAAATTCGGAATCCGCTACCTGAAAAAATTGCATGAAACCAATTAGTTTTACCCAAAAGAGCGAATTTTTAGCTGTTCAAAGATGTAAGTACCGATGAAATTAACTCGTCAATGAAATATGGGCAAATTGAAGGCAACTCGAACCACGTAAGACATATTGAAATTCGAAATAGTGCAGTCGGTTGGTTGTAAAAGATTTGGAGAAAATCTCGAAGTTTGGTAAAGAAATAAACTTTAACTGTAGTTTCTGTTAAGCACCAGTTAATAATATTCTAGAAAAGTAAGCATATAAAAATTACTCTTACGAACAACATGGAAAATTAAAACTATTTCTTCTTTCTGAACAAATCCAGGTCGTCATCGGAGTCGTCGAATAAGCTTTTCGGTTTGACTCGAGATGATGTGAGAGCTGAAAATAAAGCGTATTCTTCAATACCCTTCTCAAATATTTTCAGCTATAGATAAACTAATGAAATACCGCTAGCAAATTGAATCAGACTTGTATATTTTAGTGTCTTAATATTTTGAAACATATCAATTTGCCATGCGGTTTCAATCAGAGTTGTTGCACTTACTTATCGTGGGTTTATGAATACTCGTCGTCGAGCTCAGAACTGTCGATTTCGC
Source organism: Diploscapter coronatus (assembly GCA_964036155.1). NCBI lineage: Eukaryota > Metazoa > Nematoda > Chromadorea > Rhabditida > Rhabditidae > Diploscapter > Diploscapter coronatus. The sequence continues at coordinate 3,699,448 of OZ038423.1, forward strand.
CTGACTTTGACTACTACCGACTCTGGGAGTCGTGGCGATAGTCTGGGAGAGACGGTTTGGCGCGATCACGGATGAGCTCATTTGGTTTGAAGGCTAAAATACGGTATTTCTCCAAGAACAACGTTTTTTGTTTTCGAATTTATACCCTCGAGGATGAGCCAGTGGGTTTGGCGACAGGTTTGAAGAGGTTGTCTTCGTCACTGTCCGAACTGAAGATCGTCTTCTTTTGACCGGAAGCTGGCATGGTCTTTGATGCTGACGGTGGTAGGAACGAAGGGGATTTATCTGAATCAATTTCATTTTGAGAGGCTTGAAAAAACTATTTGAACCATTTGAAGCTTCTAGTCTGTTTGAATTAGGTGACGAACTGATCATCGATGCACTCATTCTGGGGGATTTTTGCTTCGATTCAGACCCGGATATTGACGACGATGAAGACTTTCGTTGCGTTTTCATATCCTAGAATTAGAAATATAGAAATTTAAAAAGCGCTCATCGTTATTGCATAAGTTTCGAAAAATTTTCAAGGTATGCAACAGCACTTTGTCGAATGAGAATGGCAAACTTTCAGTTAGTAGCAACCTTTCGATAACGAGGTCTAACCTTATTGCCTTGAACAATATTATCCATGCTTGCTAATAGCTCATCCAATGCGGCTTCTTCCTTCTGACGCTGAAATCCAGAACACTATTCCTCGTGAAAAGCCTTCCTAGGTTTCTAACCTGTGACATAGCACTTTCCGTCCTGCTACTGCTGCTGCTAGCAGTGGAACCAGTTGCAGTCGATCGTGGAGGCAGTCCACCTCTGGGCGAAACATTCCCTGATGTTCCAGAAGAAGAATCCCTCCTCTGTCCAGAATCACTGCTCAAACGATTGCTTCCAGACAAAGTAGCCGATTTTCCAGAATCACTGCTAAGACGATTAGACGAAGACGCAGCCGTGCTGGAAGGTCGAGAAGAAGTAGAGGTGGACGATCCTAAGTTGTGAAGATAATTGCATTTGTTTGGCAAGATGGATTTCATCAAATTTATGGCTCTCATATCACAGACTGATTTTTACAATTTCTCTATGGTACGATTTTATATCAAAATCGGAATAGTTTAAGCTTCAGGATTAAGAATTTATAGCATGTTTTACCTAATCGATTACTTGTTCCTGATCCTGGTTTTGAGCTTTCGTTGGTGGGTCGAATGACGACGCCATCCGTCGGGGTTATATTCGATCCAGACCGAGGCGCATCTCTTGACGGCCGCGAAGAGCTTCCAACTCCGATTGCAGCTGCACTGCTGGCTGGTCGGAGTGACTTGGGAGCAGGTTGCTGATTGGCACTGGAACGGAAATTGACCGACGAGTACATTGATGAAGAGGACGGTGCTTCTGGCTCTTCGGTTCGAGATCGGAGATTTGCCAAATTTGAAGGTGGTCGTCGTGGTGGGCCTTTAGGACGATTCTGAAGAAGTATAGTAATTACAATAATTAATAACGTGAGGGTGAAGCAAAGAAACAGTCATGAAGATATTCCTAAGTTATGCTTCGCGAAATGACTTCTAGTATTAGTTGCATCACTATAGCGATATGACGATAAATATACTAAGATAATGAAACTCTAGGCAAACCTTCGTAACAAATTCCATTTTTGGCGCTTGTGACGAGACTGGTTCTTTGAACAAGTCTCTGCCACTGGGTTCTGGTCGAGATTCTGATCGGTTGGTCATGATTGAAGCCAAGCTCGGACCTGGTCGAGAAGAACTTGTAGTTTCAGAGTCGGGTATTCCGACGTGCGATTTTGGACGACCACTCTGAATTTTGTATCCATTGATCGAGTTTAGCATCAATTGACTTACCAGCGGTGGTGGTCCCATAGCCAATTTGTTGCTGAGCAAAGAGGAAAATGCGGCGTTGTTCAATTTCCCAGGCATTGTCGAATCGTCGTCTTCTTCGTCGTCACTATCAGAAGAATTCAACGGTGGAGGCTCGGCTTGGTTCTGAAATAATGGCGAATATACTTATGTTCCAAAATTCTAGACAATAGCCTTCATAATTTGATAAATTCGTAGGCAAAGGAGAGGACTCATTACGAAATTGCTATCCTAGTTAGATTTTGCAAACGATGACTGACATTGCAGTTATAATCGGTGAACATATGAGTGTCTATATGCGAGAAAATTGGAATCTATTCCAGAAAACATGTAATTTCATGAAACCGCCAGAAAAAATGATTGTCGGAATTCTGTAAATGGGAACACCTAAAAATTTTGTCCGAGAAAGAACAAATTGTGCTATAATTCGGCGAAAATTTGCACGCATTTTGGAGAATCGACGAAAAACAATAAATTGGACGGGGAGAAATGAATCAGGCTGTCATAAAACATACGCATATTTGGAATTATGAAATCAGCAAACGGTTTTGCACTGCTATGTTTCAGCAAATAAGGAGGAAATTTTGCCTTTTAGGAGAAGAAACGAGACTAGAATGAGTCAGGCGGTGAAAATATCGACGGGGGGCACAGAAATGGGGAGGAGAAGGAGGGGAAAGGCTGACGTTCTCCTTCCTGGACCCACACTGAATTAGTTTCAGAGAAGTGATGCATAGAATATGAGAAGCGGAGATTTTGAAAATTTTAGAAATGGGTGTTTCAAAAACATTTGTATGAAGAATAGGCGTATTTTCTGTGTTTCACTAGTCGATACCAATTGCATGATTTAATGAACATGTTTTACAACTTCATATTAGAATAAATATCCACTCACAAAATCACAAGACGAAACAGCCGATGAATTTGAATTGGTATGCTTCAAAGGCTGCTTCGGTTTGACGATAGGCTTGGTAGATTTAGGGTCTCCGAATAGGTCTTCGTCTTCGTCGAGAGTTAGAGCTGGAGGTTCTTCCTAAAATGAAACAGAACTATTTACTGGATCCGTGTCAAAATTTGACAGAACTAATTCAATTGCTATGAGTTTGTTTCAGATTGAATATTAGTGGTTTGAAATTAGATAAGCGAAAATGTGAAAGTGGAGAGTAAGTGTGATAAAAATTTTGCATCTATAAGGATTTCTATTAAATTTGTTTTTCTATGTAAAGCATATACATTAATTAGAGAAATAAATTTAGCCTTTCAAATGTGAAGAAAAATTTCGAAATTTCTTCATTTGAAATTAGAGATTGTCGTTTTCAATTTAAAAATCATATGTTGGTTGTGTTTATGAACACTTTCGACTGTGTCAACAAACCGTTTTTCTCGCTTACTTGTTCTCGTTCAAATACAGGCTGTGGCACAAGCAGTGGTTCAGCCTTTTTTGGTTCTACAAATGCAGGGGCGCTTTGTGCAGAGCTTTCCTCTTTTACAGGACCCTCAGAAACTGATTGAGAACTTGGATCGGTTGATTTATCTGAAAACGTTAAAATTTTTGAATATGTTATGGAAATCTCTATGTAAAGTTAATTAGAAAGTCAATTATTGATTTTCAATTCTAGTGTCATTAAGAATTATTTACTAAAGAATAGGTTTCAGAGAAAAACTTGAACTAATATCCTCAAATCATTCTTGTTTAGAAGATGGATGATCTTTTCAAAGTATAAAAAATAACCTGATTCCTGAACTAATGTAGTAGGCCCTGAAGACTTATCAGTTTCGTGATTTAGTTTCTGTTCAGTAGAATCGTCTTTCTTAGTAGTAGACTCACTTCGCGCCTAAAGTTAAACTGTAAAAACTGTAAAATTAGCCATAATTTCATTGCGTCTGACCTCGGCAGCTTCTGCTGAAACTGGTTTTTCGCTCGGAGGTTCCTCCTTTTCTTCTGACTGAACGGAAATTGGCACTGGTTGCTTTTCAGGTGTAACTTCTTGTGACTTCACAAGCTCCTAAAATAATATTTGGTCATACATTTAACGTCTAATGAGACTGAAATAACTGAAATACTTCAAAAACTATTTTCATGAAAGCTACAAATTTGGACTTAACAGAAGTTTGATTCCAAAAATGATGCGTTTCGTATTAGATAGATAGACAAATAAAATGTGAACTGAATTAATTTCGAAAAAAAACAATCATAGGTTTCACTTTTTCTGAGGATCAATTCCTCTTTTTGATGATTCAATTTGATTTCCCACCTTCGCAACTTCTGTTCCTTCAACTTTATCTTCGTTGATCTCCTGTTTGACGGTAGCTCTGACCGGGTCTGGTTGTTCGCTTACTTTCAGTCCCGATTTTTGCTGATCTTCTGTATCGGCTTTCTGGTGGCTTGTGGATGAATTTGTTTGAGGCGGAGTTTTGCGGACCTCCTAAAATAAAAAGTGACGATTTTGAGGAATGGGAATCGATATTTGAGTGAGATCGAACAAGTTAAATAGTAAAGCTGGACTATGGGATAAAGGAGCCTCGCAAGAGGGATGCGACTTGACTTATCCCTCGTCTCTCTTTCATCGCTTTGCCATTGTGTAAAGCTCTCTTGAATCATCTGCTCTCGTTTTCTCTCCTCAATTTCATCCTTCTCTGCTCTGTGTGGGCCTATCGATTGCAATGCGTTAAATCAGTGACATATGTTGTTTATCACAAGTCACTCTGAGGTCCAAAACAGAATTTACATAATCCCTTGGAAAGTGATAAAATTATGGGTTCTAACGATAAATTTGCGACAAAACAATATTTCCAAAGGGCTCTGCATCGGCGATGTTCAATAGTTATGCGCAAATTTTTTGAAAGTTTTCGGAAGAATCAGTGAAAAGAAATATTTATCAAAAAGTTTTCAGGATATTAATTTTAGTATGTGCCAATATATCGTGGATCAAATTGAAATATCACAAATGTTGATGAGTAAATCGGAATTCCGCCCGGCCCTGATTTGAATAAATGTAATTTATCTAAAATGAAAATACCTGTTTGACAATCGGCCTCTGTTTCGATATGAAAATATCGCCTTCATCATCCGAGTCGTCGAAAATGCTTCTGTATTTTGCCGATCTCTGCTCATTCGTCAGTGATTTTGAAGCGGATGGTTTTGAAACATTTGTGGATTCCTTGATCGTTTCGCGATCGACTGTTTCGGCCTTTGAAGATGTTGTTGCTTCAGGCTTCACAGGAACATTAACCTGCTGAATCATTTGACGTTGGTGAACATTTTTCAAATATTTCTTCTTTATTTTAATTTAGAACCACCGATAATTCACTTAATAAAATTTATAGGAAGTTATGTGACCACCAATAAATTGAAACATACAATTTTATCATGATATTCAAAATAAAGTTAACGAACCTTCCTGGTAATTGGAGGAATATGCCTGGCTGAGGCTGAGATAGACTTGAACAGGTCTCCATCGTCACTGTCGGAGTCGAATATCGATCTAGCTTGTGGAGCCTAAATAGGTGGTTCGATAATTTTTAGATAAGTAATAAAAACTCAAAATAAAATAATGCGAGTTCGATGAAGTGCTAAGATTTTTAAATTCTACAAAAAGCATTCTGTAGAATCCATAAAATAATAAATGACTATTTAAAATTCATATGTTTTACCTGTTTCTGTTCTTGCTTCTGAACTGAAGCTTGCTTCACAATTGGTTTCTCATCATCTTTCTTGTCTTGATTGGGTATCACAGGTGATTCTTCTTTCTTTTTCGGTTCGATCGACCTCCTTTCGATCCTTTCATCGACAGGTGGTTGTCGTTTTTGTGTAATTTCTCCGTGATCAGATGAATTCAGCTCCATCTTCTTCTCAGCAGATAGCTGTTTCTTCTGAACCTGTGCCTGTATCTCGTTAGCCATCGGAAGCACGGCTCTCGCTCCAGCAGGCAGCTTCTTGATAATCTCTTCTTTCGACTTCTCAGGCTCAAAAGCAGGTGGCGGAGAACTACTTGGTGGATGGGCAAATCGCTGAGAAAGTGATTTTATTCAAAGAACAATTTTGATCCGATCTTTCAGATACAACAATGGTGTGAATATTTAACTCGATATGCTACAGATTATAGCAGATATCAAAATATTCACAAAACGAACGTCAGGGCAAAGAATGAAGAACAAACAAATGATATGAAAAAATCGACTCACAGTGTTTGACGACGTTGGCTGCTCACTCTCCTCATCAGACTCGTCGAAGAGACTCGATTTCTGCGATGCTGTTGGATGAACAGGAATTGGCTGCTTTTGATCTCTCGATGAAGCAACGCTGCAAACAAGATTTTTACACCTTTATTCTAATATAAAAGTACCTTTCTCTTGAGCTGATCGAATGCTTATCAACCGATCTCGCATCCGCCGGCACAAGCACCTTTTCTGCAGCCTCGTTCTGCTTTTGAACGTTGTTCTGAAACACCATCAATTTGTATCACAATCGATGAATTATCTTACAAGTTGCGATGGTATTATCGGAGGCACAGGAGGTGGCTTAGGAATAACTGGAATTGCATCGGGATGGACGGAAACAAGTCCTCGTATAGGTTCTTGCCCCTGGTCTTGTTCGATTTCAGGCTCAGAATCTTCTTTGACCAAAGTTGGCTTTGAAACTGGTTCGAATCGGCTAGTAGATTGTGTAGCAAATGTCTTGAATTCGGGTGTTCCGATCAAAGGTGGTAGTTCGGGGAGATCTTGGTGCGACTGAAAATTGATATATTTCAAGATTTAACATGCACCATTCTCAAGTATGAGTTGATAATGTACTCTATTTTATTTAAATTCGTTAAGGAATAAATGATGCTCTTCTCGCATTAGTTATCAAGATATATATATATATTTTTTTTTTTAATTTCTAAGTTTTACCGATAAACTGAACCCAACAGCATTCAACGATTCATGTAGAACTGTATGCACGAGATCTTTGGACGTTTGCTCTGAACTCGTCTCGACCTGTGTCACGAGCCGTGATTTGATGTAGTCCGAGTCGTCTTCGATACGCTGCAGAAGTTTGGTTATTATTATTATTTTTTTAAACTATAAGTTTGTTTTGATAATTTATGAATTGTAGCAATTTATATTTCAATATTTCACACCTGTTCAACGAGTTTCACGTTCGCCAAGGCTTTCAAGCAACAGTTCATATTATCGATGCGGGAGTCTAGTCGCTTTATCTAAAAATTTCGTTGTTATTTTTACGAGAACACTTGGATGTAGAAAACAATCATTTGGATATGATATACGTTTGGAAACAAAAATGTGACGATTTACCCGCTTCACGGTTTCATCGAGCCTCACTTCAACCGCATTGCAGGTGTTCAATAAATTCGTCGAATATTCTTCTAACAAAGTAACAAGCTGAAAAGTTTAATTGAAAAAATCTTATACAAAAGATAATACTTGCGAATCCTCTGCTAAAGTCCATTGAGGAATTTTTGCATGTAGCGAATTAAGTGAATTCGGAAAATCACCCATAATTCATGACCAATTAGCTGCTCAATAATTATTAGAAAAAAACGAAAATATTTACAAAGCTTTAGAAAATTGACGAATCACAAAGGTTGGCGAAATCACAATACAAACATGCTGCATTTGATTGGAACCACTTAGTGCCCAACGCGTTTGACATCAAATACGCGTAAACACATTATGTCGTTCTTATAAACCTACAGTTCAACATTATGGTTCATAACAAGTCGTAATATCACCATTTTTAGAATTTTCCGATTGAACAATTTCTGTGACATTCTTTGAACAAATTTATTCTTATATTTGAGGCAGTTTTACATTTGAATAATTCACATGGTTTTCCCTTATCTCTATATTTAGCACGCACTTTTGAATGTATGAGTAAGTTAATTTTTAGGATACCAAATTTCAACGTTAAATCCCTTTGTTCTGACAATTTATCGTGAAATCTCAGTTTTTCAATTCTCTAAACTTCATGATATTTCGGAATTAGGCTTATTTTATAAGCTTTCTTTTATTCTTCATCTGTACCAATTCGTGTCATGCTGCATCAAATTACATTTATCAAACTCTACTTTGATATGGATGCTATAGAGATTTTTTGTCCACACTTTTATCTTTCATGTGAAAAGTCATCTGTACCTCTCTATACGAATGTTGCATCATCATTCGTAATTAATCTAATCAGATCATGACATTAAAGCAGTTTCACATGAATTAGCTAAAAATAGGTTTTACGGAAATTCGCTACCCTCCATTAAATTGAGAAATGACTTATAAAAGTATTGAAAATGTTCCACAACACTGGTATCCAGACCTAGCGAGCATTTGAGTCAGACTCAAAAAATATGCGGAAAGTAGATCGCAGGAGTGAAATTTAAGTTATGACTTCATCACAAATTGGAAGCTTTTTTGAAAATTTAAAGCTAGAAATACAAGATTGTGAAGGAAATATTATAGGGGGTAGGTCGCACGACCATCCTGCTTAAGTCCTCCCTAGGCTTGTGGTATCATAAAATTTTTCTGAACTTCTTTCGATAAGTTTCTTCGATTTCGATAAGCATAGTTCTTCGCCAACCGCAATTGTGTATCGAACAACCGAATTATCATATTTTCTTGACTCTCAATCATAACTATTTTCCACATCCTATAAAAATCGCCTCTTTCAATTTACCATTTCGTACCATCCTGCAGGCGTCTTGCATCATAATTGATCTAATTAGGTGACCTATTCAAAGCTTGCAATTTCAAATTTCATAATTCGTAGTTTGAAATTTCACATTTGAACACATCTTTCTTTTTATCAATTCGCCCCTTTACGGCTATCATTCTCCTCTTATCATTTGGGCGTTCGTTTCTGCCATTCTCTGCAGAACGAGCGTTCGTTCACTGCGGTCCGTGCCATGTTGTGTCGAGTTGTTGCAGGGTCGAGCAGAAGGGGGGCAAGGATCACCGACCTGTGCAGCAGAAGGCACTACGGAGAGTGTCTAGACCATTGTTCTTCCTCTAACAGGGCTTTTCCCTGTTCCCTCCGTTCAATTGTCCTGCCTCAGCTTCGTCCCGTTCCATTTCTATTTCTCTGACCAGCCCTGCCCCCCGGTTTGACTGCTCTATTTCAATCCCCTCCCCTCTGCTAACTCCTCCCTCTCAAAAACGCCCATCCTCCTCATCCCAATGGCACTCCTTTGAACGGCCACAGCATTTTTATCCGAGATGCACTCTCGTCCTTCTTGTCTCTTTTCGACGCCACTTTGCGAGTCGAGTGACCAATGTCCAATATACAAAGTTAGATATGTGGAGTTTGAAATTGCTTGGAATATATAGCTCTAAATTTAGATACACAAATCTTAGGTGATACTGAAAATAGAGCTAATACGCTTCAAATCATTTGAATATTCTTCACGGCGCTTGTGAACTCGCTTTGATTTGGCTAGCTTGGTCAATAAAGCAAGTATCACCAGAAATAACAACTATAGAAAAGAATAAATGGTCAAAAGTTATTTCAAAACTATTGCGTTTCACAAAAACAAAAAAACTCATAATCGAAGCACAAAAATCTTTCTTTGCTTCACGATAGATCATACAATCAACTAATTTCAAATTAAAATATTTCATATCCATGTTTGATTGAAGATCGAAATGATCCTCCCTCGTGGACTCTTCGATTTTTGTTCGTTTGCGAGGTCAAAAATTGCTGGTCGTGTCTCCCTCTGCCTCTCCAAACATCATTCTCTTTTTCACTTCTTCAACTCTTTCCCCTCCCTTCAAATCATTTGCTCTGACTCTCTATAATTTCGTGCAGCAACGCAAAAACTGTATGTGTTCTGGACGAGAAAGGTTAAGAGTCGAATGATGACGAAACGCCGAAAAAGTGTAGTTTGGAAGACGATTTATAAAATAGCGATTAGTGAGCCTGAAGATAGCCGAATTTCTCGTTATTAGTGTCTTAGAAAAACGTTTAGTACGGATCTGATATTATATACAGAATCTAAACGAAGAAAGCTTTATTGTGTTTGCTTCGGCAGATTTCTTTTAAAACAATTCGAAGAAAAAGACTTTCACATTTAAAGCTATCAAATTCTGAACAGGAAATTTTCAGACATAGAAGAAATATGGAAATAAAAATATCAGACGTAAGCCGTACTGAACCATATCAATCTTTTTTTATTATAAGCAGGGGTGTTTGCACATTTCCGTTTCCGTCTATTTTTTTACTAGTTTCTGCTCCCGCTTCTTTCGTTTTCGAAAATCTCAAAATTCATTTCCGAACACCCCTGATCATGATCCCAGTTTAGAAACAAAATCCCTAAAGCAGGAAACTTTTCTCGATAATTTTAAAATTGGGACTCCTTAAGTGTCATCTATATTCAAACTTGTACGATCCTAACGAGGTCGAAAAGAGCAATCTGGGATAAGTTAAAGAAGTCAAAGCACAACTCATATTTTGATCAACTATTTTACATGTCGTTACTTTTTATCCATTGTACTTGAATAAGTTCGCCGATTGAATAGAGCCGCTAAAAATACTGCACGTCCGACTAAAATAGCCGCTTGCAATTTTACAGGTCAGCACCAGTAACCACGGGGAGTTTTTATGCTGCACACATATTGCATTGCTCTTTTTATATTTGATCTTTTCATCTTCTCGCCCCTCCATTCCTCTAGTTTGATCTCGTACAATCCCAAGGAATCTCATATCAAGACTTTTCGCTGGTGATTGAGAAATGTATAAATATTTTACGTTTCAGCAAAAAGTAGCCATAGTATAAAAATCGACTGAACTAATACGAATTCCAAACGCCAAGATTTCATCAACGTTAAGGTCTATAAACTACACAATTAACTCGAAAACCTATCGTTATTTCCCAGAATTTACAGACTAGCATTAATTTTTAATTTAAGTTTCAAAAATTCGCTTGAGCAATTGACATTTTAGAAATTTGATTAGGTATGCGTTGTTAGAAACTATTTTACGACTTTCAAAGCTATCGATTAATGGCGGCTGCATATCTTCTTCTGACATTGAATTTGCATCATCTCCAAGCCTTAAAGTTTTGGATACGATTCTGTTAAACATGACAGCGAGAGAAGGGGAGAAAAAAGGAGAAATATGATGGAAAAGCGTGGTGGAAGACAACGAGAAAACTTATCTTTTTTCTCGCTGTCTGCCACCGCGTTTTTCCATGCTATTTCTCCTCTCTTCTCGCTGTTGTGCTTAGCAGGATCTTGTCCAAAACTTTAAGGCCTGATCATCTCACTTTTCAGTTCGTTCAATTCAGTTCAGTGTCCTTCCCTGCCCTTCACTGTTCCACTTCCCAGTCATTTTTCCATGCATTCCTTCCCTGCATCGTCTTATTCTCTATTCTCACCTTCCCTCACAAATCTCCTGTTCCTTCATCGATTTCAGTCATTTTTTGTCCTTGTTTCGGGCTGACCGTGTAACCCAGAAAGTGAATGGAATGGAGGCCGAATGAAAGAAAAAAGTAGACCCGAAAAACGCCTGCAAATGGGAAAGAATGAGAAGCGCCGAACACTGACATATCGCCCCTAGCAAACTGGGAGAAACGATCAGAAGAAAAGGAGATTAAGAAAAAGTCTATAAACTTTCTGATAGATTGATTTATTATTCCAGACGACGATTGTAAATCGGTATATATCATTGTCATCAATTTATAACATTGTGAAACTCAAACTTTAAACATTTTATCTGCAATACATGCAATGTGAATGAAGCACTTCGTGAGCGCATCATTCAATATTGAACAGTTTACTCCGATATTGATTAATTTCGAGGGCCAACCATAATTTCATCATTTGGGTATTTTCTAAAAAACCCTCGGAAGCTCAGCTACTTTCTTCCGTACTTTAAAAATCACTTCATCCTTTTTCGGTGCGCTTCATTCTTCTTCCGGCTACTCGAGTGACCTTCCGTTTCCGTCTGTTTGCTCTTCGTTTCTCTTATTTCTTTATTTCATCGCTCCTTCACTCGTTCGTCAGTTCAAATGTGCGTAGTTTCGTCGCAGCGTCAATCAACCCCGTGCGCGAGAGCGCTCTCCGTATTTGCTCAAACATTTTTCTGAGTTCACGCAAATCTCACAATGGTCATTTCCTCATCTAATTTTGATCAATCCATATTTAAACGTTATTAGACACTTATTTTCATGAATAGGACTTCAAGTATCATTTTACCGCCATCCAATTTTAATTCAGCAATAAATTTGAGATTTGTCTGGACCATTTGTACTGAATCTCCTTCTACCTGTCTGTTCAGTTCTATTTCTCTCTGCCTGTTCTAAACTTGCACTTCGACTCCCGCCGAATGTCTCCGCGTCTACGCATTCGTTTCTCTCTCTGGACCTCTATATTTTAGTCGCTATTTCCGCTTTTAGAAGCTTTATTTTAGGTTTTCTATATTCTCTCATATTCTCAAGAATTTCTGCTTCTTTTTCTTCAATGTATCGCTTTTTCTACATCCCTTTTGTTCTCTCAAACTATCATACTCTTTCCACGAATCTGATTCTTTTCCTACAAAATTTTTCACTCTCTCAATATTTCTGCTTCTTGAATTATCTTAAAACTATCATTATCTTTATTCCTCTCTTTTTCCATCTTTCTTCCTCTTACTTTCTCGTTCTTCTTCGTTCTCCCGTTCCTTGTTCGTTGCCTCAGGCGTGCCATGAACTGCCATGTTCGTGAGAGCCGACACCAACTAAGTAAAAATCGTCCTGGAAAACTAAAGATGCCGAGAAAAACCATAGACTAGGCGATTTGAGAGGAAAAGACGATAGACGATATAGTTCTCTGGGGAGAGATAGATGCAGAGAAATATGAGAGTGAACAAGTGAAAGATGCAGAAAATGGGCGGAGCTTTTGGGGCAAAAGTGGGATCAAAGTAGAGAAATCGGACTGGCCTGAGGCTGCTTTGGGAGAAGGGAAGGAAAGCATTCAGAAGGCGGTCCTCTCACTGGTCAAGTGGTCACAAGCACCAATGCACAATCCCCCAGAATGCGATGGATTTTGATGCAGGGCTAAAATTACTTTTAGCATCCATATTCTCTAAGCCGTTTTGTACGATTCTAATCATGGCAGTGTTCAAATATCTAGAGCTATTCAAGCAATTATTCTGCTAGAAGGCAGTGGTTTCTCCAAAAGAGAATCGCTATTCCTGAAGTTGTATGCTGACTTCAAGGCTGAAAATTCATAGTCAGATGGTAGCACAATCCTCTGTAGAATTCTCTAATACGTCTAAGATTCTACAAGTCTGTCAGTCTAATCTCCAACATTGAATTATTAGATCGTTTCCATGTATGTGCCAAAAATCTCATACATAGTAAAGATTTTCCTCTTGCATTCGTCAAATGATAATTTGAAACTTATTCAGTTCTATGTCAACTATACATACTCCCATTTTCAGCTAAATATCCAAACCTTCCAAACTTCACGATTGAAGTCGTTCACTCTACGCATTCACTACGATATTCTCTCGATTTTCTAATTTCATCGTCGGTAAGTTTTATATATTTTTCCCGATCGTCGTCCATTTCGATCGAACCACTACTCGTTGGAATGATGGATATTCTGTCTCGTTTTTCTCCTCCTTTCAGTTTTTACAAGCATGGCCGATCGACTTTACCACCTTTTTAGTACATTCTTCTCCGAACGATAAGTTTCGTCCTATCTTCATTTTCTTCTAAAATGTCTTTAAAATCGCAACATTTTCGCGCTTTTTGGTGCTAAAAATAACATTTGTACGATTGCAAAAATGACTCTCGGGTGGTAATTTTTAAATTCTGCTCTCATTTTGCTTCTAGGAAATATAATCGAGAATTTCGTTCGTTCCTGCACCTTGATTTGGGGCTAAATTACGAAGATCTGTTGCAAAAAATGAACAGAGATAATATTGAAAGCGGAGAGTTAGATATTTAGAAATAGGGAATAGTGTAGGAGATTTGGAGGTTGAAAGATGCAGAAAGTGAAATAGTGTTGGGAAAAGAAAGAGGTTGAGCAAGAGAGCGAGTGAACGGGCGCTAGCACTGCCTTTCACCAGTCAGCACTCCCTATTACGCCTTTTTCTGACACTCTGAGTGTCTCTCGTTACATCACACTCTCTCTCGCAGAGAAGAGTACATGGCCTGGGGGAATGGAACGAAAAAGGGGGGAGAAAGAAAAGAGATAGCCGGTGGTCAAAGAAAGAGAAAAGCATTCCATTCACTTTGCGAGAGAGAGAGGGGCAGATAGCACCAAATGTTGCATTTTCTCGACAATTTAACCCACTTCGCGTAGACATTTTTAGGTTATCCGACATACTTTTTAGCCTATTAATGACCTATAATAATTTGAATAGTGTGTTTTTCATAAATGAATGCTTAGTAAATTGAAAATTTCGTGATTGTTTTATCTGAAGCATAATTTCTTTTTTGAAAATTAAGAGATACAATTTTTGAATTTTAATAAGCCTCAGAACTTGACAGGTATGATAGAAGAGATTAAAAAGCGGATTCATAGCTACTTGGTCAATTCTAAAACCACAACATTAATACTGTGTGAAGCTTGACTTTGAAGATCTTTCGGTAAAATCCATTTGAACCAGTGAATGAAGATTTGGATTAGAAAGTATGCATCAGAAATTCATTGCCCAACCTGTCAAAGCCATGAGATATTGTTCATAGCATCATTTCTCATCCAAATTTCCCAAAACTATTTTAACCTTTGACCATCTACCTTCCACGAATGTATATTTGCCCTTAGCCTCTCCACACTTTCTTCTGTTTCTGTCTGTTGCAATGAACCCGTAGATCCGAACTTGTGTTGGCCCAGTTGAGGTGGCTGAGAAGGGCCGTTGGTCGTGGCTCTAGACCTCCTAAGGTTTAGTGCTCCACGGCCTCGACTCGAAAGCTGAGGGCTCCCAACAACACTCGTTCATCTACAGGTGCATGGCGATTGTACGATATACGTGACGATTGTGTGGTTCCCTAAAACTCTAAGGATCCCTCATAGGGGCTATAAAGAATTCCCCAAACCCCCTGAGGGTTGCTAAAGTACAAGGCCTCCATAGGTCTAGTGTTTCACGGACTCGACTCAGAGGCTAAAGGCTTTCTTCAACGTTGGTTCATCTTCAGGTTGCATGGCGATAATGTGCGTGGTGGCCCTCAAAATCTTAACTTCGTAAATTCTAGAAGTCTTGCAAATGTCGCAGAGTTAAGTGGGCGTGGTCCTCGCTTATTTTATTTAAAAAAAAAAAAACGAAGAAATTGTCTCCGCCCATGAATCGCAGCCGACATTTGAACGTTTTCAAGAGTGTACAAAGTGATGGTAAGATTATTTGACTATCAAAATCCTTCTAATATTCCTATGAGATTCTATTTCCACCACATCAATGCCGTGCTGTATTCTGTGAATTTGTACTTATTCTTAGGAAACGGATTCAATTTGCTACATTTCTAAAATAGTCATAATCTAAGAGGAAAGTAAGTCAATCTTTACGAAACAACACTAGTTTTCGGCTCTACGATATTTGAAAATAGTTTGTAAATCGTATAGCTATTTCATCAAATAAATCACACATTCTTCGATTTTATTAAATTCTGCAATCAACTGTAAAGTTGCTCGCAACTTTTGATTGATTTTAGTCTGCAACTGCATACATAAAACGCGTAAATTATGATTGACACTTTTCAAAGATTCTTGGATTTTATCGCAACGCCTGAAAAGGATGCAAAATGTGTTGCATCCTTGAATATATAGATTTTTCTTCAAATATTTAATACAATTTTATTTTTTATCAAATTATCTGCAATAATAATAATGCAATTTGTGTCGGACCGCTGAGGTAGTAGGTTGTATAGTTAAGGATTGTATCTCGTGGAGGACTATACGAATCTGCTAGCTTGCCGGTACACACACTTAAAAGCATTATCACAAACTTATTCTCTAATTTATCGAATCTACATTCATTCTGTGATCTTGAAAAACCTATTATTTAATTGAGGTAAGAACCAATTCTTATAGCGATTACTTTTCCTGTTGAAGATTCAAATAAATAATTCTTCTTGATAAAGAGCCTGTCAACGAACTGAATAAACTTGTGATATGTTGCAAACTTTCCCGTATCAATTCAAGATTTGAAATGGCTGTTTAGTCGTTACTCAAGAGGTCAAATTAAAAATTTCCCGTCTGAAATTGTTCTAAATTGGAAATTGATACCGGTAAGTTTCAAGCTTGTGCATATCAAATAAGTAATTGATAGTTCAAATAGCGAAGTTTGCATTATCTGTTTTCAGTTGCGTATGTACTAAATTTCACATGTTTCAAATGTGACAATGCTATGTTAAAAATTATGTGCCTAATTGATTGTTGATATTCCTGATTTAGATGTCAATTTAATTTTTAAAAGATATTTTATCCTAGCTCCACCTGATTGTAAATTTTGCATGGCTAGTATATATATTTTTAAAAATTTCTGATCTGTTTTCACTTTTATCCTTACCGATAATTCAATCTAAATGCCCTACGATTCAGGCTTCCAATGATATGTTTCCTCATATTCCATCAAAAATGCCTCTAAATACTCCTCATTTTTCTTGTAGATTCAGGATTTTTCCATCAAATTTACGACGTATTTCAAGACGGAGATGTATGCAATTAGTTCGTGTGGCTGCAGAGTATGTGAGTATCTACAGCAAAAGGAAGCAGAAGTAGAAGAAGAGAGATGAAATGAATGATAGACACGCAGAGGTGATATGAGAATGTAACTCTGTCTGCCTCGCCTCTAGCGCCTTTCTCGTGGCATTCCCACTATTATCGGCCCGATGCAGTAATTTTGTGTCTTCTTTTTTCGAAACAGTCTCAAAACCGTCTGATATAAGACGCAGGCAAAAGGGAGACAAGGCATTTCTGCAAGTGTTTCTCTGCCAGCCAACCAACCAACAACCGCTATCTTTTGTTCCCTTCATTTCCCACCGCTACTTGTTAGCGAGTCGCCGTTTCAAGAAAGATCGCATTTTTCCCTAAAAATCTAAAAATTAGAAAATATTCGCATTACTTATTGTTGCAAAATTTCAAAAAGATACAAAACGTAGGTAATTTTTTATCTTTACACGATATTATCGTTACCGATTTGCTGATTTCACGATAAATCGCATTTCATTTTCCTCAACAAATGCGCGCACTATTTACTCTTGCAACATTTCGAATAGAAGATGCGAGTAATTTATTATGCACTAAAAAGTGAACGTGTGACATCGTGTCAATTGAAAGCGATTGTTCAACATTTTATCAGAACATTCGATGATTTTTCCCATTTTCAAATAAAACTATCGAAATGCGACCTTTGCACCGTGATTAATATTTTCACCTTCATCTCGAAAACGAGCGTATTATTTGTGCCATTTCACTGTTCATTCTATGTTTCAAAATTTGTCAAATCAAAATTGAACTTTCAATTTCAATTTTTCTTGAGCTGTATTGACCTTAGACTTTAATTGCGTTTCAATACAAATCAAACCTAAAATTAAAACCGCCAAAATTCAATATTTCCCCCGTCTCTTAGATTAAACTTCAAATGCATTTTTCATTTGTCTAAAAGTTGCTATTTTCAGAAGGCACTAATTTGTTTCTAACAATTCTGTAAAATTATCTCGTAACTAATCCCGCCTTATTATGCCTGATGAGTATCGAGTTTACCCGAAACGATGGCTTTATCTTCTTACCGCATGTCTTGTGCAGTTTTCGAATGGAAATGTGAGTTTTTT
Organism: Diploscapter coronatus; assembly: GCA_964036155.1. NCBI lineage: Eukaryota > Metazoa > Nematoda > Chromadorea > Rhabditida > Rhabditidae > Diploscapter > Diploscapter coronatus. The sequence continues at coordinate 3,717,050 of OZ038423.1, forward strand.
AAAAAATAAAATTTCTTAATTTTTTCTGAAATATTAATTTTTCAAAGGTTTTATCTTTTTCAAAAATTTGACTAAGGCCTGTCCTTTTTTTCTAAAAATCAACCTTTCTTCAATAATTCAACATTTTCCAGACCTGGATAACGTACGCAGCGATCACGTTCTACACGAACGACTACTACGGGAACAACAATGCAGCGCTGTTGTTCAACACGATCTTCATGATCCTCTCCATCCCAGTCGGCTTCTTCGCCTGCTGGTGGATCGATCGGTTCGGGCTCCGATCCGCCGTTAGTCTTTCTTAATTTGATTTTTCTCACAATGAATAAGTTTAAAAGAGTGGATCGAATCATTGAAATTTTGACTTCGTTTTCCCTAGTTTTATAGAAAATTTAAACAACTACTTTAATTGATAAAATGTAAGCACAACGGGTCAATAAAAATTTCGAAATCTTTAATTTTGTCCACGAAATTCTGAAACCTATTTCAAAAATCGAACATCTTCAGTATTACATCGGCGCGTGGAGCAATTTCATCGGAAACGGGGTTCGAGTGTTGGGATCTGCGTCGTTCATCGACAAATCTTGGCGATTTCCGGTTGCATTTACAGGTCATTTTCATAATAATTTTTATTTTTCCCAAAACTACCATATTTCTAATCGTAGTTGAACAAGTTAGCAAATATCGTCTTTATTTTTTGCGAAAATTTTCATTTTCAGGCCAAACAATAGCCGCAATCGCTCAGCCATTCGTCATGTTTCTACCGACTAAATTGGCTGCTCTGTGGTAAGCGGAATTTGTTCATTTGAAATTTTGAAATAATTTTTGATGTTTCAAAAATCGAATAGGTCAAAGTTCAAACTAATGACTGTTTTAAGATGAATGCTTAACTAATTATGAACAATCGATAAAATAATTAATTTGAAATGAGTTTTTCTTCATTGTTCAGAAAAGAAAATGAAATTTGGAGCAGGACTGCAAATTTAAGACCCGATCGAACATTGGTGCTCGACATGTTAGAAAAGAGGCGGAAATCGAGAAATAGCATAGAGACATAGAATGAAAGAAGCGCGAAAGTGGAAGAGAAAGACTCGATCGAGTCTAGATTTGCAGCCCTGATTTGGAGGAAAAGTAAAAAAAATCTTGCAGGTTTGCGGAGAACGAGCGCGCCCTAGCGAACACTCTAGCGTCCATGTCGAATCCTATCGGTATTGCTTTTATGTTTTGCATTGCCCCCGTCTTCGTCAACGACAAACACCCCGACAATTTCTTTTGGATGGTTAGTTTTTGCGCTATTTTCAGACTTGAAACTTTTCCAACGCAAAAATTCGTCATCATTTACGGTGGAAAGTCTCCAGTCTGGTTATTTTCAATTTTTATTATAAATTACCTACAAATTATTTTGAACAGTAAAGTTTTTGCTCCATTTTTCAACATTTTACGAAACTTCTTTTCGATCGTGGAAGCTTTTTTCTTTTCGTGATTTTAGTTTTATTTTCTTGTAAGGAAATCTTATTTTTTCCTGGAACTTGTGCATTTATCTTCGAAAACTTGCATTTTATTATCTCAATTACGAAACGTTGATATTTCAGACAGTAGCGGTAGCCTCATTAGCGATCCTCGTCGTTCTTCTGTCGTTTTTCATCACTTCCTCCAAGCCTCCGACTCCTGCCTCCGCTTCAAGGGACGTCAATTCTGCCGCGCCGCCTTTCTTAATGGTAAACTAATCTCATTTGGCATTTTTTAAAGTCTATTTTGGGGTTGTAGGTGATTTATATCAAAATTTATGAGGGAGGCCCCTGTAATTTTGGCACAAAATCGCCTCCAGCCCTCTAAATTGGAAAAGCATGCATCAAATAATATTAGAATTGAAAGAGTCATACATATTTTTGAAGATTTGATGTTGTAGTTTTCTAAATATCATTTTTTTAAATTTATGTTTCCTTGGAAAAATCGTGAAATGTCAATATATCAATTTTACGATTTTATAAAACATGTTTTAGGGCGTGAAACGATGCTTTAAATCGAAGACCTACCTGGTTTTGGCCGTCTGTCTCGGTGAGTCGATCATTTTGTATTGTTATCCATTTTTGACAGCTCTAAAATTTACTGCTTTATTAGCCTGTAGTAGAATGATGTAAATGTGAGACCATGAAATATATGCATTTTAATAGGTGGCCTGTTTTGAAATCTCGAAGTTCTCAAAAATTATGAATAAGTATGATTTATTCCGATGTTACCATTTTATAACAATTTCAGTATCAATATTTTTAAAAAGGCTATTTATGATTTGAAAATTTCTAAAACATGTGTTTTTATTTGAGGAGGTGGAGTCGGACTTTTCAATGCACTCTACAATAATTTGCAACCGGCTCTTTGTGTCAAAGGATATTCGCCTACTTTCAACGGTAATTAATCCTTTTTCTTTCTTATTTTATGCAAATTTCTGATTTTCAGGTCTGATGGGCGGTTTACTAATTATGAGTGGCTTGGTTGGAGCTGCTATTACAGGAATTATTGTCGATAAGTACGGTCAATTCGAGTTGGTGGGTATTTTGTTTGAGAGGAACATTTTTCGACAGTCATCTCATCTGAAACATAATAGTTTTACGTTTATTAAAATGAAAAAACATCACTAACAATAAATATCAAAAATTTCAAAACATCTCATTTTCAGGTGATGAAAGTCTGTTTCTGTCTGGCTGGCATAGCTGCAGCAGGTCTGAGTGTAGCGATCAATTTCGAGCACGCGCAATGGGCTATCGTTACGGTTATTGCCGTCTTCGGTATGAATTTTGAAACATTTATTTAGAAAAACTGACAAATGAAACTAGAGTTCTCAAATAGATATGCCAAACCTCGGTTTGTGGTGGAACTTTTGCACAGAGCCATATTATCGGATGTATCGTCGATATAGACTAGGTCTTTTATGACATGTTGGGTTTGAAGGATAGTTCCTTTCGAAATTTTTAATTCCAATCCACCAAGTTTCTACCACAAATGCATTTTTGCAAGAGGCGGAGCTTGGGGACCCTAAGTGAAACATCGGAATTCATTATGCCTTTCAAGAAGTAAAATAGTGAAAATACTTGAAACACTACCCTACTTTATTATTCATTTTATGAAATATCTGGAAAAAAAAAACATTTTTATTTTCAGGAGCAGCCGCCTTCGCGATTTTTCCGATTGGCCTCGAAATGGGCGTCGAAGCGACGTATCCCGTTGCTGAAGCGACGTCAACCGGATTGATCATCATGATTGGGTAATTTTTATGCTTTTTCGCTGTGTTATTTTTTCTAGATATTTCCAATAATAAAACCTGCAGACCTAGGCAGGGCTTAAACCAAAATTTTCATGCGCGCCCCTTTACGCCGCAGCACTTTTCTATAGAAAAATTTCATTTTGCATACTTCCTCCTTAAAGCTTGTCATTCTAACTGAGAGTATCCAGGTCTGAAAATCTGGAATAACACATTCTTTTACACAAAAAGAACGAGCAAAATTCAATTTTGATTTTGAATTTTCTGACAATGAAACGTAAATCGACTTACTATTTTTATTTATAAAAAAAACGCTGTTTTGAGATTATGAACTTTGATTGTTTCCAGTCAAGTCCAAGGCGTGATTTACGTGGTGCTGACAAATCTGGTGACGGGCAAACCGACTCCCCACGACCTGGCCACTCAGACCTGCGTTAACACCAACGGAAACATTAAAACCGTCCTCACTTGGGAATGTAGGTTTCAAAATTCTGCTTATTATTTCTCGAAAAATATTAGATGCTGCTTGATTTATTAGTTCATCAAATTCTCAAAAATAATATTTTTACTTTGATACTATGGTCATATAATAGCAAACGATAGTTTATTAGAATATTTTATGCGATTTCCCCAGTCAAGTTTTCACTACTCAACTTTATGCAAGAAAAACATAATCGAAAATGCTATTCTGCTTCCGGAATCAATCGATCATTGCTCATGAAAAGGTTCAAATTTAACCTGATTAGATCGAATTAATTCGCTTCAAAATGCTGGTTTCGCAAATTTACTATTGATAAAAATTAATGAAACGCACTCCAGAAAAATGCTTCACGAGCAGTTTTCATTATCTTTCACTATTTATTCTGCGTCTTTCTAAATATCGTAAACTTCGTATTGAAAAAAGGCATTTACCTAATCTTTTACATTTTGTACCATTTTCGGAAAACTTGAGAAGAGAAACTCCAGACAAGGAAGTTTGTAAATTGATTTTTTATATTTCCAACGTATTATCAGCGATTAATTTTAAAACAACACTATCTGTTTCAAAATGTTTGATGCCACTCAAAAGATGATTTTAAAAATGAAAACAACTCGGACAAGGAAGTAAATGGTCCGTATTTTCTGTGATGTGAGTGCAACGTTCCCCTGATCCGATTAGCGCTTGTAAAGTGGTAATATTCGAAACGAGTATAGGCACATTGATAAGACCAAGTGAACTGATGAACTGAGAATGAAAATCGATCATAAAGCAGAAAAATGAAGGGAGCAATTCAAGTGAGAATGAAGAAGCTACTGCGTAGAGAATCAGGGACATTGTAAATTTTATGATTGATTTCACAGAATTGACGCAAATGGCAAATATTCTTCTTTTTGTGAGCATCATCCGATGCTATGAGTGGGGGATTTCATCTTATTATTCAAAATGACACTTAGTTCCTAAATCAGATAATTTTGTGAAGATTCAGCCATACGATTTCTAATAAGATTATAAAAATCCGCCTTTATTCCTGTCTCTTTTCTATTATTCCATAAATTTTCCTGCGGTTTTTTTTTCTTTTTTTAATTTGTAAGATAGTTTTTCAGATTCGTTTATCGTGTGGCTATGCATAATCTTTCTGTTGATTCTGCTGTTTGTGGCGTGCTTCTGGCCGAAATACAAGCGACGCGAATATGAAATGGCGAATCGGAATTCGGAAAAGACTCGGCAGCCTCTCGAGATAGAGGACAATGACATCAGGGAACAGAAAACAAGAGTCTAATTTTTCGAAATTACTAATAACAGGGGTGTTCGAAATTATGGTCTGAATATTCTCTGTTTTAGCTTTCGAAAATCCCTGAAAATGAGATTAGAAATCTTCACAAACGAATGCTTCAGGGAAGATATAGAGATTCATGCATCGAGCAAGATTTATTATTTATGTTTATTTACTAGGAAGTGCGAAACTTCAGTTCAACACTCTAAAATTGAAGTTTGAGCATCACAGATTATTTCATTTTTAACTTGCAAGATGAGATATGCCCATGTTGAGAATGTCGCGGTTACTTACTAGTTTGATCTCTTTACGATAGAATTGTAGTTAGATTTTTAGAATCAGACCTAGAAGTTCGTGATTCGAAGTACCAGGAATATTACGTTTCCATCTACCAAGTCATGATTTCAAATATTTCTCTAGTTTATTCGGCTTGCTTGTAATTTTAGTATTGTTAATATTCACCGTGCCATTAGTTTCCTTAACTTCTAATCCTTCTTCTAAATCAGGTAGCTTATGATTATTGGCTATTGATGGTTGTTATGTACTTCAGGGCTATTTGAAATTATTTTGAAAATGACCAATTTTATCGTCAATATAGCCCCGATTTTGACAAGTACTATTACAGGAATTGATATTGATGAGAGAGCTTTCAGTCGATATATTTCACAGAGTATCGAAGATATTACATACCATAGCGAATTTAACGGGTTTATTCCATTTCATTCCGTAACAAAAGTAGCGAATAAAGTTTCGATCAAATAGAGAAATTAAATGTTATGTAAATTTGAATAGTGAATGACAAACATGATGAACAACTGAATAAATAGGGTAACTCCCAGCTGCACAGAGAACTTATTGCAGTACGTCTGCACAATTCTGACAATTTATTCTTTATTTCATCATAAAAATTTTAAAAGAAATTTTAACAATACGCATTTACAGAAAAGAAATAACCGCTTTGATGATGGCAAAAATCCATGCTATTTTCCAAAAACGTGATAAAATTATTATCTAAATATGTAGGTCGAGATTATGGTGATAGTATTCGAAAGATATCTGTAAAATAGTCAAGTTTATGGCTAACGATGTCTACAGGTACTCAGGGAAGAAAATAAGAGCAGAATGAAAAGTGAGCTGGAAATGCAACAGTGAATGGGAAACATCGTTCGGAGGATCAAAATGATGGATTGAAAATCGAGGGTGAAACGAAATCCTTGTTTAGGGGTTTGAAAGTGTCGAAGATTGAAAATCCTGTCTCATCCCAAATTCGGCAAGAAGAATGTCAACTGGAATCATCGATGAGTTCCTTGTCGTGTCGCGCATCAGCTATCGTTTTCTTGATTGTCTGGAGAGAAAAGCTTGACTTATGTTCAGAATGTCAAAATTATCTTCCATATCATGTAATTTAGAGAAATGCTGCAAAACATTTGATCTATTGAAATTCAATGAAGGTTTTCTTTGATAAAATAGCCGTATCATTCTACGCCGTCATTATCAAAGTTTTCATCTACTTCCAGGAAAAGAGCGATAAAATTTTCCGGAATACAATTTTGAGAAAGAGCCATACCTCGATCATCTTGTTCGCGTCTTTCCAGTCCTCGTCCTCTAATTGGCCTTTCCCCAAGAATTTCGCTTCTTGAGCCATCGATTCGCACATCTGAAAACTTTGAAATAAACACATTCTGAAAATCCAATCTTACCTTGAACGAATCTTCATCAGCGACGTCCAAATAGCTTTTACACAGTTTGGCAAAATTGAGGTAAATCGTCAGACCGTCTGGCATATTCTTGTCTCGCCAGACTTTCTTCGCTGCTAACGTCAACTCGTAGAACAATTCCTGAAGTCGATTTTTAAACATGCTTCACAATTTTTCAACGCTGAATTTAGCTTGGAATTGAGGATCGTTTATTTCGTCACTTCTCAACTTTGATCAGAAAAGGAATGATTTAAAACGGGCTAAAAGTAGAACTCGTTATTGGAGCTTTCAACCTAAGCCAGCCTTTGAAATTAACCTGGTCGATCAGCGACGTAAATTTTCAAGGATAAGAGAAGCTTTCGAACGAACCTTGCATTTATTCCAGACTTGTTCTCGTTCTTCGTCTCTGGCCGCTCGACTCATTTTACTGAATACTTCATACATCGATTCACAATACAGTCCAAGGAATAGGCTATCTTTCCTGAAATATATTTATTTTTCGTTAAAACTTATCAAGAATTGAATTATTCGCCACGTCGTCTCTTGAAGATCTCATCGTATCCATCTAACTGCTGTAGGAAAAATCCACTACCACTACCCTCCTAGTCATGTGGTGGAATTTTGCAATGAAGAAGAGCGCGGCGAATAACCCTAATCGTCGTTTTTTTTCAATTCTCACATCAATTTGACTCCGTCCAGAAGTTCTATGCATTGATTGCAGGCGTCTTTTTTATCGTCAAACCCGGCACTGAAATTTTACACTCCGAAAAATGCGAGGTTTCAAACATCGATTTTGAAAGAAAAGTAAACTGATTATTGAAATTTTTCAAAATTATCAAGGATATGCTCTCCAAGTGAAAACTTATTTCTTGAGTGTCGATTTTCAAATAAGTTTATTGATTTTCAGGAAAATGACATTTTTCCTACCTCGTAACTTTTTCCGTGATGCAAATATTCAGCGTTTGCATTTCGTCGACTGTGTATTCGGGGGCTTCAACATTCGTGTATCTGAAATTATAAGTTTGGAGAAATTTATTCATAAATAATTTACTCGGCGATAGCCTCCAAAGCTTCATCGGCTTTCTCAGCTTCAGATAAACCCCTCGCTTTGTCGAACGCCGCTTTCCTTTCGTCACTCATTTTGTCAAATCTAAAACTTTAATTATATTTCAAAATTTGTTTTATGACAACCAATGATTTTTAAGATATCAGACTGAAACACGATGCACCGAAAAGCCAAATCGAAAAATAAGACTGAAATTATTATTGATTCAAGTTCGAATGGTGAGATTTCATAAGAATTTACCTAAAACTATCGTTTGAAAAATCGCTAAAGATCAAGATGTATTCAATGACACACTGTGGGCAACACGAGTCAATGGATCATACTCGGTTCTAAAGCACAAATGGTTTTCTCCACAGAATAAATTTTCGCAAGAATTAATCTCACCAGATTCTTAACTCATTCACTATGACCATTGACAATGAAGTCACGCAAAAGAATAGTAATCAAAAATTACGAGAAAATCACTAAGGTGTCATGATTATCTAAAGTTGGGATAAAATCTAATCGATATCAGAGGATAATCAATGCTCATGAAGTGATAATTGAAAAACGCCCGAGGGCGCGTGGAAATCGACTGTGGTGATGAGACAAACGAGATCAAGAGAAATGTAGAGAAACAAAGAGATAAAGTCGACAAAGGGGGTATTGGATATCTGCTCGCTCAAACCTCGATCCGAACTGGACTCCCTCAAAGACTCCCCAACTCTCCCCGAGTTATTTTCCCTGTCTCAATCAATGCTGCAATTGTCTCCTCTAACTGCCTGATCTCTGCGTTGTGGGGGCGCTTATCCTACATCTCATCCTCTCACTTTCAAACACTATTTTATCTTTTTCTGACTCTTTTCGAGGATCTCTCATTCTTAAACTCGCCAACAGCAGCTGATCATGAAAAGATTTTTATAGAAATCGACTATCGAGCAAGGAAAAAACGATCGTTTCATAATCAGACAAATGAGTAACATGAGTCAGAAAAGTGAAATCATAAAAATTTGTTGAATTGAAAGATTTTTCTTGCTTATTCTCGATTTACTAATAACTGTGATACAGATAAATCAGAGCTGTTGAATTCGAAGGAAAAAAATTAGGATGGTACATCGATAGATCCAGATGTATGAAAATTTTGTCGGAAAAAAATCACGAATATTCTGTGACATCCGTAAAATTTCATCAATGAAAATCCATTAAACTTGAAAAATAGAATAATTCGCATAAAAGCTGACCATAAAACTAAAACTGGTAAGTGCAAATGGATAAATTCAGATTTGATTCTACATGAGGGCGTGATCGGATATGAACAGTCAACTCAACTCATCGATTGACCGAGTCGCAATTTTCATGCCTCAACCCCTTCTTCCTGTTGACCGTCTTCCAAGTGGATCTTCTCTGTTTATCATTGCAAAGCTGATTGTCCGCAAGCAATCTTTGATGCCTGGAAATGAATATGTTTGATCTCAAGTTGTATTCTGTGAAATTTTCTATTAGTCAATCTTCAATGCCGGTACTTTTTCAGACTATATTTATATAACTCTTAGTAAGTGAACGTTATTCGTTCGCTTATCAACAAATTATGTGCAGTTCGCCAACACCGAAGAATCGGAAGTGGGCGTTCCAATATTTCTTTCAATAATTTGTTGATTCGAAATGCCAACATCATAAATGGTCATTGAGTAAAGGCGAAACAACGAAATGTGCTAGCCTAAAAATCGGAAATTCTGTGACAACTCTTGCTTTTATCTTTCCAGTGATTGATAGGTCGATTTATTTATTTTTTTTTTTTAAATATTCAGTGCATTTTGATGATCTTAAGTATCTATCTTTTCTTCACGATTCAATATTTCCATTTTTTTCTCAAACTAATATTGCCACATGGTGTGCAATAGGGAACAACATTGAAATTCATCTTATCTGATTTATCAGGAGATTTTGCGAAACATCAAAAAATTTCATTACTGCGTTTTTGGTTTTGCGATAGCGTATTTTATAACAATAATTGAGAAAAACGCCAAAATAAACAAAATCATGTTTTTACCAAATTCAGTGCTTATTTTTCTGAAGCTTATCTTGAAAATTTTAGTAAATTTTTCGAAACTTTTCGAACACTGAATATTTTACTATGTCCATTCATCAGCGCCGGCAACTTGTCATGTTCGCGTTGTTTTCTGCGACTCAGCAGTGCGAAGTCCCTGCCTGCCATTCGCTCATTAACCCCGCCCACTTTGCCTGAAGGAAGGAGGGGAAGAAGCTTTTCTTTCTTATTTCTGAAATTTCACTCTTCCTCTCTCTATTTTCTCGCTATTTCTCATTTTATCCCTTTCTTTTTCTTCCTTCCTCACTTTTTTCCTATTTCTTGCCCGCTTTTACTCCGATTTTCTCAGCTTTCGCTTATCTTTTCCCGCTCTCGTTTCGACTAATTCTTTTGTTGTTTTTGTTGTTCGTTTCGAACAAAAGTTTTTCGAAGTTTATTGACTCGAGTGAAATTTAGCGAAAATTCGAGGATTTTTGGTGATATTTTAAAATTTCTATAATTTCTCATTGAACATGGGAAGCTGCATCAATTTACTACGGACGATCGTTTTTGTATTCAACATTCTATTTTGGGTGAGGTTTTACTAATCTTAAACTTGAAAGAATAAAATTCCTATTCTTCATCGTAATATAACTGCTAAAACATATGTTTGACTCGATTTGGCCTTTTAAAATTTTCTAGAACAAAGTAACATCTCCCTGCAACAAGTGTGAAGACCCTAGTTTTTCATTGAGAACATCGTTTCTGCCAGATGTCGCAAATCAACGACTTCCCATTCAAAACCCAAATGAAAAACAAAAAACATCGATTGGTGCGATTTTCTGGAGGAAATCCATTTTCTGTCGCAAAAAAGCGGTAAATTTCTCGCGTCGAAGACAATTTTGTTATTTATCACTTCTTTTGCAATAATTATTTATCTCATCGATTGTAGAAAGAGTTACTAATTTTTCCAATATTAGTGCGCTAGCATTGATTCAGCATTATCAGCCGTGAAACCTGATTCATTACAGAATCAGCGTTAGTGTGTAGTGTTGTAGTATGAAAGTTAGCAATACTTTCTTGAGGTCTAAATAACTTTCAAATTTCTGTCTTCCAAGGCAATAAAAGGTCTCCATGATTATTTTCCAATCATGAAAATCGCCTTACTTTTGCGTGGCTTCTGCAGCAATTCTTCAGTCCCTCAAGCGCTCGGCGAAAGCCCATTTTTCACTTTCAACTGGCCTTCTTCTCACGACTTCACGCGTTTCTCAAGAAAATAGAGCAAAAATTGCACCCTGCTCAAAAATCTCTGAAAGCACGAGGCAAGGTTAAATTGAGTTAGAATTTGAAAGAAGACAATATTTTCTCCAAAGGAATTTTTGTTTTCACTCTTGTGGCTTAACCAAAATATGTTTGATAGCAAACATTTATTATAATGCTTTGCAAAACTTTGTGCGATTTTTCTCTGAATTATACTTTCTCAAACATACCATTGTTTTTGAGAAGAGGATATCTGTATCTGGCAATAAAGATGGTCTCAAAGAAAACCTAAGCATAAGCAAACGAGTGGTGAACAGAAGTGGTTTGCATAAAATAAACAACTGAGCAATTGCATTGCAGTTGTCCGGCATTGTCATCCTCGGTCTGGGCCTGTGGCTGCTCTTTGACCCCTCCTCCTCAGATTTCTTCCATCTGCATTCTGCACATCCAGGTTGGAAAATCGAAAAAGAAATAATGGCAAAATTATAAAAGAAAAAATCTTAAATTTCTAACATAATCTGCTATATTTGGTTAGACGATGCTTGTTCATTTCTTCCGTACGAAAAGTGTTACATAAAATACTATCCAACTCAATACTTTCAGTTGACAAGTTTTTGAACCATTTCTAAGTTGTAAAATTTGTAGTTTTCTTCAGCTAACAAAGAGAACGGGACTTGTAAAATATCGAATTTCAGGGTCATTCCGGCTAATCGCAGTTTTTCTAGTCATAGCAGGAGCGATTGTGACAGTCATCAGCTGCTGCGGATGTTGCGGGGCCTGGAAACTCAATCAAGGAGCGCTGTGCTGCGTAAGTTGTTTTGAATAAATTATCAATAAGTGCATTGGTAATTTTTTGAAGAAATGCTTATTTCTATACGCATGGAGAAAGAATAGAAAGACAGAATTGGTTGAGGTGTTAGTAAATTTTGGCGATCACCTGTAGTGCGGTTTGAAATCTTTTTATACTGCTAATAACGTTGTGCTTCGATTCACGAAATTTTCGGAACCTCCTAAAACATTCTATAAAATGCCAATTCTTATTATGAAGTTCTAGAAGGAAGGCTTCTAAAAATTTAGTGGATCCGGGCATGGAAGAAATAAAGCTCAGAAAACTATTCAACACAATTTTTTCTGCAAGAACTACCTTCTACCCTATCTCATGCTCTAAAGTACTCATGCTTCCATATCGCACTTTATAATTTTCACTCTTTGTCCCCTAACGTTAATATCTACGCACATCTTAGCGTGCTGCATCTTTTATCTTTTACGACATTTTGCACTGCATTTCCCACCGACCACTCATTAAATATTCATGGTTTTGCATCTTTTCTGTCCTCCTTCTTTTCCGTCTTTCTTCGACTTTTCCTCTTTCATTTGATCTCTGAATGATTAAAAATGTACAACGATTACAAATTGCTTCAAGTGGGAGACATTTACGATGATAGTCAAGCGAAAATATCTAAAAAAAAAAAAAGTAATCGATTTTTTGTCGATAATCTAAAAACTTTTTGAAATTTGAATCGCTAAAATAGCTCATAATAGAATAGTCAACTTTCGGGGACATGTATTCCGATTTATTCTTGTTTCTCAAATAATCTCTTTCGAATGTTGCAATTCTGAGAGGCACTCTCAATCATTCGATCAATCGATCTCCATTTTGTCTATTTTTTCTACTTAAAGATTCTGAGAAATTTTTATCTACAGGAGAATTTAGTCATGAAAAATAAAGAATATAGCAAAACTAAACATATCAGCTAAGAATAATCTTATTTCGATTTCTCAAGTCCAAAGCGCTTTTTGCTTCCGGCGTACACAGTTTTGACTGATATTTGTGGATCATTTTTTCCGCTGGCCAGTCCTGCAATCATCCTATCAATCGGTCTGCATCCTCATCCTTCCTGGCTTCTGCATCGCAACAACACCTCACTCATTCACTTGTCTTGCGAGCCGCTGAAATTCAGCTCGAAGAAAATAGAGGCTAGCTGCAGCAAGACGACGACGGTGTGCTGGATGTGTGTGTAATAAACGCGAGAAAACGATCGGGCAAAAGCAGAGCTGACATAACAATATAGAGAGAGAGAAGGATGGGGAATACTATTGCTGCAGGAGGAGATCATGCTAAATGCCTAAAATTAGATTAGGATGAACGTAATAAACATGAATACCTTCCTTCAAAAGTAAACTTGCTGAGCATATTCACGGGGGAATTTTGCAAAATTGCGGACTATTATCATCTTGAAGCTCTTGCCAATGATTGCGAGATCACGAATGAATATTATTTACTAAGGAAAGTTGAAAATATTCTTGTTTATAGATTAATTGCAGTTCTTCATTTGTCTGATCATCGTGTTCTGCCTCGAGTTGGCAGCCGCCTTCATGGCCTACAGCCGATCCGACGAGTTGAGGTAATCAATCATAATTTATCGACGAGTAAAACCTGGAGGTTTCGCGCCGCTATTGAGAAGGGATGAGAAATTGAGCAGCAGTTCGAGGCTATTTCAAACCTTACTTGAAAGAAAATACAAAAAAAATGTTCGGAACGTTTTAAAAGAAGATTGTTCTTTATGAAAAATTGGTGCAAATAGTTGGCATAGGAAAATTTTCCAAAAGCTTACAACACCTGGGATTCCCAAGCCGTCTCCGATCCAAGTACTAACCAGGCCCGACGTTGCTTAACTTGCCAGATCGGACGGGATGGCGTGTGCTCAACGTGGTATGGTCGTAAGCGACCGTTGCACGCTGAAAAAGAAATAAGAAGAGATCGGGAGATAATGCGAAAAGTGGCTAATTTGGCGCGAAATGATTGACATGAAAAAGAAAACGGTTGCGAAAAGAGAGCAACGCAAAAATCGATCGATGAACATTGAATAATTTTGCAGGAATTATATCGAGAGCAGTATGCACGACACGATTCGGAATCGATATGCATCTGACAAGAAATACAAAGCAGCGTTCGACACTGTGCAAACTAGTGTAAGTTCGATTTTCCACGATTTTCGAAATTTCGTAAACAAAATGAACTCTAATCATGGAAAATGTTCAACTCTGTGATTATTCATCTTTTGATAAGATCGTTGGAAAAATTTCAATTTTCTTAAATCTCGTTTTCCCCACTACTTTCCTATGTTTTCTCGAACGTTCTAGTTTTTGAATTTTCAAACAAAACGATTCCAGTTCGAATGCTGCGGAGTGAAGTCGTACGCAGATTGGCTGAGTGCGAGCTGGGACAGGAAAGGCTTATCGGCTGCCTCCGAGGACGGCAAAATGGAGCATGGAATCGGATCGGTTGGGGGTGGTAGAGGAAATGGATTCGGTAAGACCTTTATAAATATTCTCGAGAGTTATTTCGAGAAGAATACAACTTTTCAAACCTATGGCAAACTATTCAATGCCAAGATCGCCTTTCAGTATATTCCTTGAATCATGGAAAAATTTCAGGAATCGTGCCAGCCTCGTGCTGCAACGAGCATGGCAGACAAGTCTATCCCACGAATTGCGGAACCTCCTTCAATCAAGCGCCTCTGTCGACCTACACAGAGTTCATTCACAACAAGGCATTATCTTAGAGTTAATGATTTTTGAAAGAGAAAGTCTTTCAGGGATGCGCAGACGTTCTGTACGAAACCGTATCGAGCAATCTTGATTTGCTGATCACCGTCTGCGTCGTTGCTGGATGCATTCAGGTAGCTTTAGAATAGAGACATGAAAACTTACCAGAAAAGTTAGAAAGCATCCATATTTCTTCGGTACAATTTTGTTATATTCGAACTGCTACAATTTTTCCTATCAAAAGCTAAATTTTTGGGGCAACCTGAAAAAACAAAACTACGATTGAAAATGGTATTTGGAAAGAAACATTCAATTCCTTGCTCCTATACTATTTCATATGTCTGCTGTCTTGTGGTCTTATTTTTCAAAAGTGGAAATTTTTGAACTTTTATTTTCAGTGCCTCGGAATGATTTTATCAATGGCCCTTTGCTGCTGCATAAGCGCTGATAACAGTAACTCGAAGAAGTACAACAACTATTAGACAAAAATAGCGAAATTCGTTAGATTAGGAAAAACATCAAGATTTAGAAATAATATTTGGTGCCTCAAGATCACTCTTTCATACTTATCATCGATAATATCTCAGTCATACTCGATCAATTTGCCTATTTCATTAGCCTAACTTGCCTTCAACGTGTTTGGAAAGTATTCTACAAATTGAATTTCATAATATTTTATTTTTATTGATTTCTCATAAGTATTTGATACTTGTAAAACAATCGTTCATTTTAATCTATGCATAAGTCTTTGTTAAAGAATATCCCGGTTACATGTAAAAATGATGAAAGCTTTATCAAAATTGCATTTTTTTCTATCGCAATAAATATTTTAATTCTTCTGAACAAAATGTGATCAAATTATTTCAGGATAAAATATCGAAAATATATCATTCTCTTCGTTTTAGAAGAGAAAAGGCGTTCTGCACTAGTTACCCTCAAGTTACTCTTACCTTTTTTAGAAGTTACTTCCTTTTTTCTTCCCCATGCTATTTTCCAGAAAAAGGGGGTAACTTTTACAAAAGGGTAAGCGTAGCTTGAAGGTAACTAGTGCAATAGGCCGAGTAGATATTAACTGAAATAGCTTTATGATTTGAAAGTATAATTTGTACGGAATGGTAAAATTTGCTAGCTAAATATGAGTTATATGATATGATATGATCAATGAGAAAAATGCCGCACTTTAAGCATCACATAATTTCTCTTTGAAAGATCAAATTGACTCAACATCATTGTAGCTAACAAATTCTCACATTTAATGATGGAATGAAATCATAATGACTCTCATAATTACTACGATTTAAAATGATTAGTTAAACAATTTCAATTATATCCTCCCTTAGATTTTAAGACAAATTTTATTCAGCTAACAAAGATTGGCTTTCATCAAATCGCTAATTTAGTCTAAATATTATCCTCCGAATTTTATTCCGAATATTTTCACCTGTTGTTCCGTTAGCATTTAGTTGTCTTTTCAAATGTTTCACAATTACATCGCTCCATAGACGCAAATTCTTCCGCATGTTCATATCAGTACTCCCTTCGTCGATGTAAAATTTTAATCAATAAATAAATTATTCGAAATAGAATAGGGAGAGATAATATAGCTATAATAAATTTTGCAATATATCCTGGCAGTTGAATACAGCAATCTTTTTCGCCATCAGAGCGACGATATTTGTGTTCTTCTTCTAAATTGTACGAAATTATTAGCCGATAAATAGTTTGTTATTTAACAAGATTTAACGTGAATAACATGAGCAGAATTCCTATTATTTTTTCTATAAATAGATTAGATCATTTTAAAACTTACTTTTCTTTCTCTTGAGCTCTTCCAAATATTCTTCAAATGTTTGATTCGGAGTGTTCGACACGATTTTCGTAGTTATCAAGGCAGATTCGATATCGATTATTTCACCATTTAAAGTCTCATTCTGATTGCAATTTGAGGAGCCTTCGTTTGGTTTAGAAGGGGTAGACATTTTAAATCTGAAGGAACTAATTTTATTTTCTTCATAAAAATCCTGTACAGAAATACTAGCTAAAATTTAGAGCAGACTTTCAATGAACTGAAATAAATGTTAGAAATTTTCCTCTCAAAATATTAACATTCCAAGAAGGAAATATAGTGGTGGGAGAAACGTAGATTCGTCAGAATAGGTGTATTAGTAAGATGAAAATACGATAACATCGGCATTAGTAATTTCGAGTTATATTCCCTAGCTCATGAAGATCGTCGAGAAATTTGTTTGCAAACTTTATCTTATTATTTTAACGAAATTAAAAACAAAATATTGAATCAGAATAATGTTTCGACTATTTAAAACTTGGTAAAAACCCTAAAGTTGTAATAGAGCAACTCAGGAGGTCAGTTATTTTGTACATTTATTGATCAGAATCTCAACTATACTACAAAAATTCAGTAACTTCCTCGAACAAGATAATATTGAAAGTTATCACTCTACAAGAAACCTATAACTGTACTTCATTAGAGGATAATTTGTACAGAGCACTATTACCAAGAAAAGTATGACAAATATGAAAAGAATAAATATATAGCGTATATTTTGACAGTGCTTTTTTCTTATTCTATCAGGAAGAGGTGCTTGATAGTCTGTTCTTGCTAAAATAGAAAAATTTTAATCCAAACGCGGTAAAGAAATTTTCTTACTTTCTTGGGCATTAGTGATAGACTGCCCAATTCTTGGTTGTTGAATATCGGCGTAACTAGGAAGGTATTGCATTAGATATGGGTTTGGATAAATGTAACGTTGGAGGTAATTTCCATTTGGAGGCACTGGTATGGAATCTGCTCCATTATCGATAAGCCTCTGATTTGAAGATGCATTTTCATAGATTAATGGTTCGTATGCTGGAGGTGGAGTTGTGGGATAATTATACGGACTCTGATATTCTGACAAAGGAGGTGCAGATGCCATATTGAATCTGGAACTATAGCTATTAGAATTCCTAAAAATAGGAGTGATATAAGAATATTTAACTGCGATAAAATGAACATTAAATACTGAAATAGGTAAGTCAGGGTAAGTTTCACGAATTTATAGATTGGCATTAGTCAGGTAAAGTGAATGACTAATAGTGAAAATCGTCAGAGAATCGATGTTATCGAGCCTTAGCAATACCACGATGAATTTGTAGATAATTCAGGTGGGAAAATGATGTTAGAAATAGTGTTTAACGGTTGCTAGTAGTTCAATTACCCTGATTTCTATTTGTAGTTTGAATTTATTCGAAGTAGGTTGACTAACTTGACAATAGCTGATAAGTGATCTAACTATAAGCAATTTTGAAATTTTCAGCGCTGTGAATGAATTCTTCAACTTTCCACAATTCTCCAAGTATGATCACGAAAGGAATCAGCCACTATGGGCCATAATCTACTATTGCAGCGAGTAAGAATCTCTAAATTTTCAAAATCATCAAATGAAATTATTTCAGCACTCGAAATGAGAGCAGCAATTTCAATAATGCAGTTAGACGATTGCAAAGTGAAGTAAGTGATTGGAATTAACTATATTTAATTCTATTGAAAATCAGACTTGGGATTTTTCCACCACAACTGCGGTGCGGTGCGGTGATCAGATTTTACCAAAAGTCCCAATTCTGTTCTGTTTATTTGATTTCCATCTCAAAGTTTTCGAATTTTCAATCAGGAAATTAGAAATAAACCAGGGCTGTTCGGAATGTGAATTTTGAAAATTTCTAAATCGGAATTTCGAGCATCCCTAAAATAATTTCAGTCTAGATTATCAAGAATACACATCAACCAAACCTTTTCTGTCCACTCGAACACTGTATCGATACGCTTCATAACTGATGAGTCCACTGATAAGTTTTACAAAGAGTTCAATATTACATGGAATGCAGTTAATTTGTGAAATTTATTCAAATACAAACATTCGAAATTTTCCAATAGTTTATTTACGGTCAATAAACTTTTATCTGAGCTGTCAAAATTTTCAGATCACAAACAATGTTCGGCAATTTTGATAATTCGTTATTTCGTTACACCCATAGTAAAGAGTATGAGGCAAGATAAGGAGAGATTCTTCCATGCAATTTCGTAGGTTACGAATTAGCGAATTATGCAAGTGTCACAATATGAAAATTATTTCCAATTGATCAAATTTGTAATCTAAACGTTGTTAAATTCAAAATGATGGCTAAACATAGGGCGAAAAATGCCATGAATGTTAGAAAGAGCGCCCACCAAAATATGTCGAGCAACTTCCTTCGCACTCGGAAACTTTTCGGGTCTTCTGGTATATCGCGGAATCGCTCTGAAATATCTTGTAAGCTGAAATCAACTTTCTAATAAATTCGTAAAAAGGAAAAGTTAACTTTGAATATAAAATCTTAAGAATGAATTCTTCGTGTTTCCTAGATAGTTTCAAGAAATTCGATAGAAATTCTAAAAAAAAACCTTACACGCACTCATGAAAACTTTAAAGAATATAAATTTTTCATCGATATGATAATTTTGATAAAATTGTTCTTGATGATATAAAAAAAAGCCTCACTAACCATATACAACACATCCGTTTTCAAGCTGAGAGTCGTCCGATTGACAATTCGAGCTGGACGACGGGACGTTGGAAATGGATTCCCTCTCGAGCAATGGAGCCGTGGCTTTGGCTATTTCTGCTGCATTCAGACTGGCTCGTTTCTGCAGGTGATCTTCGAAGAGACTCTCATACGAGGGAGGTCCGATTTCTGCCATGCCTTGATCTGAGAAATTAGGAATTAGAGATAATTTTTTTTTAATTTAACAACAATCATATGATGTAATTTGCAGCATAAATTAATGATCAATTAAACTCAACTATTTTGAAAATTCTTGAGAACGTGTCATTGAAACGAGATAGTCTAAATTCAATGAAGATTCAAATTATATGAAAGCAAAGTATCAAAATCAAATGAAACTCGGTTGAATAATTCAAAATCGGCATTTTGATGAAAGCAATCGATCAAATTTCATTCGCACTAAGTGGAATGTGAAACTTATGTATGGAATCGTAAGTTAAGTTGACAAGAGTAAATTGTTATCTATCATTCTATCATTCAATCGATGACATCGATGGTAATTGAAAGGCATTTCAGACATTGCAAAAAAGAAATCAATCAAATTATTGAACTTCAAATTAAAAGTGGGAAAATGATTATTGATTAGTGTTTGAAACAGAACGAGAAATTTTCTCGAGAAAAAATACAAAATTTCATGACGGACTTCATTTTTAACAGAAATATCTAAAAAAAATTTATGACAGCATAGTCGAAATAATGAGTTATCAAAATCAAATAATCAACTATCACCAAGATACTTCATTTGACGAACTAAAGTTCCTTCTTTGGAAGAAAATGCGATAAGAATCGAAATCAATCATAAAATGCCGATTAGTAACTACAAAATCATCATGGTCGACATCGATATGCCCTGGCTACGCTATCATTGATATTTTGGTGTCGCAATCTAAATTCAGCATAACTTGACTTGATAAGTTTTCGTAAATTACATACAATCAATTTTTGCAGATGTCACCATGTTATTCTGGTTAACTTTAAAGCAATATTTGATCTTCATTTCTAAATTCCAGAAAAAGTTATGAAGCTTATCGTTATGACAACTCGTGACATTTATTCCTTTGGCAAAATCGCGTCATATAGCTGTTGCTGAATTTTGAATTTTTTCGTCGCCTTTAAACGAGAGAAACTAGCATTTTCTTTGATCCGTCAAATTCGCTCTATCGGGGACTTCTGTAAAGCTCAAAATTCTCTACAAAACCTTTGTTTTCAAATTTCACCAAAATTTCAGGTAATCCCAGAAAGGTAACTCAAATAATTCGTTTATGAAAAATTGCAATTCTTGCATATTCAAATCCGAGCATTTGCGTTTTCTAAATACAAACTTCTTGCAGCGTTTTGCGTCCTTTGAAATCGCCTTTCTCCTTCGTATACAAAGAGGGGACACGGTTATTTGCTTGACGAAAAATTGGGAGCAGAAAGTGATTTCGCATCATCATCACGATCTTCAAAAATTTAATACAGCGCTTAGGATAATCCATTTTTTCAGGGTTTTTTTTTTATCACAGCCACCCTAATATCTATACTTTAAGTAGAAAATAGTTTCATAACTTTGTCTTCGCATTTGAAAAATCATTGCGACCTCTATTTTAAGATATGAAATTTTGCCTAGTAGTACACATTATCTTGGTAGAAGTTTAGTATGAAGACGAAAGAAAGATGAATATAAAATGATCTGCATGCACAAGATTTATTGCAATTGCTTTATTCTTGGGAATTTCGTTTACTATCATGATTATCGGTGTCTCTTTTCTCTCGTTTTTATGGTTAATAAATCTTAGGAAAATGTTAAGGGACACATTTCTGTCTCGTGTTTTAAGGTTAGAAGCCACATCTATTCAAAATAAGCAGAGAAAAGGAAGAAACATTAACATTTTGCCTTTGGTCAGATTTGAAAATCGGCGGATTTTTTTATTCTTTATCGAAACTATATCTGGATAAAGCAAATCGATTAATATCAGTCTAATTATTGTATTATGCATTAGCAAGGTCAATTGATGCATAAATCAATGTTGCTAGATTCTGACTAACATAACAGTTAACTAACATATATTTAGTTAATTATAGTGGACTAACACGCGTGAATTTTGATTGTAATGCCTTTTCAGACATCTATAATTGTTTTGGCTATTTCGTAAATTTCAGCATCTTCATTCCCAATGGTATTGTTATTCATCACTATCATCTATAATATTGCTAAGCTTATACGCGTCGATATTTTATCACCATATAAGAACACCCTAGCGAAATTTCTACAACTAATAAATCAAATCGACTGACTGATATTATTAATTTCACAAGATGTTCAACCCCCTTAATCTAAAATCTGAGTTTTTCGTGACTAGCTATGGTCTGATTATTCTATCGATAATTAGCAATTCGTTTCTGATCTATCTGATAATAACACAGACAAAATCTCGTATTGGTACTTATAAATATCTAATGCTAGCATTTGCCATTTATGATATCGTTTATTCAGCAATATTTGGAGGCCTAAAGCCGGTAACCATGTTCTATAAATGAATTATTGAATTTCGATTTCCAGGGCTACTTTTCTGTCTACGGCTCATTCATTACATTTCTGGTAGGCTATAAATTTGATGAACAAATTAATGAAACTCTGGCAATATTCATTGTGATGTTTGTCTACCTCCAAAGCATGGTCGGATTGTCGCTTCATTTCCTCTATCGATACTTCGCTATATGCTCGTAAGATTTCCGCGAAATATCGCTGAAGAGCAACATAAACGTGTTGATATATGAAAATAAAAAAAATACCATATAAAAGACTTGAAAGAAATTATTAATATCCGATAAAATTTATGTTCTTTTTCATAGTTAGTTGAGCTAGAGATCGAATTGGCATTATTGTGAATCAGTAATATCTTACGCTACCGAAATTTATTCAAATTTTAGACCGAAGCGGCTAGTTTTATTTAGTACTTTAAACTATGCATTTCGTTGGGCTTTTCTGTCAATTGTTGTTTGCATTTCCGTTGACACACTTATAATGCTCATTACAATACCAGATGAATATGTAAATTACTGTTGTATTTTGCATTCATAATATCTTACGAACAGACTTACGATTCGTGCGGACCTGGATTTTACAAGCAATTTTCAACATCTTTAGAAAACGTCACATTTATGGCAATTTCATACTTTCAGGTGCAAATTTATGTCTTCCATTAGCAAAAACTCGAAATTTAGTATAAGAACGACGGAACTCTGATTTTTAAATGGTCCACTTGCATAGGATTTATTGTCATTACTCTATTCTTAACGTCTACATTTATAAGTATGGCAATTTGTGCACTCTACATCAAATATTCCATACGAAGCTCGAAACTCAGCGAAAAGACTCGTAAGTTACATGTAAGTTTGTCTTATCGTTTCACTCTCTAAGGTTACAACTATATAATTTCAGAACCAACTCTTCACATCATTACTTGTCCAAGTAATATTAGTTTTAAATAAGTAAGTAGTACTTCTGAATTATTATATTTAGACCATAATTATATTTTCAACGGCGTATATCCAGCCTATCATCGTTTGCTTTTTACCATTATTCAACATATCATATGGAATGTAAGTGATATTAGTATGATTTTGTAGATTTTAAAAATTTCAGGTTCGGTCTTTATAGCACTCAAATAATTGCCCTTTACCCGGCCATAAACCCTTGGTTAATAATCTACATAATTCGAGATTATCGGGAGTTTTGTCTCAAGAAACTGAAATTACCGAATTTGAATTTCTGCACTCAGATGTCGACGAAAATTATGCCCTCTGCTCATTCGCACACACAAACCGACGACGTACATCAGGGATCTCAAAATCGCTAATTATTACTTTTTAAAATTGATTTATTACGATGTCACAAATAAAATATAAAATTTATACAAGCTCAATGAGATCAAACAAAGATCATTTATCGTTGAGAATATAACTCTAAAAATCAACTAAATAAGTCCAAATTGGTTGCAACACTGATAATAGCTTATGCGTGATAAGAGACAGAAATGGTATTTT
Source organism: Diploscapter coronatus (assembly GCA_964036155.1). Lineage (NCBI taxonomy): Eukaryota > Metazoa > Nematoda > Chromadorea > Rhabditida > Rhabditidae > Diploscapter > Diploscapter coronatus. Next base: position 3,740,268 of record OZ038423.1, read on the forward strand.
ATCAATTAAACGTTTCAAAAATCTCGTTCTAGACAAGGCTGCTATCAAATTCAAGTTCAGCTGATCAAATTTTTATTTTAATTACCGAAAAACCCATTATTCTCTTGCATTAATAGTCTGCAAGTCTGCAGGTCTGCAGATAATGAGCTGAGGTGTTGGACAGAAACCATAATGCTATCAAATGTGATCGTATATAAACTGGGAAGATTGCATGTATACTAAATTATTTAACTATCGAAGCCAATGTCTTCCAAACGGTTCCAAGATAAAATCGTCATTGTTACTGGTTAGTAAGGTTTTTCATGTTGTTGATCGGAATGAACCATGATATCCAAAAAAATTAGGCTGTTAGTCTCGTTTCTCTTGCGTAGCTAACTGTTCTGCGCTAAAGCGTCTTTCTGATTTCTGCAAAAATATCAATTTTCTCGTTTATTAGCAATGAAAGAGGCAGATCTAGGGAGTATTTGTTCCCGACTTTAAAATATACGGGGATACTACGCAATGACCAAATGATCGTCATGATATTATGACGGTAGTTTTGTGTTATTGATCGATTAATTGGTGCAAAATTGTGAGCAAATATGTGAGTAATACCCAGCGCTGGTAGTCAGTCTGACTTAGATTCTCCCTAGTTTTGAATGTCATGCAAAATAATTCATTTAGGAGGAAACAGTGGTATTGGTAAAGCAGCTGCTCAGCTTTTTGCATTGGAAGGCGCCAAGGTTGTAATATCTGGAAGAGATTTGGACAGACTCGAAGTTAGCCAACATTTTGTCCACGAATTTGCTTAATAATGCAGGAAGCTCGAAAACTTGTCGTTAGAAATTCTGGTAACGATGAGAACGTATTGGTTGTGGCTGGAGATCTTCTTCTTGAGTCCGTCCAAAAGGAGCTGATCGAAAGGACCAAACAAAAATTTGGAAGGATTGATATTCTTGTGATTTTTCTAGATTTTTAATATATCGTAAAATCTTGCAAAATTTGTACGTCTCAAAACTTTCGAACTCAAGCTACGATTAGAATTTACTCGGTAAACTGCAATAGGCTTCAGATCAACAATGCCGGCTGTTCAGGGCCTGACGACTGTCAAAGAGTTGGCTTCGATCTGACTCCCGAAGACTTTGACTATACGATGAATCTGAACGCAAAAGTGCCAGTTACACTAACAAGTTATGCAATGCCACACTTAATCGAAGCAAAGGGAGCAGTTGTAAATGTAGGCTCTATAACTGGTCTATCTGCAGGGGTAGGTTAAATGTAGTCAATATTGTTACAAATAAATATTAAGTTTCCATTCCAATACATGTACGCAATGTCGAAAGCGGCGCTAGATCAATTCACTAAATCATCAGCCATCGAATTTATAAAACAAGGGGTTCGAATAAATTCAGTAAAGTAGGGATCAGTTTGGGTGTTCGGGAAACTCGTAATTTGATGAGATAGTGCGTTAAATGAAAGAATCATAGAGATTATGTCTCTTATTTCTCCACACTATCTTTCAGGTTGCGAGTTTTCCGAATGGTCGATAAATTTCTGGGTAATTTCAATTACAAATTGCATTCATTTAGCCCTGGAAATATTACGACTGAATTCTATGATAGAAGAGGCCTAGCGGGGGTAGGTTATTCCTTTTTGTAATTTCGTAGTTATATTTATAAAGTTAAAAATTAAGAAATCAAAATCAGAACGATGCATAAGCACTTAATATTCTTCATGATAGAAAACCATGCAATTGTCAAATCATCTCTTCATTAAAATCGATAATCGGATATCTCGTGACATGACTCTATAAAAATTATTGAAATCTTATATCGTTTCGTAGAAAAACTCATCGAAAAATCTTATTTGTAGCTTTGCAATTTCGTATGTAACAATAAGGACAATATCCCATTTGGAAGTGCCGGCTCTGTGTGGCATGTCGCTAGAGCGATCGCCTTTCTTGCCGACAGATCCGCATCCGAATATATAATTGGCCATTCTCTTGTAAACAAAAACTTGTTAAGCTTGTCTTCTTATAATAACTTAAGGTAATTGATGGTGGCGCTTCGATTCTCAATCCAATGTTGATACAGCTGAACATGGAAAACCTCATGAAGACGTTAAATAATACTGAAGAGGCACAACTCCCAAGGTCACACATCTGAAATTTTACTGTGGAAATAGAAAACAATGACACATCGATTAATCAGCTTATTTTACATCTATCTATGAGTAGCTTGGAAACCGTATGACATGAATTTGGAAACTTAAAATATATCATGCGGGTTTCAGATAGCCTAAATTTTCAGATAAATAAATTATTTAATGTATCCATTTGAGAGTTTAGAAATTTCAAGAAAATGGCAAAAAGGCACACAAAATGGTATAAGGCATGAGTGAAAGTGTTTTTCGTTTTCTTTACCAAAGCTATTTTATCGTCTAGTTGGCTTGTAAATTTCTGTTTAGCTATCCATTTTGTAGAGTAAGTTTCAGTTTTAGGTACTTTCGAATTCTTTCAATTGTATCAGTTCTCACAAGGAATCACATTTATGATCAACTCTAAACAATAAATTTGGTAACTTATCAGCATTCACTCTGTTGTGGGTTAGACGATTTTTATCAGGCATTTTACCAGTGACAAGACTCGAGTCAATACTAAATTTGTCTTCTGATGATAATTTATTGCGTCAAAATCTGATCTAGTCATCTACTGAGACAAGTTTGAACCAGACCCCATTGTCGTTTTTGTAGACGTGGAATTTCTGACCGTATTTGTTGGTGAGCTCCAAAACACCAGATTTAACCTTTCTATAAGCTTCCTTAGGTATATACGGAAATAAATGCTTCGACTTCAGAAACTTGTTCATTCTGACTTGATAGTTTCGTGGTCCGCAAACGGCATCGTCATAGATGTTCTGAAATCTTTTGTGCCTTCATTGTGATCACCCCCAAAGAATGTTCTAGATTTCGATGTTCTGGAACACAAGTTCCAATTTCTAAAAGTTAATTTATTTTGAATCTTTCTCAGTTTTTGTTTAGAATTTTCACTTAACCTATATGACTCTGCATTCGAACATCTCGCACCATAATTTTTACCTTGATAAGTAGTGCCAAACCATGCGTTGTAATGTTTTGATTCGCCATTTTTAGCTCCCTGCATTCCATCGTAGCGAATTGCTCGTCGCCAATGCTCCTTTGGGGGTTCAGAATCTCGACGTAGTTTGCCTGAAGATTTATGTTTTCGAAATTTTCTCAAGAAACTCCTACTTCATTGACCCTTGGATGCAATTGGGTGAAACCAGCGACGACGTTCTTCTCTTGGGAAATTGTAATTTTGTCGATTCCTAAAGAGTTTTGAAGAATTAAGTTTTCTTTCTTTTCTTTCAACTCTGTTTACCGTTTTCAAACAATTTTGAGGAGCACACTTCATAAGAAGTATGTTTCACTAAATTGATATTCACCGAGACTTCATTACGCGACATTTCATGATGCTCAAAGAAATCCTTCAATTTTCGCCACATTTGATCATCGTATCCAATCTAAGCGGTTAGTTTTGTAATATTTTATTTTATTTTCTCACCAGCGAGAACTTCTTGACGATCGAGTAGATTTCGGCGATATAAGCCAGATAATTCATCACCGCTTCCACCATTTCGTCAAACGATTTGAAAATCATTACTCGGGACTCTGAGAAATTCAGTTGTATAATTTTAGCTATTCTCAAAAATCGACTTGTTCGGACGATATTTCAATTAAGGGTTCTCAAAAATGAAATGACTAACTGGGGCAGGAAGAGCTAGATTTGAAGTAGATTTTCGGCTCGATGTATTCATCGTAGGCAGCTCTTTTCGGAGGCTCATGTTGCTGCATTGAATAGGATTCAAAGAACGAAGAATTGAAGACAAGAGAATATTCGATTGGGTATTTTTCGTCAGGATCATATTCTTTCACTTCGATTGAAATATCGTTGTTGATCGTCTGAAATACTGAATAATGAAGCATTGCGGTATGAAACATAGTGATGGCGCACTCATCTTGGTTGATGAAATCGCTACAAATCAGCAAAATTGATAACCAATTTTGTTCAACTGACAAATTAGCAGTGAGTGAAATCATCATAATGTAAAAATGATGCTTCGCTGTAAAAAGATCAAATATTGCGCAAGATACCCTTACAAATTTTAGGTTATTGTTAAAGAACTGACATAATTGTGCGGTTTATTGCGAGCCAATTCAGGGTGATTCTGTTGTTGCTTCTTTATCATCTCCAGGAATTTCTCCGAGGGACATCCGATCACTTTGACGTGAGTGTACCGTCTGTTGCAAAGTCGATGTTTCATTACAGAATGCTCATGTCTTGCGATGTTGAAAGTTCTTCTATTTGATTTGAGCAGTTGAATTAAATCGTAGAGCGGTAAATACAGCAGAATTTCTGTGATAATTTCGACGGGAAACTCGTTGATCATTGTGGAATAATTACTGAAAAACCAATATTTGAAATAAAAAGTAAAGAAATGCGTCCTTTTCAATGAATTTTCTCTCGAACCGATATAAAAAACGAAACTTTGAGAAATTATAAACGATAAAATGACCTCCGGTTTTCTTGTTTGTGAAAAATGAATGAAAGAATGCGATAACAGTGCAGATAAAGTTGTTCTGTGCCAAATAAACAGACACCAGCTGTGGACAGACAGACTATGATTGCGGAGAAATCGATAAAACATGACAATTTGGACAGTGCGAGCCAAAACCAACTCGAGATCACACAGTCAAATGTATGGTTTACCTTTCAAAATTAAACAAAATATATATATTTGTTGAGAATTGTTTTTTGCATCACAGCAAACACTAAAATATTATCCTGAGGTCAAACCACTGTTCAATTGTTCAACAGTATTCTGAAAAAATTTGATAAAATTTTTATTTTTCATAACCATTTCTGTACAATTATGTGTACTAAGTCAGTAAATGAAGAAGAAGAAACAACAATTTGTCGAAGAAATTGATGAAAGTTGTGTGAAAGGAGATAATGCGAGAATGGGCAAAGATTCCTAAATAAATAATGAAAAATCAAAACATTGAAGATAAAAATTAGAAAAACAGCTATTGAGTCTAGAAATTTATGGTAGGAAATATGGGAAATTCGAATAATGAGGTAAAGTTGCCTCTCCTGTTGCAGTTCTGCTGAAATAACGCGAATCGACAATTTTAGAAGACTAGCGTAATTTTATCATAAGATATAATTTATTTCTAGTCACAATTTATCTGAATTTTTGACTAATTTCTCATAAATTATTGAAAAAGTAGCAGAATTTTTTAAATTCTTCGAAAACTATTATTTGCTACTTTTCGTTTATGCCCATAGATGATCATTTTGATATACTCTGAGAACTCTATGAGGAAAATGGTACACTCTCAAAATAGCTAAAGAGAAGCAATATACAGATTTGAATCATGCAAAATTTTAGGAACAATAAAATTCGAGTTACGATGAAAATGATGAAAAGATACCGGCATTGTGAACATTTTACGTGCACAGAGAAGCAACGTTCAATTTTTGCTGATTTTTTTGCGAATTCATAACATTTTCAAAGGTTTTGAATTTAGAAGAAAAAATCAGCACAAATTGGGTGAAATTTTGTATATCTCCAATATTTAGGGAGTAAAATGAGCTGCAAAGCGATCAGTTTCACGGAAAGTGATCTCTTGCAAATGTTCGAAAGTTAATATAATCTCGCGAATATTATTTTTGAAAGTCTAACTGAAACTACGAGGGTAGACTTTTATAACGAACGAACGATACAAAAATTTTACGAAAGTTCCATCACAAATGAAGAGAATAACCGAGAAATAACACAAATCCGACTAAACTTTAGAAATTTTTTGAAAAAAGAGTAATTTTGTAAGAGGGCGAGACGAAGCAACCTGTCTGATTGTGGTGAAAGGGGAGGAAAAGTACCGAATTTTGGAGAAATCTTCAGTAATTTGGAAATGGTACTGAAATATGCTTCAACTTTTAGCTGATTGTGAAAGAAGTTTTTGAAATAGGTTACGCGCACAAACTTAATTCTTATTCAACCACTCTTGAAAAGTATTTCCAAATCGCCTGAAAATGATGTTTCGAAACTTTTCTACGAATCTTAAGCATACTTTCGGTATCATTTATGAATGGCTATCAGTTGACTAAATATTTTGTAAAAAATGAGGATAGTTTGAGCCCCAATCATCGAACTGATTCAAAATCAAATCGAAATCGAAAAAATATGGAGGAAGAGAAGATAACACAACAAAAACACATCCGAATGCATTGCGAAGTGAGATCAGCGGGGAGTTTGGAGGAAAAAGTATTGATAGGTTGATTGGTTTGTTGAAATTGGAAAAATTGCAAGTTCAAACTCTCAGAAAAATATTGGTAGGTTCAAGTTGACCATATCTACAAGAAATTATCTGCATACTTTTTACAATTTGCAATATCTTTTGTTTAGTTTTTCAACGTTTTTTGTTTACAAATTGTTTGAACCTGCAATTTTTAATCAGTAAGAATTCCTGCGGCAAAGTTCGTAGGCGGCAGCCGACCAACTGGAGGCGGGCGTCTGATTGGTCGCGTAGGTAGATTGTTGGACGTGTTGGCGATGACTTGACTGACTGAACAACTGTGGCTGAGTGCCGTCACTCTGCGGGGGGCTGCCGCTTGCATGTCAGGCTCGTTTCATGCACAGCTCTTTGACGAACGGGTCCACTTCCCAGTTCTTGAACAGCTCCATCACCTGCATGTTCTCCTCGTTCTGCGCAAGAATGTTCTGAAAGATAACCACTCAGGTGGATTTCATCATTTTTAAGCACAATTTGCAGTTTGAAATCATTTTTTGTTCGAATTTTTACAAAAGTAATCAAATGAAATTTCAAATTACATTTGTTTTTCTTTAATGAACGAAATCAGTAACTTTGCATCGTGATTTTTCGGTCTAGGTAGATTTGTAAAAAAAAAAACTTGGAGGATTTTCCGAAAATTCTGCTATAAATGCCCCAGGCTCCGAATTTCTACCAATCAAATTTTAGATCCTATTTCATTTTAAAAGCTAAAAAAAATACCTGTATACTGGCAGTCATCATGAGCAAACTTCCATACTTCTGCACCCCAGCGACCATGCCCAACTTCGTCGTGATGCAGGTGAACAGCGCGCCCAGGAACTTGTTCCTCTCCTCGTACACGTCGGGCTTCGCTTGATTCGACAAATCCAGGGCATCTGAAATTTAGAACATTAGAACAGCTTCGAAATAACGATAAGACAATATATTTTCTACAGTATTACAGCGCATTTTCTTTAGAATAGCGACGAGATTAACAGAGCTTGTGAAGTTATATTGCGCTGTCATCGAGAATTAGTAATTTTTGCTCGACGATCTCTTACTTGTATTTTCAATCTAATACCTTGTGCACACACAATGCTACGATAAAAGGGTTTTGGATTTTGCAAGCCAACCAAAGATAATCTTTCATGGTCTTCTCACTATTAGCACTTTGTTATTCTTGTATTCGAGATTTAAGAAATGCCGCATTAGTGATTAAGAATACTATTTTCAAAGTACAGTAAGGATTTCTCTTGCCTCTTAGTCGCATCTCAAGTTTCAATGTAAATCCTTTCAAGTCGCGCTATTTTAGCAGATTTTTGGATTCTAAGTTATTCGTACTTTCCATTTTTATATCCATTTCCATTTGCAGATTGACTAAGGGTTTAGAGAAAAGCTAAAAATAGCGAAGAAAGAATAAGTGCCTTTAGCATCTTTCTGGGGAACTAACAAATCTACAGGGTGCGGATAAACTATGAAAGCACTTATTTACTAAAGTCAATGCTATAAAGTCGACTGCAAGAGGATTCGATTAATTTTGTACTATATTTTTATCCATACAATTGGCTGACTATTACGATATATTCATCTTAACCCAACTATGCAATTTTCGGAAAATTTGCGTCTTGACCGCTAATAGGTCGCGGCACGGTGCGATTTTTAACTTCGCGTGACCGTAAGCCCTCAAAATCATTCCAATCTTTGTTATTTTTCACTTTTTGACAATTTGAGTATACAGAATCATATTTCGCTAGCTTATGATATCTTTTGCGAAATTTGTAATGAAATAATCAAAAGAAAATCGCTGCACTTGTATGTTTTCACAAATATGGTTGACAAAAATCTTTTTTATGGTTTATTTTTTGAATATTAAAAAGAAACCCTCTTGATATCTTTATGGAATTATACTAGACTATACACTCGAATTATCAAGCATAAAAATCGGAAGCCATCTGAGCTTAGAATTTATATGAAATTAAAATAAAGAAAAATGCCTCCATAGTTTTCTCGCACCGTGTAAATTCAAGTAAAACGATCGTCCCTCACTTTATTTTGAAACATAGTCGGAACGTCTCTCGGTTTCTAATCCCATGCTACATTATGCATCTATGCTCCCTCAAAATGAACTGCGATGTTTATTTCTTTCGATGTGTGATGTGCGCGGCGCGTCCCTCTTCTTTCGTTTCTTTGCTGGAAACATGTCTGCCCAGAGTGCGATCGATGAATGCGAAGAAGACCCGCGCGCCCCGTGCCCCATGTGGAGAGGAATCGGCAAGAAATGCCTGGGAAGGAAAAGATGTGGGGGTTTTTAGGCTCCCTTTCCGCTATGCACTCTCTAAAAGGAAAGGAAAGGGAAACGTCTCTGTGTCTATGCATCCGACTCTAAGCGACCACATCGCTCTTAGCTCCGAGAATGACTTCACTCTGCGTCTCTATTCATCTTAATGCTGAAAGATGGCTGAGAGAGAACGACTCCGACACATCTGTAGTTTGGTTTTAGACGTGGTTAGCGAAGAAAAGCTCCTCAGGGAGACACGCCTAATTCGTGGAGCCTTCAGCAGTCCGTCCCAGACGCGAAGCCCTCATTGTTTTTGAAATTCAAAAGAACAGCAGCAGACTCCCATAGGATTCATAAAATTAGATGTTTTCGCCTAGCACGTATGACTCGTACATTCAAATTGGTAATTGGAAATCCCAATGCATTTGTTGAAAGTTGCCGTCTATGTGTGAATTTTGAGATAAGCTAATGAAGATGAATTTTAGAAATTCGCGGCTGAGAACGACAACTAGACTCTCTAAAAGGCTAATTATGAAACGTGAAGTCTTCCTTTACATCTAAAATTATCGCTGCATAATCATCTGCAGGAAATGTCGGCGATTAAACATGAAGCGAAGTGAAAGGGAGGAGGAAATAAGCAAAGATTACTCTCGCGGTAGATATTTTAAAATTCATTTTCTCGCTATAAAAATCGAGAATCATCGTAACATGTCTTAGACTCCATAAAATATTTCGCTTGAATTGAGGTAGCAAATTTTCAGGTTTGATACGCGCTTCCTCCTTACCTGGATTGAAGAACAGAGCAGCTTTGAAGGTAGCGAATTCGGGCATAGACAACTGTAATCGTCGGAAGGGAAGCATGATCTCGTCCATCTGCCGGGTGTAGATGGGTCGGCAGCCGGAGAGTTGGACCTAAAAATCAATGATGAGTTTATTTAGCGGAAAGTTAGTTTTACCTGCTGCTGAGGTTGCCTCATGATGAATGCGCCGTTTTGGAAGACGATCTTGTCGGGGCCGTGATCTTGAGAGTAGAAGACTCGGTTCAAAAGGTTGAAGGCGAAGGCGAAGTTTCGAACCAAGGCGAACTGAAATAGCAAATTTAGTGTGTCCCGAAATTTAACGGATCTTGCTGAAAATTGCAGACGACAGTCTTCAGCTCTTTAAATTCTCTGCTAGAATAATAATTTCAAAAGTGCTAATTTGGAATATTACCTGGTCGAACTGGTTCATCTTCTGGTAGACCTCGAACGTCTTGGCCCATTCGATGCAGATTCGCATCTCCCGGATGTTCCACATTCGGATGTCGTTCATCGAGGCAGGGTAGAGCTCTTTGAAGATCGTGTTGGGCTGAAAGTTTTGAGACAATATAATTGGTTCCAGATTTTATGGAACAACACAGAAAAATTCGGCTATTAGTAGTTATTTTTGATGTCAGAAAGCTCCAAAATGATGAAACGTATTGCTCAAAGGTATTTGTTTTATCTTCTTACATCTTTCTTCATTTCTGTCGTAGCAAACAGGAGGCAAGGTGAGGTTAGTGCGTCCTGTACACCAGTGACCTCAGGCATGATGCAAGTTCGGAGTTCTTGGCAGAGACCCTCGACTTGAGTTAGCTGTTCGACGATTTCCTAAATTTTCTTGCTGCTCTTCGGACAATTTTACTTTTTTATTAAATTTACATTTTTGCCCACTAAAATCTAGTAACCTTTTACCCGCCCAACTTTCATTTGTAATCGTGACAAACTTGAAAGTCCTAGAAGGAAGACGGACTTGACAGCCGCAAAATTAAATTCCAAAAAAGACAATTTCCGCGGAAATGTGACGAGAAAATGAGCACAGTGCAAAAATGATTACAAATTGAATTATCGACCAGGAAGACGAAAAAAGCAGTGCTTTTGAAAAGTGTCCAGAATAGGGAAGTTGTGCTTTGATTTATTCGGAATTGCTAAATAATTTTTATGTTTCTTCATTTTTTAGCAATTTTTACAACTTTAAAAGTTGACCAATGACGATTTTCAGCGTTTCAAGAGCTTTGCAAAAGATATGAATGACAAATGGTCTTGCAAGAAGGAAATGAACAATGCATACGTTTTGGGTTGAAGCTAGAAAGAGTAAACTAGAAAACTCAATCTCATAAATTTTGGCGGGAACTCAGATTTTATGGATACTGGAGATTTTTTATGAGTTACTCAAAAGTTTCCTTATAGACTACTACTTCTTAGTCTCCGTAACTTTTGTCTGTCATAAACGAAACAGTATGATCAAAGCCGCTGGAAGTTTTGACTTCAACTGTGGAGTAGTCAAAATTTTATCTCCTTTTTTCGGAAAGAATCACTTGGAAACTGGCTTACGTTTGAGAAATCTTTTTCAGGAAAACTAAAGCTCTGACTTACAATAAGAAGTGTTTAATTGAAAATTCATCCTCAAATTTTCAAATTCTCTTACTACACCAGCCATTAATCTAATTCATGGTTTCGCCAAGTCTGTTATTTTATTCGTAAAGAAAGTTATCAGTTTAGAATTGTCAAAAGCTCATACTTGATCAGCCATCCTCGCAGGAGTAGCTGCCTGATCGTCATCGGACCCAGAGCTGAGTTTGGCCTTCTTGGTCGGCCCGATCCTGTCTCGATCGTTTTGGATGGCTGAAATTACTAATTTTACGTTGATGTCAAGTTCTTTGCCTATAAAATTCTCTGTATTGTCTGTTTGTTGTCTTCTATTGTAAGTTAGTAGGTTCGCTATCACCAATTATTGCACCTAGTGTTAGTCAGGAATTTTGTCGTTACTGCGCTCAAACTGTTGCCAAACTCTTCGTCTCTTTCTTGCATGCGTGTTGGAGAGTGTGCACAAGAGTCCGAGTTCGTTGGAGGAATAGTTTGAGCGAAATAACTTTTAAAAGGCAAATCAGAAAAGTGGATCATTTTTGGAGAATTTGCAGAAATGGAGAGGTTTGATCAAGTGTTGTACACATGTAAGACACTTCATAGCAAAAGTTTGCACATACTTTTTCCACGAATCATCCCACGTGTGTACGACATATCTCAAAACCACTTTGGCACTTTTCTGATCAATTTTGCGAACTTTTGTCCCACTACGTTGCAGTGCAGTTAGAAACGCAGCAATCGTTGCTGGAAAACAGTCAAAAACGATGCAAACATCAGAATGAGATGCTGTGTGAGAGGTGGAAACAATGCGGTTGGATGGAGAAATCATCATTAAGGATTGCTATCGACCACATAAAAGGCAACGATCACAGCGCATAGAGGGATACGCCCAGACCCCATTGGATTTGAGTTTTTGGGCTACTGTGCAATTGCATGACTTCAACTATGTCTGTTCCTCGACATTTCTCGCATTCAAGACATAACTTATTTGGATTTAAAAGCATTTTGAGTACCAAAAATTACTCAAGAAGTGATTCCATTTTATGAGCAATAATCTTGTTTTTAGAAAACATTTTCTTAGGCCAAAAGAATTCATGAAGTCATGAAAGTACAGTGCGGATAAAAAGTTTCCTTGTTTTCGAAACCTCGAAAAAAGAACTATAAAGGGGGCGGAGCATGGAACAGGTGCAGTGAGTTGCATTTATATGTTGTCGTGAGCGTTCACCGTATTGATTTGCGGAACGTGCCACACCTTTTGCGTCCATGCCCACGAGCAAACATTTGTTGAACCGACAATGACGGCACGCGCATCGGATATCTGAAATTGTCAACATTTTCATTTGATTTTTTGAATCATAAGAGATTTTTTAAACTTTGTTAAAAGAAATTAAATAAAAGGAGCGTTTTTATATGACGACTTAGGTCAAGATATCAAAATATTATTCATGATACAATAGTATTTTTAGGATATTTCTTTAATTTCTCACTTTTATTAACATCGCAGTTTCCATTGTATTGGCAGATGAACGTCTGTTCGCTGACGATTGTCCTTCGGAAGAACGTTTTGCTGAAAATTCGATCTTTAATTTCTCCCTTCAAAATCTTCATCTTATCAAAATCCTCTGTCATCTTCATTGTATAGTTTTTGGATTTCTGAACACGACAAAATAGTGCAAATTTTTAATTTCGCTAATTGTATTTTTGTGTAAACGTAGTAGTGTATTTTGAAATACACAGCTCTATCAAGGACGATAAGCGGTTTTTGAATTCGCAAGATCTTTGAATTTCTGGTTAATCCAAAGATAGATCGACACGGGAAAATTTGTAAGTAGATTTTGCGAAGTTGAAGTATGAAAATCTCACAATCTGGTCTGGTGAGGGATTTAAAGCTGAAAATATGAAAAAATAGAAGCGGAAATTAAGAAAGTAGATAAAATTTAAGAATTCACCAAGCCAAAGCTCAAAGTCACTTAAACTTATAGTTTGGAATTTACTATTAAAATATTTACCAAGCATAGATACGAATAATTTTGTTTCGTTGATCTCCACAAATTATAAAGTTCTCATTTTTATTCCAGAAACCGCATCATATGAATTTATTTCTTTCGATCCCATAAACTCTTTCCTCATCTTATTTGCACATTTTATTTTGGAAAATTTCGTCGCGTTCGAATTTCCGAATTTCCAATTCGTTTTCCCCATCCTTCTCCGTACATTCTCGATCTTGGGTCTTCAATCCCCAGAACCCTTCCGATGCATTTTTGTTCAGCTCCTTTGTCAGGGGCTCAGGCGCTTTTTCTCACTGAAAGAGGCAACCGAGGCAGGCTTCTTTGGCCTTTTCATTAGATGGGAAAAAGACGTGGCGGATGAAAATGGAATGCCAACGGGAAAAGTAGGCTCTAAATGTTTTTCGCAAAGGTTTTTCCCTAGGAAATTCGCAAATTTGTCGGTATAAACGCGAGAAGGCGCAGTTTCTCAAGCATCACGCAACATGTTGATATTGAAAAACGCATCTGATATATAAGACACGCACATCTTTGTTCTGTGATATTTCTCCGGGGGTGAAAGAGATATTCATGCAAAAATAACTGATGTATGGACAAATATTCGCGATGCTCTCAAGGTTCTTCGATGTTTCGTCGCCTTTTCTTTTCACATGTAAGAAATCTGTTTCTGTGTACATGGAGCAGATCGAGTTTCGAAGAAAAAGGATCGAATTTTTCTCGAGTGCGAGCATCCGAACGAAAACAGTGGAGATCAACATGAGAGATGAAATGAATTTTTGCAATTTTGCTCGAGGAATGATGCAAACATTTTCCTTACTATTAGAACAGCAATAAAACGACTCAAATTTAACTAACAAAAATCGGTATTTTCTTGCCAAAAGTCCCTTCAAACTCTGCACAATTGACTGACTTTGAGCATGTTTTGGCTTGCCATTTTTTCTTCTTCTTCTTCTTCTGCACTTGTGTTTTCCCGTCTGATTTGTGCGTGCCCCAGCCTTTTCTCCTTCGATCTCCGCTCATTCGAGCATTCATGGCATTCATCCATTCATCTGCAGTCTACCAGGTCCATGCCATTTCCAGGCTTTTCCCCTGCCTTGGCCCTATTCGATTCTTTTCCCGGAGCCCATTTGGTCGGGTCTGCATTCTCCATTCTCTGCGCTTTCCCTCGCTCGGCAACTCGTCGATTGGGGGCGTGAAACTGCGCTCGGAAAAAGTGCGAGAAAGGACCGAGGGAATACGCATAAAAATTGCGAATGCCCCAGAATAAATCCAGGGAAAATTCCCGCCGCGAACTTGAGACTGCTGGATAGGCTTGGAAGAAGTCCTTGAGTCCTTCGAATAGAGCATCGCGTTTTCTGGCCTCTGTGCTTTATTAAGCGTGGATTGAAAGAGTCCCATAAAAATGGCTGCGAGAAGCCAATAAATGAGTTTCTGCTACAAATTACTGGAATTAAATGGCCTAGCCTATTGCGCAATTAACGAGAGAAAATCCAATTAGGACTAATGCAGACAAGAACACGGAGCATAGCGACGATGACGCCGAACATGACATTTCCTGATAAATTCGATTAGCTCAAGCGTGTGAATCATATCACGTGGAATTAGTTGGTAACTATTTATCGCTCGAGGAAGCTTCATGTTCACGTTCAAGTGTAACAATTGACGTGCAAATTATGAGACTTGAACAATTAGGCTAAATTTTTAAATTTCCATATTTTTAAAAGCACCACATTTCGCTAGGTTAGCTTCTTCAACTAGCACCCATAAGAGGCGCAAAATAATGCAAAGTCGGAAGAGCTGTTGCAAAATTCATCGGTCTTTCAATCCTGGGAATTTCAGTTGGAGAAAGTCTAGAAAAAGCAAGCTCGAAGGAATTTTTATGAGCAGCAGAAAGAAACTCGGAGCAGCATTGTTGCCATTCAAACGAAGACTTAGGCTGCAAACTTGAGAAATCTCAAGCAAAGAAAGTGTTCGCTTTGTGCCCAATTTTCTGAAACATAAATGAAGAGGGCTTTTCCATTCGTTCAGCTAGGAGCGTTTTTCAGGTTTTTCGCAATTCTTGTGGACGCATAACTGAAAAATGAGCCTATTGTAAGGAGTCACTATTCAAAGAATGCATGAAGATGAACTCAATGGTTTCAGAAAGCTCCTGGATTGAATCAGTGAACAAATTCCATTGGCTCTTTTGACGACACGCTCTCGCTGTTTGATAATCGATTTTCCTCCAAAATCCCTTCGCTCTTTAATTTCCAGTGATTTCATATGTGGATCTCTAAAGTCCCCATTTAGACGTTCATTTCTCCTTCGTCCCGTCGATCACCGAGGACATTCTCATGCTTTCGTTTCATGTTATTCTGGCGGCCAAAATGAAACAGAAACCGAATACTTTTGCCTGGAGATGTAACGTTGAAGGGAGCAGAAAGATGAGCATAAAACGAGGCTGCCATTTCTGGGATGAGACTGAGGGGTTGGAGGCTGGAGGCTGAAGGGATGCAAGGATGCTCTCATTTTTCCATTCCTCGATAAATAAAACATTGAAGCAACATGTAGGATGAATAAACGCGGAATAAGAAAGTGTCTCGAAAAGAAAACTAAATATAAAGAATGTCTGCAAGTGAGTTTTCTCGAATTCAACATGATGAAGAAAATTAATGGTCGTTTAGATTAAATATTCATGATAACTAATTTTGGCTGCGAATGCGATACGTCTCAGAATAAATCGAGAATAGAATTTTATTGATAAATGTTTGATCAGACGACAACCATGTCTCCACAAAATAACTCATATTCTCTGATTTCAACAGTATCTGGCTCCACTGGTTTTTGATCCCGTTCATTCTGGAAAGCGTTCAAGCTGTCGAATTTTTCACGTAGACCGTTTGGTTTCGTTGCGCGCGCGCGGACTATTTGTCTCATCGAAACTGCTGCGAGTTTACCCTGTGTGTCTCGCTAATTTTTTAATCGACAACTGAAATGACGAAAGAAGAAAAGTAAAGAGCTTTTCCGGAAAAATAGCTCTCCAGCAGAGAGGACAGAGCCGGAGTTAAGCAAAGTAAATAAGTCGCATGTTTCAAAAATCTCTGTCTCTTTCGAGCTGTTTCGTCTGGTTCACATCCAAAGAGTGAGATTGTAGCGTTTGAACAGATGTATGCTACAAGCCGAAGCAGAGCATGGCGCTCTCAGAGGGCTATAAAATTGACTATGAAAATCGATTGTCGTTGAAACGGTTTTGATACGTATCAAAGATCGGAAACACTCTTGACGATTCGTAAGATGAATGGCAAGGATCAAGAGTTCAGCGTTTTCGTCATTCGTTAAAGCATAAAATTGCTCACACAGCTGCGTACTCATCGCGTGCTAGAATCCTTATCCTCACGAATTCTTATATGGACGTGATTTTTGAGAATCTGTTTTCGTCCGTCTATGTAATTAGCCATCCGTACTCATTGAGAGCGATCTCTGTGCATAAATGCGAAAAACATGCGACGGCATCCCCGGACGAATCTCGAGGAATTTGCGTGCGATCTTCGAAGTTTTCGTCCAATCATTCGTCTGAACGAATTAGGCTCGAATTTTCACTGCCTGTTCGAATGGGGCACTTCTCAGCGTGTGAGCGAGATTTCATCTAGTCAGGGGTTTTCTCGTTCTAATTCGTTTCTTGCAACTCGCATCTCGAATCGTTGAAAACACGCCTGCGGCACATTTAATTAGCCGAAGACGGGCATCTACTGCACTCCTTTCGTTTTCCTTGCTCGAAGCCTTGGAGCAGCATAAAGGACGCGGTGATTCGTTTTCTCAACGTCTCTAACCTCAGTCAGTCGAGTTTTA
Organism: Diploscapter coronatus; assembly: GCA_964036155.1. Lineage (NCBI taxonomy): Eukaryota > Metazoa > Nematoda > Chromadorea > Rhabditida > Rhabditidae > Diploscapter > Diploscapter coronatus. The sequence continues at coordinate 3,757,094 of OZ038423.1, forward strand.
TAGGGAAAGAAGCCGAGTTTTCCTAGGAACCGAAAACTAATGAATCGGCGCAGAATATGCGTGTTTTTGACGCGTCGAGCGAAAATCGCAGGGTTTTTTGATTGAAAAGGAAGTTGAGTGGGTACAGGAGATCAAAAGTCTTCGCTGCAAGGAAGCAAAGGACGAAGGATGATATTTGAAGACCAAAGTGAACAAGTCATGAATAATTCCCTAACATTAGAAAATTTATCTATGTTGCAGCGGATTCGACATTTCTCTAACCTTTCTTAGAATTAGTATTCGACTTTTGGAATTTATACTAATTTCCTGATAGAAGTTCTGTGGCATGTATTGTCGGATTAGTTCGCGAATTGAAACCCTTGAAAAACGCGTCGATGAGACAGAGTCACAGGAATTACGAGAAGCCATTTGATTTGAGCAGATGAAAGAACCAAGCCGTTCTTTGTTTTCCTGGCTCAAGACAACGAGAAGACGCGCTTGGAGGAACTTATGAACACTAAGTAAATCAGCGCAAATCAGATGTCGGCCCCGCGCATATTTTCAGTCTTTGACGTAGAAATCTCTCTGCGCAAAATAGTTCGTGTTCAGAAACTTCGAAACCCAAAGATCCTTTCTTTAGCAAAATTTATGAATAGCTCTTTAGAGTTGTCCTTTATGCTAACGAGGGTGAAGATTATGCTATTCATAATTAGTGCATTTCATGATTCACCATTTCTTCTTTAGAGGTATTTTCATTAAGTACGCGCGATATGTGCTATTTTGGCAACCTGGAAATGTAATGTTTTGAGATCAAACAGGAAAATTTCACGAGTTGTAAGAAAATATGCCACTACATTTCAAGGTTGTTCATTTCTGTTTAATTGTATTTCCAAAATTTTCAAAACTCACCATCCATTGCACGAGGCTACTCCGTAATGATAGCCGGTGGCCAGATCAGAGCAAACAGCGCACAGCTCGCCTTCTGGCACTTTTCGTCCTGAAACATAAACCTTCAATTAATCTGTCATCCGAGATCACCCCTGTGATTATCTGTCTAATTCAGTCTAATTACTACCGCAGCTTTCACCATATCTCCCATTTATCGTCTCTTCCCGTACGCTAATATGCAAATGCATATTGAAGGCTAAGACTGGACACGAAAGGATTATGAGAATGCCCGGTTCTAAGCCTCGAAAAGCCGTACCATGCATGAGTTATCAGAGAAATGAAAACAAAATGATGCACTTCTATTTATAGAACTGTATAGAAGATTTTGATACCAGTGAATCAAGTATTCGTGAAACGCATGGTGCGTAATTGCATGCGTTTATTTCAAGCATTCATCAGTTCCAATTTTGTTATTACTGATTCAAAAATGGCGTAAACCATATGAGATGATCACTATCAGTTCCCTCAAATGGTTCTAGAAATTTGGGAATTAAATTCGATTCTAGTCATTGATTATCGCGTTCATCATAGCGTTCGACAAACTGCGTTGTTGGCTAAATTAGTGGATTCCATTCATCATCATCATTTCGCTGCGCTATTGATTTCCAAATTTCGGTAAACTTCCTATCATGATTTGCTAACGCTTTGGAAAGATACATTGGACTTGCAGTGGAATTCGAGAGATCAATAAATGAGATGCAATAAAGGCTCAACATTTGCAATGCAATATCAGAAAAATCTAAATTGGGGATTTCAAATATCCCAGGCCGTGATTTTTATCCTCTATCCTTTTTCTTTCGGCTAAATGAAAACGAACATCCCCCGTTTAATGATCTGATGATTGGATGAAATGTGAAAATGGCCCCGTGAAATTGCGGAAATAAGACACCAAACGGGGGTTTTCCCAGGTGATCAAACCCCAGAAATGATCGAAAATTCGAGCGATGAAAAACGAAACTTTGAGCAAATACGCGAAAAACGCAAATGGGCCTTAATGTGAATAGAAACTTCGCTAAAACTGGCATGATAAAATAGATGCTATAGACATGGATGTTGAGCTATGCATCTCATTTTAACACCACTCCACTTCGATTCGAAAAGATAATTTAGCTACTTCTCATATTAATGATTCCAAATGATCTGGCTGATATCATTGAGCGAGCTATAAAAGGTCACGAACATCTCAATATTAATTAGCACTATGCATACAAGGTGTATAACTAATTATTCCACTATACAAAGAGCGGAGAAGCCAGGAAGCGAGTAATTATAGAGCACAGAAAGGAAAATGTAGACAAGATATTAGGCATTTTTAATTTTCACTCATTGGGTAGCTTCCAATCAACAGAATTCAAAGTGCGAGTCGAAGTAAAGTAAAAATGCGGCTATTTTTATCCGCTTCCTGAGTAAACTACATGCCTTTCTCGCATATATCATAATGGGAAAGTATGCAAATCGACGATGCATCATGTGAGTATCGCGAATCACGCAAGTGGCGAATGTGAGAGCTTGAAAAAACATCATATCCAGAATAAAAATGTTTGGATGAAAGTATTTTGGGCGGTAAGCAAAAATACATTTAGAGATGTTCGAGCGAGAAACTCAAGACTTCAACAAAATAGGATTATCCAAAAAAAATATGCAAATTATTGAAACCTATCGAAAAATAATCCGGGTTATGAAAGAGTACACGAGGAATGATCAGCTATGTCTGTCAGCGTGCTGTTTATCAAAGTTTAATTTTTCGAAGCCATTTCAGATTCCAGAATTGAATTCGCCTTCCTTATCTGTGGTCTGGCCTTCGCTCTCCTCCTACATGAAGCGGTAGAAAAATTCGTTTAAAAATTGAATGTGTGCGAACGCGCAATATCGCAGAATTTATAGCTCCTGCCAATATCGGACAATTTGAAGATCAAATGAGTTAAGGATAGATTTCAGAATTTCAGGATTTTTCATATATAGGGTTTAAAAGTTTTCCAGAATTCTCAGCATAATTTTTTACAAATCAAGATTTTAGGTGGATGAGAGTTATAGTAAAGAAAGTGGCAATAAAAAGAACTGAAAATGTGGCTATCAGCTCAGCTGCTTCTTATAATGCAAAGTCAAAGTCATTCCAAATTCTTGCTCGACACCCCCAACCTTTAGTTTTTAGTGCTGCACTTACTTTGAGCCATTCGTTTATAGCTCGGAAAAGCCTGCTGTTGCGGTTGTGTTTTGTGACTGTGGCTGTTGGCATCGGAGTGGTGCGTTGAGTGAGCTACAATAATCACATTTTTAAATTGTCTTCCGCTTTTGAGAGTAGGCTTAGCGAGAAATTTCCTTACAACTCTGAGCTTCGAACTTTATAACATTTTGCGACTAAAATTTGACGACTACGCTAAAGTAGATGCTCACCTGAAGCAGTGGATGGAATGGAAGAAAGCCCAGTGACATTCGAAAGCGAATTTCCGTTGGTCAGGTAGCTCGTCGAAGTGCCGAGGTCGTCGCGGACGCGATTCGCCAGAGCCGTGTATTGCAGCTGCAAAGTTAATATCATAGATTTTATTGACAATTTGCATCTCCAATTTCGTAACATGGGATTATTAAATTTCGCATGACCATGAATCCCTCTCCCAGCGATTATCAGAGATTTGCGCAGAGAAGACCAATCCCTGATATAAGCCTGATAAGTCGCTAAGGAGTCTCGTGAGACTTCTGAGAAACAACAAGATATCAATGAGTTATGTGGGATTTTCTCAACTTTTATGGAAATTAAAGTTGAAGAGATTTCACGAATATCGTGAGTAGGAATGAGACGTATTGGTTAGCACTGTAATCCAGAACCGATTTGGAATTCCTCTAATGCTTTGGGACCAAGCCCACTGGGTGCTTCTCAAGAATCCTTTCCTCAAAGGGTTTTCTAAATGAGTTGTCGAGTTTCTTTTTCCAGATTCGGAAGTGACTTGTTCAAATCAGATATCAAAGTTTCGTCTCATTCTATCTTTAGAAGTTATTTCAAGAGTGTGTTATTATACCTGCGATTGTAGCTGCTCGGATAGCGAGGCGGTCGTCGCACCCCCATTCATCGTACTGTAATACATCATCATTTGTCAGTGGCGGAAAATCAATCGCAACACGGTTTGCGTTGCGGTGTTGAGAGCGAATTAACGAAGTTGCGAAGCGAATAAACGAGAATATCAGTGAACTCGAGTAATCAGCAATCAACAGGTGTCGAATATCGATTGCATCATCCGATAGACTTGCAGACGGAATGAGAATGTAGCACTTGAACTGTGACTCTCTCAGAGGGCGCGCGCAGGTTAGAGCACCAACGAATAAAAAACAGCGAAGGGCGAATGAAGGCGAAGAGACGAGAAACCAACGAGAGGTTTGATGCCGAGCTGCTGTTTGTGAGATCCCGGCGAGAGAATGCAGCATATCAGACGGGAGTGAGGGAAAATAGTGGGATAAAATAATAGAGCGCAGAGAAGTTAGAACGAAAAGGGCGGGGCTGCAAAAGCACGACAGAGAATGAGAGAGTGCAGTTGGCAGGACGCAAGAGAACATGGAGAATAAAGAGATTGAAACGGGAAGAACTCGGGAATGATGAAAGGGGCAAAGGGAGAAAAACGTGCGTGCAGATCTTTGCATTTCAAGCGAAACATTGCCGAAGTTACAGAGAGAGAGAGAGAGAAATAGGAAAGTAATGAGAGGGCATTGGGAAACGACAGAGACGGAGAAAATAGGAAGTGGGAAAACGAAATTCACTGCTCAAAGGGCTAAAACCATCAAGGTCAAAACTCTTTCGGGTGACGCAAGAATAATCAAAGATAGTTAGAGCCGAGGGATTAGGAAAAGTTGGCCTTTATGTGAAGAAAATAAAACCTCTTTTGGCGTGATTAAGGATATCCGAGGGAAAGCTTGATGGGATATTTTAGAGAAAAAAAATCAAATTTAAGGATAGTTTATGTAAGAATACAAATTTAGTGGCATTAGAGAGTTTGAAGTTTGAAATAAGATTAAAGCTACTCAGTCATATGAATATCTGAAAAAATCTAGCACTTTCTATATTAAATTTTGAGTTATTTTTGAAATTTTTCTCGTTTTCAGAAATTATTTTCATTATCAATTAGTTTGATTTTACGAATCATGCCTCTTGTGAGAGCAACTCAAACTCTCAAAACGCCTTTAATTAACGGTAATATCAACAGTATTATGGGATTTGCGATAAATTGAGTTGGAAATAAGTTTAAAGTATTTTAGACTTAGTTCAAATGGAAATAGAAACATAGAAACACCTGGTCAAAGTGTTATTTCTTAATTTGGAACTGCAAAGCTGAACTCGAATGCGAGAGTCATGGAAACCAGTGCATTTTAGATTTCCCAAAGTATCGCATTTCGTTATCAAGTGAGCAGAAAAATACCGCATATTTCAGACTCAATTTATTTCCGAGGAATTGATAGATTTGTACTTTATCTTTCCAAATTTACTTGATATGTTGAATTCGGAATCGTCGATTTTGATGAAGTAAACATGGCATATATTTACGTCACAAAAGATTACCAAAAATAAAAATTCATTTTTATAGAAAAAAAAACCAAACTCGTGCTTTGGCATTATGATCCTTGTTTCTGGCGGCTATGAATCATAATTTTGAAAGGAGTAAATTGTATGTTTAGTTACTTTGCATCAGGATAACAATGGCTTCCGATCTAATTTTATTTTTTGCATTTTCCGATTTGTGCCTTTTTTATCGAATTAATTCGTTTAGAATAAGCATTCAGAATGAAATAAAATTATTTCCTTTTGATATTTTCAAACACCACTGCCATATTTGAAACAGCTAAATACCATATCGCCCATGAAACAAAGACCGACAAATGTCGAGCAATTATGATCATATGAGCATAACTTCTACCACATATTTAGACATTTCTAATTTTTAATGTGGGATATGGCTTATAAAGTTCAACTCTTGTATAGCTCATTATCGAGTGACGATGAAATAATTTTCTTTTCAGAAGAGTAAAAATCTAGTTAACAAACACTAACAATTCAGGACTTTCTCCTCAATGATATTTCGAATCCATTTTCGGAATGATATTCAGGCTGATTATGATTTGATTAGAAGCCATAATTTGACTAAACTAGAGTTGTTCAATTTTCAGAAAAATAGAAATTTTGTGAGCTATCATACTTATTTTAGTCCAGGAGTTTGAACTTGCTGGTCAAATTTAAAATTAGTACTATTAAATTCAGTGACAGCTCTAAAGTCTAATCTTGAAAAGCACGTCCGAAATTTCGTAAAATCCATAAAACAATGAGGTCGGCATTTCAGAAATAGATACAAAAGAATAAAGTCAGTTTTGAATTCAATTGAAGTGCGAACGGTTTGTTTCTTTTTGGCATGAATGCATTTTAGTTGTACTTTCCAGGTAAATCGGATTTTAGACCTTAGAACGAACTATAGAAATTCCAGGATTAAGGGTCGAAATAACATTAAAATGGTTCTCGGTACTGAAAATGGAACTCCCAAAAACCTATAGAGAGAAATAATATCCGCGTCTTTCAGAAGAATAAATTTCTATAGTCTACGCAAAGCCGTGAATTTTCAGAATTTGAAATCAAAGTATTCTTACAAAATTAAAGCTCAACCCTAGAAGTTCTAATCCAAACGTTCAAAAATGTTCATTCACACGTAAATTTTACTGAGTTCAATATACCCAAAACATGCACTTTTTCTACAAGTCTCTCTCAGCGTTCGTTCTCGACCTAAAATAGGTCAAGAGAACTGAGTAGTACGAATTATAATGTAACTTTTGAAGGTTGAATTTAGTCGTTGTACTCGAATTTGTGAAGGCTACGCAATACAAAGCAGCATAAAAATGAAAGCAATAATGTGTATCGATCGAACGAAGGCCGATGAGTTCAAAATGTGACCGAGTGCATCAACGAATCTAGGTAACTTGAGCAGCAAAGTTCGAAATTCGCAGGTATCGAAAACTTTCTCATGGATTACAATTTTGCACAAAATTAGTGAAATTTTTCATAAAAGCGAGGTAAAGTTGAATTTTTCTAGGATGAATTTACAGGTAAAAACTACAGATTTTATCCGCCTAGAGTTTAGTTTTTCAAATAACAATTCCAACTTTTATGGATGGCTATTATAAAATTATTCGTGAATATTAAGGCTAAAGAACTGTTTCTTGGAATTTCCACGGAAAATTTCGAGTGTATCGCGATTGGCGATGCGTGAATATTGATGGGCATCAAAGCACGATGAGAGAATGCAAAAATAAGAAATAAGAAAAAAATAAAGAAGAAAAGAACAAGAATTGACCGTTCTGATCGCATCTTCAAAACGTAAACAGACTAACAGCGAAATTGCAAGGAGGCAAAGAATATGCGGAAGAAAATAATTGAAGGAAATAAATCGATCAGCAATCTGTAGTGACGAAATAAAGGGAATCAAAGAGCGTTGATAAGAGTTTTCAGGCATGAAGAAATCGAAAATCAAAATAAAAAGCAAATTCAATAGGAAAAATGTGATCAACGAAAGGCGAAAATCGTCAATTGATAAATTCAGGATCAAAGAATGAAAAATAGAAAAATAAAGAAATAAGTAGTGTACAAAGGTTGAGAACGAAAGTGAATGTAATGCAATGGAGACAGAGATAAATCAATAGATTGTCGGCGAGAGAGCGCATTGATATGAGAGTGCAGAGAAGGCGGACGATAAAAGAAACTCGAAAATAACAACAACAGCGAGAAGACGAAAAACTGAAATAAAAGCGTACAGTTGTTGATTATTTTCCGCAGAGAATTTACAAATAGAAATTTCGTCAATCATATGGTTTTGCGGCGCTAAATTTAGAGGATCGAAAAGCAGGCGAGGCGTCAACGAAATATGTGACGAGAACGAGATTGCGTTGTGAATCGAATTTCCGCCAGCAAAATGGTTTCATCAACAAACACGGAAATTTATCATAGTCATATCAAGTTGGACGAAAATAAGGGGTTCAGACATATCAAACCCATCAATTTTGAATTCTAAAAATATTACGAACGTGTCCGGACAAATTGTAAAAGAAGCGTTTTTTCTTTAAAATAGATCAATTTGGAAAATTTTTAATTGATTTTTGAACAGCTATGTCTAAATAATGAGTGAAAATTTCACATTTGCAGTTTCGTACTTTCCTCAAAAAAGACAGTCCGAAAATGGTTAGCTCCTTTATCAGCCAATCCGATTATTTCACCGAGTCTCGTTCCAGACTGTTTTTGGGTAACTTCAACCGAAAATCGTCGATAGATTGATTTCAAAAATCATTTCATTTTCCTAGTCAGTCAAACATTGCTCGGACCCGAGAAATTACCGACCGATTACTAAACCTTCTGATTGATAAGTGCCCTGTGCTTAGCACAAAAGTCGAAAGGACTCACAGAATTACTCGTTTTTTTTTTATCAATTCTCTACTTTGAAACAACGATTCAGTCGAAAGGTGTGGTTGGCTATATAGACGCGACATCGAAATACTTTCAAAGAGTTAGTGATTAATTGTAATGTTAGGGCAATTTCAACTCAGATAGTTCTATAAATTTCGAAAAATTAAATGATTTCAAAAGTGTCGTTAAAATTTGTGTAAGGAAAGAATTTGCTCAAACAATTCCATGTCTATTCAAACACGTTTCGATCTCTCCCATCTTACGACATTTATCGTTCAAAAACGAATCGATTTTTTCCCATAATTTAGAACAACAAAACGATGGTTGAACCTCGAAGAATATTATTTGCTCTAAGCGAGAAAAAAACGGTTCCGACTTTTTACAACCAAGGTAAATCGGAGAAAATGAGAAATTGCGACGAATTTGTGAAACCTACAGAGAGTCGGTAGATAATGGCTGCTTGTTCGAGAAGGTGAGAGGGATAGGAAAGTGACAATCTCGTTAGAGCTCGAAAATCACATATCATTGTGAACAAGTGTTTGGGGCAGAGAATTAATTGGTGGATACAGGACGCTTCTAGGTGGGAATTAATAGTAGAGGGAAAATCTCGAACTATAGCTTATTTTGCATGATCATCAAGTTGTGAAGGAATTGGGTTTTAAAATATCGAAAAAGGAATAATCATAGGTGTTTCCAAATTGAAAAAAAACCAAGACAGCCATATGTTTTATGTAAATTTCAGACCGATCGAAATCAAGATTTTTTACATTGCTTTGATGAGTGAATCAGATAGAATATTGACACGTTTCAAAGCGCCCGCTGTGATTTTTAAAGGTTCCTAGAAATGCCTGGAACGATGACTAAATTATAATAATTTCCATAAAAAATGAGGAAAAGAATAATACAAAAGTGCGTAAAAATGATAGCTGTAGACTAAAAGGTCACAAACCTATTGTTTATCCGCGCGTCGTTTTGCAATGAAAACTGCGTTAACCTGCCCGTTTTATGTGATATATAACAGTGTGTAAGTGCCGGTTAACCTCTGCAACTCTCTGACAATTTCACAGCGCGTGGTGATTTCGGGCGAGAATTGATTCGAATCTCGGCCTGAGAGAAATCGACGACGAAATTAACAATCGCACCACGGCGATTTGCAGACAAAACGAGCGAAAGACACCGAAAATCGACCGGTTGATGAACGAACGATAAAATGCGAGAGATGCGATAAAATATTCGGAAGAGTGTCGGGGGGCAGAAATGCAATCTGGCTACGACAGTACGCAAGTTTTCGTAGAGGTAATAAATTTCTCTAGAAAGGTAAACAAGGAAGCTACGCGACTTCTTTGATATCATGAAAGATAGTACAGAAGATGAAAATTTAACAAATTAGGGAAAACACAAGGTTCCTTTTTGATCATCAAAATATTCCCGCAAAATTTTCAAGAAATATTTTAGGATCAATGTGTCATTCAAATATGTGAAAAAGTAGTAATTCAATAGAATAGTGAAAAAAAACATGTAAATCCACGAGAAAAACGTGAAACATATTTTGTGTGTAGCGAGACGATTTGTAGTTCAGAAATCGAATGGAGAGGGTCTAGGAGAAACCAAGAAAATGTGCTAAAGAAGGAAAAAGAACGAGAGGGCGAAAGGGACGAGAACCAGCCGGTCCATTTCCATCTCCATCTCCATCTCTATCCTTCCTCGTGATGCCCGTTTAGAGACCTGTTGGTCGCACTTCTACCATCCCTTCGGTCTCTCGTTCATGTTCGAACCTTTTTCTCTCTTCAAATCCTTCAATATTTCTCCCCCAAAGAACTATATGTTCGCAGTGTCTTCTCTACAGGTAGACAGAGCCATCACGGTCATTTCTGACATCTAAACTCTCTTCAAATCCTTCAATATTTTCCCTCGACAAATATGTTCCAACCTATTCTTCACGGCTACGAATAACTATCTCGCTCATTTCTAATATTCTGCGCCCTCTTTAGATCCTTCAGTATTTCTTCCAAAGACATATATATTCACTTTCTCTTAGCAGTTATGTAGCTACGAAGAAACATTCTCTACGTCTCCGTTAGAAGAAGAAATTTGCGAGAAGAAGAATATGCGAGATTGACCAAATATAGACAGGGGTAGGTAGTGAGGAATAAGCTAAGACGAAATAGAGAGATATCACTGATTTAGGCATACTTGACCTATGGTGAGTAAATATATTGCTAGTCATAATCGATCATTGAAAGAGTAGGCTTCAAAACATTTCTTTTCAATGTAAATTTATATTGCGCACTTTGCTTGACAGAATTCTCACAAATGTTCTAACTTAATTTGTACAGGAAGCAGATGATAAACAATGCTTTACCAATGAGAATTCAAAGCAAAGTTAGTTTTTGAACCTAGTTCCTTAAAGTTCTCAAATTTGCCCAAGTTTCAAAACATCGCTGTACGATTTCTGCAAATTTCCTTGACTAATTGCACATGAAGAGCTCGTGGTTTGCAGAAGCGGTAATTTGATAATCCCGATATCCTAATCGCAAAGAAGAGATTATCACCATTCGTACGGATTTGTGATGCCTGTGATTTCCCATTTTCTACCAAATTAGATGATAATTCGACTAACTGAGGGAGGAATTATACTTATTAGATCAGTCACGCTTTGAAGGCTATCAACAACCGGAAATCAGTGTTCAGCTTCGAGAAAGATAGACGAAGCGAGTGATTTGTGAATTTTAGGACAATTGAATTGAATCAAGCATAAAGTTGCAAGATATATACGTTTCAGGGAATAAGAGCCAGGTTGAAGATATAGTCAATCAATCAACTGAATATCAATGCTTCTAAGCAGACCTAGGAAGGTCTATGGTTAGAAACTTTTGCGATCTACACCAGAATGTTTTTAAACCGAGTCTCATCCTTAACCTTCTATTATCGAAAAATTATAGGGGAAGGGGAATACAAATCAAAATTTTCCTATAGAAAGGCAATATATGATGTGGTACGAAATAAGATTTTGTCGGAATGTGTTTGGCTTAAGAGGGTACGCTCGAACGATCTGGCTTAAGCCCTGTCTAGGTCTGTTGCGAGATGAGGGCATTACTATTATTTCGATCTTGAGACTTGTCCTCCATACTTCATCTTCGTCTGGCAAAAATGCTTCCTAGATCAGATTCGAATTAAGAATAGCTTTCAGAAGCAATGAAAGAAATCAAATTTCTTTCGAGCGACAATAAATCGATATTCGCGTTATGAATCCGAATCCTCGTACGGTTGTTGGAAGAAGGCCAATACAAACCCCTTCAGCAAAGCAGGAAAAACTCAATGTTGCATCTACAAAAATGAGCAGAAAATACGCGCGCGCGCGCGCGCGAAGTGGAGGGAGGGGTGGACTTCTTTCGCTTCGAGAGTGAAAAGAGCGTACACTTCGCGACATAAATGAACGAGAGACGAGAAAAGACACAGTCTGCTGCTGCAGCAAAACTGAATGAACGAAAGAACGGACTGTTTGAAAGCTTGCAAAACCGGATGATCTACAGCGCTCTATCGATGAGTCTTACGCGCAATACTATGTCTTTTTCCTTATACTATTTCTCGATCCCTCTTAAAAATAGCGCAGGAAAATGAGAGAAAAGAGGACAGAGAATTGCTAAAGGACAAGATTCAGTCAGAGAGCTGCACAGACGAGAAAAGGCAAGCAGCAAAGAGGCGATATGGTCCTTCTCAAGGGGGTGTTAAGCATAAAAATAACGATACAACACAGGGCTAAGACCAAACCGATCCGACCATTTTTCGAGTGCGCGTAAACTTTTTCAATCGTCTGTTTTCTCGTTTTCGTGTTTGAGAATGGGCGGAAAAATGAATTTGTGTACCGAAAATGAGTGCGGACATCGATTGATGAAAAGTACGATAGTTCAAGAGTCGTTTTCAAAGGGTTGCGTTGCAAGAAAATTAACAACTTTCTGACAGTTGACACGAGTTCAACATTTAAACATTTTATTAAAAATCGTTTTAGCCTTGAAAAGGGAATAATCGATGTTTGAATAAAAGTTCTTGGTTTATTAGATTGAAAGATCAAAACTTAATTGATTTGTGTCGTAAAATTTCCCGGTGCACCGATTCTAGAAAATAGGCCTTTAAAAGCGCATTTCAATGAGTCTAAAATTCCCGAGAATCAGTGATAAAACGGGATGGAATTGCAAATTGATAAGGCTTCTCGGAATGAAATCAAAGCCAGAAGTTAAAAGCGAGAAAAAAAGCAAAAAAAATCTTCGGCGCTTTGATGCATTGAAAATTGCAGCAATAAATGCTGTGCACAAATCCCAAATAGTAGCGCGGATTTATTCAAATAATTCCAACAATTCTTTCTCCATTAGTCCGCTTCGGATAAAGCATTAAAAATCGCTTCCGAGATAAAGTGCCTCCAAGAAACAATACGGTTTGGCAAATAAGGCAGAATTACTAATTGGATAGCGAATTGTCGAAAAGAATATTGTAAAAAACAAGGCAAAGTTTAATAAAAAAAATAGCTTTGAATCATCAGGAAATAATAACCTGAACTGAGTGCAAATGATACAGGAATTTGGAATTGAGAAAACAGCAAAAAGAAGAATGAGTTTGCGATGAAACTGTAGGAGAAATGAACCGATAAAATCATAAATAAATTGGGTACGCATGTAGCGAAGATCTGCATCAGAGAAGCATCGATTTCTGATAAGGTTACTGATTAGTAATTCATATTTTCTTCGAGAAAAAAATCATTACATTAATTTTTATCGATAGAAATTTGCGAAAGATTTTTTATGATAATCAGTTCAAACGAAGAAACAATACTGTTTCAAGTATTACTTTGAAATTTTTCGATTTTATGAAACAATAGAAAAGCACATCTTAAATCGTTCATCTCTGGTTGATAGGTGATGATTTTCGATGCTCAGAATATCAGACTACATACTTTGCACCTCATATGCAGGTATTCTTGCCTCTTCAATTCCCAGGAACTTCGAGGAAAATTGAGCCTATTTTGTGCGGTAGTTAAATGCAAAATGCCGGGCACTGAATTAACTCAAAATGGGTACTTTTCTCGAGAAACGAGAGATTGAAGCAAACACTGGAAATACACAGAAATAGCCGATCGATAGTAATAAAGAGAGGTGAAAGAAACATAGAAAAGAGGGGGTTGAGGGGAAGAAAGATAGAGCGAAAAGAAGAGGGGGAAAGAAAGGAGTTAGAAAGCGAGAAAACGAAAGAGGGTGCAGAGAAGGAGTGTCTCAAGCATCAAAAAGCGGACTGGTGACTAGGAGACGGAAATAGCGTGGGAAAGTTCGATGCAGAAAAGAAACGAAAATTTGTCAAAGAGAGTAAAAAAGAAAGATTTTGCGCGAAAGAGTTTGAATTTTGAACTGATAATTGGAGAGACAAAGAACAGAAGATGAGAAATAACATGAAAATTTCAGAGAATTAAAGGTACGAGAAAAGTGAAATTTCTAGAAGCAATGATAGCACGATAAGAAAGACGAGACGTATTTGTGAAACTATAAAAACGACGATATTTTGTGACCTCAATGATTTTGATCTTTATAGGGAAAATGCAAAGTATCCGATTCTATCGAACAAGTTGGCAGAATTACTTTTGAAGGACAATTTCCAGACTAGGAGATAAAATAAATCTTCAGAATCTAATTTCGCATTTTGTCTAATAATAATGAGTTCACAAGTCCACTTTGACAGAATGACAAAATTTTATTTCTGGCCCTTGAAAAATTTCACCTTCGAACATTCTTACGCAAAAATTTGATGGCTACAGAGTGAGCAACAAAAGTTTACTCGAAAAAAGATGAAGGAAAAATGAAAGGTCGAAAAAGGCACCAGGAGCGTGCAACTAGTAAATGCAGTGAGTAAGAAGAAACGAGAGATATCTAGAAGTAAGTTGAAATTTAGAGAGGAAAAGAGAGTAATTTTAGAAGTATACCGTAACTTTGAGAGACTTCAGAAAATTGTGTCCGAAAATAAGTGCAGAGCGCGGTACAAAGCCACGGGGAAGCCCTCGTTTAGATTTTTCTGATTTCTTTCAATGTCTCTTCAATTTTAGCATTATTTTCCACTTTCTTTCGTATTTTTCTTAGAACATCTACATTTTCTCAGCTATTTTCGTGCGTTTTTTCTATGTCTGTATCATTCTAATTTCTTTCTATCTTGAAAACTCCGTATTTCCGATGTTATTTTCACCGTTTCCATGTACTTTTCTCTGATCTCTCTTCATTCTCATCAATATTTTCCTGTGTACATTCACTCCCGTACGAATGTATCTCTCCGCACCTTTAGCGGACCAGAAATCAGACGCAAAATTGTGCGAAGAATAGAGAGCAGGACAGGGAAAAGGATAGAATTGGAGATAGGAAAAGGTAATTTCTCGAAATAGAGATTAAAAGTAACAGAAAAGAAAGGAGAAATTATGACACAACGTTGCAAGACACAAAGTACAGTACGAGATGTCTATTGCGAGCGGGTAAAAATACTCTTACTTCTTTTTCGCCTCCATAATTTTCATCTTCTCTAGAGCAGTCTCGGTTTTTCATAAATCTCAATGGTTTCTCTCGAATTTTTGTCTTTTATTTAGTTTAGTCTTTTTGAGTTGAAATTTACACGTGTTCTACGTGAATATTTGCTGTATTCTGCCACGAAATCGAAAATGAAGAGGAAAAACGGTTTTTAAAAATTAGGAAACCAAAAATCGCTCTGAATTTTTAACAGAAAACACAAGACAGCGTGGTGGAATCTACGAATATGCAGCCTTTTGAAAAGTGAGTAGCATCCTCCTTGCTCATGAAGGAAAATAATAGCTATATAAACATAAGCCTAAATCAAAGCTGCTACATTTCGTTTATAACTGGTGACTTTTCTCGGAGTTTATCAAACCTTGACAAATATTGACGAAAAAGTTTAATTTCAGAATTAATGAAATCAAGTTCAAGCGTTGAACCTAAGAATTTAAAAATAACAAAAAAATAAAACGTATGAAAATGCGTGTGTAAATTACAGACAAGAAATTTGAAATCAGAAAAATCAAAGTTGGAATCAACTTCAAGTTCAAGTACATGTCGAAGCTAAAGTCAGTCAATCAGTGAGTTCATCATTTCATCTGACTCTTTTTCCAATTTTCAGCACTCTTACACTCTCATTGAGTTCATTGGGAACTGATAAATCGCGATAAATAGGCAAAAAACTGGAACTGTTATTCTACCAAAATACATCATTATTATGAGAATATATTTTTCAGTATGATCTGCACCAATGCTGTTCAGAGTTTCAACAAAAATACTAATATTGCCTAGCACCATTCGATAACAACAAGACGGTTGTCTTTCTTTCGGATTGATAAACAAAACTCTGCACTACAAAGGCGATTTTTGAAGGCAATAATATCAGTTAAAAAGATATTTTTGAAGATGCAAAGCGGAAGAGTGCACCAATTTTTATCACCTGAAAATTGAACAAAGAAAACAATGGAAGCGATGTATGAGCATTGAAATGACAAACAAACGCGTCAATAATGCGATAAAATTGCGACAGTCGAGAGAAATGGAAATTCGTAATGTATAAATGCAGAAATCAATAGATGAAAATGATTTGCTGAGATGGAAAATTATAAATGAATCAAACGGGGAAACCCCGGTGAAATAAAATTCCTAGAGGGCAATGTTTTCTAATAAAATAACGCGACAAATTCGTATAGAATGTCATAGATATGAAATAATGAAGCATTAGCTAGAAGGTATAAGATTTTCTGCAAATCTGAATGTTTGACTATTTTGAGTTATTTGCTTGAACAGCAACATATAATCAGTTTAGTTCCGAGTTTCAACAAATATTTTCCTCCAAGTGTTGTGTTCACTTGTGTGTGTGGCATTCAACGCTGTTTACTTCGAAATAGACGGCTTTGCAAAGTCGAAAAAATAACCGACGATAATAATGAGATTCAAAGGAAATGGGCTTGATTGTTGACTATGAATGGAAAAATACGTTACATAAATTTTCTGATTCTTCCATATTAGGTAATTCAAATCGGTAGAGACGCATAATATCTTTCTTTTTACTCTCCTTATTTATCGTTTCTCTAAATTTCGAACCCTGAAAAGACGCAGAGTAAATGTTTGTTGTTTCAATGACAGCTTCCTGCCGTGTGTTTTTCTCGTGAAAATGCACGCGAAAAGACGAAAAACCTAAGGGCGAAAAACAAATCGACGCGATTTTTGATGCATTAACCGGGAAAATTGCGTGTGCAATATGCAGCCATAAATGGGAAAATGACATGGAGTTGGAGATTCGAATGTTTACGGACATTGGTGGGAATCGGATAGGGCAAATCAGGTGAAATCCTCGCATGATAAGTCACGTTTAAAAGTTATTATGGGAGGATTCAAATTTTTTAGAAAATTGTCAGTGGATTTTCATCATGCATTTATGAATTTATTCAGAGGGATCATTTTCAAAATCTCATGCCTATAAATTTTCTTAAGTTTTCCATTTCAATTTTTGCGCGATTTGAAACTTGCGACTATTCATAAATGATATTAATCGACACAAAGCTGCCGTGCAAAACTAGAAAATATCGAATTTTTGCCCAAGATGCCAGGTGCATTGTGGGGGCAAGCGGACAAATTAGTTCACCGATTAAATTTCATATTTCTCTAACTTGGTGAAAAACTTGACACAGTCAAATGAATCTTTCGATAACTCATTCGAATTCGCAAACATAATCTAGTAGCCTAACGCGCATGAATACTCCAAGATTACTATCTTTTATCTTATTATTTCGTATTTCTAGAACTATTCGAGCTCAAAATGATTCAGTAGATGTGGGAAATGATCAAATGGAAGTTATGAACAATTATACGGGTAATTTGAGTGTTGAAATTGTGAACAAATAGCGAACTTGATAATATGTAGTAGTGGTAAGAGTTTTGTGCTACTCTCGCATAAAGTGAGCCAAAATGGCTGAAGCTTGAAAAAGTTATCCACTCAGTGAACAGGATGTGCACATAAAATCTTAATAAAATAAAACCGAGTTAATTAACGCATCAGACTTCATCCATAATCAGAAACTTTTCGAACTTCCGAGAGTACTTTATATTTTTTGGAAATTTTAGATGCTGAAGAGAAGCAAATCCGAAAGAAATTCATCAATATTCAAAACCGACTATATCACGACCTAATGGAAGGGTATCAGAAGAGTTTGGCCCCTATCTACACGAAAGGTAAGGTATATTTGAGAAGGCAAACTTATCTTTTTTCATTTAGCACGATATGCTACAAAATTGAGAGCTAAGACTTCGTTAAACTATACGATGGCTTACGGGAAACTACTAGAATTAGTAGGCTGTAAAGGTTAAAAAATTACGATTTTTTCTTTCTAGAATGAACCGTCGCAGTTTGTCAGCATGATCGTTGAGAGTTACTTGGTTAGCAAAAAATTAGTCGAACAAATGAGAAAATTTTTTAAGATGTGGGAGGATCCTAGACTCGAGTTTAATTCATCTAAATACGACGGCATCGAAATGGTAGTTGTTAACAAAGGAGATATATGGATACCCGACTTTTCAAATCTAGATAGATGAGTTGAACGAATTTTATTTGCAGCTTAATTTTCACAATGATGATATGACGACGACAAAATAATCTATTGGAAAATTCAGAAATACGAAAAGAATTTTGATACCAAATCGAAGAACAAAATTTTGACTGTTACATTGCTGTTTTCTTTATAGCTCAATTTACAACAATATTAATTTAGTCTGAGTATCGAAGATGTACGTGAGGACTACGCTCTCACTGCAGAAATCTACGCTAATGGCACAGTGCGTACCTATAATGTTTATTTTGTGTCTTTTATCTGCGCTATGGAAGTAATTTTTCATGAAATTAATAGTTTTTAATAAGTTTGCAGATTAAAAGCTTCCCATTTGACTCTCAAAAGTGCACATACTACCTTGCTTCGTGCACGTTCAGGGCTATGGAAATAATCGTTTCTGCTTCGATACATCAAAACCTTGAATATTCATCGATGGTAATTGAATGAGAGAGCAAATTATTATCCCACTAAACCAGCGTCAACTCACCGATCACGTTCATTTCAATGTGTTGATAAAATTGCAGTAATTTAGGCAAATGGAGAATGGGCTGTGCAAAACCTGACCACTAAAGTCATATCCGCCGATTCTTTGGATCTTCCTTTTCAAATTGTAAAAAAACAATTCCAATTGAAAATTCGCGTAAGAATTTAGGCGTGCATCTCTATGGTATTCAAGCGACACTACACTTATTATGTGATTCTGATAATCATACCGTCATTCATCATGACTTTCCTGTGCGTGGTTGGGATGTTCTGGACGGAATTTACTAGAGAGTCATGTTTAGAGAAGGTAAACCTAATTTAATGAGTTGATTCCAAATTTGCTACAATTTATTCCAGTTGAATCTCGGATTCGCCGCAATTTTGGCGTTTGCAATGATACTGCAAATTACTGCCGACTCAGTTCCGAAGACAACGAGTATTCCGAAATTATGTAAGCGATTATCTCCAATCTCGTGATATTGAGGCAAGAGAATCGAATTGATAGTTGGATAGCCGTCGATTTTTTTTTTCAAAATTATACCTCATGCCACCAGTTCACGAGATTATCAGATTAAATGTTAACCTACATTTTAAGAACCAATAACTTAAAAAATTTAGCACTCTACAACTTGATAAACCTAATGTTGGTTACTTTTTCAATTGCGATTGTCCTTGCTGCTTCAAAAATGGATAGACACAAGGATAGAGTCGAGAAGAGTTCGAAAGAAGTGCAGATGTTTCCTGAATCCGCAACTAATCGAAGAAGCTGCATCGATTTTCTGAAAGACCAAATCGGAAAAAGAACTCATCTAATTTGTCTAATATTGTTTCCATCGGCTTCGATTGTCAATCTGTTATTTTTGGTATACTTTTGATATGAAACAATAAAAATGGAGTGAGACATTTGTAAAAGTCCGGTTAATTTGATCATCTGTCCTGATGGCACAAAGATGGTTTTAATTAAATTTAAATTTACTCAAAAATTAATTTGAATAAAAATGTCAATAGACTACAAAAAATCCGAAATTTTAGAAATGACATTTATGAATAATGTTTGCAAAGTGTTTTTCCACCTAAAATTTGACTTATTTGGTTAAGTTTTCGCGAGGGTACATTTTAGTTAGTTGAGATAAAATTTCACCTGCATTTCAGCATAACGTTGTCTCTGCATTTTCAATTGTTCATTGAATAACTTCTAGCCCAACGAAATATCCATATAGCTCAAGTTGATGAAAATTTTTCTGTATCAATTTCTTGTCATTCTATTCTACGAAGCCGATGTTATCCAAGCTCAAAATGAAACCGAGGTCGAGGTTTCTGACGATCTGCTGTATGGCATAAATAATTATACGGGTTTGTAAAATATGAATTATCGAAATTTCGTTGTTCATTTTAGACGAAGAAGAAACGCAAATTATGATGAGATTTATCAAGAACCAAAACAGACTAATTCAAGATTTGATGAAGGGGTATGAGAAAAATGTTGCTCCGGTCTATACAAAAGGTAAGTATTAGTGCAGTCCGACTACTTACATTAAATTTAAAATAGTGAAGGAACAAGACACGCAATTCTCGCATTGGTGAGGCAATGTTCGTTACTCGACAACACATTGCACACATTTGATTGTCATCGACTTTAATAGGCGAACAAAATGCATTGTGTGCGATGTTTCGTAGGGTTACGAACATTCCCTCATCAATGCGATAACTGCGTGTCTTTCTCCCCATTAGGGACGAGACGGAATTGAAATTTGAAAAGCGGAACCGAAACTGAACCTCTAAAAATTTTCGGAACCGGAAGTTCCGTCTCGTCTGTTCCCACTTTTAAATTCAAGGTAAAGCAGTCGGATCGCAATAGTAATTTCATAAATGATTTCACTGAAAATTTTAGCTCGCTATTCCCAGCCACTGCGAAAAAAAATCCAACTGAACTATACATTTGTCTACTCAAAATTGTTAGATCTTGTATGTACTATCGTATTTATATTTTTATTAGCTAAATTTTAGAACGAACCCCAAGAGCTTGTCACCATCATAGCTGAAAGTTATTTGGTTCGAGCAGAGCTACATTTAATGCTTATCAATCATTTTTAGCAATGGGAAGATCCAAGGCTCACGTTTGATCCAGCGAAATATGATGGAATCGAGCTTATCATTGCGAACCGAGACCTGGTCTGGTCCCCTGACGTCGTCCCGTTTGACAGTTATGTATTTATCGATGAACGATGACTTGAAATAAAGTAGGAAGGATGTGTTTCTTTCTCTCGTCTCAAAATGCGCATACGGAATAAAATTGTTCATTTGACAATTTCCTTTATTTTCTTCATTCTTTCATTGAAATCAATGGAATTTTCGCAAAGAGAACTTTCTAATTATTACCTTTTATCGATATTGATAAAAATTAATTAACTAATTAGCACAAAATTGAGAAAAAATCGACAAAGTGTCTTCAAATCGAAGATGATCTGTGGCCACAAAATGGAAGAGAAAGAAACGCATTCCTTTTATTTTATTCCAAGCTGCCGTTCATCGACAATATAAGATTTTAAGAATATATTGTCTAGATATTGCAAGGATCATTACAAAATATCCAACAATAAGTTTTACTAAGAAAAAATCAAAGAAAGCTTCATACACCCCTATTGAAATTGCAAATAGATACATGGGTTTAGTCAGAAAATCGAAGAAGTACACGACCCTTATGCTCGCAATGTCGACATCCGTGCGAATGGAACTGTCAAATATTATGGTGTATACACTGTAGCTTTTCTCTGTATTATGCAAGTAAGTCAAGTAGATAATCACTTTAAGAGACATTCCACGAATAAACGGAACAACTATCAGAGGGGGTCCGGACAATTGCACAAGTGTTCCGGATCCGAACCAAACCCATATGAATCACTACCATTTGATACAATACCATGTTTGGTATCGCTCGACTTCAAATTGAATGGGAATAAATACTAGATGTCTCTAGCTTCAATTTGAGCTCAGATTTTGGTAGATTATCTATGAAAATATTCTCGTATCATTTGCTTGAAAATTGACATTAAATTTTGGTTTTTGAGGTACCACTCCTATACCATAATAGATAATCATGTGATGTCTTCACAAAAGTTGCTTAGTTTTTCCAGGGCTATCGATTGATGTATCGTTTGAATTTTTCCGATCGATTTTGAAAAATTTTACCCTCGGGCCACGCCCATTTGATTGCTTTTTTTCTCAAAAGTGGCATACCTAACCTATTGATTTTATGACTGATTTTAAGGTAACTTGATGCGTAGAATTCGAATATAGCATCAGATTTTTGGAACTTCTCCTAAACTTTTTCAGGAAAATCGATTTTGTGCAAAAATGTATGTTTTTGAAACTGCCAATTTTGACACTTTTGACTTTGGGACCCCCTTCAGCCTCAAATAAGTGGCTAACCCCCTAAAGTCTATAATTTCTAAAAAGTACATTCCATAGTTATGTTCATCCTTTTCAAATTTTTCGAATATCTTTCATAGCAAAAGTTTTCTTTGTACCTCCTGTTTACAGTCAAATCGTGAAAATGCTCAACTTTGACCCCCACCTAGCCCCGCCCACTTTTGGGGGTGGGACCTGGTCTCCCCATTTTTGTGATTAGGGCTCATGGGTGTATCTACCATATAGGTTTAGTTCGGATCCGAGACACTTTTGCAGTTGTCCGGCTACTCTTTATATTTTGTTCGGGTTACTCAAAGAATGCATCTTAAGAGAAAGCCCTAGGTACAAGATTTTCCCTTCGACTATCAAAACTGCTCATACTGCATGGCGTCGTATGCGTTTGGGACGATGGAAACGAATGTTCAGTCATTTATTCATCATAATTTCGATTATAAGTCTATGGTAGGATCACGAAATTTTTAAGAAAATTATAACCAACATTTTCAATACCCAGAAATGTTTCCAAATTAATATTAGTAGCTCATAAAATGAAGACTTTAGTCGAACGCTGAATGGGAAATTACAAGCGTAACAACGGATGTGACAGTAAACAGTTATCTCGAGAATTCGTTTCAAGTGGTAAGAATTCTAAGGGGATCTGGAAAAGTTATTGCAATAGTTACATCCTTGCGTACGAAATAGCATACCGTAAAATCTAAAATAAAGATTTCATAGGCTTCTACATACTTTTCGATCCCCAAAATTTTCGAAAAATTTGAATTTTCAAACCGCCATAATTGCTAGTGTATTGATCATAATTAATTCAAACCAAGACTAAATCCACTTTAAACACTCTAAAGAATACCATAAAACACTTTCTGAGATAGTCGGAATTGGGTAATGGCAGTTCTGGTATTTTATGAGGTGGACGTCTATTTTAGGTTTTACGGTGGGTAATGGATCTTTAGTCTACCAAATACTTGCCTATTTTGTATATATCTATGCTACTATGCAAGTACTTTCCAAATTGTCGAATTTTAACATAATTTTTGGCAGAAAAATGAGTTTAGGCATGTGTCCACATCATATTCAAAAGACACTACACTTATTATGTGGTCCTGATAATCATCCCGTCATTCATCATGACTTTCCTGTGCGTGGTTGGGATGTTTTGGACGGAATTTACTAGAGAGTCATGTTTAGAGAAGGTAAATTTAGCAATTTCGTCTGCAGAAATAAATTCGCATTCAGCTGAATTTGGGATTTGCCGCAATTTTGGCATTTGCAATGGTGTTGCAGATTACTGCAGACTCAGTTCCGAAAACCCCATCTATACCAAGATTGTGTAAGCACTTTCAATCAGAACTTGAGAAAATTCTTCAAAATTTCGTGATTTAAAAAAAATTTGTTTCAAAATTTTTACTTCATTTCCACTAGTTTTTTTCAAGGTTCTGCAAGAAATATTGATCGGTCAAAAAGTATTAGAATTAAACAAAGTAACTATCATCTAATTCCAATGCTATTTTTCATACTCTGATCAGAGTGGTGTGGAAAATACTTGTGCTAATGTCAGTTTCAATGAATTTTTGTCAACTGATAAGTGCAATATTTTAATTTCAGCGCTCTACAATTTAATCAACCTGGTGTTAGTAACAGTTTCAATAGCTATAGTTTTGTCCGCTTCGAAAATCAAGGACCGACATCGCGATAAAGTTGAGAAAATCCAGAAGGAAAAACGGATGAGCAACGATTTTTCGAAAGAACCGAAACGCTTCTTCAAAGCCATGAAAAACTTATTCTGCACAAAGATTCACATCATTTGTTTGATATGTTTTCCAGCCGCTTCAATTATCAACTTGATATTTTTGATATACTAACTAATACTAATTTCTAAAAAGGGTATTGTAGAATTGACAAATACGCAAATTGGAGAAATCGCATGTAGATTAGGTTTGGAGAAAATTACTTTCTTTCTCTCACATGCTATTTCACAACTGATGAAGTTGGTAATTGTTAAAGCTATCGATTCAAAATAAATGAAAATAAAAGCTTCTTTTCTTCAAAATAGTCGCTCGTATCAAGCAGTCGTTTTTTTCTAGTTTTGACAGTTCTGTCTCTATCGCCTCTGTCCTGCTCACACAAAGAGGTGTCAATCAACGTGCATTATCTCACTATGCCTGAGGGCATGTCAAGCTGCATCAGATTGCACTATTAGAGAGAATAAGGGCTCATTTGAGACCCTCTCAGGCATACTCGTATGGCCCAATTGGATGTGTGACCACCAAAGAAGGCGTCCGCCTACGGTCTAGGGTTGCGACCCTCAGGAAGCGGAAGATTCTAGATTCGAATTCTAGTACGGGTAGTATTTTTGGCAAAATTCCAATAGCTATCTTTTGCAAAACAGTAATAAACAATTCCTGCAGAAACTCACATTTTAATGGTGCAAAATTAGCATAAAAGGCGCAACTTTTGGGGTACTAGTTAATTTTTATTGTTTTATTTTCTTTCCATCTTAGATGAAACGGTAAACGGTTTTCCCTAAATTTTCATCACTAAAACACATTCTTTTCGTATGATCGAAGATGCATGATTTTTGAAAGAGTCGAATAAACGCTTGAGTCCTTCAAGATCAAGTTTGATTTGTTACCTGTAGATTGGCACTATGAGGAATGAAGTGCAGTAACAATAGATATAGACGGACAGGCAGTATTTGTGCACTCAAAAAGTAGAGAAAATAATTACAAAGAGCGGCCTTCTCTATGACTACTTTCTCTGTCTCAGTCTCCCGTTGAGTTTGCTTGACAAGGTTCGACGGACAATTAGGGTTTGAAGATGACAAGAATAGAATATTTAATCGGAATTTCGAAAATCACTAGCAGTGTGAGAGATTTACAAATGTTAAGACGATTTCTGGAGGATCAGCAGAGAAGTATGATAGTAAGATCGAAAACACCAGGCTTTAAATATAGCCAAGGCTTTAGATTGTCAGAATGATGCAGTTAATTGGCACGTTATGCGCAAGTTAGAAAGTTTATTTCTAGGGGCTAATAATAATATCACAAAATTCGATAAAATGAGATTCAAAGTGTAGAACAACCTCAGAATTCAATCTTTTTTCTGGGATAACCATTAAATAATCTAGAAAATGCATGAAATGAATGTGTATTCACCCTGTTGCAATACACCGGAATGAGAATTAGCATAACGAAGGATTTTTCATCATTTCAATAGCAAAAAATTTGTAGGGTCTCTAAATATTGCAAATGAACAAAGATTGCATAAAAACAGTAAATTTTGCAGAATGAAATGTAATGTTTGGCAAGATTTGGATGCTGAAATTGATGAATTGATGCAATTTGGGATTTGAAAAGAACGAACGATGGGGATCCATGAATATCAGCAGAGCAAATTGACCCGCCTGGCGAAAAGGGAGAGTGGAAAAGAGATGACCACAGATGATGGTCGATTATGATCCGAATGATTCATTAAATTCTTAATTTTGAATAGGCTTCACTTATCAGATCAGAATTCGGAGCCTGATTCAGGTAGTAGTGAAATCTGAATTGTTTTTAATGTTTATTGAAATACCAAGTTTTAGCTATTTATTTCTGCTAACAATAAGATATGCAATCGATGAAATGATTCTGGTTTTGCAGCGCTAGTTCGCGAACCATAAATTGTGCTAATTTTATTGGATTTTTATGCACTTTTCTTGTATTTATTTCTTCAGAAATATTGGTCAGGAATTTTCTAGACACAAAATTGACTATAAAATGGATAGGAAAAGTCCCAGAATAGGGCTATGAAATTTATGGGTCGAGAAGTCGCACAAAATCCGACCCGTCATTGCTGGTTTTATTTTTGAGAACTACATGAACAGTTTTAAAGCTAATGTTTTTTTTCAAAAGTAATTACCTGCTTGATAGCTCAGGTTTCCCTATGGCCAAGAATAAGCAAACGATGAAATGCTGAACCTTCTGATTCTGCTTCGGGTAGTTCTTGATTCGGTTCTTTACAAGAGCGTCCAAATCGGATAAAGTTGATAGTTTCTGCGATTCACGAAGAACATCGCAGAACTAAAGTTAAGAAATCCGGTTAGTTTCCTTTGAACGAAAAACTACGTTGTAGATCATTTTCAAAGCGAATTCCGAGTTGAGTGGAAGAATTCCATTCTTGGTAGGTTCTCCCAGCTGCGCGATCAAAGTAAATGCGTGCTCAGTGCCATACAAACGGAGCAACACACTGGGAAGGACTTCGGAAAGCAGTTCAGCGTCGTGTGATTCACAACGATGAAATCTACAATTTTTCGTTGTCGAGTCTTTCGCAAAATTGTCTTATCAAAGCGTCGCAAAATTTTATGAGATAGTAAGAGTAAGCTAGAACTTTTCTTCTGTCAGTTTCTGTAATGTTTCGGAGTCTTATATCATGCTTGTTAATTTTTTCCTATTAAAAAAAACTCACACTCCATAGACCTCTTCCAAAGCCCTGTCGTATTTGAAGATGTGTTGCTTTTGAATGTCTGGATCTTCACGGAACACGCAAGAGATAAAGATTCGTAAAGAGTAGACAAAGTTGACGCTCGCTGTGGTGTATTCACGCAGTGATGCTAAAATCACCGATGATATTTTCCTCAGAAAAGGATGGATACTTTGAATCGACGTCAGGAACTGGTTAATGAACGACGCACTGTAGAAGATGAGGTGTTCCACTCCAGAAGTGATCAAATCTAACAGCCATGGAGGTAGATGAAGAATTTGATACGCTTCGCAGATTTTCTAAAAATGCCGTTCTTCTAACAGTAGAAAAGAGATGTGGATGTTTGACCTGATTAATGGAATTCTTGAAGTTTGTCTGCAGAGGCTCTTCCATGATCCGGAAAGCTATTGACCAAAGCAGCTTGGTGTACTCATAGGACATTGGAACGCTAATTTTTTCAAATTGAAAAGCGTCTCAAAACATTCCTACTCATTGACAAGAATCGGATCCGAAACATTCAGTTGCTTCCCAATTTCTTGCAGAACAAATCCGGCTACGTACTGAACGACAGGCTTGATGACTTCGAGGGAAGAACTTTGCAGGAGGTAAATGAATCCGTGCATGGTGGCTTCTCGAACAAAAGTGCACTCGAAGGTCAAACCAAGTTCAACCTGAAATGTTTTTTCGTGGATATTTTTCAAAGGAATATATTTCAATTTCATCAAACCAATACTTCAGGAAGTGCAAAACTAAAGTGACAAAATGGAAAGATTACTTTGCCTAATCTATTGCCATGCACTTGTGATTTACAGGGGTTCATTATGAAATGAAGAAACTTACCCATTGCAAAATCTGCTTCGCCTTGTTGGCATCAGTCATTCCAGGATCAATGCTCTCAAGTCCCAGAACTGTCATCGATTTGAAAAGTGAGTAGAGTACGAATCCGACGTCAGGGTGATCGTTCAGATACCCACCGCGAATGACGTTCTTCATTTCAGAATAGCAAAACTCGAAAGAGGCTCGTTCGTCGAATAGATCGGATAGATAGGTCATCTGAAAGGTGTGTTCGGTTTGTTTCAATTGTGCATGTCAAATGAGTTTCGGCAATTTTCAGTTCAAATGAACGTTTTAAAGATCATTATCATCCATAAAAGTAGTAAAATAATCTAAATTTTACCCCCTATTTCAATCAAATCGGTATCCAGAGAAAACCGTATAGTATCTTTTCCTCTCTTTCTCTCTCTTCTAGAACTATTTTTCGCATGGAGAGAATAGGTTATATTTATGGAAAAAGCTTGTAGGAGATGAATACTTGAGCCGTTGCCCACGTCTGTTATCAGCAAGTATACTCTTTAGCCACTCTGCCAAAAGTGATTCGAATGTGAGCCTTTCTCGGGGGAGTTTCTTTGTCTCTTTCTATGTCTATATCGCATGCTCTCTAACCTGGCGACATAGAGCTGTTATAGTATGGAATAAACGATACCATAAGGATTATTTCTGGGTACCGATTTGATTGAAAAAACGGGGTACATACCGATCGAATTGTAGCTGACAATAGTGGCAAAGGTAAATAATCCAATCCCCGACTGAACCAATGCGAATAGTTGTCGAAGAGAGCTCT
Organism: Diploscapter coronatus; assembly: GCA_964036155.1. Classification (NCBI taxonomy): domain Eukaryota; kingdom Metazoa; phylum Nematoda; class Chromadorea; order Rhabditida; family Rhabditidae; genus Diploscapter; species Diploscapter coronatus. The sequence goes on from OZ038423.1 coordinate 3,785,057, forward strand.
GACTGAAGAGGCTGTATCCAATTCACAGGTCGACTTCAGCAAATGCTCAGATATTGAAATCGGAAGACGCTAAATTTCAAATTAATCATTTCTTTCGGAAAAGCGAGAATTTACAGCCAAATTGGATTGATCTTTCCTGGCACTGCTTTCTGGCGTTGTCTCTCGAATAAGCGTCCACAAGGAAATAGCTGAGAGCTGATTCATATCATAGATTGAGCCCTAAGATCAAGTATTTTATTGTTTTTTTTTTTTTAATTTGAATTGAATATTATCAAATTTTTCGAAACCTACATCATATCCCAGATGCTCGATATTTTCCCCATACACCAACATTGGGTCAGATTTCGTCTGTAACCTCCACTTGAGCTTCTTGAGTCGTTGGTAGCTTCTGCAAAGGTAAGATTGTTTGAAAAAGAGAGGACATCCTCACCTCGACTGATAAAATAAATCCGAGATTTCTCGATGCTTGATGTAGAATCTTCCGATTGTATTTCCAGGCTCAGGAATCAGCAACGAGTGGGTCAAAATGCTGGTTAAAGCGTCGACTGCCCGGCTGCTGCAGAGGATTCTCTCGGATAGGTTCTGAAAGTCCAAATTGTATGTTTCCGAATTTTGGCGAGAAAGCAGGAAATGACTAGAGGATAGTCCAGAGGAAGGACGATTATGAATTTGCTAAATTGCGCTAAAAGCTTTACAGCAGAATTGTCGTTTGTGATCTCATTTCCGGTCGGAGTTGAAGAAAGCACGCCGAACAAGGACATCCAAATTTCCTCGAATTGAGTTCTGGAAATCCACCCTAGCCTGAAAATTTATAATTTAGTTTAAAAATTTATAATTTTTCCCCTACCAAACAACTCTAGCCGCGAAGTCATTGAGAATGTCGATGTTGGAAAGCAGATGGATGTTGACGAGGGGAATATGTAGATGTCCGCTGGCTGTTAACTCTACTCGAGGTGACCAGTTCATTCTGAAAACGTAAAATTACATAAAAGGTTCCTTGAACAATCATAGAAAGTTTAAAATTATTTGTAATTCGCAAATGTCGCAAAGTCGAATCTTGAAAAGATACGATGTAAAAGCGAGAGGTTGTTTCCAGCAACTGCGGAACGAAGACCTGACAACCCATTTCTTTTCTTAAACTATTTTGCCACACTCAGCTCCCCTTCTCCCTCTCTAACTTATGAGTCGTCAGATAGTCATTTAGTAACTGGCATTCATTCCCTACAATCTTCTCGCCCTACACCCTATTTTCTCAAATTTCGACGCTGCGACGTTGCAATATATCAGAATAGCCAAATGACAGTTCCACATCTATGGTTTGATTAGTTATTATAGGCTTCATATTTATACAAGTAAAACTTAAATTGGAGAAGAATCAATCAGTAGGTTCCATTTGATTGCATATTAAAATCAACATTTTTCAATAACCTACTTCACAGCAGTCATAGAAATGATTGCCAATGGATGTAGGAGAGGGAGCCGAAGTAAGGTCTTCAGTAGAACGTCTATCAGTTGATCCTTCTCTTTTCTCGATTTTCGATCGAAATGAGCCTTGACCAAACCTTGAGCTGTTTCGGCCATCTCTCGAATCATTCCTTAAAAACTAGGGATAAATCTTGGCAATTGGACGAAAAACCTTCTACGGTGAGATCTCCAAATTTCATATTCAACTTCTGAGGGTTAATAAATTCAAGCCATTTCCCAGGAGATTCAGTTTGTTGAGCTTGGTCCTGAGGTTTAACAATTATTTATTTGTGAATTTGTAAAAATTACCTTATCAAGCAGCGACAGTAGTTCGGTGAGTAAGCGATGCAACGATTCCGCACACGTCAAGGGCTGTTTCGCGAACATTTGCTGGGCAGATTCATGTTGAAGCACAAATATCAGTCCTTCAATTGTTGGCGAGCAAATGAGATTTCTCGCCTGAAATTCCAATTTCCTATTTCTTCCAAATAAACACTCCTACAATGCATGTCGAAACGTAATTGGACATCCGATCAAATTCAGGAATCGTAAACTTCTTGACTGTGATATTATGTCTCTTGGTCTACAAATATAGTAAACTTTCACTAGCTAATTTTTTAAACTTACTAGCAGCGAGATATGCTTGAAAAGGAATAATTTGGTTTGCAAGTTTTTATCAGAAGTATTGACTTCAATTGGATATCTATCAAGAATGAAATCGACAATATTTTGAGTCTTTTCCAATCCTTCTCTGTAGTTCGTTGTCGATACTGAAAATTTGGTTTTTCTAATGTTCTTTTCAAGTTATATAGCTTACGGTTGGTTGAATCGAGATGAATGAGCATGGCATCTATCAAAGTACAGCAAGACAATCGACTATTTCGTTGTGGCTGAAACTCATCAAACCTCAAAAAATAGAAAAAGAATCCTTCCTTACAATTGATTCAATGACATATTGGATGTCATTCAATTCTAGGTTGAAAATTTCCTTGTACAGGGAAAAGTCGGAGCAAATCGATGAAGAGGAAAGAATTGAAGCATAAAAATTTGACGTCGATGCATCGAGTGATGGATTTGGTAGTGGCCTAAAATTGGATTTTCTTTCAAAAAATGAACAAAAGCAAAGACGAACGAGTTAGTTTCGTCAATTTGTTGATGAGTAGAGTCATTAGAATTTTCACGCCGGCCAGTAAATCGATTAGATCGGTTAGATTTGTTAGCTGTTAAATCAAACAAGCAGTGCATCAACCTGCTAAACATAACTGTAAACTAGGATAATAAACCAAGACGATTCTTGCCTTTGATTAGCCATCATCACCGTCTCTTTCTGTTCCTTCTTTTTCATTCCACATAGTTCTTGAATTGTGAAGAATAGAGATGCTAGTTTCACATTGCTCAATATGTCGCATGGTTTCGAAAGAGAACTCGATCGCAGAATCTTAGCAATTCGAGGGTAATTATCTAAATTCTAGATTTTAAGATGAACCTGCATGAAACCCTACCTTTCTTGAGGATGGATATTATCATTTTGAGCAACAGCAGAAGATAGTCTTCATGGTTGGTTAATTTCGAATTATTCGAATCATCAAGTGATTGCAGGCATAATCCTTCGAAAATGCTAAAATAATATTTTCCATTTATTCTGAAAAAAAATGACTTTACTTTGCAAACCAAACTTCTGGTTCAACCACATGACTTTCCATTCTCATCACCAACATTTGCTCATCTACGTTGTTGAACAGGCAGAATAAAACTGGAACCATCTGTCGAAGTTTCACATGTGAGGGTGAGTTCTGAAAATCATTCATTCTTTAGTTTCATTCATGAACAGGATTAGGATACTCGTATTCGCAAATTATTACATTGAAACCGAGCTCAAATCGGCTAATAAAGCTTGCTACTTCTTCAGGTTCTCACTCAAAATTGACTCACTCATACTCTGGTCCCTTTCTTCAAAGTACGCAATAAATTTCCGATTGAATTGGCTAAGAGGTTCGAGTTCCTATGCGAGTCCAAGATGTTCTAGAAATGAAAGTTTACCATTCCCTCACAGTCCTTAAGATATTGCGCAATGGAATCTAATGGACGATAAATTGACGGTGACATTGCCGATAGTGACAAAACTGCTTGCTGGACAGTGGCTGATTCAAGGGATTTCGCAAATTGCTTCCAAATCGGAGCAAACACTGACATGAAATCGACGCTGTATATTGCTCTGAAAGAAAGTCAATTCGAATTTTTGCAGTTAAATGAAGCCAACTTTTTCTCATCACTTGCCGAATGAAGAAATAGCAACCAAATATCGAGCATTTTCGCCGGTTGGTATTGGAACAAATCTGGAGATTTCGCTAGAACTGCATCGTAGAGCAGCGGGCTTTCAGATCTTTGAACTATCAAAACTTCAAGCAATACAATTTCGACAGCAGATAAAACTGAAAATAAGCATTTCTCTAGACGGCTTAAGTCGTTTTCAAACTTCATACCATAAATAGCACTTTTTTCATCGGCCTTTTCAGCAAGCTCAACGAATAATTTCGTGATGGCTTCCAACTTGACCACACCCGTTTTGCATAGAACTATTAAGAATTGAGCTATCTAAATCGAACATTCCTATGTAATAATAAAGCAAAAACTTACTTGTTCGAATAGTTCTCTATTTCCTCTCTGCATGTCTCGTAATTGTAATAAGACAGCTTCAAATAGCGTTTTCTTTGGATCGGCCATAGTGTAAACGATTCCATCTCTCATCAGCTCACACATCGTGATTAGAATCTGTTATAGAAAAATCGGTAATTTTTTATTTAAATTGGGAGGTATCATCAGATGATTTCAAACATATCCATTACAAATTTCTCTTGGGAAAATTAAATCAATCAACCTTCTCAAAATTTTTGAAAAAGTATGAAAGTTTTTTTCCTCTCAATACTAATGTGTTGAATATCAAGTTTATTCATGCTCAAAGAGAGGTTCAAATAGCGCGTTTCATTTTCAACTTTCTATTTAAGAAAGAATAACTCACCGCTTTCCTGCATTCGAGGATCGGATAATTGATATAATACTGGATGAGATTGGTGACGAAATCTTCAAAATGCGACAGAGCACTGGTGATTTCTGCAATTTCAGGAGGCATTACTGACTGCGATACGAGATCACTAATGATAATGTTCGATGGATGCTTGAAAAGGCATCAGTGGACATCATATCGCCATTAGTGATTTGTTTCAGTGATAATGAGAATATACCGGGGGCTGTAGGACAGTGCACCTTGCAGAGAACGTCTAGACGAAGCCAGCCGAGTTTTCTGAAATGTTAAAATTGACCCTGAAACTTCCGCAAATGAGTTATTTAAGTTCATTTATCGAGAGCTCATGCGGAATTAATATTCATCTATTGACGCAGTCGCGATGTCCATATACTATTCTTTCTATTATTGGAATGATCATGAATTGCACGTTTCACTTCACGAATATTTCAGTTCGCATTACCTCATGATTAGTTTATCGGTGAATTTGCGATTCTTCATGTTCTCGCAACTCGTATCGTAATCAATCATGATTTGTTCAAGAATGGCTAAAATAATGGAGTAAAAGTTCAAAAATAATATCTCCTCTACTTGTTCCCTTCGGTACGATCTCGGAATTGTTCATCTTCAAAATGTCCAAGTTTATACTCGCTGCACTCTTTCCGAACACGAGTTTGAAAAGTTGATGGAGAAATTTAGTGGCTGATGTTGGACAGAAATCGTAAACAACCTAAACTTTATAAACTTTTTAAAAAATACACAATCATATTACCTTAACGTAGAGTAGGATTTCCTCCAAAATTGGCTTCGCCTGCTGGTATGTCATCATTTCCAGGTAGATTCCTAAGCATTCAAGCGCAGCTTCGAGAAGTGACAGAAACTTGTCCGAGTTTTCTTTGGTTAGTGATTGCTCAAATTCATATCTTATTCAAAAATAGAAGAAATCCCTCAACCATGAAATTCTTATGAGCTCCTTGAATGTACGGGCAAAGTTGTCGGAGAACCGATGATTCGAGAAAACTCGACTGCTTGTAAGAGTGAATAGACGTGCCAAGGAGACGAGACAAATCTGCTATCCTTGATGGCGATGCCTGAAACTTTTTTTTTCTAATAGATCTGAAATTTTAATCTCTCTTGACTTCGTGAAGGCAACATTTCCTAATTGGAAGAGCAGATACTGGGCGATTATCTCTCTTTAACACTCTATTTCGCTATTGTTTCGAAGAATCTGCATACTACCAATGAACTTTTATTTTCCCTTACCTTCTTCGGATTTGCAGACAGGTTCGGTCTTGACAGAATCGACGACGATGACTGTGAAATGGAAGAATAGTGCTCCGCGATGAGTGAATAGTAGAGATTGAGAGTACGCAATGGTAGCAGAAGAAGTCGATCCATTGAAGATGAATCTGGAAGGTAGTTCAGAGAGGATCGATCCGGTTGTTTCAACTCGTTCGCTGATCTGACGAGGTTTGATTCGCAGTAGCCTGAATTAAAATCAAAGTTTACGCCGCATTCAAAAGCAAAATAGTATCGATAGATTTGGAATCGTTAGGAAGATCTGGATATTTTCTCGATTTCGATCTAATATTTCAGCATATTTTAGGGTAAGAAAGCGAGGAGGGTTTTTTTTTCATACTGCATATTTCGTCAATGATCGGAAAATCTTCAAAATCTAGAAGCGCAAATATTCGAATTTCCAAACAAACACGAAACAGTCTTTCTGACTTCAATTCCGACTCTTATTTATCAAACTCCCACTTCATTATCTCCTTCTAGTTCTAAACTAAGATAAGCTAATAGTTCACCGTACCTGCAAATAAAGTCGCACAGACTCTCATAGCCGTTGTTAGTTGCTTTGTCGTGAACACGGCACAGTCAGCGGCCTCGATCATCTCAACGAATAGGCCACAAGTCAAAATGGAAGTGCGATCCACAGCCAACCAAACTTGAGGATAAGCTGCAGGTGGAAATATTTGAAGCAACTCGGAGAAAATCTCAATTAACGCAGGCAATCGATGGAGTTCGTCCTGGAAAAAAGCGAGTTACGAATTTATCGAAAAGTTCGTATTCTGAATTACCTTCGATGTGAACTCAAGTAATTCGCTGACGAATTGACAAAGACGACCTTCGACGTAGGCTTTTGGTTTTTCAGTTTGAAATCGATAAGCAGGATGTAAATTTAGAACCTAAAATGTCACTCTTCCTAAATGCAATTTTCAAAGACAACGATCTAACCAATGGTAAAGTTGGATTGATCAAATCCTGGGCCAAGTTCTTTGACTCTTGCAACAAGGAGTCGGCTTCACACATGTTCAGGATGAAGCTAAAACCCAAAACATTTTATTTTATTTATCCTTACGCTACTTTTTCAGTCCCGAAATAGCTGCTTTCGATACTTTTGGATCAGAATCGAATAGCAGTTTGTTATACGCTAGAATTGCGGAGGATTCAAAGTCTCTTCGATGTTTACTCCGCATTCTCCACCACTCGATTGATGACAACAGTTCAGCGCAGGAAATCTGCAGGTATTTTGAGCTATGAGTTTCTTATAGAATGTTTACTTTCAGGAGGAAGAAAGACGATGTTGCTTCGTTGCAAGCCAACTGCAAAACTAATGGCAGCAGATCCATCTGATTCACAGTCGTCAAGTTGCCAATTGCAGCTTGAAGAAGGGCACGCTTGCGAATCGGTTGGAACGATGACGCTATCCGATGGTAGCTGATCACTTCGGCTGAAATATAAAACAAGAATATAATAATAATTATTATTATTATATTTCAATTCGAGAAAATGGGAAAGCGTTTGAATAAGACAAAGTTTATGCACACTCATGACGACTTTAATTTGTTTTAACGTAGAAATCTAGCAAAATAAGGTATAAGGTTCGGATTGATCAGAGATGTGCTATCCATCCTACTTTTCACGCTATCTCTCCAAACCACTACAAATCCAAAATGTTCGAATTCGTTTGTGGCAGAAAAAAACTCATACCACAAATTCCGGATTTCCGTTTATCAAGACTGAATGAGAAGGCAACAGCTGCAGCGCAGAGCTGGTCATCGTCGTGCATCGCGAATCTGCAGACGTCCAGAAGAGACTGTCTGCAGTCGGGCATGATCACTGACACATCTGACAAATCCGCGTTCTCGGAGATCAAAGTCAGACAATTCAGTGCCAAAATCTATGAATTTATTCGATCATCGTCGGTTCGGGTAGAGTAAAATTTCCTACTTTGTGCGATATCCGAACTTTCCGATCATTCTTAAGTCCTTTCAAACCAGCCAGCAAGAACCGCCTTCCAACGAAGGCAGCACAATACACGTAAAGATTCGAATCAGGGTCGGCTAAAAGTTATGCTCCTGCTGACTTATCAGTAACTTTCAAGGCCTCATACTGATATCATCGGGTAGAGGCTGTTTGATCCCTTCATTTTCCACGTCATCCGGGGAATTTTGTTCTGGCGACATATAGGCGCTCTGATCAGTTTCGTTGAGTGCCAAATCAGCAGATTCGCCCATTTCCTTCTCTCGTTGGCTCATTATCGCTTTTGTTACCTAAATTACAAATCTAGACTTGGAAACATATTCTGATATAGCAACAAAAAAATAAATATTTTCGAAAGCATGTCGAAATAAAAAGTGATCCGACAACTACGACATTAAGAAAACTCGAAGCTAGAGTCAGAATCAGGGGTGTGAGAAATTTGGAGTCGAAAATTGGGATCGGGTATAAATTTTCGAGACTCCAGAATCGGAGTAAAAATCTCGCGCACCCCAATCAAAATTCTCTTAGATATAACTGCCATCTCACCTCTTCGTAGATGTCAGCATGTAGGAGTGGATCAATGATTTCCTGAGATTCTGATTCATCTCCCATTTCAGTGTCCTACAAATCTAGCATCACCATGATAATGAACCTGATTAGTACCGTCGAATCCGTAGCGCTGTCTGCATTTTCTTGCTCATTTTCGGTCGGATCATTTTGTAGGTCATCAACGAAATCTGCCATTCTATCATCGGACACGTTCAAGTTTGCGACCGACCCAGTTGGAGTCGAGAAGAGCGACATGGCAACGCTTCCTTAAATTTAACGCCAACTCATTCAAATAGGCTTTCAGAAAATAATTAAAATGCTGAAAATTTGCCTGGTCCTCGAACACTTCCAGATTGAGATAGCGTCTCTGCCAATGTCAGCTTCCGATCCAACTGACTTCTCGCCACGAAATCTGTTGGAATGTAGGTCAAGAACCAAGGCAGTGGATTCGAGAAAATTATCTGCAAGAGTTCCATCGCGGAGACGATTATTTCACTGTGACTCGAAAATAAGCAGCCAACGGTGCCATTTATCATCTAAAATTGGTTTCTTTTTGGAACAATCTTATCCAGAAAAACTGACATATTTGATATTCTCTTCCGATATCGAATCTGGACTCTTGACGCTCAATGCCCACAACAGTTTCAGAGTGTTCAACGAACCGACAAGCCGATTCTTGCCTTCATTCTCGTCAGCACTTCGAATATTCATCACACACCGTGCAAGCGCCTAAACACATTCATTTTTAATAATGAAAATTCTTAATTCTATCGCAAAAGAAATTTGACTTTAATAAGCAGAGATGGATAATACGAAGCTAGTTGACCAATTACAACGCATGCTGCTCGATTCGACGATCCAGCCAAATCCAAACTATCAGCTGCGACTCGGTACAGTTCCTAAATGACGAGGAAAAGAATTTGTTTACGATAGCATTTTCTTACGTAAGCCTTATCCGACTGCTGATCTCGCATCCGTGGTCCAATTGCATCGAAGATAGCAGGCGAATGGGAGATAACCGCTTGTTGGACGGTTTCCTCGGGACGCTTTAGCATCGATGCCATTGCGAACATTATGTGAGCCCCGTAGCTACTGAAATAACTTTCAATGCTTCATTTTTCTGATCAATTACAAACTATCACATATAATTTGTGTGCAATTATATCTGGTTAAGTTTGATAGGAAAAATTCAGATTTACAAATACTGAAATTTCTCATATTAGGATTGCTATTTATCATTTTGGTGTAGTTTCTTAACTTACATGATCCGATTCGATCTGGCCAGGCGAATTATTTGAGACAGTCTGACGAATGCAGCAGCGATCGAGCGAGCTTTCGTGTTCTTGTGGATTTCCGTGATCAGCATGACGAGCGCTCGAGAATAGTGCTGACCGAGTAGGAGGCTCTGTAATAATTCGATTACTAATCTTCCAAATTGGTTTGTTAAAATTAACCTTGAAAATGGTATCAATCGATTCCTCAGCAAGTGATCTTATGCTTTGCTCCGTGTGGTTGAAGAGGTTGAACAGAGCCTCGACGGCTTTGCCAAGAGCATCGCCGTATCGTTTGTCTTCCTGTAGAAAATTTCGAATGTATTAAATACCACAATTTGATTGAATAAATTTTTTTAAATCAGTAAGATCATAAAATTGAAATTATCGAAATTTTTAGTGAGTAATTCTTGTTTCCTTTTCAATTGATTCAGAAGGATTGGCTTTTTTTAAGAATCGATATTCACATAAATTAAAAACAATTAATTTTTGCAACAAAACTATATTCTTCTAAATTTTACCCTCGACAAAACGAGATAATCATTGGCTACGATAAAATCCCGAATCTCCACACAGCAGCTCCGTTCCTTGTCAAAGCTTATCGATTTTCGGCTAAATTAGTATATATTTTAAATTATATGAAATCATTTTTGCTACCTATTCAATGGAACGAGTTCATTGGCCTTAATTGCAGCGTCCAATTGAGTAACGGATCGCAATAAACGATCGGTCTAAAGTTTTCTTATTAAAAAAAATAAATCAAAATTACCTTATTCGACATCGTGGATGAATATTAATTTTATAATCTAGTATAATTCAAAAGATTCTACATTTTAGTAAGCCATGAATCTATTAATTTAATATTGAGTGCATAGTTAATCAATAAATTAATGAAATAAATATCGAGTATAGTTATTGAGCAGAAGAGTGTTCGGAATAAATTACAATTCCGCAATTGGTTTAGTTCAATATACCGCTAGGTTACATGAATGCTGTTTAAACGTAACTATTATCACCAGAGTTCGCTAAATTTGTATAGTATTTCCACAATTTTGGAGCAGCATATAATAATAGTCAGGTGATTTTTTAAAAATACATTAAGGCTAGACTATAAACATTGTTCTACCGCCCTGCTGGGAAATTCGTCGCCTCTACCTGGAATGGAAACGAGTCGAAGATGAGTTATGCAGTGAACGGCAAGCGATACATCGACTGCATCGCTGGCGTACGACACTATGAAGAGTGCAACTATTGCACGTACTTATAATTATGATTTTTATTTAAAAAACTGTCTAATAGGAAATGCCAACTAACTACATAAAAAGTGTTCATAAACAGTTCGAATTACGAAAAAAAGACATATATTGCATGATTTTCGCATTATCATGCTAAAACTTCTCATATTTTATACAAGAAAAGCAAAACGCATATACATGTAATCTAACAGTCTTAAGGACAAATCGTCTTCGTGAAAAATATTACCATGAATGGAACAAATTCCTAGCCTTATGGTGGTTTACGATGATTCGCTATAAACTTTTATTTGAAAACATCGCAATTCACGCAAACTAATGATCGTGTAAATCGTACAATATTAATGATCTATAATTGGAAAGCGAGTTGGTGGAACGAATTTCTAGAATCTAATATTTTCTAAAACAATAAGTCTACTAGACAAATGCACGAATTAGTTGAAACTTTTATCAATTTCTGCACCATCAGAGAACACTATTCTTTTCCATCTTTAGCAATTTGTAGAACTCTAAAAATAGTATTCATTTCTAATCTAAATTTGTTCTTACTATTCTTCGCATTATTACAAAACGGTGCTTTGATTCCCGAATACCTAGGAGCTATACAGGTGAAATACTCGGTTGATGGATGGTAGTTCGACATTGCCTGAGAATTAAATGAAAACTCTGCAATTGTTTTATTAAAACCTGCGGTTGAGGCATGAATGACAGATATTTATTGGTCCCGTCATTTTCCAATTTCGGCCATGTGAATGGTATTTTTGCTTCTGGTGGGGTGGGATTACTAAATTTTGACTCGAAGTGAAAATGCGAATTTTTACCCATGAACGACGAAATTTGTCCAGGTCTGCTGGAAATATTCTCGCAGAATATTGTCATCGGGCTGGCAAGGATAACCAAAACAGACTGAACTTTTCCAGTATTGCTGACTTCATAATATTTTCCTTCTTAGAATTAATTCATGCATTTTGAGATCTCAAAATGGTGCCAACAAAATATACAAGAAAATGCGCAATAAAATGATCTTCTCAGTCTAAAAAAACGAATAATCAGGAAAGGTTCTTACCGCTGCCATAAATGTACCACATCTCCAAAGTGTGAGGAACACCACGAAGTCGAGGATCGGTGATGAACGTCCATGCATACCTAGGTTAGAAATCGTTATTGTAATTTGAAGACACTGCAACATTAGTCATTAGAAATTGGACCGATGTACATCATTTCATCATCTTCGCAATAGTTTGAAATAATTCTCTGCTTACGGCGAGAAGTAGTCAAAGCTATAGAGGTAGACATTCGAGCCGGTGTGCACGTGGTACTGTGCATCCCGACGAACTCCTGCGGTGAAGTCCAGATCGCTCATCAGCTAAGCATTTTTCTTTCATACATCCAAAAATTGTGTTGTTTTAGAAATAAGCAAAGTTTGGTATAAAAATTACATAAGCAAATGAAATTTGATAGTTTTTTTTGGATAGTTCGAAAATTGACTTGAATTTTCGAAATTAAGGAATCTCAAAATCAAGATGAAATAAAACCATTCTCCAATAAACTAACTGTTATGGAATTTTCATGTAACAAAGCGGCAATAAACACTTGCATTAATCCAGACACTCATCCATCCAGCGTGATCAGTATCGGGATACGGGGCTGAATCGATGTAGAAATTTTGAGCGCCTTTTTCAACATCGGCTAAAAATTTCAAAAAAAGTTAGTTTGTATTTTCATCGATACGGAAGTCCTTCCAACATCTCATTTCGAAAGTGCTCTGCAATTTTCCGATCAGACCTGCCCTCGTGAATGCCGGCGTGTTCATCGTCCCATTGATGATATCGCCGGTTTCTAAACATGGAATTTCAATTTCAGTACTGCTCAAGTCTTCATCAACTAGATTTTTCGATCGTAACATTTGAGCCTCAACATTTTTGAAAGGCAAAATTTACTTGAAAAGAGTTTGCTTGAATCCAAATTCAATGTGTTACGAATGAAATTCGTCATGGAATTTTTTCAACTGTCGGAATTCGCTCCTTTTATTATAAGATAATCGACGAACCCCAGGAAAGCCATTCTGTTGAGCAGACTCCTGCAAGAACGTTGAACTTCGGTCGTTTCAGGGCGAGTTTATCCAGAGTTTCAGGCAGGTAGAGATGATCCTAGAAAAATTAGCCATTTTATAGTCGTTCTGAACAGTATTCACTCACGACTACAAACTGCCAATTCATGAAGTGCTCGTAGGGCATGTGCGTGTCCGCATTTTGCAGGTCCGCTGCGCTCACAGACCGCATACATTTCAGAATTTTCTGAATTTAAGATTGAAGCATGAAGCTTTAGAAATTTTTTATTTTTCCAAGATTTGCCAATGAGTTCACTTTCAAAAATACAATCGGACTCGACTCATATTTTTGACCACCAATACCTAGCATCAGATAATTCCAAATTGATTCGTGAACAAATACTATTGGCTTGAGATAATACTAAATTGTTTGAAAATAATCATCGAGTAATGATAAGCAAAGAATTTACTGAAACTACCTCGAAATGCTTCCCCGAGTTCCACGTATCGACAGTCGCGCATCCCACCTTGACTGCCAGCTGCAGACTCGAATTGCTCGAATCGCACATCGACACGCCGCCTCCGAACGAACTGCCCGACTCCATGATGACCTGGTTGAAGTAGCCTAGAAATTGATTGGTGTCAAAATTCGTCTTCAATTTTTGTTGTCTACTTTATCTGTCCGTAATATTAGTAAGATTTATTTTAGATACTGGAAAAACTCCATTAAGATTTTCTAAAAAGTTTCCTTTCTTGTCAAAATGGGCAGCAATGTCATCTTTGACATGTGCATCCGTCACATATTTCGTGATTTTCAAACTGGAAAGGCCACTTTTTATCAGATACCTTTGACAAAACTCTGTAATTAGATCTCCAAAAATCGTTGTTTATTCAATGCTCGATCAAAAGTGCAAATGTATAGCACTGACGGGCACATGGGAAAATATCGAATTACCTCGTGTCACCGGCGACATTGACAGTGCACTCACTGACTCGGCACCAGAACTCTCTCCAGAAATGGTGATCCGATTAGGATTTCCGCCAAAAAATGTGATATATCGTCTTGTCCATTTCAGTGCTTCAACCATATCCGAAATGGCAAAATTTCCCGGGATTGTTCTTTCTTTTGAGGAGAAAAGACCTAAAATGAAAGATTAAGTTTGCAAGGGCAATATGAAGAACATGTTGGATGAGGCTGGATAAAGAACTTCGTTTTCACATAATTACTACCTACTTTCATGACTTATCGCATTTCTGATTGACAAGTTCATCGTTTACAAATTTCCGTTTCAAACATACCGAAAGGTCCAAGTCGATAACTGATCGAGACTATAATCAGAGGACCACGATTTATGAGGTTATTGAAGACCGCTGGATTTTGCTGTGCTGATCCTGAAATTCAGATATCAGAATGAGCTAATCCAGTACTTTTGCAGATGAAAACTCAAATTCTTCATGCCCATTATTCTGAAATCTCCAAACGATTCGATTAAGCTTCTTTTACAAACGTTATTTTAGATATCTAAAAATATTAATCTTCTATCTATTAACCAATTTGTCACAAATTGGTAAACAAATCAGACATAAATCATTGTCATCTTCAACTTTCCCTACAAATTAACCTACCCTGTTCTAGTCCACCACCATGAACGTGAAACATCACGGGAAGTTGCGATTTTGAGGTGACTCCCTAGAAATTGACCGTAAAATTTCGCTCACATTCAATGTCCATTTTACCGCCGGAGTATAGATATTCAGAAACAAGCAGTCTTCGTTAGCCAAAGTGCTCTGAGAGCATTCAGGCCCGTAGTTTCTCGCATCCACTGCTCCACTTGGATCGAGTCTTTTGGCATACTGAAAGGTGAATTATTTGACGTAAGATTTTCGATTGATGATAATCGGATTTCAGCTTCGTAACGAAATATATTTTTCTAACAACAATGACAAGCTATTCCTTCTTATTCTCAACGATCAGTTTTGAGCCTTTATCAATATTATTTTCAAGATAAAAATGTAATAATTATCGTTTGAATAATTGTAATCTCGTCACATAGAATACTAACGTTATGATATTCTCTGCATTTACAATTTTTGGTTTGCACTCGGCAATTTTAGCTAGAGAACAATTTATTCCATTATTTCAATCAAATTTAAAGAAAAAATATCTTACTGCAAATCGTAGATCGCCAACCGGAGGCTGAGCGAAACGAATTCCTCTGAACCACCATCCGACCACTGTACTGTCGCAACAGGTTTCTCCTGAAAATGACATTCATTTCAAAATAATCAAAGTTTTAGTAATCCAAAAAATTCCATAAGATCACGATGTTTAATATAGACCATCATCAGAATTAACCTTATTTTTGACTAGAAACAGGAGCAATAAATGATGAATTCTGCAATGGTAAAAGTATAAAATTTAAACTCATCGTACCTTGAACAGTAGCAGTTCTGATTCCTTTTTGTATTTTTATATTGACGATTTCAGAATTTGTAGAAGCAAGAAAACATAGCAAAATGATTATCCACATTCAGAGAGATTTGCAAATTATAACTGAGCAGGAGCAGATTATATAAAGAATCGCAAATTTTCGAGGAAAAAATAAAACGACTTGATAATTGAAGATAATCATTGTTCCAATGTTTATCACTGAGTCAAAATAAACATTGCAATGTCTTTTCTAGAGATATTCATTGTTTTCCATTCTCGCTTTGACCTCATCACACTATATTGTAGCGCAGTAAAATCTTAGGAAGATTTGAAAAATAAATCCGTGATATTGACAAATTTTTATCATAGGTAAGTGTACGACACTTTTTTTTTATCTTGTTTTTAGTTTTTTCCTTGAAAACTAATACGAAAGAAGAATGCTGAAATAATGCTAATTCAACAGATGATTCATAATGGTAAGCTTCGAGGAAATTAGATTATGTTTGCATTTTCTCAGTCAAAAAATAATTTATTGTTTTGTCGGAATAAAAATAACTTTTGTCAATGTCGATAAAAATATCCGTCTGTTGATAGTGATAATCAAAAGTATGGCAGCAGCTATAGGACGGAAGACGAAGGACATTCACTAAATGGCAGGGGCTTAACTAGGGGACACTCCATCAGTTTTCTAAAATACCTTCCGTCATCTCATAGTTAAGACCTCCGTCATTTAGTAACTGCTCGAAGGTATCACACAACCATTTCAGAATGCATTGGAAGGATTAAACAAACAAAAGTTTTTATCTGATAACTATACAGAACATGTATTAAAGTTAGACCTTATTACAAATTTAGACTGTTTGTTGTTGCTTCTGTCTCGACTCGATGACTTCGGCAGCCTTGTCGGAGATTTGCACTTGTTGCTTGATGTGAGCAGCGGAATTCTGCTGGAAGAACTTCGTCGCGTAGATCGATTCGACCAGCGATGCGACTAATCGTTCACTGAAAATAAATCAGCTTATGATTCGGGCGAATTTTATCATTATCCTGGGTGGAAATTGTTAAATTTGTGAAGCTTCTAAACTTTAGGCCTAAGCAATTATTTGAGAAACTCTCTCACTGTGATCAATACAAATATCTCAAATTAAATCAAATTTTCCACGGTTGGATAAAAGTTGGGAAACCGTTTGCGCTCTCTACCTATACACTGTTTCGGCAAACTACGGCGCCACGACATTATGAAATTTGCAGATGGACTAAATTATTGATTCGAAAGAATCACCTCGTCTTGTTTTGATCATCGAATTTGGGTAGGAACTCGACGATTTCAGTGGCGACGAGCTTGCTGAGATCGACGGTGAGAAGGGCCTTCATGAACTGCTCTGCGTCGATGCCCCCTTCTGCCGGAGTGCCTACTGCAGGGGCGAATGAGACGTCGAACCCGTCGATGTCGATCGACATTCCGAATCCGCACGAGTTTCTCAAATAATAGTATAATTTTTGTGACTGAAAAAATCAGTTCTGCTTGATGTTGATCATTTACCAAGAGTGAAACATCTTGATTTATGCACGAGCGCTTTTATCGTGATTGAATATCGTCTAAACAGCAATAGCTCATGAATCAAGTTTGAACGAAAGTTACAATTTTGAAAAGGAGAAACCTAAGATTGTGTCACTTTTTAGAAATCGGAATTTTCAGTGTTTGAAACACAAACCAAAAATTCTCTTCAGGTCTGTTTATAATCCGAATTAATGCTGTGATTGATGAAAAACCACGACGTGATATATTATTCAATTGTTCTTCTTGATAAGAAGATATGGATCAATTTTGCTGACGAACCTCGTTGCAATATAGACGGCCTCTTGCATCACATCGGTGATTCCTCGTCGTTCGACTTCATGCATGTAGAAAATACGCACGCCAAGTTTCTCGAGCAGCTCCTGAAGACTTTTGATAGGTTTGCATTTTTATCGTTCAAAATTTCAAGAAAAAATACTATTTAGCTTGTAAAAATATCTGTTTTGCTCCGAAAATATCATTCTTACATTTTTGCGATTAGCGTTTCGTTTCCACAAATTTCAGTCAATTTTTATACATGAATGACAACTATCTTAAATGTTCTTCAATTTCCTAAACTCGCTCATTTTCTCAAAGATCATACGATTTCATTGAAAACTTGTCATTTTATTTTATCGCAGTTTGATTTTTCAGCAATCTTCAAATGACTTTTTAATATCAATCGCGTGAAGGAATCAATCAAAAAGTGGTGGAGGCCAACTGAAAAAAATCGTTTCATATTTGGAAAATTGATACATAGGTTTCAACATCATGTTTATTTATATCAGGCAAAATAATCGGTGCGTTGTTGCAGAAACGTGAGATAAAAATGTACATTTGGAAAACATTCGCGATTTTGGGAATGATGATTACTTTTTCAAACGATTTTTACAGGGCTTAAAATTTTCGACTTTCATGGCACTTCAAGCCTGTATTTTATGAGTCTAACTTTGCAGACGGTGAGTGAAATTTTTCTGTTTCTATTGTGATGAATTTTTATCAATTATTAGTTCAATAATTGATAACATTTTCCAGAAAATAGTAGGGTTAACAATAAATTGAAAATATGTGGAAAGGTTTTGGCAATATTTGTATCCGTTTCAAAATAGATATTACAATAAGTTAACGTTGAAACTTTCCGGCCATATCCATGCAAAATACGACGATAAAATTATGGGAAATTTTTTTCTCCTACATTTTTGTTTTTCAAATTGCCTTTTAAGAATTCGATAAAATCGTGATTCTTTGAAATGAAGAAAATTTACCTGCTCGCCCTCTTCGTAGCTCCGCATGCCAACCATGCAAAAGTTGTGAGGGAAGATTTTGGGCATTTGGTCTTCGATTTGGACCAGATTCTTTTCGCCAAACCCAAGCAAATGTGAGACAGGCATTCCGTGAATATTGCCGGAAGGTGTAGATTCGGGAGTGTGTGCATCCTGCAATAATCAAATGTGAATAAGAAATTGTGTGGCCGCACTTGATGATATCAAATAAAAATCAAGGATTGAGACATTGTGAACGATCGCGACTACTTGCGACGAGATAAAAGGAGCGTATTTTTTCTCCCTCCCCCTGCTGTGAACGAACCATATGAGCATCGACCCAGATGAGACCCAATTCGCCTCGAGGTCGGAGGGCTGCAGCGATTCCTGACCAGGTTCCAATTGCGCAGCTGTGATCTCCTCCAAATACCACCAAATCTTCTCCACTCTCTATCACTTTTCGGGTTTCTCGAGCCAACCGTCGGTTCGTCTGAAAATAGATCATGAGAATTTTATCGTACTCATTTTGGCATCTTGGCATGATTTCCTTCAAGGATTTAAATGATTTCCTCTCTAAATGTTGCAATAAATGCTTTCTCAATGATATTGAAAATCTCAACTGCACTAGTAAATTATTTTACTTTTGAGAAATTTTAATTGCACTCTGAGATTTTTCCTAATAAAAATAAAATAGTGCGTCTGTCGCAAGAAAAAAACCATTCTTTTGAAAAGCATTCCGAAGAAACCATATTGATTGCTTCAGAGAATTTTACCTGTGTAACCCCTTGAAGAGCATTCCATTGTCGCCCGGTGGCGACTTCCTCCACAACTGCCGACCATTCGATGGGTACTTTCACATTCTTCAGATACGGAGAATTTCGTAAGATGTTAACAGCGCTTTCGCAACCCAAATGTCTGAATTCGAGAAAATTGAAAAATACTTCTGGATTTAGCTTACTTTCCGCCTTGACCATTTGCACAGCCAACTGCTCTCACAGCTTTTTGAAATAGAATTAGAGTACGCTTCATAATTCTTCAATTTATTAGCGATGGCAATCTACAAATTAAGAAATTTCGGGGAATAAGATGAGAAAATGCGAAATCGAAAGAAAGGCTCGATTTTTTAAATAAATTTTCTGAGAAAACTTGATGGAAAATTCATGTTTTGCTACTTCCAGAAATAAAGCTAGTAAACTAAAAAATGACACGAAATTGACTTGATCGAGACGTTTCCTATCACGGTATGGAAACGAAGTAGCAGTGAAATTGGAAGATGTATCAGAGGAGAAGAGGGACGAGAAACCACGAAATTTGACAAATCGTCATGAATCCGAAAACTCCGCCCAATCACGCTGGGCGAAAAGTCAATGATAGGTTTTTAAAAGATGAAAGGGGAAAATTTGAAGTTCGGGTATTAAACTATCAGTGATGATATAATAATTAGATCTAACAAAAAATTCTTGAAATTCCAAAATTTTCATAATCTAGCATCAATCAATGCTGTCGAAATCTTTATGATCAAGAATAGTCGAGGAAAAAAACGAACTCTAATTCTCAGGTTCAGGAGATTATTAACGCTATATTTAGGACTAAAATTAGCATGCATTTCTTAGGAAGAAATTGCAAACTCATCAGCATAACTTTGACATATCCAAGATGATGATTCGAAAATTCGTAGGTTGAATCAAATAAGAAATTAAAGAGTTTTGCAGCTTGCTTGTTGATTACAGTCCTTTTATGCATAATCACGTCAATTCACTCTCAAAGGGGGCGTGTCGATCTTCGTGACTGTTTGATTTCTTGAACTGTCTCTTTCTCTTCTGTTGTTTCTAATTCCTGCAACTGCTGCGATCTTTAAAGATCACCACTTATCCCAGATGATATCGCGGGAAATAAAGGAATGAGATGGTTTATGGCACAGATGCTACTTTTTGGCAGAGGGCTGTGAAAAGACTACATTGAAACACGACTTCTGAAAATCATCCTCTTGACAGTGGTCTTGTGAAAATGCATCTGCAAAATATTATAATCTCGATAGGATTCTGAAACTAAGGGAAAAAGGTTCGAGAATTTAGCAATACATTGACGGCCAAAAGTTTGGAACAACTGTAATTATGAATACAATCTGGTAGGATCAATAATCGGTGACCGATTTGAGTTAACTTGTCAGGAATCCTCAATACACTGGGAAGATTATGTTTGCAAAATTTCATTCTAGTTAATCTACAGTTATGAGGCATACCAGGCTGCATTCACAAAGATAATTGTGGCAAACTTTTTCCGTTACTGTAAGAATTGGAATCTCTGCAAATGATTGTGTTTATATTTTCTCCTGCGGAAAATAGTCCAATGAACAAATTATCAAGCCGAAATTAGAGAATCTGATTTCGATAATAACTTCGAATTCAATCAAATGACGAATATCGTGATTCAGTGACGAGTGTCATGCAAATAGTCTGCTTTGCAAAATCGAAACAAAATAGCTAAATTTTTAATGACAGCAACAAGTATAGGAAATTCTCAACATTTGGTTCCACTTTATATTCAAACTAAAAATTCAGAGTTTTGAATCGATAGCCTGATCTGTGAAAGTTTTCCTGATGTTTTCTGATTTCTTCAATTCACACCCAAAACCATTTCGATTTGATTGATAATTCTCGATTTTTATGCTCGATTTCGAGATGGAATTGGAATTGATATGATTGTCTTCGAGGAGAAAGTCGATCGGCCAAAGGCAAAGGTTGAGAGTGACGAATTTCGACGATTATGTACTTGATATTGGGAAACACTGACGATCATAAATAGTTCTCAGAATTTAGATCTTTGATATTTCCAATGAAAACTAAAAATATCACCATCTTTATATCTCCCAGATTTTTGTCCCGTTCTCGAAGATTAGATCTCATAATCAAGTTTGATAAATTTTCTGCCGATTTGTGTTGAAACTTTATTGTTTTTCAAACATCTTTGACAATGACAATGCAATGCAGTAAACGAAGAACGAAGAAAAGTGTTGTCGTTGAAATGGCGGTCTGCTTCAGTGCGAGGGTCTTTCCCTATATCATCAATCAAATATTTTACTTTTCCCATACTATTTCCACTTGTTGGTTTTCTTTCATGGTTTCTCTTTCATATGATATTTCTCTGCTTATGTTATCTCTCTTATTTTGTCTGATTCTCTCGCCTCCTCCCACATGGCTTTGAGATGTCATCGCCAAGTTTACGATGGGCTTCCCTCGACGGGGAATACCATCAGAGGCCGCGTGACAAGATCGATAATAATAAAGGGGAAGGAAAGGAAATATGCAAAGATAGATCATTGACAAATCATCAATGATGTCGACGACAGATCAAATCCGTCATCAAATCAGCACTAAAGTAGAAAAATATGAGTATTGTTAATGGCCGACTACTTGAGATAAAGTGAAAGGTAAGACAATTTGACGCATTGGATTAGCGTATTGCTTGAAAACAGACACGACAATTCATTGAATCGAGATTTCTCATTTTAAAAGCGACAATTTTGTGGCATTTGTTTGGCAATTATCGTAATAGGTTTGTTCTGACCATTTTGAAAAGTCTATTTTGATTATAGTATTTTCGAAGGCACTCTTTAAGCTCGCTTAGTCCAAATTCAATCAAACTCGAGTCTGAAAAACTATTTACGCTCTTTAGTTATGTTACATGTTATTACGTTATACTGAAATTCTGTCATGGCATTTAACCTGCCGCTGTCATTTTTGCTGAACTCGGGAAAGCGAAGAAAGGGTGTGAAGGATATTTTTTCTATCGCAGGCCAAATTTACTTATTTGGCATTTAAAAGCAAATTGTATTTTTAGAAACAATCAGCAAGTTCAAAGTATCGAAATCATTGCATCCACATGAAATGACATCACAGCTGTTGTTCAATAAATCTAGGTTCATTTTAATTGTCATTAAAAATTACTTGATAAAGAATTGACGTTTGAATAAATTGATAATTTGGAAACAGTTTCAATTATTTTGAACCCAATCCATCTTTAATCGATAACAACTTTCCATACTCAAATGCAAAGTTAACCTGAACCAACTCTAATCCGATTTTCAAAATATTCAACGCCAGATCGATGGAAAGGAGAATTGCATGAAGTCAAGAACCGTTTTTTGTCTGGATGGAATGTCTGATGGGCTATGTTGCATTGATAATTTCAATAGTTGCTGACTATATAAATGGGCAAATGAGGACAAAGAGTTACTTTTTAGATTTATTTTTGTATTATTAGTTTTAATGTGACAAGAAAGTTTATGATAAAAAATTAACGACGAATTTTTCCATATTATTGTAGGAACATACAATGGCGAGCAAAACTTTTGCTCGCCGCTGTACTTGTTACTCTATCTTCATTTTATGCTATTTTTATTGTGTTTTATCAAAACATTTTCAGATAATGGGTCATAAAAAAGCAAAATCGAAAAGTGATAACGGAACCTCGAAAGATGTAACAAATTTACGAAACAGGAAGAAAAAATCCATGCCTGATGTAAAATTATTTCCCATTATGTTTATTTATTCAAAGATATTTTCCAGAATAGCAGTGAATCATCAAATTTGATCCCCGAGTCTGAAAAAGATCAAGCAACTTCACATCGAATAAGAAGAGTGAAGCCGACTTTCTGGCGACAATTCTGTTGGTTGCTTTGGAAGAATATTCTCGTCAAAAAGCGACAGAAAGTAAGAATTTTATTGAACGCTTTCCTTAGTAAAACTCGATTTCTGCATTAAACTTTCGTTGGATTAGAGTCGTTTGAATCAAACTTGAACAATTGATCAATCATTTTTAAATCCGTCTGCAGTATGCAAAATAGATTAGTTGGTGAAATATCGAAATCAGAGGGTTGAAAAGTCGTAAATTTTCGAAACGATAGTTTGCTAAATAGGGTCAAGAAATAAATCATCATTTCATCTCAGCATTAAATTGACAGAAAATCATGCGAAGCACAATGCTTTTTTTGCTAATTACATGTTTTCAGGTCTGGCTGACAATCGAAGTATTCGGTCCGATTACATTCTTCATCATTTTGGCTCTCATCCGGACGAAGGATTTCACCGTCATCTTTCCACAATGTGAACAGTTTTCTAGTGGAAACTCAAAAAAACATGAAATTCTTGTCGCTTCAAGAAACATTCTTGTGCCTAGGAAAATGTCTTACTGATAGCCCCAAAAATTTCAATCACATGAGAAGCTTTAGAAAAATTCGACAATTCAGGCCATTACGATTCGAAGGCTCTTCCGTCAGCAGGCCTACTGCCGTTTATGCACTCGATGCTCTGCTCCATCTCGAATGAATGCAAGTTGTCGCCCTCTACTGGAGACGAAATGCGATACATCAACAACGCCACTGGAAAGGAGGATGAATCCCTGTAAGCCCTTTTGTTGTTTAATATAATTCTTAACCGAAATAATTTTTGACATAAATAATGAATTTAAATTCCTGCAGAATACAATAACAAATTTATCTTTGATGAAAATCTTCACCTTTTCAGAATGGTAGAATTCTTTCACTATTCAACCCTCCAGCTAAAATGGATCGGGAAACATCCGAGACAATTTCGAAGATTGATGACGGAAATCATGGATTTTATCAATATTACTGCTGAGTTAAATATGACCAATTTTGTGATGCCAAAGCAATTTAGTCAGGTAATACTCTCCATTCTTTACGAGATGAACGTTTGCAAAGGGAGGGGAGAAGGGATGCCTACGAGTCTTAACTATATCTCTGCGTCTCTGCACTCTGCTCTCTCTTATTTCCATCCAGTGCCGATGCGTCAAGCTCGCAGATACGCGTCCCTATTCCAATGAAAATATTCATCTGATAAATAATGTAGTGTTCAGTGAAAAGAGCCATTATTAGATTAAGATAAATCTTCTTCGTAAATTAAAAATTCAGCTGTTTCTGAATTCAAGTCGAGCAGCCCATCGGTCAGCGTCATCTCTGAAGCTGTCTCCAGATTTGACAGCAAAACTGCTGAGTGCATCTCCTCAGCCAGAATTCTTCAATCAAATATCTCATATTGTAAGAAAATTTCATCAGTTAATTAGTGAAATTCCCCAGTTGAGTATTACAAGCTCATTTCTAGAGGCTTAGTTTGAACTTCTTCACTCGCTAGAAAATGAAGTGAAGCTAGAAGTTAACACAGATGAGATAAGCGGAATGGTGTTGAAATTTCAATTTTTAAAATAGCTTAACAGTGACTTTAGAACTACAACACAATGAATATGATGTTTGGCAGTTCCGATGAGACTCTGCCGATGATGTGTAGTCGCTCATTATTCGAGAAAAGTTTATCTTTCCCCGATGGGTTAGGAGAATTTTCATTTTTCTATCAAATCTACCGAATTTTAGTATCGAAATTTCAAATCAAGAACTCAACAAGTTCTGCAAAATCAGGGTAACTGATTGGATCAATGTCGTGATGAAGTTACAAAGAGATGCGAATAATCAAGCGGTAAGAATAAAAATCGATTTCGAAAAGCAACATGAATATGGTGGTCTGACGGCATGGAAGGAGAGCGTTTTCTTTATTATGACAGCACAATTCTTATCAAATCATATCATTCTTCACAAAATAGTTTTACCTTATTTCCTAGAAATAGTATGTCGTCATTCGTCGTTTTTTTCTTTTACTACAACTTAATTTTGAAAACTTTCTGTTTATTCATATTTTAGGGCATGTTGTTATTGAATGGTACTTCTATTTCGTACAGTTATCTTGCTACAAAACTCCTCAATTTGATGCGGCTACAAGAACAGCCGTTATTCAGAGGAATCCAAAAATGGTCGAATATTGGAATGGAAAACATTTACGATCACATCCTCGGTGGAGTCAACGGAAAAGGTTAGTTGCTAATTAGAAAATTTAAAAATAATTATACAGATTATACCGAACTTTAGATTTTTTTATGAGTGATTTCATTCCAAGAGGTGATGGCGACAAAGGAAAAGTTGGCACGCCTTACGATCACCTAAAGAATAGGCTCATCGAGTAGGATATTTGATAGATTATATGAAAGTATGACTGGTTTGAATAAGAGATGCGACCTCAGTCAACTTTTTGGCATTGAACTGGTCATTATTCGAAAAATATTACTGAACATCAGTTAATCCACCATATCATATATTCGAATTATATTGTGAAAACAAATTTGCACCAAGAGTGTTTCAGATACATCAAGCAGGTTGTTCCAGGAGATGATGGTGGCAATAATAAGGCCTGTCTCAACGTTCAAATCCAATATCGTAAAACTTATTGAAGATAAGTTACTGTTTTAGTTCTTCAGAGAATTGCGCATCAGTTGATTCGTACTTCATGCGACACTTAAAACCCATGATACAAGGATATATTCTCGTCACTCCTGATGTACCGGCTACGAGACAACTCGTCGATTTGGTAGGTATGCTAGATTATGATAAAGAGGTGTGGTTGGAAAAATTTTTAATTTTACCATTCGGAAAATAAGATAGAAAAATAGGAAAAAATTACCTAATTTCTCCTAGCTTTACAATTGATTTTGAAAAGCTTAGAAGTTACGATTTTAAAAATATTCACTAAAGAAATATTGCATGAACTTTCAGCTAAATGAGCCATTCCGCCAGTTTGCCTACCTGAAAGAACTGTTATTGGAGTATCCTGGAAAAGCAACCGATTTTCAGAAAGCACTTCATCAGAGTCAACTATCAAAGGCTGCAGAAGTATCTTTTTCCGAAATAATTTAATTTTCTGATTTAGGAAAGATTTTTCAGAACTTGCTGATATTTTTGGACTCAACAGATATCTTGTCTCAGCAGTCCATCTCCTGGTTCAGTCAACTCAGATCGTTTCTCGAGCATGCATTCTCCGACATATCCGATCCAAGTTCTTTCGGCAATTTGACTATGACAGCAATCGAGCAGATGGCACCATATTTGGATGTAAACTAATTGGATTAAACTCAAATAAATGCCCATTCGAGTCGTTGTGCCACGTGTGAGTGGTCTAATAAGGACAATCTCGAAGTTGGGTTAAGCATTTTATTGAGTCGAAGAGAGGCGGAGATGATCAATAGAAGAGAAGACGAATCAAATAATGAGGATTGTGGGGGAGTGAGATAATTGGGGATTGATGAGCATAATGTACGTTAGTTTGGGTTAGGTTTGGAATTGTGGCTAAATAAGGGAAACCGCCCAACACAAGCTTTTTTCAAATTAAAATTTAGAAAGCTGCTTTTAAATGCCAATATAATTTTAGTGCATGTCTCTGGACCGTTTTCGATTCGTCTCAACAGCGCATGAAATGGAAGAAACAGCTGTTTGTCTGCAGCAGTACAATCTCTACTATTCTGGACTGGTCTTCGATTTCGACAATTCTGACGGGGAAAAGTTTTCGATGAACACCACTTATCAGATTCGACACGTAACGCAGATGGTCGATTGTGAGTACAATTTTCACTTTATTCTACGAACGCGATAAATCTAGCGACGATGGATATGGAAGATCACCCTCGACTTGTTTTCGACAGAAATTCACCTTTTTATGGCCTGCGGTATCTGACATATGGGTTCTCTTTCTTGCAAGGTTCCTTTGTATTTTAAAGAAAGAATACATGTTTGGCTTCAGAAGCAGTGGATCGTGCTATTATCCAACTGATAACTGGTGTTAAACCCGATTTGGGAGTCTATGTTCAACAGGAACCATTTCCAAGCTTGATTAAAGATGTGTAAGATTTGTTTTGTTCCAAATTGAATTGAAAATTTGGGACTGATTAACCTTCAAAACAAGGCAATATTTATTTTGTTTACATTACAGCTTCACAGTAGAGAATTACCTCGGATTCTTCGTGCTGATGTCTTTCATTGTACCTGGGATGATGCTGGTCAAGAATATCGTGCACGAAAAGGAAATGAATTTGAAGGTAGGAAACATTGAAGATATGATATTCATGAAATGGGATCGGAGTAAATTTTGAAATAATAAAAATCGGTGTAATGACTAAAATTTTGTTTAAGATAATTGAAATGTGAATTCTATTCAACTTTTGATGGCTGCCCATTACATAATTTTTAGGAGCATATGCGAATCATGGGTTTGGGCGATTCAATCCATTTCATCTCTTGGGCGACAGTCTCATTTGTAATCAATTTCATCAGTATATCCATTGTTGCCATGCTCTTGGTGGTAAGTCAATTAAAAATAATCATTTGAATGAGTGAAATTAGAATTAATCTCGACGTTTCTACTTGGAAAATTGTGTGAAAAGTGATCGATCGTTTATTTAACCTCTCCTAGTCCTAAACCGTATTTGATCGGTTTCGACTTCGCGACTAATCCATAATTCCAAATTTCTCAGCTCATTATTTCTTATTAAATTCTTCATCAATTTTTCTCTAATTCTTGAGAATAAATCGCGAATATTTTTCAGTATGGTCATATCCTCCAGTATACAGATTACAGTCTTCTAATGACACTCTACGTCCTCTATATGTTCTCTTGGATTTCTTTCTCGTCATTCCTCACCACTTTCTACAACAATTCTAATCATGCAGGAATCGCGTCGTAAGACAAATTTTTGAATATGATATTCTTTAAATTTATATAAATTTGATCATTTCAGCTGCTTCTACACATTTTTGTTCTTCTATCCATACCACTTTGCCAGGAAGCACCGGAGTCCATTCTTCATTAAAGTTTCAGTTAGAAGAGGATTTTTAGCAAAAAATGACATCTGATTTTTAGCTGATGTTGCCTTCGAGCTGTCTCGGTTTCGGATCTACATTGATCTCAAAGGCTAACGAAATTGACGAAGCACGCTGGGACAAGCTCCATAAAATTTATCACCAGGGTTAGTAATTATCTGAAACCCATTTTGCAACATAATGATAGGAAAAATCACAAAATTGTAGACTTCGAGTTTGGCATAGCCGATATATTCACATCATTGATTTGCCAAACTGTGTTCTTCGCCATCGGCTCATGGTACATGAGCAACATTTTCCCAGGTATCTGAAAACAATGGTTGGAAATTTGAAGGCATTCGATTTAGGCGAATATAATGTTGGTCGCAAGTGGTATTTCCCGTTTACGTTGTCGTACTGGTTTCCAAAGTCTCAAGATGAAGAGAATTATAAGATATTCGAAGACCGTGATGAGTCACCAAGTATAACCACAACTTGCCAAATCTATTTTTAGTAAAAAATTTTAGCAAACGACTTCTTTGAATCTGAACCAATTGGTCAAAAGATGACGGTGCAAGTTTCTGGATTGTCGAAAATCTACCCCAGCGGAGCAAAGGCTCTTGAAAATTTGGATCTGAAGTTGTACGAATCGAGTATCACTTCATTGCTAGGGCATAATGGAGCTGGCAAGACTACAACCATGTGGGTTTTCGAGAACATAATTATTAGATTATGTTTCACTCTAATTTCACCGTAGGTCCATTCTCTGTGGCTTCTACAAGCCCTCGTCAGGCACTGCGGCAGTTTATGGAAACGATATTCGGACAGACATGCACAGCATTAGAGACGATCTCGGATTCTGTCCACAACATAATATTCTCTTTACTCAGTTAGAATCATGAATTGCAATTACTATCTCAACATTATTTGCAGTTTGACAGTCGCTGAGCAGCTAAAGTTCTTTGCCATCATCAAAGGCGTCCAAGACATTGATGTTGATCATGTATGAATCTTTTAACAAAGTCTCAAAGTGACTTGATTTAGCAAGTCGATCAAATTCTGGAAAGTGTCGGTCTGACTGACAAAAGAGATGCTCAAGCAGGAGCCTTGTCAGGTACAAACATTTTATTTTGATATTTCGGAAGAATATCAAATTATAGGTGGCATGAAGCGACGTCTATCGATAGGAATAGCGATGATTGGGGGATCGAAGTTCGTGATTTTGGATGAACCTTCTGCTGGCGTTGACGTCACCGCAAGGAAGGATATTTGGACCTTACTGCAAAGGAACAAAATTGGTTAGCTGAATACTTCATATCGTTCTTCTCTGATTCTACTAATGATTTCAGGCAGAACTATCCTGCTCTCGACTCATCACATGGATGAAGCAGATATTCTGTCGGATCGCATCGCCATCCTTTCTGGAGGCAAACTTGTTTTTCTTGGATCATCTGTCTTCCTTAAAAACCGTTTCGGACGGAATCTCAATCTCGTCATCTGCAAAAATGTAAAAAAAAAACGAGTCAATAATAATTACATTTCAGAATTTTAGGAACGATCAGCAAATTACTCTAGGGCTATTAGAGAAGTACTTTCGCAATCCATCTTGCCTGTTCGTCTGTATGATGAAAACGATGAGGAGCTCATTCTTCAGTAATTATTATTATTTCAACTCTATGCCTTCTTCTTCTTTTTTCAGAATTCCAATCAACAGCGAATCTGAAGTCATGGAAAAGTTCTTCATTTGGTTGGATAGTCGTTGTAAGCAGCTGAAATTAGGCGATTACGGAATTTCGGCTCCAAAATTGAACGATGTAATTGTATTCCGATTTTATCTTCAAACCATAGGTTTAGATTTTCATTCGTTTGGCACCACAGTACGAATCTCAAGTCAAGGATGGAGAAAATTTAGGTTGGATTTCTGGATTGAAGACTAAAGTCGAAAAAAGGTTTCATTGTTTTTGTAAATAAAATTGTCATATTGATAAAAAATGATTTAGTTCTGATGAAGAAAATAATTCTATCCATTCAAAGAAGAAAGGACCATTTTCTACCAGGGCATCAATCGAATCATCGTCTAGAGAAAACTCGCCGAAACCTGGTTCAAACGGAAATTTGGATGCACTTTCTGAACTTCGAGGCAAACTTGTAGAGAAAGTATTTTATATTCATTATTCTACAGAAATCAAACCGCCATCACGTCTGACTGGCTGGCCTCTGTTCTGGTCTCACTTCTTTGCTCTTCTATCCTGTCGATTCAAAATATCGAGACGGAGCATGTTCCACATCTTGAGTCAAGTGAGTATCTAATCTTCAGAAATATGGCGAAGGAAAAATAATTGAAATGTTCGTAAATATAAGTGAAGTCGAATACGTCGAATTTCTGTAAACCATTCTCATTGAAGGTAACAGTAGTTTAAAATTGAATGAATGGAATATGTGTGTTTGATATCAGTCGAATCTTCTCATAATTATTCAGTATATCTGAAAAATACCATAGTTCTGATCTTGCCAGACTTTTTCATAATTTTATTAACGTGATTTCGTTTCAGATAATAGTTCCTATCGGTACGATTTTGTGCTGTGAAATCTACATCTCTGTGATGCACTTAGCCGGCGCACCTCCTGAGGGCCTCACTGCTGCACAAAACAATCTACCTCTCGTACGATCTCTATTCGGAAACTCGACTGATATCTATGTTAGGTAAATGGACTTGGTTGAAAACCAGACACAGATTTTAATTCAAAATGAGCAATTATATGGAAGGGGAGACATAGTATTTTTTATCGAAAAATGATTCATAGGAAAGTTCTCAACAATATTTTAGCTAAAGGCAGTCCTCATCGCAGATAGCGCTTAAGCCCTGTCAAGATCTGTTGGCAACTTATATTTGAAGATGTGATGGAATGACGAAACGCATTTACCAAACTTTCATTTATTTCCACTTCTTAATCCATTCCTAATTATTGCATTTAATGCCATTTATCATTCGACAAATACTTATTTTCCAAGTGATATTTGATTAGAAAATCAGTCTTTCATTTTATATACGCAAAATTAAAACTTCAGTTTATGGGATCGTAATCAATCGTCGATGTCATACCGTTTAGCTGAAAATTTGATAAAACCACCTGGAATTGGAGTGCGATGCATAGATGAACAATTACTTCGGTAAGTCGTGCAATCTTCCTAGATAATATCTTAACATAATAATATATCTTAGAAAGGTCAATCTAAATATGGATTCCATTCAAGAGCACCTTAGAAAACGAATTCACATAAGCAGGTTCATCCAATGAAATCATTTCATCTGATTAATCTTCCACAATTAAGACAACTGGAAAGCTTGTCTTGTGACTATACTTCATCAGAAAATTCAAAATTCACCTTTGGAAAGAATATTAGTAAAATTGATTACAATGAGGAAAGTGTGCATTGCGAGTCGTTGCCGATATTTGGATGGAACTGCACATCGGTATCATAAGTTATTTTAGAGTTGTGGAAAATAAATAGACACAAAATGACTGTACGAATGATATATTTTTCAACATGACTACATTATTTACAAAGTGATGAATTGATTTCTACAAAAGAGTACCATCATTTTATAAAAGTTGTCACGTCATATTATTGGGAGACATGCCTTTTGTACTACCATACTGATGCAGTCAAAATGTATTTGATAATATTCTTCAGAGTGATTTTCCACTGGACACAGTTCCGATGTTGATGCTGAACACAACTGACCGTGTCTGGGATATGAGCTATCGAAACATATCCCAGTTGAGGATGACTACTAGATGGAACAAGAAGAATGTGGTGCATGGACGAAAAGGCGATCTATTCTTGTTAGTTTGGGATAAATATCAAAATTTGATGTAACAGTTAGCTCAATGCAAGAAATTTGAAGATCATTGTTCTTAAAGTGTTAGTCTATCGGGCCGATGTGACAATTAGTTTTCTTTTTTTATATCGACAACAGTTTGAGTCTTATTCAAATGTTCAATTTCAGCCTTGGTGGATTTTCCCTGGGCCATACCAGTCTTCGCGCAGAACCAATGGATTTGCCAGCTGAGAAGAAGGGATGGAGATATTTAAAGCAGTCGCTGAAGAGCTCCGCTGAAATCCTACAGATCAACTTTGATGAAGATAGCAACATGACAAACTCGGATGATTCGTTCACATCAGGAATTGACCTGAATATGCTCATTGATGCACTTCTTGAGAAAATGGAAGCAAAAGAGAATATCAAGGTTTTTCAAAATCGCCTGATTGGTTTAGCAGGTGTTTACAGATCTGGTTCAACAACAAAATTTGGCCTGCAATAGCCATTCAGAATAACGAGATCACAAATGCACTGCTTAGAACGATCTCATCAGAAGGTATTGAGATTTTACTGAGCATATAACGAATTCGTTAAAAATAATTATCTTGGAGATCTATCTAAAATCGGAATTTTCACATATAACAATCCGATGAATGTTACGGTCAAAGATGCTCTTGACGCCACTGCTATGTAAGTTTTTCCCTACAAATCAATATCATTATTCCAACTTTAAAATTGCATTTACTCCTGATCAAAATGATTTCCATGCAAAATTATAACAGACAAAAGATCGTTACTATGAGATCGTTCGTGCTGATTTCGACGTTGTGCATGATCCCAGCTGCGTTCATTCAAATCATCATTGATGATCGAGTCTCTGAATCGCTGCATCTTCAAATTATCAGTGGGTTGAAGAAGAAGACATACTGGATCGCTCAGTTCACCTACGATATGGTACTTACGAAGAATTTTCATTTATCCAATCAAAGAAATTGAAAAATACGCTAATTTTTCTGTCTCCAAATAGGATCAAGAATAAACTCGCTTGTAATGGTGAATGACAGACAGTTTCCGGTTTTTGAAAACCAATCGAAACAGATTCTATTTCAAATTTAAAATAGAAAAATACTGACAAAATATCTCACCCTCTTTGAATTTTAAATTTACAGAAAATCAAAAAAAAAAATTCAACTATTTACTATTTTAAAATTTCTATTCTAGGGCGTTTACACGATGTCGATAATGGCACTTATGTTGATCTACTTTTCATTCGACGTCAAGGACTACACCTACAATATACCGATATTCAGTGCCTATCTCACACTATTTTTGACCTATGGAATAGCTGCAATCCTGTATGCATACGTTCTGCAGCGCTTCTTCAGCATTTCCGTTTTGGCGGTCATCATAATTTATGCTGTTATGTTCTTCTTTGGAATCATTCTGACAATAACTACCATCATCCTTGAAATCTATATGAAAACGGTAAGGATATTTGCGCATAGAAAGCTACATTTTTTGCTAAATAAAATGGAAAAAAATATAACAAGGGAACGTCGGATAAGTTGGAAGTATCTCTAGCTATGAAAGAGTTTTTCATTTCAATTTATTATCTTGCCACAAAGAACCTGTTATTTCCTAGTTTTTGGATTATTTTTATAGTTATTATTCAAAATCATGATTTTAGGACGTAAGTTTATACCCCATCAACCATTTCACGTCTAGAGCCTTTCAAATTTTCCCACAGTATTGCTTAGGAATGGCATTCATTAGAGGGGGATCTAATTTCCATGTTTACGATGTCGGAAAGAGCTACCTGAGTAAGTAATTTTGTTGTCATATTCATTTTACACTTCATGTTGTTCTTCAGAAGATCTTCATCGTACTGATTTATATGATGATCTACCTCTACCTCACGTCCTAGAATGGGAAGTCTTAGGAATGTACCTCACTACTCAGATAGTGCATATTTGCGTTGCTTTCACATTGCTCGTACTACTCGAATCAAATGCTGGCAGTGGGTTGAAAAGGTAAGTAGAACTATTGAATGATCATTGCTAAAACTTGAGAAATATTTTTTGATGATGAACAAGTAGAATCCATAACATTTGTCAAGTTTATCACCAGGAAATAATTTTGTGCTCGACTATTGCAGTTAGCTTCATATCAAATTCATACGTTTCCAGAAAATGGGAAATGTTGACTACAAGGAAACTCCTCACTCGAGAAAGAAGACCAATCTCAACAAATCATCATTGTGAGCAACCTTCTTTAATCGCGGATGAAGATGACGTGGATGTAATCAAAGAGCAGAAAAAGGTCAATCGACTGGAGGCAAAGATGAATGAGACTGGAATGAGTCCAATTCTGGTGGTCAAGGATCTCGCTAAAGTATTGCATTTTTGTTATAAGAAAACGTTTTTCAAACCACTCTAAGGCTTATGATGAAAAGAAGTTAGCAGTCAAAGGAGTTTCCTTCGCAGTCGGAGAAGGAGAATGTTTCGGGTTGTTGGGATTGAATGGAGCCGGCAAGACGACTTGCTTCGGAATGCTGACTGGAAAAATTTCGCCTGGAACTGGATCGGTTTACATCGATGGATGCAGGTAGTATGATATTTTCCATTCTTTATATAAAGCTCGATTTAGCGTGACTTCGGATAATTCACCAGCACTCAGCCAAATCGGTTATTGTCCTCAATTTGATGCCCTGAATATGAAACTGACTGCCAAAGAGAACATGATTTTCTATGCTAATATTCGAGGGTTTTTACCAGACGAAATTGAGCCGGTAAAAATTTCAAGAGATAAAAAACATCATTGAATCTTGTTTCTTCCATTTACTCGAACAGTTAGTATTCCTGAAAGTTTGCATCTTTTGGTAATGAGTCTATTTTTATTCTTTTAGAAAAGGTGAAACGTTTCCAAAAAAAAATAACCGTCCATCCTCTCGAACAAGCTCAACATTACTACTTGTATGATCAGATCTCAATAGGGCAATTTTAGCTGGTCACACAACTTCTCGTCTCACTAAATCTGAGTACATACGCAAACACCATCACTAGTGAGTTGTCTGGAGGAAACCGGAGGAAACTCTCCGTTGCTATTGCATTGATCAACCAACCCAAGATTCTTCTTTTGGTAAGCATCAAGAAAGCTTTTAACAAAAAGCTGAAACGTCTAGGATGAAGCGTCGGCTGGAATGGATCCAGGTTCACAGCAGTTTTTGTGGAAGATCATTGAGCAGCTACGGAGAAACGGAAAGACTATCGTGAGAATTTTAGTCTTAAAATTAAAGCAGCGTTATTTCAAGGTGATCACTTCTCATTCGATGGAAGAATGCGAAGCGTTATGTACGAGAATTGCCATCATGGATCAGGGCAAGATCCGCTGCATCGGATCGAAACAGCATCTCAAGAACAAGTGATTCTTATTTTCTGATGATCGTCTAATCG
Organism: Diploscapter coronatus; assembly: GCA_964036155.1. Lineage (NCBI taxonomy): Eukaryota > Metazoa > Nematoda > Chromadorea > Rhabditida > Rhabditidae > Diploscapter > Diploscapter coronatus. The sequence goes on from OZ038423.1 coordinate 3,820,157, forward strand.
AATGAATTCTACTAACGAAAGTCAATGTTCAGATTCGGCGAGGGTTATTCATTGACAGTGAAACTCCGTAACCTGCCAGATGTTCGACGTGCTGCTGATTACTTGAGTAACAAAATAGATGGAATTCAGTTGATTCATTGTTGCAATGTGAGAATAATGCATCATCATAACTTTCAATAATAATAAAAAAAAAACTCTCAGATCTTCGTTCGAATACATCGATCAAAATCTTCAATTGCCCAGATTCTTCACGTAGTCTATGAAGTGAAATCTAGCTTGCAAATTTTCATTTCATAAAAAGTTCAGATGAAACAAAAATGGACGATAGAAGACTTTGCACTATCCCAGGCGACACTTGAAGATGTGTTTCACACTCTGGCAGAAACTTCCAAGCAGTATGCTTTCAGTTTCCGTATTTTTTAAAACTTCTTCCAGGGAACAAAATGATCAATCAACGGGTGAAGAGACTCATCATCGCAGTGATTCGGGAATTATGATCCTCAATTTTGTGAAAATTCCAAAGATATTATTGAACAAATCCAAATATTTTTGCATCAAAGGGTTCTCTAGAATATGTGAATTATTAATGGGATAGAGGTATTTAAGCTGATTCTTTTGTTTTCAATGGACTATTTATTCAAACTGCAATGCAATACACGTTTTATGTGTTTACGGGTACTTTACCCAAAATAATGATGAATAAATTATATCTGTTTTCTTGCACTATTTCAAGTTAACTTTGATGATGCTAATTCAGAAATTATCTCTAATATTTCGAAATTTAGTGTCAATTACTGTTCATTCAATGTTGTTCAATTCTGGGTCAAATTGAGAGCCCAGGTTAGTACACGTTTCAGAGATGTGGCTGTTCTTTGTTTCTTTTGCAACGTCTTCTTCTCTTCTCCTCATCCTTCCTATCACTGATTCAATCGAACTATGAACTACAAGGTAGTGCATTGCATCAGAAGAAATGCGACAAATGATTTGATTTTGGGTTAATTGAAAAATCACGAAGTACACGTTGAATAAAATAGCTCCCGACTTTATAAAACACGTGGCGTAAGAAAAGCAGATTTAAGAGTAAAATTTACTACCTACTTAGCCGAAATAAGAATTTTCATCTGATACTCAATAAATTCCCATGAGATTTTTGATATTATCTTCTCTTTTTGTCATTTCCTATTCTTTAAAAATTGTACTAATCGCTCCAGGAATTTCAAATTCTCAGGTTATTCAAATAGTTTTTCTTTGATTTGACTGATATTCGATTGCATTTGAATCTGAAATTTTTTTAGCTAACTGTCAATAAACGAATATCGGAGGCGTTAACCGATGCCGGACACGATGTCACACTAGTTATTTTGCAATTTTTCGAAGGACTTGAAGAATTCGTCAAAGTATCGCCTAAAGTTCGAAGTAAGTATTCTGTAAGCTATTTATGTTTGAAATCGTGCAAAGTCGTCAACAGTCTAAATGGTGCAGAAAAGGACCACTAATACAGGGTGCGAGGAAAGTTCGTATGCACTGTTTCATTTGTGCTTAAATTCTTTTTTTCTTTTTTTATTTGTTTATTTTATCTATAATTATAAACTTAGAGGTCTAATCGACGTTCTGCAATCATAAAGCTAAATGAGAAAGGTAAAGGAGCGACAGAAATTGAACGTCTTCTGGACATACACCGTAACATTTTTCGCAAGGCGAAAAAGCGATATCAAGAAACCGGATCTAACGACGATCGCCCTCGCTCCGGCCGTCCGAAAACCGCCAATACAGCTGCTAATCGACAGAAGATTCTCAGTCGAATCGCCAGAAACTCCAGAAGTTGAAAGAATTTCACCAGAAAGTTGGGCAAAGAAGTCGGAATCTCCAATTGGTCAGTCAGAAAGATTCTCAAGGATATTGGCCTAAAATCTTGAAAAGGAGTCGAAGTGCACTTCCTAATCGATGAAATGAAGACCAAGAGAGTCGCACAATACAAGAAATTGCTATGACGCTTCGCTGCCGGTCGCCATCGCATGATCTTCTTTCAGCGATGAGAAGTAGTTCGATATCGAGCAAAAACACAATTGGCAAAAAATCGGCGTTGGTTTCTTTTCGAGTTTTTCTTTCAATTTCTGCTCTAGACGAGTGGCATTGAACTCTCCGGAGCTCAATCTTATGGACTTCTTCATTTTGGGCATCCTGGAGTCCAAGGCATGCGCGGAGCCTCACATCTTGATCAAATCTCTGAAGCGAAGCTTGAAAAAGGCATGGGCCGAGATTCCGATGGAAATGATCTCTAAAATCGTCGACGAATTTCCGAAACGCCTGAGAAAATGTGTGGCTGCTAATGGCGGACATTTTGAGTCCAAGTAACCCTGTTATTTTGTTGTTATTTGTTGCTAAAAATAAATTTTAAAAGTGCACACGAACTTTCCTCGCACCCTGTACAGATTTATACTATTTTTCTAGGGGCATATCCGAAAAAATAATCACGTTTCGTTTCCAAACATCTCAATTTATCGCAATTTTCAGTTCATCATGTCAATGCTTCGATCGGAATCTCGAAAGCAGAAATCGAAAAACAACAGGCTCCACTCATGTTCAATGCAAGTTTTCTAGACTCAAAATTTGTATCTAAGAGCCTTGATCTAGTGAAAGTTAGTCGCTATTGGGTGTTAACATGAAGGAAGGTAAAGAAAAAACGTCGATCAAATTCTTAAAAATCTAAAGTTATCAGTGGAGTTATTATTGTAGTGCTTTACGGGTTTTTAGTTAAATATCTTTTCTTCACTTGGTGACGTTTGATCTATCAATTTAACTGACGCTTTTTCTGATTTTTAGGAAATATCTGTCTGGAATCCTCAGTATTGGAGTGCGATGAAGAGATGGTCTTCTTCATTTAGCAGAGGCTGTAGACGTATTTATTGCCATTTCTGAAATTATTATATTCGTTTTTAGAGACTTTGAAAAACAAGGAATTCATGAAGTGGCTCAAAGACGAGGAATTCGACATCGCATTTCCTCACATGTATTCGCTTTGTGCTGTCGGACTTGTCAAAGCTGCTAATATACCGACGTGGATTTGGTTGAACAGGTTTCTAAATTGAAATTTCTAAATATCGCCCTGATTAGCTGAAGATACCATCACATGTTGGGTAAAAGGTTAGATTAGCGAGTTGAGATTTTCGACGAAAAATTTCATATTTCATCAATTTGTAGCCATTCATTTCCTTTAGAAGCAATGGTAAAAATACTTATTGTTATATTCAGCGGAGTAATTCTGGATTATATTGCTGCAATTGTCGGAGTTCCACTAACTCCTTCCTACGTTCCACGTAAGCTAATCATCACTCTGTCATGTTCATTAACAAACAAACACACAGGGTGTGACTATGATCTAGAACGCCACACAGAACTGTTCGTAATCACGAATAAGGAATGGAACAGGCACGAAATAGTTCCAAATTTGAAAAATTAAATCGAATGGTCTTAAAATCGATACAGTATAAAGAGGCCTTAGCCACGCCCACTAACACCTTGCAATCATAGTGCAGGAAGACGTTGTTTGTTAGTGAACAAGAGGCAGTGGTCATGTTTAGTCTTCTGATGAACGTGAGTTTCCAGCGATGCACATGCAGAGCACCGACGAGATGTCGTTCTACGAGAGAGCGAAGAGTTTCATCGGGCACACGATCAATCAATTCTATTGGCCTATGAACATGCCAGTTACGGAAACGCAGATCTTCCGAGAAGAAGTCGATCCGAACTTTCCAAATCTGCTCGATTTGGCTAGAGAATGTCCGTTGGTGAGACAATTAGATTCTTTGCAGCGTCACAGGCATGAAAAAGCGCGTAAAAAAGAAAGTATCACTGAGCAATTACTATATGGCGAAGTCTTTTCCACATTATTTCTTTCGAATTTTATCCTCTTGTTTATCTCTAATTATAGAATTCCGCTATTTAGCAATTGCCGTATCACACTGCTTTTTTCTAACTCTGCAAACTTCTGAAATATTTTAAGGATGTAATGTTGCAGATTTCCAAAACTACCTTCGGTTATTATTTTAAATGAAGAATAGATAAATCGGAAATCGTTAAATTTTAGGTAATGACGGGATCAAATATTATTTACGAATTGCCGCGTCCGATATTGGCCAAGGTTGTGCACATTGGTGGAATTGGAATGCAGTTCGAGCATGCGAAACCTCTAACTGGGGTGAGAAATGAGAAAAAAAATCTTGTAGAAAAAGGATAAAATTTTAGGGGTTTGCTGAAATCGTCGACAAAGCAAAAGGAGTATTTGTATTCTCATTCGGTTCCGTTGCAGGTGCCCATGAAATGCCTCAGCACATGAAGCATGCGTTTCTTGATGCCTTCCGGTAAAAAGCCCTCAAAAATCTGTCTTGATCGTTTTGATTCAGAGAATTCCCTGATTATCACATCATCATGAGATACGAAGCGGACGACTTGGATGGTAAATTGCATCTTTTGATGGATTAAGATTGGCAATTGCAGAAATTAAACCGACAAATCTGCACCTTTACAAATGGATGCCCCAGCAAGACTTACTAGCTCACAATAAGACTGTTGCAATGATAACACACGGGGGGTACAACACGATTCAGGTAGGCCATTTGCAAGTCCATGAAACAGAAAATAGAAGGCTGAATTTGATGTGATATCGCGATAAAGCTATTCCCATGCTACTTTTGCGAAATAATCGATGTCTAATTAAAGGTTTCGTCATTTCGTCAATGCTATTTTCGAGATTTCCGAAGAAATACTTGTAAGGGAAGAAGATATTTCAGGAGTCACTGGCAGTTGGCGTGCCGATGATCACGATGCCCTTATTCGCAGACCAATGCAAGAACTCGATGATGGCAAAGAAGCGAGGCTTTGCGGTCTATCTGAACAAGGGAAACATCAACAAGGGAGCAGTTGTAGAGGCTATGAGAGAAATCATCGACAATCCCGAGTGAGACGAAGAAAATATAAAAGAATTGCTTGCGACACTTTTTCCTAATTTTCATGATTTTTTTGCAGGTATCTACAAAATGTGAAACGAATCAGTGCTATGGTCAAAAATGCCCCATTGTCTCCCGAACAGTTGCTAGTTCGATGGACTGAATTCGTGGCAGAGTTCAAGACTCTTGACAACTTGGTTGGTCAAATTGATTTTACTAGACAAATGCGAGTCATTCAGATTCCTGCTGGTCAGAAGCTCAACTTCATCCAGTATCATTCGCTTGACGTGATAGGATTCTTTCTCGGGATTCTTGTTGCTATTATTTACACTTTTTACAGGATCTCAAAAGTATTTCTTTGTTGCATTCTTAAGAGATTCATTTCAGAAAAGGCAAAAACTGAGTAGGATTTATTTATTTAATATGTGCAGATTATTTTAATTGCACTGGAAATTATACTTCTTTGATATTCTGATAAATTTTCTTAATACCAATTCAAGTAAGGAATAGAATAAATATGCTAATTGTCAAACTGTGAATAGTTTAATTTTTTTACCTCTCACCAAGCATGATTCGCCATTTCTTATCCACTATTATTTTCAATAGAAAATAAACGCTTCTGCAAAACAAATCCCTTTATAAAGGGAAGAGTAATTATGCCTATATCACGCAAATGAGCTTATTCACGTTTTTAGTTGATAATCGTGATCTACGTACTCGAATTGGATTATGTACCAAAAGTGAGCAAGAAATTCAAGTAACAGTTCGGAAACGTTCTCTTGTTAGAATATATAGCGATGTATCAAATACTAAATACTATTGTTCCAAATAGCCATAAATATTTTATCTGATAATTATTTTTAGTGATGGGGTATCATTCAAGTCATGCCTATGTTTCGATCCTTTCGCATCCGCTGAGAAACGCCCTTCTCATATCGTCGATATGAACTATGCTCGTTGGGAGGGTGCGATTCTTGCTGTAAATGGAAAATTATACATATTTGGAGGGTTAGCAAATTCTATGCATTCATTCAACCCTCTCCCTAAAATAATATGTTTTAGATTTGAAGAGGGAAAGTTAGAGAGGACATTTATAAACCATCTAAACTTGTGTACATACACGAAGAATACGATCCGAATGAAAACAAATGGGAAGTTAAAGGAAGATTGGAATAAACTACTTTGTTGGTATTATAAAATTTGTTTCCTAATAAATTTGCCATTTTCTTCTACGCCGAATAAGTAAAACATTAATCTGCAAACCAAACAATACCTTGGTTTTATTATTCTTTCGGCATGCTTTGTTGGTATTATCAATCAATTTCACTTCGATTGCATAAAAGTCATTTCCTGTCTGGCATTTAACTAAGAAATCGTTTATTTTGTTGATTAACATGGTTTGCGAAATCGATTTGAATGATTTCACTCGATTTGTTGGGTCAATTTAAATGAGTCTGATCGTGAATCTGGAACGGTTGCTCCATCGAATGATTTCCATCGAACCTCTCGAAACCCAGCAGGATGAACCTAGCAGTTCAACTTCCAATAATAATGATACTCAACCGGTATTTATTGCGTAAGTACTAATATATATATATATATATTTTTTTTAAAATTTTATTGATGAATTTTTAGTCCATTCGTTCATACAAATTCTACTTCATCTAGTCGACGAAGACCTTGGTACATAAGAGTTGCCCTTTGGAATTATTTCAATGTGAGAAGATTAAACATTTTTTTGAAACTTGTTTGCTTCAGATATTCATTTACGTTTACGTCGTCATAGAATTCATACTTTTTGCACTAATTTTATTCTATTGGTTCAATTTACTAATGCCATGGGTTCCTGTACGTCATTTTTCACCCGACTTGACTGAAATGGAATAATGTTTAGATAGGAGCAGCAATTCTACTTTTCGGTTCGACGAATGTAAAATGGGCAAAGTCTGCCAAAGTTAATGTTGTAGCTATAATTTTGCAGGTTTTATAAAAATTCATTATGTTTGATTTTTATTATTTAGATTCTATCAGTGTTACTGTGTCTCATTCTTTCGATAATTTCCATTGTCGAGTTTGAAAAATCGGGTAGAAATGTTTTTTTCTCATTTCTCAAGCAAATATTTTAGGTCTTCCTTTCGAGTTGTACAAATTCCGCATAATTTTCTTTTCACTTGGAATTTTTGTTTATTCGTTTGGCGCGACTTTGGCGATTCTTTTGTGGCAAAAATCGAAAATCCTCGAATTGGACGAGCAGGATCCAAACTCAGCACCGAGAACGTAAATTTAAACAAACTTAGAATGAAATTTTAAAAATCTTATCCAGAGCATATTTTACTGTCGTAAACCGACCAGTGGCGGTGGAGTTGAATTTGGCTCCAATTTCCACAGAAACTTCAACTAATACATCAGATCGTCATGAACAATCGAATGATCAACCTGCTTCAAGCTCTATGGCAAATGGTGGTGCTGTTCACAATCAATTTTCACAAAATCTATCTATGAGTCAACCATCATCTATTTCGGTGATATCGTTACAAAATCAGGGAACCCAAACTGAGAGTATTGATTGCGAAGAATAAATTACTTTCCTTTCTACCTGAAATTACATGAAAACAACCATATTTTATTAGAAAAAGCCTGCTAGCTCATTAAAATTCCGGCTGCCCTTATTAAATTCGGCATATTCTAAGCCTGATCAACATCAATAAAACCTTGCTATCAGTGAAATTCGAAAGAATTTTTGTCTCGTTGAATTTTATGGTCAAACGTCGCACAATGAAATATCAGCAAACTACTAGCAAATTCATTAGAACACAAGAATTTTCAAAACTACTTTTACGTAAACTGTACAACAAAACTGCACCCGTAGGATTAATTGGATTGCTTGCGTTCATTCTTGGGATCGTACCAACTTGTAGAACTTGCATAATACCCTTCGGTTGTATACCAATTAGATTCACAAACGAAGGGCAGACTGTAGTCGTTAAAATTCGCTGACCATTTTCCGGTTAACTTCGAGGCAATAGCGATAGTTCCCACTCCAGCGGGTTCATCTGAAGATCAACTTTCCCAGGTTCATCAAATCAAATTTTACTCGTATCCCAATTTCTATAAGTAGACCAATCTCCGTTGTACCAATACCAATACTGACTTGTTGGCGAACTTCGATACAGTCCAATGATGAAGTGACTTGCCGAGAAGCGCTGAGCTGCTTGGCCTAAAATTAAATAGAAAGAGATGAAAATATCCCTGCAGATATTCTTACCCGCTATAAAGTTGTTTTCACTGATATCGCTGATTGATGTAATTCCATAGCCTCCTAATGACCAACAGAAATCTTGTGCCTGTGTGAATGTCATTGGGTCGTTAGAAAAGTAATAACAGCTAAAGTATTTTGTGATAAATTTTAAATATTTTGAGAAAGTCACTTTCCACCCCAAGCAACATCACTCGGTCGACATTGAATTCCATACGAAATCGAAGCAAGTAGCGCCAAAATAGTTAAAGTAAATAATGAACTCCGCATTATTTATTTGAAACTTCCGGACAGGTTTGAATTCAGAACTTTCACTTTTGATAGGCTTAGAGCCTTATCAGAACACTTCGGCAGAATTAAATACCCATAATTTCCTTGATTGAAAATTCTTCTTCCGAATTGAAACGAATGTTTGGGTGCATTTGAAGAAGTTTGTACCCATCAGATAGGGCTGTTCGGAGTCAAAATTGGAGTTTTCACTACTATAATTCGCCCGACATAGGTAAAGAAAAAATTCTTTATGGAATAAGTAGATGAAATATTCATACAAGCCATACAGGAAGAAGTTTTCGAATATCATTAGTAGAAACTTCTTGGCGGAAAAATTTCGATTTTAACTTCGAACAGACCTGCACCAGATAAACAGAAATATGAAAAATCGTTTATTGAATCATAAATTGAAAATTGCATCTCGAAGGACAATCAAATTATATCATGTCAACAAATTTACAACTACGAAAAATATACAATATTTGTGAAGCTTATGCTTTTTTCTTCTCGTTCTCATCTATCCAATAATAACTCGTCGTGGCTTCAGTAGAACCCGTGTTGTACCAGTAACTTCTGCAGACGAAGGGCAGTTTGAAGTCGTCAAAGTTCACCGACCACTTTCCAGTCAGTCGCGAATCTATCGCAATCGTTCCCATACCGGTTGGCTGATCTAAAATTTATATCCTCTGAATTTCCGACAATACATTTTTAAATCTAATTTTTTGCGGCTTTTATTTGAAGGATAAATGCAGAAGATTTGAATGAATATTCTCTTTTTGCAAAATGCACTCGCACTCTCTAAATATGTATCAAAATGATATAGGCTAGATCTTGAATTATACTGAATTTTCAGATATCCATCTCCACCACCAACAGTGAATTCAAGTAGTCAATCAGTGTGCCTTTCGTATACAATGAGAAATGATGAGCTGTCTGATAAAATGAAAGTCCACAAAACAATCAACCGCCAAACTAATGAAATTACAGAACAGAATCTCGGGGAAGATACGCCTTCTCCTAGATATTATAATGACAAAAATTCAATAATCAGTAACTAAAACCATAGATCTCATAAAACTTGTAAATAGATCATTTATATTAATTCGACATTGTTGCGAAAGTCCCGTTAATTTCGATGAAATGACGAAGAAAAATGAAAAGAAAGCGGGAAAATCGAAAATTAAAAATGTTATAAAATCGATATATGTACGAGGCTCAATAGAAGGGGGGGGGGGACAGCAACGCGCCTCTTTTACTTTATTCCAAGTAATCGTTGTTGATCGACAATTTGAATTCGGCCTACTCATCCCTGCCCTTAGTTGAGTCGAGCTTTCGTCGCCTGTTTGTGCCGAGCTTTCCTGCTGCTCAATTACAATAGAGCGATGGGGTAATTGTCCTCGGCCAACAAAGCCAATTTCGGAGTGCCGGGAGTGCGCCACTTGTGTCGGTGAGCGCAGCTGAGCCCCCTCCTCACCCATCTTCAATCCCTCGGTCTTTCCTTGTTTTGTTCCTCTCATCTTCCTCCTGTCTTCCCTGCCCAAGGGCTCAATCTCTTTGTGTCGAAAGCAATTTCAATTGTCTCAGCAGAAGGAGCAGCTTCATTTCATCATTTCCAGGCAGAAACGATTAGCCGTCAGTCAGCAATCTGACATCGTCAGCCATGAAGCTGCGATGCCATCAAAATACGAGTAATTCTCAATTTCCCGCTGTGTCCTATTTCAGTTGTTACGTTTTATGAGAGAATGACACAGTGCTTCTAGTTTCGCCTTGCAGATTCGCTTATTTTATTAACTTCATTTGCTAAATTCGTGCTTGTGATAGTAGGGCCGTTCTGAGAGTAGGTTGCGCAAACTCGACATATTATTGAGCCGTGGAAAATCGTTTTCGTTGTTTGTTTCGTTTCTACCTTTGTCAGTGGGAGATTCCGAAATGCCGTGAAAAAATATTGTTTGATCAAATTCTTTAATGATCTTCATGCTTATGTTTCCCTTGCTCATCGCATAAAATCATCTCGGCATAAATTTTGAATAAATGCCGCTTACAGTAACTAGCAATTATGTGTCTCGATATTATGCAGTCGTTTATTGTTCCCAATTTCCCCTGTCCAATTGAGGTCACTCTCCCATTGCCCATTCCTTCCCTGCAATTAGTCGGATGCTCTTTCACCTTCCCTTTCCTTCCAATCCTTTCCCACCTCAGCGCCACTCAAAGGCACCCGATTTGTGAACGAGGAGGGCCATAAAAATAATAAGCTGACAGATTCACCCATTGGCGATCACAATCGAGAATTTCCTCCGATTGTCTTGGTTATTCAATGACTGCAATCATTCAAAGTAAAATCAGACTCAGGGAGGACTAAGTCAAAATGGTCGTACGATCTACCCTTTATATATTTTTGAGTCTGACTCGAATATTCATTTTTCGGAATCTCTTAACATTATTTTGCTATCTGAAATAGTAATAATCATCTAAAGTTCCCCATTGTTAGAGTAGTATTTCATTTTCAGATAAAACTAGTTCAATTCTGCGATCTGAAATTTCATGTGTCCGTATATCCATTATTTTTCGCAATACTACAATTACTCTCCGCTTCTTTTCAGAATAAATAATTAGTCCTTCTCCGAGCTTCATCATTACTTCAATCATTCTCATTCTTCTCCTCATTGCCGCGCGCATCTTCTCAACTTTCCCACTCGGACCTCCTCTAGAAAGAAGAGATTTGAGTAAAACAGAGGGCTTTATTATGGCTGCCGAGGATTCAATAATGCATGGGACCATCTCGGACATAGCCTGGGGCAGTCGGTTGGATTGAAGAAGGGAATAAAGGAAGGAAGGAGGAGCCCTGAAATTGCTCGAACCTCCTTTATAATCCACTTCTTTTGTGTCGGGAGCTGTCACTAATTATATCTATCTCTTGCTTGTCTTTTTTCTTCGTCGTTCATCCACGCACACACACAATAGAGAGTGAGCTTATGCTATTATTACCAGAAAACATGAATTTTTGCTTCTTACAGTAGTTTTTTACTTGGAACTACGATCATTTCTACATGTTACCAAAAAATGATTTAGTCAGGTTCAATCGCAGCAGAGACTAAAATGCATTGGAGCACCGGGTAAAGAGCTTGGTGAATTGTGGAATAACCAATTCTAGTCAAGCTACGAACTTTGCATGAGACTACGATTTTCTGTTGGTAAGAAAGCGCGAAGCACTATTTTTCATATCTACATATTTTATCAGAATGAAGAATGAGCTGCTTCGGAATAGAAGAAAATAAACCTCCGACTGTGCAGTAATTAGCATCCGTAGTTCTAACTTTTGCTAAATAGCCATCGGACCCACGAACGACTGAAAAGCCTCCCACAGTCGATCACAACGCAAGCTTTCGTTCAAAATATAGAGAGCGAGAGAAAGGTAGAGGGTCACGTTGGGAGCGATTTCGGTCTTTCGTAGATTCGGCCACAAGAAAAAGTTATTTTGCGAGAATGAAGATTTTACTTGTTTCAGAAGTCAAAATACAGCAAACATGTCACCTACTTTCTCCTCTCCACTTTCATTTTGCGCGATCTGCATATCTTGATTTTGCAACCTTCACACCTTTCGCTAAATGAAATCGCTTTCTCCTCTTCACACCCTTCAGATGTCCATCAGCTCTCTCCTCCCCTCCTCTTGTATGTCAATGGCAGTGGGACAGTGGTCGCCAAGAAGACCAGCTTGCGCGTTAGCTTTCGCTTTGCCAATGTCTTCCAACTCTCTAAGTGACGTATTAGGCACTCTCCCACTTTCTCTTCCATAATTCGCCTCTCTGACCATCTCAAAATCGCCTTGTCCCTTGGCAGATTTCCTTTGTAATTTCTCCTCCCCCTCCACTGCCATTCTCAGTCTCTCAACAGCCACTTTTTGTCATTTGCTGCTTCATTTCCTCGCATCACACAGCCCATCTCAAAAGGCCTGTCAAATGGCTACAACATCGGCCTCGGCTTTCACTTATCTGCCCCTGGCCTGGCATGGTCTGCCATCGGCCAAGTCAAACGCGAAACGAAAGGCGCGACAAAATAAAAATCACTCATCAGAATGAAAATTTTACAGCCATATGTTATGTCGAACGAACAGAGATTTGAAGAAAACTTCCAGAAGGGGGACTAGATTGACTCATGACGAAACTGTAGCTATGATAACCCTTATTGCTAAACTATAAAATTGGCCAATTTATGTTCACTTCGTCAGATCAATGAATTTCGAAGGAAAAATTGAATTGTTTTATTTTGGAAAGAATGATCAAGGAATGAATTTAACAAACGAAATCGCAAGAAGACCACTCATGCGGATATGAGGAAATACTTTGTTTGACAAAGAAACTATGAGGGATTTCAAATTTTCAATATCTATTGAATATTGAAAAAGAATATTCAACTGTTATCTCCGCTTTTCTTCATGATAATAAACTCTTCTTTTGCACATCATAAAAATGGACCGCTCATCACCTCGCATTTCAATACTCTCTTTATCGACCAAATAGTTCTTGATCATTGCTAGTGAATAAGAGGTTTCATCCATACTTCCTTCTATCATGACGAATGCCTGTGCGTTTTTTCCTGTTGTCCGTTGTCCGTTTGCGTTTGCATTTGCATTTGCATTTCCCTTTTCCTTCTTTTCCTTATCTGACCCTTATCCGCTGACCGTTCTCCCTTTCATTACCGTTAGAATGAGAGGTAGATAATGCGTTTCCTCCTCTCCGATTTTCGCTGCCATCGCTTTCCCTTACAAGGGCATCAGCTTGTTTTCGCTTCTTTTCGCTTAGAGACAAAGTGGGCGAAGTAGTGAAGGGATGAAGAAAAGCTTTTGTGAGTGGGAGAAATCTGGGCAAGTAATGATCAAACGGGTCCGTCCTCAGTCCGAGGGGTTGGTTGGTTGGTTGCGTAATCCGAAAGGGCAGCATCGAAGAAAGAGAAAGTCGTCCTGAAGGGCCCCCAGTCCGACCACACCGGGATAATTCACTCACTTTCTACGGTTCGATAGTGAGTGGAAAGTGGTGGATGCCACCCTATGAATGAAAGGAGTGAGGGGTGTGGATGATGAAGAGTGAAGGGTGAAGAGAGTGGACAGGAACAGGATTATCCCTAAAAGGAAAATAGATGTAAATGACTATCGAAGGGGCACTGCTGCCACTGCTGCTGCCACATGCAGCATCCTAACGACATACACACACACACAAAACACGACAAAGGCAAAAACCTCTTCGTAACCCCTTCTCCGCTTATGCGTGGAGATGGCGCTGGATGGCTGGCAAGTGGTCGTCCGTCGCCGGCATGCCGTCGTCCCTCGCCTCCCTCGTCCTTTCACTTATCCACTGCCCCCTTGCCCCATGCCCCTTGATTTCCCCTTCTCCTCCACATCCAACCCCTTCAATATCTACAGGCCAAAGGGGCGTTTTGCGCAATGCCGCGCATGTTTTCGCATTTGCTTTCGCGTTTCAGCCTTCATCTTTCGGCTGTAAGTCCTCTGCCGGCCTTTCTCCTGCCCCCTGCCCCTCGCCCCTGACACGATTCGCTTTGTCACTTGTCATTTGCCGATGCCATTGTCGGGTTACGCGCAGATTTCCCTTGGTTTCGGAAATGTGTTTTGAGAAATCCCCTTCCAATGACCCAACCATTTGATACCTATCTATATCACCATGATATCATTCAGTATTATGTTACGACATTTTATGTCTCAAAACGATCGGCCATTCACGATAAATTCTAAACTCCCATCTTAACCTCATGAAATATTTGCAATTTCTTCTGCTTCCTTCGTCATGCATTGTTTCAGTCCTTTGTTCCACTTATCAATGCCTGTTTATTCTGCGTAATCCATGCAAACTAATCATTTTTATCCAGTTACGAGAACCTTTCCTCCAGCTCATGCACAAATATCTCCGCACAATTTCTCAACAATTCACACAATTTGCTAGACACATTCAGCATTCAATAAATTTTCCAATATGGCCTAACAAAGGCAATGCAACGCCGCCGCTCTCCACGCTGCGATTGTCCAATTCGATATGCGGGTGTTTTCATATTTCATTTTTAATCTCTCGAACATATTCGAGCTCACATAGAGTCAGATATGAAGCGATTGACAGATATTCGTTTTCTCGTTGTTTGGTCGTAGCAGTGATGGTCTAGCGTAGTGATTGTGTGTTACTGTCTAGAGCAAGGTCTCAAATTCGCCCCCGCCTCGACCCAAACCGAAGGGGTTTAAGAAGTATTAGCAATGGGTAAAGCCACGCGAAAATTTGCCTAAAATCCCTCTATTGTTACATACACAACAACAGTCTGTCCTCGGGGCGGGCCACTAGTCCTGCGTGACTAGGATAGACAGACTATTCCATTACGGGTTGAGGGTAGTCGACTTCATCTAGTGGGAACAAGGCTAGGAAATTTGTTTTTTCTATCGAATGTTGTGCTATTGATTGGAGAGAAAGGCGATTGTCTCGGTTTGAGCTCGATTATACATGCTTGTAAACAGTCTCTATGAATTTGACCATTACTATCATTAAGTATGCAGACATGGAAACAATGATCTGCCGATTGCTTTCTCAGCGTGCTAGGAATCTTACACTATCTTACTCCATGCGAACTGATTTGAGTTCATAGTTATTGAATTTGACGATTTATTTCATCTTGAAGAATGGCACAAAAACAATAGAGCAGCCGTGTTCTGCTCGGCTCATGAGAAAGAATAAAATTTTTGAGGCACGGTAGAGGAAGAGGCCATCTTTTTACCGAGAGATGACGAAAGAACGGTAGAATAGAGAAAAAGAGTGATATGGGAAAGTCGCTAGGTCAGGCAAATGAGCAAAAGTTTTCTGATCAGCGAAAGATTGAAAGATCAATACTCAAAAATTATAGAAAAGTTGGGTGCGATCAATACATTTGCTTTATCTTTCTCATTAATTGAACATAACCTTTTCTTGGCATTTCTGATTTCATTCGGGCTTGATTAGTGCTTCTTGATTACCTCTCTTTCTGTGGGGGTATTTCCAATTTCAGCTACAATCATAGCCTCGTTTCTTGATTTGTTTTACATTTTCAGCAGTTGCTTTTCGTTAATTTTCTCACAGTGCTTTGCGGCTCGCCTCTCCAGCTCTCATAATGCATAGAGGCACAGGCAGTGGCCACAGCAAAGTGCTACAATTCTCGCAACTCATTCGAATGTGTTTCTAAAACTGCCTATAATATCATTCACATGCACATTTTCACAAGGCATTGTTTTTAGAAATAATTGAATATCTTTATTATTAGCTGCTGACTTTTAAAATCTATTTTTCAAGAAAACATATATCTTGCTGAATAGAATGACTTTTCCTATTTGAATTCTAAATTAGAGTTTTGGCAAATCATTCTGAGATTTTGGAGCGAAATAGTGAGTCGCGTAGAAGAGAAACGAGACAAATAGCGTAGTTTTTGAATATCGACGTTCTCTCCAATCAATGATACCAGTTTTAGTTGAGTGTTAATCTACATATCGTAAATTCGCCTGACTTCTAGAATATTTCCATTTTCCTATTCCATGACATTTTCTCTTCTTCTGTTGAAATGACCGCGTCTGTTGCAATTTCATCGTCCATTGCTTGATTTTACAATGTCGCTACGGGGAGCGTAACGAAATCCGATCGGAAATGGCGAAGAAGCGAGGAGAGAACGGAAAGGAGAGGGATGCGGCAAATTCATAGTTGGCAATTTGAGACGATATGCTGATGTGGCTCTGAGCCTTCATCTGCCTCATTCTCATTATGCCTTGCATCTCGAAGAAGTATTCGAACATCTTTCTGCCCGCTCTTTGGAGATTTGGAGATCTAATTGCAGAGTTGCATTCCCATAGATCATCTCACTATTTGTTGCTTCGTATTCCTTTCGTCATTTGCCAAAATCTAAATTTTTACTCATTCGCGATCATGAATATACCAAGAAATTACGAAAATCTTGTTCTTTTTATCAGGACTATCCATGAGTAAGGTATAGGGAAAAAATTCCTTAGCTTGTAAGAAGACATAAGCAGGTACGAAATTTTGGATTTCATACCGATACAGTTACGATTTTTCTCTACCTGCCGGCGGCTCTGTTTTACAATTAACTTATGATTTTGACATTATTCAACGATTCGCACTTTTCCCTCCGCCATCCTTTTTCCACAATTCTTTATTTCACTTTGTCGAATTTATGTATCAACAAAGTTTCACACAATGAGCCGTAATTCATTCATCCGAAATAAACAAGCATTGTGTTGAATATCGAATGTGTGAGATTTGCAAATGTAGAGAGGGACGAATGGATGAGTGATCTGGTCAAATGGTGCTAACAATGGCAGTTGACTGAGTTGGCTGTAGGACCAGATAGACAAAAACATGAGTCAACAGGATCGCACGCTTTTGATCTTGTATCATTTTCTGAGCAATTTTCTTTGCAGGTACTTTGATTTTTAAAGGCTCCTTTCCTTTCTTTTCCTGATATCATAACGAACTTTTGAATGTTCGAACTGAAATTTGAATTCTGAGTTTGGTCGTTCAATCTTCAATGCCACGACCAGACGGTCGAATCGAACAATGGGCAGAAGAGAAGAATGGCTGTCTTGTAGATTGGAAAGGAAAATAGGAAGGAGGAAGGGAAAGAGGGGAATTGAATGTTGAATGGACTATTTATCCGTACAAAGGCCGACTGTCACAGAAAGGCAGACAGGCGAACGAATAGAAAGTGCTGTAGAACGGAATGGCTTGGACCAAAACTGAACAGAAGTAGAGGAAGTGATCGTGGCTAACGATTCACAATGCAACGTTCGACATTTTTGTGAGCCATTATTTTTGCTATAATGATAAAATATTCCTTACTTTTAGTGGTGAATGATATTCATCTGATCATTTTGGAGATACGCAATGCTATTTCTGATTGTGAGAGTGACAAGAAGTTATAATTATTTTCAACATAGATATTATTTCTTTTCATCCATCTCTGATAATCATTGAATTTTCGAGATTTCTGAACTATGTCGAATTATCCATAATTTTCTCACACCGATTTTTATTCACATGAGCGCTTCATTCTTTTTGCTCTTCATCTATTTATTCCATGCATTTCACATACAACCAGCAACAATGGAGCATTTGATAAATTTTCTATTTCTTATTTCAGTTAAACCCTCTTTTACCATTTCGTGTCTACTTTGATTTTACACGCATTTTTTCTTGCCGACTTTTCTTTCGATGCGTTTAAAAATTGGTGGAGTGATGTCTTCGAGTCGATGAAGTTACAAGCAGCGAAAACATGTAAACTTTTAAATTTTTGCTGTACACTTGATTTTATCCTGCTTCACTTTAGAAGGAATATTTTACTCGATAGTCTTAGATTTTTCGAAAAGTGACTTTCTTAATCCATTTATCCAATATGATGCTCGATTGAAATATGATCAAATTATTCATCATACATTATGCATTACCGGATTTAATTATTCCTCAATGGTGACATACTAGATGGTTAACATCGGAATTTTCATATTACAGTTCCATAAACAATTCTTTCCTTCTTGTGAAACAATTCTAATTCACTTCAATCTCTCCCATTTTTTCATTCCCAACGAATTTTACTATCTCTTTCCCATTTGATTTCATCTGGCGTATTTTTTCGGGCATTTGCCGGCGATTTTTTCGTGAATTTTTTGTGCGTGTATCTGCGGCGCGCCATTTCAAGGTTGGCCATTGTTTCACTATTAACTTTGCCTGGGTCTGGAAAGGAAGGAAAGAGCGCGCAAAGCAGCAGCAGCAGCAGCATCGGGGCAGAACAGAACAAGGGAAACTAGGGGAAGGAAACGGACTGGCTGAAGTATACGACTGAAGAAACGCCGGAAAAAGACAGATGGTTGATAAAAATGAGAGGCGATGAGAATAGAGTCGTGAAATGCGACAACAGTTCGGAGTGAAAGCGCGGCGCCCCGCATGCCAAACCTGAAAGTTCCTGGAGAAAGTTTTCCTCTTTTTGCTTTTCTCCTCCGGTTCAAACGAAATGATATGGTTCACCATTCTTCTTGATAATTGATGGATGGCCGAACGAAATTTCTTCAGAAATACAACAAAAACTATAATTGTCAGAACTATTTTTTCGAGACAAAAGTAGGCGTGACTCCAAAGAACAACGCGAGCCGATCGAGTGAGTAACTAATTTTGACAGGAAGAGACGAAAAAGGCGCGCAACGCAACGCTTGAAATGGCAATAAAGCGACTGATTGAAAAATGACCAACGCAGTGACTTTGCTGCGAAAGAAGGAAGGAAGAAAATGAGAGATGAAATTGAAGCGAGTAACTGCGAGAGGAGACAGTACAGTTGCTTCCTCCCGTATTGTTTGAAATCGGAAAGGCAATTTCAGTCATTTCAGGCCATTTTTTGCCCTCCGCTCGCGAGGGGCTGCTTCATTTAAGTGCTTTTCAGTTTTTATCGAATTTGACTGCTGTTAATTCAAACTGAATTTACCTAACCAGTTGGACGGCAGCTTCTGACTCTAATTCTCATTGGCGATTGTCGTCGTGTCGTGTCGCATTTTTTGCCAATTTCAGTACGATTCGCCGCACTGCCAGGAAGATTGTGAATCTGGTTGATGATAAAAGTCGGTCAGAATTGACGAAAATTGATAGATTGGGTTGCTGATGTCCATGGAAGCGCTGCTAATCGAACGAGATGCGAAGAAAAACTTGCAAACAAAACTTAACGCAGGCCGATTTTGACCACTGATTCATTGTACTCCAAAACACAAATGAGTCGGGAATGGAAAAAGAATCTTTTGTAGCCCAGTTTTCAGAAACCAATTGTATCAAATTTGACAATTTAATAGTCACTGATATTTTGATGCGTCGGAGACGAAAATATTCATCAGCGCTTACCTATTTCAATTTTTTGTTTGATCACTTTGAAGTTTCGTGGATAGTTGTTTGAGTTTTTACCGCATATTCACTTATTCAGTGCTTCTATGATATTATTTTTCGATGAATTTACTCGGACAACAGTCTTGCTCCCGCGAAAGTTCTCATAAATTTCTAAAAATCATCACTTTGAATTTCTTGTTGCAAATGCACGCGCGATGTTTCAATGTCTTTGTGTCTGTTTCTATGTTTCTGATTTGATTCGATATTGTCTGATTTTCCCTTATTCTTCTTCTCCCATTGCCCTTTGTGCTGTGGGTTGACTCCTCGAGTCTTCGATTGTCATATTGTCATTTCGTCTATTTTGTCCATCCCTTCCTCTCGCTCTCCCTGCCTTGTTCGGTCTGTTTTGTTCGTTTCCAATGCCATTTTTATTGTTTCAATTTCTATTCCTATTTAGTTGTCGCGCGCACCAAATTCCCCCTTCGACAGTCGCCGAATCGCGCATCTGCGTTTTCGATTGCTTCGAATCTTTCGAATTTGCCTCTCGTCTCGCTTGACTCAACCACTCTTGGCTGTACTTTCGGCGTATTTTCGAATATTTCAATCTTGTTGAATTTGAGATTTCTTTGGTTTCTTTTGCTAATCTTTAGATAAAGATGCTTCTAAATAATTCATAGATATGACTTTTCTCAGACCCTTGATTTCATTCATCTTTCACTATCATGCTGGTTAACGAAGAGAGGCAAAGGCGCGAATATGATCCAGAATATTACAGAATTATTTGTGATCGCAAACAAGGGAAGAAGCAGGCACGAAATAGATAAAAAATAAAATTGAAATGAGTCTAAGGTCGATATGGTATAGCGATTTAGCCACGCTTTTTGCAATCATAGCACAGGAAAACATCCTTCGTTAATGAACATGAGCGTCTTTCTTATCTTATTGAGATTAATTAATTTAAAAGTTTTAAAATCGAACAACTTATCTCTTCCATTAAAATGATCAATCTACGCGCGCACTGTGATTCATGAAATGTCCACTCGCCTTCTTACGCAATTCTTACACGATTATCATTTTTGGACAACTTTTGGACATATCAATGAAGAGAGAAATGATTGTGGAACTTTCATTTCTATTTCAGGGCTTGTATCGTGTTCTTACAAGAGTTTCTGTTTTATTGATAACTTCCAGATTTGACACTCTTCAGATACAGCTGATTATTGATTTAGTTTTTGAAGACTAATTTATCTAAATTTTTTGGTGAAACACAAAATATATCCTTTCAAGACTCGATTATTCATTTTTCATTTGTGCAAATATTCTTCTTTCAAAACCCCACGTTCTACTCCTGTATCAGTGTTCTAAATTTAATTTTTATTCATGTTTCTTCCAACATTGCCAACCCCTTCGTTGAAATTTGCAAAAAGCGTTGCTTACATTAGTAAGTTCCACTTTTGCATAGTTGATTTATCTAAAATCGTGCTTCTTCTCTTCTCGAGTTTAATTTTGCTTTTCTGGAATTCTCGCCATCTTCGTCCTTGCTTATTGCCTCTTCCTGACGCCGGCCGCTTGTTGTTCATAAAAATGACAATTTCAGTTTCGGGCAATAATTTCTATTTCCATAAAACTGCCAATTTTATCGATTAGCACTGACATTGACATTGACGTTGCTGCTTGGAACTTTACCCGTGTCATTGGCGAGTCTACTCGTTGCCACGATGCTAGCAGAACAGTTTCCCTTTCCGCATTTTTTGTATCGAATTTCCCGTGCGTGTGTGTGCGTGACAATTATGTTTGATACTCGAATATGCAGTTTTGACTGCTTAAAATTTAGCAAAAAAACGATTCAGTTCCATGTTCCACAAATATTTTTATTCATACCGCAAATTATTGTGGAATCGAAAAAAATAGATGCTGGTTTCACGATATTCATTCTTCAGATTCTGAATTCAGTGACGATGGCATGAAGCGATTAGATAACAAGTGTAGGATTGCTATTTTAAAACCTAATTTTTTAGATTATGCATAATTGGATACAGAATTTGTTTACCGAAATATTTTGTTTCATAATAATTCACTTGGTATCTGGTCTTCATGCTATCCATTAGTTAAGCAACTCTTTATTTTACCACACCTCTATTTCATAGCCTACCTTTATGTGCACTCCCCGTAAAAATTTTCGTACTATCTTGTCAACACAAATTTCTTTACTGTCTCAAACAATATTCATTAGTACCGAATTGTGTCAATGATTTAGCCACTCATTTGAGTTGTCTAAAAGTAGACTTCCTCTGTAATCTCATTGAATCCTTCAAGTTATTAGCGATTTACTGCTTTGGGAATAGCGCATCTTCATTTTTATGGCGCAACTCGGCGCTCTTTTGTCTGACTAACAGGTCAACAGCGCAGCAAAGTACAGTAAAGGGCAGTCCGCAGTCAGTCAAAGCAGTCGAAGAAAGGACTAGAATGAGTTGTTCAGGAAAGGAGCTACTCAACCCAGTTGTCACATTGTTGCAAACCGCAAAAACGACGATAAAAGAAATTTAGGCTAAAGTCAACCATTTGAATCATTTGAATAGTTGAATTCAATTTGCTATTTCCATTCATTCCTCCTACACTTTCTGGATCTACTTGACATTGTTTGTTTCCTAACTTCTTATTTTGGTATCCCAGGCTAAACTTCATCAAACTCATTCTATCTCTTCTGTACTCTGACGAATCGTGAAATGCCATTCTTTCAAATTTCCTTTCCTTTGGTGATTCATTTATTGTCTGTTGACTCGTCTTTTTGGATTTATTTTGAAAATTTCCGTATTTTTAAAAACTGATGCTGATACTTCAGGTAACAACCGAGCTGTAGTGGAACCGTAGTTAAATTTTGTTGGTGGTCGTTTGACAGTAGAGCTAGCCAAACTGTTTCCGCACAAGCCAACACCGTCGCCGAGAGACAGCGAAAACGACATGGTAAGACAATTATTATTTAATGGATATTAATGTTTGAATCAGAAATTCCTGTTGAGTAATTTCTACCTGAACCCTGATTCAGTCGTCAAATTCTCTTATGTACAATATGCAGCACGAAAGATATTCTCAAATGTTAGAAATATCTTGCGTCAGAATCAATTTCATCATTTTTCAAATATGAACAATCATTTTGATGACTAATTTTTCGATTTAAAATTTGCACAAATATGCATGACATATCTTTCTTCTGAGGCTATACTTCATTCTAACTTCAATGCATGATGGGTCATAATGGTTTGTTGAGTGAGTACTAATTTCAATGGATCCCTCTCATTATCTCCATGAATTCAATGATTCAAAGTCTCTAAAGCTTCTGTATGAAGTTAGTCCTTTGTGAGCTTCTTTTCAATGTCCAACGACTATCAATCATGGGGACAAAGAAGTTGGACCGACACTATACACAAACGCATAGATGACAAGCCAGATGCCTGCTGACTTGTTGCCCGCGCATCGCCAATGCATCTATTCATTATCCGACTTATTATGAAATTTCATGCGTATTGAAGCTAATACAACCCTAGTAGGCTTATTCTTGGCATTACTGTGGGTTTTATGTAATCAAATCATGCATTTCTGCTCATAACAGGGATGGTTTATCATAGCAAAAATTCTGATCAGCCTACTATGGAAAATCATGCGGATTTAAACTTATCCTAATTTCAGCGCTTATTTGAGAATTATTGCAGTTTAGATCACGAGATAATGTCAGGTTCGTCAGAATCATCATAAACTCTATACGCATTGAAGCTTATTCCAACTTAGTCTGGTTATCAAAGAATTGCTGTACATTGATCGGGAGATCATTTTGTTATACGTGCAAAAATAGATACCCTACTTAAAAAAATTCTGCCTGTTCCATCTAATCATCTTCGCCCATTTCCATGAGCATACAATAGTTGCTAATCATAGCCAGCTCCTTTCATTTCTTTGTTCTGAATTTGTGTCCTGAAGACTAACGACTTCTCTCATTTGATTACAAGAGCATTACTCGGATTTTACAGTGATTAGCCTGCAGCATGATGCAGATATAAAGAATAAGCAGATGAAGAAATGGAATGCAGATATGGCTCATTATGCTGATTAGGAATCGAAATTCAGTCTGGAACACATTTCTGTCTGAAAAGTGCATGTCCCACGATGTTTTGCTCATATAACCTTTTATTGTAAAAATTAAGCATTTTATCCTGAAACATTAATTTCCAAAATCATCTTAAATTATGATCATATTGGTAGGATTATATATTTTTAATCTACAACAGCGGGCAAAAGTATTAGATCTCCCCTTAATATTTCTAGAGATTTTGAATCATGCCCCAGATCTTTTTATACTTTTATCGAATCGAGTCGAAATTTTGCAAACATAAGGACACATGTAGGATATGCGAATATTTATAGTTTTAGCTCAATTCGATAAATGCAGAAACCAGGACTGAAGTCTAATTGACTATGAAGATGATCCAATACTTTTACCCGACACTGTATCTAAGTTTTCCACCTGATGGCAAAATAAAGGGTCATAATATATCGCGAAAAATCGTATTTCGTATAATTACAATTAGATTTTTCATGGCATTTATTTCATTAGTTCTAGAATTTGATTTGATTTTTATCATGAGATTCAAAAGTTCAGAATTATTCTTCGCTTTACAATTCCCGTAACCAACTGATACAAATCTTCTGATTGAGGCTGAAGTCAGTTCCTCCATTCTTAGAACCCATTGACTCTCTAATGCGACGCCTATCCCTCGGACCGCTTCCGGCATTTATCCATTCTACCGGCATTTCCTCGCGGATAACTGAGGATTTCACCCTTTCTAAATTCCCTACCCACCATTTAATGGACGGAAGAATCGCGCTCGCACCGGAAACCCAGCCGTCTGATTTTTCGACGCTAATCCTCATAATATTTGTATATAACTTATCACCTGAAATCAAACAATCAAATAACTTGGGATTTTTGGAATTGAGAATTTGGGATTTCACAAAGAAGTTCTGAGAAGATTGTGAATCGCAATTTCCGCTGAGCAGCCAACATTTGATGCTAAAGGAAGTAAGGTTTACTGGACAGAATACATTTTCTTTTGGATAGATTCGGTGGTAAAATTTGAAATTTTGCGATCATTTTACTCGTAGCGTCAAATAATTTCGTTGTTCATGATGCTTTGAGCCATACTCGTATTGATATTAGAGCTGGTTGTCGGTGCGTAATTAGCATTTGCAAGGGGCTCTTCTTCTTCTCCTATTCTTATTCTCCTCTTTCACAAAGGATTCAGGCTTCACTTCTGCTTTGTGATAATAATTGAAAGCCAATTTAGTGACTTTTCGTTTTCAGAGTCCCTTTCAAACTGAATTTGCAATTTTATTCTCCTCGATTTTAATTTGTCCACTTTATTTGTCTTGTTTCGCTCGCTCGCGCGATCCAACTTTCCTTTCAATTTTATTTTCAATGAAATAGAAAAATAGACAGAATGTGTCGTGTATTTGAGAGTGTGAAATTGAAGAGAAGCAGCGGGAAAATGCGAAAGGCAATAAAAGGCGATCCGTTGTCAGTTCGGAAGCAAGACTGAAGGAGTCGAGTAACAGAAATTTAGAAATAGCAAGGCAAGAAAGTGAGACAGGAAGAAAGCTAATGAGGCAAGGCAGAAAAATGTCATTTCAATTGTTCAAGTAACAATACTGAATTGTTCTAGTTCCATCTAATTTTAGGTTTCACATGACCTCACCAAACATTTCGATGCTGTCAATTTTTCGTTCGCCAAGTGTTTTTCTACAAAATCATACTATCCCAACAAATAGTCAATGCAAATGTTTCTGATTTGATTTTCTGTAACCTGAATAGTTTTTTTCGGGTTAAAAATGACCACTATCTCATTTTCCGACCAAAAATTCAAAATCCAACTCCTCAAATCTCAAATCGCCATACTTGTCCTGTCTCAACTCCAGACACCACCTGTTGTGTCATCATTTCCACCTCTGTTTTGAGCTATTAGACATTGAATAGGATATTAGGATATCTCAATCTGTTTCTCCTCCTTATTCTCCATAATTGGGCAATTTCTCCCTCAAGAATGTTTCGACCACCTTGCATTCTGCTCTGCTCATTAACCTTACCATCTTCATCTTCAGTTTTCCTCTGCTATCTCTTAAATTCTCGATCGCGTGCGGCTTCCAGATGAATAATGCGTATGATCCCCCTGCACAAGCACATTTCGCCCTAATTTATTCCCAGCCCGTTTACCTTTTTCCTCATCCCCTTCTTCTTTTACCTGACTTTATTATTCTCATCTCTTCGTTGTCTGATGGACTCTTTCTTGTGGGATACGGTAACTCCGGCAAATGTTAATGGCATCACAAGCGACAAATAGCCCAGACTCAGTAATGTGTTATTATCGCTGAAGCCGCTTAGCAAACCAATTCTGGGTAATAGGTAATGGCGACGAGCAATAAGGCTTCCGGAAACAAATCCCATCCATCCATTTATCCACAAAAAGCTTCCTGGAAGATAAGGAAAAGGCGAGACAATTTACAGTACGTGAGGAAAGCAAGATGGAGAAATTTCTTGAGATTGTGACATGAAATGCTATTTTGAAAAAAACTTTAAATTGTCAAGCATTTCCCTACCTTTTTCGGATGTATAGATATTAAATTTTACTTTGCCAATTTTTAAATGGTGATTTTTTCAACTATGAAGTGATGCTTTTCCTAGATTGATAACTTACGTGAAAGTCAGGAACACAACCCCTTCATAATGAATTTCTTATTTCCGTAATAATTAACTAATGCTTACGAATATTTTTTGAAGTGCGAAACTCCCACTTGATGATTACCGATAAGCCTACCAAAATCGCCCTGAATGATTAGAAAAATCCGATTTTTACGGATAAAATAAAAATTTTCTTCAAAGAATTTTTCGCTATTTTTGAAATGTCAAATAAATCGTCGCTTATCCACAATAATGCCCTTGGTAGGCAATGTAATCCTATCACCCGCTGAATATTTATCTCGAATAAGTACCATTCTCCTAGCTCCAATTAATTACAATGATTATTGGCCATCCAAGGGTTCACAAAAAGGTGTCCGACTATTAGTTTCGGCTAATTTTGTCCATTTTCAAAGTTAAAATGCATTTTATTTTAAAAAAATATCCGCTGATAATTCTATTCTTCGGAAAAGCGGCTTATCAATTTGAATAGCTCCTCTCATTAGGATTTGTAGTGTCTAGTCGGAAAAATCGCTATTATCATACAATTCTGTACTTACCCTGATTGGAAAAGCGTTTATATAGTCATTTGATTTACAAAGTACTGGGAAATAATTTGTGTAAGATCTTTTACGCCAAACATTTATGATCCGATTAGAAAAGTTTTGTAGGAATTTAAATCAGTAAAGCGTTTGAAATAAGTTTTGATGTAGCGAGATTGTTGGATTTGGGCTGTAGAAATGCTTAAACAGCTTTGTACGTCAGTGTCGACTTTGGATTTGTCAGATTTGCGCGAATAATTACTCGCACGTTGCCCGATTTAGATCTGCCGAGATTAGGAAATTTCAACGGAGTTTATAAATTCCTAAGCAATTATTCAAACTTGTAGAGAATCGCTGCTTGTAATACTTATAATTCATATCACATTTACCGATTTTCATCATGAAGAAGCATAGGAAAAGCTGAGCATGGAAAATCATCCGATAAAATCCCGAATCATTTTGGCTGTTCGTTGTCATTCCCTTCACGATACTGCTAAATATACTCCCTAGTTAGAATTCTAGCTCCTTGTAAAATTGTGTTTGTTGAATTCACATTTCTTCTCCTCTGGATTCTGTAGTGGGCGTGGCCTTTCGACTCTTTCGCCTCGTCCATTGTGTGCAGAAGAAGCACATTGGATGCGACACGCAATGTGCGGGAAGAAAGAGGCAGGATGAAGAGAAAAGAGGACAGAATAAGAAAAGGGGCTGGAGGATGAAATGAACGGAAGGAGATAGGTAATGAGTTGAAGTGGGGCGGTATCAGGCTTTGCTTCATTCTTGAAGAATTGTCTTCTATCATGAATTTACTTTACGAAACAAGGTACCTCTATTTTGATAATTCGGAAGCTAGCTTTTCACTCGCATTGATAGCCTTGCATCGTCAATTACGTACTACATGAATTGATAAGTATCATTTCACCTTTCAGCATGTAAAAATTTAGTATTACCATCGGATAACTCATCCTTATTATTCATCCTGAAATTGTGATGAATTGCAAGGATAATGAATGAGCTCTGCATTTCTACTGAATATTTCCGAGTTTGCATGGATCCTTCCTTCCATCTCATAGAGAGGTCTATTATTCGTATGTCGTTTTTTCACACCGCCCCAGGCCATGCTCATCATTCATTTCATTCTCCTCTACTCCCTTTCTCCTCCAATTCTCAATTCTCATTTTCATTGAGCACGACAAATAGCACCGACCGTATTCCTTCTTATTTGTTCTTTGCATCGAATTCAAGTTCATTATTGGAGCTTACAGAAGGAAGTTTATTCTTTGGTCATCCATTCGTACTGATTACTATATGAAATATTTGATCAAGATTGTTTATATGCTCAGACCAAGTTGAAGTAAGATTTATTTGATTCAATTTCTGAACCATCCTCGATTTTCTAAAATTTTTCATTTTCCATTTTTAGAAAAAATTAAATCCCGAATTATTATATTTTAGTGGTACCCTTCATATTAACAAAAGTATTGTTTCTTTATCGTAAAATCCAACATTCGATATCAACCTTTTAATTTTTCCTAAACATGGCATAGTAGTTAAAGATATCTCATTTATCTTCATTTCGATTCAGCTTCTATTTCGAAACCTGATTTTTGTATTATTCCTCTTCAAAAGTATGCATTACAATAGTTCGCGTTTCTTCGGAGCGCCCTTTATTCAACCTTCTCAACAATCCCCCTAATTACCATTCAACACATTCAGTAGCACCTTCACTCGCTCAACTGCTCTTCTCTGTGCTATCGTCATTCCTCCCTGCATAGATTCATTATTGCGAGTTTATGAAGAATGAGAATGAGCTCCACATCAATGCATGCAATGCGATGTGCGAGATGAAACAAGGCGCATTCAACCGAGGTGAAATCGACTATGGATGATTCTTCGTGCATCCAGTGCTCAGGCATATCATCAGCATTCTTAGCTGAGATAAGGTTCTCTATTATACGGAAACTCCTTAGTCTGATTCGCCTAGGTAGAGAAGAATATGCGTGTCTTCAGCGTGTTTCCAAGGCCTCTAATCAGCATATACATTGGCGATGCCACTTACCGAGAAGAAAGCCCCCTCCCCTGAGCAGAAGCTCGCGCGAAAAGAAGAAAGAGCCTCATTTTCTCATGCGTCTTTCGATTCTTTTCTGCTTCATGAAGATTCTTATTATCTGGCAATTTCACACACGATTCATCTCCCCGTCGCCGCCGCTGCACTTCTTCGCTTATAAAGCAGAGCTTATTTGTTTGTCTCGAACTCAAATAATTGCTATCTGGAGAAGTTTCATTATTCTTCATCTTCTACACCCAACCGAGCACCTCCTCTTTCATCTCTAATTTGAGGGGATCTAATTGATTCAGAATTTCACTTGAAAACAAACTATTACTCTTTTCTTTCAATTCGCCGATGACGATCTTTTGAATTTCGCACCAATAACACAGTCCATGTCCTTATAAGTTTGCTTCAACTAAATTGCTTGACGAATAACATAATCTGGTCGCTGATTTCAGCGGATGAGCGGTCGACGAAAGGCGAATCCGAACAAGCTTCCAACTGTGGAGATGCGAATCGAGGCTGAGGAGGAGGACGGTGCGGAGAAGTCCGTACAGGAGAACGAGTTCGGGCAAGACGAGAATGCTGCGGATGAAGGCAGATTGCAGGTCGACAATGTAGGCATACATGATTTGGCAAAAGAGCTAATAAGTATTGCTTGACTGCTAACTCTCTGCTTACTCATCATCCTAGTTGTCCAAGTCAAAAGGCAGCACACTAACTTATTGCTTTGTTTGTTCTAATGTCATCTACTAGCCACTTATGAATCGTACCATTTAGAATAAGTTGTGTCTATTCAACATAATTCTACTCAAGTTTTGAAATTTGGGGAACAAAATTTTGCTTGAGATTTTCGAACCACATTCTTCATCTTCATCCTATTCTTCAGTAACCGAACTTTACCATTGCCAGATTTTCACCTTTTCTTCAATTCGTTGCTCGACTCCATTCCCGAGACTAAAATACGATATTTTATTGCTAAAGTACTAATTCTCACGACCTTTCTACAAAATGTAACAATTCAACAATCGAAGCTTTCGAAATAATGGATAAACTCCATTCAGGATTTCACAATGCGCGTGAACCTCTTTCAAGCGATTAGATATGCGAGACTCATTATTACGCATTATTGAAATCGTCTCTTAGAGCTTTATGAGAGGACATTCTTTAGAAGAATAATAAATTAGCTAATTGAGATGAAATGGATGAAGTAATGGAGAGAAGGCTTCTTCATTATCATGTGGAGGTGTTTGGAAGTATTCTAGGTCTGAACTTTGATGATATCCATTTCATCTAAACGTTTTTTCTTGTGAGTACTTTTTATCGCCGTAAATGAAAAGATTCAAATAATTTTCAAAAAATATAATACCAAACTAACAAAAACGATGATTTACTATTCCATAACGTATATTTTTATTTTCTTCTCTGGAAAAGTATTCCCTTCCTAAATGTAAACTGAATTTATCTGAATTATCAATGCGGAACAATCTCATCTCATTCCATACATGATTTTCGCAAAATTTTCAAATTTCTCTAATTTGATTGTTATTGCGATTTGTTCAAATTCCTCCAGGAAACGGATATTTTTCAACTCTGTCGAATTCGTAAATCGGCTTTTCTCAGTCCATCAGATCTGCTTACCTCTTTGCCTTTCCGACTCGTTTCCGGTATCTCTCACTCATCGCAGCTCCTCCGTTTATCGCTGTATTTTCCTTAAAACAATGACTTTGTAGCCGCTAAGAGTCGTTAATCTGAATTTAAGACTGACATTCCTTGGCGGGCAAAACTAAGTTCCACCACGGCCCTTTGTCGGTACAAATCGCTATTTTCCCGGACTTATAGAAATGCGTGAATCATCCCAAGAAGTTTTCCACAGATATTCTTTATCATTTGATAATGAATTTCTAATCAGAATCTTGGCAAAGTC
This sequence comes from Diploscapter coronatus, assembly GCA_964036155.1. NCBI lineage: Eukaryota > Metazoa > Nematoda > Chromadorea > Rhabditida > Rhabditidae > Diploscapter > Diploscapter coronatus. The sequence goes on from OZ038423.1 coordinate 3,850,758, forward strand.
GGATAATTTCCGAATAACCTACTCAAACAAAATCTCAATAATTTAATCAGAAGATTTGATGATAGTTTTTGAAAGTAATAGAAACTCAATCTGTACTTGTTCTTTTTATCCTAGTACATGCTCGCTAAATTTATTTTGATGATTTGATCATTTATTCTAACGCCTCAAAATTAAGTTTAATTTCTCGCTTATCTGTTGACAAAGCACAATTTCTCGAGGAAATCTATGAAGCGCAAAATCATGAGGGTGTAAAACTGAGGAGAGAAAATATCGCACCAATGATTTATCATGAAAGTCTCATTATATGAGCCGACTTACTTTATTTGGAATTTTACAGAATGAAAATCCGCTTTGAAGATTATCTAGAGCCATTGAGACTTACTGGAATCGCTTGATAAGTCCCAGAAAATATCGGCAAATTCACAAAGTCGCTAGTACTGAGAGGCAATTTATTATTCAACGTTTGGAATTTCGCACGCGGTCCTCTAGTTCTGGCCTTCACGAGGATTTCGAAATTTTCATATTATAAAGCTCCAAAATCTCGCAACTCCTCTAAAATTGTCTTTCGACGTTAAGAATTAGACAAGCTTATGCCATTTTGAACATATTTGTGAATTTTTCTTATTTTATAATTTAAAATGTTACTGTAGCTAGGATCCTGGCATTTGTCAAAAATTTAGAATGTTCTTTCTGGTTCTAAATTGGAGTCTTCAACTCGGAAATATTTTTTGCTAATAATTTTTATTTGAATTGAAACCTAAATTTTAAATCAATGTATAAAATGTTTTTAATCGTTTCTTTCTTCGCTCTTCAAAATCATTTCGAAATTCTCCATGTCACTTTACAAGTCGCAATCTCATTCTTTTTCTTTCTACAGTAAAAAAGACGAACGGTCCGTTGTCTCATTTCATTTTCTGCATTCACTGCTTTCCATTTTTTGCCGTCTTCATTTATTTCCTTTCTCCGCTTTTTGCCTCCTGCAGTTGCCTTTCCTTTCTTTATTTTTTATTCGCACACGGCTCTGTTTCCTCTGTCGCTTCGCGCACATTTTCGTGAACACGTGTGAATTTTGTAGAGGGAATGAGCGCAAAGGGGCAAGAGACAAGGGACAGTCCATTCATTCATCCAGTCTTTCTTTTTCTGTCCTTTCTGCATTTCTTCGATCTTTCAGCAGCACATTGTACCTTGTCTTTCTTCTATGTGATTTCGTTACTCTTCGACATATGCTTTGAGATTACATAAGCTTGAATATTTGTCTTGCAAATATTTCATCAAAGTAACCCTGCTTACTACTAATTTCAAAAATAATTATCGTTCAATGATTTTGTTCTCCAACATTAGAAATTGACTCTATCTTTCTGGCAATTCTGCGTTCGTGAAAACTAGTCTTCTGATGCTGCACGTTGTACTGGAATTTGACTAGCAATTAAAAAATATCGCATTCTCGTAAACGATGGGATAGTTTTATAAATCGAGTTGGCACTGTCTTATCAGCTTTACCTTACATGCTGTCTCGACAAGTTGCGAGATTACGAGATTTATCAATGCTCACTCGACAGATGAGTCATCAGATTCCAAACAAATAGTTCGATTTTCAGAAGATGCGCGAGAAGAGTGGAAGTCCGATGCCGTTGCCTGTGTCACCAAATGGTGGGGCTTCGGTTAAAAGCAGCAGTGGAGCGAGCAGTATCTCGGAGCATACGAGGTTTTTTTTTTTTTAATAAATGTTCATTTGGGGAAAATAGTACGAAATTGATCTGCAAATATTTGATCAAAGATCTGAAAATATTTACTGACCATCTTCTCTTTGAACAAGCTAGTACCGAATTGAAGTAAAACTCCAATACTATGAAAGAGTTTACGGAACCAGCTTTGAAGTTGGAAGATAATCAAAATTCTATTTTGAGACTTCGTAACTAATCTGAACAAGAATGACCAGCTGTATATTAAGTTGATTATGAGGAATAATGATGATCATCCGAGTGTTTTGATGTCCACATGATATTATATTAGTTCAGACAACAAAAATGTCGAAAATTTCTAAGCTTCTTCAAGATCAAACAAATATAGGCCTGATATTTAGGAATTATTCAAATTCCATTGTGAAGGGCGTTTATCAAGTCCGATAATCAGCGGCTAATTTTGAGTAGAGGCACTATAGTTCCCATTTCCGAATAATTTACAAACAAACATTTTCAATCTATGCAAATGGTATTATTTTTCGACAAGGTTCAAAAATCTAGTCACATTTTGCTGAAATCTTTGAAAAGAATTTGAGAACTATGATGGGTGTTCTGGAAAATAGTAGCCAATATGTTACAATCGAAATTTTATATAGCCTGAATGTGATGAATGGAAAATATTTCCTAAACTATTTCTCATTATTATGACTATTTTTTCAAATTGCCACTCAATCTTGAACATTTTCTCGAAAAATATTGTGAGTGATTAAAAGTAACCGTGAACAATTCTACACTTCTTCGCAATTCTCCTCTTACTCAAAAGACAATCTCCCTGCCAAACAATCAGATTTCTTGCACTTTCTAAAGAAAATAAGTGCAACGATTTTTGCAGAATGTTTATGTTTCGCTCAATGCACAAAAGGGATAAAGTTCATCGTTTTCGCTATTGCTGTTCGGACACGGGGGAAAAGGGTATATTTTCAATTCCAAGTTTGGAACTTTAACATTTTAGGCGAATTTCTTTCATGACCATCAATACTCAAAATTCTTTAGGCATAAAGACGACAATTTCTCGAATTTGTCATAAATCTGTGACTTTAGTTCTTCTAAAATTCCTACTAGTGAAATTCACTCCATAAAAATCTGGTCGAAATTTCACAGATGGTCAGTCAAAATGTCCCCTTCACCCTCGTTTTTCTGTCAGTTCATTTCCTTTGTTCTTTTCGCCCTCCGACTGCCACTTTACTCACTCCATTCTTTAGAGCAAAATGATGCAAAGGCAGTCTGAGTCATAGCGACATTTTGATTTTGACAAGGACAAAGAGAAGTGATGCTAAATTTTCTTCTATTTTTGGATATTGGTCCTAGAAAGGTAGTAGGGAAGATTGGTGATATCAGGGAATACGTGGTTTTTTTCTAGACCTAAAATGGCATTACTTTTCCTTCATTAATCGATATCATAACGTTCTCAGATTTCCCACAGAAAATTAAACTAGACATACCAATTCATTATTTTCTGGATTATTGAACAATTCATGATTCACCTTCAATAATGAGTATGATTAGAGGCGACTATCAGAATACACCCTTTCCTGTTATCTACGACAGTTACCAATTTGTTAATTAGTTTTTACCGGAAACTATCCTGTGCAGTGGACCAATATCATTATAAATTTTTGCCATGATTAAGGCGAGCATTCTTTCTTTAGTTTCGATGCAAACATTCAGTATTGTTCCTTCAAAAATAGCGATAAAGACTAAAATTGAACCAATATTTTACGGACAAATAAAATTGCAGAAAAATATTTTAATTTTGCAAAGGGGCATGAATCATGGTCGGAACCGTACTTCACATGATTGTATGAAAATAGTCGCAGGTCTTTATTTATCATTCGCTCTCATCCTGAGTGATTGTTTGCACCCCATTAACGATGTTGTGACCTGGGATATTATCATATTGGCCTTTCATAATGGGGGGACAGATTATTGTCATTCGGACGGTCAGAGCTAATTTTGGAGGAAAGAAACTGAAAAATTTTTGCAGTCAGGTTCAAGTGATAAAATTCAGTCATTCTGACTATAGTCCTTTGTTCTTTGTTATCCAATCTGAAACTTTTTTCGGACGATAACACGAAGTTATCTTTCTCATGAGGTCAAAACGCATCAAATGATGGAAATTGTAAAAATTCTGAAAGCTAAAATGATATTAAAATTGTACATCTTTAGAATAGTTTAGGATACAATTTCGGCATGAATTGTCAAAACGATAACACACATTGATGGATTTTCATCGTTATCAATGACGTGTCGGTCATTCATTTGTCAAGAGCATTAATGTTGCCACAAGGATGGCAAAAATTCGTTTTGAAAAATAAATGGTAAAATTAGAATAAGTCCATCAAAGATTTGTTGAATGAACTTTCAACTCTTTCACATGTGAGATAGGTTAAGATGAGCAGAAATGTATTCCAATCCTTTCGATTTTAAAATTCTGAATTTAAACAAATTTCTCATGAATCAAGCAGTGAGAGAGGCTCTGCTGTGACAGTTTGACAGTCCAAATACGGCAGATAACTGACCATTCATCGACTATAGTTGTGCGTCCTTCTTTGTTGTTGTCCCAAGCGTTCAGGAGTGATAGTCGATAACTAAACATTTTGCAGCGCTCCGCATTCATGCTCTTTGTCTCTTCTCCTTGCTGACATCGTCCCCCATCCCTTGTCCATTCATTTATTTGTTGCTCTTATCAGTTCAGCCCAATTTGCCCAGTCCTACAGGCGTTGCATTCATTCGTTCAGCTGTCCAGATCATGTCTTTGTTCCCTCAGAATATACAAATGGTCATTTCGATAGGGTCATCCAAAATCTTTGGAGATAGAATTTTCCGAATCGTACAATTTTGGGGTTCATGCCCGAGAGTGTGATTCATAATTTGGTACCGGATTCCGTGAAATGACTCACATCTTCGTAGCTGAGGTTTTATGAGAATTAGTGTTTGAGTATCATTACTATCATTATTATCACGAACGTCAAACTATGTGTAGAAGCGTTTATACTTTTTGATCTCTCCAAACTTAAAACGTTGAGCTCTGTGGACGGTTCATATAGCGGTATTCTCGAATATTCTCAACGCTCTGAAAATTTCATATGATATTATACTTTCGATCTAGATGCATTTCTCTGTCATCATGAAGTAACTGAAGATTCTTTTTACTTTCAAAGACTTTCTCACTAATGTTCCAAATTGCAGCACCTCAGCGACAACCGGCGCGAACGACATCCCCGATCTGTTGGCTCAAACGGAGCACGGCTGCACAGTGCTCGTGGACGGCAACGCGCTCAGAGATCTGCTCAACTCTCTAGATTCCCACGAATCCAAACTCGATCTCATCCAAAATCTCATTAGACAGGTAAACTTTCATTATCCGTCGATAAGTTTGGGGTCCACGAAGCATGCGTCGTAACACTGTGTCACGTGCGATTCTGCTTTTTAAAGTCGATGAATAGTTATGAACAGTCAAGTAGAAAATGCAAATTAACTAAGTATTCTCGACTATTTTTGATCAGAGAAAAAAGGAGAGCATGAAAATAGTGTACAACTGTCACATTATTGTTATTCTCTCTTTTCGCTTAAAGAGTAAATTTATACGCATGCAGTCTAAATATTTCATGATAAAACCAATCCAGCCCTCCGAGAATTTAGTCAGCATTTTCAAGTATTCACATAGAATAAAATTTTGCCTTTATTATTTTTAAGCAAAAATGCAATGACTGTCGAAAATTTACGAAAACCATCAACCTTTGCCATTACTTTCTCTCTTCCAAGAAGCATTTCCGAACTTATCACGAAAAAATGCGATAATGCGCAATTGGTGATAGCCGCATGCTGAACAATGCTAGCGCTCAAAGACGTGCACCAATTATGAGTCATATCATTGACTGGTTCGTTCATGAATTAAAGACACTAAGATAAAATCTAGCACGCAGTGATAAGAGATGAGAGAATAAAAATGGATAAAATAAGTCATAAATTGGTCAGTTCGCCAGTTCATGTTGATAATTTGCAGTTGACTACGATTAAGGAGAGATTGGCTGCGGAAGAGTCGAATAAAGAAGAAAAAGAAGAATCGCGGAGTGAAACATCGTTCGCTAAGGAAGACGAACAGGAGGAAAAAGAGGTGAGCTATCAGAAATTTTGCTGTGTTAATTTTTTCTGTAAACATCTTGTGCAATTTTCATAAACTAACAATATCTGACTCACATAGGAAGTTCTATTGTATTTCCGTCCTCATTTTTCTTTGATGAGAACAGGAAACGTCCAAAAATTATAAGATATGAGCATCTTGGATACTATTGATATGAATAATCTTGTAATTGTTTTTTAATAATCGAAATCAACTCATATCATGGTAACTTCATTTCATAACACCGAAAAACCAATCAAATTTTAATCTTGTTTCCACTTCGGACCTTCTGTATTATACACCGACACTGCCTGTAAAGGACACCGTCTCTTTTTTCTTATTTCTCTCCTTTGCCTACATTATTTCACCCTAAAATCCGGTGCCAGTATACCGGCGGTGTATAATGCAGCAAGTTTCCATTTCGAAACTAATTGACATGTTTGGCTATAAAACGTTGTGAAATGTTTCTCAAAATCGCTTTCTTGCGAATTTCATATTCATTCAAGGCAAATCGATAAAATCTGCATTTCACAATCACACTTATCTATTTTGATCGCTCGAAATACAATGCCACATCTGACTTGTGCAATTATTCCAATTGCGTTTTGTCATTTTCATTCCTCTTCTCTTTCTTCTGTCTTTGAGAATGTCCCGCAGCTGTGCGTGAAGACCGTCTTCTTGCACATTTCCGTCAAAGAAGCAAACCAAAGCAGAGAGACAAAGGCGAAGAAAAAGCAGTGAAATAAGAAAGACAAAAAATGGAATGAGAAGAGGAAAGGGACAGCCGCGCGCAAATGACAATTATTCGAGTCGAACCGATCACAAAACAAAGCTGCGCGCAGATTTTATGGCTGACGATTTTCTTGGCGCGATGATACTTCGTTTCTCAGAAGTCTTCTTTTATCTCAAGTTTCGGGTTCAGAATACAGTCACTTTATTGGCTTAAAGCTGAAACATTGAAATCTCCTGCATTGTCTATGTTTCATTTCTTCTAGCATGACCATTCAGAAGACTCGTCATTACTTTATCCTTTCCGCCTCTAATTTATCCATTATGCCCTAATCTAAGGCTAACTTGTGATTCTGGATAATCTCCTAATTTTCATCGTGTTCATAAACAAAATTTAAACCAACTTGAATGATCATCTCCTATTTAGTGTTTCAAATTTCAGGTTCAACCTAAAGCGATGAACACGACAACAGCCTTCCCGCCTGCCATCGATGCAGATTTTCTTCTTCGGCAGCACACAAATTTGATGCACCAACACCAGGCCCAGTCTCAGCAACAAAGGTTCCTCGCTCAGATGCTCGCTGCCGGAAATGGACAAAGCCAATTGCCTTGTCTCTTCCAAGGTAAGATTTCGAAAGCGATTATTTACGTGGCTGTCGCTATAAAGGAGCATAATTGATATAGAAAATACAGTGAAAATGTCGAATAGCTTCGAAGGAAAAGGAAGTACAATTTACTGCGTGCAAGATCTGTCCATCTAAATCAAGATATTTCCAAAGTAATGCAACAATTTCAGGAATTCCGTACGAATCGTTCTTGTCAAGCGGCTTCATCAACTCCGCAATTCCAAGCCTTCTTCAACAGAACTTCGCCTCTGCACTGGCTGGGTTGAGCAAATCGTCCTCTGGCGAGAAGCCGACTTCTGAGATTCCACTAAATTTATCCGCTAAAGAGGTAAAATAAGATAAACTCTTATAAGTAAAAAAATATGATTTAAGGAAGAAGCATCTGCCTCTCCCACCGTAGTCTCTTCATCCCCACTGTCGCAGTTTCGCCTCCCTTTCACAGTTCCACCCGGCTTCGCAGCTGAACGTAAGAATACAACATTTTGCATGCAACTCAGGATCCTGAATTATCGAACCATTTACACCATTTATTCAACCTACTTTAGAGCATAGCGTGTTCGCCTCGCACTCACCTGCATCGTCTGGAAAGAGTACTCCTGGAAATGGACACAGTCATTCGAATTCGAACTCGGAAACGGCCAGCAGAAGTCAGGCCAAATCACCAAACCACATTAAACGACCCATGAATGCTTTCATGGTATGGAAATGAAAAGATGGTCAATTCCACGAATTTGAACTTACAGGTCTGGGCTAGAGACGAGCGAAGAAAGATTCTGAAAGCATGTCCCGACATGCATAACAGTAACATCAGCAAAATATTGGGTAGGAAAAATTGATTTTTAAATTTTCGAAAAAATCTGATCCGTCATATTTCTCAAAAATTCAACGAAAAACTTAAATTTAGGCACGAAATGGAAGATGATGACTAATACTGAGAAGCAGCCATATTATGAAGAGCAGTCGCGACTGAGCAAATTGCACATGGAGCAGCACCCTGACTACAGATATCGGTAAATTTTTCTGTTCAATAGAAAATTCAAATTTCCAAATTCAGACCTCGTCCGAAGAGAACCTGCGTCGTGGATGGTAAGAAGGTGCGAATCAACGAGTACAAATCGATGATGGTCAAGAAGAAGGACGGCAGTGGCTGGCAGGAAGCAGAAGGAACATTCAATGGGTCACCGCCTTCAGGGGTATGAAAATCATTATTCTAAAACTATGCCAAGCATACCAAAACAGTCAATTTATGGATTCCAACTTATTTGAGTCAACTCTCACAAATTCTATTCGATAACTATCATTTTGAAAATTTAAAAAGAATCGGGAGAAAATGTTGATTTTAGGTCGACTTGTCCAACATTGCCTCCTCAGCGTCTCTTCTGGCCGATCTCGCCGCCCACCATCAAAGTCGTATGCTCCAAACAGCAGAGTGAAATTGACAAGAGAACTCTATTCTTCATTCATTATGATTTTTTCTGTACTTCATCCTTCGACATGGTATAATAATCCTTCACGCAAGAAACTTATTTATATATTCTTTTAATTGGATTTTTGTTTATTTCATTGACAAAGATGAATTTGGAGCTCAGAAGATTGTAAAAATCAGACCAAAAATTTGCATGAAGGATTATACTCATCATCTTTCTAATTGTTACCTGGAAAACTCGTGACAGCTCACCATCGTTTCGACCCTCAGAATGTCACGAGATTTCAACCTAACTTTTCTCACTCATTTTCTCGTCATAACGAATCGGCTTTATACGCGTTATTTGGTGTCTCTCTCTCTCTTCCTTTATCAATCATATTGAAACTTATCGGAAATACACAGAGCTTTGCCCAGTTATTCTAGATTTTTATACATATTGATCCTCAGTATATGGTTCCCCCTTTTTATTATTTTGGCATTTAATCTTACATTTTCTAAGATTGTACAATGATTCATTCTACTACATCTTTAGCCGCACACACATATCCTCTGAACTCAACGATTCAAACAATACATATTATTCGATTATTCGATATTTTGTATATATCAGAATATGATATTCACATTATCAATTATCAATGATCATTTGTGGATATTTGAGTTTTTGCGAATTTACGTAACATTTTGAGAGAACTTCCTTTGGATCTCTTCTTCTTTAATTATTTTCTACGGTCTGGGAAATTGCATGTCGCAAAGTTTCAAAAATCCAAATTACCATTTTTACCCACTTTATCCAAGTTATGATATAGGGTTTCCTATTTTCTTGCCTATTTCTTTAGTACTCCTTTCCATTGCGAATAATCCGCATTTGCAGTTTTCTTCGATTTCTATTTATTTCTATAAAATTTCTACGAACACATCTATCTTTGTTGAGGTTCCATCCCAAGTCCCGTTGCATTTTCCTTTCTTATCCAGATTTTTTCATGTTCAATCGAAATTTTCCTTATTCTATGCTAGTCAACCAATCAACCATTGCTTGTAATCCACAATAAATATCGAGCGATTTTGAGATTCAACTCAAAGCAAACATATCCAAATATCAAAGAAACGAAACAGTTTATTTACAAAGAAGCAAAATACTTACTAAATTGCATGATTATTTTGGAAATTCAGAAATCGCTATGATCATAGACATTTGAAGGAATAATCTGTGAAGTAGCAATAGAGCATGATTATAAATCAGAGTTAAATACCGAGTAATAGCTGTGGGGACAATAAGTTATGAGATGATAATAAAATGATTCCCTATATTTATGCAAACAAGTCATAAATAACAGTGATAACCAGGGATATACGAACCTGGACTTGGAAATTAATTCATGCTCGGGCCTGGTCCGTGCTCATATTGATAAATTTTTCGATGTTTGGATTCCAAAGAATTTTTTCAGAATGTCCGGGTACAGGTCCCAATTTTTACAGACCGCGTACACTCTGGTGACAAAGATAAGCTGGACACAGAAGAAGAAACTGTGCTCGTTCACTAACCTACAATGATGATATTCTGGCAGGTAGGTTTATGAAGCGGATTTGTCTTCCCTATCTCCTTCTTGTCAATTAGCGATGATGCAGCTTTCTTCTTTCTGGATATGGTATTAAAAAATCCCCCGAAATTTCAAATCATCAAAACAATAATACAAATTGTAGTAATCTGTGTCTTGATCATTGTGTTCTATTGTAAAATACCTGTTATTAAAAATTCTTATCAAAAGAAAGCAGACATCAAATTTCGTATCAATAATTTAAAAGTATGGGTTGAACATATCAATGATTATTTTAGGTACATGAATACTTTTGCAGCATCTCGAAATGGAAAATTCAGTAGAGCGTACTCCTCTACAAGGGGGTGCAAACTCCGAAAAGTCGGTGAAGTCAGGTTAATTAATTCCCTCAATAACCTATCAAGTCAAAATCTTTCGCAATTGCAATATGATTGGCAAATCAAAACTAGGGTTGCACATGTATTTATAGAATGCAGTGATGAAATTTTATAACACGATTGCTCTTCGTTTTACTTTTTTAAAGTCTTCATTACATTTCTCGATAATTAATTGAGTATCAATCTTTATCATAAAAGAGGTAAAATATTTGAATTTAATAAAAATATTCCCTAACTGTAAGTAGCATTTTATTTAAACACTAATTTTTGCTAGTATTTTATAAAACATGCATAAGATAGAGAAATTAAAAGCTAAAGCTGACAGCAGGAACTTCCAAACGTAGGATACTCCAGCGTGGGAGAATAGGTACCTAAATTTAAGTGGATTTTAAATCGCTTTAATTTTAACCCACGTAGAAACAATTGGTGATACAATAATCGCCAGATTATGTACGAATTCGTAGATACCAAATAAATTTGGGACCAATTTGATCGAGTTTTCCCTTGATCTTCGTTAGACATGCCTAAGTATGACTTGATCAGAACCAGTAATTTACAAAGAAATCGACGCCCTTCAACTATGGAAGAAAGGGCGCGAAATTATGGGAACCAGAGCGATAAATGATCTTATATGTGAACGATGACTGTTTAATCACTGTGACGGACGACAACGCAACCATTTCACCATTTGAATCTCGTATTGCAGAAACTGGGCACATTCATGACATTAAAGATCACAAGACATACGAAATAGTGTGTAAAAATAAAACCTACCACTCAAATACCTTAACTATTTCGCATGTCCTGGGGTCTTGATGTCGTTCGGTTTCCGAATAACCCTCTGAACACAGTTGTTGAAGAAATTTATTGAGAATTGTCATCTAGTAAAAATAATACAATTTCAATTAGAGGCAGATGAAAATTACAAATTTGAGATACTATAGACAGATCTTGACCTTTCGAGAAATTTTAATTAACTTCATTTTACCGTAAAAACTATTGATAACGATATAAAATGTGATGAAATTTAGCATTGAGCAAATCGGCAGTTCGTAAACTACAACACGACGACACGCTATGGCACGATATGTTTAGTAAACTACGGCATGCTCTTTAGTATATCACAGCATGTTTTCTATTAAGACGCGTTCTTTGAGTAACCCGAACAAAGGCCGGACAACTGCAAAAGTGTCTCGGATCCGAACCAAACTTATATGGTGGATACACCCATGGACCCTAATCACAAAAATGGAGAGACCAGACCTCACCTTCTAAAGTGGGCGGGGCTAGGTGGGGGTCAAAGTTGAGCATTTTCACGATTTGATACCCCTCAGGGGGTATAAAGAAAACTTTTTTGCTATAAAAGATTTTCGAAAATTTCAAAAAGCATAGAGTAGCCCATGTAATTGCGCACCTTCTGGTATATAGATTTTCGAGCAACAACCACCTGCTGGGTCAGAAAGGGGTCCTTATGTCAAAAATGGCGGTATGCTGATGCCCCATTTTTTGCATAAAATCGATTTTCCTGAAAAGTTTAAGGCGAGTTCCAAAAATCTAATTCTATATTCAGATTCTACGTATCAAATTACCCTAAAATCAGCTCTAAAAAGCATGAATTAGGCGGGACATTTTAGAAAAAAAATCAATCAAATAGGCGTGGCCTGAGGGTCGAATTTTACAAAACTGATCAGAAAAATTCAAACGATACACCAATCGATAGCCCTTGAAAAACTAAGCAACTTTTGTGAAGACACTACATGGTTATCTATTATGGTAAACATGGTATAGAGGTTTGAATAGATCAAACCCAAGAAAATGACAAAAATCTTCAAAAATTCATAACTTTTGTAAAATAAAACCAAATTGAAAAATCTTTTCGGAATATAGCAGATTATGGGCAATACTTCATTTTCGTTTCCTAGAGTACCGTGCTACCACTTACTATGGTACCATATGGGTCCATGGTATACCATCCATACGGTACTCGAGTGGTACTATACCAAAATGGATATCAATCGACTCGAAATTGACTGGAGAGTAATATTCGAGCCCATTTCTATCAATTTCAGCAAGTGGTTTCATTATATCATCATTGTAATTAGTTATAACCATCTACTGAAAAAGACCAAAAATGAGGTATTTTTAAATGACCATAAAAGGCGATAGACTAATCCCTTTTTCAAGTGGTTTTCAGAATATTACTCAGCTCGATAAGGGTTTTCATTTGATATATAACATGATGGGTATTGATTACCAAATGGTAACTTGGCCATATGGGTCTCTACCATTTAGTACAATACCATGTTTGGTATTGTTCGACTCCAAATTGAACGGGAATAAATAATAGATGTCTCTAGCTTCAATTTGAGCTCAAATTCTGGTAGACTGCCTATGAAAATATTCTCGTATCATTTTCTTGAAAATTGACATTAAGTTTTGGTTTTTGAGGTGCCACCCCCATACCATAATAGATAACCATGTAGTGTCTTCACAAAAGTTGCTTAGTTTTTCAAGGGCTATCGATTGGTGTATCGTTTGAATTTTTCTGATCAGTTTTGTAAAATTCGACCCTCAGGCCACGCCTATTTGATTGATTTTTTTTCTAAAATGTCCCGCCTAATTCATGCTTTTTAGGGCTGATTTTAGGGTAATTTGATACATAGAATCCGAATATAGCATTAGATTTTCGGAACTCCCCCTAAACTTTTCAGGAAAATCGATTTTCTGCAAAATATGCATATTTTGAAACTGCCATTTTTGGCGCTTTTTGACTTTGGGACCCCCTTCAACTCCAAGCAAGTGGCTGACCCCCTAAACCATTATATTTTTAGAAAGTACATTCCATGACCATGTTCATCCTTTTTAAATTTTTCGAAAATCTTTTATAGCAAAAAAATTTTCTTCATACCCCTGAGGGGTGTCAAATTGTGAAAATGCTCAACTTTGACCCTCACCTAGCTCCGCCCACTTTTGGGGGCGGAGCCTGGTCTCCCCATTTTTGTGATTAGGACCCATGGATGTATCCACCATATAAGTTTGGTTCGGATCCGAGACACTTTTGCAGTTGTCCGGCCGCTCTTAATAGTTTGTTCAGGTTATTCAAAGAATGCGTCTTAAATATTTTGTCGTAGCGTGCCGTTAAACACTGGTTGCTGAGCAAATCATCAAAATTTATATTTTTGCTAGATGAAATTCTAAATATTTCAAAGTAATCACTAAAATGATAAGATATAAAAAAAAACTTGGATTCAATTTTCTCTATTAAAATTTTTATGGATTTCAAATATTTGAATATTCGATAATTTAATATATCACTTTTGGATCTGTTTGGGTCCGAAAATTAGAAAAGTTTGTATTCGATGTTAGCATTTTAGATTATTAGTTTGTTGAGTATCCGTGGACAAAATCATTATTCTATATTTTGAATGTGTGCTTATTTGTCAGCGTTCTGATTGTTTTGTTTCAAAATGAATTGTTTTCAATAAGATTGATATTGATTTGATATCATGGAATAATCATAAAATTTAACCGAGCCTAGAATATGGAAAAATTTAGCAGGTGAAGAACAATTCTTCAAAAGTAATAAATGTTTTCGAGAGACATTTCAAAAGGCTTTCGACAAGTAACCAAGACCATATGCTATTTATAAAATCATAATTACTCGGTGCGAATTTAACGAAACTGACATTATCAATTATATTCATGTTTTACTTAATGGAATACTTTATAAAATTGTGACATAAATTAGGAGGAAATTACTATCCATTTAGACTTTAGGCATAAATTAGTTATCCTAGCCAGAAAGACTAATTCCAATATGAATTGAAGGTGTACATTAGTGCCAGATTTTACGCAATTAATTTTAATAAATTTCACAATAGAATGAACTTTAACAATCGAGAAAGTGTAGTGAAGTTCGTAAAACGAACAAATTAAACAAAAAAAATTATCTTTCAAATCTTTATAGATTGTTGAAAATTCGAGAGATGTAATTCATTAATTTTTAAATTCCAAGCCAATGCACGCGGGAACTCGGATTAATCATTCGTCAAAATCAATCATCCTCATTTTACACCTCGGGTTAGTTTTTTCACTGCATTCGCCTTTGCTCGCACCCTTCCGTTCTTCATTCATTGTGACTTATAGTCCCTTCAAAGTGTTTGGCTGTAAACTGAAACAAAAAAGCAAAAGATGAAAGGTGAGGAGCCATCCCAATGAACTTCTGTTCGAGCATCCAGTCATTTTTCGCCAATAAGATCCATCTCTATCTTTATCCTGAAAGAGCACTCTTGTTGACTTATTTCTGCAATTTTTATAGTTAACTTTATTGCTTATTCAACGCATTCTTCACTTATTAATTAAATACGAATGGATAATTTAGAATTTATAATCTGCGAAATTGAACATTTATTATCTTGACTGCACCTATTGATTAATTTTCATGAATTCAATTTTTTTAGTAGTTACCTCGTGGCTTTATTACAGCTATTTGCTAAATTATTTCTTCAAATTTAAAATCAATTCCTTAGAATAAAAATGTCTCACATCAGCTGAAATACGATAATGTCGGATAATGAAAGATTTCCTGGAATTCTGAAAGATAATACTGAAACGTCCAGATTAATTAATGTTAGTTATTTTGGTGATGGATGATAAATTATTCGTTGATATTATTGTAGGCCATGTAATATCCTTGAAAAAATCTTATTTCAAAATTTTTCATTAAGAATAATATTTATTAAAAGTGATCCATGTTCTATTCTTCCGGTTAGAACACTCTTTCATAGGTACGCCAATCGATTTCTAAAACTGGTTTTGCCAGGCTACAATCCAACTCACTTCGACTTACAATTTCATATGGCAAAACTATGTCTATCATTTATTTGAACTGTTCTTTTGTGATATTCTAAACATAATTCCATAAATTATAATAATGTAACATAAATCGAAGTTAAAAATAATGAGAAACTCATCCAAAAGCTTGAGTTCATTCCGCTTTTTTTTAATGAGTCAGTTGTCTTTCATTGCACGACATTAGTTTCTACCTCAAAGAAATTTCAACTTCGAATCGATCCAAGTTCATTTCGAGCTTTTGTTTCACTCATTTTTGAGAGCATCTGGCAAAATCGATCGTTTGAAATTGTCAAAGATCGACTATTTTATAAAAAAAATTACTTAAATTTCAGATAGTAGATTAGATTCAAGATGATATTCGATTTGAACCGCTTTCACATAGTTGTTATGTTCATATGGCTCCTAATTCTGTTCTTTTCTACGTAGACATTATTTATTATTTTCGCGAATTATGCAACCCCCAGATGGCAGTGTGATTAGTTAGTTTCTTGATTAAACTATAAATTATAGACAATTTATTTTTGAAATGTCACATTGTAAAATTATGGCAATTCGAAAATGTCGCAACTTGACAAGATGGTATGCAAAAGCGAAAGAATTTTTCCCTACATTCTTCTTACCCTTAACTCTATTTCGTTAAATTGTGCACGGTGCTTTGTTTTGTCTCTTCACAAATCAAAAGTGGATGGCGCTTACGCGGAATGCATTGAAACGAGCGAAAAGGAGGGGAATTTATTGTCGATCAGAAAAACGCAATTAAAGCAATAAAAAAGTGAATTACACTCAATTATTTTGTTCAAATATCAAAATAGAAGTAATTTATAAAATTTTGAGACCAAACACGCGAAGAAACTCGTCAGGAGAAGCGCTCGGGGAAGGCCGAAATTTCAGGTACGCGAGAACGTACAAAACCTTTATATAAGGGAAAATGGCGTGATGGTTTCTGAAATCCCCACGCTGAAACCTCGTTCGAAAACTATCAGGATCGTTCAAAGGCACCTCAAACTTGAATTGTTTATCGATTTTTCGCATTGGCAGGATCAATTTGTGTAAATTTTTAATAAAAATTTTTCTCGTTAATATTTCTCTCAATTTTCAGCATTCGTATCATGTATAAGTTATCTTTCCTACTTTAAAGTCTGCATCAAATGCAAAGATCGATTTTTACAATTTGGCAAGTCTAAAATGCTAAGAAATCACACCTTTCTATACCCGTTCTGTTCTCACATCATAGTTTACTACCAGACACCATCGATTTATCTTGATGTCTGCTTGACAAAATTTCTTCTTTCATATTATTATTTTATTATAAAAAATTACTATTAATTTGTCTTGAAAATTTTATTTTTCAATTTTGAAAAAGCCAAAATTGGAATGAAATTAAAATTACAAGTGAGGAAACGCGAAATTTATTATTCGATAATAACTCAATAAAATTCGAAAAATTGCTTTATCTTATCATAATTTCAAATTTTTCATCGCGCAGAAAATGTTACTTTCAGCTTCAGGAGATGTTATTCGACGCTAATCGCTATCATGTAATATCTATGTTCACTTGGTTGCTCATTCTATTCTTTGGGACACAAATGCTCTTTACGATTTTCTCGCTATCGTCACCGAAATGGAGCTGTGGTAATTTCAAACCTTCAAAGTAAATTAATCTCTTACTTTTGATAAATAGTTAACGACTAAAAAAATTTCCCGCCATTCCTTTTTCCTCTAAAAAGTCTATCTATTGTCATTGTAGACTACAAATACTTGACGTGAAATTTTATCTTCTACAATTTACGCCGTGTTGTAGGAAGCTTCTAGATATATAGGTCAAAGATTCTATGAATTACCTTGCCAATTATTCGATATTACGCAATTCACACCTTGCATATTTTTCAAATTTGGTCTCATGAAATCGGTCATTGGCAGAACTGATAAATTAAAATCCGATAATTCTTGCCAAGAAAAACTATGCCAAGGAGCCTGTTTCAATTTTCCTTTAGACGACGGTCCAATAACATCGAACTGTACGATATTTACAACTTGCAAAGGGAATATCACATTTCACGATGTGCATTTCTATTCGATGCGCGAAGAGTTCGGCTGGATGTGTCCACCCAACGACAAATATGTGCCGTGGTTCACATCGATGCTGTTCGTCGGTGTGCTCACAGGCACTCTCATCTATGGACCGTTGGGAGACATTGTCGGTCGCAAGAAAGTCACCATTTTTGCTCTCACAGCAGCGATTATTTCTAATCTCATGGTATGTTTTGAATTGAATTTGATGAGATTCCTGCAAAATTTGGGTGTAGGAATTTTTATACAGAAATTGAACTCTTATAACATAGTTAATCGAAGGACTCTTCCTTTGCTTGTACTACAAGGTGTTTCGTTATTGTACAAAAATGTTTACATCCAAAACGTTTGCATACAGTTAGAGCACTTCAAGACCGACTTTAGTTAGCCCATGCGCCAGCAAATCCATATATTCTTATCGGACTGCAGTTTCTCCTCGGATCAGGTGTTGGCGGCTCAGCCATCGTCGGCATCACCCTGATCATGGAAGGACTTCTGCCTCAACAGCGAATGGCACTTAGAACATTCTTCAATTGGGTAAAAAAATCAACTTACCAATGCTTTATCTCTTTTTTCCTCTTACTATTAGAATACCACAACTTTTTATTGCTTAACATAACGATAAAAAGGAAATATTATGTAATCCATAGAATTCCAGCATAACTTATCACTCAATATGGTATACAAAAGGGTGTTCAGGGTTGGACGCGATTGATGTTGACATTGATTTGCATGTGGATTCGAGAATGGCGTTTGACAATCAAGATCTGTACCTACATCTCAATTCCCGCGGTATTCATTCTGGCATTCGTCTTCCCGGAAAGCCCTACCTGGCTTCATAGCAAAGTAAATTGATGCATCAAATTAAACAAGTTTCTGTAAATTTAGGGCCGGCTCGAGGAAATGAGAAAAAGCGATGAACACATTGCAAAGGTGGCTGGTATTCCTTACGTTCCAGTCCAGAGAGAGACCATTGAACATTCAAAGGTATTAATTACGATAAAATTAGCATATTTGTTCAGATAAGAATCTTAAAGATATTTTCGATCTTGAGAATTACCCGTTGAAAATATCCGATGAGTTTTATGATAAAAGTTAATGCAATTAAAGACGCTATGTGAAGTTGTGCGGACAAAAGGACTCTTCAAGCGACTGGCTGGTTATTGGTTCATCTGGTTCGTCTCTTCCATTTGCAGTTATGCAGTCGATTTCTATTCGAATACCATTTCTGGAGACCTATTCGTTAATCAAATCCTATTTGCCGTGTTCATCATTGTATCAAAGAAGGTAAGAGAATTGGAAGAACAAAAAATGCTTTATCTCAAACATCAATGATTTAGCATAAACATACTGTCATGAAAAAATGATGATATATTTAAAATCTAACCTATTATCTTGCAAATAATTCGAGATTGAATCTTTTGCGAAAATTAAAAACGAAAAAAAAAAGATTTGCAATATATATTTTTTGAATTATAGACGTTGCTCTTTGTGGATACCTACTGCCCGAACTTCAAAAGACGAACACTTCATCAGGGCTCTCAGCTGATTGTCATCATTCTTTTCGCAGCTCTAACGGTTTTGAAAATTAAGGAATACACTGTAGGTGCTAAAATCCTTTTCCTGAAATCATTTTCTCAAACTTTAGGGAATTCCATTTCTTGTTATTAGTCTATTTGGAACGGTATTCATGGGTAGAAATGAAATAATTCTGGAATATGCAAAGTATTTTCAATTTTCTAGAGTTTCTTTGGGACGCGAACTACCTCTGCGTTGTTGAATCTATGGAGACCGCATGTCGGACTAGTGCCCTGGGCTCGTGCTCCTTGGTATCGAGATTCGGTGGAATTCTGGCACCATTCGTAAGGACATGAATTTTCATTTTTCAAAAGTCCTCATTTATTTAGCTGACAAAATTAGCATCACTTTGGCCGCCAGTTGTGTACCTGTTTGTCGTTGTAATCGGGATATTCAACCTCATAATTTCTTATTTATTACTGGTAAAATCACACGTTTTTGCGCTTAAAACTGGAGTATTAATTTTAGTTCTAAATCCTTCGGTTTCAAAATTACCTAGAAGAAATCGAAATTGCATTTTTGTGATGATGTCTAGGTACATTTTGAATTGCTAAATTTCGCCTACAAACTCCAATGATATTGAGATGTAGATTCATTCGAATGAATTATAATTACGTAAATGATCGATTATTATCCTTGAAGGTCGAAACGAAAGGTGTGGATTTGGATCGGGTTCATATGGATGAAGAGCCGAACCAAACGATTCAAACCACGAGAATGCTAGATGATGCCGAGCAAATCAGAGAAAATTAAGAATTTCTTTGTTTTGTAGACATATTTATTACTTTACTCGACTAATTGATATTTAATTAAATCTAATTCATTCTAATTAACTTCTTTTCACTTCGGATCAAGAACTTGATCCTTTATGAGTTGGTTGTATTTCCCGTTGAGATTAAGAAGTTCGGCATGCGTTCCACACTCTACTGTCTTACCATTTTCGATGTAACAGATTCTGTAAATTCATTTTATTTGAACTAGCTTGTGAATAATTTCAAACCTATCACAATGCTGAATGCTCTTTAGCCGATGGGCGATTGTAATGGTCGTTCTTCCCTTCGCAGCTTCCTTGAGAGCCATTTGAATAGCCTAAGAAAATAGGTTATTTTATTTTGTAAATAAAAAGAAGCAATTTTTAATATGTTATTGTTGAAATGTATACCTCTTCTGCTACAGGGTCTAAAGCTGAGGTCGCCTCATCCAGAAGTAATATCTTTGGGTTCCTCACTAACGCTCGTGCAATGGCAATTCGTTGCTTCTGACCGCCCGAAAAATTGCCTCCTTTTTCTCCAACGTCAGTTTCATAGGCCTACAATGTTCACCAACCTTTTACTTTTTTCCAAGAAATAATATCTTTGAGTCAAAAACTCAATTCAAATATCATAGTGACTGACCAGCGGAAACGACTCGATGAAGCTGGATGCGTTCGCAATACGACATGCTTGCATCACGTCTTTTAGAGTCGCGCTCGGACAGCCCATCGTGATGTTCTCAATTATCGTTCCTAGAATTTGTCCGGATTAACGGAGAAAAACGTCTATTATTGCGATGATCGATAATTTGAGTCAAAAGAAATGATGTTCAGATAAGATAACGCAAGTTGTCACTGTGGTATATTGAAATTGGCGTGAAAATATTTCTTTGAACCAAGTGAAATGTCGTAATGTCGTATGTTCGGGTGCAAAAAACTCCAATTTCAACACATCTTATCTACGTGTCTTTTATTTTGCGTAAATTTTTCGACCATCGACAATACTCTTACCACTGAACAGTGTAGGCTCTTGACTTACTAATGCCATGTTGTTGCGTAAATGCTCGATTGAAATATCTCTTATTGGAATTGAATCAATCGTCTAAACATTTGACGATGATCTCAGAGAAGATACTAAATTTACAATTTCCCCGCCTTTCAGATCGTAAAATCTTTCCAGTAAGCTAACGACTGTGCTCTTACCGCAGCCTGAAGCACCCACCAGAGCCACATCTTCACCCTAAATTTGTTCAAATTTTATCTGCGAAGAAATCTGAACCTAATTTTTTCGTTAAATGGATTAGAATAGAAGTTATTATTGAATTCAAACTTTTGCGTAACGTAGGGTTGGAAGAAAACGTTCACAATGATTTCGTCACTGGGTGATATTTGAAAAAAAAAACAACAAAACAAGAATGATAAGAAAGGAAATTTTCATCCTGAATGACTATTTGGAAACCTCAAGCCATTCGAAATAGAGTAGGGGAAAGATTTGTTTCTCACACTATTTCGCATGGCTCGAGGTTTCCAGGTTGCCGTCATGGAATACCCAGTAAATTTTCTCGATCTGTATTTTCAATTTCAATACATTTATTGTCTACTTTAATTCAAATATTCATCCAACCTTCCTAGCCCTGATTGATAATCCTCTAGTGACATTGACGTTGGATCGACTCGGATAGGAGAACTTCGCCGCGCTCACTTGAACATCTCCGACAATCTCTGGTTTGAGACCTTTGTTTATATCGACGACGAGGTGCTTGTCGCCATTCAACAGAGTCATCAATTCAGTGGCCGCTCCATTCGACTTGGAAAGAGATTGGATGTGTGGAGCTGCGTACATCACTCTCCACGCTGGGACTTTGGCATAAGAAATCGCCCTGAAATCAACAAATAGCAAGATATTCTATCATTGAAAAGGACGTATAAATTTCTCATGATATCATGGCAAAAAATAATGTCTAAAATGGATAGCCTGTTGACATATATACCTCTACCTGTTTTCGGGCGAATTTGGCTTATTGTGATAACTTCAGATAATAAGGAAGGAAAGTAAAATTTCGACTTACAAGAAAACTCTTTCAGGCGTATAACGTCCGAAATAAATCAGATATGTGCCAAGAACGAAGCATGCCATATCACCTAACAGGACGAAACTTTGTGAGATCGCATAGCTAATCGAATCTATCAGGATTTTCTGAAAAAGTAGCAACTTGTATAAAATTGAGGAGCATAACCTTCTTTTCAAGTTTCATTGCAAAATTTTGACACTTGTGATATTTTTCGAGGAAGTAATCTTCGACTGACATCAGTTGAATTGTTCGGATTTGTTCGGCAATTTCTATCGCGCACTGAAGCGAAACTCTCAATGATAGATATCTGCTAAACATGGTCTACTTCGGAAGATTTGTCGTCACGCATTTTTCGCCTCAGGGCACTGTAAGACAATGAATACGCAAATAGCATTATCGCGCCGAGTGTTATTGACAGTGCTGGAAATGTTCATAAACGATAATATTTCGTTTTAATAACCTAATCCAAGAAGTCCCAGTTCCCACGAAACAATAAATGCCGTGATCAAATAGCACAACGTGAAGAATATCAGAAAAATCGTTTGAATCATTCTCTCATCGACATTCTGTAATCAGAAAATGCATTTTGAAATGCGCCATATTTCACTTACACCACGACATACAGGAGCGAATTGTGAAATCAACGAAACGCATGCAGCATTACTAGTTGAGGGTCTGAGTATTCCATTGTAATTTATCTATTTATTTAGCAATGAAAATCAACAAACCTATCAAAATATTCGAGCTTTCGATGAAGCAACGTATTGAATATCGCTACTCTCAAATCGTTCAGGACTTTCTCAGCAGCAACGTCTCCAGTGTATTTCTATGGAAATAAAATTAGCTTAGTTACTGTCAATGCTTTGCCAACGCGGAGATTAAGCCTTTCCCCTTTTGTTTCTTTGCACTTTCCACTCATTAGCATTAGCTAACCTTCTCAAAGGCCTTTCCCGCTTATTCCATTTTAACGCGACCGAAGGGATAGGCGTTGTGGTAGAGTGGAATAAGAGAGCAACTGCTTGTAGTGATGCGAGTTATTTTGAATTAATTAACGAATTCAAATTTTCGAAGAAGTTCAATCTCAATGCACACGTTTACGGGATGCTCCGCGTTCAAGAAGCATTGACAGTAACGTGTATTGGATGATTTTGGAAATGAAGTACCATCAGCATAACAGTTACAAATCCGACTAATGCCGAAACATTGCCACCGACGACAATCATAATGGCATAGAAGAAATAGGTTGACTTAGTTTCCTGCAAAATTGTTCTTTTTTGAGCATGAAATTAGCAAAGAATAATTTGCTCACCTTTAAAGTATGAAATGCTAGTGTAGTCAGGAAGGTATCCAGAATAGTCTTTATTCCGCGAAGAGCGATAGAAAAAATCACAATTGAGATCGCAACCTTGTAAGGAAGGACGAATTTGTAAAAGTCCAACAGCGAAGCTTTGTTTATTCTTTTCTGAATTTGCGATTAACTTCTTGTAACCTTCGCAATCTGTAATGCTACATTTTCAGCGACACATTCACTGGTTTTAACTACTCGTGATGATTGCCGTATCAGTCGCATCGATTCCTGATTCCAAACATCTTTCCGATTTATGAAACATATTCATTCGATTGCTATTGACTTTAAAATGAATTACCCAAAATCGGTGATAAAATCGTCTTTTCCATTTGCTTCCTCATCTAATTTTCTCGATCTGTCTCGATTCACTTCTTGGGCTCTCGCCATATTCGCATAAGTTTCATCGAGTTTCAATAATTCCTCATGAGAACCTAAAGTGCACCTGTAAGAGAAATTCGAAATTTGTGTGCTAATAAGCCACAACTTGATTTGCTAACCTGCTTCTTTTACTTTTCCATTTTCGATGAGGTAAATCCTGCCAGCATCCCTCAAGGTGCTCAATCTGTGTGCAATGACAATCGTCGTGCGTCCCTTCGTGGCCTTATTCAATGCATCCTCAAACTTCATCGTTATCAAAAGTTGAGAGACGATCACTACGCAAGAGACTTTTATTCTGCCAAGTCCTACGAATCGTAGTTTCTCGTTAACACATGCACACACCAAAGCTTCTCAGGGTATAGAATTAGTCGTACTTTTTCTTTCCTTTCAAATTCTTTAAAGGCAAACCTGTACGGTTTTTTCACTGATGGAGTCGAGAGCCGAAGTGGCCTCATCGAGAAGCAGGATTTTCGGATCAGTCACAATTGCCCTCGCGATGGCGATTCGCTGCTTCTGTCCTCCAGAAAGAGCGATGCCGCCAGGTCCGAGCTCTGTATCATAACCCTGAAAGTGCCATTTCGAAGACTATTTTAAAGTAAATTTTACTTTTTCGAGACTTGAAATGAACTCATGGGCGTTAGCCATTCGGGCTGCATTTTCAATTTCCTCGTCGGTTACTGAACGTCCCAGTCCGATGTTTTCACGAATTGTTCCATTGAAAAGACAAGGTTCTTGTTGCACAATGCCGATACTCTAAAAATGAGAATACGTTATAGATTTAAGAATGTAAGTTACTTTTCGAAGGCATTTCATATCATGAGAACTGATGCCAGCACCATCGATTTGGATTGAGCCAGACGTTGGTGAATACAACTTCGTAATTAGAGCGATCTAAACTAGTGAGTTACTGGGTAATTTCATTAATCTGTAAATTATTATTCAAGAAAGTCAATTATTAGTAAATTTGCCAAAATCAGCGATCTGATATCTTCTTTATTAACGAGGCTTGCTAGTTTCCAAACCGTAGTGCTCTTTCCACATCCACTCTGCCCAACGAGCCCGATAGTCTCTCCAGCCTTGGCTTCGAATGTCAGTCCCTGAACTGCGATAATAAATTTGCCATTCCTTTTAGAAATTACTTTCAATATTGGCTGATCTCTTCGATGATAACCAAAGTGGACGTTATCGAAAGATAGGTTACCAGAATTAATTTTCCTAGGCTGACCTTCTGGTGCTTCTTCCTCGTGATGCGGTTTCTATTTGTTTGTCTGTTTATGGATGACTTGACAGTAATTCAACCCTGTCAATTACTGCGTAAATCCTCGCGCATGCTTCCTGTGCCTTTCTTATCGCCAGTGTGTGCGAACCAAGCATGACAAAAAAGTAGTCGGTCAATTTGACAGCACCAACAATTAGGATCACATCTCCAGGATGCTTGATTCTTCCTTCAAAGTACGAGTAGCATCCAAACCTGAAACATGTTGCACATAATCGAGTATTTCGAACAGTGAATTTGATGATGCTTGTCATCATTTACCAAGTTGGCTACTTAGAAACTACAGGCTATCGAACCGCTCAAAATAAAGTAGGGGATGTTAAAGAGAAATTTGTTTGCACACGTCCACAGCAGGGTTGGGCGGAAGTCAAAATTTGAAAAAGCTTCGAAACCGAAATTGGAACTTTCAGTGCTCAAAATTGACCGGAACTTCCGGTTTTCGAAATCGAAATTCCACCCACCCTTGGCCTACAGAGTTTAGTGCGTTGTTTTCAAGTTGCCTATTGCATCCTATTTAGAAAATGTTGATCAAGTAATACCAATATGATACACCAATTATGACTCCAGAAATTCCAAGTGCGAGTCCCATGAACAATCCAGACCACCAGTTATACGCCTTACAATCTGCCATGCCTGTACTTTGAATTCGACGAAGTTTCTAAATGTTTATCTGAGAGAAAATCGTCGACTTTTCAAATGTCCAACCTCAACCATGTGTTTCTGACCATTGCACGAAGCCACGGTCTTCACATTCATCACAGCCTCTTCAATGATTTTGCTGACTTTTCCGCTTGTCTTCATCATATTTTGGCTATATTTCGATGTCAGCTAAATTCATTTCTTCATGCAGAAAGAATGTTAAGAGGCATGGTGGGTGGGCTCTTTTAAAAGTAGCTCAAATCATTACTCTTCCCATGAGCGTTATAGCTGCGGCGAATAATGGCCCGATTGTCAGGATAATCATCGTCAATGGAATGTCGATCCAGCAGCAATAGACGACTGATGACAGGAACATTCCCACGCTTCGGACCAATACTCCAAGTTTATCGCTCAAACCGGAATATATCAAATCGATATATCTAAATTTCAGGGTGGTATACTTTTATCATATTGCTTTGTAAAACAAGGGACTATCGCACCATTCTTTAGCTGCAATTTCTAAACATAATCATCTAAACAGATTCCGAATGGAACAATTTTCCGAATCTTCGAAAGATAAGGGAATACAAGGAGATGCAAACCCACTCGTTGAGTTGTGCGGTCACCTGCCCACTACTTCTTTCGTCCCACCAATCAGCATCCTGATTCAATATCGCTTCAACGTATTTCTTTCGAATTCGTGTAACCAATTCAACGCATCCATTTTGTAGGAAATATGCCTGCATGAGGATTATTTTGAGTCTACAAATATGTAGAAAATTAAATTATTGCCTGCAAAAACGCTGCTATGAATGCAAATATATATAGGAGACTGAAGGATTTGTTGTAGGCCATGACATCTGCCAAAAATTCTTCGTTGTCTGCTGTCTAAACGAAACGTTTCGAGAGGGATTTGAACAGAAAATTACCTCATTTTTCCTAATATAAATGTCGCTAATCAATCCACCAATTATAACTACGAGTGGCTCAATTCCACCTCCAATTAGAGCCATGATCACTCCAGAAATTACATAAATAATCTCCTTCTTGCTCGCAAATCGAAACTAAAAGAGCATTATGAAGGCATACTGCTAATTCTTAAGTTAAAAATGACCATAGTAAATTCATGAATAAAAATTTTTTTTGATGATTTCGTCATCATATGAAAATCGAAGCGATTGTGCACATAAACTATTAAAATAACTTACGATTTCTCTAATAGGTACTGCTTCGATATAGTCATTCTCCATCGATTTTCTTTTTCTAAAATTAGATGGATTATCAATGAGGCAGAAAAGATTTATAAATTTCTAATATTTAATAATATTCAGTATTTTTCTAATTTACCTATCGACTTCAACATAGCGGCATTTAATGGTTCCGTTTTTAGAAATTACCTTGTTCATTTACTAACTATTGATTGTTTTGTTGTGAAGGAATGGGCTTACGACGAAAGTTCTTCGATTTATTCACTGACCGAGAAGAAAGGTATTGGTTTTGGGCGGGAAAATTTCACTAATTGTCAAATTGAACGAAAATTTTCAATTTGATATTGCCAAAAGTTACCTGCATAGAGCTAAATTGTGTAATTTCTTAGCATAGCTTCGAAAATTATCCATTTGTGACGTTTGATGACTTAGAACAATTTCTGATATCAGAACGTATAATATCGTCGTCTAGTTTTCATTTTCATCGATTTCCTTGCTTTGCCATTTCGATTCAAAGTCAATGTGGCGACCTTTCATTCGCTAGGAAAAAACGTACAATTGATATTTTGGAAACTGGAAATCGTTGTTGACTTTTGGCATGGACATTTTAAAAAATCTTAACGATCGAAAATTCATATAAAATGATATTTAAAAATTCAGCCATTCGTGATTGTGGCGTAATAATTTCTAATTACTATACTAGTACTGGCATGAATCAAATTCGACATTTTAGGAATGATGATTATTGCCTTCCTATTACTCTGCTGTTGCTTTGTTGACATAACACCTGACAGAGCTGCAACAAAATCGAGTATACAAAAATATCAAAAGTACTTTGATCTACAAAGTGACTTTTGGCATCATATAGCGAAATTGAAGAGGGTAGGGATTTTTTTTCCACATTATTCTGCAAAAAGTTTTATTACAGAATAAAACCTCAAAATTGAGCCCTGATGTCGTGAAGGACTATTTCGACCAAAGAATAGACCATTTCGGGAAAGTGAACAGAGCATTCAAGCAGGTACTACTTTCAACTGTCAAAATGAGAAGATATCGTCAAAAATTTGTAGAAATATTATTATAACAAAAGATGGTATAAACCGGGTGGACCCGTTTTCATCATGCTTGGATCAGAGCTTCCTGAGCATGGATTTAAATTAGAAGAAGGCTAGTACCTATGCTAGTTTATCAGAAAAATGAGCTAGTCTAATTACTGCAGATAGTTTTGAAATGTCGATTCTTGCCAAGAAGGCCGGGGCGTGGATGTTTAATACAGAACATCGATATTATGGAGAATCCAGACCGACACCGTAATATTTCTCCCATTTAAAGAATCTCAACGATCATTTGATATTAGTTCCCTAATTTCAAAATTTAGCGATTTATCGATTGAAAATTTGAAATATCTGAGTACAAGACAAGCCATTGAAGATTTCGCTTATTTCATCCAAGTAAATAACATAGAACAATCTTAAATCACAGATAAATCCATCGTTTAGGAAATGAGGAAGAAATTCCCAGAATTGGCGAAAGCAAAATGGGTTGCATTCGGTGCAAGCTATTCGGGCAAATTTTGATATATGAATAATAAAAATTAGTCATCCGAATTTAGGAACGCTAGCTGCATGGCTCAGAATTCGCCATCCAGAAGCAGTGTTTGCTTCTGTCGCCTCTAGCGCTCCTGTCGTCGCAAAATTCCATTTTTCCCGTATTAATTTACAACATCGACAAATGCGCTGAGTCAAATTTCTGAAAATTCATCTTCGAAAAAATAAATCCCAGCATTATCCAATAAGATGTTCTTTGAATTAAGATTTCAATTTGAAAACCTGGAATATTTATTCCTATCAAATGTAGCATTACTTCTCCTATCATTCAGGACAGAAAGCGTCTGCTTTTTTCATAAATACGCAAAATTTCAGTGGAAAAAACTCGCAACCATTTCATACCTTTAAATTATGTATTTTCTTGAGTTTGAAATTCAGAGTTTTACAAGATGGCCTTCGATGCGGTTAGAGAAACGAATGAAACATGTTGGTGCAACGTGATGAAGTCTTTCGAAGATGTCACGAAGCTTATTCATATGAAAGATGGAAGGAAGCAAATCAAGGATACTTTTGGGTTTGATACATTACATGCGTACATTTTTTAACTTCAACAATTCTTAGTCTCTGTCAGGATTTGGATCAGAATAATGAGAAGCACGTCATGAAATTTTGGGAGAGGATTTACCTTCCATTTTTGTACATCATTCATTTAAAAGTATGTCTTATATATAATAATATCCACGGAAAACGTTAGTTAAATTATTTTGAATTTAGCGAGCAATCATATCCGAAATTTGTAATCTCTACAACGACATGAGTTTGTCTGCATTGGATAAGATCCAAGCGGTAGCATCCTTTAAATTCATATTATTTGATATTTGATATAATAATGACATAGTTTTAAAATTTTAGATCCGTGAGATTTACTCTAGCAATTACAAACACAACTATCAGGATGCGGCATCGGTAAATTAATCCTTCTCTTTGATACTCATATTGACAATCAGAAATGCGTAAACACTGACTATGATAAGACGATACGGTATTATCAAAATATATCATACGGAGACGTGACGGTCGGTTAGTATCTGATCATAATTTTTCTCATAAATCTTAAAATATTCTGATTTATAATGTTGTTGCGCGAAAAATAAATTTCAGATAGAGCTTGGCTGTGGATGTCTTGCAATGAATTTGGATATTTCCAACCGATTGACTCCAAGAGCATTGGAAGTAAATGGGAAGTCGGCAAAATATCACTAAAGTAATTTTCGGGAAATAAAGCCAAAAGTGTATTTATTTTAGGTATTTCGTGGATCTATGTTACGATATTTTCCACAATGCCGAATTTACGGTTGATTGGATCAAAAAGCAAACCGAAGCTACAAATGCTTATTATGGAGGGATGGAAATGAGGGTATTCATGTTTGGTTTTCAACCCTTTTTATTGATAGATCATTGCAGTGTTTTTAGGGCGCTTCACATATAATTCTACCGAGCGGATCGTTAGATTCTTGGAGAATTATTGGCAAACTCTCAAGCGACAATCCAACCATAGTTCCCGTTGTCATCGAAGGTAGCCATATCTTTCATCCTTCAATAATTCCAATAATCTGTCATTGCTTTATAAAATTAAGGGGAGTCCCATGCATCTGACATGTACGCACCAGTGTCTGAGGATAGTGATGCTTTGAAGAAGGCCAGGAAGAAAAGCGAAACCACACTTTTTAAATGGCTTGGAATTACGATAGAATAAATTCATTTGTTGTAAAATCGTTAGGAATAAATATAAGTGTTATATGAAATGTTATTTTAATCCACAACCTGAGATAAGCCTATTTCTATGAATATTTCATAGCTAATTTTCTAGGGTAATTAAATTTTTTCTTTTAAAATATTATCAAATGATCTTAGGTGTATTATTGCAAGAATTGTTTAAATTTCTTCCTCAAAATGAACAATTATTATCAATTTCAACGAAGAAGTAAAAAAAATCATTATTTCTATTAATCAAACTGACATTCTACGATTTTCGTTGACGCAAATATCAGAAAAACCAAACTTCAATCGGTGAACATCGAAGTTAACCGGTTTTGAACATACCCCGTTTCACATTGTATCTTATCGTTGTAATGGCAGGGAAATTCATCGGAATTCAAATGGACAAAAAATCAGGCCATTTGTCGACATTTAAAAAAAAAAAACCCTGTCATCGTAAATTAAGAAAGAAAACAATTATGAGAAAAATATTGTAGAAAAACTTCAGTAACACAGACAACGAAAAACTGAAATCAAAACTGAGTATCATATTTAGATCTTCAATGCCATCGAATAAGTGCAATAATTTCTTCTATCTTGTCTATCAAACTCTTGTCTTTAATTTCTTTTTATGGGCGCCCAGCATAATAGGTCATGGCCCATAATGGCGCCATTATGGGCCATGACCTATTATGCTGGGGGTAGTATTGATCTTCGGCATATTTACGTTATCAACAAATGTTCAGAAAAATTAGATATAGAAAATGAACAATTTATTCGTCATAATTTTAAGAGATGATCACTGAAATAATACTTGCAAATTTTAGAAAAAAATTAAAACAATGTAACTAATAGAAATAATTTAAAACTATTTTAAATCAAATTTGAATAATATAGGTAATTTAAGTAAAAAGTATACATTTCTGAAGATGAAAACATAAATCGCCCATTTTTAGTTAGTTAATTTCGACTATCTTAACCTGGAGTGTACACTTTTGTTGAGCGAATCTGAACCAATGATAGGTGGTAAATCTTCTACTGATTAGAAATAATACTTCTGAACCAAATTACCGAAAATCTGAAATTAGAATTATTCAACTAATTCTTTGAATTTGAAGATGACGTACGAGATAAAGCTCAGATCTCGCGAGTGATTCGCCAAGGCAGGCTCGTTTCCCAAGACCAAAAGCTAGCACCTTGCTCTCCAATTTATTGTTGTTTTCGACTAAGTATCGATCGGGATTAAACTGAAATAATAATATGTATTGATTAACGGTAACTTGAACTATTACTAATGTATATAAAGTTTATTCGGAAAATAAGAACAAAAAACTATTCTTACCTCCATAGGGTCCTTGAAATCCTTTTCGTCATACATGACATTAGTCAAGTTGACTGTAACCGCCTACCCTTTGCGAATCTTCACACCAGCAGCTTCGACATCACCGCCTGACAGTCGCATTATATTCAGCTGGAGAAGATTCGCTGTTCGCAACATCTCCTTAACAATTTGATTGTGATAACAAACTCAAGCTTGTTTATACTAAATTTTATTCTTTTAGTAATGAAATTGGAGAAATCACAACAACAAATATGTTTTTTCCAATCTGACTTCCGATTGATCTGAATACTTGAAATGGCAGTAAAGAATTACTGACAGATCATCCAAGCCTAACAGCGATTTTTGTTGGATTCGAAGATTCTTTTTAAAATAATTCCTCAAATATCGTCTTACATTTCATATTTTTTCCTGTTGCGTTTTCAAACATAATAATAGTTTCAGATTATTATTCTTACACACATCGTAGCGTTGAGAACAGGCGTCTTTGGTTTGTCGGCAAGGACGAGATCACGAGTGCCGCCCGTTTGTGATCGAACTTCGACTCGAATTCGTTCAGCAATCTAAGACTATATCAAAAGAAGAATTAACGAAAGTGTTAGAAGACAACCCTGAGTTATTTCCTGCAGCTTACTTGAGGATGATAAATCATGCAGAGCACCCCGTGAGTGAGCATAGAAGAAACAGATTCGGTTGATGCTACGTGAAGATCAAACACTAGAGATTTTAGAGTTTCCAGGCTGAAAGATACAAATCACTCATGAAATTATCTACGAATTTAGTTGTTGCACTATCGTTATTATTCTGATAAATCTTGAATTGTTAAAGAGGCATATGACTTACTTGAAAATGCCTGGTTCTTTGCTTTATTCTTGCTTCTTCATCCCAACTAGGAATGAGGGTTTGAATTCTTGTGAATTTGAGGTTCACCCCCAAGAAGCATACACTCGACCACGCGTGGAAATCAAGAGTTGATTGTCGAAGTCTGGAGAAGTGAAGCGAGATCAGAAAACAGCAGAGTTGCTGACGGGCCCAACTTTTCGGACCCGGGCCTGCACAAATGTTTCTAATTTTTCACTTCCTACACCCGAACCCGGCCCAGATCCAAAAAATGCGGGCCCAGGTCCGAAAATTTGGGCCCGTCGGCAACCCTGGCAATGAGCTAAAGTGTATGAAGTGTATTTCTTTACATAAACCAATTTTTCTTCGTTTATTGTTTCAAATGAACGTTCTTCAACAATACTATTTTAGATTTGAAATAAAATCATCCGACAACGCCTGGTCCTGCAGGATCGAAATGGCCCTCTATAACGGTGGTGGGAATCATTTCAATTAGGGACTGCAAGTGATATTCCCTATTTGAAGACAAAGTCATGGAAGTATTTTTCTCGGATTCTGTAGGGATAGACAGGATTATAGCAAAAAACCGTATGAAAAACGGATCAGTGTAACCAAAGATACGAATTTTTGAAGATGATATTCGAAAACACGTTTTTATTAGTAAAATTTCGCAAGAAGAAAAGCGTGCCCTGCCTTACATGTAATAGAGCAAAGGCTATTTCAGAGGGAGAACAGCTTTATAAGGATGTTTGTTTGAATTTCTTTACCTGTTTCTGGAATATTCTGAAGCTTCTATGGATTTTTATTATTCTCAAATTAATGGGCCACACCCATTCTGCAATTTAAGCGCAAAAATCCATGAAACAAGTATCAAATAGCTTTGTATTGCGTTGTTTCAGCAACAAATGATTTTTGGGAACGTCTTCGGGCGTCTTGACCGAATTTTAGGAAATTTTTTGCTCAGAATAACCAGAAAGGACCGGTCTTTCATATTCAGCTTGAGGAAATGGTGAATAAGATCTGCAAAGCTCAAACGAACGATTTGAAATTTTCATTGTACGTTTTGAACGGCTCAACTCTTGTTTCGGGGGCATGTTCCAGAAGCAAAAATGTTCCCTAGGCTCATATCTAATAGTGGGAAAAGAAAAATCAGAAAAAAGTCAACTCGCAAATTTTTTGAAAAAAGGACGAAATTGCCTTCTTTGACTTTGTCCACACGGAGTGGGCGGAGCTTGCGCTCTCTAACTTCAACCTCAAAATCAGTCATAACACTGAAGTGAACATTTTTCAGCAGATGTTTAACATATTTTGAATAAACTATTCCTTTTATAATGTGCGTTGACATTTTTACAAGAATCAAAATTCTTATTCTACCTGCCAAGATATGTAACTTGAGATACTATGTTTAAATTGTAACGTTTCTAAATGTATTTTAAAGATGTTTAATTTGAATAAAGAAATGATTTTCAGATACGATATAACTGAAGATTTTTTTTTCCTTTTACAATTTCGATCTCCAAAAATTCCATCTCATTCGATATTATTTTTTCTCACGAAATACCGAAACTCGAATTACACTATGGAGATGAGTTCTTTCTTTGCACACCCGTTTCAAAATGATGCAGAGTGAAAAATTGGAGAACTGAAAGATCATCGTACAATTATCGCATTCGAAAGTGTACTATTTGTACTATAGGCGGTCTCTATTTACCTGTCTTGTTCATTTCATGGTCGTCTGATAATATTGGATCAACAATTATAGGTCATAAGCGTTATTCATCTTGTGATAAGGAGTTATTA
This sequence comes from Diploscapter coronatus, assembly GCA_964036155.1. Lineage (NCBI taxonomy): Eukaryota > Metazoa > Nematoda > Chromadorea > Rhabditida > Rhabditidae > Diploscapter > Diploscapter coronatus. Next base: position 3,884,798 of record OZ038423.1, read on the forward strand.
TACAAGAAAACTCTGCTCGCACGTTAACCTCATTTTTCATGTGCTATTTGTGGATGGAAATATGATCTGTGACCGTTTAATTTGGTGCTTTCTGAGCCGATTCTTTACACGAGAGTGAATTGCCAATAAACTCATTCCTTCATTTCAGAAAGCGTGAGAAGAAAATGCTGTTTCTCACGTTAATTTTGGCGTTCATCTTGTATTTTCTAATCAAGCATTATTTTGAAGCAAGGGAACATCCATCCGGTATGAAGTTTGAGTGAAGCTTTCAGAGAAAAAAAACACCCTTTTTACAGGCCCCATATCTTTGCCTTTGATCGGCAATGGTATTCAGATCAGATATTATAGTTGGAGAAAGGGATCAATCGTCGCAGCTTTCGATGAATTCAAAAAGGTACAAAAATTGAAAATACTGAAATTCCAAGAGTCATTAATTTATGATCATCGATATTTCTTTCTCAGGGAAGTTCGAAAATGCACTCTTAGTAACTTTACATTTCAGTATCATGAAAAAAAACGTCTGTCAAAAACCCTGAAATTGATTGTTTCGTGAAGTAAAATCAATTACCGAAATGAAAAGAGGAAAGAACTATAAACTTTCATGATGTCATACACTTTAGCAATATGGCCCAGTTTACACAGTTTGGCTTGGACCATTTCCGGCCATCCTTATATGCGATTATGATTTGGCTGTCGACTTAATGATCAAGAAGGGCAATTTGTTTGTTGATAGATGGCAGCCTCTGGTTAGAAATTTGATCTTACCTAAAGTTATAATTCAATTTTAGATGTCGCATTCTTTGAGCAGTAAGTTTCCTTTCTAAAATTCCGATTTGAAATAAATTTCATTACCATCAAGCATTGATCTTCAGAAGGTTATGGTCTGGTTGCATCAAATGGAGATTATTGGGTCGAACAAAGACGCTTCGCTTTGCACACTTTAAGAAATCTGGGTGTCTCAAGAAATATCATGGAGGGGCGCATCATGGAGGAATACCATTTTAGGTTAGTTATCGCTTGTAATGTGAGTTTGATTTATCGAATTCAGATTCGACAATATCAAATCCGATGAGATCATCTCTGTTAATAAAGTTTTTGATATCTTTACTGCCAGTGTGATCAATCGACTATTGTTTTCGTACCGTTTTGATGAAGTAAGCAATGATAATTTTCAGCATAGATTGAAATATTTTTGGAGTTTAGAAGAATCAGGACATCTTCTATACTATGAAGAAGAACATGGACAAAAAACTGAGAGAATTTTCGTTTTTGGACTTCTGCTTGCCTGCTATCGCGTTCAAGATACCATATTTCCAGTAATCTTTAATTTCTATAATTTTTATTATAAATCATTTTAGAAAACGCCAGGATACCTTGATGAAGCCATTCTATGATCTTAAGGAGTTTTTGAAGAAACAACTCATGGAAAGGTTGGAATGAAATCACCAGAAAGTCTAAATTTTCATTCGTAGAATCGAAGAAGTCAAAAGCGGGAAACATGAAATCGACGAAGAACCGAGTGATTTCGTCGATGCCTTCATCCGAGAAATGGAGAAAACGAAAAACAACAATCAGAAGAGCTCATTCAGGTACTTTTCCTAACATTCCATTTGAAATCACGATTTTTCAGCATCGAAACATTGGTTTCTGATGTGGTAGACCTCTATGTCGCAGGTATTACGAATGAAATTTTTAAAATGAGTTTCATATCAAGCTTCTTGATCACTTTCATTAGATGAGAAATGTTTGGGAGTAGGTCATATGTGATTTATGACTACCTGCTTTCCTAGATCTGATCCACATGTTAAAATAGCCAGATCAAAGATTGATTTCTTTCTTCAATATACAGGGTGCGGAAACATTATTTTCGCACTTGTTCCTATGCTAATTACTAGCGAACTATAAGCTCAGATAATTTGGGATAATTTTCTAAGTTAATTCTAGCATTATGTGACTTAATACCACTAAAAATTTCTTTAGAAAATATTTTTATAAACTGGGAAATTTTTCGAAAAAAAATCATCACTCAATTTTGCGAAAATTCGATTTTGGAACCTTTTCTATTATAATTATTTCTATAGAACATCATCAAAATGCAGCATGAAAACGACTGAAATAAGATTTTATTAGCCTGGGTTGTATAAATATGCAAAAAAAAAGATAAAGTCGGAACGATCCTGTGTGTTCCGCGCCCAGATCGAAGTTCAAAATAATTGCGTACCATTACTTAATGGCGCCTAGCACCAGAAACTTACATGGTTCCAGTAAAATGAAATTCTTTTCATAAATCACACTCCAGACGGATGAATATGTGACATTATTTTTCAATCTGGGATCAGCTGCAAAATTTTAGAATCGCGATGAATCTTACGCTGTGTCATAGAATTAGCCCAAAATTCGATTTCTCATATTGACATGTCTCGAAAGAAACTTTATCTTTTAACCTAAAATTCAAAAATAGTATGTTATGCTTGGTGAATCAGGCTATCTTCGGAACGAAGAAAGATTTAATTTTGCTTACTATATGCCCATATTTGATTTTTTACGCTCCAGCTATACAGCGTGCCGTATGGGCCTTTAACAATCATATGTCATGGTCCTCAAAACATTCATACTTCACAATTATACAAATTTTCTTATGAATTTATGATCCTTAGCATCTAAAGATTCTATAAAAATATTTGGAGCCATAGGTAGTAAATTTTATGCATCTGGCAACAGATAATAAGTGCGACAATAATTTGCCTGCACCTTGTAAATATGATCAATTTCAATTCAGGCCAGAACACGACAAGTAATACACTGGCCTGGGCCGTCGCCTACTTGATGAATTATCCAGATGTTTGTTCTATTTATTCATTCACTACTTTATCAAGTTTGATATTTCAGGTAACTGTTAAACTTCGCAGTGAAATTCGCAGTGTGACAGGTGGAAATCGAGATTTGTCGCAATTGGATAAACCCACAACGCCCTATTTCAATGCCATCATTAATGTAAGAAGAATATAATATTTTTATTCATTACAAGAAATCATCTGTTTCAATAAAATGAACGCAAGATCTCTAAAATATCATTAAAATAGTCCAATCAAACATTTTTCATACACATTATTGAAAGGAAATTTCTAAACGACTGAAATTAATAATTATAGATAAGGAAGAGAGGAATAGGGAGTGAAAAGAAAAATTCTGAAAAATAGGTTCCGCTATTTCATTATAAGTTTAATTTTATCTAGTAATCGCCTTATTGGAACACTGAAGTTATTTTAAGGAGGTTCAAAGACTTTGCAACGTAGTCCCTGTGAACCTGTTCCGCAAAGCTGCTGAAGACGTCGAGATCGGTGGAGTTATGATTCGCAAAGGTCAAATCATGACAGTGCAAATTGCAAACATCATGAGTGATGAGAAGTATTTCAAGGATCCTACTAAAGTAGACAAATAATTCCCAAATTATGGTTCAAAACTCTTTCAGTTCAACCCTGATAGATATCTTACTGCTGACAAGGTAGAGAACTACACAGTCCCTTTCGGTTTGGGAAAGCGATCGTGTCTTGGAGAGTCTCTCGCAAAAGCAGAGCTGTATTTGGTTGGAAACAATCTATAACTTGCACTCAAATATTTTGCTTTAGATTCTTGGAAACCTCGTGCAAAATTACAAGCTCGAAGTTGTCGACTCAATGCCTATGGAAGTAGGGAACCCAAACGTATTTATAAGACAACTAACTCCTTACAATATTCGTCTTGTAAAAATTGAATGATTGTCAAGGCTAAATTTTGTATTCTTATTTTTGATCTGATTTTAACAGGAAACCGCAATTACTAGTGAGACTAGAGTTTATGGAAAATTTAAAATAAACGACTTTGAAAATTCACAATAACGATGATCATTTACGTTGCAGTTTCAAAATTCTTTTTAGATCTATAGAAAAAAAATTATTCAGAAAATTCTTATCAGAATTAATTACATCTGAATGACACAAGCAATAAATCCACACTTTGAAGTTATTTATTCACTTCATTTGTAAAATCGTTTAAAAATAGTCAGATCACAAAATTATCTTCAGAATCATTCAAAAAGAGGCAATTTACTCGCCTGTTTAGAGAGGCCAAATGAATTTTCGGTGGTCATTTTCAGCAGGTAGTTTTCTTCACTTAAAAAGATGATACTTCGAAACCACTTGCTGTATTTGGTAGAAATTGACTCGAATATTACTCTCCAGTCGATTTCGAGTTGATTGATACCCATTTTGGTATAGTACCACTCGAGTGCCATATGAGTGGTATACCATGGGCCCATATGATAACATGATAAAGTGATAGCACAGTACTCTAGGAAGAAAAATGAAGTATTGCCATTCAACTGCTATATTCCGAAAAGATTTTTCGAATTCATTTGATTTTCGAAAAGTTACGAATTTTTGAATATTTCTGTCATTTTCGCGGGTCTGACTCATTCAGACCTCCATACAAAACATACTATTATAGCTAAACCCAAAGTGTCTTCACAAAAGTTGTTAGGTTTGATGAGCTCTATCGATTGGTATACAATTTGGGGCATGTACCTCACATTTTCATTTTTCGACCTCCCACCTAACCCTGTCCACTTGAGGGGGCGTGGTCTGGCATCCGGGTTCTTGTGATTAGAGGTCACTAAGATATTCAACTAGATGGGTCTTATTTAGTTTAAAGGATTTTTCGAAACCTGCGCCAAAAAGTGTTCGATTATTTCGTTGAATGTCTCTTAACATCGAAGTAATGCTTTACGATAATGAATATTACTATGCCGATCAATATTGTGAAGATCATAATCTTTCTGGCTAAAATTACTCGGTGTTAATTCCAAAGTTAATCAATCGCATAAACGACAAATGAAATGCAATTCACTATCAAAAATAACGAGTAGAAACCCAGCAGAAAATGATAATGGGAAAACATTGGAAAATTCACTGTGAGAACTTAGAGATATTTCCAAAAATGTTTCTCGATTAATTGGCCCGCCTATATGAACTTTCTCGAAATTTTATTGTCGAGCGAAAATGCAATATACAAGTACAGATCTAAAGAGTTTTGGAATTTCAAAGTGTTAGAGTAAGGATCGGTTTCAATATTGAGCATTACTTAACGTTAAATTTAATGGAGCTTCTATTTATACCTGAACTTTTTTAAAATTTACAAAGGCTCAATTACATCAACTATTTTATTTTTAATTCAAACATCAATAATCATGTTTTACAATGTAAATATGAAATGAAATAAGATTTAGAAAAAGTTATTCTTATCGTTGCAAATTAGATTATTTTTCCTAAGTGAAGTTCTCACAGATGCTGTTTCACCATTCTGGATGATCTGAAAAATGAATAAATTAGTATTTTTATTTTTATTTTCATTTCTTACTGATTTCAGTCTCTCTCTTGGCGCGGAGTTGGGCCTCGGGGTGATCTCGAATTATTTTCATGAATATTTGGATAATGTTCATTTCTTACTGATTTCGGTCTCTCTCTTGGCGCGGAGCTCAGCTTCAGGGTGATCTGAGATTTTTAACGTGTGATTAAATATCAAATTTGTTTACTTATTTCAGTCTCTCTCTTGGCGCGGAGCTCGGCTTCAGGGTGATCTGAGATTTTTAACGTGTGATTAAATATCAAATTTGTTTACTTATTTCAGTCTCTCTCTTGGCACGGAGTTGGGCTTCAGGGTGATCTCGAATTATTTTCATGAATATTTGGATAATGTTCATTTCTTACTGATTTCGGTCTCTCTCTTGGCGCGGAGCTCGGCTTCAGGGTGATCTGAGATTTTTAACGTGTGATTAAATATCAAATTTGTTTACTTATTTCAGTCTCTCTCTTGGCGCGGAGCTCGGCTTCAGGGTGATCTGAGATTTTTAACGTGTGATTAAATATCAAATTTGTTTACTTATTTCAGTCTCTCTCTTGGCACGGAGTTGGGCTTCAGGGTGATCTCGAATTATTTTCATGAATATTTGGATAATGTTCATTTCTTACTGATTTCGGTCTCTCTCTTGGCGCGGAGCTCGGCTTCAGGGTGATCTGAGATTTTTAACGTGTGATTAAATATCAAATTTGTTTACTTATTTCAGTCTCTCTCTTGGCGCGGAGCTCGGCTTCAGGGTGATCTGAGATTTTTAACGTGTGATTAAATATCAAATTTGTTTACTTATTTCAGTCTCTCTCTTGATGCGGAGCTCGGCTTCAGGGTGATCTGAGATTTTTAACGTGTGATTAAATATCAAATTTGTTTACTTATTTCAGTCTCTCTCTTGGCGCGGAGTTGGGCCTCGGGGTGATCTCGAATTATTTTCATGAATATTTGGATAATGTTCATTTCTTACTGATTTCGGTCTCTCTCTTGGCGCGGAGTTGGGCCTCGGGGTGATCTCGAATTATTTTCATGAATATTTGGATAATGTTCATTTCTTACTGATTTCGGTCTCTCTCTTGGCGCGGAGCTCGGCTTCAGGGTGATCTGAGATTTTTAACGTGTGATTAAATATCAAATTTGTTTACTTATTTCAGTCTCTCTCTTGGCGCGGAGCTCGGCTTCAGGGTGATCTGAGATTTTTAACGTGTGATTAAATATCAAATTTGTTTACTTATTTCAGTCTCTCTCTTGGCGCGGAGCTCGGCTTCAGGGTGATCTGAGATTTTTAACGTGTGATTAAATATCAAATTTGTTTACTTATTTCAGTCTCTCTCTTGATGCGGAGCTCGGCTTCAGGGTGATCTGAGATTTTTAACGTGTGATTAAATATCAAATTTGTTTACTTATTTCAGTCTCTCTCTTGGCGCGGAGTTGGGCCTCGGGGTGATCTCGAATTATTTTCATGAATATTTGGATAATGTTCATTTCTTACTGATTTCGGTCTCTCTCTTGGCGCGGAGTTGGGCCTCGGGGTGATCTCGAATTATTTTCATGAATATTTGGATAATGTTCATTTCTTACTGATTTCGGTCTCTCTCTTGGCGCGGAGCTCGGCTTCAGGGTGATCTGAGATTTTTAACGTGTGATTAAATATCAAATTTGTTTACTTATTTCAGTCTCTCTCTTGGCGCGGAGCTCGGCTTCAGGGTGATCTGAGATTTTTAACGTGTGATTAAATATCAAATTTGTTTACTTATTTCAGTCTCTCTCTTGATGCGGAGCTCGGCTTCAGGGTGATCTGAGATTTTTAACGTGTGATTAAATATCAAATTTGTTTACTTATTTCAGTCTCTCTCTTGGCGCGGAGCTCGGCTTCAGGGTGATCTGAGATTTTTAACGTGTGATTAAATATCAAATTTGTTTACTTATTTCAGTCTCTCTCTTGATGCGGAGCTCGGCTTCAGGGTGATCTGAGATTTTTAACGTGTGATTAAATATCAAATTTGTTTACTTATTTCAGTCTCTCTCTTGGCGCGGAGCTCGGCTTCAGGGTGATCTGAGATTTTTAACGTGTGATTAAATATCAAATTTGTTTACTTATTTCAGTCTCTCTCTTGGCACGGAGTTGGGCTTCAGGGTGATCTCGAATTATTTTCATGAATATTTGGATAATGTTCATTTCTTACTTATTTCAGTCTCTCTCTTGGCGCGGAGCTCGGCTTCAGGGTGATCTGAGATTTTTAACGTGTGATTAAATATCAAATTTGTTTACTTATTTCAGTCTCTCTCTTGATGCGGAGCTCGGCTTCAGGGTGATCTGAGATTTTTAACGTGTGATTAAATATCAAATTTGTTTACTTATTTCAGTCTCTCTCTTGGCGCGGAGCTCGGCTTCAGGGTGATCTGAGATTTTTAACGTGTGATTAAATATCAAATTTGTTTACTTATTTCAGTCTCTCTCTTGGCGCGGAGCTCGGCTTCAGGGTGATCTGAGATTTTTAACGTGTGATTAAATATCAAATTTGTTTACTTATTTCAGTCTCTCTCTTGATGCGGAGCTCGGCTTCAGGGTGATCTGAGATTTTTAACGTGTGATTAAATATCAAATTTGTTTACTTATTTCAGTCTCTCTCTTGGCGCGGAGCTCGGCTTCAGGGTGATCTGAGATTTTTAACGTGTGATTAAATATCAAATTTGTTTACTTATTTCAGTCTCTCTCTTGGCACGGAGTTGGGCCTCGGGGTGGTCTGAAAAATTTGATAAGTTGACTGATTACAAAATTCGATATTTTACTGATTTCAGTTGCGTTGGTCGCGAAAATCGCGAGGATGAAAACGGCAATCACAGCGGAACGCATCTTGATCGTTATTTAAGATTTACCTAAATTATTCTGATTTTTTCGATAAGGCATATATTACATATCAGTATTTGATCAGATCATTGAACCAATGAAGCACTATCTAATAAATCTGAATTGATTCGAAAAAATGGCATCTTGTTTTCAATAAAGCGATCTTAACTGAAATAACTACAGCTCTTACTTATTCAGTGAAGTTACAAGACCACACCTGAAGTGAATGATGGACTCACTGAACATGCCCATGTATTTATACAAACCTCACCAGACAACCTGCCATACATAACTCATCATATTATCACAACTCCAATTTATCTCTAGACTACTATTTCGTCTATTCATTACTTTTTCCATTGCATTTTTTCATCGAAAGGAAACTCAAAGACGAATGATCTGCCCTTTTAATTATTTAGACGAATCAGCCTATCATCGGAAAATAGCGTATCAGATTACAGAGAAAAATTTTTTTTTTCTGTAACTCTCGCTAAAAGTGGGCGTTTTCTCACAACGATGATTTCAGACGAATGAGTTTTTTTCCTACTCTTTTAGTCACCTATTTAATTTCGCCGTTATCATTTCTCGTTTCTTTTATCATCTACAAATTGAAACTAATGTTCTAACATACTTATGAAACAATCGAAAAAGGAAACTGAACAATGATGTATCGGATAGATATTTGATATGAGAAATGATAATTTGTGGTTTTCGAAAAAATCTCAAAACGAGTGATTTGATATGAACTAACTTGATTGATGAACTTATCGTGATAATACTAACCGGGTTTGGTTTCACTTTAACTTTTGCCCTGGAATAGGAAACTTGTGACATAACATTTTGTACCGTCTCTACTCTGCATCATCACTTACCAACGTGAACCATTTGATAAAATTTACAAAAACGAGTAAATTTCTGAGAATATGGAACTAATGAAAGTGAAGTCATAATACAAGATAAAATGCAAAACTCGAAACTAATTATTAATAATAGACTTAGAATTGGTACTTTAGGGTTTATGAACTCAATTTTTAATCGAAGTGCAATAAGCAAATTTATTGAAGAAGCCTTGTGATGGACCGTAATCTATTTGCCATTGTTCTGGTTGGGATAGCGTTTGCACTTATTTTCTCCGCAAATCGGATACAAAGCCAAATTGAGGTTATCATCTTCGTCTTATAACTTTCCACGAAATTCAATTGAAATACTTTTAGATTTTCGCCATTCGAAAACTCGCTGAAAAGGAGCCAGATTCCGGACTTGTGGATAAAAGTGGATATTACAGGTCACTTTTATGGATTGACAATAGTTATTGCTGCTCAATAGTCTGTGAATAAATATCTGCCCATTTTCCAACATATCTTCTTCATTTATTTTCAGCCAAATAATCATGTATCTAGTGTGCAACGTGAGTACATTCCTTGTTCCACCCCTAATCAAACGAATTGGAAACAAATGGTCCCAAGTAATAATGAGTTGTCTACAATAAATTGTATCACAACATATTTTCAGGTAATCGGGTCCATATCCTTTGTCTGTTTCATGCTCACTTTCCTCCAACTCAATGCTACTCTGTTATATGCTGCATCTGCACTCCTTGGAATTGGCGGAGCAAGTAAGTGTCATCAGACCTTGGGAGTAAGATCGTCGAGATCCCTGGCGAACACACTCATATTTTCTTTATAAATTTTCATACCAAATCTGCCATTATCCGAAAATTTTGTCTCTGTGTGGTAGTGCCATCATAACTATCATAAACTATGATTTCGCTATTGTTTGATACCACTTCTATTTTAACCTTTGTCTAGATAGAGTACTCCCTTGGTCCAGCTAGAATGCATGATGGATGAAACGAAATTGAGTATGAAAGTCGGAATCTAAATCGAATTTTATCTTCACAAATCTCCTGTCTGAATCATTAGTCAGAACTCTTCCTATTATCCTGAAATTTGTTTTTTTGAAGTTCGAATTCAATATCACTCCTGTTCAAACAATTTCAAAATCAAAAAGGAACCGTTTTCAGTACTCTGGATAGCGAATGCAGCTTATGTAGTGGAATTTTCTTCCAAAGATGAGCTATCTCGAAATACTGCGATTCTATGGGGCATGCTGCAGACGTCGTTCATCAGCGGAGGAGTGTTTCTATTCTTCGTCACAAATAAAGGGTAGCAATTTTCCTACTTAAAATGCGTTTACGTACTAAATTGAACATATCAATATAAAGATTATCTAATGTCATTTGATTTGTCAGGGATATCACTGATTCCTACAAACTTCTGTATACTATCTTCTCATGTGTTGTTGGATTGGGAGTTGTGGTTCTCGCTTTATTGCCTTCGAAGCCAGTGGATAAAGAGATCGGTAGACATCTGAATCATAAAAATGCGCAGTAATCATACTGAAATCTTTGATTAAACATAAAGCACATTTGTTCCCAAACAAATGATAACTATTTAACATTTTGGTAAAAATAAAACAATCAAATCGGTATATAAATGTTTCCAGATGACAATTCTAACGGTAATGTATCAGGACAGGTTGAGAAGAATGGAAAAGCTCAAAATGATTCTTCAAAATCAACTATTAGCTCAATAAGAGAGGAATTTTGTATGAATTTAAATATTTTGCCATCTGTCAAATTCAAACAGATTTCAGTGAGTTTATTTCGGATGATGAAAGAACCAATCATATTAATTCTAATGACGGTTTTCATCTATGCTGGCTTCGAAGCGTCTTTCTATGGAAGTAGATATTATATCATTTTATTAATCGACAATTTCTACTGTATAATCGACATCATTTATTAATTTCTCATCTAAAAGTGGAACACCGAATGAGAATCTTCCAAGCCTCATATTAATCCAAAAGAATTTTCATTGATAGTTTTAGGTATTTACACGCTCTGCGTTCAATCAACGCTAGCAATAAGCAAACCTCATCCATCAATCGTTGCATACATTTCATTGGGAATTGGATTCGGTCAAATTTGTGGCTGCTTTACCTTTGGGCATCTCGTAAAGAAAATTGGTTTAGATAAACACAAGGTTAGGAAATTTATTTAGAAAAAATCTGGCAAGTTTATCAGCTTCAGATAATAATAGTCGTTATTTTGGTGCAGTTCTCTTCTTACTTGATGTGCATACTATTTATTCCAGCTAGATCTACACTTTCTCCGACAACCGATCTTGGATATTTCTATGCATCGTATCAATATCGAATTTCTATCATTTCTCTAATCTTTGTGATTTAGCCCATTTGTGATAACTTTGATAGCATTTCTACTAGGATTTTCTGATTCTGGTTGGCAAACTCAGGTAAGAAAATGATCGTAGAAAAAGTATTCTTCAAATTTGGAACTTTCAGATTTACACAGCATTAGGTGACTATTTTCCTCAAAACTCAGCAAATGCCTTCGCCATCTTTCAATTCATGAAGGTAATCATTTGAAATTAAAGGTTTGCTAAAAGAAGCCTTAAAAAGTAGCGAAAAATGTAACTGAATCCATTTGTTCTTTTGATTTGACATACTTGTTTATGGAATTTCAAAATCACAATTAGAACTCAACATGATGAAGCTTCGAATTAGAGTTATAATTCTAGAAATGCTCCAATAATAAATAGCGAGATTTCAGTCAAACGCTGCATCGGCCGCTCTCGCCTTTAGTTCGCTGACAGTTCTACCTACCCAGCTAGCAGCTCTAATCATTTCTGGCTTCATTGCTGCAGGATGCTTTATCGGATGTGATATAAAATATCATCGAAGCAATCTCTAAAGCGAGTTGCGCATGGATTCAATGATTTACATACAGTAGTGATCAAAAGTGTGGAACCAAACATGAATTTTGGATTCATGATTGGTTCATTCATGCGTGGTGCATAAATTTAAATAAAATTTTATACACATATTGGGGTGACCAAATCATGATAATCCGCTAAGTTTTAGTTCAATTCAATTTCACTTATGGGGTTTTTGAAAGTTTTGAAAATGCTTGATCACATACGAAAATTGTTCAATTCAACTTCTTTAGAATTACTTCATGACTAATGAAGTGTTGCATTATTTATCAATTTGTTTTGCGACAAATTTATGAGAAATCTCACATTATTTTTAGATTTACATAATGGCATAAACAGTTATGCTTTCACGCCTTTCTTTACTTATTCATTTAACGAATTCCATATCATTACGAGTTGTTTATTGGTTTGTATCTCGTTGGAATCAATAAAATAATCATTTTTATCAAGGAAATGAGACTTGACAAATTATTGTTTGATCTAATAGTACACGGTTTTCGAAGACGAACACATCACGAGTTCTTTCCATTTAATGAACACATCAATCAGTCGGGTTAAAAAATACTCCGATTCGCATTTTCCCTTGTTTCACTAGATAAAATAACTATCTAAACATCTAGTTGTCAAAAGGTCAAATCACTAACTCTTTTTTTTCTAGTGTAAAGAGCCAGGCGCTGAAAAACAGGCAAAAGACGACCGATCAAAACTATTTCCTTGAAATAATTGTCATAGCAGTCAGAAAGAAGGTACAAGAAAAACCAAAAATCAAATTTAGCCGAACATAGTGTCTTCGGTTAAAGCACGGTATGATTTCCCACCTCGCTCCTCCAATTTTTTCTCCTTCATTTTTCGGCTCCTAGAAAAAGACACCAGGAAACCGGGACACCGGCTTTTTTCTTTTCTTCTCTTGCTTCCTCATACTATTTCTTAGAAAAAGTGGTGTCTTTTTCTATGAGCCCATTTTTCGCTGTTGTGCTCCAGACTTTGCTGATGATCTTTTGTTCTGTCTGCGTTGTCAACAAATTCTTTGGCAGAAAAAATTAGAGAAGATGCAGAGAGAGTCGAAACTATTTGCAATAATAATATTAGGGACTGGGGTTATGAGATGGCTTTGACCTGCACTGCACTATGATGCTGATCAGGGTTGATGACACTGTTTGTTTTGTTTTACTCATCAAATTCATACGAACTTCATTGATACGACTCAAGGCGAAGTGATAAAGAGATATTCAAAGATTGGGGGAATGAGATGCATTCGAGAGAGAACTCAAATTTGGTTGTCCGTCAATCCGCTACAATAATACCCCCAATCAGGCAAAAATCAATACAATTTTTAAATGAAGTTTCAATTAAAAAAAAAAGTTCTGCTTGAAATTATTCAATTCTAGTCAATTTAAGTTTGTAATGTTGGAGTCTTTGGTATGGAGTATCTGGATCTTTGATCATTGGCTGTCCGTCATCATCAACAGGCTCGAATTCGAAATGCTGAACTAGGTTCGCTAGAAGCTGAAAGAAGAAATTAATTTTGTGTCTATTAGAGAAAGTTGTCTACCAAATATAGTTCAGCTCGAGCGAGGGATTCGCCGATACAAGCCCTCTTTCCCATTCCAAATGATACTACTTGACTTTCCAATTTGCCATCAGATGCGAAATACCGATCAGGGTCAAACTGAAAGAGCATATTTATTGGTAGCTATGCCATTATAAATCCTCGAAAATGTTAGAAACTTTTTCATTTCATAATAATGTAAGCCTGCTCAGTCGAAGCATATTTTAACCGTATTTTTAACGTACTTTGTTTCTAAGAATTTAAAGTGAAAAATTTCATAGTATACCGTTGACAAAAATATATGAGCAGGCTAATAAAAAATAGTTATCATTTTTCAAAATTTCCTATAGTTAAATAATCATGATGAATTTCATTCATTTTGGGACCAAATTTGCAAAGTTATGACGATAAATTACGTGAGTAAAAGTGTTTTGTCAAATGTCATTTTGACTTATCACATCTTGAACTTCAAGGCACACCTATTCAGGAATGATTTTATATTAAAGTACCTTTGCAGCATTCTCGAAATGTTTTCCGTCGTACATGATGCTTCCATAGAGTGAAGTTGCAACTTGGCCTTTTCTGATAGTGACATCACCGACTTGAATATCGTCTGAAGCCTTGCGAAGAAAGTTCACAGGCAGATGGTTTATCAAGCTAAATATCAAGAGGAAAGATATTTTAATTGATCTCAATTATAAGAAACATTTTACTCACCCAACGATATGAAGTCGTAAGGCTTCCTAAAGTTTAACTTTCAATTCATTAATTTCGTATATTTGCCGATAATTTTCTTTCGAAATTGTGAACCTTATTGCGGAAAAATGAAGTATTGTGCATTTTCTAATTTCGCGCCTTTGGTGAACATACAAATTTCCTCTGGTAACAGAAATCTGTTCAAAACTATTGCTGGGGTGTCATTCACTCGTTCCTGTTTTTCTCTAACCTCTACCCCATCCCTTTGATCTCTTCCCTCTCGTAGCCATTGCCTAGCCATCAACTATTGATTGTCTACATCTTTTCATTCTTTTCCTTTAGAATCTCCTGTGCTTTTGCGGGACGATGAATTTTCATAACTTCTCCAAATTGTTGTCAATTCGATGTCGTGCTAATAAAAAGTTGTGTTGATTACAAGCTCTGACTGATGCCACAAAAGCAAAATCACAACACTTATTATTAATCTTACATTTATGGCTGCATTGAGCCAAGGAGTCCGAGGTTTGTCAGATTGCAGAACGTCCCTCGTTCCACCGGTGGCATTGCGTAGCTCTTCTCGGATTTTCTTGACCAACTAAATTTTCAAAATCAACATATTTTATTTGCCGGAAATAATATAAACCCTAGGATTATGCAGAAGATAAAAGAAGCCCAACGAAAGGGTGCGAGACGTCGAGTTTTGGCCAGCTTCGTAGAGATCAAAGACGTTCGCTACCAATGTTTCAAGGCTAAAGTTTTTGATAAACATTTTAAAAATTACAATGAATTGTAGTATTTATCATTGATTTGGGATTTGCACTTGTAAACTTGAAAATAAATAATTTCAAGATAGAACTTTCATTAAAGGAGTCATATCGAGATATTTATATTTCATATGTTATTTTTAATTCCCGACTACATCTTACTCTTAGCAAAATGTCAATAAAACATAGATTTACTAACTTGAATGAATTATCATCCTCGCCACTCTCTTTTCGTAATTTGTCCATGTGCAGTAGAAAAGAATCTACGTAGTCGCTCGGATCTTCGCCAATTTCTCGGGTACCGTCTTTGATAGCTCGAATTCTAAATGAGTCGTCAACTATGGAATGCATATTTTCATTTCAGTAGATGTTAAAACAACTAAAGTTCTCATGTGGTCATTCGCTTCATTAGATGAATTATGAAGCTGGAATATTCCGGTCTTTCAAATCATATTCACCTTTCTATAATATTGGCCCTGACAAAGTGTTTCGATTCGAGAATAGGCTCCATCAAAGTATCGAGCGTGCTTCTAAAAATTGCGAAATTGTGTAACCTAACCACTTATTCGACAACCTCAGGAACGGCGTTTTCACGACCCATTTAGGCAAGCACAAATGATAGAAGCTCATGATTTTGTAGTGTTCTTCGTGTTTCTTTTTATTTTCGAAATAGAATTCCAGGTTTTTCTGAAACATAAAAATGTATCTATAAAAATATTATGGAATCCTTTTACATCATCAAAGCTATAGGAGAATAAAACCCGGTTGAGGATGTTTGCAATGGTGAGGTCGAACAGAGCATCGGCATCAATTATTTCATTCGGACTGATTTTGTCTAGTCTAAACACAAATTTCGCTGTGTAACATTATCTTGTTCAGTTAATTTTAGATACAATATACGAATTGATTCTATTTGAGGAACATCGTAAAATTGGGCATATATATATATATATATATTTTTATTTTTTTATTTTCGAAATTGAGGGTGGTTCTTCATCGTCATAAAAATATTCCCATATTAAATTTACAAAAAAAAGAAGAAAAAAGATGGATTCTGCATGGTGAATAATCTAATCCAATATTCGATTGTTGACGGATAGAGATTATTCGTATTTATTTGAACCTCAAATGGAACTCCTCCAGAATTCGTTCTTCCATGAGATTGCGACTGACGCCGAGGTTCCTCAGGACGTGGAGAGTGAAGCGCTTTTGCTCTACCCAATAATCTCCAGATGAGGACACCAAACCAAGCCCGTCTGAAATTTAAGTCGCTCTTAAAAGTAGAGTGGCAAACTATTACCGTTCAACGCGGTAAATACCTTAAATAAATGTGATTATTCAATATTGTTTATGAAAATGAAAATCATACCGGTGGTTGCCATCGTTCGGCAAACGATTGACCTTTCTTGATGAATGCGTCCGTCGCCATGTCGAAGTCGCAAATCAGCACGACGGGAAAGGGTCCCACCCAGAATGTGAATACTGGCCCGTATTTCTAAAAATCTAAAAATGATCAAAGAATCTATAAGAATAGCCCGATAAAAAGTATGGAATGTAGTTCAAAAGAAATATTCTTCCCAGTCACTTCAATTTATGGTTTTTTTTTTCCTTTTTTATTTCACTTGCTTAAATTTTACGTTTAAGTTTCTCAATTGAAGAATTTCGAAAATAATTCTAAAATTATTTACTTTTTTGTACTCATTGAACAGGTCATTGATCGGCTTCTTTGTCCATCTGCAATAGAAAATCTGAGGGCAATTGCCGAAGAGAGGCAAAGAAATCGGTCCTAAAGTCGTTATTTGTGCAGGAATGATAAAAGAAACGAACATACCTGGTGGATGATTCTTTACATCGAGATAGTGCTTTATGATAAAATATAAAATAACTCCAATAATCAAGGTGAAAAATAGCATTCGATGGAGTAATTTGGTGTATGATTGCAAAATCGGTTCTTTTCTTCTTGCTTTCTTTCACAACTACTCGCCAGAGACAAAGAAATAGAAACCTCGATCGATTTGAAAGATATTTCGGCAGACTATGTGAGAAATTACAACAATGACTGCAAGGCATCTACTGAAGATTAAAGATTCGTTTATGAAGAGCAATCAACGAATGTTCATCTAACACATGGCATACCTTCCTCGAATACATAATTTATGCTCGGTCAAAATACGCATGATTCGTTACGTTAATTTGTAAGAGCTTTTATTAAAATAATCCGATTTTTCATCTAGAATCAATTCTCGGATCATTTGTATGAAATCTGCAATACCTGATGTGCATATCTAATAATAATTATAGTTATTTTCAAATTTTCAAATTTCCGTTAGAAAGCTTGGATAGTTCATACCAAATATCTTGGATTATTCTTGAATTTCGTGTGTCCGTCATATAGAAATTGCCGAAAAACAAAATGAAAAATAAACGAAGATAATGTGAAAAAGACGTTGGCAAAAAAAAACAATCGTTCCATATTTTAATATGAAGCGTGCCGTAGTCAGGGATTAAAAGTTTGGCTCAAATGCCGGCCTGGGCTGGTCTGGACCTGGGACCTGAAAACCAGGTCCAAGTCCAAACTTTTAATCCCTGGCCGTAGTTTGTTAAATATCGTCCTGTAGTGTCGTATTTTACGAACTGCTCTTTTGCGACCTACTCCCTGCATATTATTGTTGTCTAACGAAAGTATTTTCTGGTTCTCGTTAAAACAGATTCGAATCACCTATTTTTATCTATCCAGAGATAATAATTTATCGAAATTATCTTAAACTGCACTAAAATAATATCATAATTAAGGCTCGTGCAACATTGTTCCTGTAACTTTTTTGCGCAGAACTACAAATGATGTGGATTAGGAAATTTCACATTCAGAAAGGATCAAATTGTTGTCGCTCTACTGGGAAACACCATTTATGACGAAAAATATTTCACATAATTTAATCAGTCGTATACTTCCTCATTTGCAATAAATTTCTGCAAAAGTATGCTTTTTCGTCCTCCAATTATTCATGCCACATGTAGTATTATTCTACATAAGTCATTACTAATTTCAATTTTCGCGGAGATAAATTACTTCTGTTTTGTCGTTTCAGACCTCTCAATTTTTCAGCTCTAAAGATCTGAGACTCTTTCTTCAGAACCTGTCGATCAATGATCATTTTTTCCAATGATTTGTCGATAAAAATCTAAGATGAAAAACTAAGTGTGATAAGAAATGCATCACTATTTCCCCTCTCCTATACTGACAGACTGGCATTTCTCACCAAAGGCTGACGTTAAAATTTCACTTTGAAATAAATCACGACAGGATGCAGTAATCAGTTGCACATTTTAACAAGCTTAATGGATAATTCAGTTATCCTTTGCCTAATATCCAAATTTTTATCCAGAAAATCTGAGGACATATTGAAACGTTCCCTTGTCACCTATTTTTCAGCGAATTCCGTTCCACTCTTCAAAATTTAGACGAGAAAAATCAAATTCGTTTATGATTACCTGTTTATTAGTACTTTTTAATAAAAATGTTTTGAATCTTCTACTTTTTCATAAGTCTCTTACATCTGAAATCAATCTTATCACATTTTTCGGCTGTCAGAAGTTGAAAAAAAAAAAACGAAAATTAGATACGCGGAACTGTTTTTGATAACTCGTATGATAGGTGCCACGGACACCGAAAATCGACATAAAAACTGAATTTCGCTCGAAATAAGATGATCGGGTGATTAATTACCGAAAACTGAATTAAGAGGTCAAAATGGAAGAAATCAACAATACGCCAAATTGGGGGATTTTCTTTTCCGAATAAAATAAATTAGTACATTGATGAAGATATTAGTATAAAATTCGAAATAACCTAAATACATTGAAACATAAGATAGTTGAGCTCATTGAATTTACCAATCTATTTTTATTCCCCTGGTGTTATTTTCCAAGAAAAAGACTAGTAACTACAAGAATCCGTATCTTGGATAAATTTATTCTATAAAAATTGAAATTAAAAATTGTCGAATTATGCCAAGAAATATTATCTCAGGGAAGTGAGTCATATTTATTTGATCCTCATTCGATATCGATATTTTTCTATTCTATAACTATACACTTTCAGTGAACCAGATTAGTGGGCCATTCGGAAAGGTCGCAGCGTCGCAGTTTGGAAATGTCGCAGCTTTTTTTTATAGAATAGAGTAAAATCGCAACAATTCACCGCAATCTTTTTTTTCTTATCAAGGATCGATATTTCATTATCATGGACATTATATGCTGAAGTTTCCGTCAATCTTGACATACATTAGTTCAAAAACGAACCTATTGATGTTTTAATGGATATATGAAAGCTTTATTGATGGCGGACAAACGATAGATACTAAAATTAAAAAGAACTAATATAAATTTAGTTTGCAGACACGAAATTTGTATTACAATATATAATGGTGAGTTCCAAGGAAAAAATCACTAGGGAAATCTAAGCATTCACAAAGCCTCAAAATAATACCCTAAACACACTAGAAGTTTATGAGATCTGACAAAATAGGGGTTTTAGAGATGTCTGATTATAGAAATACGTCATAGATACCTAAATTGCCTACCAAAATGAACTATGCTGTCATATCTTACTATTCTAGAAGTTTATAGGTCAATACATTCATATCTGGAGTCACTGGGCTCAACTATTCATCCAAAATCGAGGTAAATCTCTATTATGTCTCTACAAGTGATCACAGTGATCCCGAAACTTCTAGTCGCCGATCGGGGAACAGCTAACTTTCTTCTCCAGTATCCCTTCTACTAATACCATGGCTCGTTTGACCTATCTGGATATGCATAGTTGAGTTATGGAGCACGACTGGATCGAACCGACACAAGACTGAAATACAGCACTCTCTCCTACAGAATGGCACGGAAAACTGAGAAATCGATATGTTAAAATCCGAGACTACAGCTACGTTTACAAATACGCTTTTCTAAACTTATTTATTTCTGAAAAGCAGAAATGACAAACAATAACAACAAACAAAAACAATCAACAAAGGTCCGTTTTTACTCAAAAACAATTTTAAATTATCAAAAAGTACTAGAGCAAATTTAAACAGAAAAAAGTGTAACGAAGATTTACGAATCGAAACTTGGGACGGGAATTCCTTGGTCATAAAGGTAATTGAAATGGGGACTTAGCTCACACACCGTACTGTTGGACATGTAAAAAGTCACGATCATTCTTGGGAATCGGAAGAATCTCGAAGATGCAATCCTGCAGCACATGTACGAATCTGAACCATGGAAAAGAAAAAAAAAACATGCGTATTAAAAAATGCACTTTATTTTCATTTTTTAAATGAAAAATAAAATATAGAGAAGGCATTTGTGCAAAAATATGTAATTTTATCCTTACTGAATAACACTGATACGGTAAATGCAAATTTAGGAGAAAACTTCGTCATTCTTATCAAATAAATAATTTGACAGGTTACCGACTGAGCGGCATTTTCATGTGCGGTAGCCAACTGAGTGATTCTTGCAGCAACGACAGTCTTCTTTGAAGGTCTTCCCTGCCTGGCTGGAGCTCTCTCGACGCCCTCATTCAATCTTCTCTTCATTCTTCTTGACTGGGAATCTCCTAAAATTATTGCATCTTTCAAAGATTCCTTTTCATAGTATAAATTGAAAATGGATAATTTTTAATCTTTCAAAAACAAGGTTAACTTGCATTTTCTACCAAATTCGGGCATACTTCTTGATGATTTTTTCGGGAGGCCCAACATGCGTCCAAGTGATCGATTTCTCTTCTCCACCCATTTGAGCTTGTCCTTGGTTTTGATGTCCTCTGAAAATATTATACTCAGCTAAAATTGTGCCTATCCGAGTCGATTCGGACGGATGTTGGAAGTTTGGCCCGAGTCGGTCGGGAATTTGACCCGAATCAGTCGGCAGTTTTATCAGATAAAAATTACCGACCAACACAGATCCGAGTGGATTGGCATTGGTCGGCAAAAAAGTGCCGACATCCGTCCGGTTTGACTCGAATAGGCATAATTTTCGTCGTGTAGGGGGTAGGTCACAAGGACTTTGACAATCGTTCTCCCTGGGTCTGCCCAATTTATAAGGCCAAATTTGATGAGGCTTTTATTATGTTACACATCTATGGGAAACGGACTTTTCAATAATGCATGGCTCATTGGGGGTTTGACTAATCAGATATAAAGGTTTAAGCTTGGACAAGCAAAAAACAAACAACTTGACAAAATACTAGTTGCTTAGATTATTTATTGAAAATTTGGCAACTAGTAAAAGTAGTCACGCTTTTTATAAGGGCAATTCGGGAAAAAACATACCAAAATCTAAGAAATGGCATGTCAACATGTAAAAATAGTTCATATTAGAGAAAATTCTCTTGGATGTTGGTATATTATTTCCTTGAAAAGTGTGGCTACTTTTACTGATTGCCGAAAATATTAATGTAATTTTGCTTTTATGGATCAACATATGCAAATATGAGCAGCTGGTAAATAAAAGATTCGTTCAGAGGCTGGCGGGAAGCTTCTTGCCGATTCCGTTGCGCGTGAAGACGATCTTTTTGTGGCTCATAGAGTCGTACGTCTGAAGGGATTTCAAATATGTTACAGAAGAGGGAGAGCTGGCAGATTCCCACCCATATATCGTGCATCTTGCCCATTCCGGAATTGCCTACTCCTCCGGCGGGCAGGTGCGGCAGCGTCGCGTGCATCAACACACTGTTCACCGTGATCCCGCCGCTTGACGTCTCGCGGATGAAGCGACGAGTCTGAAGAATTATAAGCGTTCACGATTATTCCATTGAAGCCTAATATTCTCGTATTGCTAGCTCTAACCTTTTCTGGATCCTTCGTAAAGATGTAAGCACCAAGCGGTTTCTCGCCTCTCTTGATGAAATCGATGGCTTTGTCAAATGACTCCACCGTCAGGACGACGAGAATCGGACCGAAGATCTGAAATGCCAGCAGCTCACACCCCGAAAACGACAGCCTGGCATGTCCTACACCTACCTCTTCAGTCATGAATGCGTCGTCGTAGTCGATTTCAAGCAAGTGGACTGGGATGAATCTGTCCGCTCGGTCGTTGGCTTCGTTTGGCCTGTAGTAGGTACGGCCTTTCGTCTTCGACAGCAAATTCGAGATGCGGCTGCAATCGGTCTCTCGCATCCCTTTTCGTTCTGCACTCGCACTTACTCGAATTGACTTTCGTGCCCGATCCTAGCATAGCTCGGATTGGTCCTAAAAGGCTCCATCTTGACGATCTCTGCCTTGAGCACCTCGAGCAACGCCGGCTTCGTCTTTTCGTCTGTCAGGATATAATCTACACTGAGGCTGTTCTGCCCACAGTTGGCCGTCTTAAATTGAACTATCGTCTTGGCTGCACCCTCCAGATCTGCGTCTTCATCGATGTACACGGGACTGAAGTATCGCTTGCATTATATCCCTTTTCCTCTTTTCTCTTCTCACTTCTTTCCTCCCAACGCGAGAGTGACTGGCGTCAGGTGCCTGGCGGCTGCAGCCATGACGATCTTGCCGGCAGCTGGATTGCCGGTATACCCGATGAAATCCCATCTCTCCTTCAACAGCTCGGTCGTCTCGTGGTCAGACCCCTCGATGACCGTTAGCAGTCGCTGAAGATACAAGTTCGCTTTCGATAAGCAAATCTTCGTTTCAACCTTGTCAAATGTTTTGTTTATGAGTTTGGCAAAAAGACTCGAAGAGGTCGGAGAGAGCTCGGACGGCTTGATGACGACTGTGTTTCCTGAGGTAAGGAATCACTGATAGGGGTAGTCCTACTATCCTTTCTCTGACCTGCTGCAATGGCAGTAACGAATGGAGCGGAAGTGAGGAGAGGGTAATTCCAACAAGAGATGATCAATACGACCTAAATGATGGTAGAAAAGGAGTCATCACCGCGCGCGCTATTCTCTTACCCCGAGCGGCTCTCGCACCAGCCAGACGTCGTCTTCGTTTTCGTTGAAATGCTCCAGCAAGAGAGGATGCTGCAATGTTCACGTATCTAATTGCTTATACCCTGTCACCGTTTCCTTACCTTCTCCGGCTTTTCCCACTCGTCCATCTTCGCGAGCACTTCGTCGATCTCGTACTGCACCATGATGTCTGCTTCCGAAAGTTTGCTCGGTGTCTAAACAGTTTCTGTTTCTCTTCGATTGCCCTCATCTTCTCACCTTATGGGCCCCCTGTATTAGTCACCGCTTAGGCACCGGTACCGCCTGTACTAGTCACCGGCTCTTTTTCTTATTTCTCCCCTTTGCCTGCACTCTCTCACCCTTAAATCTGGTGACTAGTACAGGCGGTGCCGGTGCCTAAGCGGTGACTAATACAGGGAGCTCACCTTATGTAGATCGGTATAAATTGCATCATCGAGTGCTCTTTTGTTGTCGATAAAGAACTGCTTCAACTGGTATAGAATCTCTTTCCGCGCGGCGAGTGGCCGGGTCGCTCCGCTTTGGTAGTACTCTCGTTGATCTTCGACCAACTGAATGATGGGGATATTTTTTGGCCAAGAGATTATAAAAATTTGGAACACCCCCGATTCAGAACTTTTTGTGAATAGGCTCGCCTGACTTGTCTAACAAAATAGTTCTGGATTTGCCAGTTTTGGATCGGGGGTGTCTCAAAAATTTCTTGTACCTTGTGATACGTCGACATGTTGCTTACAATTGAGAAAACCGCCACCAACCGAAAATTTATCACAAAACGAAAATCACCAAGTCTATGGTTGTTTCTCTAAAATTGCAATGAGTCCTAATGCCATGTCAATGATATAGAATTCTCAAACAGAGGGAAGATTTTCAATCGTTTGTGAAAGGCAGGCAAGCAGGAAAAATAAACCAGAAGGCATCGATCATCGACCTGTCACACACCTAACTTCTACCAAATGCTGTCACTCACTTTAACTAGTGCAGAAAAGAACGGTGACAGAAAGCAGAACAGCAACAGAAAACAGAACAGTGGCAGAATATAGAAGTCACTTTTTTTCTTTAAATTATCAGAAAACAATCTCTCTCGTTCCACTCCAGCTCGAGTATTAATGGCCGATTCATTACCAATTCTCTACCTTTTATGCATTGTCAAAGCTCTTATAATATGAAAATTTAGTAACAGTCAGCAATTGCAATTGGAAGTTTCCATTTCTCTCCATATCCAGTCTCAATCTCATTGTAAGGTCAAGTTTCGGGATCGAAACTTCGGGTTGCATTTCATTGTTGCGGAAGAAGTAATGAACTCTCACATCCATCAATTTTCACATACATTCAACTTAGATAAGACAGTAAAGAGAGGCGAGAGTTTACCAGAGAAGTAGCGAATACTGTCGATAATAACCTCTCAAACGATTTGCAA
The DNA here is from genome assembly GCA_964036155.1 of Diploscapter coronatus. NCBI lineage: Eukaryota > Metazoa > Nematoda > Chromadorea > Rhabditida > Rhabditidae > Diploscapter > Diploscapter coronatus. The sequence goes on from OZ038423.1 coordinate 3,909,205, forward strand.
ATTTCGTTGTCAAAACTAGCATGTTATAGTTTTTTTACTCGAAGTACCCAGAAATTAGGTCAAAAATCGTCGGAAAGTTACGTTGCACAGGATGCAACTGCGCCCTATCAAATGATGTATCATATATGGGGTACGATGGACAGGTGATTAGAAATAAGCTCGGACACAGATACACAGACAGACACACTTTACAAAAATACTAAAAAGGAGATTTGGGATTTATTTCATGGATTTTTGCATTCATATTGCAGAAACTGGGCACATAAATGTCAAGATAAATCGAATTTGGAATCTTTTTTGACAGAATTTAATTTGATGGCAAGGGTATAGATGACTTCCTCAATGATAGTTTATCAATTAGATATAGGAACCCAAAAGATTAGATTTTTTTGTTTTGTAGGCGTGTTTATTAGTTTATTCGATTAAATAAATATCCAATCCATTCTAATTAAATTTTTCCACTTCGGATCAAGAACTTGATTCTTTATGAGTTGGCTGTATTTCCCGTTGAGATTAAGAAGTTCGGCATGCGTTCCACGTTCTATTGTCTTACCATTTTCGATGTAACAGATTCTGTAAATTCATTTTATTTGAATCTTGAACAGAATTCTGTTTTTTATTAATGGGTTAATTTATTTATACAACCTTTTTTTTATAATTTACCGAAACAGAAAAATAGAATTCTTCTGTAAAGTAAACTGAATTTTAACAAATAAAAATTTATCTTAAATTTTTAATTTAAAATTCGTGAATTTGAGAGTAGCTATCAAATGTTGTGACGATAAGAAACAGGTGCAATGAAGACCGAAAAAATTCCATCTTCATTCCTTTCACATACGTAAGTAACTGTGCATTGTTCGATGCTTGAACTTCCGCTTGCAACCATGAGTTCGATTTCGATGTAATGCGAGTTAGAGCTAGAGCTAATTATCCTCAGTACCCGTTCAATAAAGATGATTCTGTATCGATTATTCTTCACTTCCTTCTATTCGGAATTTCACTTATATTGCTCATCATGTTGGCGAGCACAAAAACATTCGCCTTCAATATTCGGGTAAGAATCTCGATTTAAAATGAGTTTTGGACTCTCGCGTAATTTTTAAAAGAAAGCATATGTTGAGCGCTTCATTCCTTTTCCATGATATCAATAGTCACGAAAGTCCTGTTCGATAATCAAAACTGAATGACAATGAATTCTCTCGTTTCAGGTAGTCTTGATGAGCTCAGCGATTTCGACCTTAATTTATTTTCTAGTGCTATCAATTCGACTTATGAACGAATGGTTGATTCCGATTGAATTTTGGCTGAATATAATTCAATCCATGGGAAATATTAGTGATATTGGGGCATTCCAACTATTTAGATACTATTATATAAACTATAAGATGATGGAAGCTACCTTTATGTCAAGCGGTTATTATTAAAAATTCATGTTTTTTCGTAAATATTGATTTTCAGTGATGTGGCATATTTTTCCTATATCTCTTGAGCGGTTATTACTGTTATGCAACTCATACCAGAACAAAAATAATCCCGTCTTTGTTGTCATAATTTTAGCTGTAACGGTAGTTTTAAGGGTTACAATTTGAGTAACAAATTTTTATTTCAGTATTTTTTCGCTATTAAATCTGTGTTATTACACGGTATGATTCAATATGTAATCGTGCAATATTTCAATGAATTAATTGGATTTGGATTACCAATTGTAAAGCCCATCTATCTCGATTCGAATGTTCTGACAAAAGTTCAATTTTAGATGCTCATTTTTGTAATTCTAATTGGCAAATATCAATACAGGAAGATTCGATGGGATGAGGAGAATTATCAAAACTCCGTTAATGCATGTAATCTTTTCGAGTCACAAGAATATCAGATTGATTCAGGCTCGTCTGAATTATAAGCAGGAGAGACTAGTTTATAGCTCATCATCGATTTTACTGATCATGTTTTTATACATGCTTTCATCAGAAGTAGCTAGAAGATTACCAATTCGAAATCCGCTGTTCATCAATATGACGGTTTTTATAACGTAAGCATAAGTTGAAAGTAGTCAGCTTGCAAAAAGTGCTTCAGGATGAATTATTTTAACATTTTACTGGCTGGTGAGATATTATTCTATTACATATTACTCTTTGGCGAAGATTCCGAGATTAGAAGAAAAATGTTACGAGTATTATGTGAGTTGCAAGAGTCGATATTTTCGAAATTCCGATTTCAGGGAGGCGGTATAAATGTTTCAATAGAATGACATCAAGAAGAGTTGAACCGCTTGTCATAAAATCTGTCGAAGGGAGGAAACTTCCGACTCTGCGTGGTTTGAGTGTAAGAAATATATTTTCTAATTTTTAATGCAAATAGATTATTTTAGATAAACGAAGTATCGAATCTTTATTTCTCACAACTGCAGAACTCATGGGACCGAGCCTTTTCTCTCGCAAATTCGTCATCATCTTACAAGTTGACTTCTATTAATGAAATAAAAAACGACGGATGATTGCGCAATAATTTATTGAATTCGCAGTCAAAGAAATTATTTTACATGTGTAGCTATAAATAATAATTTACAGTATGAATTACATGAAACCTTCATAAGTTTAAAATGTTTATTCGAGTGGAATTTTCTCGACGGTGGACATCTGAAAATTATTTGACGTAAACCTTTGTTCGAAAGTAAAATTCTTACTTCATGCGATGTAAGTACAGCTGGTGATGTTGGGTGCATTGCATTTGGATGATTTCGTGAAATATGCATCTGGAAAATATCTTCCTTCATCATTGGACTAATTATTTTCCTGATCACAATCATTTGATTCAGATTTCATAGCAACAAGAATTGCCGACCTTCATCATTACTCTTGAAAATAGTGACATTCAAATTCACCTGATGAATTGCCGCTTCGGCCAGATGCAACTCCCTCTCCCCATTCGCGGTCTTGTAGTACTCGCAACAGCAGCAGTTGCACTCGCCCACGCCCTCTAGCTTCCTCCACATTTTCCTCTGCTTCTTCTCCCATTTCCCCTGCGCCTTCTCACACTTCCTCTCCACCTTCCTTTCCATCTTCTCGATCTTTCTCTCGATCTTCCTGTTCTTCCTGTCCTCCTTCCAGAGCTGATGCCGTTCGCGATGTTCCATTCGCCTCTGCTGCTTCTCCAATTTGTGCAATGTTTTCGCAGTCAGACCTCTGAAATTGGTTGAATCAATGTTTTTGGGAAGGAAGAAAACGACGCTTCCCAATCAAATATGTTTATTGTCCATTTCTGGCGTATTTTCGAATTTTTTCTGTCAATTATTGTTTATGAGTATTCAGTTTCATTTTATAGATCTGAACGGACTTACAACGAATGAGCCAATTTCAGTTTCTCATCAGGCGAAATTGGATGAACCACTTGAACTGGTACATTTTGAGGTGGTAGACTTGGATACGTCACGTTTTGACTGAGAACTTGTGTAGTCGCTTCTGAGTATGTTGGAGGTTGCTCATGCTGAAAAATACGCTTAGAAAAATTTCTTCAAATTTTAATATCACCATGTTTTAAGAAATAATGTCAAATCAAAACTTACAAGTTGTTTAGCTTCCATTTCTTCGAGCAAAAATACAGAAGTCGAATCGAATAATCGTTCAATCTTTGAAAAATTAGGGGGTAAATCTGATAAACCTCAAATTTATATCAACCTAAACGAATGAATAGTCGTGTTTCGCAATATTCAGAGAATGTAAACGTAAAGCGTTTTGAAAAAGAAAGGAAAGAATGCAACGCGACAGGTGATAGGCAGAAATCGATAAGCGATGGAATTGCCTGCTGCATGGCTGAATGATCGTGATAACGATCGCAGCCTGTTTGGAATATGAAGTTGCTATTGCTAATCTGGTCTGAATCAAAGATCACAAAGGGTTGTGAAATTGTCTGTCCTTATAAAATTGTTCCGAGGAAAAAAATTGCATATCTTTTTGGGAATAGTCAGGAGGACCAGAATCGTGATTAAATCAATTTTATTACTAAAAAGTCAACAACGTAGTAAAGTAGAGGTCGATAAAAGTATTAGATGATTTCCCATCAGGTACCATAAAGTATGTGCTTTTCTTCATTTCTCCCTAGATTTATAAAACATTGATGGAGATAACAAAGAATCTCAAAATGGAGTTGGGAAAGAGCGGACTCGAGAATTAAATTTGGAGAGGACGACATAGACCAAAATTTCGAGCTCGAACTCGACAAGATCGACCAATCGACTTCATTCGACTAATCCTTTCCCTAACGTTATAACCTTTTGACTTGCAGACAAACTCCTGTTGTATTCAAAAACAGAAGAATTGAAATTTTTCCTCCATGAATAATCGAACATTTTGGAAGAACTCTATGAAATATGCCAATAAAATGTTTGACTTTTGAAGTTTGATGCTGTATATTGTGACCTATTGCTTGCAGATGATTCACCCAGCAGAAGTTGTACTTTTTGGGTATTTATTTACAAAACAGCTGTATCATTCTTTGATTAACCTAGGATTGAATATAGTGAAGAATTTAGTCATTCATCGATCGATCATTAGTCATATTTTCGCTCGATTTGAAATCGGTGAAGTCATTTGGAATTATTGACTGGTGAGCTACAACAATTTTCACCAGCTCAATATTTGTTTATTGAAAAATAGTTGCTGTGTTGAGAAACGAAAGCAAACAGAAGCGAAATAGTAACACAGACACACATGCACAGGCTGAGCTGAGAAGTGAGTATATTAAGATTGACATATTTACAGAAATACAGATATAGAATGAGGCGGCAAACCCTTCAACAACTTCATTTTTCACTTCGAGTTGGGTTCGGCTTTCAAAATAATCAATCTTTTTCTCTCGTGTCATAATTAAGGATAAAGTTGTTGATTTTTTTTATACTTCATAACAACGAAGATTTTAATTTATCAATGATCCCGATTTTTTAAAATTTGGAATTAATATTATTTTATTGCAGAAGAACCGAAATAAAATGCAATCGTCAGTCCTAATTTTGTTAGTCTTCTGCATTTCTGTCTGTCAGGCCATTCTCGGCATCGGCAGGCAGCAAAGTGTTGCGGTGTCAGGACGATTGATTTGCAACGGTCAACCTGCTTCTGGAGTTAAAATCAAGTTGTACGACGTGGAAGTCAGTAAGTATCCGACAAATTTGCTAAGCTTTAAATCGTTGATGAAATTTTAGCTCTTGACCGATTGCTTCAAGAAGGACAAACCGATCAGAACGGAGTCTTCAGAGTTGGAGGCAGTGCAACGGAAATTTCAAACATCGATCCAAAACTGAACATCTATCACAGAGTAGGCATAATTTTTAGATATAGCGTCTAGTTGGCAAAGAGAATTGATGAGATTGGTCCATTTTGAGATGTCCATATGGATAGATCGAAATAAAGTACTGTATTTTTCAAGTTATTTTCATTTACGAAAGCCTTTATAAAATTAGATTCTCATCTCCAAAATAATAATATTTCAGTGCAATTACAACGGTATTTGCTACAAGAAAGTGAGCATCAAAATTCCTGACCAATTCATTTCTGATGGATCGACTGCCCGACAGACATACGACATTGGAACTTTGAATCTGGCTAATCAGTTCAGCGGGGAGTCAACTGGTAAAAATCTTCAAAGCGAATAAATTTATCAATTTCTGCTTTCAGATTGCATCAACTAGTAAGGAATATCTAAGGGAAATTTACAAGTTCTGTCAAGCTTCATCATTATCGAACGAATCTCAAAACTTATTTTACAAGACTGGAAAAACATCTAATAAATTTTTTCATCAATAAGGTGACATCTACGTATTTGCGTGCATGGACAAATTTCTCTCTCCAACCTGTAATTTTCCAAGATTTTTAACAGGGCATCATAAGATCATAGCTATGATTTCGCTCGTGCGACCTACCCCCTATAGTTTGTTTTCATCAGACGAAAGTACTCCCTATGTCTGCAAACTGATCAAAATGTATGCTTCAAATTCCGTAACTGATATATCGATGTCTTCAACTTTAGATGCAAAGAAGTTAAGTTTTTATTTTCCAAAATCTGCATAATCTTCAACTAAGCTTTTTCAATATTTTACTCAGATCTCTAATCTGTATTATTAATATATGGACTTTAAGTATTTAATTTTTCTGGGCTTGTATCACATGTAAAGCTTTGCAGACCAATATGAACACAAATAACAAACGAGAATAAAATTAAATGAAATCGATTATTTAGCCTGAATCCGCTCAATTCCCAAACCGAATGCTGATTGACTCAGAGGCGGAGGTCGAAGGCCGAATTTCCCGATACTACCTTCAATCTGACTGGGCACCGATTTGTCGCTCCCTGAACTCATTGGCTCTAATTCACGTCGTTCTTCGTTAGGCAGCGGCAAAAATGGATTGGCCGTGACTGTAGCAGAATGATGCAGTGACTCACCCTGTAATAATATGTAGGGAAATTATCGATTTTTGAAGATCGGGATGCTTTTCTTGACTAAGAAATAGGTAGTCTGCACTTGAGAGAAAATTATTCGTATTGAGGCAGCTTGAATTTCAATACGAGTAAGGAATTATTCTCGAAAAATTACCGGCGATATTATTCCACTGCTTGAAAACTTCTTCTGCTCCCGTTGCTCTCGATATTCTCGATCAATCGAGTCTTCTTCCTTCGAATTTTCATTCTCTTTGTTCAAATCCTCGTCCATCTCCGACAGTCCGTCAATCGGTGGCTTTATCGATTCGTTTGTATCAGTGAATGTAGCGATGCCCCTGAAAATAGTGTATCTTCGAAAATAATCAGAGTAAATAATAAATTGAATTTTTGAATGAGCATATAAGTTAGAAAAGTTAAACAAATCATCCCCATACGCTCATTGATGAAACTCCTTATTGTTTTAAGACCAAGATAGATAATACTGAAGTTTTTCTTCCTTCAATAACTTTCTTCTTACCTTGCCTTCGCCTTGAATTCAGGGAAGCCACTCATCCCTGGAACGTATGGTTCGTCTGTGGAAGCAGGTGGGAGTAGTGTCGATGTCATGTGAACGAAATCGACGGGGGTCTCTCCTGGTTCTAGCTTCTTCTTCTTCTTTCCATCTCCTCCAGGTGACGGCGACGAGCCTGCTGCTTTTGATGCTGGTCGAATATGGGTGTCACCGACGAGACCTGAAAGCTTTATTTGCAGTTGAAGGTATACTATCTTCAATTTCTTCGTTTCCAAATAGGACTGCTTTTATTCGATCCAAACATGGGCTGGGGTTTTAAGTTCTAGATCATATTAAGTCCTAATATGGAAATTTTTGCAAACTCAATGACGGATTGGGTCACAAATTTTTTCAGAAAGTGCTATATCCCTCTATTTTTTCATTTGCATTGCAATCTTCAAAAATAATAAAACATTTGTTTTAATAGAAAATTTCAAGTTATACCCTTGCCTGCTTGATGACCATTACTGTTCGATTTGCCAGCCTTTCCAGCTGTTCCAACTGGATGACCACTATGACTAGGACCGGCTCCGGCTCCGACTCTGGCTCCAGCTTTTCCACTGAACTTCGGTACAATATCTGGAGCAGCAGTGATCACTTCGATTCTTTTCTGGAGAATAATAGGTTGTGATGGCTTAGGGGATATGGACGGTTGCATAGGCGAAGATGAGGATAGCCCTGATGACGTCCATTGAGTTCTAATCGGTCTTCTATCAAGTCCTATCTGTAACCATTATCAGAATTGTTTTGAACTCGGGCTAAGTTTTAGCTTCAGCTCTTTTAGTTTATCGACATGGGAGTTATTTCTAGATAGTGATAAATTTGTTATGAATCTGGTACCTGATGGACAAATTGTCTGAGTTTATTCTCCGCTTCTGACTGAGGCGGACGATTATGGTTAGCGAAAACTGAGGCAGAGCTCTGAGCATTGATTGGGGCTGGAGGGACTTGCGATCCACCAGGCTGTTGTTCATCCCGCTGCAAATGGTATGTTCTTTTCTGATAGACGAACTGAAATAACCACGGGATAGGACAGGTCATCAGACATTGACTATATTTGCTTGAAATTCTTGGAGGTCTTTCTGTGTCCCGAAGAATGTCAGCTCCTCGCATTTCTTCTCTATATTTAAAAGAAAGAAAGCCCTCAGAACATTGATGGTGATCACTTTCATTTTATTTTGTACTAGCCATGAAAGTCAAACTTTGCCGATGCAATAAAACTAATGATGCAACATAAATTTCGGCCTCCAAGAATTTCCTCTAATACGCTTGATTAGATTATTGTGTGCAAACAATGCCTCTAGCCACACTAATTGCGCATGCTGTAGTGCCTAGCTACTAACAGTGAAATGCAAAAATCTACTTTGTGAAATCACTAACATCGACTTTAGTCCACCCTAAGCGTTGACAATCGCACTATTTTACTGAATGTTCATCTAACCGCTTTGAAATATCCGACATATCTCGGGACGGGATATTTGTTTCTGTTTTGCTCATATTGGTAGTGGAATCGATTATAAATATGTGGTGCTTGATATGGGATAGCTGGCCTTTGTTGATATGGGATAGCTGGTCTTTGCTGATACGGGATAATAGGCCTTTTCTGCTGATAATGATAATAAAATCGTTGAATCATAGGTCTGGGCCAGAATTTGCTCCAGTTCTGGAATGTGTAATTATCAAAAATTGACTTCGATAGCTTTTAGCTAGATATCGTTTGCACACAACAATCTCATCCAACGATAGTTATTGCTTGAAATTAGAAGGAAAAGCATCTTCTTCTCTTACAGAAAAAAAAAATTATTCGTGTTCTGATCAGAGGTAGGTAAGTAAATGCGAAAAGGGTAGTTTGTGAATGAAATTTTGTCTTTACTGGAATACTAAGTCGGCAAGAAAAATTTCACGACGAAGCTGAGAAGGCGCTTTTCTTTATTAAAAGTTTCAAGAATGTTTGTGGTTTGAGCAGAATTTCAGAAGGAACGAAATGAGTCAAACTGCGAAGCATTCTGATAGCGCTGAAAAATGATGCACCTTATTGCAAACGGATATTTGGAAATTTCGAAAAGTCGCTCAATAAATGAACGGTGTGTAGGACTTTGCGAGCATAAGAGGCGACTCTCGATCATTTTTAACTCTCTCTCTCTCTTCAAGATATGACTTGACGAATTTTCGACTTTGTGCTTTGAACTCGATCTTAATTTACTACAATATCACCCATAATTCCATATACACTTCCAACATCTCTGGTTCAAAACAGAAAATCATGATTACCGCAGTGACGTAGACGGGATTGTTATTTCCTGGCTGTCCCCCACCTCCAGCTCCAATCCTTGCCATCCGCATTCGTTCCTGCTCTTCTCTTAATCGCTTGAAGTGGTTCTCCATATAAATTTGGTAAATATACTGCGGACTCAAATTACTCAAGGCCAAGGCCTGTGCTTGCACTTGGAAGTCCTGCTGGGGTTGTTCAATCAGTTGCTTATTGATGTTATAGGGATTCGGCATAGGATAAAACTGTTCCTGATAAAACCATGGCGGAGTATCTGTATTGCGTTGTTGCAATCTAAAAGATAAAATTTAGTCAATTATTGATTCAATTGGCTAGAAATTATTATATTTCGTAAAACTTGGGGCCGTAATTAAAAATTCTCCTAGTTCGGAATCAAAATATGAGTTCTGAAGCCTATAAACGGCTCGGAATAGAATGTTTCGAAACCGGAATGATTTTTACTTATGAATGCTGAGGATTTTATATTCACTTTCCATCATTGAAGGGGTTTGTCATCAATATTTGACTGAAGCTAGTAGTAGGCGACATTTTTCACGCACTCTATTATCTTCACGCTATCATTTTTGAACATTTCTATGATCGATCGATAATTTCGTCCTCATTACTAACGATTCGTGTCGAAATTTCTAGTAATAACATAAAATCTCGCGGTCAAAATTAGTTGTTGATTACTTCGATTACTCGAATTGCTGCATGCAATCCATTTTCCTGCCAGATTCCCTGTCCTCTACGCGCGAATCTGTCACTTTTCTCAGCAACAACAGCAAAGACCAAGCGTCATCATGACACATTTACACGACGAGAAAAAATCCCTATTATTGATGGATCAATTCTCACTACTCCAGTTCGATAACATTTGAAATATCACGAGATTTACGCAATTGAAAGGAAATTTTAAGAGAATTAAAAGTGCCCATTTGAAGCTAGACGATATTTCACTAAACCGCGTGAAAAGGATAGAGACGGAATTAAAATGTCAAAACTCCAACGCAGAAAATCTTCCATGATCTTTTTTGTATTTTATTGAAATGTCTCGTCAAATATCGAGATCAAAGACCTGTTTTAGAACATTAAAAAATTTGAAATAAGTTTAAATTTACATTGAAAACTCACATATGATACGGTGCATATTGTGCATTAACCAATGCAGCATATGCCACTGTCAATGTCAGCCATAGTAACATTGCAAATTAAATAGCGAGGAACGAAAAATCACAAAATTAGCGAAATGGTCCTTTCGCTTGAATTCGCAGATGTTGAGTTGAATCGGAACGAACACTAAAATAAGTGTCATGAATGGGAAAGTCACTCGATAATCACGAGTGAATTTGCAATGCATGAAATGAAAATGGAGGGGGTTTTGACGAATTAAAGAAGTTCTCAGGGAAGATGGGAAAGAAAACGAAATGACGGAATGACGATCTAACCGCAGTTAGCCAGTAACAGGCGAAAGACGAGGCACTCTGTGTGGGGGTAGTGGAAGGAAATGGGAAAATACGCGAATAAAAATGAAAAGAGACTGAAAAAGAGAAGATAGAAAACACGCATTTGGCACTTGATACTGAGGAATCGAGCGGCTTGGCGATTAGTTTATGATATTGTTTTTCTTCCGATATTTTGTTATTACTGGTGGTCCTTATTATTTGTTAAAGATCAAACTTTTTCGACAAACAAATTGAATTCTTTGCGACCCGAAATAGTGCTAAGAAATGACCGTCTATCTTCTACTAGCATAACTCACGAAAACGTTTGATCATGAAAAATCCAAATACCAAATCTTTGCAGTTTCAATTATCCATCTATTTTTAGACGATGATCATGGTTCAAAAGCGAAGACAACTTTACAAAATGTTGCAAAATTCCTGAAAATTTTTTGCGAAACAGAAGAATGGAATGAAAATGTTTCAATGGTAGATCGACCCATTTCAAAAAAAAAAAAAGTCGAATGCACCCGTGTCTGATGCGTAAGTAGCTTAGAAGAACCTCAATGCCGCCACTTTGTCATTGTGATGATCGTGACATTGAAGTTGAGGTTCGGAATGGGGTGAGTCACGAAATAACGAAATCGAGTGGGGGCGTTTTGAGGTTTGAAAATTATGTAACTCAAATCAGTTCACTAATACAATTAATTCAGACTGAATAGGTTGGATTTGTCATCAAAATTACTAACGCTACAGTATTGTTATGTGCGGTTGATGACGAAAAATGAACAAATTTCCAGGATTTATCAATTCCATTGAGTTAGGTAGTCTATAGGAGTTTATATTAATGAAAATATCGAGATAATCTTTCACTTTCTAAGATCAACGTCAGTGTGAAAATCGAAATTTGGCACAGAAAGATGGAAAAATGTTGGACAGAATGAGAAAAGTGAAGAAAGTGACCCACATATTTTGTGACTCACGACTCGAAGTTGGTATAAGTTGAGGAAAGATTTGGATTTGAAGAGAAAACTAGTGGATAAAGGCGACTAATGCCAAAATGAGCGATTTTCGACGAACAGAGATTGTTCAGAAAGTACAACGATTTTTTCTATTTAACTTTCTAATACCTCGAGTTCTAAATTGTTCATGCCAAAATATTTTATATACATTGAGAAAATATTGTAATCAAAGTGAAAAATATTTATTCATCATTCACTCGCTCAGGCAATTTTATTCATTACGGTGAAATTTTCTGCGATGTGATGGCAAAATTTAGGAAAAAAAAACAACAAAAAGTCCCAAGTTCAAAATCGATAAACGTCACTCGTTGACTAGAAGTTTACCTTCGTAAAGTATCCTTCGAAATTTGCAATAGCTTCCGATTCTCTATTGGACGCAATCGTATTGATCACGAGAATGTCGTTCCCGAATCTATTCCGATTACAGCGGATATTGATGAAATCGGCAAGCGATTCTGGAAGGGTTCTTATATTGAAAGTGGTTACTGTGTGGCAAAGCATGGCTTCAAAATGAAATGGGAGATGTCAATTTAGCTACTGATGATGATCGATAGTAATGTAGAATTGTTATGGATGACAAATCTTACAAATTGAACTGTATGCGAACGTCAAATATTTACGTTAAAATACCCCTCTTCTGCCCATATAATATGTATTTAATTATTTTATGTGTGATGATGTGATGAATCAAATGTTGTATGGTTGCCAAAAACTATCAATTCCTAAACTATTTTATTCAATTTATCATGATAGAATGACACGAACCGGTTGAAATTATGTGGAAAGAATCTGAAAGAAAATGTGCTCTAACTTCCAAAATTTAATCCATCTCGAAAGTGAGCAAATACGATTATTTGTTAGAGATACGCTAACTTCACGTGTTGCTAAAACTACTGAAATTGATCAGGTTAAAGCAACAAAGAAAATACACTCCATACCCTCACAATTTGATAGAGAGCAATTCGACCGAAATAGTTTATTCCGTTCCTTATAAGCAGCAATATTATTCTCTAGTGTAATATGGGACTAAAGGAGTGCATATTCAGGAAGGTCAGTTTAACATTTCATGCTACTTTTCCTCTCTTAAAATGGGAAAAATAAGGATTCTTTAATGAAATAGTACATATTCAACCATTTTACAATTGCATTCAATGGCGTGCATACTCTATTAGAGCATTACGTTTAAATTTTTCGAAAAAGGAATGAAAATTATCAATTTTTTGGTGATAAGAATGGAACTGAATTTGATCAAAAATAATAGGAACGGGGTGTTCCGAAAACCCTTGATATGTATGCAACTCTATTTACATTGAATAGCTTTTCTGTTGAAAAATATTAACCTTCCACCCCTCTGAATTGAGGACCAGAGAATTCATTGCCATTTATCTACGTGAAAGATTGATCCATTTTGCAGTGCGGATTAATTGAGCGAGCTTTTTATACAAATACATAATGCTTCATAGTTTTGTGTGTCATCATTTCGAACTTTATAATTGGACCAAATGGGATATTGCTCAATGTGGTCCATTTTGTTTAAATGCATAGTTTTGACAAAGTTCAATGAATCATTAATACTTTTATACCATCTGTGCCTTATCATTTCTTCATGTTATGCAGCTTTATTTCATGACCTCAAATCAATGCGATATAAGCTGTTATTATCACTAAAAAGTCATCAATGACTTTATTCGCATTGTCAAATTTTCCGATAATATTGATTATTCATTTACTTTCAGAAGAATTCGATGAACAGAAATCATCATCCCCAGCTATATTCTGCTAGTCCAGTTGCTAGCAAACGAAGTGTACTGGACAGTCCTACGAATCCTCTATCTTCAAAAAGGCTATCGGAAAACAGCAATCCGGCTGAAGCAGTTCAAACAGGTAACAGAAATAAAAATAGATAAGTTCTGCAATTATTCAGCCAGTCCTTATACCATACGAATAAAAGTCGATCATTCGGAATCAACTTGGTGGTGCGAAAAGTTGCACACCATACCTAGGGCCCCTAAGTAGATATGCCAAATCGCGTTTTGGGATAAACTTTTCGAATAGAAAGATGATCGAGATTATAAATAAGGATTCCGTGAAGAAAAAGTAAAAAATTCCCTAACCGAAAAGTCGTAACAACTCAACACCCAAAATGAGCACATTTCCGTAAACGAAATATTGCTTATGCGTAGCTGTTTACGCCATTTTATCAGGTTTATCGTCGATCTAGATTAATCTATGAGACATGTTGAATTTAGGAGTATTTCCTTATCAAATTTTCGGTTTAAAACTGCCACGCTTCTATCAAAAATGCATTTTGCAAGGGCAGAGATTGAGGACTCTAATCACACCTCACCGCGACACAGATCCCGCAAAACTTCTTACGTCAAATCTCAAATATTTCTGGTTACTAAAATTGAATTCTTCTTTTTACCTTTGAGCTTTTTTATTAACTGTTGAAAGATCTTTAGAAGAAAAAGAAGAAACTACAGAGAGTGATTTCAAAACGCCCGATTCGGAGGGCTTTTCCATTCCCACCGCCAACAATGAAAATGAGTTCTATCGATTCGTCGACGGGCCGATGGGCAAAACGCTGACTGCGATTTTCGAGAACGAATTGTTGTCTACCGAGGAGAAAATCGCATGCAGTGATCCGATAATTCACCGAACCCCGATTGAATCCCAGTATTTATACAGAAAATGGAGGTTCAAAAATACAGAACCCAGTAAGCGTGTAAGCGATAAGTTTCGATTTGAGATTTTAAACGAGTATTTTAGATTCCCGAATTTGTCAGGAATATCAACAAGCCACAGATAAGGAGGATTCTTGAGGAACAGTTCCTTAAAGAAGGCAATTCCTTAGGTGCGTGTGAAGATTATAATTAATTTATTGGCGTTGTAAATTTTAGACGAAGTCATTCAAACGATTGACGAACTTTCTCCCTCTCTGAAGCCAGAGGAAGTCATGGAATACAAAAAATGGAAAAGTCACGAATCGCCTCGCTAAAATTCGCACGAATTTTGGCGTGCAAATATGTTGTAACAAATGGATTTTTTGCAAATTTTTATAGACTTGAAGTAAATTATCAATAATTTATTGATCAATTGTCTTAGTATCCATGCCATATTAACAAAATCGTGAGAAGGCAACTTGGAAACTGCATGACACGCACGACCTCATGACATGCGAAATGGTATGGGAAAAGAGAGCCTACCACCCAATAACTTACCCTAACCATACACTACTTCGCATGCCATGAGGTCGTGCGTGTCATGCGTTTCCAGTCTCGCGAGAATTAAATATATTACATCGAGGTCATGGAAAAAATTTCCTAGTGAGCGCCGTTCTTAATCGTCTTTGCCTTTGTCTGCTTGGCTTTGGTCTTGCCATTCTTCTGACCGTTTTTCTTAACAGCCTGAAATATTCAAATCGTATTTTATTAGAAAGAAAATTTCGATTGTATCTCGATAGAGAGATGGCCGAGTCGTGAAATTTTTCAACATTGTAAAGAAGAAGAAAGATCTAGGCAAAGATGCAAGAAGTCTCTCTGAACATTTTCGAAATCGAATTATTATTTTTCCTCCCAAATAACTACTTTTACCTAAAATTCGTCTAACATTGATAAAATGATTTTTTTTTAATTTGAAGCTATAATAGGATCATTTTTTAATTTATAAATTTCGATCATTATTTTCTTCGAAAATTGAAAAGAATATGTGAAACTTGGACCTATTTTGCTAGAACTCAAAGTCAATTTTTTTTTTTAAATCCCTCGAATTCGAAGTCCGTGCACCACTCATCTACGTTGTCTTCATTTGATCATGTTTGGAGCAGAGCTGTGCGAGGTCGAAGCTCCTCTTTGTCTTTTATTCACTCTTCCACACTAGCGTATCGGTTATTTCGCTTTTGTTTTCTCTAGACTTCGAAAAACTTCGACTTCGCACGGCTCTGGGTTGGGGAAAGCCGAATTGATATTAAAAATGCTTACCTTCTTGTTGTTAGTGATGTTCTTCATAATCATACCCCGAGAGCGGTTGAACCCCACTCGGGGAGTCACAGCTCCATTCGCACCGTTCTGCTTGGCAATCATCGGAATTCCGTTCGATTCCTTCTAAAATTTTCCAATCTTGAATAAGATGATGGAGACGTTGAAGAGTAATGAAATAAGGACTTTGTTTGATTAGAAAAAATCCAGCGCCGAGTTCAAAGACCTAGAAACGAGCTCAATTATTTTGCTTGATCCGTCCTTTTTTCAAAGAAAAATACCCCAAAAAAAGTGAGACAGTAAGAAAGACCGATGTGAAGTCTGATTTGGTCAACAAGAATGAAATTTTTGATAGCTAGTCAGATGCGTCTTTTAACTAATAGCCATCAGTACTGGACAGAATTCCGTTTCCGTTTCCGAGGGTTTTTTTTCAAATTTTCATTTCCGTTCAGCTCTGGTAATTATGAATAGAAAATATATACTTGTTCATGCAGAACCAAGGTAGTTCCCATGAAAGTTTCCTACCTTTGGCGTCTTAGCAGTTGCCGTTCGCTTTTTTCTCTGTCCGCCTTTCTGCCTTCCAGCTGGTGCTACTCCATTCGTTCCATTTGTATGCCCGTTCATTCCATTCTGCTCGACTCCATTGCTGTGTCCATTCTGACCATTCTCCATCGTGAATTCTTGGAAGGACGGTTCGGCCTCGATTCCTTGCTCAGTTTTGTTGTGACTGCCATTTGACATGAGAAGATGCTCCTGAATCTGAAAATCGTCAGAAAATTGAACTTTTAAAACAGCACGGTTTTCTATATATGAGAGTAAGTTTGATATGGTCCTAGTCCAAAGCAATTATTGCATAAAGTTACATTCCTTTTCTATAATTCCAAAGATCTTACCACCTTTCCATTTGCAACCGGCGTTCCTGTCAACAGATTGTAAACTCGTCTGAAGATGCTCATCCTGAAGACACAATTTCAGTAATTGGATATCAGAGAACGCAGAAAGACGATTATGCAATGGATTCTCAGCAAACAAGCTTGGGGACAGAGTGCAAGATTGAACGAATGGATCTGACATAACGCACGATTATGCTGTAATCTCAATCAGAGTCTAGTCATCCGAAAATTGTAATTGCTGAAGGGTAATGATAGATTTTGGCATCAGACAAAGTTTCGAGGGAATGTCTTATTCCGAAATGAAAGAACGGGAGAGGTGGAATTTATTAGGACATGGATATGACAAAGGTGACAATTTGAACGATGAGACTATCAGTTTCATCCAAGAAAGGATACTGACGAGTGCAGCGCATAAATTCCACCGTATTGTGGGATTGACGAAGTAAGACTGCATCAAATCCTATTCAGACCATTCGCCAAAATCTTTTCAAAAAGCGATATATTTGAAGTTCTCACGACTCTGCAGACTGAAATAAATTCGGACAAATAGGAAACGGAAGAAATTCGAACCACGCCTCGATAATATCTCCTGGCATTGGATATGGGGCTATGGATAAACGGCTATCGATCGATGCGCAGTGTGCTGTGGCATAAGTAATTCGGATAAAGGTGAAAAAAGAAAAAGGAGAAAGGAAAAAGGAAAAAGGAATTGGGAAGAGAATGAGGCGTTGGGACGGGAAGGGAAGAGTGAGAAGGGGAAGGACAGTCGGTCTGGGGTCAACAGGGAATGGGGAAGGGGTGAATATGAGAGGGCACTGGGAAGAATGGAGTAGACGAGAGAAAGGAAGGGAATGGAAGAGACAGGGGCCACTGGGCAAGAGGCCAGAACCGCCAGAAATTAGCCAAGAGATAGATCGAATGCATTGATGGAAGGGAAAAAAGTGACAGGTGGAGAGGAAGAACTGAGTTGGACTCGACAAAAAACATGAATGGGCATTGCATATTGAGCGAGCCGAGAAACTGTTGCAGATTGAGCAAATATGAACGGGTATTTGAATAACTTGAGAATGTAAGTGAAATCGTGTGCTGATTCAGGCGAAGAGTGAACAATACTCTGCTCAAGCTCTCGTTCAGAACATTGGAATATTTAATACATCTCTTCTTTATCACGTGCCATAATATCAAGATTTATTATATTTTTAGTCTGACTACCATCGATTACTCTACAATTTATAGAAGTTGGGATAAAACTCTTTATTTGCTAATTTTCGAATTCTACATTAAAAGCGAATCGAATAATTTGCTCAGATTACTTTCTTCAATTTGTCATGGATGCTCAAAGAGACGTTTCATCTCTTACGTGGCTATGCGATAACATACTCACGGCGTGAAAATAAAAGTTATTTGAGATTGCAGTATTTATCCGAGCATAACGAACGCACAATCTCATCAGAATATGAGGATACTGAAATTGATACTCGATTCATTATAACTCAAGCTACATTCAAGGTATATCACCGATCATCCCATAACTTGCCATACAATCCTGTGGTCTACATGAAAATTCAGCTTTTGACGTTTGATTGTTGTTGCCAAAACATTATAACACAATCCATCAAGATCTGAACAGCCCTTTAGGAATTTCCATTGCCTGAAATTTAAACCTGCCATGTCTGTGAATAGCCAGCTTCGTGGGTCACTGAAGACGATTTCATCTCCGAAAATCTCGAGGACAGAAAATTCACTTGCAAACTATCCAGCAATATTCAACGTTATCTCTCTCAATTTCTCAGATATTATTCCGTTTATCGATTGAATTCAAATGGATGTATTATGAGTTATGATTGCTAACTTGAATATTTCCCTAATCGTGACTGCTATTCTCGTTATATCGTTTATTCTTGTCCCACTCATTATCAGAAATACTTTCCATGCACCGATTGTAGACGGCGATGATGGATTTGTGGTAGGAGTTGTGTAATTTGAAGAATAATAAAAATTAACAACACTCTCCATGACTATTACAACTCAAATCTCAACTCACATTAGAAAATGAGAAATAACACGCTTTACATGCTTTTTTTTTTAATAAATTGATCATTTTAAAATATTATAAATTTCTAAACAAACTGTAAATGGCGAAATAATGAAACTGATTTTAGTGTTTGGCGCAATGCAAAAATGAAGGAATGATTCCATTTCCTGTAACTTTGTAAGAATAATCTCCGTCATTTTGCGTTAAGCCATTCCGTCATTACGCTATTTACAAAGTGTCGAATGCCGTTCATGCCTATTCATTGTGGGAAAATTCCATCTGCTTTCAAGATTAATATTTCATAAAAGCTCATTTTAGGAATCCGAACATCCTCGATTCCCGCCCAAATCCGATGAATATGAGGTTCTCTCTGGGGGAAATATAAAAGCTGAAATGAATGATGAAATTGCGAAGCATCTGAGTGGAAAGACAAGTATGCGGGAGGAGCCAGAAGTGTATTCAGAAAATACCAAGGAGTACCTCAGAATGAAGAGGTGGTTTTGGTTCTAGGAGAATTTTTGAGAAAGATTATGCGTTGGAGTTGAAAACTTTTGTTTCACCCGAAATCATTATTTCGCATGTTTCTGATCTTCATTAACATTCTTGATAATAAATTGACTCCCGATCATTTTATGCAAAAAAGGAACACCACCATTGTTGAGTACTTTTGCTTCCAATTAAAAACAAGGGTGGGACCTAAATAAAAATTACCATCACAGTAATCGAGGTGGTAATTTTTTACTGTAGAAGTAATCTGGGTAGTAATTTTATTTAGGTCCCGCCCTGATTTTATCGTTCTGTTGATTATGTGAAAAAAGAAAGACAAGTCCTATAATGGATCAAAGACTTGCCACTGATTCTATGTGAAAGAACCACTGAGGATCGTGGCAGATATTGATTGATTTACTAGGATTCTATTCTGAAGACTAATTTGAAGCATCGAAATCTTCTAACATTCACTTCAAAATTGAGTTCAACTGAATTTCACAATTTGTCTAACACATTTTATTGGAAATCACATGAATGACAAGTCATAGCACCATGAAAATGGGACTACTAAAATTAACGTCTAAATGATAATCAGCCCATCACAAAATACTATTTTCATGATTTTTTTATATCCTTGGCTCTAACAATTTATGTACGCAAATTTACTCTATAGACTAGAGTTTATGCTAAATAAAATTCTTAAGAAGTATAGCAAGCTCAGAGAAACACCGGCAATATGTTGAAAACCCTTAAAAATAATACCAAGAAGACCTAAAAGCAAAAAAAGATTATAAAAATGCAGAAGAAACAATAGGCCTAAATTCACATCATTCGTTCGATTCTCCAAGAGATTCTTCTGGATGTTTAGATGGAGATTTGATAACAAAGAAATTACTCTGTTCTCCAGAATAGTTGTAGGAAGTAATGCAAAATCTTTGCTGATGACGATTCGTTATGATAATTTCTCTGTCAGTCTTCTTCTCGAATGTCGCAGATGAAGTCAAGCATTGAATGACTTTTTCGAAATCAACTTTTTCTTCCAGCACAAAGCAATAACGACATTTTTCAATGTAGTCCTTTTTGCTTTGACAAAAATTCTAAAATTAAAATTCTTCTAGATACAAGCATGGCTTTAACCATTTATATTTAAAAAAAAAAAAAACCGCCAAAATTTTGTCGACCATCCACAATTCGATTTTTACAAAGACTGTCACAAGCAGTAAATAAACTGAAAACGTACCTTGAGCACAATCTTTAACCAATTTTCCGGCAATTTCGGTTGGTCAATAGAAAACGACTCGAAATTCATATTCTCAAGAAAGTCCTCTGTCAGTCCCCAACCTCTCGGAAAAAATAATGATTTGGCCTGAAAATTATATACCTGTGCCGAAATCCATCGAGTTAAATTAACAGATATGATTGAAAATAAAACAACTTACACTTCTAACGATCTGATTTTGACAGGATTCATAATGAAGATCGTTTGGCTGATCGGCTTGATCATAGTTGTTCTGATCCCAGATTGACAATGTATTTATTCCTAAATTGTGGGGGAAATTTGATCTGCATTGCGATAAGAGACAATACAAATTTTAATCTGCATCTTTAAAAATTACAAAAATATCTTACCATTTCTGAAATAAGGCGAAGTGAAAAATTCGTCGCAATCCTCGGGGTATTCCCGAATATACATCGATGTCTTGTTCCTGATCAAGTAGGGATGTTCTTCAAAGAAATCCTTGATCAATGACCAAGCTCGCTTAGTGACCCCAGCCTTGATGAGATATTAGAAAAGAGATCAATTTCAAACTCTTCATATTCACAAACCAATGTCAAATCGACGATGTATCCAACATCCAAATAAATGTAGTAAATTGCCAACTTTGCGCACTCAAATGCTTCTTCGAGCGTCCAAAATCCCTAGACAAATTTCTGTCATAATTTAGTAGCAGTAAAAACTTACCTGATCTCTAACTATGGCAGAATTTTCTTCTTCGTCCGTGTAATACTCATCATCTGTGTTGATTGCAGAGATGGATTTCTTCTTTTCCTCCATTTCTTAAATCTTCAGTCATAAATTTATTCCTAAACAAATTCAAAATCACCTTGGTCTGTTGCCTCGAAAATCTGCTTCATGGTCATTGGAGGCCATTTTTTGTGCAGCTCATCCTTTTCTGTGCCGGTCGGAATCGTATGTTTTCGGCAGCAAGGGATGTTGATTCGCAGACTTGGGAAGATTTCCTCTGAATTCATAATCTTATTAAAAGCCACATGAAAAACATATTTACTAACCAGAGATGCAAAAAACCGAATGAAATTAGTATTTTATGAGGTAAGATAACTGCTTTTACCTGGCTTCGCTGGGTTTGCAATTGCGACGTACACGAACTTGGTGAATGACTGAAGGATTTACTGAGTTTCAAATCAAGCAATTAACAGATACCATTTCATGACCAGGGTTGTCCGAGTCAGCCCCATCATAAATGTTCACGTAGACAGTGACTCTGTTCTGCTTGGCCAATCTCTTCCCGGATGCATTGTGTTTGTTGCTGGCCACTGCATGAATACGTCTGTTGATCTTGGCTGTTTCGACCAGGTCCTTCATTGGAAGGTAAACGAACACCTCCAACAACATTTCAGCAGGTATGCCGTCCAGCATCGGAAATCTAGCCGTAAAATATGATGACAACATTTTTCAAGATATATTAGGGTTAAATGACCCATGATTCAACCAAATTATCGAATTTAATATTTTTAAACCTTTCATTAATAATAAATGATTAACCAACAATTGAGGTTCAAATTCAGCGGACTCACAACAGAAAATAAGGGCTACTTTCACCATGATCCAGGCCGAATTTCAAGAAGTTCCTGACTACAAATGTTATTTTCTATTGCCACTCTACCCATATATGAACAGAGTTCCCAACAAAAAACCCACACCTCCGGGGGCATATTGAAAATTGCATCTTCATGAAAGCAACAATTATTTTTATTTGGTTATTGAAAAAATAGGCAATTTTAAAGGCAACATTTGATAAAAAAAAAGTAATGTCTTTATTAGTTAGGGTCATGAAATTATCTAGATTATAAAATTGCCATCTTATTACTTTTCTTGGCATTCGTGAATGTATGAATCAGGGCTGGACGAAAGTTCAGTTTAGAAACAAAATTCAAAAGTCGAAATCGGAATTTTGGAGCCAAAGAATGGCTGAAACTTTCGGATTTTGAAACCGAAACCAAGACTTTAGTGCAGCCTCGAAAATAATAATTTCACCTTTCTGAAAAACGTTCGAACTATAAACGGAAAAGAAATCGAACAGAAAGAAAAATACGGTGAATTTTCCAAAGTACCTATAATTTTTATGTGAAACAGGCCTACCGATCTATGATGAGGGTTGTTGACGCTGTCCTTGTCGACGAACAAGTACTGGAGAGGGTCGTCGAAGTAGATCATGCCATGGACTTTCCGCTTCTTGGCCAGCCGCTTGAAGGATCTGTTCCTGGGGTTACTCGCGACTGCATGAAGTCGTCGATTGATTTTGGCGACTTGAACCAAATCGTAGAGAGGAATCAACCAGAAGATTTCCTCGGGTATTTCAACAGGAAACTCTACCATCGTGAAATAATATTGTAAGAGTCCAGTAGAAAACGATTTAAATTGAAGATAAAAGGTGACATGATTGATAGTAAATACTAATTGTTTAGGTTTCGATTTTGAAAAAAATTAAAATAAGAGTACATAATGAACAATAAATACACGTAAACGCAGTGCATGCAGCTGATCAAGTTGTTGTTTGCGCGAAATGTTGTTCTTATGAATTTAGTTCATTCCAGCAAGTTTTTTTTTCGGTTGTATGAACAAATATTTCGACCATTTTTTTCTGAAAAAAAAATTACTTCTAAAGAATTCAAAGGAATTGTCAAAAACTAATCAGGTCCATTTGCTACAATTGTTGTTCTTTAATGCTGTACTTTGACCCCGTTAAAGTAAACTATGGTTTTGATGATAACTCCCTCGCTGAACGTCTTATCTTTCACGCTCACTTTGGCAAATAAATCAATTCGTGCAAGGCACTTCTTCCCTCCAAAATAATTTATTATTGATTTCATTTCCAAATTCTAATTTTAATTTTCAGGCTATTTTTTCGACAATGGGGAAATTTTCTGGCAAAGTAGCTATTATTACTGGTAGGGCTTCTATTCTTAGCAATTTGCTTACTTTGAAGAATTTTAGGCGCTTCGTCCGGAATCGGCAGAGCTACCGCGGTTCTTATGGCTAAAGACGGAGCTAAGTTGACGATTACTGGCAGAAATCAGCAGGAACTTGAGGTATTATCGAGTTAAAAATGAAGATAAATTTGGTTTCCTGTATTTGCTACGACTGATCAATGTCAATCGATTTTGTTTATTTTTCTGCTTTTTCTATGCTCTATGGACTCGATCCGTTGATAATCACTTCCGTTAACTAATATAGGAAAACAAAATTTCTACCTGCCCCTTTTCATACATTTCATTTTTTATTTCAGGAAACCGCGAAGCAAACTGGTCTATCCGCTGAGAGTCTGAATTTGGTTGCAGGAGACATCACCAAGCACGATGTGCAGCAAGTATTGATCGACACGACAGTCAACAAATTCGGCAAACTGGACATCCTCGTCAACAATGCTGGAGCTGGATTTACTGAGGAGGGAAAAATCGGATCTGATATCTCCGTCGAATGCTACCACAAGAACATCGAAGTGAATTTGACGAGGTAGACTGTGTGTGGAAAAATATTACTTGTCTAATAGAAGTTTCTCCTAACAAAGTCCATAAGATATTTTTAATACAAATTTCAATTTTATAACATTCTCCATGCTCACTTTACCTAACTGCCGAGTTTCAGCCCGATCTGATTCCTCTGAAGAAAGATATGATTTTTTCTCGCAACACACCCTTAACTATGGAAAATAAGGGGAATTTCAAGTGTTTTCGGAAAAAGTCTTGCTCTGCACCTGTGAGATTTTTTTAGAGTCAACTATTGTTTAATTTTGAAAATCTATTGGTGGGGTTATCATGACATACCAATAGTTTCTGGGTAGGATAGCCATTATCAGATTAACGAATTTTTAAAGAAAAGTTTTCTGCAAAATCTCATACAAAATTGTCATTTTCCATAGTTAAGGACGTGTTGCGAGAAGAAAAATCATATCTTTCTACAGAAAAGTCAGATTGGGCTGAAACTTAGTAGTTAGGTAAATTGAGTATGGAGAATGTTATAAAACTAAAATTAGCATAAAAAAATAATAGCGTGATGCAATATTACATCCGATATGGGGTGCGACCAAATTTTTGAGACGCACCTTATGAACTTCTGATATAGTCCCATTTCAGCGTTCTCGAAATGATCCAGAAAGCCAAACCACACTTGATTAAATCGAGTGGCGATATTGTGAATGTTAGCTCAATTGCTGGATTGAGTCATGGAGTAATTCACGAGTTTTGCTTCGTCTAATTTATGAATAATTTCAGAACGTGAAAAGCCCCTACTACAGTGTGGCGAAAGCCGGATTGGACCAATTGTCAAGAAATCTTTCCCTCGAATTGATCAACTACGATGTTCGTGTGAACAGCGTGAAGTGGGTTTGAGAAACAATTCTGAAGCAAATTCGAAAGTTTATTAGAAAAATTAGCAAAAATGAATGAACCTTCTTTCGAACCTTGAACACTTAAAAACTATCATGGATAAAAGCGCACTACTTATGGGTACATTCCAGCCCTGGACTGATCAAAACAAATTTTATGGAGAGAGCCTATCATGTGGGAGCTGATCAGGCCAACAAGGTTGAGGACACCAAAGCTATCTTTTCCTAATTCCCAATTTCAGGCGTACGATGCATTGAGTATCAATCCGATAGCTGTACCGAGAAAAGTCGTCGGAACACCGGAGGATATTGCAAAGGTTCGGATTATTTATAATGTCGGAGATAATTTTCCTCAAAATGACTTGGTGAACCTTTGATCTCACGTTGGTAGCAATCAACCTCTTTGTGATACAAATCGTCGTCAACTCGAGTTTATGCAACTTATTAACCTGCATCTTTTGAAGGTGATCGTCTTCTTGGCTGACCGAGAGGCATCTGGAATAATTGTCGGTCAGAATATCGTCGCGGACGGTGGGTCCGTTCTCGTTATGGGCATTACTGCTGCTATGTCTGCGAAATAACCACGTGAATTACAATCAGTTTAATCAAACGTATCTTTACATAGACCAGTATAGCTTTTCGTATTTTTATCATGCCAAGTTAATAGTAACACAGTTTACGAGCAAAAATTTTCGGCGTCAAGTGATGACGTCATAACTATAATCTTGTTGTTCGAATTTTGGGAATTACCAGGTCTAGGGAGCATTTTCGTCAGACGAAGATAAACTACGGGGGTAGGTCGCACTGGTGAACATTTTTACTAACTATATATCATTGAAGAAAATTAGTTAAGAAAAATTATTGGGGATAGGTCGCGTAAGGGGTTTCTGACGATCGTCCTCTCTAGGATTGGGAATTGCGTTTTTCTTCCGAATCTTTGTCACGTAAATTTTAATCTTTAATTATCTTTGACTATTTTAACAATTTCGTGAATAAATGCTTTTTAAATGTTCATTTGTTATTTGTAGCATTCAGATGTAATTAGCTCTGATAATAATTTTTTTTTTCTATAAATTCAAAAAAATTTGAAACTTCGACGTAAATGATCATCATTATTGGGAATTCTCGAAATCGCTTATTTTATAGTTTCCATAAATTCTAGCTTCACTAGTAATTGCGGTTTCCTGCTAAAATCGGATCAAAAATAAGAATACAAAATTTAGCCTTGAGAATCATTCAATTTCCACAAGGCGAATATTGTAAGGAGTTGGTCGTCTTATGAATGCGTTTAGGTTCTCTGACTCTGCCACAGGCATTGAATCGGCAACTTCGAGATTGTATCGTTGAGTTAGATTTCCAAGTATCTTAACAAATGTTTTTATTCGAAAATCAATCTCTCATACTTACCAAATAAAGCTCAGCTCGTGCCAGAGATTCGCCCAAGCAAGCGCGCTTTCCGAGACTAAACGGAAGCGTCTGGGTCTCAAGTTTCTCGCCCAACAGATAACGCTCAGGGTTGAACTGGAAGATTATTATTTAGTAAAAATAGTTAGAGCACATAATTCACAACAAAATAACCATCTGAAGAAATTGGTCACACACCACATACCGATATAGTATAAGAATATATACTCAACCAACACCTGTGTTTTACACTCGTTCGTCTAGTGACTATTTTTTTTTTTTAAATTCGTTTCAAACAGCTTCGATTGTAAGGCTTGAGCTCGTAGTCAGAGAGTTGCGCACTCATTTGAGGAATAAATGCTCACCCTAGCTGCATCCTTGAAGTACTTTTCGTCGCACATAATATTTCCGATTAACGCGGTTGCGACTTGACCTTTCCTGATTACGACTCCGCCGACTTCGACATTTTCCGAAGCCTTACGGAAGAGATTCAAAGGCACAATGTTGGCGAGTCTTTGAGACTCCTGAAATTAAATTCGACTTCGAACTTCGTAATTTCTATTTTAGCACACATTGATGACAGCGTTCAGGTAGGGTGTGTTGGGTTTGTCTGCCTGGGACAAATCTCGATTGCCTCCAGTGACGCTACGAACTTCTTCGCGAAGTTTCGTGATTGCCTGAAGATTGGAGAGCAAGATTTAGAACGATATGAATCGCATACATCAGGAGCGTTCATCAGGAAGCAAACAGCCCATGCGAGAGTATTGCTAGTTGTGTCTTGACCGGCAATGAACAGGTCTAGGACGTCTGCCACAAGCGTTTCGAGACTGAATGAACTCTGCTGATTATTATCCTCCAGCTTCTTCATTTCAACAATAAATGCGTCGACGAAATCACTCGGTTCTTCGTCGACTTCGTGCTTGCCGCTTTCAATGGCTTCCATCCTAAATACAAATCATACGTATTTCAAAAATTGAAATCCTTAATCCGTGAACTTTATCAAGCCTTATCACGGACTAGTGCTTCATAGTTCCTTTCCGACTTTCAGACCAGCCCTAGAGGGCACTTTCGTCAGACCAAAAACCATAGGGAGCAGATCGCAAGAGCAAAATGGTAGTTATGACACCAAATCTCAAGAATGAATTTATCGGCTAATGATAAGTCAGAGATGAAAATTTGTAAGGAAAATATGTGGTGGGTAGATCGCAAAGATTTCCTGGCATTTATTCTCCCTAAGTCTGTTTTAGACATACCTCTCAACGATCTGTTCTCTCAAAAAATCTTTCACGTCATTGAACGGCTTCATCAGCTCTTCGCTGCGTTTCCTGAAGATGAAGAAAAATCTTGGATTAATTTTTTTCCAATTCATACTTGAAGTACGGAATCTTTAGTAGCACATCCGGTATACAGGCGTCGATGAACGAGAAGTTTTTATTCCCTTCGTCCATTCTCTTTCGCAGGTCAAAATATCTTTCCTGATTTTTCTGAAAATTGAAATTATGCCAATTTTAGCCATTAACTCTGTACCTCATCAAATCGATACGAGAAGAGCATCCGGTTGATTACGTTTGCAGTAAACAAGTCAAATGTGTCCTGTGCACAAATTACATCATCCGACTTGTTATTGTCGAATCTGAAATGATGAGTAGCATGTTGAGCAATTTTTAGATTTTTGACTCGAACATTTCCAGCTGTTATACTACGGGGCAGAGCCCCCATTCTACGAAATTAGCATCCCCCAACATTTCATTTCTCCGTTGATCACAATCTCGTTGTGATTATCACCCTGCATCAAATGGAATAAATACGGTCATTTGAAATCCGTGTGTTGTTCTGTGAGAGTGTGTGATCAGGAAGTCGTCAAGTGAAAAGGGGCCAAAATCCTACTCAGTCAAATCTTCGCAAAAATTGACAGGCAACTCATACTTACCTCAAATGGAATTCCTCCATGATCCTCTCTTCCATAATATTTCTTGAGATACCCAGATTTCTCAAGGTGTGCAAAGCGAAGCGTCTTTGTTCGACCCAATAGTCGCCACTTGATGAAGCCAGTCCTTTGCCATCTAAAATCCTAAATGAAGACAAAGTGCTGGAAAGACGCAGCATACCGTTCATTGCAGCTGCAATAGGAGGCTCCCATCTGTCAACGAACAAATTTCCCTTCTTGATCATCGCATCGACTGCCAGCTCATAGTTGCAGATTAGAACTACTGGATATGGACCAAGCCAAACAGTAAATATTGGGCCATATTGCTGAATGTCTTTTGTATGGTAAAAGAACTTCTTCGAAATTTGTTCTCGATGGCAAATCTATGAGTTTTGCGTGGCTATTCGCAAAGATCAATGTCATACAGATTTCTCTAAAACCTATTTCACGATCTCCTCCCCAAAGACATTCAAATTTTGCATGGTGATTACGCGTTCTTTCAATAAAACTAATTTGAAAAAAAAAAAATACTTACCTTTTTGAACTCATCGAAAGATTTCTCTATCGGGTTTCCTCTCCACATGTTATATCCCAATTGCAAGCCATTTCCGATGAAAGGCAGTGAAAATGGTCCTATTTATAGATTTTACAAACAAGAAATCAGCGATAAAAATTATACCTGGCGGATGCTGCTTCACTTCAAAGTAGTGTTTAATTAGAAAATACAAAATAATCGCAATAAATATCGTCAAAAACAGCATTTCGGCAGGAGATTTACGTAATGAACTCTCGTTCTCTTCAATTCATCTTCGCATTTCTGCGCTATGGCAAAATCGATTCATACACATTGAAAGAAAAGCAGGCAAACAGAAAACGGAGTTATGTTCAGAGAGTGCTTTGGTCCACATGTGACACACATGTGCTAAACCCTGGGAGTAGGGAAATTGAGATCTACAACAAAAATTGAATGAGCAGAGATGTTTGTTTTGGATTGACCTTTGAAGCTATTTATTAGAGAGTGAATAAAAATTGGAAGCTCTTTGAAGACGTGCAAAATCTAGCCATTAGAAGAACGAATTGAAAATGTTACATAGCAAACTGTAATGAAATTATTTATTACACACATTCATTTTACACTAATTGAATCTTGTACTGTGAGTTTCTATTTGTGCACTTCCCTTGTCAGTTCATTTTATCTGTAAAGATAACTAATTTTACAAATAAAATATACCTTTCACACACCGTTTCTTATGATTCAAAAACTTGCAATTTTCGAGTTGCAAAAATTAATTCGCAATGTTGTGTTGCATGAATAAATATAACTCGTTTCAAAGAGAAATTTTACCAATTAATTTATTTGAATATTCACAAATCTACAATATAAGGGTTTCTTTAGGAAATCAAATCATTCAATCTTGACCAGACGGATCTTGTAGTATTTTGGTCTTCTGAGAGATGCGTTCTCATTTTCAGCCTCAATTTTCGGCATTTCATCAGCTACTTCGAACTTGTAATTTTGCACGAGGTTTCCAAGAATCTAGAGCAAAATATTTGAGTGCAAGTTACAGATTGTTTCCAACCAAATAGAGTTCTGCTCTTGCGAGAGACTCTCCAAGACACGACCGCTTTCCCAAACCGAAAGGAACTGTGTGGCTTTCCAGCTTGTCAGCAGTCAAGTATCTATCAGGGTTGAACTGAAAGAATTTTTGAACCATAATTTGGAAACTATTTGTCTACTTTAGTAGGATCATCGAAATACTTCTCATCATTCATGATGTTTCCAATTTGCGCTGTAACGATTTGACCTTTGCGGACCATAATTCCACCGATATCAACATTTTCAGCAGCTCTGCGGAACAGGTTTACAGGGACTATGTTGCCAAGTCTTTGAACCTCCTTAAAACTATTTTAGTGTTCCAGTATGGCAACTAATAATTTATAGAACTTGCAACGAAATAAAGGAACCTATTCTTTTCCGAATTTTTCTTCTCATTCCCTACTCCCCTCTTCCTTATCTCTAATTATCGGCTTCAGTCATTTCGAAAGTCTCTTCCAATAATGCTATGAAAAATGTTCGATTGGACTATTTTAGTCATTTTAGAGATGTCTTGCGTTCACATTTTATTGAAACAGATGATTTCTTGTAATGGATCAAAGTGTTGTATTCTGCTTACATTAATTGTGGCATTGAGGTAGGGCGTTTTGGGCTTATCCAGTTGCGACAAATCTCGATTTCCACCCGTCACACTGCGAATTTCGCCGCGAAGTTTAACAGTTACCTGAAATATCAAACTTGATGAATTAGTCAATAGAGCAAACATCTGGATAGTTCATCAGGTAGGCGACGGCCCAAGCCAGCGTATTACTTGTCGTTTCCTGACCTGAATTGAAGTCGGTCATATTCATGTTGAAGAAAGAGGTCAGTCTTTGATCTGATAATTTTAACATGCGAATCAGATCTAGGAAAGCAAGGCGGTCAGAAATCACATATGGCCTACTCTCAAATATTTTCCATCTAATGAAAGCGGTCAAGAAATCTGACATGAGTTCATTAGAAAAATTTCATTCGTAATACCTGCGACATAGAGGTCTAGCACATCAGAAACTAATGTCTCGACACTGAACAAGATCGTGATTTCAAATGCAATGTCAGGAAAAATACCTGAATGAGCTCTTCTGATTGTTGTTGTCCATTTTCTCCATTTCTCTGATGAAGGCGTCGACGAAATCACTCGGTTCTTCGTCGATCTCATGCTTTCCGCTTTTGACTTCTTCGACTCTACGAATGAAAAGTTACTTAGCTCTCTGATGATTTCATTCCAACCTCTCCACGATTTGCTTCTTCAAAAACTCCTTAGTGTCGTAAAATGGCTTCAACAAGGTGTCCCAGCGTTTTCTAAAATGATGTATAATAAAATTATAGAAATTAAAGATTACTGGAAATATGGAATCTTGAACGCGACATCAGGCAAGCAGATGTCCAAAAACGAAAATTCCTGCAGTTGTTTGTCCATTTGCTTCTTCATATCATAGAAGATGTCCTGATTCTTCTAAACCTCAAAAATGTTGCAATCTATGCTGAAAATTGTCATTGCTTACCTCATCAAATCTATACGAGAAGAGCATTCTATTGATCACATTGGCAGTAAAGATATCAAAAACTTGATTAGCAAAGATGACCTCGTCGGATTTGATGTTGTCGAATCTGAGTTCGATAAATCAAACTCACGTCACAAGCGATAACTAACCTCCAATGGAATTCATCTAGGATGCGTCCCTCCATGATGTTTCGGCTGACACCCAGGTTTCTCAAGGTGTGTAATGCAAACCTGCGTTGTTCAACCCAATAATCTCCGCTTGATGAAACCAGGCCATGACCGTCTGAAGAGCAATGTGTTGATGGTAATGAAGTTTATTTCAAATCGAAATTTCAGAAGAGAAACTTACTATTCAGAGCATACGACATCTAAAATTGAATTGGAACGTTGGATAAGATCAGATTTCTAACCGGAGGCTCCCATCTCTCAACGAACAAATTTCCCTTCTTGATCATTGAGTCGACAGCCAAGTCATAATCGCATATCAGAACGATCGGAAATGGTCCAAGCCAAACTGTGTAAACTGGGCCATATTGCTAAAGTGTATGATGTTATGAAAGTTTATAGTTCTTTCCTCTTTTCATTTCGGTAATTGATTTTACTTCACAAAACAATCAATTTCAGGGTTTTTGACAGACGTTTTTTTTCCATGATACTGAAATGTAAAGTTACTAAGAGTGCATTTTCGAACTTCCCTGAGAAAGAAATGTCGATCATCATAAATTAATGACTCTTGGAATTTCAATATTTTCAATTTTTGTACCTTTTTGAATTCATTGAAAGCTGCGACGATTGATCCCTTTCTCCAAATGTAATAGCCAATCTGAATACCATTGCCGATCAAAGGCAAAGATATGGGGCCTGTAAAAAGGATGTTTTTTCTGAAAACTTCATTCAAACTTCATACCGGATGGATGTTCCCTTGCCTCAAAATAATGCTTGATTAGAAAATACAAGATGAACGCCAAAATTAACGTGAGAAATAGCATTTTCTTCTCACGCTTTCTGAAATGAAGGAAATGAGTTTATCGGCAATTCTCTCTTGTGAAAGGAATCGATTCAGAAAGAACCAAAGTAAACAATCACAAACCATATTTTCATTTACAGATAACACACGAAAATGAGGCTAATATGCGGGCAAAGGGTGTTTTCTTATATAATAACTCCTTATCACAAAGATGAATAACGCTTATGACCTATAATTGTTGATCCAATATTATCAGACGACCATGAAATGAACAAAACAAGTAAATAGAGACCGCCTATAGTACAAATAGTACACTTTCGAATGCGATAATTGTGCGATGATCTTTCAGTTCTCCAATTTTTCACTCTGCATCATTTCGAAACGAGTGTGCAAAGAAAGAAATCATGTGCCATGATGCAATTCGAGTTTCGGTAGTTCGTGAGAGAAAGTAATGTCGAATGAGAGGGAATTTTTGGAGATCGAAATTGTAAAAAGAAAAAAAAAATCTTTAGTTGCATGGTATCTGAAAATAATATTTCTTTATTCAAATTAAACATCTTCAAAATGCATTAGAAAAGTTGCAATTTAAAATAATATCTCAAGTAACATGTCTTAACAGGCAGAATAAGATTTTTGATTCTCGTAAAACTGTCAACGCACATTATAAAAGGAATAGTTCACTCAAAATATGCGAAGCATCTGCTAGAAAGTATTCACTTCAGTGTTATTACTGATTTTCAGATTGAACCAATTCCCATCACCATCGTAGAGAGTCATTTCGATCTTGCAGGACCAGGTATTGTCGGAGGATTTAATTTCAAATCTAGGAATAGTATTGTTGAAGAACGTTCATTTGGAATAAAATAAATGAAGAAAAATTTGGTTTACGTGTAAAGAAATAAAGTTGATATATTTTAGCTTATTCCTTTGCTTTAGAAGATTATATAATTTATTGCAAAACAAGTTTTGGTTGGACACAGGGGTGGGCGGAAGTTTCGATTTCTCTTCCGGTCAAAATTAAAATGCTAATTCCGGTTCCGAAATGTTCAAACTCTGCACCTCCGTCCATCCTTGATCATCGTTGTATCAAATTTCTGGCTGCCACTGTAAATAAACCTTACCCTTTATTGCTACCAAAGGAAGCATTTATCTTCCATTCGATATTCTTGCTCAAGGCTAGTTTTTCTTCGATTATTTTCCAATTTATCGGATGATCATTATTTTTTATGCTCACCAAAGTCCAGTTGTTAATTTTTGGCTTGGTTTCCAGAAATTTCTGAAGGAAATTATTTTAAAGGAATCTTTTTCTTTAAATTTATATACAGAAATGAATTCTCCCAAACGCATTCGTCCATTAACGATCATAATGGATTTGGATGTTGTTGATGGTAACAATGCGAATTGTCTAGCTTCCACGTCTAGAATCATCCACATCTGAATAAAAATGATCAAATAGATTACCGAATATTCAGTTATACTACTGGATGAGAAATTTAGTTGAAAAATATTGTAATGTCATAAGTTCATCCATATGAGCTAGGAAGAACGTTTATCTAAAGCTTACAGTTTGTTCAAATTGGGGCATCTTTAACAAGTCGATTGTTATTGGCGAAACCGGAATATCAATTTGTGTAAAACCTAAAATGGTTCTCATTTGAGTTTTGTCAAGATTAATACTACGAAGTTAGACAGGAGCCAGAATGCAGCGCAACGTGAAGCGGTACAAAATTAGCAAGTTATATCCTTCATTACTCCCAAATCTACAGATACCCGCAATCTCACGTTTGATCTAGTTTTCTGATCTCGCTTCACTTATTCCGACTTCGACAATAAACCCTTCATTTCCACGTGTGGTCGGGTATGTGTTTCTTGGGGGTGAACCTCAAATTCACAAGAGCTCAAATCCTGAAAGTGATAGTCCCTGTCGCGTCACAAGAAAAAAAATTGGGTAACCACTAAACATTTAGCGGGGGTATCTTTTCTAATCTATTCTGGGAAGGAAAGCACGTCCATAACCAAACTACGCACCCTGTTTTAAAAATGTCGATTTTTCAATTCGGACTTTATCTTCTTCTTTCAAGTCTAAATCCTCGCACTGAAGAATTTTCTCGCCAACATTTGATCGTGTATTGTCCAGAATATCTAGTAGAGGAATAAATTCTTCTCTAGAACATTTGGTCTGAAATTTAAAATTAGTATAACGATACTTCAACTAGTGAACCCTACAATCTGAAACTTCTTGATCATTGATCTCGTCAACAAGTATCGAATATCCAGTGGTGGTATTTGATCATTTTTATCGTCCTCAGAAGCTCCAACGTTTTCTTGATAAAACTTTTTCCAGAGCATTGTTCTCGCATTGAACCGTCCGGATTTTCGGCCTAAAAATTCATGCAAAACTAATTTCGAACGAACGATGATATTGTTTCTCGGACATTTTCTCCGCGAAATTGAACTCACAATGATTGTAATACTTCCTCAAAATCGAATAAGTCGATTTATCGATCCTCTCGAATTTCTTCCGTTCTTCTGGACTTCTGACACGTAGCACAACAACGAACACTTTTATTACAGTGTTATTTCCGGATAAGGCACTGATTTGAGCAATGAATTCGTTCTAAGTAATTCAAACATTTTCCTTGAAAACGCAATTTATTTACATTTCCCTGAGAAAAAAGTGATAATGACTTGATCAATAACGGCTCTTCCAACGCCATTGGCACGCTTCTTCGAGTAATCTGCATCAGTCTTTTGCTAGTCCAAGCAAGCTTCTCAATTTCGTCGAAAGAAAGGAATTCGCAACTAATTAGAATAATTTCAGGCGGCAAATTTATCAACATCCTAGGTAGCAATTAATAACTATGCACGAGTCTACTTTCCAACTGAGGGGAGACCGACTGCGAAATGTCTTTGTCAATATCAGGCGTTTCTGATAACCGATGGATTTTTTTTGTTCAACATTGTGCAACAAGCGAGTGAAAACGAAACCTTTATTCAAGAAAATTGTAGTTTATTTATCATTTTGCTCAGTCACAATTTTCTGACGTTGAAATTACACGTCACAAGTGTGAGAATTTCGGAAACGATAATCTTGTCTAGTCATAGTTAATCAACTTGAAAAGTCTCGAAAATTGAAATTGTAATATCTATTTGCAGATTTAATAGATGGTCATGTTGAATGTACCAACGTCATGATGTGTGATTATTACTGATCGAGTTTGTTTAGTCAAACTGATTTCGAACCTGAAAATAAAATAGAACTTTTGCATTTAGCTTTTACGAGCCTCGTACAAACAGGCGATTTGGTTTGAGCATTCCATGGATGATGCTTAATTTCAGTCAGATATTCCTTCATAATATCCCACCCCCAAGCACCATCGAGATTCTCGACTTCAGAAAAGTACCACTGGAACAGCTCATAAACGTCCAGGTATTTCATAAAGTTCTGAAATAAGTATTTTGACGAGGGAAATAATTTTGGCCATTAGAGGGATTGCAGGTTGAAACAATGCATCGACGTGCATGGTGAATTAATAAGTTGGTTATGTGAATGTAGGGAAAACCATTTCCTACTAAAAATGCAGTTTCAACATATGGTAGATGCTAGTTTTATAGTTGCCGATTCGCCATGAATGATTACTTACAGGCATGAATTCCTTCAATGACAACGCCCCTTTGATGATATCCAATTTGTGAGCTTTGAAGGCTAATTGGGGTAAAATGCAAAATTGCTTCGCATCAAGATTATGCAATGTCAAAGCTGCTTTCTGTATCTGTGGTATTTTCAGCAAATTAGTCAAACGAATAGGTGCGTACATCTCGAATGAAGAAATATCTGAATTTGTAATGCAATAAAATATTTTAAAAGAGCTCTAATTGCACCATTCAGAAATCTCGATTTTTCTAGACGTTGCGTTTCTTCGCTATTCAGCCGGAGTTCTGGACAAGAAAAGTTCTTCTCTCTTATTTCTGCCCTGACGGAATCAAGAATATTGACAACATTCCAAAATTGTTCGTTTTTAATTTTCCGCTGAAATCCGTTAAAATTATTTGCTATAAAATTAACAAAAGAAAACCTACAATATTCAATTCCTGTATCTCAGCATTGGACAGCAACCAAGAAAGCTCGATCGAGGTGCCATTTTTATAAGGAAGGAAATCGTTCAAATAAGATTCCCATGATGAGAGATTTTTGCTACCATTATCAGGAAGATTACCTAAGGGGAAATATTACTGAGTTATATTTTGCTGGTACCTACAATAGCGAATATAATTGACGAAAATCGAG
Source organism: Diploscapter coronatus (assembly GCA_964036155.1). Taxonomy (NCBI): domain Eukaryota; kingdom Metazoa; phylum Nematoda; class Chromadorea; order Rhabditida; family Rhabditidae; genus Diploscapter; species Diploscapter coronatus. The sequence continues at coordinate 3,945,622 of OZ038423.1, forward strand.
TACGCTTTTTTGCCGTCATCCTTTGACTCATCATTTCCTTGCTCACGAATAAATGACTTTGATATTGATATTTCTTTTGCGTTTTCTGTCAGTTCTATAGTCGGCACGAATTGAGGCCTAAAATTTAAATCTTCGAAGTCTAGCGCCGGCTTTATTAAAATTAAAACAAAACGAAACGGGAATTACTTTGTTTATTTGAATAAAAATACCAAAATCGAAAGGCATTTATATTGAATTTCTCGAAAATAGACTCGAGCCTTTCGGATGTCTATAAGAAAATGTTACCTTGATTGACGAAAAATCAGTAGCGATATCCAAAGTGCGGATAAAAATTCTTGGAAACATTATGTAGAGAATATTGTCTCGGACGATTCCCATTATTTTTTTGCCGGTCCACGAAAGACTTCTGATGTCGTCATTGTCGAGATATTGAAACATCGACAAGATGATCTTCTCAGGAAGCTCGCTCAACATTTTCGAAGAATATTTCCAACAGCAGTGAATGATTGAACAAAAAATCAATTCATGATTTCGAAAATAAGCACGATAACACCAATGCAAAATGATTGGTGTGTCGTGAGTAGATAAACTATAAAGTGCATATGCGAAATATTTCGAAACGAAGTTCATTAAATATATTTTACTGACTAGATCGACCACCAATAAAGCAAGCTGTGAAGTGCTTGTAAAAGTGATTAGCTTTTCTTAGATATATTATTTCGCCAATGAATTCGGCAACCTTCACATGCCAGTTTCAGTGAGCTCGAGAACTCTAGAAGCCATATGAACATATTCTATTCGTGATCGAATAATTTATTCAAATATAATAATAACTCTAATTTCTACTCAGAAAAGTGAGCACTTGAAGGAAGTAATCAAGAAATCGATTTTCATTGGGAGCTCGCTCATTTTCGTTTTGTTGCTGTAGTCGCTCTATGATAATTTCATCTTCGCGTGGTTGATTTTGGTTATGCTCGGGCTGAATGTTTTGCTGCTCTTGATTTTCTTGACCCTGTTCCTGCCCTTGGTCGGGTTGTGGGGCCTCATCTTGATTCTGCTGCTGCTGTTCCTGAGGCTGCTGATCTTGCTCCGGTTCTCCACGGGTCTGATCGTTGATGGTGATTTGGAACTTGGGCGACATTTCTGGATCATCAAATTGATCGGTTTCCAATTCGAGATGAATGCTCCATTCTTTGCTCGGCGTCTTGATACGGTACCTAAATTATAAATTTTTCTCAATTATGATGTAAGAGTCGTTTCTTTGAGACCCAAATATTGGAATTGATTTTCGTTGCATGAAAATAACATTTTAACCGGTTCTTTTCATAGTTAGAAGACTGAGATTTCTAAATCACGCATTTTGTTATGAAATGGATTACGCTTTCGAGACGAGTTGTGGATTATTCTCATCCGATTGATCCGAGACTGTGTAAGTAATCTCGTCCTTTTTCAAACCGTCCAGCATTGTGTTGAACGCATCCCAACTCCAGACTCCCTCGACGTTGCGAATATCAGACATGTAAAACTCATTTGTTTTTATTTCCGAAAATCGCAGAAAATTCTGAAATTAGTGCTAAATATTTATACGAATAAAAGCGTATCTGAAATCTCAGACATCAAGTCCTCAATCATGGATAAAAAGCATAGAAAGCTGAAGAAAGTGAGCATGATTGGAGTCTTAAAGTTTCGTGATTGATTTGATCACTTACTTCAATAAATTCGAAAATCTTGATTTTGCCCTTGTCCACAGAAACATAGCCAGTTGCAGCTTGAATTAGTTTGTTCATCAGATTTTCATTGTCGAGTTTGCAAATGGACCAACTCTGAAAATTCCTGTCAGCGTCAAAAACGTGAACTTTCTCTTACTGTATCTTTCAAATTTGGAATATTCAGGGTTTCAATAGGGTGAGGGCATGTTTCGACTCTGATGTAATTTATATCTGAAAGAATAAAATTACTTGATCTGTTATGACTATTTTGGGGCAATATGGAAATGGCGGAGCACAATTGTTACAGATAAAAATTATGAATGAAAGGAAAACATATCGTTATTTCGCGCTACGTCACTTCTAAACTACCAACATTTTCTTACCGTTTTGCATGAATTTGGATTTTTCAATTTTCGTGACGTCTTCGAGTTCGAATTGCAGATATTTTCCACATTCGAGGTTCTTTCGACGAATGTTGACGCAGGTCGAATCAATCGCGTCGAGAAGTCGCCAGAGCTGATGTCGGTTGCATCTATTCTGAAACCGCGTGTTTGAAATTAAAGCTCTAATTATTTATTTTTTCGCAGAAACTCACAATCGAAATGCTATTGATATTGGTCTTCGCCAAAAACCAACGAAGTTCCAAAATCGGAACATTTCCATTATTAGCGATGTAGAATTCCCAAGATTCGACAGATTGATCCTTCAGTTCCAAATCACGTCCTAAGTTGTCAAAATTGTACAGGAACAATTACTCTGACTCACGATATCGATAATACTTGTGGAAACCTCGAATATTCTTCAAATCTTCATTCTCTGATGACTTTATTTCCTTGTGATCCCTAATTTGAACTATAACGGCAACAGAATCATAAGAAGTGGTGAAAGTGAAATCCGCTTTTATGAGGTAGATATTCTGGAAATTTTCATCATAGAATTAATTCATTCAAACACCAATTGAATCTAGTTTAGTTTTTTGGAGAAAAGATAATAGCAGGTGAAATTTGTTTGGCTTACATTTTTGTGTGAAATTGGCGAAATATTAATCGAAGACATATCAAGAACAGGCATGAGAGCCATTGGGACATTTCTCCTGACGATGCTCATCATTTTCCTGTTTGTCCAAGCCAATTGATAAACCTCTTCAAAATCTACATGATGGCAGATTTTCAAAACGATTTCTGAGGGAAGGTTATTAATCATTTCTCCCTGAAAATAAATTTATAAAATTTCTTTAAAAATACCCTAACTTGAAAAGCGAAATCTATACACAACAAAATTGAGAGGTATTTTATGATGAATTATGACTTTTAAGTTGATTTTTGAGGCGAAATTTCACAACAATTGTCTCATAACATCACCACTAGCGACAATATTGATTTTTCTATTAGCAAACACTAACAAAATGAAAGGGTAGAAAGTGAAAGGATATACCACCAACAAACTGAGTACTAAACGATGCAATTTTAGAAAATTCTTTTGAAATAAAAGCGTGAAGATTTAAATAAATTTACATTCAAAAATGATGTTACAACATATTTTGATAAATTTCAAAATGAAGCGAACGAAAGGTGAATTACATAATATTGTGCAATGCATTGTGAGTCAGCAATTTGCTCCGTCTATGGAACAAATATGGCGTCAAAATAAATAAGTTGGACATATTTTTATTCAACAAATACTTGTAAAAATGATAGAGCTAAAACTTGATATGATGTTTATTGTTCCTCAAAAAATTTCAAATACTCAATCCTTATTTTTGTTATTTCTGGCGAGCAACAATGTATGCGTAAATTTGACTTTTGCAAAGCTATGGTACTTTATCCTTTTGAAAAAATTATTGTGAATACGGAAGAGTAATGAATCTGAATCATTTTTCTGAGAATATTGAAAAATTGCCTAGCTTTCAGTTCATTTGCACCTGGAGTGTAAACAGTTTATTAGTGCAAAATCAGCATATAAAATTGAGTGCTTTATTTACCACCTAGACAGATTTCATTTCGATAGCATTTTAGTTTAAGAAATTTTAATTGAAAACTGAAATGTAATCACACGCCGAAACACTATTTCATGCTAAATATCACTTACTTGATGAAAGAATGGAATGAGTTACTGATGCGTCGATCAACAAACTATTCACCTGCAATTTCCGACATCAATTTTACTACGATACATAAAAATATGTTATAATGTTTTCATGAAAATAAAATGGTTTTGTAAACAAAAAGTGCACAACCTATCATGCTATTGTTTCTTCATGATATCATCATAATTTAATCTCTCTATATCTTTAAAATCAACATATTTTTTCATATACTCATCTAAATTGTAATGAATTTGAACACGATATCGAATTTTAAAATATCGTCCATTCTCAAAATTATAGTTTCTCAGCTTAAAATAGATCGTGACACATTTTCCAGGTTCAAGAAATATGTGCAATAAAACCGAGTTTTCAATCGAGCCTCCGAAATGTGTGCTGGTCTTACAACGAGTAAACGGCAGCTTATCATTATTATAAACTCAAAAAATTGATGAATTATATTGAAAACTGTTTTCGTTGAAGAATAATACAATACTAATATCTTCTTTAGATCTTACGAGGCTTGTTCAACTGATGTTCTTCGGTCATTCGACAATTTCTGCAACTCTTCTAATGATTCTAACACAACCATATCGACATGCATTCTTCATTATTTTTGAAATCAAAATAATCAATGGCTCAGAAAATTAATTGCAAAAATAACTGGAGTCCGAGAAACAGAAAGATTAACTGGGGGCCATTATCGTACTCTTGATTTTCACGATTTACACATTCTTTATGTAACAATTTTTGCAATTTTGCTTTCAACAAGTTTTAGCTTCACAAATAAATTATTAGAAATGAAGATTGTTATTTTGTGGTAGGAAAGGAAAGTAAAGATTAGAGTTTAAATTAATTTGGGGAGAACTTATAGAAAGGGTGAAAAAACGTTGATGAGCTGAGATTTGATTCAATTTTCACCTGCCGCATCAACAAAATACATTTCGGGCCAGATAATGCGTGCAAGAAACGAATGTTTTGTTACAAAATCTATTAGTTTGGAAGAAATTGAGTCCTTCATGATACGCATTGGCTGGTATAATTTCTAAATTCGATCATTTTCGATGTCAAAGTATTCTTAGGCGATTTTCGCATCGTACCCACAATTCTATATCAGAGTGTAAAGTCGGAAATTTCGTTTTGATAATTCATTAGACTTCTCCATAATGATTATCCCCATTTATTTACTTGGGATAGTTTCTATTGTTCTTGGAGGAGTATTTGAAAATAAATCTCTAAAGTCCTTACAGTATACTAAAAGGTATGAGAAAGTTCTTATAGCTTACAGGGTAGGCCACAATTACATCAGCATTTATCCAAGAAATCAACATTCTGCTGGAAGTAATTCAATTCTGTAATATTTTCTTGCCAAAAATGGCTAATATGTAAGGTACGATGTCCAATTTCTTATAATCAAGAAGAAATTTGAACGAAATATCGGCTAGTGGGCTCGAATTTAATGCATACAAAATAAATAGGTGCTGCTATAATTATGGTCTACCCTGTATTGCTAATTTTTGCAATTATTTCCTCAGAACTGACTTCCCGATAACTGTAATACGGCCTGATTACAGTGTAGTTAGGCTATTCAATATACTTCGAAGTTATAACGAAAGACCTAGTGCATCAACTATTGAAAGAAAAGGTATTTGCAGTTATTACATTAATAATGCTTCCTAATATTGGTATTTTAGTAAAAGCTGCACATTACAAACGACCATTTCGAACTCGAGACCTATTATTTGCATACGGTTGATTTTTAATTTAGATTATTTTATTTGGAATAGTAAACTTATTTGATATTGTTTAAACTTTGGAATATTTTAATAAAGCTATTACAAGGAGCTTGGAAGATGTTATCTTATATGATAAACCATAATAAAGGTTGAAATCGATACTTTCACGATTTATGATAACCGTGTACAGTTTTATCCATAAAATTTGCCAGGAATAGAGGCATGCTTCTGTGGAAGAGCGGGTATGATTCCCGACACTCAACAGTACGAGTTAGTGTGAAAAGATGATGTGGGATTATTTTTGCAAAAATTAGCAATATTTCAAAGATTAATTTTCTCCCAAATATTTTGTAAGAACTACTTTTTGCGGACATTCAGATCTTTCATCAGAAATGTAGAAATTCACAAGAATACGATTTTTGCCTGTAATTCAAAGTTGTAAATAAATTGTGGGGTACATTTAGTATGAAATCAATCAAAATCTGCGCTGAATTTTAGAAACAAAATTGGAATAAACAAAAGTTTATTTAGAATAGAAAGTTTTGATTTGAGCTGAAGTTGTTTCAAGAACATCAAAATCGGAGTTGAAATCATTTCAAAAAGATAAAGGTTTAGAGCTGAACTCAATTTTAGAAAATGACATCAATGGGATAATTGAATGATGACAAAGAAGTATTTTAAATGATTGATTGAATTTTTTAAATTGGATAGAAAATACGAATATGAAGATACAGTATTGGTTGATGCGAGATGATAAATAAGATTTGGATTGATTGTTAGGAGAGATTTACATTGATTACTAAGATAGATTTCATTGATTGTTAGGAGATATTTTGCATTGTCTTTGAGTTGGTATTGTTTTTGGTATGGTTTGGTGTTGTTTTGTTTTGCACTTTTGCGAAGCAAAAGTCTAGTATTATATTATTTCGTGAAAACTGGATTACTATAATGGTACCATTTATTGTCTGTCTGTTAATTAGTAAAACGAAAAAAATATTGAAAAAGTAATAAATTCATATTTACGACCAGCATTGAGGACAAAACTCAGACAAAGTTTTCGATGTTTTCGACGAGTACATCAATTTGATCTAAAATATTCTCCTATCTAAATTTGCGTGAAAAATAACCTGTTGTTCTGGATCGTAGTAGTCGTAGAGAGAAACCTGAGCTGGTTTATGCTCAGCCACTTGATAAACCATATCGGAATAGACATTCAAGCAAATCGGAGTTGAATTGAGCTGAAATAGGTACATCATTTAAGATAAACTGGATAGTATACATGTAAATTTGAGCAAGAATATTCTTACCGCATTGAAGTACACATTCATCAGGGTGTCGTCCTTTTCCAATTCAACCCTTTGAAGTCCATCCTTTTCAGTCAACAAATTCATTTCCTCTTCATCGAATTTGAACCCAGAAAGTGCTTGCAAAGCAGCGACTGCCATGTTCGATTGAGCATTCGCTTTGGTATAACTCAAATTCGACAATTAGTAGATTTTTATGGTAGTATTTTTAAAGAAAAATAAGATATTTAGAAGCAGTAAACAAAAATTTGAGGAGTATGCCGGAGAAATTTTACTTGCAGCAGAGCTCCAATTCCAGCCGATTTCCTCCTCTCAATTCAGTGAGATTCTTTGAACAAAAGAATGGCGCTTCCCCCAACAGATTGTTTCTGTAGTACGAATATGCGACCTAAAATTGGTCTACTTTTTCGTAGTTCATTTACGCAATCCATACTTGAGCGAATGCGACACCACTTCCCGAAGCTGTAATTTTCACTTCCTTCTCGGGATTCGTCAGCTAAATTTCGATTTTTAATAACTTCTCTCAATCAAAATATTCATCACCTCATAAGACTGCAGCACTACTGAATTGCTCTTATCGACTTTGAACTGATGATTATTGGTTCCACTCGAGACGTTGATTTGAATGTCTCCACTTTCGCTGTACGCCTTTTCTGCGTAGGTACTGATAGCCTGAGATTTACATTCCTACAACTATCTTCACTGGCTTAAAGATATACTTGAAGTCCCAAGACGGTGTCTTGCGTCGAAGAGAACCCGCCGAAAGAATTACGCTGTTGAATGAGCCAGCGGACGATCGGCAAGGCCTGGAATTTCAATTTTGAAAAAAAAAATGATAAAAGCACAAGATCATGGAAAACTTGAATCTGTATCCTCAAAGTGATTCGTATAGTCTCCTAACCTTTTCGATTTCGTTATTCTTCATCAAACTGAGAAGCACGTAAGAAGTCATTTCGATATCAACTGGAGGCGGTTGATAGAAGTACGAATGTCTGTGATGATCACCTTCCTTCTCGACCTTAGCTTGCTTGATCTCCCAGTGGACTGTTCCTAAAAAATTTCTATTTCCTAGATGATTTGAAATTTTGACAATAATGAAGCTATGGTAAGAGAATTACAAAAACGAGCGAGAATGGAAATCTTTGAGGAAACTAGTCTTCCAGCTTCCTCTAAGGTTTTTTCCGGGAAATTTATAAATTGAAACTGAAATAAAATACCGCCGGATTCGATTTTCTTAGGTTGGAGATGAGTCATAGTTGCAGATCTCTTATCGCTGTTAGCCAAAGTGAGAGCGTAGTTGATGACAGCCATCATGTAGACATTGTCTTTGGCATCATCCAGGTGTTTCTCCAAATATTCAATCGCTTTGTCATTACGAATCTAGGATTTATATCATTAAAAATACGAAATAGAATAATCCATTTTCCATACTCCATTTTCAAGCAGAGCAACGACGACGTAGGCCGTTAGCGCTAGGCCACCATCACTAGCTCCGCCTTGCATGGCCTTATGATGGATATGACCTTGTTCAGCAAAGGCGCCAGTCATCTGAAAATAAAATTTCTTCCGAGCTATCAAAGAAGCTCCACTAATTGCTGGGTGTTGAGGAAGTCGATAGATTTGTTGACGACAGCCTGGTCGATGAAAATGAAGGGCTTTGCCTGGGCGAAAGAGCGGACGACGAAGGCTGTCAGCCAAGTCGAGCCATGTTTGTCATGATTACCAAATGCGGAAAAGGAGTTATCGGAGCGCCTGAAAAATTTGGAAAAATCATTTGGAAGGATGACAAAGAATAATTTTGGTAGCATGAGTGAAATTGTCAGAGTAAAATGTTATGTTTATCCCAGCTCATCGTGAATTTTTAACGCTTTCTGACTGATGACATTGTTCAGATGAAATTCTCACTTGTACGTCAACTCTCTTTGGTAGCCAACTTTCATGTGTTCCAGTGCCTTCTCTTCCAGCTTTTTCTCTTTTCTGAATCAATTCATAGAAACTTCTAAGAGAAAGATGTAATAAAAACCGATTGGTAGCCTTAAGATATTTCAGGACGACGATGTTCGGCACAAGAAGAAGCATGTTCTGCTCGCCGCATCCAGTGGGCATTCGAAGAAGAGAGCCAATACTCGACAGCACTGGGCCCATAATATCTCCTAGATTTGGAAAAATAAAATGTATTTCACAAATAATAGGATTGTCTTAGGTTAATTTATCTTACCTATCACTTGAACACTAGCTTTCTTCGACCCCTCAACGATATCTGATGGAAATTCCATATTGACGATCTTAGTTAGCTCTTTCGGAGCGGAAGAATTGCCAGAAAACTCGATGAACAATGGCTCATTTCGATCTGTGCGGTAACCTTCTGACTGAAAATTGTGAAAGTCTTTTGATAGGCAAAAATATTTAAATTTCACCCACCTCAACTTTTAGAGGGATTTCGACAGCATCGCCAGCCTGGCTTCCCTTGGCAGTGACAGTCAATTTGACAGTGCCAATTTGAGTCGGCACAATCGGAAAGTAGACGGCTCGAGAAGTATCGGCCGGAACGACGACATTTCGCGTGATTTGATTATTGGATGCGTCACTGAAGAAAATAATCTATGCTGTGATTTAGTTAATTTGGAAAGCGGATCTTAATATCTGCATGAGAATCCATTGAAAGAGACAGATATAATATAAAACGCGAAAACGCGAAACTCCATATTCTATTTATTTAGTCACGAGGTTTCTTGAAGATAGTAAATTTTACATTACCGTTTGACAATAGAGCCATCCTTGTTGAGAATATCAAACCCAGTATCCTTGTCGTATTTCAGACTGACGACGACCTAAATTATGACTGATCATTTAGTAAAGGTTGGTTTATTTCTTGCATTCTGTTCCTTGTTCATGTAGTTGAACACGAGGACTTGCACCGCGAATTTCTCTCCACGTTTCACCGAGTAGGGCAGGTTCAGATGAATGAAGAACGGGCGAAATACACGAAGCTGAAAAGTCGATATATATATATTTTTTTTTTTTTCACAAATCTTTAATAAATTACATTGCTAGTTGCCGGAGCCAGTCCAAGTCCGGAGTCGTCGTGAATTGCGAAGGCGCTAGCCACCCAGCTGGTAATCGTGTCTGGAACAGTCTCCTCGAACGTTGCTTTTCCGTCGGTTCTAAAATTTAATATTGATGATGATCTTTATCCGCATCTAAAGTGAACTATTTTTCAATGATCGTTATGAGAATTCAGATGGTTCTTGTCTTTTCAAATTAATTATGATTAACTTTCAATCGAGAACTTTCTCAAACACCTACGATGTTCCATTGAGAAAGATCCAAGTTTCTGGGAATTTCTGTCGCAGAACTGGCTCAGGTTCGGGTGCTTGAGCAAATGTAGCTGCAGATGCAGATGTACGTGCTGAGGACGTTCCTCGTCCTCTACTGGCTCCCTTGCGACCTCCTGTTCGAACCGATCCGGTAGATTTGTGTCTATATCTAATTGGTGCTAAATTGAAATTACAATTAGAAGACGATCGTAATCAAGTCTAAGGAAATTCGTCGATTTAGAAAAAAAGTGCAGCACAAGAAATAAGATCTCAAAATATCCAGCTCAAGAATCATAACTTTCTTTCACGAAATTTTCTCAAATTGATATCGTAATTCCATCTCTGCATCGAACAATCTCATTAATTCAAGGTTTGCATTAATCATAGGTAGGCACCGCAAACATATTTCTCATGATTGCTCTTCTTCCGAAGTAAAAACCATGTCTACGATTAGACATTGATATAGCTTAGATGTTTGGTTCATTGAAACGTTTTTTTTTCCGAACGTATTTGTACTTGAAAATAGGTCAAATTAACTCAATGAGTGAACACACATTCTGTCTATTCAAATGATTAATTTGCATACACTGTGTTTGCGGACCCTAATTATAGCATAATTTAAGATTTTAAAAACTTTCTTACCCGGGCGGGGAGTTTGATACAAATAAGCATCAGTCATTGCAATCAACCCGGATTTCTAAAATAATCTTCAAACCCATCTAATGAAAAATGTTTTTAACCTTAATGATTTCATGTGCGTCATATCTGTTATAATGATATGGCGTTGATATTTTTGAATAAGCCTCGATTTCGCTTTTCACCTAAAATCTTAAGTTTTATCATGCTTGCAATTCTTGATTATGCTCACCAAATCATTGGTGATATCATTTCCAGACTTAAGCAAAAGCACCGATTGGTCGATCGCCAACAACGAAACTAAAGAATTTGAATCGCAATTCACCTAGAATAAATCAACTAATTTTTTATAAGTCTATGTGTTATCACCGTGAAAGTCACGTTTTCACCAGGCTGTGTCTCATTTTTGCTGATGGATAGAGAAACTTTGTTATTGTAATCACTTTCGATCTGAAATTTGATGATAACTTAACGAATTTTGATAACAAACTTTCAACCTGTAACTCTACGTAATCAGCAACAATTTCATTCGTATTAGGAAGAATACGGTAAACGATCAAGTGAGATTTTGGTGCCATCTAAAAGAACATGATTTGCACTTTATATCTATTTTCATGGTGTCAAGGTTTGCCCATGCACGAGGTACAGTCTCCCGAATACATGATAAAATTTCATCATCCAGAATAAACTAGAAGCAAAAACGACACCTTTACCTGCTTGGTTATTTCAAACTGAAATCTATGAGATGGAATAGCCGAATCCATCTCAAATACGCCCGTTTTGACTATCTGCCATCCTGACATAACCTGAAAAATAGTTACAAATTATTCGCTCTCATACAGGATTCTCTGGAGAGTTTAGATCGTAAAACGAAGTTCTATGTAGAATTATGAGCGAATCCGACAAATGTAATAATGTTGCAATTTGAAAATACATTCAAGTGTGGAATAAATAATAGTAAAAGACATATTTATGCTCGAAGTGCATACTTGGTAAGAGAAATCAGGAATATTTCGAGTAGCATTGACCACAAACCATACAGACTCTCCAACACGGAAGGGACCTTTCTGTGATGGAGTCACCTAAAATCTTTCGCTGAAAAAATATCCTGAGCCTAAAATGTCATTTTAAATCGTCTATTATATATGATATTTCGTTGGCTACTAACTTTCATGAACGTGTTGGATGGTGACTGCTCCGCTTGAACCTGAAGTGGGGCGTAGAGAGTAGAAGCTGGTTTGTCGAAGTCATCCTTCCCAGTTTTATCGTACCTTGCCTAAAGAATTTGTATGTTTTATAATAAAATGCCGTTCTTTCTAACCCTGATGATGAATGTCGTGCAATTGAGTGGAGGTTGAACATTGAACGAAATCAGTCCTTGTTCATCCAGTTCAACGATCTTCACTTCTTCGTCCTTTCCATCCGATTGAAGGATTCTCGTTCCTCCATTGCTGTACTCAGTTTTTATCTAAGTTTATCAAAATTAAAGGAAAAAACCCCATTGAATAGTGGTTAGGGAATTGATTGTCACTGATGACTTTCTCATGTCCAAAAATGTTCTAGCAATTGAGCCATTTATTCATTCATTTATTTCATATTCTTACGTGACTAATTAGTATACCAAATTCGAGATACCAACCTGTACTTTCCTGGGCGTTTCTTTTCCAATTGGCGTGTTATCCGTCTGCGTCAGCGACAAAAGAGCAGTGTATTCGAATCCTGGTTTGAATGTCGGCGCTTCTTTCACAAAAGCCAATTTCAGCGTCTCTTTGTAAATCGTCACCTGAAAGAAAAGAAATAAAATGAGTTTTCTATTCCAGCACAATTTTGCAACTTGCAAAATATTCATCAATGTATTAAATAATTAATCCATAGGTAAATCACCTTAATTTTCGCTTCACGCTCAATTCCAGTCAAGCCTTCGGTGATTTTAGCAGTAATTTCAACACTTCTTGAATAATAATAGCTCTAAAACTTATTATAAATTATAGACATAAATGAAACATGCATAAATGAAATCGATGTTCTTCAGTTCGTCTTTTGAGAATGTAACCGAAGTCTCACCAGATTCGCTCAAATCAACCGTCTTTTCGGCGTAGTGCTCTTTCTGAATCAATCGAATGGCTGTCCATTTTGTCTTGAAAAAGATATTATCATTCGACATTTTCTAACCTTTGTTGGCGTTTTTGCATCTCGATATCCTGATTGTGAATAATGATAGCTATATCTTGGTTGAGGTTTGTCAATTGAAATCGTGGCTTTTCCAGTCACGCCTTTACCGTACGTGTATCTAAAATTAACTTATCTGAATCAGCAGGATCGCTTCAAAAATGGATAATTGATGATGTTTTCTTATTAATTTAATTGAAATTGATGTGCTGGTTGTTATAAATAAAATGCATGAATATTGACTAGCTTATAATCCTCACTTTCCACTAACAAATATCGTTAGATCCTTGTCGATTGTAATGGATGTTGGCGCTTTCACGTTAATTTCGAATTTTGGCAAGACGTATTTCTCTACGGTAAATGCCTTTTGGAGTTTGTCACCATGATCGGTTTGAGCGACGATTTTCCAATCACCCAGCGGCGGTTCACTCGCAAGTTGCAGCGAGTTCGAATAAACTCCTGGAAGATAAAAAACATGCATAATCATTTTGAACTCAAATTTTCCAAATGAAACTCCTGCCTCTATCCAGCACATTTCCTTCCGATTGCGAGATCATGTTGCCTTTCGGATCGAGAATTTGAACATTCACTTTTCCTTTGTATGGAACGAGGTCCGGCTTGACGACGATCACTCGATATTGAACTAAATATTTGCAATTATTCTAAAAATGGATCTGAAATTATCACAAATAAAATATTTAAAAATGAAATTATAGTTCAATTCGAAGTTCAGAGCGTTTTGAATTTTAGCTCAATAGAGCGATTTTAATAATTTCAACAATCTTTGGACGAATACCAGAGATATGTACAGTTTTCTTCTGTTCAACATTTTTGAAAAAAAAACGGTTCTATATTTTCAATAGTATTTCTCGGTATATTTCAGGGGGTTTGATGACTTTTTCTGGCTCGGTTTAACTTTTCTCTTCGAACCGCGAGCATCTCTGATCAATGCATTGATACTTACCCAAGGCAGATGGTTTGTAAATAGCCTTGTCAGTTTGAATGAAGGTCGAAATATGCTTGCCCTCCAGCTTCAATTCCTTCTCGTCTTCAAAGATAACTTTCGAATCAGCCGTTTCACCACGAACATGAAGCTGAATTTGTTAGGTTTTACTTTGACAAACTGGTCCTACATTCGCCTCGAATGATTCCGTTCGTATTTTTATTAGTTTATAAAACTTATCATAATGCTGACCTTATACTTATTTGCTGTCGGCAATTTATCCACTGGAATCGGATCAATCGTGACGATTTTCGTTGCTTTGACGTATACACTTGACTCAATCTTCTCAGCAACAGTTTCATTCTGATCGTTCCGAATTTGAACTCGGACACTTTTTGGCTTCTTTTCTTGACTCTAAAGCTTAGGCTTACGGAAGTCTAGTCAAAGCAATCAAACTTAATGAGCTTACTTTGAGTATTTGGACAGAAACCGAATAGGGCCATTGTGGTCTAATCGCAGAAGGAGCTAATATCAGATATGTTCCGTTGCTGAAATCAGCAGATTTTGGAGAAATAATAAATTGCCAACTATTTTATCTGTGGAGCTTCGGTAACTGATTGTGCCAAATCTGTGCCATTCTGACTAGCTGTTGCAGATTCTAAAATTGAAATTTATCGTGTATTTTAGAATTAGGTGATTGTTGTGAAGATAGTAACCATTTAGCAACGTCGTAGCTTCGTCATAATATTCAACGTCTGTTGAATTCGACTGATAACTCCGGTGTGCGATCAATAAAATCGTCAGAAATTTGAGGATTTCAAGACTTGATGATATCCTCATGATGACATGCAGCCCCTGGATTATTGAATAAAAAACATACAAATGAATGAATGAATAATTTAAAATGCAAATAGCGAGAAAAATTCATGGATAAAAACGATAAAGAGAGTATAATTTAAAAAGTAAAATAAAATGAAATTTCTTCAAAAAATCGTTACACACGAGATGAGATGACCCATGCTATCAATGAAATCTCAGTCTGTCCTTGCATTTTTGTGTTCAAACGAATTGCTGTTTAGCAGTTGTCAGTCGGATGAAGATTTCGATCAAATTTATTGCGTTGTTACTTTGGGCTTTGAAGCCAATGACCTAACAAACAAATAAATCGAATATAAATTATCGAGAGTAATCAAAGATAAAATGAAGATAAGGTTAAACTTACAAAATGCAAAATTGCCAATAAAAACGCTATTCTTTAAACATAATCAATCAGAGCCATGACTAATGTAAATAGTTTGTTTTTCTGCCATATAATTTAAAAAATATCTACTCATTGAAACTGAAGGTTTGACTCGGACGTGGTTTGCAAAACAAGCGTGAAGTATGGTTTTCTGACTGAACAATTTCGTCACGTTGTTTAGGAATAAATGAACCAGGTATATACTTTTAGCATCAGATCTTAATAATTTATTTTTACAGCTAAACATTCACATAACATAAAATATTCCGTTTTTGTACGTCGTTGGTTTTCCTGTTTTTGGTTTCAACTTCAGGGGTACCATGTACTTGTAGTATCCAATCATGAGTGCCATTGAGATCAATGCGAAAATCAGTTGCAGCAAGATGATATATTTAGAGAGCGCAAGCTCCGCCCACTCGGTGAAGTCAAAGTCAAGGAAGGCAACTTCGTGAAAATTTTCAACAAATCCTAGAAAATTTGCGAAGTGATTTTTTTCTGATTTTTCTTTTCCCTCTATTAGATATGAGCCTAGAGAGCATTTTTGTTTCCGGAACATGTCCCCGAAACACGAGTTGAGTCCGCGAAAACGGACACTGGAATTTTAAAATCGCTCGTTTGAGTTTCATAGGCCGTGCTCATCAGCGCTCACGCCGAATATGAAAGATTACATTTTTCTTGTTATTTTATGATAGAAAATGTATCGCTTTTCAGCCCGCCGCGGGTCACCGCTGGAAAAAAAACGATTTCCCTAGGTAAAAAAGCTCGTGCGCCCCGTTTAACAGCGTACTGATTCGTCAGAGAGTCCCCAAATTACCGCTATTTTAATTTTTTTTCAATTTGCACTCGGTTATTGCATCCAATATGGAAAATTCTTCAGCTTTCACTGTTCTTTCGGAAGACAACGACGCTTTGACTAGGCCACGCCCACTAATAATGCACGGCAAAGTCGCCGCATGCTAGTGGTTAAAATAAATGCTTGACGAAGAAAAGGGGGTTTTCGAGTATCGTCTTCAAAAATTCATATCTTTGGCTACACTGATCCGTTTTTCATGCGGTTTTTTGCTGTAATTCTGTCTAGCCCTACAGAATCCCAGAAAAATACTTCCATGATTTTGTCTTCAAATTGAGAATATCACTTGCGTTCTCTAATTATACATTTTGAATTTTCAAATGATAAATCATTTGATAATTTATCTCATTTAACAGGATTATATTTTCATCAATTTCTTACTTCATGGCACTAAATCGATACTAAAAGATAAAATAGTTTCATTTCATCCCATTACATTACATTAGTTGTCAAACTCGTCATTCGAAGAGAGGATGGAGAATCATTGTTTGGTCTGCAGCAGTTTCTTCATGTTTCATGTTTTGTGATCGGCGGTTTTAATCGATTTTTCAACTTGAGTCACTCGCCCCACAAATACTTCTCATTGAGAGATTTTCAAGCAGAAAATGCTTCTTTATTCACTATTTATATGCTTTCTAGTTTATTTCTTGATAAAACACATTTTCGAAGTCAGAAAATATCCGTCAGGTAAGATGGTAGAGATAGTTTCTTCTTTTTACAACGAAAATAATCTAGGGCCTCTTTCTCTGCCAATTATCGGAAATGCATTTCAACTCGGATATTACATGTTCATCACTGGATCCCTGCAAGAGGCGTTCAAGAAATTCAGAAAAGTACCATAAGATTGGGTTTTTGATCAAGAATAAATGTAGGAATACGGCGATATTTTCACTTTGTGGCTGGGTCCTTACCCCGTGATTTTGATTTGCGACTACGACCTCGCAATGGAAGCTATGGTCAAAAATGGAAGCAATTTTGTGGACAGATGGAACTTCCCTGTATGAGTTTATTATTTGAGTAAAGAGATTAACTTCATTTTCAGGCAAATGAAATACTGAGAAGTAAGTTTTTATTTTCATCAAATATTTTTGCATAATCGATAGAGGGTCACGGGTTGATTGAATCAAACGGTGAATACTGGGTTGAGCAAAGAAGATTCGCTCTGCACACTTTGAGAAACTTGGGAGTGTCCCGAAGAATCATGGAAGATAGAATTATTGACGAATTTCATTCAAGGTTTACCACGGACTTTTCTGAAATTTGCATGTTCATTGACTCATTGTCAGATTTGGCGACATTAAATCAGAAAAGACAATTGATGCAAACGAAACTTTTGACCTCTTTACGGCAAACGTGATCAATAGAATCTTGTTCTCGTATGGATTTGATGAGGTCTGTCTGTGCATGTTATGCTCAAAGGATTTTTTTCCAGAAGAATCAGGACAAATTCTACGTGCTCAAGAAGAAGATGGATTATCAATTGGAGAACATTTCGTTCCTAGAGGCATGCCTGCCACAATTCTTCCTAAAGCTGCCATACTTCAAGTTAGCAAGCCCATTTTTATCGACAAGCGATGAGCTTACAGAAAGCGTTTTGACGTCATGCTAGAACCATTCTTCAATGTGAAAACATTCTTGGAGGATCAAATTCTAGAGAGGTCTGATACAATTATCCACATCATGACTGCTGAATTAGGGTGGAAGCAATAAAGAACGGATCGCACGAGATTCCAGACGAAGCCAACGACTACGTGGATGCTTTCCTGAAAGAAATGGACAAGCTAGATACAGCTGGCATCAAAAGCTCGTTCTCGTAAGAACTTCTTACCCAGAATTTTATTTCGAACATTTTCCATTTCTGCAGTATTCATTCGACCAAATTTCTAATGCCGTAATAATTTTGAACATCGAATCATTTCAAGGTTCTGGTTAGTGAAATGGAAAATTCTGTACCAACCGAAAATTTTTATTCAAGGATCTAAATTTTCCGTTTGAAATCTTTATTTCAGGTTGGAGGCACTAGTCATTGATGTGTTTGACCTTTATGTAGCCGGCCAAGAGACGACAAGTACAACTCTCGTCTGGGCCATGATCTATCTGCTCAATCATCCTGATGTACAGAGTTGTTATATTGCGAAACCATCGTCAAGAATTTTTAGGTAGCCGATAGAGTTCGCAAGGAATTGCGTGAAGTGACTGATGGAACTCGAGATCTATCCCAAAACGACAAACCCAAGACGCCTTATTTCAACGCAACGATCAGTGTAATCATTTTTTGAACCACGATTTCGATGAATAGTTAGAAATTCAGGAAGTCCAAAGACTTGCCAACATAATCTCGATTAATATAATGCGCAGAGCAGCAGAAGATCTTCAGCTTGGTGGTGTCACAATTAGAAAAGGGCAAGCTGTAACAGCTCAAATATCGATGATAATGAATGATGAGAAATACTTCGAAGAACCTAACAAAGTAAAAAATACAATCCTATTCACCACAATGATTCGTGAACATTTAGTTTAACCCGGACCGTTACATGTCTGGCCATAAATTAGAGAATCAAACAATCCCCTTCGGCATCGGCAAAAGGGCTTGTCTAGGAGAGTCGCTCGCCAGAGCCGAACTTTATCTCGTTAGAGTAAACAAGTATTCCGACTGTTCAATATGAATTTCAGATTCTCGGAAATTTGATTCAAAGATACGAATTTGAAGCAGTTGACAAGATTCCGTCCGAGCAATCGGTCAACCCAAAATTTTCCATGAGAAGACCAGAGAAATTTAAACTTCGACTTGTGAAAATCGAATAATTGCATCACATTCTATATACACTGATACTGTAGAACTACTTCTTAATTTTTATTTGGCATCAAAGAAATCAATAAAATCGACACTTTTCATCATATTTTGATTCTTGAGGCAGTTATTTGGAGATGATATTTGGATTTTACGACTTTCATCATCATTCTATTTCATCAGACTCGTTGTACGTGCCGTTCCCAAGTTTCATGAACCGGCGCACCCTTCGAACGATATAAACGAATTGCTGTTTAGCAGTTGTCAGTCGGATGAAGATTTCGATCAAATTTATTGCGTTGTTAATTTGGGTTTTGGAGCCAATGACCTAAGAAACAAATAAATCGAATATAAATTATCGAGAGTGATCAAAGATAAAATGAAGATAAGGCTAATCTTACAAAATGCAAAATTGCAAATAAAACCGCTATTCTTTAAACATAATCAATCAGAGCCATGACTAATGTAAATAGTTTGTTTTTCTGCCATATAATTTAAAAAATATCTACTCATTGAAACTGAAGGTTTGACTCGGACGTGGTTTGCAAAACAAGCGTGAAGTATGGTTTTCTGACTGAAAAATTTCGTCACGTTGTTTAGGAATAAATGAATCAGGTATATACTTTTAGCATCAGATCTTAATAGTTTATTTTTACAGCTAAACATTCACATAACATAAAATATTCCGTTTTTGTACGTCGTTGGTTTTCCTGTTTTTGGTTTCAATTTCAGGGGTACCATATACTTGTAGTATCCAATCATGAGTGCCATTGAGATCAATGCGAAAATCAGTTGCAGCAAGATGATATATTTGTAGCCTGTCGCCTTATAAAGAGCTCTAAAAATTGGGAAAATTAACAAAAAAAAAAAGTGATAATTCTTACGCTGCCAGAATTGGTGAGAAAATTTGTGTGATGCAACCAGCTGTAGCATAGATGCCTTGCATCGTGCCCTGAAATTATTTTTAAAATTGAAGTGGTGAAAGGGAAGTATCGCAGTCTATGAGATCTTTTTCATTTATGATATTAAACCCTTTGTCCCGCAGTCAACTCCAGACATGACAGGTTTATGACATACCTGTCCTTGACAGTTAAGCCCTTACCTGACGCTTCTAGAAGTTACCCTTTTTTATCTTTACATGACATGACCGCTTTAGTATATAAGGATTCGATTCTTACTACGTTGTTCCTTTTTAGCAATCTATTGTTAATTCAATAAAGATTCCTATTTGAATTCAAGTTCTAATTACACACCAACTCAACAGGAAGCAATGATTCTTCTCGCATAAATGTGTTTTCTTTTTTACAAATTACAATCGAATACTCATACGAACCTGTCGTCTCGGTCCCAAGATTTCTGAGAAAAGAGACGCTCCTGCAGCACAGACGAAAGCATTTCCAACGCCATTGACGAGGAAACTGATGAAGTATAGCACGATAGGCACTCGGACAGTTGTCGTACACCAGCTAAAAGTGCGTCCACATCCCCCGAACTCTTTCGTCGTCGCATTTTCGGGAACGTAATCAAGTGGGCCTTCGTAGAAGAACCACGGATAATCGATGAGCAAATAAACAGTGATCATAGCTAATCCAGCTAGGATTAGCTTCCGCTTCTCTCTGAAGGTTGATAGTTTTTTAGTTGAACTGATATTTTCATACATTTGTCCGATTCTTGTCAGCGCCAAGAGAAAGTAAATGCCTACGCTGAGACAGCTCTGACAGACGATGAAGATGCCGTTGTATAGGATCGCATCCGCGTTATTCCAGTTGAACAACGCGATCGATATTGGAGTCGTCATTCTGAGGGACAAGTTTTCTAGATGGTGGTTGTGAGCGTATCAGATTCATAATTTAGGTTCTTTGATATTTCGCAGATGAGACAATTATAGTATTTTGCTATATCAGTTTGCAGATAAACAAGGAACTAAAAAAAAAAAAAAAAAATAATAATCATACACTTCAAATACGATGCAGACGAGCATGCAGAAGGCCCAGCAGAAGATGCAATTGAAGGCGGCGATTTTGTCGAATTTCGGAAGCACATAAAGCTCGTTTTCTTCCGAATTGAAAACAAATCTGGAAGTGTCGTCCTGAAATGATTTTCTGGAGGATATCTAGAACTATTGTAGTAAATGTACCCCGAAGTGGAACCGCATCATATAGATGGACAGCAGAAGAATCATGATCATGAATAGAGTCGGAATGGAGTACATGTTCCATTTTATACCAAGAAGTTCAATGCCTTGCTCACCGAAGGGTGAAAATAGCGACTACAATTACCTTCGAGATTTCAAATAAAATTACAAAGTCAACCTGAATTCCAGGACCAGCAGTTATTCCAATAACTAAATCAAATGATGATAGATCTTTGGACATTTATCAACAGTATAATTCTAGAACATTATGGATGTGTAAGAGAACTTACGCAAAAACCCTGTCGCAAAACTCATGTAGCGCATTTTGAGTTCAGACGGGCTTGCAAGCGACTGGTATGTTCTCAGGACGGAAATCGTGCCTGAAACGTTTTTCATGTTTTGTGTCAACAAAGAAATTTGCCTGTTCCGATTCCAGTGACGAATCTGGCAAACACCATGAGCCATTTTGCAGATTCTACTGGAAACCAGGGAAGAAGAAGGTAGACGATTTGACCGAATGTCGAAATCAGAAACCCAACGATGACTGGTAGAATAATCGAATGGGTTCGCTGGTTCCAGTATCCGAACAATGGACTGGCTAAGGACTGACCAAGGCTAAAATTGTGATAGTTTGCAAAAAAAAAAATGGTCCTTTGCAATTCAAATTACCTGCATGCAGCTGCCACCCAGCCAAGAAAATCTATCGACACAGATTTGTCAAGCTAAGAAACTATTTGAAAGTCTATTCCGGGAACGAAACAATCAATAAAAATGATTTTTGGTACAGTGAGAAAAGTAGCATAGATTTTCCAATGATTCCCTCATCGATATTCCATGCATGCATAAATTCACTTTCGTGTCATCGAAAATCGTGCAAACTTTGTTATCTTTAATAAATTACCTCTTTCAAATATGGCCAAATTGAGGTGAAGTAAATCGATATTTGGAGCCCTACGAATGAACAGACAATTATGCTGATCCAAATAGGTTTTGTGTTTGAAATAGGCTCATTTTCTTTGATTTTAGACACGGACGAAGTGGAATTTATGGATGGTTTCATAATCTAAAGAGAAAAATTAGAATAAATTGAGTTATTGAAAGGAGGTGATGAATTGAGCAGTGATCGTGACCTAAATGGCATATACAAATGCGAAGTGCGACTTCCACGATGATCCAGTTCACCTTTTATGTCAGCCGGCAGCAACAGATTTTATGCCCCCCACCTATAATCCACTACACGAATTTGAGTTTGCATAAATGTAGGTTTATTTTTGAATAAGTGAAGTTGCAAAGTCATCATCTTCTAATCAAAATAATGATATTTTTCAGGCAAATGTAGGCACTCGTTTATTTTTAAAGGGTTATGAAATTTTTTTGTTGAATGTACAGATACAAAATGTAGAATATCCTTCAACATAAAATTGCTGTAAATGAGAATAGCTTACTTCACATCCTACAGTTTTCAAATCGGAAAAAGAGACTAAACGAAGAAGTCTACATGCAGGCAGCCTCGAACTACATGACAGTTGGATAAATTCGCATGCACTCAAAATCTATGATTCCACAAACATTCAATTTCAACCGTGTTCATGTTTATTAGGTAAAATCTATAAATATCATCTGGAGCTGTTTATCGCAAGTCAACAGGATAAATTAGAGATCATGCATCGGAATTAGTCAAACCTGGGAGTCGAAAAAAGCTACACGAATAAAATGACTAATCTTTCAAGATCAGTTACAGTTACAAAGTGATCATAACCTCTTTTTTAAATAGAATTCGTTCGAATGAATATCATAACATCAATATTCCTTGGAATGTTCGTGAAATGAACAACCATTCTGGAAGAATAATGCAAGTCGCCCATAGAAGCTCTGAAGCATTCATAATTTGTGAGAAATTAAACCTGTCTTTATGCAGGATAATCTTGGAATACAATTAATAGTGTCGGAATTCTGATCAATTTTACTCACTTTTAAAAATATTTTCTGAAAGAGAAATATTCCTCCAAATGTGAGGGCATACATCGTTAAGGCGCTTTATTCTTATCGCTGTGTAGTTCTATAGCTGTATAGTTGAATATACCACTGTCTTTTACCTTATACTACGTAATTCAGGAATTTATTGATCCTGAATATTGATGAGTATTATTGATTTGCGCGTGAGTTATAAGTTTGAAAAGTTAATTGTTAAGTAGTTTTCAGAATTGCCCGAATTACGAATCTGGGGATGAGCAATTCAACGTCTGTAATTTGTCCCACCTATCTAGTCCATGTCAGAAATTGGCGGTATTTTTCAATGATTTTTTTTTCGATAATTCGCCAAATTAATTACCTTTTAGTTATACCACTCTGAAAGAACGATAGCAACGATATTCCTAGCGGTATTTCCACTCACATTGAGCGCAATATCATTGATTATATCATTAGGGCTGGCATTTCTTCAAATCCGAGTTTATACCCAAGCAGATTCAAGGTAATTTGCTTGAAAAGGATTTATTTAAGCTACAAACTTTAGCTTACGAAAGCGATACATTTTCTTAATCGGACGATCACTATCTGTTATTTTGGCAAATTTACTCATCTACTCATTTTTCCTGATAAACGTCTTCGGAGCCGTCGACTACGTGACCATTCTGATTTTGATAACTCTAGAAGAGGCAAACTTTTTCTTCCTTGGGTGTAAGAAGTTGAAGAATCTATTCGACTTTATTTTTTCTACATAACAAGTTCAGCGACCTATGCTGGCTTGATAATCTTGCTATACATCGCAATAACTAAGGAGATATTTTACAAAACTCGACTGACTATTCGATTCTGCATAATTTTCATTATCTCAACATGGATATTTTCGATAGGAGTTTCAGTAAAAGTTGACAATATTCTGAGGATCAAATCGCAAAATTCAGTTCACTTTGGCATTCTTTTCCATGGCGCCTTTCTTCAAATATGAATCTCCAGTGAGATGTAACTTTTACAAATGTGTACTACCATTACAATATTTGTTTGGCAAGTATTCTCTGCACATTTTTTCGAGTTATAAATTTAGCAACATTCATTTTCGTATTATACGTATCTGTAGGATGCATTTACATCGGAATAGTTAGGCATCTAAGAAAGAAACCGGGATTTGATATCGTATGGCATATCGGGCACTTTTAAAACATCATTTTGTTTCAGAAAGCAGATATGAATACGAAAGCTTTACAGAAACTACGGACAAGTATCATTACGTTTGTCATTGGCGGAATTGCCGAAACGCTATTTCTAATCGGACAACTAATTACTTCTAGGCTTGCTAATCAAATGCGTAAATTATCACAAAATTGATAAACAAAATTTCGAAGGATGGTTGGTTTAGTTGAAGTCAAACCATTAGTTTGCGCTCCATATTCGAACGCGATATCTGTGATCACTATTGAAGTCATGGAAGGAGTTTCGCTATCGTTTGTTTGGTTTGTTTTGGCAGAATTTGTATTCATGAAAGCTTCTTTCTTTCTTTCTTTCGCATTAATTTATTCGACTAAATTCTCGTTAGCGTTATTGAATTCGAGGAATCATTAATTATTTTAGGATCTTCCTGATGATAAGCGATAGCATGATGAGCATCGTATTAGATCCAAACATCATCGAAGTACGAATTCAATTACTTCGCTTCTGGGAGAGGCTATTTAGACGGAAAATATAATCTTTCACATATCAGTTTGATTGCTGATGATTGAATTCTGGAAATTGTTTATTGGAGCATAATTTTCCTATCTCAGAACAAGTGTGTATTACTTTCAATAAAATAATTAGACGAAGAGAAAAATAAATCATTCGGAGTTTAATTGTTTGCACATTTTCCAAAATTATTTCTTTTTCTTCAAAAAGAATATGATCAGCGATATCTGCTCTTTCGCAATTTCAAATTATCACCAATTGGCTTGCGTCTTTGCGTTGCATAAATGTCAGAGATTATTTTGAGTGCTCAAGGAGTAGAACGATCTAGTACGAAGTGTAGTCTCTTTTCCTTTCCACAATCGCAGTTCATCAGTCGTTCCGTTAGCTTATCACTTCCTCGACGTTATCGATGAATAAATCACGCAACAACTCTCTTCGTCTGCGCATTTCTGTCCATTCCCACATCAGTTAATCTCTGTATCTAATAATTCACAAATAAGGAAACGGAGAGGTATAGTTAGCAAACGCCTATAATTCGAGTCTGACATTTTTCCCGATGCAAATAGTGATAACATAAACGCTATAAATTAAAGACCAAAATGTTTGCGGTATTTTCTGATATCATCAAATTTTGAATGGGCAAATTTGGATATTCGCTATTGCTAGTGCTAATTTGTAATCTTCAACAAGCAGCAGTGGCCAATGAAAATGTGAAAGTAAGACAAATTTTAAAATCATGATGGAGATAATACCATGCGATGCTAAAATTTCATGATATTGGCTCGTCTGAAATACTTTTTTCCAACATTTAGAATTGGCAAGATTTCTTCCTGAGCCTGAAGGTTGACAACTCATCCGGGATTTCCCCACAATGTC
The DNA here is from genome assembly GCA_964036155.1 of Diploscapter coronatus. NCBI lineage: Eukaryota > Metazoa > Nematoda > Chromadorea > Rhabditida > Rhabditidae > Diploscapter > Diploscapter coronatus. The sequence continues at coordinate 3,971,070 of OZ038423.1, forward strand.
TGACTGACTATCAAACGTGGAGAAGTTCGTTGAAGAAATTCGCTTTGGTCACTCTCGACTGCATGATTCATTTGAAATGTTCGGAGAACGAAGCCCGAATCTTGGAGGATAATTTCTATGCAGTTAGACGTAAACTTGATTTTTCTCTATAATTTCGAAATGAGTTAATTTTTAGAGCTGGATGCATTCGGAAAATATCCTCCAGCGGGCTTCTTCGAGATGTCCTTCATCGATATCGGCTTTCCATACGAGTGTAATGCTATCAGTGGAATCAAATACGATACCCACTTCTGCTACATGACGTCAGATATCGGGAAGACGGTTAGCAGTAGCTTCTTTCAGAGATCGTTTTAAGTTTCTTAAAAATAATAACGACAATTTTCAGAAGGGAACGTCATGCAATCTAGGGTTGTGGAAACATGCTGTCTGCATGCCAAAATCCTGCACAGAAAAAGTAGTTCGAAAAAAAGCGAGCCAAAAAAGTGACAGCTTTTCTAGGATCTCGTAATTCTGATGAACTCGAATACACTTCATCTCCTCTCAACATATTGTGATGCTAAATGTGCAGGTGATCATGTCCCTTCGAAGGATGCATATTTTTGGATTGTCACGTAACTTTTGATGTCTTTATGAGAGAGAAAAACATTAATTCAGTTGCTTCTTCGGTATTATCGTCACATTACTGATATTCTCCTCAATCGTCGATTATTATCTCCAAAATCGTCATTCTGACACACCATATAAAGTCGAGAATATGGGTATTTTAAAATTCGAATTACGTTGATAAATAAATCACTTCAGGTATGAAATGCCTGTTGGCATTTTCTGTATACACGAACGGAGGTCTTCTGATGTCGACCACCCCAGCACCGGATTCCCACATTCGTTCCCTCGACTGCATCAGATTCCTATCGATGACTTGGGTCGTTTCCGGACATGTGCTTAATGAGTTTGGATATTCAGGCAATTTTAGCGATCTCTCACATACCCGTGTCTCTAGGTTGAACTCGCTCTACTCCACCCTATTATATTATGATGTGAAAGAGGAGATTGCTAGGAAAAAGTACAAAAATTGAGGAGAACTCGACCAAAGGAATGTGATCAATCGTTGTGTTGGAGAAGCATGCGCGTCCAAATCTTGATCGATTGAATTATTGTATTCATATTGCAACAGCAGATGTTTTAGCATAATTTTTGCAATCAGTCGATTTGTTTTCTTACCTTGTGATTATAAGACTTCAGTCGAATATCTGCCCGTCTACAATGTTAAAAGGAAGACGATAAACATGATCTACACGAACGCCTTTTTCTGCGTCGACACATTCTTCGTCCTCTCAGGAATTGTCGTGTCGTACTTGTTCTTCAAGGTTTCAACCCTATCCATCTTACTAAAAAGCGGCGAATATTAGAGCGTGACATTGCGAGACATAAAACGACCCATAACCTGGATTATGTATTACGTGCATCGATATCTGAGGTATTGGGCTCATCCTCGAAACTAATTATGTATTTCACTTGCTCAGACTAACACCACCTATGATCTTCTTCGTCGTTTTTCTAATCGCCTACGAAGGCTACATCGACGGTCCTGTGATTGCAACAGGCGGTAGAGCTTTAAGAATTTATTATTTTTTTTTACCTTAACAAGCCCTATCTTAATAATTGTTAATCTTCAAAAATTAGCTATCTGAAGTAGATCGAAACGAGCATGCATCATTTGAAATATTCAAATGCTCATTTCAAAACGATAGCATTTAGGAATCGATGACCCCCAAGCAGATGTGGCTTCATGCAAAAAGAACTGGTGGCACAATCTGCTCTATATCAATAATTTTCAGCTCAATGAGGTAGGCACTTCATTCTGGAGGAGAAAATTAAATAAACTATAAGTTTAGTGTTATACCGAGTTCTGGTATCTAGCCTGTGATATACAAGTTTATTTCGTCATGCCGATATTCTTGATCGCTTTGTACTTTTCATTTGCAGCTGGTAGAGGAGAATTGGTGAAAAATTAAAGTGAGCAATTTCAGGAAGTCTTTTGTTGTTAGCTGCATTAGCAGGCAGTGTTGCAGCAACCACAGTAGTTTATCTGAAATACGACCTTCCGATATCCCTGATCGATTCTAAAGCTACTCCTCAGTTCGTTGTCATCACATTCCAAATGAGCTCAAATATTTTAGACAATTTTTGGGCTATCTTAAATATTACTACCTAAAACCATGGTAAACTCATAATTGTACTCAAAATTCAGAACGAATTGATACCCTAGTTCAGGACCCGATGTCCTCCATATCTATTTGGGGTATTCACTGGATATTTGATCGCAAAGAAGCTTAAACGAAATATAAAAGTTCACCCGGTAATACGAAATTGGTTTAATTTATTATTTGGTTGATAGATTTTGCCGATAATTGGTTGGATGTTGGCAACGGCAATGGCACTGTCTGCGATATTCTCAATCCATTCTTACATGTTGAACAGTTCAAATTGGAGGCGAGTAAAATAGTTTTGTAGCTCATTAGCACAGATTGACATGCAAACAGGAATAGTTTCGATGTGAAATAATGAAAGATCACATCAACTTTCATAAATGCAATAAAATTTTATCCATAAAAAAATAATAATAATTCTCTTTAGTAAGTTTCCACGGTCACTCTATCAGAATCTCTCGCGAATTGGTTGGGCTATTGCGGTCTGCTGGGTCGTCATAGCGAATCATGTAGGATGGGGAGGTAAATTTCTAAAAATCAAATCTGCGAATTTGAGCAGTAGGATTTACTATATTCAAATCTGAAGCGTAAGTCAAGATATTTGGAAAAAAACAACATTGACAAAAATAAACTTTCATCTATCCTTGTTCCGTCATGTCGAGAAATTTTCATGTCATGGCTTCGTGATAAATTTGATGAATTGCCAATACTATTGGCAAATCTTCAGGCCCAATCAACGATTTCATGTCCTACCCACTTTGGCAACCGCTAGGTCGTTTATCATATTGTGCATACATCGTGCACTACTTCACTTTGGAGTGGTTCATCAATTTGCAGGATCGACCAAGACATTACATTTCAGTTCTTTATTGTGTATGAGATTAAGAGTAGCCTTTTTATTTATCCGTTCTGATTTCAATTGTTTAGCTCTTATATTATGCGATCCCAGTGACGGTTTGCGCTTATTTCTTCGCATTCTGGTGGAGTTGCGCATTCGAAGTGTCGTTCATAAAGTAAGACAAAAAAAGCTATGCTGAAAATTGTTATTATTGCACGAGAAACGCAATTTATGTGTCTAGGCTGGAGAAAATCCTCATTGATGCTTTGCTGCCCGGATCGAACCGTTCAAATCGAAACCAGAAGGTTGAGCCAGTCAGAGAAAGGACTGGAGATTGGGAAGCAGATGATTCTAAGAAACCTGAATCCGATACACATGATCAGAGATTGTAGCGTTTATTTTTAAATTGTGCAAATAAAGTTTTACCTGTAATTAGTGTTGGAAGAAATCAGTGAAAGTTTTCTTCGTTGTCCAGAACAACGAAGATGCTCATTTTTCACTGTTCACAATTTCATCGCACGAATGATTTCGTCATTTTGATGTCAGCATCGGGCAAAACCGTCATTTTGAGTGCAAGAGAACCGAAGTAATGGGCAGACGAGTGGCTGGAAAGTGAAGGACAGAAATTGATTTGCACGAAGAAAATTGATCGATTCCGTGAAATAGCGTCTAGTTTTCGCACATGACTATTTCAAACGTTTCCTGTACCCCTTTATCTATTAATTAAACTTGTTTAGAATAATGACTCAAGTTAATATCTACTTTATTTCAACATTTCTTCTGGTATTCTATGAAATGATCCAAGAAGTTTATGCAAGAGGAGGAAGAAGATGTTAGTTGTAACTTTAGTACTTTATTTTTAATTGATTCAATATTTTCTTTCGAGAAAATGAAATCAAATATATGATGAAGAAGAAGAAATCAATATGTAACTTTGAAAGCGAAACTCAATTTTAGACGTGCCCAAAGGATACGACCCGAAAGGTTTCTATATTTTCAATGCAGCTACAATAAATGGTATTGAAGTTACACATTTTAGCACGGCTCCAAACCACGGAAATAGGTATGGCATGTCATCATAGAACAATAATCTTATATCAATCTAAAACTTACGAAGAATTGAACATCTTCAGATCTGGACCTACATTGAAGGCTACGTCATTCTATTCGATATTCTACCAGACCGATAATTTGATCAAAAATGACCGTACAAACGAATATTTCATATCTGAACCATCAAGGGAAAATGTGTAAGTCTAAATTAGGAATAAAAACTATAGCCTCTGTTTCAGGTATGGCATCGCATATTTCTTCGGAATGGAAAACTATCTGAAGTCTAACTATTCGTATGGAAAACTTTGCGTGTACGATATTGGAACCTCAGAGTCGGATCCATTTGGCAATGTTACTATTTTAATTAGTGCAAAATAAACTAGTTCAAGCTTGAATAAGTTTTAGATTCGCTATAAAAACGGATCTCGTCTTTCTGAAATAGTTTACGGATGCGATTCGAGCGAATTATGTTGCAGGTAAAATGATTCGAAGTCAGAAATCCCATTTTGAAGTTTCAGTTTTAAGTGCTGCCCTGGATCAAAGGGATTTATAATTATCATGTAAGATCTGCAAAAATATATGTTTTTTCATAAATTATAACTTTTAGGCTCTGCGTATTTGCATTGTTGGGAATAATGACCGTTGTACTAATACCGAAAGAATGGATGATGGAGGAACTGAAGAAGAAAATACCATGCGGGAAGAAATAGTCTCAAAATGTCTTTCAACTTTTATATCAACAAACATTGTGAATTTTGATTCAATGCAATAAAGAAGTCATAAATTTAGTCTTTTCGATTTGACTTGGCAAAATGGCCACAAACCAATTCAGAATCTTCAATGGTAAATCAACCGAATTCGATTTTGCAACGGATTGCAACACGATAAGTACGATTCATGATATTTTCGTTTTCGAATTACATTATTTTGAGTCGAAATAAACTTGCTTGTTAAACTTCATTCAATATTTGACTTTTGTTTCGACATTCCCATTCAATCTATGATGGAATACTTTCTGCATCGAAGAAAAACGACTGATTTACATCATTTTGATATCATCGAGTGATCATCGTTTCGTCATGAAAAATAGCGAAACGAGCGTGATAAATAACTATAAAATGTCAAACTGTATCGATCACTAACGTCTAGCCTAATATCGAATTTGCCTTTGAAAATGCGATTAATTTTGGCAACTCTTCTAAATGCATCTATTATTTTACTCTCTTCTGCAGAGGAAATAAAATTCAAGGACGAAATACCTCCAGAATATTCAAGTAGGATGTTTGGACGCTAATTTTTAAAAATGGAACTTTTAAGAGGCGTTAATGACGAAAGAAGCTGTAGAATTAGAAAGTAACATCAAAAATCTGACTGATGAAGAAAAAATTATCGCTCGGAAGGTAGTCGATCCCTAAAATTTGCAGAAACAAGACTATTTTAGCTTGGATACTTCGTTGTTGTTAGAAACATGAGTGTTGATGAGAGAATGGCAGGATTTGAGAACATTCTCGGAGACAACATACAAGTTATGAAGCAGAAGAACTTGATCAGAAAGGCAATTGAACTAAATCAGGAGATGCTTGATGATTTATACACGAAAACCTACCCAGCTCTATCGGAAGGGGTAAAGTTCACTAGAATGATCATCAAATTTACCTCAATTTTCAGTCAAAACACTTCTATGACCAAATAGCCGATTTGGTAGAGAAGGACTACGTAAAAATGAGTATGACTAGCAGTGAGCGAGTTCAGAGAATTGTAAGTATACGTGTTATTAAAAAATTAAATCATTATAACTACTACATGATCAGGGATGTTGAAAGGTGGTACTTGCATCTGATGGTAATATAAATCTGATACCTGGCGGGTCAATTGCAGATCTGCTGGGTGGGAAATTGTATAGGGGGTAGGTATGAGGATCTGCAGGTTTGTGCAGTTACATATCCAAAATTTCAAAAATTCACACCTGCCAATAGCTCTCTTTACTCTATGAAAGAACTGAATAATTGCCAAAAATCAATCCGATAATCCATTACGATATATCATTTTTATTTTTTATGATCAATGATAATTTATTTCAGTATTGGGAGTTGACGAAAGAGCTCTTTCGAGAGACAGGGGAACAAGTCGTCGATGAGGCCAAAAGAGTCACTGATGCAATTTTGGTCAGTAATTAATTCGTCATGAAAATCTCTCGGAATTAAAAGGAATTGTTATTTTTGGATTGACTTGCTTTATAATCACAATTTCGGGATATTTGAATGGACTAAAGTCTATTTTCAAAAATCTTATTTTAGAAACATCCGAAGAAACCAGAAATGAGGAAGCTAAATCAAGAAATCTACGAGAAGACCAACTATCTTCCACTCAAAGTTGCATTGTACGCATGATAATTGATGTGCTGTAAATAAAACTTTTAAATTATTGCAATATTTTAGGGAAAAAAATCAAGAAAAATTGATGAAACATTACTGAAATACAATTTTTTATCGGTAAAAATCGAAAATCGATGATTTTTGCAGAAACTTACTTTTTGAATTTTAAAACTGCTCTATTGTTGGTTGATCTACAAATCTATGCTATTTTCGTTTCCGAATTACACTATTTTGAGTCAGAATAGACTTGCTTGTTAAACTTCATTAATAAAACTAAAATGGATCGAATCTGGGGCGCTTTCTACGGCCAAATTGTCGGTGACGCTTTGGGAAGTCGATATGAATTCGAGAAGTCGAAGATCGTCAAAAATCGTATAAAATCGGACAAAAAGTACGGATTTCTTGGGCTATTCCAAAAGCCGTTTTTGCCTATGTTAGGTGTCGGTTTGGGAGATTTTAAACCTGGACAGGTAAAAAAAACGATATTTTAAAAAATGAGTAAAAGCCATTTTAGTTGTGCTGTTGGCGGAGAATAACAGACTTCAAACTGTTATCAGCAGACTTAGGCATCTATAAACTGAAGACAAAATTGAACAAAAGTCTGTCTTATTCGCTAAATTTCATGCAGTGCAATCTATATTCATTTTTAAACTCACGAAATGTACCAAATGGAAAAGTATAGACGTAATCATATCTTAAAATTTGTGAATTGTTTCATATCAATTAACATGACTCGCTAAATTAAAACCAAACTAAATCAATATTATTTTAAACTCTTCGCTTTATTTTAAAAAATTTACTTAACAAAAATGAAGTATAAGTTATTTTACGTGGATTGAAAATAAAACGATATTCACTTAAACAGGATGAATGATAATTAAAAGATTATTGCATTAATTACTGAGATAATCTATTCGAATCTTCTCACAAACGATACCAGTTCAAAAGTTGATATAGATTTCGGAATTAATGTCATGCTAATGTTTATCATGATAGTTGAAGATTGGTAAAAAATTTCGTCGTCATCAAAAATCAAGAGAAAAATATTAAAGATCTTCAAAACTTCTCTTCATCGACAATATGGGTGAAGATTCATTGTGAGTGATTTATGAGAGAGGTATGATTTGATAATAGTATAAATATTCAATTTCTGTCGTATAAAATAAGTATCTAAGTGCATAAATCTACACGCTCCCATTCAATCATGTTAAAAATTCGCAGATCGAACGTTCCTCCTCTGTTGCTGTGATTTCCATTTTTGGTGATTTCAAGAACACATCTCTGATTTGCCAACTGGACTTTGAATCTGAATTTGATGATCAATTTAATAAAATTTCGGCTCGATTTAGCGGAAAATTAACTCAAATTTCTTTTGTAATTACACTATTTAAGTCCGAATTTGGTTAGTCCCAAAAGGAAACATTTGATCTAATTTGACTTACTTCGCACATGCTGGAGAATCGACTTCGAGAATATTTTCTATTCGTTCTCCATAGATCACGTGAAGTTCCCTTCCGAGGCTTTCCAGGCTCAAATTTTCATCTCTACAGCGAATGTTTACGATTCGCCATTCTTCGATAATAGATGTCTTGTCTTTCAGGTTCTGAACATCTCAAGCTTTAATCTATTCATTGACGATAGCTGGAAAATTTGTAACGCCATAAGATAATAAATAAATGTTTTGGAATAAATACTTATACCCCTCCCTCCTGCCTAATTAGGCTATGCCATTTCGCATGTTACAATTTTGCACATTTCCCAAGTTGCCTTCGCCTTCAATAATGCAAATTGTTAATGTTGAAAAAGTGATACTGATTCTTCGAAAATTAAATCATCTAGTCTTGCAGACTTCATTTCTGTGTCATTTCGACATTCCAAAGATAACTATAAAACCCCTATATTACTTTTAAAAAATTCATTAACGACATTTCTCCGTGTTTAATGTAAATCTTCCCGATCGAAATTTCGTGAATTCGGTTGAATTGTTCTGCATCCATTTCGAATAACATCCATTCCTAAACTTTTTTTAATCAAATTGCTTTCTGAGAATGTAAATATATTTCGATAAAATATTACCTTGTTTTGGAAATCTGGAATGTTGAGTAATTCATTTACGAACGGTGGGGCGCCAAGTTCAAATGAACGAACTGCTGAAAAGTATAAAGTCGCCTAACTTTGATTGAATAACATTCGTCAATTGTATATGAAGTTAGTAGTAAATATTTGAAACTATGAAATCACACTGGAATCGATGAAATAGAAGGAAAAAACACTATTCAATATGCATGGAATTTCAACTAACTGTTTGTCAAAAATGGCGACGATTTGAAATACTGAAAGTCCTCTTTGAGCAAGTGAAACTTCGACACTAAGCTGATGCAGACAAGCGAAGCTGAGGATATTTTAGTGCGAACCGAGTCGAGTACGTTGATTAGTTTCAGAAATGGTTCTCGCTCACAATCGTGCTAAAAGAAAGAAAATAGCATTCTTGGTGGCAACTTCTAATCTATAGGAGTTCAGACCCAGGAATAGTGACTAGCAAAAACTTTTTGCAACCTACTTCTGATACATTTAGCTAATTTTTTGTCTCTAAAACTTTACAACCAACAAAGAATCATTTGCACCAAGTAGTATCATGGTTATAGGTTAGCTCGTGCAGCCCGCCACCTATATTCTACTTTCGTTTGACGAAGTTGTAAGAACGAAATTGGTGAGGAGTTTGAACTGATTGTTCATTTTTTCCTAATAATCGTCATACGTCATATCTGGCCCGTTTTATATTATTAGAAATATCTACCAAATTTTTAGGCAGCAGCCATATGACAGAGGGTGTCTCCCTCACGCTATTTCTCCCCACTCTAATCTCTCTACCCTATCCTTAACTAATAGACTCCGTCATATAGTAACTGGCAATTTTTATGAAACAGTCTCATTCAACTACATACTATGCTAATTTTCGCTGCATCAACGACTGACAAAAGTCGATATAATTCAATAGATGGCACATCTACGTCTGTCAAACCCAGATATGATTTATATTTCAACAAATATTGCTGCCAACTTGGTTCCGTAATCGGTTGAGATTTGTCTGAATGAACTATGATGATCGACTTGCGATAATTAATTATTAGGCTTGTCATTAGCAACTCACGGTTCTCATTATCCTTTCGACAGTATTGAAGATATCTCTTAAAAACAGTAGCGACTTTGGCATCGAATGCATATTCGAACGACTTCTTATGTCTTGGTTCTGGGATATGAACGGGAATTTTGAGTAGAATGACATTGTTGAAATCTTTTAAGTGAATTTGAATCGCGAAGTTTTCCTTGCAAATCTGAAGTTTTAAAATGAATAATGCTTATAGAAACTCTAATATAATCGAAAGATCTAGTGCTTAGAATATATTATGATTTAAAACTGATAATATTTGAGGTAAAAATAATTTAGTTCGGTAGAAAAGTTAGTGCTTACCCCTCCGCACCCCGAATATATCTGAATCAAGTCGCACGAAAATTTTTGTCCAAGAGCCTGAGGCAGGTTTCTTCGGACAATTCCCATCATTCGTCTGTTTGTCCATGATAAATTTTCAACATCTTCGAACTTCAAATATTCACAGAAGCTCAGGACTATTTCGGCAGGAAGAATTGACAGCATTTTTTATCTGAATAAATGTTTCATCTCAAAAGAATTAAACGAAATTTTCAAAAGAAAATTGATCTAAAACGACAGTTTGCAAATCACGAAACGTAGTAGAAATAGGTGGAATGGTATAAAAAATATGTAGGGTTCCACCATTTTCAAATTTTGCCATTTCCAAATTGTCATTGTTGAATGTTTGCAAAGCTTATCAAAGCCATGCATGGGAGGAGTGCTTTTATTGATTCGAATTAGTTCGAAAATCCCCATCACAAATAGGAACTTTGATACACTGAGAAGATTGGTATTTGTCAAAGAAGAGTTTCTAAAAAATGTGTGAAAGATATTTATTGAAATAACTTGACATCTATAATGTTAAACATTAATAGCTATGTGATTTGTCGAATATTTTCTGCGTTTTAGCAGTATTATTCCTTCTGATTTTGCTGTTGGCGCTTTTTTAAAGCATGATCTTTCCACACTTTAGCCCATTTTTCTTCGTCGTACTTAATATTCTTTTTCTCTTCCACTGATTTCCCAAACAAATTGATGTTCCGTTCGTGCATCATGAGAGATGCCTCCCAAGGCGTTCCAGTACCATCGTCCGGGTCGAATTTTTTACATCGCTCTGCCAAGTCTTTCATTGAAAAAGTCGAATCGGTGATTCTCAAATCGAATTCGTCTCTGTTGTGTTGAAATATTCTCAAAAACCAAGATTGATCAGGCAGAATAATTTTTAATCTAAAACTAATGAGTTTAATCTTGAAAGGATGTTTGCTGAGTTTATCGAAAAAATAAGACATCTCGTAAAAACAACATATCAGCATTCTTAAGAGTAAATGTCAGTTAAGGACCAAAGTCGGTGTTTCCGGGGGTCCGTCGATTTGGCTGATTTCCACATATTTTGTTCAGTTTCTCACGCTGATTCTCGTGGTGCTATCGGCTTTTCGTAAAATCATCGTATGCAGTATTACGGAAGATTGAAGTTTTGACAGACCCGACCTCGGGAAAAAATTCATAACTTTCTTATTTGTGGACCAAATCAAACGGGATTTTGTGTCAAATAGCCCACGAAAGGCTCGACAAATAGTGTAACTACGACCATCTGCTACCACCAATAGTTTCCCGCCAAAATGAATTTCTAAAAATTTTCTTTATATTTTTAATTTATTCTCCTACTCAAGATCTACAAAATAAGAAAGTTATGATTTTTTTCTGATATGGGATATGTAAAAACTTGAAATTAGCATAACTCCGCCTACTTGCATTTTCATGAAAAACGGATAGCATCACGAGAATCAGCGTGAAAAACTGAACAATATATGTGAAAATCAGCCGAATCGACAGACCCCTGGAAACATCCCCTTTCTAAGATTTTGGTTTTTGCTGACATTCACTTTTAAATCGAAAATGCAGATTCGTAAGAATGATAAATCATGTTGACATTTGTAAAAATCCTAATACTGAAAGTAATTCGAATGTTCAATGTTTCGGAAATTTAGAAATCACATGGTGGATTTTGTAAACTTGAAAAACATTTTTTATCTTTTCACTTCGATGTTTCCGCAAAAATTTTAGCATATGTAAAACTCTTATTGATAGTTCATCGAATTTTTGAACATTTATTATGCGAAACTCAATACTATGCATAATAGTATCTTTCCCGAGATAAATAATTTGATGATCACACATATTATTTGGAGGAATACAAGTGTAAGCTGAGACGGGGGGTTAGAATGAGTTAGTTGGTCCGGATACAAGCCGAGCTCTAGTAACAAGTTTGCTGTTAACTGAAGCTGATCTTTTGCCAGATCTGCAAATACAAAATTCGCCATCTAAAAGTCATTCTAATGAGTTTATTACATGAAGCTAGATCTGGATCTTGAGCGAGATCGATCTCCCGAATAGAGACTGACCCGCTCTTCGTCGTATCCTTTGAATAACAATAGGGTGAAGCGACGAAATGGAAGGACGTAGAATATCGTCACAATGGGATCGATGCAGCAAGCTAAATATATTAGATTCGAAAATAAAATTTAAAAAATGCAGTTTAAAAGCTAATTGGAAAAATCTAAGAAAAAGATCTGATGCTGCTAGACTTGATCAATATTTTCAATTCAAAATGTTTTTTTTTTGGAATATGAGACTGATGCCATGAAACTTGTACGGGAAAATGTAAAATTACATGAACTCAGTGCTGAGATGATAAAGTAGCTGTAGGCGTCTGTTTGAAGAAGTCCGAACTGGGTTGTCGTGTATGCAAGTGAAGCAGGGAATATGGTAAAGAGAGGGACGATGGATTGGACGGTTAAGGCCTGAAAATTTCGAAGGAAATATTTCGAAACTAATAGGACTTACCCGAACTAATCTCCGAACATTATTGTATGTGACGGAGCTGCTGATGCACGTTGTCGGTCTGTCGATGAATCTCAAGATTCTCCAACGGCAATAATACATCACTCCATAGACTGGAATAAGAAGTAAACTGGCGCAAAAAATGTCAAGCATTATGGAAGGCTGAAAACGAAATATGTATGTGTGTTACTTATTCTTCGAGAAACAATTTACTTGCGTGATATCACATCCAACGATGACTTTGTAGTTCTCCAAATGTTTGACTGCCCCGTTTGTAAAACGTTCATTTTCTTTGGGGTCGTGGCTGCATTTTATGTCCCACAAAGATATCTAAAAAATCTGCTAAATTTGCGAAAAGTAAAATGTCGCGCCATATAAGGTGCACAATAATTGAATAAAAAATGTTGTACCGCTGTGATCTTTTTTCTATGAATACATCTGTAAAAATACTTTTAAAATCAACTAGAGATCATACGGTCATTGTTGTGGGAATCAGAGCTCCACCGAGGCACATCGCGTAGGCCAACGACTTCGGAAAATGACTCGCTGTGAGGACGACACATCGAAATATCATGGAGAGCATAATCGATATGAACGAATTCACTCCCATTCCAACTGCAAAAATTACGAGCTTTCTTATCGTTGAGCAATGATTGAATGAAGCTGCTCAAGTCAAATCGTGAACACACAGGAAAACACGAGCATAATCGTATTATTTTTATGGAACTTATCGTGGCTTCATGTCATTTGATCGCACGGAACCTACCAGCGTATTACTCGCGAAGCCAGTTAATTTGTGCAGAACAAGTAAATTCGTATACCCCAATTCCAGTATTTGACACCGAAGTTTGCCTTTCTTTTGCGCACTACAACCATAAACATGAAGATTTAGCGTACATCGCGAAGTGAACGTTGCCAATGTCATTATTAGCTGCAGCAGCAAACACTCGAAGAGGGGTAGTTCAAGGCCAAACCCTGAGATTAGGATGCATGCTCAGCGTTTTTGGACCAAATGTTCGTGATTAGGGTTCCTGAATTTACTTGCCCTGTACAAATTAGCTGGCTTCGTGAGTAACACACTGGTAGTTACCCTTGCCAGTATTTTTCGGAAAACATGAATTCGAAATACTCAAAAATTTCTTCCTTTCAATCGTTTTATAACACACAAAGCAATTACTCATTAAACCGAAGAACATGTAGGACCACCAGTGCCCCAAATATTGCGAGGGTCCAAGATAGATGTTCACGATGTAAAAATTTAACGATATTACTCTGAAACTGCATTTTCATGTATCATTTTCCCGGAAAAGGCTACCTTGGAACGGTCATGATTAGTAGAATTGAGTAGATCATCTGGGTTAGCGCAGTGTTACCCAAGAATATCGTGTACGGTGATAAGTAGGATGGACTCTTGAAGTTGATCAAGTAGAGAAGATAGAGATTCAGGCCAAATCCGAATATTCCAATAAGCGTTGATGAAATGACATACAGAAAGTCGGCAGTACTGAGGTACATTGTGGCGAAAAATCTGAAAGGAAACGCTATATGCTATATCTGATAGTATTTTTGGCAGAGCGTTCACTACGCAATTACGCTGCCACCTAACAACGAAGCAATAAAGTAGAGAACACACTAATCAAATTGAGTGGAATGGAAGAAAATGGGATGAAGTGACTAGAATGGAGCGATGTTGCAGCGTTTCGAGAAGGGATGAAAGGGAATCCGCAAATCCGAGGAGGAAAGAAGCGAGTGAGCTGGTGATGGCCTCCAAATAGGAAAAAAGCCAAACAGCACCACGTTGCTTGAAATTCTCATTAGAAGGCAATGAATGGAGACAAACAAATCAACGGCCGCGTGGATGGATAAAGGATTTCCCATATTTTTCCTTTTCCTGACGTTTGCTAGCGATTTCTGAAAAGGCTCGGACTATATCAAATGGCACAAAGTTGCAGAAAAAGGGTCGAGCTATTCTACAATTCCATATGAAAAGATAGGCCGCGTGACTAATTGAGGAATTATGCCTCAGTGAAAGTTAGACAAGAGTTTTGTTCCGAGAAACTGATGCGAAGAGAGGGCGGTGGGAAAATAAGGAATAAGACGAAAGCATGTGTGATGTTGCAAGATGTGCAGAAGAAAGAGGGCAAAGAGGGGACTTTTTAGAATAATGAGATTTCTGTGGGTCGCGGGGTGTTTTATTTTTTGCAGTTTCGTGTGTGTGTGTGTGTGTGTATGTATTCTGATGAAAAACAAGTGTAACGAGAAAATTTGTTTATTACGAAAGGATTTCATTTAGAAAAAAGCAAAAAATGTTTATGCTAGAAGGGGCTCGTCTAGATGCGAAGTGGCATTATTTAATAGACGACGCAGGTCTTGGGGACCTCGATGCTCTCGACGTAGGACACGGGGTACTCGGAGAGGCGGAGGATGTCACCGGAGCGGGCATCTCTCAGGAGACGGCGAGCCTCAGACTGCTGGCGGGGCAGGCAGACGAATTGCATCTGAAAATAGTAGTCATCAGTAATCATAATAATCAAATAAGCATCAAAACTGTTTGATCAACTCATACGTATACCTTCTTCTCCTGGGTCTTTCCGTTCTGGGCGCGGCGGGGGCACTCCATCACGGGCTCCTTGGAGAAGCAGATTCTGTGCGAGTACTCGACGACACGGGTCTTCTCGATGGGCTCTGGAAATTTATAATGTTACGAGATTTTCGTTGTTTTGTCGAAAATCTCCATGATGCTAACCGATTTCCTCGTTGGAGTCGTATTCGGAGTTGTCGCGCTCGTACTTCTTCTCGTTGTAGCGCTCGGGGGCCTCGTACTCCTCATCGGATTCCTCCGAATTGTAGTACTCGCTGGTCTTGCGGTAGTTCTTGTAGTTCTTCTTCTCCGAGATGCGTTCCTCTTCGATTTCGCACTGGAATTTTCATTGTTGTTTTCCCGAAAAGACCAATAGCTCTCTTACTTCGTCTCCCTTGACCAGGAACGAGCGGTGGAACTCCTCGATGTCGTCGGTTTCCTCGTCGTTGGCCATGCGGAAGTCGTTCTCCATCTGAAATTCATATTGTTGAACATTTCCAATTAAAAAAAATAAACCTCTCCGTCGAAGTGTCCGCAGAGACCGCACTGCTGCTCCTGGTAGCGGCGGCTCATGTGGGTCTTGACAGTGTATCCGTCGAAGCGGACTTCGATGTTGTCGAGGTTGACGCGGATCATGTCCTCGCTGATCTTCTCGACTCTAAAATTGAGAAATCGCTTGAGTTTTCCAATTATCATTTGCGAACCCGTATTTCTCCCATTCGGACTCCTTGCGGATGTCCTTGTTGTTGACGCGGATGACGATCTCGTCCTTCTGGTTCTCGAGTTCGATCTTGTTGCCCTCCTCATCGATGATCTTGACCTTGAGTTCCTCGGTGTTCTTGTTCATCTTCTTGACGAGGACGGCGAAGCGGGGCTCGGACGAGCAGTCCTTGGCGACGACCGAGTAGCAGGTGGTCAGGGGGGTGCGGTAGATCATGTCGTCGAAGGTGTTGACGCGGGTCGACTTGACTTCGCATTCGGCCTTGTCGGAGGTGTAGAAGTTCTCGCGGATCGAGCGGTGAGCGATGGAGACGAGGGGAACGCGGGTGGGGAGACGGACGGACTGCATGCGCAGGAGCTCGTTGGGGGTCTGGACAGTCAGGTTGGCGTAGCGACGGCTGATGGGGTCGACAGTCAGCTGGAGGATGACACGTCCTTCCTGGCTCTGGCGAGATTCCCACTGAGACGACCAGAATCCGTAGGCCTTGACGAGGTCGTAGATGCGGCGGAAGACGGTCTCAGAGGTGCGGCTGAGTTCGTACTCGGCAACAACGTTGAGCTTGTTGAGGCGGCCGGCCTTGACGAGGACATCATAGGCGTTCATGCCAGAGAGTTCCTTGCGTTCGGCGTGCTGGAGCCAGCTGTTCTGTTCCTTGTCCTGCTCGAACTGCATCTTCATGGAGAGCTCGGACTTCTTCTCAGATCCCCACTTGGCCTCGAAGAAGGCCTGGAGTTCGCGGTGCTTCTGCTCCTTCATTTCCTTGAGGTTGCGGGGAGATTCGGGCAGAGCGAGGTGAGCTTCACCCTTGACGGTCCACTCGTTGCGTTCGTCGCGGAGCATGGGCTGGCGACGTCCGTCGAAGGAGACCTTGCAGTAGCGGATTTCACGGTCGCACTGGGTGCGGAGCTGAAAGTTGAGTCATTGATTCTTTGCATAGCTTTTTCGTTTGTATCTTTTTACCTCGATGTCAAGGGTCTTCTCCTTGTTGTTCTCGACCTTGAACATGATGCGGTGCTTGTAGCCCTCGTCAGACTCGATGTCACGGACACGCTTCTGGAAGTGCTCGCGGCGCTCCTTCTCGGTACGGCGGACGCTGTATTCGCTGTCTTCGGGCTCGAATTCGTCTTCGAAGAGCTTCTCGTATCCAGTGGACATCTTCTCGATGCGGCCAGACTCGAGGGGTTCGATGACGAGGCGGGACTTGATCTCGTTGCGTCCACGGCGATTGTCGACGATCATTTCGAGTTCCTGTTCGCAGAAAGCGAGGGTCTCGAAGGCGGTCCAGGAGCGGAGGATGTTGCCGCGGGTCTGGATCTGCATGCCGTAGAAGTTGTGAACGTAGTCGACGTTGTTGGTGAGCTGTTCCTCCATGGGGTGGACGAGGGTCATCTCTTCAGCCTCAACGTATTCCATGGGGTTCTGCTTGAGGAAGCGGAGGAATCCAACGGGGCGGCGGTGAGCGCGGATGAGAGTCTTCTTGTTCTCGGGGAAGACAACATCGTAGTTGAGTTCGAACTGTCCCTTGAAGGTGACTTCGGCGGTGATTTCGACGGGGATCTGGGCCTCGACCGAGGTCAGCATCTTGACGCCCTGCTCGAAGAGAGGAGTCCAGAAGCGCATCTGAGAGATGTGGGTGGCGGCGAGAGAGGGCTGAACCTTGAGCTGGACGCGGACGCCAAGAGGGAGCATCTCCATCTGGAACTTGCCCTCAGCCGAGAAGACGGTGGGGACCTTGCCAGAGATGGTCAGAGGCAGACCGATGGAGGTGGGCATCTTGCGGGTGGCCTCGTAGAAGAAGGCGGCGTGGTGCATCTCGAATTCGTGGTCGCGGTTGAAGAGACGGTCGAGGTGGGTCTGTTCGAAGCGTCCATTGCGGATGTACTTCTCAACGATCTCGTCGAGAATCTGGTCGTCGATGGGGAGAACGGCGAAGTCCATCTCCTTGTAGCGGAAGTACAGGAGGGCATGGGGCTTCTGGGTGCTGCTGCGGGAGTTGGATTCACGGGGCTTGATCGAGAGCTTCTTGGTCAGCTCCTTGAGGAGGTTCAGAGACTGCTCGACGCGGCGGCCGCGGACGATGGTGGTCGACTCCTTCTCGAGGTTGTACAGCTTGCGGGTGATCTTCTCGAGGATGACGTCGAGGTTCTGCTGGCTGAATCCAATCTGAGCGAAGTACTTGTTCCAGTTTCCTCCGAGGATGGTGTTGAGGTGAAGCGAGAGCTCCTTGGGGATGTACGAGTCCTTTCCGAAGAGGGAAGCGAGGTTGAGGCTGGCACCAGAGAGGAGTTCCTCAGAGAAGAGAGGGAGGTGCAGGAAGGCCGAGTAGTAGTTCTCCTGGGGCTGGAAGCGGGTGAAGGACAGGAGGGTGGAGATGTCCTTGGAGATGGTCTGGTGGCAAGGAGAAGTCGACTTGGACAGAGTCTGGAGCATGTAGTAGGTGAAGGCGGCAACCTGCTGGTTAGATTCGCGCTCCATCTGTGAATTAAGATTCGTCAGAAAGGATTCTAAGAGTTTCCCACCTGGAAGACGATCTGGGCGAGGATGGGCTGTTCGGGCAGAGTGTGCATGATCTTGACGAGGGCAGCCATGCGGAGTTCGGGGAACTCGAAGCGGTTCTTGTAGACGGGCATCAGGATCTGCTGGACCTTGCGGGGCATCTCGTCCTTGAGGAGACGGAGAGCGTCGATGGCCTCAATGCGGACGGCGAGTTCTTCGCGCTTGTCGACGATGATCTTCTGGATCTCGTAGATGGACAGGTCGATTCCGGCGTTGGCCAGAGTCTTGAGGGCGAGGATCTAAATTCATCAGTGCTTCTTCGAGCGAATGCATTTTATCGAACCTTTTCGTAGGTGCTGTCAGCGGACTGGAATTCCTTCATGAAGATGCGGATGAACTTCTGCTTGATTTCGCGCTTGTTCTCCTGGAGGAGGACGTCGTCGCGGTTCTCAGAGACGACACCACGGACGAGGGATCCGGCGCACAGCCAGGCGGATTGGCGGAGGACGGGCTCGTTCTCGCTCTTCTCGGCCAGTCTGACGATCATCTCGGCGATCTTCTCAGAGGGGTAGGGGGTCTCCTGAAATCAATAACGCGTTTCTTCAGGAAATACAAAAACAAGTCGTCTTATGAGAAATCCGAGTTTTCCTTGTCTACTCATCCCAGTCATGAAATAGCGATTTGTTGGGAAATAATTGCCAATGGTAGATATCTCTTGGAAGAGTGCAATTTTCAAGATCTACCTGAACGGCCTTGAGGTACTGGGCGGCCTTGATGGGAGTGCACTCGCGCTTCTCGATGAGGTGGACGAGCTGGCGGACGGTGTTGTGGGTTCCGGCGATAGCCAGAGCGTGTTCGTAGAACTTGCGGACCTTCTCGTCAGAGCTCTTGTAGAATTCGGAGTGGACCTAGAGTTATAATTTTCGATTAATTTCCGAAAAACACGCATTGTCGTCTTACCTTCTTGAGTTCGTCTTCGGAGCACATGCGGACAAGGCGGACGAGGCGAGCCATCTGGTGGGCAGTTTCGGGCTTGTTCTCTTCCTTCTCCATGATCTTCTCGACGATCTTGCGGATCTGCTGGATCTTCTTCGAGGTCTCGTACTGGGTGAAGGGGAGTTCGAGCTTGGAGTTGTCTCCGTGCTTGAAGAAGGACTCGACCATCTCTTCCCATTCGTTGGAGTAGATCATCTCTTCCTTGCGCTCAGAACCCTTGGGGTGAGGGATCTGGGACTGGATGGGCTGGCTCTTCTCGAGGGTCAGGCGGGCCTTGATCTCGGTCTTCATGTAGGGCTCGTCCTTGAGGGAGACCGAGTAGATGGAGCGGACATCGACGTTCTTGATGGTGTCCTTCTCGATTCTGTACGTGTAGACGGTCTGAAACGGTGATAGTGAGTTGAAAATCTCATCAAAGCGAGTGCTGTGAATCTACCTGAGGCTGAACGAGGTCGTTCTGCTTCTCGCAGTCTTCGCATTCGGACTCGAATCTCATGTTGTACTTGATGTCGGGGCGTCCAGTGCACTTGTCGAAGTTGATCGACTTGGTGACAGTGGTCCACTGCTCCTCACGGACGATGGTGTAAGAGACTTCGCAGTCTCCCTCGAGGGTCTTCTCAACGACGGAGTAGAAGTCGTTCTGCTTGAGTTCCTCGCTGAGCTCGTCGTGCATCTCCTTGTTGTCGGTGGTACGTCCGGTCTTGTCGAGGTTGATCTGGAGCATGTTCAGGACGGCGCGCCTATAAACAAGTGATTCGTTTTTTCTTCTCAAACTTCACAAATAGATGAAGAACTCACTTGATGTTCTTGGACCAAGCCTCATCGTCGCTGGAGAACTGGATCTCGGAGATCATTCCGTTGCGGTAGACGCAGCGGACTGGCTCCTCGAGCATCTTCTGGTGCTCCTTGGCAATCTGGCGGTCTTCCAGAGCTTCGAGAGGGACGAAGCTCAGGGACTCGGTGCGGGATGGGGTGGGTTCGTCAGTGTGGCTGGCGGCCAGTCTGATTTCCCTGAGGCGGAGCAGAAGAGTGCGGTCGTCGGTCATCTGAAATTGTACACTCATTGAAAATAAAGGCAAACTTCTTCTAAAATGAAAAGAGGAATTGCAAGAAAAGAAGTTACCTGGACATGGACATCCGAGCGGATGCGGGTGAGAGTGACGTCGGTGTTCTGGACGGGGAGGCCAGTCATGACCGAGCCTTCATATCTGTATCTGTACTCGGTCTTGGCTTGCAGAGGACGATCGATGCTCCAGGAGCCACGAGAGGAGGCCAAGGCCAGAGTGGCCAAGGCTGCGACGATCAGAAACTTCATGTTTCTGTTTCGGCTAATGCGAATTTCAAAGCCCTGAGCACGCCTTTTATAGGGCGACTCGAAGATAAGTTCAAGGTATCTGTCATTCAAGCACAGCACGGGTCGATGCTATTTTTTGCTGCAATTTTGTCTTATCACCTTGATTGACATGTTCCCGCATATTCATTGCTCCTTTTCCCGTGAAAATTTCGATGTTCCCAAAGAGATTAGACGGCTATCAATTGATAACGACCCTTCGAGAAACCAAAGGCTGGAAATCTGATCACGGCCATAAAAATAGCAAGTTTCTGAAATTAGCCAACGCATCATGATGAGTTGAAATTATCATAATTCTCTGTTCAATTTTTCAACTTTTCTTTTACTCGAAATGTGATTTCTGAGACCGAAAATGTGAACGCATGTGAAGAGACAGTAGCAGAGAAATAAAGGGTTGTCTTGGAAGGGAGAAGAGATGAAAGGAAAACAAGGCGTAAGAAAGGTCATCCCTTTGTGGAGGAGGGGGCGACTAGACAGATACAGGCATTGTTATTTGTACGAGTGGGATGTGGATGGTCCGGTAGCATATATTTCCCATTGCTTTTCTTCATTATGCGCACGAATGATTCCATATATTTTGAATTCCTGGGCAGCTTTTCAAATTCCATCAACAAATTCACCATTTTGACTCACGATTTTACACTTTTTCAACACAGTCACAGAAATTCATCGCTATAAAAACTTGGAATTCTCGAGGATTATTCGTTTTGAACTGAGTTTGACGAGCTTGCTGTTTTGACTTTATTTTCCAAGTCTTTCCATTTTTGTGTACAAACACTGTCAGAATCTATCTTCCCATCGTCGTCGAATTGTCGACTTTCTCCTTCTTCGCCCGAGCAGCGAGACAACTCCCTTCTTCCCTTTTCTTCCTCCATCATCACATTTCCTCACTCTTGCACAGTTCTCGTTCCTTCCTCGTCTCACGGCGCTCGCATTTGCGCCTCTAATAATCCTCCCCATTCTGCTTCCTTCTGCTGCACCACAACAATGAGTTGTTGTCGATATTTTCACTGCTGATTACTCTGCAGATAATCAGTGATATTTCGTGCGTGTGTGTGTGTGTGTGTGCACCAGAACGTTCTAGTTTATTTTGAGTGAGCATCCAGGTTGAAAATTCGAATTTTTTGAGGTAGGAAAAAATAATAAAAGTGATTTTTTTCAGTATAAGTTTGGCGAATGAGAAGTACTGTAGCGTTGCTCCATGGGTTTCTTCTTTCCTTGCTCGTCCACCGAATAGAAGGTCAAGGAATCGGCAATGTGGTCAGAGATCGTAAGTCTCGACTTTTTCATATTTTTTTAGAGAAATTTTGATAATTCGGAAGCCTCTCAATCATGTAAATTAAGAAGAGTATGTTAAAGCATAGTGATTTTTTGTCCGATAAAGGTTTATAACAAAAAATTATACTAAAAAATTTTTTTTTTAATAATTCATAATAGATTTTTGAAGAATCGACTTTGATGGAACTGCAGAGAATATTTTTAGTATTTCTCAGTGCAAAAATGTTTTAAAATAGTGGAAGTATGAGAGGTTCCATTCATTTTTCCAAAAACAAAAAGTAACACTGGACAAGTAAAAGCATTTTATAAAGTAAATGAGTTTTCCTAGTCTCTCATCATTCTACATCCTATTCCGTCAAGTTGCAAGGTTATAAGATTTCAAAATATCCTAAATTTTTCTGAATATGAAAATATTTTTGTTGATTTAATTTCCTGAATCCGATTTTCAGCATTTTTATTTGAAGATTTTGATTTCTGAAACGAATAGTATGAGAATCTTCCATGCAAATCGTTCCAACTTTTGCTTCAAGACCTCTTTATTGCCCTTTGATCATTGAGACCCCTTCATTTTCTTGTTCAGACTTCCTTTTTCGAATTCCTCCCGATAATACAACTGTCCATCTCTTGCATTTCATTGCGCGCTTCCCGAAATGCTCTTCCTTATCAGCTGACAGACTGTTTCGAATTTCGATTATGCACTTTCTCCTCTTTCTGCTTCTTTCCTCCTTTTCCCACTTTTTCTGACCACCCAACCTTTCTCGTCTTTCGATTGACACGTTCCTAAGACGCCTTTACGCAGAATCGCTTTCTTCTTCGGCCCCTCTTTGATCGGACCATAAAATTTGCTCATTACTTTCGAAATTTGGAGTGACAAAGATTAGCTAGAAAAATGACTGTCAATTTCATGAAAATCATACGATTTTGAAAAATTAGAAAGAAAAATCTTGAATAACTTTGTAAATCTTCAAGGAAATTTTGCCAAACTAACACGAAAAGGATAAAACTGAGTAAGTCTAGATTATGTTAGATTGATTAATTTATTTTGAGGTGCAGCGATTGAGATCAGACCTGACAAGATTTGACATTTCTTGGATCGGTCAGAAAAATCGTTAAAGGCCGAATTTTGGAAGGTTGTGTAACTGTCCTTGTTGACATTAGATAAATTTTGACTAACTTTGCTGCATTGCTTCCAAATTTCAACCGATTCTTTTGGAATGGAGCGAATTTTTTATCCTCTCTAAATCCTTCTTCGTTCCGCAATTTTACTTTGATTTTCTCTGCGAATGTTATTGATGATCACATATTTGCTGTAGGAGGAAATCAAATGTCTCAGAGGATAATAAAGATGTACATGCAAATATGGAGATTGCCTAATCTTTTGACCTCTCGCTGCCATAAATGATCCATTGTCCCCTGCTCCTTTGTTTGCGGAAGAGTACCTTGACCCTTTGATCCGATACCAAAAATCGTTCTTTGGAACGAAGTAACACATAAGTGATGAGCGTGGTATTTGAATGCATCAGAGTCAAACTTTATAAAGAATAAAGTTTCAAAGTCCCAATTTAATTCATCAACCTGATTCGATCAATTATAATTTCCAATTTCATGAGCTTGTGGTTGGAAATTGGCGATGTCAGATCATAAGATATGAACATTTTTTGGCAAATTAGCAAGACTATCGACTGGATCAGTCTTGATAGTAGAAGTAACATTGTCTAGATGATTGCTCATTATTTATTTTAAAAGTATGCAACAATTTCAGACCCAACTGACGTAGCTCAATTCCCCCTTCCAAGATATGTCGCCCGAGCACCAACAAAGACAGAATACATTCGTCCGTGCTATTTCACAAATTGGGCTCAGTATCGGTAGCTAACATAGAACATTCAAAAACATATATGAATGTTGCAGAAATGGACGAGCAAAATATGTGCCGGAAAACTATGTTACTGGCTTATGCACACACATCCTTTTCGCTTTCGGCTGGATGAACGATGACTTCACAGTCAGGTATTCTTTGAGAATAGTTATTATAAGTGATTTCATGGCGTATTCTAGTGACACAACTTGAAAGCTGATTCTTTCTTTTTGAATAACCATCACTTGAATTTATGTTTATGCGAAATATCGCGGTGATCAATTCCAAAGTCTAATATCTTATTTCGTTCATGGAAATGAGATATTATTAAGCGATCTAGCCAGAATCACGCATATTTTCGAATTCCTGACCCCAATAGTTACATGCATTCCCCTAATAGTGATAGCATAACAGATTCTAGATCCATGATCGCCTAAAAGAAAAGCTATTTGCAGAGCCTTTGACCCAGCCGATTTGCCTAATGATTGGGCCGGCGACGGCATGTACAACCGGGTGAATGCACTGAAGAAGACCGACAAGAATCTCAAAACACTGCTATCGATTGGCGGATGGAGCTTCGGCACAAGGCTATTTCAGGTAAAAGAATGCGGAGGAAGAAGGCAGACTGGCCGGTTATGACGCTCAAAGGCAAACATTCTGGGGAAGAATCGACGAATTGATCGGCACTCGTCCATTGTGCCAAAAGAGGAAATAGGCATAAATTTGAGGATTTTGTGAGGAGTTTTTGCAGATACTCAAAGGAAAGATTCAAATAGAAAAAGACCGAAAAGGATATTTGAATTGAGAATTCACGCGCTTCGTGACTCTCACGTAAGAACACTGAATCTGTTGAAGTATTATGTAGAGAGGAGTAGTATAATGTTTGAGCAAGTCAAAGAAATTCCTAAGGGAAAAATGTTTTGAATGGAATACAAATTAAAATAACAATACATTTGAGGACATGGCCTCAGTGGCAGCAAACCGCAAGACTTTCATCGACTCTGCTATTGCTTTTGTCAGGCAGTGGAACTTTGATGGAATCGATATCGATTGGGAGTATCCAAGCGGGCCAGTTGACAAGACAAATTTCGCTCAACTGTTCCAGGTAATATAAGTCGCAGGTTTAAATCAGAGCAATCCACTTTACAGGAACTTCGATCAGCAGTCGAGTTTGAAGCTGGATCTTCTGGAAAGGATCGTCTACTCGTGACGGCTGCAGTCTCTGCCGGTCAAGCCACGATCGATGCTGGCTATGATGTGCCAAACATTGCCAAGTAATCATTTTTGCCAAACAAATCATATTCGCTTCTTCAGCTCACTCGACTTTATTCTGGTGATGTCATACGATTTCTATGGCGCTTGGTCTAGCAATACTGGATTCAACTCGCCTCTATTTGCAGAAGAAAACGTGCCTGATTTTGAGAAAGTTTGGAGCGTGGTACGTAAATCTACAAAATATTCTTCTCACTCGGAAGATTTAGTCCTGGGCGGCAAATTATTGGAGCACGAAGGGAATGCCCAAATCGAAGATCATCATCGGAATGCCTACTTATGGAAGGGGATGGACTTTGAAAGATCCAAGCAACTACACGGTCGGAGCTCCAGGAACGCCTGCAAAAGTCACTCCATTCACTCAAGAAGCTGGAGTTGCTGCCTTCTTTGAGGTAATATTTTGTCAGTTATATACAAGAAAATTATTTTAAAATGGTTCTTTTTTTTTTGTAGATTTCGGAATAAAAGCATCAAAAATGAAGTGATAACCCAGAGTGGAAGACTTGCACCTTAACATGCATAATCTTGAAATACGAGAAGACAGTTTAATACAGTGATATCACGCTAGTTTCACAGCCAAAAATTCTAAAGTATCGTCAGTGAAATTGTGAGAATATCTGCTCGAAATTGCAATCTTTCTCATTATTTATGCGAGTTTCAGCTTATGTCTAAGATTCGTCGAATAAATCACATCTTACCTATTTGATAAGTGGCGATGTCCTTATTTCAGTTCTGCGAAATGCTTGCCACTGGTGCTCAGCGATACTGGGACACAACTTCTCAAGTGCCTTATCTCGTCCAAGGAGATCAATGGTTTGGATATGACGATCGGGAATCCTTCACTAACAAGGTACGAAATTCATTAGCGCAAATTTCTCATAAACAGCTTCAGATGGCCTGGATCAAACGAGAGAACTACGGTGGAGCTTTCGTCTGGACTCTCGACTTCGACGACTTCAATGCCAAGTGCAGCAATTCTGGTGGAAAGATCTACCCGTTGATCAGGATCATCGCCAAAGAACTTGGCGGAATTGACATCCAGAACGTAAGCTGCAATAGGTTCGCAAAAATTAACGGACGGAAATTCCAGGGACCTCCTGCTTCAACTACAAAGAGCCCAATGACAACCACTCGACTTCCACCAGCAACTACTGCTAGAGGCGGAATGACTACACCAACTACTACTTCTAGGTATTGAGCATTTGTGGAAGTAAAAGGAATACAAGCTTTCATTAGACCAGTAACTCCTCCTGCTACGACAACGCCGAAGCCAGCCGATAGCGCACAATGCTTGAATCTCCCAAATGGGTTCCATCCAGTTGAGAAGAGCTGTGAAAGCTTCGCGTTGTGCTCGAAAGGTTGAAACAGTAAAGATATTTAAACAAACCGAACGATTTCAGGAAACTACTTCCCGATGACCTGCCCATCTGGGTTCCATTTTTCTCCATCTCGTAGCTACTGCGTTCCAGCTTCTGAGTCTGATTGCGTCGTGGCCACAACGATTAAACCAGGTTTAAAAAATTTCTTAATGAAAATTCATTGCGAAATTTCAGTTCCTGATCCGTCATTCGTATGCAAACAGGATGGATTCTTCGGAGATCCGACAAACTGTGAGAAGTTCTGGCGATGCGTCAACAATGTCTCGTATTCATTTGACTGCCCTAGAGGTAACAAGGATTAATTCTACCGGGTTGTTGCATAAGTTCCGTCCTTTTTTTTTAAATGCACTAAATAACATCGTGAAAGAATTATCCGAAAACTATCATCATACAAATTTTCACGTGTGATTTAAAAAGCCCATTCGGATTCATTAGACTACAAGAAAGTGTTAAATTTAAACAAAAAGAATGAACAGAACTTATGCAACAACCCAATAGTAAAATTGCTTAAAAACAAACGTGGGATAACATTTCTCGAAATTATTTTTCGAATATCGATACTTCGAAATCTTTCTATGTCAAGACAAATTGAAATTGTCAAACGTTCTGAGAGAACCAAAAAATAATCGATACAATTTAGGCCTGACATATCACATTGACACTTCGATGTGCGATCACCCCAATCCTGATAAGTGTGCAAAGTAATCGATCGATTTGATTACTCACCTCATGCTTCCATGAATCGAATTGGTTAATTCCAACATAATCCATCTATTTATTATAATTTATCTATTTGTGTAAATATTTACCGTCACTTACTCTTTCAAAGCTGATGACATTTCTAGTGAATTGGTCTTTCGAAATCAAAACGATGCCAACAAATTTACAATCTTTCATTAATTTTCTGATGAACATTTTTCACTTGTCATATGACGAAATCTCAATTTTTAAGAAAATTTTCCACAACTAGAGTTAACGATTTCTGGCTAAAAATTTCATGGATATTCTAATGTTGTTCGATCCAAACGTAGTAATTTATTTCCAAGTTAGCTGCTCAAATTGAGTACTTTGTGTACATTTCGGAATTTTTTTCCGGAACGAATAAAAATTTCGCAAGTTTTATTATGCACATTGAGAAGAACACCTCTGTACTGTCGTAATGAAGGAAGGCAACACATTCGTGATGAGACCCATAATCGTGAACACAACCCTTTGATTGAGAACTCGGATTCTAATCAGAAACTAACACAAATATTGCATAGAAAATGAACATGGAGATTTTGGTGAGTAAATTATGTCGAGAAACTAATGAACAATGTAGCACGCGGCCAAAATCAGTCTTTCAGAAGATAGATAGTTTGATTTGATCATGAGTGATGATCACTTTAGATTAACATCCAATAAAATAGCTACGAAAGATAGAAGCTCCAAATTTGGATTGTCGATAGTTTAAAGGTAAACTTTTTCGAGAAAGAATATATCCTACATTGATGGCAGTTTTTAAATCTAAAGATGCATGTGAAAAATCGCCTATTCCAACCTTTTCCACAGCCTTGCTGCATTACAACGAGTCCTAGTTATTTGAGCAAAATCTAGCGCTATCTAAAGAAGTATGACACAAGAGTTCTATAGACACCGAAGCTAACATTGAGGAGCACGAAACAGAAGAAAACTTGAGCACAGAATGATGCAATACCGATGATTGAAGAAAGTGAGAAAATACGAGCTGGCTTCGATAGGAACGAAAAGTGAACTTGCTGTAGAGTGGAGAAGAATGAAATTCCTGGAGGCTCTTTGGAAAAATTGCGTGCAACTTCCTGAAAATTGAATATTAGCGCGTTGCTGAATATGAATACTTTCTTATTGGTTATCTGATGATAGTCCACGAAATTGATGTTTTTTATATGAAAGATGGTGAATATTTGACGTTTTCAGACTTCATATCAAAGTCTCTACAGATCATCAGATACGCTTCCTTATCATTATTTTATAGAAAATGCTACCTGTGGAGTTTTGTCTGCCGTCTCCGGTACGTACTTGTAGTTGACTATCGCATAGACGATGTTCATCAGCACAAATGGAACTAACACTTTTGCAGTGCCGGCAGAGTTCAGAGCTGTCAGCAGGAAGTTGGTGAGAATTCCACCGAAGATATTCTAAAAAGGAACTTGTTTGTAGACTATCGGACAGCTTCGAATTACCTGAGCAATTCCGACTGCAGCAGTTCCAAGAATAATATCGTCTGGCAGAAAGAGCTCTGGAACGATCGCATAGGCGCTTTCTCCGCTGATCGCTGCCACTACCAAATCGAGCGATGCGAGGACCGGCAAGGCTGACATTATTGAAAATCCGAGGATATCTAAAAAAGTGTATTTTGGGAAAAAGAGTGAAGATTTATTTGGCAAGTTATTGTCTATCAAAATCTTACTTCGATAATGGGATCCAACAATCGCAATCGATCCAATGATTGAACTCACGACTGTCGGCACGATTAGAAGTGAACGACGAGAGAAGTGATGGAAGCAGCTAAATTTATTTGATAGTGGGATTTTCTTTCCGATAATCTATCTTACAAAAGCAAAGCGATACTGATGCCAGCTTGTGGAAGAGCCATCAACAGTGACGCAATTTGGGCAGGAGCAGCTTGAAGTCCACTGTTCTCGAAGATTTGCGTCGAGTAGGATATCCAAAGCTAAAATAAGAAAACTGTCTTATCAATGATGATTTCTGTGAAAATATCAATAGCTTTTTTTCTTAAACAAAATGCTTGAGGCATCCCGCTAAGAGAACTTCTTTCAAAATTTTAGGAGGTAAATTTTCGAATGGAAGTCTTCTGCTCATTTATGGTATTGACATTGATTAATTAGTAGCATTGTTTCAGCCCAATTTCGGCTATCTACATTTGATGTAATAACAGAATGACGTAACGATTTTCTGGGTTTAACGAAACGCGAAAATGACGAAATGATTCCGTTTCATTCACGAGTTCTATCATTTACTATTGTGTTACGCCATCTTCGCGTTTCGTCAAATCCATAAAAGCGCCTCGTCGCTACGTTTTTTTTTCGAACTGCCCTCAAATTTCAATGAAAATCCTACCCAATCGTCGAGATGGACGAAGCTCTGGACGAAGAGGGCAATAAGCAGAGGTCTGACGAATTGCCCATCTCGCATTCGATCGGTCACGAGCTCAGTTAGATTGGTCGGTTTCTTTACATTCTTCTTCCCATTATGGTTTTCGTCGCAGCTGTCACGGAGCTGAAACGATTCCTTTGAATATTTATGAATGTCAAGGTAGAAAAATTTTCTCGCACTATACAAAAAGGTAAAGCCCCGGCGAAGTGCGGAAAACGTCGTTTTTATGGATTTTCAAGTCCCAATATTTTTATCTTTTCATTTTTGTCGCATTAAAGCTAGTTTCCTACCTCAACGAGCTCATTCAGTATTTCTTCCGTTGACAACTTTGCGTCGGTGATATTCTGAAATTGCAAACTTTATTTTTATCTAACGCGTGATTTTATTATTGTTCGCTTGGTTTCAGCGATGCTGTTCTTTCAGAAATCAGCTTTTCTATTATAATATAATAAAATGTCTGAATTTCTGAGTCAGGTGTCTGCTGAATCAATAAATTGCGTGGTATCTCTTATTCCATTTTTGGGAAAAAGCCTAGCGTAGCAACGAAAAATTGCCATTCCAGACACTTGTGTGGGTACTCATGTTCGCCATTTCTCTTATCACACCTGACAATCAAATCCCACCCTTGTCCCCCTCTTATCACCACTCAATTTTCAATTCGATTGTCATTTTCTATTTCGAGGGGGACAATTTTATTCGGCATAGCATTCTTTTGGGAAGTCATCTCACGTGTGTTGTCTAACGATTTGCAATAATGCGCCTAGTCACCTGATAATAAAGCATTGCCTTGCGTGCCTCGGACTCCTTGTTGTTCAAATACAAGTACCTGAAATTCCAAAGTTTATGATAGACGAACGTAAAGATCGGTCAAGTACTTCTTTCACAGTTGAAAGATCATCATCAATGAAAAAGAGACGACGAAATGATTCTCTAGCGCATAGTCATAAGAGAAGTTCGAAATTTCTAGCAATAAGAGATTTCTTACGATTTTCGTTTCTTTCAGAAAGAGTACTTAGAGTACACTGACGTAAATTTGGAATTTCGAAATTCTATTTTTATTGCCATTACAGAAATCAGATGATGGTTCAATATACCTGGGCGATTCTGGAGCTCTTATCAGAATAATTAAAGCTGGAACGAGAAGAAATAGCGGTACGCCCATTGCCCAGTGCCAATGAGCTGTGTTTCCAAGGAATCCTTCAACGGAAATCAGCATCCCGGCCAATTCACCTACACAGGCCCACATCGTCTGAAATAGCCCTCATAAATTGCTACTTTCTGCATATCACACACACACCAATGAAGCAAGTGCCGTTCCACGCTTTCGAAGCGGAGGTAGCTCGGCAAGCATCACAGATCCAGCTGTTTGCACGATTCCTTGTCCGATTCCATTGATGAACCTCCCCAGGATTGCTGCAGCCACTCCTGCAGGAATATAGACTGTCAGCAAAGTGAACAGGACTCCAATCACGTCCAGAATGGTTCCTAGGTACATCTTCGATAAAATTTCCTTCAAACCACCACGTTTAATTGCGATATAGTTTTTAACGGATAACTTGCCACAATCGCAATCTCATAATTTGTGAAATGATATGAAAGTTCGCAAATCTTTATTTATTTCCTTCTTGCATTAAAGGAACTTTGTAAAAGCAGTCACGTAGCTATCCTTGACGAAATAGCATTAGCAAAAGGATCTCTCCCACATCAAATTTCGTTCAAAGTGGCATATATTTTCTACTTTTACAAATTCCCATCAAATAATAAGATTGTGAAGTAACGAATTTCCAAAATCCACTCTGTTGCTCATAGATGGTAAAAAGGTATGAAACAAACCTCAAAATGGCTCCAAAAATAATTCAATTCGAGTATGATAATCGAGTTCAACAAAACTTTCAACTCACCTAGAATGACTGGAAACTTCCTGCCGCTCTTCATGGAAATGATGATAGCCAGAAAACACCCTACAGCCAGTCCGTAGATTCGTGCAGAGACCATCAATTCCCATGCCAGTTCGGCATCTTCTTTTTTCTTGTAGACGGACAGGAAAAATGGCAAAGCTGCCGGTAGAAGATTGTCCACA
Source organism: Diploscapter coronatus (assembly GCA_964036155.1). Taxonomy (NCBI): domain Eukaryota; kingdom Metazoa; phylum Nematoda; class Chromadorea; order Rhabditida; family Rhabditidae; genus Diploscapter; species Diploscapter coronatus. The sequence continues at coordinate 4,002,685 of OZ038423.1, forward strand.
ACGCTGTCCAGGTACAGCTGAAAGTGTGGCCAATATATCAACTATCAATCGACACTTTTATGGGATTTTTTCTTCAGAATATCAACTTTCGCTTCAACTATTTTCTATCGATCATTCAAAACTTTGGATCAATTTCATTGATCTCCCATGATTTATCAATACTTCGTTTTGTAAAGATTATCCTCATGACCGAAGCTAGTCTTTTGAGAACCTATGACCTTAACACAAATTTATTTCGAACATCTTATGACTGTCACGTGAAAACTATCAGATCTCAAAAGAAATATCTGAGAAACTTATGGAAATGACGACATCCCTCAATTCTCAAGAAGGAAAACAATAGTTTAAACTATAACTTTTCCTCGACCTACAAGAAAATGACTGGCGACTCCGATGCTGAGAACGACAAGTGACAGTCTGAGACTCGGGGACCCAGAAGGGCATCGGGGAACGATCAAAGGCATTCGAATTGCGATTTCGCCTGGCGAGGGTGCCACTTTTGCGAACCCCATTTTCTTCGGAAATAATTAGTAATTAGAATAGATTAATCGATAGATGTGTAAATTGTGGAGCACCATACTCCAATTCAAAATAGAATATTCTCCAACTCCAACCTTCTGCTTCGCATTTCTAAAATTGGACAATTGATTTATTCGCTTTTAGAAAGACATGTGCGAATAACATATTATAAAAGTCATAAATTTAAAATCAAAATGAGAAAATCGGACATTATTGGAAACGTACAAAGGGAACTTGGACAAATCGATATCTACGAAATTTATCCCGAAAATAATTCAAAAGAAACATGAAATCGAGAAAAATCTCGAAGGAAGACGATCGGCTTTTCGGAGAGTGAAAGTGAGGATCGAGAATTGGAGAGGAAATCGAAAATGAACATGCAAATTGTGACTCTTGAAGAGAAAGGAATGGATGTGGGAAGAGAAAATAGTTTGCTGTCAAGTTCCAGTTACTATTCTGAGAGAATGACCGCTGAACAGGACGAAGTAATATACAGTTCGCTAAATACGTCTAGCAATGAAAAATAGCCATGGTGTGATAAGGTAAACATTTCAACCTGCAAGAAATGGTCATACACTACTACTTAGAATCATAAAGCGATATTTCCACAATACTAAAAGGGAATGAGAAAGTTCGAAGCAGTTGTTAATTTAAACCTATTTTTATTAGCGAAGATACAGTTCGGTGTTAAATTACGAATACGATTTTTGAAGTGAATCACTTGAGTAAAATTCACACTTCACAGGAAATGGGATCTAATCAATCGAAGAAGATCTAGTTTTTGGTTTGTTAACTATTAGGGAAAATTTACATTTATTTGACATTATTTGGCATTATTTGCCATGAAACCCGAAGATAAGTAGGTATGATTCTCCTCGAATTTCACTATTCATAGCGAGTAAGGCAACGATCAAATCGATGAATGAAGATCAACTTTATTGCATGATGAATATTAGACGAAGAAAAAAATTCTGTCAATATATCGCGAGAAAAGATACGATTTTTTCTGCCAATGGCATTTCATATCATATTAGGAAGTAATTAGATCAATGGATGAGGATCAGGTTTGTGATATGATGAATATTATTTTTTTAAATCATCAAGTTTCAACCTGATTGCAGCTAAATCTCTAAAGCATCATGCCACAAATCAATTGCGTTAAAATTCATAGAGCCGCACCATCATCGAAAAGGGGCTTTGTTTGACGGTGAAAAAATGCGAACCGCAGATTTTTAGAGGAATTGAATTCTCCAAAAGAGGGACTGAAATGCGAGAGGAGAGGAAGTATGAGAGGACATAAAAAATGGAGAAATGGAGAGATTGAGGGAAAAGATCAACCAAATACGAGAAAAATGTCGATAGGCATAATGATGAGACGAATCACACGTGTATTACATAGATTAGGAAAATAGCGTGGAAAATTGAAGAAAAGGAAAGGGAAAAGATTTAAAGGAATAAATGGAGATAAAGCTAGCTGCCCTTTAGCCGTTTAGTCAATTTGCAGTTTCTTCCTCTATTTCACTCTTTCAGTTCCTTTTCTTATGCATTGTATTTTCTGCTTCTCCATTCTCTCTTCATTTCATAAACCCACTAAATAAATTTGTTTCTCTCCATCTTTCGCATCTAACTTATAAATTATCTATTGGCGATTTTATTTCTCTAAATCTCTTCGGCATCATTTTCCTCTTCTCTATTTTGCACCCAAGCAAGACAGTCAGGAACAAATTGCAAACAACCGGGATGTCTATCAAAATTCGAGAGCGTCATAGGAGTAAGCATGATCAGGTGCACTTGGTACAAACTCTATTCTTTAATTTAAAAAAAAAAAACTATGGGAAATTGAAAAAAATGGCCAGATGAACATTTTACCTAAGCTATATCGATCGCCTATGTTGAAATCTTTAGTCATTTGGAGTGGAAGAAATTTTATCGAGAAAACTAAAAATAGTGATACTTTCTTTTATCGAAATACAGAGAAAAATCAATCGATTATGAAAGAAAATTCAGATAGAAATGTAGTTCTTCTTGAAAATTTTGATCGGATCAAATAGTTGGAATTTTATGGCTGGCAACTTCCCAAAGACTCATTGTTTTCAAAGTAGCAGCATAATAAAAATTCTTGATTCATCGCCTGATAAAAGCATAGCATGTGAAAACAGCCTAACATAAATTTGAAGGTTTATTTCTCACTTTTGGGCGTAAATTCCTTCCAGACCTACGCGCTTCCTCTATGAAGTCATTGCTAGCAGAAAAACGATAAGGAAAAGTCATCTCGAACTACGCAATGTACTCAAACAACGATAAAGACGTTCCTTCTAACAATAAAAATATGGAGTACTCAAAGTGGGTTGAAATGTTTTGGTGAATGCTTGAAACAACGCGACTAAATGATAGCACAAAATTGTCATACGACGCGCACAATAAGCTCGGAAGCAAATTGAACGATTTTTCGCCGACACTTTCTGGACAATATGGACAATAGTTTTACCAATATTTCAGTCTGTTTTATTCTCCTATATTACGGCATGCTGAGAAAGATCTTCTATCAGATTCAAGGTAAAGCAGATGAAGACTTTCTTATACAACAACGAATGTGTAAAATGGGTTCGTAAAAAACAATGCACAGTCAAATGTACGACAGAAATGTGGCAAATTCGTATAGCGGATGGCAGAATTGAAATTGGTGAGGCGATATTTAGGCAGAAAGGGGAGAAACGAGGGAAGAAAGGCATCGCATCACACTGCTGTGAATTGTGAAATTGAAGGCAATGACCGAATGAGCTGCATTAGAATGAGAATTACACGATAAACAATGAAAACACAGGGGGAGTTGTTTATTCGAGAAGATCAACATGAGAAGCACAACAGAAGAGAGCATCTGCATAATGCTATAAAAATAAATTGTAAATTGTAAATTGTATACTCCCAACAGCCAGTTTTGGAATTGTGTACAGTTTTTGTAGGACTGAAAAAACATAAGAAAATATTAAAAGCATCAATGTGATAGAAGCTTTTAGGTTCACAAATGAGATTTCAAAAACCTCGTGAAGTAGAATCTAGTCTACCATGATGTTGTCCTTATCCTGATGATATGCGATTTTAAAAAGAAATTAGTACGAACATTAGAAGAAAAATTATAGAGAAGCATGAATGTTTATTTTTAGATTTCGCGTATGATTCTCGCATCATGACAAACACAAATCAAAGATTCCACGCGTAATGCGAGAAATTATGCAAATAAATAAACGAATCGGATGGAATTTCACGAATTTTCAAGGAAAAATAAACCGAAAATGCACCGAGGAAATCTGAAAGATGGAATCCTCGTTCAAATCAATGTCTTGAAGCTCTGAAATATTAATTTTGGAGGAAAATTGATGATCAATCACTATTTTATCAATTTATTGACAATTTCACCCTCGGCTCATTCATACATTCGTGAATGTGTCATTTCGTCTGTTTTTCCCGTTCCGAGTGCCTTTTCCAGCGCATCGCCTCAATTTTCCGTTAATTTCGGAGAAAATGGAATTTTGTCGAAGAAAACGTTGAAATGAATGCCTTGGATGTGGGGTCCCGTTCGAGTGTGGAAATTAGCAGCTGCTCAAATAGAACATGAAAGGAATGTGATCTGGATAAACTCATGAACACTAAATATTTTCTTTGGAAATAGAATTAAACTTTCGAAATTCATCTACAATCGAAAGTTAGAACAAAGAAATGAGGTGGCGTCGCTGGAAAGAAGATTACGTGGATAAATTCACGAAAATGTTTTTTTTCTTTAGTTTCTTTCCCAAAGAACAAAATAATTTGCCGAATTGTTAGGAATGATCTCACGTGATTTCTTGATGAAGATCATTAAAGCATGCATCTATCACTATCACTTTATCAATCTACTTTTCCAATGTCACTTATATAAAGTACTTTATTACTACTAACTAACTTGTCAGTTTGACAAAACCTGGTGTAAGAAGTTGATACAGTCATAAAGTAAAGCATATGTACAGGTATTTCAATAAAATGAGGAATACTGTCTTATAAAGGTAGGAAATGGCCTTTACAGAAATATGATAAGACACGTTTGCATACACGACCATGAGCAACTCGTCAACATTTACAAATACAACTTCCCAGGCAAATGAGAACTGTCGAAATGACGAGATGGTGCGAGTTATCTTCTCCCATTTAATTTCGCATTATTTTCATTCCCTCCCCTATTCCTAACTATAGTTCACATCTTCAGGTCATCTCTTCATTTCAAAATTCCTAAATTGTCATGAAAGTATTTCTTCCTGATAATTTTATCCTCGTCGTCTTTCGCCTCGTCCACCATGATGCTTTCCAGCAGATCCCCTTCTTTTGACCCTTTGCTGGTACAAATGGTCCGAATGTGCTGGTTCAATCTGGTGAATCTCTGGCTTCATTTCGATCATGTGAATGCTTCCTGAAATTATTGAGCTAAATACTTTCGAATGTTTGAACAATACCTTTATCCGCTAATTTGATACCATGATTACCAACATTGTCTTTGGAGAAGAAAATAACTAGCGGCTTATCTGGATCGAACAGTTCATTGTTTGAAGAAGACAATCCCTTCTGTTCGCTATTTATTCTATTAATGACACTGCCTGAAAAATTCACATAAAGTAATTTTAGCGATAGAATATTTTACCATGAACCTCGGAATAGACGAGAATTACGATGCAGATTCCGATAAATAGGGTGTGCATCCTCTCCCGAAGATTTTCGATCGACGATATCCTGAGATTTATAAATTTCAGGAGAACTAAACGAAATTTCTAGGAGCAACAAAAATTAATGGGGCGAACCAAGTTTGTGCGTTAATTTGAGAGGATCCCAAGACGAGATCATCGGTATTTATGCGTTTTGTTGCGTTGCCAAGTTACGATTCCCCATTGTGCATCTGCAAGAGACTACTCAACTATTCGAGTTTTTCAGAGGGAATCCCCCACGAATATGCCAGGAGTCGTGACACAAAACAGACAAAGGCGAGACAGACGGAGGAGTCGCAGTGTGAGTTTTGACGCAGAAGCAGAAAAAACACGTGGAATTTTCGAGTCAAAAAGTCAACGATCTGATGTGATGAAATTACTGTACTTTGATGCAAAATAAGAATTTGATTGAAAAAAGTTCGAATTTAGTTTTTGTTGGTTGCTAATAATCAAGTATGCAAATATGCACATTTGCTGGATTCTGACGATAGCAAGCATGAAAATATTGTAGCCTTTATAGAGGATCCCTGTTTCGAGCTGGTCAATGTATGCAAGAAACCGAGCGATTTTTGAGAAAATTTTGCGTTTGCAGACAATCATTATGCCATGAAATCTTAAGAGAGTCTGATCTGATGCGTAATAATGTGAAAAATGAAAGCATGATCGTAAAAGAATACAAAATGATGGTTCTATTTTTCTTCATTTGAATTTCTTTGATTAGTAATATCCTACACATTTCCCATACCTAGAGAGTACTTTCGTCAGGTGAAAATAAACTATAGGGGAGAGATCATAGAAGCGAAATCATAGTTATAGCACCAGGTTGCACTGGTAGAAATTTTGGCTAATCACAGGTTGGCGAAATAAATTTGTAAACAAAATATACTGGCGGTAGGTCGCAAAGGCTTTTTGACGATCGTCCTCCCTAGGTCTGACTCTATCCCGATTATGAGTTAAAATTATGCGATCAAAGCAAATAACAAAAAAAAAACTCTTGATAAATATCGCAAAAATTGATAGAAAATTCATTGGCAAACAATTTTGTAAGTTCTTAATTTTTGTTTTCATCACATGTAATTTGACAGATTAATTTTCACTTTATTATAATTGTAAGACGATAAATAAACCGTTTGTAAATTTCACCTAAATACTGTTATGACTAGACTGACGTTTGCGGAATGGAAATGTAGAAAGGATTCAATTTTGTTGAGCCGAATTTGTTCGAAATTTTTGATGGATAAAAATCGAGTGACAATTATCAAAATTGCATTTCATTACTAGAGAATTGTTGGAATTTGGAGAATGTGAACCGATGACAATTATGTTTTGAATTCTCTTTGAACAGAGAAAATTCTTGGATATAGTGAAATGACATAAGAAGTGGAAAATGGAGATATCATAAGGTAAAGAAAAGGTTGGAATAAGGCAGCGCAGAATGGTGTCGATTCTCAGGCCTTCCAGCATAGGCGAATGTTGAATAAAATGTTGGCAAAGTCGATAATTTTCGTCGTCGTGGCTAAAATTCGCAAATCAATAAAAGCTTGAACGATTTTTCTTACTTGATTGTAATTGTATGGTCGTTTTGGTGATGATTCCAAACTCTTCAACGAATATCCACTGTCCTGCATAAGCAACATTACTGGATCGCTGAAATATTTCAAAATGTTTTTCTTAAGAGAATTATTATTTACGACACATTTTCATGTGACAGTTTTATAAAATTTTAAACGAAAAGCTCACCTTACAATTCCCGTTCGTTCAAATCTGGCAAAAACTACATTGCACTCCAAAAAGAGAAATAGGATAAAGATTCGTAGCGCTCGCATTCTGAAATTTGAAATGGAAATTGACAAAAATCCCGAAATCTCGGACGGAATGTGTCGAATGTAATTACACACACGAAGAGACGACGAGTGAACGAGAAGAATTTCAAACACGAATGCTGTTTGAGATTTAGAAGATATGGCATAAAGATTTGAAAAGCTTGAGTAAAATTCAAGTGATGCAATTTTATTTCTAAAATTACGTAATGCAGAACAGTCAAGAAGTTGCCCATTTATATTTGAGCCGACAAAAAAGAGAAACATGGGTTGGAGTTAATTCAGGAAATCGAAAAAGGCAATCTAGTTGAGTTGAAATGTCACAACCTCCATGCAACTTTAATTTCCGCTATTTGGGGTATTGAAGTTTTGTTAAGTTGGGAGAAAATTGAAGATGCAATGAAAATACACGATATATTGCGAAATATCGAATTATAGTCGAAGATGACATTGATAGATTTTAAGAGCTGAAAGACAATTCTAGGGTTGAAACCTTGTTTCACCATGATAATGTTGCTCAGGGAATTGGGGAATTTGGCAGATTGGAATACACTCATTATCTCGATCATATGCGTAATAGCTGGGAGAGAAGTTGCCTTGCTTTAGTTAACCCTTATCTAATGACTAAATTCACGATTCGCCAAAAGAATCTAAATCGTAACAAATCGACTTCGCGCAATTTATAGATATCCAATTCGATGTCATTATCCTAATTTCGTGAAGCTAAAATTCTGCACAAAATTTTGATATTGATTAGAACCCTTGATAAGATAGTGCACGCATTAAGATATAGTGGTTTTAAATCAAAGAAACATTGGTTTCGAGGTTTATCGTTTACAAAACCCAAGAGAAGCCTGCTGACCGACAGAAAGTTCTTTGCGAAGGAAGCGAACAACCAAAGGAATGGACAGGGAGTGAGCATTTAGACGGATTAATCAGCTAATGATTTGAACAAAGAGTCAAAGAATTGATGACCGGTGCATTAGGGAAGAGGAAATCGAGACGCGCAGGATCAGCGCAATTGCCACAAAAACAGTCTGCCATTAGAAACTGGACAGTCGGTCATATGATCGATCAGCAATTGAAAATTTATCTGAGGGCTCATAAACAGTTTGAATATGAAGCTCAGAAAATTTCTTCATGTTCTAAACACTAATATCCATCAAATATATAAGAAAAATTGTGTTAAAGTTAAAAATTTGATGACCCAGTTACAATGTTGTGACTAAAATGTCTATGAAAACAGATCGAATCTAAAGCCACGCAAAAAAGTGCAGCCGTTTTACATTACGTAATTCTTGGAATACGTAATTGTCTATAGTTCAAAAGCAACCAATAATAAGATACAATTTATAGAAAATTCAAATCGCAACTCCTACAATTTCCTCCCACATACGTTTTATATGGGCACCGGCGAATAACCATCTGCTTATTCTTGCGGAACGATAATAGAGCGATTTACGCAAATCTATGAATTTGAAAGGAGTTGCTCAGGAAAACAGACTGAAATTTAATTACTCAATTAGCCAAGAAAAATGTTTGGCATTTGCTCGAAGCCAATTAAAAGTATCACTATTTCGTGGGAGAGAAAAATGAAACTTCTAGGCCGTCCGAGAATAACAATATTTCCCCAACCATAATCGTTTCTAAATTATGAATGCGTAATTGCATTTTGAACTCATTTTCTCTTGTAAAAAGCGCTAATGAACTCTATATTTGGATCATAGCTAAACTGAAAATATTACGGCTTTGAAATTGCGCAAACGATATTATGCAATCAAGTTTACTATAATGTGAGCTATAAGAAAGTTTTTCAATTAAATAGGCAAATCGCATTTGATAGAGACAATTTTCAACTCATAGATTATGTGAAAAGCCTAACATTTTAACATTTTTTTCTGAATAAAATTCACTCAGAATCAGATTAATGGGCAACTGAAATACTACGCAAAATCATTTTTTATTCTAATAAAAATAATCGAAAACACGTTTTCATCATGCAATAAAAATAAACGATTTTTGAGAGAAATAGAAAATGTGTTACAAATTATTGAAATTTTTTTTAATAATAATAATAATAAAATAAAGAATCTATCTATGACGGTGGAGATTCACATCATTGATTTCGATGACCATACCGGTCGGAAATCTAATCTCTCTCGGCAAACTTCGATCTGTTGGGTTGTTCAAAGGGAGAGAGGGATTTCCGTTGCATCTCTGCTTTCCATCTTTCCATCGGTACTCTCCAAGATTGAGCCTATTCTGGCCCTGTCCCTGGCCAGCTCAAGAGGATATCCTTCGAGCCCTCCATTCACTCCATTTCTTCTCTATCTCCCCTCTCTATTCATCTCTGCATTTCTGTATATCGTCTCAAATCTCTTCTCCTCCTTTGTGTACCTTGAAGCGGTAACCATCAAAGGATCAAGGACTAATACTCTGTTTTCATAAAAATTTGGCCCTGTCTTTCGCTCCTCTAACTTCCTATTCGCTCTCTCACTTTCAAACGTTCTCTCACTTATCTGCTAGATTTGTCAAAAACCATTGAATAAATGACACATTATGACCGTTACCAAATGGTATTTCTAAACTCAACATCCCACTACTACTGCACTACAGTCGCTTTACTCTCTTCGCCGTCAAAAGATAGACGCCTTGGAGAAAGGAGGAGCGAGAGAACGTCTGATAGCAAGAGAGCGAATGCGAAGCTAGAAAAATGAAAACCAGGGTCAGATTTCGGTGAAAAACGGTATAAACAAGAAGCGAATATTTGACATGTCATTTAAGTAGTTTCGATGCTAATTCGAAAATAAATAGAAAAGTATCTATATTATAAAGTTTATTTTTATTTTAGCATCTCGACAACTCAACTTAATCATCATAATCTGATTCCAGTGAACTTATTGTCCTAGCTTAAAGTTGATGTAATGATGACAATTCTTGATTTTGGGCAGAATTATTTCCAACAAAAATATCACCCCATCTTTCCAGCTAAACCTTTTGAGTTCAGCTGCAGAAACTTGACTTTTGCAATAAAATGGCACCAGAAATCATGGCAATTGCTACTCAAGTGTTCATTTATCAGCTATCAAGTCTGGCCCATTTTTCATTTTTGCTCAAATAGCCTCTATCTCTCAAGTTTTATATCTTGCTGATATCAAACTCGGGAATTAGAGCTAACTGCAAAATAATGGCAGGTCGGTTTGAAGGAAAAGTCGCTATTGTTACCGGTTAGTCTAAAAACTTCCTATTTTTATTAATTAAATAATTTTACCGGTTCATCCAACGGAATTGGCCGAGCAATAGCTGTTCTGTTTGCCAAAGAAGGTGCCAAAGTAGCCGTAACAGGCCGAAGTGAAGAAGCACTGAACGTAAGCTTATAAAATTTACTTCTTTTCATGTGCGATTCCAGGAAACTGTCAATGAGATAGCAGTATCCGGTGTTCCCCCCTCGAATGTAACCGTAGTTAGGGGCGATTTGAGAGAGGAATCGGTTCAGCGGGAGATCATCCAGAAAACGATTGACACCTTTGGGAAAATAGACATCTTGGTTTGAAGTCAATGGAGTGACTAACACTGAAAAACAAATCTAGATAAATAATGCTGGTGGAATTGGGCCTGATATGTGCGGTCGGAGTGATTTCAACCAGAACATGGACGACTTTGATTACCTATTTAATCTAAACCTCAGAGCGTAAGAAAGGCTCCTAGAAAAAGACGCCGGCTTTTTTTCTTCTCTTGCCTTCTCATACTATTTCTTAGAAAAGGTGGTGTCTTTTTCTATGGGCCGTAAGAAACACATATGACATGGACTGTAATGAGTGCTGAACACTTTTTTCCAGCTTATCCGAAAATTTTGCAATTCCCAACTCAGTGTTTCAGCTTCATAATTATGTTGAAACCAAACTGGAAATCTACTGGCAGAACTTATCAGACCTATTTTCCAGGGTCGTCACTTTGACTAAACTTGCATTGCCTTATCTTGTCGAATCCAAAGGCGAAATTATAAATACCAGTTCAATAGCCGGACTGCCCACAGCTGTAATTATGATCATCTTGAAATTTGAATGAAAAAATCTTAGGCAACTAATCTGCTCTACTACTCCATGACGAAGGCAGCCTTGGATCAGTACACTAGAACTCTGGCCATCAAGATGATCAGGGAAGAGGTCAGAGTGAACTCGGTCAAGTATAAGGGTCGATGAAAGCCATTTTCCAAAGGAAATTTAGCCCCGGAATTGTAAACACAAAAATTTTTGATAAGCATGGAAGAGCCAGCGAGGACATAGTCAAAGCATTATCTGAGGACCCACTTGCTGTTCCAGCCGGTTACTACGGTTTACCGGAAGATATCGCAAATGTAAAAATGATCATTTTCATTCATGATTTTCAAATTTCTAGGCAGTAGCGTTTCTTGCTGATCGAAAAGTTTCTCGCTACATCGTTGGACATACTCTCGTAATCGATGGAGGAACATCGTTGGTGACGAAACTTCTCAACTGCGATATCATGGAACTCGGAAGAGAAATGGCTGACAAATAAAGAAATTGATTATTTTCTGTAATCGCTTTTAGAGTGATAGTTAATTAGTAGTTGATCGTTCTATGGAAGTGATAGTATTTTTGATAAAATTATAAATCCATTTTAGTGCATCTCGTTAAACTTGTCAACATACGAATTTCGTGTATTTCTGTTATGTTATCAAAGAGACAATTTAAACGCATCAAATTGCAATGACAGAACTATCATCATTCTGGATAGAAGAAGTATTTTCAATGAAAAGAGATTTCTGTATTACTTGGTAGTGGCATTCAACAGTGAAATCATCAGTCTTGGAAATGAAACAGTCAATGAAACTGTTTGGCAGAAAAAATAATCTAGAATTTTGTTCGATTGAAAAAGGTTTATTGTCAATTCGAGTGAATAAACTATGTGTTGTGTATTCCGTTTGTCGTTGACTTTTCGACTGCTAGAGTGTAGTCTGCTGGACTTGTGTTAGCGACGAATATGAATGGCAAATTCATCAGGATTATCGACGATGCGATAAATACGAGCAAGGCTGACCACTGAAGATCAATTTGGTTATCAACTTTAAACAGTATCATTCTTTTCATTATTATGAATGCGGATGATAGGCTCTTGTCATCATATTGATCATGGCCTTATGATTTTGCATAAATTTCTGCTTCTATCTTTCAGAATTGTTTAGTGATAAATTGCTACCTGCGTAGGCGTATTATCGGGACACATTGCTGACACTAGCAGTGGTAGGAACAAGGTGATAAAACAGGAAGAAAATGAGATGACAGTCATGACGAAATGCACGTATTGACGAGCGTGCAATTGGGAGCATTTGAAGGCGCCAACGATATTTACAGCGCAGAATGCAATTCCAGAGGTAAACGCTATTCTCGCTATCAGTTTATCTTCTGTCTGAGATTGTTCATTTTAGATTACCTTCATATTTTATTTACCAAAGCCATTGTAATAATCGACGCAGCATGGAATCCTTGCGAGATTGCTGCGAATATTATGCAACGAGTCTGAAAATGATAAGCGCAAACCTATCGCGTGCCCTTTACCTTATTGGATAAAAGTGTCAATCGGTCCGAAATTGGACCAACTACAAACTTCAGACAGGCTGCAATGATGTACGGAAGAGCTGTCGCGAATGCGGTTGATTTGACGTTCAATCCTAGAACCTAAATTACCGACTTTAGTTAAATAAACTAGTTGAGCCCCTACGGTCGCCATATAAGTTGGGCCATAGTAGAGACTGAAGAAGAATCCGACGTTGCTTCCGATAACTGATAGCCAAATACCTATCACACATGGGTCTTTGCACATCTCTTTATATGGAACACTAGCTCTTTCTGAAGATAGTTCGCGAGATAATAAGATCAAGAAAAATCGAAATTACCCGCTGTTGGAGCTCGACCAGTGGATATTTTTCGAAGCTCTTTGTCACTGACGTGTCTGAAATAGTTTTATCCGAATAATGTTTAAATTTTGAAATGATTTTTAGCACAAAGTGAGTGATCTGCACCCATTATGACAAGAAGATTTCTGTACTTTCGGTACAAATAATCCTGTGTCGCGGTGCAAATCGCGAATCCTGATATTTGAAATTGGAAGTACCTGTGCAATTCGGGCATGTCTCTGAAGAAGAAGAAGAAGAAAATATGGCAAACCAATGAGATTCCAGCTTGCATGTAGTAGAGCAAGCTCCATCCGAACGGCGACTCACAAGCGAACGCAGCCAACGGCATCGCGGTGATGGGACCGAGCTTAAGCTATGTTGTAAAAATATTTTCGAATGCTTGCTATACTTGAAAGGCACACGAGAGCAAAGCGATGAAAGTTCCAGCTTCTGAAAGAGGCGACCTAAAATTTCGCATCACTATAATTTATCATCACACTTAACAATACCATTTTTCCGAAATCAACCCCATTATTGAGTTGACAAAGCTCGCTGAAAATCCCTGAAATGAGTAATTATAGCCATTAAGAACTTTTCTAGTCGAGGCACCTGAAATATTCTCACTAACAATACGTAAATGAACCCGAATTCGACTGCGAGGGGTAATAGAGCTGTCGCAATGGATGAAATTATCCCGTATGAAACCACAGTGAATCTGAAGCATATTGTTTCTTTGTGCGTTTTTTCCCATTAATTTACCTAATCCCATATTTCTCCAAGAAATACATGATGGGTGCCGATCCCAAAAGAGAGCCTATCGCAATTGCAGAGAAGAGCATTGACGTTTGAGACGGGTCACGAAGCCAATGGTTACTTTCGGAAAAGTAAGAATTGTATTGCTTGGTCTATTGGTTTCGTTGATGCAAGTTTGTACACGATACTTTTCAAAGTGTTAGTGATAGAAAAATAGCATTTGAAAAAAGGAAACGTATAGCCTAAAATCGTCTTTTTTCTTCGATTTTTTCGAACTATGCTTATCAAAAATTCACAAATTCAACTTTGATAAAATCGCTGAATTTGAGGAATGTAATTTTTCGCTTGGAATCTTCACCTTCTCCAGGAGTACTTTGCTCATGGACGACATCATTCATGCAGATGACAGTGAAGTTCAGTCCGAGTGAGTTCGAATAAACAGTAGTTAGGCAAGTTATTGAGGAAACGAGAATAATTAGGCGAGTTCGATTGGAGAACTGATGACTGGACTGCTTTCGGTGCATAGCAACTTTAGCCGATTTTTCGAAATCGATTTTGGCTCCATCCAAATTCATGACTGTTTAGTTAGCAAAATGTAAGAAATGAATGTTTAGAAGACTAAGAATGCCATGAAAATTGTCGTAGTTTTCCGACAAAACAATCGATAGGTCAGCGGCTGAGCCGTTGTTTCGTTATTTCCTGGAGAGAGAGATGGCTTTTCAGCAAGTGTGAATCCCTTTCCCTTTCTTTTCGATTCCAGACATTTGATGAAACTTTCAACGTTTCTCTAAACGCTCAGGACTCACATTTACATAATACGTGAAAAATGAACAGTGAACATTCTGCAGTGTGAACATGTTACGTGGACTTTTATCGTCTAATCAAAACGTCATGAATTTTACAGGTTTTTATCTGATCTTCAAATGAAAAACAACTGAATTTCTGAAGGTCAAATTGAAGATTATTTTTGTACTTACTTCGAGAAAATATAATAGTTTAGCGATCAATGCAATTTGCATTTGGTTTAAAGTGTTCAGTCTACTAAACTCGCAGACTGCATGAATACGTGTAACTTCGTTCTATTTAGATACATTTATTCAAAATATTGCCATAAAGACGGAAATAATAACTCCAGGCAAATTGTGTATCAAAAGTAACAACAGGATGGGTTTGTTTTGCAAATAAGTCGCTTCATTATCATTCTCCGATTGAAAATCAACTAATGACTCATCCCTCTAATTGCTTCTTTCAGGAGTTTCATTTCGGGCAAATGATTTCAAATCGATTGATTCCTCCTGCTCAATTTTTCATCTCTTCTAATTTCAATCACTCATAATGAGTTTCGCTATAGCTCTGCCGTGGATTTTAGTAATTCTTCTTGCTGGTTTTGTGGTGGTCATGGTGTTCGTTACGTTCAGTTCGAAGAAATCGAGATGAACATGTGATTGTCTCTGAAATAAAAAAATTTGAAATTTCATTGAATTGGAATGAATTATGTGAAAACAAATACCAAGTAGTCGAAATTTCCAAATCACATTTGAAACCTTTCCAAAGAAAAAGTTAACACACACACAATCCAAATGCCATTATTTTGCAATCTTCCTGTCGCATAATTCTGCAAAGAATGATTTCAGATTATGGTCTTATAAACGAAAGTTGCGAATTCGAAAGAGCGCATATCCCTCTGTGGACAGTCAACAGACAAGTGAAATTTGCTCGGCTCGATCAGTCTCTTCCACAAATGCACCGCCGCCTCCTCCTCCTCCTCCTGAGCCCGAAGTCGTCTCTATCCGGAATGAAAACTACGCACATCCGATCGATATCGAAGTTAGGTAGCTTCAGATAGGAATTGTTAGAAATTCTATACGGTTGAAACGTAATTTGGTGGTAGCTTTCTGTGCTACGATCCGATAAAATCGTTATCCGAAATCATTTTCTCAAATTTCTATTATCCCTATCCCAGATTCATAATGGTGTGCAAATTTTTACGATGTTCAATAAAATTTGATCACTAAAATTCGTTATTATTATCTTCCGAGCCATATTCATAATTAAATTTTGCAATAAAATTCTCGAATTTCGTGAATCAGGTTTATCGCCTTTCACCTTTTCCCCAGTCTGATGACATCCGTCCTGTTTTTGATAATCCCGCTTCTCTACACCTGCATGCATAGCAATTTCCTTTTTCTTTCGCCCCTCCTTTCTCGGTTCGTTTCAAATAGGTCAGCAGCTGCATGGATGCTTTGATGCATTAGTCCAATCAGTCAAGAAGCCAGCATTATCTTCACCTTTTTCAGCTTCATTTAAAACCGATTTTCACATTTTTTTCATCCAACCGAATATATCGATTTTTCTAAATTGATATTTACGATAGCGTCAAATTAGTGAAACTTCTCATAGTGAAAGTTTAGTATAATTTGAAACTTACCTTATCAAATTACGCTAGTCATTCCCACACCAGCTTCTTCTTACCACCTATTGTTTTCCACTTCTAACTTTCTTAATTCTTGGAATCAGCTATGGATTACTCTCACAATATTGATCGGATGCATACACTTATCGATCAAATTCATCAGATGTTCCGACGTCTTGGACAGAGGAGCTATCGAAGTGAGAGTCCGACGTACATCAACTCGAATATTAGCAGCACGCTTCAGTCCATGCAGTCAAGTCCGAGGGATAATAGCAGCGTTTCGTTCAGAGTAGGGGATATTTTATTGGAGTTTATCGAATTCAATTGGAACTTATCATTTTCAGTCTGAAGTGCCTACAACCCCATCCACCCGTTCCAGTGTTTCGAATCAATCACAGATGCTGATCGATCACGAGAAACAGATCGGTCGAGATGAAGCCAACTCGATGCTGTACTTCATTTGTAACAAGGTAGTAGAAATAAATCTATCAAATGAGCATTCATTGCTTCAGCTGAGTGTGATCGTCGTTCTCGTTGATGAACTCTGTACTGATGCTTTGGGCCTACGAGTTTCTGCTTACGAGCTTATTGATGAGCTGAGAGTTAGTTAGATTCACATATTCGGATCACAGGTTAAAATAGATAATTTATCATCAGACAAAACACACAACCGGATAGTAAACTTCCCAGTACTGATCAGTGAAAAATTAGCAGATAGTAGTGAATGAGCCCTTTCTTAACTCTTTTGTAATTCCAATCCACAAGAATTTTCCAAGCTTATTCACAAAGAAACACCTCTTGGTGCGGAATGTGCGTTAGAAATGGGTAGCCTATTTCTGAATTGTCACTTTTCTGATTGTATGCAGAGAAACTTTAGTCATTCGGAAGTCGACCATTTCAATTAGACAAAACTATCTTATTTCAGACAAAAGTTCGTCCATATCTGGTCAACTTGGACCTGGACATGAAGAGATTCGAGGACATCCTCCGCTACAATATCGACCGATCAAATATCGCCGACGAGAAGATCAAGTGGCTCATTGACGCCAACACCTATCAGGTCAATATTGGCTTACTTATTTAATCAGAGGATCAATTTCAGAAAGAAATGCGTCGAGTTCTGACGGAATTAGCCGATTCCGTCTACAATGATCTGGAAGAGTCTCTGGATCTAAGGCAGAAGGGTCAGTATTGTGTGTTAGATTCACGAAACCATTCACACAAGGAATTTTATTAAAACTTGTATTATTATACCAAAATAATGCCTTTTTCAAAAAACTGTCCTTCTCAATAATGCTCTTTCTCTCGATTCAGGTGTTATAGCGAGAAGACCTTCCCCAGCGACCGTTGAAAACTTGAGCGAGATGAAGAAAGGAATGGAAAGGGCCATCAAAATGGTTCGGAATTCTAGTAGAGGATAATCGACATCATAGTTTCATTTTTCTTGTCAAATATTCTTCAAGTGTAAAATAATCTCAACATATTTTGAAAATCGCAATAAATTCTTCTTAGAACGATCGTCCTTTGGTTGAAATGATAGGCGGAAATTGAAAAACGATAGTCAAAATTGTGCAGGGTTTGCCTTGATGAGACAACTTTGAAATGAGGTCGAAAAAGAAGAGTGAAATGGTGAGATAAACAATGTGCCACAGGTGACAGGAAGAAGAAGAGAAAGTTGAAAGAAAGGAAGGAAGGAAGGGAGGAAGAGAAAGGGAGGGGTCATGATGCAATGAGATTTGCGAAGAGAAGAATCTCGAGCTTTGAAGAGAGGAGGAAAAGAGATAGAAATGTCTGACTCAAACCAACAAGATAATCGACCCATTGTTAGCTTGTTGATCTAGGATTTACTTGATTTAAGGATTCTTCTAACAATATGACAAATCATTTTTTCCTTTCTGATGTAAGGCGGAAATTTCATGAAATAATTAGAGAAATTGGGGTTGCTAACTTTCATTATGCACCTTATCTATTACAATGTGAAATTTTCTAGGTGATAGACTGAATTATTCATGATATCTCATTTTATTTTCACTAATTTGGAACTTTTCGATTTTTTTATGTATAAAATAATTCCTTGGAAAAATCCTTTTTATCCTAGGAGATCTTCGAACGTTTGTTCGCTTCTCAATAGCCGCACTTGAACTTTTTCAAGCCTATCTACTTTTTCTCGTTTCTTTCCAACAAATTTTAAAACCTTACTTTTCAAAGTAGGAAATTTCTATCGATTTTTTATATAATAATTCAATTATTTTCTGCAAACCTACCTATCTTTCATTTTTCAGTTAGAATTTACTTTCAGTCGAACTGTTCCATGTGCTGTTCGAGTGCGAAATATCGATTGCCATGCATTCACTACTCTCGTTCTTTCTTACGTAGTTTTTCAACAATGAGAAAATAGAAAGTTTTTGCAGCAAAAATATAAAAGTTTTCAATAAGTTCACATAAAAATCAATTAATTTTCAAAAATAAAATCCCATTTTCTTATGGATAAGAAAATAAGAGGAAAAATTGCCATAAATTGCGCAATAGTTGCATAACTTTAGCAACGTTTTCATTTTCAATCGATTTTCGTCAACAGTGCTAGAAAGGCGTCCTTCATTGACTCATGTGCCAGTTTATTTTGATTTCTCAATGTTTTTGAGGCCAATCATTTTTTAACAAACTTTTCATACCACTTTTTTCACTATTCAAAATCATCTCTATTTGCCGATCTACTTTTTCCCTATGTGCGTATTTTTGCATAAAATGACGCGACTTCTCTGGCCATTTCAACTTCGATCTCCAAATAATTCAAATAGCCATGAGAATAAATTCATGGAAACTCGTGAAATTGTAGTTCGGATTTCGACAACATCGGGAAAAATGAAAAGCGAAGAAAAACCGCAGCGGCCTCCGGTGCTGATGTCCTTCACAGAAGTCAAACCACACCTCTACTTGTCAGGATTCGGATGCATTACAGAAAAAGCTGTAAGTCTCATACAATAAAAAATCTGTAATATTCAAATATTCTCTGATATCTGATGCTGATCTTATAATTTTCCTTACAAAATCAGACAAAGAATAAATACTATCAGTTATCAGTTTAATCAGATCCGTAAGTTACTCCTATTTACTCAAAAGTTCAAAGTTACTTTTCGAAAGATCAACATCGAATGCAAAAAACAATAAATTGGCAACAACAAACATTTTATTTTTGGTAAAAAAAATGAACATTTCTGAAAAGCGTAAATTTTTCTTCCCATGTTATTGTTCCTTCCAAGCTTTCCGAATCATAACCACGTGGTTTGAGCAATTAAATGAGAAAAGAAACCGGAAATCGTGAGAATTTTCGATTTTGCTTGGAAAAGCGAGGTTCAAAGTGGCAAATGCTCTGTGAGAGGAAAGTGTAATGTCAGGCAGGGCAGAGCAGCGAAAAGCATGACCATCGATAACGCGGAATCGAGTAGGTCGGGGATTGTTGAATGGAGGAATGAATGGATGAAAGAAATGAAGCATGAAAGCGGAAGGAGGGTGATAAATAGATGAGATTTGTGCAAGCAATGCTCGAAATCGAACCTGTGCCATATTTCAACCATGGTGTCAAATACGACAGATGAAATGTAAATGTTGCAATGTGTGCATAAAATGCACAAAATTGAATCCTAGAATCTGAAGATCTAGATTCCACTTTTCCTTCATCGTATTTATGTGATGTCAAAGAGCTTTCAAATGACCTTCTTGAAAATAATTCGATTGATAATCTAAAGACGGAAAATTCAGATCCACGACCACGGAATAACACATGCGGTTGACGCCACGAACATTCCCAACAACAAACGACTCTCTTCGCTGAAATACTTCAACGTCCCAGTTGCCGATGACCTGTTGAGCAAAATCAACAAATATTTCTACGAAGTTGCCAGTTTCGTCGATTCTGCTAAATCTGAAGTAAAATTCGCATTTTTTGAAAGAAACCGACTCATTAAATTTCGTATATTTGGAAATCTGAAGCCATGCGAAATTGCGTACGAATGAAATAGGAATGGTTTTTTCTCTCTGAGTAATTTCATATGACTCGAGGTTTCTAATGAGCTTTTTCTCAAGAGACTTCTAACTTTTTATTTGCTCATCGATTCATTTGACTTTCAATCTCAAAGTCTAGTTTATTCTGATAAGCATCATCGAGACTCTATAAAATTTTATGCCTTTTCGAAAAGCTATCATTGGGAAGTGACAAATCTTTGTTCAACAACAAATGTTAAATCGTCAAGTCGAAATATGAAAATTTCTACTGAATGAAGGACGAATTTCAGGGAGGAAAATGCTTGATCTATTGCGCAGCTGGAGTTAGCCGAAGTGCTTGTCTTGTTCTGACCTACCTCATTCTTCGTGAAAACATGACCCTCAGGGATGCATATTACTACTTGAATCAGGTAAAGTATAAGATACAGAAACACTCAAAATATAAAAATATTACTTGACCCTCAACTGCTTGTAGCACAAAATCAATCACTATGGATGCACTATTCAGTTGAAGTTTCGTTTGAATATTGTTGTTTTTAGTGTTATGGAAACATATCCGTATTAAGTTTCCTTCAAATTGTTGTATTCAGGCGATTGAACCAACAGCGCAATAATAAATGAATTATGTGTAGCAGTTTTGGAGATAATCTCGCCAATTTTCAGAAACGACCAATTATTTCGCCTAACATCAATTTCTGGAGGCAGATGATTGCAGCGGAAGAGGTTGAGAAGGGCGAAGCTACGGTGAAGTTGATTACAGGAAGACTCTCGAAACCTATTCCAGACGTCTATCTGCATAGAGCTGTTAAGGTAAGAAGTTGTGTCATTTTTTAAAAATATTTACAAATGCGATAATTCGGAATAGATTTTCATTCTAAAATCAATTTGATTTTCTCGAACTTATAATAGCATGAGGTTCAAGTTACGATAACGACCTTTTTTTTCGAAAGATCGTGAGAATAACATAAAAGTTGATAACGATAACACCAATTTCATCACATTGTGTGAAAAATATTGACAAGATCTCCTTTTCATTTCAGATGCCAGAAGAAATCCAGAAATATGAGAAGAAGAGGAGCGGATTCTGCACTGAATCGGAGTCGACACCGACAATCGAGAACGATACCAAGAAAGTCGAAGTCAAAGAAGGAGAGGAAGAGAATGAATAAATCCAAAACGCCAAATGCAAGATTTGCTCAGGATCTCCAGCTCTTTACAAAAAGCATATATTTAGGATGATGTACTTTGTAAATAGCAGTATTTTGAATACAAAAAAATGTTGGAAAATAAATTTATTCCCGCTCGATTATTTACAAATATGAATGTTCATATTCAGATTATGTAATTTAATGGTGTCCGGAGTGTCCCCCATGATGTGGGTCGTGGGAGTTGAAGTGGCCCGTCTGGTGATGGCTGTACGAATCGTGGTGAGCGGGCTGAACGTGGTGCGGGTCGTGGTGGAATCCATCGTGGTTGTGCTGAAAATAACTCCATAAGTTTTTGATCCCGGATTTTCATAGTCTCAAGCTAAGCACGAAATGAAACATTTTGTTCGTTTTAAAATATTCAAATGACTTTGAGAAAGTGATCGAATTTTAAAAGTAATTCCATTTATCGAATAAAAATACTTACATGGGGCTCAACATGGCCGTGCATGCCCGAATGCATGTGAGCATCGTGATGGCCACCCACTCCATGTCCCATTCCGTGATGCATGTCGTGATGAGGGTTGTGGTGCGACATTCTTTTGGAGACGAAGTTCAGTTGAATAAAATAGGCTGTTTAGAAAACGAGCTGATTTCACGTTTCAAACTCTCCTTTTTATAGACCGATTTCCGCCTTATCAGCTGCAATAAGCCAATGGGAAAATAAGGATGACACAGGAAGAAGACAAACATGACCGATAGGCAAAGAGCAAACTTAGGCCCAATAGTGAAAGATAGGGAGGGGAAAAACGCTGCGGATAGTTTTTGAGATGACAATAAAAAAGTCATGTCTAATGTTCAGCCTAGCCAACTAATGACACAATCAGTCATCGCGTCATTGATGTATTCCAAAAGTGACCTATTCAAATTGCGCATCATTGAACCTGATGTTGAGTGGGCGAAATAAAAGTGACATTTGCGATTTGTCATGACCGCACTTGATTTAAATGTTTCTTGTGGTAAATATTGACTATTGCATAATTTGTAGCCGACGAATACGATCATTTTTAGAATCAAGTGATATTCCATTCTAACGAAATTTTCACGTAATACGAGTATTTTGTAAACCCAATATTCAGTTTAAATTCAATAGTTATTATTCAGAGATCAATTTTTAGGCGACGTAGGTATCGCGTTCCAGGAAGTGCTCAATCCCTTGTATGATTTTCCAAAATAGCCCACAAATCGTACTTGTAATTGAACTTGCAGGAACCGTGAAGTTCTTGCCATTTATTTCTCCACGCTGTCTGCGCCGGCTTAATTTACTTTTTACATTATTTTGGTATGCCGTATTTTACGTGTAAGCCGATCGTCATCACTCGCTGATAAAGAAACAATTTTTCATCACAATCCTCAGTCTTCAAATCATTTAAAACGAGGAAGATCTGAATTTTATTCAAACAATATTCCGTCGTTCCATAATTGAATGACATACTTGATGATAGCTAGATGGTTTTGAAATATAATAAACTACATATAATATTTTTTTATTTATCGCCTATCATGTACACTCTGTCAATGGCCAAAGAGTCGATTGGTTTCGGTTTCCCGATTTCCCATTCATTTCTCATTTCCAAGTTAACCTGGAACAAAATTGCTATGAAGTTTTCTCTCATCAAGGAGGGGGAAAATGTTCTCATCACACATATAAAAGTAAGAAAGTTGGCCACGCCAAACTGGTATTTCTCTATCATTCACAATCATAACTATCGAATCTGCCAATTCACCGATAATCGACATGAATTTCTTCTACGTCTTCATATTCA
This sequence comes from Diploscapter coronatus, assembly GCA_964036155.1. Taxonomy (NCBI): domain Eukaryota; kingdom Metazoa; phylum Nematoda; class Chromadorea; order Rhabditida; family Rhabditidae; genus Diploscapter; species Diploscapter coronatus. The sequence continues at coordinate 4,025,810 of OZ038423.1, forward strand.
TTATTGGTATTTTCGCCTTCCAGGCTCAGTAAGCCGATATATTGATTTTGTCCATATTCATGAATTGATTTTCAGGGCTAGCCTGCCATTGGTAAGCCTCTAGCGCTTTGTTATTTGTTCATTTAGAAATAAATCAATGTCTAGATTTTCAATTTCGCATATACGATCAATCAGAACTAAAGTTAAAAATGATATTTCTCTGATGAAGATCAATTATCAATGACGATTGTTTGATATCGATTTAAATATTCTAACTAGCAAATTTCTGGAGTGAAGCTTTAACTGATCTTTCACGAATACTTCAAAAGTTACTGAGCAATTTTACCGCTCAAAATGAACATTGATTTTTCACAATACTAGAAAATACTCAAACACATTATTTACTCCATGTTACTTTTCAGGATCGTCAACAACTCGACAGATTGAAGCGAGCTAGCAACGGAGGCATAGGCATTAAGACGATGTTAAAAAATGCGATAATCAACGCTCTCGTACGTTGCATCCTATTTTAATTAATAAAATTGAATATTTTTACTCTTCTCGAGACGAAGACCAATACTTGTCTATGAAAATCATATCAAATATTATTGTAGGCCTTTTGAGTAGTCTACAGAAAGGAGTGAATCATTCCGTCGAACCTGATTCATCATCCCTTCTTCCTTGAATTATTGCCATTTTACGAGTTCAAAAATATTCAGTCACTTCCAAGTGAAATGACGAAAATTATAAATTGACAAATATTAATAATTTCCCATTATATATTTGACATTAATTATAGTATTAAATTTAGGTCAACAAAGCAGTCAATAAAATTGGAAAATAATCGATGAAGCAGTGTCTTAGCATTTATGAAACATGTCATTTTCATTATTATTCTGTCGATATCTATAGAATAAATAAATTGTATAAATTATGGAGTACACAAAACTTGAAGAAACCGAGTTTTTCTATCGATCGCGTGTAAAATTCTAATAACTTTCGATTTTTTAATTAAAAATTCCCATAGTTCCATAATCATGAATCGATTGATCCGAATTAACTCTTCCCTTATTTTGTAAATCACGTTAATAATTTTCGAGTTCATCAGTTCATTTTCGAGGATTATTTTCCGGCAAAAAAAACTGATAAAGATATTTGGTAGAACGAAGGATAAAGTCTGCAAATTTCACTGTTCGCCTAATCTTTCAAGAGCCTTACAAATTGTTATCAAGCAAGTTTGTAGACAACGAAAATCAAAAACTATAGATGGGAAAATAAGTTCAGAAATATTCAAGTTTTTATTATTCATTGCACAAAAACGGTAGTTATCCAAGTTATATACAGAAAATTTGGAAAAAAGATATTACATTGATCATCCCGAATAGTAGCATTCAGCGCTTTGGACAACCTATAATAAGATATCATTTCCAATAAACTTCTGGAAAATTCGAAGCCTACAATGCGAGGTTCTTGCACGGTTTCCCATTCACCGACCGAATTGCATTGAATATCGAATGTCACCTAGATAAAAGTTTTGATAAATTGTTGATTTTTAAATAGCTTGTAGCATTTTATGAAAATTCTTCCAAATCCTATATTCCTCAAAGAGTTAGCGATAAGTTTTGAGAAAATGATCACTTACAATTCCGTTTACAGGAAGGCTAGTGCCATAATAATTGTTGATCTAAAATGATGTTTATTCTCCACTAAAATTTGATGACAGGAATGATCCATACCTCCAGCAATGGCACATTATTCGCCTGAAACAAAATTTATCATTCAACACACTTCATGAAAATTGAACCTACCGGCGCGGTGCAAGCCAATTTTGCCATCAAACAACCATTTGCCTTTGGAGGAAGTAGACTGAAATCTATAGATGTAAAATAATTTACTTCTTAATTCTAAATTCAGATTACGCAAATTTAACTGGAATGGATGTTAACTGCGGATTATTATACGATTTGCTCAGGCACAAATCATTTTTCACACAGGACGTGCAGTCTGAAATTATTTATTCTGATTTGACACAAGGAGGCAGCTCAAAGGCACATGAATGTCCGAAAATTTTAAACGATCATTTGGAATATGATGCTTTGCAGTTAAAGAGTTTGAAATTTATGGAAACCACTTTACTTTTGTTATTAGTCGGGCAGATTCTTGGTCGTACGGTGGTCGTCGTTAAAATGCAGTCGGTGGAAGCAATCACGAATATCGCAGCGAAAACTGGACGAAATAATCTCATTGCTGCAACTTATGAATCATAATTTTCTGGTCAGATTACTCAAATATGAAATTATAAAAAAAAATGTATTGAATTAAGGCCAATTCCAGGAGTTTATATTAGGAAATAGTGGGAAAAGATTTACTACTCTCAAAATTTTATCCATGCATTTTTCCCTTTATATTCGCCGTGCGTAAGTTGTTGATATCGTGATAAAACCGGACTATTGAAATTTTCACACCCACACAGCTGTCCGATTCTGGTCACGATGACCATAACACCCATAAGATTCTGCTTGTTGATGCGAGTACGCAAATTGTAATCCGTATTTTCAAAAACACTCATCTTTGATTTTTAGGTCACACATGCATTGTTTACCTCATATGCAAATTTGATAGAATTGTGATCAGTGAAAAACATCAGCTTTCATTAAGTTCATATGGGAGAAAAATAAAAATATAGCTTGTAAATTATAATCACTATTAAGTTAATTTGTAAAGTAAGGTAGCGATTAAAAACTAATTAAAATTAAACTGGCATGATTTTTGACTAATAATAATGTTCACGTTCGATTTCAAAGACGTTTTTTCAAGAATATAGAATTTAGAAATAGAAAGATGATAAATTCGAGCAATTTCATTTTCGTCTAATTATCTGTCATTTTACAATTTTTTACTATGCAATTTATTCCACAACTAAAACTCTAATCAAAGTTCAAAATGAATTCATACATAAGTTTAACAATATGCAGTGTTTATTTTTCGCAATGAAAATTGAATAAAGCCGTCTTCTAAAATTCTAGATATTGATTTCGCAAGTTGACAAAATTATTCGGTCTTCATGACTATTCATTCCTCATAGTAGCATTCGGCACTATGAATAACCTGAAACAATCAATATATTGACTTTGTAGGAATGGTTGCATGATCATACAATATCCGTGTCCTGCACTGCTACCCATTCGCCGTTCGAATTGCATTGAATGTCGAATGTTATCTGAAGTGATTTTCAGTTCTTCAATAGCAGTTCGAAATTTGAAAAAAGAAAACAAAAAATCAATACCGTATTATCCACAGGCATATTTGTCCCAATATAATCGTTCACCTAAAAAGGGGATATTGTTTGCCAAATTTGTCTTAAATTGAATTCTGAAGTAGGTCCTACCTGCATGAGTGGCACACTATATGCCTAAAATAAAAATTACAACTCGCGATAAAGTATGGGATAAAATTTGTCGAATAATCCACTTACCGGTGAAGTACAAGTCAGTCTAGCTTTTGCACATCCATTCGCATTGGGAGATAATAGGCTAAAACCATTCATAAATAAAAATAAACTTTAAAAATAAGTCAAACTTACGAAAAGTTAGTTGGAACAGGTGTCAACCAAGGAAACATATAAGATTCAGTCAAGCACACATCGTTTTTGGTGCAGGTCGTACAGTCTGAATTTCTTCCAGTTAAGAAATGGTAGCATTTTGAAACAAAAATTCCAAAGTTATATGTCTACTTCAGCGATTTTCGAAATTCATATAGGAAAATAACTATTAAAAATAAAACTCGAAATTCAAGACAGATTTCGTCATTCTAGGTCATTATGCTTTCAATCTCGTAAAATGATCACCTTTGATATTAGTCGGACAAAATCTTGATGGACCAGTGGTTGTTGATGAGGTTGATGGAGTCTAAAAAGAAGTGGTTAAATTTACTGGCATATAGTGTGCTAGTTCTACTGAGGTTGGTGTCGTAGGACTCGTAGGCGTAGTCACAGTTGGAGTTGTAGAAATCTTTGTTGTAGCTAAACATTTTCACATCGAGCAATAAGCCTAGAGAGGCCAAATGAATTTTTAGGATGCATAATTATGAAAGATAAAATAGGGAAGTTGTAAGGGAAATTAACCCCAGACAGAATGATTTTAGACCTCCGAAAATGATTCAGTGTGAACAAAGCTATGCCCATTTTTGCGTAACGTTTACGTTCTACAGTCGCTTCTCAAGTTTTTGACAATACCTCCAGGCTGGGTCTTTCAAAGACGCTGTTTTGATAAATAACCATGCAGTTATTTATAATTACTTACGCGTTGATGGTGTCGTACTTATCGTCGGTGGAGCTAAAATAAATTCGAAATCGATTACCGTACTCTCTCTGACAATTAGATAACGTCAAAATTCCAAAACAGCTCGATACATACACTATCGGAGAATAGTAATTGCCCATAGTATTCTCCCCACATAACTTTACATTAGTACAATTTTCTTACTTGTGGTGCTAATATAACAGTGACATATTCTTTTTCCTCCTTCATCCACACAATTTCCAAATAAGGCCGTCTGTAATATAATTAGTATATCAATTAATGATCATTTTTAGCATAAATTTAGAGAACAGGTTTCAGATTATTTTATGTCATTTCTTAATTTCATGAATTAAAATGATAGTACCCAGAATGTAGCCCTGCAGAAATTGTAGCATTCTTGATCGGTCATGTAGCCGAGATATTCATAGCCTTGTGGTGCTATGCACTTTGTTGGATCAGCTAAGACTTGATCTTTTTTCTCAAATATAGATTTTAATCTCACGCGTTAAAGATGTTGTTTCTGAAATAACTAATTATAATATATTTTATTCTAGAATTCATGTGCTAAATTCTATTTTATGAAGTGCATAAATATGTCGCCGAATCCTCGGCAAATAGTTGTGAAAATGCATATTCTCCAGTGTTGGAAAAATACTTAAACCGTTACACTGCATAGTGGGAAATGCCAGTTTTAGGGATGTTAGCCATTCAAACTCACTAGAAAATAGGTCTTTTGCAAACTGTACTGGATCATTTCGTTTTATGCATGGTGCAAAATATTTATACTCACGTGGTGTTGTTGATTCTGTTGACGTTGTTGATGTTGTTGGCGTTATTACTACAGTTAGAAGTCCAATAAGGTAGCTAAGAAGCCAAACGACTTTCATAGCTTACTCTGATTGGCCTAATCAATAGAAGAGTTCTTCTAAATCAGATCGTTTATTTGCAAGAAAGATAAACAATAATGGCATTGATAAAAGATTAAAAAATAAAATTTGTTCCAGAAACACAATAAAAGTGAACATAATTAAGAGATGTTCATGCTTAATTCTTCATAAGAGGTATATACGTTTAGAAAATGTAAAATTTTCGAAATGAATATCTCAACAATTTAAAGGGTTGTCAATGACCAAATGCACTTGACATTTGAGAATTTATATTGCACTCGTCAGTCGAAAATTTCTGTGTTCAGTTTCATCATCCCATGATTCCATGGTACGTGTCTTTTTTATTTGAAATTTTTCTAACTTCGAGAGATTCTGTGAATAAATTATCTCTTTCGTGATTCGAGATAGGCATCATTACGTGAATAAATTTATATTAGAAACGAGACTCTTACGACAAAATCAGTTCTCCGCCCGTTGGCTGGCGATCTGAGGTTGTATTTATTCTTTGAACTTATTTTAGATTTTAAGAAATTCTTAAGATTACTATTTCTATCAAATTATTGTCGAACTATTGTTAAGAGCTGAGTTTGAAATAGCATAAAATTGTAACAGATAACGTTACTCCTCATAGAATTTCATTAATATGGAGGAACTTAATCTGAGGATATTTATAAAAAAAAACAAGTATATCAGGAAAATTTTGATTTGATGTAATAATCTTTGTTTCTGACGTATGACCTCACTGCCCTTTCGAATTTTTGAATTCACGAGCATGAGTTGATATATCGGAATCAGCAGAAAAGGAGCAGAATATTCTTTCGAGGTTTGGTAGTTTAATCCGATTTTCTTCAGGCAACCATTTCAAGTTCATTCTTATTTTTTTTTTCATATTCGAAAAAGACCAAAACATTGTTTCAGTCCAGCATGAAAATTTTCTCTCGAATCTGCATAATAGAAACTGGAAAATATTTTTCGTGTATCATCATGAACGAAGGAGAAAACTGAAGATCAGTGTATCAAAGAAACATTCGTGAATATCCATAAGTTTTGCAGTAAAACGAAATTCAATATTCGACAAGGCTATTTTTTCGATTATTTTAAAACATTGTTCACTTAATTTAAGTAAAATAACTCTATGGAATATGCACTAGGAAATACTTTTATGATATTTGTTGCAAATAGAGCCGAAAAGAACAACCTCTTGATAATAGTGAAAGGAAAAGAGATTACGGTTATGAAATAAATTCTAGTGCAAATTCAAAATATTGCTTCGCTTTTATTGTTCGTATTTATTGCTAGATTTAGGTTACATGCAATTTAAATTAGCTAATAAAGCCATTATTCCATTTGTGCTATGGCACAATAAGATATAAACTTTTTCAATGTCTTTTATACAATTTAGAGTAGATTAGATAGTGAGATTTGAGATTTGTTGCATTTTTGCATGTATATCATTTTAAGAGTCGTCATATAACTGTATACTCAAAGATTTGTTTCTTTTAGGATATCTTGAACGATAGTTGCGATCCATCTTGATGCACACATTTCGGAGTATGAAATATTTGTACATAATCGGAGCTTTGATATTTATATTCGGATCGTTTCAATATTACCAAACAAATTATTTTCAATTGTCTTTTCCAAGAGCTATCAATCAAGAAAGTTTGGCTAAATTGATATCCTTGAGTATGTGTCCAAATTTCTCAATTCCTGAGGAAGGTATGCAAAAACTTACGTTTTTTTCTTATAGATTTTCAAAAAAATATAGTAAATTGTTTCAGAAGTTTCGCAAAAAAATCAAACATCGTTAAATATACTGCCATCCCATGAATTGCATGTGAAATGGATGAAAGGGAATTTGTCAAGAAAAGTAAGAAATATCGATTTTTAGATTAAATCTGGAAAAAATTGACAAACTCCGTAGTTATTTAATGAAAGAACTCTTTGCTTATTATAGAATTCAAACAGAATGGATATTTCACTAGTGTCAGCTTTTGAATATGCCGATCAAATTGCCCTGCAAATAAGTTCGGAAGGTTTATTCGGGTAGGATTTCGAGAAAATAAATGTTCAGATATTGTTTCTTCCATCAGGAAAATTATAACATTTCTGATCTAAATCAACAATTCTACAATAACTAATGTTTTCAGCGAAAAAGTATACTGCCATTATTACGATTCGATGCGACAACCGTTATACCAACCATTCGAATCAGTAGTGTTTCCAGAGAGCATAATTTATTGTCTCCGTAAGCCAAGGACCAAATTTGTGTCACTGACAAGAAACTTCAATGATACGCCTGAGTTTTCAATTCCTCTATGTGATAGAACATCATCGGGTTAGAACTACAAAACGGGATCATTTAAATAAGATATGTAGAAACTACTGAGCCGGAGCACTTTTTCTCAGTTTGTATCGCACCGATGTATGGAGCTGAGCCGAAATGGTTGATGATTTCTGAGTTCATTGAGTATTACAAACTCCAGGTTGAAGTTCTTTGTTTAGGGTTTGTGCGGAAATTTCGTTTCGAATATTTCTTGACGATTTTTTAGTCTTTTTTGCAATCCAAAATTTTCAAATTTACATCTCGCGCACGTGTTATGAAAATAAAAAAAGATAATATCAATTCCGCGCAGACCAGAAAACGTTTCTAATCATTGTGAAATAATTTAGGGCGCAACGTATTTTTACATTTATTTGGTAAACCTATCAAAGTACGATCGGATGATTGTCGATGATTATGTGAGAACAGGAGAAGCTGAAGTGATAGTTTTGCATGAAAGATTCAAAAGACACGAATCAGAATGGCAACACATCCAGATTCATGTAATAACAAATTCGTTGTTCATCAGATACATGGGAGGGGGCTGAAAGTTCAGAGCAAATTTGATTATGATTGATGTCAGTCAAATTAGTCAGATACGTTGACCTAGCGTTAATCAACTTGCAATTTTGGATAGAGCTTGTCTGAAATGAATTATGGTTTTTTCCAAATTTTAATCGAAATTTGTTAATAGACGTAAACGTACCAAAATTAAATCTAGACTTCTCAAACTATATTCAATTTTTAAGACGGAAGCGAATCGGAAGTTTCAAATTTAGGGCATGGACGAATGGGATAGGTCAGATTTTTTATTTGGACTAGGGACGTGTAAATATTTAAGAAACATGCTGAAATCTTTATCAAGATTGCTCTGAACCATCGGCATACAATTAAGATCATTTTGTCGATTTACAAAAAGTTCCGACTTTAATATTTCCAATTCTACCACTGCAACGTTCTTTATAAGTGATATTCAATAATAAGAAGAATTCAGAATTGTCTTCTTCGGAGTAGAGCTCATGCGAAGTGGTCTGCATTTGTGGATCTGGATGAGAGACTGGCTATGAATATATCTCATGGAACAATTGTAAACTATTTGAGGTTTTCAATGCATTATTTGCTTTGAAATTTAATTCATCAGAAAAATCAACGACTTCTCAATTGGCACCGTAATATTTCGGCAACGTTGGATCATGAAGACGGAGCTTCAACCAGCGAACTATACGAGTGAAAATGAGGTTTGATAAAGCGATGGGGCGAAGTTTTATTTTGTTTTTCTACTTTTTTTCTTTAATTTCATTGTTTTGAATGAAATTTCTACTTTTCCAATTCAAGCCTTTACTATCGTGGTGTATGAAAATGTCTTCTCCGAGAATTAGTAATCTTAGATGATAAAGTGGATGCCGACCCAAAGATACACGAATACGAGCAGTCCCGGGCCACAGGGTCACACAACAAAATGCATCATTCGACCTGAAACAATCGGTGCGATGTGGGTTCATTATCCTTACATTCACTATCCAGGGTTCCGGGAACATCGCCTAGACCCAAAGGACGGATATGTTAGGTAATAATATCTTTATCGATTTTTAAAAATTTGATGACTATTATTATTGAAAACTGAAGAGATTTTTGACTATTTCATTTAGTTACCTTTTCAAAATGGTTGAAAAGTTTTTGGATAGAGGTATTCATTAATAATGATGTTGGTCGCAAAAAGACTCGTAAGTTTTAGGTTAGGTCGGGTTAGAGTAGACTTCCACATGCAATGCAAAATGATTTAGAGATTTGAGATTTCAAACCGCCAATATTCCTATTCTTGGATATTGTTTTTTTTTGTTTATTATGAAAAACAATTTAGACACTATCGTGATTTGCAATTAGGCAGCTGGGGAGAACGCTGGCTGAAAGATGTTGCAAAATTTGGACCATTCGAAGAAACGAATCTCGACAAAACGATCCCAGAACAATTGATCAAAGCTGTTGTTAAAAGAGTTAGATATGTTTACGGTTAATCGAAAAATAAATCTTAATTTATGGTTTCATTACTATAATTCCTTTGTATCTGAATAATGTTGGTTATTATTCCTAGTCATATTTGCGAACAATCGAGTTCCTTTATACAAGCGAAATTTCATAATGATTCATCCATGATAATGGCTTCATGCAATCATGCTAAAATATGAGTTTGGTTCTAAACTTTTTCTCGCTATTGTGCCTCAAAATCGAATATTTTTTCATTATCATCTCCACTTTAATTTTTCCGGAAATATTTTCAATTATTTAAGGATCGATTATCATGTCCATAACTTCTCCATGTATTCGTTTAGAAAGTAAATGTTGGATAGATCGATGCAGGTTGGCAGATCCACACCAACTGAAGTTCTCTACTGTTCGTCAGCTAATCCGATTTCACTACCTTCATTCTATGTTGCGCTAAGCCATTTCAGATTCATTTCCTTTATTTGTTTGTCGCGCACGCAAATTTTAAAGAGGAAGTTTGAAATAATGAGATTCCTCTTCTGGAAGGTCCACTTCTGAACTTACAGAAAGTTGCCCACTCAAAAGAATGAACTTGTGCAGAACATCAGCACCGATGAAGTGCGTTAGTTGATGGAGAGTTCGAGAGGCTAATCCAACCTTTGGGTACATGCGTTTTTACTTGTTTGTCCCAAATGCAAATTTAGCGAATTTGTTTCCGCATATATGATGGAATATTGCTTTCTTTTTTGCAGCGAAATTTGAGAAAAAATCTCCCATGTATCACTACGGAAAAAGTGAAAACCCCTAGACTTAGTCAGGGATGTTCCAAATTGATGTAAAAACGGAAATGGACTTGAATCTAAATTTCATCAATGAAACTTTGGATGTATAGTGAGATTGATTATATCCAATCCGGGACTATAAATGCAGCTAAACCAAGAATAAATCGAAAGGAGGAGCCGATGTCGATGGGCCGGCTGAAATTAGATAAATATTATTGGGGAAATTATTTGAGAAAAAAAATCCATAATAATAACTCGACAATGACATTTTATCACTTGATTTTCTCATTTATTTAAGGCTCCAAAGTGTTCATCCTATGTTATTCTTTTTCTACGGTCAACATTGAATAAATTCCCCAGAAATGCAAAATTTTGATTTCTCTAATTTCGAAATCGTTGAAAACTATTTTCAATTCCACCTTTACAATTTTTATTAATCCAAAGGATTATCATCGCTTCGATATGTGCATTATTAATGGAGAACTCACTCTTGTTTAGGCTTGAAATTTCTCATATAATCGATTTAGCTTTTTCTTGCGAAAACGACGTTCCCGCGCTAACAATAGGCGCGTATCAGTCATCTGCCTGAAATGCAAATACGCGTCTAAAAGTGTCTGATAGTATTTATCAGCGCTGTGCACATTCAACGTTGATGCCGATTGCACTATCGATTTTCTTCCGTTGTTCATGCTTTCAGCTATAGGAAAGAGCTAATTTATTCGTTTTTATTATACCTATTTGTATAATACTGTACCAAGTATAATTCATTTTTATCCTATTATTGGCGACTAATTTAACACCTGGAGTTAATACATGAATTATTAAAATTGCGGAATAAAGGACAAAATTGGTCGATAAACACACTATTATTTTTATTCAAGGGCTTACTACATACTACAAATGAGATATGTGAAACGAGTATTGATTAACATCGCCAAAATTTGCAAAAGGTGGGGTTTTTAAAAGAAAACTGGGATTTCATGGGCATTTACGATTATGCAAATTTCAGCCTGTTGCTCTATTTTTACCTGATCCTCGTAAGTTGATCGTATTTTGAGGAAGATAATTGTTTTATGCTAAACATTCAATTGAAACCTTGTGCTATATGGGTGTGTTTTCTTGCATCATTTGAATAATATTCAGTCTCGGCGAACTGTATGGCTTGTCATCTTGGGATTTCTCTGTTTCGTTTATCTGATCATTGCGTTACTATCCCAGAAATGTCACGCCAAATACGAAATGCCTCCATATTTGCTCGAAGATGCGAAGTGCGATGACGAATTGGTAATGTTCACTTCATAACTCAAAGAAGCTATTCATACAAAGTTCTAACAAGAAATTCACAACCGGAATTTCAATCTATGAGTATGAGGTTCGTTTCAGATGGCCATGCCCTTCTTCCTGAATGGAACTCGACTCGGCTTCGGTCGTCGCTTCGGCTGCTCCCTCCTTCCTGACCTCTCGCGTTTCCATTTGCTCGTCGGTCAGATGAACGTAACTCCCCGCGCTTTCAAGGTAAGTATATTATCAGAATATAAATATGAGTTTTTTTTTCTATTTATAAAACAGTTATCATTGAAAGTTGCAATATTCAACACATGTTTGACTAATTCAGGATGAATTTTCAACTTGTATACAATAATGAACTAATTTTAGGACTCTGAAGTAGTATTTGTGACTTACGCTTCATCGAATCATCTAGGAGAGACCCGTTTGAGCATTCAGGCGCTGCGAGAGAGTGGTTTCCAGAACAAAATAGTATTTTACGATCTCGGCATAGCTAATTCTGCGGTAGCATGCGAATTTGAATCTTGTTCGGATAAAAATGGTTCGATTTCAGAGAAGAGAATTGAGTTCAGTTTGCAATCTCGAAGTGCGCACTTTCAATTTCTCTGCTTATCCTAGCTTCGTCAAAAATCTTCATACCTACACATTCAAGGCATTAATCATCGCGGTAAGTTTAGTGTTTTTTGCTATTATCTTATCTTATACACCTTAAATTTTTCATAGTAAATAGGCAAGTCATGACAATTTAGGAAATGTTCCAAGAGTTGGACGCATTTTGGTTTTTCGATGCGAGTGTCAGATTTGTCGATAGGAAGGGGATGGGACAATTCTTGGATCGAGTTCGAAATGGACACACCGAATCGTACGTCCTTCGAATGCCCGCTCGGCACAGCATCTATGCGTCTACTGATTCAGGTTGAATATCGATTTGTATTGTTCATAGGAGGAGAAGTCGATATTTGAAACTTGCGCTGCTCGTCTTATTTCACTCTTACGCCACAAACAACAAACCATTTCGTTTCAAAATCGGACGAAAAGTCCTCGAGAATATCGAATTTCTTGCAGATCAACAATAGTGTTGAAATCCGCCAGTTTTATTGGTGAATTTATCATGAATATTGAAATTTTAAGGGATGTACGCCTATTTCCCGATCGATAGAAAATCCTACAAGTCTTTCGAAATGTAAGTGAGTTTTGGGTGCGATTTTCTCAAAATCGACAATAAAGATAAACATCACCATTTACTATTCCTTCGAGTTATTCAGGCTCGAGTCTGGCACAACATTCGTTTGGAAGACAGAATTTAGTCGAGATGCCATCAAGTGGTAGGGCGTATTCTTTTTCATTTATTGCCGATGAATCTACACCATTTTCCAGGTTCGTCCTGTGCACTCTGACAGAGGATTGCATAACGCCTCCTGGCTCAAAACACTATTGCAACTACGATAGAGGACGGTTCGATGTCTATCTCGATTGCCACAGGTCGATTTTGCTATTTCCCCTTTCTTTTTGTACTCAAGGACTGGGCTGAATGAAACTTTGAAAAATCGGAACGAAATTTTCTTCCAATCGCCATAATCGGAATTCCGACTCTTCCCAATTTGCATTTATCAGCCAAAGATCAATATTTTGATCAAGTCAATTCACAATATCGATTCACGATGATCAATCTAGGTACGATCAGAGCGCGATCAATTTGATTCTGAACAATTTGCTAGAGCAGCGTCGTCAGCCACGTGCGAGGAGAGCAGAAGGGTTCTCATTCGTGAACGTGAAGAGATGGAAGAACTCGTATTCGGGGCTGGATTTGCCATGCAAATCAGAGGATCAAATCAATTAGGTGCATACCACTAGTTGCACGAGTCATTTCATGTTTGGTCTCTGAAACAGATCTAAACAAAGCATTTTTATCATTGTTGCATCTCTTTGATACTCATAATTAAAAATCGGGTTTGGATTTTTGCTTGTCTAGAATGTGAGTTTTGAAAATGCGAAATCTTTGTTTACGAATTTCATCTTTTATCATTATTCCTACACGAAATCTACTATTTTGGTATGATTCTAGTCCAAAAACACGCGCTTTCTTGCTCATTTAATTGAAATTGTGATATTTTCAAATGTAGAAAAAATCTACTTGTACTACTTATGCCCTTTTCGTGATTATTTTATTTTCAAATGGCGATCTTCAGGTTCAAAATTATAAATAAACATTTATTTGAAAGTTTTCGAATTTGAAATTCGCGCACCTTTGTTACCAACAAATAATATATTTATGAAAGGAGTTAGTTATTATCTAGACAACATCATTCCGTCATTTACAAACATTCTTATTTTATCGTGCATTTTTTTTTTTTAAATTCCTAAAACATTTCATCTTGATTATCTGGGGTACGTAGCGTTGCGCACCAAAAATCTTTGGTGCGCAACGCCTCAGTTCGTCTAGGGCATTGCGTACCATAGTTTTCCAAGTGAGGCGTTGCGCACCAAATATTATTCTGAGTAGGGCGTTGCGCACCAAACATATTTTGAGTAGGGCATTGCGCACCAAAAGTATATAATTGCTCATACAAGTCATAATACTAACTTTATCGTTGATATTTTCATAAGTTTTCATTATTTTGTTGCTGCTTTTACCTAATTGATGAAATCGCGTTATAATACTCAATGCAAATCATTATAGGCTATTTCTTTTTTAAAAACAGTAAAAACTGTCAAATCGGTATGCTAATTAGCCTAATTATCTTCTACATTTAATTTCCTTCAATTTCGTGTATGGTTTTCATAGGTACTGAATTTTCACTTGTCTTCAACAAGATCCCTTAGAATTACTATAGAAATTCATGAGATCTGACAGAAATAGAGGTTTTTGAGATGTCTGATTACCGGAATACATCATAAATACCCTAAGTCGCCTATCAAAATGGACTATTTTATCATATCTTACTATTCTAGAAATCTGTAGGTCAATACATCCATCTCTGGAGTCACTGAGCCCACTTATTCACTCAAAAATGATGAAACGTTCACTATAGACATATCCGAGCGACCGTAGTGATCCGAAACATATCCGAAAAGGGTCGTTCATAGTCTGTATTTGATCTGCGGTATTAGTTCTCTTAATATCATGGATTGGGAATCAGATCTGGGTATGATTGCATCAACCACGGGGCGTCAAGATTGGAAAGTCCATCAAAATGAGAAAATTCGAAAAATCGACCATTTCAAGAACGCCCAGTCATTCCAAATAGGTCAATTGCCCCTCGACCACAGCATATTTTTCATCTGGAGTATCAGTTCTGTTAATATCAAGTCTCGATCACTAGGTCTGAAAATGTTTGTCTCAACTTCTGGAGCGTTTTAGGTTAAAAACTGAAAAAAATGACGAAATTCGAAGAAAATGGTAGTTTCACAGACCAGTGTTTCATAACATGTTGCAATCTGGTTGAAGCTATTCTAAATTTGATCTACAGTAGCTCTTTTCTTATTATCATGGCTCGACCACCGTGTATGAGTGCATTTTTAATCACTACGATGGCTAAACGAGGGTTAGAATAAAATCTTCAATTTTCCTAGAAATAAATCACTTTGACCTCATACCCCCAGTCTAGCATATCAGAATCGGGTTGTTGATGCTGGAAATGAATAGAATTGATGTCTAGGATAAAGTAGGCCAACCCTGATGGTTCTATAAATTGTTATGAGTCGATCGACCCACCATTTTCGTCTAATTTCGGTAAAAATTGTGGTTTTGAGACATTATGTGTCACAACCGCCACTAAACATGGATGAATTGGTCTAAAAATCGCTGGAATAGATGTATCACATCCAGCTGGTCATTTTGGTAGGCGATTTAGAGTATTTATGATGTATGCTTATAATCCGGCATCTCAAAAACCTCTATTTCTGTCAGATCTCATGAACTTCCTATAGTTAACTAGGGGATCTTGTTGAAGACAAGTGAAAATTCAGTACCTAGGAAAACCATATATAAAATTGAAGGAAATTAAATGTAGAATATAGTTAGCCTAATTAGAATATCGATTTGGCAGTTTTTACTGTTTTTAAAAAAGAAATAGCCTATAATGATTTGCATTGAGTATTATAACGCGATTTCATCAATTAGGTAAAAGCAGCAACAAAATAATGAAAACTTATGAAAATATCAACGATAAAGTTAGTATTATGACTTGTATGAGCAATTATATACTTTTGGTGCGCAACGCCCTACTCAAAATATGTTTGGTGCGCAACGCCCTACTCAGAATAATATTTGGTGCGCAACGCCTCACCTGGAAAAATTGTGGTGCGCAACGCCCTAGACGAACTGAGGCATTGCGCACCAAAAATTTCGGTGCGCAACGCCTCACTTTGGTGCGCAACGCACGCCCCCCATTATCTGTCCGTTTCCAATAAAGAGACACTGAACAACCATACTCATGGCTGGATCATTTTTCAAGTACGAAATCAATAAAAATCACTTCAAAACGCGACAAGTATAAAATAATTTTTCTAAGCAAAGAATCTGTTTTTACATGATAGAGCATACTGATCAGCTGAAAGATCTACATATTCTGTAGAATTTTATCAATTTTCAATCAGTCTTGTTATGCGGTATTTTGCTCGTTATTGGTAACAGTCACCTAATCCTATCATCATTTATGTTTTCAAGAATTGAGGACCCATAAAACATCGTCTCTCATAATCTGATCCGTGTTTCCACTACTCCGTACATGATACAGCTTTTATTTCGCAAAAATATAAATATAGTTGAATTTTGCCAAAAATACTACCCGTACTAGAATTCGAATCTAGAATCTTCCGCTTCCTGAGGGCCGCAACCCTAGACCGTAGGCGGACGCCTTCTTTGGTGGTCACACATCCAATTGGGCCATACGAGTATGTCTGAAAGGGTCTCAAATGAGTTCTTATTCCCCCTAATAATGCAATCTGGTGTAACCTGACATGCCCTCAGGCATAGTGAGATAATGCACGTTGATTGACACCTCTTTGTGTGAGCAGGACAGAGGCGATAGAGACAGAACTGTCAAAAATTCGTTTCTAATTTGATAGTGCTTATTTTGAGTTCAAACTAGTACAGTGATTGGTACAATTTGAATAGATAGGTTTTAGAATACTTGAGAAGGTATGGAATCATTGAGAATGACAGAAGAATCGAACAAATATCGATGTAAGTTAACGGATTTGGCACTTATCATAATGAGTTAAGCATTTTCGCAGTGATTAATCGGATCAATAGCTCTGGCAATTATCTTGAATAGTAATCATTTATCAGTATGTTGAAAGATTTCACCATTCCTAATTTTCATTGCTCTTATCACTCATAATTTATCTCTTAAGCGAAAAGTATGTTCTATCATTGGGCGGTTCAATTATAGAGACTAGAAAAGATGAAATTATGAGAACTTTAACGAGTACCTGCTTCTATGATAATCAGATTAAAACGAGTAACGATAAAAATACTCATTTTATCGATAAAATAATGTAGTCGAGAAAGAAGTACAACTGATATATAAGACGATATTTTTAACAAACACGATTACTAAACAATGCCAGCCTTCTTTCTAACTTTTGAATGTATGAATTGATTTAGATAACAATTTTGGAAAATGAAGAATATTCATCTTCTTGTGATTTTGTTATGCATTCCTTCGCTGGTTCATGTTCAATGTAGTGCAGAGGGTTTTTATCAAAAACAATATGCGAATTTCATGATTTTGACAAAGATGGACCCACTTGGTTCGATGTATTGACAGTTGACGAAACCCTTCGAGTAACTCTCTGGCAAGTGATCATTTGATAGATCGTTCGACGATAATCTGAAATTCAAAGGCAATTGTTGTACAAGGTAGTTGGGATTCAGGGCGGAATTATTTGTCGTATTATAAAAATGGCAAACTTTAATTTCCATTTCTCAGTTTTAGCATTTCTCTCTCAACTTTCCATCGAATCATTTTAGAATTGAACATTTACCTGCAATCATCATCAAAACGACAATTGGATCGCAAAGAGGGTAAAACGAGAGTATCTAAAATGATTCAACATTTTTAAACAATTAATTTTACACAAACCACGGTGATGATACTTGCGTATTTTCCCAGACTCCATCCGACAAGAGGCGCGAAAAACAAGACTGAAACTGGTCCGAAGCCAGTAACGATCGGAACGATTGTCTGAATTTAGTGTGAATTTTCTTTCGGATGAAGGAAAATTATTAGGCATTCAAGTTCAAAGTGCCATTTGAGGCCATTATTTTCTGAATATCACTGGAATTCTATTCCAAGAATCCTTCCTCTTTGCATCCCTGTGCAAATTTCCTACCTGACAGAACAATGCCTTGAAAAGTTGCACTTGAAGGCGTTTTGTCTTTGCACTCATTACGATGTTATTTTTCAGAGCCATTTGAATCCTGATGCAGAAGAAGATGATGACCGCCAGAACGATTGCAACCAGGAACAGCATGTCGATGCAGACAGCCAGATCCTTCCATCGAGGTACCAATCCAGTTGGAGTTGTGGTCTAAAAGGTATTTTTGGAATTTTGACAAGTGAGAAGGCTAGCATCGGCCAATAAAGAGGCATTGCGAAAGGGGAATATGGAAAATATTTGCAAACAAGGAAATTTGTCCTGTTTTTTTTTTAAGTAAGCTTCATTTCTTTCTTCTGAAGTTGTACTATTCTCAAAATCACCTACAAAATACATCGTCGCCATTAGATCGATATTATCGACGTCAATGCCATATTCGTTGTAGAGAGGTCTGAAATGGATAGTTTGTGAATTTGATTGATATGTTTGACGAGTATAATGAAAATGAACCTTACCCTTTTAGTGATGCAATAGTCAGTTCATCAGCATGATAGCCGAAATAAACCGATGCCCAATAATTGATTGAATAAATAATGAAGATCACCACCCAAATCAGGAAATGTGGAAAGTCGAACCAGTAGAGCCATTGAACTCTGGAAACGGAGCTCAATAGAATGATTATCTTAGGATATCGAAAATAATTTTTCTATGAAAAAATTTAAGGGAGTGACAATTTGGTTGAGTCATATTTCATACCTGCATATCGCAAAGTACCGATAGATGAAATGCACAGCAATAACGACCAAACTCATAGCGTAAGCCGACGGATGAAGACATGCAATTGCAGAAGTATATTTGGTACGGCGGATGAACGACGTCGGAAAAAGTACCTGCACGTGCTCCCAGACAAAGTGGCTCTGAATTTCAAACGATTTATTTATGAACCGATAGTTGAGAATTTTTATTCTAATGCATTTATTCTTTTCCACACAAAAATGAACTTTTACAATTTAGACATGTAAATCAAGTCGAGTGTAAAAATATCATCACAACTAAATTCCTATAAAGATCTTTAAACAATTTCAATTTATATTTTAAGCCAAACATTTGGATAATCGTGGTTCGATAAATTATAAAAACTTTATTTTTACAAAATTAGTTTTTTCAACTCACAGGCAGAATCAGGATATCAATGATGGCATAATAGACTCCGAAAATGGCGAAAATCATCATCAGATATTTATAATTTCCAAATTCAGGCCTCGAATAGCGCTTGATTATGAAGAAGGAGAATGCATTCATAATTATTGCAAGTATCGAAGAAATCTGAAATCTTGTGGTGGAAACAATAGTATAATTTTTCATACCGTTTGAAGAATATTAAATATTTCATGTCCCTTGATCTCATTTCCAGTTTCATTCATTGATAAACTCGGCATTTCTGACTAAAATAAACAAGTAAAGTCGGCGGAAAAAACGAATATCCAAAACAACTCTATTTCCCAAAGATATTGATATTGAAAGGAAAAATTCTATGATCTTTGAAATTCAAAAAAAAAGAATGTAGTCAGACTAAAGACACGTGATTTTAGAATTCTAAAAGTAAAATGTTTGTACAACAAATTGGTTGAATTTTTTAAGAAAATTATACTGTATAACTAGGAAAAATATCCACATTCGGTTTAAGAATACAAATAAGAGTCGCTTCAAGAATTCGTACTTATGAATTCGAATATAATTGACGGATTATTTACAGATAATATATTGAATGACATCGAATTTATTAGAATTTTCGAACTTAAAAAGGAGGAATGAATCATTAATTATTGAGTTAAAATTGATCTAAACGATCTGCAATTATGATGATGCGATGTAAATATTAACTGGTTAATTTATGACACTGATAACTTGATGTTTAATGAATTTAATAAAATACAAAAAATAGTCTATGACTAAATTATCTGAATTCTTACTAAGACGATTTGATAATGCTGATAAAATATAACGCATCATCGTATTTATGCGTCGAAATTGTGAAAATGAATCCTATTTTCGCATGAATTGACATACGATAAATTATAGGTAATAGTGCGACATCAAAGATGCCATGGCATTTTAAAAATATGGAGAAACTTATATAAAGGAATTAAAGTTCTAACTTTTCTAATCTAAATGAAAAATATCATGATCCAGAAAAATCAAATAAAATTAAACTAAATATTCCAATTAGTTCAAATTCAGGAATGAACAAACTATTTACTGTACTTGAACTTGGAACTCCTTTTTCTTTTGACAAATGAAAGAATAATGCATTCAAAATAACCTGTATTTTTATTTCTAGGTAGAAGAGATGTCAATTTGGATAACGCTCAGAATGAAGCATTATCCTAATCAGGAATAATGGGTAAATGGATAATCTCAGTTATTATCTCAAATCTGAGTAACTTATTATTTGTTACGTAACCAAAAAAGGATAGTTCATCACAAATAATTGCTCAAAGTCCGAGCAATGAAAGTAGCGACTGGATATATAGTGTTAATTATTTCAGATTCCAAAAGGAAATCATTATGTAATTCAACAAGGTACTACATGAAATTAGTCACTTGCAAATGAATTGGCTCATTTATTAAATACGTCTAGCTTTAAAAAAAGAATTTATCGAAATTATTTTGTCAATTGAAGTTTATCACGTCTCCCGTTGAATTATTATATGCCATTTTCCACTCTCAATGCTTGAGAATTAATTTACAGTTATTAGGTTAATTTTTATGGCTTAATTTTCCACAATGAAATTTAGGAGAATGAATTTATGACGTGAAATGTCCGGTGTACTGGTCGGAAATATGCTTAGTTCAAGTTTTATTCTTTACTTATATGAAATGCTAAATAATTCAACAAAAATGACAATAAAAGGCATATTTATTGGAAACGTTTAAGAATTTTTAGCCGTGGATCAAAATTTTGCAAAATTTTTCTTTTCAACTATTTATCTCGTGAAAATCGAGTTTGACAAGTAACTTTTCGTTTTCGGTCATTAAAATTGCCAACTGTTTCTTATCAGCCACCACGTTTGGCATATGCACGAATGAATTCCATTCAATTCGGAAAGATTAGGTTTTACTTACTAACAAATCAATTTTTATTGTCTATTCATTTTAAAATAGATTATGTTTTGGAGTAAAAATGGGGAAAAGGATAGGTAAGAATTCAAATTTTGTAATTTCTGAAGAGATACTAATTTAGACAAAGAACCATCCGGCCTAACTGTCAAAACACAATTTCTCGATCAAAGCTAGCAAGATCATATCCGCATTACTCGAATGCCATTTCTACGACGCAATATACTCCCTTAACTTTTTTCCCATTGAACATTTTCTATCAAATGACAAGGAAATATGCCAATATTTACTTCCTTGGTATCGCAATTCTGAATTTATTTCCGATTTTTGCTGTAACTCCACCAGGTAGACTATAAAGCAAGAATTCCCATGGCAATGTATTTAGAAATGTCGTTCATTCCGTTGATTATCGTCTTGCTTGTGACCCTGATCAAAGATGGAATTGAAGACTTACGAAGGTGGTCTCGAGATAAGAAAATTAACAGACAAAAGTGTCGAATTTGGAATGGGTAGGTTTAATTCCTGATTATGAGAAATGGTAAAGCAAATTCTCGTAGAACAACTAATTCCTACGAGGAGTCAAAATGGGATCAAATTTTGGTCGGCGACTTCATACGCATTGAGAGCGATGAGTTGATACCAGCTGACGCACTAATTATTAGGTAAACTCTATCAACTTGGCAAATTTGCAGGAAATTGGTTATTTTTCTATTTTTATACCGGAATTCCGGTCATGTTTGACCGGTATCGGTATAGGAATCGGAACTTCCGCAACAGCCCTGGTCGGCATCATCAGATTTCCTCATGAAAATCACAAATGTGTTTTTTTCCGAATTCAGGTCTGTCAAAACTTGAAGCTACCGTACTCCGTTACAGTAACAGATTTTCAAAAAACGAATAGCACCACGAGAATCAGCGTGAAAAACTGTATACGTGAAAATAAGTCAATTCAACAGATCCCTGTGTCCGCACCACTTTGAACAATTCTGATATTCACTCTTAATCGCATTAAACTAATTAATTTGCGGGTCCATGTGGGTTCTGACTTCGGACCCGGACCCGGACCCGTTCCCAAACCCGCAATTTTTCACTTTTCGGACCCGGACCCGACTTAGACCCGCAAAATGCGGGTCGGGCCGACCCGGGTCCATCAGCAACCCTGGTGATTTGGCGTTTATTTTTCGACGACAACAACAACTAACATCCATGCTCTTTGCCAAAGCAACCTTGCAACACACAATTCAGATTTTTTCGAATAAACATGCGAAAATCTCGTCAAAGTTTCAACTTTGAAACCTTTACCTGTCACTTTTTGTTAAATCGCTTTGTTCCTGCAGCAATTTTTCGATCATTTCCGGCGCGTTTCAGTCCTCAGCCTTGTGCCATCAGTTTCAATCGATGCGGAGCCTGTCGTTGAGTCGTGTGATTTGTTGTGGGAGTGTAAAGCGACAAGTCTCGGCGCAGAGACGGAAAGCGTGCGCGTTGACGTTCGCAGTTCGCTTGATTTTATTTTTGAAATGCGATACTCGCGGATCTTAGCTCGTCGAGAGGTAATGAAGAAGACGAATGAAGAAATGCGAGCAGAAGAGCATGAAAATAGGGAAATAAGTCCGACTCGGACTGCCTGTTGTTTGAAACAAGCCTAGGGGATTCTCATGTTCATCATCTCGTTTAGCACCTGCCTCTCGTCCTCCAGTTCCTCTTCTTCTTGGTTCTTCACTTCACCTACTTCGGACTCTATTGTCGATTCGTTGAGCCAGGTAATTGATTTATTTTTTTAAAAATAAAGTACATGTTTAGTTGATTATTTGTTTGCAAGGGTAATGTTAAGGTTGCGATTAAGTTCTTTTTCAACCTTTCTTTCGAAATGCCAGAATCTCAGAATCTGCTTTCATCAACTATTTATGAAATTTTGAGTTCGAATAGTTTCGTGTCCAGTCATTAATTCATTTCTGTGCCAATCAAATAAAAATACCCTAATTTATATTATTTAGATAGGTTAGCGATTTTAGGGTGGGTAAACGATACTCCAACATCGGTATTTTCCGATGCGATGTCACATTTCAACTTTTACGCTATCATGAGCATAATTTTGATAACTGCCCTCATGCCTAGGTCTGATCCTTAAGATTTATAGCAAAAAATACCAAGATAGCTGATTTTAGATTTCTGGCCAGAGCTATTGTGCATTCCATAGATTTCAAAAGAGTTATCAAGAAATTTGAAAACTTCGAATGGGAATAGATCTTCAATGTTGAATAAAATTCATCGTCAAAGACTTGTTGAAATAAACACGCTGCATGAAATTCAGCTGTCATACAATCGTTTCCTGTCTGCAAAAATTCTAAAATAAAGAAAAATCGATTTGATGCGATTTTCTTCCGCAGTTGATAAACGTAAATCTAATTTGCCGTACGTGTTTATGAGAAAGCAGCAAAATGAATTGGAGAGAAATTGAATCACCGAATCAATGTGGTTTGCAATTTCCTGCACGGTTTTTGCTTTTTCAAAACAGAACAATTCGTTCTTCTTCACGAATGATAGGCGATGATCAATTGGTGGAAGTTGTTGTGATAGGCATCCTGTATTCTAGACAAATCGCTTTCGAAACAACTCTTGACTTATAATTTGGTGAAAACTAACAAATACAAATGGCGGTTATGCTCGTCTAGTGATGAATTCCGATAATTCGTGTGATAGTTGTGAACATCGCTAGGAATGTCATCCGAGAGAAATTCGAATTCGAGCGAACGGACTTGGTGGGAGGGTTTCTCTCGATTATTTTGAGAACTCGTTTGCCGCTACGCGCTCTGCCCCGCTGCACTCCAGCAGAGAGACGATGAGACAAGCGATGAAAGCGCGGAGGTCGAATCGCGAAAATACGCGGACAGAATCACCGGCTGAAATGTATGGGAGTGGAATGGGGAAAGAGATGGAGAATCTCTCGCTCTACTAATATGACCAATTTACCGCTGCCACAAATTATTGGCCCGCGCCGACATTGTTCTAACTTTTTCTCAATCGCTTATGTATGTGCTAAAATTTTTGTTATGATTCTTTCAAAAATCAATGCTTCGATGCGACTATTTATGAAGGCATTTCAGAATGAGTAAGCAGAAATGTAGCTTGTTCCTCGCACTGTTGACATCAATATTCCTGATAGCTGAAGCTTGTCGAACAGATGAAGAAGTCCTTGAAGCGTTGGGAAGAAACTCCGATCTTGGGAAGCCTCCGAATGGTACAGTCTTTTTAATCTTAATTAGGTTTTCTTTTATATTAAAATCATGATTTTTCAACTGTGGCCGAAGAATTTTGTTCCAGCATTTCATATTTCAGAAGAAACGCCAGTGAGCGTTGGTATGGAGCTGCTATCCTTCCATATTGTCCCCCATTCAAGTTCATTGAAACTTCGGGCCAATATCATTCGTCAATGGAAGGTAGTTGATCAAACAAGTCGGCGAAGATTCAATAGTTTTTAGAATACAGCATTGGCCTTCGAAAATATGGATCCCTGCAACAGCGAACTTGAAATTTGTAGGAAATTTTCGCTCTTCCTTTCCTATGAAGAGTGAAAACTTTCAGCGCGATTGCGAAATGAGTTGTGGACTCCCGATATCACATTCATCAATGCCGACGACGTTCATCGCGATAAGCAAAGCATCGCTATTTCGATGTCCAGTGGGGGAATGATTCTGCACAGCGAAAAGTACGAGCATTTTCATAACGACTGAACTTCTGGGAAATATAGATACAACAAGGGATGTGTGCGGTTCGGTTCGGCTGGTTCTAGATTTTCAATAATATTTCTCACTTCGGTCAGGGTGTCCCAAGGTCTCTTTGCGTTCGGTCTCAAGGTTTCCCGAACCGCGCAAGTCCTGGATATAGTCGAGAAAATGTTGATTCCGTTTGCTATTCTGTTTGTTCATCTGATGAGTTTTGGTCGTTTCTGCACATGCACATGTTCTCAGAAAATCAGGATCTCCATTTTCCAAGCCCTGAACATGCGCTTGATAAATGCCTGAACTCATAGTCAAGAGCCATGTTGAAATTAGTGATTGACATCGAAAGTGAAACATTCTGTCATTCTGTCGTGTTCAACATGTTCACAGCTATCACATTTCTCCAAATAATAGATCCATGTTTTCAGCGTAAAAAACACATGAAAACAATTATTCAGACTTTCACAAACTGTACCTTGCAAGACCCAAGTCTCGAAATATCCGTTCGGAAACACGACTTGTGTGCTGCAATGGGCTGGCGGCCACTCGTCGAACGGCATTCCGATGCTCTACTCCTGGGACTCGGGAGTCGAGAACGAAGCTGCTATCAAAGTCTCTGAGGTTCGTGTTGACCTTGTGACTTGGAAGTGACGGATCCATAGATAGGATTTTTAGACGTGAAAAGTGAATACTAACACCAAAATGTAGTGTGCATGAAAGGATTCGTCATTTCCAGGTCGTTGTCTTGCAAAAGCTGCCCTCGAAACTATTCATAATACAGAATTCCTCACCAGAAAACTCCGTACAGGTAAACAAGAATTCGAATAACTTTTCGGAGTGTTGCTACTAGTTTTGAGATTTACTGATGATGCTCGTTTTGGCTTTCACTGTTATGATTTGTGTGGATTTGAATAGTTTATTGCAGTGCACAATATCTGTTCATTTTTAGCAGCATAAAACTTCAGCAAGTTGGCGACCTCGTTCTTCGTGGCGTCATCGCTAACTCAACTTCAGCAAGAATCCACGGCACTGACACTGAGATTCTCCAACTCATCTTCCAGTTCAAGTTGGAAACCAAGAAGATTCTCCTGTTGTTCTTCATTCCGACCCTCACCTTCATGCTCATTGCGTAAGTTTGCATCAAAATTCTTTCTGATAAAATGCTTTATTTCTAGCTGGCTCTCATTGCTCCTTGGACCTATGGCGATTACTCGATCGATCATTGTGACCACTTCCTTGCTGATGCTTCTCCTCCATTACAACACGAACAGTGCATCATTGCCAGCCACGAATGGAATTACCTCAATCGGTACCAAATCTTCATCATTCAGAGAACAGCAATGATATTCAGACGTCTGGAAGCTATTTTCAATCATCTTCGTAGCTCTGATCTATGGCGAAATAGTGTTGGTAACGCTGATGGCTTCAATGGGTCGGTCAAGGTAGGTTGGGTCATATCAATTTTAAAAAAAAAATCTTTTACTATATTCTTTAACTAAGAAGATTTTAAGATAAAACCTTGAATACCACTGGATCATATTTGATAAAAATCATTGCTACTATTTTCACAATTCCATAAATTTCAGACGTATGCAGAAAATGTGTTGTTGTGGCTCTCGCAGGAAAGGAAAGTATGAAATTGAACCTGTCTATGAAGAGATGAACGATTTGCGGAATAGGAGAACTAGGTTTGAACTCAAAAATATGAAATCAGGTTTGGGAATAAATATCGATCCTGTGATTTTGAATAGGGCTGGCTTGATTTTAAGCCAGAATTTTGTTCCTGCAAATAATTTCGTTGATGATTTCCCAACATTTCTCATCACATTAGACTTGTGTATGATGAATTGCTCATTTTTTTAAAACTTCAATCATCGATTCAGGCGAACTTGTGGTTGCTGTCGATATTCGGCTCTATTCGTCGACTTCTCGACATTCTGGACGCTGGGCATCGTTCTCTGCCTATTCTGCCTTATAATGTATGCCAAATCCGCGCCCCTCGTCCGATGGATCAACGAGTGGAACACAGACCCGATAGAGATTCGTTGATCTTCTTTCTATCGCACTTCAATGCCAAATGTACAATGATCTGAAAATTGCGCCAGAATATTTTAGAAATTTTCCTGTATTATATTTCCATTTTGTTTGAAAATGCATTTATGAAGAAATAAATGTAAAGTTCATGCAGCTTTAAATCAGAAGAAAAGAACAAGAAAAACCCAGATAGATCAACGGTATCCGGAAATACTATTTTTGGAAAAAAACTGGACATATTGAAATATTCTGATGTGAATAAAAACATAACGATAGGTTTGTGAATAAAGTTTCTTGAATAGAAATTCGATATTTCTTGAAGAGGATAGAGGATGAAAGCAAATGCCAAAATAGCCTGTTTTCGAGGTATAGCTGTCGATTCAAGGTTACAGGCTAAGGCAAATCTAGGTGAGAAAGCATGATCCGATCCGTTTTCATTACTTTCTCTGTTTCTGTGAATGTCTCCCTCTCTTCTTCGATTCAGAAAGCAGGTCACACTCTTTTTCTTTCCATCTTCCTGTCTTCTTGTATGCGTCCTTCACTTTCCTCTTCTGCTATCGTCTTCTTCCTCTGCGTCTCATCCCTCTCCTTCTTCAAGCAATAGCTGTAGGGCTTCGCTTCTTCGTTGTTTCGGTTCTCTAGAATCTTCTCTATAGGCAAGTCTACGTGTTCCTTCTTTTTTGCCATTGCTAACCCGCATACCTTTTTGCCATTCTGCAATATACGTTGCAGTTCTGGGTTACTTGGCAGTTATAGTAGTAGAATGTTCGAGATAGGTTTTGGTCTATCTTCGACTCACTCCCCTTTCGACCTTCAAAATCCGTCCATCCAATTTCATGCATTAACTTTCTTCTTCAATGTGTGCAGTTCATTGTTTTCATTGATCTCTTTGAAATAATGCAAACTTCCAATTTTGAGAATTTTTTTCTACTATTTTCATTTTTCGCCAGAGTTTCGAATTATCATTGACCAATTTCAGCTCGGTGTAATTCAAAAGGAGGCCTTTGAATTTTGTCCTTGCATTTTGAATATTTATCGAAACTTCGGATCGAGTAATCTTCTTCGTGAAGCTGCTGTGCAGCAATGTTGCGGTTATTCTTATTTCTATGCCTTTTGTATCTGGCAAACTCTGTTGACCGACTGAAGTTCAAAACATGCTCCCAGTCCAGTTTCTGCAAGTGAGTTATTTATCTTCAGAAAAGAAGTTATTATTCATTATATCAGAATGTTCTCTTGCACTTTGAGCCGAATTGGAAACGTTGTTAGATCCACAATTATTATATCAATTATTAGATTGTTATTGACAGTTTTCTCAAAATGCAATTTCCAACTACCGTTCTAGTATCTTGCGGTTAAAAATTGTAAATTCACTCGTTTTCAATCTTTTTTCATTAAAATCAAACAGAAACATGTTCAATTATCAATACATTAGTTTTCTCTACAAACTCTATCTTCAAAAATTGACTTGTTTTCAGAAGACAGCGTGCTGTTACAGAACCGACTGGATATGAAGTCATCAAGGACTCGATCAAATTCAATGACACTGCTCTGAATGCTAAGATAAAGAACAAGGATCAAACACTTCGATTGACCGTTGCTATTCTGAAGGACTCTACTGTCAGGTAATAGTAGATGTTACTTCTAAGTACGATTTTCATTCATAAAGATGAAATAAACGCGTTCTTTATCAAGAAAGGGGAAATCGGGTCAATATCGATAAATTCATCATTCATCATTCTCGTTCAGGATATTGATCGACGAAGATGAAGGTGCTTTGAGAGGTCGATACCAGCCACTTGACGCATTGAAAAATCCCGAGCCAGAACAGACAAAGTCAGAATTTCTTTAAAAAAAACAACTAAAAGAAAAATTAATTTGAAGATTCAAAAAGACAAAAGAAGAGGCGAAAGCAACGAAGATTTTGACTGAGGATGGACACAGAATTGTTGTCAACCATTCACCATTCAGAGTCGACGTATTCTCGAAGGATATCCTGGTTAGTGAGCATTAGGAATAAACATTTTTGAAATAAATATGATAAATCCGATTACATTCATGACCTTTAAATATACAGAATTGAATTGTTTACCTCAAATAGTCTTTGAAAAATAGAAATGTCCTTATAGAAATCAAACTATCCATTTTCAGGTTGCATCCATCAACTCTCAGCAATTGCTGAAAGTCGAACCGTACAAGAAGAAAGTGACTTTGACCGATCGAGAGAACGGCTACTGGGAAGAAACATTCAAGGATTTCAAAGACTCCAAGCCATACGGTTAGTTTGCGCTAATGATTTATTCGATTTGATATTCGAAAAGTGAATTACAATGGTAAAAATATCGACTGACCAAGTAAGATCGTGTATTTATTGGATAACAGATGAAACTCTTCATATTTTTGAAATACAACAATATGGGGGAAATTGCAAGAAATATTTTCGAACATTATCAGTTATTTTTTGACAATTTTTACTCGTTATCATAAAAACCGAGGTAAATTGAGTTATTCATGATTCAAATCGGATAGGGAGGAGTCGCAGTGGGAAGTTCAGTCATTTTTACCGCATGCGTAGCGTATTTCTGCTTCTGCACCACCGACCAGCGCCAAATTGCGTACAGGATGATGATCGTCAAGGCAATCTACGATTTTGTTATTTTGACTTTTATTTATCCTTTTTACAATTTAAAATTTCGCAAATGCTTTTTTAAACCGATAGTTTGCTGGAGCGAGGATGTTTTCTTTCGCTCACACTCAATCTAATCTCATAAGGTAAATCATAAAATTGCAAATTTTTTACATTGCAATAATTTCGAATATTTTTAAACTACTAACTACGACGGCGATCCAAATAGCGGCAATGGACGTAATCCAAGTGCTAGCGGCATCATTGTGAATGAAGCTGCTAGGAATATCATCGGAATCACCCATTTTTAAATTTGAAATAGCAAGACTTCTGAAATTTGAGGCTTCCCGTATAATTCACCAGCAAATCATCACCACAATTTGTAAAATTCATCAGAAGTTAAGGTTAGAAGTGCAGGAAAGGAAAAATAAGATAAATAAACGATGGCCGTGGCTTGCTGATGAACTATACAGGGGATCAAATTTGATAGTTTCGAAATAAAACTTAAGATCTCAAAGCTGCAAATACGAGTAAAATAGTAAATGCATTATTTGATTTAAACCAATGCCCAACCAAAAGAATGCTATTTGAGTCGTACAAATGAGAGATTGACAGCAAAGCAGAGATTTTGTTGAAAGGAGAAATGAGAATTTGCCATCTGCAAGAACTGTTCACCAATAAGAAATTGAATGAAAAAGCTGAGGAAACCACGAATACGAATTTTTGAATCTCAAATCAAAACTATGGGTTCACACGCACTTGAACATAGTTGCGGTTAAAAATTTTATTACGATTTTCATATTTGTGAATTGTTCATATCGACACATCCGAGATCGGACAATCCAATCATTTCGTCTGTTCTTTCTTTCTTTAGAGCTGACCATCGCTGGATTGCATAAATAGTTACTATCGTAATGCAAATCTGAATAGTCAAAAATTCCGTTGAAAAAACCATGGCTTTCAATATAAATAACTTGAAAATCGTAAAAATAGAGTTGCCACTCAATTTAAAAACCAGTCAAAGGAGTTATACAGTGACTTTTGAAAAATCGTCAATGACTCACCGAAAACACGATGCTTATCAACGCTACAGCTTCCTGCCAATTCAGTCCCAATAATCCATCGCAATTACAGGTCGGACATTCTTGGACTAGTCGAGCGAATCTCGTACCATTTTGAATTCTCATCATCTTTCAAGCAATGTTGAAATTCCTGGTAATTATCCAGCAGAATGAAACTGGCAAATTAACAAACTAATATAATGTTGCCGAACACCTTCGCGCTAGGACGAAAATATTGTTAAATTTAGTATGAAAATCAGCGAGAAGCTACAAGTTGAGGTAATTTGATATCTCTCAAAATACCTGCAAAAAGTGTAATGAAAGAGTTGAGAGATTCAAAGCGTTTATTGATTATTTACTATTAATGAACAATTTCAATGAAGAAGAAAGGGACAAATTTATTTTCCTGATTGTGAGTCCAAATTGCATAATCATTGGCATTCATTCTCCACCGCCAAAAAACGGAATCCATCTTCGGTAGTTGTTATTACTACCATGATGTGTTCTTAATTTTCTCGGTGTTTCGTCATCAGCTATAATTCTAACTTCAGTTTTTTTGTTATAAAAAAAACTAAGATAATTCAAATTCTCACAATGAAAAACGCGTTTGAGAAGAATAAAAATAAATTTATTTCGAAAGTAAAGCGAAGTCCAAACAGTGTTGAAAAGCTAAGAATTGTTAAATACGAAGCATGGATTGTCATTTAGAGCAAGCTCATTTTTGGATGAGTTTTGTAAGAGACGAATTTTCGACCATTATCTAATTCCGTAAATGAATACGATAGCGACACAAATATATATTTTAAAGAGTATTTGTCATTTGGTTTCATAACTTACTATAAAAGTGTCGCTACAATAATCAAAATTGATTCGGCCAAGAAGTCTATCCGAGATTTTTTACTACTGCAACATGGCTTTTATAAGCCATAAATTATTCCTAATATGCATCAGATTATAGCTCGTAAAGGATACACTTTATATTGCGTTACAACCAACTGTTCTCGAAAAGTTAATGGAAATTAAAACCAATACCATTATTTATGTGAAAAATCCATCAACTATGCACACCAATATCTGGCTTCGTGTTACAATTCAAGCTGTTGAAGAATTTCTGTAAAAACTACTTTGTAGTTTGTGAACTAATTATTGATTATTTTGGTATAGCGTCGAATGAAAAATGTTTATCATTAATTTTTTTTAAATACTTCGAAATAAACTGCAACATTACAATAAATGACGAACGTTTGATTCTTATCGCTTTTAATTTTTTAATCATATTTCGCATCAATCAATACTGTATCTTCATATTCATATTTTCTATTCAATTAAAAATTCAACCAATCATCTAAAATATTTCTTTATCATCATTCAATTATCCCATTGATGTCATTTTCTAAAATTCTTCAAAGATTTTGCAAAAAATTTCAAATTCCTTTTCATCCATAAAATGCAAAAAAAAAATCGAATCACTAAAGGAGAAATCAATTCGAATAAGGATAATTGTTCGATTATCTGATCAAACTCAAACAGAACCTACACGTTGCACACCGTGGGAAAATTACGCATCTTTTGGTGCAAACCTCATCTCAATTGAATGATCACATCTCTAGATATAAGCATGCACAAACAGAAATATACTTTACAAAAATACTAAAAGGTAAGATGAAGGACAGAAATGTTTGCCGGATGAATAAGATTGCGTTTGGAGTACGAATATAATATTGGCGATTCTGGCGAGCATTAGCATTTCCTCACTCCATCTTCTTCGTTTTGCTAAGATGAGTTGCTTGATTTTTTTATTTTCATTAATCCATTTTTATTTTTATTCGGGAAAATTTCGAATCATTAATCGTTTTGTTCTAAATTCGTTTTCTTCTCTGAAACATTTCGTTTCCATATTATTCCTGAACTTATCCTTGGGCGTTTTGCCAACAGAATCTATTTATCACCATTTCTCTTCTCCTCGCGTTCTCAACAACCTTACGACTTGGAATAGATTAATCTGGCCTAAATTGCTCATATTTTCTTCGACTTTACCAAAAATCATTTAAATTTCCTCCTATTTAAAACTTTTGCCTTCAGTTGCTCGTTAGCTTCTTGTTTGTAAAATATTTCTGCGATCTATTTTATCATTGTATCGCAAAAATTGGCTACGTAACAATTCAACCAGTCAATTAATTGATTGTCTAAATTTTTAGAGGCTTTTTTAATTCAGAGAAAATGTGGAAAATTGGCAAAGTGATCGACTGGCTTATCGCGATCACTCGGTTAACGCTCGATGTAGGAATTTTGGTCATCAAGCCTTCTACGTGTGATAAAATTTCAGTGTTTTAGTCAATGGAACACCAACAATGCAACGGTGCAAGGAGTCGAAGAGTTGGAAATGAAGATAGAATGCAAGCCTCGTGAAGAATTGAGCTGGCCTTCCGTCGTCTTGTGCTGCGTTATCATTGTGAGGAGTGTTAATAATTGTTTATGATTTGACAACTTAGATTTGTATTACGATCATCATCGTTTTACTGATCATTAGAAGCACGATCATGTCGGCCATTCGAGCTGGGCCAATAATTTTGCAACCAGTCATTCATCTGGGGATTCATGACCATTATCGAGTTATCGCCGAAAATCCTCAAAATGGAAACAACGAGGAGAACATTGTTCAAAACGGGTAATACACAAATGCAATATAGCGGCAGTTTCTATTTGACAGTGACGATGTGACGGGCGAAGGGCTCATAGAAAAAGATCACTTTTTCTAAGAAACGATATGAGGAAAAGAAAAAAGTGGTCTTTTTCTAGGAGCCCGAGCGAAGTAGTTTTTACCATTTAACGGAGTGATTTTCTTTTAAGTGATAAAGTATTTTCTTTTTTCCAAGAAAACCATTTGACATAGCACGCTCCACCACGCGATTACTTCATCAGATGGTAGTTGTTTCATCATCTAACGATTAGTTTTTTAAATATATTTCTAGTGTTTTTGTTTGATCATGCTTTACGACCTTGAAAGTTGCTCAATTAACTTTAAGGCTAAATCGGGCTTTATGTTTCGTGATTCTAGATTTTTTAAATTTAAAGATTCTTATTAAATTTCATGATACTCTTTTCTATATGCATTAAGCTTTAACCATGAGCATTTCATTTTTCGACAATTTAGGGCATGTGTTTGGGTATTTTAAAATATTTGTTGTAAATTATGGTTCTTGTTAAATTTACTGACTTTTATAAAGTTGTCATGAAATTCTTTTTAAAATTTACTTCCATTTTCCTTTGTCATTCGTCAGCTTGACGAGTATTATGATTGCTTCGAATCAGTTTCACGCGTGTTTCATTTATCAATCAATATCTACACTCCTCGACTGCGATTTTCAGTCATTTATGTTTAATTTCGAAACTTTTTTATAATTTACCATTTTTATTCTTTCAGTACACCGATGCCATGGAATCTGTTTACAATACACTAGCCGCTGCCGGTGTTTTGTCGTTCTTAAATTTGCCTGACGATTAGCACTTCCGCATTCATCAGACATCGATCAGTGAATTTACATCATGTGAGGCCAGTTTAAGAACGAAGAGAATAAAATTTACCAGAATTTATCGACAATATTCCAATATACCATGCCACAAACAGTGAGAATCTTTATGATTGATCGTTAGGAAATTTTGTTAGATGTCGTATTCTCAGATTGTCTTTAATATTGGTCAGAAATGCGAATAGTTTTTTCCGCTCTCTCTCTCTCTCTCAGTTTAAATACCTTTCTACTGTGAAATACTTTGGATCGTGCAATTTATTGTTTTGCAGTGCGTGAATTTTGAATCAATTTTACTGAGTTACAATTGTCTTGTAATTTGAATATTTCACATAGCTTTGAAGTATCGCTCGTTATTTTGAATTTCGTGAATTTATAATTTCAATTTTCAGTTAATCACTGCATTCGGAAAATTTCGTATTATAGCATAGTCTTGGATATTCAGATATGGTAAGTTTATTTTGAATATAAAAAATAGATGATTATAGGTAGATAATACATTGATAGAGGTCTCTGCTGGTCTAGCTATAGTTGCCATGGTAAGATAAAATATTCTATTTTTACAAGGCTACTGATCTACATTTAATTTAAATAATTCCTCTAAATGAAGTTTCATTATTAGAAAGCTCCTCGTCCTCTAAGTTAACCCATTTTATTACGCAAATTATTCTGAAAAGTGCTTTGATAACTTTTATGGATCAAAGAACATTTTTACTCATGATACTAACTTTGTATACCATAGAAGATGATATGGCGGAAGAAAAAGTCTGGGGTGGGACCCAAATGAGTTTTACGATAGTAAAACTGACAAATTACGATAGTAAAACTTTTAACTGTCACAGTTAAACGGGGTAGTTAAAAATTTAACTGTGATAGTTAAACGAGGTAGTTCAAATTTAACTATGACAGTTAAATGGCCAAAAATATTAAGGATTTCCATACTTAACGTTTTACTACCTCGTTTAACTATCACAGTTAAATTTTTAACTACCCCGTTTAACTGTGACAGTTAAATTTTTCACTGCCTCATTTTACGATAGTTAACGTCTAACTGTTATAGTTAACGTTTAACTACCTCATTTTACTAACGTGTTTAATTGCCCGACTACCGTAATTACGTGATAATTACCACGATTTTTTTTGTTACTGTCGATCACTATGGGTCATTTGCTACAACACTGGGTAAAAATTTCGTCGAGTTTCATCTCCAGAACGCGCAGATCGACGTGTACTATCGTAGTTAAAGTTTAACAGAATAGATCTAATCTGTTAAATTTTATTACTACGATAGTTAAAATTTTTAAGTCTCTTGAATTCGAACCAAACTTGTATGGTGAATATACCCATGGGCTCTAATCACGAAAATGGGGAGACCAGATCCCGCTCCTTAAAGTGGGCGGAGCTATGCTAATTTGAAAATTTTGATTTCGATGAAAAAATGCTCGTTAGATGGTACAAAGAAAATTTTAGCAGATTTTTATTAATTACTTTAATTTTAGTGACTATTTTGCACATTTTAAGCCAAAAAACTGGGCACTTAGGGGTGGCAAGTGTGCGCTGTGGCCTTCCGAAGTGGGTCGGTCAAACATCGAAATTTCAATTTGAGGATTAGATCCCACAATATGTATACCAATCGATAGAGCTCATCAAGCTGAACAACTTTTGTGAAGACACCTCATGGTTATCTATTATGGTATGTGTGATATGGAGGTTTGAATGGGTCAGACCCACGAAAATGGCAGAAATTTTCAAAAATTCATAACTTTTGTAAAATCAAACAAATTTGAAAAATCTTTTCGGGATATAGCAGTTGAAGGGCAATACTTCATTTTTGCTTCCTAGAGTATCGTGCTATCATTTTATCATGTTATCATATGGGTCCATGGTATACCACCCATATGGTACACGAGTGATACTATACCAAAATGTGTATCAATCGACTGGAAGTTGACTGGGGAGTAATATTCGAGTCCATTTCTATCAATTCTAGCAACTGGTTTCATTATACCATCATTGCATTAACTATAATCACCTGTCGAAAAAGACCCAAAATGGGGTAACTTCAAATGACCATAAAAGACGATAGACTAATCTCTTTTTCAAGCGGCTTTCAGCATATTACTCAGCTCGATAAGGGCTTTCATCTGATATATAGCATGATTGGTATTGGTTACCAAATGGTATCTTGACCATATGGGTCGCTACCATTTGGCACAATACCATATTTGGTATCGTTTAACTCCAAATTGAATGGGAATAAATAATAGATGTCTCTAGCTTCAATTTGAGCCCACATTTTGGTAGACTACCTATGGAAATATTCTCGTATCATTTTTTTGAAAATTGACATTAAATTTTGGTTTTTGAGGTACTACTCCCATGCCATAATAGATAACTATGAAGTGTCTTCACAAAAGTTGCTTGGTTTTTCCAGGGCTATCGATTGGTGTATCGTTTGAATTTTTCTGGTCGATTTTTTTAGGTGAGATTTGTATAAATTTCAGAAAATCGCTAATTTCGGCTACTCAGATATATATATGAACTCAGTTTCCAATAGATTCGGATTCCTCGAGTCTTTTTACCCCTAAAATGACCGAACTCATCAAAAAAGGAAGTTACAAACGGGAGATACGAGTTCTGCAAACGGGACTATTTACACTAGATATGAGACTATGCTAAATGAAAAATCGTATTTCACTGATTATCAGTGATAAGTTGATAATTCTTTTTTTGTTTGATTGCTGTGAACATCTAGTTTATCAGGCAATAAAATAGGAATTTTTTGAATATCGATTTCTGCAGAAGTGGACACTTTTCGCGTCTTGATTGTGGACTTTTCGATTCGTATTGGCTTTACACGTAAATAATGTTGGAAAAATTTGTCCTTCCAGTATGTTGTGTAGAATGATATGGTGAATAACTTTCGTTCCAGGACTGAGGTCGGATTCACATCGGTATGAGCTCCAGAATTTTTTGAAGTACGACGGCCAAATTCAGCATAATGCTTTTTTAGTGAAAATGTTCAAAAATTCATATCTTCCTATATTTCTAACGGAATTTCATGATTCTTTTTTTATTTTATAGACTTTGAATAGGAAAAGAATGTAAAAATAAAAATAAAATTTTAGGATAATATTTTTGGTAGGAAAAAGTTACTCGAAGATACCCTAATATGCCCGTACTGTGTTTACACGTAAATGCTGTTGAAAAAATTCTTCCTTCCAGTATGTTGTAGAGAGGGACATGATGAACAACTTTTGTTCCAGAACTTATTTTAGAATGTGCACACACAGGGAGATATGATTTTTTGAAAATTTGTGTTAAAAAAGCATTATGCTGAATTTGGTCGTCGCACTTCAAAAAATTCTAGAGCCCTAACGGTAATGAATCCAGGGTTGGTCCAACGACGAAAGTTGTTCAGCATGTCATTCTACACAACATACTGGAAGGACAGATTTTTTCGACGTCATTCACGCGTATAGGCAGTACGGATCGAAAAGTCCGCAATTGAGACGCGAAAAACGCGCATTTCTGCAGAAGTTGGTATTCAAAAAAATTATTTTTTGATATCTGATAATCTAGAGACCAAATGCTGTCGAATAAAAAAGAATCATCCAATTTGGTTCAGGAATAAGGAAGTTATGAATTTTTGAACATTTTTTCGATATCAAAAATTTGGTTCTCCAAAAACAGGTGGTTTTCTGGGTACGGGTAATTGGTTTCGACCCAAGAGTTATACCAGACAAAACCCTAACGTAGGGGAGTACCATGCAAAAAACCGCATTCAATTTAGATGAAAAATAAAAAAGTTATTCAAAAAGTAAATAGGGAGATAAACTTGAAACACCCTGTACAAATAGTCCCGTTTGCAGAACTCGTATCTCCCGTTTGTAACTTCCTTTTTTGATGAGTTCGGTCATTTTAGGGGTAAAAAGACTCGAGGAATCCGAATCTATCGGAAATTTCGCTCACATGAATATTTGAGTGATCGAAATTAGCAATTTTCTGAAACTTATACTAATTTTACCTAAAAAAATCGATTTTTAGGTAAAAATTAGGGGTCGTCATAAAAAATGTCTAACAGCAAAGTTGTTCAGCGTAAAATTCTGTGTCGAATGAGCTCCATATTGACCCGTGAATATGCGAATTTGGAAAGCTAATTAACATAATTGGTTACGGTAATTATGCTAATTAACTCGAAAAAGTAATTGGTGCAATTGGTTATTGGGTCCAATAGAAGCTTATTCGCCAAGTTTCAGCCAATTTTTACTAATTTTACTTTCTTGTTCCACTATAGCTTATCTTAGACAGACTACGTCTTAACTGTGCGAAAATATGGAATACTATTCACTTTGAATTGAATCGTTATGAATTTCAGCAAGAATTGTTAAGAAAAGTAATAAAACAACGGAAAATACGTTGAAAATAATTGAAAAAACATTGATTTATGATTGGAATAAACCATTTTATTATGGTAGTTAAAATTTTAACTATGATAGTTAAATGAGGTAGTTAAATTTTTAACTATGATAGTTAATTTTCATTTAACTATCATAGTTAAACTCACTTGGGTCCCACCCCTGATTGCTTGAATGACGTGAAGAAAGTTGAAAAAAACTTGTCTCTACTATAATGAATGAGAAAATACCTTATTATTAATTCGACAATTCTTTACTTTTGAACAAAAATTATTTTAAATGAATGCCAGTAACAGAATATTTAGGTATGCGTGACGATCTGCACTGTTGTAAAAGCCGTGATAGTTCGAACCGTTACAGGTCTAGACATAGTACTTATCACCGTCTTAGGATCTATTTTCACAATATGCTGGATTTATTACACCAGATATAAGGCGTTTGAGGTGGCAGTCAGAGTCAGAGCCCAGCATCGAATAGCCAACTAAGTTTGGGATATTTCGGATATTCTCACGCGAAGTGGACCAACATTGTCAATTTCGAATAATCTCTGTGATCTTCAAACAAATTGAGTTCTGTTTAGATTTTAGCTTTTTCTGGTTTTTAAATGCTATCCGATCTGTTTACAATAACGAAATTTATTCTTATAATTTACACTCCTAATCAGGACTATCGGCAGAGCTAAACCCCTATCTAGTATAGCATGCGTAACCTCATAGCAAATTTTGTCCTCTCCATCCTTTATCATGTGATAAGCGTTTATGAAGTTCGTCAGCGAGTTCTTTGCCGACAGCCCTATCTAACATTCCAAAAATGTCAAGAAATATTTAAACAATTTAAATTTAATAAACATTCTAGATTTCAGTTAAATTAAGTTATTTTGAAATAAGGAAGGCATATTCTTCTGTAACTTATTAGAACCCGTTGAAAAATTCTAAAACATCTCAGTATTTCGTACAACTAGCAATGAAAATCTTTACGCTTGATTGTTAAGGAATTTATTCGTTTTACTATAAAAGAAAATTTCATTAGATGTCATGTTCCCAAATTGTGCAGGCTACTAGGGTGTGTTAGGTTTAAGCTATACTTAGGTTATAGTAAGTAGAGCTGCACGAAATAAGTAAGATTTATTCTCTTGGGTAAAATATAATAAAAGGTAAAAACAAAGTAAGAAGAAGTAAAATAAGATGAACGAAGTGAGTTAACAAGCAAGGGCGCCGCTTCTCATATATGGCTCCGCCCTCTAACAATTCCATCCTGGCGTCTGCATCTCTGGACGAACTTTCAACCTTTACAGAATAGATTTGAGGTGATAAAACTCCTCTCCAAAATGTTATCAAATATCGCAATTAGCTGACGTTGCATAAGAGAATTATCAAAGTCACTTGATAGCACATCGTCTTTAAATGTTAGTCAGAAATGTGAATATTTACCCTTTATTTTTATTCTTTCCCTTTCTCAGTTAAATTTTTTTGTGAAATACTTTGGATCGTGCAATTTATTGTTTTGCAGTGCGTAAATTTTTAAGCAACTTTACTGAATTACAATTGTCTTATAATTTGAATATTTCACATAGCTTTGAAGTATCGTTCTTTATTTTGAATTTCGTGAATTTATAACTTCAATTTTCAGACACTCACTGTATTCAAACATTTTCGTATGATAGCATAGTCTTGGATATTCAGATATGGTAAGTTTATTTTAAATGATTGCATATTTTGAATAATATAAACTTTTTAACTTGAATATTTAAGAGTGAATATTTCTTCGCATTGCTCAGGGGAATTTACGATGGTCATCCATATTCATTCACCGCTGTTATAGCCATGGTATTTTAATAAAAATGCCATAATTATTTCGTAAAATTTTTTAGGGCCTTGTAGCAGTGGTCACGATCGTCTGGATCATTATCCCCTCCGTGCACATATTAGCTTACCCGACAGCAGCGGTCGCGATCGCCTGGATCATCGTCCCCTCCGTGGATATGTTAACTTACCCGGTAGTAATACTCTTGACGATATTTCTCCTGGTGTATTGCTTCTGCTTCCATACGTACTACTCTCAGAGGGCATCAATTGAAAATGCGAGAGCAAGAATGATACAAAGCAATCATCAACCTACAATAGAATATCATGATGATTGAAATGGATCTCAATTTTATTTTAATGCATGCCGTAATCCTTTCTAATTACAAAATAGGATTTTTTATGATTTTGTTTACTTATTCATTGATTATAATTTTTAATTGAAATAAATTGAGCTTTTCTTCTACAAAAATTTGCACAATAACTGGTTCATTATTTTCATACACTCAGACATTATAGCAAAATTTCACGAGCATCAATAGGTCAGTCGATATTTGTGTGATGCCAAATCGGGTTTAAAATGCAACTTTTTAAAAATTTAAATATTTCCAGGTTCATCATCCGTTGGCGTGGACATTGCCTTTGTCGGATCTCGTTGGGTCTTTGGCATTCCTGAACATTCTGAATCATACGCACTGCGTGACACAGTTGGATTCGAGCCATATCGACTGTACAACCTCGATGTGTTCGAATACGAATATCATTCACCGATGGCTCTTTACGGATCCATTCCATATTTGGTAAGAAAATATGGTCCATTTCTAAAGGAAGTTAATCAAAGAGCGAGATTAGGATTTTTATAGAATATAAATTGTGCAACCTAGAAAAGTAGCTGCAATAGGTGTTTCATAGCATTCGAAATAGCATGGAGAACAGATTCTTTTTCCTACCAAAACCTAATCTATTTTGCATGAGAAATGCTACGAAGCAGATACTTTTTCAAATTTTCATGTAATAAATATCCTCTGAAAGAATAAATACAAAAAATGCGAAAATTTTTAATTGTTTTTGATAAGATTCAAACCAATGTTTAGGTCGGCACAAATTCAAAGCGCACAACTGGAATGCTCTGGTTGAACGCTGCTGAAACTTGGGTGGATATTCAATCAACTACTGCTGATAAGGTATCAGACTGAATAAGATGCTACTTAGTGACGTACTATCAGAACCCATAACTAGATATATGGAAGAAATGCAAAAGTAGTGTCGAAATGTAGAAAAATAAGCTATTAGTTCGTCAAATAGTAGTTATCGATCAACTCACTATATGATCGAGGAATTTAAGACCTCGCTATCCAAAGAGATTCTTGACGCTGACACGAAGCCTCGTGACGTTCATGTTGTGAATACTCGATTCATCTCCGAAACTGGACTCATTGACATTTTCCTCACACTTGGACCTGCTCCTCACGATTCGTACAGACAATTGGCCCACCTCCTTGGAACTTATCCACTTCCGCCGGTATGAAGCGAGCCTTGTTTCAGTAAAAATAACTTGCACTTCAGTACTTCTCCCTCGGATATCATCAGTCTAGATGGAATTATATCGATCAGAAGGATGTCAAACAGGCAAGTATAGGAGAAAACTAAACAAAAATATAATAGAAAAATAGCTACTGGTTTCAAGAATTTCCATAGATTTCATCGACCAATCAATTTTACTTTAGGTACATGACAACTTCGAGAAGCACGAGATTCCTCTCGACGTTATCTGGTTGGACATCGATCACACCGACAAGAAAGCCTACTTCACATGGTGCAAAGAGAACTTCTCCGATCCACTGACGATGATCAACGATTTGACTGAAAAGGTTTAAAATTATCGGAGATTTCGCTAGATTTATTTTTCAGGGAAGAAAGCTGGTGACGATAGTCGATCCTCACGTCAAGAAAGACTCGAAATATTTCTTGTACAAGGAGTCTAAACAGAAGAAACTGTTGGTCAAAGCTCACGATGGAACGACGTTTGAAGGAAACTGCTGGCCAGGAGATTCCGTCTACATCGATTTCACTAATCCTAAGGCGAGAGAATATTGGGCGAGCAGATTCGCTTTTGATAAGGTGGAGATTTATGAGACTTCAGGTTTTGAAAAGATCTTTTAGTATGTCAACACAACCAAAGATGTCCACATCTGGAACGACATGAACGAGCCCTCTGTTTTCAATGGACCAGAAGTAAGAGGAGCATGAAGAAGGTTAAGTTCACAATCAATTTTCAGGGAACGATGCCCAAAGACGCCGAGCACTACAACGGTCTGGAGCATCGCGAGGTTCACAATATGTACGGATTCTATCAGGTTCGTCAATTTCTGTTTTATCTTATTGTTAGAAAGAAAAAAAAACTTGTTGAAAACAAACTATTTTAGCACGAAGCTACCTACGACGGTCTGATCAAAAGAACGAATGGTGAATACCGACCATTTGTGCTTAGTAGAGCCTTCTTCGCCGGATCTCAAAGGACAGCGGCTGTCTGGACTGGAGACAATAAGGCTGATTGGCATCATTACAGGGTGAGTGAAATAATTGATAATTGAAAATGTTGCGATGTGTAGCGAAGTAGGAGTGAAAATTGCACACAATGAGAAGAAACTGAAGTATAAATTTATGGCCCTTCGTAATTGTCACTCACTTTCCTGCGACTTTCATTGGTAATTGTCGCACAGATTGTAGAATGATCGCTCTAAAAACGGAGTGATAATTACAAATGCAGAGCAAAGGAAGATAAGTAAAAATACAGAGAATATGTAGAATTTATTTCCTTATATTCTTTTTCAAATTCGTACGTTACGATGTTGCAAAACAAAACTATTCAAGTTGAAGATCATGCAGTACCTTCATCGAGAATTTTTAGGTCAGTATCCCGATGCTGCTCTCTTTGTCGACCGCTGGAATTCCCCATATTGGGGCTGATGTTGGTGGGTTCATGGGTGATCCCGATGATCAATTGCTCATTCAATGGTATTACTCATATGTTTGAGAGAAATTTCAAACTTTCTATTTTTAGGTACCAAGCGGGAGCATTCCAACCGTTCTTCAGAGGACACTCACATCAGAACACCAAAAGACGTGAGCCGTGGTTGTTCAGTCAAGTAAGCATAAAGAAGTGATGAGTCTCCGAGGCTATCTTTTTGACATTTAGAATGTAACCGATGCCATTCGCAAAGCGATCCAATGGAGATACAAAATCATTCCATACCTGTACACTCTCTTCTATGAGCACTCGATCACTGGAAAGCCTGTGATGAGATCTTTGTGGATGGAGTTCAGAGATGATGAGGTTGGTCTTAGCAAATGTGATTCCTCGTTCAAGGATTTGAATTTTAGACGTCATACGATGAGGACAGACAATGGATGTTGGGCAATGCGCTGGTTGTGAAACCGCTACAGGATCCGGAAGCACAAGTTTTGTCGATGTACTTGCCTGGAATCAGAGAAGTAAGACGATTTTTCACTATATTGATATCAGTACATTAGATCACAATAACATGGTATGCATGAAAAAGGTAAATTCAATCTCACACAAAGTATTCTCTTCAAATTTCGTCGTTAATTTCATACGAGTAGGGGAACAATGAATTATAGAACGAAAAAATGAACATCACTAA
This sequence comes from Diploscapter coronatus, assembly GCA_964036155.1. Taxonomy (NCBI): domain Eukaryota; kingdom Metazoa; phylum Nematoda; class Chromadorea; order Rhabditida; family Rhabditidae; genus Diploscapter; species Diploscapter coronatus. The sequence goes on from OZ038423.1 coordinate 4,069,645, forward strand.
ATAACTCCTCTCTAGATCTGGTACGAGTGGACTACTGGCCGAGCTCGTCCATCACCAGGAGCTGTGCAATCGGACAAAACCGATATCGGTCTCTATCAGCGAGGAGGAACTATCGTCGTTGCAAGAGAAAACGTGAAGCTGACTGCCGCTGCCAACAAGGAGGATCCCGTTGTCTTGTACATTGCCTCCAATCGAGCTGGTTTGCCATTTTCTTATTTGAGATCATCTAGAAATTGGGCAGGATTGTAAAACTATGAAAAGATCAGTCAGGTTGAAAATATTGGTCTTACATTATCTAAACTTTGTGTAAATCCTTAGTCGTTTTTCGACGTTTCGAAATTTCATAATCGCTTCATTACTGTTTTGTGTGCAAATCTAATCGATAAGATCTTTTTTCTTGCAGGAGATCATGCAAACGGTACGCTGTACATTGACGATGGAGAAACCTTTAAGTATCGAGATGAAAACGATTATGCCTATTGGGGATTCCACTTCAAAAAGTATTTTTGAAAGTTTCTTTTGCGAAAACGATGACAAATTTTAGGAAGCATGATTTCCTCTACACGATTACAAATGAGAATCTGGCGAAGAAAGGCAAATTCGACAGTGACATTTACATCGAAAAGATCTACCTGCGTGGTACCAAATTCCATCCTCGAACGTGCCATATTTTCATTGATGGTGAGAAATCTCGAAGATAAGAGTGATAAATATCATTTGCTCAGATTTCACTCCTGTACCGCTTGACTTTGAATATGATCGGGAAACATTCCAAATGATCATCGATGCGCCAAACGCCTACATCACACGAGAATTCCGAATCGATATCCATATTTAGTCAAGACTTCTTTCTTGCGATTTTATTTTAATATGTTTCTATAATCGTTATAGTGCCGCTTTTTTATTCTGTGATTATTTATGCTCTTAACTCATCTTCTATGCATTTATCCAATTGGTCATTATCATGCGTGTCAAAATTTGCTTGAACCACTTTGATCATTGTTTTGTTGTTATCGTAGATAAATTAGGTTTTGAAGAAAGTGTTTTGCAGAAGAATCATATTTCTAGAGTATCACGGCAATATGGAAACTGCGATACGCCAAAAGTTGAAATTTAGAAAATTAATGCACCAGTGACATCTTTCCCGAGCTATTCCTTATATTTTGTGTCCCTAGGATACATGTCTTCCAAAATGTAATGCTTCAAGAAAATGTTTATTACCATTTAGTCGGGGGTATTTTTTAGGTTTGAAAACGTTTTTCTAACTTACTGCAAATTTCTACACTCGTAAAATATCCTTCTTGTAATTCCTCTACCCGAAAATGCACTTGAGCCTTCTTTCTCTCATGTCGGCCATGGTCTGCTGCTTATGACCAGATCCACTTATTCTAATAAATCCTCTTCACAAATTTGCATCCCGCTAATCGTGTCCATGAAGCGGATTTGATTGGGTCAATTTGAGCGCGAATTTCACTCGAACTTGCATTCGAGAATTCGTAAATATTTTATGAGTTGTGCAATTTGCTAAAATTGGCACCATTTTGAAATTGCTGGAATTTTGCCAATAAGTTGTAGAGAAAGTTCAATTATAAGATTCATTAGAAGGCTCGTAAATTGAATTTGAAAAAGGAAGAAATATATGTAGTTCTAATTTTCAGCAGTAATTTTAAGAAGCATAAACTTATTTGTTTATCAGGAAATTTATGAGAAAAATGATGAAATCGATCCCTTCGATAAAAAACTACTTTCTGTACTTCATTCGAGATTTTTAATTCAAGGCTTATCATCCTCCATTTCCATCTACCGAAATGCGTTCCTGTTTTCGCATGAACTGCTAACATTTGCATAATCGAGTAGGCGTGGTCATTGGATTGTGCAACAGGCGACAAATGTGCGCCGTGCGGTATGTCGGTGAGTCTGTGAGGCCATTGTCCATAAAAGGAGCGGGAATGAATTTGTGAATTGGGGGAGGGGATTTGGTCTGGTTGAGTGGTTCCTTGATCCACTTGAGACATCAGAACAGAATGAGGAACGGATGTTTTGCGGTTCGCGCTCGCGTTTGTGGGTATACCGACATTTTGAAACCCATAATCCTTTTCAATTCTCATTCTTCATTTGAAAGTGTTTAACCTCGCATTTTCCACAAGCCCCCTTCACAAAGTTAATGAAGATACAATTTTTTAAAAGTCACTTTGAGCAACTCAGAATCTTCTATTTTCTAGGATATTGTCCAGAAAATTGTATTTCATAGAAATACCAAACTGCTCTCTTTCCCACATCCAAATGCTCCGCATATGCTTTGACTAAATCTCAGCCTCAATGCAGTGACAACCGATGGTATTCATATGCAGATTATAGAATGAAAGAATATTGATAGGCTCCTATATTTCATTATTGTCAGCCGGCTGACAGATATTCTGCCAGCTACTGTTTTTAATAATTCCTCTTGCACCAGTAAACTTTTTAGTCATTCATTTATTTTTGAAGAATTTCTATCTTCAATAACATTATTTTATTAGGTTATTTTAAATTTTTTCTCTATTTTCCACCTGAAATATTGATCTTCATATCTTCATTCTGATTTCTGCCGAAACCTATAGTTTGGTCGAATTACTATCCATTTTTTCTCGAAAATATGGCAGCTTCTTCGTATTGCCATAAAATTTCGGATAATCCGCATTCCATATTCCTTTTCATTGCATTTCTTTGCACCCAATATTGCCCCGTCCATATGTCTTTATTTCACCATTCCTTCAGACCTATGGACAATAATCTCTCTTTCCGAATATTCAGCGCCGTATTCCAGCCTGCACAGCTCAGCTGGCCACTCGCATATTTTGCATTGCCACTGGCTATTTGTTACCATTCCAATTCATTTTCGGTCTTCTCTGTTCTCTCTCCAACCTCACTCCCTATTTCCCTCATTCGTCTATTCATTTCCTCTTCCTTTCGTATCTTTTATATCCTCCGCTCCCCATATTCGGACACCCACTTTTCTCACTTTATTAACCCGAGTAAATAACAATGAAAATAGAATGAGCTGCTCCTAAAAATATAATAACACACTGCGCGATAAATAGATCGAGAGAACGCAATTTTCAGGCGAGTAACCAATACTATCTTCCAGTATTTATTTTGGGTCTTTACAATTCTGCATCAGAAATGGCATTTTCTTTCATCAAAATATGACGATTAAATTATTCTGTTTTCCGTAGCACATCGATGTGACATTTACTTGAGTTGATATAAAGATGAAGCGGATAAACGAGCAGCCATGTCTATAAATGTGTAAAACACATCCCTAACTAGTTCTTTTTAAATCCTAGAACTGAGAAATTTACAGTCTACGACTTCAAAGTCATTCAATTTAGAGTGCGAATGCATATTTTCAAAAGATGAAAAATTAAGGACAAATTTTGACACTTTTGCAAAATATATTTGAAGAATGGTATTTTTTTATTTTCAAATGTTCTCTTCTTCATTTATGCGCTCCAGTGTCCAGTTTGGTATGTTTATCGTTTGCCAGCAGCAACTCTCGCTGTCCATTCAAGGATTTGTGCAGAACGACAAGAAATGGAGAAAGAAAGGGAGAAAGAAGGAAGGAAACGCACCAGACACAATCTAGTTCGTTTCTCTGAATCTCTCTCATTCTTCTGTACCTCCAAAAAACTATTGGCTACAATTTGATTGAGTACTAATTTTGAATCACGAACTATCTCGAAATTATTTCCTTCTAACTTTCCAAGGGAAAAAGATTTATATAAAATTTGTTACCATGCAACCGGTAACAACCTTCTTTTGTACCTCTATTTTCCACATAATGTCCGTTATTTATCCCATTTAGTCATCGTTCATACAGTACTTCAACAATGGCTCTATTTACTTGCCTCTTGGACCTGTGTCATTCCTCCGCAATTCTCCATAATTTCGTGATTTCATCGACAATTCCTTTGGGTTGCTCATACTTCTGCTCTAAAACAGTCCTCGTACGATTGTGATTGCGTAAAAGTGCAAGTTGATCGGGCTATGCTTTCCCATTTTCACAGTTCAATCATGTTTGTTCTATGGAACGGATTAAACCGCAAGAGTCATTTGTGTATTTGTTTGTTGTGTTCAATACGGACATTAGTTTGCAAATAATTTTGCCGAATTTATTTATCTGACTAGAAGCATCGGGATTTTCGATTTTTAATATTGGCGTCGAAGGAAATCTTTTTTTATTGAAATTTTACAACGGTGTGTGGAACAGTATTCAAGAATGATCTCCAACCCCATCACTTCGCACAATATGTGTTGCAAATTTGCAAGAAAAATCAAATCCTCCCATCTTGTGAGAATAGATTTTCCTCGAGTGTCATGACATACAGAATTTAAAAAAAGGTTCTTTTTTCGTTTAGAAACCTATATCCAAAGCTAGGATTTTCTTGCATCCTTCATGCTTTTAGCATTTGCGTGATTATTCTTACTCGTCGCCTTTTCTTCGCTCTGCTTTCGTATTCCTTGCATATTTGTGTTCATTTGTGGTCATTCATATTGGAAATGCATGCTGCTATGCGCTCTTCCAGTGTGTGGTCATTTCATTACTTCATCCAACGGCTACTTTCTGGTATCTTTTCATTCTCTCATTTCTTATACATTCACTTTTTTGCGAAAGATTAATTCCGGTGTTTATGCAGCTTGCCATTTTCACTATACAAAATAGGAAAGTTCGCTTCACATTCTCACTATATCATTTTCCAATTCCAATAAAAGGAACATTCTGATATTATGGCAAATGCCAAATGTCACCAACACGCATTAATTTCTTCCTATTTATTTGTCTTTATTCTTCAAATAAAGCTTGGCACATTATTTCTTACCGCAAATAGTCTGCAATTATCGTTGAGCGCATTATCCTGGCATAATTTTAACTTTCTCGTTCAAAGAATGAAGAATACTGGGCAAAATAATTGATGTAGCCTAATTTTATTGTTAGCAAGGATGAAATTATTTGTTTTAGAAAAAAATGTCAATCTCTTTGGTCATGTATGCAGAGTTTCTCAAAAATGGATTCTATCAGCTATTTTTACTCATAAAAACACCAAAATTTTCCCTATTGACCAAAAATATAATACCAACTTCTGTCATTTGCCATAGTGCTCAATTATTCATGTTCATCTGCAATAGCTTGAGGTGGGCTATTGCTGACAAAGTTTGCCAATGAAAGACGAGCCGATTCTACATTTTCTGCATCAAAAGCCATCTCAGCTTACTTCATTCCAATCGACATTTCCAGAATGGTTTTTATATCAAATATCTGTTTACCATTAGAAAAATGTACTAAAGAAACAGATTTCAGAAGGAAGGAATTGATATTGATACGCTTAAAAATGTATAATTCAAATAGAAGGTTCAGTAACTGATTTGCTAGCCGATCAAGTGCTGAGTTTTGATATTGAGTCAAACTACGTCCCAAATTTTTCTCAGAACCACTAATTTGCAAAATTAGTGCTAAATTTTCGATTTTCGAAATTTCTCTTTATCAGTTCAAAATCCAGAAAGCTATCCTGCAGCTTTTATGACTAACTCGTTTGTGGCTGTTGAATTTCATCGTTTCCGGTATTGTCTTTCATCAGTTTTCATGTCTTTCGTTTTTCTTTTCCGCCTCCGAACTTCTTTCGGCATGCAAACACGTCGAGATCTGCTAGAATCTACTTCTTGAGCTGTCGTCGAATGGCGCTTTGATTTTTGTCGCTCATTTTTTTTCGATTGTCTCGAAGATTCTCTTTCAGCTTTGGTGTCTGATTCTCTCATTATCACTGATTTCTTCATTTTCTTTATGCTTTTTCTTTTCTTCAGAGAGATTTCCTAATCTCTCCGCTCTTCAATGTCCACCCCCTCAAGTTCTCCTTCCTCTGGCATTGCTATGTCCCCCTGGCTGCTTGTCCTCTACTCTTTCTCTTTGTTATTGTTTCTACTCGGGGATTGCGCCGAGTCAGTTGGCCAGTTCACACCCAATCCAGCTGTCTTCCAGTCAATGGATATCTCCATCGAGTGTTTAGCCATACTAACTTGAAAACCGCCTGAGCATTTCTGACCCTAATTGACCTGCTGGGTTCACAGCTCATCCTCATTCCATTGTTTTTCTTTCTGCAATTTTGTTTTCAATTAACGATGACAGATATCAACTTGAAAACTGACTCAGATACCCTCTATCCAAGATTATGTCATCAGTTCATAGCTCATCTTCACCGATGCTCCTAGCAAAAGAACTTGATGAAACTCTCTATCTAATGGCAAGAATAGATCTTGAAAGCTGGATCAGATATGTTTGATGGCTCAAAAATCTGCAGTTTGGTATCCGATCAACAGCTCATCTCTCACTTCACCCGATCCTCCCCCACTTTCGACTACTTCCTATCACTTTTTCCTGCATGTCAATGACGTGTATTAGGTTGTGGCATAAGTAATGAGAATTTTTGCATGTTTTTTGTCCGTTCCTCTCTCTTTCATGTCTTATCAGGGAACAAAGTGCATTGGGGGGATAGATAGTGGAAGGGTCCCTATGCGTAAACAATCCACCATCATATCGACTCAGTCTACTAGTGAGACATGTCGAATGCTTTTATTCCCAACAATCTCCATTTACGGAATGTAGTTCTTTTTTATTCCTAAGTGGCCTCAAAGTGAAGGATATCCATGATAAACTTACTGCTACGTATGACACCAATGCCCCCTCTCAAGCCACCATCTATCGTTATGTCGCTCGTTACAAGGAAGAAGACTACTCGTTTGAAGATGAACCCAAGTCAGGTCGTCCACGGGAGCTGGATTTGGACAAATTGCGGGAGATTGTGGAGGATGACCCCTATCTTACTACGCGGGATATGGAGACAGTCCTTGATGTTGACTGGTCCACTGTAGCCCGAGGACTGAAGACCATTGGGAAGAAGGCTAAGCTTGGAAGATGGGTACCCCATGCTCTTTCGGATTTCGACAAGGATAGGAGGGTTGATGCTGCTTTGAATCTTCTAACGTATCATCGCACAACGAACTGGCTAGATCGTGTTATCACTGGAGACGAAAAGTGGGTCCTCTACGATAACAGTGAGAGAAGGGCAATGTGGGTCGATGAGGATGAACAACCAGAAGACGTCCCTAAACCCTCTCTACACCCCAAAAAGATCCTACTCTGTATATGGTGGAGTGTGAACGGTATTGAATACTGGGAGACATTGAAGGAGGGTGAAACAGTAACGGCACAGGTCTACACTGCACAGCTACGAAAATTAAAGTTACATCTGGAAAACACTCGAGGAGCACAGGCCGAAATCTACTTCCAGCATGATAATGCTAGACCACATGTTGCAAGAAGTGTGAAGGCTGAACTGGAGGGATATGGATGGGACGTACTACCCCATCCCCCTTATAGTCCCGACCTGGCCCCCTCTGATTACCACCTCTTCAAACACCTCAGTCACTTCCTTAGAGGACAGAACTTCAAGGATCGTAAGGATGTCGAATCTGCACTGAAGGGATTCTTCGGCTCACAGACTGCGGAGTTCTACAGGGCTGGTATCCATGTTCTGCCAGGTCGTTGGAAGGAAACAGTCAATGCTAATGGCAATTACTTCTAATCCGTTCGTTGTCTCATTTTTGCGAAATATAATAAAATGTAAATGCCAAAATTTTCTCATTACTTATGCCACAACCTAATATTTTTGAGCATCCCCTTCGTTCTCAGTATATAAAATGGAAGGATTTCGAAACAGCTACTTAGCTAGTACTGACACCTGATATCATCGGTCTACTTTCATATTTTCACACTTTCAGGCCTAAATCTCAGTTTAGTAGGTTTGACTACAATTTCATGAGTAGCCGCTTAGTCCATCATTTCTTCCTCTTATTTTGCTTTGGCTAGTTGATATACGAATTGGTTGCCATGAATTTTAGATTTTTACTCAGACTTCAGAATTCCGAATCATTCTTTAGCCTTTTCATGCACACAACTCTCGCCAGTTCTACACATTTGACCTGCATTTGAAATGAAATGTGTTCTATTGTGGGAGACTTCCATGAGGAATGAGTTATTCTGGGAACTAATTTTTCGAAAAATTCAAGGCTAAGAACGGATTTTTCGGGAAATTCTACGTTTTTCCAGATTCACCTCTTTTAGCCGAAATCGAAATCCACGAATCGGTCATTATGCGTCGTTCACGCAATGCATTTCATGCACTCATTTCATTCTCATATTTCTCTTCTCTGTCTTCATTTTCCTTTACCGTCTCTATCTTTCATAAGGCCATTCAAACTTTGTCTACTTTCCAACGCAACTCGCAACCTATTGTGTTATTCAATACTTTGCTCAAACTTTGCATTTTCTATTCGAACGTCAATTTTCCTGAAAATATTATCTTTCTGCTGCAACTGTATTTTAAATTTCGCAGAAACATCGTCGTCCTATCAACAACTTTCTAGTTTCTTTGTAACACGTCCAAAATATAGTAATCGTAAAATTTCGTACTGGCAGTTTTGTCACGTAAACGTTTTCTTCTGGCAATTATTCATAGGCGATAGATTCCGACACGTCCATTCTGAACTAGTATCACTTTCTTCAGAAATTTTCTTATTACTGACTTAACTATCTTTTCTCTTTTTTAAATTATAGAAATGGAAACATACGAAATAGGATTGAGAACGCTAAAACATTGTCCAAATGTTATTTCGTTGTAGGCTTTGAGGCATTCATATTTGTCACTGATTACAATGCGTGTTCTCCTATTTCACGTTATTATATTTGGAAAATGCTAGCGTTGCATTCTTCTTCGCTTTTTCTGACCTGTCAAAATTACCGCGAATTATATTTGTGCATACGCTTCAGGCACTCCTTTCCGCGCGAAATTCTCATTTTCATCTTTCCATTTTCTACGCATTTGCATTGTATTCCATTCTCCTGCAAGTCCAAGCCCAGCCCCACTCACTCTCCACTTTCACTTTAACCTTTCATTCAGCACAGAAGAGACATTCTGTCGACATTTTTTGCCCAATTATCAATACCACCCTTTCACATATTTTAATATATCTTTAATTATTCAAGCCATTCAAGTGCCAATTTATCCACAATTATCTGCTGCATCATTGCGCCAAATGTCATCGGCTAAATGGCATTCCTTCTAGTTCCAAATGCTATTATGATATTTATCCGAACCGTATTTAGTCTCGATATTCCAATTGTTCTCGTTTCATTCTAAGTTTTTCAGGATGTCGAACAAGATGCTATTCGGTATTCTCCTACAAAGTCTGATTTTGGCATATTCAAGTGCTGCTCCAACGCAACCGTGCTCGAGCGGCGATATCATTCTGGAACGGATAACCGATCGAGGCGGCAAGGTAGGTTCATTTGCAAGCTAGAAAAATCCCGGTTGTCTTCAACTTCTTCGCCAATTAATTTTATCATGTGAAAAATGCATCCATGAAATAGGATTCTTTTTCGGAAAGCGATGTTCATGGGATCTAGAAAAGTGGGGAATCGCGAAATAAATTCAATTTGAAAATATCCTTGCAAGTAATTGCTGTAGTTTCTCATGAACAACAGAGTTCCTTCGTAAACTAACCCACTCATATTCAAACTTCTTCTTATCATATCTGAAAACTTCGTTTGCATTCCAGATTTTCACGCTTCATCACACATTTGAAACCAATCTGTTTGCATTGTTCACTTCTCCGTTCTTCCCTTCTCTTCTCCTTCACCTCCTTTGCCTTTTTCTTTTCTATTTTGTGTACTTGTTGCGGAAAGAGCGTTCGCGCAAATGTACGCGTAATTATTGTTTACATAATCCATTCTTATGAAAGGGGGAAAGAGGCGTTCAATTTGGTTCGATTTGTCGATTGCACTCCATGAACAATCGCCCCACTCCACCCTCTAATTAGACACCTCACTTCCGACCCTTCGCTTAGGGACAGATTCGGGGGGATTATGCGTGAAAATTCTAACATTTGATCTGCACCCAAGGAAAAGATGTGTGCGAAAGAAAACGAATATTTATATCAACAAAATATTCTTTGCAAAATAGATGATAAAATTTAACACGCTATTCTTTTTTCATGCAAAACTTCATTCGAACATTATGAACCATAGATCTTTTGAGCTGTGGGTGTGAGAGACGATGGGTGGTCACTGAAGGTCGAGAATGAGACATTTAGAGCAAAAGTGACAATTATGAGTTTAATTTTAGGCGATCAAGGCTCGGTGCGACGACTCCGACGAGTGCAACCTTTTGCCAGAGTGCAATTTGGTACCAAAACTCGAGGTAGAGAAGAGATAAACAGCTAAATTATCATACATTTGGATAAATTTAGAAGCCATGCTGCTGCTCGAAGGACAAGGGATGCACACAGATGGCTATGATGCCGAAACTGAAAATGATGAGGAGATTCGCTAGGGATGCAACGTAAGAAAGCTTGTGTGGTTAGAATGATTCGAGAAGATGAGAGTATACACTGAAAGAAACCGTATTGGCTCTACTAGTGAAGAGAAATTGCTCACTTTCTTCGATCAATAATCGCTTGGAATAATCCATATTTTTGACAATCTTTGACCAAATATAATGAATAAGTTTCAGATCGAAGCCGGTGATTGAGCCCTCCCCTCCTGCCCCACCTCCAGCATCATCGTCCACTCAAATCTCCGCTACCACAACAGATACGACCTCTGTCACAACTCCCACTTCCTCAAAGCCAAAGGACACGGGGTATGACAGTTGTTTCTTTGCTGGCCATTAACTCGACACGTATAGGGTCATCAAATTGACCTTTACCTAGCATAACTGAGTGATAAAAGATGGCACTCCAAAAAATTTCTTCGAAAAAAAAAAAGATTTACTTTTGTGAGTCTGATTGAATTCTATCCGATAGTATTTCTTGGAAAAAATCGTATCCTTCTGAGTTATCAAAAATCGAAAAAAAATATCCGAAATGAAACAAAATTTGGAAATTTTCAGATCACAATCCTCAACTGAAGCACCGAAGCCGATTCCTCCTTCCGTGCCGAAGCCGAAGTCGACAGAGTCTGCTGAGAAGTCAGAGGAGAAAAAAGATTCTCCAAAGACAACTGAAACGGCTAAATCTGAAGAGACCAAGCCTCAAGCGCCTGCACCATCGACTGAAGTTGAGACCACGACAACAGCCAAATTGGTCATCACAACCAAGTCGATGCCGATCACCGCCCGGATTCCATTGAATGCACCGGAAAGGAAAGAGTCTGCTAAGGTCGAAACCACAACCAAATCTCCAGGTACGAGAAATTTGAGCAATTATATTCTCTAGTTTTCATTTTTAGCGAAACTCACAGAGAAGCCAAAGCCTGTTGAGAGTACCACTCAGAAAATCGACACCACCTCTATTGAAGCCGCTGCCGAAGAACTTGCCAGCACAGTCAAAAAGTTGGAGGATACTGAGACGACGACTGTCATGCTGACTTCAGAGCAGACGAGCACTATTTCCAAAATTACAAGAAGAAAGGTAAAACGAAAGCCTCAAAAACCAAGTCAAGAGTTTTTTTTATCCAGAACCTGTTCGCTGGCGATCCATCTGATGGCGATGACGACTCGGCTGATGCTGATTCTTCTTTCTTCAGGAACTCCAAGAATGGTGTTACTGACCTGACAACACAAGTAGCCATGAGCAGTGTAGGAAACTCATATAAAAATCAAGTTCAATTATAATTTTAGGGAGCTCGCGAGATGCGTGAATGGCTGCCATGGTACGTCGCAGTTGCAGCCGGATTCGTGACCAGTGTCGTCCTTGCTTGGCTTATCGTCTACACTGTTCGAAGGTGAGACTTCAAACAAATGGCAATATTTAAATGGAGAAATAACTCTTAATGTAAGACTTTGGGATAGGACGAGTGAGAGATTACCAAAAATGTGAGAAAATGCGTTTCGCTCTTCGTCATCTAGTCAAACTGTTGCTCAAACGAGATACTTTGCGTGAAAATTTGAAATGCAGAAAATCTTTGAACATGAAAAATGTGAATAATTTTAAAGAAAACTCACGAAACTATTTTCCTTCATTTCAGGAAGAACAGAAATCGCGCTGCTCGAGAAGCCAGAGCTCGTTCTCAAGCGGATTCGAAGAAGAGTTCGGAAGAACCCGATATTTCGGCTGCTTCGTCACCTCTCATTGCGAACAGCAACACTGACGGCCATAAACCATAGGACTTTCTCGAAATCCTAATTCACACTTAGCGTATCTCAGTCAATAATCAAACCTACCAAGTCATGATCTCCAAATATCATTTCTAGTTCCATAGAATCTTCAAATAATAACTTAATAATGTCGCCAAATTAATGCCCATGAATAGTCACCTCAAAGTTTCGTTCAGTCTTGGAGTATCTTTTCATTTTTGTTGGAGTAGATTTGTACAACAAACAAGATGGTCGTACCAACAGTGAATTTAAAACTTTGCATTTCGGTACAAATCATATATGTTGTGATACAAATCACCTTCAACTTCACATTTTGTCAAAAATTTACTATTTACACAATATCATTAGCTCCGAAGTCCTTCCAAATAATCGACCTTACAATAACTTATTACTCACCATTTTATTCAGAAATTCAGAAAACTGGGTATCGATTCATGTCCACAACATTCTCAATGCATGCAATTATGATTTACTTCTTCGTATTTCTTTAGAATATCGACTTTGCCTAATTTTAGGTACTTATTTATTATACCGCGTCGTGTTGTGTGTAGAAAAATAAACATTTCGAAAGATCTTAAAATATTGCACTTTCGATTGAACAACAATGTGCGAAATCGGAAATTACTGTTGTTGACTTTATGAACTTGTCAAAATTGACGAAAAAACTTCCATTATTGTGCATGTCTATTTAGACTTGTAAAAATTTCACGGCCAAAATGAAAATTTCTCCAAGGCCTTTTTCTCCGAAACGTAATAATTCGATAAATCAAGAAACGCGAAATGCGAGGGAAACGAGGAAAGTGTCTTCTAATAAGTTGCGCAAACCAATGTGCAGAGATTAGTATTTTAGGCTAACCTCTTACTCGCTGTTTATAATTTGCGATTGATTTATGGCCGTTGTTTATGGAGGGTATTCCGTTGCACTTGAATATCACCCAGTCGAGTATTGGGAAATAAAAATATCTTTCTATTGGGATCTCTCCAATATTCTAATATTCCTTTCCATTGGAATCCACTAATAGTGGGCATCTTTCCTTGTGCATTTGACATGCATTTGCGGATGGTTCTAATTAGGTTTGATTACGTTTTGCACTGGAGCAAATTTTACGTTTTCACTGCAGAATTCAGTCATCTTATAGCTTAAATGAAAGGAATTTTCATGAGAGTTAGAGTCCTTTCGCATGTTTCCATACTTGATTAGTTTGTTTTCACTGGAATTTTAGCTGCTTTTTTTTTGTTATAAAAAGTTGCTAGTAGTTTGCTCTAGTATTGAAACCTTGAGTAGTTTTGTGAAATTTGATACATTTTCGATACTTCATTAGTTGGTTTTTGCAGCATTTCTGCCACATTTTCATCAAACAATTTCGAAGAAATAACACTAACTTTTCATCTTTCGTCTCATTTTACTATGCATATCTTCTCTTCTGCTTTGACATTTCACTTTTCTCGTGTCCACTTTGGGTGAGCAACATCATTTTCGGATTGCTTCCACAACTTCTCCTCTCTCCCTTCTCTCATTTCTTTTCTTTAGTCTCTTCTCTTTCATCCTTCCTCCCCTTGCCTATCTTCCTTTCCTTTCTTCTTCTTTGCATTTTGCCTTTGACTCTATAATTTCCGGCTTTCAATGATGCCCTCTCAATAGGCCAATGGCCAATACGGATTGGGTTTGATTCGATGCGAATTTGAGAATTTCCAATTTCGAGTTTCTGCGCCATAAATCTCCTCAACCATCATTAGGATGCTCCTATGAAATTGCATGGGAATAAGTCAAGATATAAATTTAGATCTGAGATCCTCTGCATTTTTTTTTTGGAATCTCACTCTGTAGCTGAAAATGTCTTTCACATAAAAATGCGGGAAAGCTCTTTCTATCGACTATCGCAAAATTTCTTTTCCTGTCTATAATCAGTCGTCAAGAAAAAATATGCTCTTTCAGGTCGAAAGTCGCTTTCCCAAGAAACCTGTTATTCAAAACAAAATCGTCTGAATCTGACACGAAATGCAATTTTCTTTGAGCTCACTTTCGCTCTTGCATCTTTGCACTTTGTTTTCGCACCTGCCTGTGTATTAGCATGACAATGGTCAGTTGTCTGCAGTTGGCTGTTTTGTGGATTTGAGCCTTTCCTCCCCGCGTACTGCTTCTCTCGCAAATCGTGTCCAGTTCTACGTAAACACATCCACACGGCCAACAGCACTCATTCAGTCATTCAGCAAGGCAATAGCATCTACAATCCCTTTCCTTCCTCTCTTCTCTCATCCATTCATCCATCCATCCATCCATCCATTCACCCACTTTTCACCATCAATTCATTCAGTTCTGCTAAATATTCCGATTTCGTTTATTATGTCCGTCTCCCACGGCTTGTGGACGTCCATTATATCGTGCATTTCATAAGAGATGCATGGAAGAGCGAAGAGTCTCATTATTACTAAACGATCTTTCCGGCTTCTCTCTCCAAAAACTAATTTAGATAGTGCCAATTTTATCGCAAATAAAGTCATTTTAAAAGTTTGGCGTTAAACAACCAATGAAGCCTATTTTGCCATAGTAAAAGTTTGTTGTAAACGCGCCTATTTACTCATGGTCGTTTTCACTTGTAGCGACTTGTGAACTGACATGCCGCCAGTCAACAAAACAAAGCGTTTCTAGGTGCATCATTTTGAATCGTCAATTTACATGATCTTCATCAGTCTCTAGAACTCTTATGAGACTTTATCATAAAACAATTTTGATCGTTGAGCCTCATCTTCTTCCATGCATCTTTTCATCAATTCACTATGGATTAGACGTTAGAAACTGCGGCAAATTTAGAGAGCCACCGCTTGGAAATTATTTTGAACTGGAAATGACGGGATGACGATGTGAAAAGTGCAGACAAAATGGATGATTCGATTCGATGGATTGGCTGACTTGGACGGGTGAGGGAAAATCCAGTCTCGATTAGCTACAGCCCTCTGTCCTCGTCCTTCTGCACTTCCACTCATTCCGCAACAAACCGCCAAACCTATTCACTCCACTTGGCTGTTGGCGCTACCTCTATTATTCAGTTACCACAACATATCACAATTACTGTTGCTAGAAATGCCTGAAATCAATTGGGTAAGACTTACATTTTTAAAAGAATATTATATTGCTTCAAGTTTTTATCATGAAAAAATTAAGTGGAAAAAGAGAACTTGTAGAAGTTTTTTCTCATCATTTCTGTCGAAGCTAAAATATTGGCACATCGGTTCAGAACAAAACGACTACATCATATGCTCCTTTTCTCTGCAAACTTTGTTCCAAGTTGCAAGTTCGCCGTGTTTTTGATTTCTTTGGTTTAGCGACTCTTTTATTCGCAAATTTTATGAGCTCCTCCGCAACTTTGCAAACACTGAACCGCGTGGTTATTTTTTCATGCCTTTTTCCATTCCACTTGTACAACATTGACATTCGATACTAGCGGGGTTTCTTTGACGGAAGTTTTATTCAATAATTTATGCTCCCCAAAATACGCATTTCTTTATGATTCTACTCATACTTTTAGTTAGACATTTCAATTAAAAACTCGAAATTACATTTTCATCAAAATTTGACGAGGAATTTTCGAATTGAAAATCTTTTCTTCAAAAGGGCTGGTAGAGTAGATTTTTTAAAAATGGTTTTACTGCGATATTAAATCTTCTACGTGTTTAATTTCCACGCAAAATGAGTCTATGCGTTTCCTTATTTGCCTTCTGTTTCTTCGTTTCGTTTCCTTTTCTGTTCTGCAGTATTTTTGCTCTAGAATCGATATCCTCCCTCTGTGGCTTTCATTGCTTCACGGCTTCTGCTGCAATCCTCCATTCCTCGATCTTTTTTCCTTCTTCACAGACTTAGCCTTTGCCGTTTCGAGCCACAAGGTCTCAAGCCATCTTTCATCCATCTTTCTTCCTCTTTACTTTTTCCCATTCTTATCCATTTTCCCATTGGCAATTTCGGCTTTTATCTTTCCGAGTTTAGTTTTGTCACTGCTTTATTATGCCCTTCAAGTGCCACTTGTTTCGCGCAATATGCAACTTTTTTCTTGGCCTTTAAAAATTCAGTTTTTGAAAAGTCTAAAAATGGCATCATAATGTTTTAACGGTGCGAAAATTTTCACCCAGCTCAATTGTTTTCCACGGTAGATAAAAATCAACAAAACGCTAGGCTTTATCAACCCTTATCAAATGATAGTTATTATTTGCGGTTTATTTATTTTTCCCTCATTGACCGGATATCGAGCCTTTCCCATTCATTATTCCCGACAGCTGCCTCTGCACATGGATTATTCAATAATGATTGACGCCTTTGTGCAGCGCGCTCGGCAACAAGCGAGGATCGCGTTTCTCATTGCAAAAATTGCAGCATATTCTCGAGCTCGAAGACGCAGCCATGAACATGAACACCACAGAGCCCGTGATCACGATCGGGGAGGAATTGGAACACAGGAACCAAGGTAGGCATATTTTCATCTTTTAAATCTCAGTCATTTTAGTATTGCGTTTCTTTTCAGGTCAAACAATTGAAATACCGTATTTTCTCTAATTGAAGCCCTCCCCCTCGGATTTCCAAATCTACCCATTACCCAACTCAAATCATTCTGCAAACTGTTTCTATGCATTCTTTAGAGTATTTAGAGCATATTTACTTTTGATCCTAAGTTTCTACGATCATCAGATGAAGTGTAATGGGGGTTTGAAAAGTCGGATTTTTGAGAAAATTGGAGGGTTGGAAAATAGAAGCTCAGGGGCTTCTATTAGAGAAAATATGGTAGTCTCTATTTTCTAAAAAAAATTACATCTACTTTTCACCATACCAAAAATACTGATTTTCAAAATTCCCTAGATTATCCTCAGCTTGAAGGAGAAAAAGTGCTCAATTACACCTGAAATCTTCTCCAACATTCATTAAACCCCCACGTGATTCTTTCTTAAGAAAATACTTAAGTTTTCATTTCTGTTTGAACACTTTTCTCACTTAGAAAAACTGATGCTCTCTGCAAAAAGCACTCATTCGAGAGGGCGAAGAGCAGATGCCACTGGATCGGGAAAAGCAAAGAGAAACGAAGTGAAGTAAAAAAGAGGAAGAGGAAGGGATACATGAAGCTGAAAATGAAAGAGGAAAACAAGCAGAGAACATGGAAGATAGAAAAAGGAGAATTTCACAAGGAAGAGAGAAAAGAGCCCACAGAATCGATTCATTGCATTCATTCGTCTTTGTGCAGCAATCGTCCAACCTTCTACAATAGCTGATTCTTCTATCTTCCTGAAAGATATACTTTCTACCTAGACTTCAGTTCAAATGTACATCATGAATGCATTCTCTAAAGATAAAGAGAAATCAGAAGAAAAACTGCATTCGAATTTCGCCGATTCAGAAAGCCGCTTCCAAAATGAGATGATCGCCCTCTACACGTTACTGTTATTATTATTCGCCGGTAGCTGCTTCTATCTGATATTCCGAGCAATTTTCAATCAGAAAAGGGTAAGCGTTGTTCAATTGGAAAATATTCTAACAAAATTCTTAGTCCCAATTACGCAAATCGAAATTTTCGAGAAGAGAATACTAGCGGATAAATGTGGCAATCGAGCTAACGTTAATTCGAACAGAAAGTCGCTTCGAATTATTTGGATCTCAAGACACCGATATTTTCGACAGAGATTGACTAGACTTCATGGAAAAATAATTGAATTATTTTCATAACTCATCCAAATACAAAGAGCTGATTGGAAATTTATATTTTTCGCCACAAATGGATGCTTTCAAACATCTCTAAGAAATTCCTATCAATCATTTCTTACTTTCAGGGCCGAGGCGACAAAACTCCACTCACTGCGTCAGAAACGCTAACCCCTTCATAAGCCACTTATTATTTTTTTTGTAAAAAATCTATTCTATCAGGAGAATATCATTAATTTACTTCGATTGATTTCTTACGAGTATTTCTCAGTTATTATCCCCGTGCATCAGAGATCTCTATCAGCAGAATGTATTTTATTTTCCATTGGAATTACAAATCTATCTCAAATTTTCTATGTCTTGCATCACCTCAATAAATGTTTGAAAATTTGAATTTTGATTATTTTCATTCATTTGGATAAAAATTCGACCATTTCTCTCTCTCATGGTTCGCAGTTATTTCTCAAATTAATCGTCTCCCTGCTGGTGGTGAGTTTTAGACATGGCCATGAATTGGCTTCGCAAATGAGAAAATGCAGTTACATTTCAAATTTGTTAATCTTCGCAAATTTTGCATTTGAAGGGGAAACTTTCTCGGGTTGCGTGCTTATGTACTATCATCTTTGGGGCTTGAAATTTCCTACAGAATCCCTGTTCTCAAATCCCACCAAAATTTCAAGCTTTCGCAGAAGACTGATTCCGAAAATTCGTTTACGAAAAATTGTAATTTTCGTATATTCCAACTTTGAGCATTTATGGTCTTTAACTAATGTAAGCCAGATTCATTTTTATTTCTCAAGAATATGGCATTTTATAAACAGGTGCAATTTAAAATTCCCAGGTGATATTTTTAAATTTCTAACGATTTTTGCGTTAATTAATGGAAATATAATTACAAAGTGATTAGAATAATAAATAATGTCGCATGAACTTAGCAGCGTTTGCATTTGTAACCATTTCTTTTCACGATAACGATTTAACTTGCTAAATATTATGGACGGAAACATTACGGTTATTCATTTCAATCCTGGGTACTATTTCGTAGCTCTACGTATTTTTGAGGCAATACAGCTTCTGATTAACTTATTTGTTCTGTATCAGAACTGAGTCGAAGTTTCGAGGGTTTTTGAACCAACTTCGACTTCGAATTTAAAGATTAAACTTCGTCTCAGCTTTGATCTTCAAGCAGAATGATTAAATTTAAATTTAAATTTTTTTTATCTGAATGTCATTTTCACCTGATCTCAAGATATTAATAAATGTCTACCAATTTAAATTCACCAACTTTTCGCTAGTCACATAACGGTAAGCATACAGCTGAAATTTTCAAATTTCAAATGTGAAGCTAACAGATTAAAAGACAATAAATAAAGAGGAGGTGAAATTCATAACGTTCTAACTGTAGTAATTTGATCCTTTTTACTCTCAGAAACTTATAGCTGAATTTATTCTTTCATTTCGATAGTTTTATGGTGATTGTAAAATTCAAATAAAAATCCTAATACATTCTAAATTTTTATTTCTTCTCACTGATTATCAATTATCCGAGTTTTCTTAATATCAATCTTCAGATGATTGACTGTGATGATGAGAAGAATGATAATAATAATCGATATATCATGTGTGCCGTTATGAAAATTATTGACCAAAACGATGTTCACCTGCCAATATATTTTGAACTGGTTCTCGAATACATATTCGATATAACCTTTATACCATGCTATATTCTTCATGCATTATTTATCTACACACTGTTCAAAACGTACAAATCTGAAAAATCGGTGACATCACATTTAAAAAAAAAATATTCCTACCATATCGTTTCAGGATTCATATATTTCGCTGCTCTACCTTCTAGAATTTCTTTCAATCTATCACTTGATTTATTCGACTTTATTCGTCTCCGAGTCACCACTGTATTACAATAAGAACGAGTAGGTTCTAGTTTAAATCTAATCGAAGATATTTTATGTTTGATCAATATTTGTGTTCATAAATGCACATGCATAAGCTTACGAGAATTAAAGATATATCAAGTTCAAATATGAATTTCATTTGACTTGGCCACGTCAATGAAATATCAAATAAATAAAACTGATGAATAAACGATATGATTTCAGTTTCTTGTATAAATCAATAATATTCAACTGGACTGTTCATCCATTCACAATTCGCTTGGTTCATTACCTAGACTTTTTGCTATGTCTACAAAGATTTATCATTATTTGTGATCTTCCGAAGAGCGATTCATTGCCAATTCGGTGAGTGATTACATCTATGATCAAAAATGTTTGGCGTATTATTGATTTTTTTCTATAAATATTGGTTTAAAATTGCAGTATTGCGGATTTATCAAAATTTAATTTAGAAAAGAAATTTTAATTTGCAGCCAACCATTAATATTGGTAGTTCCATTCTCACTATTATCCTATTTCATCTACGGGAAATATCAAGCCTCGTTTGAACTGAATAATGAGAATGAGCAATTCGCTCCTGATGACAAGATATACGTTTATGTTAGTTGTTAATTATTTTCACGCGATAAAAATCGCTACCAAAATCATTTAGATAGATATTGGAATTCGTATATTTATGTCAATATCTTGCCTAATTATCTACATTTATCTATTCATCAAAATTGAAATGATTCGCAAGAAAACGAAAAACCATGCGAGCATCACTCTCCTTCTGCAACTGCTTCCCTTTACTATATACGAATTTGTTAGTTATAGCATGTTTTATATTTCGAAATTAGTTTAAAAAAGTATTAATATAAAAAGATGTTTCAGTTTGATCTAATGACAGAAACGATATTTGTTTATTTTATCGGAGATACCCAAAACTTCATTGTTGAAATACTCTACAAAGGAGTAAACCATCTTTCAAGCGACGATTATTATGATTCTGATGGAGAATCTTCATATGGCAGTAAAGTATACACCCTCTTTAGAACTCAAATTGCTTTGCAAATTATTACAAGCTCAATCGAACTCTACACAGCCTATCTTACAACAATTTGCGTTCCCCTATCGTTCATAATTGCAAATCGCGAGAGAAGAAGACTCATTTATCAACTAGTTCCTGAGAAAATTCGAAATTACTTTGCGAAAATATTCTGCTGTCGATGTTTCAAGAAATCTCAAATAACTCCGCTTGACAATGTTCAAATACAGAGTAGTACTGTGTAAACATAAATTGTATCGAATTTTAATGCATAATTGTCAAATAAATTATTTATTTAAAATTTAATTGCGAAATATTCTTGAGTTATTTGCGATACCTGTATTTTGGAATGTAATGCGAAAAGTTGGTATTTGAAGTTAACGCCAATCAATGCCAGGTGTTTCAGCATTTTCTCGCTTCGACTTCTCCTCGCGAATTTAGACGAACCTGAAAATGTCAAATATCGCTGCGAATTATGAGTCAAATATTACTTTTACTCTTCGTCCATGAATCATGAAGTTGCACGGGGACCAGTTGTTATTTTCAGATTCTGGCTCATACATCTGAAATCACAATTTGAGCAAATTGTCTAAAATTAATCATTCATAGTTCCGGCTATTACTTGATAAACATAATAAGAGAAAAATTGTCAATAGAAATAGTGTTTCTTCCGAATTTGCCGAGGTGCCAAGTAAAAAAACTTATGTTTACATGTTGCGACTTGTTTTCCTCATATTTCGAATAAGTTCTCGTTTTGCTGGCTCTGACTCTCTGCCGGAGCGGTGCACTTGCACATCCGTTTTCGATCAGCACAGATCCGGGTTCTGCATCCACCATTCTTCCTCTTGAAGCGTCTTCGCGATATAGTTCACATCGAGAAGCATCCGAGATGTACACTGCTGCCTGAATTGCAAAGATAGAGCAGATAAATTACAGGAAAGCTATCAGTGATTTGGATTAGAATTTTAGTCGTTTTATCAAATGAAATCACCTTTTTTACTGGGAAGGTAAAAAGTATGGGATCTCTTTTCGACGTTATTTCGTCTAGCGTTGCAGAATTTTCTTAGGCGATGAGATGAAGAATTCCAATTTCCTAATGTTTACCTTGCATCTCTCGTGCCTCAGGCACATCTGCAGACAATCAGTGATGCTTTCGGACATGTCCGTTTCGATTGGCGCTGTCTGGAAGCTCTTTTCGACGTGGAGAATGAAGATCTCGTCATCCTGACAGATTCGTTTACCGGCTGAAGTTGTTTGTTAACCGTATTAACAATTGCACTTTTTCATGTGACTATGCAACATGATGACAGAGAATTACAAGCCATTTTGATTAAAAAATACCGGGAACACAGAACTTCTCCGCGTAGATAACTCCGTCGTTTTCCATTAAATTCCCTGGCCCATGAGGTTCTGCCAGAATGTTGAACAAAGCGCAGGTTTTGTCGATTGGTGAATAGTTTAGAGAAGTACACGTGAAATGTCGTCCATCAGGACCCTAGAAACTGATAGGTTAATTTTTGTTAATCTAGAAAATTTACCTTATTTCGACTACAATATTTGGCGCAATCTCCTTGCTTGACATGCCGGTACACAATCTTCATTCCTTCAACCCCATTAGGTTCGACGATTTCATTTCCGATCACGACATAATATCCATTTGATGTTGGACACTTTTCTGGTTGCTCTAAAACGCCGAAAATAATCAGAATACGTCAGCCTGGGAATTCGTAACGACGTGAAATAAAAAAAAACATTGAGCATATTTGGACAGAATTCACTAAATCAATCCTAACCCATACACCATTTCGCAATCTAACGACGATGAGCTATTTTCGAATTTCCATGAAATACTTGAATCATCCACCTACCCGAATATGCCTCATGTCCAATCATCTGCGACTCATCAATTAACGTCGGATATCCTCTCATCTTCTGAGGTCTTCCCGAATTGACCATTTTATGAAGGACCTTGGCATCTGTGTCAACGGGTTTTCTAAACTTTTGAGAATAACGAAAAATATCCTTCGCATCGAGTTACACTTGCACTGCCAAATTTTGCAATTGCTTGGCGAAAACGTCTTGACTAAAACAATGAAGTTAGAATTATCTGCCAAGAAATTGTAAAAGTTACTCGGGCGTCACTAAATCGTCAGTTTTGTGGGTTTTGAAGTAATTAATGTCATGAGCTTTATCTTGTGGCTTAACCGTAGTCATTTCGGATTTCTGAAGACAACCAAATTTCAAGAATCGCAATGAAGAAAGAGTTGTTCACCTCAACAGTATTTCTTGTTCGATCAATTTCGTATTTGGCTTCAGGTTTCTGAATTGATAGAATAGATTTAAATTTTTCGCTTAATTTCGAGACTTCAGGTTTAATTTTCTCGTGGTTGATAGCAGTTTTTTCATGGCTGATAGCCAACTTTTGTTTCAAATAAGCGAAGTTAGGATTATTGGAAATTCCGAATAATCTAGCAGCACTGCATTCTTCCGTCGTCTTGAGTCGCTCGAAGAAGTCGATGTGCATCGCTGGATGAACGATGGCTGGTACCTAAATGCGATGTTCCCATCAAAATATTTGTGCTCGACGCACCGTTGATCCATCAGTGTCGTACAATTTGCAAAGTCTTTTGTTCGTTTCATAGGTAAACACTTGGCAGATTTTATTCTGAAAATTTACATGCTTGATGGAGCTAAGGAATAATTTATTTAGTAAATCTAATAAATTTATACCCCATTCACTCCGTCGCCGGATGCCAATAAACAATGATCTGCACATCTCGTCAAAGTAACTCCTTGTCGTTCAATAAACGGTGCGTAATTGTCAATGGCTCGTTTTGATATTCGATTGAAGCATGAATTTACTGAAAAGCTGTTAAAATTGATAGATATTTCATTATAGTCATAATGTAATGAAATTTCCGTTACCATTTCGAATTAACATTTTTCTTCGTTTCATTCATAATCTCTAGTAAAAGAAAAGTTGGAAAAACAAACTTACAAGTGTTTCCTCTAGCATCACGTAAAGCGAATAGAATTATCCATGATAAATTAACCAATCGGAATTTCATTAGCTCAATAATTATTTTCCTGCTATCAATAGTGGACTTATTAATGAAAGAAGGCAGAACAAAAAATATCCGTCAAGTGAAATCTGCTGGAACTTAATCGAAATCGAAGTGAAAATGAAAAAAGGAAATGAAAATGAAAATGAAAACGAAAATGATGTGGGTCAGATTATCAGATATAATAAGAAATCAAATTGCCGACAGCCGAGACGAGTCAGGGATTGCAGTCAGCTAAATCGAGAAATCTCCCGATGTTGATGTCGAGTTTCCTGACGCCGAACGGCCACCCGCTGTTTTCGTTTTCACTAGCCTTTTCATTTTCGGCTTCTGCTTCAGTTCTCAATTCCATCCGAGTTTTTCTCATCCTTTCACTTTCATTCCGCAACCGCGCGAACTAGTGAAATTATGATGAACTAATCACAATGCTTTATGGAATATCTTTTGATTGTGATAACGACGGCTATTGAGGCAATATCATTCGAAATAGTGTTCAATGTTTAGATGTGAAGGGGAAAAAGTCACAAATTTCTGAGATAGGTGCTAAACTAGTCTAATAAGATTTTTCAGTCTTTAGGAAATTACCTTTTCGAAATATAAATCTTTGTAGCAATAAAGTTCTTGCAAATGCTGCATGAAATTGTGTTAACGACCCGATATTATGATAAGAATCCTGTAAAGATCTTCAAAGATCTCGCCTTATCAATGAGTTTTGCAGACTAGCAACTTTCACTCTATGATTTATAGCTAACGACAGCTAAAGCGTTCAAGAACCAGATAAATTCGAAATGTTCCGAATTGTACGGAAATTCTAATTGCTATACAAAATGATTCTTATTATGTACTATTAGAAAGTAAAAAATGTGTTTATTGCTAGTTATCATGTATATCATGGCACAGAATCATCAAATATACCTGTATGAGTATCACAATCACTGAGTTTAGCAAAGGTATAATAATTTCGAAGTCATGAAAAAGGTTAGAAAATTAGTCACATTCCTCAATTTGGACATCTTGATCATTCGTGTTCGGATTCTGCTTGTGACGAACCCTCAAGCGGCGTTGCTTCGTGCCGAATTGACAAGGCGACCATTCGTCCCAAGGAGTATCATCTGAATAATTTATAAAGTGAGCTTGAAATGAGACACTATTTTTGAGGAATAATACGTATTTCGGAGATGAATTTCTAAGCTAGGTTTGCCTTCGAACTTGTTTTCCATGTTAATTCAATTTACTTGTCAACGAGTCTGATAGTAATGATGGTACAGAAGCAGCCGTGAGTTGGCATCCATTCTCCACGACCAATGTGTGCTCACTGCCTTCGACCAGAAGACTCTTGTCAATTGAAGGAGATGCACTGTGAAGCACGCACAGGCCAAGTTTGTAAGTAACAGCCTAAAATATTTGTTTTTTTTAATATAAAATTTGGGAATTTATTAGCAAAATACCCTGCATTCTGGATTATCAACACAGGTAGCGAGGCAGGCGACGATGGAATTCACCCCTGGGATCGACTTGATGATACTTCGATGAATCTGCTTATGCAGATGTACCATGTAGGGCGTCTCTTGAGAGCAATCCTTACGAGCTGAAATGTGAGTTATGCATATTTTCGGTTATACTGTGGAACTATTTATTGACAACTTAAATATTTGCCAATAGCCACCAATTAAGAGATGATTATTCACTGAGTCAGCAGTAGTTATGCTTTCTCGCGATTATGGCAAATCATACTCGTCATGCAGAATTTATCCACGAATATCATCTTCTCGTCCTTCGTCAACTTTGCAGCCTGCTGAAGTTGTCGATTCTGTTCACCGTAAATTGTGCAAATTTCGTCTGTTGGATTGTAGTTAGCAGAATGGCAAGGCGTTTGTTCGCCAAGAGCGTTCTGAAGTAGCAAAAGGTAATTTAGACATCATCTCTGAAAATGTGAAAATTTTCTTGAGGAAGAGCACGCTCAGGGTGAGATTTTCTTGTATAGTTCTACGATTTCGGAAATAAACCTACAATATTCTGGCTGCAATACATTATGCAGGAGCTCTGGTCGATTCCTCTAATGAAGTGCGGTTCCAAATCTGAGACAATTCTGTGAGCGAATATCACAAAGTAGCTGATCTTCTCCTTCTTTTCACATTCTGAATGGAGTTATTAACTTCCGAAAGCCGCAGAAGTATCTTCCTACTTGAACTGTGAGTGGGGTTGACGAATGCAATGGTGGCTTCCGGATACTCCTGTCCTTTGGAATTCTTTCGCAGCTTCATAAAATTCTTGTCCATGTTCGGGTTGTAGGCCTGTGGCTCGGCGAAGGAATCCATATTTTCAGTATCATGATTGATTCGGTTTGAATTGAATTGAGGTCCGAATTGGGATGGCTAAAACTTTTGTAAAATATCAAAACTCGTAGTTCTTTAGTCGTGGGGACCAAAAGAGTTTTCTGGGATTACGATCAAAATCTTAAATGCTTTACGTCGTTCTATTTTGGGGGAAATTGTGTTTCTGTTTCGGTTTTCCTGGTTGGTTTTTGCGTGAATTTTGAAAAGTTTATACCAGAATGAAGTTAATCAGTAGGAAATCACTCTGGAATGGATGAATTCCAGAAAAAAAAAGATCGAAGAAAAACACAATTCGCAAAAAACGAGCTATAGTCGTTATTGCACTGTCTCTTCGCCCTCTTTCATTTCACACGTAATACAGACTTGCTCGTCCCATTGAAAACTCTATTCGCCCACAACTGTACAATAGATTGCTATCTACTCGTGTTTTCAGATAAAAATGCACTAGTTAATGATCTTTGATTTACTCTGATCAAAACACAAGAGCAACTCACGCTATTAGGCAGCATGAAGGTTTTCTCATCTATGTGTCCAAAGTTTCGATAATTCTTTGGTTTATTCGGCGGCTCTGTAGTAGTTCTTGACAGTGAATCCATTGAAGGAAGCAAAGGAATCGGAATGACTCTTTGCAGTCCAGTCGATCCGAAAATCTTCGCATTTGTGGCAAACCCATCTCGGGGTTCTAAACTTTTCTATTTTTTGAAAATATACTTTTTATCAATGTAAACTTTTCATATGACTATAGTAGGAAAAATATAATTGGATTTGTGTATTGATGATTCCTTGTTAAAATTTCTCAACTTGATACGTTGATAATTGTTGATTTTTATTAATTACCAAATTTATCTTTACAGACGCCGTTCCAGCTGCTTCTCACGTACAAATCGTGACCCTCGGCGGGAACCATCACCCAACCTGAATATTTTTGTTTCACCTTCAAAAGAAACGAATCTTTCGATATTATCTCGCTGCTTTATTATTATTTCATTTTTCATATTCAGTTTTCTGTTCCTCAAGTTTTGCCACCTTGAAAAATTCGCCAAAAAATAAAAAAAAACGTGAACGAAAAATCGCCACTTGACATTTGGACAAGTTGATGAAAATAATGGAACAGCGAAAAATGAGAATTGAAAACGCAAACCATTTTTGCCTTGAATGTGCGAATAGAGTTGGCAAGTTGCAAACTCCTTGTGGTAGACGACTGATGCACAGGTTTCCTAAAACAACATGTTTCAGTTTAAAAACTATTATATTGACACGAGTTCAATGTCTCTAAATAAATTGAATGGCTAATTTTCGAGAATCATGAGAGGTTGTAGAAAAAGATCATTAAATTATTTTCCCAATGCCATAAAAATTCAAATCTTCATTTTCCTCATTACTCTGTTTTATTCTTTTCTCATCGATGGTTTGCAATATCTCAGCGTTCGATCATGATGAGTTGATTTTCAAGATTGGAACATGTCGAAAATCGCTTGAGAAAAATTTAAACGCATTTTATTTCCTAGAATTACAAGCGAGAATCGGCGATAAATGTTTTCGATACTTATAATTTGCTAAAAACTTCCTAATTAGTCGCAAGGCCATGGAACATAGCACGGTCTCTGTGTTCAACATAAAAATCGATCTGGAATGCGTAAGTTTTTTCCTTCAAAACATATTTGCAATTTAAACAAAGAATTGATTCGTCATGTAAAAGTTCAGAAAATGCGCACCCTTTCCCAAGGAAACATTTGCGCCTTTTTATCATCGTCATCGAATTATTATAAACCCATTACCAACTTTTAAATTCGTGAAAAATCACAGGTGAAAATGTATGTTTCTTTTGAGAAGACTTGAACAAGTGTGAAACAAGAAAAGAGTTGTAAATTGGGTTTTAGAATTAGTTTTTGCAAAGAAAGAGTATTAATTAGTAAAGTTTTACCCCGACTCTAGCAGCCTTAGCGATGCAGTAATTGAGACAATCCCCTGCTGAGACTCGGTACAATTCGGCTAGAGAAGATCCGTTTGATATAGCTTTGTGGGGCTGGATTTGAAAGCATTTGGCTGAAAGGTAAAAATTATTTTTAAAAAATCAAAAAGATAAATATTTTCTCATCAAATTTGGGAACAATCATCTTTTCATAATAAACTTTGACATTTTTTCAAATTCAAATTCTGTTCGAGTGAAGTTGGAACAAATACCAATAAATTAAGACAAAGGTTATTGTTGAAAGTAAAGTACTGAATATATGCAAAATTTTCTTAGCATAGGTTGAACTGGCCGATTGAGTTTTGCAATCGGAGGTGGGATCGGTCAAGATCGACCGGTTCAACTTATGCTGCGTACCAGGTCCATCGATGGCAATTCCAAGAATACTAGTTGGTAAGATGAGCAATAGCGCAAAATGTCTAATCCAAACTCGAATGTCGACCATATTGTGCATTAACCAATCGATTGATGTCCAAGGGAAAGTCCTGGGTTTCTCCTCTGATCTCTCGCTGATTTCTTCGGCTTTCGCTCCAGGCAGTCGGATGACCCCATTTCCCAGTCCAGAGAAGTTTCATTTCTCACCTCCCTTATCGTAACGCAAACGTAAATTCTTCGCGGTCAGTAATTCTCTCTTCTCTTTACTTGATACAAATATTTTTCTTTTGCGCAGCCAGTTTCAACCTCATTGAATTTTGATAGGACGTTGTTTTCAAGAATTTGACCTTTCATATTCGCTGCTACAATTGAAAGTTTCCCCTAGCGCTTTTTCAAGCCTCTTGCGGTGGTGGTCAAAAATTTATCACTAACATGGCCTAGCATGAACGGTTGACCGATTTGTCCTGAACCAATTCTGTTCGAATTTGGCACACTTTTTGTAGAACATATGGGTTTAGCAAAGTATGTCAAACTTCATCTGAACTGGTGCATGATAATTCGATCAACCTCTGATTGTAAATCACCGTGTTTGTACTAGATTTTGAACGTCATTATATTAGAGAAAATTAAAGCTTTATTATTGAGCTCTGAAATCTGGAATTAGTCTCCAATCTAAAATATAGGCGATCGACGCGATCTTCGAATCTTATAGTGGGAGTTCCATTGAGGCGGCGCAACGTAATATTTTGGTGGAGGTGGCGCTGTCGTGTAGTATGTCGGCTCTGGATCCCTGACTTGGGCTACTGGCTGAAAAATTAAAAACTGAAAACTATCTTGAAAACATGACATTGCTCATCTGATCTAGGTTATCTATCCAAATGCGCTTGTCACTTTCGAGTTTCTGAGAAAGATTCATGCATTTCGACGATAGAATGTCGTATACAATTGAATGAGATACGCGAACTATTAGAACCTATGATTGATGAAAAGAATGACGATTCTAAGCAACTAATTATTTTCCAAGAATATTAAGAAAAAATCTTCATTCCACTTACCACAGGACCATTGTTCAACCTCGTGTTGGATTCAAAACAAATGTCGAAATCCCTGAATTTGTCCTTCTCCGTGTCGGCAACCATCTTGTAGATTTCAAAAACGCATTGTTCTGTTCGACACTTCCTGGCTGCTGGCCCAAGTTCGTTTGAGGAGTATGAGGGAAGGTAGGACTCGATGCAGGAAGCCATCCAACCACGAATGAATTCAGTCTGAATGAAACAACATTTCTGTCCATCTTGGTTCACAAAATTGATGAAATATCATTTTATTGGTTTGACTCAATTCTCTGCCTCAATTCTATTCAGGCTTCAAAATACCACTTCCCTCATTTTTCGTCATCAAAATAAAAATCCACTCACATATTGTTGATCGGACATTCGATATGCGTCGACCATCGAGAGTATCGATATTGTTAAGGTGGCAACACAAAACAAACGTTGCGCCAACTGCATCGGGAGGGACACTTTTTCGGTCGGAAGAATTCACGTTGCAGTTCACGACTCAAGCGTAGATTCAAATGATAGGGACAAGGGTAGCGTCGCAGAAGGACGAAGGAAAGGGGAAGGAGAAGGGAAGGTTAGCAGAGGAAATAGGTAAGAATGGACAGTTAGTGAACTAAGCGCGAGACGCGAAAGTTGAAAATTGAAAATGAAGTTGAAAAATGAGGCAAAGCAATGTCGAGAAGAAAAATGTCGAGGTGAAAAGAACAAAAGGAATTCGCAAAGTTTGGGTAGTGAAATAAAACACCTAATTGGCTTTTGCCACCTAGCTATGTAGCGTGGAATTCAGAGCATGATCTGAACTTAGACAAATTTAGGGTTGAATTGAA
The DNA here is from genome assembly GCA_964036155.1 of Diploscapter coronatus. NCBI lineage: Eukaryota > Metazoa > Nematoda > Chromadorea > Rhabditida > Rhabditidae > Diploscapter > Diploscapter coronatus. Next base: position 4,100,083 of record OZ038423.1, read on the forward strand.
TTTATTTGAATAAATAATGATCGAAGAAATATTCACTAGATTGATTCCTCTTCAGGAAAACTTTCTCGATGTCGCAATGAAACTTCAACGTTCAATGCTTCTGCATACCTTGTGCAAACATTTGCATAGGTAAATATTGCACTCCCTTTCGATCAAAATCTATGTAATACTTGTTCGAGTCATGCGAAATTCATTCAGTTATTGCGCATCTTTTAGTGCAAACCCTACTTCAATTGGATGATCACATCTCAAAATATAAGCATGCACAAACACACTTTACAAAAATACTATCTTGTTTAGATCTAGATGTGTGCATTTTATAAAACAATTATCGAAATATCAAATTTGAAATGAAACAATTTAAAGCTATTCAATAATCAATTCATCCATCTACAATTGCACGCTTCTTGAATAATAATTAAAATTGGATAGATATATATTTAATTATATTTTTCGATGCCAACAATTTCGAAATTGAAGAACTTTCCATCCTCTCCTTGTTTCTGCAACCGTTCTGGAAGGTCGTAAATATCACCGACCTTCACAAACCCGTTGTCGATAAATCTCTCAAATAAGATTCATAAAATATGTAATGTCTCTTCATAAAATTCTACGATTGGCTGCTATTTTGAAAGAAAAGCTAAATGTAAAACATTGATGCAAAGGTTGTTGGATCTGATTTCATCCATAAAACGATCTGCTAGCAAGTTTTCCGATTTTTCAACGACAAACTTGATTTGACAATTTTCTATCGCTTCAGTAATATTAAGAAGTTATAACTCACTCCTTTAACAGGCTGAACGAGGATGTTCAGTATAGGACCATCTGACAATCCCATGTAGACCCCGCCAAAATTACTCTCCAAATTGTAGTCTCTGGTGAGTTGTTTGATTCCAGCGTCTTCCACGACCTTGATATTTTGTCGAGGAAAGGCTTTGTCAAGAACGTTGTTATGCTCGTTGCCTCTGAACGGTCTTCCAGAAATGCTGAACTTTGATCCACCAGGTCCAAAGTTGTTATTTCCAATCAAAACTTGGCCGAAAGTTTGACTGGCTTTTCCGCTATCCACGTAAATTTTCATCTTGAACGAATCCTCCGAACCGCCCTTCGTCTGCTTACAATTTACCGTAATTGATCTGAAATTATTTCGATTAGATTGAAAAATAATTCAATTTCAAAAAGTAGTTTCATCGTAGCATTGTTGCAGGCAAAATAGGGTAGAGGCTGGCTGAGAAAAGAGCCCTATCTTGCACTATTTTGTCTAATATTCTACTATCGCAACTACTTTTTCAGTTGCCAAAAAAAATTTTCTGAAATTATCTATACCTTAGTTCGCTGTCCCTTTTAAATCTATACTTTGATCCGATGTTCCTTTTGAATCGATACCACTTTTTCACAGCGTTGGCGTCATAGTTGTTGAGGAAATCACGGAATGCAAATTTAGTAAGGTTTGCACCAGCTCGCATATTTTTAAAGATGAATTCTTGAATTTCCTTTTCCAAATCACGAATCTGGAGGTAAACTGAGAACGTAATAAGAAAATTTGGCGCCTTACTTTTAGTATAAGTTCCTTGCTTCCTGCAAAATCTAACGAGTCCCTGAATTCTTCATTCTTTTCAATCAACACATTAAAAGGTTCCAGCAATTTTTCCTAAATTTGATTTTTTTTGTGAAAGAATATCTAAATTTATCTGTTCACCGATGATTTGTCGTTAATTGTAGCCGAATCGAGTTCACCATTTTGCTGGTTGGTTATGAGCGTTCGAGCGATCGGCTCGATCTCATTGAGTTTATTTTGGGTATCAATATTTCTATCGATGATTTCCCAAATCTGAGACGCATTATTTTTCAGGTCTTTAAATGAATGATTTTTATTTTGGAGATCCAACAATGCTGACACCATCAAAAGATTAATTGATCATTTTACAGTCAGATAATTTTTATGAAAGACTTTATTTTTGTAACATACCTTGCGGAAATTTTCTACTTGCTCGGGAAAATATTTCGGATTCATTTTGAATTCGTTAGCCAGTTCTAAAAATAGATAATAATTTCTCTCAGACAAAATTATATTTGACTATTACCCTCGGAGATGGATTTAATATCAGAGGATTGCGAACTATCATTCTCGCTTGCGTGCAAATGAAGGACACTGGTGCACAAGATGGATAAGATGAGCAGTTTCATCGTGAGCTAAAATTTATCACAATGGGAGAAAGAATGAAAATATTATAAAATAGAAATGAGCCAATTTGGAAGAGTAGTTTCATCGCTGCATTGTTCAAGCCAGAATCGAATAGTTTGGAAAAGAAACGATTATTTTCCTATTCTATTCCGTATGCATGATGCGACAACTTCAGCTAATTTTCTAGAATTTGCACAAGTGATAATGATGCATTTCTTGGACCCGCTTCTTCATATTTCGTGTCCATACTCTATTTATACCGACTACTTTGTTTTCAACGATGATCCCTATTATCAATCTTTAGATTTTATCGCTTTTTAACTCTACAATGAGTAAATCATGGGTTAGTAATATGGAAGATTCAATATCTTTCTTCCCTTTTTATCGAAGGATTTTCCAATTAGACATTATTATTTTCTTTTCATTAGTAAGTATCAATTTTTTCCACATATTTGGATATTAGTCAGGAAATAATCAAAGTTCGACGCCTTAATTTTCATGACAAATTCATTTTGATGCAGAAAAAAGCTTCAAGATAAATTTTACGAACTATTCCTAAGTCAAATCTTCCCTAACACAGAGAGAAGTTCACGCATTCCTCCCGACTCGGCTCCGCTGCGGGTCCTACTCGGGACGAATGCGGGAGGAATGCGGGAACTTTTCTCTGTGATTTGTTCTTATAAATGTGCAAACTGAATTTGTAGAATAAATTATGCGTAAAGTTATGTAAAAATTGTTGGACAATATTCGGATTTTTTTGAAAAATAATCAATCAATTTTGTGGAAAAAATTAATTCATTATCTCACGAATTTTTTTTAATCGAGATTTTATATCTGAAATAGCAAGCCTTTTGAAATCGTCAAAAGTAAATACGCAATTCGAATGATGTTCCGAGAGCGTGGATAATTTCCTTGTTTGAACTAATAGAGTCTAAAGGATTCGTTAAAGTCAAATCCGTTCTATAAAGAACACTCGCAGTCAAGCTGTATTTGCTCATTCAATATAATTCCATTTTAACTCGATGATTTGCGATAGGCGGTTTGTGGGTAAGTTTCATTTTTCAATGATATTGGAAAAATTATCATCAAATTTACTTTTATTCCTTATTGATGGAATTTAAAACACCTTAAAAAGTGAAAAAAACGAAGTTTCAATGTTAAAAACTTGGTTCAAGACGGAATTGAGTTTTAAAAAATTAGCTATCGAAACTGTCTCCAAACATTTTTGGATCGGAGTCAAAAGTGTCTATTTGCTCTGCCAGCAACCAGAGATGTTCGAAATTTTGAATTCAATAATTCCGAACTAAAATGTGAACACTTCTGCTAACTACTGCTTTTCTCGTCTTTATCATTAATACGAATTTGCAGCTCATGAATCATTCGTCTATTTGTCGCTTTACATTTACATATGCCAATACATCGTCTTGTTGCTGATCACCAATTTACTCGAGCCGATAAATTCATTTGCGATTATGTTCGATATTGGTGCAATTGTTTCAGCTCTACTAACATTTGTAGGATACCTTTTTTGTTATAAATTCAATGAGGAAATATTTTCAGAACGCATTTCTCTCGTGGGCAGAACTCATGGAGTCCATTCCAGGATATCGCAAAAATCTGCTCGGCAAAAATGCATGAAAGAATCTGTCTGTTCCAATTTATTCCACATTTTTCAGTTAACATTGTCAATGATATGGATGTCAATCACGATATTGCATACAATCAATCTGTTGAGTAAGCAATTATGAATCCACTTCTGCCACATTTACACATTTAGTGGAGCTCTTCAGCGAGAAAAATAGCTCAAGCGATTTGCCAAAAATCGGGATTCACAACATTGCATCTATGGTTAACTTGTGGGGATTCGGCATCGGTAGGCATTGCTTTGATTTTTGTGAAAATTATATTTTTGAACTCAGAGTATATTCGTCAAACAATGAAGACATGCAAAACTGAATATTCCGAAATTGGTGAGATAAAAAGGAAGTCATTCGAAGAATATGAGAATTTAGGCGACAGTTCATCTGAGAAACAACAACTAGACGCCAGATGTTTCTAGAAGTTTATACGAGTGTCTCGTTTGATCCTCAGCTTGAAAAATATGATCAATAAAAATTTTGTCATTTTACATTGCTAAAAATGGTTTTGGAATTTATTCACAAAGCTGTTTTAATTGATTTCTATGCAAATGAATTCATTATGCAAACTAAATGAGTTTTTAAGAAAATCTCATACGAAAAAACTAACTTTCCAAATTATAAGCTGGTTACCATGTGAACAAAACCTGAAATTTGAAAATTACATCTGTCACCGAAAATAAGATGCTTCAAGTTGAACAGCCATCTCATTGCGAATTACGATGTCTTAAAATTGCTCTGCAATATTTGAAAATGTGATTCTTTAGAAGCATTTGTACAAAATTCGATATTGATTTTTTTCATTTTTTTAGAAATTACATCATAAATTTCGGGATGTGGCGCTACAAAGACATCGAATATGGCTTTTTGAATCCAAAAGATTTGCGAGTTGAAGTCTGCATCGACCAGGAGAATGACGAACTAAGCAATCAGAGGTAAATTAAAACACCTATTTGATTTTGTAACAATTACTTAAGGCCATTATTCGATGAAAACAAAGAAAGCGGATCATTCTTTGGATGGATATTCTCCTATATTGCTGTCATCGTCAACTTCTTTAGACAAATTCCATACGGTTCGAATAAGGTATTCTTCAATAATTGCCTCCTAATTTACTATTCCCCGAACAAATGTTAAAATTGCTTAACTGATTGCTCGATTCTAATTAAAAAAAAAAAATATTCCGTTTTTCAATCAAATCGGTACCTGGAATTCAAAATCGTATGACTTCTTTTCTATACTATAACAGTTCTATAGCGCCCTGCTAGAGTAACAGACTCTAACTTTACAGAGAATAATGGGGGAAAAGAAGTCATACAATTTTGAAAATCAGGTACCGATTTGATTGAACGAGAGTAGTATAACCTGCAGGAAAACGACTCGACTACAGATCCATTGATTGGCGAAGATGACAAGGAGGAAGGGGAATCATGTTGTTCATGTAATTTCATCTGCTTCATTCAACTTTCATTCTTGTGCATCTCAGGGCTAACTTCCATAATTTGCTGGTACGATGAGGAGATGGACTATGGCGTACCTAATTACGATTTGCTGGACGATGATGAAAAATTTCTGGCAAAAATGAGATCTGTTGGCTTTCTGTAAATAATAGTCAGACCTGGGGAGGACGATCTCAAGAAACAATTTTCGGTCTACTCCTAATATTGTTTTCTTGGCAATTTTTATATCTAGCCTAAAATTCTCAAAAATTTTCGCAGCTCGTTGTGACATCGTAGTCATGGTTTCGCTCGCGCAACCTAGTTCCTATAGTTTATCTTCGTCTGACAAAAATCACCTTAGGCCAGATAATTTCATGCATTGTCTATCCTAAATTGGAATTAGATATTAGAAAGTTCACAACTTCACCAAATGTTTTTTCTCCTCATTTTATTGATCGTTTCTATACTAGATTAATATTAAATAAACTTGTAGCATTCTGATTCAGCACGAATTTCAAGGTTAAACTTGCGTCCCCTATCGGTACAATTATAATAAATTGTCATTTGATTACATACGAATAAAAATTCAACTAAAATTCCCTAACACTTTACAAATTGTAATATTCATTCGGTTAAAATATCTACAAATTGTGAATCACAAGAATAACTCTTTTCGTCCCATAAAATCTGCAATTAAATAAACTCTTCAAAAGATTCGACTATGGACTCAATTCAATTCGTATGGACGAAAATAGTGCTTAAGTAATTTTCTCAAATCGCTTATTGTTCTATTTTATTCAAAAATAATCAACGACAGCAACTTGTTTGAAAGTCGCTATTTTCAGAAGTACGCAATGCACAACTTTTGATAGGAGTATCGGGTTGGAGAAAGTGTTCAGCTCTTCCCAGTACTAGTTTGATTCAATGGTGTAGGTTTCAAAGCGTTATCTTCAGTTTTCCAAAATTACTTGCAGGCCCTCGACTAATACACAATTATATTGACTAGGAAATCAGGTGAATCATTTGAGCACTTTTGAATATTCCATGAGTCAGAACAAAGTGGTCATGGTTCTTTCAAACTTTGTGTTTGTGTTGCTAGGGTGCAACGAAAAAACGATTGATTGTCAGAAAGAGCTTCTAGCAGCATTCATGAAACAACAATTCTCCTGTAATATTGCCTTTGTTTGAGTGGAAAAATCAATTTGAATTTTATTGTCGACTTCGAATATCCCATAAAAATCGACTAGCATGATCTTCTTCAAACATTAGAATTGTGTAAACATTTTTGGCATGCTAATATGAACGAATACATCAAAGGTTAGTGGAGCTCTTAGGACTCAATGCTAAAACATTCTTCTCTAGCGATTCTTTTTGCAATTATTATGCTAATGATATGTCTAATCATTGCTTATAATGTGATCAATCACGAAGTTGATAGTCGGTATCAATATGCCAAAACCTCAACAAATAGGTCAGTTAGAAATGTACGCTACTATCATAAAATATTTAATGTTTTTCATTTGGAATTTAGAAAATTCTTCTGAGGAACACTTTTTCATTCGAATCTTGTTGCTCACAATTAGGCAATCAGGTAAACTATTCTTGTTCCATATGGCAAGGTTGAATCTCTGGACATCATGACATAACCATAATATTTGTTTTCCTTCAAAATGTCGAAAGATCATGATGTAGCGGCGATTCAAGAGTTGGTTTCGTAAAAAATCAAACCTTCAGCTTTATCGCATATTCACTGGTTACGGAATTGAGAGAACGATACATCGAATGCATATCATTCGAATTGATAAATCCTGTAGGTCGAAGAATGAAAGGCAATTCGAGCAGCTTCGCGCTACTTTTCCCAAGCTCTCTAAATTTATTAATACTGATGTGGGATGAAAGCTTAGAAAACAATCATGGAATTGCTTCAGGCAGATTTCGAAATTTCTCGATACAGCGAGTCTATCATGTTTGCAAACTATCATGGGATGATAGCGTGCTGCAACTACGAAGACCCTACCTGGTACTTTTACGGAAAGACAATTGTTATAAAATAATATCTTTAGGCGACTACTAAACAGGCCAGAAGATCATCTTCATCTGAACGTGACTCACGTTCAGAATTCGTTATATTTCGAGCGATATTTGTCTGAGATAATGAAATTTCTCGATTTTGGTGACGAAGTGATCGAAAAAGGCGATAAGATCATCGATAAATGGGGCATGTAAGATTTTCTAAAATCCGAAATACCTAATCACGGATATTAGACTCGGTAAAGATACAAAAAACCATATCAAAAATATCATTCTGGGTCTAAATGTCTAGGTTCTAAAATTTGGCTTTCAGAAACAAATACGGCCCAATTGCCTGCATGCACATTCGGAGAACGGATCACCCTGGTAAAGCGGATTTCGATTTTTCTGTCTCTGGTTTGAAGTTTTTACTCGAGGAAGAAGTGCGATCTTAGACTTTTTTGTTTTAAATAACTATCATTATTAGAAAGCTCGAAGTATCATCATATTTGGCGATGATAAGCAATTCATGCGAGAACTATCGAAAGTCGCTACATACGATTCAAGGTTCAAAAATGTGAGTAAGAGATTTCAGCAAATCTCACTTTCGTTGTTTCTCTTTAGGCAAAAGTTATTGTCAACGACAACAATTCTCAGGGTGAAGACTGGTACATTTCCTCGAAACTCTGCTCATCCTTTCTAATGACTGTGCCTGAATCCACATTCGGGTGGTTCTTGGCATTCTTCAGCAAGAGAAATGACCATGTCTATTATGATCACGACATCCTACCCTATTTGATTCGATTTACAGGATTTCATAGGTAGTTTTTCAAACGTTCAAAATATCTTTAGATGTCTTTTTTCCAGAAACATATGGCGACCCATCACATGGGATATTAACCACAAGAAACTTGTTCTCGTGGACAAAATGTAAAATTCAATGAAAATACGGGTCATAATACATACCACACCATCTATCTTTATTTTGAAGAAATTCTACGCGAAATGAGAATCTCATTGAATCATAAAATGTTTACATGACTATCGAACTTGTTTACTTCCTTTGTACTGCAAGGCTTGAAAGAGTCGGAGCTGATTGACGTCGTTTCTTGAATTTCGAACTCTGATTTCCTGCCTCCGTAACGAAGATCAATTGAGGAGAGTTGCGACGAGAAAATTGATCTCTGAAAATTATGCTCTTGATCATAAACACCATAAGATTTCATACTTTGCCTGTTGAATCACAACATTCGAGTATTTGCTGAACGATTTTCGAGCTTTTCTTGACGCCTTTGAAGCTTTTGTACGGATTTCTTCTTGCAAGATAAAATAGCACATTGAGAACATTACGAGGCCTAAAGATTCTTTGAAAAAAAAAGTATATTCGTTTACTAACCTATTGCAATAAACGTGGCATTGTACAGAAGAACGACTGGATGGTTAGGAAATTCATCGCCAAAACCTAAAATTTGAATTTTTGAGAAACATCGACTTTGAAGGGGAACCTATCGTAGCAACACTAGTGAATGAAAAATAAACTGATGTGATAAGATCGAACTCGGTCGTCATTTTGAGAACCAAAGAATTGACCAGGAAGTAAGTAAGCAGCACAGCCATACCTGCAGCGAACACCCTCCGACGCTCTTCAAGCTGATCTTCACCTGAAAGGTTGGCATTCATTTTAGAGCACAGAAGGGTTCTGAATTAGGTCAAACGTCAATCGCAATATTTTAGCTAGCGGGAAAGCACGATTGTCTACCTGACATCGATAGAGAGCTACTTTGATGTTGGAGCTTCGGAATTATCCTATCTTCAAACTCTGGTACTCGCAGGCTTGGTCCATCACCATACAATTCAGATGCTGAAGGGTAGCAAAATTAAAACTTTAGAATCAAATGCAACCTCGTTCCTTCGCTCTCTTCTTCTTCTTCAAATTTCTGGCTTCATCATTTTCTCCATCTTCTATAGACACGACTAAAATCCATGGCTACAAATGACGAGAATTACAAATATTTTTACCGCTTCCATTCTTGCAGCACTTTCGATTGCACCATTTCTCGAATTTATTGAAGAGGTTGATGAAAATAGGTCGGAAATAAAGACCAGTCTCTTTGGTGAAGGCAAAAAATAGCGGAATTCCTAAAACCCTTGAAGCTTATGAAATGTTTTTGTTTTCCAAACCAATAATTGCATAAAGCACTGTCGCAATTCTGCAAGCAGTCGTGTCTGCTGCGATATTTCCCCATCCAATGGTAGTGTAAACGCTGAAGAGATTCAATAGAAAAGTGGAACGTCAAAATTATTTGAGCTATTTATCTTCGAATTTTTAGGATCTAGACAGACCTTGGTCTAAAAACATTACCTGAACGAGTAAACGAGCGAGTTCACGAAATCATTCATTGAATAAGAAGGGGGTTTGTTGACTTCATGCCACCTAAATTGCAGATGCTTTTTAGCTCCCATAGAAAATCACCTAATATAGCAGTTTTCTATTTCCTCCAAGTAACTCCGCATCTTTTTAAAACACTTGATTCCATTATTCTCGTTGCAATAATTCATTTGAATAGCTCGCAGAGCTTCATTTCGATGCGCGCTATTGCAACTGAAAATGCTCGTTCGTTGTTTGATAAAATTCTAGGTTTACCGCGTATTATATGCTTCAATAATTCGCTCGTCATGTTCCCCGTCAAAATACTGAATTTTGGCATTAATTTTCCCCTAAGAATCAATCCTACCTTGAACATGAATGCCCCAACAAATGTATAAATAATCAGCAAGAATAAATACACTAAATCTGCTCGCTTCTGTTTTATTTGGGATCCTAGAACTCATCATTTTTATGTGTTATTTTCACTGTCGTTCATCGATTTTGAACTTCAGATCAGTGTCGATATCCGCGAAAATTCAGAATCTTTCTTTCTGTAACCTCGCAACAGCGCTATTCTTTTTAAAGGAAGCTCTCAAAAGCTATAATGTTCTTTGATCCAGTCACGGAACTAGACGTGTGGTACTATTTCTCTATAACATCTTGATTTCAAATTCTTCAAACTTAAAACTCATCTAATATAACTAATTCTTTACCCGTATGCTGTATATTCCTTGCCATGGATATTATGCTAAGATGACTTTCATCCGGATCGAGGAGACTATTCCTGACAGTCTGCAACCAACTCGACTTCCGGCTCATTCCAATCGATGACGCTCTCGATTCTTCCGTAATCTTCCTTAACCGCTTATTAATCTGAAGAAAACGCGTTAATCCCCTGATTATGATTTTTTTCGACATTCCGTTTCTTACCATTGGTATTTCCAGATGATTAGGGTCGTTTGAAAATTCGGGAATTTCCATGAGTGCATCAGCTGCTGTGGTGGGCTGAATGTGAAAATAACCTCGAAAGAAATGTATTACTGTTCAGAGTCAGAATTGAAAATGAAATTTAGGAGGGTTTTTTTCGTTCAGAACTAATATAAAATATTTATCAAAAATGCCATACATTGTCATCAAATGATATCGAAACGTGCTTCTGCCTTGGAAGTGATTTCATTAATCTTGGAGAACTTCGTAATAATGGAGACGCTTCTTCTTGGGCATTTTGAATTTTACCAACAGATGAAGATTCAATGTCAAAAATGACTGACTAAAATAATAAAATTATGTAAACTTCAATGGAGAAAATATGAATATATAACTACACACATACATGTTGAAAAGTTCCAATGTTTTACGAATATCGTAAAAATTTACCTCATTCCTTTTAGTATCACTTGCCATATTTACATCGTGATTTTCACTACAAAATGCCTCATCCAATTTTTTCACTTCCAGGTGGCCCATTGTGAATGAATAAGTTACAAACTACGAGAAATTTCTAAAGATCATCAAATTTTTGAAGAACAATGAAAGCTCTGAAGAATCGAATTTTCAAAAATTCAAAAATAGTAATGCCATGAATGTGCATTGTGTTCCTTGCTTATAAATCGAAAATCGAACTGATAAGGAGGAAGAAAATAGTTGTCGAATCGGAATAATTACCCTCATTTAGGGAGTCATTTATACGAGATTTCTCATTCTTTTCATTTCCGAAACAGCTAAAATTCAAAAATGATCCATTCGGGGATAAAATGAACTAAAATTAGAAAAAATAAACGATAAGGTCAATTTTATACCAGTTCAAACATTGAAATTCCCAAATTGCACCCACATCTTTATCAGCTGAAAAGGTGAAAAACATGTGAGTAATGTCTGTCTGAAGCGATCTATGCTGATAAAATTTATTAATTTTTTATTATTTTTAAATTGTTTATTTCATTTTTTATAAATTTTACTTCATTAGATCTACATCGAATTCATTACCTTATACATATAAAGAATTTCCGAAAATCTTCATGAGAAAAACTAAATAAACTTGTAAATAATTGATATATGGGGAGTTAAAAAAATTGTCCCGAGTCATTTTAAGTTTTGTAAGTGATCGAAATTAGTATATTGCACCATTTTTGGTTATTTTTAGCGTTTGTTTTTTTTGTAATTTTGTAAATAAGATAAGTAAAAATCTAATTCCTACAATTTTTTCTAAATTTTATCAGCTTTCTAATGATGTATGAAATGTGAGGATTATTTTGCGCCCCAGGACCTGTAAAACTTAAAAACCGGGGTAAAAGTTCAGACATTCTCTAAAATTTTTAATTAAACGAGTATCTAAAACTGACACTTATACCTTATCGACTTCATATAGATATCGATAAATAATATTCATTGTTGTTGTACTGGCAGAATTCCCTATCCACAAATTAGCATTTTCCCAAACGTCTCATTTTCTATAGATCTCAATCTCATCTCATTACCACCTTTCACGATATGAAATAACACGGAAATCAAATCAACGTGCTACTTTTGTAAGAGTGGCTGATTATGAAAATGGTTAGGGAATTAATTGTGAGATATGCTTCAAGCTTAGCGGATTAGTCAGGCGGAAACAAGTAGTAGGACGATCTTCTCCAACTAATTTATTGACCTCAAACTTGGGTAATTAAACCATAAATAAAAATTAAAGTAAAAAGTAAATCGAAGAACGGTTGAGCAGGATCACCCTCCCCCCTCCCCCCTTCTCTGCCGTTTTCCTAGAGAAAGGCTATGTTGGGGTAAAAGGGAAAGAAAATATCTTTGCATTTTTACGAAATAGCAGGAACGAAGATCGCGATTCGCGACAGATTAGGAGTCAACCAAGAGATTCCAAATAGCCAAAATAAACTACATATTTCTCTAGAACTCACATGCCATTCACCAGACTTTCTTCTTTTTTAGGGTCAGAAATTCAGAACCTTTGAGCGAATGACCTCAATTTCGGTTGATCGACTTTTGTGAGGGTACCATGTGGAGATGCTCTTATCTCTGATGCAAATCCATTATTTTCCAATTTGTTGAAAAAGATGCTAAACGTTTTAAATAATTGTTGAAAATATATTCAAACCATTGTTTCATGATGAGGATTAGATACATGAATGCAAGTTGATAAAGGTACTATTTTTGAATTCATATCACCGTGCTAGTCAAACGTGCTGGTTTCTTCGAAGAATTGTAATTTTAGTTATGCTCTCATCTGAAAAGTAATCTAAAATTTTTACGATAGTAGAGAAATTAACTAAATTATCAATAGACATTTTTCAAACTACAGTCAGCCATCTCTTTTATCTTGAAGAAATATACATTTGAATTCATGTTGATATTGCTGATAATTCTTTTCGAAAAATACGTCGATGTACCAGTCTACAGGTTCGTCTCGTCTGTGAAGTCCAACTTTGGGCTCAATTCTTCTCTAAAAGAATGATAAAAAAGGGATTAGTTAAAATCGTTCGATAGACCAAGAGTCCGTAAGTTGAATGGAGACAAAACTCAACATGCAAATTTCCATGTCTGTCCTGAAATTTTCGAGAGTCGCTAGTTTTTTCGAGAATACATAAGCTGATAGGTAAAAGAAGTTCTCGATATATAAAGGCTGGCAAAAATTATGATAAATATAAACTCTTCGATAAGCAATCAGGCCTGTAACGAATTTGATTTTTATGGTACGGGGACTGGTGTATTGTATTCAAAATTCGGGACGTGAACGGATGAGGACGAGTCATGGCCATTTTTTTTTCTATTTTTTAAGTTTAAGATTGGGACGGATGGGAATGGGGATTTTCGTTACTAGTCTGTAGACGATAATTGACTTTTTCAGATGTTGTTCAAATTCGAGCTCCCTGTCTTTCATGTTCTCATATCGTTCTTGTTGATACTCGCAGTATCAAGTGAACATGAAATATTCAAGCGACAAGCTGGCAAGACGCTCACCAAGTGGCCTGAAAATACCGTTTACTACTACTTCAAAAATCTCAGTAAGCCGTGAAAAGATAAAAGATAATTAAATTGTGATTTTTTAACCTAGCAATTTCAATCATTTTGTCAGAAATTCATTTGTTTCCAATCTCAAAATAAAATAATTTTAAATCTTCTAAATTTTTGAAGTGTCGCCACAAGATCTAGGCTGAATCTAGCTTTTCATCATCAGTACTGTGATTTCAAATCATTGACAGCCAGTTTTTACTTCGAAAATCAGCCATTTTTAGTAATCATCAAACAACGATTAAAAAAGAAAAGGTGATTTCTTTACAGCCAACGCACAGAAACAGCTTGCCAATCGAGTCATGAAGCAAATCATCCAACCTGGAACCTGCCTGAGCTTCGTGCAGAATCCAGCGGCAACTAACAGAATTGCGGTATGAAATTGCAGACAAACATTAAAATACATTGGAGAAATTTTCAGCTGATAAACAACCCTGACATCGAATTCTGTGTGTCGTCCGACTATGGAATGAAGGGTGGCGAACAGACTATCACAATGGGCTCTAAATGCATTTATGTTAGTTAATTCACTGAACTTACAAAATTATTACGCTTCTAGAAAGTTGTGGAGCATATTTTGAAATTTGGAAGAAAAAGTGAAGTGGATGTAGTCACTTCTCAAATAAATATAAAATATTTTGCTCCTGTTCTAGGAAAATGAGCATAAACTTTTTTAGAATATTATCATTGATTAACAAGAGAATTAATAGAAAATTTGAACATCGTCCGAAACATTCAGGATGGATTACTAGGAAAAGCATTCTTCCATACTTTCGGTTTCTATCCAATGGAAGTCCGACCTGATCGCAACACTTTCATCACAGTGGATTGGAACAACGTGAACGTAAGCTTCACAATAATTATGCATCGTTTTGATGGATAAAGCTTTTCTTTTCTCCTGGAAACTTTCTTCCATTACTGCTGCTCATCTAGCAGCATCACACATTCATAGAGATTCGAAAATTTCCTTGAAATGAATTCGACTTTTCAGCCTGCACTGGCGAATAATCTGAAGATCATCAACTCGACTTATCTTGCAAACACGCTCCAATACAATTACGGCTCAGTCATTCATTCTGGCTATGATATGTAAGTCGTTCTTAGCACACAAGGATCCAACCGTTGAACGCTCTGAGCACAACTTCTGTTACATAAAATCCGAAGAGGACGTGATGCTTCTACAAAGTAGAAAATCGAGATTTAATATTAGAGGATTTTTACTTGATGGTTAATTTTCTTGAGCCATAGATTCCTCAAATTTTTCTCAGAAAAAGTCCATCGAAATTTTATTTATGGAATTTAGGTACGCATTTGATGAAACATATGACTATCCATTCGCGCTGAAGCAGCAGCAATATTATTTGGCAGTGGGTCAAGGAATCATAACCAGCTACGACTTGGATATCCTCAACAAATTTTATCAGTGCAATGGTGGGCATTAGATGAATCATACTTCTTGATGGAAAACTTTAGCCAGCTGTCCGGGTGCTAGCATTACTTGCGAGAACGAAGGCAGCTTGAACACACGAAATTGCAACAAGTGCAATTGCCCTCTAGGTAGGATTTTTAAGGCATGAATCCGAGCCCCGGTTCGAATCGAGCTGAGCTTATGACCTAATTTTGGACTAAATCAAATAAAAAAAAAAAACTTTTAGGATTCTCTGGGAAGCTGTGCAAAGCATTGGTAATCAAATTCAACTATCCGGATAGCGAAACTAAAGAAAAAATGAAATTGCACTTTTAGTTTCGTAACAATTTACTTTTGTTTGACAATGAACAAAGGTTGTTGAAAACAGATCATTTGTGGAAAGAAATCATGACGAACATTGATGACGATCACTTTTGTACCATGTCAGACAAACGAATCATAACCATTTTATTAGCCTGATACTCCTAGTTTCAACGAATTCAAGCACTTCCAATTATTTTAGCCTGATGGTGGTACGAAATTGACTGCTGGAAGTGAGTGGCAACAAGCAACCATTAATGTTGCTGGAAGCAGCTCTCTTGAAAATCCCGGGCCATATCTCACTCAAACTTTCTGGATAGTTGTAAGTGCATTTCATATGATTTTCTTTCGATCCCAAATGTTCCTAGAAACCTCCATCGTATAACTATGTTCAATTCCAAATCCTGAACTTCACAGTTGAAGGCGAGAAGACTTGCTGCACTCCTGGATGCAGAGATTTCGGCGTAGAAATCAAATACAGAACGCATCAAGCACGAACCAGCCCGAGGCAAGAATAAAAATTTACATTTCTGAGCTATCATAAAAGAAGGTAAAATTGCCCGTTGGTTCAAGAGATGACCCATCGAAAATCAATCAAAACTGGCAGTTATCAGTTAATGGGAAAAATGTAAAGCTGTAAGGTTGGAAAAGGACAGAGGCATTTTACATTTATTGCTCGATGTCGTTTATTAGCAATGGAACAGCTTTTGAGTTGGCAGCCAATTTACCCTTCTATAGTGATATTTTACATTTCGAGTCTCACATGAAGAAAATACACGAGATCGTTTAGAAAAAGAATAATTAAATCCAGAGAGTGAAATTAACCATGCCCCAAAATTGTAATTTCTACAATTGAATATCAAATTCAGAGTGTGCTGCAACGCATTCGAAGATTCGACATTCTCGAGTGTCCATAACACAACAGCCGTTGTGGCCTACACGAGCACAGTCGACGTGTCTGTGACCATTCAGTACAAAGCTTCTCTTGACAATTTCACTGCACTTCCCTCTATGCCCGACTATAGCGAACCTTGCCTTGAGCCAGGTAATGCATTAGAGCAATAGTTATTGATCTCGAAGTGCGTTTCGATATCAGTCGGGATTCACTTAATCGGCATCAGGTCGGTGCGAAGTCGAAATCAATGATAATCATGCTAAATAATTTTTATAGTCGAACTCAAAGTCGAAGCGAAGTTCCAAAAGTTCTCTTTCAAATTACTAAACGAAATGACTTCATCGTTCCGAGAAAAAACCCTTAACAAGGGAATGTTCCCTGTAAGTTTGAGACCTTTCGGAATAGAAACTTCGGCGATCCTGATCGGATTCAATTGGTTTGATCCAAAATCTGGAATCTGTAAAATTGTGCAGTTATTCTACTTTGTGCTAGAAGGGAAGAAATAATATGCGAAGAGGAAATCTGTCTAATATCGCATCTCTCTTTCTCATTTTGCGAACTGTCAAATGTTAGATTTTAAAATATCATTTCGACGTAGAAAAATCAACGCTATTTTGAAATTTTATTGGTTGGAACGTTAAAATTACAGGCTGTCGAATTCCTAATACCGTTTGTAACGTTTTTTCAACAGTCCAGATGTATTTTCTGCCGCTTCTGGAGTATCTCATCGATCCAATCGGTTTGGTCAAAGTCTTCCTCACAAATGGAGCAGGCCCCGGCTGCACGATCGCTAATGATACGAATGCCGACGAATTTGTATAATTTGTTAAATTTTTCAACAAAATAATTGTGTTGGATTGTTTTCATCGCTAGAGTACAGCTTAGAGCTGAATTTAAAAGTTTTATCGTTTTCAAAAATAGAGTGACGACCAAAGTTCGGAACAACTTGAATCTGAACACATTGTTCCAATTCCAAAAATTATTGACCAATTCGAAGAGCATTTTCACACATGCTCATCCCACCAATTTATGAACTCTTGCGAAGTTTCTTTCATTCAAATCGGTTCACTATAATTGTTATATCTGATCGCATTCGTAATCCTAATTGTTCCAAATTTTTACCCACTACTGTATTATAAATACCTCGGAACTTGGTGTGAAATTATCCACGTTTTAGGCTGTCGAGTATGGAGCGACATTTGAAGAGTATTGTCCCATAGTTCTGACAGTCGCTGAGTGGTCCAATTGGCTCCTCAGTTCACTCGGAGTGGTATACAAATTGCTGCCTTAGATTTTTAATTTATCCAGCAACAATAGTTTTGCATCCAACACGAAAGATAGTCCTGTAACAGTATGTGGCGATTCTAATTTTTCGCTACTGTTATGAATTCTAGTGTCGAAAACTGTTCGAGTTCAAGCGTTGATTATCTAATAGCAAATGCAAACGAAACGATTTCAGACTAGTCTTTCCCAATATGGTACTTACGTGGGAATATTCGAATCGCTTCTTACGTCCCAGATCGTTGGCCTGCGTCAGGGGCTGCATGTAAGCATGAAATACCGTCTAAAATACATTCAAATAACCTAATAACTTCAAAGGAGTTCTTAGTCATGCTAATTTTGCTAAAAGTAAACTCATTGACATAATATTTAGGATGTTACTCCGAAAATGTGCCCCGACTTTGATCCGGAACTTTCTGTTGATCTTCAGACTTACATCGATCTTTTGGTAAGATGATAAGATTGTTTGAAAAACCTCACGACCACAATATTTAGACTTCATTTTTCTAATTTCAACATCGTGCGAGAGGCAAAGGAGCAGATCATTCAATTAGCTTAGTTACTTCAAATGAAAACATTAATTTTAATATTCAAACCAAGTTTAAAACAATAAATTCTTTGCATTGTTTATGAAGTTTTGAATGTTTCCAATTCTGAACTAGATGTGCATGTTTGTAAAATAACATTTTGAAACTCCTTGAAAATTGTAAAGCTGTAGCCGCAGTTTTTGCTCATTTTTGGGCGGGAACCAGGTCGCACCCCTTGAGAAAAGGGGCACGAGATGGACAGGAGCGAGGTCGCATCTCTTGAGCAAAAAATACGGCTACAGGGAAAGGTAAAGAAATGCTCTCTCGCTTTGCATACTATTTCACCGGTAGCGAAGTTGATAAGTCGTGAAAAATCCAAATTGACTTCTTGAAGCATTGTATGAATTATTGGATTATATTTCGTCGGAATTATTCTCTCTCTATGAAGTTCTATTTCATCTCTTTGTTACTTTGAGTATCATTGGAAAGGTATTTACATAATCCCATTCTATTTGGTCTATTCCTCTTCAAACATTATCCTATACGAGTTCATTGGTTGATTGAATTTTTAGCATCCAAAATCGGTAGCCTGGCGTCCATACTTATCAACCTCAATGTTTCAAACTCAAACGTAGTTTCATCCTTACTTGCTTTGTCATCACAATTCACTTCATCAAGCCGTAAAATATTTTGTCAATCTCGAGATATGCTCACTTCTTCATTGACCAACCTACTCCTTTCTTATATCCATATTGTCATCCCATCAGTGATAATTGTCTCACTCGGTAATTTGCACAACGAACATTCTTGTGAGTTTTCGAAATACTGTCGTAATTTATGCGATTTGTATCAAAACATCATTTGCAGCCCCCGGAGAAAGGCGCAGGTTCACGGATTTTGTACACCAGAATTTGAAGCAGTTCGTGACGTTTTCAGGTAGGGTTAGAAAGGTTAGCCAATCATGGCTCTTAAAATAGATCGGAAGGGTAAACGTAATTCTTCGGCATTTTACAATTGATCAAAACATTTACCCTCTACGACTATTTTAAGAACTTTGATTGCATGTAAGTTGAACTACCTTTCTGGAATTATTAGAATAGGACAAGTTTTATTCTCAAAAATTTCGTATGGCATGGAGAATTTTTCATGTGAGAACGAATCCAAGTTGAAACCTATTAAGCTTATAAATTTTGCTTCAGAAGTAATTTTGACGAGGGATGGGAGGAGGAAGGAGCTGCTTTCGCTGTCTACCACAAAGGAAAGCTCATCGTCGATCTATGGGGCGGTTTCATGGAGAAGAAATGCTATAGAGTGTGGAAGAAGGACACGATGACATGTTTGTTCTCTTTAACGAAGGTATGTTGTTCAGAAACTTGGAGATAAACCATCGAGATTTGTATTCAGAGTGTTGGAGCGCTATGCTTAGCAATGCTAGTTGATAGAGGATTGTGCAATTATGATGACAAGGTCAGCAAATTCTGGCCCGAATATGCCAAGAACGGAAAAGAAGATACAACTATTGCCATGGTTTTGGAGCATAGAGTGGGCAATGGTGATTTTTAAAATATCCTATTTGTTCTTTAGACAGGACTGCCATATTTCGACAGGAACATCATCAAAGAAGACCTTGATGACCCAGCACGCATGCGCAAATTGATAGAAGATGAGAAGGCAAAATATGAAATTGGAACGAATATTGCTTATCACGCTCTGACTTATGGATGGATTTTGGATTCGGTAAGTTAGTAAGCCTTAATTGAAAAAATCTTGAGGTAAGTTTTTCTTTGTTGATATTAAAATTTATCCTTGATGAACAAGAATTGGAGAATGTTTTCTGTTTGTCATGAGACAAAATTGCTATGTATCGATTAGTATTATCGGATCGAGCTCGAGTTTTAAGATATGGAACTGGGGCAAAGGGACCTGATCAATATGAAAACACTTCTTCGATTCGAAACTTTTGGCAAATATTTCACAAATGTGACCATATAATTTCAGCTTTTCCAATCGATAGATCCAAACAAGCGAAATGTTGGTCAATTCATAAAAGAGGAACTACACAAAAAACACAGTAAGTATATTCTGAAAATAATCTTAAATCGATTTTTAGATTTGGACATCCACATGGGAAACTGCCCTGTTGAGGAATTTCGCGTTGCTCGCTTGGCAAAACCCTCATTTTGGCTCATGTTCTGGTAAATTTGAAACTAGATTTCTTTAAATTCAAACAAAAATTTCAGGGAATTTCTATCTTATCCGATATTGATATTTCGATCTTTTATTATGGTAGCGTTATCGGGAGGAACTGTAATGAGAGCTTTCCGAAATATAGCACCTTTTGAAGTAGTAAGTACAATCATTTAGATTTTTAATATGAATAAAAAAATCTTGGATAACAACAGGGGGATTCTTTGGTTCTGTATCGGCAAATTTTGTTTATCGATATGGCTGTTTTCACTACTTCAGCAAAAGTGATCGCTATCGGAGTAGAGTGTGGATCATTCCGAGATATAATGCTCAGACCAGATCCAGCCGATTCCTCGGTCTTTTCTTCGGTCAAGACACAGTCGAAGTAACTTTTGCTGAGCACGAATTTTTGAAAATTTCAAATCCACACACCTTGCAAAGTTCCTCAAAGATCAGTTTAGCTGAGAATGACAAATCTTCTCTATAATTAGAAAAAAACGGTATGATTTCCTTTTCAGGCATTGTTCTCCGACAATAACCCATATATTGGCAGTAATAATGCCGACTTCCGGCAGTGGAGTCAGCCAGCTTTCAATGGGATTGGAACAGCACGAGCTCTGGCAGAACTGTATGTCAAAGCATTCGAAGGAGGACTGCTGAGCAAGGAGCTTGTAGAGGTAGTCAATATTTGATAACGCTAAAATGACAAGCGCATGTTGATAACATCGTCTAATGAGAATTTTCAAGTTGTTCATATCTTTGAAATATTCTAGTCAATTTTAGATATTCAAAGAGCCGACTCAGTTGAATAAATTCGATTACACCCTAGGAGATGTTCAACATAAAGGAAGAGGGTTTTTCTACTATAGAAGCCCAACTGGTTCCTGGAAAATAGGCCACTTCGGAGTTGGCGGCCAAACTGCTCACTACGATTTCGACAATCAGCTTTCAGTTGTCTACCTCTGCAATGGAATGAAGTTGGGAATTCTTGAATTTGTGAAGACCTACAATCGATTGGAACAGAAGATTTATGAAGTTCTAAAAATTAAGGACGACATTACTCGCAAAATAAAATAACTTATTTTTTCTTAGGAATAAATTATTCTTTTTTGGTAGTCTTGACAGATAAAGTTTTCATGATTAAAGCATATATTTAAAAATAATTGTTTGGCGAATTATTTAAAAAGATGTAGTCATGAGATTGAGCATTGATAGAAAAATAGTTCCAATTCTTTTGGTTCAAAGTTCTAATTTCGGTCTTCTAGAGCTTTAACGACAACGTAATATATTGATTTTTTCGAGACAAATTTATCATCATCACTCGGCAAACGAATTGATATGCTGTTTTGCATAATCGCTGTAGTCCAATCGTCCTGCAAGTGATACGTGTCTGGCATCGGTACTCTTTGCCCAAATCGATTTATTATAAGCCCAAAATCCTGAATCCACAAATGTACCAATTAGCCTTTTCCATTCAATAAATAAATGTAGCTTTATACACCAACTAGTTAATCTCAAATAATTAAACTTTTTTTGGTAACCTAAATTGAGTTGGTCCGAAAAGATGCTAACTATTGGCTTGCTGTATCTGTCCCCAACACACTATCATCTAATTCTCCCTTTCATCGTATTCGTTCTGCTCGGTTTGTTGATCAAGAGGATATATTGGTAGGAATAGATGTTTGATTTTTTTTTTTTATTTTCTTAATTCAGTCCAAGAAGAGAGGCGCCAATAAATGGAGCCTGTGAGCCAGAATTTGAAGCTATTCGCGAAGTATTCAGGTAGTATTTGAGTTCATGTTTGATATAAAATATTTTTCAGAAAGAACTTCGACGAAGGTTGGGAAGAGGAAGGAGCTGCATTCGCAGTATTCTACAAAGGAAAGCTCGTCGTGGATCTTTGGGGCGGTTTCATGGAGAAGAAATCCTATCGGTTGTGGAAACAGGACACTCTGAATGTGTTGTTCTCATGCACAAAGGTACCATAAACTATTCAGCAAAAGTAGCTTCGATCAAGGACATTTGCATAAAAATATCGATCTTTTCTAGACGTATATGAGATAAAATTTTGAGCATGACTGGGGCCCACAGCTGACTTATCATTTTCACCATAAAACTGACTGTATCTCACTCATCAATTACCATTAACATTTTTGCACTCTTTTAGACAGATATGCCACAATATGCACTGAGCAGACGAGTTATTCAATGATGAATTGATTTAGATTTTCTATGATATTTTCAGAGCATTGCGGCAATTTGTATGGCGACGCTTGTTGATAAAGGATTATGCAACTATGATGACAGGATCAGCAAGTTTTGGCCTGGATACTCTAAAAACGGGAAAGGAGAAACCACGATTTCCATGCTTCTTGAGCATCGAGTATAAATGTTGGGTTTTGAAATACTTTGCAAAGTAACTTCAGGCAGGATTGCCGCATTTTCAAAGAAACATTACATTGGAAATTGCCAACGATCCTGAGGGAATACGCAAGTTGATCGAAGATGAACGACCGATTATTGAAATTGGCAAAGACACCGCTTATCATTCGGTCACATACGGATTCATTTTGGATTTGGTGAGTCTATTTTTTTATGATCGGATAGCCATGAATGATATTGCTGATTTTTAATGAAAAAAAAAAGTTTCAAGTAATAAGAAAACCATTCTCTTCTGACATTGCATAAATATTTGCTAATCATATAGTCCGTTTCATAATTATGGATACCCCCCCTCGATTTAGGGGTTTGATAATTTCCAACATTCAAGAACATTGGAAATCGATATAGGAACAATTACATGGACTAAATATTCACATTCAAGAAAAAAAAATTTCATACTCGCTGTTTACAATGGGTAATTTCGCTCAAGACGTTGTTTCAGGTGTTTCATAATTATGGATACCTTTGTTATTTTAATTAGTCTGACGCCATAGAGTAAACTAATCCGACTCAAAATTTGCACAATTATTCCATCATATATCCTCCTAATATCTGCCAAGTTTCATCCCGATCCGATGTTTTATAAGGATCCTACGAATTTTTTCCGAGAGCTGCCCTTAACTATGGAAAATGGCAGTTTTGTATAGGATTTGTAAGAACTGCCTTCGAAAAAAATTCACTACTCGAGAAAATAAAATGATATTCATCTAAGTTCACATAGATTTACGAGAACCTATTGTCGCACAATTTTTAAGCCGCAATTCATATTTTTCACGTGCGTATTTGGAAAGCACAGTCGGTTCGAAAAACGACACCACCTTAAGTATGGAAACTGAGGCAAATTTAGGGTATTTTTGGAAAAAGTTTGCGATGCTTCTTGTAGGATTTTTTCAAACAAAACCAATATGATACTTTGAAAGTAGAATAGTGATATTATCATGACATATTATTAGTTTTATGGTTTGTCAAATTTTTGGTAAGTAGTGAATTTTTTTCGAAGGCAGTTCTTACAAATCCTATACAAAACTGCCATTTTCCATAGTTAAGGGCAGCTCTCGGAAAAAATTCGTAGGATCCTTATAAAACATCGGATCGGGATGAAACTTGGCAGATATTAGGAGGATATATGATGGAATAATTGTGCAAATTTTGAGTCGGATTAGTTTACTCTATGGCGTCAGACTAATTAAAATAACAAAGGTATCCATAATTATGAAACACCTGAAACAACGTCTTGAGCGAAATTACCCATTGTAAACAGCGAGTATGAAATTTTTTTTTCTTGAATGTGAATATTTAGTCCATGTAATTGTTCCTATATCGATTTCCAATGTTCTTGAATGTTGGAAATTATCAAACCCCTAAATCGAGGGGGGGTATCCATAATTATGAAACGGACTATATTGCAAACTTTAGCTCTTCCAAATAATTGATCCAAACAAGCGAAATGTTGGTCAATTCATAAAGGAGGAGATTGCCGAAAAATACAGTAAGACAATTTAGAAGGTGACAAAATTTGACATTCGCATACAGATTTGGATATTTATTTGGGAAATTGTCCGAAAGAAGAGTTCAGAGTTGCTCGACTGGATGGACCCTCGATCTTGCTTATAGTACGGTATCTGAAAATCAAATGTGTAGCATCGAGCGACATATGAAAACTTAAGTGAATTCTTCCGCTATCCAATAGCTTTATTCAAACTCACTGTGTCTGGCGCAATGCCTGGGGGATACTTCCATCGATCAATTGAGAATCTGAAGCACTTCGGAATTGTGAATTAGCGTACTTATTTTAAACAAAAAACACATTTTTATAGTCACTTTACTCGGACAACAATCCATACAACTCGGGGAATAATGCTGATTTCCGGCAGTTTAGCCAACCAGCCTGCAATGGGATTGGAACAGCACGAGCTCTGGCAGAACTGTATGTCAAAGCGTTCGAGGAGACGTTACTGAGTGAGAATCTTGTTAAAGTGAGTAGCAATTTCCTCAAGTTTCAATAGAATAATCAAGAATATTAGATTCGGACAATTTCATATGAATTCAATCATATTTTGTGAAATAACAGAGTGAAAAAAATTCGGTTGCATCAGTTTAAAAAATAATTTTTTCTGGCTCTGTTCAAGATAAATTTTTCGTAAACGAATTCATCTTTTGAAAAGCGCTTGTTAAATTATAAAAACAAATATGATCTTCTTTTTTCAGGAATTGAAAGAGCCTTCTGATCCCAACAAATACGATCATACAATCGGTGAAGTTCAAAATAAGGGACGAGGATTTATATACAATAGAAGTCCAACTGGTGGTTGGCAAATCGGTCACAATGGGACGGGCGGTCAGAGCGCCTTCTATGATTTCGACAATCAACTCGCAGTTGCCTATCTCTGCAATGGAATGAAATTCGCAAATCATACTTATGTTTGGACGTTCAATCGATTGCAACGAAAAGTCTATGAAATCGTCAAAGACATTGAGAAAAAGGAATAAATATCTTGACAAGTCGAATTAGTCTGTATAACAATTCAAGAATTGTTCTTAAAATTAAAAAAAATCGATTGCATCAACATTCTTCAAGTTTGCTTATCTTTGGTCTATATTTATCATCAATATTTCCCTAAATTCCAGACATGATTATTTGCATAATCTGTCGAAGAAGAGAGAAAAATGACCACCTTTCAACAAATTGAAGCAATACTTACTTCAAAAATATTTATGTTAATGTCTAGATTTTAATAACGCTTTGGATAAATTGTAATGCCTGATTATCGTACATTTTAATGCTAGAAGGGGCTAACATATGGTGGTGTTGAAGTTTTATTTAAAAAATGATTTTTTATACTATAAACTACATATATCTAAGTTCATTGAAGACATGGCAAATTTAAATTAATTTGTTCCTATTATAGAAATCAAAAAGTTACGCAGTAGTAGATGAATTTCAATTTTCTCTCTCTTCTCTGTATAGAATGAGGATTTCAACTATAGTATTTTTTCTATGGAATGACAAAGGTCTTTATGGTAAATTTTTATCATCAAGTAGATTTACTCATTTTAACTATTGTCAATGACCGATTACTTGAGACGAAATATATGAAGTACAATTTTTATGTGCGTTGTCTGCAGCACACTTTACACTATTATACCACATTTAGAAGAAAAGCTAGACGACTATTTGTGCATACACAATGCACACTTTGCATATTTGAATTCGTGCATCATTTATTTCGTCTCAAATTATCGGCCATTGATAATATTAAGCTGCGAAAACTGTTGAAGTTGGTGGATCTCAGGATTTTATAGGTAAGCTATGAAATGTAGTATAAATTAATTGCTTGGGAAAAGTTATATTGTTTGATAGAAGATTTTTAGTAAGAATTTGGAGTTGGGCAAAGGAAATTATCAGTACTGCACTGGGAAGGAGGAAAAGTCCTCCAAGTTTGAGGATAGAATAATTTCTATGATTTAAAAAAATTCTATTTTTTAAAAGCTTTGTATTTTCAGTCATGCTAACGCGTTTAACACGATGATGAAGTAAACGTTCATTTGATAATCTCAGATTTTGAGTAAACCATAAAATACAGACAGTGTATGTAATATCGAGATTGACTAAGATGTTCAGAAATGACCAGTTTGTAATGATAACTTTTTGCTATGATGTCATAGGAATGATAACCATAAAGAAGAACCCATAAGATTTTTCAAATCAACTGAAATAAATGAACAAGTTATCAGATTTGCGATGAAGAAAGGGGAATTTGCATTATGACAGCGATTGAATGAAGCACTTTGTGAACTTATCGACTACTCTATGCACTACCTAAGTCTATCAGAATCAGAGAATATGAAAGGGAAAGCGCGAAATCGGGATTTTCAACCCTATTCATAACATTAATTTTTAAATTCCTTTGAAATACTATTTACAAACAATGTTGTCTTTGGCCTATCGATTGTGATCACATTTGTCGAATTTCACACGCAATGATGAGATAGATTGAATAATCAGTTTCAAAATGTAGAATGTTGAACTAAAATGCGTCCTTCATCTGTTGGAAAGGCCTCAGAGCGAGATCCACTGGCAGATTGATTTTGTAGGCGTGCAGTCCTTCTAGTAAAGTATACAATTCTTCACAACCTAAATATTGGTGTTTTTCAGCTTATTTGAGTGAAAATTTGATTTTCATCACGCGTAATGCGGAAGTTAAGTACACTGAGATGTTGCAGTTTATTAAAGTTATAATTTTTGGATTGAAATCATGTACAAATTTGGGAAATTTTATTTCTCGACAGTTCATATCTGAGCTTCAAGAGAACTACTTACCCGTTCTGGCAACATAACTCCATGATTGATAGCAAGTTTCCACGATTTCTCGAGTTCGGAATATTATCCTGAATTTTCATAAGATCAAAAATCCGCATTTCCGCAAATACCTCAACCAAGCCGGCAATTTCTTCTCATTCATTGCAGCCGATACGAACGCTTTCCATTGCGAATCTTTCGACCGTCGTAGCCGAGCGTGTGAAGATATTATATTCTCAATAGTTGTCAACAAGATCTAAGCACATTTTGTCATGGGCTATTTTAGTGTATTAATTTTAAAAAAAGTTTTTTTTAAACGAATAATTATTATTTTATAGAATCAAAGTATAAATATCTTGCCTGCTTGGAAGTGATGCTCCTCCCAGATATGCTATCCAGTCGAAACGACTGACTCAGCTTCCTGACGGGTGCTTCGCCCAACTCCTTTCCATTTTTCAGATCGTAATAATACAGAACCACGTCCCAGATGTGGCCGAGCGGTCGAGGTTTGTTATTCGCTGAAAACTTTGAAATCATCTGTGAGGAAATTACCCAGCCTTACAAATTTCATTCGTTTTCGCCTTTCCAACAAAACAGCCCAGTCCGGGAATAACTCGACTAACAGCCGTTTCCGTCAACATTCCATGCTCCAGGAGAGCTTTCAAGGCGGGACACAGTTGCTTCCTAACAACTGCGACGATTGCTTCTTCGGATCGTTCGAAAACTTCCTGCAATTTCGAAATCAGATTGCTGATTCATTTCGGAAGATTCGATTCCTTTCGAAAGTTAGCTAGGATCCATATTGGAAAAGAAATTGTGTGAATGAAAGCTAACGAGCAGAATAGTTTTTGAATATCAACAACTTCTTCACAAATTCACAAAATAGAGAAACCAATAACACTGATTCAATGCTTACATCATTTTCGATTTCCACAGCCTTCTCCTCGTCGATTTTGCTATCGTCCAAACTCAACAACGTATATTTCTGTAGAATCTGTTGAGTCGCATCCACAGCCAATTGCAGTCGAGCTCGTTCGTCACTAAGGTGAACAATTCTGATCAATTTTGCGAATTGGCAATTACCCATAATGATTTCCTTTGAGCGTTTGTTTCAGCTGGTTCTTTTGAAATTTATTCGGAGAGCAACTAATCAATCCGAAGAATGACCGAGACCGAGCTTTCGAGGAATGGAGATCATTTGAACATAACGACTGAAATCTTTTATGTGAATTAGAAAATAACACGTGCAAATATTTTGGGAAAACAATTGTAGCTTATTTGTAAAAGTGGAAAAAGATCTACAATTGACATATCTTCCTTACCTTGACTTGATTGACATCATTGGCGGACTCATTCTCCTTCTGCAGGAAATTCACAAATCGCTCCAGGTCGATAATTTGCGTCTGTAATTGCTCAACAAGCTGCTCCTTTTCTTTGAATGGGTTTACCAACTGAAATATTCGTTTGGTTTTAAAAATTTACACATTTTACCTGCTTGAGAGCTTCATCGACTTGTTTCTGCAAATCAGCAGGCGACATTTTCTCGAGTTCCACGTTGATGCTCGTTTTTTCTTGGAGCTTGTCCAATATGGCTTTCTGGGAGGTCAAATTTGATGGTAAATGAATTTTTGAGAAACCATAAATCTACCTGCTTCTGCAATATCAGAGTGCTTGGCATATCGCCTTCTCCATTTTCATACGCTAGCTTTTCATAATCCTCTAATTGCTGTCGTAGTTGCTTTATTAACTCGTTTTGCCTAAATTTTACCAATTAATTCTAGCAAATCTTAAAATCAATTTACCGTTCTCTCTGCCTCTCGAATACAGCCGATGTTCCACTTGAGTCGACGCTTTCTGATCGCAATCGCTTCAACTCGTTCACGTCTGCACAGCCTTTGAATGCGAATTCTTGCAGTTCTTTCAGCAATTTCTGAAATCTATCAATTTTCTTGTTCAATACAAATTGTACGATAAAATCTGTGATTTCGTCGTAAATATTTGAGTTAGCAAGCAGGCTTAATAGACAACTATTTCAGTCAAATATTTTGAAACTAACTGTTACAATATTTTTCTCAATTTGACAAGTTCAAGAGTCAACTAATCAATTTACTCCAACAATTCTCTAGAAAACTAACATCTTTCTCCGGTCCTTCCGCTTCACTGACTTGTTTAAGTCGAAATTGTATCTGAGCGAAGTGCGAACTCAAAGAAAACAATGAATTGTTCAACCGCTCTTGCTCTTCCTCGAGTTCTTGTATCCGAACGGCATCGTTTATGCTAAAATGTTTAGATCATTATTGTGCAATTCAAATATTTCCATATGGGCTCATTTCTTTCAGCATCTTGTCTCTGCACTTTAATTCGTTTTAATAGACTAGCCAATGATTACATTGAGTCGTCATTTTAAACTGATATGAGCAACTTTGAGCATTCCTATTTCCACTTTCCGAAATTGAATATTCCCCCTTTCTGGAGCGATCAATTCGATGGAATCAATGAAACTTACCTAAAAGTATCACTATTCCCCGAAGAGAGTCGAGCAGATCGCCAATCTGATTCGGAAGCTGCGTCTGCGTCCACGAAAATATCTGAAAATCAAATATTTACTCGTAAATGCAAACAGTTCAGTTATTTATTGTCCGGTCTAATGACCAAGATTAGTTCATATTTCACTCCTAGCAAATATTTTCCGCTACTAAACACATATCTATTCTTAGATTAGCAACTGAAAAAATCGACTTCACGATTTGGTAATTTTATTTATAATTCTTTCAAATTTTTCAAAAGTTGATTATCTTTGGATCTATAATAGATAAAATATTAATTACCATCATCTCTGGAAGTGACCCTGGACGCAGCGAAAGCCTCCCTCAGATCTTTGACACACTCGCCTTCTGATGCTTCGGCCATCATTTTGACGAAATTTCCTGAAAAAAGGAGAAATTGATGAAGCAATCCTATTGACGAAATTATTGGAATGTCAATTTTCTCAATAACAAATAATATAAACAATATGCTTGCGATTCAATAATAATTAGATGATTCAGTGAATCTATTAGAGAGGTGATGACAAAAATATATGCGAATAAAACGAATTCTATTCATTTATAATTCTAAACACTGAAGTTGCCAGGTAATCATGTTGAATTGCAAATGTCGAAATTTATTTAACCTAAAATAATATTAGAACTCATACTCTGAGCATGCTTATTCAAAAATTGCTCAAATTTTCGATATTTCAATATACTGGCTAGAGATATGACGAATTCATGCGGTTGAGTTACTAATATTTCTCGCATCTGAACAAACAAAGCGATGAATGGAAAGCGCGAGAATCCAAATGGAAATGGACAGGCTAATTGTGGGATTTTGTCTGTTCATAGCAAATCTATGAATCAATTACTATTTTCAGGTCAGCTGTACAAAAATAATCACTGTATTACATTTAGCTGGGTTAATCTGGCATTTGTAAACTGGCGATAGTCATATTTCGATTTATTCACTTTTGTGAGTTAAATTTTCAAAATAACAAGCAAAGAAATCTGGATAAGATTAATCGAGGCATGTGATTTCTACAAATGTGGCCCTTGTTTATCAAACTATGTGTAAAATCGTCAACATTCCTCAAATTTCTCAAAAATGTTACTCTAGTTCAATGGACAGCAATAATTTTGCATTGCCAAAATCAAAACTGAATCTACTCAACCCGAAAGTCGAAAATAGAAAATGTCGTGGAGCAAATGAATGAAAGAAATGAAGGAAAATTGGCGTAGAAATGACGTTGGCTGCAAGGGAGGGAATTTTGAAAGAAGAGTAAAATGAGGCAGTACATAAAAGGGAGAGAGCCTAAAGAAGCACGAAGAGAAATTATCGATGAGAGCTGCGAGGCGAAGGGAGAAATAGTGTGAGAGCGAGAAAAAAGAAAGAAAAATATAGAATGCAATATTGTGCAGAAAGTGGGGAATTAGAGAATCAGAGTATGGTGAAATAGCATCTGAATTCCAGAGAGCAAGGAAAGCTGCCTACGTCTTCTCTATGCCCGGAGGCATAAATGGAAAGGAGCAAGTGAAAAGAGGAAAGGAAAGAGAACAGCCAAAGAGCTAAATACGCACAATGAAGAAATTAAAAGAGAACGAACAAAATACATGCAATAATGACATAATGGAATCATTATTTTTGAAAATTTATAACGTTGTGTAGAAAATTGAAGCTAAAAATGATTTGGAATAGTTTTTCGAAAAATAGAAGGTTCGCAAGATTTGCATAGCTATGAAATTACACATTTGACATTCCACTTAGATTGAAAAGTGCAATTATTCGAATTTCCTTATGCAAACATAAATCATTCGTGCCAATAAAATGTTAGCAAAATCGACTATTTTATGCTATGACAAACTTATGTTGAAACTAAAATCAAAAGCATCCAAATCTGACAATTTGTATATGTCGGACACGGCAGACAATCGGACTCTATCTTTTAATGCCGTTTCCTTCTAATTTTCCCCACCTTACGCACACTTTCCAACTTAGCTATTGAGCCCAATACTCAGATGTATCCGACCATTATAAACTGCCTTAAAAATTTTCCAACTAATGCTCAATTTCGAAATTTTATTAACAGAAATAATACCGCCATATGACAACAGGTGAACCATTGAAAGCCCCGTATTTGAAGACAAATTTACCATTCTGTTTCGAACAAAATTGCAAAGATCAAAACTAACCTAACTAAATTTTATAATTACGCAAAAATGTCTAATCATCCTCCTCCTCTTCATCCTCTTCGATGATTTTCGCATGCTCGAAGGCAGAACCGTTCTCCTTCTCCATACTTATCCATTGAGTAATGGTACCGTATAAACTAAAAGTTTTAAATTATATTCACTATTTAAATATTTGAGCTAATTTTCAGAAAATAGGTCTGCTGGTTTTATTGACTGGCGAATACTTTTTTTCTGGGAAAAATATTCGATGCTCAAATTATTCACAAGCAATAATAAATCTCTATCCAGATTTTTTTTACAAAATCTCCAAAAAAATTTTGTAAGAATTCTTACTTGTTGAACGAAAATTCGAGAGGATGTAGAGCCCGTTCAATTTCGTGTTGAATTTGAACGAAAACTACACTCATCAACGAGACGCCAAATATCAAGACGGCATATGGAATTATTCCACTGAAATTAAAACTACTCTAAGAAAACTGAGCTAAAACTCACTGAAATTCGCTCTCTTCATCACCTATCGTTGCGAATTGCACGAAAATCGAAAATATTCCATCGAAAAATGGCAAGTCATCGTCGCCGCCTTCGACGATATCATAAACGACAGATGAAAAGAATACCAATATGACTGTCGGAATGATCAGACCCAATCCCTGAAATATTTTCGCTATTTCACACCATATTAAAATTATGAGGAAATGGCAAAATATTATGAAGAAACTATACAACTCTCATCTACTCCTTTCAAATCTCAAAGTTAACGATCGCCATGTCAAAGAAATCGAACCAACAAAATGAGAGTCTTTTTAAGAATGATAAAATGCCAATTATGAGGATAAATTATCTCTATCAAAAATCTACATTCTAATAATAGATAAAGCTTATTACCGTCCATACTGACGTGATCATTCGGCCAATTTGTCCCACGATCAGCAGACAAATTGGTGCTCCAACAAGAACGTAAGGAATGACGAGAATTTTTCCAAACATCGAAAAATCGTCTGCTTCAATTGGACCTAAAGGTTTCCATAATAAGCATATAAAAATCAATGAAACACAAACCAACCGATTGTGGAAATCATAGAGAATGCTTTTGTGAAACTGTTCGAAAACGACGGGCCATCATCTTCAGGATCAATGCCATAGTGAGCCAATAAAGCCTGAATTTTCTTATCAGTGACAAGATGAAAGCGTTTGTGTGCGACTTTTTCATAGATATCCATTTTGTGATTGGCCATTTCAGCCCAGTCCAACTCGGTCTTCGCGATCGTCTCCGCCCACAGAACATTCAACAAGTCCGTCCTCTTCATGTCAAGACGGGCTGATCGTCGAATTTCAGTCTGCAAGAAAATGAAATGTCTTCCCGATTTTTTCTATAATTATTAGCAGTCGTCAATTTTATGATTAATTTAGTCCGAAACAGGAATTTGCATTCGGAAAAATGCCTGCTATCAAAATAATCTTCAGCTATACGAAATTTTTTAACAAATGAGAGCAAATTTCATTAGGAATTTTCTAAATTCTTAGTTTGCTTTCAATAATCATACGCTCGGATAGTCGTTACTGAAGTAATTTCACCTCCTTACCTATTCTAATAAAAATTACCTTTGATTCTCCGTGTGGATGGAATGCAGCGAATAGAACTGTTCCGAAGAGTAACCAGAATGACAGACACAGGGAGAAAAATACCGTTCTTCTTGCAGCGAGTTGGAATCGGGGTTGGCTCATTGAGTCTGTCAGTCCGATCGGCATTTTGTCGGAGAAGCTTTCGAATAAAATTTACAAATAGAGAAAGATCAGGCTGAATAACTCCTCACTGAGATCAGATCTGCGGATAAATCGATAAAATGGGGCTTGAACCGGATGACAGGTGCCAAAGACTTGGGAGGGGAAGGGAGGAGAAGTGAGGAAAGAAGCAAGTAAATGGCATGCCGAGATGAGGCTCACAACAAAGTCGATGTTACACAGTGCGAAAGAGAAAGTGATCAGTGAGGAGAGAAGGAAGGAAGAGTGAAAATGAGCAGGACGTGTGCAGACGCAATC
This sequence comes from Diploscapter coronatus, assembly GCA_964036155.1. Classification (NCBI taxonomy): domain Eukaryota; kingdom Metazoa; phylum Nematoda; class Chromadorea; order Rhabditida; family Rhabditidae; genus Diploscapter; species Diploscapter coronatus. The sequence continues at coordinate 4,133,864 of OZ038423.1, forward strand.
CATGAGCGAGCTGCGTGAAAATCAACCCAGTCATACGAGATCATCGCTGCAAAAGATCAATATGACATGTTGCAATTATTATCCAGTGAAGATTATGATAGATGAATAAAATTCCATCAAAATTATTTTTTTAAAAATACCATTCTAACTACTTAGGGTCGTCCAGTGATTCTATTGTTTGACTAATTTTTCAATGTAAATAAATTTATTTGCAAATATTTTATGCTAATTTGATCACATTCTGAGACATTTGTTGTTTCGAATTTCACATTTATCAAAAATATGTGTGAATTTCAGAGAAGCAATAATCTAAATCTATGCAATTAGCATTTTTGTTGAGTTTGTCTGTCCGAACTTAGATCTCTATGATAGGTCTGTCAGACCCCTATGTGTTATATATGGTTGAAAAGGTAATTTGATGAAGGTATGTAACGCAAAAAAAATAGATCGATTTCTCAATAATAATAAGCTAATTTGTGGTATAAACTGATTATTTTCTTAATTAGAAAATTAGCATCAGGGCACAATTATAAGCATATTTTTGCCAAATGCCTAGATGATCAAATCGTTTGGGTAAAAATCAAGGGATCCTTTCTCAAATCGAATAAGCAGACATTTGTCATGTATAAGATTTTATTTCAAAATTATAGAGGAATTCAGTTTAACATTCGCAAGAATGCATCATTTATGATTTATCAACAAAATTTAAACCAACCTGATAAGGGAAAATGTCTATCCTAGTGATAAAATGATACTAATAAATTGAATTTTAATTAGTTATTATCGATCTTATCCCTGTCTCATTTTATATAGTTATTTATTAGTTAGCAATAATTTATCGATACTTTATACTTATATTGACTTTAAATCAACTTGAATGGACTTAACTTCAATTACATTTATTATTTAAATTCGTATGATTCGTATACTCGATACGCTTCTGCCTTGTATATTTAATTGATATTTTAGTTGTAATAGCCATGCAATCAGGAGCTGCGCAAAATCAACCGCAACAATCAATACCAAGCGGAAACCCTCTATCGACATCAAATGGGGTTCAGTCACAGGCTCATCTAGTATGTAGACTTAGTGTACTATATATCATAATCAAATTTTGAAAATGACGATCTTTCACTTTCTATCATTTTTGTTTAGCCACCCATGTTTGCATTTGTTCCTGTTCGAATTCCCAACAATTCTGGTTCTCCTTCTGATATTAGCAATTATACCGATCAAGCAATTCAACAAATTATGGCTGGAATGCAACGTTTGGGGCAGAATCAGTTGAATGTAGCTGTAGGTATTAATGATAGCGATCAAATATGATTAGAATATTAGGTGAATTCGAGCACACAAGGAGTTTGGGATTTGTCACCGAAGACTTATGCAGACGTTGCATCAAAAATCCCAGAACCTTCGAAAGGTAAACTATTATGATGTTTTCCTAAATAATCGCAACCTAATTATCAAACAGTATCTGCCAAACCGATTCTAATGATAATTATATCTGTTCATGAGAGTTTTCATCAAATGTTTGACGTAAAACTATCTAAAGAGACAATCAAATATAACTCTGAATTTCGAAATGTCTCGTTAATTAAAATTTTGTCGTGAGAATAAAAATATACAGAATTTTAGATGATGAAGATATTTTGACCAGATTCGATAAGCTGGTAAACTATGAACGTCTAACTACAAATAGAAAATTAACTGACGAGGACATGTGTCGAGTAAGGAGTATGAAAAATATGTTTTGAAAAACATCAATTTAGATGATCAAAAAAGCTTCTCGATTTATTAAAGATGCCCAAAAGAGAGAAAAAAAGATAAAGATTGCCGATTACGAAACTGGTCACAGTTACGAGGAGATATTCGATCCATATATCGACGATGGCTTAACTGAAGTGCAGATAATTAGGCCAGTTTTGAAGCAACTTTACCAGGTATGTTTACTACAAACAACGAATCTGCATTAATTTTATTAGTTTCACAACGTGTTCGACTTTTGTGAGCTGATAGTTTCAAAAGCGAAGAAGCTCAAGAAAATCGTCCTGATGACAGATCCAATCGATGACGAACTGACCAGACAAAATATGCACACGCTGATTAAAAGTTGCCGAGAAAGAAAAATAACGCTTATGCACACTACACGTGATGTTCCTATTATCTATGGTAGTGAAATAACGTGAGTTAAGACTGAAGTGTTCATTTCAATTGATATTTAAGGTTCAATAATGGTTGGATATTTACTTTCAAGCGTGGACTTCATATGTTCAAGGGGTATGGGGCACCGTTTGACTTAGGCAATAAGAAGCAGGAGCTTCGCTATTGTAATGAAGCGGAAATTATCATTCGTAGAAAGTAGTTGCTGCATCGTATCGTTCACATTGATAAATTCTCCCATTCTGATTGTCATAACATAAATAATTTACAAATTTAATCTAATTGTTCGTTTTATAAACTATATAAGTGAACTTATATTGATATACAAGGTGACACTAAAATACGGGAGACGTTCTTTCGGGAGCCATATCTCGGACTGCATAATTCGGTATTATCCAAATTTGATTCTTCGAAATCCTTGCATCAAAATGAGCATGCCTACTAAATTTATGAAACTCGGATGTTTTATTTGATCGATCTCTATAGTAGCAAATTTGTCGTGTTATTAAATGCCGAATCTTGCCTTGCACAAGATCAAGATTAATTTAGAGAGTATGTTTGCTCAAATACTTGGAAGAGAGATCTAATTTGGGTATAAAATCATTATACTTTAATGCTGCCACTTCCATCAAAATTTTAAATTGCCTGAATTATATTGGCATCAGCAGGATTCAAAATGTCGCTATCAGGCAATGTTTAAAGAGTATAATGAATAGACCTCGAAAGCTAATCCCAAATTTTATCGCAATTCTTTTTGCAAATTATATTCCATAGGTGCGATTGCATAAAATAAAAATAAAAAAGAACCCCGAACGTTCTATGACTTGGATCTTTTTACGATCGAAACTAGTGCGTCTCCCCATTTAATTGTCATCTTGTATAAACTTTTCTAAATGTTATTATCTTCAAACAACACGGTATATAATATATATTTGCCTTATAATCAATGTCATTTATGTTTGTTAAAATGTTAAAATATGATAAAGCATGATAATGCTTGTTTTAGAAATTTTATTTCATATTTTATATCAACTTGAACGTCAAGGATGATTTTATGTTACATCAAATGCAATTGAAGCATTAACATTTAAAGCAAATAAAATGATCTAAATTTTTGCAATATAAAATGGAGATAATTCAACATGCGATACCTGTATCGTAAAAATATTCTATAATAGACAATTTTCAGCGTTACCCATAAAAATGGAAGGAATCACCATCGATGATTCTAGTGATCCAGTCAATAATCTATTCTCTGAATCAATTCTGGATGAGAATAGGCAGAATTTTGAAGAAACTATTCGAAAGAAAGTTGAAGGAATAAATATGCTAAAAGATAGGTCGGTGTATACTTTCGATTACTAAATTATCCAAATGTTAATCGAATAAAAACGTCTTTTTATTAAAATACATATATTGAGGTTGTCTATAACAAATGACGAACAACGCAGACAGTTTAAAAGAACCATTGATTATGAGGTTATGAACGTTAAGCGTTTGATGAGCAGAATCGAAGTAGAGGTGAAAAAAAAAAAAGTATTTTTTTATTAAAAATTAGTCGTTTTTAGATAACAGAATGCGACCACATCAAGATTTCTGATAATTCGACTGGGAATAGCTACGATTCAATTTTTGGCGAATTTTTCCATCCTGACCTGATTTTTATCAAAATAGTCGATCCTGATATTGTCACCCAGCATCAAGTTTTATAACTATAGATGCATCTCATATCAGTCTATAATTTAGGTTCAAAATTTCGAAAAATTTTGCGAATTGTTTATCGAAAAGATAGCTCATCTATGCGAAATCTGTCTTGAAACCGACATCTTAGCTGAAGTTAATCACCATCATTTTATTAGCCTGAGAAAAAAATATGATGAAAGATGGAACGTTCGACTTTCCATTAAATACACTGCTCAGAGGATTTATGACAGAGAAATAAGGTCGATTTTAGATAAAAGAGATTAATTTAAACGGATTTTTTAGATTCAGCAATGGTTATATAATCAGACTCGAGAGAGGCCTCGATTATTTCAAGCCCTCAGTCAATGAATCGTTGGAAGTTAGCAATCAAAATTTGCGCGAATGCTACGCGACGAATATCGATATTTATAAGATGACCCCTATTAGGTTTCCTTACAAAAGAATATTGCACCATTTAATGAAACTCACTGTTTATACTTCTTAAAAGTGGCAAGATTTCTAACTATATATAGACTTTAAAAACTAAACTAATCATTTATTTTAAAATATAAATAGTGCTCTGAATGAGACATAGAACAATCAGTTTATTTGTTTCTGACAATGCATAAAATAGTTATTTTGAGCAATCTTATTTTAGAGCAAACTATGCATTGAATGAGCCAGAATCAGATAGTGATGAAAGCAATGAAGATAATTTCAGCGATATTAATGAAGAACAAAATGAGCTATCAGCAGAACATAGGGAAATGGGCGAAGAAGTCCCATATATGGAGGATGGTGAAAACAAACGTGATGCTAGACATGTAGGTTATAATTGATTCATTAATGCTATTCATCATTCTGTAGAGCCTTAGAGAACAAACCTGAAGCATTGCAAACGTAATATTCAGAGCAAATCTAGAGCTGCTTAATATTAGAAAATAACATTATAGGGCATAACTGATATCATATTTGTATTGTTTTTGGATTAATTTTCTTCCATCGTGATAATTTTCATAGTTCAGGAGGAAAATGTGGATGAAGTGATTGAGGATGTGCCGAGACAATTGGTAGATGCCGAAACTCAACATGAGGAAGAAGCCATTCAAGCGATAGACGTTGACATGAACGCAAAACTTCTCGATATTCTTGAATATGTACGGCAAAACAACGAAACTGGATTGCTAAATGAGTATAGAAATACTGTAAGAGAAAATATTACACCACTCAGCAACTTATTATAAATTTTAAAAATTTCAGTTGATTAACAATGCCCAAGAGCTCATTAATACAGCAAGACGGATCGAACACACTATACAAATTGAGGATAATGAAACAAATTATAGCTATGATAGAATATTTGGTCCATACCTTGACGAAAACGTTAGTGGAATCACCATACACGAACCGTATTTAATTGAATCGTTTCAAGTGAGTTGAAATGATTAAAATTGTTATAAAAATGATGGATATCTTTTAGGTGTACAATCTGTTTAATTTTCTTGAACTTCTCAAAACGAAAGTAGCTAATCATTGTTATTTTACTTTGAAGACAAACGCTAGTTACACAAAGGTACCAAGTAAGTTTAGATAGAATGAAGGAAACAAAACCGATAAGAACGAGAATTACAGATATATATAAATCTTTAAAAACAGTAATAGAAAATTGCCGCATAAGGAATATTTATATAACGACTAAGTTTGATATGAATGATTTAACGCGTGATAGAAGAGTTTCGTAAGATCCGATATATTAAGGAAAATCATTATCGCTAGTTGTCTAGATTTAACAATGGATGGACATTTATTCTTGAAAGAGGACTTCACATCTTCAAGAATCCTGGAGGTCAATTTTCACTTGGTCAACATAATCAGCTGATTCGTAGCTGTCATAAAACTACTATTGATATTAAACGAGAAAATACTAATTAGATTCTCATTTCTTCTATATTCATTCGCATTACTGCTTAAAAATCGCGATTTTCTTTCTTAACATTACATCGAATCTATGTTATAAGCAATTATTTTAATCACTAATTTGCATGATAAAATAAATTCAGCTTATTGATTAAAATGAATATATAATTAAAGCAGATATTTAAATTTTCAAATAAATATTGTAATAGTTTGTACTCAATTAATTCAACACATCCTAATAGACTTGATGATATTAGCATGATATAGACTTTTGCAAACAAAATAAATTTAGCTTATTCAAACAAAAATGATTCCTCTAAAATGTGTGTGTGTGTGTAAAACATTTCTTCGTACAAATAAAGATTTTGTCACGATCATAAAGTTTTAGAATTTATTAGAATCGTTTAAAAACATTTTCACTAATATTTTGAGCCAATTATCACGACTTTTTGTGCGTTTGTTTATAATTTGAACAAACATCATTTTGGAACTTAATTATTCTTGTGTACTTATTGAATTTCAGATGTTTCAAACCGCTTATTATTTCATTGATAATGCCAAAATTTTGGTTAGAGACGCCTTCAAATTATTAAAAAATGGAGATTTGAATTCAGCCGCCGATAATCACAAAAATGCAATTATTCTACTAAAGGAGGCTTCGAGGTTATTTTATCGGAGTTACATTCTAAAAATGTAATAATTTAGCTTGTCACTCAATGATCGTTTCCTATTAGCTGATGTTAATAATACAATTGATCACTGCATTTATCGGATGAAGTTCATCCTGAGTCAGATTGAAGCTGAGGTTTGTTGATTAAGTTGTTTTTATTCTCTATAGAGATTGAAATTAGGCAAAGCTTATTCGAACATACAGTATCGCTGATAGCTCCCCAGCATATGAGTACACATATGATCGTATTTTCACACAGTGCATAAATGACGATTTAATTTTTGTTACAATTACTGATCCAAATATTGTTACTCTTTGTCAGGTTGACTTTATGTTTTTACATTCGAAAATGATTGGTTTAGCTTTCAAATTTCATACAATTCTGTGAGTTGCTTGCTAAAAATGCCAATAATCTATGCAATATTCATCTGATAACGCATAGAAGCCAGGACGAATATGTTGCCGGTTCAATGTACGAGTTCATACAAATTTGCAAGCAAAACAGTATTCATCTAACTGTTCAATACTCAAAGGATTCACTTAACCCAGGAATTCAGTAAAATATCCAGCAACTAAAACCTAATCTTGGAAATTTTTAGATTCAGCAGCGGTTGGTTCGCTGAAATCGGAACTGGATTAGATTACTTCAAGAGTTTTGAACACTTTTCCTTTGACTCAGCTGAACAATGCCCGAGAAAATGTCGAAAAACTTGGATTGACATCTATAAATTGGCGCCAAAAGAAGTCAATTCCTAGACTATTTCTGCATTAGTTTCATTTTAGCTATCTCGAATCATACGATATCGTCCTGATTTTGTAGTTATGCTAAAATTTCACTTTATGGGCTCTAAGCTATATTTGCGCATGAAAGTTGAAACAATGTCAAGCATACCATAAAACATATTTGTCCTACAATAAAACATTCTTTAGCTTATTCCAATAAAAATGGTTTATCAAAACGTTTGTTTCATGATTTTGTGTGATTACATGATTTTATTATCTCACTCTCGTAAAGCATGAAAAATTCACATTGCATTTTTAGGCACTGCAAATTTGTTTCTCGAGAATTTTCCTTTCCTACGACTTTGATAATTCATCTTCAGCTGCGCAAGTATGTCATTCAACGAAGATATCAGAAGGGGTCGCCAAACCAACAGAGGAAATCGTGGATTCGGAAGGAGAGGTCGATCAGTGCCGCCAACGACGATGTGGAATCTCGATGCAGAAGAATTCGTGCCGAGAAGAGGGCGATCCGTCAGCAGAGTGACGACTCACATCGAAGAAAGACCGAAGAGGCTCGATAATAAATGTTTACTAATCAAGAAAATTTAGTTAGAAATACTTTCAATAAAGACTATCATCTTGAATTCCTTACTAAATGTTTGCAATTCGAATGAATTCTTTGAAAATCCATTCATAGTTAAACGTTTTCAGAGAAAGTTCGGTAACAAGCGAATCTTCGACCGTCAAATGTGAACGAGAAGAAAAGGAGGATTCACACTCACACAGAAGAGAATCTGAAGCCTTTGAACAAGTACCGAATACTCCTCCACCAGTGGTGAGTGCAGAAAGTTGGGGGAAAATTCCTCTATCACTATTATTTTTTCAGAGAGCCGTGACAATCCGAAATGGTTCTCCGCCAACTCAAGGCAGACAAACGTTCAGTCAAATCACGCAACGCCTGCATTTCTCCATGGACATCCAGCATATCGTAGACGATATCGATCTGCAGGACTTTGATGCTGCTGTAGATATAAGACTTCGAATTTCTCGTTAATCTCTATCATTTTGATAGTTTGGATTTGAGCGACTTCGTGACTGATAAATTGTAGATCTTTCTTTGATTTTTTGTGATCCTTTTCTGGTAATTTTTTGAAAGATAGTGATCGCAAAATTAGTTGATACGAAATTGGCTATAAGACGAATTCCGAAGACTTCAAATAAACGGTCTACAATTTGTGGAGTCGAGAAGTCGCAAATGATACAATAGCCGTCATTTTCTTTATTTTGAAACCAATACATTATTATATTTGTATCAAACTTTCTCTTTCACGTAATTTCTTTTTGGAATGGAATAAAATGTCGCAATTTTTATTCGATAAATACTAGATATACGGTGAATTCAAGTGAATTTGTATTTGTGTTGATCACAGACTCCTGTAAGCGGTTAGTTTGACGATGAATTTGCTGCTTCCATCGAAGTTAATGTTCTCCCCTTCGGGTTCGGCGACAGGCCGCAGACTGCTCAGAACAGATTCCCGCATTATCTGCCTGAAATAGGATTATCTTTAAAGATAATATCGTGATAGATTCTTTTTTTTATTTTGCTCAATGGAAGCATAAAAATTAGGCAAATTGTAAAAGTAGTCACAAGTTTGAGATCATTCAAAAAAGGACTGTTGATAAGTGAAGTGATAAAATTTGCACTACCATTAATTCTGATTTTAAAACTGGTTTACCTGAGATGCCTGTCATCGAATGGATGAGTTTCGATTTTCTTCGGTTGATGAGGCTCATGCTTCCGCTTGTTGCAGGGTATTTTCTCATCCGCTGAGACGTACCGCTCGAATTTCATCCAATTGAAGCACTTCTGACGAAATGCGAATGTGGCTGGGTCTTGGAAACGACCTCGGCTATTGAAGCCTGAAGTATCATTATTAATCCAAAAGTATTGTTGAACATCTAATCTATCCTGATCAATGAGATACCCGTATGAAAAGGAAATGAATTTTGGGTAGAATTTGGTTATGTCATTGTGTTCAAATTTTCAATTTTACAGTGTAACTCAATGAACAATCTGTAAATTTTTCACCTAAAAAGAGACCCGATTTCCAAGCTGATTCGATGAACGAATATCCATTGTCTGATATTCGCTCGTGGAAGAAGCATCGAGTTGTATTTCCAGATAACTGAAGATAAACACATTTCAAATTTTTACAATTTGTTTATTTTCCCATGGATTCCTTTGGATAATATCCCTTTCTCCCCCCAAATCCTTCATGTTTTGGTCTTTGCGAGGGCTGATTGCATTTCTTGCATTTCTTCGTTGCAACGCGGTCCGCGATCATTCACACACTCTGCACACACACACAAAAAGAGGGGATAATTGAGGTTGTGCCTGTATTCAGGGCTAAGAAATGAAGAAACACATCAGTCAACAGTCATTCTATTGGTTCATGTAATTGTGTAGCAGATCCTAAACGATTTGGTTGAACATTCTAGTGAAGAAAAACTAATCTGCTGCTGAATTGGGCATATGGTAATTATTTTGGGTTAATTAGCTCGCGTAAATTTCCACAGGAATGGGCAGCTCCTTTGAAATAGAAGAAGGGAATGAATATCTAAAGGAAAGAAGAAAATTATTTTTAGAAAATATCGTTCTTGGAAGATTTATTTTGTAAGCTATTGAAAATTTGTAGAGTATCTCAGGTTCAAGCTTCATAACCCCATAGAAATGCCCATCGAAATTATACTCCCCAGAAATCTGAATTCCGAATTAATCTGTCCTTGCCCCACTTGCAAATTATTATTAGGTGGCGCGAGCGCATCTAAACCTGGTGATATTCACATTTTGCATTTTGTAGAAGAAACGAGGAAACTGGAAGGATTACACAGCAGCGATGATGGGATTACCACACATTTGGGGGAGAGGTGTCAAAAGGAGGATAAAGCGAAAACAGAATGTGAAACCATCGCATAATTTATCTTCTCTTAGAATATGACTTGAAAATTGAAACTTCCCATATTGATTTTCAGAATTGTTACTTTTCATTTCATGATGTCGACCGACAGCATTAAGCGCGCTAATGAGATTTGCCTATGCGTCGAAATGGGAAAGTTACTGATGAATGATCAATAGTGAATTCTGCTTGAAAATAAACTCGACAGAAATTGATGGAACAATGGAATTAGAATTTCTAAGCCAAATTAGAATCTAGTTGATTTTGTCTTACCCTCAAAGTGATGCGACTCCGTCGATTGAAGCAGAGGTAGCGACGCGATTGGGCGTGTTGCAGCTGGAAAGCGCCTTCCCGGTTAACTTGGACTCGGAATTCAGCTGAAATAGGAAATTTAGTGGGTTTAGAAATTGGTTGACAGGCATAAATATGCAGTTGGAATAAAGAATGCACGTACTGGTTGGTATTGAATTGAATTAATCAAAATCTCAAAATGGAAAACGCGATATATAACCTCATGCTTGTATGTTATGATACAATTGAGCTGGAATGAATTTTTCTTATTTGTGTGAACTTTACACTATTTCTGCCGGTATCTTAGAACAACTTTTATGATGAAGTTAATCTAGTGTCAATATCGACATTATATCTTTGTGGTGAAGCTGCCATTCTGACATCATTGATTTGAGCTAATTCAAGCCGATCTTCATTCTTTTTAAAGCATTGTATTTACATCACAAAATCACGAGACTCGTCTTTTTCGACTGATGGTGCTAATAAGCAAGGATGTTCTGAATTGACATACTCAAGCAGGCGTGTTCCTCCTTGCCCCGCGCATTCACGTGCCCCATGTAGGTCTGCAACATTCCCTGACTGCACTGATTGTGTAACTGCCAATGAGTTTCCCCCTCAACTTCGACAAGGCACTCAGAAAGTCGAATATTGTAGCAGATCAGTAGCCTGAAATTGGGATTCTATTACTTGCAAAAATATTGCATTTTGTAGTTCGTCATAGCTAAAAATGATTTCTAATTTATCCAAAAATGACTTTGATCTTATTTTGTTCGATAAAGAATAAATATAACGAAATAGAGCTGTGCTTTTAAGAATAAACGTTGAATGACCAAAAGTCACATTGGAAATACCAAGTCGCTCAGACTTACAAAATAGTGAGTACTGCTTTGTTGTTACGAAACCATTGAATTCGCATAACTCACATCATCAAAATCTGAAATTTATCCTTCTTCAAACATTTCTAAAAACTTTGGCGCCAAAACGATTCCCACGCTTTTCAAATCTTTTGACAAATGACTCTGTCTCTGCTTCGAGTACAGTGGTTTTTCAAAGAGCGGGGATTTTTTACGCGACTTGAAGAAAAACTCGATAAAAAATGAATAGAAGAAAACAGAAGAAAGATGGCCAATGAGACGGAAAACAGAAATGTTGGTTGGAAAACTGGAAGAAAAAATCGGAAGAAGGAACAAATCGAAGTGAGTAGCCATTTGAAAGAAGAAGTCGTAGACAATTTATTACGAGAATAGAAGAGAATGAACGGGGCTCAAGGTGGGGGGCAACGAAAGGGAGATTTATGGAATCGAGAGCGGCAAGATGATGAAGCATCGAGAAGCGATAAAGATAAGGTTGTTGCAAAAGAGCAATGAAGATGAACGACCAAAACAAGTTCATTTATGATCAGACTTGTAATTTGGAAGAATGGGTTGGGATAATTGGGTAATGAAAAGTGAGCATAATGATGAGACAAAGTTGTTCGTGGCTGTGTGATCGAACCAAGTCAGGCCTAGGCAGATTTTCAACCAGGACGAAAGACTATAGTAGAGGGGGTACACAAGTCTAAGTTTTTCTATAGAAATTTGGTACATAGGTAGATACGTATGGAAAATTTAGCTCAAGTGCTGCCTAGGTCTGGACCAAATTTTCGAAAATATTGGTTGACATTAGAAAGCTTATGCATACTATGCAATGAGCAAAGCAATAAGTAAGTACAGTAATGAGAATGAATGATTCAGTATGGTTGCAAAATTTTTGCGACTTTCTCTAAAAATCGATCAATTTTAATCAAGTACACTGAAGTGTCGGGGTGATCATGAGAAACACTTGAATAATCGAAAGTGCCAAGTTTTTACAGGAGTTGGAAATTTGTTCAGAAATCATGTAGCACTTGTACCTGAGTAATTTTTTAAATCATGAATCAATTTGAGGAGCTGAGAAAGGTCGTCGAGTTTATATTTAACCAAAACTATCTCATCTACAGATAGAAAGTTATCTGATGAAGAATGCGCCTATTTTGTCATAACTGAGTAGTACGGTAGAATAATCAATTTTGCAAATGACTACGAAAAGAAGTCAACAAAAATCGATAAATTTCGTTAGAATTCACCATCAGACAGTTACATAATTCGCATAATAGCTTTCGGCTGGAAAAGCGTTCTCATCGCATCGAAATGATAGGGTCTGGGGCATCGCCCGTGGCTGGCTCTGTTTCAGACAGTTCGAATGTCGAACACAGGAACACCCTTCTTCTACCCCCTCTCTGAAGTGACTGCCCTGCTTGACTTCTGCATGCCTGCCTGCAACTGGTTTGCATTTCATTAATTGGCAAAAGTGAGGCACTTTCAAGGGGAGGAAGGACAGTTTGTTGCAGGCAGAGGCAGAGGAAGAGCGACAAAGGACAAGTGTCGGAGTGTCGTCAGGTACGGGGAAATCATCCAAATGCACATTTACAGGGAGCAAATTCAAGGTGAACGAGCTATTTTTGTAACTACATTTTGGCAAAGTGGAGCGAAGGTCGAGATAAGACAGGTTTATCTATTCCTGCAAAGGCGAACTTCATGCTTATCGATACAGGGTCAATATTTTATCCTAACTGCTTCTAAAGTGTGTAGAGGGTTACAGTTTGTGCAGACAGACAGACAGACAGACAGAGAAGAGGGATGAGATGCATGAAACAGAGAACAAGTGTCGGAGTACCGTCAGACATAGGGAAATCATCTAAATGCACATTTTCAGAGAGAAAATTCAAGATGAACGAGCTATTTTTAAAAGTGAAATTTAACGCAATTTATATCTGTCTATTAGCAGAGCTAGAGTAAACTGTAGCAATATGAGAGAAAGGTCAGGATGGACAAGTTTACTTATTCATGCTAGGCTGAGTTTCGTTATGGTTGAAGAAGGTACAAAATTTGATGCCGAAAAATTACAAGGTCAAAAGCATCGATTTTGGCGAAAATGTTTACGGAAAAAAATTGTCAATGGTATGAATTACCGTAACCTAATAGCTGCCAACAAAAGGAGTGGAGAAATTTGAATATTCTCATGGTGGAGAGTGGCTTTGCAATTGAGCGTGGAGATGAATGAGAAAGAATGAAGAAGGGATATGAGATAAAGAAAAAGAAAAGTGGAATGAGATTAGTGCAAGAAAGAGAACAGTTCTGAGGAATGCAAAACAGAGGAAGGAGAATGAGTGGCTAACTAATGGGCACTTCGAATAGGCTAAAGCTTGGGTTTGAGTTGGAGCATGGGAAAGTTTTGGGTTTGTGATCTTACCGATCATTATTGGAAAATTTCAAGATTGCAACATTTCAAATAGAACATGAGCGTGATATAAAAAAGCGATAGCCTGAACTGAATATGGGCACTATAAAACCTTATGAAGCAGAGACAATTATAGATTTTAGAAACTATTGCAATGACGACAGTATAAAGAAAGTAAAAAATTCTCATACAATAGTGAAACTATGTCGATTTCGCTGGAAGGGAATACTATGAAAAATGGAAGTGTGAAAATGGAACTGTTCGGAATGTTTTCTTTGCGACATTTTTCTTCAGCGGAAATCATCAGTAACAGTACATTTTTAGTCAAGTGCGCGTATAAATTTACAAGTGCCACTTCATACACACGGCTGATGATTGTTGCACAAGGAATCGAAGGGAGCGGAATGCATGTGATTTAGGAAAATTTTTGACATTTTTGTGATCTCCTAGAAATTTTTTCAGACAAGAATTGAAAATATAAAGCATAAAGTAACACAACTTAGTTTGTATATATCCTGCGGGTTTGGAGAAATAAAATCTACTTAAAGGAGAAGATAAAATTTAACTAAATCATCAGATGATATAGAACGACTAGAACAAGTTGAAAAAAACTATTCAAAACACCGGATATGCTTCCTCTCATGAGACGAAGAAGCAGAATGATCTTGTCGCATGTTTGTTGCTATTTCTTTTATTTTATTTTGTTCGATTTGATCGTTTTCCTTGAAATCCGCTATGCTCATGAATTAGAAGCTCTGTACACGTGTATTTTTTTGTGTTTTTCTTCCTTCTTCATTTTTCCCAGATTGCATCAAACCTTTCAGCCTCAGCTCCGGCATTCGGCGGCACATTTAGTCGCTTTCGCAGAAATCCACAGCCCAGGTTGATCTGTGAAAATGAAACAACAAGAAATATGAAAGAATGCAACTTGCAACCATCGAAAATAAACTAGAATTTTATCAGAAATTTTGAGAAAAATCATGAATGAGCAAGGCAAATTGAATTTGATTTAAAAATATTCAACATTTGACTCTAATTTTTCCGATTTTCGTTTTTAGGCCTTGTTGAGTGCATACTAAATTTTCTTCTTCGAACTAAGGTATTCTTTTTCGTTCAAACTTCTACAGGCATCGCGTATCAATTACCACATTGGGTAAATTACAAAAAATAAATATCTCCATATTCTCAAATCAATAAGTGCTCAAGGCGTTCAGGTCAAGTATCAAATTTCAGTCGAACACCTAAAAACCCTCGTCTCATGCGTCAGTTGCAATATTCACGTAGTCTAGGATAATTTCGACAATTTGTCATTTTTATCATGCATTTCTGCGACTTTCTTGCCAACTGCCTCCGTGAGTCTGTTTTCTCCCGCTTCTTGTGTCCATTTTTTCTTCTCCGCTTCTTCTGCGTCACTTTATCCCTCATTTTCACAGCTGCAGCCTCGTTTTCTCGTATTACTTTGCATTGTGATTTCCCAGAACTCAACTAACAATCCATCAACTATCGATAATTTTCTAGTCTATTATCATTTTTAGACATCAATTTTCAAGATGTCTCCCGAAGAGAGCATCGTTTTATTCGGACTATTAGCTTTATTCTGTCTCACCTTATCATATCCGTTTCTGATGGCGTTCATAATAATCGTGATTTTATTTTTATTCTTCTTCCTTCGACAGAACGGATACCACAACATTGATGAAGTTTCGAACGTTTCTAACAACTCATTTATCACAACCGCTTCTCCAAACCCGTATTCTGCAATGAGTAATTCGATGATGTCTACTTCCATAACGAGCTATTCCAATGCAATTTATTCTGGATCACCAAGTGAGTCAAGATAACTTTATCGAGAATCTCTAGGTTAATGAGTCGATAGACATGCATATTTTTTTCTTTCATCCATTTCAAATTTTCCCGAAGAGATTTTGCTGACCACTTTCTATCCGCACATCAATCTCGACTTATTTTTCAGCTAGCGTCTTCGGCATGCCAGTAAACAACAACAACAACGACGACGATAATGATCGTTTGTCAAAGAGACGGAAATCGCAAAAGGAGATTTTGGCCGAAACGATCGCTGAGAACCCAGATCCGAACGACAAATGGGGTCCCTTGCTGCTGACCTACCAAGTGCCCAACATGACACAACACTACGAGACTCTCAGTCGATATTTCAGCAATTCGCATAATTATTGAAATTAAGAAATGTCGAAAGTTATTTACACAAAACTCAAATATTTCATGATCTAAAAGAACAAGTCACGATTTTTTCGAACTCAGACGTCTTATCGAACTTTTTAGGATTGATTTTCTAAGTGCGGGGTAATCATTATTTTTTCTTGCGACCAAAATTTGTAAGAAACTCCTCTAGATGGGTAAACTTTCAATGAATTTGATATGAGTTTACATCTCCTTATTTGGATAAAATTTTGAGTGTCAGCCAGAAATAGGCCGTTTATCTTCATCTCGTGAACACCCTCATGTGTGGTTATCTCCTTCCTTTCCTCAGGGAATTGTCTGGTTGATGTTTCATGTTTGCAAGACGCATATCCTCATTTGCATGTGTCGGGATTTAGTTTTTCTTAGCTTTACTACAAACTTTCTGAAATTTCAGGGTTATTCTGCAAAAATGGCTCTTTTCGTTGGATTGATTCAAAAATCGCCTTTTCGGAAGCGTAAGATTGAAACTCATCCAATTCAGGTTAGTCGGTTTTTATTTTCATCAAATACTGAAGAAACGCCAAGCGTCAGAGATGGATCGAAATTTCGATTTTGATTCGGATTCGGGAATTTTTGAGCAAAATTCTATTCCGATTTATATCTTTCAAGATATAATTACTATTCATTCAGTTGAGAACAATTTCCAATCTTTGAAAAACTGTTGACTTGTACTTCTCCGAGCTAATGAAATGATATCATTTTTCAACTCTTTTCTTTTGACAGATTCGAGTTTTGATTGGGATCCAAGTTCGCGATAAATATCCACTCAAGAAAATAAAAGAGCAAAAGTCATCTATCCAATGAGCCTAATGAAAGCAAGTATGGGTCGACGTCCACAACAAAAATAGAAAAATAGGATACTTCACAAGTGGACGGACGAAGGAAGGTAGAAAGTAAGCGATATCTTCAGATTTCATATTTCCTGATTCCTGACTGCAGCTTAAATGGATGGGTGTGGGCTTCGTCTAGATTCATTAGCTTCATACGTGGGTGTGCACTTAGGGTAGTGTGGCTTGAATGGTCGGATTTGAGACGAAAACAAACAAAATAGAAATAAGACAATAGTATTTTTGATCCATAGATTTTGATTCCTGATTGGAGTCGGTTGAAAGGGCGTGGGCTTCATTGAGATTCATTAGCCTCTTTAGTGTGGGTGTGCAGCGAGTTAAGTGTGGTTTGAATGGTAGAATCTGAGCGGGCAGGTTGCAAGTCAACCAGTTAGAAGGCGGAAATGAAGTGGAAATGAAAGTACTGCGGTACTGACAATTCACTCTATCACAAAAGAATCAAAGGAATAGGTGGAGCATGAAGCAAAATGAGCTGCATTCCTTAGTTTGATGCATTGGTGCACGCCTTATTGAGTAAGGACTACAAGCAACTCTGACCCATTGTGTCATACTACGACTCATAAGAAGCTGAGCCTTATTCTACAGAATGACTGTGGCGGAGTTACTCTTCTAAGTGAAAAACAACTCGTCTATGATAATCCGAACTTTTCTTTGCTTATGATTTCATAGCTTGTAGTATTAAATACCAAGTTACGGTGTAATTTTATTCCTATTTTCCGTTTGATAAGTTGAAAATGATATTTGTCGAGAACATTCTACTGTTCATCTCCAACCTTACGTGACCATTCCACGCCTGAACCCCAACAGAGTAAACCCCACAATTGTTTGAACTCCACTCTTCTCTGACTTTTCCAATCCCACACAAATCAAAGCAGAGCCGATCTGCCGCAATTGCTTTATGCGTTTATCGCTCTTCACTTTCTGGCTCTATTTCGCACATTTTGTGCCCAGTTGAATTGGTGATCATTTTCTTGCAAAAAAGTTATCAGTAGCTCACAACACATTTTATGACTTTCTCAATTGAAATTGATTTCCATCGATAAAATTTCAACCTCCCAATTTATTGTTTTAAACTTTAAATCTATTGGCATTTCTTCTATGATTTGATTCAATTCGTCGAATGCATCGTTTGAATCTAAATAATGCTAGACTGATTTATGAAATTGAAAATGCAACATTTTCTTAAGGACCGTGCTCAATATGAGGATTTTTGCTATTCCATAACTTCTCCCATTTACATGTTACTTGATTACCTCAAAACCACTAAATTTCATAATCATCCTCTTTCCTCGTTCATCCAGCTGATCAGCACATGTTGACGTTTTTTGTTCCTCCAAACTTCGTGTTCTTTTTGTTTTACCCTGCAACTTTATGACCCATTTGCTCATGCAGCTCACACATAAGCTGCCCCTTGAGGCTGCATCGATTTCTCCACAAATAAAAATGATGATCCCCTTTGTCTTTATATCTTCGCCTTTGACATTTGTTCTTTAGCTCTTTATTGCTGAAACTTCGCACTTTTCATGCATACTGCGTCAAATCTGCAACCTCTATTGGATAATTTCAAAGTTTGAATTAGCGATCTCAAAAATTTTCATAAAATCTCAACTTTCTCGAATTTTATGATAAAACTTTCCTCTAAACCCATTCTGATCTGACATTTGCCATTCCCAAATATTCAATGTCCAATTCAATTTAAAGTTCGATAAAAGCGATCTTGCGATGTTTGCATTTTACTCATTTTATGGTTCTCCTTATAAATTTGCGAAGTTTGTAGTTTCGATGGTCGAATTTATTTTTGGAAACGGTATTTAATCATTTTCTAAGAAATTTTGCTGAATATGTTTGGAATAGATTTTTGTATCTCTTCTAGCAAATTGTGCTGATGCTACTCAAAGCGACTGTACACAATGGTCTTCCTTAACAATGACATCAAACATGATCAAGATATTCCAGCTAGATTTATCTTTCAGCAATTGTGCATAATAATCTTTTTCCTAGTCATCGGTTATTTCATCATACCTGCATCGATTTGATCTTTCCTCTGCAAGCTACTGGACTATATTGGTTTTTCATTTCCTTCTTCCATCGATATCTCATCTCCTCGATGCGTGAAAATCTGTGCCAATGTGGATGAGGGATCGAGGACAGGGTCTTTCTCCCCAACTTGCCTCACTCCAATCGCCCTTTCTTCGTACTTTTCTCCCATTCCTTTGCATCTTTGCATTCCCTCTCTTTGCTGGTATTGACTTTAGAAGAAGCATTGAAGAGGAGAGGAAGAAAGGGAAGGGCAATGAGGCAACCAAAGTCTGCTTTCTACTTTCTGCAGTCCAAAGCCATACAATCACACACCGACTGCCGCCGCACAGTCGCGCAACCATCTGCATGGATATTTCGAGTGATTTTCATTTGTACTTGGGTTTCGGTGTAGAATTTTTGAACATACGTGATTGTTAGTTGGAGCACGACTCCTGAATTCTCTGCTTTGAGCTTCTTGACATTTTCAAAGTAAAAAATAGAACATCTGCATCTATTATTCTCGCACCAGTTAAAATATTTCGAATTGTATGAAAATTCCCCAACTTTAAAAATTACCTTGAAATTTTTCTGATTCCTCAAAAGTCATTTTGAGCACATTCGGATTCAGACAGTTCCTCGTTTCAGTTTCATTGTCTTTCATGTCTCGATTTCTCCATTCACAAATGCAGCTCACAGTTTCCTTTCCTGTAGATGAGGCTATTTTGCCTCTGGCCCATTCCATTCCTCTCCTCATTTTGATTCGTTCTTCCTTTCTCTCTCTACATCCTTCTCCCCTATTTTCCTATTTCGCTTTTCTTGTGACTTATTTTCTTATTTTCATGTTCCTCCCCTTCCCGTCCTTACATCTTTCCTTCGAGAAATTATGCAATGACTCTATGTGTGTGAATGCAACGCTCAATTTCAACTCCAATACTCGCATTTTCTATCGATTTTCTCGATGATTTCATGACTCTTCGATTCTTCACTGATTTTTTCCTGAATTGCAAACAGTACTTCTCCCTGGAATGTGTTTCAGAAACACTGGTTCATCGCTTTCGTGTGAACTTTGATAGAACGTGCCACTTTTGTTTGAATATCTGGATGATGTTTCAATTTACCCTGTACTTTCTTTGACAAATTTGAACCTTCAATGTTTTGTGTGCCAAATCGACGACTTTGTTCCAATTTGCATAGTATCTTATGCAGTCTTATTATTATTTGGTGAATTTTCTGAACCATCATTTTGCAGAGTAGAAAGGGCTTTCATTGAATCTTTGCGGAAATTCTTCTAAATAGTCTGTTTCTAGACATCTATCCAAACACAGTCTGATTCATTTATCTCTTTGCTTATTTTCAAGCTTTGTATGTCTGTGTTCAGTATCTGCTCCTATCATTTCATCCGATTCTCTTCATCTTTCCATCTTCCCTGTGCACAGTGCCTCCCACACTCGTTTGCATGAGTCACTTTGCATTTGGTCTGTTGGACTGCCGACTGCAGTAGATCCGAAAAGAGCAGTCCAGTCAGGCAGTCAGTCACTGATTATTTATTCGAGAACATTTTCACATGCACTTCTCTTCCTATTGTGCTACTGAGCATTTGGTCAATCTTCAATTTCGGATCACTTCATTTTTGAGAATCTAATGAAACTCACATGCAATTTTGGAATTGCTTAGTTCAGAGATTTTTTTTACAGATTCTAGTTGGCAATTTATCTTTTTTCAGAGTCTTTATTCATAAACAAAATTATTACTATTAGTATTATTATTCAATTTTTAAATTGTGATTCTTCCAGAAATTTCTTCATCATCGATGTTTACTTCGAACTCGAAAATTAATCAGGGCTCCATTTCCAACTTTTATCAATTTCCTTCTTTTCATTGCTCATTTCGTTAAATTCAATAATTGCCTCTTTTTCTGCCTTTTCACCTTTTTCCGGCTTTTTATCGACTTATTCCGATTCTGCGGATGGCTTGATTGCTCACACTCTTCACCTTTTCATTTTTTTTTCTGAAAAATCAGCTTTTGCTTTCATTTTTCTTGATTGGCATGTTTTATTCTTCGAAGCATATTCATCAAAAGTGAATCAAATTACGTAATGTCAATGAATTTATGAATGAGCATTTGGTGTAGGCGAAATAATGCCATTTTGATATTTTTAAATTTGATACTCAAATGTTACGCCTTTTTACTTCTAATCCTGGGACCATCTTTCATTTATTAGTCATTCCGCAACTTTTCTATCCATCAAGCTGCACATATTGCGCGTTATCTCATCCAATGTTCATCTCGAGAAATATGCGAGAAAAATTACGCAGTCATTCTCATTGGGATGAGTCGGCGTGAGAGCCGTTGAATTTGACATCTGTAAGTAATTTGTGGGAGGAGGAACGACAAAATGCGAAGCAAGAGGCGAGAAAATGTCCCACACTTGCAAAATGATGCAGAAGTGTTTCTCAGATATTTTTAAACGCTAATTTCACTCTTAATTTTTATCTACGTTATTCCATCACAAACTGAATGACTTTTCCAAATGAGTAGCAGTTGAATAGTGTTGATTTTTCCAGAAAGCTGTTTCTCGTTCTTTCCAGCATCTCCTCTGCTCCATTATTATGCCATTCAGACAGGGCGGATGCTGTTGCTCATTCCCACTCACCACGCCCATTATTGTCTTATTGTCTTACGGCTGTCATTCTGCCGCTGTTTGCGGTTGTATTTTAGAAAAGTTCTACTCGACCAATCACACGCGTTATGAAATTTATTTACACGTGTTTACGAACTCGAACTATCCTTTCTAAATTACTATGGAACGTTTGACTCACCATGTTCTATTTTCAATTTCACCTCTACTTTTTTCAATATGATAGATTTTTCTTTACGTCTGGCCTATTTCATCTTATCATGCAATAGTTTTTAGATTCAAATTTATTTTTCAAGCTCATTCCTCACTCCAAGTGTTGCCTAATTCATACTTTCTTTTAACCTATGTCTTATTTCAAATTCATTGGTTCGAGTTTGCTCAAAGACTTTTCTCTCTACGTCTCATACTGCATCTCTGTTCTCTCTTACATTTCCTTCTCTATTTCTTCTTCGAGCTTCTTCTTTATGTCCACACAAACAGGAGCAACACAGCAATGCCTTCTTGCAGTGTCAATGAACTGTGTTTCCCCTTCCTGTAAAGAGACAAGCAATGTTAGGAGATTATAAGAGTTCTTCTAGAACCTATTATGAAATCATCCTGTCATTACCTATTTTTAGATTTCTTCTGTGAAGAATTTGAGGATAGACATTGATTATTTGCAACTTTTGAAAATGACCTTTTCACTTTATGAAATTTGTTTAACTGGTACGCTTTCATATTGCTATATTTCTGGTTAATTTTGAGAATACTTTAATGCCAAAATTTATATTAAAGTAAAAATTTCAGCGCATGCCACATGCGAACGAAGTCGACGTCTCACTAACCTACCTCATTCAAATCACCGCCAAACGGTTACCACCCCACCATATTCTATGTTAGTCCTCCTTTGATATTCAAAAATTGTCATTGAAAAAGACTATCGTATCTGACAGAGATCTTCAAATAAAAGTTTACTAAACATTGGGTAACGTTTCTGATTTAGTGAGCACGCAAAGTCTTCTCGATGCAATCTCCAGCCGATCCGATGCTACAGCTCCAGAATTACAGGTTCATTGGTCATCAAAACTCTCATGGAAGGTTTTTTTTAGAATAATCTAATCCGACTCCTCAAATCTGTCGACGAAAAATCGTTGAAGGACCAATTTAATGAGGCCGACTACGATGAAATTACGACAGTGGCAAAGCAGTTAGAAAATGTAGGAATTTGGTCAATTTGTACAAGCACTTATCATTAGCACATAATACGGCAATATTACCCAAATATAGTGAAAAATCTGATAAGAATGAAGAGAAAACTAGTGATGCATGTCAAATGCCGAGGGAGTTCTTCCGGTCATGAAAATGCTTACATCATTGACCCGATTTTCATATTTTCACATGCATCAAAACTCGTGAACTTTGATATTCTCTTCTTGATCTGTTTGATCATGTCAAATATCAACGCGTTTGTTTGTGTGCCAACTTATCATCTTTGTTACTTTGCAGTACATCAAATACTCTCTTCCCTCTGCAGCTGCAGCCAATCGGGCCAGTACTTCCTCTGTCAAAAGTGAACCTCGAAGCAGCCGAACGTCATCAGCGACAACGAGCAATGGCACTTCGAAGACTTCATCAACCCGATCCAGAACAAGTAATTCAGAATCCACTGAATCGTCGTCTAATGGCCAGACAGAGAAAGAAGAAGAAAATTTGGATAATGTTCTGCGACAACTGAATCTAAGGTCTGCCATTGTTGGGTTTTGTTATTTTTGGAGATGAAACTTTTCAGACAAGTCCCTAAGTTCCAGCCAGTCTTCGAGTTTGCCAACTCGGAATCGGACGACGACGGAATAACGACAGATGAAAGGAAGGAGGAGCGGGCTGAGAAACATGGACAGAAGGTAGAAATTTACTATTTCAGTATTGTCTTCGTTCAATTGGAAATAAATGAAACCAGCACCACTTCGTCCTCAAAAAATTTATCTACGTTTGAGGAGAAATGATGGAGAAAGACTATTGAATATTAGAATCTCAAAATAGAAATTTCTATGTTGCAAGAGTGATAAATAATCCAAATTATCTATTCAATATTTTCTCGGAAAAATTTGTATTTAACCAAAGTATCTACGAAACTTTATCTAGCTCTGTGAGGAGGAAGTAGAAACTTTGCCAGACGGAACCACGCGACGTATCATGAAGACGAAGACAATTTCGACCACGCAGACTGTCAGACACGTGAGTCAGCATCTTGAAATATAAATTGGATGGAGTCCGAATTCCAAGTGAAAAAGATCCTTTGAACTTCATTAAAATAACTAGGAACACATCCATTTCTGTCAGTTAATAGCGTTGGGGATCTTTATCCAAATTGGCGTTTTCAAAGCACGATCTGAAGCTGCACTTCCTTGAGATTAATTAGTTTTTTTTCCAAATTTTAGGTGACACGTTCGACGAAAGGGGGCGGATGTCCTGAAATAACGCGCAAATTTGTTGACGGCGATCGTACTTTGAATGAGGATGAAGAATTGAAAACCGATGACTTTTTCAAGAAATCTCCACTATTTGAAAGGTTAATCATTTATCCAAAGAAAAACCTCAGATAACATAAGTTTAGATTCAATTTACATTCGAAATTCCCCGCACTGACGTGCTCTGAGGAGCCGATCAAACAGAACGGTCATGGCGAAAAGGAGAAAGAAGCCGGTGAATAATAAAATGAATTAGATGAATTAATGAAATTTGAAATGATGCTTGTTCATGTTCAGGACAATCGCAGAAGACAAAGAGCGTGGAGAGAACGAGCGAAGTGACGCAGTCCGTGAGTCAGAAGAAGGAACGAAATGGAAGGCTATTGGGCGAAATGGCTGCTACTAAATTGGACAGCTCAGAATTGAAGGCTAAGCAGATCGACAGTTACTTGGTATAAATTAATAGATTAAAGCAAGTAAATAATAAAATCACAAGTACTCGTCAGATCTAGGGAGCATTTGAATGATGCTAAACGTATGCGCGGATAGTGGACGGGCGAAACTTACGTTATGACATGCACCACAAGCATCATATTATTTTGAATCTTAGATAAAAGATACAAAAATGCTAGGGATATTATGGATTATAGTTCGCAGGGCCGCTCTGACCTTATTCCTCTCAGGGTCTACACTTGTTTTAAATTCTTCGAGCTCAAAAAATACTGAATCATTAAAACTAACTGAGACAGGCAATAAACACGACTCTAGGGCAAACTGCTGCTGGACAGAAAGGGTGAAGGATCTTACGAAGAGAATACCGTCATAAAACAAGGAAAGCCTGAAATTGAGCCTGTTCCAGCTTCACCCCCGAGAAAGCATGTGGTTGAGTACATTCAGGTAACAATTTCAGAGTAATTATGAAAATCTAAAACTTGACTAAAGCAAGACAGAAATGAAAGTTCATTGTCGCTTTTTGTCAATAAGTTCCTCAAGTTTCACTATTTCCTTATTGGCTTGGCAGTCTAAAGAGACCAGACCAATTGACTTCTCTCTCAGATCGGAATTCTATTTTTACAATCAATCCTCGTAATTTTAGCACTTTGGCAATAAAGAGAACACTGCAGTGGACTATTTGCGCGGCACAACCATTGCGTCATACATCTCACTCAACGACAATCTCAGGTATGTCTGTTGGAGCTTATCAAATCTTTCAGGTTAAAAATATAACGACTTCTCTCTCGAAACAATAAAATTGGCTATAAATTTAATCTTGGTTTTGCCGATCTTAACGCCAAAACAAGACATTTTTGTTGATAAAAAACTCAAAATCCTGGATTGCTCTTTCAATTTACTGATGAAGGCATGAACTGAATAACTTTGTTGAGAAAGTATACCTGAAAAGGGAGCTTTATAAATTTGTGTCAGATAATGCCATTAAAAATATTAATTTAAAAAAAAATTATGATGAAAAATTTAGGTTCCAAGAAGAGCAATTCCGCAAGAAATTGCAATTCGAATTTTCGACGACAGGTAGGCACAATTTTCAATATTTCAATCAAAATTTGTATCAAAAAACGATCATGCGCGCTTTCATCGGATGAATAATCGTTTCCCGACAATAGTCATTTCGCCTGTTTTCCTTGTCGAAATGAAGTGTCTCGTGAGTTTTTCTACAAAAGGCCCTGTTGACGGCATTTGTGCTCTCTCGCAGCTGCACTGTGCGAATGCGCGCATACGAAAAGCAAAAGCTACGAATCAACGGGAAGAAAATGACAAAATTCTTTTTTCCTCCATTCTTTGGCGCTATCAGCTTCTTTATTTCCGTCTGCTCTCGCTCCCTCACTCGTACTATTTCCCCCTTTTTTCCTTTCGAAAGGAGCCAGTTCCTTTCCCCCTTCCTCCCTTTTGCTTTCCTCCAGGCTATTGCTTTAGGCTTTCGTCCATTTTCTGGTCGACCTCTTGTTTTTCTCTCTCCTTTACACATTCTTTTTCTCATTCTTTGTTATCGAAATTTCTTACTCACACTCGGTTTTTTGTTGTACTTTATTTAGTACCTCAATCACACCTCTTTCACTGCTTCGATGTCTTTCGTACACTCTCCAAAAATACTTTCTCTTCTTCTGTGATTCTCTGGTTCTAGTTATTTTTCCCACTTTCTCCCCACTTTTCCTCCCAGTTTTACCCCCGGTTTCCCCAATCAGTCGTCTTTTCGCCCCGTTTTTATCCCTCCGTCCTTATCTTCCTATCGCCATTTATCACGTTTATCACTCCTCGCGACCTGCAAAGGGATCAGCGAAATCTTGTCATTTTGACGATTTTATGTCTGCAAATCGGAGATAATCCAAATTCTCTTCACCTCTATCGACTGATAAGGAAAGATTCGCTGCTTGCGTCCAACATTTACATCATCAGTCTGTCAATTTCTGTCAACGATCTGATATTCGAATAGAGATGTCTTCTGCCAGTTCCCTTGGCAGCAGCAATCAGGACGAAATGCCCGTCCCGCCTAGTTTCTGGTATTTACTTGTTCCGCCTGGTAAGCATATCGATCTTATCAAAATGGCCATAAAACTGTTGGTTATTGTTGACTAGTGGACGGGAAGATAAATTCGGAGAAATAACGATAGAAACTATCGATTATAAGTAATTCCTCCAACACTATTAAACTTGTCATTTTCTATTTGAAAAGTGTACAAAACATTTGAACTGCGACTAATGTTCACCTGTGGCCAATTGACCACGGAATCAAAATTCGTCAGAAATATCCATAAAAAAACCTCAATATTTAACTTCTTCCAAATTCCACTCTGTATCACTAATTTCGACAAATTTGAACATGAATAGCATGCCAAGTTATGAGAATTTAAATTTCTATGGCTGTATTCTTCGTGTCAGTTTTCGAAATGAACAATTCTTTGCGCTGCAAACAGTTCCAAATTGCGTTCTCCAATACACAACATGCATATCTATTCACCCATGAAAGTTTTTCCTAATGAAAATTTCATTTTTGTAATCTAAATTGTTATCAAACTTAAACTAACATAATAATAATAATCTCTAGATAAGATTTATTAATTTCCACGTTTTCACGCTCTCTTGCAAGTGCTTTGCCATAAAAAACGAGGAAAAGTGGAACTACTCTATCTGCTAAATTTACACTTCCTCAAATTCGCGATTAAAAATGACGCGCCGGCGCATTTTTTCTTGCATTGTTTCGTGAATTATTATGGCAAAGATGCCGCACTTCATCAAATGATATTTCCGAGACACTTCATAATTTGTACTTGCAAAAATACAATGGCGTGAATTGTGAAACGTTGATGCTTGAAATGGAAGAACGGTTGGGGGTGGGATCGGAACAAATCGAAACAAATCGGGACTAGGAAGGAGTGGGACTATAAGAAGGCGACGAAATCCCGGATATATCCAATCATAATGCCTGTCTTGGCGGCGTTCGATGCATCGGCTGCTTTCAGGCACCTCGTCCGTCTTCCCTGACTTCTACAATCTCTCGAGTCTGCTCGACACCGACGAATTCGTCAAACTCACGCTACCCACCAAATGGGCCGAGGAAATACCCGACACGGTCAGTCAACCATCCCTTTATTTCCCCACTCTTTCATTTATTTGATTAGACAGATATAATTGCTTAGGCAATGAAAGACATCTCTCTTACACACATCAGAAAGAAAAGATATCTAAAAATGAAGAAAAGCTAGTTTTGAAGCCATAATCGAATTTTGAAGAAAGGAATCAATTTCCATTGTTGCATTATAATTTTGACGAATGCTAAATTTCGAATGCCAAAATATCGCATTACTTCCAAAGAGCTTCTATGCATCAAAAGTGAAATAATTTTTCCCTCGACAAAAATAAGATTTCAGAAACCTATCAAAGAGATCGATTGGCTGAAGAAGGAGGCTATTGGAGAAGAAGAGGACCTCATTTGTAGCTTCGACGTCAACGACTATTTACTAATGAGGGCAGATACGGACCAGTCGAAACCACTACAAGTAAGTCATGGACAACAAACTGGATTTTTCAAGAAACCTCGACCCCAAAAATTTTGCGATATTGTTTTGATAGTCAACAATATCACATCTTTTCTCAAACTCTTTGTCTACAGTCTCGAAACATTTGGTTAGGAATTCACGAAGAATCCACAATTATCGCGAATATTTAATTGAATCATTTTCTAGATTCGAGGTGGTCCGAAAGATGCTTTGATCGTGTATGGGACTCAGCCAGTAGCCTCGCTCGTATTCCAAGAAGCATTTCTAGTCACATATCGGACGTTCGTGTCCTCTCTTGATCTCATCAATAAACTTATCAAACGGTGAGTTCCTAGCCATTATTGTCAAGTTTGCGAGACGAGAATTGTAAAAATGCATTGATAAGGTAAAATAAGAAGTATCTGGTAAAGGCTTCTTATTCTTATCACGTTCGAATTCCTTTGATCGGTTCTTCAAAAAATCATCAAACCACGTTAATAACAAAAAGAAGGGAAAAATCTTATGTAGATCAAAGACGAATATGATTCTCTTTCCCATGCCTATTCGATATTTCAGACGTGCATAGATCTTCAAAAAATCAAGCAATGGATGATTTTCAGCTATCTGTATATGGTTCTTTCTGACGACTCCGTCTCGTCTTCTGCAGCCAAAAACACGTTCTCTGTGATCGTGCGAGTTGTGGACGAATTGACTACCTTCGAGCTGCAGAGTCCTCTCATCAATTCTGTCACGTCGTTTGTTTATCGCCTCATCAGAGATGGTAACTTCACCTTCGCCAGAATTCTTAGGTAATGCAAGGATAACGAGGTCGATTTTACGAGAAAGTTGGTCATATGTAATGATGATGTTCATGATTTTTCAGAAAATGCTTTTTTCAAAATATGAAATGACCTGATAAAACTCCTATAGTTGACATATTATAAAACGACTTAGTCATTATTAGATAAGATCGTAGTCTTCTTGTTTCAGAATAGTAAATTGGAAATTTCAGGAAGCGGTTACTTGAGCGGATCGAAGATCCCAGACCATCTCCATTATCATGCATTCCAAAAATTATTTCAAATAAGAAGCAGAATTTATTCGATTTTTCTTCTTCGACAATAGCCTGTCAGATGACGTACCTGGACGCGGAATTATTCCACGCTATTGAGGTAAAGTTACTAGTTATCAAAATCATGCTGAAAATTTTTAGCCTCCTGAGCTTCTTTGGTGGGCTCAGGATCAGGACGAGAAGAAGAGTCCTAATCTAGTCAAATTCACCGAGCATTTCAACCATGTAAGTCCTATCAGTCTGAAAGAAAAAAACAATGCAGCTTCGTGTTCCAGATCTCATTCTGGGTACGAACACTAGCCCTGACTCCAAGCTCACAAAGTGAACGAGAACGGTATCTGAACAAGTTCCTGAAGATCATGAAGGTAAAACTTCTTTATAAATATTGTCTAAATGATACTCTTCTTCAGCACTTACGAAAGCACAACAACTTCAATTCATACCTGGCAATTATGAGTGCTTTGTTATCCAGCCCAGTAGAAAGGCTGGATTGGAACAGAAAATTGTGGGAGCAATTGACTGAGCATGGGTCTGTAATGAACACGGAGAAATCTCACAAGAACTACCGAGATATGCTTCAATCTGCAAAGCCTCCAGTGGTTCCTTTCATGTAAGTCATGAGGATCGTAAATTGTAAAAGAAGAACTATTTCAGTGGGGTTGTTCTACAGGACTTGATCTTCATTCATGCCGGAAATCCCGACAAAATACCGCCAGAAAAATGCTGTGGTCGCACGACATTGATCAATTTCCTCAAGCGGTGGCATCAATATGCGGTTCTGGACAGTATTCGAAAATTGAAGAAATGGTTAGATAGTTTCGAAAAAACGAAGGTTTTATTCACTGACCACTTTAGGAATTACGATATTCAAAAAGATGATCCTGTGTTTTACTTTTTGCATAATTCCACTAAGAACTTCATGAATGATGATCAGACTTGGTCAAGGTACGAAGTAATTTATTTTTTTGAAAAAACAGTTGATTATTTTCAGGTCATATGAAATAAAAGCAACACAGCGAAGGAGCTGATGAACGAGTATTGCATATCCAAAAGATGGATTTGCTTCATCAATCAGTCATTATGAAGTTACGCTATTAATATGTTGTCATTACGTGAATTTTTATGTTATGCACGTTCACTGCTAATTTTTCGTGAAAAGACAATCTATATGGAATAGTTCATGAAAGATTGGCAAAATTCTGTTACAAATCACTGAATTTTCTCAAATGGAATTTCGACAGGAAATAGCCTAGAAATGTTACACTTCGCATTTACGAAATTCACTTTTATACCAAACCAACTGCACAATTCATAAAATTCACTCAACATTTCACTGCTATTTTTACAAAGATCACAGCACCTCACTCATTATGAAACCAATAGTGTCACACGGTATCCTCAGAGTATGTGGCACTTCAGGATAATGAGCCTCACATCTACACTAAATTGCAAATGAAATCTCCTCACATGGCGCAATGAAATTCATAAATGATAGCACTAATTTTTCAATATAATTACATAAAAAGCACCGAATGAAACTGAATCAAGCTAAATCAAGAATTATCCATTCAAATTTTAGCATACGCAGCAGAAATGCGTTCACAATCTTAGTAAATTCATTTACACACACTCACTTCATGGAATTAACCTCAAATTCCGAATCACATAGTTTACCGAATAAATCACTCACATTTAAAGGCACTAAATATTCCACCACGAAATAATCACAGAAAGTTGAAACTTCCATTTGAGAAAATTTATAATCACTGATATCACACAAATCATACCCATGACATTGCACAAGCACTGTTCGGTTTGCTATTCACTCTTCACTTTCTGCAATTCACATTTCACTAAATAGTCACTTCACCTTTCCACTGTTAGTCCTCATTTCTTGTACCGTTGCATAATTTTTATTTAGCTGTTGAAAATCATTACTTTTCGGATGTATTTATGAATTTTTATGCATAATAAATCGTGATGTTGTACAAGGTCTTGTAAGAAAATTTATTACTTGAAACAACAGGGCTTGACGCCGTGAAATTCGTCGATCGAAATACAAAATAACAATTTACAAAAATAACGACGAGACGAGATAGATATTTGGGAGTTCCATGCAATTATTAGATTAGTTTGTTGCGGTAGATTTGAAATTATTTCGTTCGAATGTTTGGAAGTAGAATTGTTGTATCGTTTGTTTAGGAGGACTGATACCCATCGAAAGCGATTAGATAGGAAAAATGATGAGCTACATGTACAAAATGTAGGTAATAATTTCAAAGTTTCGAATCTCTATGTCTAAAATCGGCGTAAATTTCTAAATTTACAGAAACAGTTATGAGAAATAATCATCTAAAACTATCGCTAAAGTTCTCATAGAATTTCTTGACTATCTGACACTACTGTACAGAAATGGATAGAGTTGCTCTCAAATTACAGGACAAATTTTTCAAAGTAGGAGAAAAATTATTCAAGCCTTGACTTCATCAGATAAAACCGGAGATAGAAAACGAAAAGCTAGACGAATCCCTGCCAGATACAAAACAACGATTATTATATGTTGGTTATGAATGAAAACTCGCAAAGTTTGTAAAGAAATGATATTTGTGTCGGATATATTTGGAATGAGAATGTTTGCAAAAATCGAACAGTTTTCAAAGAAATTGTCCAGTGGAGTGAAAATTGCTCGACTTTTATTGATTCTTGAGAAATTTATGTCGAATGGTTAGCGAAGATGAGATGAGTGGTGAAGAGGTACTTCTCTCCGCACTGACAGCCGCACAGGTTGCATCGGAACGGATCCGACTCGGTGTGCAGCGACTTGTGAAGCAGAAACATCGTGTTATCGTAGTAAACGATGCCACAGTGCTCGCATTCCTAAAGTTTAGAACTTCATTCGTGATTGGCTGAATTTTGTGTATTATGAAGTGACCAGGAGGAAAATTTTTTGGATCCAACGCGACTTCAATATTTTAAATGTTGAAATACTGACTTTCAAAAGCCTATGATAGTAATCAAATGTGTTCAGGGTCATTGATACATTTTTAATCGATGATCATAACTGCTTACGAGTTTGCCTTCCTTTGCCGAATCCTCGTTTGACTCTGCCGAGCTTCCGCTCTCAATCGAAGGCGAGTGAGCAGCAGTCGCGGTTTCAGTCGGGCTCTGAGAGCTCTGCTGGATCGCAGGCCATGGAACCGCCAGTTGGGTTTGTGGAAGGAAGCTCGTCTAAAAATAGATAGAAGTTAACGAAGAAGTATTGCAGAAATATTACCGATCCAAGACTGCTAGCTGCCGAAACGGCTACTGCTGCCGCATTCTGAAGAGCTGCAGCATTCCCAGAAAGGCACAACATCAGCAGATCCTCGTTGCTAATCGGGAAGGTAGGCGTCGGAGTCTAAAGGGATCAACTACTCATTTTGCGCTCTTTGCTAAAATGCACCTGCTCAATCTCAGGCACATTGGTTTTCTGAATCTCTGTGGGGATTTGCTGGGCATTGATTTCGTTCTGCACCATTTGCTGCAGCTGGTCGGTGATGCTCTTCGACGAGATGAGAGGAATCGACGTCGGAGGAGTGACTCTCTTCCGCTTGGCCGATGACAACGAGTGACTAGATTTGCGGGACGAGGCCTGAATTTCTTATTGCTGCATTTTCTTCGGAATTTCCTCATCCTTACATCACTGCTGCTCGATTCGTCATGACGGGTTTGGTAGTGCAGCAACAGACGACGCGAGTTCTGGAACATCAGGTTGCACCGTTTGCAGGAAGCCGGCTGATCAGAGGAGATATTGTGCATTTCTTCGAGGTGAGTTCTAAAAGCTTTCATTTGGAAACGAGTTTTCTCGCTCCTTCAAACCTCAGAGACGAGTGCTGACTGAACTGCTGTGGGCACTCGGCGACAGGGCAGTCGAAATCCATCCCGGTCTTGATATGGGTCATCGAGTGCTCTTGCATCTAAAAATTTACATCTCATGATTTTCGGCATTGATCACTATTTTGTTTTTTTCTCCAAACCCCATTATTAATCTTGGAAGAGCGGATATTTTAAAAAATTAATTGGTAAGAGTTTAGAATAATGAAGCGTTGTGATTATTTCCAGAGAAATTTCCAAATTACAAAAAGTTACAGCAAAAGTCTCAAATGTTTCGTGAATACTGGGACGGCTGATTAAATGTGATCAACTTTTTCTCTTTCTAACACATTTTCGTTTCAACATATGATTTTATTTCGGATTCGACTGCACGAGTATTTTATGTTTATCTGCTGTTTTCATTGATCCCGACTACTTCCTTACAGGAATAGATTTTACAAGTGGGGATGGATGGGCTGCTGCTTCCAAAATGCGCCAAGGTGAAAGGGAAAAAGGAAGGGAAAGGCGGTGAAGTAAACGGGAAATGGGAAGGAAAAAGGGAAGACACAAGGTCTGACCTTGGAAGGAATGGCTGCCTCCGGAAAAAGGAAAGGTAGGTGGAAAGGGGAGGACAGGCGAAAGACGATGGAGAAGACGAAATGCCCCGTCAAGGCCAAGGATGCGCAAGAGAAATGAGAAATCCGTGAAACAGGCAGAAGAAAATCGAGAACGCAAGAAATCAACTGCGAAATTATCGTGAATGTGCCTGACGACAAATCACAGTCAATTTTGCTAACTTTGTTCATTTTGCGAAAAAAAACACGATGAGGAAAATTTTAGGCTAGTAGCAGATCGAGATTCGCAAAAAGCGACGACGCATCATCATTGTTCTGTCCGCCTTCAAAATGCATGCAGTTGGGTTGATGATCAGTTCAGATTCACGCAAAATGAGACCTAATCCTTGGACTTTTCACGTTTCGCCCTTTTCCTCAGGATAAATATGGAAGATGGGCGACAAGGATTGAAGAAATCGACGAAAGACGAAATGCCCGCCAAGGTCAAGAAAGAGAAAATCCGTGGAGAAAGGGGAAGGGGAAGCGAATGAACAGATCAAGTGGAAAATCGAGAGTCCCAAAACGAGCTACTAAATGGGGAAAATCGATTGAAAGTAGCAGTTTTGAAAAACAAATTCCATCAAAAATAGTCCAGAACTACAAAACTAAGAATAAGGAAAGTTCAAAAATTCCGACTGTGTAGTCTTGTTAATTAGATAACTGATATTTATAGAATTTATCTCGAAATAACCTTCTCTAATGGGATTAGCGATAATTTGCAAAACTATGATAATAGGAAGAAGGTGATACCTGATCCTTGCGGAAAAACCGCTTCTTACAGAACCGACATTCGTACGGCTTGACCCCGCTATGACGCATTCGGTGACGATGCATGTTCGCCTGAAATATTCAAAATTAGAGCCATTTATTCGAAGTGACTCTACCTTCTGACTGAACTGCATCTGGCAAATGTCGCACTGATACATCTGACCCTGATGTCTTTCGTGAGCTTCCTGTAATTTTCGGAATAAGTTTTCTTTAAAAACATTTTTAGCTATAGTGATAAATCCATTCAATATTCGTAGCACCTTTCTCACAATCCCATTCTCAACTCATGAAATTTCGGAAGCAGTACTCATGAATGAATATAAAAAGGCGAAAACGCTGCAGAGAAAATCTGTTACAAAGTAAGTTTGAAATACAATTTTGGCTCAAAAGTGCGTTTAATCCGGCTAAAATTTGACATAGTCATCCAGCAAAATCACTTCTCGAAGTAGAATCAAGTTTCAGCCGGAATGAAGCGAAGAAATAATCGGCTGATTAAATTCTCCAAAATTCATATTCAACTAAAATGCTGCGCAAAATGCATTTGAAGATCAAAGTCCAACGCAACCTGAACCAATCAAAACATTGAATACGATGATCGGTCAGCGCAGCGTTCTTGAACGCCTCTCCTGTCAGTCTACTGGTCAACAGCCGGACCACTAAATCGTGCAACTTTGGTTCCTTTGTTGTTGTGCCTGTTTTGATTTGGTTACCATTCTCCTTCCCAACCCCTTTCTCCTGCTTCCACTTTTCGCCTGGGGCATTTTGTCTATTTTTATTCGCCCTTCCAATTGTTACTCTCGGTTACTGGAAATCGCAATTTGCAGCTGAAGAATGTAGCAGAAACATGTATGACATCGAGAAAATAGTGCGGAAATTCGCGAGAGTTGATGAGGAAAACGCCTGCGGCAATGTATTTTTTGTAAACCAATTCCGTAGTAAGGCAAATAGACTGACAGTCGACTGTCCAAAGGTGAGGCAGAAGGCAGAAGTAACATGACAATGACAAGACAATGGAAGACGAAATAACAATTGCAAGGTCAGCAGCTGAAATAAGTCGAAGAAGCATGGGAAGGGCGAGCTAGCCAGAGAGCGGACGACCCTCGACCCTTTGTTACAAAAGTTACAACGCTTTTAGGGTAAAGGAGACGAGGAGAAAACGATTCCCGCAACAAGCCCAGTAGCTAGCTACATGTCAAAAGCGAGTGATGCGTGAGAATTCCTGCATGCTTTTGATTAATCTTATATCAAACTGATACAGGAGTATATCGTTGAGGTATCTTGAATGGGATAAGAAATGCTGCAATATTGGATATCAAAACTGTTAGAGGTCGCCGCCAATAAGAAAATTAAAAGTCGACGTTCGTTTTTAAGACATTCAACTTTGACGATTTGGGTTTTGAGCGATTTTTTTACCTTAAACTACGTTACTATTATTGATTTTTACAACCCATCATCTTATAGCCAATTTATGTATGTGAAAATTTCTCGTTCACTATTTTTAACAGGTTACAAGATAAGAGCCACAAAAAATCCAAGGAAATATTGCGCAATTTTCTACCTGCGAATTCGCTAAGTCATGAAAAGTCTAAGCTACCCCAATTTCCGAAATCATAATCGAAATGATTTTGCCTGTCAAAAACCTAAACTTTCGAACACATGAAGTTGAATTGCTTTCTCTCTGAAAGATGTTGCAAATTCGGAATAAAAGACTCTAATCTAGCTAAGATTTCAACCTATTCTGTAAAGATACTTTCTTGGATAGTATTTTTTCCTACCAAAATGACTTATAGACGTCATATCCTTATGCATACAGTTCTGCGAAAATCCCAGAGGAAAGAAGAGAAAGGATTGGCCAAATCCGTCCCGCAAATAAAGGTCAGTAAGGGAATCCAGAGGTCAAAAAGATAAAGAGGAGGCTACCGGATGAAGGAAAGTAAGTAGCTATGCAAACACATTATCCTATCGTTATTTTTTACTTTCGCCATAAATTACAAATCCAATCCATTTATCGCTTCACAAGTAGTCGGCCGAGCCATAAAATTCATTTGTTTATTCCGACACTTTGATGACAGATTGAGACAAAGAGACGATCGTTTTTACCACAGAGTCGAGTCCACACAAAGACACAGACCAGATAGGAGGAAGACTTTGATCGTGCCATATCTTTTCCGACTTTCCCTTTTCTTCACCTTCCCTGTCTCTCGCTTTATCTCGATATCCTTTTTCTCCAACAATTTCCGTGCTATTTCTCACTTTTTGTCATGCTGAATTCTTACCAGATGGCTCTTCATATGCTGCGACATAAATGTCTTGAAATTGCAGTGCGGACACACGTGGGCGACTTTGTTCGACTTGCCTACGGTAGCCGGAGTCAGTTGAATCACCGATTCTGAATCATACTCATGAAAAACGAGGAAGAAAATCAAATTGACACCTAATTTGGGCGGACTGAAGGTTTCTTCCTGTGGTTCAGGCTTGACGACCGTAGTCTGATTTCGCGTAGGAGTTCTGGCAGGAGACGGCGAATTCGATTCGCCACTGCTATTGCTTTCCTCGGTCCATTCAATGGTCTAAAATCTCGTTCCTATGATGATTTTGCATATTTTGATGGAGAATCTCATGAGATATGGTGGAGTTTGCGTGTGGCAGGAAAAATGATTTCGCTTACAGGATATCCCTTTGGGGGAATGGGTATTTTGACAAGTAATTGGCTAAAGACTTGGAGTATGATAATAAGAAAGGTGTGCGAGATGGGTGTGGGAAAGCAACTAGTACTGCCTGCCGCATCCTGTTTTCCAAGTGGATGAGCTAATTTGCGGATTTTCACGATTCCAATTATCCGCTATCTTTTTCACAGACACGACTGATCGCTGTCGAGGTGTGCATTCCGTGAATCTCCCCTAGTTACCTAATGAGCATGCTACGAGGGGAGGGAGAGGGTTCTTCTCTGCCGGATTGAGAGTTGAAAGAAAGAACGAAGTTGTTAGAGAGTAGGCAAATAGGGAAATGTGTTATTAGCTGATGGAGAATGGGAAAACGAAACGAGAGCAGATGAAATTTTGTACATTTCGAAAGAAGCGCCGAAAGAAAATCCCCCCCAGAATGCAGTTGTTTCATGTAGTTCAGCAGCAAAACCAGTACACGATTGCTATGGCAGTTGTGAGGAAATTCAGCGTGGTTCAGGATTATTGACGGCTCAATATCCCCAATTCCCTCAATGATTCAATGCAATGCACATCGGATGAGGGACGCTAATTAGAGCTGGATTCCCGCAAATATAGCGCTGTTTTGTGGTTGTTAGAGAATTTGAGCTCAGAAACTAGTCTATTGGGTGAAAACGAACTGATACATATGTTTGCGTCACATAATGAGATTTTTATTTTATAGCATGGCATATGAGCATACCTGTGTATGAGACAATTCACCGCTGGAAGAGCGATGATGATCCTCCTCGTGTTGCTCTGCAATTTTATGGATTACTGTATTCTCCTCTCGTTCATAGATACTTTGAATTCACATTTTTAGGATGAACAAAATCCAAACAAAAGAGGTCTTTCCATTTCGCAATGCTTTGCACTGTTGATTCCCAAAACGCGGCGTGTGATTCAAAACATAGATCGGACTGATGCAGATGCAGAACAAAACATTGCGCGGAAAAGACAATTTGAGAGATATCGAATTTGTTCGAGAAATCAATTGAATGAATTTGGTGTCATACCGATATGAGCAGCAAACTCCTGTGCGGATTTCGTAGTGAATCCACACTCAGTGCACGCAGTCAGTTCGCTCATCCTCGAATGCTTCTATGAATATCCCGCAACTTTTCGCTCTACTGCCCAATCAGTTATGTTCCGTGATAATAGGATAGAGGTCGTCTCCCGACGAACGGCAAATTCCCTGAATAATGAGCATAGACGTAATGATAAACTAGACGAGCAAAATGATCCCAAGTACGTGCGAATAACAATTCATCCGACTATGAAATGGCCGATGATGATTCAATGTCTCAGAATGAAAAATGAAATTATGAGCACAGTATATTACCCTTAATTTCAAAGCAAACCTAGCAAAAATAGGGAAAATGATAAGGACGTTAAATGCTAGAAAAATAGAACGCTAAATTGATGAGTTCTTAGAAAAGGAAGTTCCCTGAGTCAATCGGTCAGTCAGGATAAGTGCTTCGATTGACTGACTGTGGAAAGGTAATGAGACAGTAAGATGAGAGGGAGGTTCTCAGTGCTCAATGGGAAATGGGAAGAGGGGGGACAGCTCGAGTCGAGGATACGAGGATACCTGTCTGTACATATTTAGACAGAGCGACTTCTTCTCATCCACTTTTGTGAGTTCGCTCGGAGTAGCAGCTCAGTTTGTGCTCTATGGCTCTGAGGAGAGGGGAGTTGGCTGTATGTTGACTGAGAAAGTCCACGCCGAGAGAGGAGAAGGACCTATCCCCTCCTTTGAGTGACCCTCCTATTTGTACGAGCGACTCAGCTGCATACCGTCCGAGAGATGAGAGAGCACGCAAATCAACGAGACAATGAGAAATACCGAAACGGAAAAGGAGTTTCCGGGTTTGCGAGAGACGGAAGAGGAGATGGAGATGGAAGAAGAGGGACAGGCAAATAGGCTCGCGGCAGCTCAGCAGAAGCAGAAGACGCACACAACTTCTTGGGATAAATTAACAGAGAACGGAAAAGGGAAGAAAGGGAAGGGAACGGGGAATGACAGAATATGCTAAAGGAAGGAACAATTTACTGTACATAAGAAATTTCTAGAGCAGCTCCAACTAAAGTGCGCGAAAATAGGAGAAGCAGTTGTCGAATTTCTGGAACAGTGATAAATCGGAATGAGAAATGTAGTCTAAGGTAATGCCGATAAGGAACAGCTAACTGTGATTATGTACAATGCAATGGTGCAAGTCGCGTTACGAGATTAAATGAATGTAAATTCGCATGGATTACGCTATGATTACCGTATGCATCCAGTAAATCACTGATGAAATTTCGAACGTACAAAATCTAACTTGTTCGTCGGCGAACAGTGACATCGAGAAAAAGACAAAAGAAACTAAAGTTAGAGTGGCAAAAAATTGAAGGAAGTGGCGGAAAAAAGCGAAGATTCGATGATGATGATGAACCTTCGTGGAAGAGAGACACACAGGAATAGAAGAGAGGAATTGGGAAGAGAGTGAGGGGGAAAGCAATGGCATTCGAGGTCGTCCGGGAAAGATTGCAATAGAAGGAGAGGCAGGAGGAGAGAAAGTAAGGAAAGACTGGAGAAGAAGACACGGCTACCGGCGAACAAGAAGGGTGAAGGTTGTTCCCACAAAAAAGACGATGAAAAAATGGATTGAAATCGCGGGGTGAAGAAGGAGAAGGAAGGGGACACGCAGGCAGGGGCAGGAGACAACCGGCAAGGAATGGAAGACTGACTCCTAAATCGGAGACGGGGTGGGTCCGCTCGGAAGAAGACGACAAAAACTGGAAGAAAATAGCGGCAAAAACGGTCGAGTCTTATCAGTTGCAGAACTCCTCGATCAAATCGCTGCTGCGTATCTAGTGGAATCTGGACATTCTCAATGTCATTAGACAATTTGCTGGGTCTGACCGTCGAATTTTAGGTTAGAGAGAGAAACTCAATAGACTGGCATGAAAATTGAGATTTGGAATTAATTCGAGTCAGGGGACATTGAATCAGGCAAACAAACTGTGAGAGTGTGAAATATCTCGTATAAAAGGGAAGTAGGAGGTAATGAGAGTGAGGAGTGAGAATTACAGAGACCAGCCGGCTTTTTGAGTTTCAGGGTTTAGCAAAGAAGTAAGGATAAAGGCTATGCTGGGAGGGAATACGGTAGCCACCTGATGCTGGCTGGCTGAAGCGGACAGCTTTCTCCTCTTCTTCTCGCCCAAAGTCGACGAAGAAACAAAATGGTTCAATGGCACACAGGCTGGGAGACTGAAAGATGTGTAAGAAAGGAAGAGAGAATGGTAAGGGAAAAGGAAGAGGAGAAGGAAGAGGGAGAGGGAGAGATTGTAAGGGAGAAGCAGGGAAGGGCAATACAGGGATTCCAACCATTTGATTCTTGTGATTCTCGTGTGAGACAAGACAAAAACATAACAAGGGGCCAGCGCAGCCCAGCGACAGTGAATGGACACAAAGAAGCTGCTTTGCCTGATTGAGAAGGAAAATGAAGGGCAATGGAACATTGAAAGTGAGAAGCCGAAGTCAGATTGGCAAATGGTTAGCAGGGGTCGAACGGCACAAAGCTTGAAAAGTCATAGTATCTCTTTCGTGAGATGTTAGGTAAATTACCGAAGTTGAGGAACACAGTTGAAACAAAGTAGTGTCTTTTTGGACGAATGACGGGGGGTTTAGTGTAGAGAGACAGTGAACATAGGAAAAAGTTATGGTCACGTCAGGGAGGGAACGAGAAATTGCCCAGGGCAAAACAGGCAATCAACCAAACTTCTGAAGAGGCGCTGGAAGTGATGCTATTACAAGGGCGAAGGCGAGGTCAGACAACGATGGCAGGAAAAAACTCATGTAATGGGCAGCAGAAGTACCGGTAAGCATATGTTTAACTGGAAGTGGGTTTCTCGACAGACAATGCATGGAAATTTGTCAATTACGTAGGAGTGGGTAGAGATGAAATGAGTAAGAAAGTGAAAATGAGTCAGAAAAAGCGTTCATGGATAGTTTAAGCCTTCATGTAAGTCATCGAAACTTCCATAATGCCTAATGCGATAAAATTAATTAGCAATTTGAATGCGATTGGAAAAATAAGGTAAGAACAGACAAAGAAAAAGGATGGAATTACGTTACGGGGACAAGGACATCGAGACGGCAAATGCTTGCGGCAATTCTGAAGCAGAAAGATGTGAATAGAAGAGGAAAAGGTAACTGCTGCCAGAGGCGCTGTATGGAAGCCGGCGTGTGGAAAGAGAAAGTGTGGGAATAATAAAGATAGAAGGGAAGAGAAAGCGCCCACAGGGCAAATCAGCGACCTTGTACGGAGAAGAGAAGAGGGCAACAAGCGAGACGAGACGAGTGAAATGCCGAGACAACAACTGGAGAAGAAGCAAGGACGAAATACAGATGGCAGCCACTATTCAATACAGGTAGCTTCAAATAGATGAATGTCGGAAAAAGGTATTCAAATGCCGACTACGGTATCGAGCCATATTCGCTGGATTTGAAGTTGCAAATGTTTTCGATGATATCTAAAAGTTTATCGCTAAAAGGAGGGATTTTTGAATAATCTTTGGTCTTTCTGCAAAATACTCACTCACACTTCCCAGAAATTCCTCTCAGATAAGTCGGGTGGATATTTTGGGAAACGAGGAGTC
Source organism: Diploscapter coronatus (assembly GCA_964036155.1). Taxonomy (NCBI): domain Eukaryota; kingdom Metazoa; phylum Nematoda; class Chromadorea; order Rhabditida; family Rhabditidae; genus Diploscapter; species Diploscapter coronatus. The sequence continues at coordinate 4,175,343 of OZ038423.1, forward strand.
AAGGGGAATCATATGAACACGAAGAAATCCCTGGGGCTAATCCTAACACTTACAGTAATTCTTTTCGATGTTTTCGTTGTCTGTTTCGAATGTTGAATAAAACTTAGCGAAATGCCTAAGGTCTTTCATCGAGTCAGTCGCGTAGCGCACAGCGTGTTTATCTGCTTGAGTCGAGCCGTGGATTTGCCCGCGTTCGGCCGATTCCAAGGGCGGCAAATTCAGCAGCGCTGCATTATCCTTAGAGGCTTTATGTGCAGGTGTCCTGGCTGAGAATGAGTGAAGACAATGAGAGAGTATGCGCGGGTGAAACATCGATGAGAATGCCAGAGATAAGAAGCAGAAATCCACACTCGCCTCGGCGAAACGACTAGATTTTATTAGAGCTCCAGGCGTCTCTCTTGGCGAAATATGGATAAAGATAAAGACCACCGCCTGATATGCGATCCAGCGCGCAAAGTCAATCACAATCTCACAAGACAAAAGCCTATCCTCTAAATGTTTGTGCGCGAAAACGAAAGCAGCTCGTTTTATCATATCGAGGTGATAAAATGATCAGCAGAGAGCATGAACCAAGGCAATATGCAAAATTGGAATAACACAATATGTGTGAAAATTCGCCTGTTTTGGCAGGCCATTAGGGAAATTGGTATCGCCAAAAATTCGAACATCCAAAAACTTTTCGACTAACGCATTTCCATTCATTCATCAAGTCAAGACACTTGATTTTTTCCTAGAAATTAGGAGTGAATTAAAGTCGCAAAATCGTACTATAATCTATAGAAGAAAATAGTCCTAGCCCCCAGACCACATAATTCCAAGTTTTAATCTCATACTAAATGGAAATCTCTTTCCCGACTCAAGTCCTTGTTTCCATTTCGAATTTTTAAATGGCAGGTGTTTCTCAAAATCCAAAAAGTCATTAGACACTGCTTCTTCTTTTTCCCGCTTTCTCCATTTCGTGTCCTTTCCACCGAAATTATGGAGTTTCGGATTGTGTTTGAGACGATAAGTATAGAAAACGAGAGAAGTGAAAACTGAGTGAGAGAGTCGAAGGATCGAAGAAGGGCGTTGATAAGGCAGAGCAGATGCTTCGCGGACCTCAAACTAATAATTACCGAGAAGGAATGCTGCGAATTGCATATCCCGAGGATTGTAATCACCGCATATCAGCAGGGGCATTCGCTAAATATCAGCCTCATAAGAAATTCACGAAATCAGGCACAACTGCACTTTGCCTGAATTTCCATGGAAATTTAAGAGATTGAAGAATGAATAAAGTTTTGAGCATCTGCAATAGCAGATTTTGGAACAAAGCTTTCTGAGGGGGTATGAGAAGTTGTGCTCCGACTCAACTCAAATGTTTAGATGTTATAAACAGAATTAGATTTTACAACGATTCACAGAGCTGAAATAATAGACAGTCGTGTGGTTGGGTATGATCGGCACGGTTTATTGTACATATGGTAGTAGCAGGGATGGAAAGTAGAGGAGAGAAGTTTTGAGAGAAAGGATAGGCAAGCAAAGGAGAAGTGAGAAAGGGGAAAGGGACGAGAGGGGAGGCAAAACGAGAAGGGACTGTACGAAGAGAGGTAGAATTGAGGATAATCCACGCGACACTGTCGAAATCCAACAGGACCCACTAGTAACATAATCAGGAGAAGGGATGAGAGAAGGGATTGGAAAGGGGACGAGTTACAGGAACCGATATACAGACATCGAACCGGGGGGGATTGTAATAGGCAGTAGGCAGATTGGGATGAGAATCGGTAGCAGGTCCAATAGATTTACTTTTCTACTGACACACATGCAAATTCATAAGGTTCACAAAATGGCGAATTTTTCCAAGCACTTGGCAAACTCTTGATGGAGAATAAATAAGTAGACTTTTCAAAATATGCACAATAAATTCGAAAGAAATTTAAGGCTTGAATGAGAAGATTTGTATTGTTTCGAGTTATTTTTCAAATTTGAATTAACGACCCTATAAATATCACTTATGCTAATAAAATGTATCGCTTAAATGCTAATCTATCACACAAACTAACTAGCTAATCACCATGAAGAAATGCATGATTCAAAGTCAAAAAAGTAAGTTGGATATCGCCAATTTCCTGATCAAATCAGTTGTAAAAAAAATCTGTCACGAAGTAGACAGTTAACCCCAAACTAGCTAGCAGCCCTTGAAAAGAACCTTCCCCAATAATTGTCGCCGGAGTGAATTAGTGAGGCTTATACCAAGAAAGGGTGAACCTGGCAATGACTACAAAAGTGTATTATACAAATCTATAAAATTTGTAAAAAATCTTCAACGCGTAGCCTCTAGCCAGGAGTAGCCAGTATTACGAAACTACAATTCTTTGAAAAAGTGAACTTCAAAGCCTGAAACATAACTTCACTAAAATTTATCAGCAGCGATATTTTCCACTGAAGTATCGGATGTTACAGTGCGCGATATGGTTGTTTAATGTTGTGCTCATATGCGCGAATTTCTGCAGTTTTTGTTTTGTTATGGGAGCGAGTCTGAACGGGAGAGGAGCATGTTGCCTATCGCATATCTGACTGTCATCATCAATGGGTAGCAAAAACAAGGAGCAATGAATGATCCAATGCAAGAGAGGGGATGGGAAAACGGAGGAAATGACAGAAGCCGATGACTAATTGCCAGAGTTTCACATAATATTCACGGATCGAACTGCAAGTACAAGGGACAATTCCCATCATTTTTTTTCCATCCTCACAACAATGAAGAAAAGTTGAGCAGGAAATAGAAGGAAAAAATCGCTGATTTCATTCAGTAACCTGATCGTAAAGACAGGATTACGTATTACAAAGAAAAATGCGATAACGGATATGTGATAAGTAAAGGTCGAATGTTAATTGCTGCCAGTCAGGAACAAATTGTCAGCAGGTGGTGAGGAGGGGATGTTAAGCGTGTCCTCGGCTGCTGCCATCATCCGCTTCTGCCCTCTGTCTTTTGCATCTGCAATGACATTGGCATCGATTTTGGCGAATATCGCGCGCGCGCCCCTTTTGCCCGTGATTTCCCCTATCACCAACCGATAAATCGTCGCTGTCGCGTTTTGATGCCTTCTTTTCACTTCTCACTACTCACTCACATGCATGGACCTGATCTGCTTCTGCTTCTGCCATTCTGCTTCGGCTGTTGCCCCAGTCACGACTGCCTTGCCTCGTCTCTCCAGCAGCTGCTGTGATCTGAAATCACTTGTCATCATTTGCCCTTGCCTCTGCCCCCTCGCTTTCCCTTTTCGGGGCAGGAATACACAGCAGGGCAATGCGAAAAAGATGCCAACTGCCAGCGAAAGGGGGATAATCTCAAGGATATGCGATGCGATGCGTTTGCGTCGCAAAGTCAACCCAACCCCGGCCAAATCCCCCCGTCAGGATTTGTGAATCAGAAGCGAAGGAAAAACGCAATTTACAACCACGTAAAAACCGACTGGTTGAAGACTTCGAAGAGAAGTTGGCTGGAAAAAATTATCCTGTCAGTTTGATACCGAAAGTTTGATAATTATTGCAAAGTCTTCGAAAAAAATATCAGCGAAGGAGACGTACTCTTTTGTTTTCAAAAAATCTTCAAAATATGAAAAAAAAACAAACCAAAACCAATATGACAGTAGGAAAGTGAATTTAAAAATCGGAAAGGAAATTTCAATATCCAATTTCTTTCAAAAATTCGAAAAAATGTCCGAAATTTAAATTCAAATTTCTTGTCACTAATAAATTAAAAACCCAAATCTTATTTTATCGTTTTACGAACCAAATTTCGGAAAATTTGATAAGTGTCCAATACTTTTGAGTTCCTTATTTCAAAATGTCGAACGCGCTTTCTTCAAAACCATGCTCCGCAAAAGTTCGAAAGAATAGAGATTTAGAGTTTTTCGAGTTTTTCAAACCAAAAATAAAGACAATCGAGCTCACTATTTATTCTGCGCATAATCCACTCTTGCACGACGCTTATCCGTACATTCGCATTTTTCGTTATTGACAATGTTTTCTTCGTGAGAACTCATTCTTCGCTCTAATTTTGTCATTTTTCGATGGATTCCGATCCTCCGAAAGACCCTTCTCCGCTGCCTTCTACCCTGGCCGTCGACATCAATGAAGTCGTCAGCAATCTGCAGACTCTCGTCATCCGACTCAAAGAGGAACAGCCTTCTTCCATCAATGTGAGATATTTTTTAATTTTTTCTGAATGAATTAATCAGTTTCTATAGAATTTACAGAGAGCGTAACCACACATTTATAAAATTCACCAAAGTCTAGGGATATATAGTAGGGAATTTAAAGTTTTGTGAGTTTCTCTAAATGATACTAGAAAGTCCTCTGTAGATTATATAGGCGTTCGAGGTTTTTGTGGAAAAAGATTGTTTCAATAAAATTTCATATTTTCAGTTATCCAACATGATATCGCAGGCGAACAAAGTGAAGAGCACTGTCGAGAAGAATTTCAACGAACAGGTTCATTTTTGACGTTTCATTCAAATCGACGATACTTATTTCAGAAGCCTCTTTATCCGTTGACGAAGCAAAGCACGCAACTCTCAGTCATGCCCAAACTGATCAGAAATGCGTCGTCAGGACGGGACGAGGTGATTTTTAGTTTTGAACCATAACAAATTTCCAATCATTTTCTTTTAAGAATCTAAAATTTCGCAGTTTTCGACAAAAACGTCAAAGTTTGATGAACTCTGTAATCGTATCTTTTTCGAGTCGAATTTAGTTTTCGAAAAGTTCAAATAACGAAGCGTTTTAAAAAGCATATTTTCATTCGAATGGAGAAGAAAAAACTGCTCATTTCATTCTTTCTTGATTTTCTAAAGCGTAGATTAGCTATATTTTTTCTCGAAATCGTTGACCTTTCAGTTGTCCTTATTGGCGCTGGAGAACCGTAACCTGAGCGAATTGCTGGATGACTACCTGCAGGTGCTGCAGATCGTAATGACCAAACACAGAGCTGAAGTGCTCAAGCTGTCCACCGCGCATCTGCGTCTCATACAGCAACTCACCGATCAACAATACTGCGAACACGTCGATAAAGCGGTTGGTTATTATTTTCAGACTTTTCTACTGAATACTTTGAAACATTTCCAAGATGAAGCTTTGACTTGCCTGCCATCGTTCAAGTGAGCGATGCGAAATGCGATCCAGATTTATTTCCTCGCGAAAGTAGATTTTTATCATTTTTTAAATCATTGAAATTTGTATGGTTTTTTATTCAAATCAAACCTTATTTCCAGCGAGCAGACGAATTGAAGCGTCGGGCCGCGTTGGCGTGTGTGGAGATGGGCGAATGGATGACGAGCATGGAGAGGAAGGAGGAGTCCACAAAACAGGTCCGATTTTGTTTATATCTTTAATTTTAAAATTCGAAAACACTCTTATTTTAACTTCTCCGTGATTTTATCAATTAGTTTCCATCCAAATCTGGCCGTGGCCCTCATTTTCCTCGTTTATCTGCTAAATTTGCCAAAAATGAATCGAGTAGGAGAACATCGTGACCGTTGCCAAATGGCACTTCTAAACTCAACATCTTACCACTGCACTAGTCGCTTTACTTTGATCGATGTCTAAAGCTAAATGCGTCGAGGAAGGGAGGAGCGAGAAAACGTTTGAAAATGGGAGAACGATGAAAAGCTAGAAAAATGTGAACGAGAGAGCCAGATTTCGGTGAAAACGGTATACTAAACTTAACCAGTTTTGAAGAAATTTTAAAAAATATTATAATTTGTAAGTTAAAAAGTTCAATTATTTTCGATAATTTTCACTTTTCAATAAAAATCCCTATCTAGTTTTTCAAATTTTCAGAAAACATCTCGACTCGAGAAGGAGAACGAAATCCTGCGCAATTTGCTCAAGGAAAGTTTCGGAGAGGAATACAAGTAAAATTTTGAAATTTTGCCTTTTTCAAAATCAGTTCAGTGCAAATTTATCGAATTGTAATTCGGACGATTCTCCGAACGCGACACCGAAAAAACTCAAAGAAACGTCGCCTAAATCATAGTGCAATTTTAAATTTTGGTCGGTTATTTATTTATTTGATCCTTATCGTTGTTGATGATTGTGAATTCTACAAATTCTAAAAGTCATATCAAACAAGCTTCGTAAATCTTGACTTACCAGAAATCTAATTCAACCGATGAATGCTAGCGATTTCTTTCTTCAGGTAACTGAAATGAAACAGAAAATAATATTAAAAAAATTACGATCGAGTTATGTTTCTAGGAAGTCCAAATTTACTGAACACCGTAAATATCAACTTTCATAAGCAAGTTTGAAAAGGTAGTCGCATTATTTTTAAGGGAGGATTGCATTCGGGGCTTTTAAACTACGTCGGAGGGGTAATAAAAATTGAGAGATAGATGGGCTGAAAAGAGTAAAAATCGGGTGTGTGGTAGGGCAAATTAGATGTCAAAATGTGCACCCTGATGAACTTATCATTTTGATACTAAATTTACCCCTACCTAGCCCTACTCTACCCTCTTCATATCCATCTCTCAATTTTTACTACCCCTCTGGCATATTCAAATTATGGATTTTCATACACCCGCATCTCCGGCATATTTTAAATGTCCAAGGTTGAATCATTCCTTAAAACTAACGCAACTACTTGTCCAGGTTGTCGCGCCATTTCATGCAAATATTAGTATTTGTTTCTACTAATTTCGAATATAAATTTAGTCGAAATCAAATTTCAATGCAGGTCATTTCCCCCTGATCTTCCAAGTTCTTTCAATCCCAGCAGCACAATTGTCGTGCATTTTTACCCCAGTACTCGGAGAATAAATTATTCGATTTTCATCGTGAATGTTTCTGGGAAAAAATGTCAGTCGAAACAATTGTTGAGTGAACTATAATGACAAAAGGAAAAGAAGGGGAAGTTTCTCGTTAATCTTCCACTCCTATGTGTGCGAATATCCATTTGTAATACTAATGTCCAAAGATAGGATAAGAGAATCGAGTAAATTCCCTCGATCCGTAATGCAAAGCTGCATATCAGATTATCACGGATATATCATCATCATCTGATTATCTTCTCATAAAGGTTATTGATCATTTTACATCTTTTGAACTTTTTTCTTTCTTCAAAATTAGCATTTCGAGTTTAGGCTGCCTTATTTTATTGGTTCCATAATACGAGAGAGCAAAGATGCCTCGCTTTCAGCCAAGTTTTAGACAAAACTCCTGTTTGCAGAGGTTAACTTGCAAAATAATAATCTATCATCACTTTTATTTGTATCATTTGACTAAAATGATCGAATTTTATTATTTACACAGATGCTACCAAAAATAAAAGCTCCTGATAAAAAGTTTTATTGTTAAAGTTCATAAATTGTCGTGTGATAAAATCGCTATCTACCCCTAGAATCTCTAGTTTTGAGTAAAAATTGGCTAAAAGTCCCCAGTTTAATTTGATTTCTAATTTTTGCTGATCATTTTATTTCTTTTTTCAAAGATTTTCATTTTCAGTCCTCGTTCTTTATTGAACGGACCCAATTGAAAGGACGAGAGATGAGAAATGCTAAAGGAGCAATGCAAAGAAGCCAGACAAGATTGAAGGGAGGAAATAACGCGGAAGTTGAGATAGAAAAAGGGAGAAAATGTGAGACATAGTGTTGGGAATTGAGAGAAATGAGAGAGAGGGTGGTTGTATTCGAATCGGTTCGTTTTGCGATTTGCAGAGCGACCACTGGACAGGCCGGCACTTGTTGGCCGAATATATTGATGACCAGCAGATTTTCATTTTCTAGAAATCTTCATTTTTCTCATACTCACTAAATTATCTAAATTTGCTTACTTTTCTTCGTGATTCGTATTTATTTTCGCTTTTACATTAGAGATTTTTATTTTAGATGTCAGTAACTTGATCAACTTCTGATCGACGAAGGTCGTAAGAAAGGGATAGACATGGAAGAAGTTGATAGACATATAGTTGAAGCCTGCAAGGGATTGGGATGGTAATAGAATTGCTGGTACCTTGAGAGAACTTGAATTTATCGCGACAATTAAGCTCGTTCGTCGATGAATCGGGAGAGATAGAAGGGCTATCAACTGACGATTGTATGGAATTTCTGATCAGGTATATATTTATTAATCTCTAATTTATCCAATAGACAAATTAAATAAACTTGAAGTCGTGATAAGTTTGCTTTTAGATGTATTTGGCTTATCGATCCGTCGAGCAAAGCTGCCCTTTCATCTCATCGAATTTCGAAGAACATCGCCGAAAGATTTCGAGCTGCTTCGACAGTGTCTGAATATCTTAAGGTAATTGGGAAAAAAGACAAATAAATTTATTATCAAGCAAAATCATTGATTGCAGAAACTGAAACTTCGTGGCGATATCAGCTACCAATCCCTTCTTTACGGGAGCTGGAATGATCTTCGCAAGTTATTCATCGACCTGATTGAGAAACTGCCGAAAGAAAATGTCGATATTCATGACGGCACAGGTATTTTTTAAACACAAACTGGTAAGAGAAAGTATAACATGGTTCTAGATCAAATCAATCCGTTTGCTGAGTCTGCACACAAGTACTTGAGCCATGAACCAAAATGGGTGCCGGAATTCTGCCGAAGACTGGACATGTCTCACGATGGAAGATACTGGTGTCCGCCTGAAGTGAGATACTTTCTATGAGTGTTAAAACTTTCCTTATCATCTCAGGGGTTCTCTGAATGGTTTCCATTGTCGTCAAGAAATAGTGCCGACTCACGTCAATGGATTGTGGACTTGATCAACTCCAGTAATCAGGCTGAGAACGAAAGCTTGAAATTCGGAAGTATCGCTAAGCCTCCGATTCCTGAGAGGCCTCGTCTGTATGTCATTAATATTTTGGAAGAAAACGAAAGTTATGATGAATTTGCAGATCGAAGCCTCAACTGCCTCCTAAGCCATCGAAAGAAGCTTTGCAAGAAGTTGACACGAACAAAGAGCTCGAAGTGAAGAAGCTGCAGTTGGCCAAATTGTACGGAGAACTGCAGGAAAAGCGTCTGGCAATCGTCAAAGTAACATTGAACTTTTCAATAATGTTAACAATTGTGCTAACTTATCAGGCTCATAACGACGCTGAAACCACGATGGACAAGAAAAACGAGCTGCAACAGAAGCTGAATGAGGACAGCAGACTGTTCTTGAGTGTCCTGGAGAATCCTGAGGAAGGAAAGGCAAATATTCAGGTTATTCAGTGCATAAATCATCTGAAGTAAAAAATTTATCAGGAATATCTACAAGAACACGAACGACGAATGGCGAAGATGCAGTCTGACTACGATGACATGAATGTTAAATTGAACGAGGAATTGGACAAAGTCAAAGAACAAATGGGAGTCAATGTAAATGAATTTTAGAAAGAAAAAATAAAAAAAACTTTGAAAATTCAGAACGAACAACTGACGATGCGTGATCAGATCGTCGCAAATCGACAGAGAATCGAGGAGCTTGCTGCCATCCGAGCTGAGAAGGAGCAAATGATCGTCAAAGCGGTAAATTTTGTCATCAAATAAAAGACGAAAAATAAAGTTTTTATAGGAAGAACTTCTGGAACAATTCGAACCTAGCATCGATCGCTCGAAAATAACGAAGAGAATTCTAGACATGATCGAAATGACAAGACGACAGAAGAAGGAGATTCAGAAAGTACGAAATTTTCTGAGCAAACTTCTTTTAGAAAATTGCTTTAAAAGCTGTGAATTTTAGATAATCGTGGATATTCGCAAAGTACAAAATCGCCTCAAATGGTCACAGCAATCGTTGGACAGAACGTTTTCTGTTATCGAGGAAACATTGTTCAGAGTAGGAACATCTTTTGAAAATTAAAAAAAAATTATCTTACTTAGGATGCTAACAATTACAAAGGAGAACGAGCGTACAAGTTATTCGCTAAGATGCACGAGATTTGTATCGAGTCGATTCAGTTGATTGAGAAAAACGGCGCTATCGTCAGGGAGAAGCAGAGAATCAGCGATCAGGTATAAGATTTTTGAAGGAACTTTGAAAGCAACTTTTGCTTCTAAAACTCATGCGCAGGAATGTTGCCTAAATTGCAGTGCAGCTAGGGACATTTAATCAGCCTTTCCTTTCATTGTATTTTTCTGCACGCACGACTTACATCCGTGACCATGAGAAGCGACATTTGTAGCTTCTCTTCTCATATTTATTGCTTGAGATTTCCAAATGGATATTTCTCAATCAGGAATAGAAATATTCCAGATCGATGTCGAACGTCAGAAGAACGTAGAGTCGAAGCTGGCCAAACTCGAAGCTGACTTCACTGCCATTCGCGAGAGCAATAAGCAGACCGAATCAGCTGAATAATAATATCACCGTTGCTCCAAGACACATATTTTCCTCCACATTCCATTCCATTCGTTGTTGTCTTCTCCCAATTCATTCGTTCGCGTTCCGAAGCAGTGCATCTCAATGTCTTAATTCGGTCATCGTCCAGTCTCTTCGACAGTAAATTTTAGCTTCACCACATCACTTTACAACATTTGAAAGAGTGATTATCACCAAGGAATAATAGTTGAATTGATCATCATTTTCATCTTCAGTTAAGTAAAAAAACTAACAAGCTTCAATTCAACTTTATCAGATTCATTGAGACCATAAATGTTGAGTTGAAAAACTTGCCAAGGTAGAGTTTTCATTACAGCAGTTAGAGCAGATCAATTGTTCTCACTTTCGATGAAAGAAAATAGTGGTATATCATGGCATATTTTTCTAAACATACTTTTGCGATCTCTCAACAAACATCGATTTTCATCGTACGAATTTTCACAAAATATAACTCACTGATAACTTGATTGATTTATTCTGCTGTTATTTTGTATTTGTTCCGTCTGCCCAACTTATAGTGTCTCTTTACTTCGGTACGGCTTCACATTTTCGAATTGTCATTTCTTCATTTCTCAGTCCTTGGTCGTTTTTCTAATCTTACAAATCACATAGGTGAGTATTTTCAGGTTCATTCGTTGATAGCTTTTCGAGAACTTAGCAAATTTTAATTACGAGGAATATTTCAATTTCTCACCGACAAAACTGGTCTGATCATGCGTATCATTTCGAGTTGTTCAATTGTCATATTTGATCATTATTTTCGGTTATGGATGCAGGAATTTTCCTAGTATAATCCATACTTGATATTTATACGGTAACATTTGATATTTGATGTGTCTCTACAACAAGCGTAGTCTGCCCATCTCATTCCGATAGTTATACTCGATGCTTTTGTCATTGTTGCTCGTCTCAAAACGGTTCAATTATCATTACTGTGTTTTAGTTTATCATTTCCATATTGTTTTCCTAGGCAAGACTTTGAAAATTCTATGACATTGGAAAATATCGCAGAATTTAAACGATATATTTTTCAAATTTCAAAACCTGTTTCTTCCTGAATAGTCCACACCTAATAAGATTGCGTTGTTTTCAATCTACTTTGAATTTTCAAAGTCGTGAAAGTTGCATTTATTCAACTTTTCACCGATGATCCGAATATTTTTGACATTTTTATGCACTGCTCAAAATAATCGCAAGTTGTCATTGAATGAGTTGGAGAATTATTCTTTTATTGTTTGTTTCATTTACACTTCTCAATAAAGGCAGTTTCAAACTAGCGCAGAGGTTTAAGTTAGATATTTTCAAATAATCCATTGATTTTCTGATAAGAATATCAGATTATGCGAAAAATAAAGAGGATTTTTGAGGAAGCATCCAGCAAGTTTGATAATTTTAAAGCCTAATTCCTAAGGAGGCGATAACGAAAAATTGAAATGAATAGGGAAAGAGAATGAAATATGAATAACTAAAGAAAGACGGCTAATGACGCGCCCCATTGCGTTGCAGTCAAGAAGGTCCTCTTATCAAAAAGTCGACAGAGAAAAAGGCAAAGATAAAAATGATGTAGAAACAGTACGGGGAAATAGTTCTGAATGTGAAGAGGGTGAGGGCGAAACGAAGGGCCCGGAGGCAATGCCACAGACCTGATGAGATGAATGCATTTTGTCACAGCGGAAGCTCGTCTCAAACTGTTTCGAATTTCTCGAATTTTTCCTGTTTTATTACGACGCTATTTAGAAATATCAGAATCTCAAAACTAGCACTCGAATTATGCGTTATAAATTTTCGGCCACTTTTTTCCGACTTATATAGCCGGACTCCTAATTGATAATCATGCAAAATTGTTTTTACATGATACACTGGATTTTTCTCTCGACCTCATAGTTTGGAATTTCCTTCGAAACCTTGAAAAATCATGATTTTTGGATATCAGGATCGAATTATCTCAAAAACTAGACCATATTCACAGAATGCGCAAACGCATTCTGAAACTGCGATATCGATTTGCCTATCCCGTTTTCATCAAACGTTCCGAAAAAATAAAAAATTTTCTCGAATTGAGGATTGGTGAACAAAATTCCAAGTTATGATGCAAAGTGCGAGATAGTTCACTGCTATGCGCAGTTGAATAATAAAGTCTTGCAGTGAAGCTGCGAAACTGCGCAAAAGTTGATGGTTTTTCTTCGAATGTTAAAATTCAATTTCTGTATCTATCGAAACACAGTGAGAAATGGTTGGGCGAATAGTGGGAAGAAACTGCAGAAAAAATGTGCCGCACAAAATTGGGCGTGACTTTGCTCCTTCTGGACTATTTTCGGAGATCTAAAAAATCATTCTGCTCAAACTAATCTCGCCGATAACGTCCCAGTGTTAGTTTTCCGTCATTATCAGTCCCGAAAATTGACTTGCCTCCTCTAACTATATTTGCAATTTTTTCAATATTTTAGTTTATTTCGTAAAATGATTTGTGTTTAGAATGCGGCTCTCAATATTTCGATATGCGTTTTGTGTGGTTTGGATTACATGGATTTCTGCTGAGCATCTGCATAATCACTGGCTGAATTCTGCTGACGAGGTCGAAAATGCTATTGTTGAGGAAGGTCAGAAATTATATTTAAGCTCTTTTTATTGCCAATGACCGATAGCTTGAGAGACTAAATAAATCATGCACAAATCCGAATATGCAAGGTGTGCATTGCGTATTTATAAGTAATCGTCAAAATCGTTTCTCGAGAATCAATGAACTGTCGTCTACTCGTTTGCAAACAACGCGTTAATTTTCATGCATAAAATTTCCATTTCTTCTATTTTATCTCAAGTCATCGGTCATTGACAACACTTGCTATTTTATACTCGATAAGTAGCAAATTTTTAAAATTATCTTATCCCAGTACTATTGTAATTTCAAAGTCAAAAGTAATCACTAGAAATTTGCAATTTCTCTAATGTATATTCTATTTTAATGATTTTGTTACGTAATAACAATTACTGATAAGAAGGTTCAGTTTCAATGATATGAGATGACGAAAAACTCAATAAAAATTAAAGAGTGAGAACATTTATAATATCGAATATTTAGTTCAAATTAAATGTGACCACGACGGATATTATAATGGGGAGAATAATTGCACGTGCAAGCCATATTTTTACCCAACAGAGACTAGTTGCTACTATCGTCAGTGTCTGAATGGCGGTATATTGCGCAATCCTCTTGGGAAGTTTGCGGATTGGGGATGTATTTGTCCTGCTGGATTTCTGGGAATAAATTGCGAACCCGGTATAATTTCTAATTATTTAAATTTGCGAAACTGGTGTGTTGTTGCTGATTTTGAATTGAATTATATTTTAGTACGATGTGTCGCCGGCGACAGCAAATCATTTTATAACACCCCACAGGAGAAAAACGTTGCATTGTACATCACCTATAATAAAGTGCTCTATGATAATCTAAAGGATAGAAATGACAATGTGACCGATGCAATTTGCAAGGCTGCGATCGAACCGCAAGCTGGCTCGATTACATTTGGAGTCGGCAATCTTCTTCCGGTATATATTAATAAAGGATAGTTTTCATTACTCGTTTTAGAAAAGATTACCCTTATCCGATTATTCCGCATGTATGCAATATTTCTACGATAATATCCAGGACTTATGTCCAATAGATTCGGACGATAAAATTGAATGTGCTGATGGAAAAATATTTACAACAGATTTACTAATAAAAATGCTACTATCACTTTTGCCCAATACCAAAGTAAATTTTAAAAAATGTTCATTTTATTACCCATTCCTAAATGCCTAAATGTTTTAGTTATTTATTGTTTCGAATATTGCCTTCGACAACAATACTTTCAACGAGGATAACCTAAATGAGGCACTACGAATTGCGGTTGCAAAGAGAATCACCGTAATAACTAATGATTTTTGTAATTTGAAAATGGTCTTATCAAGATTCACGTAATTGGATTGCCCACATTGCCGTCTTTATCCTCGTGCAAAATGAGTGACTCATTCGACAATGATGGCTATGATTCCTGCCCTGGCTATTTGGCGATGAAATATCTGGCAGAAGGAACTCTTGGTGTATACTCTACTCCAATCCAAATAGCATCTAATACCCCATACAAGTCTGGTACGGGAGTATCTGAAGTAGGCATGAAGCTTATGTTTTAAATACATTTATGCACTAAAGATATGAGTAGAGAGCACAAACTCCATACCTTTGCAGAAATTCCTTACAAAGGGTCAAGGGTGGTAGTCAGCCTGATCTCGAGATTTTATTTTGTTTTCTCTTCCGAGACATGGGAATAGGCGATAGAAAATAATATTTATAGTTTTGGAATTTGCACAGAAGTTGTGGGATTCGGGCTAGAAATAGGTTTGAAAGTAAATAATTCGTTTTATCGCGGCCCTGTTGCGAGCAGAGATCATATGCCGTCAAGAGCTCAAACTTTTTCGATGAAATGCGTGCCAATCTTTGTCACTAATAAGAAAAAATCGAAAAGCATTCTTGGTCAAAAATGGCTAGTAATAAAAGCTAATTTGCGCACACAGTAGAGATCGGGAACTACATGCGCATTCTGAAATTCTCAACGTGAATGGAATCGATCAGATTCTGGAGTCTGGACGTCATCTTGTGGGTAATTTGGTTGAAATAAATAGGATACGTACTAGGTTGGCAAATTTTGGAAGAATTTGGAATAAAGCCTCCATTTTGGCAATTTAAGACAAACACTACCACGTTTCCCTTCCTATTTGCTGGGGGAACGGTCATTGCGCACAAAAGTGTACCATTGCGCACAAATTTTTTTTGTGCGCAATGACATACACCCATTCAATTTAAGTTGTGAAATAAAAGTTATTCTTCCACAAAAAATAATTTAGGTTATTAATCAAATTTTCGGCATGGATAGTGATGGACTCAACGTCGCCTATAATTGGCTGCCAAATACAACATTCATGCCCACTGGTGTAAATGTTGGAAGCGATTCGTATTATATCTCGCTGCGAGGCAACAATTCAAGTGACTTTAATTTTCAAATATTAATTGTGATGACTTTATGCATTGATTGATGTCTCCCATTATTTAGACGAGATCAATCAAATAAGCGACTTGTGCTCGACAACATGTTTTAACAGCGGGAAATGGCAACTTTTCGAGTGAGCTTATAATTGATTTTTTAGATGTTCAATCAAAAGTTAATAATTCGTGATAAAAGGTGCATATTGTGTAATGGTTATAAATATCATACATTCAGATGTGATAAATCATCGAATGGAATCGTTACCCCGTTTCCACTGAACGTCACCTCCATGGCATACTTGTACACGAAGAGCGCTTTGGTTGGATATGGCGCCATTGCGACGAGCAATGAAATCGATGCTTCTGTTCCCTATATGTATGCTCGTAAGTTAGAACATATTATCTTGCAATATTTAATTTCGACATTATTTGACATATACAGCGGCGGTGAGAAGTAAGAAGTCGTGTAGATTTGTGTTTGGGTATCTCATTTCATATATTGAGTCGAATCAGGCTGAAATTTTCAGAATAGTTGTACTTTACATTTACGCATATATGTGTCAAGAGTCAGCTTGATTAGTTTCACTACAAGCTAGTTAACCGAGAGTCCAACGTATTGTGTTTGGCTCTACACTTTTGATTGACACTGTATTTCAAGAGATATTTATAGTCGTGCGCTTTTCAGAGCCATATGCTGCATACAACCTTGTCGCGAGATTAGTTGATCCAGTGAATTACGAAGCAATGCCTGGCAGTGAAGTTCAATTGTCACGTCGCATCAAGCTAAATTCGAATCTCACAGCCGATTTGCAAGCCAGAGACGGCTGTCAGTACAATGTCAATTTTGGTACATTCTTTTGCTCCTCTGCAGGACCACTAACTCTAATTGTAACTGATATCTCATTAATTTGATTTACTCTCGCTAATTTTAGCTGAAACACTCGCTAACTTCCAGAACAGCTGCAGTACCGTTTATTTGTGCAGATGCAAGTGAGAATTGCGTTTTTTACAAACGAATATTTGTTCAATTATTTATATTTTATTTTAAATTCAGGTAAAATTCCAAACTTGATAATTAAAGAAGAACAATACTCTGCCAAAAGGGATATTTATGCAGATATATCAAATGGTAGGTGTATGTAATTTTCTAGTGTTACGAACGATAATACCATGGATAGTAAATAATTCAGTTGCGTGCGATCAGCGTGATACTACACATCAGTATCTATTTGGAAAGACGAATAATAAGGTGTTCCGTATTTCCAGCCGAAATGGACCCTTTAGTAATTTGTAAGTTTTCCTCATGACCATATCATTTACATCTTTTGTAATTCGTATCAATAATCTGCTTCGAATTTTAGAACAAATGGTTTCGATGCACTTTATGTGAATCCTACTAGCGTATTTTACCCCCTTGTCGGTTATATCTCCAACAAAGGGACGAATTCTAACGGGAATTCAACCTTCAAATATTTCAGCAGTAATATCTACACATCAAATGATACTCTCAATAATATGGTAAGTGTCATTGTATAAAGAAGTAATTTGATGGAATTACATTGTTTTAGGGAAGTGATAATTTTGGCTACTTTCAAACCATGATCATGACACAGAGATGTCTCAATACTGAAAATCTTACTTATTCATTTTGTAGCCAATCGGAATATGAAGAAACAACTTCCTACACCTGCATAGGGGTGACCTAAATATAATATTCATGATTGAAATTTGTTCTTGTCTGACGAAGGGTATTTGGAAACCGCACGACATCAGAATCTCAAGACATGCAAAATAGTGTGATATTGGCTGACAGGATTTCCTTTTCCACATCATTTCGCATGTTGTGCGGTTTACAACATTGCCCTGACAAATTATTATCTACATTTGGCTAGTTTACGAATTTATAATAGATTCAATATTCTATACACTCTGATTAAAGTGTTTATCCACATATTCTGCAATTTTCAGGACGATGCTTTACCAAACGATTTGATTGATGCGTTGTATCAATTGATTGATTATTCTCCAGGAAGAACGAATGACTATACTTATTCAGGCACTTTTTCATGTAATTTCAAAACTATAATTTATTTTTAGACGCCTTTTTCATTGCTGATTTTAAAAATGACCCTTCTGATAATGTTACTACCGGCTGGAACGAGAATAAAGATCTAATCGATAAGATTTACCAGCGACGAGTTAGAGTAATTTTTGGCAATTCATAAATAATTATAAAGAAAAGGATGATTTAATCAAAATTTCAGCTTTATATAATTTTTATACAAGAGAATAATCATGAATTCAACGATTTCGAATGGAACGATGCTCACACTTTGGCAAAGAAGAGTGGCGGTGCTGCTTTTCGCCTGGACACTTATGCTGAGCTTTCTGACGTAAGATTTTTAAGCCACGAATTTACGATTCGCAAAAATAATAACAAGCATTTAAGTTATGATGATTTTGCTTTAGTGAAGAATTGATAGTTGAAATTGTCCGCTCATTTTCCCCAATATATCACAATGTTCCATAAGATTTCAAATATTTAATATTTAGTTCTTCAAAACTTATTTCACTTCCCTCGTCACGGCCGACACAGTCTTTCAAGCAATTCGCACATCAGCTCCTTTCATAGGCCTCAATCCTCTATATTTGACACATGGCAACAAGTATACGCTCATGGCGGTAATGGAGCCTTCTGGTGGAGTACCCACGAAGCCTAGTAAGTTTTAAAAGATGGAGAACGATATTTGCAGTTGTAAGGATTTTCTATTGCTTTGCAGATATCATCTCATTGGTGTGTCTGAAAATTGTTCTAATGTGAATTTAGGCAATGTAACAATCATGAGAAATGGAGTGGTGGTCGAAATATGCTCAAATTTCACATCTTATGGGGAGTTGACAATTTATCCAATCGATACAAATCATCTTCCTCAGACCGATCCTCGTGATAAATACACAATTTTCGTCAATTTTTTGGGAGTCGGGAAAAATGTTATTTTCAAAATAAAAAAAAAAAAATATCAAAATATATTTAGGTTGTCCTTACTCTCGTTGAGTTGGAATCGAAAAATTTCTTAAATCTTGGGCTCTCAACTAATCCCACCGAGGACGTCTACACATGGGGACAGAAACGTAAGGGAAATTATTACTTTCAAACAAAAAATAATTTATTGAAGATTTGCATGTTTGATTGAAGTGCTTTCGGACTTAAATAACTGCTAAATTAGGGCAATTCAATCTTGCAATTTTTAAATTATGCAAAATTCTATAAAAGCAAATAATTTTTTACATGATTGGTTCAGAAGACATTTTTCGAATATGACATCATCAGTATCATTATTGAAATTAGAAATTTTAATCATCAGCAATATTCACTGATATATAATTATTTAGCGAACCAATTCTTATATCCAGTCGTCGGTTTTAGTGACAGCGATGCAGATTCTAGCGAAAGCGTTTCTGCTGACATATATTTGACTATCGTACACAACCCGATTCTAAGCGGCTTCACTAATGTATTTCCGAACATTTAAAAATATTTCTTGTGAACTTTTTATTATACATATAATTCAGATCGTGTTCAACGATACGCTACAATATCGTAATGGATGTAGCTTTTCGTGGTTCGCTAATTATCCTTGGATGTGCAAAGATCCTGGTTCGGTTTATCAACTTATTGTGAGCATTTTGAGATAATTTACAATTGACTTGCACATACTAAATGGTATTTATTGAACTATTTCATTTGGAAACGATTTATATGAGACGAATATATTTTAAGATGCAAGCTGTATTTCCTGACAAGAATATGAGTATGACACGGACACAGTTGCTAGCCTGTCCAGCCGGAGATTCTGGAAATTGCATGAACGGAGGAAGTCCAATTGGTGGAGATGTGGGATTTTACATTAGTTTCTCGTTTATATTTCTGAATCTCTGAATTATCATGTTAATGAAGAACTATTATAATGATTTTAGGATAATCACTGTCTCTGCATACCTGGCTTCACGGGCCAGTGGTGTGATGAACCAAATTGCCAAAATGGAGGTAGAGTTTGAAATAATGAAAAATCCGAAATAAGCTAGAACTAGTGAAAGCGTTATTTTCTAAAATTAGGTTCGGCACTGCCAACTGATATTTGCCAATGCGTCAACGGCTATACTGGTCAATTTTGCGAAATTGGTATGTATTTATCACGCATGACTTTTCGAAAGTACAATTTTTAGCTCCACCAAACATGACCTGCAGTAATAGTCCATCACTTCCTGACTTCAGCGCCGAGCTCACATCATTAATCATTGTTATAGATCAACAAGTATATGATGATGAATCGACGGATGAACTCCTCAAACAAACAAATCTTAATTTCCCCGGATCACAAATTGCTGTTGTTCAATGTGAGCATTTGCCTTTTTCATGGAAATTATGATTGTTTTTAAGATGGTGATGGCTTCTATCCAAAGTTGGTTTTATCAACGACGAATATCAACCTTTTGAAGGATGCAGTCAACGCCCCTGCTAATTTGACCGCAATTCCTACGCCTCCACCCCCAACTGTTTCCACGACAACAAATGTTCCAACAACGACTTCATACCCACCTGTCTATACATTGAACTACGCTAGTCCATATCCCGCTCTGGGTCTAGCAATTGACAGCATTGTAAGATCACTTATGCAGCAAGTCTAAAAAATTCGTCTCCATATTGAGGTCGGAGATCGTGCGTTGATTGTTCTCGTTGCGTCGGACACAACGAATTCACCGGTCGACCCCAACCTAATCAACAAACTTTCTGCATCGCGCGTTGAACTTCGAATATTCACTCTAAATGGCGACAACCAGTGTCCTTTCACAAATCTTCTAGCAACTTTGGGTAATGGAATACCATTCACGGCGGACAATACAAAAATGTTTGATAGCGTAAGTCAGAGAAGGCAAGTGTCTAAATCATTAGTATTTTTGTTTTAGTACTTCAATAGTTATATTATGGCATTGTTCGCTGCGAATCCACCGACGGTGCTTAAATCACGATCAATTCTTAACGTCTATGAAACAATTGGAGTTGGATGTCCTTACAGCAACACATTGATAATCAAAAATGATCCCGAGCAAACTACCGATAATGATATCATTACACTAATTATTCATACAAGAAACATTGATTTCGATAAACTACCAGATGATTGCAATTCACCTCTACAAGTGGGCGATAGTACAGGTTCAAGGATTGTGCTTTGCAGTTTGACTAGTCCATCTGGTGAGTACTTATTTAGGAACATTAACAACTTGTAAAAAATTAGTATGTTTCAAGTAAAAGAAATTATGAATTTAGAAACCACGTTGGAGATTAACTCAACGAATTGTAATGCCAATTTCTCTGGATATTCCGTTGAAAAGTTGAACTATATTCATGTAAGACTATTCATTTATATTCCTTCAAATTCGGTCGTTATAGACTGCTTACGGCTTCAAATACGGCGGTGATTATTCGAATGAGAATCTGAATCTCGGTCTTGGTCAGGGTGAAAATACGATGCATATTACTTCGGAATATAGTCCAGAAGCGACAAATGTTCGAGAAATGCCTGGAGTAGTTCTCAGGTAATCAATCTCTTTCATAAATTGTTTATTGTGCTAAACCGTTGCAAATTTTATCAATAGAATGTGAATTTACGACAAAATGTTCGTTTAGAGAAATTCTATACAACGGCTCTCTGAATGACGCAATTGTAATACCTTCAACAAAGAAGACGAGTAGCTGCACATATTCATACTACACGCCAAGCATATCATGTGGCTCTGGTACAATTGGATATCAAGCACAGGTTTATTATTTTATTTTATTCTATAACTAAAGAAATATTTGAATAGATTCTAACTCAATCAGCCGCCGATCAAGTAACTCGGCAGCAGCAGGTCGTTCTCGCATGTGCCAATGCCAATAGTGCCGTTCTTCTGAACACAAGTGAGTGAATGATGAAACAAGTTAAAAATATTACAAAAAAAACATCTACAGCTTTCTGCGTTCATGGAAGTTCCGATGAAAATGGACTATGTGTGTGCGACAATGGCTGGGAGGGAGTCGATTGCTCGCAGCCAATTTGTCAGAACTATGGCGTTCGCCATGCGCACGCATGCAACTGCAAGAACTTCGAGACAGGATTTGATTGCTCGAGTAAGTGTGATCGAAATTCGCTATAATTTATGCTTATGCACCTATAATTCAACTATATGTAATGCTTTCAACCATTCAGATGGCTACCTTGTACCCACAACAATGGCCCCGCCACCGACTCCTGCTCCTGGAACTCGAGCCTTCGCATTCATCGTCGATGTAGCTGGAAGCGAAAGTGTGGTGTTCAATACGATTATGGTATGCAACAATTAGTAAATCATTTTCAGTATAAAATTTCATTTTAAGGACTCTATAATTCATTTCTGTGAGCGATATCAGTCGCAAAGTGTCATTATGATGACAGTTGGTAATGATGGCAATAACGCATCTGACTTCGCACCGCTAAATATGACCGATCTGAGTAACCAATTGAAATTTTTCGCTACGAAAAGGAGAACTTCTTTTAATATTCCGACTATGCTGGATAAGTATGATTTTCCGTAGCATGATCTTATTTTATCTAGTAGACATTAATATATTATTTTAGGACGTTTAACACCATATTAGAGAAAGTTGAATTAGCTAGGAAGTCTGGATTCGTTATTCGTAGAGACTTTACTGGCCAATTTAACAACATATTCTATGTAACGGAAGTCGTGTAAGTGTTATCTTACTCAAGGACGCCTTTCGATAATATTGTATCGTTTAGAGGAAATTTGACAGATAATACAGTGCTTACTAGCCTATCAAGCCCTCCTAATGATTTTCGACTCGTGTATGAAGTTTCACTTAAATATTGTCACTACTAATGATTTGTAATTTTAGGTCAGTGGGAATATATCGCTATTATTACAATATTTCGCAGGAAGTTATTGAAGAATTACATAACTTATCACCTACACATTATTATTGGGTTGGTTAATTAAAATATACATATTTATTTATTAGTAGTAAAAGATGAGATTAAAGTTTTTTTTTTCAAAATAATTCCTGAACAAAATGTATAACGCTTTATAAATGCCCTGATTCATACTGTTAGAACGTTGACGATATTTTTTTTTTTTTATAAATTGAATAATTCAAATCATCCCATAAAATAATAAGTTGATTTAGGCAAATAATTGGACGACCGCTGTTGAATTCATGTCTACTAGTTCGAAAGCCGCTCCTGATTATACAATCGCGCCATCTTGTATGCTATTTCTCGAATATCTATAAGCTTAATTCAATACATTCATTCTTTACGACAATCAGATAATCATTGAATTACATTTAGCTCATACTCCGTCCTGTGTCATAGATGCGGACGTTAATGTAATGTTGGTAGTAGAACTTAAAAATACATCCAATTATGATGCTGATATGCTGCGAGCGCAAAAAGTAACTTTGACTCAAAATTATTGACTTTGAGGCAAAGAAAAACGTTATTTCAGTTGCAAGAGTTTGTGCTACTATTCATGACAGACTTTAATCTCGGATGGTCAATTGGATGTCCTACTGATCAAACTGATACATGTATAGGTCAGCAATAGTCATTTAAAAAAAAATTTCATTCGAAATCTAGAAATTCTAAAGAAGAAGGGAGAAAGAATGAATTATGCAAGTTTCTCTTTTTTCATGTGCTATTTCTCCTTTTTTAACACACTGAAAATTAACTGTATCACTTGTTACCTCTCAGGTTTAGGATCAAACAAAAATTTATTACGCTGATCATCTGAATGACGTTCCACATCATTTTTAAAAGTGGAAAATTTAAATTCAGCATTTTACATTTACAGGATACAGCTATCTTGCTGGACTCGGTTATAATGCTGACATTCCAAAGCCTCCAAGCTTCTGCAGCTCGACGCAATATATGGCAACCGGTCTTATCGCTCAAATAAAGGCGACGTCAAGGTGGCTTGCTACATCTGCTGATTTTAGCACGTATGCTTTATCTATTAAAATGCTCATCAATGAAAATATTGCTTCATGTGAAAAGAAAACCATTAGTTAAACTAACTTTATTTACTTCTTTCACCTTCTTTAAAAACGAATTAATTTTGTAGAGGACTAGCGAGTGAAAAAGTCAAACAAAAGTAAAAATAATAGGAGAAATTTACTCTATTATCATGTTAAATGGTAAATGAATAATCTTAAATGGAAATTTTAGCTCGAATAATTTGACCAAATCAGATAGATATGTGTGAAAAGTGTTAAAATTAAATGATAAAACAATTATTTAATTGCATAAAATAGAGCAAAATCCAAGTTCATTTTATCGCAATAGGTCTTATATATAGAATTACAATAAAAATAAATTTAGGCTTAAGACTTTGAAAGGATATCTAACTTCCACTAGAGATGACAGATGTGTAAGGGAGAACGCTACGGGAACTGATCATTTTGTTATATGGTTTCCAGCTGAATCGTATGAATTTTAAATTTAATCTGTAAATATTTTATTCTATGTATTAAGTACTACTAATGATTCTGACTTATATGATAGCCTCACAACAAGTAATGCTGACATGTATTATCACATGATAATTCCACAAGGATTTCGTCCTGAGAATACTGTAAATCGAAATTGATTTAAGTTTTAACATGAATTGATTATTTCAGCCGGGCGATTTCTATAGCAAAATTGCGAATCACAGCATAAGCAAGGCGAACGAGACGAACAAGCCCTTCACAGCTCTTTTGCCGGGTTTCGAAAATATGACAGCCACTGAAGCAGTGCAGATTGTTTGGACGGAGTTGTGCAAGTAAGATATTTATTTATTTAAATACTGTGAATTTTGGACAAATGAAATACCTATCGATGCTAACCATTTTTAAAAGAAATTCAAATTTCAAAACAAAAAAAAACTAGAATGTATAAGAAAGGAAGTTATATGATTTTCTTTGAATGATCGAATTTTTTGATCAGCAGGAATATAGTTCGAACTCAATTTGCAGTTTCTTTACATCTGAGTTCGAGTATAAATTGATTGCAATTCCAGCAACCTTAGTCCAATTTCTATCGCTTCGATAAACTACTTACTGAAAAAGTGAAATTGGAAAAAGAAATTTAGGTTCCAAAATATCATTCCTCCAGATGCGACAGCGTTGCCGCCTGTCTCAGGTGCTTCGATGTTTGAAAACCTGTGGAGTCTCTTCCAGAGCTCAGATTCAGAAGATCCTAAAACACCGGAAGAAGAATTGTGATTTCTTCAGTAGTAAATTATCGTTGGTTTCCAAAATTTTAATGTTTTTGTTGAGCTAATAGATTTGGAAATCAACGATAATCGATATTCGATGCACAATCAACATAATTTGTCTGTGACTGAGAACAAAGTTTTGTTTGTCCATAAAGCTTTAATTTCATCTATTTGTTTTTGATATGGTAAAACATTTCAATTAGACGAAAATAGTCTGCGATAAGTTTATTTGATTTGAAAAGATAGCTTAGAAAAATATGACTTGGAACTATGGTTCATGATTCTGAAAGTTGTATTTCTCGAATTCTCTGGAATTATTATTTCAAAAACAAGACGTAAAACTCAATTACTGGGCTGAGATAAGATCTCTGGGTCAAAGTGAGAATAGGCCGAGGGTTCAAGGGAACAATTTGAGGCCTAGATTTCATTAATCGCCTTGCTTTCCTATAAATTCGAGATGAGAATCTTATTATTGACGATTTTGCTTTCACTATTCAATTATTCAGTCCAGGAATGGCCCTGCAACGTCTGGGTCAAATTCAGGAATAAATCGATGCAGAAGGTGGACATATTTTTCAAAATTTCGATTTTTTTGTTGTAATTTTAGGTAAAGGCCCAATTATTTGTACCGTCACTGAATACAAAGTCGGATCAGATAGTATTTGAGGCGGATAGCAGCGGAAAGAAAGTCAAGGTTATTTGTGACTTTAAATTATTGGAAGTTGATTTAAAATTTGTAGATTCATGGCGACAATTGCTTAGAAAAGTCGTGGCTAGTAAGGACTTGGAAATGGGAAAAAAGCAGAATGGGCGACTATTGGGAAGAAGCTGAGGAAATGAACGCTAAGATTACTGGAAACGGCTATATTGAGTAAGGTTTTCATAGTTTGTATTCGATATCTTCCCGAAATTTCACTTTTGAATAATCTTGTCATCGCTTGACAGCTTCACTTTCCAAGGCACTAAAAATTGTCTATAATCCGCTTTCAGAATCCACATTACGTCGGATCTGAAACCGATAGTCGCTGAGAAGAAGGGGGTCGCGTGCATCGGTATTGACTGTGGAATCACTTGAATCGTTTTAACCGAAGAAGTTTATGAAGCGTAAAAAAATATATATAAAACATAACAATTAATTGAAAAAAAAACAAAACAAAAAATCAATCAATAAATGAGTGCAGTTGTGTAGGTTTTCTATTTTAATTTTTATATATGGAATTCACCATCTAATGCATGTTCTACTAAATGGAAGATAGCAACCAAAATTTAAATTGGAACAAAGTTTGACATATAAAAATAGCAATTCTCTCAGCATTTTTTCAGTTCTCTTCCAATTTGTACTGTTTACTAGCTATCTTCTCCAACGCAGTAGCAAATTTGTATCTCTTCAATAAATTATTCTGTTGAATTTTCATTTTTAAAACAATCGACACTCAAAATCCCCCATTGGTTCATTCTTTCAATATTCCCTGTCCAGGTTGAACTATTCGCTCACTTCCTGTCCTTTCTATTCAGCATAATGTTGGAACTTTCAAGGAAAAGATTGATTCAATGTATTCCATACTTAAAAATGTCATCCTAAATCTCATTGATCATATATTTTCAATGTCCCCCACACAAATTGCACTGTTCACTCACTTCCTGTCTTCTCCATTTCAGCAACGAATCTTCTTCTTCATTGCGCATCTTCTGCATCTTCCCTCTGCACTCGTTTTGTTGTTTTTGTTTAGCTAGCAGATTATCGCTGTTCGACTGTTCGAATGACGAGAAGCAGAGGCGACAAAGGGAAAAGGAATTGAGGGACAGAATTACAGAACTAGTGAGAATGAGATGGAGAAGAAATGATACTTTAAATGAAGCTGACATGATACGAAATTGGTCATCGTGTTGAAATCTGAAATGGGAAAAATTGTGCTTCTACTCCGAAACTTTTATAATCGATTTCAGAAATGCTAGACGACTGAAAATTTAGACTTGAGCTAGACATGTGTTAGGACTCTTTGAATTTTATTTTGTATTCTTCAGCCATCTTCTAGCGTCACCGACTAGTTTGATTCGGTTGTGATAAAATTACGCACTTTAAAAATTGAAGAAAACCTTCGTTATGATTATTCCATCAAAGCTCATAGTTATATCCAAGAATTTAAGATTCGTAAACTCTTTATCCCGTACTAAAATATACCGCATTTTCGATCTTTTCTCAAATAACCAAATGATAGTACGATTTGTTCAATTCTCATATTTTGGGCTCATTTCAAGCCTGTCTCATCGAATCGAATCCTGTAGGTATCAATTTGCATCCTACGCCCATTCTCTGTCCATTTTCCCGTTTCCAAGCCCGTTAACCTCCCCATCATCTCCTTCATCTCTCCATCGCATGCAGCTCCTCATCAATTTTCCTGTTGATTTCCCCGATTTCCCACTCTTTTCTCATCTCGATTTCATAGCTCATTGACTCGTCCAAATGCGTGCGTTCAAAGGGCCGATCATAGCCACAAATTTGCGGCAATTGTTCCTTAAATTGTTGTTCAAGAAGGACGTATTTCGAAAGGAATAAAATAGGATCCGGAAAATCGCGTGATATTGTAAAATAAATTTTTCTTTAGCATATTCGTCTTCAAGTGCTAGGATCAAGTTATATCCCAGCCATAGATTTCAGTTGGAATAAACTTGAGATGTCGAATATTTTTTCTCACATATCCATAGATTAACTTGGCATAAATCAATTTGTTAAAAATAAGCATTTTCCTAATTTAGCAGATTATTTTCGAGAAAAATAGTGAATTTACCGTCGAATTACTCTCTAAATTATTTTCGTCTGTTCGAGTGTCAATGATGCGCCTCTTTGTATAGCTCTATTGCCCTATTGTGCTGGGGAATTAGCTTTAGCGGTGTCGTTTTCGGGTTTTCGGTTGCAAATAGAACTCTTCTGCCCTTTCTTCTCCCGCAGTCAATCGCCCCATTTCGCTGTCTGCTCTGTCTGGCTACAGTACCCTTTTCTTCTTCTTCTCCAATACAGTGCGTTGAGGAGTGCGTAATGTACACATGTTTGAGATGCTTAGCACAGGGCTGCAAAGGAAGCGATGTGGAGATGGCTTTGTACGAAAGGATAATCTAGCGAGCATTTGAGTTGCAAAAAGACTATGATGTGAAGGAGTAATAGTTTTGGGGGAAAGATATGATGATCTTCATTAGATAAAAAATGATCTTCACCAATATCTTATTACAAAAATATAAACTTTTTCAACCATAAATTTATCAGTTTGTATATTGAGCAAATTTAAAATTAGCATCTTTTAGGATCGTGAATAAGAATTTGCCAAAAAATGTTGGCTGTTTTGAACATTTTTTAAGATTTAGAGAATAATATTGCAAATCAATGTCATTGACAATTTGAATATTCCTCTCTACTTCGTTTCTCAACTAATCATGTTCATTCAATTCGATTTGTCATCTAAACAATGTCAACCTGCCTCACTCCTTTCATCTCTAGTTCTCATTCTAATTTTCTCCTTCATTTTCCTCTTTCAGTGTCATTGCATTTGTCTGTTGATTAACTTTTTCAGAGGCCGTGAGAATATGAAAGGAACAGTTTCTGAGGATGAAAAAGTTGAAATTCATTAGGATGGAAAGTGATTCAAATGCAACTGATTGGAAGACAAATGAAGAACATCTGTAATAGTCTTTGTTAACAAATGCCTCAGAAAATAATGTGTTGTTTGATGAAAAGAGGTGATTCCCATTTGAAAAGAACTATGAAACGACGGAGTATGCAATGACGGAGTGATTTTTGTCAAATGACACAATGCCTTTTTGAAGACTCGAGAAATAGTCTATCATTACGAAAAAATCACTGTCAAATGTAACTATCTGGAAACTGTTTTACCTGTTCATATGCTATAAGCTTTCCCAAGTATTCTATGGTAAAACATGAATTATTTATGATGATCAATTAAAATAATACTGTAAGCATAAATTGGAATATTGTATAGAGCCGACCAAAATAGGACTGCGAAAGAAACACCGAAATGTCATGACAAATCACAATGCAGCTTTGAATATACACAAATGTAAGAGGATGTGATATATCATTTGAAGAAAATGCTAATTCAGGACTAGTTTTCAGATCGAAACAAATTTGAATGATAAATGGCACGATAAATATTCACTTGATTTTGATGATAGAAGTTCGATAAATAAATTAGGAAGGAAGGAGTTGCGCTGAGGATAATTCAGAAACCTCGTAACTTCAAAATTTAGAGAGATAGAACGCAAAAGTTAGACAACGATTTTGATGTTAAGTCTCTCCTAATCTTGTTATATTTTATCGAGCCTCGAGGCTGCAAGATTTCCGAATACCTTGTTGAGCAGGAGTGGCAAAGGAAGCCCAAGAATAGTTAGATAAAGTCAAGGTTTCGGAGATATGATGATAAATTAATGAATGATTATTACTTCAATTCTGTTCGTTTTGATTTGTGGAAGAAGAAGGAGACGGCGTTTCTGAAGATCGCTTCGACGAAGAATCGCCTCCTGCATTGGATGAACCATTTGCGTCAGTCTTCATGCGCTTGTGCTTCGTCCGACGGTTTTGAAGCCACACCTTCACCTTGAATTAAATTAATCAGGTGTGAAATTTCAAAAGTTATTATGATAAATGATGATGACCATGAAGAAATTATCAGCTTGTCTTAAACCAGGATTTAGCATTTGATTTTCTAATTCAAGCCAAAAATGAATATTTGCTTCGATTTTGTTTCCAAAGACTATAGAATTTTTGGTTCAACATCACTAAGCAATTTGTATAGCTGTTCTATAAAATGATGATGCTCTCGATTTCAATGTTTCATTACGAATTCACTCGGCTAGGCATCGAGTGTCTAATTTCGTGTCATTTTCATGGAAGTATCAATTAGCCGTGTCCAAACTCCCACAGTCTACCTTCATTTCCTCTATTGGGTCTATTTACTCTATTTACCTACATATTGTCTATGTCTACGTCTTCACACTGCCTCAGTGGCTCTAGATGGGATGTTTGCATAGATGGATATAATAGCACTTGACTGGGGATGATACACACAATCAACGGGAATTGGCTGTCGAATCAGTAGAATGAGGATGAATTGGGAGATTGGGTTACTCAAGGTCTTGTCCAACAGAGGCTGCAGCAGAATGAGCCATTAGTTGACTAACAGTCTGCTACAAGCAGAAGGAAATGGCCTTTGTCAACTCAGGCTAATCCAAATGATGAGCGCAAATATGGGAATTAACACGAGAAACAATGAAGTTGGCGAGAATATGTCTAGGACGAGAGAAAATGGTTGGATAAAATGCTTCTTGAGTGCCAAATTTCACAACATTTTTGACGACCGAACGCCTCCGACGATTCGAATTTTTTCCTATAGTGAACAATTGAAAAACTGTAAACCTTATGTCATAAAGACACATGACATATTCGAGATAGAATAATGAAGAGTAGAGTACGAATTCTTTTCTTGTTCATCTTTTCAAATATTTCTTGTATCATGACGTCTTGCTGTTCACAATCTGCCATCAGTACAAGCCTAGGGAGCATTTTCGTTTGGATGAAAATAAGCTATAGGGGGAGGTAGTACGAGCGAACTCATAGTTATGATATCGGTTCGCAACCATGCAAATTTTGATCCGTTGCAGGCTTGAAGAGACGAATTTGTTAAGAGAATATATTGAGGGTACAAGTATCAAGGGTTTTCTGGCATCGTCCTCTCTAGATCTACATCAATATAGATTTTTACTGAATTCAAAAACCGGAAATTTTCATAAGACCCATTTTTAAAAACCGCTGCTGTACCTGTGTTTCAGTGAGCCCTAATCTGCTGGCCAGTTGTTTCCTCTCCGTGCCAACAATGTAGTGATTTCCCTCGAAGGCCTTTTCCAATTGGACGAGTTGTGCAGGAGAGAAGGCTGTTCGAATTCGTTTGTTCTTCCGAAACGGCTGCAGAAACAGACCGGCTGCTACTTCTCCTGAAAACACAAATGAGATTATCGTTTTTGATTTAAAGGTTAGTTTTGTTCTGTGAAATTTCATTCTAAAATGCGCACTGTCATGATCGTTGCAGAAGGATATTTCTAGGAGTTTGATTAGAAAGTGTAAATGTATTGAAAATATCATTCTTATTTTTAAAAGTTTATTAATGTCAATTTACTGTGCTAAAATTGTCCGAAGATTCCTCCCTACCCATTTCAACTTTTTAAATCGTCAAACATTTCATCCCATTGACTTTCAAGTTATTTTTTGACTCTTGGAAAGCAAAGTAATTTTCCCGAAAATGACTCCTCTAACATGTTTTCGTCGTGCAAAAAATCTCTCGACAAAATTGTTTGAGAATCGGCGAAGTCATTGTCTCGATGATGAAAGGGAATGAAGAAGAAAGAAGAAGAGAGGAGAGACTGTTACCGTAATCTGCAGGGAGAAAGCAGCGCATCGATTGGAAGTTAGAAAAGTGTGATGGTAGTGATACAAACATTTAGAAATAAAATCTCAATAATGACTTTGGACAGGGAAATATAATCACCTATCAACTTGAAAAAGTTCTCATAGCTGTCATGCGAAATAGTGTAGGAAAAGAAATCCTATCCGACCTAACCCTACTCCACTAGCTCTACGTTATTTCGTAATACCGGCTACTTGGACACATTTTCAAATAGTTCACTTAGCTACATTTGAGTTTGTATGTAGCTGCACATGAAAGATTTGTGCTCAACAAGTAAGAACCTACCGAAATTCGAAGCTGTCGATTGCTGCATCAATTCGAGGAGTTGCTGGTTCCAAAACCGTGTTTGATTCAGAGCCGAGTCACCCATTCCACACAGAAATGGGTTTGTTGATGCCATCTGAAAATATTCCAGTTCAGCAAGTGCAAAACGACATTCGTTTATACTGTAGTTTAACAGTTTCTATTCAAAAGCTCCAGAAACTATTACAGACCTTAATCAGGGGATAAAAAATATTTCAAGAGTCTTTAATTACTTATCTCTGAACTTTCAAAGATAATGGAAGTGGTAAACATTTGGAAAATTTGTTTCGTACAATTTCTAAAAATAAATATGTGAGCTTATAATTGGGATGTGGACACTCATTAGAACAATTAGTAATTTAAACTTATCAAGGGAATTTCATAGCAACGTAAAGGTATTCGTAAACATGAACTTGGGACAGACTAATAAGACAATTAGAGGAGGAATTGACATCTTTATGTAGCTAATGGAATTAAGCTGTACGATTTGCCGCTAATTTTAGAAGATCATACTTGTAGCCCTAGTGGAATGTACATATCTTGTGATAATTCACGGAAGTATGAGTTTATTGAGATCTGTCTGACTCAACTGAACAAAATTTCATTGTTTTCAAAAAGAAAGTAGAAGATTTTAAATAAAGATGCTTCAAATTTGCAGATGGAGTACTACTTTTCTACATATATATTTGCAAAGTTTACCTGAACATGTGGTAGGAGGACATCGAAATATGAAAGGGTCTGCGCAATTGGTTGTGATGAATCTGCCAAATCACTGCTTTCAGATTTACCGGCTAGAGATTCGACCAATCTCTCAACAGAAAAATTCAGCGACATTTTTACGGATTACAAAACTTTCTTCTCTTCGTTCCAAAGTCGAGACTACAGTAGTAAACTGAAAGAAAACCATTTCAAAATTTATGCGATGAATAAGCTATCAAGGAATAATGAGTCAAGGCTGGATAGCAATGTCATAATTTCGACAAATTAACAATCACTTTGTTAGCGACACAAATAGGGCTGTCACGAAGTGAGCGTTTAGAAATTTTGAGATCGAAGTCGAGAAGACGTAAAATGCCCTATTCGAAATCGAAGACGAAGTTGCTTCGATCCTCCGAAAGCCTCCAGAGTTTTCTCATTTCGTAATCGAAGTTTCTTGACAACCCTGGTGGTCGCAAATTATGATAATAAAGCAAGAAAAAGTGAAGTTAGTAGATCAAATAAAGTCGACACGGTATGCCTTGTAAATTTGACGATTGTATGCTAAATGCTAAATGAATTGTCGAATTGTCTTTATCGTTGTCCGAAAGCCGCTCAGGTAACAATTGGAGAGGCGGGGCCTGCGCGTTTGCAAGCGACACAGGAAACAGACGAATTTCTCTCATTGGTTGGATGAGAGAACGGGGAAAAACGAGGATGTAAAGAAGGATAAATAGAGAAATAGTGCAAGTGAAAGAAGCAGAATAAGTCAAATTATGAAACGATGCTCTATCTCGGGTTCGTAACAAAATTAACTTCAAAAATATATAAACAGTTCTGAAAAATAGCATGAAAACAGCGATTTGTTGCAATGTATACTATCCTAGAAAATTTCATCAGAATGTCGGGATCGATGTCTGAGGGCGCCGAGGAGGCATTGGCTGATCTTAAGCGTGGAAAGTTAGATTTTGGCCGGTAGCAGAGGATATTCTTGGATCTTTTCAATGTCGTACTCTGAGAGGGGTACCATCCACAGTGTGTGTGTGTGTGTTACAAAGTTTTTCTTGGGCGTAGCCTCAACCCCAGAGCCTAGTGCCGACGAACTCATGCATAAAAATTTGCCTCGAAGTGTGGCAAAGTCAGTCCGGGTCTTGGTTATATTTCCTGGGATTCTGGCAATTCACAAATACTACCAAATATACATGTAATTAATTTATATAATTCACACTCATTTTCTGCTTGCGAAATTTTGTTCAATTGCTGAATTTGTCTCAACCTCCGCTATTTTTCATAATATTTTACCAGCAAAGTAAATCGTTTCATCTCTCCATAATATAATTATTGCGTGTGTATTGGGTGCGTTTACCTGTCGTTGAATTCCAATCTCTTCCTCTGCTCGTTTTATCTCCCTCTATTTTCCGCTGTTATTCCCCCAATCTCGGACAGATCGGCTTACAAAACGAAGAGGAATCCATGCTTCTCGAAGCTAAACGAAGCAACCCATTTATCCAATTCCAAATAATAGCCCCTACCTTTCTCCTTCATCTCTCGAATCTCTTCAAAGGATTACACTATCTCATCATCTGCTTCTTTTTAGTTTCTTCAAGACCACAGACTATCTCATATCATGTCGTGTATAAGCCACTTCTCGCATTGTTAGAGAGGAATTCAGCCAAATAAATATGGCATTAGCCGCGGGAGGAGAGGGAATTCCAATGCAGATACTGTAGCTGAATGATGAAGAAGCGAGGAATATTTTGGGAACAAATTCGTGACCAATTATTTTATCTGAAAAATTTTTGATGATAATTGAAAAATTCATATGCGCATCAAATAAGAATATTTTTGCCGAATTCCGGAAAATTTGCAAATGTATGAATGATTCCAGTTTTTTGATGGTATGATGCATTGCCGAAATCGAACTACGTGCAAATTTCAAAAGCAGCATTCTTTAAAATAACTTGAATAAATTCGACATCTATATAAAATTCCTCTCGTCTGACACATGCAATTTGCATCATCAGTTACCTTTTCCCCCAGCAACAAGCAGGTGTTTGCATATTTGCATGTTGTGTGTGTTGTATGCGCGTGTTTTCTGCCAAGTTTGTTTAGGTTTTCTGTTAGCCTGACAATAATGAGGCAGATAATGGGTAACTCGATACTCGCAATCAACCAAATCAGAGAAAATCACTGAATTATTGAGGCAAGTGGAAGGCAATGGAGAACAAATGATGTAAAATCGAGTGGTTTTTTCTTAGAATTTGACATAAATAGATATAAGAATATTAAGAAAAAACGAAACATTTTTGTGTCAAAGGAGAAAAATGATTTTTTCACGTTTGTGATTACGAGTAGGAATTTTCTTCACTTTGCAAGCTCAAATTAAGCCAAACAGTCTATTTATTGTATCACTTGCTGTACCATTTCGTATTGAGGAGGACAAATTAGAAGATTTCAAGTTATCTATTGTGTATTGTGATTCTCTGATATGAGAAAAAATCGAACACGCCTCAGAAAGTATTTTTTTGCAAAACGTTTATTATAAAATCATAAAGTAATGATGATGAACAATTATTTGATTGGATCAGTTTTTTTTATATCCGTTACTCACCGGAAAGCGACTAAAAGAAACAATCGTTTGAGTTAAATAATCCAACTGATTACCGAAACTGCAAAGCGAATTGAACACAAGAAGGCGATTTGAGAGAAGAATGAGATCAAACCGAATGTGAGTAAGCGAGGTTAAATTGCAGCAAAATCGAGATCATTTTGAAAATCTAGGATTACAAAAAAAATCGATAGTTCATTAATATTGTGTATTGAAAGCCGTAGAAATTTGGTGAGATTAGAAGAAATTGATCAACATTGCACAAATTATGGCAAGAACAGGCTATGATACAAGTATTATGCACATTTTCTAGTACATATAGAAATAACACAACGATAAATAAAAGATCAATCAATAAGCAGTATTGATCGTCTTCAGGAATTCGATAGCTTCTTTGTCCTCTTTGCGACTCGTAAGCACTTCCACGATGTCTTTGCCTGAACATATGGATTCGGATATTCTATTGGAGAAGAGAGGTATTCTTCTTTTCATTTGTCTTTGTACATTGTTCTTTTTTTTGAAAATTTAAAAATCTTACTATTTGAAACTGGCTGAATAAGAATGAGATTGAATTGTCGTAGCGTCGTTCCGCCAGAAGCTGCGAATCCAGGAACCTGCAAATACAACTTGCTTTCCAGTAATGACTATGCAAGACTTACATCAGCTAATTCCAGGAAGGCTTCTCCTGCAAAATCATTCGATCGTAAGTAATCGTGGTCCATCACTGTAAAATGGATCATAGCGCAAGGAGCCAACTTCGGAGGGATTTGGCTAAAAGTGATTTTCTTTAGAAAATGTTTAGTTGGTTGAGCATGATGCGAAAATTTGAATGAGCGAATTGAGTTCATGATAAATAACGTTTTCGAGATCAATTCCAAACTTACAATTCAAACGTTTCATCGAAGATCGGGTTGAGCGTTTTGCTGACTACTTTCGTCTTGGCGACTGCGACATTTGGATATCGGAATCGAGGAATCAGCTCGATGACCACGAAGGGATCCGACAATCCGTTGGAATCCAGTGGAATGATCTGTTTGGCTCCAATAACTGAAATTTTTAATATTAGAATATTTTGAAGGTGCGAAAAATTGCTTTTAGCTAGAATTTAATAGTCATGAATTTTGAAAAAGAAATATTAAGCCAGAACAATTTTCTAAGACTATTCAGCATGTTAATGGAATTTTCTCAAGCAGTCAAAATAGGTAGAAAAATATTATCGGTTAAAAATCTGACCATCAAGAACGAGAGTCTGCGAGTTAATGTTGTAGTAGGCCCGCACGTTGAGAATCCCGTATTTGCATTCGCTGACTTCGT
Organism: Diploscapter coronatus; assembly: GCA_964036155.1. Classification (NCBI taxonomy): domain Eukaryota; kingdom Metazoa; phylum Nematoda; class Chromadorea; order Rhabditida; family Rhabditidae; genus Diploscapter; species Diploscapter coronatus. Next base: position 4,211,411 of record OZ038423.1, read on the forward strand.
TCTGCAAAGTCTGCTTATTTTGATTTTTATTTTGAAAATCAAGCTCTACAACATTCTATTTGAATTTTGCATGTCAGACTGATACAAATTGTGAAAATTTAGAGATTTTAGTAATTACACATGAAAGCCAATCTGTCAGCAATGATACTTGAATGTTTTATATCTATCTTTGAAATGATGAAAGGTTATTTGAAATTTTGCAGTTTAGGAAATGTCTAGAACATCTCAAGGCAAGGTTTCCATGCTCGAAGCTAACAATGAGGATATTTTTGCGGTTATGAAGTTTCACAAGACGTCACGAAATGTAAGAATAAAGCGCAGATCCCAATTTCTTCACATCTGGGATCTTTATGAGGTGGACATGAGTGAAATGATTAGTCATAATGCATGTATTAGGCTAGATAGGGTGTTTATCTAGGTACTATAGACTAAGATTGTACAGATATCAGTCTTTCAGAGAATTTTGATGATTGATTGAAGCACAATATGTTTTTATTGCTCATATTTCTGTTCAATCATCAAAATCTCATCATTCCCTCTACAGTTATGTGACTTACGAAAACTTCATATTCAGCAATTGCCTAAACACAAAATGGTCCATTGGAAAGACAATTGAATTCATCAAATTATGCAACCTGTAGAAATTGTCTTTAGAAAACTCGAGACACTAATCTTATCACCAGATTGCACATTTCTTTGAATCCACCAGAAAGAGTTAGGGAAAATGAACGTTTTACGTGTAGTTTAGTGATTATTTTGTGGAGACTATCACTAGACCCGTGACATGTATTGGTTGATTACCATTTGTGATAGTTAAAGTGATAGTATGAAAGTTCCATGCCGGTGTTTGCAAACCTGTTGTTTTAAGAGATCCTTGTAGTACTTTTCGATCAATTGTTCTGTAGGCGTTTGGTTCAATGTCAGCATTTTGACAAGTTTCTGAAAACCTTCTTTGATCAGGTAAATTTTTCAAATAAAACTACCACGTGATCTGGACTTGTCTCCAGAACTTCAATCGACAACCCTTTTCCACCTGCGTGGAAGAAGTCCACCAGAACATGCCAAGCTTCAAAGAGACGATGATAGAAGTTTGGTTCCATCTGAAGGGAAAACTCTTGAATGCCTTTTTAGTTACAAAAATACCCCAGTGTTCTCTTCAACACACTCCTTCAGTAATCGTACGACGATTCTGACTTGAGCTGACATAATCCGTTGGAAGTTTTTGTGGAGAAGATTCTTGTGTACGGCAGACAGTTCCATGTCCAGCTGAAATGATAAAGGAATGATATTTTAGACTTCTTCAAGCACTGCCATTGAAAGCTTATATTCACATATATATTATTTTTCAAATTTTACCATGTCAGTGAGTGGCTTTAACGACTCTTCAACTGGCTGGGCAGCAGGACTCCAAGCCAAGTGGAAGATGTGCTTCTTCATCTGAGGGATAAGCCGATTGGCCAGATAAGCGATTATTTTATCGATGTGCTGAGCGACTGTTGAGTCGCATTGCTCCAATCGTGTTTCCAATTCCGCTTTGAAAGTAGGAGCTCCCTGAAATAGCTTCTTCTTTTCCAAATGAAAATACGAAGCTGGGATTGCTGGAAGAGGCATTTAGATTCAACCAAGCTGACCATTCCATTCCGTTCGTATGCAATTGCCAAGTCGTCCAAGTGGAGTTTGTCTTGGACCATTAGACTCCTTCGGACCTGCTCACAATTGTTAATGGCTGTGCAGAGCATTTGCAGGAGTTGGGATGGAACAAACACGTGCAACTCTGGAGTGAAGCCTTCAGCTTCCAAGTTGCTAATTATCTGAAAAGAACATTTGAGAAACTTGAATGAAATTAATTTGTACCTTTTGGGTGTAGACGGTGACGATCTCGCAAAGCAATTCGACGAGCTGTTTCGTGTAGTCAAGTTTGAGTCCCAAATCACTGACGTCGATTCTTTCCCAAGCTGTCAGAATCTGTTCGACGATGTGGCAAACGTCGATGTGACTACTCGAATATCGCATGTCATTCATAGCGGTTGAGATCTGGAGTACACAAAATAGGAACTTTTCTCTCTCAAGAATGCTCACCGGCATATCCATTTGACAGCTCAGGGCGACTCGAGCAAGAGCCTTTTCTCTCGAAACGTCCAAGAATTTCTTCGTGCCCCTGTTGAAGATGGCGTACCAGTCAGACTCGTCTCGAACTCGGCTGAAATATCTAGGTGACAAAGAAAGAGGCGCAAATAGCCTACACTCTGTTCGCTAATCTGAAGTTTCGCAGCTCAACGAAGGCCATGTGGATTCGGATGAGATCGATCAAGTCCTCGTCGTTTGGTGGATCCTGATTCGCTGAGATCTTCATCTGTGACTTCAAATCTGTCTTCTTCTCTGACATCATTTCGGAGGTTACATATTCCGAGAGCTAGAATAAATTCGCTATTCGAAACTGATTGAACAAATCGTAACTCGCACCATTCGATCAAATGTGGATAGAGTGAGTTGACTGTAGTCGAGTTTGGCGACGTCCTTGATGACTGAAGAGAAGTGGAGAAATTTACTACATTGTTGGTTGATGTGAGACAACAGCTTGAGAAGCTCTTTGCAGGGATCATCATCCTGGACAATGTCCAATGTTCGATCGAAATAATCCTCGGCGCTTTTCTGAAATGTAACTTTCAGAATTACTTATCACTTCAAGACAGAATACCGTGATCAGTGATTCCAAGTGAGCGTGGAAGGGCCGTTTGTATGGCAGGTATTTCTGGTAGAACGGCGAATCTCGCAAACACTTCATGCACTTGATGAGACTGGCGAATTCTTCTCCGCTGTTCCTCTTCGTTGGTACGAACTTGGTTCGATGCTCAATCATCTGCTGTTTGCAGAATGCGTCAAATGACGCGAACGATTCTGACAGCATGTTCTCTTCTTCCTAGAAACAATGTTTCTTCATCGTCGCATATCAGCTTTCAAGAAAAATACCTTATCCAGAGTCATGGGTTGCCACAACTCGATAATTCGCTGGAGTGTCCTGTAGAGCAGGGCAAATGAGATGTCGATGGTTATCATTGAATGAAAAGCCAACCAGCGACTGAAAACAGCACTCATTTTATTCAGTTCCACTTGTTCGGAGAATCTTACCACATAGCAGTGTGGGCGTCTGTCAGATCTCCCTGAACTGCATGCTGTTTCAGGATGACTTCAGCCTTTTCAGGCAACTCGCCGTCCCACATTCGGACCGGAGCCCCAGTTTGACTGATCTCATAGAGGGCGAACTGCCGCATGAGCTCGATGTGCTCCCTCACATCCAGGAGATCATCTTCCTCACCGCCAATTCTTTCTTCTTTTGTCGATAGCCACAGCTAAAATTGAGCTTTATCTTGATAGAATAGTTGGTTGTGAAACCTTCATCCTGACTTGACCAGAGACTTTGCTCTTTTCACTTCTGGGCTGTAGATGGAACCATTGCTCAATGCCATCAGGTGGGATGTCCTAGAATCAACAAACCCATAAAATTCCAATTCACTCTTGACTTACGCAAAGATTCAGGTTCAGACTTCCAAGGAAGTCATCCGTCGACTCGTCCGAATCAGCCCGAGCACTCTGAGTCACTTCCTTGAAATAACGGCCCAAACCCTGGAAAGGAAGCTCATTTCCTTTGGAGAAGGGGCTTTGTCAGCAGACAAATAAAAATGCATACTTTGAGTCCACCCGTGATTTGGTTCAGAGAAGAAACTGCGTCCAAAACTGATTGCTCTTCGTCGTCGTGGTCCCTAAATTTTGAAGTACGGTTGTCAAGTTGTAAAGACCAAAATGGAGGCTCAGAATAATAGTTTTCACTTACCAAATATCTATGTGGAAGCTGTCGGATTTGGGATCATCCACGATGAACTGAAATTTCTCATTCCATCTGGGATTCAGCGTCTTCTTCTGCACAGAGCTTGCTTTGATCAACTTGGCAGGAATTGTGCTGGTGTCATGAGCCTGAAGATTCTTATGTGAAAATTTAGCGCATAATTTTGGAGCTGCTCTTACTTTTACCTTCTTCTTGCTACCGACTTTTCGTCGGAACGAGCCACCAAATCGATGCATCAGATTGTCCTTCTTCGGCTAAAAATATAAATTTAGAAACGTCTTTCTTATTTTCGTCCTCAACTTTCAGCTGTTTAGTCGATGATGTAAATTTGATATTGTCTAATTAGTTCACTCAGCATATCATTGTTTGGGTGTTCCTATTTTCAAAAAGATCTCATGCATCACGTAATGTGAGAAAATGAATGAGTTGTGTCTCATCGCAGAATAGTTCCATCTGCAAAACGAAGACCGACCGAACTTGTTACTAATTCATTGCAAGCCCTCAAAACCTAACCCGCGCTATTTTATTTTTCAGTGCGAAATTTTCGAAATACTATGCGGCCTTCGGAAAGTGGAAATGCGAGATATCTTGATAGAAAATCGTAAACAAAAACGTCAAATTTGCGAAGTTCAAAAATGACGAAAACAGCATGAAATGTCAGATTTAGAAGTTATATTTTGAGCCAATTTAGCTCAAAGGTTTAGATTTGCTGTTTGAGGTTCCGAAACACTTCTAAATTTGGTAAGCAAAAACTCTAACTTTATAAGTATTATGATATAAGGAGGCTGAAAGTGATGTCAAAAATTTGAACACGACCAGATCTCGCTCATTTATTAAATCGGATTCGCGCAAACACATTTGACAAACCCTGTGAAAGCCTACCGCCTGGTTTCTGGGTGATTTAAGCTCCTCATTGTTTGTGATGTCGATGTTCTCATTGGTTCTTTCTCTCTTCGAAGGCACAACTCCCATCATCGCGAATGGGTCACTAAAGCCGTTGACGTCTTTGGCGATGAGATCCTTAGCTTCGAGCAGCAGAACGTTGAGAAGAACTACTGGTGGCTGAAAATGAGAAATTATCGTGCTAAATTGTAAATTTTAAAATAGAATGACACAGATCAGGGCTGTTGCGGAAGTTCCGACTCCGACCTCTCGAGAATTTCAACTCCGATTCCGATTCCGACTCCGACCTCGCGAAAAATTCAAATATCACTTCCGACTCCGACTCCGATTTTTTTAAAATTCGATTCCGCAACAGCCCTGACACAGATCATAGCAAGATGGTATGGAGAAAAATATCGTATCCTAGATTTTCTTACTCTATTTTCCCTTATTTCATTTGTGTTAATGTCGAGCGGATTAAGATTGCAAATTACCGTTTATACTTCAAATCAGGAAATACCTTGCTCCTCTTCGCCTTCTCCATGAGTGCCGTGTGTTGCTGAGCATCTCCTTGGAACGCTGCTCGTACATATTTGTACAGACTTTCCTGTGTATTCAGATCACTGGTTTTGCCAACTTTGTGTGTGATTGTATACAGTGCTTCCACGTACAAGGCCTAAATGTTCAAATTTCAAGCGCCGTCTCACAATCTCATTTTAGAAACGTCAAGAATTTTCATGAAATGTTTCTTGATTCAAATCCCAATTTCATAATTGAAGATTAGCAAATTTTCTAACCTGTCCTGTCTTGTGAAATAATTTCAAATATTAAAAAAAAAAATCTTGCCTCGATTTGTTTCTTGTCCCCATTTAGGCTAAGTTTCTTGATGGTGTACAGCTCATCGTCAGGCTGCGAATCGACTTCCAAAGGAGCCGTGATTCGCTCGAAGAAATTGCCGTCCGAAGCCTGCACTCTGAAAACGATGATTTTATTATCAGCATCTGTAGATTGAATAAGGAGCTATATCATCATCATCCTACACACGTGTGCTATTTTTAATCTTGTCCGAAAACTTGTGTTTGCTAAACAATGCCAACTTTAGTCGAACACATTTCGTCATCAATCATTCTTAATCTACTTGGACGCTTGAAAACTTTCATAAACTAAACAATCTCAAATGCTCTTTCACAAATTCAGCATCCTAAGTGCATGTGAACGCTAGATTTTTCTCGATGATGCGATTTTACTCAATGCTTTCCGTTTCTGTTGCTCATAAACGGAAATGCAATAAACGAGAACGAACAAGTAGCTGACGAGAGGCTTAACGCAATTCATTTTCATTTGGATTCCGAAACAGAAACAGCAGCAAAAACAGAAGGACCCTTTGCTTGCTCCTCTACGCCTGCGTTCGCACGTTTTCGTTACTTTTCTGCTGCTTTTTTTGTCATTTAGCGAGCTCTTCGGATGTAGAGGTGTCATTCATTCAACGAATCTAATTCATTGGCTGAGGAACTAGCTCGTTAGCCTTTTCGATTTAACTTCGAAATTGGAACAGAGTGTTGCAACACAATGTATGTGTTTCATAAAATTCTATGAAGATGCGACCATAAGCATGTGTTTCTTATAATGTTGTGGAAATGAAGTAATATCCAAGGTAACACAGATTTTTAATGATGAAATAACAGTAATAACGTTGGGATAAGAATTAACCAGTAATTTAGATTATCACAAAATGTAAATAAAGTTATTTTGGGCAAACAAACAAGCATAGAAGACCTACGCAGCTCTCCTCTGTCGATTGAGGTGTTTCCTGGTGCGAAGCGATGCCCGCATGACGGCTTTTGGTTCGGCGTTGGAGCCGACGGAAAACGCCCGCAATGGCGGAGGTTTCGGTTTCTTGTTTTTCCCCGGCAACTTGGCCAATTCTGTCCGTTTTCTGCCCGCAATTGTTCTCGTCTCGTTTTTTCTCAAAACCAATATCCCTTGCGGGCCACGCCCCTTTCAACCGATGATTCCCTCGGTTCTTTTGGGGCGAAAAGTCGTGTTTGGTGCGTCCGCGGACCCGAGGTAATGGGGGAATGAGTTTTTGGTCCGATGAAGTCAAGAAAATGTCAGGACGAAAACGTAGATCCTTTAATGGATCATGTGACGACGTTTGCAGAACATCGACTGTAAAATCATTATTCGCGTTGCTACGGAATAAAATGAACATATCACATCATCGAAGAGCGAAGAAGAATTAATGAACGAATTTTTAGGACAAAGAAAGATGAAATCACGCATATTTTTGCCATCATTTTGAAAACTCATGGTCTAAAAATACCGAAATCTCGACTAATTTCCTCGTTTCTGTAGCAAAATACCAGGCGTTGTAATTATTTTCTTGCAGGCCTATTTTCGTGTCTTATGCGATAAAAATGTGCATTTCTAATGAAGTAGTCTGCCGGTAAATTCATCTGTGAGGGTTGAGTTGAAAGAAAAAAAGTTCTATTGACAATGGCCAAAGTTTCCAACTATTCATTTCTGTTTGAAAAAATCTCGTATTGTTTACCATCCATATTATGTCTAAATTGAACACTTTAGCTTCTAGCTTATAAAGCCGATAAAATTCATGGGAATACAAAAGTTGAGCGCCAGAAAAACGTGTGGGAGATTTTGGAGGATTGGATTTCCCGGGCGAGGAAAATGCAGTAGACCACCAAAATAGCCGCACAAATGGAAAGGAGATGAAAAGTGAAATGAGACGAGTCATGCTTATGCGGAAAAATGGAAGATGAAAGAAAATAAGGAATAAGGAGAAAATGGGACCAGAATCAGGGAAATGCACGGGCTGAGATACGGCATCTGACAAACAAAGCATCGGGCAGATGACAGAGGAACACGCAAGAAAGGAACGTGACTGCTCACTTTCAATTTATCAAAGACACTAACATTTTCTTAGCATGGGAATAATGAAAACTAGAACGGATTTGTTGAAAAAGGCAAAAGATGCGTGCGAAAGTGAAACTCTAAAGATGTCGACTTTTAAATTTTTGCAACAGAAAATTCTCGAAATAAAGTCCAGAACACGCTGGCGGCTCTCATAATCGTAAAAATTGAAAATTTTCATTAGGAAACACTATCAAACGTTTTAAGTTAATAGAACGATTGAAGGCTTAATACAAGATGAATTTCGACTATTTTATCGTAATCTAAAGAAGAATACGTTGAAACCTAGCGAAATAGATTCTTTAAAAAATGCACCCCGAAATTCTGCGGATGACCCAATTCATCAAAATGGTCCAACAAAAAATAATAATGAAAGTCCCATATATGAAGACAGACCTGCTGTCATTTCGAATTCTCATTTGAATGATCGACATTTTTATGTTCTACCTAAACAACTGCTTCGGGTCTGATATCGCAATATTTCTCGTTTCTGTGAGTTGAAATATGACAATCTGAATATTTTGAGAAAAAATGAGCATTTTGGATTATTGCAAACAATTTTGTGATCCCATTACCAAGAATTATTTTATGGAAGCCTTTTTCGCCATTTATTATCCTAGAATGTATCTAGATATGAAGGCAATTGGTTAGGTAAGTGAAGTGAAAGAAATGTTTTGCATCGTTGAATGCGGGGATGGCTTTATGACTCTCGTCCGCTCGTTTTGCCTGCAAACGACCCTCACATAATTCAGAAGTGAGGAAATAAAATTCATTCTACCAATGTTAACATCGGGCATCGAGAAATTGACTTTTGCATGCTGCGGCGCTGTTTCGCAGAGCTAAAGATCGGGGATACGTGAGATACTCCAAAGTAAGATTATGATGAAATTTTTGAATGAAAAAATTATCGGGGAAAATTCGATTATGAAATGAGCTGCATATCCATAAACAATTAGGACAATGATTTCCGTTGCACACAAGAAAATACACTGGATAACACTGATAAAAGTAGACTTCTATGAAAGTAAATTTGTGTTCCTCAAATTATCTGTCTAAAAATCTCAAAATATGTAGGAAGTGTTCTGCAATGATTTGATCAACTAAAATATTCTATTAGTTGGGCTGAGATGAGTGAAACTTGAACATCACTTTGGAAGACACCAAAGAAGACCATAATAAATAGTTGGTAAATTCTGAAACCCATGACCTTCATTACGAGCAATTTTGTGGGCTGATAATTGTTCTAATGAAGTGTTTCTCATGACCAGGAAGTCGAGTTTGCAGTTGATGTTGGTTGGTTTGAACGAAAAATGCATTAAATATAGCGTTTAGGGATAATTTCTTGTAAATTTTGTTGACATTTAGTTTAAATGACTGCAAAACCAAAATGTTTCTTGTGAATTTAATCATGAATCGAGGAAAAACGGTAAGCTAATTCCAAAATAAGTTGTCTAAAAATAAATACTCCACTTTTTCGATATGAAAACAATGAGTAATTCGACCAATTGTAGCAAGAGGGAATAGCGTAGGACTAAAAAATAATTTTGATTGAATATTTTGTGCAGGAGCATTTTGTACCTGCCCTGGCTAAAGAGTTAAAACGCAGAAAAGGGGAACTTAATGAAATGCGGGCGAAAAGTAAGAGACACCGAGAAAGAAGCAGAAGTACGTAAGCAGGCCGAACCTAGATGCCGAGTGGAAAGATGGGGAAATTTATGAAGCAGACTAAAATTGGAAGGCGATAAATGAATGAGTTGGAATGAGATGAAGAAGAGAAAAACAGCAAGGACACCGAAGTGGATGGGCCTGTAAACGATATTCACGGGATATCAAAACACATAGGAATTCCATCGGGGGCGAAAGAACGAAAATAATGCGCTATGGGCTAGGTTATGAGTAAATTTGTGTTAAAAATATCTCTAGCTCTATAGGTTTGCCAAATTCATTTTTATATCTGGATATTTTAGAAAAAAAAATAAGCATCGCAGTATGTAGAAAATTTCAATTATAACATTGTATAGTAACTCATTTTGCTAATTTTGAAAAAAAAATACCTTTTCTGCTTCCAATATTTCCAAATGAACGCTTTTGCCATAACTTAGCTCTTAATCGATAAGGAAAGAATATTCGTCGTAAAATGTTTCTTTCCCAGTTTCAGCAGATAAGATAGTGGACGAAGCGCAGCTATCATTTAGATATGTGAAGAAAGAAAATCACAGGTTCTTGAAAGGGAACAAAATTGAGGTAAACCTCGAAAGATTAGAGCATATTTTCGTATTTTCGGCTCTAGAAGTCATCAACCATGACCATAGACTTTCGGGAAAAGATGAGATAATTTGCATGTAGACCTACGAAAAATGCTGTATAATTGTCGAACTTTTCTATTTTTGGAAATAAAAAAATTCATGAAATCAGAATAACATATCCATAATTGCTATGCACGTTTGTGTGTTTTATAACTTTGCACAGAATGACAAATTTATCCGAAAGAAGCGTTCATTCAACATAGTAATTACGCATAAATATTCATCTGAATCGCAAATAAAGTCTAAAATATGTCATTTTGCTTTACACATTATGCAAGCATATTTATGGCGACATCCGATGACAAAATTGTAGCCGGATGAATTCAAAATTTCGCATAAAATATTGGGAAAATGCAACAAATTTGAGAAATCCCACGAAGTTATTCAAGCAGAATCGATATTTTGATGATAATCTTACACAGAGATTGTATTCTTGAAGGGTTTAGGCTCTATAAGAACTGCAGAAATGTTACGCTGATATGATACAGACTCACTCATGAGTGCAATTTCTTCAAGTAAAATGTGACGCGAAAATGTTGCGAATCAAAAATCTTTCAAATGGAGAACAAAATAGAACATTTGGTGTTCACATGGGCGAGCAAATGGTCAAGAATGAAGAGTTTAACAGTAAATGCATGAATTTAGGGAGCATTTCTGGATAGTTAGCAATGCATAGAAATCGTTAGAAAGTAAAATGGTCGACCGCTTCGCACAAAACAAGCAAAATTCTAAATTCACAGGGTCATTTTATGATTTGCGTCACAGGCCTTGTGAGCCATGAGAAGGTTTTCCTAAAAATTTCAAGACCAGACAGTCATAGGTTGAAAATTGGAATAATTAATGGACTATTTTGAATGAACCAAGCAGACAATATCTTGCGCGCATGATTCATGAAATGCAATGCAAATAAGACTAAATTTCATCACTCAAACTCGTGGTTGATTGGTTCAATTGCGAAAAAGTGCAAGAAAAAGACGTTCGAGTAATGATAAACATGTTGAAAATAGACCTTCTTGTAAACGGAAATGAAGACAGCACAGAAATAGCTCTGCTTGAAAAGTTGGTTCTCCTCGTGTGCGTCACAAATTGACCTAATGAGAATAATGAGCCCCGTGCTCCGCAAAAAGAGCTATACATCGTAAATGTGGGAAAGCGAGGAAGTTCGAAGGGAAAAAGTTGCAACAAATTTTTAAAATACACCCAAGAATCTCCAATTCCGTAAAAATGATCAGGTAAATATGGAACAGCGACTTGAATATTTTGGAGAAATTCTGCTACGTCAGATAGCCAAGACAAGACTAGAGAAATTGAATTTTTTTTATCTTATCTTTCGTGTTGAAAATTTAGTGATATCTAAGTTTTGATTTACGGAAGGTGATCTATGCTTCGAAAAATCGTGAGAATTTTATTCGTATCAGACAAATGCAAAATTGAATAATTTCTGATCGAGCGTAGGAAAACTTTGAGCAGCGCGAACAGTTGCGACGTTTCATCCAAAATTCGATTTTCGCAAAGAAACTCTCGAATAACTTCGCTGCTGGCAAAAGTAGCCGTTGCCTTTCTACTTCTGTGGGACAAGTTGATTCCTCAGGGGAAGCTCTTTCATCATCTGATTATTCCTCTAACCTTCGTCTTCTCGTCATCTCTCGTATCCACATCATCTTTCTCGGGAGTCTTCCTATCTTGTTTTTTTATTTATTATATTCTTCTCTCAGTCAAGCGCAATCTCTAATTCATATATCCTTCGTCGGGCTTTATACTTCTCTCATTAGCCAGCCTGCTTAACCCCGTAGATTTCCATTCGCTCCTACTTCTTCAGCTTATTCGGTGGCCTTCAGCAGCTGCAGCCAGTCTGTCCGTCTGTCCGTCCGTCCGACTTCTGCCTACGTCTCGCCTTCTCGCTCCATACTTCAAGCCAACATTTCATTATGAATTTTCATACGATAATTAGATGCGAAAACACGACATAGTATGCTAGAAAATTTGGACAATTATACTATTATGGTTTAAAATGAAATACACTTGAGCAAAGTAGAATGAAAGTAACGTATTAATGTAGCGTCCCCGATATTGTGTTATGAAATAGCTATCCACCAGGAAAACTATTTCTTCTCATTTTTTCCGAGTTATTAGTTGGATATGTGGCGAGCATGATCATTTTATATCGCTAACGAACAAATAGCAAAATTTAAGGTTCTTGCAAATCAGATGAAATGTGAACTTACTGGAACGCGATTTCCCTTGGATCGGTTTGCTGCACTGACAATTCTCGGATGAATTTCTGTGCATTGCTGATCTGCCGCTGTGCCCAGGCATGTGCATTTGCATGAGCGGATCGGACCTTCTCCACCTGCCCTTGCACCATCTTCTGGCCGAGAGCCAGCTTTTGACTCACAGCTCCTCCTGCCGACATCCTTCAAGCCAGGTGACGAACAAGTTGAGTCAAGGCTTCTTCTTGGCCCTTAGAACACACAGATATCACTTTGAAATTGCGATTTGTTACAAAAACGAATCCGCGAGTTGAGTGAAATGATAATTGGATTTTTCGATGAAATAAGATGATAGAGATGAAAACTTCTATTTCGTACCATTAAACCATGTTTTATTCTTATCTATAAATAATGGTGAAGAATAGATTTTACAACAATGATATCCGAGAATCTCCAGAATTGCAAAATGCAAGAATGAAATTTTGAATTTGATTGATGACATTTAGCAATTGAAAAATGAGATGTAAATTCGAAAAGAAAATCAATTTATGCTCCAATTTCCTGGAATTTATTTGCAATTTGAAATTGAGGATATGCTTACATGAAAATGCGCCGTATAACACAGAAAAACTCCATAAGCAAACGAAGTGGAAAATGGATTAAAAAGGATGAAAACGAGACGCCCGATTTCGAAATATCCACACTGAGCTTATCGCTACTCCTAGATTTTCTGGAAAAGAAAGGAAAACTTGCATAGCCATGTTTGAACTGAAAGAAGAAAAAAGGTAATCTCGTGGTCGAAGATGAAAGAATAGAGCACATTGTTATGAATGGAGTTGGGAGTCTAGGGCTTGAGCTGAATTTACAAACTCTAACAGCAAAATAAAAGAATGAAGAAAACTAATTTGGATGATCACAAGACACTGACGTTCGTGCATGAATTAGTCGCAATGACGAGAAGAAGGAATCGAGTCTAATAGAAAAGTCGTGTAAACCAAATATAAGCTATACAAAAACGAGTATCAATTTTCATCGAAATACCGAAATTGTTTCAGCTCCGAGGCAAACGAACGAATGAATGAACATTTTCTCATAATTCCGATATAAAAGAAGTAAGTTATTTTTATTTCTGCAAGAAAAGAGTATATGATCTTCATCATAGTACTACAGAATAGATACAAAATTACACATTCTCACGAGTAGGATAATCCGAAAAGAAGGCTCCGCATTCAGCAAAAGGGAGTAAGGAGCCTTACTGCTTGTTTGGAGCTGTTGTTGGCATGCCAAATCGAGCGAGTCCAAGAGAAACAGAAACCGAGGAAATAGCCTTGGGGGAGAGAGAGAGAGAATGAGATATGAGACGAGAAACAAGCTGGCATGAAAAAGTGCTGCTGTGCAGAAGAAACTGAAGAAGAAAAGGAGAGGAAAGGAAGGGAGTGGAAAGGGAAGAGAAACGAAGAAATGGACACAAAATGTCGATTGTTAGCACCGATCCAAGGAGCAAAGGGGAGCAGAAAGGAGCAGAATAACAAGAGAATTGAAACAGAAACAGAAGATTTCTGACAGGGAAGGCAAGGACGGATAAATCGAAGGGATGGCACTGCGGTTTCCAAAACAAAAAATGGCAGAGCAGCTCCCTGGCGACTCGTTCCAATCGGAAAGACAACAACCCGAAGTCACCCGCATAAATAATTGGAAGCGCAGTTCATGGAAAAGGATGCTGAAATTATGTGTGGGCGTTGAAACATGGTGGAATACGGAATTTAGTAAAGAGTAGATTTTCTCACTTTGTGGTGCGTCGTGGAAACTTTTCAAAATTACGCCGAAGAAAAATTGGAATTTTTGTAAATAATATTAGACGAACAGGATTCAAAATTTGTTCTTATTCTGCACAAAACTCATAATATCACAAAAGAACCAAGAATAGATGCTAACTTTAAGGATTTCAAAAAGCAGAGGAATGCGTATCCATGCATGGACAAAGAAAAAAGAATCCGAGAAAACAAAGATAAATCTGTTCAGAAAGAAGACAAAAAGTAAATTTTAGCTCCGTCTCCACAGCTCGCTTATCGATGTAAACGGCGTGCGGCAAAAGCCAATTTGAGGTTTGAAATGCGAAACGAATGCTGCGAATTCGATGAATGGAAAGCAGCAGAAAAGCTGAATTGTGGAAAAGGGAAAAGAAACAGAAGAAGAAGAAGATATTCGACCATTCGACGCGACGACAAGACTGAAGGCAGACGAAGATCTGCAGATTTGAAAGAGAAGGACGCTAATCAGCCAGCAAGAAGAAGAACGCAAACTGAACGCAACAAGCAGTTACAATGAAATAAGGGCAAGGAAGCAAAAAATCTAAAAAAATCAGGAAAACACAGAATGCCAAAAATTGTAGCGAAAAATGACGATTTTTGATGCGTACATGAGAAAATTGATAATGTAGATTTTTAGATTTGTAAGGGTAAAAGAATAGAATCAGAAAGATAAAATTAGACTCATTATACTTGTTCAAGCAGCTAGATGTCGAAGAATTTTAACAAAAATGGCAAAGAAAAGAAACTAGAGTTTAGTAAGTAGAATAACATAATGAATAGAGTGAGCTCATCAACTAAGTGTTTTCATTCAACTTCTTTTTCATTTTCTCTGCTTTTTCAACAACTTTTAGTTTGGTGTTAAAATGACAAAAGTAATTCATGTGGTAAGATATTAAAATCGTAAGAAGAATAGTAATATGTTTTGGGTTAACATGGAGAATATATTTATTAGTAAGTATAGTTATAGCTAGTAGAAGCTGTAGGGCTAAATATCATGAACCACCTAACACAGGTATAAAGAAGAGAGAGGGAGCTGTTTATACTTTTCCCTAGACTAATAATATGATATTATTCCATATGTAAATATATTAAGCCATAGAATGTGTGGCGGATTATTACATTAATTATTGAATATTATTGATTGATAGAAAGTATGATAAATTATAGAAACAATACACAACAATTCATTACTTGTCAAATTTTGAATGAAAAGAATTTTTCGTGAAACAGGAACTCAAACTAAACAAGCCCAATTATGGCTCCCGAATGGAAGGATGAATGAAATATTCATCGATATCATTTTTGTAAAAACCTCAAAGTCTATCGGAACAAGTTTCCACTTTGCTGTATTGAAGTAGTTTTTTCAGTGAATTGAGATGAATTTGAGGAGCGTAAAAATGAGACTGCAATTTTTCACATACTACAAATTTGCCATGGAGAAGCTAAAAGCAATGCATAAGCAGGGAGATGGTTGTAAATAAACTAGGCCACGAAATATGGACATTTGTTTGGTTATAGACAATTTTTCAGCGAGCAACGAATTCCGAGCTTGGAAATTTAGAAGTACTAGAAATGAATTACGAGATTTGCTTGGTGTTACCTCAATGTAACCAATCAAAAATATCACCTGCTGAATTTCGCGTTGATTGAAATGAAAATGTAATATAAAAAATTAGAAAATATGAATTATATCGCAAAATAGAACAAATTTGGGCCGAAACCTAAACAGATTGGAAACGTTTTCATTGAGAAAAGATCATGGAGTCATGCATTTTGTATCATGAAGAAGGTTTGATTCGGGGAATTAGGAAAAAGTGGTGCAAAATTCCAAATACAAGGCTAGGATATTTCAAATTCATGAAACTATTTTTGAAATCAATAAAATGTTGCGAAGAACATTTCGTGAAACTCCTAATCCTATTATTCAAACAGAAACACGGCGTGAGAAAATATCATATCATGTCTGGACTCGAATGAATAGAGTTGATTCGTTAGTTAAGTTTGCCTGATAATGATATCCTCACATGACATGAATTAATATTGGAAGATTCTCACAAGTACCACACACAACGCAATGAGAATGATAATATTTTGTAAAAAGTGTGACTTGAACAAAATTTCATCAATTTCAAATGAGAATTAAACATGCGATGAACGTTAAAAGTAGAAAATTTGTGAATGAATGTAACTTTTTGCAGAGCTAAATGAATTTTCGATAATGCAATTTGCGAGTTGGGTTTGGCAATTTGGCGGAAGAAAAGAGGAATAATTCGACTTGAATAGAAAACAGAAATGGAATAAGAAATTAGAAGGGGGAAACAAAAATAGAGAAGATGAAGATAAAAGTACGAAATAATCTGAATAAATGAACATGAAAAATTGATGGAGAGTGAAAATAAAATTTGAAAGAGAAAGAAATTCTTCGAACGACATATCTAAAAAGGAAAAAGAATATAAGGACGAATATATGGGAAAGGATATATGAGGGCTGAGGCTCGATTGAGTTCGATGCGATACATAAATAACTGAAAACGGAAAGGAGAAAACGAAGGAATGGTGAAAGAGAAAAATGAGAGCAGAAAAGCTGATGCGCTCGGACATATGAACCCATGAAGAACATCCGGTTGCAAAAACTAGTTTGAGTTCACTCTAATTTAGGGAATCTCAAGAATCGTCGTCATTAGTTGAATCAATTTGCAAAATTTGATCAAAGATGTAACCTAAGAAAAACTAAAGGAAAAGATTTTAAAATTCTAAACAAAAAACTATATTATGAAAGCTGATAGATGCGAAAGGATGAAAAATTTTGTAAATGTATCATCTCAAGACAGATCGATTTTTTAGTGAAATTTTGACTTGATGATATTAAAATTGTAGGTCAAAATTGAAAACGTTGAAGATACATGTTGTTTCGGTTGAACACCATATCCCATCAGTTTAGTACGGAGAGATTCTATCATGCAAAGTAAATTTCTGGAAATTAGCGATGAACAAATTGCATCACCTAAATTCCCATTCCGAGAAACGTTTTCGAAAATTGTTTGAGAAAACAAGGAGTCGAGTTACATGAATTCGCTTTCTAGTTCTATCACTGAATATATAATATCGTCATTGTCACAAATTTAGACACGCAAATCTTTATATCGGCCTGAGTTTGTCGTATCCATTAGCCTGATTAAATTTTGAATATGCAAATCCTTTGATGCGATCATGACATAAAATCTGTCTCATAATCTTATCGCCTGATTCAGGCGATTCCAAAATGTTCAATTAAGAAATTTAATTTTGAGAGCCTGTTTGATAATTGGAAAAATGTAATCTATTCGGAATTAAGCGTGCTTAGATCGTGAAAATTTAGAGACTAACAGAAAATCTTTCGGTCTTAGATCTATTCTTTATGCATCAGCCGTGTTGCTGTACTTGCTCCATGGGAGTAAAAAAATAAATCATTGCCTCTTAGATAAATTTTGATTTTTACACGTAATTGGTCGGCTAATTTTACAATGAAATATTATAGAAACTAGTTCATAATCTCGAAATCAATATGACTGAAACTTGATGAAACCTCATACATATGAAAATAAACTGTTTTAGTAGGAATAGTGTCATGTCCTGTTCATGGCCTTTCATTACTTTGAAGTGATGCTATGACTGACTACCTCAATGTTTCTACCATAAATTTCGACATAAAGTTGGCTAAAAGTCATTGGAAAGTTTGTGTTTTGTGTGACTTGTGTGTAGTTCATTTATCATGCAAATTCGCATAATGAATTTGCTATTGGCTGTCACAATAAATGCAAAAATGCTTGAGGACTGAATGGAAATGAAGATGAAGAGTCTGAAAGCAACCCACCTCTTATTTATAAAGTCGTTCAGATCAGCGAGTCGTTGTGCGTTGGAAATGCGACGACGAGTCGATCTGAAAAGAATTGTTTTCATAGTTCATAAAGGTATATTTTTGGGTCGATACTAAAATTACACTAAAAATTAAAAATAGAGTTTTGCAAGATTTCTGTAAATTTCTGCTGGTATTTTTGACAAGTTGTAATTTCTTTGTTGGGAAATTCTAAATTTATCCTGTGGCCAGGCTGTTTTTAAGCATTGCTCCGCGTTTTGTTTCAATCAAGCATCTTTTAAAGGGATATAATCTTGTTAAATTTTCCAATCGTAACAGTATTGATTCTCATTGGAATTGAACTCCGAGAAAATTTGCTTCATATTATAGAAATACTATTTCGAGTGCAAGTGCAGATTTTATTATCTATGAAGGTGGCTCAGAAAGTTCTTCGTTTCATCTGATGAAAGTTCATGGTAGTAAAATTTCATGAAAAAAAAATATATATATATCTATCTACCTTCGTCTGAAAAGATCCTTCTTGCTGGGATTTCGATAGCTCATTGCTCTGTGGACATCACCAACCGAACTGTGTCTGCTGTCCATCGACTTCAGGCGAGCGAGCTGAAATTCTCCAAATTAACCTCGAAGAAAAATTAATTGATAAAGGTTAACAAATAAAATTTTCTTAATTTGAAAAAGTAATATGGAAGGTGGTTAATTTTTTCCCGACTCTCTGACGTCATAAACTTCATCATGAAATGAAGCAGTTACGATATGAAATTTCCAAAATACAGGATTATGAGAATATCAAAACGGTTTTGTCCAGCACTCATGGTATCAAAGCATTTGATAAGCCATCTTATGACAGAGATGAGATTTTGTACTTTCTTGATCAAATCACGGCAAATCTGTTAAAATCTATGATTATCTTCAAAAATCCTTAGAAATGGAGCAAACTTGATATTGAACTGAGGAAATCCTTTGTCTGCAAAATAAATAAAAAAAAAAACTCAAGGATCTAGTAAAGATTGAAGAAAATTGCAGTTTTGTAAATTCGAAATTAGCAAGCGACAAAGAATATCTCGTCTATTTCCGGCAGGAGAAAAAATCTCTAATAAGATAAGATACATTATTTTCATCATTCTCTCCAAATTTGGCCAATTTCCCCCATCAAAACCTCCAAATTGCGGCTCTATCGGGACAAATTTAGCATCGGATCAAGAGAATCGGGGAAATGAATGACGTAAATTCGCGAAGTCGTTTTATTTCGGGGTGTAAATGGAGAGATAGGCGAGTTGATTTGGAACAGATAGCGACAGGAATAGGCGTTAGGGCGGCTAAAATAGAGTTACTCTGCAGGGAAGCTCATAAAGGGGTGAGCAGGAGGAGTAAAGGCAAAGGACGAGGAACACGGATCTGCAAAGTAGAAGAGCAAAAAGATAAAGAAAACATAAACTAGATTTTATCGTCTGCGATGTTTCCTGCTCATGAAACAATAAATGGAAAACAAAATCTAATAATGTGCCCAAAAATATTCGGAGAAAGTTGACCTGAATGGAATGAAGGTTTTGGCGCTAAAAGTAGGTAGTCTCATACAGAAGCGAGACATGTTCAAGTCATAAATTATGGCAGGCGGAATCCCGAAGCTATTCCCCAATATGTGACAAAACTAATGTTACCTACTTTATCTCGCAAGTCAGCAGATCCGGGCTGCATCTCTGCACAGCGCAGTGGCTAGTGATTCCCACCTACCCCCTTCTTATTTCGTCCATTTGCTTCCCTAATTCTGCTTCTCTATCATTTTCCTTCTCGTCTTCATCCACCCATTCCTCGTATCACTTTCTGCGTCGCTTTGTGTGTCCTCCATCAGTGCGCCTTCTCTATGTTCCCAGCTTTTTCTTGCCCTGCCCTGTGCCCTGCCCGTCTTCATTCTGAAACGAGCTTTCAATTTGCCATCCTCATTCGCGCCCATTCTTTCCGTCGTTATCTCCCACTCTGTCTCTCCATTTTTCCCCACATTTGTCCTGTTGAGGCACTTTCCCTCCCCCCCTCCCACTTGTTGCCTCCCAATCGACTTCCTTAGGTTGGGAATCCTCGAAGTATTTTGCTCAGCGTCTAATTTAGATGAGTCGTTAATGAGCACGAAGTGAATCGAGGAAAAATTACGAAAGAAATTGGTCGGCTAATTCGATAAACAGCAGAGCGAAACGCCCAAGCGCATTTTTGAAATCTATCGGATTTCGAAAATAGCAACATGAAAAACACAGCTAGAAGAGAATTTTGATCAAACACTAGAAAGATGAACGAACGGATTAGCAAATATCAACGAGGAAGTATTCAAAATTTGAACCAAAAAATTGAATTTGCAGGTTTTCAAAAACAATCTCTACCTAGACAAAAAATTACAAATAATTTCTAGCTAATCAAAATCATCTGCCTCTCGAATTTGACCAATTATGTGTAAAAATAGAATATCGAGAAAAAAAAATTCGCAAAATAACTAGCCAAAATAAAGTTTTCGATGAATGAAATGCTCGAATTTTGATGCATAAAATAAAATTTCGTGAGAATGAACATATAGAAAGGAAATGCGTAGGTAAAAAAAAGCGAGGACAAATTTGGAGAATGACTTTTGTGGAAGGAGAGAAAAAGGGCAGGCTGAACGAAAAATTCTAGGCTGTACTATGTTGCTTTATCAAAATTTCATGATTTTTAATTGAAGTTGAAAAATATGAAGAAGCAAAGTATTGAAAGCGTTGAGTTAAGTGAGAAAAATGAGGTTAGGTGTTTAGCAAATGGGGAAGTTTCTGTGAATGAAGTTAGCTGGGCATTATTTAGCTGTCAGATCTATCAGAATAACGCGGCGGGTTTTTTGTATGAAGAAACCAGGAAACGAATTTTTTTTTTTCTATTTTCAGTCATTTGGTTGATTCATTTTTGATACCTAAAATTCGTCTCACCCACGAATGTGACGAGCGAAAATTCATTTTTATCCGAAAAATTGTTTGTGGAGTCGAATTTAGTAATTTTACTCGCAAAAAAACGAATGGATTCAGATGAATCTAGATCCAATGGTGTCATATAAATGATAGAAAGAAATGTGAGGATTTACATTAAAAATAGTGCTAAAATGAGTTGCGTCGAAAACTTATTTGATTTTATAGTTTGAACTCATGAAACTGTCAGATATAATTTTGAAGTAAGCAAATTTTAGAACATTATAGGACCGGTTAGTATTGAAAAATTGAGAAAATACGATGGGATGCAAATTTTATTACTTGAAGAAAAAGTATGCAAAAATGAAGTAGCGTTACTTCATTCTCTCCAAAATTAACCCATATTCATCAAGTTGCGAGTGTGCGATATTTAAAAAAAAAAAATTCATTTTAAAATAAATTTAAAAAAAATTAAAACCTGATATTCCTCTCCCCAGTCTGCGTGCAACATCTTGCGCTTCTCTTCTTCAGTCAGTAGTCAGTTCAATATCCTCCTTCTGCACTCGGCTGCCTCTGTTATCTGTTATTGCATCGACTTTTCCTGTTTTTATGCCTGAAATTAAAAGAATTAAAAAGTGTAGTTTGAAATCCCTGAAATGATTATCCGACGAAAATCGACAGATCTAATGTTAAATGAACTGATGAAGAGCCTAGGATCGGAATTTGAAAATTACATCCTTGGAAAAATGTCCCCAAAAACCTCGTTTCTTTCTCTGCAGAAGGCAAAGTAGAAAAAATCGCAAAATTCGAACGCTTTTGATAAATGGCATAATATTGCAAAGGGTGGCTTAAAATACACGTAATAACTTTCACATATTCAGTTCAGATGCTATTGGTTCTACAAGTGAATATCGAATATGATGATGGAGATAAAAATGCAGATGTTTCAAGCGAGGGTCTGAATTGAAGAGGCGGTGAAAAGTTGGCCAAAGTGAAAAGGCAAAAGCCCGATGAGACAAGTTGAACGGATGGGGTTGAAAAAGGGGGTTTGGACAAGTAAGGAAAGAAGGGATGAGGCCTAGATGCGAGGACCGAGAGGGATGGCGTGATAGACGAGATAGAGGCCAGGAAGCCATGAAGTCTTGAAGGCAGAAGCGCCACATTTCAACAGGCCTATTTCATGTTTCGGTTCGAATTTGCTGATATCACTTCCTCCTCGCAAAAGACGCACAACCCAAGGCGGAATTTGTGAGATTTATCGCGTGGATCATAAATATAACGATATACGAAAATGTGAGTGCCAAATTTAAAGCAGTATGATGATTGAAATTTTTAGATAGAGTTGATCACTAAATGTTGTTTCGAAACGAATTTTCGATAAAGCAGATGAAAATTGCAGAATAAAATATGCTTCACGTGCCGGGCCTAAAATGTTTAACACTGACACTGGACACGTGGCCACAATACTGACATTGCAGTGTCAGCGCGTCATGAAAAGTGTCAAAGATTTTAAGCCCTGTTTATGCGTTATACAATCAACAAAGGTGTTGCAAAAAATTATCATGTCAAAATGTTCACTTCACTTTCACTGTATGAATATGAATGAAGAATGTGATAAAATTTCAGCAATGAAGAAAGGAAAATTATGGAAGATCACCGATAAACAACGCAAACAAACACGGAAGTTTACTTTATTTGAGAAACAGGTAAGAAGTGAACGTGAGTTTGAAAACTGCATGGTTGAGTTGGCATAATGCATGAAATAGTTTTCGAAAAGTATGAGGTGCTGAATAGAGTCGAATTCAGACAGGGAAACATGACTGATGGATGGGTTGAACAAGTAGCTCATTTCGCTGAATGTTTCGAGTAACGAAGATCGGCACTTCCTGCAGGTGACAAGAACAAGGAAGAGGGCAGGTTTGATCGAGTCCAGCAAGAATGCGAGAGGATTCAGAATGGGAACAGTAAAGTGAAAATTGTGTGGAAAAATGAATAGTTTGCGAATAAGCTATTTCGAAAATTCGGGGTGTCATAAGGAACCTTTTATGCACGTATGACATGTGGACGAAAATAGCCATGAAATGAAGATATTTGAATTCAACGTTCTGAATGACGAACAACGCTATAGATAACTGATACAGTATGCAGTGCTAAGTGATACAAGATCTTTCCATCTTTGACGTCTCCAGATGAAAAGCAAGAAACGGATTCAACTTCCATTACAGTTCACGTGCGTCAATCGCCTATTTTGAAAATAACAAACGGAAATTTGAAAAGGTAAAAACTGCCTTCGACCTCGAAAGAACTACGGGGCAAAAAATGATGATAACTCGTGAACGTTATTCTTTTCAGCAAAAAACTGCAAAAATGGAAGAATGAGGAATAGGAAAAGAGACCATCGGGATAAATTACCGCTGCAGGGAGAATTAAAGCCGATAGGTGATCGTGGCGAATAAAAAATAACTTGGAAGCACATAATTGCCCAGGGCTATTAGCCTTGTGACTGGCTCAAGACTCGAAGTGACAGAATTCACAGATGCTTCGAAAAACAGACAAGGAGGTTCGTGGCTACGCTTGGACATCAATCTTTAGAAATTATGTGCAGACAGGAATTCGAAGAAGATTGCAAAAAAACGAATAATGGTTATTATCAGAAAGAAAAAAAATGGATTCTTCAATAAATTTGAGTAACATTTCTCATCTCCATTTTCGATTATTTCTTGATTATTATTTTTCGCCGCAATTTACACATCCGTCTCAAAGAATCAAATCTTGCATAGGTCTGTTTTTAATCCTTCATTATCTCTCTTTTCCGCGATAGAACTATGAATGGACCTTTCTTTCCGCAGATACTACTGATGCCAACACTTACTTTCGAAGCATGAATACACTCTCTTGCACAAACTCATCATAGTAGTATAGTCATTATGTAAATTAATGTGTGGAATCGTTAAGGCGTTCGCCTGATTAATGTCAAAAATCTGCATGATATTAGTGAGTCGCAATAGACTTATAAGACCAAATCGTTTAAGGAAAAAAATGCGACTCTCATCCTGAAAGAAGCCATATGTTTAATGAGAGCTAGGATCATCAGTTCATACACAAATGCATTATGCACTTTCTTTCGCTTAATGAAGCCGGAAGAAAAACAAGATGTGTAGAAAGTTGAGAAAGAAGGTATGGATTCATCGACACTTACCATCAAAAATATTCAAATTACATGAAACGGTTTAGGAAAAGAGACCTTGATGACTCTTTTCGAACTGAGTGATAAGGTTATCTGTGACGAATTGATGAAAATCCTAATAATCTGAAGGAGATGTTAGAAAATAAGATGGAATTGAAATGTAAATAATAGGCAATAGACTAAACAAATTGGAAAAAGCGTGAAAATCAACTGGATATCTGATAGAGTAGAGAGGATAGTTTGACTTGATGGGAAAATAGAAATAGAAATACGGGAGTGTGTTGGAAATGCTTGGGTATGAGGGAGAGATTAGAGCATGGAAGCACTTAAGCGGAATGAGCCACACGAGCAGGCAAAAACTCGACCAGAAGATAAAATGAATGCTGCTGGGCACACGGCTCTGCTTTGACTCGATTTGGAATCCTTGTCCGAAGAAGAAAGGAGAGGAACAACTGGCGGAAGGACTAAAACGGGTCGGAAAAGAGTTTTCGTCAGAAAGGCACATAAATTTGAATTGCTGAAAGTTTGAACGTTTTGTTGTTTGATTTATAGTGATTTGGAAGGGCCGCGATTTAAAAACTCATTGATCAATTAAGGAGAAAACATTTATAGTGCTGTATGAAGGATAGTTCTGAATCAAAAACTCAATTAAATCTGTAGATGATACGTAGGACAATGAGTTGAGTGTGGTCGAAAAAATCGATTGAAACAACATAGCGTTGCAAAGATTCTATCCTGAATTCGAAAACTCAGACATTCTTTTTACTTTTTCATCAGCGCACACTTTGTGTTCTTAGAGATTTCTAAGCGACTGAACCGGAGTTATTCAAAATAGGCGAACACACACACACACACACACACATTCTCGCTATAGAGATGAGCACTACGTTTCGACCTAGTTTATGCATCCCTAACGATGAGCAATAGTCAAGTTGTGTAATAATGTAGGATCGGTGAACTTTGGCATAAATAGGAGATTGCAGGGGAATAGAAATGAGAGACACAGAAGTGGAACCTAGAATACGAGGATATAAAAATCATAAATTCAAAATCAATTTCGAAGAATATGAACGAAAATATTGGAATGACGAGATCATTGTTTAATCAACGTGGTTTTTATTAAATTGGGAAGAATAAGAATAGGATGCATCACCTTTTAGAGTCTCTGATTCGTTATTTCTTTCACGAACCTAATAAATCAAATAGTTGCAAAAATAGACCTATTCAAATTCACACCAACTTTGCACTCGACTATTTTCCACTTACACCCAATGCACTAATGCCCAACCCAAGATATTGCAAATTTGTCTATGATGAAGAATAGTAGTATGCGAGCTACGAGCGAAATGCATGAATTTATTAGATATGGGATTGACCAGTAGCAGGCTCTAATCTAAAATAAATATCTTCTCTTTTGGAGCTCAATTCAGCCCAGCCCACTCACTACTTCATGCGCCTCTGGACCTAGTCTTTCCAAGTCTTCAAGTCTTTTGCCAACCAACAACTTCATTTTCCTCGCTGTTTCTTTCCTTTCTTCTCCTTGTTCTCCTTATTCTCTTTATAACGAGCTCTCTCCCTGTGTGTTAGGTCCGCAAACAAATTCAATGGTCGAGAATGTTTTTTGCCTCTTCAGCTCCTTATTCCAATTCAGTAACTCATTATTTAGCTCCTTGAGGTAATTTTTTTAGTGAAATATGTAATTTGACTAATTTTCCTTTTATTTTGACTCAAAGATGCTCTTCTAATGTTAATTTTTGACCTTATTAAAAATAATTAAACATCATGATAAATTTTGATCCAGAATGAGCATTGGTTCATTTACGTATAAATTCTATTCAAATTCGTTTTCTTGATCTGCAACCTTTGACTCAGTCAAATGCTCAAAATTATAATAATCAACTTTTCGAGCCAGAAAAAAATAATCCAAACTCAGTCATTCGTCAAATTTTAGCCTAATTTTCAAAAATTCATCATCCAATTTGCTCTCTTGATCTAAATAATTTTTGACTTCATCCATAATTCATCCGAGTTCCTCTTTTGGGCAATAAAATCTTCATGTCGCCCATTTGAATTTAGCTTGACGTGCAGAGGTTTCTTTTGCTTTTTTCAAGCCCTCCATATCTCCCCTCATCAGTTTCGTTCTCTCTTCAGACCCTCCCGTTTCCATTTCCAACTCGACCTAATAATATCAATTGAGGGAACCGAATAAGAATTACCTAAAGGACATGAAAAAAAGAAGCTGAAATGTCTTCTCAAGAAACTTGGAGAAATTGACAAAGTATTCAAGCAAAAAAACATTTCAAGTATAACTTTTAAATACTAGGAACTAATTGGTACAAATTTATTTAAATTCGAAGTTAAGTTTTCGACAGTTAACTAATGCCTAGTAAAGATATTTGTTCAAATGAATCAAACTTCATCCCATAAATTTCTATATATAGAAATAATAATGTTTTTTAATCTAGAAAAGTAATAACTGTTGAAAGAGTCGCAAAAAAGTTATATGTTTGAAGGAAAAAAACGACTTGGAGGAAGCAAAATATCAGGCGGCAATTTCCGTTTACGCACTCCAATCAGGGCGACAGCAACTCGTCGCGATATCAGCTATAAACTCAAATGGAAAATGAAAACAAGGCAATGATCCGTTGAGCGGGAATAATTTACGAACGTGGCTCGTAGGAGTTGAGGACAAAAATACGCGAATGAGAAAATCGGAGATAAAACAGGAGATTTGAGACAAATTGAAAGAAAGCAACGTGGGAATGGGATTCCGAATGCATGGTCGACGAGAACAAGTATCGAGAAACATGAGGGAGTCTATCGGGTGTTGAACAACGAACTAACAGAAAATTTAAAGGCATTCCCATAACAAGGATAATTTCATGCATTTTTATAACGATCTAAAGAATGATTAGATCAGAAAAGTATCGACTTTGATAGAATTCTGGAAGATTCTGTGGTAGAGTTTGAAAGGATCATTGACTGAAATATTGTCATAAGTTGTTTCTATAGGGGTTGGTCATAATTTTGGCATAAATATTAGCCTCAAATATCTTTCGAATTACAAAATATTTTTTATGTTCAGATTCCACCATCATTTACAAATTTTTGGTCTTCCATGATCACAAATCTATGTATTCCATAGTTATCTTGAAGTTCAATCTGGTTATCTTCAAATTGCGTAATTCCTTAAACTATCCCTTTCTAGGAATTAGTGCTAATTTTAGATGTTAAAGGACGAATTAATTCCTAAGAAATTTCCTACGTTGACCCGCGAACCGGGAGAGCTGAGAACAATAGGAAAATGCAAAGTGTAGAGAAATGAAGCATGGAAAAATGCATTGACAAGTAAACACACCAAAAGGAACACTTTAGAGAATGAAACACTGCATATTCGAGTCAACTCGCTGGAAATAGATATTTTATGCAAACGCAAAACTAGTTCCTTTTTGTCTGCTAGGATATGGACAACAAGAAATGGAGATTTTGAGCTAAATATATCATTCGTGGAAAGCAGAAAATTGGGAGGATTAGTGTAATTTCAGAAGGTGACTGTAAATTACCAGCTTTGAGTAAAAATTTGACAAATCTCACATAGGAAATTCGATAAATATGCACCGAGTATGAGATGAAGGATATTAATAATCCGAGCACATATTTTCCTCAAGTCAGCCATTTTGAGGGCTTATGAATAATGGGAGTTGCGATTATTTTTCCTATCTAAAAAGTGAGCAGTTAGTGGTCAGAATTGAAATCGTACATCCAAATTTGAGATCAGGTTTCTTCACAAATGAGCAGAACAATTAATTTGATTTGAAAATTAAGTGACAAGGAATTTTTCACAATGCGAAAATGTTTACTTTACAAAGCGTAGGAGTATTTAAAGTTTGCAAGGAAAATATCATGAGAAACGTGTTATAATAAAATATCTAACAACAAACAATAATTAATACATTTTGCTATCATCTCTATCTTATGCCAGACAGTCGCTAGTTTTACATCGATGAACTGCATACACACAAACACTACTGCTTGACTGCTCCATTTCTCCGCTGCTCGACTAATCCACAATCCACTCATCCTCACTCACTCCGCACTGAATGTGTGAACAATGCACAAAATGGAATTGAGCCACAAATCCGAAGATGAAGCTGAAAAGAGCAGCAAAAGAAACCAAATGAGAGGAGACACAAGACAAGACAAGACGATAAAGAAATGGCTAATTCTGCAGAATAGATGAGCCAATGCTATTGACACCAAGCTAGAAATACGAATTTCGAATAAATATTCCATCAAGAAGTAATTTATAGCACTTATTTTTCTATGAATGTATTGAATGAAAAATCGGTATTTTTTAGCATTTTTAAACAATGTCAGAGAAAAACAAACTATTTGCAAAGTACACTGATTAAGCAGCCCAGGAACAGATCAAATCCCAACTAATTGACTAAAAGATTCAGTCCGAGAACCCTGTCCACTACAAGTGCATCAATCAGTCGAGCAGTCGCCTCCTTGTTGTTGGTCTGTCTCCTTCCATCTTTTCTTCGAAAATCTGCAGCCAGTTGTGATGGCGTCTCTTTTCTCGCTCGTTGTCGTTTTTGACGTCTTTCTTTTGAGCTTCCTTTGCGTCTGCCATAATTATTTCAGCCATTCAAAAAGTGCCCAGTGCCCAACCAATTCAAAGAGTACGACAAAGGGATTCTTGAAAAGTCAAATTCGCCAAGTAAACAAATTCACGAGCGTCACGCAAATGCTTAAATTTAGCCGCAAGCCATTAATCACCAGAATCCTGATTTGTGAGATTTACGCTATAAAATATTCAAGAAGTATGCTCGGGAAGGTTTAATGACCTAATACTCCTTCCAATCTAGCATCTCCAAACATGAGAAAATCCGCAGAAGGCTATGTTTCTAATAGGTCTCGAATCATGATACAACAATTCACTGGAATATCAGAATATAAAATTCACCATCCAGGGTTGGTTTAAAATCGTTTGAATCGTCGTAATTTCTGCTATAATAAAATGGCTGTTCTAAGATGCAACATAATAAAATGACTAAATCAGATCAATCAAATCAATGCCTAAATTCAACCATCTCAGATGAAGCATCACAAATCAAGAGATTTTCAACACACTAGATCCGCATTCCAATGCCCTGTCTGTAGACAGTAAACATTGAAATCGAAAGCTCATTTCAATACATCACGTAATTTCATTTAATTTGGCCAGTAAATTGAAACTTGCAAAAAGGGGGAAAACCGACATGGTTTAATATCACAAAGTTAATCATCAAAAGAGGGCGGATCCCAGAATATCCGCCAACTAAGCAGATCCGAAACGCACCGAGCAACATCGGCTGAATCAATAGAATGCCGGACAAGTTTCTCCTATAAAGACATCTTGTTGCTCGGAATGATTGTCGTGTTTCGATCTATCAAATTTACTAGTGACACGTAAGTTTTTCCTAACTTTGATATTTTTAAACATTTTAGACTTCCAAAATGCGTCTTCTGACAGTCTGTGTCCTCTTCACGCTCCTCGCTATCATCATAGCACTCCCATCCAACGGTGGTAAAGCTGGAATGGCCAAAAAAGGCCCCGGAGGAAAGAAGGATGGTCCGAAACATCACGGTGGAAAAAGCTCGGATTCATCTGACGAGAGCAAGAAGAGCAAGTCGAAGGAGTGCAAGAATAAGATCGAGAAGAACGACAAGAAGTCGAAATCGGGTTGGCAAATTTGAATGCTGTAAAATAAAAAAAATAAGTATCTTCCCGTCAATCTGGAAAGCAGTGCTAATTGTTTTTTTTACCAATTCTATCATTTCGTTTTACATCGCGGTATTGGCACTATTACTTTCCAGATTTCCTTCAATTAATAAAATTTGGAGAAAATCCAAAAACCACCGTGGCACTTTCAGGTAGCGACAGCAAAGGCAGTAACAGCAAGAGCAGTGAAGAGGATTGCGACACAACCACAACTGTTCAAGTAACGACTGAAGCTGGCACCACTGCGACTGAAGAAGCCACCACAGGCTCTGAGACCAATGGACCTGAACAGAGCAGTCAAGCACCGGTTGAATCGTCCATGGGCCCAGAATCATCTTCATTTTCGCCAATCATGGCCAACTAGGCAATTCGATTCACTTTTTACTGTAAACTTCGCCGTAAATAAATGATTTCCATCAACGAAACTAATGAACCTGTATGATTTAGAAAAGAAGATCATCATCAAATCATCAAAACTTCAATAATATGATCATTAGAGGTTCATGTTTTCGAGGAAAATTATAGTGAAAAGTCTCCTTAGCAATTCAATAGAAGGCTATCAATCATGTGACTGATTTTGTCAACTTTTTCTTCTTATTCACCTTTGTCAACTTTCATAACTCTTGCTGCAATTTCTATTTATGGATTTTTTTCGTATAAGTATGAAACGACACCGAATTTAGAATATCAATGCGGTTGATATCATTCTTATTTTCACTTACATTAATTTTCATTGTCATTGCTCCATCATCGTGTGATGAGTCCAACGTCAATGAAAGCAGACTAGTCAAACGACGAGCTGAACTTGACCCTATCACTGCATTCGAGCACTTTGATCCATCTAGCAGAGTGCGACGAAGTCCAAAATCAAGATGGCTTCGCAGGAAGAATCGAAACAAATATAGAAGAAGAAGGTTGAGGATGAAGAAGAGACGCTGTGAGGACAAGAATATAAATTCAGGTAATATTTTTTTGTTTTGTTTTTTTTTTTTTTGAAAATTTAGCGTTTTACATAATAACTTTTCATTTTACTTTTAGCTCGATGTGAGGAAGCAAATGTTTCTTCGACAAGTTCTCCGCCTCCAGTTAGCTTTGAACATATACACAGGGAAAACTCCAATTGACGAAAAGAAAGACAAAAATCCGATGAAAGATAAGAAGGAATTTTTGAACATCGAGTTTGAACAATTTTTTTGCTTTCTCTAAAAAATGTAATGATTTGTTCCCAAGTAAGTAATGCTTTTAGTTTCACTGCTTTATAAATTGCTGTACAACCTTATCGATTTGATTTCTGTGAATAAATATTCTTCAGCGTGCAATCATTCGTTATTTATTTCAGTCAGGAGCAGCCTATTGATTTTTGTCGATAGAATAGACAGTCAAGGAGAAATTTACTCTATCATTTTACAATTCATTCGACGTTTCCTTTATTTTTGTTCAAATTTAATAATTTTATATATAAATTCAGCATGTCTGATGATCAAGATGAAAATAATTACCTCTACTATATAATAACGTAGCTACTCTTTTTTCAAAAACCTCACATTCATGGTAAGAGAAGAATGTTTTTATACAATTCGATCACGCTGATCACGAAAAAACGCTTCAGCTCGATTCGGATTGAGCAGTTGGTCGAAATTGACATAAAATCGATTTTTCGAGAGAAGATCGCCCATAACTTAAATTAGGATGTAAATTTTAAAAAGCATCGGGCTACTTTTTAGAATATTTCACGGGAAAATATCTTGAAAATTACGCAAAGATAAAAGCTAACCACTTCTTTTTCGAAGAAATGACGCCGAAAGAGTCAAAGCACGATGATATTAAACATTTTTTATTTAATTTGTGGCCAAATACTTGTGCTCGCTAATATATTCATTCCTTTTCAAACGTATTTTAGGAACGGATAGCCATGCAGATCAAGCGAGAATCCACAAGTCGTCGATGGAATCGAACTTGACACAGCTCTACTTGATGCTAGAAGAGATGAAGCATTGTGCGATATTGCAAGACGACTAGAATAAAACTTCATTCGAACTTGACTAGTATTTATAGACAATTTCTGATATTGTACAGGGTCAATAAAAATTTGACACCATTAATTTTGAGATCTCTGGTAAACATGACTAAGTGCCTAACAGTATAGACAGAAGCAATGACCGTGTGCTCTAATTACACCGTGTTCGAAATAAATTTGACGCTCAGCGAGAGCATGTAGAAGATAATTTCTGAAATGTTACCCTTTCGGCTCTCAATCAAATGAAACTTGTACCTATCGAATTTTGGATTATGGTTCAGCGTGATGTGCAGATCCGAATATGCATGGTCCATCCAAGTAATGATCAGATGAAATATGGAATGGTGTGTGATTGAGCAGGCTGCCATGTCAATGGATTCAACGGTTCTTCCGTCATTCATGCAACTGAATTGGATATTGGAAAAGTAGTAAAAATAAAATATAAAATTACTCGATCAATCCATAAATAGTCACGTCCGAAATACCATATTCGCCAGACCTTCCATCACTCCATACTCGAAGAGATTTCAGATCTGAAAATCAGTAGTTTAGGGGAACAATTTGTCAAAAAGAGTTTACTTGACAGAATGGGTAGAACAAGCTCGTCTGATATGAGCTGTGTCGGCGAACAATCCTCAAACCCCAGATCATTTAGAGTTGGCTTGTTCAATTGCAAAAACTCAGACAGCTGAAATACTAGCATGTACTATATTCATGGGATACATTTTTTCACCAATGTCATGCTTTCCTGAGAGAATTGACACCAAACAAAGAACACTTGTTGTGGCATGAGCGATATCCCATTCAGTGATCGGAGTACTAGATCAGATTCAATCGGAAGTAGTCCGCGAATGAACAAGGATGAAGTGCGTAGATGACGAAGACACCTTGACAGTCCCTGAAATAAATTATAATCAACGACACTATTGAAAAACATCCAACCTGCAAACTAGGCAACTGGTGTCGGACTGGTCCTTTCGACTGATCGACGGGATAAATCATCACTTCTCCCTCGTCAAACAGAATTCGAAGCTGATCAATGTTGAATTTAGTCAGTCGATCTCCAGCCAATTCGATCGCTTTCCTCCATTTCTTGCACACCTTCTCGCAAGACAGAATGTCGTTTGGGTCATCCAGTCGAGCGAAGATTTTTTCCAGAAGATTTTCAGGAAGCTTCTAAAAGATTTATAACAATCTGGATAGCTAATAAAGTTTTCCATTACCTTGATCGGACTTCTTCTGGCCGAAGTGCTTCTTCTCAATCGGATGATCTGCCTCAAGTTGAATTCTGTATTCGCTTTGTTCCAAAATAGGAATGGGAATAGGAGTTTGAATGCGGCAGTGAAGATAGTGACGAGTTTGGTGAAAACTCGATGCCATCGAGTTCTGAATAGTTTGTTTTGACAAGGAATGACCAAAGTCCTACTTGGCAGAAATATGTGGCTTCTCATTTGAAGTGGATTCCTTGTTCAGCTCACAAATGGAAAGTCGACCCGCTCCATACGCCTGAAAGCCCTCTTGGTAACAATGAAATATTCCTGATTAAACAAAATTGTGAAGAGAAGATTCGAATTCCTTCATGTTCTTAAGAATCTTCTCTCTTCAGCGTAGTCTAAAGTCTTCTTTAACGAAATTCTTTATCCAACACCCAAAAGTTGTTTTTATTCCAAAATATATCATCTAAAAGCTCACTTTGAGATGAGATCCAACAACTCGTCGATGGGTGCATTTGTTGCTGTTATTAGCCGCCACAGTCACACTGATCATCGTAGTGGCGAACTAGATAAACAGGAATTTAGAAGAATGAAGAGATAAATCACGACACTGCATAGTGTGAAATATCACGAGTCAAATGCCTGAAATCCATTGCAAAGGGTCCTTCGCTTACATTTGAAAGCAGAGGGGGATCGATATTAGCCAAGGCGAATGGAATGCGAAGAGGGAAGAAGGGCGAGGAATAGGGTGGATGGATAGGGTCAGAGCAGTCAGAGCACCTCTGCACATATGTAAGGCATGCAATTCAACTCAAAAACGAGAATCATTTATCCAATGCTCTAAAATGCAATTCAGAAAGACGAAACCCGAGACCCCATTTTGAAATTGAGAAAATTGTCTAGCAATAATTTGAAAAACATGTTTGCACGCTAACATTTCTATTTTTATCCTCGAATTGGGAAATTCGAATGTAAAATGAATAATTTCCACAACATGATTACCATTCCCATCGTTGCTGGCTCTCGATAGAGGTAAATCTCTCGCAACATCACAGAAATACGCAGAAGTAGAATATTTGGATGAGCTTTAAAAATCGGCATATGTCATCGATGATTCGAACCGACTCGTATTATTCGCATTCTGTCTCGTCATCAGACATGACAAAGTTTGACACTGGCACTGACACTGACACTGCAGTGCTAGTGTCGCAAAAATGAGACCATATTCTAATAATGTCTGCTCGTCATTACCACTCTCTACGAATCATCAGCAACTCCGGAAGAAAATCAACAATAAAATTGACTTTAGCGAGCAGAGCAGACAGGTACTTCTACATCAACCAAGCAGTCGACACAACGAATCACGGCAATCGCACGTCCCATCTTCTACTTTTAGAAATATATATAACATTCAAATAAACTCATAGCAAATGCAAATGTTGTTAATTGTTTTGTACGAAATCAGAAAAAACGGTATAAGCTACCGAAACTTCGCAGCACACAAATTTATTCAGGAACGTTGATCTTGACAATAAAATAAAAATCTTTTATAAATTACTGCTCTTTGAACCTCCAAAATCTAAATTGAAGCATTATTTCTGATGACGAGGTGTCGTAGCCATTCCCTCATTTGTCGTTTGTCTCTCACGTTGTCATGTTTTGTCTTTGGTTTGAAATTTAAAGAAATGACAGGGGCGAAAATTTGCAACATTTCTATGGTGATTCGTTGGGAATAAGTCGTGAGTTGTCGAATTTCCTAGCCTTTTTCAATTGAACAAAGTACTGTAGTCTAGTCGGCTATTCTTTATTCTTTCAAATACCAATAGTAAAAAACTCGAATTTTTCGAATTCAGCACACACACACACACACACACACGTACACACGCACTCTTAACTCATAAATATTTCCGTTGAAAAAATCATTAAGTAGCATTTTCAATTTTCTCGTTTCACATCGTATTCTCTTCTTTCAAAGACTAACGTTTTTGTTGAAAAGATTGGTGAATTTCTAACGAAAAGAAGAACAAAAACTTCCGCCAATTATTTCAGTCTAATTCTTTCTTGGCATTGCTATGACAAAAGTGCAGACCTATCCGCTAAGTTACCGTAATTCCTGTCACCTAATATTTTCGTTCATATTTTTGTTATCACTAGTTCCAGATTCTGATGGACAAATTCTATATTTGCCCTCATTGAGCTATCCACCACATGGTACGAGTTTTGCGTGTAATATTATATTTTCCTTTTAGTGTGAAAACGTTACGTCGTATAAATGTTCGAAAGTTCGAATATTTTCGGATGATTTTCATGAATTAAGAGTTCAGGATGCTACAACTATGGACTATGTACGGAGCCATCGATGACTCTGTACCAACTTTTCCCACAAGTAAATTTGTTTTCCTTTATCTCAAAATGAATGAGTTTTGCAGATAATTTATCGATGGAGCTGTCCAAGCAAGATGAATTGTGTATGTGTGAATGGAACGACCAACGGAACATTTTATCCTTGTCAAATCAGTGCGATCACTCACGAAAAAATCCTTGCAAAAACAAAAGAAAATTTCAGAAGAAAACATGTGCGCTGACAACCCTTGTGGAATAACAAATACAAGTAATTTCGTCTGTTCTAACGGATTTGGAACCTACTCTTGCTCTTGTGCCTCAGGATGGGTAAAGAGCTGCTTCAAGAAGATTAGAGCATATGGTTTTTAGGCAGGAGATAATTGTGATCTATCCGAATCCGATCCATGCGCCATAAATCCTTGCCTAAATGGTGCGTAATGAGACTTTTTTCATTTTGTGAGTATTTCAGGAGGAACTTGCGCATCAGCACCTACCCCATCTGGATACAATTGTACGTGTCCGATAGACTATAGTGGCAAAACATGCCAATGTAAGTATGATCAGGTTTTTCTCATTGAATTTTCCAAACTTCAATTTTCGCTAATAATGCATATATTCGTCTAAAACTCGACTAAATATGGATAAATATTGAATCCATTTTGTGGCCATTGCCAGGAATAAAAACAACTCTTCAGATTACAACTACTGCAAAAACACTACTTGTTCTGGAACGTGCACTTCGGAATTTGGCGGGGCATCCTGGAAATGTGCATGTCCACCAGGTAAATGAACATAGATCAAGGTAATTTTGAGATAAGTTTTTTAGGATACCAGGGATGGGATTGCAAGACCAGGAATTATATTTTCAGTGAGATATTTGATCACTTATAAACTAGATTTGGTGATATTCATTATTCGCAGATTCTGGTCCTGTGGAAGACGGTTGTTACAATTGGAACGACGCTCTGAAATCGAATTGCAAGGAATATTTTGATAACTGGCTGACTATAGACAAGTGCAGATATGCTCAGGAATGGGTCATTAATCCGTTCTATGAGAGATTTGGTAAGAATTAATAAAATACCATGGAAATATTCATGCATGAGCTGCAAAAATATGATTTTTCAGTTGTATCGGAGAAAAAATGCTACACTTGTAACGACACCTCAGCCTTGAGCAATAAGATAAATAACCCAGATAACGATTGGAAATGCAAGAAGGCAAGATACAATTATTTCTTATGCCTATAAACAATTCTAGGACTGCCCTGGGGACAATAAGGTCAAATGTGGCAACTCCGAACGAGCATGGGTATTCACGAATACTGATTACAGTAAGCAATGAAAATAAAGAAGCATGGAGTAAGTCTCAATTTGAAGCGTACGACCCCAATCAATGTGAGTCGAACACTACCGAACCATGTGGTGAGAGTGAAGGCCGAGGGATTTGCGTTAACAAAATTGGCGGATACTCTTGCCGCTGTCACCCTCTGTTCACAGGAACGGATTGTGAATCTCGTAATTCTAGAAAAAGATAACCGAATTAAAACTCTTCTTTCAGCGATTCCTGATCCATGCTTGGTAAGTCCCTGTGAGAACAACGGTACTTGCATCACAGACACCGAAACATACGCGTATGAATGCAAATGCAAAAAGGTAAAAAATAAACGTCTCATTATAACAAAAAATTGCTACAGGGATTCCATGGCCCCAATTGCGAATACAGCCAACAATGCACAAAATCTGTTTGTCAGAATATGGGAACGTGCTATGAACGAGATAACGGAACAGGATGTCACTGCTTACAGTCGGTTGAAATGTGCTTGACAGTCTGAAAATGGGATTTTCAGATATTACCATGGCGAGTATTGCGAAATCGTCGACCGATGTGAATATGGAAAGTAGGTTATCATAAAATGAGCCAACTCTCCATATCATTTTCAGTCCTTGTGGTCCTCACGGAACCTGCGAGTCTAACCCGACCGATCTCAGTCCGCTCGAATTCAAGTGTGTTTGTCAGGATGGGTATCTTGGCGCCTTGTGCAACATCGAGACGAATGAATGTGTACCTGGTACGTATGAATTTTTAAAATTTAATCAACTTCTGAAACAATAAGATTTTTTCAACTCGCAAACTCAGACGTACAAGTTTCTAAGTCATACAAAATTGTTTGAGAGA
Organism: Diploscapter coronatus; assembly: GCA_964036155.1. Lineage (NCBI taxonomy): Eukaryota > Metazoa > Nematoda > Chromadorea > Rhabditida > Rhabditidae > Diploscapter > Diploscapter coronatus. The sequence goes on from OZ038423.1 coordinate 4,248,872, forward strand.
AGAATATTTTACCTATTATTCCTCATCTTATATCGCATGGTTTGAGGTAATGAACATTTGATTTTTAAAGCCCTTTTGCACACGAATTTTTCGTGAAAAATGGAACATCAGACGAGCTGGAAATTTGTGAAACAAGCATCTCTTTTAGATCCTTGCCAAAACGGTGGAACCTGTGTTGATGGATTCCTGTCCTACAAATGTCTTTGCCTAGAAGGCAGTACTGGTAATTTTTCGAGCTAGATAAAGGTGACATTTAAGATTTTAGGATACAATTGCGAAATCGACATCCCCGACTGTGTACCAATTCAAATCGACGGACAATGGTGTGATAAATCGACTGATTTCCATGAATCCACGCTTTTCTCAGGTATCCGAACAAATGCATGACGAAGGATCCTGATGCGGCGTGTGTCGATATGATTGGAGGATTCAGTTGTAAATGTGGCTCACAATATGTAATTTCTAAATAGTCTTATCGGTTCAAAATCATCCTAATTAGGTCGGAGAATTCTGCAACCTGCACATCATCATTCGAGACGTTCTGATGGCGATTTACGGAGAAGTCAACTTACAGATGATTCCTGTAGGCACAACTTGCTCATCCGAAAATGGATACAATAATTTAGCTATTGGAAGATCTATTGAAAAATCCCGCCCAAATCAAGGACATGGTTCCTTTCATCACTGGGTTGATTGAGTATGACGATCGGATTCCGCTGAGTTGGACTCCCGAAGACATGTTCGAGTGGGTCAGCTTCGAAGACAAACTGCTAGATCCAGCGTAAACTTACCTCTTCATCCAATTCTATTTAGTTTTTTGTCTAATTTTGCAGGGTTCACCTAAATCAATGGAACGATGTTGGTAATGATTTGTTCCAGAATTTTTCACAGATAATTTCCCAACTTTAGTACTGGGAAACTGCTTTACACTAAATCATAAGTTCAACGTGAATAACACTTTTGTGTACAGAAACTTTGGGACTGATTCTGGTATGTCGAACCTGATGAAGAGATGACCGATTTTGATTTAGGTTTGAGAGCCAAAGTGAAGTTGAATCAACGCGAATACGTGCCGTGGATCGATATCGCTGCCATTCTGGTGTTCGTCCATCACATTAACGACTACATATTCGCAGAGTCAGTACGGTATAATGCACAGCCTAGAGGGGAGTTCATCATTGATATTCGGGATACGAGATACACGAAATTGGGTAAGCAATGCAAAAAAGATAAAAGAATATCTAAACTCATTAGGAGGAAAATACGGTCAGTGCATCAAGGATCCCAATGAGGTTGAATTCTTCTACTACGACAAGAGCTTTGGTTACGCCACAGAGGCATGCATTCTAAAGAGCTTTTAGTATGAAGTGTTTTTCAGGGTTGTCTTCGCAGTTGCTATCAGAACATGATAAACTCATCTTGCGGTTCGTATTTTCTTGCTCATAACGAGATGAACCATTTCACGAAATTCAGGCTGCATTGATCCTCGATACCCAGGCCCAGTGGGCACATCTATTTGCCTTCTTGCTGAAAGTAAACATGGTTCTAAGACATTTGTACCAATTCAATTTTCAGGATCTTGTGTCGAAACGGCTATTAAAGAAGCGGGAGATCCATCGACGTGGAAGACTTGCATATGTCCGCTTCCATGCAACTCCCAGCAGCTCACTGTCACTTGGAGTCGCTCGGAATTCGTTAGCAGCGTAAGAGAAAACAACCGATTTTATCATCAACTCATTTGATATTCCTGATATCTGAAACTGTCACTTTCATCAAAGAGAATAGAATTCTTGAATATCCAGCTATTGATTTCCATTGACGATCATCTAAAACATATGATACATCCGTAAAGAACGTTGGGAAAAATAAAAGTCGAGACGTACTCGGGAATGAATAATATTTACGCATGGGCGTTACTGATTCGATACAAATTTTTGGTTATTTTTCCATTCTCGCCTCAGATCCAAAAATAAACTCGCTTTCGTCCTTCTCCAATCCAAAAAGTCATTGATCTTCTCTTATCATTCCATTTTCCAATACGCTTTCTTGTCAAAATGCTCCATAAATCCAGTTTACATGTCCGATAAAATTGTTCCAAAAATCTTATTTTAGCCGGCAGAATGCGAAGGGGCTGCCGATCCTTCGAAGTGTCAGAAGGATTTCGATGACGCGACACTTGTGAATATACGGTTGCCGAAAGCTGAGTTTAGCCTTTACGCTGAGGCTCCAGCTATGACTGTAAGAAAATCGAGTATCCCCTGAAAATATAGCATTAATTTCAGTTCAACAAATTCGTCTCAAATTTGGGAGGATTGTTAGGTTTGCATTTTTGTATTTCTAAGAAAGATTATAAAACTTTGAGGAGTTCTGATGGGCGTCCAAATAATATCGTTCATTGAAGTCATCTTTCTGATATGGAGGCTGGTTGTCATACTCATCTCCAATAAGAACATGTAGCGGAGTTAAATTTGTTGAAAACTGATCGATTTTCCCCTAATAATAAAGCATTCTTTTCCTTTTCTCCTCATACAATGGACATGGAAAATTTGCACACATGTCAATCACGTTTCGTCATTTTCAAGTGAACGCTTATTTGGGGCTGTATCAAGATAAAATAGGGCGTGGTACAACATGCCCCAATAGCTCAGTGGCAGAGCGACACACTAGTATGTTCCTTGCTAACGATGTGTAGGTCGGAATTTCGATTGTTCCTTGGGGCAATACTTTTGCAAAATTTAATTGCCCTTAACAGGACAAAAATCACATCTAAAGATGTAGCTTGGGAAATTCGCGCAACATCGCTACTTCGTGACTTGTGAATTCATACGGGAAAAATGAATTTTTATTTTTATCTTTTCTTATTCTCTCCCAGCCTTCAGTGTGCCATTTCGTCAATTCGCAAGGAATTAACGTTACGCACTTTTTTAAATGCCCCTAAAAGAGACTTATTTTTTGCATCTCATTTGACTATGTAAAACTGTCTGGAGAAATAGTTCTTTCGACAGCAATTTCTTCTTTCAATTGTGAAGTATTTTTTCAATGCTTTTTTCCAGAATTCCCGCAGTGTTGCAAATTTAAATGTGCAATAATACCGAGACAAATTTATTGAATTTTATGCACTTGATTATTTCGTGCAATTTGAAAATGAGCTAGGATGTTAGATTACACAAGTAGGAGTAAAGATCATTAATAAAAGAGAATTGAACCCGTATAGATGGGTGAATGCGAAAACTTGATTAAATGAATTAGATAATTGCTAAGCAGTTTGTAAACGAAGTGATATGTAAGTACTGTTGGAATATCAAAAAAATAGTTACTCAAATGCATCACGCACAACAGTGTGATTAGATCTTGCAAATACCATTTTCGAAAGATGGAATACGTAACAAATGGGATATGTTTAGTTAGGAAAATTCTGGATCTTCTCAGAATATGTTAAAATTTGCACTGGGATTCAAATAAATCAAGAGATAAGGGTAGGTTAATTTTTGCCAACTTTTAGTTTAAAAATATATATATATATATATATTTGATTTGATGATAAACTATTCAGTGTTATAATCAAGCATATTCGATGGAAAGGTAACTTGAATTCTGAGTCACCTGATTCGAAATTAATGAAGGGAAAATACGCCTTACCGAGCTTATTCTAACTAAGGTGCGGAATTTCTATGTGGAAAAGTGCAAAGATCCAAATCACCAATAAAAAAACGAAAAAAAAAAATCTTATTTAAGTCTTTTCCATTGTTCGAAATGGTGATCGAAGTATTTCTGCATTTCAGTCACAGAATCGACTTTGACCGTAATGCAAGCCAAGATTTTGTGCCTTCGTCGTTCCTCTTGCTTCAGAGAACGGTAGATGACTATCGACGTTATGAACGAAATGTAGGGAATTATCTAAAATTTGTTTCGCTCTTTGAATTTCAATTTTGAATATTTCTGAACTGGGTCTTCATATTTTGCATTTCTCTAAATAATCTAAAAATGATAGTTTCTCAACCTAATATTCAAAGCAATTTATATGGAAATTGGCATTATTATTTCCGAAACATGCTTAAATCCGAAAAAAACTTACGTATGAATTGACAGCGTAATATTTGTACTCCATGAAAGTGATGAAATGCTTTATGAACCTGCCCAGCCACAAAAACAGTGCGTAAATGCAGAAGCAGACCGCATTGGCTATTATGATGGGGGCTGAAATTTTACAGGTAAAAGTAGGGAAAAGTGTCACTGAATGTGATGATAAATAATGTATTCTAAGTCTTCTCATCACTATCCTAGCCTTGGCTAGGAATGGCTAGAGTGGTAAGATTACCTAACGTCCGTAAAACCATAATATTCTCTTTCATTTGAAACTTTTGCGTCAATTGCGCACTTCTGAAAGGAATAATTTAATGAGACTTTGTATTTGTTTGCCTTACATTCTAGATATCTTATTCTGTCTCAATAAGATGTAAAATGTGATAAGGATAATAATGTCGGCAGCAAATATGAAGTAGAAGATGATATAAATGTTCGCACCTGCAATCGTAATTATGAAGTTTTCTTGTTCAAAACGAACCACTCACTAATTTTAGGAGAAGATGAAAATGATGCACAGCTAGTGAGGTATTCTGAAGGATCTTCTTCCCACATAGCCCATTCGATTGATCCCCAAGAGGACAAAAGCTGAAACAAACCAAATTGAATAACAATTTACAAGGGAGTTGCGGGAGGGTATGAGTAATATGAGAATTTTCACTATTATTCAGATTTATTAAATTTGAAATTGATGAGTGGGAAAAGTAGCGTTTCTTGAAATGTTTAAATAATATTTTGTGCATAGTCGTCCATCTTATGAAGGCGAATTTCTTATGTTAATTGCATCAAAAGGCAATTATTTTTCATTTTCAATTATCGCCTTTTTCCAACTATTTTGCTTTCACATTATTTTTAAGATGCACGAGTTGTTTTTGAACCATCGAGGTACTATAGCTGATTTTAGATTTGAAAAATAATTTCGAAAAATACGTCGTAAAACTACATTTTTCTTTGCCTTTGTGACTCTTGATCGAAATATTTTCAGAAAATTTAAAAGTCGCTCTATTTTTGTTACAACGCCTGTCACATGAAAGATAATTATCAGTTTCGTCATCGTCTTTAGCAAAAAGTAGCGCGATACCTAATTTTGCATTACCCTATTTGCTGCAATGTAATCGGAAGAGAAAATTTAATTGGATAATGATAAGTTGTCAATTAGTGATGAATAAAATTAGCGAATTCGATTCGGAGTTTTTGAAACGATGAAATTTACTGACCAGTTGTCTTTTTTCTGACAATGAAACTAAAAACAAATGTTGTGTAGGAATGTGGATTTAATGATTTTATTATTCCATTAGACCCGAGTTTTCTTCCGAAACCTATTCAATGGAATCAGATGCCTTTAATTCATTTTCAACAATTTTGCCCAGTTAATTATCTACATACCGTAGAAGTGCTCAATAACACTACGAAAATTTTGGACGTCGATTTCTCGTAAGTCTTGTAGTTTATAGTGGCCCACATTCTCTCGATCATTTGCGCGACATTCGTCGTTGTCATTGCGACCAACATAGTTCTGAAAAATAATCAGCATCAAATTATAATTGGATTAATTTTCTAATTTTGCAAACTTGGTTGAGATCATTGTTTCCAAGTCTTAAAATCAAGGACTAAGTTGAAAAATTTTAAATATCTTTAAAATTAGGTATGATTCACGAATTTAATTCTAGCAAATGATGTTTCGTAATTTCTTAATTTACCAAAACACGATATATCAAAAGTAGGATTTAGTTCATTGGCCAAAAGCAGCAAGGATTGGTTTGGATATTTGAAATGGGAAAATGCGATGACTTACAACGTAATTCTCCTCCAAATACTGCAATTTTCGGCAAAATAGACAACGTCGCAATTGTCCTGGGCGAATACGATTCGAACCAGATGAAATCCAGCTAGCGAGGTATAGATGAGAGAGAATAATGAAGCATACAACATGGCCAACTTCAGCAATACCTAAGAGCTTATTCATATCATGGCAATCTTTCCAAGTACTGCAAGGATTCCAACATTCCACTCTAATCGAGCACTTTGGACAAAGGGAAAATTATTTTGCATAAGCACGCTTTTGAGTTTTCCCGTTGAAGATCATACAGCTTTAAGATTAGGGCATTCAGTTAAAAATATCACGTATGCATATTTTATAAAAGCTAAAATAATTTTTATCGTGTCAATTAATAAAAGTAGCATCGAAAAAATTATAAAATTAGCATCATATGAATTTCCTGAGCTGAAAAATTTGATTTCCAACATTCTACTACTAGATCCCTACTTCATACCTTATGGGTAAGCTATTACTCTTTTAATTGACTCAAAATACTCATATTCGTTAAATTTTTGCGATACTACTTTTATTAATTGCCTTTATCGCCAATGATCAACTATGCGTATGTTTCGGTATGTGTAGTTTGAGCGATAATTGCATAATTTTCGCAAGTGTTTTGCTGGACAAAATTACTCTTATTAAGTTTGAAATTCAGTGAATTTGATTGCTGCAAAATTTGGTGCTGAAGTTTCGAACTTTAAAATTTTTAAATTACAAATTTTGCAAATTAAAGTTCGAGATTTTCTCCATCAACTTATTAACTCTAATTCTCGATCAGTTTAGAGAGAAAACAATAGAAATTCTCGGAGAAAAATTCTGTCTGAAGCTACAATTTACAATTTCTACCTACCATGGCATTGAAATGCATGAGCACTTTGCAGGTGGCGAGAGTGTAGCCGAAAATGAAGAGTGTGGCCGGTCCACTCAAAATTGCCATCAATAGAGGCAGACTATAGAGGGGAGACGATACGGTGTCGATTGCGGTTCCACAATAAACAGTCATGTTGACGATATTCATAACTTGGGATTGTTAAATATGCTACTCAGGTTCATCTAAATGCAACAATGAATTCAATTTACCTATCCTAATATCTCTTAACTTGATCTTTAGCATCGCGAATTAGCAAGCTGAGCGAAAATGATCGAATCAGACCTCCAGCTTAGAGTATGAAAGAGTAGTGATAAATTGGAAATCTCAAGAAAATTGGCAGCGAAAGATGATTCACATAGAAAAATTGAGAAAGAAAATATTTTCCAAAAAATAATGAAAATTTAGTCGTTAAAAATCGCGATAGCTGCGTTGCAAGAAAATAAAAATAGCCAGTGGTAATTCGTCCGAATAGTACATATTTCGCAAATCACAAATCGAAATTTGAATTTAAATGTACGCAGAGAAATTTTAACGTAAATATCAAGATCATACAAGTGGAAGTTATTCAGCTAAGCTAAAATTATGTCTATCGTGTAGTTGCGCTAGCTTTCTCTGTTACGTTCTAAGCAAAACACACGAGTTAGAAATGGGTAATTTTGTGTCTAGAAAAATCAAATAAGCAGCTAGAGAAGCAAAGTGAAAGTGATAATTATTTAGATAAAAGCCGGTTTTTTGAAGATTTGCACTCCTCGTTGGAAGCGGTGCGTATTCTCGTGCATTTTGCATTTTCTGCAAAAATTAGCTAATATAGAGAAGAATCTGAATGAGTGCAAATGAACCGTGATTTTTATAGGTCAAAGGTAACTCGTCTGGAAACTGTAAATGGGGAAAATGATATTCGGATGAAACAGGTTTCTAGGCTCAGAGAGTTCAGGCGTTCTAAAGTAGAACAATAGTATTTCATATCAATTTGGATATAGTTTCTAGCAATAGCTATGTGCCAAATTAGAAAATGGTGGGAATCTACAATTAGAGTCCCCAAGCTTCGTCTCCTTACAGAAATGCGTTTGTGGCAGAAACGTGATAGCTTGAAAGGACAAATTTAGGAAGAAAGTACCCTTCAAACTCGAAATATCTCCAGAAAAAACCCTATCTAGATTGACGATAAACCTAGTAAAATGGTTCCGTGCAAAAACTCAACGCAAAGTGTCTGCCTACAAGCCGAATTTGTACAGTGAAAATGTGTCATTTTGAAGATAATAATTTTCCGCTTTTTTCGGTCAAGGGATTCTCTTCTTTTATTTTTTCCTCACGAAAGTCAGTCTTATTTATATCCCTTGTGACATTTCTGTACAAAAATTTTGTCCGAAACACAAACTTGGCATACCTGCTTGGAGACCCTATCTATAATCTATACAAGCAGCACTAAATTGTATTTTTCCAAACGAATAACAGGAAAACTTTCGATTTAAGGAGAATAATATTTTGACATCCGAAGGAAATTTAAGATTAATTAGTCGCAACTTTTGGATTTTCAATTGTAAAGGAATACAGGAACCAAACATGTGCGAATATGCATACGCTCAAAGGTTTGTGAACTTCATAATGAAAAAATCATCTCTCACAATTTATGATTTGTCACTTATAAAACCGTTTGAATTAAATTTCCAATTTACCCAATAAACCGACATTTAACGAAACATTGTCTGAATTTGAAATTCGCGACAAGAAGTGAAAGGCGAACTCTCGATTTTGTATTATGAGTCCGTGTGAGAAATATAAAAGCTTACTCATACAGAATCTCGCAAGTAAACATAAGCGAATTTCCATGAAATAAACTTGATATAAAACCTTCTCAAAACCTTCTCACGTGCGCACTTAATGTCAACGACAGAATATAATTACTCAATTGATATTTGATCAGTAAAATTTTGAATGATACAAGAATATACGACAAGAAGGTGATAATAAAGGAAATTATTCATCAGTAGAAAAGCTAATATTTAAGTTAGAAAAAATAAAAATGCTCGCATTGAATTATTGTCGCGTATGACTGCAAATTACGGCGATAAGCCGATTTTAGCACAAAGGTTGGCAAAAATAAAGCCGTATAGACATAATAAAATTACCAAGATCAGCGAGCCTTTACGTGCGATTTTCGCCGAGAACAGGTTGACTTATAACTCCAATGGAAAACGGCGAATGAAATTGAACCTATGAACCACAGAGAAAAGTTCCCGCATTCCTCTCGACTCGGCTCCGCAGCGGAGCCGAGTCGGGAGGAATGCGAGACGAACGCGAGACGAATGAGGGACGAATGCGGGAAGAGCGAGAGATAATGCGAGAGAATACGAGACAAATGCGGGACGAATGCGAGAGAAATGCGAGAACTTTTCTCTGTGGAAAAACGGAGGGAAATGATTTCTATTGGTAATCAGAAACGAAAATGGTGTTTGCGAGAATTTTCAATTTTAGAGAAATTTTAGGGCTCGAAATGATGAAATCCAAGATCAAGGATTTTGTGAATTTCTAATTTTTCCTAATCGTAATTCGCCAACTGAATGTCATTACGAATAAATCGAGATTTTGAGTTTTGAAACGAGAATCATAGTTAACGATATTCCTGAAACATCACAATCGTGATGTCATTAGAATAGTCTAATACTCGGCAAAAGTTGAAAAATATGTTAGTTAGATAAAAAATTAAATTTGAAAGTTCGATAAGACCAACTTCGATATAAAGGTCGAATAAAAGAATAAGTGAAGTATAAAATGCGAAGGCATTTCGCTCTAAAGAGGACGACTCGAATATCCATGAATTGTGCGGAAAAATTAGCGCCCTTGTATCTATTATTTCCTTAGAAAATATGAAAATGAAAGAATTTTGCATCGAATTCAATCAAAATGCAGAAGAAGGATTACCTTAGATTAATGATAAAATGATGACAATTGAAATCCAGTATTAAAATTCAGATCATTTTTATCTAAAATGTGAGATGTTAGTTCAAAGTCAAAATCTAAGATTCGAGGATAAAAGTAAGGAAACTGAAGAACAATGCTTTCATCGAACGCCTTACTCATACCCACATTTTTCAGACACATTGTAGTATACAAATACTTCGAATTTAATAGTTTGTATGTTCGAAGAGCCATATTTTGTGTATGCCAGGAAATTATTGTCATGCATTAAAATATGAAAATCTGTCAGTTTTATTCATTGTCAACGAATAAAGATAAAATGGTATAAGCGATTTTGATCATTGATATAAAGAGGCCAAGTGGTTTTCGCTAATAGGTTGAATTGGATAAATTTGATACCAGGATGATGGACGAGGTCATGACGAGCTCAAAATTTTTAGATTATCAAAAACGGCCCATCCTATCAAAAGTTATGATCATTTTTGTGCGGGAATTCGTTCCTGCAGCGACCTTTTTCGAGAAAAAGCCAGTGACGTCATCTTTCAGCTGCCATTAATTGTCCTAATTGTTGTCTTGTTTTCATTTTAAAAATTATTACCTAATCAACTATAATTGAAGCGTCGGAAAAATTTATGCGTTCTTTCTCTCCCTCGAAAGAGGGAGACTTGGCCTCTCTAAATATGCAAGATGAAATTAGAAATACGGCAGTTCATTTTCAAATCAGATTAGTAGTGACGAAACAACTTTCGTAATTAATGATAACCCAAATGTGTTTGTCAAATCATAACCTTCAATTTATTTCGCTACTCTTATCGCTGTTTTATTCCATGACGTTGAAATCGGTGGTTAATCACTAATTTTGCTGATTATATCTGTCTGCAAATAGTAATGATGGCATCATTACAGCTTCAAAAATGTATGATTGGTTTTCAGAATAGTCGTCTAAAAAAGATTAATTTTCTTGATAACACTTTATTGATTATCCTTTTACGAAGAATGACAATTTTCGTCACGCACAAAGTTTGCCGGAAGAGAATTTCTTGCATGATTTACCCGACGAACAGTCCTTATCCTCTTTACAGGATTGTCGTTTGGATAACGTTGATCTGAAGAGATTGAAGATTGACGATCTGCTTCTTGGCGGGTCTTTGCAGGCATCGCCAGCTGAAAGCGGTTTGCACTTGGACTCCCCGCAACAGTCACTCTGAATGCAGACTCCATACTCGGCAGGACAATTCGAGCAATCGCCCATGTCATCACAGTCAGTCGACACTCCACAAAAGCCTGCGCCAGTTTGTGTCTGGTAACAGACGCAGTTAGGATTTGATGAGCATCCAGGAGCATAATTGTCACATGTCTGTCCAGCGCAGGCTGAAAATTGGTCAGTTTCATATAGCAACATGAAAAGCCTTATTTCCTCGGACCGTTATGAATTAGTTTAGGACAGAAATCTCCTATCCATCGTTTTTAACTTAAATCGCATAACTTTTGAGCATTTGGTTTCCAAATAGCCTTTCTTATGACTTCAGGGAGAATTTCATGGGCAGTTCGTAAAATACGGTATGACGGCACGTATTTCCAATAAACTACGACACGCTTTTTTCCTTTATCACTACTGATTTTTCACTTACAAAAATAAGGGCTACTTTTACAAGTTGCCTTCATAAATTATCAGTTTCATTAATCACGTTAGTAATATAAATAAAGCATCAAATTTTGCTCCTATCATCATCATGAAGGATCAAATCTTTGCTTTGCTTTATATTTCAATGAATCCTAGTAATTTTTATGGCATATTTGTAGGGCTTTAGGAGCATTGATTCTGTCTCTCGTTTCATGTTTTTGTCGCGACAATTAGAATAAGCCTTTCGTCTAATATGGTATTCTTTTGTAAAATGAGTGCGATGAGAGAAGTGTGATTGTAGTTTTCACTTTCAAACATATATTTTATAATTTAATATTCTTACTTCCTGAAGAAGTCGTTGTCATTGGAACCACGGTAGTGTTAGCTGGTGAAGTGTTGTTGGAAGCAGCGCTGCATACGAATGGTATCGATGCAGAATTTGAAACTGTTATCCATTTTCCATCAGCGACGCGGGATGCAACGTACCAGTGAGTTCCGGTAGGTTCTCCTACAAGGAAAATATTGTTAGCATAACGTCAGATTAGAGTAATCGAGAAAATGATACTTGGTTTATCATAATAGCCGATAGGAAATAAGTAAATTTTATCGAACCTGAATGCCAATTGTTGAAATCATAAGCTGATCCATCTACGAAGACCCAGTTATTCTTGTTCTTCGAAGGTGAGTAGAGTCCGATGTGGAAATTATGATGTGTCTTGTCAAAGACATTTTTAGACTGCTCTGAAGCATTTTTGGCTAAATTTGTTTCCATCAAGAATACTTACGTGTCAAGAAATTGTTTTCATCCATCGAGTGAATGGATGTCAAGGAATAGCCTATTCCTCTGCAATAGTCTATAGCAGAGGTAAAGTTCATTAGTCGATCGACGAATCTGTAGCATCTGAAACATAAATCAATTTTAAGCGGTAAATTATTGTTTTTCAAAATTTTCAATCAAGCAATGGGAATAAAATTGTACTTGTTTCCGAACAATGAATCCTGTGGATCACATTTCGTTGAATTTTGTGCCGATATAGAAAATATGCAAGATGAAATTAGAAATACGACAATGAATAATTTCATGGTGGTAGAGTTAAATTTCAAATCAGATTAGTAGTGACGAAACAACTTCCGTAAATAATGATAACCCAAATTTGTTTATCAAGTCGTAATCTTCTTCAATTTATACTTCTACTCTTATCGCTATTTTATTGCATGACATTGAAATCATTGGTCAACCGCTAATTTCGCTGATTATATCTGTCTGCAAATAGTAATGATGGCATCATTACAGCTTGCTGTTTGCCATTTTCCATCCGATAGACGCGTGGCGGCGCAATATCTATCGCCTGATGGTTCACATAAGCTGCAATAATTTTTTCCAACATGACAATTGTGAAAATCAGTGTTCTGTCATATTGTATGAGTTAGAGAACAGAAACTCCGTCTCTCGGCAAAGCGCGGCATGGTACAAAAAGTAGTAATTGGGACTCCCAAGATAGGAAACAAGTATCTTTCAACATAAGAAAGCCATCATAAAATTCAAACTAAATCGACGATAGACCTCATGAAACTGATGTGTGCCTAAAATCAGCTTAAATGAGTCGCGTACAGAAATGTATAACGGCTTTTTCGATTTCAAAAACGTGTCCATTTTGGGATTCGGTTTTATCATTTTTCGTAGATTTAGCTATTTTTCAAATTTTTTTTACTTCACCAACGACTAAGCCAAATTTTCACGGATGTTTCGACACCAATTTTGTTTCCGTTGGGTGAAAGTTTGGACATCGTCCGTGCTCTTTATGCATAAGTGCATCATTACCAGAACTGAACTGATAGCGTTATCTATGCAGGAAATTAGTGAACCGAGGACATTTTGCGAATTTTTATTGCATTTATTTCGTGGTGACTTTTTACTAGAAAAACATTAAATGAAATAAAATGCATAAAATCGCAATATAATAACTTTCTTGGCTAGCCTGCCATGAAATTATTGTAGTCATAATCGGGATCCATCTACATAGACCCAATTACTCGTACTCTTTGATGGTGAACAAAGACCGATGTAGGAATTCTGATGTCATGTCAAAAGCATTTTGTGTTCCTCTAAAAGAAATATTTCTCAAAACAATAATTTTAGCTAAAAATAATTACGTTGAAGGAAATTGTTTTCGAAGATCGAATGAGCCTTGTAGTTCAAGAAGAGATTATTATACTGAATCATGACATCCACTGAAGAATACGTAAGTTATACAATGAAAGCGTAAATTGAGACTGTCCATATCAGCTCAAGATGAATTTGATGGTCAAGAGATAATTTTCTTTTTGCAGCTACTTCGACCATATAATAAGCGAAAATTTGTATTCATTCACAATCAACTGTATAATCTCTGATGTAACATGGCTCAATTTCGAACTCTACTTGGAGAATATTTTGCTTATTTGACCGATATACGGACGAAGAATAAAAGACGAATACGTGCTAACTCAAATTCTAGGCAGACAAGAAAAAATAAGCGATGATTGTCCATCTGAAATACGAAATCCAATTGTCGAAATTGTTTGTCTCGTCGGGCTAAATTCGTTGCAAAGTTGCTATTTTCCGTTTTGCAGACACATAATAAGAAAGGCGGGAAAACAATTCCGGAAACTTCTCTTTTTTACGTATCTCTTCCATATCTCAGTATTAGAAGATGCGTATTTTGGGCAAAATATTCCGACTTTTTAGGAATTCTTATTTTGTTGAGATAATTTCTATTCTAACAATTCCACGAGTTCATGTAATTTCATTTCAGTTGGATGCTCGCTGGTTTTCTTACGCTCTGTTAATGTTCGGTCTACCTGGAAATTTGGATTCTCAATTGACCACAGGTAATTTCTCTTACAATTTATCCGGATACTTGAGAAGGGAAGCGCGTAGAACGCAGAATTGAATTGAACTGTAAGATGATCAGAGTTCGACTTGGTCCAGAAATTCATGTTCTTTGTCGTTCATCCTGAAATTCAACAAATCTTTGTTCGAATTCAAGAACCCTGAAAATTCCTTTCACCTATTCCAACCTAACTCATCCTCATCTTTCCCTTAACCAATCTAACTTAGAGAACTTCTTTCTTCATTTTTCTAGCTTTTGTTTAGTTTAGCGCAACTACACTGCACTTGCAACATAATAAATCTTCGAATTCTTATTCAAGTTACTCATCTTTTTCTTTTAGAGATTTTCGATAATGATTGTCGAAAATAGTATTATTGAAAATGAAACTGATAATTAGCTTACTCATTATGTCAAGTTAGATGAATAAATCAAGAACTTATCTTGATCTTATTTTTTACTTGTATATTTTTGGTTTTTTCATTGCGAACATCTTAGTATTCCAAATCATCTCTTAGAACTAGGTTCATTTTAACCACCTGACCGAAATTTATTTCGATGTTGCCAAAAATTAAGTTTCCCGATCAAAAACCGCTATCTAATCAAATTCAGGAAGTCAAAGACGCTCACTTGAATTCGAGAATTTGAGGGTGTGCTCGTTTTATTTTTATCATGTCTACCTTTGTCCTTTTCATTGCTGATTTATTTCTCGTTTTCTTTTGAATACTTTTCAATAAGGAACTTCACGTTCGGATTCTTGTCGAATCAGTTGGGAGTTGATTGAATTTATTTCGAGAAAGAGGATCTCTTTACATTCCTCTCGATCCTCGCGACAAGCCTATTTTCTCGATTTTTGCATTCATTTCAAATTTTCTTCGCGCGCGCGCGCATCGTCTTTATTCGGACTCTTCGACTTTTTCAGGCAATTTTCCCATTCTTTGCTTCGAATCTTGTGATTGCCAATTTCATTTTCATAGGTCTTCTTTCTATGAGTTAACCGTGCCAGGAGTTTTCCTTATTATTTCTATGTAATTTACTTTTAAAATTATTGTCGTGAATTTTCTAGTCTTTATTTTGCCACGACTGCATAAATTGGAACTAATTTTCTATTGTGTGCGAGTATTTATGGTAATCGTTCATCTTTCATTGCTCATAGAGATCAAGCATCAGTTCTCTATAAATATTAGTTCCTTCGAAAATTTGTAATTTATTACAGATTAGAAATTATTTTTTCCTAAGTACTATTTAAATTTTGATTCATTCCTATTCTTAGTAAAACCGGAAGTTTATTCCTCGGTTACTGTGCTCCACGAAAATAATCAGCTACAAATGTTTAAGCGAACTTTGCTCACCTTACGAATTTCATCTGCATTTCGTTCATCCTTTTCAAGCGGCTATAATTTTAATCCAAAACAATTGTTACGTAGATTCACTCGCATTTCTGAGCAAAACTTTGATTTTTTTCTCAATTTACCTTTCCTTTGAAAGACATATATTGTTGGATATTCTCTTCATCATGATTTTCTCCGTCTAGCGTTTGAAAAAAAACCCGTACACTAGATTATACAACTTTTGAAGCAACTTCAACATTTTTGCGACTCGCAAATTTCCTTCACTGTAAATTCCCACACATCTGGCAATGTACCAGCTCTGTTGTCTCAAAGCCTTGCATAACAATCAGCACAATGAGCATTCTTCCTCTACTTGTGAGAGAGTTTTCGTTTTTATTTGACTGCTTCGCTCAACTTCCGGACTAACAATCGGATGCATAAAGGCAGAAGGCAGCTGAAGGTTGGAGAAGAAAGAAGTTAGGAGTCGACGTAACGAGCTGACCAATGCCCGGCTGTTGTGTGTGTGCAATAAAAGCAGCCAAATGAATGAATGGAGTTTGAGCAAATAAGAAAAAAAAAACTTCCCTGTCTACTATGAACTAACTTATTGTTAGAAACGTTAGCTATATTTCGGTAAAAACGTTGCAGCATTGCTGATACGTATATGTAGTTAATGATTTTTTTATTTGGAAAGCCTTAGTTTTTCGAGCTAATTTGAAAATAAAAATTGAAAATGTGGAAAGAAAAAAATTGAGCAAAAATCCCAATTACCATATACAAGAAAAGGATAATTGATTTAATACAAATTTTACGCTATGATGAACTTCTCGAATTTAGTATCACTGAAGATTTTACTTAATATTCAGAGGAAATGTCTTCCGCAACAATTCCACTTTTTCTCAAATCCTCATCAACCCTGTCCAATTGTTTTGAGATTAGCTAGATGTTGAGAGTGGGTTTGACAAATTGGTCTAGTTGTTCTCTGATCGAAGAACCCTTTCGTCTGACTGATAAAAAATGAGTACAAGGAGGAAACAAAGCAGGAGGAAAGGGTGCTACAAGGTGGAACAAGAAGCCAATAAGTTGTCTAACAAGAGGGGATAACAGATGGTCATTAGGAGAGCCACTACGAAGTCCGGACGGAGCCTGGACTTTCATCGGACTTAGATCTTCTCTCGGGATCTCGTGGCAGGTGGTTCCTTCCAGATGCGTTGGGTGAGAAACGCCCCAAGGCACTTTGAGTCATTCTTTGGGGTAAATCCAGATTTGCATTCTCAATTTAAGTGACCACGGGTTTTTTTTCAGAAATTACTAAGGCTTGCCATTGCAAGGAGTGATCAACAGTTTTTCACGTAGGTTTCATTGAAACAGTTTTTTTTGGAGGAATTCAATTTTTCTCATTGTTTTCAAGATAAAAAATTGCACCACTGCAGGTTTTTATAATATCTATCTATTCCTACCCAAGATTTTTCTTTGAAATTTTCACGAAGCCATCCACACAAAAGTTATTATTGACAAGCATGTACTAATGTGAAGATAATTTCTATCACTCCATCTATCTACTCAAACATTTATCTGAGAAGCCACGAGATGTTTGGGTTGGTGTATTCCCCTCCCCTGTTGTACACGTGTGAGCATCTCGGGTTTCCTCATATCGCCACATCAAATTCATCAACACAACCCCCTAACTTTATTTCGTACCCAATTTCCTTCCACTTATCGATACACTTTGGGAAAAATATTCCAACTTCCTAATCTATTCCTGGAATTCTATCAGCCAATTGGAAATTGCCACTGAATAAGATCTTCTTCCGAGTTCAATCATTCCTGTCCGAACTTTATACTCGAAACCAGGGATAGGCTATTTTGAGATAATATTTCTTTTTCAAATCTATAATTTGACAATGATGCATTTTTGCGTTACGAGGGTCAAATTTTAGATGTGAAGCATTTTCAAGCTCGCTCATAGATTTTACAATTTCATTCGCAAGATTGAATTATCAACTGGACAAAGAGTGTTCTTGGGATCGCTACGTAGCATTTGCATCACTTTTGCAAGTTGGAACTTGAGCGCTTGCTAATTTCGCATTATCCATATTTCGAGCAATTCCTGCATGTCTTTGCCAACAAATGAACGTCATTCATGGATATTTTGTCTCGATGAGTTATCCTCGAATAAAAATGTACTATTTTTATCCTCTGAACCTGCACTAACTTACACGAATAATTTATCTGCAAACGCGCTTATTTAGTGAGGAATGAATATTTATGAATGACATTAATTACCGATTAGAGAGCACGAATCTCATCTCGATTAGGTTAATTTTCCGTCTACGAAACATTTTTATGCAAATAATTGGTCATTTTCTGCGTTGGTTGTGCATTTGTAGGAATTTCTTTCCTAATAATGATAAGCTTATGGGTGTTCCTTGATATCATTTTAGCTAGAGTAAATAATTTGGGATTCTGCGCATTTTTGGTCTCTCATCAACAACAACTTATAAGTTTTTCTTGAAATTTATAAGATCACCTAAATAGTCAAAGAGACTAATTTTATTCACGAAAATGTTCAATTCTAGCACTTTTGACCCCCGATTCTTAGGATTCTAGTGTATAAAATATGTCGATCCTTTATCATTGCCTTCGATAATGATCAGTTTGGGAATTACCCGGAAGCAAACTTCAACTCTCCTTGATTTCCCTCCTGTTCCCTCCTGAGTTTTCAGCTCTGCATCTTTTCATCTCTTTCATCTCTTTCATCGTCTTTTTCTCGTTTCATTTATCATTTGCCCTCAAATCCACTAACTATCCCATTGTTCGTTATTCGGTTCGAGCTGTAGCGGCTCGTGATTTCAACGTCAACATTCTTCAAACATTTCCTGGCATTCCATTCAAACATTCGAAACTCCAATCTTTTATTCTTTCGCATTTCAACTCCTAATCCGGCCAAACTTTCCTCGTTGAATTTCGATATTTCACTGAAAATTCCGTATTCGTGGGAACGCGTTCGTGCATTCCGAATCGACTCAAAAAGGTTGGCCATTCTTTGTGTTTCAGCTTTTTTGCCATTTTGTCATGGATTTACCGGAGTTTTTCAAATCTCTCGCAGAACGAGGGTCTTGTTCCGGTAGACACAGACCATCGCTAGGTATTCAATAATTCAGCAAAGCAAAATTGAAAATTTAGAAAACTTGGCGTGTGAGTGGGAATTTTGTAGCAAATTTTATTGAGTAATCCACATGGGTTCCATTACATATCTGCTACAAAATTTCATTTTCGAAGTTTAAGATCTTCTATAATATACAAAGAGCACAAATGCTTGAAGCAACGTATGATGTCTGACTTGTTCCATATGCTAATTTTATTGAGCAGTTCTTAATGACTTATATACGATTGGTGGATTCAAAGTGTTCTTCAATTGATACCTTCCTCCTATATTCTGCTAGCATTGGTAACAACGATGTAGACTAGATGTCATATCATGCACTGTTTCAAACTTTCGTCTTTTTTTTTTTATAGTTTTTCACAAATTTATTTCAGATAGCAGTAACTTGAATTTGGATGATGGTAATGCATCCAGTGAGGAGACAATAGGTAAAAAGGCAATTTTGAAAAGTTTTTGTATCGTATAATCTGTAATCAAAATTGATAGGATATGATATGGAAAAATGATCTTTTCCAAGTTGATTTGAATTTGTCGCGTTTTTGCATTCTGGAGAAATATATTGTAGGATTAGGAAAGAGCTAAAAGCTCTCTCTTTCTTCACACACACACACACCATTTCGTTAGACTGTAACCTAACTATTTCGCGACTAATCCAAATGACTTTTTCACTACTTTTTGTGGATTATAAGTTAAGCAACGATTTCAATTACCTTTCAAGGTTTTCGAAAGAAATCATTCTCTAAAAAACTGAATAGTTTCGGTTTCAGATGAAGGATTCGCTTCTCTGAGAGAGAACCTGTTGAAGCAGCGCGACGAAATCATTCTTCACCCCAACCCGACCCCAGTATCCACTCCCACTCAACAGAGAAGGGGACTCCTCAAAAAGACGAAGAGGTGGGTTGAAGGAAACAGGAAATGATAAAAGATTTGTAAATGTACTATGAAGAAGATATTTGATTCTTTTTGCACCCGAAATTGCATGCCAAAATAGATTCTTACTCTAGTTTGAGAGTACACTTGCAATGTATTCTAAAAGTCGTAATATCCGTCGTAAATTTCCACTTGCGTTTTTAGCTCGTATTCTCTGCTTCCATATTTTTATGGCCAAAAACTAAAACGACCAAATATAGAGCCGCATTCCTAAATTAGCTAATTACATGCAAGATCACAATCATCCGCAATAAACATTGGATTATCGAAAGGGATGCGAAAAACGAAAAGCGTGAGAGAAAAGGAATAACGAAAAGGCCTAACAGAGAATGGCAGGTCGTGGGAAAGTAGCCTCATTCGTTTGACGAAATAGCGGAGAAATCAGCCGGCGATAGACAAGTAAACAGCCAAAAATAGGGCTGAAACAGGAGAGCAAGTATCAGACGTAAAAAATAGCGCTATAAATTTAGAGGGACCGAGAAAACACGCTAAATGAAAGGCCCGAAGCTAATAAACACGACGTTAGCTTCGGACCTGCAAGGACGAAAGGTCGATAAATCTGACATAAGGTGACGAAAACCACAGCGAAAAGCAGTCACAAGATAAACAAATCAGGAGTCAAGGAGCTACAACCCATTTCCATTCATTTTCAAAGCGTCTGCCTCTTGAAAAAGCTATTTTGTTAACCTCCTCGCTGATATTGCGTCCATCATTTCGTCACTATCATCATTTTGGAAGAACATTCATTCCAAATCATCCATCAGAATGACTAACAAAAAATCTAAGCGCTTCATGCGACCCAGAGCGAGGTAGGAGAACTTGAAATTTTACTTTAACTATAAATTTTCAAAATTCTCCTGTTTCGGAGCTATTATGAATTTTTCATCAATGAGGTTGAGTAATGGGTAATACCGCATACACTTCAAAAGAGAAGAAAACACAATTTTCGAATAATTTTTAAAGCTAGCTAATACAGCAAGAATTGTAGTTAGCAAACTCAAAACATCGAAAATTGTTAGATATTGCCTTACTCTTTCTAACGTACAAGACAAAATATTATGAGCCGACTGAAAAGGTAAGTAATTTCTATCTAAACTGATCGATATTTGTCAGATAGTCTATCTTGGTTAGTTTCTTGATTGGAAATAGATCTAGCGAGCATTTTCGTTGGGTGAAAATAAGATTCCATATTGCAGGCCACAATTATGAGACCATATCTACAAAATAATCTCGCAGGCGCTAAATTTGTGATATTGGCAGAATAGAAATGAAAGTTTGTAACGAAAATTATAGTGGTTAGGCTCTAAAGATGTTCTGACATTCGTCTCTCGTAGGAATGGTTGAAAGCATTCATCAAGTGATACCTTTAAAATTGCTTACCGATCTTCAAGATTTTTGCTCGTTTTTTCTCGCTCTGTCCAAATTAGTAACTTATTCGGTGCTTTCGATTGGAACTTCGGCCCTTTACTCAATTTTGTTAGTTTACAAGCCATAAACTCGTAAAGAGTCCATTTCAAATTGAATAAGTAAACCCGCCGACTTTAATTCCAACCTTTTTCCCTATGAGAATTTAAAGGGATGAAATTCGAAATTAACTTGGCTAAATGAACAACATAAAGCTGTTTGTCTGGCGAAATTTGAAAATGTCGCTGCGCATTGAGGATATCGGACTTCCCAAGTTTTCTTCAAAATTTCATCAAATTCGCCGATTTAAAACACAAAACTCGTGAATCTTCTTTGCGATGAGGAAGATTACCATTTTCGTTCTTATTGATTAAATTATGAAGGATTTGTTTCATCTCATCAGACTTAATAAATTAACGTTTTAAATTTCTGTAATCACATGTTTGAGTGTTGAGATTTCCATTCAAATTAAAATATGTCTATTTGATTCTAAAAAAGAGCTGCGATATTTTCAAATGTTCTTGATGCAGTTTTTTACGTGATCAGAGCTTTATTCAAAATCTTCATCCTATCTTCGCTATGCTATAAATTGAAGTTCCTATTCTGAGTATCGTGTACATTGGTTTCATTATTCTTCCCTACACATCCATCTACAATGATTTTCAAAATACTCATTTTTTAAACTTTGACACTCCATTTTCAATCCTTGACCTTCCTATTTCTATTCAAAAATCTTTCCTTCTCCCAAGAACCTCCAAGCACGACGAACTCTGATGCTCTCTTCGAGTTGTGAGCGTTTCCGCCATTTTGCATTTGACAAACAAAACTCTTCGCGTAATAAATTGGGCAAGCAACTAAATTTTGATTGACATCCTCAAGTTGTTCCTCCATCAGCCTAAAAGAGACTTGAATCTTCTCAATTTCTGCTCATATTACTGCCTCCCCCTCTTCTCATCGTCCAAGGGCCTATTTCTTTTCTCTTCCCTTTCGCTCTTTTCTTCCTTTATTCAGCCTCCTGATATCCCCTCTCATATCGCTTTCGCCCCTTTATGGACATGCACTCAACTTCCTATTTTTGAATTTTCCCGCCGAAAGAAGAAGGAAGGATTCATTTCGGGGGTGAATTTCTGAATTTCGACTCTTCAACTCCGTGACTAATGCCCTTTTGTTGACTGTTCGAAGCATAAACATAGACCTACTAAATTCAAAATTTCTGTACTCTGAAGAATCTGACGAACGACGAAAGACGATGACCGATTCGCGTAGAAGCTCGAATAATTCGCTGAAGGGACGAAGATTCTTTGAAAGCACTGACCTCATTCTCGCTCATAAGAGAAAACGATGGAGAACTGCGTGAGTCATACAAAAATGATTTTTGAAGATAAAATGGGATTATGAAATTTGCACAGCAGTTTATGATTATGCGCTCATTATTTCATTAACTTTTGGAATCATCTCTGAAATATTTACTGATCTATCTAAATGTTGCAGATACATAGGAATGCACAATTGCCTTTCATTGCTTTAGGAAGAAACTACTCTTCGAAAGAAGATAGTCTGGAATAAAATAGTGTTTATTTCTTTATGCAACTTCCAAGATTTTCGATTTTTTCGATTCCAACTAAAATGTTATTTTTGCAATGTCTGGTCTGAATCTCTATATCCGGATGACAGAGCTGAATAATTTCCTCCAAGAATAGAATGAGCCCAGCTCGAGAGTTAAGAAATAAGCTATATTCGGCACATACTACTCGTTACAATATACCAAAAGTTATACTCATTTCTGCACTTAATAGATCATCTTTATGATCTATAGTTTGATACTAAAAAAGCTATAGCTATAATGAAAACGGCTTTTCATCGGAATATTCATCCACCTTCTCCTGCATCTGACCTATAAATTCAAATCAACTGGCGACCAAAGACTTCCTACCTGTGCATAGAAAATATGCAATGCAGAAATACCACATAAATGACAGCATAGAAGAGGTTATTTCTGAGAATTTGCTTGAGATAATTATGCAAATAAGCGGTAAGACTAACTATAAAATGAGACTTATTTGCCGTCAATCTTTGTCATTTATAATTGCGAGGTACAAGACTTCCTGTGATACTCACTATTTTCTATGCGCTATTTAACCGTCGATAGCTTCTATGGGTATGGGTAGGTCTAAATAAGATCCATTTTCATGGTTACCCGAGATCGGTAATCGAGACAAGATGCATATTTGACGCACCATTTCGAAATTACTATGGAAATCATTAGTTGAACTATTGAAATCTCATCAAGCAGCTTGCAGACAATATGTTAATTTCTGAGCACATAATCTACATATCAATATTTTCAACCCCTATTGATAAGTTTGTGATAATCAATGAAATAAGATTTGTCTTGATATAAATACCTTTAAAATATCTCCAAAATTTCTACTACTAAAATCTGTGTGATAGATGGGATGTATCTTGATAACTTGTCAAAACTCTGACCGGATATTTGATTGATAGCAGATCAGATCAGATGTTTTCTTTTTATTTCGTAC
Source organism: Diploscapter coronatus (assembly GCA_964036155.1). Lineage (NCBI taxonomy): Eukaryota > Metazoa > Nematoda > Chromadorea > Rhabditida > Rhabditidae > Diploscapter > Diploscapter coronatus. Next base: position 4,272,429 of record OZ038423.1, read on the forward strand.
AAGTCAGTGGTGTGAGTGCAGAGGGGAATCCCAATCTCGATCACAACTTTACACTCAGCTTTCAAAAATTCACTCATATCCACATCATAGTGGACCTTTATCTCAGGAAAATCACTGGGACACTAACCATGAAATATCATTTTCCATTGAATTTCGATATAGCAAGTGCCAAACGAAATTCGAACATTTCTGCTACAATTTTGAAGAAAAACCACTGAGAAGTTTCACCTAATGCAATATTCCCTTTACACAAAAATCCACATTGCTACAAAATTTATTGGTATTCTTCATTAAGGTATGAGATTTAGAATTACATTTTTAATTTCTCTATTTTGCGTGACTGATGTTCTTTTATCTATTCCCTAGACTTTTGCATTTGTTTGCTTTGTATTGCTTATCTCAAACTCTTGTGTTTCTTTTTTTCGATTCTACGTAGTCGTTCCAAGCCAGTCCTTGTAGTTCTATGCATAAAATTAACCGCGTCCTTCCACATTCAGCTTCTGTGTCAGATGACACTCTGATTTCCCATTTAGGCTCGTATAACATTATATGAAACATGCGACGAATCTGCATTTGTGCATATTTGCATCAGCAATCCTAATATCATCCCAATTTAGACCTTTTAGTATCACTTTCCATGTAACAGTGTCCATTTTTAACCGCTCGCGAATATCTCCCCGTGTCAGACGCACTTTAGATCTTTATAATCAGATCTTTGACGCTTCCTTCTGAGAAAAATCTCATCCTACGATGAAAGCTAGTAAGAAAAATTAAGACTGGAATACAGCGCTGAATAATCCTCAGATTGTGTTCAGTCTGAACAAAGGTTAGCCATAGTGCTGTATATTAGCCTGCATTGCGTTACTCGAGAAGAAATGATGGGTAAAAGCAGACTCTATTGTCTGGACTGCATTTTTACTTGGAGATCCCCTTCTACGTCATAGCGAGTTGAGATGATTTTTTGATGGAAAAATGAAAATAGCTTTTAAAAGAGAAGAAAACATTTGGTTGCAATCAGCACTCACTTCCCCAAAGAGAGCATCTGGTGATTGAAGTGAGAGGGCGTTAAAATAGCCGAATTGGGAGCTAAATTTAGAATATTTCGCTTTTCGGTTAGATAGATGTTTACCTATAGATTCAAAAGAGGATTCAAACATCCTTGAGAGTAGCTGATTGAGTTTTTTTGTGGTCAATGTGAAGATGGTTTTTTTTGAAAACAAAAGATTAGGTTTAAAATTTGAAACATTTTGGATAAGAACTTAGAAACGAAGAGTGGACATGGAATTGAGAACAACATTATCCTAGTCTTCTCTATTGAGTGAGTTGTAGCAATTCGAGAATTACAATTCACCATTCCAAAGTACCAAGGCTAGGATAGGGTGGTAGAAAGACTTGCTCTCCGAATTTTTCACAATTTGCCAAATTCTAAAATTAGCTCCGAAGAGCTTTGGAATTGCTCCAAAAATATCCGAAATGAGTCAACGCTGTTCAAAAACGATAAAAACTGCAAAGAAAAATTGTGGAACGTGGATGGAAAGGAAATGATTATCCGGTGTTTTCGGGCAATTTTTCTCAATTTTTGAGATGGTTTCCAGATTTTTCTTAGAAGGTATTTCTTCCGGCCAAACTCGAATCTCGTTCCTTTTAGATATCATGCAAAATGTTTTTTTCGAAAACTCCTAGGGAGAATTCAAAATCTTTAGCAAATTTTGTTGATTTCTAGATTTATGATCTAAAATTAATTCCAATCTGGTCTTTGACCATTTGACTGATTATGGAAGTGATCAAAAATTGAATGAAGGCTAATTTGATATATTGAAGAGGCAAATAGTTCAGGAGTAAAATCAATTGGCCACAATTATGTGAAAATAATAAATCCCTGGAATTTTTTCCAATCTATTTCTTTCGCGCAAATGCAAATAAAATATAATTTTAATTCGAGCCTCGAGGCAAGCACAAAATAAAGATCTACTCAGTTTTGCACAATATTCAATATCCATTTCGTATAGCGACGCGCCAACCAAACTCGAAAGAATTTCTCGTTCGTCACTTATTGAAACCTCATTCATTTGATTGCAAACTATGAATAGACTCTTCGATTTATGGCCGTATATTAGACTAGCCTGTGGTCTGGTTAGACTCTGGCCATATTATTCACGTAAATCTGTCAAACAGTGAGTTCGTTGATTAGAATAAGGGTCCGAAATGATTATCTAGAAATCTCAGAGCTGCTTATGACGCAAATTCTAAAAATAGATTATATGAAATTTCTTTCAAACCCTATTTCACCAGCCGCGAGGTAACGCGTTTTTAGACCAATAAAAGACATAGGTTATTTTTAAAAAGAAAGGATTCTGTACGTATTTTATTCCCTTGAAAATATCAATGCATTTGATAATACAATAGCTGAAATTCATAACTTTCCAGTTATAATTATATACCAAGGGAATAGTCTGAATTATTCGAAAACAACAACTTAGAAAATCACGAATAGAATTTTCTTCATTCAAAGTTCTAATTTTGGAATTTTTTTTATCTTGATCACAATACTTGAAGAACATCAAGCTTCTGCTTCAAGTAGCCTTTTTGAACAATGGAAAGTGTATAGTTGGTTTGAAAGCAAACATTTGGTCCGTCTCATTCTCATCATTATTTTGGAATCTCCTTTCATTATTCAGGAAAATCCCTATTATCTATCAAAAAAGTAGCCGTTGTCTCGAATTACGGATATCTTCTTTTCGATTTTCGTATCCAGCGAATGTTGACTTATCCCTGATTTGACCCGCTGAATAAGTTCGTACCATTTTCTGCCATTTCTTCCACTTCGGCTTCCGACTAAAAACGCCTTCTAATTGATGACACTAACAGTCACCTGAGCACATATTCATTCATTAATCTATTCAAAGTTACTTCCTTAATTAATTCAATTACCTCTCCCTCTCTCTGTGCTTTGCGTGGTGCTCTGTTTGTTCGTCGGACATTTCTGCATTCGACGAGAGAAGCAGAGAAAAGCTATTGTTTTCGTACTTCTTGACTGAAAGAAAAGTCATTTTCACGGGATCGAATCAGAATAAAGAAGTGCAGCGTCAGGTATTTTCGCGTTATTCTGCGATTGCAATTATCTATGAATTCTCTAAATTCCACAAATCCATAATTCGAATTATTTATGTCAGCATCCAATAGCACAGAACACCTTCTCGAATACGTTATAAGGTAATTCCTATGAAAATTTTAAAAATACATTTTATTCTTCCACCTATTTCTTATAGCCATTCCTCATCTAGTGTGTTATCCTTGATGAGATAAATTAGATCCAAATGCCTCTAAATTATTTTTAAACGGCCTCCCTTCTCTGAATCACATTAGTCACACTTGAAGAAGAATTATGATTCCAACATTTTTGACGAAATCATTTTTTTAAAGTCTTCTTCTTCTTCTTCTTCAATTTTCTTCCTTTGAAAGAATAATGGCAGAATCATACGATTTGGCTCATCAATATGCAATTCGGTTGTTTATGCAATTGATACATCTCATGAAGAGCCGCACATTTTTGGGAATAATTTATTTTGGTCAAATATTCGACTTGCAGCTCTCGATCTACTGGTCGACAACAAAAACATTTATCCGAGTAACCAAATCCATTCCAAACATGTGGTTGAACACATTGCTTTGGAAGTAAATTGGAATAGAGGACCACTCTTTTCATCTCCTTCATGTAGAAATGCAAAGCAACCAAAACAAGGCACGCCTTTTTGTCGCCCTCCAAATAAGATTCTGGCCAGCATGTACATAATCATAACTGCCATTCTTGGAACTAGTTCTTGATTTTATTCACTACTTTTGGCAAAATGATGGAAATTTACCGCCCGTTCAACAGTCGTGCTCTAAGATATCGAAAATCCGCAGGAGATTCAGATTGGTTGAATGAGGGTCGACGACGAAAAATTCTATACACCATGCTTCCGAGGCAAGACTTTTTAGAAGCAAAAAATTGTTGTTCCTTTTCCTGGATTTTCAAAGTATACGTTTGAGTTCGACATTGACCATGGAAAACTGTTTCGGTTCAACAATATTCGTTCAAATTAGGATCACAAAGAATGAGGGAGGGATAATTTTTCAAAAGTAGTTAACTAATTTGTACTTGACCAGGATAATCATTTCCTGAAATGTATTTTCCACTCAAAGTGGCAGCTCTTCTCTGTTGCGTCGCGGCATTTACATTAGCTGAAAATGGAACGTTGAGAGTCAGGGAGTGGAGAGCTCTGCCCTGAGACTAGAGCTTGGCCCCTGGAAGCCTAGGTCTGGAAGACTAGAATAGTCCATTCAATGCATTCTGCATTATTCCATCCCTGCACTGGCTTTTGATGGCTAAGCGCTGGTAGATCGGAATTTTTGCTCATATCTAAATCCATTTCTTATTCTCACATCAAAATATGACCCATTTGCTAAAATCTATATTCCAAAATAGGTATTTTAGCTAAAAATGCATACCAGTAGGTAGTGTAGATTGTAGTTTTTATTTATTTTTTAAAATTCAATTTCATTTATATTCTGAGTGAATCCGACTATAATTGCAAGTTATGTGTGTGGACTCTAGTAATTATGAGAACGATCACGATAAAATAGCATTGCGAGAGTGAAGGAGTGACCATCGATGAAATTCAAAGAATGAATAAACAAATATTTTAAAATAATATTCTCAAAGACTTCTTGTATTTACCACCAGCAAATTAGTATCTCATTTTGTAATATCATAAAGCCTTATCGATGATCTTGATTTTCACAACGGCAAGACCATCAGAAGATGGCGCATGGTTAGGATGGAGTAGGGAAGCGCTTTCTCATCATGCAAAATATTCCTCCACATTGCGAAGAAAAAAATTTGTTATACTTTTTCTACACTAAAATGTGACGAAGTGTAAGTCATGGGGCAATGCTAGATTGCTGGTGATAAATACAAGAGAGCATCTCATCAAATTTATGGTTTTACGACTTTCAGATCGATGACTTTGTCTGTGCCTGAGAGTGCCGAAGCAACCCGCACCAGGCAGATGATGGCCAGAAAGATGTCCCTTGGCAATCAGCCTTTACTCCCGAATGGAGTCCAGAAAATGGGCAACTCGAGACGAACGAGTCTGGCAGGTAGGCACATAGGTGAATACACGTTTCATTCTATCCTATTATAATAGCATGGACTAGCAACTAATACCTTTCCATGACAACCTATCGCTTGCACTTGCAAAACACAATTTTGGAATTGCATTTGTGAAGATCAATGGAATCAAATTGCTCTAAAATGACTTTCCGGGCAAGCTTAGCCTGTGCATCCATTCAATTGAGTATTCCATTGTGAAACCTATAAAACCAATTATGTATTGCTTCTATTGAGGGGTATTTTACGCTTTCTGTGATTTATAATCTAACTACTTTTCTTCGTTTCTAAATCACTTTTCAAAATTATGCCTTGCAATTTATTTAAATTTCAAAATCATAGAACTAACTTGCTACCTTATCATTGCATTCTTGAGAATCATCCTCGCTTAAACTACATCTATTTGTTCGTTCTTTGCGAATGCATGAAGATCGCAAAAATTGTCTGTATTTCATTTTCATTCAGCTTTTCTTCGACAAAATAATCGCGAATTTTTTGAGCAGCTGGCTTCTTTGGTATCATTCGCTTTGATTCTTTCATCGCTAAACTAATTAGCATAAAATAAGCTTTGAGTAGGGTTTATGAAATTAAAGCGATTGACAAGATGAAGAAAAACGAAAAGAAGAAAGACGATGCAGGAATTCTTGGATTGAGACGCTTGAATTAACGCGCACGAAAAGGAAGATGATAAAAAATGACTGCATTAAAAAACGATTTTGAAATCTTTGTTCGAACTTTTTACATCATAAAAGGGCATAGGATAAATTATTACAAACTGCTTTATCTCGCTACTTTCCAATACGACAATTCATTTTCGAATCTTTTTTACTCTGCAAAGAAATTCAATTGAGAATTACCTTTACATGCTTGGAGAGATTTCTATGGTTTCAAACATTTGAGCATTCGCACAATTCACACATTTCATATATTTGCAACACTGTAATTTTATGTGTCGAATGCTCCTAAAAATTAGGCCTGTGACGCATTTCGAAAAATTATAAAGGGCGAAAGGCGACTTCTCGTAACTTGCTGACTGCCGTTCGATTTTTGAGAAATGCCTTCTGAAGATACTGACTATGAAACCGAACTAATGTTAGCGCCGAATGCCTATCTGTCGCCGAAACGATGCAAGTTTTTTTTCTTTATTTAAAAAATATGTAGTTAGTCTTATTCAATCTAGTGACTGAATTCATTAACATCGAAAAAAAAACATTTCCGGACTAACTCGATCATCATTTGTTTATCTTTAATTTTGATTAAAGACTTATCGAAATTAGTTTTTTTTTCTAAATCTTGGATTCTCGTTCGCATCATAACTTCTTGGTGGTTTCTGTTTTTTCTATCATAAAAGGAACTATTGCTACAGTAAATTGGCTAGACTTCAAAATAATTTTGAAAATCTTGAAATGACGCCACGCATAACTTCTTGTTTACGATTTCAGTCATTTGCTGAAAGGCTTCGCATTCTTTCTACTTTGCACGGCAAAATCTCCTTGAATTCTCACGGTCTCCGACGGAAAATTCACGCGCTCTCCTAAAATAGTCGTGCTGCGAACTTCTGGCTCTAAAAATGGCGCTGCTTTTACTGAGAAATATCATTCTTCTTTGAAAAGCAACGCGACTCTGCACCTCTTTTAGAAATTGACGATGATGAGGTGTTGACAAATCATACCCATGAAAACTCGACTTTGAGAAAACTTGAGCTTCTTCGAGTTTGAATTTATTTATTTGCAAGTCAAAAATAGGCGATGGAAAGAAATAAAGAAATGTGAAAATATCGAGGGAAATTTTGCACTTCAACCTTATTTGAATCGCAAATTTGCGAATGGCCATTTGCTCACGACGCAGGCGGAGAAGTGCTCCTATTTTCGTTCAGTGTGACTCAAGACGCTCATCGGAATATCGTGGAAAATAACGAAAAACGACGCCAAAGTTCATTTGCAATTATTCTTAAGAAACGCTCGTTAGACTTTGGAATTGTGATGCGAGAAATTTGCACGATTTTGATGAAGATGCTGCGAAAGTATACACTTTTCAGCGGTTTGAAATAAGAAATGATTTATCGCACCATATAGTTCTGTCGCTTGTAGATGCTATTTATGGTGCCTAAAATATGTTTCCTGAGTTATATTTCTTCGAATCTTTTTGGTCCATTCCTTGATTTCGAAATTTTTGGATCAATAATACTGTCTCAAAATATCGCAATTATTTCATGCAATATTCCCTCGCAACAAGCCCAAACTTAACAAGCACATTTGTTTTGTGATCTTGAAATATTCATTTTCACGTTTCAAAAAGGAGCTATTCATTTTTGGAACTCTCTTCATCAATAATGAAGACCTTGGTGAAAATGATATCTTCTCAGAGAAACTTTATGCATACTTTCACGTCAAATCTCAAGATCTTAGCTTTATTGTAGCGTTGCACTTTGATCCTCATCCTCAAGAGTAGTAAGCGTTCATCTTTGAATAATCGCTAGATAAGCAATAGTTTCTGAGTTGATTTTTAGACCTTGATCATAAATTATGTAGAAAGAGTTCATCCAGAAAGCTCTCCAAGTTTATGCCTCTCGAGAATGGGGGAATGGGCCTTTATGCGATTGGACGCTTTCTCGTTTGGATTCACATGAATACAGAAGGCTTTATGCAAGGACTTATGCTTAGATGCAGCAGGGTTGCATTCATATGAGATTAGCACTGCACTTAGTTGCGCAATGCATAGGATCAAGGATATTCTCCCTGGTTTCGTGGATGCTCACGCAAAAACGCCTGTCTGAAATCTTCCCAGCTATAATCACGTTTGGAATCCACGTCGCATCGCCCTGTGCCTGAAAGGCCATTCCATTAGAATTTACACGATATCCCCAGCTATTTCTGGCTGAATTTTTCATCTCTGCCCAATTTCGCAAAAGCTCCACACGAGATACGCATTAGCATTCGGCCATTCCTGTGACGCAGCACCCAAGTAAACCGCCTTCTGATCCAAAGACCAGCAGCAGTCCATTTCTAAAAGTCGAATAATAATTCCTGATATTCGACTAAAATGATGAAGCCTCGCAGCCTGTCCTTCGATATTCGAAAATATCTGACTCCAAGCAATTCGTTCTCTGAGTCACATGAGTGCCAGAGACTATCAGGTCACCACTAATGATATGCTTCTAAAATTTTATTTTCAATGAGTTCTCTTAAATTCGATTAATGTCGGATAATTGTAGCTTGCGTTATAGTGTTTGCGAAAATGAAATCTTAATTTGCACGTAATGAAGTAAATTTCATTGATCTTCGCCAAAAATATTTTGGTTCAATGCAAGAGGTTTTTGTTTGCTCGAATCACATAAATTAACATACCTGCAACCGAAGAATAATAGTTCGAGGAAATTTTAGATGCCTTTTCCGAAAGTATTCGGACATTGGCTAGTACAGCCAGACGAAATTCAAGTCCACTTTCTCGAAAGTCGACGAAGAAAACGAAAAAGAGTCGGCTAGTCGGGAAGAATGGCATCTGCAACGTGTACAATACAAATGTTCCCAAGAAGGACCGACAATATTTGAGGCTCGTTAACGATATATCTGAAAAATTATACGCCGACTTTTTCAGAGATTTATTCACGACGCTAATCGATGTAAAATGGCGCTATATGTTATTCATATTCACGTCCATGTTTGCTATGAGGTAAGAATAAAGAGTTTTTAGGCGAAAGTCTCTGGGTTTTATTTGTCATAAAGGACTCTATTCCGTCTTCCTATAAATTTTCAAAGTGAAACTACAATCATCTGCCGAAACATTTTTAATCGTAAATCCGTAAAATGAGATCCAACTTTCAGCTGGACAATATTCGCCACAATTTACTACCTCATTGCTTTGATTCACGGGGACTTGGCAGAGAACAAAGGCAATTGGACCGAGTGCATTGCAAACATCGATGGATTCCATGCTGCATTTCTCTTTGCTGTCGAAACTCACCACACAATCGGATACGGGCACAGGTCGACTTATTCGTGCAGCAGAAGAAGTTGTGAATTCGATATTTCAGATTCATCACAACCGAGTGTCTTGTGGCCGGAATGTTCGTTGGGCTTCAAGCGATTTGTGCTTTGCTGCTTCAAAGTTTCCTCGTCGGACTTGTTTTCGCTAAAATGGCTCGACCCAAGAAACGAGCTGAAACGATCATCTTCAGGCATGAATTATAGATTATTTGAATTTAATTTTCACGTGGCTTTCAACGCTGCAAAGTTTTATGACACTCAAATCAAATTCAAACTTATGAATCTTCAGCGACAAAGCTGTGATATGCCTTCGAGATGGGCAGATGTGCTTCTTGTGCCGAGTTGGCGACATGAGAAACACTCATCTCGTGGAAGCTCATGTTAGGTTACAGTTCATTCGAGACAGGGAGACTGTGGAAGGAGAGGTTACTAAACTATCTCTTCGAATAGCCAATAAGAAGAAATCCGTTCAGATTGAGCCACTACATCAGTTCGAGATGAAGGTCGGCCCGTCAGTTTGTGATGACGATCGACTGTTCTTGGTATGAAAACACTTGAGAAAATCAGTATGAAATAGAAATTCTAGGTCTGGCCCACCACTCTTTGCCACGTGATCGATCGGAACAGTCCTCTGTATCATTACAACCCAACTTCCCTTCTCTCGGCTCAATTCGAAATCATCGTTTTGCTGGAAGGAATTGTCGAATCGACTGGCATGACTGCACAGGCAAAGACGAGTTATCTGCCTTCCGAGGTCCTATGGGGTTATCGGTGAGTCATTCTCAGCATTTTCTTGCTCAAAAAATTGTAATTCAGGTTCCGAAAACTGGTGACGTATCAACGATCGAACGGCTCATATCAGGTCGACTACAACATGTTCAACTCGACGTATCCCGTCAAGACGCCAAGCTACAGTGCCGCTGAGTATCACCAAAGGAACCCTAATGTAAATCGTTAGAAAAAAGGAACTTTAAAACATTATGAGACTTCAGCCAAAAGAGTTCTTCTGCCATGACAATCAAGAACACCGATTGGAAGACTCCCGTTCATGGGAATCAACTCCCGCACCATCGCCTTCTCCATACTGCTCAAGTTATCCAACAAGCCCTCTGGCCAATCACACAAATAGAATTCAGCCACAAGAAGTAAAACTCGCTAATATTTGAACACATCATATTCAAATTTTTCAGGTACAAGTCGAATCAGGCTTGCTTTCTGTCGCTCCTCCAACAATTGTAGTCCAATGTCCTTCGACATGTTCGTCGCCAAATCATTTGAGGAGAACGAGGAACAACAACAATAACTGCATCATGGGAAGCAATTCGCTCATCGCTGAGCATTCGGGGTTAGTCTAGAAACTTTCACTACTCATTGATGAAAAACTGAACATCTACTGAAATAAAATGATGAGTGTTTCCCCCTTAATCATACGACGAAAGTTTTTCTTTCCAGAAGCAGCATTGAAGGCTCGCCAACTCGGCCTTCAACAGCTCTTTCTGATCTCGAAGAGGAATGCTCAGATCACGGTTCTCCAGGCGCATCCCCGACAAAGAACCCTCCCCAATTCGGGCTCGGCTCAATCGGCTCTGCAAGTTCCATCAGTCCGCCCATTTCCATTGAAGTCGTCAATGAGGCATGATGATATCATTTTTGTGCATTCTATCAAGCTTCTATGCATTCTAATCATTCAACACTAGGGTACAAATCATTCTAGACTCATTATTACTTGTATGAAATCTTATAATTCTGATATGTTGACATTCATTTCTGGTCCTTCAAATCTTCAAAATTGATCTGATTACAAACTATTGTACGAATTTCAATTTTCTGAAATTCGCATTATTTTCTTACTGGTTGCTAAGTGGAACTCAAGTTTTTTATTGTACTGAATCTCCTTTTTAAACAAACATAAAATAATACAAAATGTCTTTCTCGTTGCAATGATCTGATTTTGATTATAAATGATGGTGCGATAATGGATAAAACATTTGCTATATTCCTAGAAACTCGTTGATCTCTATATGAAGATTATTCTTTTGCAGTGTCTGCTTTGAGGCAATAGAGAAAAGTTCAAAATATTTCATACATTGCGATTTCTTCCTACATATTGCTCAAGCTAATATTATTCCAACATATCTCTGCAGCTAAGCAAATACCAGTTTTGGATTTAGCTATTTAGAAGCTTGCTATCATCGAGTTGTCAATGTCAAAAAAAGTTTTTGCCAAAAAATATATTTCTCAATTCACGCAAATAAAAAAAAACAAATAAATAAATTCATATGCAATTACCCGTAGACATATTTAACCCTTTTCTGAACATTTTCAATAAGCTTTTTTGATAACTCATCGTCAAGTTTTGTAATTTGGAAAGATCCAAACGATTCGATCTCTTTCAGCCATTTCTCTCCCCATTTCCCAAGGTTCAGATCGCGATAATGCCTAAAATATAATTATTTGACAAGGCTCACAATTTCAATTCAACAATTTGTCAATGAGATGAAAAAGTTGTATGTACTCGACGTGGATCTAATTGTAAGGGAGATACTCAGTGCATCAATCTGTGCAAACATTTCATTCAGGGGTGCCTTGATTTTTTTTATCGTGTTATCCAAAAATGTCATGTTTCAGTTGTCTATATGGAGAGATCTAACTAAAGCCGCAAATATGAGATTTTTCACATCATTCAATTTCAGATTTTGCGAAAATCACCAACCTCACGTTTCCTTCCTTTGGATCGAGGTAGTATTGTCGATAGCCAGGATAGAGTTCGTAAGGAAAGTGGATGAACATTGCACCGACTGCGTTGCCTCTGATGATGTTCTTCGTTGTGTGGCCGAAGGGGCCAACATGACTGGTATTGAAGTATCTTTGAGTGGGCATCCATTTCTGGGTCTGAAAGAAGGGTAAAAAATGGTCGGCTCTCTTTGTTAACCTCGATGTCACTGATGTATCTCTCCGGTTGCCGCTCCGTCTTCGTGATCCATCGCTGTCTGATCATGATGGAACCGAATACTGGATCGAGTTGCCTAGTTATTTATGTCTTTTGTGATGCTTGACATTTTTCAAACCTCAAAAAGTCGACGAGTGTCCAGTTGTTCTTGATGATCTCAAGACGTTCGTCGATGTCTACGACAGCAGACCAGTATGAGTGATTACGACTCCGGAGAAGGCAATTCTGAAAAATCTAATTTTAAATGAAAGATATTTATTGATGAAACTATGCTTCTCAAATTCTATAGATCCACGATTACTGGGATGACATTTTTACAACCGCGTGAAGAAATAAAACTTGTAAATGACAAAATGACCAAGCTCAATAGTTTTAAAGTGGAAAAATAAAAATACTAATTTTGTCATTTACAAATTGTCTAAAGAGTCTATTTGATTTTCGACAAATGCCATTACTTCAAGTATATCAATCTAAATACCTGAATCTGTATCCTTTGCCAGTCATCGTCTTCCCTGCCATGGTTGTCATGCAGAATGATGACCTCTGCTTCTCCAGTCCTCACATAGTCGTCCACCAGCAATCTATCGTACTCGGTCATATTGACGATGAAAATATAGAAGTACGTCGCTCCCTGGATTTCAAGTAAAATTTGGCTCTGAATGATTAGATGTACCTGCAACTTGTAATATTCGATGTACTCTGCCAGAAGCAACCATTTTGGTTCAGTTCCATATATCGGAGCAATACATACACTGAAGAAGTGTTCTGGCTCTGTAAATACCTACATCTTTAAACTTAGTAGTAAAGCTATAATATTTTTAGAGTTTTTCTTTTTCAAAATCATTTATTCCATAGTGTGATGATTTTTCTGATGATCTCGAGTCTCATTTACCTGGCGACGTCCTATCAATGAGCGGAATCGGATCATTCGGAGTGTCGTTTGACTGCTCTGTCAAAGAAACGAATCGGGCTCCATGCTTTCTCATGCAGTAAGCGACGCTTTCAGGAAAAATGAACGCTTCGTAAGGTTCGTTGAGTGATTTCCTCTTCGAATCGTAGTAATGGCAATAGACTTTTTCACTAAAGTTCAAGTTATGGAAGCACTTGTAGGATTGCACTTACGAGTACAAATTCTCTGTGGTGACCATTATAGCTATTTGATCAGCATATTCAAAAGCTGACAGGAGTGAAATATTTCGGTACAAGAAGCTCTGAATTAGAAATATGAGAGAATTCGTATTATTTTATGTTTGAAATCCAGTCCTATTGGTCGTTACGGGAAATTTCGATTTGCTCAAATTTGAAGCAATTTACACTTCTTCTCATTCATTAGAATCAAGAGATGCAATTTTGCTAGCTTTTCTTCGACCACTATTCGACTTTCTTACTTTTCTGGAGACGTTCTTCTTTATCCATTCCCAATGAAGATCTGTGTATGGCAAGATGTGAGGATAGGTCTTTTGTGCGGATGTTCCTGACAGGGTTGTTGTTGTGTTAGCATGTTGCACGTCACGTCGTTCTAAATTTGATGCTCAATTCGAGCTTAGAAACAAAGTTTACCTAACTGATGAATGTCTATAAGTGCATTATTCAGAGTTGTTGCTTGAGAGTCGATGTCATAGCATTTCTCGAGAGCCGTTTGGATCTTGTTTACCAAATGGACAACAAACATGCAGTTAACAATGAGAATTGCTGACCAGGCTAAGATTTTGGCCTTCTTCATGCTCACTAGGTTGCACAGCCTGAATTTATTTATACAAGGACATCGGTTTGATGAACATGAGATTTGTATCCATACCATATTGAATTGGTGCGCATTTTTAATGATCAAGGAATTAGTGTTACAAAAATCTTCTAAAGAAATTTCAAATTGGTCTGGAATTATATGACTTTACCTAGCTACTCGTAGAAATGATCATGGGAATGTCTCCTTTCTCCTAGATCTCAAGAATAATAACAATTATTCCTTCCAAGTTGGAGGTTTCAATGAGCACAGTCGAAATAGAAAATTTCAATCTCTATAACTTCGACATTGTTTGCCAAATTTGCCGCGTTGGATAAAATCATAGCGCTAGACACAAAATCCATGAACTCGGTTTGAGGGCGTGGCGCACGGAAATCGATGCCTTGAAATATTACGCGTTTTTTAAACTTATATAAGTCATTATAATTTCTGAGGAAATACTGAAATGAGTGTATTCAGTATCAAACTAGAACTCGCTCGTGGCCGCTTCGCGGTCATTCGTTTCGTCGTTCTAGTTGTCAGCCTTCGGCTGGCGGATTTAAAGAATAATTACGCGATTTTCATGCAAAGGCAGCCATAAGTTGACTTCTACTGATCCTATCACTTCTTGTCAGTCAATATCACTAATATGGCCATTTCAACAGATAAGATGTCTATTTTCGTGATCAGTGGTCGAATTGTATAAAAACATTCTTCCCTTATCACGAATGTGAGATTTTTGAAAAAAGGAGTTACATGATTATATAGTAGAGGTAATTTAGAGATGTGATATAGCTACATGATCATGGAGAGAAGAATATACTAGAAATGCATGAGAATTTTCTAATCAGTCACAATTTACCTCAAATAAAGAATAAAAATAGGGGAAAAGACTTTAAATCGGTATATGCAAGAGCTTTTCAGTATCATTCTGTCATTTTATATCGTATCAAAATACTGAACAAATTTCACGTAATCATTGACAGGTAATAGAATAAGTTATCTTGGACTCAACTTTGTTTTCTAGTTTCTATCGGCCGGTTTGATTTTTCCGGGAATGAAACTCAGATTTGGAATGTTGGAACATCGTTTTTTCCAACAATACGCTGTGCAAGCAAACGAACATCTCAGTGCACTCAGTGCATCGTGGATGTTCTGGCTGTTCCATTGAATTGTAGAACATAATGTTAATTTGGCTTTTTTATTATCGATTCACTTGAAATTTTATCCATTATATGAGTACATTTTTTGATTATGGAGTGCACCTCTACATAAAATTATGCTATTCTAATTTCTTATTTTTGTAACAAGTGATTTTACTCTTCTTTCAAAATGAACTGTGTCACGTTGTGTCTCAAACTTATTGCCCATAGCATTGTGCGTTTACACAATTCTCCAAAAATTTTGTATTGTGCAAGAAGGAAATGAATTCGAGAGAGTACTATACCTGATATTTATCTTTAATCGTGAACGAGCTGATTTTCACAAGAAATCACAAGATCACCTCAAACGTTATTTTTCAACTGCATGTGTGTCGAAACTTGTTTGAAAATTATGGATATGAATGCTTGTGATATTTTGTGAAAGTTAGAAAAGATTTGACATCCAATGCTTGCATTTCGATTTTAGAAGTTATATCCGTTATACCATTCATTCCGCATTCCGAAGATTCAATTTCTAACGGTCTTTATTCAGATGAAGAATTTTTTGTTCCTTTACTATTTGATATTCGCTATGGCTGGTCTTCTGTACTATAAAGAAATTATGCACTATGTTATTCCGCGAAGTCATGACCATTCCAAAGCTAGTGAGCAATATTCACAACAACTCGAATCGATCTATAGTGAATGGAAGAAATGCATACTTCAAAATATCGAACCATTCAAAGATAACTACACCGCGGTGAGCATGAATAAATTGGAAAGCAGTTCTGATTATATTTCTATTGCAAGACCGTGTGAGAATCGATTCATCTCTGCTGAAAACTTTCGCATTTCTGTCATAACAATATGCATGACGTTTCTCATCGTAAATGAAGCTATTGCGTAGTATTTTGAACTTTTGTCATAGGCTTGAGCTTATGCAAATTATGAGCGAACAACGCTAGACTTTGAAAATAGAAACTTCCGATATTAATTTTCCTCTAACTCGTCGAAATTCAGCTATGGAGTCGAGAAATGCCTCACACTGTAGAAAAATGTTGGCCAATTTGGAGTGATAGTAAAATCTTCGACTTTCGCTACTTCACAAATCATGGTGGAGAGACCAAGTGCCATATCCTTCCTGTCAATGTACGTTCATACACATTTTCTACAATTTTCCATAAAATATCGTGAAGCACATTTCAGAACGAAAAATCCGTGATTCTCTCATTCGGCATCGGGAATGACACCGATTCTGAACTGCAGTTGAGGAATGTATGCAACTCAATAACATGAAGTGCTTTTTTCATTTTTTGCAGGCCTCAAAATCACCAGTGGAATTCTACGGAGCTGATCCGATCCATTATCCAAATGCAGATCTATTCCGTCAAATTGGAACATTCTTCAACTTTGCATTGAGTGGAGAAGCGGGCATTCTTGACGCCCATGTTCTTGTCAATGGTTAGTCGTCGATCTTTCGTCAAACACCCATGTTCATAAAATCCCAGGATCTTACGTCCACAAAGATGTACCAGTTCTAAGTTTGAAATACTTCCTTGTGGAAATACTCAAAATCAAGGTATGTTTTCATCAGTCAAATAATCATAGAATATCTATTTTAATTTCTCGACTGTTACTATCATCTAATAATCTCAAAACTTCAGTTTTTTGACGATATATGGATAGATGCTGAGGGTGGTGAATTTGGCTTCCTGAACTATTTCTCCTACGGAGGAGTACTGGACGAGAACGATATAACAGTTTGCCAGATAAATTTCGAAGTGGGCAATATAATTGTTTTTTAACCGTCTCCCAAATCTATATGAAAGCAAATTGGAAAATTAGTCACGTAACTATCATGCGAATTGGTTTACAAAACAACATTTTCATATTCACGTTTCTCGTTGTCAAAGTTCCACCAGTTAGCTTTGCTTGTTAAGCGGTTATTTTTCCAAATCTTCTATGCGTGTAATAATTTCGTAATGGTATTCAGATTCACTGCCGTAATGAGACGCACTATAAAATGACTAGGGACTTTTTCTTCCAGCTGCTTGAAGATGGAAGATATGCTGCAATAAGGTTGGAATGAAAGTTATTGAAGAGTGATCACTGATCACATAACCCAAGCCTAAAAAACTATTTAAGCGATAATCTTGAGAAAAAAACTAGTGAAATTGATTCTTTTCGAAATTATCAAACTTTCGTTTTCTACACTAACACTATCAAAATTATCACTGACATGTAGATTTTTTTTTTTTCATCCCTGATTTATATCCCAGAGGATCGCGGCCTGGTTGGATGCGACTTTACTTCGTCAATATTCGGAATCAAAGATGTCTAGACAAATATGCAAATGCCGAAGTGGTGAAAAAGTTGAATAGAATATAATTTCACGAGTAGTATATTTTTCCTATAAAATTCGCAATTTATATTCAGACGGACAGGGAATAAATTATTTCAATTATTTTTCATTGGCATTTGTTTACCCAAAAATCTATCAATTTTTTCTTATTAGTATTTTGTGGCGTTTAGCTCATCGATTAGAGGCGATTGTCGATTGTTTGGCGAAAAATATGCGTTTAGATTAAATTATAGTAAGACGATCGATATCTAATTTCGAAATTGGGTTTTATCGAAGTTTTTCAATTCTTCAAATTAATGTTGTGGTATTATCAATCATAAAATAATTTGTGACATGAGATTATTTTATTTATTTAATTTTGAAAAATTCATCACGAATTGAAATTTTTCCAATGAAATTATGCCGAAAAATACGAGCCATAACTATGAAAATTTGATCAATTTCAAGTGTGAGTAAATACGTTTTTTGACCGAAATGTACTAACTTTGTTCTCGCGAACCTTTAAAAATTATAAAATTTTATAAATTCTCCTTCGGAGAACACTTCGCGCGCAGGGCATTGAGGGGTCAACCCTTATCATTGGGGCGGAGCCCAACCCTGATTACACTTTCCTGTCCCAAAAAGGGCAGTTCTGAGAGAGAACCACCAACAGTAACAGCAGCAGCATTTTATTTATTATTATAAATTTTCTTTCGAAGTTAATAAATTATTGAAAAATAATTAACTCGTGTTAACTTTCGATAGACTAATACAAAACTCCTTTCTAACAGCATTATACTATCGTGTTCGTGTTCCTCTCTCTCTCTCTTATTAGCGCCGAGAGCGAAAGTCCAGGAACCCAACCTTTCGATTCCATCTTTCCCCCCCTTTCACACCCATACCAAACACAAGCTCTACAAGCATCTCTTTCGCCTCCCGGCATAAACTTTTTGTACCAGCATTTCGGAATTCCGGTTTTTAGGCTTCGAATTAAAAAAATATATATTTTAAACTTAAGGCCATAGAAACCCAAATAGTTGGTAGGTATTCGTAAAATTATGATAAATATCGATGATATCGGAATTCTAGCCACGTACGTAGCGATATTTACACCTGCTACGAATTTTTCCTAACCAAATTTTAACATTGCCATTTCTCTAAATCGCTGCATTGACTTATAGCCGTGATCTTCATTGTCCCAAATAACAAAATACAATATTTATGACGGAAATTTGATTATTTATCTACTTCAGAAGATTCTGCTGAAATAAGTTTATTGTTGATTATTTGAAAGAGATATGAAACGATATAAATCGAACTATAGAAAATGTTGTGAAAGTCGACATTCTAAAATTAAATTTGATCCAAGGCTTGTTCCAGATCCTTAATTAGGTCGTCAACATTCTCAATTCCGACACTAAATATGATAAGCCTATGCAAAACTATTTTTTCCTAAATTCTACCTGAATCTGAGGAGTCCTTCTGGGATATTGACCACATAATTACTAGGAGCTGATCTGGCCTTGCTGCTCATCGACAAGTGATGCTCAATCAGAGATTCAGTTCCTCCTAGCGAAACTGCCAAAATTATAACACGAACCGACTGAAATATTCAATTTACTTGGAATATGATTGTTCTTGCATAGATATGAGTTTGTGTATGATATTCAAATCGTATTTCATATTTAGGAATGAGAGGCAGCTTGAGCTTGTCACAACGTGCGAAATAGTGTGGGGAAAGTTCAAATGGCCGAATGAGACTGGTATTTATTAACCACGAATAGTAGGAGTCAGAATTAGTCAACCCAGATTTTCAGAATCATGTTTGACATCGATGTTAAAAGCCTCTCGGAACACTTTCTCGCCACAAGTTAGAAGTAATGTCAATTATTTATTGTTACGAAAATACCTTCGCCAATCTTATAGCCTTCTCCGTGGTCCCGACGTCGAAGCCCATCATTCCCGAGTACTTCTTCAGGTATTTTTTGGCGTTTTTGTGGAACGGATTCGATTCAAGTCCGGCATAGTACACTTTATGCACCTAAAATTGTCTTAAAAACTGATAAAGATCCTAAAATCACTTTTGGATGTTTCTCGAGATATTGGGCAATCGCCATTGCATTGTCGGAGGTTCGATCGGTTCGCAGAGCCAAAGTTTTCAGTCCTCGAGCTATCAAAGCAGCCTCGAATGGTGCCTGAATGCATTTTTTTTTAAATCTACAAAATGGTGGATAAATTTTTTGGTATTGCCAATTATGTTGGAGATGAAATGTGGATTATAATTTCGTGATAGACTTCCCCATCTCACCTCTGAAGGCTCTTCGTGAAAAAGAACTAAATAGCAAAAGTTGGGTTTTTTCTTTATTTTCTTAAGACGAGAAAAGAATTTCTGGTCATTAGACTATCATCGCATTACGCCTTCAGTATGTTATATTTGTCCGGTATTGATCACCATTGCACTTCCAGTGACAGATTGCTGCAGCTTCAGACGTCTCCAGTTATCTTCCTTTTTGACGGTTACACAGCCTCCGACCACATCGTGATGGCCGCCGATGCATTTCGAGCTGAATCTGGAGAGCTGAATTGAAATGGAGCAACCATTACCAGCTATGCATGACGATATCCGCACCCAATGTGAGTGGTTGGATATTGTAGGGAGAGACGAAGGTGGCATCGATGAAGAAGAGAATCTCAAATATTGGATATTGAAAAAGCGATGGAACTGAATTTTGAAAAGCCGAAATTAAAATCGTATTCAAAAGACAACCTAAATGAATATCATCGATTGTTTGATGATATAACTCAAATTAGATCTTAAAGAAAATTGAAAAGTCTACATAGCACTTATTAGCCAATTCAATCAAAGCGCTGATGTCTGGAACGTTCATAGCAGGATTCGTCATCACTTCGATAAAGATCATCTAGATTCGATGATTACAACAATTCTTGGAAACGAAAAACCTTTGTGTTTGGCTTTATAGCATCTTCGACAGCTTTCGTGAAATTACCTCCCTCCTTTTCGAAATCCACAAATGTGATCTAGAATAGTCTTCTTAGATAATCCAAAAATGAGCAGAACTCATCACTTCTACTCCGAACTTCATCAACACTTCCGTCATGAAATTCACAGTCCCCGAGAACAGGGGGCACATAGAAATCTGAATTTTGTGAATTATTTATATTTAGAATTTTTAGGAGCAGAATAGTGAAAAGAGATTGAAGTCGGGTAAAGAATTTTACAATTTGAATGGGTGAAATGAACATACTTGATTATCGGGAAAAATCTTGAACAAAAATAACTGTCCAGACATACCACATGCGATCCAGCTTCCAGATATTCAAGAAAGACTGCGCTTGACGCTGCTAATCCAGAATTGTAGAGCAAAGTTCCATTGCCTGAAGTAAAGGTAGTTTTTTTTTTTTAAATAAAGTTTCATTCATCTCACCCTTTTCAATTTCATTGATGATAATTTCAACATTTTCCGTTGTCGGATTTCCGCTTCTTTGATAGAGATAATTTGATCCCTAAAACATGTTGCCCTCATAATAAATTTTCGGAATGAAAAACTTATAACTTTCTTCCTAAAACTTATAAACGATGATGGAATAATTAGCATTGAAACTAGGTAAAAATACATTCGAAATTTTCAATATCATCTTCAATGAGAAATAAAGTAAAAAGGACGCTTGCATGATTAGGTTGGTTGAATTGCTCGACGGATTTGTATCGATAAGTCGTGGAATGATAAATCGGCACAATCACTGGATCTACATTTTCTAGAGGTTTTGCTCGAGAAGTTAAAATTCTGGTATCCAGATGCAGCGAATTAAACCTAAAAATAAAATGACTTTTAAAACTTCAATAAATACGTGCTTACTCATCTCCCAAATCTTCCTCTGCAGCATTAGTTCCTCGAGGAAATGCAGCTCTAAATTTCTATATTCAACAAAAGAGCTTTTCGTTTGATCAAACCTCATTTTCGTCTGCAAACGAAATTCTTGTTGACTGATAACGATTCTCTACTCGCCAAACATTTTATAGTTTCTTTGGCAGAGAAAGTTCTCCGAATTGTTCTTTAATTTTTCGAAAATCAAAGGTACAGCGTATTTGATTCAGTTGCACAACGTTTTGCAATCACGTTGTTCTATCTCATAGAATTTTCATTTTTTGCATTTATTCTCTTTATTTTACATGCTATTTCTCGATAACGAAAACGCTCTGGATTTAGAGTTTACTGCCCTAATAAAATTTCGTGAAAATTTGATGACAAATGATGTTTATTTTATACAGAACAACACAAAGTATAAATGTGAATGACTAGAATTCATTGACCATACAAAAGACGAAATGATTAGACAGCACAAATTCTGATTTGAATTCGGACACAAGTTTGCATAACGAAACACTTATTCAACTCAAACAATAAAGATATAATAAAAGAAAAATACTTGAAGGAATTATATTAGACATTTAGCACAGAATAATTGACAATCGTGAAAAGGTATTCTGATTTTTATTTATTGGATTAGAAAACAAAAAAACATTGGAAATATCACAAAAAAGCTACTAGGTAATATATCTCCAAATATTGTACCGCAGTAATATTATATAAAGGACAATAAACGAAAAATATACTAGAATGATCTAAACTCTCATTTTTGTCATTCGTTGAAAGATCATTTTTATCCAGGTAAAATATACAAATGAGAAATTAGCCATCATTTAATTTATTCGAATAGGCTTAAAAAATATTGTATGAGGAATTAATGATATCACATCCCAAAGTTAATCTTTTAGAAAAATTGCTAATCAACTCATTTCTAAGGGTTAAAAGATCTCGAAATGAGATCTCTGTTTTCATTCTGATTCCTGCCAGTCATATTGTTTGTTGATCTGTGCTGCGACGATGATTGGCCATATTGGCTGGGATAATATCCTGATGGTTGGTTAGGGAATGTCTGTGCATAAGTAGGCGATCGTTGGTTGAATTGGTCATTCAAGTATGGAGCTCCTGAGGGATATGATGGAAAATTGGAAAAATTGCCTGGTAGATGCGAGTTTGCGAATGAAACGTGGTGAGGCGGCTGATACTGACTCGAGGGATTCATGGTGATTGGAATGTCGCGAACTTGGCCTAATCCGGATGAATGCGGATCGTAGCTGAAACCGTGATTTAATCCGCTGTATGGTGGGTTGCCGTGGTAATAGTCATGTTGTTGATTCTGGTGTGGATAGTTCGAAGTGAAGCCAGTTTGATAGTGCTGTTGTGGTGCTTGGGAGGAGAAATAGCCTCTTGGATCCGAAGGCCGACCAAATTGAGCCGAATGAGTTGCATGCGGTTGCTGGCTATATTCTGGCCTTGATCCTCGTCCTTTTATTGACGGCAATGGAGCGTTATTTCTGCGTCCCATCGTGCTAATGTGGGTCTCATAGACCTTTTCCGAGTAGCTATGATTGGTCTTCGTACCATAAAGAGTCGCATCGAAAAGCTTCTTGATATATGGCCCATTGAGTTCCAATGCCTCAAGCTGGACCTGCATTTGCTTGATCTCTTCAGCAGTGACTTTGTTGGCTTGTCCAGACTGCATCATTTGTTCCAACACTCGTTTCGTTTCTTGATACTGAGCGAGTTGCTCATTCAACCTGATGATCTTATTCTGTAACTCCGAATTGTTCGTATTATCGTACTGACGTTCGACTTCCTTGATGTTGAACTTCAAATATTCCTCGATACAATCGTTGTAGGGAACTATGGCGACGTTCTTCAAGAATGCACCGAATTTGGCACAAATTCCGTCTATGATTTTCTGCTCAGCCTTGTATTTTCTAATACGAGATTTTCGGCTCTGGATGGCAATCTCTTGCGCTTCGCGTGTAGTGACATTATCTGCGAGAGCCTGCTTTGTTATTGGATCTTCGACCATTACGGTGGTTTTCTCCTGAGAAAATGTGATGTGCATGTGAAGATCCCAAGGGCAAGAGCATTTCCTGCACCTTAACCTAGGGTCCATAGCGGCGCATTTCTGTAGTGCTGGATTTGGAACTGTTTCAGGTTGAACATTCGTCAAATAACAATGATCGTGACAAACCTGTTTGTAAATCGTCTGGATAACCGTCGTATTCAGCAGTGATTGGGTTTCAATGCAATTAGCTCCCGTGCAAACTGTCCGTGGATAGCCTAATTCTATCGGTTCAAGTCCAATTTGAGGAATCATCAAGACTTTCTGGAGATCAGCTCTTCTAAGGTCAATTCTTTCGAGTTTAGTTGTCTCTTCATCAAGGACTTGAATGTTATCTTGGATGTTTTGACTGATGTCGGCTAACGGCTTGGAGAGTGTCAGAATCAGAGCTCGAGCTTCATTTAGCGAGACTGTTTCGCCAACTCTGTGAGGCGGTACATCCTCTTCGAAGTGTTTTAACATTCGTTTCGTTTCTTGCTCAGAGTGAGTCCAGCTTGCCCCGAAATTTTTTCGGTCGTCTTCAGTGAATTTTTCTCCCGCATGAATACAGGACAGAAATCGAAAAGCTTCATTGTCCATGCAGTAGACCGTGTTCTTGGTAGTGCGAATCTCGACACTTCTATTCTGCTTGAGATCGTCGAGGAACCTGTTCAGAGGCGGCAAGGTGTCACCAGGGCGATAAAAGGTTGATCGAGCGTTTGTGAAGCAGAACGCAATGTTGACTGCTGCAGAAACATGTAAGTGAGTGAGCAGCTCGTTGATGCAGTAGGTGAATATGATGTTCAGTCGAGCATTGTTTGGCTTCAGAAGAATGCAAATCCCATGAATTTCAGGGACGTTGGCGATGTATTGCAGGATGGCATTGAAATTTCGATCATCCATGGTCTGGCCTCTGGTGTCCCCAATTCCTGGAGTATCGATCAGTCGAATCGTCCGATCTCCGGTGTAGAAGACATAGCTAACTGGGTCCTGGGTGCAGGACTCACCAGTTTTAAATGATTCGTTTGTAGACTCGCCTACGGAGATGACTTTCTGATTGAGTTCCGAGTCTGTGAAGGTGAATTGTGACGGAACAAGGTAGATCTGCTTTCCATCTTCTGCTTCCTTCAGTGTTTTGTATGTCAAATAGTTTGCAAAGCCGTTGATCCATGTGCTCTTTCCGACCTGTAAATTCGGGTTTTATTGCACAAAATTAAGGTTTCTGATTACCCCAGTCTCTCCGAGTATGAGAATGTTCAGCTCCTTTGCAGGCTTGATTTCCTTGACCAGGGAAGTGAGGTATTCGTCGTCGAATCCAATGAACTCGGGTCCATGATTGGGATCAGCATGGTTGGGATCAGAACAGAGGAACTGGAATGTGTTAATGGGAGCAAAACCGCAGTTGCAGTGGAAGTTGTGATTGAAATCGTATTGCAACTTCTCTTTACAGACGTTACAGAACCACTTGCGCTTATTCTTTGAGCAGAAGTTGCCTTTCATGGATTGAGGACAGATCATATCAACTTGTGCACGTTTCGTAGGCTTATGATCAGCTTTCTTGCGATTTTCAGTGCATTTGACTAGACATATCTTTTGCTCTTCAAGCTTATCAGCAAGACAGTCAGTGGATAAATAAGATCCCTTATAGTGGCAAATTCGATTTCCTTCTGGAACACCTTCTAATTTCGATAGTTCTGGATGCGTTTCAAGATCGGCAAAGATGCAGGGAATCTTCTTCTGCTTGACCATCAACTTGAAATACTCTTTGTTGTCCAATAGATGCTCTTGGTTGCTCCACGAGCAGAAGAATACAAAGCATTCGTGGATGTTCTTCTTCTTGCGTTCGACATCTGGAGTGGAGCCCTTGCCAACATAATGTGCTCCTTCTTCCCTGAGAAATATGATGAAGGAGATTTTATTGTGGATAGGTGCTAGAGAACTAATGAATGCATCGATGGACGCGCCTGATGTTGGGCTTTGATTGTAGTCTTGAATGATTTTGAACAAATCATGCAAGTCTGCCCTGCCATGTCGAACGTCTACCAACACTTTGCGAAGATTATCTGGAATGGTTGATTGAGCCTTGTGGTGTTCATTCATTAACCAGTTGATTTTCTGTCCAATATCATCAGTGATGCAGAAGCCGAATTTTTGGATAAAATCGCCAAGCTTGCTGAGTTCTATTCCAGTGCGATTCATTTCATCGAATATATGGACGATCTCCCCGATTGTTTTATCACTGATGGGCGTAACTTTCGGAATTGTCATGTTTGCTGATCCAATATGAGCATTGAATGCAGACAGTGGAAGAAGGGTATAAGTAATGGGGACTCCTTTGCCCTTATTGACGCTGGAGATGGCTGATGGAAGGTTCTTCAGAAAATGTGGAATATCTTCGTAGTTGCGTGGAGGGTTGTTAAGCGAGGGATCAGCAAAAACTTCATATCTAAAGTCCGGAAGAGCATTTCCAACCATCATTCCGCGCTCATTGCCGTCAATGTCCATATTGTCGAGTTTGGCCTAAAACGGTCATTTTTGTTTTTTTTTTTTTAAATCTAAAGCCTTTTTTTACCTTTAGTGCATCTACAGCCTTGAAATTAGGATCTTCATTGCTGTATTTCACAGAGATAATCGTAGTGACTCCCCATTGAATTCCAACGACCACATGAGTTGCCTGTGGCGAACTACGAATTCCGTTGGGCGTGATCGCATTGAGAACTTTGCTGTTATTGACGTCGATTGCTTCATACTGAAAGTTATTTTGAATTAATCTGAAGGACAAATATTTGAAGTACTTTCGTGGTCAATTTATGGACGAATGTGGCGCTTGCTTCGCGTGAATTCGCTGATGGCGACCAGATGTATTGCCCATGTCCGCTGACTTGGACTTGTTTTACAAGAATGCTCAACTGAAATTGACTACTTTCTAAACTTTAAATTAGAAATTATACTTGAAGTTCGGGTTCTACATCGAGTTGTTTGAACTTGTCACCGATCGAGTCCTGGAAGAATTGGTCGTAACTGGATTTGTGAGTGTCAGTCAGTTGAATTCTATTGGAAGGAAGATCGTTCCCGAAAAGATTCACTCCACAAAAACTGTCAGTGTACGCATCGTAGAGCTCGCCCAATTTCGCAATCCGTCCGAGTGCCTGTCGAGTGATTTTGTCGTTGAACGAAATCCTAAAATGTTCACTTATCAAAAGTAATAATATATTTTTTTAAATTTTTATGATAACTTACAGCGGAGTAGTGTTCTTCTTAGCAGGTGCGCTCATCTGAAATAAATTATTTGTTAGACTTTACTACAAAAAAAATCCTTACTTCATTTGGTGGTGATGCAAAAAATGTGTCAATTTGTCGTTTGGATGGAGGCAGTTGTCGCTGTTTGGTCAGGTCTAAGCATTCAATAATTTACAGGTTGTTATGTATGCGTGTGATAAAGCCGCTCCATTCCTACGGCTGACGAATATTATGCACACGGGTTGAAGACAATTTTTCTTATCTTCAGCTTGAAACTGATAACAGTCAAAATGATCGTTTGTGAATGTGTACATGTTCTCTTTGCAAAGATTATGGAAGACGCGAAATATTACTCATTGCGTTGTTAAATTTCGAAACTGCTAGCAAATGCATCTTATTATCTCTACACCTGATGAATATTGAGGTAGGGACCGCAAATGGTTTTGTAAAATTCAGTTTTAGACAATTTTTCACTCCAAATAATCAAATTCAATGTAGCTAAGGCATTCGTGAAGGAAAAATAAAATAAAAATTATCTTTGACTGAGAATTAGCTAAAGCCATCATCTAAATGTACAAAATAATTATCCTGAGCGTATGTTCACTTTCTGGTAGAATTTTTTGTATCAAATTCCACTTCTATGAGTGGTTCATCGAATTTGATAATGACTTTTCATGGCTCTCCATTTTAAAGGGGATTTGCTCCCCAATTTTGGAGTCTCAAATGAACACTTGTTGAACAAAAGCGAATAATGCAAGAGTTTACGGTCCCTAATTATGCGTCAAATTTACAATTTAGATGTCAGTGAATCTAATTTTAAAAGATCAAATTATTTAAATTTTACAAATTTAGGAGAAAATCTATAATCAGAAAAATGTAGTCATCCTTCAAATCGATCTTTATTCATCGTCTTTCTTGATAATAATTCCTTCATAAGTGATTTATCGGAAAGTATCATACAAATAATTTTCGATCGAGTTCTGAGTTCTGAACCGGACATATCAGAATAAATTTGTTTATCATTTCACCGATGTCAAATATACACCGATTTTGTCCCTTTGACATTGGAATCTCGAAATCAACAACGTTCCGAATTAGGCAAGTAAAATCATTGTATGAAAATAAACATCGGAAACTTATATTATCTAGTTCAGATACAAGCATTACGTGCAATTTTGAGATCCACATTCATTGGAAATATGCTACGCGAAAAAAAACTTTATTATCTTATATTTCATGTTCTTGGACACTCCCGAGATTTTATCCGTCGGGATGATTTCCGGTCTCATATCTTTATTTGCTGTCGAAATTTTGAATATAACAGTTTTAATAAAACACGACTCTTGGAATTTCGATAACGATTTATTGTAAGTGATCGATAGCTTGAAACGAAATAAAAGGTGCGTCTTTCTTTCTCCCCCTCTTTTATGAATTCGAATGCGCGCTGACGATATTTGCTCATTTGGCGATTCTTTTGATATTTTTTTGCTTTTCTGTCGAAATTAACGCGATTTTTTTTTATAACAAGCACTTGGCAATTATCTTCTTCTATCGATACTGATAAGAATTACCCTATTAATTATTGATAGTTGTTCTTAAGACGCGAAACAACGAAAAGAAGCACAAAGAAATCGTCTAATGAACAAATGCTCGCCTCTCGCGCATTCTGAGGTTCACAGGAGGGGGAGAAAGAAACACGTTCCTTTTATCGCGTCTCAAGTATTCAGCCATTCACAATATGGGACAACCCAATATTTGCAACAATGGCTAGTGCTATGTTCTGTTGAGGACACCCCCTATTGGGAACTGTCCTATTCGGAACTTTTTGTCAATAGGGCCCCCAGACGGGAGCTAACAAAATAGTTCCGAATTGGACTGTTCCGAATTGGACAGTTCCCAATAGGGGGCGCCTCTTCTGTTGGTATAAAATGAAACAAAACTTTTAGGGATATTAAAGACTTTGCATGCAAGTTCACTACATACTACATAAATGCTAAAATTTCTACTTTAATATATTTAATCTTTATTCAATGCACAAATCATTCTTAAATAATTGGTGTTACATCATTTTCAAAATGTTTCAGTTTCCCTTACCCCTTTCTTTACCCTTTTCCTCACCGTTTTCCTTTTCCGTATCCTTTCCCTCATCCTTTTCCGTATCCTTACCCTTTTCCTCACCGTTTTCCTTTTCCGTATCCTTTCCCTCATCCTTTTCCGTATCCTTACCCTTTTCCTTACCGTTTCCCTTTCCCTCTCCCTTTCCCTCATCCTTTTCCGTATCCTTTTCCTTTCCCTCATCCTTTTCCTTATCCTTACCCTTTTCCTTACCGTTTCCCTTTCCCTCTCCCTTTCCCTCATCCTTTTCCTTATCCTTACCCTTTTCCTTATCATTTTCCTTGTCATTTCCCTTGCCATTTCCCTCACCTTTACCCTTTCCCTTACCATTACCCTTTCCTTCACCGCTTCCACTACCGCTTCCCTCACCGCTTCCACTGCCGCTTCCACTACCGCTTTCAGTTACTGTCCTAGTGGTTTCTTCAGCATTGGTTCTTGTAACTGTTCGAGAGGTTGAAGTAACTGCATTGGTTCTCGTCGCTGAAAGTCATTCACCTTCAAACTTTGATCAACTTATTTGCCTGGCTTTTCAGTTGTAAATGTTGATAAAATTGGTACTTTTACTCAATTGAAAAAAATCTTACTTCTCTCATCAGAGTTTGACTCTTCTGTCGAAGAAGATTTAGATTTAGATTCGGATTCGGATTCGGATTCGGACTCTGACCGTGAATCTGAGCGAGATTTGGAGCGATAATGATCGTCTTCGATGTATCCATAATTGTTGCCACCGCCATTGAAGATGTTATCATATCCATATCTGTTGTATCTCTTGTTGACGCTGCCATAGTCCTAAAATTATTTGAATAAATAGAATTCAGAAAATATTAATTTCGAAGGAATAATTGAAAAAAAATGAAAAAAATATACGAAAATTCAGATTTTGATTATATTGAAGGATAAACTGATTCAAAAGTCAATTTAAAAATTAGTAAAAGAAAACTTAATGGAGCATCAAAAGGAACCTGTTGAGTTTTATATCCACCGTACTTGTTTGCCTTTGAGATTGCAATGAGAGTCCAGAAGACAGAGACAGCTGCGAGTAGCAGTCGCATAATTTTAATGAATACGATAATTCCGATTCAACGGACCAAGCATTTGAACAAGAACCTTTTATACCAGCTCCATTTTCTAAATTTTAATTATCTTTCTTCTAGAAATTCTGAATGAATACATTGCTCTCAATTTGCTTGTGAAATTTTCTTCTAAATTTGAAAATCGTGAAGGAAATTATGTTAGACATTTTTATAGTGACATTCTTCAGAGAAAGAAGAGATACGTTCTATGATTTTCTTGGTATCTTTCGAGATCGAATGGAATTTATTCCAGCAATTTTTCGCTCGACATTTCTAATCACGTAATGATTGAATTATTCTGTATCTTCACAGATTTTCAACACAATTGCCTAAATTTTGAACACCATAGTTCAGAGGTGGCTTGTTGATCATCTTTTCGAAGAAATATCGTTAGTAAGACAGACCAGACTGTCAACATTCGAATATTCATCCTTTTCAATTAGAGAATTTATTTTAGTTATTCATTCAATTTTCTTTCAAGAAGCCTAAAATCGAGACACGCAAAGTCGATATTTGCAATAAGAAATTGATGCATTAGAGGTTGATAATTTGAACAGGTTCACAAAAATGATAAAATTCAAGGACAAATTTCTAATGCCTCAGTAGTTCTTTGTTAGGTTCAATTTATAGTTCAGCTGAATTAACAAATTTTTAACAAGATTTTGGTAACAGACTAAATTTTATTAAACATTTGAAACAACGAGTTTCTGAAATATTGGAAAATTCATGTGTCATGCAATTATTTAAAATAGCATTCAACTAATTCCTTGTTTGCTTCAGTATAATTACACGTTAGAATTCAAGATATTTCAAAATGCACCTGTCTTTTTAAATCTAACATCCCACAAGAAGTTTACGAGATTCTACTTTTGTGAATACACTCGCTAAACTTCGATTTATTATTTTATTTTTATCATGCCTGAAGAAAATATTACGGTTCACCATTTTGATGAAGGCTATTATTTCTACATTCTGTATGCTATTGGTATAATTCAAGTTCCAGTAAACTTATTTGGATTGTATTGCGTGATTTACATATCCCCTAATGTTATGCATTATTATTACAAGTGGCTGATGATAAAGTTCAAGATTTTGTAAGAAGTTCTAAACCAAATAGGTAAAAGTGGCATGGAATGTTTAGTTCATCGATTTTCGACACGACAACATCATTGCTACTATCACCCGCTATTTTTGCGCCCTACCTAGCCATTTACACTGATGGAATATTCTACAATCTCTTCGGTATGAATACTAGAATTCAGATGCAGATTTGGAGTTTCTTGTTGTCAGGTAATAAAGCATTGCTTTTAGCAGAATATTTTCAATCCTCCTTCAAATTCACAACCCTCAATTTGAATATAACGCAGTGATTCAGTATGATTTATAAAATATTGATGAAATAAGATGAAGATAGATAGAGAAAATTATGATGGCGTGAAGATGAAGATGCAA
Organism: Diploscapter coronatus; assembly: GCA_964036155.1. Classification (NCBI taxonomy): domain Eukaryota; kingdom Metazoa; phylum Nematoda; class Chromadorea; order Rhabditida; family Rhabditidae; genus Diploscapter; species Diploscapter coronatus. Next base: position 4,303,543 of record OZ038423.1, read on the forward strand.
TTTTACACTTCATTAGCTCTAAACAAAGAGATTGCTCAAAGTTTGACAAACTTGTTCTCTCAAAATTCCAAAATTACGCCAATCTCATTAATTCTCCATCTTTACGGGTTTATTTAAAAAAAAAATAGTTTCAGGCTCTGCCGCATCTGCATTATGTTTGTTTGAATTCCGATATCAATGCTCCAAAATAACAAGGTGGAATAAGAAGCGAAAAATCAAAATAACGAAGAAGAGGATTCTTCTGACTGCTTCTTTCGATATTGGAGTCATGATTCTGACACTGATAATCATGATTTTTTATCCGTGGGATCAGGATGTCGCTAAATTGCGACTTGCTGAAGTATCTTCCAAAAACTGACGTTTGTAAATATATGTAGCAACTTTTAGAGCTGGAGATCACCAGTAGATGCACTTTGGAACAAGAGAACATTGGTGATGGAAGTTTGCGAACTATTTTGCTACATCCACGTACTCCTCCTGACAGGAATATTCATCGTTTTCATCGTCAGTCCAATTTTGAAGTTGATTTCGAAAAATGCCTTGGGTAATGTGAAGTATCTTCAAAATGAAGCAAATTAGATGAGCCTAATTTTTAGTTATTATTTGCAAAAGTCAAGCTGTGATTTATTAAACTGCCAACTTTTCAGATAGGTGTGACATTTTGCTATTTGACAGTCCGCAATCTGATGCAAAATCGGAATGCCATTTCAGCAAGTGCCTATCGAATGCAACGACTTTTCCTCTTCGTCTTAGTTTATCAGGCAAGCTCATAACTATTCGAACCATCCAATTTCTCTGATATGGGATCAAAAATCTGCATCATTTTAGATTATACTTCCCGTCATTTTCGTGGCCACACCTTTCGTAATAGTTCATATCGATGGAGAATATAGTCAAGGTTATAATCTTCATGAAATATGATTTGGAAAGATAACTTTAGTACTGAATGCAGTAGCAGTATTTGCTGTATCGAATCAGGGAATTGTTGTGACAGTTGCAAATATATATTCAAACAATAACTACCGACAGTTTCTTGTGAAAAAGTTTAGGACACTTTTCAAAGGCAATTCCGTTCAAACTGGTAAAAATTCAAACATTTTCGTCAAAAATCATTTCAGATTCAGGCTCTTCATCAAAGCAGCCCATTTTTATAACGAGTCAAGCTCAGCACTTACAAGCAATTCTATGAAACATTATCTTTAGGATAATATAGTATAATATAATGTTTTATTTTCATTTTAAAAGCGATTACAAAATGTTCATAATATATTTCCTTTAGTAATATCTTGTGCCTCCGCAGTATCTGAAAATGAACCCTTCGGAATTATAGAAAAAAAAACTGAAAATGTCATAAATTACGAAATTTAAAAAATGAATTTCCATTTCATCCAGTACTCGAAATTATTTTACGGACTGATTTCTCATAACGCTTTTATAACTATGAAAAGATTACCCGCATGACAACTTGCATCGGTTCTTCATGAACGTTTTGTATTTCGCGTCGCTGCAAAGACCTAACATGGCCCACCTACCTGCAAATATTTGAAAAATTTTACAGGGAAATTTCCTTCACTAATGCATACCACACATGACTTTCAGATCTCGGCATCCTAAATTTTTTTTTTCGTTTTCTCTTCATCAATTAGCTGGTTGAATAAAACGGTGACGTGAAGATATACTTGTTAAGTAAAAATTATAGTGTCCTTCAGAATTTCTTGAAGAAAGCATTCCGTCAATTTTCAAATATTCAATAAGCCAGTCTTATCACCATTGATATCCAAATTTTTCATCAGTTCAAAACATCCAACCTGTCCAGCAGTAGAGTTTGTTGAGAATTTCGATGTCACTTGAACTGAGATGGTTTCGCTGACCCATTCTGGCTCGATTTTGTGTATATGCTATCTAAATAGATAATTTTGCTTCTTTTCTTAATAACTTGAATTTCACTTTTGGTCTCATTGTTTCCTTGTTAGGAATTTTTGAGCCCATATTCCATTTGTACTGCATTATTGAGTCAAAATCGTACTGGACACCATAACTAAAAATTTGAAACTTTATTTGAGAGGCAATACCACTTAGAATCTCAGAGATAACAAATTATTCGATTAAAAGGCTTACGTGGAGTAAATGTTATTGTCTGCATGCACGAAAGTGTCGATGAGTTGCGGATTGATTCTATTCCACACTATCTGAAATTAACATCATCATTAGGCTTGTATTAATAGATCATCAAACTTCGATGAAGTCATCTCGATCCACTCTTTGATGAGTATGTTCAATTCCGAGTGCATGGAGGGTCTTAGAATATATGTTGAAAGTTTTTTTTTTCAAAATTTAGAATAAAAGATGTATTCCTACCTCATGAATAATGACACCAGTTTGCTAAAAATGTTTTAAAATATTATTCACTTTCCAGAAATTAGTGATCTCAACAAACCGCTAGTTTCTCACAGGACTCGAAGTTTATTTGGATGATGTTTCCTTTCGGTTGGCGTCCGACGTGAGATAGACCGCATCTGGAACACCGAATTTATTTTTTCAATGAATTTGCACTCTTCAAGAAAATATTTGTATTACACAGCTGAAGTTATTGTCCTTGTATAGTAAATGAAATGTCCCTTTTTGTAGGCGATCGGATCGAATTGGAAGTGGACGCAACTGGCTGCGGAACTTATCATCCGATGGGCCTGACGAACGCTGTTCTTCTCGTATTCATCGAAAATTTTTAGTTGAGAATGTTATAGTGGGCTAGTTTAGAGATAAATATCTGCATCTACTAGCAAGGCCAAGCTCATTCTTGGAATCCCATTGAGAATGACTGGGCACAATGATTCTCAGTCCAATTCCAGATGGTGCTCATTCTGAGATTTTTCTCAGAGTGAGCAGCTAGTTTCAGATCGTGCAAAATGTTTTGAACTGTGAAATTGGCTAGGGTCAGGCTGAAAAATTAATTCGGTCGTTTTCAGCTGATATCGACCGGTCTAACAGATTCAGAAAGGGAGTTTTATCATACCGGAAAATACAGTCTTGATAAGTACATTTAATTAATTTCTAACTTTCTTCATCAAGTTCAAAGGATTTTTGCACTATTCCTTGGCGTTTCGATTTTTAGTAAATCTCACTTCATTCATTCAACTCTTCAACCCACCATATGTTTCATCGAACATGTACAGAATCGGTTGACTGGTGTCCCATTTCTGGATGAATTGGTTGTTTTCGCCGAAGAACAAGGCACTTCTTGAATTCGTCGCTTGAGCTAGCTTTCATAATAAATTCACACCGTTTATCACGATTCAGATCAGGAAGGGGCAGATTCTTCCAATCTCCGTCAAAATTTCTCTTCTGGAGTTCGTTGATCAGAAATCTGGCCTGTTGCTCGCTCAAAAGAACGTCTCCATCCACAAGACCATTGTCGGCTGGTGAGACCTAGATTTGAAGCTCAACATTGAAGAACTGAAAATTTCAAAAACTTTAAAAAATATTATGTTAAATATTTATCTTGCGAAATGGTTTCTCTTTAAAATTTGTTCCTTCCTACGTATTGCGACAATCCAGCCTTGTCAATCAGCGCCTTCTTGTAGTCCCAAATCGCAGAGAACTGTCTATCGACGTCGACTTTCGCGTCGTTATTGAAGAATTTCTTTTCAAATACTTGGGCCTGAAGCTCACGAAATTATCTCAGTATCAGAAGAATGTAACAGCAGACCGTTTTCATCAGACTGTTCTTGGTTTCAATGTAAATCGAGGATTGAGTTTTGCAATCGTTGTTTTTACAGTCTTGCTAAATAAATTGTTGGATAATTTAAGGTTCTGTTTAGTGTACTTGAACTGAAGTCTTCATGTATGATCGAATGGAGCCTAATCTGAACGTTCCTGGCTTTGCAGGAACACTTGGACCTGCAAAGTTTTACCCTCTTCCAAACAAGTCTTCCTATTCCCTTATTGCAATTCAACAGTTCACATTTTCAATTCCTATCTCACAGAAATGCAATACCAACTACGGTCTTGGTAATTCGATCAATTGATAGAGAAAATTAGACGTAATCGAGTAAATTAGTTAGAAGAGAGTCATATTGAGTCATAATTTTCAAACAGCCTTTATTCTTCGCATTTCCAGTAATTGGTCTACTTTATCAAAGTTTAGCTGCGAACCATTTGGATTGGGTGGTCCTTCTCTGGTTCTGGCTTGAGTGCTGTTATCATTTTCCTGAGCCCACCAACTCGTCCAGTCTTTCTGCCACTTGTTACGATATTTCTTCGAAGTCTTCCAGGCAAACGTATCTAAGTGATCTATGATAATTGCATCAAACAATTTTCATAATTACCAGTAAGTTGGCAGATTAATGTTGTCAACAACAATGCATAACCTGAAAAGATTAAAAGTTTATCCCTTTTTTTCTGACAATGAAGTTATCTCATGGAAATATGCCGATTTTAAATAGAGCTTTGATAAAAAAGAAAAATAACTACGAATTATAAAATCTATGGTTCTCATAATTTATGAAATTTTCAAAGAAGCCGTTGAAACGAATTTACCTGGATTTATATAGGTCAATGATGAGCTACTTTGGCTATGAACATTCGTTATGAATAATGACAGAAATATGTAGTAAAACTTCATTTTCCAAAACAAGAAAAATCAATGCAACGGTTATCGCGTTTTAGTTTCGAGAACAAAATGTTTGGAATCGGTACTATTCGATTAGTGAACATTACGAATTCGCAGATGATGAGAAGTGTTTTTCTTCAAACTTGTCTTTTTCAATTTTGATAGGGAACTACATCCGTAAATACTATGATATAATTATGTGTAATTCATAAAATTCTGGCAAAAATTGATTAAAAATATCATTTTTATTTGCTTTGATAATAGCTGTGATATCTACTTACAATGAAGTTAATAGAAATTTTAGCTTGTCTATTTGCTGATTATATCAATTCGATCATTCAATTACCATATCTAAATACGTCTTGCAAATGTTATAGTGAAGAATAGATGTTGAATTACACTCGGGTGAAGTGTCGATATTGCTAATGCAGCCTTATCTACATATATCTATTTTCGTTCTATTATCTATCTTCACTTATTAGCGTAACAAACTATTCTTTCTAACTGATGAAAAGAAACAGATAAATGTGGGAGATCGAATACTACATTTTCACATATCCTCCTATAGTGAGATTGATATCAGTTGACCGATAGCAAGCTAATTACAGTATTATCAAGAGCTTTATTTAAAAATAGCTAACTTAATATGTTGTATTATTAGGGGGCGAGCGTTATCCAACAAAATCTTTGTTGGACAATGCTACGCACCCCACCCTATTATTATAGTTTAAATAAACCCGTTAAAAACCCAAAATTTCCTTTAATAAAAAATAAATTAGATCTTGAAGAAAATGCTGATTTAACTTAATCAATCAACTTTCTGCCTAAAATCCACTGGTTGAACCCCCGCCTATATTCAAACTAGTCACAGTCAGAGCAATCTCCACAGTCTAAGCAATCTCCACATTCATCGTCCGATGAATGGCAATTGCGATCGATCGCGACGTATGAAGGCTCTGAAAATAAATTTCAAGATGATAATAAAATGGAAAAGGTACCTAAACTAATAACAGAGTGTGCTTCACCACCCAATTCAACAAAATCCGCGGCAGCTTCCGTGGAATCTAATGTCAAACTACCTCTTCGTTCATATTTTGCCGATTTTGAATTTTTTTGTAAATTTTCTTCAAATTTTATCAAAATTCAGAATATTTATTGATAAGACTTACTTTTGGCGGCTTTCGACTTCTTTTTCTTCTCTTTTCTTTTACACTTAACCACGCATATCATCGACATGAAACAGAAAGCTAGAATATTTCTGTTTGAAAAGTTTCTAAGTTTAAATTTCACTAACGAATAACCAAAAGTATGAAAATTGGAAGCTGATTCTCCTCCATCTTTGTTAGAAAATATTTAGCAAGTCAATCAATAACGGAGTTTATCTTATGAATCACTCTCATCATTCAGTTCATATTAAATTGTTTTACTAAATACAAATACTATTACTAATCTGAACTAGTAAGAAGAATCGTTTATTCATTGAGTGAGAGCGAAAAATAGTATCAAAAATCAAAACATGTGCCGCGATATTTCCAAAGGCCTCATCTTTTAAATAGGATTTTGAAAAATGAAACTTTAAAAAATCTAGACAAGGAATGATCACTCTGCTAAACTTTGTAGTCAAAAATGCTTCAGAATTAGATCATCTGTGAGAATTAACGCTGGCAATATAAGCTGGGTTGATATTGATTGCACCGCGTTTCGCTGAAGTCATTTGGTTATTTATCAGGTTTTTTTTCCACTTCCATTTTTTGCAGGAAAATAGTCCTTCAAACGCTCCTTTGCGTAGGTTGCCTAAAATGGCTTACGTACTTTTTAGCTGAATCATTTAGAATATGCACAACTTAAAATGTTGTTATTTGGAAACCATGAAATATCAGGAACAAAAAGGTAACATGGTCTAAGAGAAAGTAAAGTTAGGAATCTTTTCCTCACATTATTTTTTCCATTTTTTGTACCCTCGATCTCTTGCAAATTCCAAGTTGCCAATATGGCAAAAATACATCACTTATAAATTTTACATTCTGACGAATGTTATTTTATGAAAAACTGATATTTCTCGTTTCTATTTTCGCTGTTCGATAAGAAATAAGACGTCTAGAAATCATTTTATCAATCGATGTGATTTCTTCGAAAACTCGAAAAGTATAAATAAGACTCATAAGTGTATGTAGCTAATTTTACGAATTCCTGTCATTTTCTGTTTAGTTTTTAGGTTGTTTTATAAAATTTCAATTTCAAGCTACAAGATAAATTTATTGAAGAAATACAATTTTTATCCAAATAACATATACAAATGAGAAATTAGCCACTGTTTTATTTATTCGAATAGGCTTAGAAAATATTGTATGAGAAATCAATGATATCATCTCAAAGTTAATTTTTTTAGAAAAATTGCTAATCAGCTCATTCTCTAGAACCAAAAAATCTCGAAATGAAACTTCTGTTTTCCTTCTGATTCCTATCAGTCATATTGTTTGTTGATCTGTGCTGCGACGATGATTGGCCGGGATAATATCCTGATGGTTGGTTAGGGAATGTCTGGGCATAAGTAGGCGGCTGTTGATGGAATTGGTCATTCGAGTATGGAGCTCCTGAGGGATATGATGGAAAATTGGAAAAATTGCCTGGTAGATGCGAGTTTGCGAATGAAACGTGGTGAGGCGGCTGATACTGACTCGAGGGATTCATGGTGATTGGAATGTCGCGAACTTGGCCTAATCCGGATGAATGCGGATCGTGGTTGAAACCATGGGTTGATTCGCTGTATGGTGGGTTGCCGTGGTAATAGTCATGTTGTTGATTCTGGTGTGGATAGTTCGAAGTGAAGCCAGTTTGATAGTGCTGTTGTGGTGCTTGGGAGGAGAAATAGCCTCTTGGATCCGAAGGTCGATCAAATTGAGCCGAATGAGTTGCATGCGGTTGCTGGCCATATCCTGGCTCTGGTCGTCGCCCTGTCATCTGTGGCAATTTCTGAGAAATGTTTTTGCGCCCTTTCTTCGCGTTCGTGTGGGTCTCATAGACCTTTTCCGAGTAGCTATGGTTGGTTTTCGTCCCATAAAGAGTCGCATCGAAAAGCTTCTTGATGTCTGGCCCATTGAGTTCCAATGCCTCAAGCTGGGCCTGCATTTGCTTGATCTCTTCAGCAGTGACTTTGTTGGCTTGTCCAGACTGCATCATTTGTTCCAACACTCGTTTCGTTTCTTGATACTGAGCGAGCTGCTCATTCAACCTAGCAACCTTATCTTGTAGCTCTGGATTGTTTGTATTATCGTACTGACGCTCGACTTCCTTGATGTTGAACTTCAGATATTCCTCAATACAATCGTTGTAGGGAACTATGGCGACGTTCTTCAAAAATGCACCGAATTTAGCACAAACTCCGTCTATGATTTTCTGCTCAGCCTTGTATTTTTCAATACGAGATCTTCGGCTCTGGATGGCAATTTCTTGGGCTTCGCGTGTAGTGACGTTATCTGCGAGAGCCTGCTTTGTTATTGGATCTTCTACCATTACGGTGGTTTTCTCCTGAGAAAATGTGATGTGCATGTGAAGATCCCAAGGGCAAGAACATTCTTTGCACTTTAAATTAGAGTCCATAGCGGCGCAGTTCTGTAGTGCTGGATTTGGAACTGTTTCAGGTTGAACATTCGTCAAATAGCAATGATCGTGACATATCTGCGTGTAAATCGTCTGGGTAACCGTCGTATTCGGCAGTGATTGGGTTTCAATGCAATTAGCTCCCGTGCAAACTGTTCGTGGATAGCCTAATTCTATCGGTTCAAGTCCAATTTGAGGAATCATTAAGACTTTCTGGAGATCGGCTTTTCTAAGGTCAATTCTTTCGAGTTTAGTTGTCTCTTCATCAAGGACTTGAATGTTATCTTGGATGTTTTGACTGATGTCGGCTAACGGCTTGGAGAGTGTCAGAATCAGAGCTCGAGCTTCATTTAGCGAGACTGTTTCGCCAACTCTATGAGGCGGTACATCCTCTTCGAAGTGCTTTAACATTCGTCTCGTTTCTTGCTCAGAGTGAGTCCAGCTTGCCTCGAAATTTTTTCGGTCGTCTTCAGTGAATTTTTCTCCCGCATGAATACAGGACAGAAATCGAAAAGCTTCATTGTCCATGCAGTAGACCGTGTTCTTGGTAGTGCGAATTTCGACACTTCTATTCTGCTTGAGATCGTCGAGGAACCTGTTCAGAGGCGGCAAGGTATCACCAGGGCGATAAAACGTTGATCGAGCGTTTGTGAAGCAGAACGCAATGTTGACTGCTGCAGAAACATGCAAGTGAGTGAGCAGCTCGTTGATGCAGTAGGTGAATATGATGTTCAGTCGAGCATTGTTTGGCTTCAGAAGAATGCAAATCCCATGAATTTCAGGGACGTTGGCGATGTATTGCAGGATGGCATTGAAATTTCGATCATCCATGGTCTGGCCTCTGGTGTCTCCAATTCCTGGAGTATCGATCAGTCGAATCGTCCGATCTCCGGTGTAGAAGACATAGCTAACTGGGTCCTGGGTGCAGGACTCACCAGTTTTAAATGATTCGTTTGTAGACTCGCCTACGGAGATGACTTTCTGATTAAGTTCCGAGTCTGTGAAGGTGAATTGTGACGGAACAAGGTAGATCTGCTTTCCATCTTCTGCTTCCTTCAGCGTTTTGTATGTCAAATAGTTTGCAAAGCCGTTGATCCATGTGCTCTTTCCAACCTGTAAATTCGGGTTTTATTGCACAAAATTAAGGTTTCTGATTACCCCAGTCTCTCCGAGTATGAGGATGTTTAGCTCCTTTGCAGGCTTGATTTCCTTGACCAGGGAAGTGAGGTATTTGTCGTCGAATCCAATGAAATCGGGTCCATGGTTGGGATCGGAACAGCGGAATTGGAATGCGTTGATAGGGGCAAAGCCGCAGTTGCAGTGGAAGTTGTGATTGAAGTCGTATTGCAACTTCTCCTCGCAGACATTGCAGAACCACTCGTGCTTATCCTTTGAGCAGAAGTTGCCTTTCATGGATTGAGGACAGATCATATCAACTTGTGCACGTTTCGTAGGCTTATGATCAGCTTTCTTGCGATTTTCAGTGCATTTGACTAGACATATCTTTTGCTCTTCAAGGCCATCAGCAAGACAGTCAGTGGATGAATAAGATCCCTCGTAGTGGCAAATTCGATTTCCTTCTGGAACAGCTTCCAATTTCGACAGTTCTGGATTCGCACCAAGATCGGCAAAGATGCAGGGAATCTTCTTCTGCTTGACCATCAACTCGAAATACTCTTTGTTGTCCAATAGATGCTCTTGGTTGCTCCACGAGCAGAAGAATACAAAGCATTCGTGGATGTTCTTCTTCTTGCGTTCGACATCTGGAGTGGAGCCCTTGCCAACATAATGTGCTCCTTCTTTCCTGAGGAATATGATGAAAGAGATTTTATGTTGGATAGGTGCTAGAGAACTAATGAATGCATCGATGGACGCGCCTGATGTTGGGCTTTGATTGTAGTCTTGAATGATTTTGAACAAATCATGCAAGTCTGCCCTGCCTTGTCGAACGTCTACCAACATTTTGCGAAGATTGACTGGAATAGTTGATTGAGCCTTGTGGTGTTCATTCATCAACCAGTTGATTTTCTGTCCAATATCATCAGTGATGCAGAAGCCGAATTTTTGGATGAAATCGCCAAGCTTGCTGAGTTCTATTCCAGTGCGATTCATTTCATCGAATATATGGACGATCTCCCCGATTGTTTTATCACTGATGGGCGTAACTTTCGGAATTGTCATGTTTGCTGATCCAATATGAGCATTGAATGCAGACAGTGGAAGAAGGGTATAAGTGATGGGGACTCCTTTGCCCCTATTGACGCTGGAGATGGCTGATGGAAGGTTCTTCAGAAAATGTGGAATATCTTCGTAGTTGCGTGGAGGGTTGTTAAGCGAGGGATCAGCAAAAACTTCATATCTAAAGTCCGGAAGAGCACTTCCAACCATCATTCCGCGCTCATTGCCGTCAATATTCATGTTGTCGAGTTTGGCCTAAAACGATCATTTTTAAAAAAAAATTTTTTTAAATCTAAAGCCTTTTTTACCTTTAGTGCATCTACAGCCTTGAAATTAGGATCTTCATTGCTGTATTTCACAGAGATAATCGTAGTGACTCCCCATTGAATTCCAACGACCATATGAGTTGCCTGTGGTGAACTACGAATTCCGTTGGGCGTGATCACATAGAGAATCTTGCTGTTGTTGACGTCGATTGCTTCATACTGAAAGTTATTTTGAATTAATCTGAAGGACAAATATTTGAAGTACTTTCGTGGTCAATTTATGGACGAATGTGGCGCTTGCTTCGCGTGAATTCGCTGATGGCGACCATATGTATTGCCCATGTCCGCTGACTTGGACTTGTCCTCCAAGAATGCTCAACTGAAATTGACTACTTTCTAAACTTTAAATTAGAAATTATACTTGAAGTTCGGGTTCCACATCGAGTTGTCTGAACTTGTCACCGATCGAGTCCTGGAAGAATTGGTCGTAACTGGATTTGTGAGTGTCAGTCAGCTGAATTCCATCGGGAGGAAGATCGTTCCCGAAAAGATTCACTCCACAGAAACTGTCAGTGTGTGCATCGTAGAGCTCGCCCAATTTCGCAACCCGTCCGAGTGCCTGTCGAGTGATTTTGTCATTGAACGAAATCCTAAAATGTTCATTTATCAAAAGTAATGATATTTTTTTTTTAATTTCAATAATATCTTTTTGAAAGTTTTTTTTTATGATAACTTACAGCGGAGTAGTGTTCGTCTGAGAAGATGGCTGATCAGCAGAAAGAGCTCCGTTCGAAGGGACAGGTGCGTTCATCTGGAATTCATTTTTTTGTTAGGTTTTACTACAGAAAAGTCCTTACTCCACTTGGCGGTGGTGCAGAAATGTGCGAATTTGTCGTTTGAATGGGAGCAGTTGTCGGTTGTTTGGTCGTGTCTTGAACAGAAGTTCCATCGAGAGCCGTCGAATTGTCGGAGTAATTGATAGATACCAAATACTTGCAAGCCAGATCGATAGGCGTCTTGTCATATGGCTTCTCCACACTGATCCAGTCTTCGAAATCAGAGTTGAAAACTTTGACGAAGTTGATCGTTCCAGTGCTTGCCGTCTGGTTAAACTTGGCCAATACAGCATCGATGAGAAGTTGAACGCTCGATTCGTCAGCCAGATTGAATTGAAGTCCATTATGAGATGCCCCATTCGCAGTAACATCGACAGTAACGCCATTTGATTTCTCCTGAAATGCTCAATTTTCTGAAAATTCATATCGTTTTATATTTTAAAAAAATGATTACACTTTCTTCGCATATTTTAGAAATATTTTCTCACAGAAGCTGACAAGAGAAACGATTTTGTGAGAAATTTTAATATATGAATCTACCTCGTTCTTGAACATCATCTCGTATTTTTGTTTGTCCGAGACGGTAAGAGAATTGTAGGATTGAGTGATGTCGTTGTACTGCTTTGTTCCGGCATCCCACAGCTTCACCATTTGCAGCTTCAACTTTTTGTTCGTCCATTGAGCCTTTGCCAGAGTCTCAGAGATCAGCGACATTACATTGGCACCGTCGGCAACATCAAGAATACTCGAGTACTCCTCTGACGAACCCTCGATCAGAAACTTGACGAGAACTTTCATGATGATTACCTAAAGTCACATAATAACATTTTTAACTGAATTCTCAATAAATTGCGAAATTAATGATAAGGATTCATCCTTGGAAGGACAGGCCACAAGTCATAAGTCATTAATGCATGATCGAGAGATTGAAATTTCATGAAAATTTGCAAAACTTTTGCATCGAACAACTAGCGGATTTTGTGATGAAGTACGTTTTCATTTTATCGGGAAAAGCGTTCAATAGTTTGCAGCCTGCTATTTATACGCGTGATAAAACCGTTCTATTCCTGAGACTGACGAATATTATGCACACGGGTTGAAGACAATTTCTTCTATCCTCAGGTTTGAAACTGATAACAGTCAAAATGCTCGCTTGTGAATGTGTACATGTTTTCTTTGCAAAGATTATGGAAGACGCGAAATATTACTCATTGCGTTGTTAAATTTCGAAACTGCTAGCAAATGCATCTTATTATCTCTACACATGATGAATATTGAGGTGGGGACCGCAAATGGTTTTGTAAAATTCAGTTTTAGACAATTTTTCACTCCAAATAATCAAATTCAATGTAGCTAAGGCATTCGTGAAGGAAAAATAAAATAAAAATTATCTTTGACTGAGAATTAGCTAAAGCCATCATCTAAATGTACAAAATAATTATCCTGAGCGTATGTTCACTTTCTGGTAGAATTTTTTGTATCAAATTCCACTTCTATGAGTGGTTCAGCGAGTCTGATAATGACTTTTCATGGCTCTCCATTTTAAAGGGGATTTGCTTCCCAATTTTGGAGTCTCAAATGAACACTTTTTGAACAAAAGCGAATAATGCAAGAAGAGTTTACGGTCCCTAATTATGCGTCAAATTTACGATCTAGATGTCAGTAAATCGAATTTAAAAAAATCAAATTATTTAAATTTCACAAATTTAGGAGAAAATCTATAATCAGAAAAATGTAATCATCCTTCAAATCGATCTTTATTCATCGTCTTTCTTGATAATAATTCCTTCATAAGTGATTTATCGGAAAGTATCATACAAATAATTTTCGATCGAGTTCTGAGTTCTGAACCGGACATATCAGAATAAATTTGTTTATCATTTCACCGATGTCAAATATACACCGATTTTGTCCCTTTGACATTGGAATCTCGAAATCAACAACGTTCCGAATTAGGCAAGTAAGATCATTGCATGAGAGTAAACATCGGAAATCTATATTATCTAGTTCAGATACAAGCATTACGTGCAATGTTGAGATCCACATTCATTGGAAATATGCTACGCGAAAAAAAACTTTATTATATCTTATATTTCATGTTCTTGGACGTTCCCGAGATTTTATCCGTCGGGATGATTTCCGGCCTCACATCTTTATTTGCTGTCAGAAATCTTGAATATGAAAAAATGAATAAAACACGACTCTTGGAATTTCGATAACGATTTAAATAATTAAGATGAAACATTCTTACAGCATTTAGAAGGGCTATATTTGCTGACATGCGAAAAGTTCAAAAATGAAAGTCTCTAATAAATATCTTTATTACTTTTGATTTGCTCAATCGACACAAATATTGAATGCCCGTGTAAGAAAATATTGATCCCAATCATGTGAAATGAATAAATGCATAAATGAGGCAATACTGATATTTCATAAATGACAAGAATAGCGGAAGACTCTGACAATTTCCTCCTTCAAATATGTAAACTTGATACTCGTAAAGTAATTATTGATATCGAAGATTGATAAATATGAAAATCTCGTAATTATTCAAGAATTTTGGTATCCTTTCTTTAAGGCTAGTAAAATTTCATAGGTTAAAACGTAGAATATTATCAACTTTTGTAAAACTCCGAAACGGGTCGGATGAATCGTTCGAATTTGTGAAGTTGTTTGCAGAGACCTCGCTTGAATTCGCGATTAAAGACAGTGTAGATGACGGGATTAATTCCTGAAATATTACCATTGTCTTCCGAAAGTTTGGTGATTTATTTTAGCATAAGAATAGCTGCCTTAAATTTGGAGAAAGTGAAAAGAAAATTTTGACAAGATTATGCCAGACTCATACCTGAATTGCAATAGCCCAGCCAGAAGAAGAACTTGAAAACAACGGCAGGGGCCTCATAGCCGAAAGCACCAATTACGTACATTACCTAAATCCAATGTTGATGGTCTTCAGTTGTATTGAAAAGCCTTACAAAGAATGGCAACCAGCTGAGAATGAACGCAGATAGGATGATTCCTAGGAGCAATGTAGCTTGTCGCTCTTTCTGCTTTAGTTTTCTCTTCCTGAAAATGTTCGGATAATTTCATTCCAACAATGTGTGATGATTTTTAATTGATGAAAACCTCAAATGCCTCCTGTATTTCTCACTATTTAATCACTGTCACCAGATTTATGTATGGGGAATGATAGGCAAATATAGCCGGCGACCGTGATCAGACAATCAGACGATGACAAATGAATAATGCAAAGCAAAAGGTACGAGCAAATGATCAGATCGGTGATTACCTCTTTTCAGCAGCTCTATCTTCAGACTTAGATTGTGGAGGTGTGGTGGTGGTTGAAAGGCTTGGGCACATTGAATGTTGCGACAATTTTCGACCTATTCCATTTGTGTCCAAAGATATTTGCATCGTCTAAACCACGCAACTAATTCTTTTTTCTTCGTCCAATTCTAAAACCTTTGCAGCTCCATTCTTGGGGTTCTTGGGGAGCTCTTCCGATAGCCGTCTCAACTGCCAACAGACTTTCCCGATTGCTTCTCGGTTATTGCTGCTCAGAACTTCGCTTGGATCTCGCTTCCTGAAAATATATTTTGATGAATTCATTCTTGCAAAAAAGAATAAGGAGATCCATGGGGTTTGTTGATTATCAATCACTACGCCAAGCCTTTTCCAAGTGAACATTTTGCGTATTTGTTATTCTTTGATTCCTGCAAATCAGAAGAAGCATTCTTACCTAACGATATCATCATCATTAGGATCTGAATTGTCTTCCATCTGTTCCAATTCAATGTACTGTTGTACAGTAGGAGGTGAGGCTAAAATTGTATATATTTCAAAATAAGAATTGATTCCGAAGAACTAGACTCACAAGGTTTTCCTCCGTTCTTCATGCTGATTGCAGTCATGGAGTGAAGTGTCTGGTCGAGTCGTTCCGTTTCCTTCAACCTTTGCCGGCTGTGCTTTATCGTAATGCTGTAGATTTTAGCGTATACGATAATTAGAATAACGACGGGAATATAGAAAGACCCAAGAGATGAATATAGTACATATCCTAAAATTTGACTACTATTATTTTAGGCAATTATCTTCGACAACTGAAAACTGCATGACAATCGTAGCATCTTGATTTAATAGAGTTACTGGAAAAGATAAGAGTTCTTGTGCAATTCGCTTTTCCAGCAATCTCGCGTGAATCAATGTCACTCACGTGTACAGCTTCCGAATTGCGATATTTTCTTTTTCTAATGTTACCTATTTCAGTGCTAACTGAGCATTCACCAGGTTTCCTCTCAGGACGCCACCCGAAAATCGGAGGTAGGCAAATTAACAGTGATACGACCCAAGACACCCCTGAAATGTAATTTATTTTAATCTAAAGCTTAGATCAAATTCAAAAATCTGGAATCATATGACCCTTGAACTAGCAATTATCTTTCTGACCTCACAACTTGATTATCTTTCATTCACTAGAATTTCTTTCAATTTGCATAGCAAGGATAATTATCATGGAAGTCTAGAATTTTCCACAAATTGCGATAAACTATGATTTACCCAGAAATTTGCAGTGAAACTTTGTAGTTTAAATTTTCAATTTTCTGCTTCAGAAATCAAACTTCCAAGGGCAAATACGCCCCGCGCAGCCATATTTCGGACATCGAATTTACTCAGCGATGAAATGAAAAATTCATGCGACTTTGGGGCTGTTCCACTTTTTCCAGAGAAGTATCCGTCAAACCTCCCACATCACGTGTTATTTGATGGAACTAGAAAACGGGCTCGGATATTTTTACCTAATTTTTAAAGAAGTGAAATATCGAGCTGGAAAACCTAGACAAGGTGTGAGGGGAAATTGCGCTGAAATCTGCGAATTTCGTATGACTTTCAAAGACATTTGATCGTTGCGAAATGGCAGGAATAAAAACTAATCCCCCATGTCTAGAAGCATAGATCTTTCACTCGGATTAGAGAGTAATTTGAAATGAATTCAATTTTGAAACCAAAATTTCAAGCTCGAAACATCAAGGATTTTTTTTTCCAAAAAACGATATGATTGACGGCATGATGCAAATTCATGAATACTTGACATAAATCTTGGAACACGTAGAGGAAAAGTTGAGCAATAAAATAATGACTTTTCGGTTAAAAGTACCATTTCAAGAAGAATAAAAGCATTTTTATAAGAAATAAATAATTTGTTACAACATAAAGTTTGTGGCAAAATTTATATCAATCCTCATCAATCTTCTTTTTAAAAAATCGTACCGTTATATGTTAAAAAGAGCGTGCCGTTCGTATCGTTATGCACGTATTTTATAGCTACCCATAGTGTTTATTAATTTTCTTATCTTTGATAAAAATGATTCATTTTTGGGATTTGCGCATTGGAGTATATATTTTTCTTATTCTATGAAGTTTGCTCCAAATTTTGTTTGGGTTCAAAATATTTGGATCACCCTGACTGTCGATTATTCATAAACTTCGCGACAAAAAGTCGTTTTATTCTGAATAAGCTTAGAAAACTATTATTTTGTCTGCTCTGATAAAGCAGATGAAGCCATTTTCTTTTGTTTCATTGCATTCTCGTCTCAAATCTCGCGTATTTTGATTTTAAATCTCCCAACTTCCTTATTTACCGCAGAAACGCAGCAGTTTCTCAGAAGACATTGGGCAACTTTTCAGTCTCGAAAATATTTTTCGCGAATTATTATCTGCCAAATAATTGCATTATTTTCCCGAACGAGAGTCTATTGCAAATTGGTTTTTCTGACGCAAGAAATGACAGCAATTAGAGTCGCTCCTTTTTCCAAATTTCGTTCTGAACGTTGTAAATTAAAAACTCGTGGTTGATTCGTAAGCTGCAGTAAATATGCGATGTTGCTGATATTTTGTCATACAAATGAAAATACTGCCATCTTGCCAATACAATATTAGATGACAAGTTGAGAAAATGATGACGCGGCTACATGTAACTCTGAGAAATATTCACAAGAAAGCGATGATCTTGTCTAATCATTTAAGCAGCTTGTTAGAGAAATATGGGAAATCGACATGTAAATATAGAAAAGTAGCAGTCCTCTGATAACAGATAGACCTCGTTTTTCAACCCAGTTTCATGCATCATCCAAGTAATGCATTTTCAAAAATAGTCATCATTTATCTCACATTTGCCTATAATTTTACAATTTTTTTTCAAAACGTCGGCTCCGAACGTGTAATAAACTTATTGATATTTTCAAAGCGCGAAAGATGGCTGCGACATGACGTTGTCTAATCTTCACTTCGCACGCAAGCTATGTGTTATCTTCACGAACTTTTCGTTTCAAGCATAATTTATGAGTGATAAATGATAGACGAAACTTCATCAGGAGTTCTCTACTAACCGATATAAAGGAACATCCTGGTTGGAGTGCGTTTCGCCGGGTAGGTCAGAGGGGAAGTGACTGAGAAGTAACGGTCCAGAGAAATGGCACAGATGTGGAGGATGGAGGCTGTCACGAACAGGACATCCAGAGCTAGCCACATTTCGCAGAGGACCATGCCTAAAACATTGTTGATCAGCTTTTGATGATCATCTTCTCTAGTTGTTTGATGTTTATGATCAGAGAAATCCTGTTTCCATGCTCTAGATATTCATGAAATGTTTACTGGATTCGAATGAATGTTAAGTAGAAAGAGCGAAAAAAAATTTGATGGTTATTTTTATGTTGTTGAATTAATGATAAAAATATTTACCCATTTTCCACTCGCCAATGATCTCATAGATGAGTGTGAGCGGAGTGACGAGCAGACCTACGAGAAGATCGGCTACGGCCAAACTGACGATCAGCCAATTCTGTCGTTGAGCGCGGAGTTTTCTATCTCGGTAAACTGTCACTATCACCAATAGATTGCCGAGGATTATTATCTGAAAATGTTTAGATGGACCTCATCAAAGACACAATTCGGTAATTGATAGCAGTGTCAATCCTATTATGAATAGAAAACTACAACATTTCGGAAGGTTTCTAAAGAGCTTCAATGAAAGCTATTTTTCATGTGACTTCGCTTTTGAAAATAATCTAAAAAGCCAAAAGATATTTTAAAAAATCAGACTTACCAAAATAACAGTGAGCATGCTAGTGATTGTGAGGATGGCCTCGACCAAATTGAGGCAGGCGACTTTTGCACTGTCCTCAATGCAGGTTAATGTCAGATTCACCATTTGATTCTATCGAATATCACCGCATTTCAATGAAATTCCACCTGAAAATACACGTTCTTATTATTGTTCGGAGCAAAAGTTCAAATGACAATACGAAAAAGCGAGATATTTGTACATTAAAGGAAGGTCAGCGTGGGCGAGATGAAGAGACCGATATTTATCTCGAATTCTAGAATAGAAGATCTTCATCTTTCAAAATAGACTCTCAAAACGTTCCAAAATATGACGGGAATATTTATAAATACGAAGTTATTTTCTATCTATATCTTGAGTACAGAAGGAAATGAGATTCTTTTGATGAAAGGTTTGAAAATGTGGCACGCGATATGTCAGTGCGAGATATGGCGAAAAATGCAAAGAAGCAGCAATTATGGTGATATTTTTATTCCAGAAATGCGCTATTTCGGTATGGGAAAGTGGTATAATTCATTAGCGCAGAGACTGAAATGCAGGAGGATTTTGTGAAAATCGAAAAAATGAAGAAGGAACGAAATATAATTGGGCAAAAACGAGTGAATAGACTTTCGCCGAGTTCTATTTCGAATGAGTAGCCAAAATGTGGCTGCAAACTTATAACAGGAAATAGAGGGAGTCAATTTGGAGACAACGGGAAATGGCCAGGAAATAAATATGCAACAGAAAAAGAAACTCAAACAACCATTCTGCATACCATTTCGAAATATGCACCATTTTGTAATATAGCCAAACCAAAGAATGAAAAGTATAAAAACAAGGGACTGATTTTGATAGATGTTCAAAGTAAACAAATACGATGGATGAAATTAATCAAATCTTTCTCAATATATAAGCGACATTTGAATGGAGAGGCAAAATCATCTGCGATCGATTTATTTTTATGCTACATTGAAAACCAAATAGTTAGTATTCCAATACTGCAGTAACAATGAGGTTCCGAGTGTATCGCTAAAATCATTTTGTAAAAATCATAATAAAGCTTTCATAAAATCGATGGAAAAACTAATAATTTGAAGTAGAAATAGATTACTTCAAACAGACTTCCCACGATTTAGAATCTTCATAATTTCATAGGGGAATGAATTCTAAATCGCTGCGGCGTTTCTTGATCGAGATGATTTTCCCTTCGATTTGAAAAAGGCGGAGAATTTCGAACTTTTTAACAATCTCTTCATTCTGGTTGATAAATTATAAATGGCAGATAATTCTTCGGAATCTCGCCTCATTTCATCGTTTCATCAAAATCACCGAGCTCATTCGAGCGCAAATTCACTTAATCTAGTAAATTTATTCAAATGAAAGCGAGAAAGGATGTTTTTGACGTTTGGAATTTGACGCTTACATTTTGAACTGAAGATGGAAAAAGTCAGAGAGCGGACAGATGTCATCTTACGATTGAGCAGTTTTCAGAAAGTCTAGTTTTGGATGGACTAATTGACCAATGAACACTTTACCAAAATTATTACCTATGATCATAGTTAATGTCACAGTAAAATTTTAATGAAACTATAAAAATTGCAAAGTCCTTGCGAACAAGGAACTTTTGTATTTTGTAAAGTTCGCTGGTAGTTCGTCATCTTCACTTGTGTTCGCTATGAAATTTTGGAATAAGTGATTTAGGATATGATAAGACAATTTCTAATGAAGATTTAAAATATACTGATAAAATGAGTGATTTTTACGAGATGAATTTCTTCTAAAAATCTTCAGAATTTGAAAATGGTAAATAATATTACTGACATATTATTTACAGGATTTTCAAAATACGAATTAAACATTTCTACTTGCTCTTTCTCGTAAATCAAAAGCTACCGTAATCTCTCTCTCTCTCTCTCTCCCTCAAGTCTGAAGTTAAAAGTTTCGTATACTTCTGAGAGTGTGACTTTATATTCATCGCCAACAGAGTTGTGGATGATAATTATCGAGGAAGAAAGGGAGTGAATTTAATTGGGTCAGGAAGGGAATCGACTGCATATGAAAACATGAAATATTAATTGGGCTGGAGCAAATTAGAGAAGCAAATAAATTGCGAAATACTTCATGAAATTGTGAGAGTTCGAGAAAACGACGACAACTCCTGGAGTAATTGAGCATGAGTATGATAGAGGATGAAGAAAGATGTAGAGTATGGAAGCATCTCAATTTCACGGGCTCTCTCGGCAGTATCTGCTATAATATGCACCAATTCCATGTAAGTCAGGCTATAAAAATACGCTCTCCAAGTCTTTTGGACCAGGAAATGCATATGCTTTGCTAGTGAATTTCTCGATTTTTCGCCAGACTAGACATCCCGAATGAGTTTCTTCCCCATGGTTGCCTCGTGCATCCTGCCTCTCCTCAATACACGACAAATTATGCCAAAGTTACAATTGATACGTAAAATCCCCGGCCAATTATTCACAATTCATGTGATAGCGACAATTATGAAAGTAAAATTCGAAACTTCCTTAGATTTTGAACGCGGAACTTTCTTCTAGCTGCAGTCAAAACAGAAAAGTGATGTATCAGCTAAAATTAGATGGCAAGTTGATTAGAAAACGTTACATAAACTTAGAAATTAGCTTGAAAAGTACAGTAGGTGTCAAATGCTCGAAAACACCATTAAGAGGGCGAAGACTTTTTTCTCGAAAAATCGCATACGCCTACTGCTAGAATCGGTAATGTTGAGTGAAGATATTCCTCACTTCATCCAAAACCAATGAAACTTAGAGATCGAGCAATCTTTGACCAAAATTTAATACATGATAGACTTATTAAAAAGAGAAGACTCTACTTTGATCAACTGATTCCACCTGGAGGAAAAGATTCAGGAAAAGTCGAAAGAGCTTTTCTGCACCAATTCTAAATGTCAAGATTGCACAGGAATGGAATCATCTCGGATGCATATGGCCAATAATAAACTCCCCCAGCCCCTCATTAATGAATAAAGATGTGTTCCTTAAATTTAGTAATTGTTTAAAGAGTCTTTCCTCTCATTCAGATTCGGTTTGCATAAATGTAGACAAGTCTGAGCATTTGTGATAAATTTAATCAAGTATAAAAACAAAGAAGTTGATAAAAAAAATATAGCATTCACAGTCTTCACGCGCAACCGTTCAAATCAATCGAGACTGATCCAGCTTTTCATGAATAAGGATGTGCTCCTCAGATTCACTCATTGGTTCTGGAAGAAATTTCTTCCCTCTCATTCAAAATCCGTTTACATAGAACACAGGCAAATCTGAGCATTCGTGGCAAATTCAATCAAAGCATATCTTTTGTCTTTATGAGTGTATTCTTCTGTGCAAAGCAGAGACCCAAAATGGTCGGGGAACCAGAAAACAAAATAAATCCGACAAGCACAAATTCAATTGATAAATGAATTGAGCAATTGAATCAACCAGAAAAAGGCACGCGCAGAAATGAGGCATGAAGCAATGAATGAAGAAGGGGAAGGAATGGAATATGAACAGGCAACACGACATAAATGAGATTCGTGGCATATTGAATCTTGAAGATATTTGGGAAGAAGCTAGAATTGTAATATCAGGCAGCGGCAATATGACGGCAAAGATGCCATGGACGGCATATCTTTTCCAATATTGCGTTGGCAATTTCTATTAAGTCGCAACATTTTTCTTAAAAAAACTTGTGCCTTTAAAACGTCTTTTCGTAATTGCCTAAGATTAAATGCTGATAATGCATGACAAAAGTTAGCAAGATTTTCAATCAGCTATCCTTGAATACTCCTTCTAAAGGATAAAGTCTTCAATAACGCTAAATTTACAGGGATTATTTTGATTTCGATAATTCCTCATCACATGTTTTGAAGGCAATAATAAAGCCGCTAAATTCTGAACAATGGCACTTGATGAGGTAATGAAGCTGAAAATAATAGTGCTTAAAAAACTCACCACGGAAGATTAACTATGAAAACGCCTAAAAAGGGATGTGAAAAGTCGCGCGGTGCGTGAAATAATGCACAGCCCATTCATCTGCTTCATCTGCGTCGATCTATTGTCTCCCGCCTAATTCTCCCTCTCCCTCGTCTTTTTTCGCCATTTGCTGTTCTCGAAATTATTTACTTTTGCCCCGAAAAGCGTTCGCCTTTTTCTCTTTGCTTCAGCTGTTTTGGCGGTGGGCAATAGATAATTTTCGTTCATATTTTGCGGCATTGTTTTGTGGTGTCAATTGATGAGAGTAACGGGCTGCTGCTGTAAGGCTTCTACAATTCGAAAGAGCCGTAGACCACCGAAAGACCATTTGTTTGTAATCTATGAAACATTGAAGATAAACACTTATTTGAACTAGAGAATGAAAATGCTGTAAAATATGTCATGTTTGGTATCAAAATTATTAGTATATTTCGCGAAATGTTTTTAATGCCAGGTTTATTATTGCATGAATGCAAGAAAATTTCATCTTTAAGATATGTACGCATTGAATTGAACTGAAAAAAGATATGGACCACGAATATGATGTTCAAATATCGGCGCGCTTCATTTTTCACCATAAACAGAGCCACCAGCGGCAGGACATAAACAATAACAATCATCGCCGTCATTTCGACAATCCCTCTGCCAGTCTTTCTCTCCTGTCTCTCTCACTTTGATAATTTGTCATGTAACGAAGATGTTGGGAAGTAAATAATTGGATATCCTTGAGGAAGGTGACCCATCAAATTGGAGGGGTTGTTTGGTTTGAAAAAAATAATCTACTGAATTGGATGGTAGAAGAAAAAGCTATCTTCATAAAGAAAAAATGAACAAATTTGAATAGCAATTTGGATATGACCGATTTCTCCACACAATGATGATAATCAAAGGCAAGAAGAATTGGAAAATTTTTAAATTCAGATCATAATTATTTCGAAATTATAGCCAAAATAATAATCGAGTCAAAGTTAGAATGTCGTTTCACATATGAGAGGACATGAAAGCTAGATTGTCGATGAGTGATGAGACCAACATTCGTGATCATCCGCTTCTTTTTTTGGTATAATATCGCCATTCCAACAAGTTAATCTCGAAAATGTGACTATTTCCTGTTATCAAACCGAACCATCTTCTAAATCCCACCTCGCCTAATTCCCCTATTTTTGATTCCTTCCATTCCCTGATTCCCGCATTCATCATCTCAGTTTCGCCGTTCATTAATCTGATGCAATTAACGGAGTCTTTAGAGCGGCTTAGTTGTCTATTTATGCTGTGCTTCGACCGTTTTGCTCTGCGCAAAAATTGCTGATAGTCGTCAATTTAATTCTATGCAGAAATGTGAAATTTACCCATAAGGTAAAACATCGATGATGAAAAGCATCAGCAGAATATTATCGAAATTGAGCTGATGAATTATGGGGAAATATCACCTGCTTCAGATAAAATGAGATGAATAATCTAAAATTTTGATGATGAAGCTATGAGTCAGCTAATTAACTTCATGATTAAAATTTTTAAGATTTGAATCGTAATTAAAAGTTTTGAAGTATCAATCACAAATTGGCTCAAGAACACAATAATCAGTAAGCACTGTAATTCTAAAATCTAGCTATAGAGAACGAAATATAGTCTGATGAGTTGAATTGAAGTGTGTGTGTGTGTGTGTGTGTAGTTTAGCAAACCATATTTGGAATGAATTATCCAAGAGAAGGGTTGTTTTGGAATTGGTTTGTATGGCTGCCAAGATAATGAACAGCTGATTGAAAGTGTTATTGAAACAAGTTTTCTGCTCGCTTACAGATATTCTTTAGATGACGCGATGAAACGAAGTGCGCAGCATAATTTGATGTATTTAATGGAAATTTTTTTACTTACAAGACAGCATCCGAGGTGACAATAATCATGACCAAAAGAAGAGCTGCTCACTAACCAACTGAACCGCACCACGCGAAGCTACTACGACTTCACATTCGAGCTTAATTGCCTCGACTTCGCGCTGTTAGAAAAGCACAAAATAATTAATCATTGACCTAGAAGAAAGTGCTGCTTGATATACCATAACTCGTGTAGAACTGATGACGCTAGGAGATTTTTAGAAGCATTTCATCTGGATGAGTTTTTTGATCAGGAAGAAGAAAGCACATGAAATTTTGACAACAAAATGCGGAAACCATCATTTTGAGTGGGATTGCCAATGATTCGACAGACATTGAATGAAATTTTAATGCGGCTATTTTCGACGTTTGTATTGCCAGGATGAGTCAATTATTGAAACTCGAAGGTCAGAAATGGGACAATAATTTGACAAGTTTCTAAATGGTTTAGAAGATATCGTAAAATGCTTCCAATTACTCCTAATATAATTTCATTGTAATTCTAATTCCATTTCCCCTTTCAGAGTATAAATTCAAAGAATCGTTGTGAAACAAAGAGAAATGTGTTGCTCCCGAATAAATGAAACGCGCTTCTTCGTACGAATTCTTAATTGCCGACGATGTGATCCTCGTGAGGCGAGAGGTCCAATGATACTCTAAGAATTAAAGAGAGGATGAGAAAAAGGAAGATCATACGAAAGACTAATGCGAAACGCCGTTTCAAGCATGATATGAATGAGCAGAAAATGACGAAATTAATGTAATACGGCATTCATTGGAGCAATAATTACGGGAAAAAATCAAATTTGGCGAAGATTTTAAACTTTTGAAATATAGAAATTTCAAGACAGACATTTTAGAAAAAGCTAATCGCAAATATGTCTCCTTACACTATTCATCCATGGCTGCGAAATTTTGGGTCGGAGTGTGAATAAGAGGGAAGTTCCAAAAATTTTCGGAAATACGAGAAAATTTGAGCATCCGAAGTCTTCCTCACGATATCGAAATTAAAATTGCGACAATTTCTAGTAGTGAGCATAAAATAAATTCAAATCTCAAATTTTTATCAAGATAATAAACGATAGAAATTTTGTATAAACTTTTCCAAGATATCATGTCCAAAGGGTAAAATATTCGGCAGGCTCAAAACACGAAAAAAGAAGGTCGCTCCGTCGTCCGCAAATGCAATTTTTTGCTTATGAATTCAAAAGGAAAAGCGATGTCGCAACATATTCATACATGCATAGATTCAGTCAAAAAATCGGCTTTGAGACTTTGAAAACGAAATTTAACTCGAACATTCTTCGGAATAAAGATAAATTTTTGGTCTAATGGAGAAAGTTTGAAGTTTTTATGTAACTTTAGCTTATTGACAGGATATTTTGGGAAGGAATTATGTGATTTCGTCAATTTTAGTAATTCGATATGCTTGAAATAAAAAAATAGAACATGATAAATTAGAATACCCTAATTGGGGGAGGATGGGTTCTGGAAAAGGTAAACGTTTTGAAATTTTGAAGCGGTGACGAAGAAAAATGATGAGGTGTAAAAGGGACGAAAATATAAAGAGAAGAAAGGAAAATGAAGGAACGTGAGAAACGAATGAGAGACGAAAAAACAAATGAAGAATAAGAAAACGGGATAGGGCCAGGTCGGGTGAATGAGTGTGATAAAAAATAAATTGAGAAGAGCGGGAATTCAAGAATTCCGAAAGGATGAAAAATGAGTGGAATGAAGAAATGAGGATATGAGACGAGAATGGAGAAATTGCCATTCAAACGTGAAAACAGAAAGTAGAGTTTAGTTGAAGTTTCGACACAATGTTTTGATCGGACGATATTAGCAAAAGTTAGAAATCATGGTTTGGAAATATAGTATCTTTCACTGCAAAAAATCTCGAATAAAACTCTGATGACTGGTAAAAATATGAAAACCACCTTCCATCTCTAATGAAGGTGTCTTATTTGCAAATGAGGACTCTTAAAAATCCAAACCATGTTTTTATTAAGGAAAGCAAAATCTCAATATTTGATTATCAGCGTCTAACTAATTTCCAAGCGAATGCCTATAACCTGAGATCCAAAATAAGCATTGAAATGAAGAAGTAGAAAAAACATCTCTACAGGGGCTTTTTCCTAGCCCTTGTCTCCTCAAATATGAACTCATTTTCGACTCAAAGATCGCATTTTATCCCCTAGGAAAAGCGTCTCATCAAAAGTTCAGAATACAATTTCACATTTCATCGACTAATTAAAATTTTTCCATCAAATTTCGTCGGAACTACACGATTTCTGAAGATTTCTCTGAAAGATCGTTCACTTTTCAGTCGTTGAACTGAATTTGCACTATCTTGCACTTGGCTGAAGAAATCTTTTCATAAATAATGAAGGACGAGGAAAGAAAGCCGTTTGAAATGATAATGTGCACGTATGAACAACGAAAAAGTGACAAACGACGGACGAACTAATATACTGATATAAGTTTTGGACGAATGAAAGATATCTGGTCATGGGATAATTGAAATATGAGACTGGGGAGCCAAGAGATGAATTTGAATTATCCAAATATGAAAATACATCTAAAGATTGAATAAAACGAAGAGTTCAAAGGCCGCTTGAAATTCGCGAAATTCCACTCAGTTTTGGCGGTGAATTGGGCGCTTTTGAAAATTGAAATTGAATTTCGAGTATTTTGAGCATTACTTTGGGATATGTAAGCAGAAGAATAAACTAGAGTTTAGAGAGAGTTTGATCCACTGAAAAATTCATGCGACGTTGGGAGAAGGATAAGGAAGCAGGAACTTTCTTCTTCTGGAGCAATATCATCATTATTGGAGATTATCAGGCATATATATGGAACTCTTTGAAAAGGTTTCGTTTAGAAAGATTATTCGAAAAGTCTGTGTCGTATTGACGACAAATGTGTCGGCTAAGGTAAAAACAGACTGAAATTTTCGAACATCTATCAAAGGATTCCATCGTTAATTTTCAGTAAATTTCAATACATTTGCCCGTAAGAATTAATATATAATTTGGTACATTTTGATTTAAAACCACGTTGGTCTAAATTTGGTCGAAAGAAAATCCAAACGAAAATATTATCCAAGTGCACTTGGCATTTGATAAATGCGACAATGAAAATCTCTAAACTTTAGAACCCCAACTCATTTACAGTGGAAAATTTGAGTTTAGGTCTGTAAACAGGTTGCGTCTCTGCATGCAATTGAATAGGCCTCGGATTATGCTGGAGATAGTCAGGGGATTAGTAAAGGATTCAGGAATTATGTGACGAGCTTTTATGAGCATATCAGCTCATAATATTTTTCCACAGATTATCAAAACTCTTCCCTCCACCCTCAACTTTCTAGTTTTTGTAGGAAATGCAGCAATTTATCTAATTCTTTGTTTTTTACATCAAGCAAATGAACTATTGTCCATTTAATTTTGATAAGCAATAGCTTGTTTAATCCTATTTACAACTTTTTGTAAAATACTAGGTGCAGAAAACTAATATTCGCGTTTCCGATAAATTTTGCTAGGTGAATTTTAGAGACTATTTGTTCTGATCAGATTTTGCTTAATTTTGAAATACCAAAATATGTCAACAAAAAACTTGGCAGAATTTCCTATGAAAGTGCTCATCAAAAACCAAATAACTATTTACTCGAAGAAAAAAACCCCCGAAAATTATGACAGAAAATCGTTGCGTCTTCGCCAAAGTGCGGCGTGAAAAATTCATAATTTGTGCTGCCCGTCGCTTTATACGTTCTTCTTTCTGAAACGAATAGGCCTTTATATATGAACAAAAGTGATCTTAGAAATTCGAGGAAAAAGTTTCATTCTCACCGTTTTATAAGATAACTTTAATGAGAAAAGTTTTTAATTCATAAGATTTCTCTATGAAACTCTATTGGTGACTAATTTGTAATGTGGAAAAAATGACGTGATAAATATTGAAAATCTTAAATTCATTAAGTTTTTTTCTAATTTATTTTCTGAGGTAAACAATTTGGAATCATTTTCTTGGTTGCATCATAAAGTTTGACAAATCTTCCAAAGAGACGTCATTAATTGATGTTAATTATTTCGAAACCTAATTGGATCCGACTTCAGAAATCTCGCTCGAATTTTTTCCAAAACGAAAATGCCACAAGGTTTGAGCGTAATTGGCCTGAATTCAAAGAACAAGAATTTGAAATCGAAAAATAACTCTTAATTTTTTTACAAGAAGTAAGGATAGATAGCAATGAAAGATACTCTGCAAGTATTGTCAATATCCGACTACTTGAGACAATGTAAAAGGAAAGAAAATTTGATGCATGCAAATTAGCGCGTTGTTTACAAACGAATGGACGATATTTCATCGATTCGAGGAACGACTTTGACGACTATTTGAAATTACGCAATGCCCACTTGGCATATTCGGAATTTTTCATCGTTTATTTCGTCTCAAAGTTATCGGTCGTTGACAATATCTCCTAAGTTAAGAATAGCCACTTTCATGTAAGAAAAGTGATGATGAATCAAGATTCTCCAAAAACACTGCAATAGCCAAACTAAATTTCAAAACATGATCCCATACAAATTTAGCAACCAAAAATCACAACTTCGCTATCAATGAGCAATGCAGTTTGTCTTGCAACCGAAATCAAAATTCACTTCTGCCTCCTTTTTGAGTTCCAAATTTGACTGACAAATGTCAGATTTCAAAGAGAGCAGAGTGGGGGAGTCCCTTTTGGGTTCATGAAAATAAACGAAAAACCGAAAGGAAAATTCTTCAATGAAAAGTTAGGGAGTATTTAAAAAAAACTCGAAAAATGAGGTGCCGCTTCATATTTTAGGCTCAAAGTATTTCCGAGAAAAAGACAATGCATAAATGTGTCAACCCGTTCCTTATTTGAACAGAAGTCCAAAATTAAATATTAATTTCCAAATTTTGTTCCAAAAATTATTTTCCAGCAAAATCCCGGATGTTATACACTTCGCTTATGAACATACGTATAAATTTGTCCGAATCTAAATACCCTCGGAAGAAAGCAAAGTTGGACTGGATACTTGAAAAGAAGAATTTCTAAATTCTTTAGCAATGTGACAAGCAAATTTTCTTTAGAAATGCACAATATCAGATAAGCAGGAAGATATGCACAATTTTATTGCGTGATTTGTATAAATTTGTCTATTTTATTGTGCTATTCAGGCTAAAAGCGGTAAACAATTTCTGCAATGCGATGCCTGTCGGAGTAATGCAGAAAATATGGAGTGTACAATTCCCAAAAACTATTTACCATGTAGACAAGCATAGATAAAAAAAAACATTTGGAAAGAGTTGAAGATGGACCATCGGAAAAATATCGTGAAAAAGGACATTTATTCACAAAGTTATGAATTGATTTTAAAGAAATTCAAATCCACGTAGAAGAACGCGCAATCAAATAATGAAGCAAACGTTTGCGAAGAAAATACAATCTACAGAACAGAAACAATCTTCAGTTCAAACTTCAACAGGATAACGGATTTTAGTTATCATTCTTCGCTTTGAAATTTGTTTGGAAGGTGGTTTCTTTTTAAAAAATCCTCCTGACCTAACGATAAACCAAAAATGAATGATATATCAGGAAAGAGTCCAAATTTTCATTCATCTTTCTCAGAAAAGATCGAACCAGACATTAGTTCCGTAGCCGAGGCAAAAATGATGCAAAACGAAAACAAAACAACGACGAGATGATAATTTTGTTGGTTTTCCATAAGTGGCTGTGAAAATTGCCAGTTGATGTTTAGCGGAGAGGGACAATGGGATGGCCTATGCTGGGTTGCAGAGCTAATCACCCAAAGCCAGGCCACGATAGAGCCTCTCAACTCTGCACCACTTTGCATAGTCTAACTCTTGCAAAGTGACTTATCCCGTCGTTCCTCGACTTTTTCTAACTTTCTCATCTTTTTCTGCATTTCTGGTCTCAGTATCTTCAATTTTTCGCATCTTTCGGTAACACTCATTATCTCAACGTCTATCCATTGCTCTTTTCTGACTCCCCCAATTTTTCTGTCTCATTCAGAATTTGCCTGAAACCACTCGCTTTTTACAACTAATTGTAGTTTTCCCAACAATGAGACCGGGACTGCCTGCAGCAAGCAGCCAATTATGCAAACTATGCCAAAAGACGAGAAGAAACAAGCTCATTGATCAAGAGAAGTGAGCACGAAAAATTGGATGATGTTTGAGGGTGACAGAATTGAAAGCTAATTAATAAATCATTTGAGAAAGTTTGCTAACGTTTCATAAACGAATATTGATAAACACAGACAATAGAGTGATACTTATGGTCTGTTTTCCCCGAATTGATAGTTGGCATGAAAATTTCGATTTCGTCAAGATTTTGAATACGGTATAAATGCGCATTTGTTGACGACAAATTTTGTCATTTCATATCCCACCTTCTTCGGTTCAGTCAATTTACCGTTTCTTCTTCTTCTTCAAAAATCAAGCATATTGTCGAACGAAGGAATAATTTTTGAAAAAAATGAGAAAATCGGTTGAATAGAAGAAGACAAATGTGAAAATTATCGAAAAAAAACAAATGCCGCTAGCTTACTCGCTTTAAACTATTTAAAGTTTCCGCTAAAATTAACAAATTTTCATACCATTTATCACTTTGAAGAGAGCAGAAGAGATTCAAAGTCGATTTGGAGCGCTCTTAGAGTGAGCTCTCAAAGTTTGGCAATCTGCAGGGAACCGTAAGTGTTTCACTCTTTCAAGTATCTGGAGATTGAAATTGCACAATTTTGTGACGAGGTGCAGTAAGTAGGTGAGGTATGGATTTTAGACACCGAACCTATGTCATCGTAAATAATCAGATCCACCAAAAGATTTGAGAACTTCATCGAAGCACAGAAATCTATAAGTTCTTCCGATGATTTTTGGATGTTCTCAACTTCTTAGAAATGCAGTGGATTTTCCTAAAAAGATCACACAGAAGAATACAGAATCTAGCTCTTTTTATTCAAAAGATGATAATCAATGTATTCAGGTTCATTAATAACCCTTATGATCTATGCCATTTCTGTATTGTTGCATTTCAGTTGGTCGTTTGACGCAGACGCTTGACAGATGGAATATTTTTGGCTCAAGGAAGGAGCAGAATATGACATACTTGGATGTTTAGTCTTCTAGAAAGAATATTTTTATCGGAAGAAAATATCTTCCAAAGTAGCCATCGATTCGATTTCGAATAGATCAAAGATCGCTCAACCTTGGGATCAACTAAATTTTCAGAACCCTTCGTTCCGGAATCTTGAAACGGAAATTGAATACCTTCTTCCTGTAAGAAGCTTTTGGAAATTTCGGAAATTCTGTGGATCAAAGTTCTGGATATTATAGATAGCCAAATTCAGGTAATCGATGATAATTCTTACAATATTCAAAATTCTCGAATTCATTTCCCTAGTTTATTGAAAACTGAAGAATAATTTATCCAATTGAGAAAATTGCTAAACGATAAATAATTCACCATTCGTGAAATTCCGTACAATTCTCACGCTAGTGGATGAATATTCCAAGCAAATTATTTAATCCTGAATATTCGTTTTGACCTAAATGCTGCTACAAAAGCTGCAGAAAATGTTCGGAGCAGATTGAGAATTCGTGGAAATGATAATACGTATGGAGAAATTCACGTGGCGTGGGCAGAAGTCAAGAAAGTGAGAAAAAGTCATGAGGACAGAAGAAAAGTACGCATCTGATGGCCTTAACCTCGAAATTAGGCATCCTGTTGAGTGACAGGTTCACTGTCCGAGACCCTCCTAATTAAACTGCCCAATTCAACCTGTGAATATCGAAGGGAGTTGCGTAAATTTACTTGGAAAAAACGAACCTCGGATCAGAAAAATACTGATCCAATAAATACGTATGTTTGGGAAGTTGGGAGATTGACAGTCTAAATGTGAAATTGCAGACAGAGATTAATGTGTCAGGAGGTTGAGATGCTTCGGAACGAGAATGTACGAAATTGAATGGAAAACTATTCTTTCTAAAGAATAAAAAGATGTTGAAAAATTATCTGTCCAAGATTCATCTTATATGAAACTAGGACGACGGAGGAGTTTAATTTTCAATATTTTAGAAAAAATTAGAAACAAAAACGAAATATTTTTCTCATGGATGTAGATGAGCCAAAATGAACAAATTGCTCAACATTCTGAAAGGTAATCAATTAAATTTGTACAGCCTTGAAAAATAATGGAGCAAAAATCATTGTGCATTGAAAATAATAATCTAATTAAATCTGAAATTGTTGAATCGCCCAGAAAAAATGGTATTTCTGATGATAATCGTCACTTCTGAAGTACTTTTACGAAGAAGTCTATTGAAGAAATTTTCTTGTCCTTTTTTATTGCTCACTCAATGCAAATTCGCCGCACTTGATCTAATATGAATTCTCCCAGTCGTATTCCTCAGCCAAACAGCTAAATTCAGACTACGTTCGACCAAAAATTTGATGACAAGAAAAAAAGGCGGAAGATTGCCCTGACCCTTGTCCTAACCTCATGCAAATGAAGTGGCCGAATTATGCGATGGGGCAAAAACAGCATGAAAAGAAAGGATAAAAAGCCTGCTGAAGTGGAGCTCGAAAGGGACTAAAAAGGCTTGAAAAGATTAGGCGGCCAAACGGAATGTAAAATCTCCGAGAATTGGTGAATTGAACGGGCTGTTCGGATGGCAAGTGGGAGGATTGGAGGGAAGTGCTTCCGCGTTCAGAATGAGGAACATCGAAATGTGGAAATATGAAATGTAGAAGAAGATCAGGGATGCGCATAGATACAGAGGGACTTGTCTGGAATAGGAAAACAGGGTACGTGACGGATTGCGATATTTTTGCAGAATTTTTTTTTTCATTTTAGCTGGTAACGAGTCTGGTAAAAAAAAATTTCGTCTTACAACCTATGTTTGGTCTCTGTTCAGTATCCATCCCCAAAATTCCCAAACCCATTTCCAATCAAGAGGACCATGTGTAAGTTATCTTACGATAAACTATCAATAAAATTAGAGAAATAATAAAGATCATGGGGGCACGAAGTAGGAAATAGTTTAATGAAAATGCGTATACGAGCATATAAAGAATTCTCAGTTGCCAAATCAAACCTGATAAAATGTGTCAAAGATTTTCTATTCGTCAAGATAAGATAACTTCAAGATACCGATATTATTAAAGGTTCAGATTTAAGAGATTCAAAGTGGAATTTAGCATTTTGGCGGAGCTGGACTTGTGAAGTAGCATTTAGAAAGTGAGCAACTGACCAAGAAAATTCTTGAATAAATTAGATTTGACGAAATTTTGAACAAGGAAAACATATTCAAGTGCCCACAGAAAATTATGTAATAAGTTGAAAAGTTAAACTAGACTTACAAATTCTTCAAAAATTTATCGTCATTGTTGGAAAGATAAAATGAGAAGGGGAAACCCTGGAAGCCCTTCAAAGAGCACTATTTTAACATTGAAAGTTGAAGCCTCTATGCAAAAATTAGCCCCCTTCACCAATCCATCATCAAAAAATCATTTTTAAGAGAAATTTTAGCAGAAAAGGGAATAGTAACAAATGAGGTATGAGAAAAAATTTTTAGGAAACTTCGATTTTTCACAACTTTTCTACATCAAACCTTTATCACATCTTACGAAATAGCGCGGAGAAAGAATCCATACCCTAAATAATTTGCGAAGCTTTCACTTTGCAAACAATTAAAAATCAAAATCGTCAATGTTAGCCAAGCAGCTTAGCCCTAAGGATAGCGCACTAAGGGTCTGTCATAATCTTGCTTAGGTTCTTATCTACTGTCAAAATGAGAAATTCAAAATCATATGGAAGAAACCATATTTGTGCTATGAAATTCACAATGTCTGACAAGTAGTGTAAAATTTCTGGAATTCATCTTTCATCCCAAAATAATGAAACATCAAAAGTTCAATTTGAATGTTGAATTTTTAGGAAAATTTTTAAATCACGAAATTTCACGCAAACTTGTACTTGAAAACGAGCGATTTGAAGAAACTCGCCTCCGTGAGAAGAAAGCCCATGAGAAAGTTTCGAGGCCGGTAGGTGGTTATTACATCAGCATTTGTTTATTAATTTTTGGATAGAAAAATGAACATCAATGATAAAGATGTGCATGAAAAAGGAAGATCTTAACCAGACAGCTTTTTTCTTATAAATAGCAATAGAATAAAGCACAGACTAAAAGGCGCTCAACACTCAAATATATCCGCAACTTTACTCTAGAATACAAATAGTATCAAACTTTTCAGAAAAATATATGTGAAAGAGGGGGTGGTTTCTGTGTTCTTTACACACCTGATGTAATGTACTATTTTTCCCTTCAAAAAGCACTTTCATGCTTCTTCGAAAAACAAACAGCCTGGATTTTTTGACTTGGAAAAAGCAAAAATTAATGAACTCATTCATTTCTACAAGATGTAAAATAAAGGTTCAGGTTTGAATT
Source organism: Diploscapter coronatus (assembly GCA_964036155.1). Lineage (NCBI taxonomy): Eukaryota > Metazoa > Nematoda > Chromadorea > Rhabditida > Rhabditidae > Diploscapter > Diploscapter coronatus. The sequence goes on from OZ038423.1 coordinate 4,338,494, forward strand.
GATGTAACGAGTTCATTAGGGCCCTTTATTCACTCTAAGGTTGTAAGAATTACAGGAGATTTCCTTAGAAATGAATATGCAAAACATGACTATTCGGTTCGCTTGAATTGACCTAAATTACACAAAAACTCGCTCATTTCATTCGAGAAAAATTCGTTTATTGGCGGGAAAAGTGACTGAGATCGGTCAATTCAGGAGACGTAACGCGTTTTTACAGGAATTTTCCGCAAAATTACATTATTTCATGATGACATAGAAAATCGTCATGGCAGAAAAAGAAATCATCGACCTTTGAAAAGAAGAATAAGAAAATGGGATGAAAATTTAATAAACTCCTCAATATTCCTGAATTCACAGATATTTTCAAAATAAATAAAGACCCTTAAAGATTTCGATATTCATTGCCTAAATAGATGAGTATTATTTATGCAGTGGGAGAATTTTCGAAGAGGATTTTCAAAAATATCTCGGATATTCAAAATCAATGAGGAATGAAAAATAGTTTGATCTCCAGACAACTTATAATCATTTTGCAATCTTTTATCAAAGATCTTTCCGCAAGTCTGAGTTTTCAAACGCCTCAAATATCAAATTTCTCATTAAAAAGGCTTGCAAGCACCGTAAAGCCCTTATCAAAGACGACAAGTTTTTCGTGATCAAGTGCTTATCCTTATCTTCGGAGATTACTCATGGCTTTTGAAGCGATAAACCTAAGTTATTCTCGGATAGTTGAAAACATTGTCCGAGAAGTTGCAATTAAATGATGAGATCAGTGGTGATTAAGGTTGAAATTTGAAATAAGAGCAATGAAGATCAAATTAAATTTATATTGCGATTTTTCGAAATCGCAATTTACAGTTGTGCTCGAAAGCTTACTTCACTAATAAATTTGGACTAAAATTCAACCAACTGAGTATAACAGAAAGAGAATATTTTACTGAAATATCATAAAATTTCACCCATGTAAGTTGTCAAAATTCATGCGAATCGGAGCACCATTAATAGGTATGCATCAGTATAAAATTATAAGATAACACAAAACTTCTTTAAATAAAAATAGAAAAATGTCCAAAACGCAATATATTCGAAATTTAACCTCGTTGCTGGGTGCAACAATGATATTTCAGCAAACATTTCTGCTAGATATTTTCTAGAGTCTATGCGTCATTAGATTTGTCATGAGTTGCGGGAGTATATAAATGCGGAAGGTACAAAAGTTCCGAATGAGAAGGAGATGCGTGAAGTTATTGAATAATCTTATACCGAGATCAAAGCGAGATCTTCTGGAAAGGGAACCCCTGACATTACAAAATCATATCAGACAAGAATAAATTTAGGATTTTCCTAACATACGGCTCAACATTTCAAATTGTTTTTAAAATCCTCATTGAGTTATGTCTCGAAATTATAAAACTTAGACGTCTAAAACCTCTCTCGATATCGCATATCACATAAATAAAAATTGAAATTTAACTCTCAAGATATTCGAGATGAAATATGCTGACAACCATAAATTTGCTAAAATACCAGAAGAAACTTTAAACTCCGATAAGCTCATAAAATGTCAGGCAATTATGGGTGAGCACAAAAATTCATTATGGGAATTTTAAGAAATTTCGGAATTTAGAATGCTCGAGGATAAAATGCAACTGATCATTTATTTATCATCCATGGTGAACGTTTTTGCACTTTATGAAATTTTTCATATTCATTCAATTTTCAGCTATTCAGGATGTTATCGAATATTGCTGGGTTGGTCCGAAAATGGCTATCATCATTTTGGAACCTTCATGAGCAAGAGTTCGTAGTTCTAGGATAAGTTACTCGAGTTCCAGACCGAAATTTTAGTTTGAAAGGGCTTGTTGATAAATTCTAAAGGTAAAAAAGTACAAAATGCGCTTCGTATTTTTCTCCACGAAATTTATCACATTATAGTTTTTCTACGACTCTGTAGAGGTAAAATCCTTAGTCCATTTTTAAAAAATATGACTGTTATGCACCAGGGCTAGAGAACGCAAGCTACGCCGCTCTGCAAAAGTGCGGCATGCTACAAAAAGTGATCGTACGGAGATTCGCAAAATAGGAAAGGAGCACCCTTCAATTGCCGTATGTCGTTAGAAACAAACTAAATCGACGATAGACCTCATGAAACGGCAATTTGTCAAAAATCAACGACAAAGTTGCGTACACACGTATACGTTCGATTTTTCGCAGTCAGAAACGTGTTAATTTTGAAGTTAGGTTTTATCACATCTCCTGGATCTAGGTAATTTTTGGTTCGTTCTTACTTCACCAATGTCTAAGTTACATCCTCATGAATATTTTTACTCCATATTTGTCTCGGTTGGGTCGAAGTTGACGAACTGCCTGCGATCTTTAACCAGGGTTGGGCGAATTGGCATTTGAGATTTTCGAAATACGAAATGCGGAACGAAATTCCCTTCCCAAATTTTCGGGACGTAAAACGAAAACGGGATGATCCCAAAAATGACCAAAATTGCGGTTTTTCGTAACCGAAGGAAATATTCCGCATAGCCCTATTATGCACATTGAATAAGTATGGGAAGTATGAAATTCAAAATTTCGAAATTTAGAGAACTTCTAAACTTTCATGAGGGTATTATAGAACGAAACTTAATTATAACAATTTACGATAACACACAGCAGTTGTGACGTAATTAGCAAGTTTTGTCACATGAGTAATGATCAAAACTTCAAGTCGTTTTTATGTGTGGTATCGAAACAAAAGTCAAGCTAAAATTGAAAATTAGAAATTCATAGGAATTATTTTGAACAAAGAAATGCAGTATAAAGATTGTATTAGAGCTAGGAAAATAGAACTTCAATTTGAAATTGTGTAATGAAACGCTCTAGACTGGATAAAGTGCATTTTGTTAGTTTTCTACATTTTATTCTGAATGAAGGAAGTTGTAAACCAAACTAACTACTAATTGACCTAGTCAGCTAGAAAATGGACGAATTTATACTTTATAATATGAAAAGCCTCGTATTTTTTGCAAATATTTAATCATTTTCTCGAAGGACCAAAGTTTGAAGAGGAGCAAAATTTTCCAGATATCACGAATTTCGCTGGTTAATTCTGCAATAATAAATTGTCCGACAATATAAATAAAAGCTCTTCTCGCAGCTGCTTTTGTGGGAAATAGCCACGAAAAATTTTCGGTAATCTTGGAAATTCAGCCGCTAAGAGCGCGTGCTCGTGCATAGTTTTATGAAACTTTTACGATAAAAAATTCAATTGTCATCTTTCAAAGAATATTCAACTTTTGAAAGATCACAAAAGCGAAAATGTCTAAATTCGTACGATTTTTAAGGGAAACATTTCAAAGATCAAATAGATAATAGAGATTGTCATATCGGAAATTCTATTGAAACTCCTCAAAAGGAAGAGTATAGAGAATAAATTTCTGCAAACATAAAATTATTCAAAAGCCTGAGTGATGAATAATTCTCGATGGTCTTTATGCGATTGTTTTCAAGCAGGTGCTGTAAAGATAAGTTGGGGGGAAAAACCGCGGCATGAAGTTTGTTAGGTTCGAAGATTTCCGTCTCTCCCCTCTCTTTTTCCCCGCCTAACTTGACATTTCATTCTCCTCCTACCTGTTTTTTTTCGGCTTCGGCATAACAAAGACACAGCTTTCCGGGTGTCGAGTTACTTATTTTTCGCTTTCTTCTATCACTCGGTTCGTCTTACCTAAAAGCGATGTCTGCAGATAATTTTTAGGTGAATAGCATCACTTATCCTGCGTTGTAAGACGCTTTAAAAATACTGGATGAGTTACTTCGCAGTATTCTTGAGATTGAGATGATTTTCCATCAGTCCAACATATCATATACATGCATTCGCCAGGCATGTTGATTGTGGGATGACAAGATAAAACGAAAAAGACAGGAAAATTATTTATTCTATGTAGAGTACTTTTAACAAATTGAATGAGATAAAACGGTATTTATGAGTCTGAGACGATTTTTCATTAGCCGATACTTTCATTTGTAAGTCTATTGCCTTCGAGCATATGGATTTTGAAATGGAAATATAAATGGGGTGTCATATCCATTTCGCTTATATCGTATTGAAAACTTACTTGAAAATGCTGGATGAAATAATTCCAAATTTCTAACTGAATAGATGATTTTTAATCAGTCTACCACCTATCACCTACGTCCGTATGACATACGAACTATGACATGACAAGAAATTGAAAAAGCCGAGCAAATATCAGCTATCCCGTGTCATCAACGTCAATCTTTCAACCACTCACCACAAATCAGCAGATATGTGTTTCACTTCAGAAGAAAATGTTGTTTTTGTGCACTACAATCTAGGATTCATATTCCTGTTAGTGGTATTTTATGAAAAGCCGAAAATTATGCTATTTATGAGCGAACCAAGTGATATTATGATATCAAGGATATCAGATTTCTCCGAAATTGCCGGATAAATAGGCGTAATTATCGGTTTTACTAATTTTGAAGTAAACACCTCGAGTTATCGTATCACTTTCACATTATAAGCAGAATATTTTCGAAGAAAAATACTTTCAAATTTTTATATTCTTCCTGAAATATGACAAAAAATTACGTAATTCACACGCGTAAAAGAGTTCATTCAAATACAGGTTGGTAATGATAAGAAGAGAGACGAAGAGTGCTGCTTAGTGATTCATTAGGTGAAACTAAGATGACCATGAATATCGGTTTGATAATAATCAGGAAACATGAAAGAAGCACAGCAGAAAATAACAACACATAAGAATGAATAGATTCTTCCATAATCCAAACTATTATGGGCACCTGTGAGTTAGAGAACCAAGTGGAGAAGAGGACGAACGATGAATGAGAATGAAATCAATGAATCAATTCGGCCGTATTCAGTTGATAAATCTTGCATGAAAGAATTTAGAGCATTTTCAATTATAATAATAATGTTCCGCTTTTTACTTGATCTACGTGCTCTAACAATCATAAAATGCATTCGATAATATGATATTGCAATAACGCATTTACTGTATTTCCTATTACCTAAATTCTGCAGTTCAAAGTGGCCGAAAACTGGAGTAAAAATCAGTTAAAATGAGAAGAACTCCCTTATACCCATTTATGCCAAAATTATACGAGCAACTTGTTTCGAACCTTGTCGATTTCTCTGTCAGTGATGTCCTCAATCGCTTTGGAGTCTAGAATATTCTGTCGGACACAGTACTTGTTCACTGTCTTCATGATGTTTTTGTACTGTTCCTTGTTGATGATCCTGAAAATTGGAAATACTATCGGAATTCGATTTCCACTATGTTTCTGAGAAATTACAAACTTCAACCTCTATATACAACCCGACACACTAGTTTGCAGCTGAATTAGTGACAATTGCACTCATTCAAAAGTTCTTATTAAGTGTTGTGGAGTTTAATTTGAAATTTCCTTACTTCACAAATATTATCGCATTTTATACTTACTTCTCTTTGAATGCTCGATATGCGATCGGTTTCGAATATCGCTCGACGGCATGTTGTTTGTTACGCTTCTGAAATTAGGTTTTAGTACCACAAACATAAAATTTTTGCTCAGCATGAAGAGACATGAAAATCGGCAGAATTTATCTATTGTGGATTCATCAAATTCAAAAATTCTGTTTTATAAGCTAAATTGATGTTTGAATTCTCAAAAATCATAACCTCATATCTTTCATCTGTTTATCATTGTTTTTGAATGTATTTTTTTTATCGTTTCGTTTCATTATTTCACCTATTTTCCTACACTCTCTAGTCTCACTACTCGAAAACAGATAAAGCCGAGGACGACGATCAACCGATGGCAAATACAAGAAGCCAAGAATCATTTACTCGTAACTTCTTATTTACGAATAGCCAATTTCATCGTTTTGCAAACTGCAGAATATATATATTTTTTAAATCAAATTCCTTACCTCTTCATATTTGCTGATTTTCTCCGAAGTCTGTTTGTGGGCCTGCATTTGAGATGAGTTCAAATTTGGAGGGGGTGGGGGAGGGAGTGAGGGTTTTTCGCGTCGAACTTCCTGAAACCAAAATCGTCAATAAAATTTCACCAAATAATCCATACATTGAATCTCTGTGCTAGTAGCGCTGATAGGTACTGAATCGACTGGTGATCCTCGATTTTCGCTGACTTAGAAGGAGCTGAAATTTATGTTATGAAGAAAAGCTTGAGAGCTTCTTGGAAAACTAATTCATTTGGACCGGAGGCGAATTGTACTACAAAGAGGTGGTTTTTGTATCAAAATTCCAGAGGCATTTTCGTCTTTCTTATATAAATCACTCCTTTGGTAGTAAAACAACATCCGATACAGTTCACTTATGAGATTGTTCATTCTAGGACTTTCGGATGGTTTGAAGAGAAATAGAATTGGCAAAAAGAGAACATCGTAGGGTCGAGTATTTTTCCGAGATTCCAAGATAGCAGCACTTTGAATGGCATTACTTGAATTAAAATTAGCAAGAATTTTCAACTTTAATTATGAATTTTCCAGAGAAGTAGACCCTTACTAAAGTGTTGGGACTTCTTTTAAAGAAATTTTAAACCTACATGGGTTCTTTGGAGCCATTGGCGAATCGCTATGAATGGTAGGAACTGGAGGCAAGAGAGACATCGAAAGCAGTGACGGTAGTTGAGAAGTCGGAATTACTGGAGCTGGAAGAGGTGCGGGTGGATTGGGTCGTCTTGGAAGGATCGAGCCTAGCGTGGACGATGCCAGAGTAGGTGAAGGAGAATCGCGGTGGCGAGATGAATCACCGTAGCGCCTGAATTAACTTCAACTTGATAAAATCGCTCATTGGAACTGATAAAATGAATAGATATTGTTTAAAACTTTAGGAAGGCTACTTGTAAATGACATAACGCTGCACAATGAAACAGAAATATGACGAAACCCATCGAAAACTGATAGAAATTGTGAAGAAAAATGAAAAATTTCGTCATTTTTTCGCTTCGCCAAACAATAAAAAGCACCCCTGTATTGCGTTATGTCGCTCCGCCATTTTCAGACTCTTCGTTACGAAGCAATAAAGACGAATCGTAGAAATGCATTTTGCTTATTGATATTTTCCATAAAATATATCACTCTTACCTATCTCTGCTGTGCCCTCGTCTCTCGTTGCTTCGACTTCTGCTTCGCTTTGATGACGAGTGACTTCCCTGAAAGTTTTCTCATTTTCTGCCAATTATAAATTGATAAATTTCATACAGGAGACAATTCTTCTAAATTTTCAAAATATTTGTTAATTTTCCAGTCGAATGATATTGGCGAATACATAGGGAATAAATATTCAGAGAATTTTATATTCACGATATTTTCATTTCATATTGAACCATTTCCTCTTTTGACGCATCATTATTTGGCTAGACGCGTCATTGTTGAAAAAACTTCCACGATCAAATGGATATTTGATCAGCATTACGATGAAAATTATAACACAACTAGCTTGTTGCTTGGTTACAATTGATTGTATTTAATACTAATCTGTAAAGATAGTCACGTAACCACTGAAAAGTGCCCATCTTTTGCAGAAGAGCATTGAAAAGAGAATCTCTATCCCACTATTTCGCTCAGAATGGCTACTTTTACAGATTGTCGTTTTAACAGTTTTAATTTATAAAAATTTGCCAGATTTCGAAAGTTTACCTCTTTCCGATCCTTCTTGTCGTGCTTCTTCTTCCTTTTCTTATCCTTGCTGCTTTTCTTCTCATTTTCACGAATCTTTTCCATATCCCGCGTGATTTCAGCGACCCGATCATACACAAGTGGAGAGGCATGTTCGTCCCGATTTCTTGGGCGTTTTCTGTCTCCTCGTTCTGATTCATCACGATTTTCGACTTCTGGTCGCCTAAAAAATAAAATAGCTGAACTGATAAAAATTCGATAAAGTTGATACAATTGACAATTAATGTTCCTTGAAGTGATTTTTATATGATTTGGATGTGCTTTATCATATTTAGAATTTTAATCCTCATGCTTTATCACAGGATATCTAGTAAAAATATTAACAAAGGACACTTCAATGAACATTCCTGTACTTTACTATGTATCGCGGTTTCCACGATTCGATCCTTCTACATGAGTTAGATCTAGACTCAATACTCCAATCTTATCATATTAGCTCTTCCATTTCGTCTCTTTCTTATCTCCCTTCTCTTATCTTTAAAGACTTGATCTTGGGAGACTCTTCTTACTCTAGCTCTCTGATAGGATCAGAAGTGATCGCTCTAGCATTCCCACTTGTAGCTTGCACTATTGTGTGTAGTCATTATTGGGCCAATTAAAGATTTTGTGAGAAGAAAGCCTCCCTTCAAAAAACCTTTTTGACCACCTCACTATGCAAGAAAATAAAATACCTATTCCAAAAAGCATCTTCCTACCTCCTATCATCCTCCCGTCGTCGTTTCTCTGGCGGCTCAACTCCATTTCTGTCATCTCTCCTTTCAGGCAACGCCACATCATCGTCCCTCCTTCGTCTGTTTCCTCCATTCCAGTTCTTGTATCGATTATTGTCAGGAGGTGGTGGTAGTGGCCGATTTAGTCGCATTTCCATCGGTCGCTCATCCAACAAGTTCACTACTGTTCTTTGTTGAAGTTCTGAAATTATGATAATAGCTGATGCAAGATTCCGAAAGGCGACTGCGATATGACCGTGAGGATTTGATCTATTTTAAGATGCTTCATGGCACATTGTCCAAATTTCGACAATTTTATCTAGTTGAATTTGATAAAGAGGTACTGACTCTGGTCTAATTTTGAAAGATTTCAAAGTTGGATCTCTCGTTATTCGAGGTCAGTAATCTAAGCCTGAACCGAGCCAGTGTCTAACTACCATAGTTTCTTATGGGACATGTACGTATGATAGCATCTTTCCAATATCAACAATTGTTCATGACTCTATATCGCTACGCGTCATTTAAAGCTATCTAATTGAAAATAATGCATACCTTGTGAGCGATTCCTAGGTCGTGGTGGAGGCGGAGGAACTCTCGACTCTCTATTTCTGTCATTCCGTCGAGAATCGCGAGATTCATCTCTATTTCTGTCGTTCTTGTCCCGGTCGCGTCGATCTACTTCAGCCGTTCGTTGTCGGTCACCTCCTTCCTTCTTCGAATCAGTTGAAGATTTGTTGGAATTGTCGCTCTGGAATATCAATATTGACATTTAGCAACTAGCTGATTTGTTATTTTTATTTTAATGACAAATATTCTTCATTACATTCACCCAGAACATCTTTTCAACAGAAATGTGTCGAATTCGAAGAAGGAAAATAAGTTTTGCCTCAACAACTTTGTCTAAATTCAGAACGAGGGTACTTTTCATAATAAAGTTTCATGGTCAATTTTTTCTCAAAAAGTTTCACAAAAATACCTTTGGTCTGTCAATTTCTCCTTCTTCCTTCTGATTGTCTGAGGATTCAGCTCTCTTGACTTCCTTTTCATTGCTAACTGCTTCAGGTTCAATCTTCATCGTCGTATTTCCACCCTTCTCTTCAATGACGTTTTTGGGTTCGGTTTTAACAGTCGGTTTTCCATCCTTTTCTTCTTCAGCAGTTGTCGGTTTCTCTTTGCTCGTCGTTTTCGATGGCGACGCAGTTTCCTCCATCTCGGACGAGGAATTGCTCTTCGTTTCAATCTGAACATACAAATTTCTTGATGAAATTCAAGAATTAATGGAATTTGTTCATCATTTTGCAAAAATAGTTTTAAAAGAAAAATTCTGCTTCTTCCAAGGATAAAAAAAACTAATCAAGAAGTGTGGCCGGTAGCTTGCGAGAGGCCTTCGAAAGATTTTCAAAAATTGTCTAACAGCTAAAATGATTGTACATCAAGACCTACCCCAAGCTGCTTCTTGAGATTGTCCGACATTTTTCCCTCTTTCTTCTTCTTGTATCTTTCGAACTCTTCTGTTTCTTTGAATTTCCCATCTCCAACGCAGAACAACTTTCCTGGTGCCAGAGTTTTCGTCTGTTCAGGAATAATCGTGCCGAGTAGGTCACTAGAATGAGAATTCCTAACAATAAACAAGATCTCTATCAAATATCTTACAAGTTATCGGTTGAAGCCTGTGGAGCTTCTGATGAAACTCCGTCCTGGGCCTTCTGCTTCTGTTGGTCGGATGCTCTTGCGAACAGAGGACGATCGAAGCAACGAGAGAATATTGTAGCCTCCTAATTTTTATCCAGTAAAATAAGTATCATTGCGTGGAAAAGATACCTGATTCACTTCATCACCATTATCGATTGGCTCCATATCAGCCCCCAATACAGACAATTTTGGGAACGGCAGACTATCAATTGATCCCTTCTTCTTTCGAACTTGATTCAGATAAGCTATCATCGGTCCATCTGTTACTGGAACTCGCTTTGCGCGTCGTCGTGATTTCTGAATTAGCAAATGTTTTAGTGAATAATTGGAGACTGAACGGTATGGTAATCCGGAAAAAGACTGGAACCGCAATAAACACATGGTTCGTAAAATATTGCTACCTTTCAATTCGAGTATCCATAAAAGTAGAATAACTTGAGCAATCAATCAGCTTGAAGCTTTATGCATTACCAAATCTGCTTTAATACTTATAGAAAATACAAATTTTTGCAATATTTATGGTTTTTGAAGAAGGTATCAATATTTTTTGCTCGCCATTTAATAGCCATATTAATTTCGGAAAGGGTTCGTAAGTTTTTTTCTGCAAAAATTTTAGATCTAATCTAATGCCATCAGTTGTCATTAGCAAATTGCGAACCTTCCCCTGAAATTATTGAGGCTCTGGTTCTATTCCGATATACCAACGATATTTATACGTTTTTCCAAATCATTATCATCAAAAATTTGAAATGGCAGGTTTGATGCTTTCTATCATCATATTTCAATTTTCGTAATAACAGATAGTCTGTTTCATTATCGTTTATCAAGAACTCTCAGTGAAAATAGCATTAGCCTACCCTTCTCCTAGCTCTCCTCTTACGACCGCGTCCTTTGGTTTTCCTTTTAGTCTGTTTCTTCGTTTTCCGCTTCCCTCTCTTCACTTCAGGCAGTTTCTTCCTCGTGATCGGCTCTTCGTCGTCCAAAACTCGAGAATCTTCCTCAGCGAACGATGTCTCTGCTTCCTCCTCTTCTCCTTCTGAGCCTTCAGCCTCTCCTTCATCTTCGACGTCTTCCTCCTGAATTATGTGCCAAATCAGTTAGTTCTTTTTGAAATGTCAAACAATAAATTGGCAGCTTATCACCTAGCTAATTTTATTTCGGATGAAAAATCATGAATAGACGCTTTTTAAAATAAGGAAATTTAAACTCCAAATTTTATAAAACCGTTACGCTGCTAGATAAACTGGACAAGAGGAGTGCATAGCCGGAAATATCAGAATAAGAAACGTTTAAATACACGTAAACGTCTAATTAGCTCACAAATTTCTATTTTAAAATTCTCCGATCAAGATAACATACATCCTTTGAGAAAATGGAGCATTAATGTTCAAAGTTTGGAACAGAAACTTTTCAAAGAGTGCATAATAATATAATAAATAAATAAATAAATAAGTATAACCTCGTTTTCTCCTTCCTCATCGCTGACATCCTGGTCTTCTTCGTCTTCAAGCTCGTCCTCTTCTGTTTGGTCATCATCGTTTCCCAACAGGAGCTCTTCTTCAGGCAGAATTTCCCTTCGACGAGAATTCTGGGTGGCTCTAAAATGAATGTCACTCATTTCAGTATTCACTTTTCAAAATATCGTACCTTGTAAAGAGATTTCTCCTGACTCTCTCAGCGAGTGCAGTTCTGGTGACGAGTCTTCTCTGCGTCTGCTGTTGCTGTCTCGCAGCTACTTGTGGGCGACGGACAGGCTCACAATCTGGACAATACCACCTCCCACGGGGAATCGTTTCAATTGGGGGATCAAGACAATAAGTATGAAAGCTGAAAAAACTGACTGCTATAAAGATATTTATGTAAAAAGAATGAATACCCCTTATCACATCCATCGCATAGCAGAATTTGATGCTCGTCACTGCCAGTTTCACAAATTTCACAAGTTGTGTTTGCATAGTCAGATGCATCCTTCTGAATAAGTTAACCGAAAGTTCGATTTTTCAATTAACTCAGTACCTGTGCCTTCCTTTCGAATTTCTTCGTGCGTATCAGTTTCGTCTTTCCATCCGCTAACAAAGAGTAGGTGTAGACAAACCCGAATTCGGCTCGACAATTGGGGCAGTTCGTTTGATGCTGCAAAGTTCTCCTTGTAATATATTATTCAATCAGTCCTAGTATAATTTTCTTTTAAATAATAATTGATCTGCATTTTTTTCTGAACTTTCTCCGATGCAACACGATGAATCTGCATATATCGTCAATGACCGATTACTTGAGACGAAATAAATGATACGGACTTTTGATGCGCCGTAATTAGTGCGTAGTTTGCAGCAGATCTTACGCCACTATATCACGTTTAAGGAATGAGACAGACAACTATTTGTAAATACGCAGTGCACATTTTGCATATTCGAATTTATGCATAGCTTATTTCGTCTCAAGTTATTAAAAATGGAATATAAACCAGCGCTGGACGAAAGTTTCGATTTCGGTTTTTCAAAATTCCGACTTTCGCCAGTCCTGATATAAACAATGATAAACTTTCTAACCTTAGCCCACTCATAGATGCACTCTTCGTCGAATCGATGACTGCAGGCATTGGATTTGGCAAATGCGGTGTCCAAATCTGACAAACATATCGGACAGGTGTGCTGATCTGCCACATCTGCTGCCGACGACGATGTCGGCTCTTCCTCCATCGCTCAAATAGCTGAATTTCTTTGACAACGTTCCTGAGATTCGGCTTCTTCTGATACGTCGAATTTCGTACAATAACCTGCAATTGAGACATTTCTTGGCAAGTAAATCTACAGAAAACACGAGCGGTAAATGATATGAGTCAAAAACGACAACTTTTTCATAATAAGTCAATAGAAACTCTCAAGGCCACACATAAATCATCGCATCTGGATTTCTTTTCACTCGTTTCCTCACTTTCCCAGAAAATCGATATTTTGTAATTTGATCAATGAATCAACGTACGAGAGGCGATATTTAAAATCAATGAACATAGTTTATCGATTATTACTCACTTATAGCTCCTGGAAAAATAACTGATATTGGAGTCTTCCAGATCAGAAATGCTAAATCAATATCCTCTACTACTGTTGAATGGCAATCAAGATTAGATGCAATCTCATTCATAAGAATCACGATTGGATTCCGAAAACTTCTCAATTTTGCCGATCAAATTCGATAAATCGTTTCGCAAGTCGCGTAAATAAATGCGCGCATCTTCACTATGCTTTTCGAATCGAGTGTAATAAAACTCGCGAGACATCCGTTGTTATATTCAACTAATTTCTCACGATATTCAACAACGAATTCTCGACTATTTCAAACTTGTGGACTATCGTCGAATTTCGCAAAATTGACTAATCGGCAATGGAACGATAATTTGATAAAAAATGTAGTCATAAAAATTGTAGAAGTAAGAAAAGGCGGGGCGAGAAAGAGAACACCACCAGACCGACTCTGTGAATCTGCATCCCGGCTCTGGTTGTCTGCCTGTCTCTAATGGGTGAGAAAGTGTAAAGAGGTTGAGGAGGGCGCAAAGACGGCAGAAAATGATGGATAAAGAGAAATATGAGAGTTAGAGAAGAAAGAGCAGTCCTTTCGGCCTTTCTCGTTTCTTTTTCTTTCTTCATTTCTGTGCTATTTCCACTTTCTCTTACATTCTCGTTCTTCTTTCATTCAATCTTTTCAATGTGTCTCTTGGATGGCTAGGACTACTTGTGAAGAGATGTGATGCGGAAAAGGAGTGAAGGAAGAAGGCAACGAGACGAGCATTCATTCAACTTGTTAATGTAAGCAATAACCCATTTCAGTGATAGAGCAATGAGTGAGAAGAATAGGAGCTAGAAAATTAGCATTATTACATGATGCAAATAATATTCTTACATAATGCGCAAGGCAATATCATAAAGGAACTTTTGATCTCAAGTTCTCAGTTCCATATTTATCATGCATGGTCGAAAGACTCATCGAATGCAGGGCTGTACGAAGTCAAAATTGTACAAATTCGAAGTCGACGTTTCACGCAGCCCTGCTTTATCTATGTCTATTTATCAATGCCATGCAAAAGAATAACAAGCGAACCATCGAAAAATCGTGAATTTATGCGGAAAGAAAGCACTTCTGACGAGTTGAAATTTAAAGTGAATGATTATTTTAACTTTATTTATGAGTATTGCATAATTAACCAGAAAATATATAATTAAACGTAAATAACATTAAAATTTGAAATAAATCTATTTATCAGAAGAACTTCTTGAATAATGAAATTCTAATTTTGAACCCAAAATGCCGACAAATTTTCCAAATCACTAGACATGTCATTACGTCATTTACTAGAATAGCGCACGACATCCCGATATCACGATAAGTACGAACTGTCTTACCATCTACAGAGCATTCATTCCAAATTGGCTTGTAGCGAGTCTTATTTTTATTTATACATTGAAAATAGCAACAATTCGTATCATTTCAGTTATTTCCAATTCGATCAAGAGAATAAATTTGAAAAACTTTGGGATAATTACAAATCGAATCAATCACAGGGACAAAATCATTATCCTTGAAAATAATGAGGAACTTCTAATTGGAAATAATAACTTGAGAAGAGAAAAAAATACGTTTGGTTATCCTCTCAAGCCATAATCTAACCATCACAGAGTAGCGTTTCCGTGAAATAAATCAAAGTTGAGCCATCAAAATTCATTTCAAAGGCATTGGCGAATCAAGTGAAAATGATAAGTGACGATTAAAAATGAACGAAGCGATGGGAATTTTCGCTTTCAATAGGATTAGTGAAGGGCCCGTAGATTATCGCCGATGTGAAGTTAGGAAAAAATGAACAGCCATTTGGAAATGTCGTAACGCCACAACGTTACGAAGTTGGGTGAAATGTGAGGGGAGAGATGATAGGAAAATGCTATCTCGCTTTTGCCTATTAATCTCGTCAAGTCACGACGTTGCGACACTCCTGAATTACCGAATAAACGGTCTTTTGGGTTCTTTGACATTTCGCTACGCGGAAATGTTCATCATATAACAGAATGATTTTTTCTAGATTCGGTAACATAACTAGATTGGATATTTTGAAAATTCGAAATCGAAATTGAATCATTTCTGTTGTATAACCCTTACCATCATTAAATCCGTCGTGTTTCGGGGAATTTTCTTATAGCGATTTAGCAAAGAATCCATGGTTTCAGAAGAAGAGAAAAGGACCATGTACAAAATACTTACAAAGAAATTGAGATAAACAAGGCAGTTGAATAAAACTACATGTAAAGCACTATGCACTATATCACAAAATATTGGTTTCGAATTGTTTGAGTGAATACCAAAATATAACTGATTAGAGCATTTACAAAATGTCGAATCGCTAGCGGAACTTATCGATTATTTGGGAAGAGAATGAATTTGAAAACAACAATGATAATATCCCGTTATTTTTTGTTCTTCGATTCAAAAGTAATGAAATTTTGATAGATTGTCACAATAGTATCGTAATTTTCATCATTTTTCAAAGATGTTTCGAGTAACAGAAAAATCCGAACCAACTTTCCCTGTGTGTCATTTGGCATTCAGAAATGTTTACCGTAATTCAATTTTGTCGGTTTGTTTCAACAGGCTTCGACAGTTTCGAGTTCCTCTCGCGCTGACACGGCTTTGAACCACAAATCGGGCATTCGTCTGCACTCCGCTTGAACCAGCTGACCCAATT
This sequence comes from Diploscapter coronatus, assembly GCA_964036155.1. Classification (NCBI taxonomy): domain Eukaryota; kingdom Metazoa; phylum Nematoda; class Chromadorea; order Rhabditida; family Rhabditidae; genus Diploscapter; species Diploscapter coronatus. The sequence goes on from OZ038423.1 coordinate 4,354,344, forward strand.
TGCTCTGCAAATGAGCAATTTTAGGAAAATGCAGACTTGTGCATTTTTTTATTCAAAAGTGATTACATGCTCAGCAAAAAAAACTTTTTTATCTAAATTATTATTTCGGCCACTGCAGATCATTAAAAATAGCAATTTTTACCATTTGATCGTCGTCGATCGGAATTGGGTATTTGGTGAAATGTTTAACGATTCGATCTAGCTCTGCTTCGGATCTGCAAATCAAAGATTTTAGAGCAAGAATTCAAATCTCAGATATTTTCATTTTGATTCATTATAAAATACTCTAAAAAGAAAAAAGTTTAACCTGAAGAAGAAGCACTGCAGAAATCCCTCGACGTGAAGGACCAAGGCCGCGTGCTGCTCGCAGCGAACCGTCCAACCACATTTGATCTCCGTCAAATTGAATACCTAGAATTGGAATTTGAATGGAAAAGGTTGAATATGCAATTCATAATAAAAATATTGGACCAGAAACGGTGTTAGAAGGATTGTAATGCGAGTCACATAGAGGAAAAAACTTCGAAAATAAATCGTTAATGTCCATCTAAATGAAATACGAAACTTCAAAATATAAATTTATTATGACAGGGAGGTTAATTTGACGTATTCAAAAGGATCATTTTTGATTCCATTTTTATCTTCGCAATTTTTACCACTTTCTTCCCAAAAGTCAAAAAGCTTACAAGTAACGTCCTAACGAATCCATCATTGTAGCACTTGTCGCCTTCTTGGCAAATGACGGCGTGCGTTTCTGTGATCAGCAAAATGCTCGCTACTGCTTCATCGCTGCCTTGCTGAAAAGAAAACAATTTAGAAATTATGCGAACATGACAGCGTGTTATGTTTTCTCGCCTTTTTCAAAAATATTTTATCTCAAAACGGTAGCCTGGAAAACTAGTAACGGTAGTAACACACGAAATAGTATTAGGAAGATTCACAGTAATGCATATACTTTGTCAAATCCACTCTATTTCGTTGATGACTAAATTACTTCTGTTCCAGGTTGCCTCTCAAGAGTATGCAAACTTTTCAGAAAGGAATGAAAGACAAGCTAAAAATTTACCGCCTGACTGCAAATGGCGATGGAGATCCTCTGCATCCACTTGTAAAGGGCCTCGCGACTGCCGCACTGCAGCTGAATCAGCTCGTCTCCCTTCGTCAATTGACACGCCCACTGAGCCGTCTTCTCGTCGCATTCCGTTATTTCGGAACATTGACTGAAATTATTTTTTGCTGAATATGAGAATAATTTTAGAAGATGATGTCTTCAATATGAAATAGCTAACTCAACTCCTCATTGTAGAAACATGAAGGTATTCGATTCCAAGTTAATTTATCGCAAACTTTTCTTTTACTTTTTCGAAAACTCGCCTCAAATCAATCACGTAATCTCCCTCTTTGCAAGATGAGTCGATGTAGACGTAGATTTTCGTTCCTCTCAAAACCATGAATCTTTGAGTCCACTCATTCTGACCTTTTCGCCATCGGTTTGGGAAGACGCTTCTAGAAAATTATACACTTTTCCAGGGAAGAAAGCAATTTCCGACTATTGCATCATCAACACATGGTAAAAGTATGTGCAAGCTAAGAAGGAATTAGGACAACGTTATCTTCATGTCATGATATTCAAGTTCTTATGAAAACCAAAGAACTACCCACCTTTTGTAGATATATCCGCTCAATTCGTCGCCTCTGTGGCTCACATCTGCAGAACATTCCTTCCAGAACATCAGAGCCATGTATTCAACCTCGTTTGAAGGCTGAAATTCGAAGTGAAAATTATCGACGAATAAGCTTTTTCATCGAAAAGATCTAATTGTTTTATGCTAAATGGGAGTAATTTTCATATCAGCTTCAAGAATCTAGAAAAAAAACCGCTTATCATTTTCGCAACTCAATCTTTGATAGGAAAAAAAACTATTCAGCTAAATAAAGTTATAAAATTCCTTTACCGCCGACGGGATTTCCCTAGCCAAGTACCGTTTGAGAATGAGAGTGTATGGAGTGCTCTCTGTTAAAATCACCGGCGCAGTGTGCTCACCCATTGTTGTTCCCTGAAATATATGATTTTTTGACAAAGTTAAGGAGACAAATTTCTAGAATATAGAATATAATAAAATGTGATGAAAATAAAAGAATGTCTTTCTTTTCGCCTAATCGAGCCAAGCAATTTCCTCCAAAACAATAATCCAAATGAATTTCATTATATTTTTTAAAAACCTACTTCCTTGATAGCCTTGAGGATAGCTTCCCCGAGTTGAGCTTCTCCAGTCTGGAACATGGATCGATTGTCGATCATTTTCTCCTCGACGGTGAAATTCTGACCCGCCTTCGCGTAGACGACGATTACTTGCATGTCGACGGAGACCTGAAGAAATATTTTTGATTTATCTTGAATCAAGGATGAGTAGGGTTTTTTTTCATGAAAATCGAAATTTCGCCACTCTTTATCCGAACTCGAAATTTTGAAGGGAATTAGTTTTATTTTCTAAAGAATATCTACTCATGATACTTCGAGAAGAAATCAGAAAATTGGACGAAAAATAGAAAGAAGAATAAAGCATTTTAGAACCTTTTCTATAGTTTAAATTTTTACCGCAATGTAATCGATTATGCTGTAGGGCATAACAGCATGAATGTGGTATGACGTTGTGGACTGGACTCCTTCCTCCAAACTGCCCAGCAGAGAAGAGTCGTCCACTGACACGGTTTGAGAGAGCACGTACATGTGGTAGTTCGTTATCGCGAGCAACCTGAAATGGAATTCTTCAGTAACTTGAAAATGGTACAAAATTTTATCTGGAGTCTATTCTAATAATAAAATTATAAATTGGTCTACCGTTGGACAGGCGTGCCGACGCCGAATCGGTCGTAGATGTGGAACATTTTGTGGAATTTCTCGCCTCTTTCGACGAACACGTCCATAGCCAGTTGCAGAATGTCTCCAGGGTGGATTCTAAAATTCAAGGATTATTGAAAATGTCCTTTTCATGATCAGAATCCATCTAATGAAAATTAAGGGAAGCAAATTAAGTAAATTTTTACGCTATGTTGATGAAAACAAAATTAAATAAACTGAAAAAACCTACACAAGTTCTCCCTCCGTGAGCGGTTCGACTTCGGGTGCTTTGATTTTGCTCTCGATCTCGTCGTAGTGCAGCAAACTGTCGAACGATTTCGGCTCTTCCGACAAATATTCCATTCGAACTTGGGAGAGGGTTTTTCGTAGGACCTGAAAATTTTCTGATGTCAATTCGGGGGAGATTTATTTTCTAGTTTATGTTAATTCTCGTCTTTTGATTAGATTAATAATGAATAATAATAATAATACATTTCTTGAAAGTCGCAATTCAGCATGAGTACTTTCGATATTATTTTTGCCCTAGAATAGTAAAAATATTCTAATAAAAACCGATAACACTCAAAATAAAACGAAAACAACAGAAAAATCTCTTACATCATCCAGTCTTTCCTCCGGTTGGGGATGTTCGATTTGAGGCACGGGTGGGCTTGGAGATTTCTCGCTCTGAAAATCACTAGTATAAAATTGTGCTTTTAAAAAAAATTACTCAAAAACAAGATTAAAAAAAAACTTAGTGATTTAGAAGAACAATAATAATCCAGTCTATGTTTTCAATGAGTAGTAAAAGACCTGGGAATATCTATCGTCAAAACGTCCCTGGCGCTTTACATTATGGAATTTTTGCAAGAATTGGATCCACTGAGGCTAGATTCGGAAACCGACATATGGGACATAGCTGTGAAAGCGTGACAATTTGAAGGATAAACATATCGTATTGTTTCAGTGGTATTTTCAAAACTATCCGCCATGTTAGTGTGCTTTACTTTAAATGGAGATGGTTTCGCGTATGTGACATTCCGGGTACCGACGACTCCGCCGTCACCATGACTATTCGCATGGATGGAAGAGGTTGCAGACAGTCCAACATCAATATATTGATTACATAGTTCCTGATTTATTCAGCGGTTGATATAAAAGCTATCGCACAAGACTACCCTTATCAGGAGAGACTACTTTTATATGAGTGTAAACTATACTAAAGACGTGTCTTACAATGGCAAAATTATGCGAAGTGTATAGTATCAAAATTTTGGCAAAAAGGCAAAAGGAATTCCGCCGGGGTGGAATCGAACCTCCGACATTTCGATGAATGCACGCTACTACAGTCGAATGCTACTGCCAACTGAGCTACCGGCGGCTGAAAGAATGCCTGCAAAGGCCGCATTCATGCCTGCATCACAAAACCAGAAATGTGATGCAATGACGGAAGAGTGCGTGGAAGACGGGGAGAAGCGTGCTTGAGGTGTTTGAAGAGCGCTAGTCAGAGCGCGAGGGGGAACGTCTACTTGTTTGTTGTGAAGTTCACCTAGTCTACCTGCTAGAGTTTGCAAAGTGCACCAACCTTTGAGGCATAGGTAGAAGCAGAGAAAAGGAGCAAAACAAAAAAAGGTGATGGGTAAAATCTCCAAGAGATTAATAAAAGGTATCTACTTACTGAAAAGTTCAATAGGATTATAAATCACTCATTTGAAAAGCCCACCCGTTTTCTAGGTACTATAAAAGACTAAGAGAGCAAATTTAAAGAAAAGTGTGATAGATGAACTAGATAAACTTATCAAAGTGACTCTTTAGAAAATTCACTCATTACTTGCTTGGAAAACTCACTCGATTTCTATACATTATGTTAGTAAACTGAAATATGAATGAACATTTTAAATTCGTGAAGAATGAATCGGATGAGTATTCCAGATATTCAATGAAAGCATGTACCTGCTCAGGCGCGTTCGACATCCCCATTTGACGCATCTTTCGATTCCGAATCAGCTCATCTAGAAGAACCTCCTAAAAGGAAATATTCATTTCAGTAACTGTCAATACGATTTCACTTTTTCATCGAAAAAAGCCGTCTCTTCCAAAATGTATTTCTTTTTAACATACTTACATTTTGTAATTTTATTTTTACAGAAAAATGAGTGGCTCCTGTTGCAGGTTGGAAGTAAAAATCGCTGTCAGGTATCAAGTATAACTTATTAGATGAAATACACTCGACAGTTTTTTCAATTATTTTGGCAAATAAAAATAAAATGCAAGGACAAAATAGAAAAAGGGAAAATCAAACTTTACCTGATCAATTGAAGCAGCAATGTTGGGAACTGATGAATTAGGCGGTAGTCGATTTGGAGTTGGTCCCTCGCTTCGGTCATTTTCCTGCAAATTTTTTTTTCTTTTCAGCTTATTCCATTTCTACCGTAATCCTTCGCCTCCTGGGTATTTTGACTTGTGGAGTGACTGGAGAAGCGACCACCACTGCGGGCATTGGTTCTTGACGCAATTTTAGGGTGGACTGAAAATGGAAACATAGAAAAAAAACATTTCCTGTCAACAAAAAGAAATGATTGTCACTTTGTTTTGGGAAAAGTGTTGTGTCCAAAAATGGATGTCATTTTGTTCTAGAAAAGAGAGGTTAATGAATCGCGACTCACATAGAAAGCGAACTGCACTTGAATGAGTTTCTCCATGAGATCGGTGACGGCCTCAAGCATGCCCATGTTTGACATGCACGCATTTTGGTGGTAGTAACGGTAGATCAGGCTTCTGGAAAATAAAATTTTAAATATAAATGTCTATTTTCTTGTAGAAGAAGATTAAATTTCGGTAATTTCGTGAAAAAGCCCTTGTTTGTGGTAGAGATACGATTCTGGAAATGGAATTTTTAAAATCGTAAGAAACAACATTTCTGAAACTTATTCGAACATTTCCTACTTGTTAGTTTTGAAGCTGAGCATCTGGAAATGGAGAGTCCCCTTGTTGAACGCGCTCTTCAGCCAGGCGATCGACATACGACGGTTGTTTACCTGAAAAAGGAAAAGATCAGAAATTTGCTTAATTACAAGTCTCACCCCTCCCCACTCTGCTTTGAGCATGGCCTGTTCGGTTTTGGGCAGAAACTCCTTGACGAATCGCCAGTAGACGCGATCGCCGGAAAGTAAGCTAAAATCATTTTAGAAATATTTGAGTTTTGAAACTTAGTTTTCTAGAAAATTAATGAGCTCAAGGGCATGATCCTTTCACAATAAAAGAATCATACCCGTATGAAAAGAAAGTGTCCATCGAATTGAACAGCATCTTGCCGTTTTCGTTCTCCATGTCCACGATTTCGCGCTCTTTCAGAACCTGCAAATTTGTCTTCTCTCAATTATTTTGAAAAGAATTTGAATAAGAATTGATATTTTATATTTTCAAAGTAAGGTTGTGAATTTCTTCGTCCTGGATTTCAATTTTTCGCAAACTTTCTTGAAATTTTCAGGGAAAAATAAATTTAACGAAACCCCTTTCTCCCCCACCTTATCAACGAGAGCAGCGATTTTCTCCTGGAACGGGCCGTGCTGCGACCGCGAGGCCCTCACTTCTGGTTTCAAAGTTACCGCAGAAAGTTGAAACATCCTGGAAAAATCAAATTAAAAGTTGAAAAGCGAAAAATCAAGTCACATTTTCAAAATCCGGACAAATTAGTGTAAAAATAGAGCAAAGTCGTCGAAATAGTGAATGAAAAATAAGAAGAAAAGAACAATTTTATCACTCAAAAACAAATTTTTGAAGGCTTTGAAAATCCTGAGCTTTGATTTCAAGTCTCGTGTTTCATTATTGGTCAATTAGTGGATTTCGCAATAGTCCGAAAAATCTTCATGAATTCAAGGAGTTTCATGCTTTTAAAAAATTAGAAAAAATCGAAAAATAATCGTGAAAAATGGAAAATTACAGTGGCTCGATCGATTTCTGCTGATCGGTTCAGCAATGCACTCTGCTTCTTTTCTCCCTCTTCAGATCACACACTCTCTCTTCTTCCCTTTTGACAGTCGTACTCACCATTACGAATGCTGTGGTATTTTCACTGTTTCGGAACTGTTTTCGATATTTTCAAAATTGCTCAATTTTCGTACATTTTTGGTGGTTCCGTTGTCTTCATTCGCCATTTTTCAGAGAAAAAACGCTTTTTTTCAGATTTTTTTATGCAATTCCGCAATTTACGTATTTTTTCTTGAAAATTTGTACGATTTTTCTGACTTCAGAGCTCGTCCACTTTTGCCTCCCTCAATTTCCAATGAAGATGACGTGAACATCGGCGTGGAGTCTTCAGAATCTGCACGACGACAGCCGAATACGCGAAGGATGACGGAGAATCCGGCCTACGATGCAGACCTTGAGCTCGCCATCGAACAGTCGAGGTCCGTTCAAAATTCTCCACTTCGTTTTAAAAATACGAACTGGCATACACTGTAGAACAAACTTAAAGTTTTATTGTGTGACTCTCATTTTGCTGAAGCATACTTGGAAAATGAAACTTGTGAAAGTTGGTCTGGAAACATCAATGGTTTTCTTGCTCAAAAATATTTTATTGTTCGTTCGCTTGTTGATTTAAAAGTGAGGCAGCGTAGTCAGGAATCGATCTTTCGAAGAAAAATTCTTTTAAATTACGGCAAAAACAAAACTACAATTTCTACTAGAACTAGAATACCGTATTTGATTGGGGCTTTTGTCAGGAAGTAGGAGTGACAATGCCGGTGTCAACGTGTCGGTGTCGCATGCGAGCAATTGTGATCGTTCCCCGGAAACGATCCTTTTCCTGCACTTTCTTTTTCCGTTTTCTATGTCATTTGCCTCGTTTCTTGCGAGCAGCTGACATCACAAACTTGTCCTTTCCGCAGTCAAAAACGACCCTTTTCCATTCGCCATTCGATTTCCTATCGAAAAGAGCAAGGCAATAGAGTCAGAAAAGAAGAAAGGACACCTGCTGAAGACTACTCTTCCAGCAGAGTTGGAGATTTCTTGTTGCTCAAGACACTCGCTCGATCATTTGTCTTTTTATCACTTTTCTTATAATTAGATTCAGAATGATTTTCATAAAGTTTTAGAGGAGCATTTTCTCCAGGAAAATTCTGATTTTTCTGCTTAGATCTTGATCCTAGATTTAAAAAAATTTCATCATCATTTTCTTATAAATATCATTGATTTGATTAACTTTTTAAACATTTACAACTTTCTCTAAATTTATCAGTTCTCAGACACAGAATCCCTTCTTGGTCTTTCAAACGTCCCACATAACTAAAAATGTTAGTGATGTAAAGTAAAAATTGATGAAGAATGCTTGAGGCAGCTTCTTGTTTTTCAAAGCTCATTACTTACACTAAGAAATTGTTGATCTATCAATGTGGCGTTCGGCTTTCGAGTAAGTCTCTCTTGCTCCCTTTTCTCAAGTCTATCACTTTGATCACTTATTTTACTGATTCCTTGTTTCATTGAGTGTTTAGTTTATAGTTTGAGAGTTTCTAATCAATTTTTTATTCTTGAAAACACCTATCTTTATCTTACTTTTCGGGAAAATTTAGCTTTACAATATTGTCAGAGTTTTCCACGTTGCACTGGAATCGTATAGATCATAATAGATCTTATTTAAGAAGATATGATTCTTACGGTTCTTGTAAAAAAATCAAATTTGAATGAAAATCTGATTTTGAAGAAAGTGAAGATATTCGTTTCTTTTTTTTCTAATTCTTCCATTTTTCAGACAAACGTTTCGAGAAGAAGAGCAGCGTCGACGTCGCGCGACTACAGAAGGACACGACGCAGAAGGGGATCTGATTCGGTTCGACAATCCCGAGGACGCTGAACGCAAGAAGAAAAACGATCAGGTTTGAATTTTTTTTGGGAAAATGTCTTTAATTTTCTCCTGAAACTTGTTAATAAATAGAAATGTCCCTGAAATAGTGTTTTTTTAAAGTTCATCTTTGTTAAAATACCAAAAAACCATCTAATGATAAAAATCATTTTTTTTTAAATCCTTCCAGATCTGCCGTTTGTTCAGTCAGCCGAACAGTTTCGACGATAGCAGTTCGACGTGAGTTTTTTTTTTTAATTCTCATCAAGTTTTTGCAAGTTATTATTTTCATGTCATCCATTTTTGCAGACTCAATCCAATTGGCTGGAGACCGAATTTGGCGATCGCTCATACGAACCACGCGTTTCAGCCTCCTGCTTCCACTCCCTCTACTAGTGGACAGGTTAGGTTTTTCTTTCGTTTAAAAAATCGTGAACAAAACTTTTTACAATTTTATTTATTCCTGACATTTTTAATGGAAAAATTGAATGTTGAAATTTTTCCCTGAAAAAGATGTTGATAACTAGAAGCCATGAGTTTTCTTAATTAAATTTAATTATTTAATTTCAGCCCTTCCATTACCCTTCGACGGCTCACCACCATCCTCAACGTCACTTTTCAACTCATTTGGGCCATTCCCATTCCGCTTCTTCCCTTCACCACACCCCCTCTCCTTCAAATCAGTCTCTACTTCTCGCAGCTGCAGGTTAGTTTTTTTTTTTTTTTAAATTATAATCCCTCCTTTCTGTAAAAATTATGCTTTACCATATTGCGCATAAGATTAGAGCAAAATAGATTTTGATCTCAAATAATCTATACAGAAAGTAGAAATCATCGATAAACAATCACCAACTATTTCTATTCTTATGCGCTACATGGTCTCTAATATTTTTAGATTAAATGAAAATATAAGATTTTGCAGGTTTTCCCTCGCCTCGTCTGGCCTTTCCAGTGCTCTCCCTGCCGCAGACAGTCGATCAGACTCCACCCCCAAGGCCTCCCAAACCTCCACACTTCAAAAAGCACACGACTGGAACAGGACAAGGACAGGACTGTAAGATTTTTTAAAAATGGATTTTAAAGTTCACTTTTCTTTTTAGCCATCACTGAAAAATACTCGTCTTATTTTTGATAGCGAAAATGGGCTAAAGACTAAAACGAATTAATGCAAATGGAAATTTGTTGTATTTGCATCATTTCAAAACTATTTAGAGAAATCTAGCTCTCTAAAAATTACAAGTTTCTCCTTCTCCTTTTTGCAAACATATGAACTTGAAAATGCGCCATTTCAGTCTTTATGATGAGCGAATTAGTCATCAAAAAAGGAAAGAAAGGAAAAAAACGAGAAGGATGAATCTTGAAGGTCGAAAATTGATTTGGCTTGATTTGTTGAGCTCGTTTCTTACTTTTGATTTGCAGCTTCGAATGACGTTCCCCCAGAACTGCCGCCTCGGCTGAATCGACCCCCACCCAGACCCAGACACAGACACAGTTCCGAGACTCACGTGAAGTTACCCGTTACAGGTAGAAATTTGAAAATAATTAAGCTATTTTCAAATTTCTGAAAATGATTGAGACAAAATTTATGAAGGATAGAATTCGAACAGCAATTTAGTTTTCGGGCGATTTTATAACAGCTGAAAGTTTCGAAAATAGTTTGCAGGCAAAATATTGAGGATAGAATCGAGAAAATAATAAAGTAAAGTTTTTGAATAACTTCCATGAGATGTTAAGATTTGCATTTGATGAATTTTGTTTTTAACTTCAAGATTATTTCATTTTCATACTCGCTCAACGTTCTAACGCTAAATCAAGACGAAGTCGGGTTCACTCACATGCCGTAAGTGCATTTTTTTTGTTTTTAGTTGTTTAGTGGGCTTTTTGAATAGTTCATACGCTCATCCTCTGTCACATCATCATGGTTTCTAACATAGGGTTAGGGGTAGCGGGGTGATAGACTATATATTGCTCCATTGTGATCAGCTCATCGAGTAGGGTGTTTCGGCCTTTGACCCTACCCTAGCCTCTAACCTGGTTACAGAGAGAATGAACTATTCAAAGAAGCCTTTTAATGCTTGAATCTAATGAAAATGTATTTTTTGTACACTTTGACGTTCCAGCTGCACGTCTCCATTCCCCTCGGCCCCAGCCAATGCGTATCAATATGTGCCTTACGCCTCGACCTCTTCATATGCACATCTGTTGAATGGAGATCTCATTGACTTGAATGACGATGCCAACGAAGGCAGCAAGGAGTTAACTTTGGAGGAGGTGGGGGGTTTTTTACTTATTTATTTTTATGCAAATTTTTTAATTAAAAATGTCTAGGTATAAACTATTTTTCTCTAAAAATCCATTTGTTTCATACCACCTCCTTTTCTTTCATGAAAAAATATTTTGCACCTCTATTATTTGACAAAATTATCCTATTCGTTATTGCAAACCTGCACTCTCAGAATAACAAACGTATCGCAAAAAAACCAACCGCATTTTGGCACTCAAGTTCTTTGTTAAAGTAAAATGATTTTGAACAGGAAATTAGGGGAAAATAATGTGAACTGAAGAAATTACCTATCTCTAATTCGTTCTGTGGCTTTTTTCTTTCGTCATGTTTGAAAGATAATTTGATAGAGTGAAATCATAGGAAGAAGGTCAGATTATTAAGAGATTGAAAGAATAAAAATAAGAAAAGATACTTTTATTTGAACATAGTTTAGAGAAGCCAAGGATTTTTATAGATTATGAAATAGAGAAAACCAACTGTCTCGGCGGAAATCATTGTGACTGTTAGATTTGAAGAGTTATTAGAAAAAAACGGTTTTTAAAAAATTATTGAACACGAAGAGAGGAATAAGAAAGAAAAAGTTGTAGAAAGTGAATGAAAGATGAATAAAAAGGGTACAGGTCGCGGGATTTCTCTCTCTTTCTCTTCTTTCTCACTTTCCAGTTCTACCTCATTTTATTTCTTTATTCCCCTCTATTGCCCAGATTTGTCTATTTGCTGTTTGTTCCTTTTCCGTCGAATGACAAAATGACAGTTATTTTCGTGTTTTCACGATTTATCCCCAAAATCTCCCATGCGAGATTAACTTCTGAAATGCAAGTTCAGTTTTTCAAACAAAGGCGAAGAAGCTATTCCATTTTTGTGATTATTGTCAAGAACGTTCAAGTTTTTCACAACAATGGTTTTGATTGACCAAATTTGTATGTAGTTTGAACAAAGAGACTTTCTATTTTGATGACGTGATTTTCATTGACCTTCAAAAACATACAACTTTCTATTATTTTTAAAAATGGATTTCAATATCCTTATTTTAAAATGGTTCAATCCAAGATATCCTCTATCTTAAGAGTTCTATTTCTCATGACTTTTTCATCTCAATTTTTATCTTGGTTTAGAGCGATATAAAATTTTTTTTTTAATATTCCAATTTGACCGACTTTGTTTCAGATTCGTCGCGAATTCGATCCTCTATATGTGCCTCTGAGAAAGCGACCTACGAGCGAAGCCTCGATGCCTCCCGAGCAGCTGCAGGAGAACAGGAACGTCGAAAATTGTGAGCAGGGATTTTCTATTCTATATGTGTAGTTTTAAATTATTTATTCAGAAAGAGGCTCCTAGAAAAATACACCGGGTTTTCTAAGAAATAGTATGGGAAGGCAAGATAGGAAAAGAAAAAAGCCGGTGTCTTTTTCTAGGAGCCCAGAAAGATGCTATCAAAATTATTGTGTTTCGAATTTTTTGAATAGTATTTATTGAAAAAGGCGTGAAAGAGAAAGATACGTTTCAAACGATTTACAACTAGAGTTACGTTATTTGAAACGCTGTTACCCTCATATCTTACATCAATGTTCATTTCAAATAAAGAAATCGAATCAATTCCAGACGTTTCATCACCCGTTATTCAGCGGATCAAAACGGAAGCTTCGAGTCCAGTCTCAGACAGAGGAAAGGAAAATGTCGAATGCAGAAAGCCCAGCAAAATCACTGATATTCGACTCACAAAAATCACTCCTGTAATCAATGAAAAGGTACGGGATTTTTGGCTTCAGGAAGTTACGAACAAGACGGAATGCTTTATAATGAAAAGGAATGCGCTAGAAGCTTTCTTTGGTGCAAAATGTCTTACACGATATTTTTTCTCGAAAAGTCAACATTTTGAAATTTGAGGTAAAATCGATAGAGAACCGTCATTTCCTGTCCCATGAATCGACCCCTTCATTGTTCGTCTCTCCAACGGCAGATTACATGACGACCAGAGCCGACACCGTCAAGGTCTTAGTCTGCAAGGATCACTCGTGAGAATTTTTAACTTGCTATAATTTATCAAAGTTCTCTTTTACATTTCGTAGACTTTTTGAGATGCAAGTTATTATAGATGATTTGAGAATGGTATAGTAGATATTCTCGAAATGTACTACTCAGAACTCTTCTTACAAATAACACCAGAAAGAATAAATGTTGAACATATTGATTTTTTTGAACATTTTTAGTTTAAAAAATGCTCAAATTTTAGCTGGAGATCGACTGACATAACCTCAAAAGCTCTGATTTGTGACATCAATCAGCCAATCGAGAATCTGACGAACGAAGCCCTCTTTCAGCTGCTGACTGATGAACAACTGAGTTTGGTCAATGCAGAGGAATATGGACTAAAAGTGAGTATTTTTCATTTTTATTATTTGATTGAATAATTTTCACATTAATTTTCCTTTTCTCATAATTAACATTTATTATGTGTCTAATTTGAAATGGTGATTATCATCTCAATAAATTTGAAAAATTCTTGATAGTCAAAAATCTCCATTAGCATAATAAATAGTCGCTGATTTTTTCGAAAAACGTTTGGCAGCCAAAATCTTTCAATTTACGCTTTCCTATATTTCTTATTGCAGCCAACTTTTTCCCTCCAAAATTTTCCATTTCGCGATTTACAGTGGGAAGGTCTCATCCATTGTTTTGACAGCCGGCCCACAACAAAATGAAAGTTTTGGGGGAAAAATGAATTCAGAGAAATACGCTGAAAACCCGCAGCATTTTTCCTTATTTCTATTTTACCTTTATCGACCTCCAAATTCCCTTTTATTTTCCTTATTTTGTGCCTAATCTCTAAATGACTTAGTGACTGGATTAATGACTAAATGATATGTTTACGTTTTCGATGTGCAACAGCGAGGTCCTCAAAGCCTCCGCACAATGCATCGTAGGTCATTTTGAAAGGATGACGATTTAGAAATGAGCGAGATTTTTGAGACAGATGTTTTATTTTCTTGAATACTGTAAAAAGAAGCTCAGTTAGTAGGATAGGGATAGCGCTATTTTAGACTATTTGTCGATTTTGAAAGGTTATGTTTCTATTATTTATGTGACTGTCAAAAAACATTTCCCTTGAATGCGTGAGATGATATTTACCTTGAAGAAATGCGCATTTTTATGAAGAAAGGCGATTTGATTATGATCAGAAAATCATGAAATATCGAATTTTATTGAAATTGTTTAATTATTCCAACTCTTTCCAGATCTACGGATTCAACGAGTTCCTCTCTCGAACGTCAAGTCTTGGTCAGAACATCTACACGGGATTTTGTCTGCTTTATGGGCAGGACGTCAAGTTACAGGCATGGAAGTTTTTCGAAATGAAAAATATGTTTCAATTTTCAGGTCGGAAAACTCGAAATCGAACGACCGAAACTGGAGCATGAATTGCCAGAATGGGAAAGAATGAAGTGAGCGTTTTTAAAGATTTCTTTCTTCAAAATTGTTATTTCTGGAAGAGACGGAATATTTGAAACTAATTTATTTTCAAAAATTTCTCTGATTTTTCAGAAGCCAAATCAAATATTCGTCAATGATCGACAAAGAGGACATCGAAAATGCCCTGTGCAATTTGTCGCAGAAAATGGACGATTACGAGGCAGCATTCGGGTCGGGGAACACACTTGAAAGTAATATTTCTCTTTGAAACTCGGATTGAACGTGTTCAATATCTAAAACTTGCATCTTTCTATAAGATCTTCTTTCGAAGCCTATATTTCATTATCTTTGCAATTTGCTCTTCAATGAATGATATCACACATTTATGAGTTTATCAAAGAATCGATTCGAAATTCTCAATAGGTTTCCAACAAAAGCAATTGATTCCATAGGAGTTTGTTTTCTTTGAAACGATGACTATCTTCTTGTTCAGTTTCGAAAACGACGGCTCACACAAAGCAGAGTCTGAAGTTGATTTGCAAGCTGCTGAATGGAATCGTGCCTGAGAAGCTCTACCTCCAAATGCAGAATTATCTAGCAGCTACTAACGAGGTTGAAGCTTCACTTTTAATCAATTTATCAAATTTTTGACAAATCTTTCTTGAATCATATCACTTTTTTTACTTTTGATTTTAGGATCAACTTTTCTGTCATCGCGAAGACTTCATCATGGAGCTGCGAAATTTCATCTCGACTTACTGCAAATGCACAGTCAGTTCGTGGGCGGTCGAGCCGAATAATGTGAGGATTCTGAATTGTTTTTATTTTTGGGAAATAGAAATTCCAGTCTAAACCTCCAGAGAGGATGGAGAGAATGGAGGTGTTGGCGTGCAAAGACTCACTGAGGATCATGCTCAATTCCATTCATAACATTCCCGAACATTGGGCCAGGTAATACAATTATTTATCTTTTTTAAAAAATTGAAATGGCAACCAAATATCTCCATTTTAAAAATATTACGGCACGACTTCTACAATTTATTTCCATGCTTATTTCATGGAACACATCTGATGAATTAGTAAAATCGTCGCGATAATGATATTTTCGCGAAATAGCTCACCCACTTTGGAAGCCAGATTATGTTTGAAAGAAGAAAAAACGAGTGAACTTTTCAAAAAACAATTCCCTGAAATATTTTGCTATTTTATGAAATCTTCAACTGTTTTCTAAAATTATTAGTCCCATTGATTTCGTTTTGAATCAAGTTTCTTCCTGAATCTATTCATAAGAAATCTCGAGATATTCTCATAAAAAGTCAAGTATAATTGATGAATGAGATCGCTTGATCTGATGATTTCAAGTGGTCAAATAATATTCTGTTAGGGGGAGGATTTTTGCTGCATAACGAGAGAAAATCTTGCATATGCTTCAAAACATGTATACTTCTACCGACAAAAATTCCTATTTCGATTATTTTTACTCAGAAGCACTACAAAATGTTATTATTTTGTAAGTCTACGATAATTTCTGACTCATATTTATTCTTATCTAGAATGCTTTCTATGCCTTTCGTGACCTTTCCAAATAGCATGATCCTTGATGATGAATTGTTCTCAGAGACTATGCCGATTTCTCCGTATCAGTGGACATTTACCACGGCACTCAGATTCTGGACGGCCATCAAAACAAGATCGCGAGGACGATTGACAAGAGGATGTTCTTCCCCATTATTCCACTTGATCTTTATGTAAGCGAAATTTTTTCCATTTTGGGAGATAACAAAAATGAGAATACGGAAATGTTGCACTGCTTTGAATTTTCAGTAATGATTTCATCAAATTCTTAATTAGTTTTCGGAAACTTTACTCACTGAGATGAAAAGACGGGGAATCAATTTGAATAGCTCTTGAATACCTCGAACACTCCAATATCCTATACCTCTATGCAATTTGATCTGCTTACTTTTGGCGACTTGTAAAGCAGTCACGTTTAGGAAAAACACTCAGAAACATAAGACTGGTATTTTTTCTTACACTAAAAACACTACTTATCGTGGACATTCTTTCCATGCTATTTTACTAGATTTTAGTTATTTTATCAAAGAATCTTGAAAAGTTTACCATTTTTCAGGCGGTGTTCAACCGAATGCAGATTTGCCAGTGTCCGAAAGAGACGAAACTCGTCATTTCGATTTCGGGACGGCAAAATTCACCTGCCTCAGTACCACAACCCGGTGTCAATAATGTCACTGACATGGTAAGGACAATTTTATCTTTGATTCTTGGAAAACTTTACTTTTTTCGTCACTATCGATATTATTCCTCTTCAGAACTAAAAATTTGATAAACACATTTTTTTTTCTCAGATATACTTTTTAGACCCAACCAAACAAACTCCTCCTGGCCTATACTTCAGTGTCTTTGTTCGATATTGACAAGTAATATTTTTGACTTTTTTAAATGCTTCATCAGATAGGTGACAGATCATAATTTAATTTTCATGAGAACTTTAACATGTTTCCTGAGGTTTATTGTAGATTTGCATTAATTTCAGAAACATTCGTCAGGGTGTGTACTACCTGCCCCTGACCGCTTTGAAAGGTCCTATGCTGAAGCCATTCGGCCCCTATCCCTACATCAAGGACGCCTCGGACCCGATCCTCGTCATGACATTCAAAACCTGGGACAAAATCATATATTTCCCCGATGTCATTGTCGATTTCCAGAGGTATGAAATGTTTATCGAGGGTTTAGTTTGTCGAATTTTCGGATATTAAAATTAATGCAACCTCAAAATACACATTTTCAATCAACAAGAAAAAATATTCAATTTAAATTTCTTATTTTCCAAAGAGTTAACATTTACCAATGTTTATTTTCAGTGTGTCGCAAGATTTCACCAAGTTGGACATCGAAACGCAGGAGTACATAATTGAATTAATCGAACAGGCTGATACTACGAGGTGATAAATCTAATTCATTTCTCTCTATATTTGTGAGTTTTTAAATTGCTTGATTTATTTTATACAGTCTTCGATCTATCACCGTGCTTTTGAGCTATTCATTTTATTCAAATCATGAAACATACTAAAAGTTTGATTTTTAAATATTATTTTTCAGGCTAGAATCAGACGACAAAGAGCTTCTGTGGCAGAAGCGAGCTTATCTGATGAATCAGCCAGAAGCCCTTCCTTTAGTTCTTGCTTCGGTCTCTGATTGGAGCTACCCCTTCCTCTCTCAGGTCTATCAAATCCTCGATGAGTGGGCACCGCTCAAACCTGAACTCGCCATGCAGCTACTTCTTCCGCAGTAAGTAGTTCGATAAACTATGAAAAAAGTTGTTGCTCTAGAAAACACTACTTATCCACACATTTTACTTGCAAAAAAGTTTTATTTAAATACAATTTTAATTTACACATGCATCATTTTCTTTCTTTATTTCTTCCTCTGCGAATTCACCATTATTTTCGCTCCAGATTTGCTGACGAGCGTATTCGTTCCCGAGCCATCAAATGGATAGCTTCTGGGTCGACGGAGTTTCTCTTCAACTGCATTCCCCAGTTCGTGGAGGCAGTTCGGTTCGAGCACAACACTGACTGCGCTCTGTCCGACTTCCTGTTCGAGCTGTCCCAATTCAATCTCGACTTCACTTTCGAGATTTATTGGTGAGATTTTTTTTGAAAGACTTCTCATTCAAGTGACTATTCTAAAAATACACCTTGAAAATTTACCGTATGCTTAGGATTTAGTTCGAATTTGTATGTTTCAGGCAACTCCAACAACGCATCGACCATTGCGCCTCGACTGATCGAGCTTATGCGATTCGCTGTCAAATGCTCCAACAGGAACTTATAGACAGGAATCCTATCGAGTAAGGCATTTTTTTAGAGTTGCATTTAGTTTTGGAAAATTCAATGTATCTACATTTTTAGTAAAGGCAACATTTATTTTCAATTTAAATTTCAGCTTTTTTTGAATCGTCAACTAACTTAATTTGCACAAAAAACACTATTTCCTTATTTCTCCAGGAACCTCCGCTTCGACGTCTACATGCAGCACGCGTTACTGAACGAATTGGACAGAATCCAAGATGTTGTGAGGGGTGTTGATGATTTGGGCAAGAAAATCAGGATTCTGCAGGACGAAATGGTCATTTTGGACTCGAATTTGCTGCAGCAGAAGGTAAGATTCTTAGAAAAGGTGACATAAAAATGACTGTTCTCCTACTTTTTCTTTTAAGAATTTTTTGTTATATTTTTGAAGTATTTAATTTTCCAGGTGAAATTACCGATCCACCCCTCATTCGATTGCTGCGGAATCCGACTTCAGTCCTGCAGCGTGTTCAACTCAAATGCAAAGCCGCTGAAAATCGTCTTCAGAGGGCTCGACAAGGACTATGCCATCATTCACAAGGTTCGATTTTCCATGTTTTTTTTCTTCAATTTCTGTTGAATTCATAACATCAATGGGTTTAGCTCGAACATACCACCCTTATTTGAAACATTATACAATTTGGAAAAAACTGGGAAATATTGTTAGCCATATAAACAAGGAATCTAAACTAGTTAGTTTTCCAGAAAGACGATGACATGCGGCAGGATGCATTCGTGCTGATGATGGTGAACGAAATGGTGCGAATTTGGAAGGCGAACGACCTCGATTTGAGGATCGTCACTTTCAGAGTTATGCCTGTCGGATACAAGAAAGGTTAAAAATTAGAAAATATTAAGAAAAAAGATTTACTGTTCTTGATTTTATTCGTAAGATAGTACAAATTGTTATTTTTCTATCCAATTATTTGTTTTACTTCAGGAATGGGCGAGCTGGTTTCGAACTGCGCGACTCTGTTGGAGATTCAAAAAGACGACGGCTTCACGGGGGTGATGAAGGACGAAGTGCTGCAGAGATGGCTTGAGAAACACAACACTAGCGAGTTCACTTTCAAGGAGGTACTAATTATTTTTACTCTTAGATTCTTTTACAGCTTTTATCAAGATCATAGATCTGACTTCTGAAACATCTTTTTGGAACATACCGTAATTTAACTTTTTCCAAATTCTTTACAAAAAATTATCGTATCTGACTAATAAGAAGAATAGTTTGTCAGTAGATAAAAATCAATATTTTATTTCAATTTTCAGGCATCTGAGAATTTCACGCGTTCGTGCGCGGCGTGGTGCGTGATCACGTACGTGTTGGGAATAGGAGACAGGCACAACGACAACATTTTGGTGACCACGAAAGGACACGTCTTCCACATCGACTTCGGCAAGTACATGGGCGACTGGCAGATGGCCGCAGGATTCAGGAGGTGCGCTCATTTTTTAAAATTTATTTGGTTATTTTTTTCTCAAATATTCACCTATAGCGAGCTATATATTTTATTTTATTTATTATTGCGCGATGTTTCTTACAAGAAGTATGATAATTTTATTCAAATATTCCTCATGATAGTACACAAGTATCAAATTTTAACAAATTGAAAAATAACTCGATGGAATAACTATAACTCGTCAATGACTCTTTGAGCGCGTCTTTCAACTCTTTCCAAGCCGCTTTCCCTTTTGCCTGAATTCTTCCTTGTAAGTTTCAAAGAAACATATTACTTCATACTCAGAGTTGCTCAAAATTCTTCTCCAGTGCGTCCATTTCCAAATTTTCATAGATTTTATTCCAGAGTTGCTTTGCCGCAGAACTTCTCTAAATCCTTATTTTTAAAATATAATTTGGCAAATTTACTTTAACCGGGGACTTCGATAGTTCTCCTTCATTGACCTTTTCTTGCATTTGCTTCAAAAGCACATCATCTACATCAATTTAAGTTTCTAAAGAGAATTTGAATTTCACAATGGAATAGGAAGACTAAAATATTACCTGCTTTATTAACCATCGGTGACAAAATTGAAATTAGTGAAAATCCGATGAAAACCGATGGCAATTTAGCCATTCTAAAAGTGCAAGAGAACAGAATTGACTCTGAAAGCTTCAAATGAAAAATAATCGCAAAATCAGATTGAAAAAAGTGAAATGGCAAATGCATTAACAGTTGAAAAGTACAAAGATTTACTGACTATGAAGAAATAATTATTTGCAAGATAACGTAGGTTTTTCATTACGAAATAAGCTAATATACCGTTCATATTTTGTAACATTAGGTATCATTCATCTTGTTGTTCGAGGATCACAATAGAAATATATTATAATGAAAAAAGACCATAAAAATCATTTATTAAAATTTCTAAATTCTGATAAATTGTCCCATTTTTTATCCTGGATTTTTAAATACTTTTCTTTTGGTACTTCTTTCGTCAAGTCTATTTGGATCATTAGCCATATACTCCTCCAATGCTGTTAGCCGGTTTTCAAAAGTGGACATTCTTTGTTCAATATTTTGCAATCGAACATCACCTAATTGTGGCAATTCATATACCGACTTTTATTTATTATTTCACTTACGTTGTTCTATTTTCTTCCTGTAAGACTTGCAATAATAGAGGAATATTAAAATCGTGGAAGTTGAATAGTTTCTTATGAGCCTGAAGATGGCCTAGTACGATTTCACCCAGATATGCCCAAAAGTATCTACCTCTTGACAACTCTCAATTATTTCTACTTTTCATTCATTATTGATGTACTCAATCTTACTAATTCGTCGCTGATCTTATAGCTTTTGAAAAATCGAGTAAAGCAATAACACGGATTTATTGTAGTCGGAATAAATGGAATATCCGTTAATGGGCGAGTTACTATATGATAAGGTAAATGAATCAATCCTCCAATAATAAGTGTAATTCCATTATTTAGAATATATCAAAAATCAATAGCAACGAATGGAAAACAGTAGAAAAATCGCAAGCAATGATAAGCGATAAGAGAATTATCAACTGAAATGTCGCTCATCATTCCTTACAAAAATACAAGCATGACATTTTTTGGAATTTTAAGAATGATATGATAACTCGCTATTAATATTGAACTTGTAAGTCATTATTAAAAATATTAAAATCGACAAAATAAAGAAAAAAGATTATTTATTGCTAATATAATTAGTTGACTCATATTTCGAAAAGAGATTTAGCTATGAATTGACTTAATTTAGTCAGAGGATACTCATTTGTGAGAATTAAATTTTGAGGAAAAGATAATGGGCTTTTGTCAAAATAGTGTAGTTTTTCGCTATGTAATAAGTTAATATTGCTTATCCTTTTGTGACAATAAGTTGTACTCATCTATAGTTCGTTGATCATAAAAATGATACTCTCCATTGTCTTCGAGATGAGCCTTGTCATATGTCTTCTGCGTCTATAACTTGCGATACGCACGTGTCGGGACTAGAGGGAAATAAGAGGAAGCAGAGAGCAAAAATGAGCAGGTACATAGTTAAAGCTCACGGGTACCCCTTCCTTTGCAAGGATTCGTCTCAGACAGTGGAGAGTAATTTAACGCTACCACTACTTTATGCACTTTGGTAGTTCATCAGGCGGCATAATGCTAGATTTAAGGCATTGAATGTAAAAGACATATCCTTTCCTGGAATTCTCCATACATTAGCCGCACAAACGTCATTGACTATGTTTTCTGAAAGTCAACAAAATTATCCTACTGTAGCTATTAGTTGTAGAGGATTAGCATAACGGAAGAATTTCTATTAGATTAGTTTCAAAGGAAGAACTATTCTAATTCGATCGTCAAAAACATGTGTTATTAAAAGAATCGAAATATTAGTTCTAATGTAACAAGTCAGGCAAAAACTGACGCGCTATCAATTTCTTCAAGCCTTCGGGATATTGATCTACATTTCCGTAGCTGTCAACATCCAAATTTTCTGGCTTCGGCAATTGGATATTCCTGAAAGTCCAGATAATCTTTAGGATACTGTGGTTTTCATCAGCGTTATAGATTTCCGTAAGTATTTGCTAACGTGGAAAAGATTAGATTTAACGTTAATTAGAAGTTCTGTGCATGACCAAGTAAGATATTAAATTTGTATGATTATAAAAGGTAAAAGTTAGAACTTATGCTAATTTTTACCTAGGCCTCCCTCCACTAT
Organism: Diploscapter coronatus; assembly: GCA_964036155.1. Classification (NCBI taxonomy): domain Eukaryota; kingdom Metazoa; phylum Nematoda; class Chromadorea; order Rhabditida; family Rhabditidae; genus Diploscapter; species Diploscapter coronatus. Next base: position 4,376,770 of record OZ038423.1, read on the forward strand.
GTCTTCTATTCCTGTTTAATGGATAGGCGTTACTACTTGACGTTAGGACGTCGCTATTTCCATCGTAACTACTCTGCCTAACTTGATTCAGCAAATCTTCAGATTTCAAGGCTTCGAACTGAAAATATAGGTTTTATTCGCATTATTTTAGTTCAGAATATTATTCAAATTTGATTTCATAATCATCATTATTTGAAAAACTACAAATTTTCAATTTTTCATTATGAATTCTTTAATAGTTCAATGGTTATATTAGTTCTCAATCCTTAATTTCGTCTTAGGTTTTATTCGGTTTAAAGAAGAGATGATGAACACACTCATTAGGTCGTTAATGAACTCGTTCTTTAAATCTGACAAAAAGGGAATTGAATAAACTCAATGGACCCTTTTCGCTCGGTCAAGCGTTCGCTAAATAATCATTTTGAAAATGCAAGGAAAATGAATTTGCGAATTTTTGCAAAAATCCGTTCTGCAAAAGTTCAGCGCACTACCGTTGCACTATCTAACCTGCTGAGCAGTCCATTCACTCCTCACTATAAACTGCACTTTAAGTAATCCTAGTTCTATCATATGTTTTATTCAAGGAACGTCTGGCTTTCGTCCGGAACGTTCTAAAGAAACGAAAACATCCCGACCGGTTTCCAGACTCTATATTCTACGCGAAATAATTATTTTCTTAGAAATGACTTATTTTGGCGTGAAATTAATACGCTAAAAAATACCAAGTTATCCTAAAATAAATTCATGTCTAAAGATAGTATTGTAGCTAAAAACACAGCGTTTCATCTGATCAAAAAACCGTATATGAATAGAAACCCCGCAAAATTACGTAGTCGCGATTTTGACCCTGTAAATCCTTTGACGTGCTTGTTTAACCCTGCCTAATCTGGGATAATCTGTTTTTCATCTTTTCCTTATTCTGTCGATTCCCGTTGCAGAACCCCCGGTGTTGAGAATAATGGAGGCTTTTTTAAATAACGAATTTAGAATTCTACAGGATATCTTTTAACTGCGACATTTTAGGGATACTCTTGAGAATAGAGTAAGATTTAAAAATTTGAAGAACTTAACCCTCCTACGTGTGTCAAAGGGTGTCACATAAGCCGGCTACAAAATTTGTTGCTCTAAACGGGCAAAAACCACACCGATAAAAATTTACATATTTTGTCGTAACCAAGTAACATGAACGTGCTCTACAATTTCAAGAATTTCAAAAAGATTTTTTCGGACACCTAATTCATTAAATTTTTGCACGATTCTCGAGTTTGACAAATTTCTAAATTTTCAAAAATTAACAAGAATTTGGAGGACTAACATTAAAAAACGAGATTATTTTTTTATTTTCTAAATCTAATAACTCTACCTCCGATTTTTCCTGTTTCTCGACTATTCTGGCGTTGATTTGCGAGAAAATGACAAATAGGAGTAGGCTTAGGGTCGACGCCTAAATTTGAAATAATTTTTAAATTCATTTAATTGTATATACTTTTGTTGGAGTAAATCGCATTGGTGAGTAGAAAGTCTCGAACCAGCTAGTGATTGTGGTCTTCGAAACCAGAGACGTTACGGAGTCTGATTAGCGACTTGTCTCGATGAGCAACAAAGTGTTCGAATCCCAGATAAAGTGATTCTGAAAATATTAAACCTTAATAAAACCAATACAATGAAATAGAGTACGCGAAAAGACGACAAATTGAATAGAAAATTCGATATGAAAATGATCGAGAAAAAGAACGCTATGAAGGTTTGAAGTTACAATAAAAATCACGATATCGCTACAGAGAAAATTACGTAAAATCGAATATAAGGAAGAATATAAGGAAGTATATGTCAGGACGAGATTTTAATTGAAATTTCGGCGAAACATAATTCCGAAAATTTCATAATCACTTTATATAGTTAGGGTAAGCTATCTAAACGAGTCATAGATTTTTAAAGCAAAGATTAAACGGTGTTCTAGAAACGTTAGAATTTGAAGAATGTTTATAGATAAAATAACGAATTTTGATTTTTAAATTTATGAATTATGAATGTTTTGCGCATTCGTCAAAATACCGCAAAAACAAGCAGGAACGACTTGTGTAGTTCGAGAAATTTAAATACAAGCGCGCTACAAATCAAACCAGAGTGAAGGATTAGATAATAAACTGATATTTTCTAGAGCTATTTGAAAACCTCAAGTCATCCGAAATAGAGCGAGGGATGGTAGGGAAAACGATTCGTTTCTCACTATTTCGTATGGTTTGAGGGCTTGAGTTTTCCAGGTTGCCTATTTATAGTGGGAGATTTTAAATTTTAATTTGAAGCTAATGAAGTCCGAGTTTAAAGTTAAATTGTGCGGTTTCAAAATTCAACTTTAGAAGTTACTATATTTAAATGACACGCGACTGAATGATTAAATATTTCTGAGTATCCCCTTGTTCAAAACGATCAAAATACGCATGCATATGGATGGATCAAATTATGCATTTCACTACACCTACGGACTGATCTGAGAAAAGACCCTTAAAATCGCGAAATAGCATGGGAAGCATATGAAAGATAGAGTAGAGTAGGCGACGTTAGCTCTATAAAAATTAATGTGACCTGGGGCGTTCCGTTTATAATTCAGGCCATAAAAATCATGCTCATACGTTAAAAGGTCATCCAACTTGGAGAACTATTCAGATGAATTTATACACGCTTGAGATAGAAAAAAGTTCATGCGCGCTTTATTAGGAAAAAAGCGCGAGAGTTCGGAAAAACATGAAAAACTCCCGAAGTTAGGGTAGCGAGCGTTAAATATGTCAAGTTAAGGTGAAAACGTGATACCCCGAATTTTGGAACTTGGAAAAATGAAATCCTAAAAGAATTCGTTAAAAAATCATGAAAATATCCTAATTTTTAGAAGGTTCAAATAAGAATATTGGCGAAAGCTACGTCTTAGGATGATCATACGAAAGAAAGAGACCTTGAAACATATCAGATTTACCCAAAATACCCCTAAAAGATGGGTCCCCGAGCTAATGAGAGAGTAAAAATAGCTGAAGATAAAATGGGGGAAGATAAAGTGCTAAAAAATACCTGGAAAGGCCGAGCCGAGTCGCGTTTAGACCAAAATAGATAAGGTAAAAAGGGAGTTAGGAGAGGGGGAACAATGCAATACAAATAACACTCGTACCACTCATTAGTTTAGCGACAATGCGACATCGTAGTGAAATGGAGTTGGGGATTTTTATTTTAAAGTTAAAAAATAGGATTTAGAAAAGTCTAAAGTTTAAAATGAAATTAAAAAGAAAGATGTGAAAAGTAACTATTTTCGGTAGCGAAATTTTGAAAACTAAAAAGAATTTAATAAAAGAAAAGTTTTATGATGAAGCGTTAATAAAATTGTTACTCTGCATTTCTAAAAATCGCCCTATGTGCTATTCGCGAAATGGCATAACTTATTATCTCACTTTTCTTGTCCCTGCGATATTTCTAACCGAATCACGTATGTCCCCATTTAGTCGAAATAATGACCGTTGTTAATGCTCGTGGAATATGCTATTTTTTTTTAGAGTTAAACGAAACGCGACATATTTGCTTAAGTCGCTTGAAAAATGAAATATGAGATAATATATTGTAAAGGTTACGCCCTTTTGAATAGTCATTATGTTGAATGAACTATGAAAAAATCTTGGGGGTACATTTAATAACTGGTATTTATAATATCAAAAGATGATGAGTTTTAAATTTATAATATAAAATAAGATAAGATATACAATTTTAATATCTTGTACCTTTAAAGATGATTTTTGTACCATTTAAGAATACTTGTCTGGGAATTTCCATAGGTCGAAATATAAGAGTTCTCCTATCCAAAACAATGCCTTCCTGACGTTGAGATTTCGTATACTACTATTCAAATTTTAATCTACCTCAGTTTTCAAAGAATAAAGGCCGAGAATAGTCTTACCCTCGCGTCAAAATTCGATGAAACCTGAAAAATGACAAAATTTTTAAATCTCTATGTGGTAAGGTATAGGATAAAAGTGAGTCTGAGATATGACACAGAAAATTTGATGTAAAAAAACTATTCTATTTCTGAATGACGGTTTAATTTGACGATTTTTAAATACACGAGGTGAGAAACGTAAAATTGACCATTGCACATCTCAAATTAGCTCAATTAAATGCAAATTGAGCGTTGACCAAATTGAATAAAACACATTTGAGGTGATATCACTAAATTAGAGAAGAAAAACAAAGCACACATCTTTTTATGGTTTGAAGTTAATTGAGCTTTAATCAACTTAAAATTAACTCGATAAACTTCAAAATAACTTCAAGGACCTCAAATGGATCTATTTTTAAATAGCCTGTGTGGTTCAAGCTTAAACTAATCTAATAAAAGCCGAAGAAGTCTTGTCCGTGGTTATTTTTACACCTCGTCATAAGATGAGCAAATATTAGCAGCAATAACATAGCAAAACGAAATTTCATCAAGCGTGCATCAAATTCACGCCGAATCAGCTGAGTTTAATGAATGAAAGAAACCCCCTCAATTCAAATTCGGGACATCTCTAAATTGCATCACAATGAAAGGGGAAATAGTGCATATGGGAAAGAAAATGAAGAATTACGTCTCACTAGGCAATTTTTCAATAAAATGGTGTTTTCTATGTGATGCACTTTCAGGATGACTGTTTAGTAAATGAATTTAGACATCAAAACTACAGCAAAATAACCCCGAACATAGATCTCTTCCCTCTTCTCTCATTTGCCAAATACGACGTTTCCTTGTTTGGAATACGAAATAATTGCATCAAATTGTCGCATCAGTTTTGTTCAGCCCCTTACAAAAAGTTCCACCCTTTTATGGGTCACGTTACTATGAAATCAGAGACCTGAGTAAAGGATGATGTCAAAAACGACTGATTCAAGGCAATAAAATTTAAGGTAGAAAAAGTATGATCACTTCCTTAAACATCTATAATATATAATCGTATTATTGGTTACTACGCGCTTTTTAACAACTATTTTCCAAATGATCATAAAATTTTGCGTCACTAGGGATGCAAAAACCTGAATACAAAATATGGCGATTTTCACAACAGGAAAAATAAACCAAAAGTAGGCGGGGTAATAAATATGAACATTTTCGCGTCTTATCACATTAAATTACTAATAAAGGAACTACGCATTCGAGGAATTGTTGATTATGAAAAGAGGCGGGGCTTGGTTTCGAATAAGCGACAAAATATAGCGGTCAAAGTCGAAAGTTGAATTTTTCTGGTAACAAAACACAATCTGCAAAAAAACACGCTCATTAAGGCTGCGTATATTATATAAACATACAGATGTTTTTCCATCATGTTTAAATTGAATGCGTGCAATGAAAATGGATTAATTAAATAATGAACGCAGACAAATTGTAGATAACATTAAATAAGAGTATCATGAAACTTAAATCCACTACATTTCGAAGACTTAAATAATCGCATCAAGTAGACTATGATGATAGCACGATGTTGGTGTCGTTTTTGACGAATTTCGGGACCAACTCAAAATACGTCCAAAACAAAAATTACTAAGTAATTATATGACCGAACCTGGATCGTCTCAAAACACGTATGTTTAAAAATTATTATACCGACTTTTATGACTATCCTCTCCATCATACAAAGAAACATTGTGTCTTTTCTGACCTAAAATGACATATTATTCTGAAATGCCTCAACGATAATGTTCATACGTACAAAAATAATGACCATATCCGCAAAAACAGTCTGAACATGACATATTTTACGTCTCAGGTCATCAGGGTCAGTTTTTTTCTGATTCACAGTTTCGGGCAGCGAGTAAATAAGCATTTGACGCAAGACTTAAACATTACCTGTGTTTATGATATTTGACTTTTAGTCTAACTATAGAAATTCGGCTTCGCAAATTTTCGATCACAAAATGGGCAGAAAAAAAGAAACTGAAGTATACTATAGACGCTCACACAATAATGAAATCCCAAAATACTAATCTCAAGCAAATTCGAGAAAAAATCAGACATCCTAAATTTTCAACAAAAGTGCACCAAAATCCGTGGGCTGTGAATCATATTTTCGAAAATAAAGTAGGAGGATTTTCTGCGCAACTATATTATTATTATGTTCGGAAATTTATGAATGATAAATGATAAGATCGCAAGTCTCCATTATCAAGATCCTTATCAGCTGCTTCTTTCTGGGAAGCTTAATTTTTGAGGATTAAGTTCTAGTGTTTGAATATTATTTGAATGGTATTATTTCATATATTCCATTCAAATCTTTTCATTCATAATATTGAAATTTTCAACAAAAAAAAAAAGCATTGAAATTCTTCGAAGAAAAATACTGTAAATCTTTAAATCTGTTTGGAAATTTGCAGTGCGTTTTTCAGTCAAATGCGCCTTTTTCAAACATTGTTTTTGTCGAAATACAAATTGACTAACATCCATAAGAATTTGGCTGCAAATTTCGACAAAATTTTGAGCGCTTACGAAAAACGTGAGCGTTTTAACAACGCGACTAATACCGAGAATTTTGAACAGTTGAACGGATTGCCAAAATTCGCACCAGTCATTTCCGGCTTTTTTGAAACCACACAGGGAAATTCATCGTAGTACATAGAATTGGACTATTTGGTGCGTAGAATCCCCCTCCCCGTGCCAAGTAGGGATTAAAAGTACGACGAAAATGGCCTACAGGCTGCGATTTTTCCTGCGAAATCGCATGGTTAAAGGAAATTTGAAAGAAAAAGAAGTTGTTGAAGCGATGAAAACTCCCGTCTTGTTTGCAAAGAGTCAAGGAAATTGGCAAGTGTCTGCGATTTTTTGTCTCATCTCTCAAGGTGGGTACGCGACGTCGCTGTCTGCGTTGTTTCTTCATTCTCCAGCTTAGAGAGATAATAAAGCTAGAATCTATTCCGTACAAGAAAAGATAGGAAAATTATCAGTCTATGCATCGAATTCTACTTGAAAACATGATAACAGGAAGCGATATGAGGGTGTTTAGCTAATTATTCGAGTTATAAAACTCGGATTGGAAAAGCGCATTTCCGGTTTGTGCAAATTGGTTCAAAGTACACATTTTTTCGAGAAAAATGCAATATAACCAGCTGAAAAATTTATGATATTTTACATGAGATCTGCAGAAAAAAGCGAATTATTCAGTCTGTTAACCATGTGCTTCGAGAGCGTATTTTTCGGAGGGTTTCGAAAACTTTGAACCGTTTTCTTTGAACAGAGGAATGGTCAAGGGGAGTCAGAATTAAATTGATCTCTTTGCGCAAAGGGAAAATTGATGACATTTTACTTGTTTTCATCCGTTCGTGCCCACAAATGTTCAGCAGGTATGATGAAATGCCTGAACATTAGTCGGTGAAACTTCAAAATTCAACAAACATGGCGGTATTTTTAGAATGTACAGTCTAAATATATCTCTAGCGATATCTGCTACACTAGAAAGTAAATTGGAAAAGGAAAATGAAATTTGGCGAAGAAATAATTAGCAAATGTTAAAGATCGTCAAAGTTCATGTGAAAATTTGATAGCCAAAAAAACGAATTCTTGATTTTCCAAATGTTGGAGAATGAGGAATTTCCATATTTTGCTGATTCATTATGTGGTAATTAGTAATGATTAGGTGCATTTTCGTCACTCATTAAGTTGAAAAATCCTTACATCCAAACTATTCCGCATTTCATCCGTTTATTCAGAAAAGTTATGGAAAACTCTAATTTGTTAGAGATCCCGATGTAATATCAACATTATCCCTAATATCTAATGTTGGATATGATGCAATATCGACGATAATTACCCCCACGCAACAAAAATTTACGAACAGTTGAGTGATTTCAGTAGACTAGCTAAGTCAAGCGTAGGAAACACGAATAGATAAATCATAACAATATGCCGAAGGGTACTATATATAAGAATCCTGCGAGCATCTAAGATTAAATCTCTAGCAAAATATGAAGTTTGTTTCGAAAATGATATGACTTGGCACGTAAATTATTGAAAATAAGCCAGAAAAGTGAAATTTCAAAAGTTTAAAAATAACGAAAAATGGTTCTATGATCAATAGAACAAAAAAGCATAACACAAAAACTTGCTCAACTATTATGTTTCGTTTCATCGCAGCCTTTCGAGAAATTAAAAATCTAATTTTAGTCTTTTATTCTTGATCACCTGCGGAAATAATTATGCGAAATGTCATATTCCGACGAAAAATCGCAAGTTCGAAATGTGCTTTTTCTTAAATTTTCAAGTCAAGTTTTGCAAAGTAATATTAATTTTTCTGCTCAAGTTATTAAATTATGAATCAAATTTTACATGATTAACCTGCATTTCAAGCATGGATGCTCATAATAATAACAAAGGTATTAAGCCATTTCAAAACTGACTATATATGGAAATCCGCCTATACCCAGTCGACTAACGATTAAAAAGTGAGCAATTCGTTGGAGATTTAAGATTAGTAACTGAAATGTGGGAAGCACTGCCTTTCATCCAGTGAAAGATAGTGCTATCTATTAAATATTAAAGAAAAATGTGTAAGGTTTGCAAACGATTCTTATATTTCATATATATCACGTATCAAAACATGTCTGGAATACGGTCAATTAAAATTAATCAGTACCTTCTAAGCCATGCATCGTTCAGTTCTTATAAAACTTATCTTTAAGACTTCGCATGATAAAGGATAGCCCCAAAAAGCAGCTGGGGATATGACACACAAAATCCGAAACCTTTGTTAGTAAGACTAGATTAGTGTCTAATCGGCCGCTTTAACAAAACTATTTTGATAAATTTTCAACATGTGGATTAGCAACATTATTTTCCCAAAGTGTGGTTTCTAGATTGTTCTCTGAAAGAATATTCGCTGATCTTTCGCAAAATCGTGACTTTTCAATTTAAAAGAATCCATAAACTCTTTCAGAATTAGATCTTTCGAAAGTTGTGATATAGGTCTTCATAGTATGAAACCCGAAATAAAACATTGAAATCACACTCAAATTATATATCAACCGATTTTTGGAGTATATATCCTTAATATATCAAATTTATAGGTCAATTAGTTTATGTAAAATGTGAAGGAGTTATCGTATTTAATGAATGAATTAACATTCTCAGAAATTAGCTAAGCACAATCATTTCTAAGTATTTCGTAGTAACGCGTTAACATATGAATATAAATGTTACGTGTTTCAAAATTAACTACTAACTCGAAAATGAGCGTTGTCTTGAGAGCTATTTTACAATGTGAAAAACGTTTCTGTCGATAACTTGATAAGATATGGAATGATTCCACGATGGAAGCTGCAAAATGCTAATCCTGACGTCACAAGGAAAATGAACCTCGCGTTTCTTTTTGGCTTTTTAGCTAGAGTAATCTCTCTTTCTTCCTTAATACCATTTGGTCAGTTCGTATTGATCTATTTTTCCTCCTTTTGCAAACTAAGGATTTATTTACAAAAAATGTTCGTTTTCAACAAAGTTGATAAAAGAGCAAAAATTCATACAAAATTAAATTAATATCATTTATTGAAACTAAACAAAAATCTAAAATGACAATTATCCTGGATTCGCTCCATCTCCATCTTGACGTAAATTTCTTTGCGGTTGGTTCTAAAATCAATAAATTAATTGATAATCTAAACTAAAAACGAGGTGCCTGAGTTTCCAATTTTTTTAGCCGTCTGTCCAGTTTTAGGTTCTCTGGAATATCAATGTTTCATCCTAGATCTTCATGAAAAATTTTACTAAATTACCTTGTTCTATTTTTCTAATTTTAACATACGAGAAATATGACAGCAGAACGGTTGGTATAACGTAGTAGGTGTGCTTGTTTACAATTATTATGTAGCACAGATTACGCAGTCCCTAAAATAAGTTTTTTTTTACAAGTTGGGCTCTGAACCTGCCTTGAATGAGAACCACTTTCCGAAGAATGATTCTTGAACGATAGCTGACTCTCGACTCGAAATAATTCCGATAGCAGATAATAAGTATGATGTTGGACGAACAATAGTGTAATCAATAGGTGTATAGACGATTGTTTTCAAAATGCCGAACATTTAGAAAATTATGGCTGATCGCAAATTTCAATCAACGCTTGAAAATTAAAACTCTTCTCGACTCGCTAAAGCAATGAAAGATAAGAAAGTCGCTAACGTTACTCAGTATTTTCAATGCCTTATGAACAAAAGGGGGTCTCCGTCGAGGTTCTTTTTATGGTTAGATTGTTGTTGGTTAGTATAAGCGGTTTCAGTGAACAAATTTACAACGAACAATTATTAACACAATTTTATTTGAGAACATCAACCGCTCAATCGCAGTTAAATCTCACACAACCGAAAGGGGCAGGAAAAGGCTCTAAGAGGATAGATTAGAGAAATTTTAAAAGAAATATAAAATAGGGTGCATTTCTGCACACCTTATGTGTTATTTGAAGCATTGATTTATTATACTTTGGTAAGATATTTCGAATAAAAAATCATATTTATTTAATCAAAATAAAACAAACAAACATACGCTTGTTGAGTAAATTCGTTCATGAGTTTTTACTGTCACCACATTCCGATGATTCCTCAACTATCCCATCTGTAATACATGATCATTATTTCGCGGATTGCTGCCTAAATATCATATTTGAATGATAATAATATTTACTCAAAATAGTTTAGCTCACCTTGAGGTTGATGAACAATAAGAGTTCTTTCCTGCACGAGATGCATTCTTTCCATCTCTCTTCTCCACAATTCTTCCTTTTCCAACTCTTCCTTTCGAATCCTTTAACGAAAGGCTTCAATTTTTAATGTGCTGCTGAAGTTAGTCCTGAAATCATTTAACCTCGGAGATTTTCTTCCATTATACGTTCTTCAGTGAATCTCTGATCTTGCTCCAAAAATCTTTGCGGAAATGGTTCATTTGTTTATGTCCGATTTTGATCTGTTCTCTTTTATTATCACAACAGCTGCAGATAGGGTAATAACAACACCCAGACTAAAAATTAACGTCATCATTATGAGATACTTAAAATGAGAAGAATGTTATACTACATGTTTGACTCAGGAAGTGGAAATGTTAAAGAATATATGTATTTATTGACTTAAGTGGTTTCAAGTATATGATGCGAGCCTCATTAATTTCAATACTTATTAGTTAAAACTTTTAAAGATTCTAAGTGCTTCATACTCGATTATCTTATGGATTATCAATTATTTAGTCATATAATGCTCGAAAAATGGCATAAATTCAAGCATGCAAAATATAAAACTAAAATAAGCGTAAATATCATCTGATAAAGAAAAAGAACTTAGTCGAGATTATTCAAACTGAGTTATTAATGAGCTAAATAAACTATTCAAGCAATCGAAAACCACAAGAAAAGAATTGTTTCGGTTTCAGAGACCGAGTGCCGTTTGTGTTCACGAGCGAGATGTTCTTCGTGATCAACGGAGGCAGGAATCAGGCGACCGAGTCTTACCAGACATTCATCGACTACTGCTGCAAGGCGTTCAACTGCTTGCGGAGAAACAGGACTAATCTCACAAACCTGCTCCGAATGGTAATCAAAATTAAATTTGTATCACTATGTATGAAGAAAATAAGTCCATCTTGACAGGAAAAGGTTGTACTTCATTAAAATGCTAGCCCGTTTTAAAGACAATCGTTTGAAAAATTTATTATGTTCTCAAGATGCCAAAATTTTAATAGAACATATTTTCTCATAAAATAAGATTTTTTAAATTATCATATTTTTATTTAGATGGCATGCTCCGACGTTCCGGGAATAAACATGGACTCCCTCGCATTCGTCGAGAAGAATCTCATGTTGGATTTGAGCGAAACGAATGCCACGATGCAGTTTACAGAAATGATTCAGGTTTTGGGAATTACTTTTATTTTTGATAAAAGAAATATTTGAGTCGTCCTTGAAATCATTGTCAACAAGGTTGAACTTCGTTGCGCACACTCTGGCTCAGTTCATGTCGTCCAGTTCGAGTTTCACAAAGAAGGACAACAGTTCGCTTTCATTCATTCCACAACTTTATACGTAAGAATATTCCAATTTTTATTAATTTCTGAGATTTCTTTTCAAAGTTTTAATGAAATATTTTACTAGCTAGAGAAGTTTAACATTTTATCACTGAAATCCAAAATACAATAGTAATCCTCCAGAGACTTTGACAAGTTTCGATCTAAAGTTTTACACTGATCTGCCAATTTGGATATTGTTTAGTTTATTGAAATCTTGATAAATTTGACGGATTTCCATTTCAGAATCCAGACAGACGGTCGAATAAAAGACGTCAGAGTTCGTGGATTCGAGAAGCGGAATTCGCCGAGCAAAGTTTATGTATGCCATTTCTGCTCAGATAAATTTACAGTATCGACTAGATCTTTGAATGTTTAATTCAGATCTATCCCTGAATTCTATTATATTTTCGACAAGATTTCGATTTTCAGCTGTACAAAATCGAAGTCGTCCGGGAAAACATCTCCGTGCCGCATTTCGTCTATCGGTCATTCGCTGAATTCGAAGAGCTCCATGAGAAATTGAGGAAAAGGTGAGATTTAAAAAAAAAATTATATATATTTTGAAACTTGGAGGTTCATTAAAAATTAAGCGTCTTTTTATTTGGACCAATGCAAATTTTTCAAAAAATCGACTTTGCCGTGTTCCAAAACATGGTTTTTTGGTGTCGCATATGTTCATGTTCACTTTTCATATTTTGAACGTCAATGTTTTGTTTCGAAGAAAAAAGTGATGCACAACAATTGTTGAGTCTGAAAGGCTACTGACCAGTGGAAAGGGGCAAATGTTGTCGAATAGAGCAGAAATGAGAAATTTCTTCCTTATTTTCCTGAGGATATGAAGAACAAACTACGCACTTCCAATGAAATGGACTGATTTGATCCATTATCCATTATGTTGATCAAAAATAAACAAATACGATGATTTATTATCAAATTCAATCTTCACTGAGATTTCGAAACTTTTTCCTATTTTATAGAGCACTTTCCGTGAATTTTGTCATGATAAAACAACGTCAGATGACTAAAAATCACAATATCTAGAAAATAAAAATAAGCACAACATAGTAGAATGAAAGATAAAGGCTGGAAAGGAAAAGAGACTATTTTCCAGATTTCCAATGATGCAGTTGTCGGTCCCTTCGGGAGGCAGTCGAATGCGGTCGAATGTGCGTGCAGCCGCCCACAAACGCATGTCCGATATCGAGCTCTACCTCAGGAATCTCTTCAGTCAACCCAACGAAATTCGACAGGTAGTATCATTTGTTTTTCAAATTCTCGCAATAATTTTTACATTTGATCTTCTTTCATAGAAGTTTCCTGCTTTTCTATTATTATTTCCTGTATGGAGTGGTTCTAATGAGATTTTTGGAAGGATGATCTTCATCTATTACAATTCAAGAATGATGCTGCAATACTTGAAAATTAAAAAAAAATGCCCCAATAATTTTGTCTTTAGTAGTTCATTTTCTTTCAAAACTGTTTGAAAATTTCTTCAAAAATCATGTAGAAGGTGTGCCATTTGTGTTTTCGTCAGAAAAATCACATGGTCGATTGTTTCAGGAAGAGAATAAATTTGTTTAGTTTTATGCTCTTCCTTGAAGACATTTTGGAAGAGCACAAAGTGGTGCCGCTTTCGACAAGGAAAACACGAAATTAGGGTGAAAAAGTGAGAAGGGAAGAATCGAGATGAGTTGACGTGAGATTGAAAGGTCTATCTACTTGTTTCTCTGTCGTTGAGTTGATGCTTCATGAGTGGAACTTCCTGGAGCATCGAGTCATTGTTTCGACCAACTTTATAGAAATTGTTCTGTGTCGGCTCGGAATATTTTATTCAAGATTCATCTTATCATTTGCCTCATGCGAAAAGTTTCATTCGTGATGAAGTCTTTTTTCAAAGGCAGACTTTTCTATGAATTAGAAAAAAGTTATTTGATCGCTAATTAGAAAATTTGACAGAAATATTCAGTCTCTTATTCTTCGGAAAACAACAAATATTTCGATAGTTTTTGAACGCTTTCATCCTACTCCAATTTCATTTTCTATTCATGAAAATTAGAAAATCGTATGAAAGTTCCAAGACCATTTTTCAAAGGAAAGATGCAGGATAGTAACTTCCTTAGATGGGAGAAAGAAGGGCTATTTTAATACTTTCTTTTTATAATGCTTTCTTTCTCTGAGAGCTTTCTGATCTTTCGTTCAAATGATTTAGACAGCTTCAAAAATTCGAATCTACTTTTTATTTATTTTTATTTCAGTGCGATTTGGTCTACACATTTTTCCATTCGATATTACGCGACAACAAAAACGATTCATCGTCGACAGGTAGAATTTTACATTTCGCAAAATAGTTTTGATTTTTCTCTCAAATTTGCAGAGTTTTAGCATTTTGAAAAGATGAAATTATTTTTGCAAAAAAGTTAAATATAAAGATGAAATTTTGTTTCAGAGGACGAAAACATGGATCGAAGTCAGTGCCAAGTGTTTTTGAAGATCAGTCACAACAGCATCCAACAGAAGCTAAATGTTTTCGTTGGTAAGGAAAAATCTATCTTTTGCTATTTTGGAAATACACATATTCAAGAATTCACATTGGAAATTAAAACGTTTCTCTTGACATAATTCTCATCATATCTTTCCATTTTTCATTCCAACAAGTCATTTGAAAGTTTAAAAAATTTAATTTTCAGGTCACGTCAAGAATCTAGCGATGCTACCAACGAATGCTGCCCCAGACGCCTATGTCAAAGTCTACTTGAGGCCAGGTAAACTCAACTTTGCCTTGAATCTTCTAAAATTCTCTTTTAAGATCCGCAAAATTTTTCGAAACGAAAGACGAACATCGTTAAGTCGTCGCAAAACCCGACTTTCAATCAGGAGGTACGATTTAAGAAAAAATGAATTCAGATGAAAACAAATATTGCAATTTGAGAAAGAAAATCAGCTTTTGCTAGCATAGAAAGAATGGACATGAAATCCTACCATAACAGAATCTAGCCTTTTCCTTCCTATAGTTTGCTCCCTTTTCTTTCTTTCCTTCCGTTTTTCTAAAAATCAGGTATTTTCGGAATCGCCAAATATTGGATTTTTTCATTTACATCCAAAATGTCAGATTTTGTTTACTATCAAAATCTATTCTTACAATTTTCAGCTGTCCTACGATCATTTCCCCGTGGATTTGCTGTCGACTCGGGTGCTCGAGGTCTCGGTTTGGAACAACGGCGGTCTCATGGACAACCACAAAATGTACATGGTAAGAATTTTGTTTTTGTTTATTTATTTAAACTAGCATCTTTAATAATAAGAAGAAATGACTCCTTATCGAATATTTTTTCTAAGAGCGATAAAGTTGACCGATACAATTTTTATAACAAGATCGATTGAATAACTAGCGAATAAAATTTCCTTGACCAGTTTAGCTTTCCCTTCCTTTCAGGTCTACATTCCTCTAGTTCGTTTGAGTGCAATTCCGGATGATCGAAAGGGCATTCGGACCGTCGAAAAGTGGTATCCTTGCGAGAAAAATATCTAACTCTTTACTTACTTTTACAAATTGCATTAATTTATCAGACTATTTTATCTATGAACAAATTTCTATTTTTCACTTCTTGATAATGAAAATAATTTGTATTTTTAAAAATGCATATATCTCATTTTATGGGCAGCTCTAGTCTTACGGTTTCCATTCGATTTTCTCAAAAATCACCTTTGAAGAGTTTTCTTTTCCTCGAATTATGTCAAATTGCAAAAGTCGCCGAGTTCTTCTTGTAAATTCGACTAATGTAAATTATAAAGAATTCCCGAATTTTATTGCATTTTATACTTTTCATGGGAAATTTGTACGAATGGACGAAATACGAAACATTTTCCAGTTAGTAGATAAATTTTGATTACCAGGTTGATGTAAAATTGAAGAAAAAATCGAAAGAAGTTACTCTTTACGTAAAACCGCTTCATTCGTGCAAATTCGCAAATAATCCTACACAACTCGATGTTCTTATGGCCATATCACTTTTCCGTGTTACTTTTCTGCATTTTTGCATTCAATTCAAAATTTTCGGATCAATTGATTTTATTCTCTCAGGTTCGTTCGGAATCCCTAAAAATCCGATTCCAACTTGAAATTCTGAACGAACCAGATTTTGACAACCTAATTTTCCAGGTTCTCATCTCCATCTTCCCTATTTTTGATGCATCATTTCAATTCACAAATTTAGCGGGCCTTGCAGCTACTTTTTCTTACGAAATATGTCCATTTTTCACGAGTACTTTTTGAATGAAAACTTGAAAAATTCAATAAGTTTTGAATAAAAAATCATCGGGTTTTCATTCGTGGCAGCCGAGTTGAAGAGAATTTATTAGAATTGAATAAAATGAAATGATTGAATAAAAATATTTTTTCTTCAAAATTCATAAAAAATGATCGATCAAAGGTTAATCAGTGTGCTTAAAAATAATCATTATTATCAGTGATAATATTGCGAGGAACGTCGAGTTTTGTGATTATCAAAGGAGATAATATCCGCTTTACAAAGCGATTTCATAACTTGTTCATAATGCTATGAAATTGTGGATTGATTTGGTAAACATAATCACTTTATAATAAAAAAGTCTTTGTATTCTACACCCATTTTCTGAGAAGATAGTAGGGGAAGGGGGTAAGGGAAAAGAAAAAGTAGATGTGATCACAAATGGGTGTGGGTGTTGAATGCAATAAACCGTTGGAAGTCATAAAAATCGGAACCCGGACCGGATTCGGGCTCGCTAGCGAATCCGAACCCCAACAGCTTCGTTGATAACGAATAAAATGCTATTTTATTCGAATCAAATTGCATTGATTTATTTCATTGTTCGTTATTCTATCAATTGCCTTCATATTTCATCGAAAATTATAGATTTAGATAGCTTCTATCGGAATAGGAAGCATAGATCTGTGTAAATATGGCGTGCAATTTGGAGGTGTTTTATAGACTCTGAGTGAGTGCGAGTTAACGATTTTCATCGAGAGAAGAAAGGAACTTTGCCACAAAAAGAGAACGAGAATTTTGCGAGTTTCAACTTTATTCCCTCTCCTCTTTGCTGTTTGCCGATCTCCCGAACTCGAAACGACCTTCAAAATGACTTGTCAATTTTTATTTTGTTTGTCGTTTTCCGACTCTCTTTCACTTTTTCGTTTCTTTGTCTCTCCAAATAAGGCATTATCGACTAAATGCATGAAGTTATCATTTCATTGTATTGAGTCGGTTTTAGTCCACTTCAATTTTAGCTCATCTCAAGGCGTGATTTTCAATTTATCAAACCATTGTTGAAAATTATTTTATGAAGAAATAGAATAGCTGCTTTTCTGATGCTCAGAAGTGAGGTTGAATAATAACTTTGCAAATCTGTAAAAAGTAAATGTTTTGTTCTTCAATCAGCTTCATAGCTTCGTTCAATTCTTGACAATTTGAATTATTCAATTTACTACTATCCATTTGTTCTTCACTCATTTTCTCCATACGATTGCAACGTTTCAGTCAATCTTTCACATTTTACGCGCGGCTGAAATATTGACATTTTTGGACAGAATTTGAAATTTATGAGTGTCACGTGTCGAGTAGATTCTTATTTTGCGCGAATTTTTGATACTTTATGTCTCTTTAAAAATTATTCGCTTTTTCATAATTAAAAAAATTTGCTATTTTTATCCAAAATGGTATGTTTCTTTGAATGAACATGAAATTTGAGACGTTGGAATTTTTAATCTGCCAAAATAAACGAGTTTTTCACGTTTGGCGCCAAACTCTGTCTTTTTTCGTTGTTCCTTCTTCCATTTTTCTAGGCTCTTTTTGAATCGACAAGTTCGCGTACAGCATTTTTACCCTTTTTACTTGAGTTTTATTATTCTCGGACTTTCTAATCTCTCCTTAATTCTCTTTCTATTATTCCTCGTACACTTTTCATCCCAGAAGATGTCACTTTCCCATGAGGTCTTATTTTTTCTCCTTCGTCTTCATTCTGACATATGCGAATTCAAACGTCGTATTTCATAAACACTGCCTGTCAATTATTTATTTCCGGGAATCAAGACTTTTTCTCCAATAAATTAGAAGAAAATTCATTTCCACGGTATTCTATTTTCTTTATCTTGTTATTGCATTATTTAAGCCTAGGAATATTTGTTACTACAAATAATGGCGACGACAATATTTGAACCTTCTTGCATCATAATTTGTGATAAATGAATCATGAGTTTATTTTCCAGGATATCAATAACAATTTTCTTGCATTTCTGGGATTAATTAAACGGTATTCAGATTTAAATTATCATTGCATTTGACAGAGCTGTTCGTTTCTTTTATCTTCGTTTATTTTTCTTGCCGAGAAATTATCTATGTGTCTCTCTGCAGCAGCATAACTAATGGGCATCTTCTGCCACGGGAAATGCACCGCGAGCAGGCCTTCTTTCTCATTGACTTTCCATTTTCCTCTTCATTTTCATTTTTACCCGTCATCCTTTTTCGCTGCTCTTCATTTATCTCTCGTGCTCATTATTTCCAGCTGCATAATTGAATTTTCAGCTATTTTGCTGTTACTTGTATTGATTAGATTTCATTAAGCTTTAGTTAAACTCCTTTGTATGGATAATTTGAAAGACTAATGATATTGTAAAAAATCGTTAATCAGTTAAATTTAAAGTATCCTGATTTCAAAAATATTTAGATTCTCAAAAACTTAGACGCTTTTTAATTCAAGATTTTGTTTTATCGCTTTCAAACGTCATTATAGAATACAATATTGATAAACTCAGAGAATATCTCATCTGGTTAATGCAGCTTCTCTGGGGAAATGCCCGTATTGGTTATTTTTACAACAAAGCCGAAAGATATAGAGGGAGTGGGCCATAAAAATTGCCGGATACATGCAAATACCCGCTAGGTTCCTTTCTCTTTTTTCTTTCTTTGCCTAATTGTGGCTGTCGATATCGCTTTCCTTCAGGCATTTGTCTCTTTTTCATATCCTCGTTTTTTGTTTCATACTCAGAAGGGAAAGGATTGATTTTCATCGTTCATTTGGCAGGATTTTCATCGTGTTAATTCTCCAAACACCCTCTCGTCAGTGTAGATTTTGAAACGATTCATGATTTTTCGAATGAAAGAGCCTTGATATTGTAACTCACTGTGATGTGAACTGTCCATTCTGATTTTTAATTCTGCCTTGCACATCAATATTTTTCCACCTCTTCATGATCAAACTCTAGACCTAATTTCTATAATCTACCTCTTTTATATCATAGATGAGACCATAAATAATTCTCAATATTTTTCAGCCAAATTTCCATAATTTCTTCTGAAACATTTTCTTCCTTCCTAATACCCATGCCTTTTATCTTCCAGTTTATCTCATCTCTTATTTGCAGCTTTTCTGGCTCGTTTTCCTCTCTCCTCCCATTTTCTTGGCTTCCAAATTCCAGATTCAGCTTCCGATTTAGTAGCCTCTGGCAGGCGACATTGATTGCAGGCAATGCAGAAGAGAGGCGAAAAGGAAGCAGAAAAAGACAAAGAAGGGCAAAAAGAGAAAGGGGAAGGGCAGAAATGACCGCTATTTTGTGTCTATTTCAGACACTCTCTTACTCCTGCACTGACAATTTCTAGGTTCCGGGCTGAATTTACAAAATGCAACGATTTCGTAACTATTCTACTGAAGCTGAATTCATCTTTTCTGAGAACCAGTATTCAAAAATTTTCCTCCAAAATCTTTTTTACAGCAAAACTATGATGAAGCTTAAATTTCTAAAATTCCCGTTCTGCTATATTCACTAAAAATTTGAAATTTATACTCAAAACCAATGATACTTTAGATACCTATCACCTACCTGATGCAAATCTTGCAATTTATTTTCGGAATATCTTATCTCTCAGGTATTACTTTGTCTAAATCTGCTAAAGAGTTGATCACAAACAATGTACATGGATTTGAAATACAAAAGGGTGAAAAAATTTGAATGAATAGCATAAATGCAGAATTTGTATAGAGAACCTTACCTAGGAGAATGCGCAAAGTGAGAAGTAAAAATCTCCTCCTGTTGAGTCTCTATTCAGATTTGCGGCAAAGCCAGGGTAGACTTCGGCAGAGAGGCGAGAATCCATGGTTACGCAGTCTTTCTCTTTTTACCTCTTTATCTCCGTCTTTCGCTCTAATTTTCTCTTCAATTTACTCAATATTTCCTCAAAACTATACAATTTACCTTCAAATTTGTATTCGTTATGAATATTCGTAGAAATACGAATATTTTTCAGGATATATCGTACTGATATCCATAAATATGCCATAATTTTTATCAATAATATAACATAAAATTCCGAACTTCCATGATATTCTTTCAAATTGTTCTTCCAAACCTATTTTTGCTTAGTGAAAGATTTGTATCGTCATGAATATTTATGAAAAATCGTATATTTTCACGATTTATTATCCAATATTTTGAAAAATATGATATTTTAGTCGATAATCGTGAAAATGCCTAATTTCTCGGTAAATCCCTTCATTTGAAATCTTGCTGTACAAAAACTAGCCACACCGTGACTCCATTCCTCACCAATTATCTCAAATTTTCTGAAATTGAACGAAAGTAATCGCATCATGGTGAACTAAAATTGATTTTCCTTTCTTCATAAAAGTCATGATTTATTCGCGATTTATATGCTCATTTGGTTTTTGAAACGACAATATTTCATTCTTTCGACTCATCAAAATTTAACAATCGTCTTATTTTTCCCATTTTTAGCGATAATTTCTGCCTAAAACCGTTAGAATCTTCAGATTTATGTCGAATTTTCACCGATCAGAACATAATTTCGCCTTATCGCTTCGATTCGAACTGAACACTTGAGGGCTTTTGCGATTGTGTTTTCGCATTTCAACATTTTTTTCTCATTTTCTGCTTTACAGCCATTTTCACTCTATTCCCTTCCATTTTTCCCTGATAATCGCCCTGCCTAAGGCTCTTTTTCCTCTTCGCTTATCATCACTTTTATGCTTCCAAAATTGCGACTCATCATCGCGTTTCTAATGGCATCCTCTTGCTGATTTTTTGACTAGGTACGCATTTTTTCTTATTTCAGAACTATTTGAACTTTATGATAGAAAATTCGCTAAAATATTCATTCAAAAAGTATGATTTTTAATCAAGTTTAAAAAGTCGTCTCCAAAATCAGCTCCCATGGAATATTTTTGTGATTGTCGTTTGCTAGCTAAATATTGTTCTGAATGTTTTCATCTATGGTTCTCCATGATAAAAGATGATCTGGAAAGTTTACTAGAAAATTATTGTCATTATGGAACTTTGCTCTCGAATCTTTCATAGCGAGTATTTTAGCGAATATTTCAATTTGACTTCAGTCGATGGTTCAAAATTTGATTTTTCCTTTATCCAAGTAATATTCTAGCATTCTCAAATAAAGTAGCCTCAATGATATTCTATCATTTTTAAATCCGCTTCGAAAGTCGTTAAACCTATTTCTCACATCTTTCAAAATTTATTTACACTTGCTTATCGAATAATTTTAGTTTTGATTCCAACTTTAATTCTCTCTAAATTTTGAGCTCATCTCCACTTTATGACATGAAATTTTATTTTACGCCCATCATAAATTTTTTCTATGCACTTACCTTTGACTTGCAACTTTCAGACTTTCACCGCTAAATAAACGTCTGTGTGATTTTACTAGCCGCGTTAAAATTGACATTCTAAAATTTTGAGGAAACGGAACTGTTGCAATTTTCGAAATTATGGCTGATTTCTTTAATTCTGAACATTTTTCATCGATAACATCCTTTCTAGAATGATTTTTCTAACTTATTCAAAAGTAGTGAAACTTTATCAACTATCCAAAAGTTTTTGCAACACACTGGCTACTGAAAATAAAATAGTTTGCTCTGATTTAACGGATGGTCCATAATTATGTCTGGAAAATAAACTAATTCACTAACGTAATAGGCATTGAAGTCATCTTTTCAAGTTTGAATTTTTATATTTCGCCATTCTATTTTTAAACTTTCTACCAATTCGTATAGATTTTGATATTACCATCAATTCTCAAATCTCTTTAGACTCCAATATCATTCTTACTTTAGACGACTAGAGTTTCTCGTTTTATTTCATTTGTAAATCGAACCATTTTGAAATTGATCGTTTTCCGATAATTTTGAATTTTGGGCATGCCCGATATAAATTCACTTTTCAACCTATACTGATTATCGAATTTGCAGTTCTAATCGGAGCGCATGGTTTTCTATCTGGGTAATTATTGGAGTTTGAACTAAAGAAGAAGAACACGAAATGTCGCACGGTCCTCAATGCATCTGTCAAATTTGCACTTGCGGGTGAGTCAATCGAGAATTTCAACCAGTTTCCGGAAAAAATAACTGACGTTAATTTGATAATAGCACTAACATTTTTGCCTTGATGAAATAGTATTTTATCAGCAAAAATAAGTGCTGAATAATAATGACGGAGGAAGCTTGCAAATTGCGTTTTGAAAAACTGGATTAAAATTGTTTAGGCGACACAAGTGTCCTCACAATCGCAACGCGAGCAATGTAGTCCTGGGTGACGTCACCGAACATCATCACGAATACTATCGAAAGGTTAGAATTTTTACAGAAATTAGAAAAACAAAATACAGTGCCAGTCAAAAGGTTGGACATAAACGTGATTTCCTATATTCAACCATCAAACAGTAATTATGAACAAACTCGACACAATTTGGTTTGTGTGGTAATACCAAGAGCCAATCACTTGAAAAGCTTCCCCTGGATTGTTCAGAATAATTGTATGGAAATTTACTTCGAGAAATCACATTTTGTCCAAACTTTTAACCTCCACTATAGGTTTGAAAGATGAATATTGAAAATTCAATCATTCAAGTCGCATTCCATAGCAAAATTACCTTCAGCCATTCTTTCTATCAAATCTTAATTTAAGGTGAATTTATAATCCAGATACATGGGGTCCAGCTATCAGCTTGAACTTGAAAAGCAGATACAAGAACTTTAAGATATTATCGTAACAATATAAATTCGATGTTTTAGGAGCAAATCACAACTCGAGTTGGACAACGTGATCCAATTGTCAGGCGAACGGGGGAATTGTCGAAGGCCAATTTGGGCGGATCTGAAAATGCACAGGTATTTTGCGTCCGAAATCTGTAAGGTCGAAATAGAGTAGCAAGAAGCGATTTTAGGCCAATCTTTCCTTCTCAACATTTGTTATTTCTCTTTAAAAATGCCTAATTGTGCACCATTTTGTACTTCTCATATGTAGATTAATAAATAGAAATATCAGGACTTTTAGTGAAAAATTTTCTTGAGTTTCAGTTTACGGTATCGAGCGAAACTCGCACTGCCTATGGTCGTCCTCGAAGCAGCGGAGGTGTTGCTGATGAGTTTCAATCGGGAATGAACCAGTCAAAGAGCGAGCACAGCGTCAACAGTCGGTATATCACCAGTGCAGCTCTCAAGCAAAGGAATCAACGGTCACAGGTAAAATGTTCACTTGGAACAGACTACAACATTAGCGTTTTTGAGTAGTGGATTATAACGGCGAGGTATTAGTGTGTCTTACAGCATTGCAAGATCTCTAAAATTTTCCATCGAGCATCGCAAATAATCATGATATTGAAAACATTGAACAGCAAAATTTATTAGGATAATAAATATTGAAAAAAAAAAACGTTTAGATCTTCGGAGATGATACCCCATCATATGCTAGGGGTACTCAGAGCAGTCGAACGAAACAAATTCTTGAAGGCCAGGAATTATTGTCACCAACTGGATCAAATGGTAAGGTCTTCAGAGAAATATTCGCAAATTAGCTTTTGATTTTTAGGCAGTGGTCGTGCCAGTAAATCGCCAGCTCGTGCCAATGCAAACGGAGCCACAAAAAGCGTCGAAATCAAGGTACAGAAATTTAGTAACCGTTCATTATGGATATCTTCCACTTTTAGCTTCCTCCAATCAATGGCGCTTCAGAAATGGAGTCACAAACTCATGCCGACTACAAAGCTGTCAAAGGAGATAGATACGAAACTCCGAAGCGACCGAGAGAATCGGGAATCTTTCAAAGCGACGGGCAACAGTTCCAGGTAAGCATTTTCGAAAATATCTTAACAACCCATCCTTCGTATTCCTGAATGCTTCAAGTCTCTCCAACATCAACTTTGAGAAACCACTTGTGCCCTCTAATTATGAGTTCATTTGTCCGCAATTTTCACTTCAACCCATTTTGTCAACTTTCTGTCCAATTTGTTAAAGTTCGGAGAAAGTGGTTCCTTTTTAGTCTCAGGGCATTATCAGAAAAAAGGCTTTATTTCACTCTAACATCTTCCGCATAATTTTCCTGAAAATCCTGGTTAGGTTACGATCAAATTAAAAAAAAAAAAACTTGAGATCCCTTTACAAACAGGCCTTTATCAATTTTAACTTAGGTAAAAGGGGATTCTTATCGTTCAGTTCATAAAATCTTATGTAAAATCAAAACTGAAGGATAACTTTCGATTAGAATAATTACAAAATAATAGTAATTTACAATTCTCAGGCTCGTTCACGGCATCAAGAAGAATATACAACGAAAACTGGCGAGCGGTTCCAAGCAAACCGAAGACCTGACAGCTCTGGCGTCCTGCATGGTGAGGGCAAATTTGAAGCTGAAACGACAACACGCCACGACTACACGCTAGTGAAAGGAGATCGTTGTTCAGTGAAACGTCCTGATTCGTCGGGAATACTGAAATCGAGTGACAAACTCGAGTCAACGACAAGAACCCAATCCGACTTTGTCGATATGAAGGCAGACCGAATAACGCCGAAGAGACCGAAGGACTCGGATATACTGCGAGGTGATGGAATGCATGAGACGAGAAGTCGCACCCAGGAAGACTTCAAAGAGGTTCACACAACACGACCTGAGATCAAGAAGCCCAAAGACTCCGACATTCTGAAGAGCAACGAGAAGTTCACGACACGAACGAAATCCAACATCGACTCCGTTCCCGTTTCCGACATTCGCCACGAAGTACGACGTCCACAAGACTCTGACATCCTAAGAGGCGACGGTTCATTCGAAGGCAGAACGCAGACACACGACGACTATTCCGAAGTCCTTGGAGACCGATTCCTTGTGGCCCGCCCAAGAGATTCTGACATCCTTCGCGGAGACGGCGGATTCATGGAGACAAGAAGTCGTACGCAAGAAGACTTCCGACAGGTCCAAACTGACAGACCCGGAGTGAAGAAGCCTCAAGACTCTGGTATATTGAAAAGCAGCGAGAAGTTCTCCTCGACAACACAATCGAAGTCCGACTTCACTCCTGTCAGAGCCGAGAAAAACCAGCCGAAGAAACCAGCTGATAACCAAATTCTGAAGAGCAACTCGAAATTCACTGTCACTACAACGACACGCGAGTCTTACAAGGCGACGAAAGGCGACCGAGCTGACACGGTCAAACGACGTGATTCATCCGGAATTTTGAAAGGGGATGGAAGACTCGATGCCACCACTACGAGCAAAGCAGATTTCATACCCACAGCTGGTGATAGAGCAGAGGTAAAGAAGCCGCGAGACAACGATGACGTGCTCAGAGGAGATGGCACATTCGATGCAACAACAAGAACTCATGAGGACTACAAGCAAGTTCAAGCTGATAGACCTACCGTCAAGAAGCCACAAGACTCCGGCATCCTGAAGAGCTCGGAGAAATTCACTTCAACCACTCAATCAAGGGCCGACTTTGTCCCTGTGAAAGGAGAGAAAAGTCAACCGAAGAAGCCCGCTGGAAGCCAAGTTCTGAAAAGCAGTGAGAAGTTTTCGGACACGACAACGGCTCATGGTGACTATATAGCGACCACAGGAGAGCGAGCTGAAACAGTAAAGAGACGCGACTCGTCCGGAATCCTGAAAGGACAAGGCCAATTTATCTCAACAACGACGAGCAAGACGGACTTCGTGCAGACAACTGGTGATAAGGCAGAAGTACGTCGCCCTCGTGACAACGACGATGTGCTGAGAGGTCAAGGCGAATTCGAAGGAACAACAAGAACTCGCGAAGACTACAAGGAGGTTCGTGGAGAGCGTCATCAGATAAAGAAACCCGAAGACTCCGACATCCTAAGAGGCGATGGAAAGTTTGATGCAAGAACTCGTACTCAAGAAGACTTCACTGATGTGCAAGGAGATCGATTTGAAATTCGAAGACCTCAGGATTCCGACGTGCTTCGAGGCGACGGAACTTTCGATGCAAGAACAAGAACTCAGGAAGATTTCCGAGAAGTCCAGGGAGAAAGACATCAGATTCGCCGTCCACAAGATTCTGACGTTCTCCGAGGAGATGGCACGCTTGATGCTCGGACAAGGACCCACGAGGATTATAAAGAAGTACAGGCGGACCGACCAGTTGTGAAGAAACCGCAAGACTCCGATATCCTAAAAAGCGGTGAAAAATTCGCATCAAGAACCCAGACACAAATCGACTACGTTCCTGTTTCGGAGATCAGACACGAAATCCGCCGTCCACAGGATTCTGATGTCCTGCGCGGCGATGGCTCATTTGAAGGTCGCACCAGAACTCATGAGGATTACAAAGAAGTTTCAACTGAAAGGCCAATAGTGAAGAAGCCGCAAGATTCTGGAATCCTGAAGACTGGTGAGAAGTTCGCTTCAACATCCCAGTCTCATGCCGACTATACTCCGGTGAAGGGCGAGAAGTACAATCCGAAAAAACCGACCGATAGTGGAATTCTTAAGAGCGACGCCAAATTTGCTGAAACAACCACAACTCGTGGAGACTATGTGGCAACATCTGGTGAGAGGGCCGAGACCGTCAAACGTCGTGACTCATCAGGAATCCTGAGAGGAGATGGAACATTCGACGCAAGAACTCGCACTCACGAGGACTTTACTGATGTACGTGGCGAACGACATCAGATCAGAAAGCCCGAAGATTCGAATATCTTGAAAGGAGATGGCACATTTGATGGTCGTACAAGAACTCACGATGATTTCCGAGAAGTTCAAGGAGAAAGACATTCAATTCGCAAGCCACAGGACTCTGATCTGCTCCGAGGAGACGGCACGTTTGAAGGAAGAACCAGAACTCATGATGATTTCCGAGAAGTCCACGGAGAAAGGCATGAGACGAAGAAGCCACAAGACTCCGGTATTCTGAAATCCGACCAGAAATTCGAAGGCAAGACACGAATGCAAGAAGACTATACCGACGTGCGAGGAGAACGATATGAGACCAAAAAGCCGAAAGAATCGGACATACTGAAAGGAGACGGAAGTTTCGCTGGAAGAACTGTCGCTCATGAGGATTACACCGCAGTAAAGGGCGAGAAGTTCCAGCCAAAGAAACCAGCTGATAGCGGAATTCTTAAGAGCGACGCCAAATTTGCTGAAACAACCACAACTCGTGGAGACTATGTGGCAACATCTGGTGAGAGGGCCGAGACCGTCAAACGTCGTGACTCATCAGGAATCCTGAGAGGAGATGGAACATTCGACGCAAGAACTCGCACTCACGAGGACTTTACTGATGTACGTGGCGAACGACATCAGATCAGAAAGCCCGAAGATTCGAATATCTTGAAAGGAGATGGCACATTTGATGGTCGTACAAGAACCCATGAGGACTTCACCGATGTTCAAGGTGAACGCTATGAAATTCGCAAGCCTAAAGATTCTGACTTACTTCGGGGTGACGGATCGTTTGAAGGCAGAACACGGACTCAAGAGGACTTCAAAGAGGTACATGGAGAAAGACACGAGATCAAAAAGCCCCAAGATTCCGGGATTCTGAAAGGAGACGGAACTTTCGCTGTCCGAACGGTGGCTCATGAAGACTACAAAGAAACTCGGGGAGAGCGATATGACATCAAGAAACCGAAGGAATCCGACATCCTCAAAGGCGACGGTACGTTTGCTGACAGGACAGTGGCACATGATGACTACAGAGAAGTACACGGTGAACGTTACCCAGTCAAGAAACCACAGGATTCGGGCATTTTGAAAGGGGACGGAAAATTCGATGCGACGACAAGAACTCACGAGGATTTCATAGATGTGCAAGGCGAACGACACCAGATCAGAAAGCCCGAAGATTCGAATGTCTTGAAAGGAGATGGCACATTTGAGGGAAGGACGAGAACACAAGAAGACTTCACGGACGTTCAAGGCAAAAGGCCAATAGTGAAGAAACCGCAAGACTCTGGAATCCTGAAGACTGATGAGAAATTTGACGCAAGGACCAGAATGCAGGAGGACTTCACGGATGTCAGAGGAGAACGATATGAGACCAAAAAGCCGAAAGAATCGGACATACTGAAAGGAGACGGAAGTTTCGCTGGAAGAACTGTCGCTCATGAGGATTACAAGGAAGTGCGCGGTGAACGATATGACATCAAGAAACCGAAAGAATCGGATGTTTTACGTGGTGACGGTACATTCGATGCAAGAACACGAACGCACGAAGATTTCATCGATGTAAAAGGCGAACGATATCCGGTTGTTAAACCGAAGGACTCGAATATTCTGAAAAGCGGCGACAAATTTGACTCAACCACTCAATCGCATACTGACTTCGTTTCGGTTTCTGGTGAGAGACACGAAATTCGCAAACCTCAAGACTCTGATATCCTGCGGGGAGATGGGTCGTTTGAGGGAAGAACAAGAACTCACGAAGATTACCGAGATGTCCAAGGAGAGAGACACGAAGTGCGCAAGCCCCAAGATTCGGATATTCTGAAGAGCAAAGAGAAATTCGCCTCAACAACCCAGTCGCACGCAGATTACACTCCAGTGAGGGGCGAGAAGTACGATCCGAAGAAACCGACTGATAGTGGAATTTTGAAGAGTGACTCAAAGTTCACCGAAACGACTACAACTCAAAGCGATTACGTCGCAACAGCTGGCGAGCGTGCAGATGCAGTGAAACGAAGGGATTCGTCCGGAGTTCTGAAGGGACAAGGCCAGATCGATTCGAGGACGACAAACCGAACCGATTTCGCACCAACTACTGGGGAAAGGGCCGAAGTTCGCAAACCCCGTGACAACGACGTTTTTCGCGGTCAAGGCGAATTTGAAGGCAGATCTATCTCGCATATCGACTACTCCAATGTCAAGGGTGACAGATACGACATCAAGAAACCACAGGAAAATGTCATCTTTGACGATTCAAATCCACAATTCTCTGCAACTACCGTTCATCGACAAGACTTCACTTCTGGCAAAGGAGAGCGCTATGATATCAAGAAGCCGACTGAATCGGCAATTTTCGACGACACTGGCCCATTCGACTCAAACACCGTCAGCCGCACCGAATTCACGAGTAAAACTACCCAGCGATCAGTTCCAATCAAACGACCCAACGAATCCGACGTCTTCAAAACCGACGCTAAGTTTGACGATCGTACACAAACTCACGAGGACTTCAAGGGAGCAGTCAAAGGTGACAGAGCTGATGTCGTGAAACGAACTAGCCAGGGAATATTCGATGAAAGTGGCCCATTCGACTCGAATACTGTCACCAGAACCGAATTCACCACGAAGACAACTCAGCGTTCAGTTCCTATTCAGCGTCCTTCGGAATCTGACACCTTCAAAACGAACGCCAAGTTCCAAGGAGAAAGCACCACCCACAGTGAATTCCGAGAGACAAGGGGTGATAGAGAAAGTATCAAACGAAGATCCGGAGAAGGAATATTCGACGAAAGTGGTCCATTTGATTCAAGCACCGTCAATCGAGCAGAATTCACAAGCAAGACTACCCAGCGATCAGTTCCGATCAAACGACCCAACGAATCCGACGTCTTCAAAACCGATGCCAAATTTGATGCTCGAACTCAGACTCACGAAGACTTCAAAGGATCAGTCAGAGGAGAGAGAGCTGACGTCATTAAGAGGACAAGTCAAGGGATATTCGATGAAAGCGGAGAATTTGATTCGACCACCGTGCACCGATCTGAATTCACTCCACAATCTGGTGAAAAAATTCAGCGAACTGTTCTAGCCAAGCGGCCAAACGAGACTGATTCTTTCAAGTCGGATTCGAAATTCCAAGGACAAAGCACAGCCCACAGCGAATTCCGTGAAACGAAGGGAGAAAGAGCCGACGTCGTTCGCAGAAAGGAAGAGGGCATCTTTGAGGAAAGCGGTCCGTTCCAAGCCACAACCGAATACAGAGCAGATTTCACTGCAAAGGCTGGCGACCGCTCCGTCCCAATTCGACGACCAGACGAGTCGGGTATCTTCGAAACCTCAGGATCGAGATTCGACGCACGAACGCATACTCATGACGAATTCAAAGGGGCAGCCAAAGGCGATAGAGCGAAAACCATCAAACGACCGAGCCAGGGAATCTTCGAAGAGAGTGGACCCTTCATTGGCACAACCGAATACAGGGCCGACTACACAGAGAAGACAGGCACTCGATCTGTTCCAATCAAGCGAGCGGATGACTCCGGCGTGCTCAAGTCTGAATCGAAATTCGAAGCTCGTAGCAGTACTCAAGCTGACTTTGGCGGAGATGTCAGAGGGGAACGGTATGAAGTCCGAATCCCCGGAGAGAGCGGCATCTTCCAAGAAGGCGGTAAATTCGAAGGTAGCACCGAATATCGCACAGACTACACTGCTAAAACTGGAGATCGCTACGAGCGTTCCGTACCCATCGACCATGATATCATGCTCCGCAATGCGAGGAAGGGAGGCAACGAACAAGAATGGACTGAACGAAGGAAGCTCGATGGGGTAAGAAATTTGACTTTGAAATAAAAAAGTGCGAGTTTGCGAAATTGTTTAGTGAAAATTCATCGCGTGATGGAACATTTTTCAAACTTCCAGATTTGCATCATTTCCGAGTTGCAATGACAGATGATTCTCTTTCTTATCTCATTAACATTTCAAAAATTTAACGATTTTCAGGGTGCTGGCACCGAAGAGGTCCACGGGTATTCTAAATTCGAGGAAGGTCAGAGCAAAGATGGATCGCTCTTTAAAACGTCATATCAAATTCAAACTGAAACTGGTGAGCGTGACTTATATGAACTTTTTAACTTTTTTTTTCTAAAAGACAGTAATTTGTCTAGGTGAAAAACCATGACATCATGCTTTCTTTCATGCTATTTGAAAAAGTCTGGGATGAATATTTTCCAATCTATATTTACCATATTTTTATGGGTTGAGACTTCCAAAAACTCTTGATTTGGAAGATTTTGACACGATCCTTACTAACTTTGTTCTCTATTTTTTCGCAAAATTCCTATAAAAAATATTCATTGAACACTTAAATTTCAGCCTCTCAAATTGGCAGCTTGAGCCCCGAAGTGCTAAGAGCTCATATCCAGCGACCGACTGAAGAGCTTCAATTCGACGGAGAACGACTTCTTGAATCATCTTATCACATCGTAAGAATGCTTTTCTGTAAAAATGAACTTGATTACGAAAAATTATAAGCAAAGATTTTTGAGGCTGTAAACTATTAAAAATAGTTGGTGCTCAAAATTCGCATTGACATCTATTTTCCCACATGACACCGGCTAAAATCTTTACATATTCAGCGAAAATAAAAATCAGAAACCGATCTTTTTCCAAAATTGATTAGTGAATCACAATTCTGACTTACCACAAGTATAAAAGCAGCTCTCTACCCATAATATTTCAATGTTTAGCACTAA
The DNA here is from genome assembly GCA_964036155.1 of Diploscapter coronatus. Classification (NCBI taxonomy): domain Eukaryota; kingdom Metazoa; phylum Nematoda; class Chromadorea; order Rhabditida; family Rhabditidae; genus Diploscapter; species Diploscapter coronatus. The sequence goes on from OZ038423.1 coordinate 4,408,511, forward strand.
AAATTTCTAGGACTTCCACGAAGTTCCGCACCACCCGTGCATTGCAGAAGAGTTGGTGCAGGCAGCGAAAAAGGAGACCAAGGAAACCGATCATTTCAAATACGAGACTGAAAAACGCGGGCATCTCTTCTTCAAACCGAAAGATAGTAAATAGGCAATTATTTCGGTGATTCTCTAGTTAATTCGTATTATTTTCATTATCTTATTTATAAAATTCAGTCATTCATTTATTTTCAAGTTACATTCCATTGCGCATTTAGAAAGAATCCATGAATACTTTCATTTGATTCGCTCAACATCGAACAATTTCAGTTTCATTTCAATCCGATCATTTGTGTATCTTTTACAATTGATTCGCTAGTAGATGATATCGAATAATTTTAAAATATATTTTGAAGTTGAGGAATAAATGTATTCTCAAAACGACTAATACATAAATGTGTAATTCCGCAGCATAAGTATATCAGAGCTAACAAAGCCTGAAACTGGAGTAAGAATGATTGTACTCAGTCAGTCTCTTCTTTCATTCTCAGTACGATTCCACAGTTAAGCTCAGACGAGTCTTTAGTCTCCGTCAATGCTGAACAAGACCGTACTGGCGCAGATGCACAGAACGGATTGTTTGAATTTTGAGGGAATGAAGTTTCAGTGGGAATAAATTATAGGTGATGGGACAAAATCAAACAAAGAGTTGGACTAAGCTCCTATTCACCATATCACACTCAATAACTTTGAATTTCTGTTCGATATTGTGAGATGTGAAAAATGGTTGGTTCTCGAAAGCTTATTAGTCTGTTAAACCTTCCATTTTCAATTTTTTCTTGAATATCTACTAAATCGTTATATTTAATTCGGAATTTTTTCAAATAAAATTTCTTCTCAATTGCAAGATAGAAGTGTTTTGATATTTTCCAAATTTCAGAATTGAATCGTCAACTAGTGGAATCTCTCAATTGGATGATTGTTATTTTCTCAGTTGTCATTCCGCTAACAGTCTGCCTCCACATTTGGCCTCCCAATTCTTTGCCTTTCCCTCCCTTTCTCCTGCCTTTTTCGGCATTTCCATCGAGAATGTTAGTGGCTGGGCTGTCTTTGCCTTCTTGCCATAACTGCGCGTGTTTCAGAGACACAGGCAAAGGCAGAGGCAGGGCAAAGAAGAGCCACACCCTCACTCACTTTCAATCTCTCCTTCCCCCTTACCTCCTAATTTTCACCTTACTCTAACATTTCCTTTTTCTCTAACCATCCTCATCTTATCATATCACTCTTCTCGTAAATTTCTCTAGACGTTAGTCATTAGCACCATTACTCTAGCCTTTTCTTTATCTCTAAGTCATCACTATTTTCATCTTCCTGATTCATCTGTTCGCTTCTGGTTCTCTCAAATTCATAATGTTGCCTAATTCCCTTCACTTTCTCTGCCGATCTTCTTGTTATCTTTACCTTCCGCCATTCGTTTTCGTTTTAGCACTTTTTCAATTCATTAACTTCAATTCCAGCAAACCGCTGTGAGTTTCGAGTCGTCGGAAGACGGCTAACATCACAGAGAGGAGTCACTCCTTTGGTCGGTTGCTGCTTTTCCTTAGTGTCATTAAAATCTGTTTCCTTGTTTGCCAAATCGCATTTATTCCAATCTCGTGAATCGATTCTATCATTCTAATTCACTCGAATGCATTAGGCAAATCGTCGTGCTTCGTGTATTTGCATTAGTTATCGATTGATTGGAATCTATAATCAACCAACTTATTATCCAACATTTTTTACTTCTTTCATAAATGAACGTCTTGATTAGTGTACATGATCAAAGATAGTACCTCTGGGATAGAATCAGGTTACTATTCTAAATTATTCTTGATTTTTCGGTTCTCCTTCCTGAAAATTTCGACTGTATCATCATTTCTTACCTTGTCGTTGCATGAAGCCATTACTTTGTTTTACTTCATTACCGTCGTTCTGGTTCACTTTCTCCAAAATTTGACCGATCCTTCAATTTTAGCATCGGTCTCCCACCTGCAGCCATGGTTCAGACGATGAGCTGGCACAAGGCCGACTACAAGCGGACCGTCGTCGATCCGAAGGTTAGCTCGAATTCAATTTGTTGCATTCCGAAAAGACTAGACTGCTCTGTTTAGTGTATGAAGCCGTAGGTTTTTATTGCAATTTCTCGAAAACCTGTCGTGTTCTCTAATCCCGATCTGCTATGAAACAATTAATTGTAAAATATCAAAAATCGAATATTCAATATTTTCTGCAGTAAACGCGAAAAAATCTTACTTTATTTTGATCGTTTTGGAAATTTTCAGATAAACACGATGAACTCGTCATATTCGTACAGTACCTCATCACTTCCAAGATACACTACCTACACTTCATCCACTCTGCCAAAATATCAATCATCCACTCTTAATTCTGCCAGACGATTTGCTAGCAATTTATCCAGTCCCAAATCTCCGAAATCGACGAAGGATCTTCTGAAATTGGATGCTAATGACCAGAGAAGATTCAGGGTAGGAGAAAGTTATCAAAATTGTGACAAACAAGAATACCCATTCGAAGTTAATTCTTTTAATCAAAGATTCAGAGCTAACTTATAAGGTAGTTGAGAATCATTTCACAATCCGATTCCGCTTCGTCATTGATTTCGTGTTTCAACCTTTCAATTCTTTTTATAACTAGGAATGTTCACTGTGAATAGAAAATAAACTTTTGAGATGTTCTATTTTAAAAGAGCCGTATTTAATCCTTGAAGACAGTTTGTTCACAAAAATATTTTCTAAACAAGCGCAAGTACTTCAGAGCGTCGAAACTCGTCCAATAACGACGACGAACTACTGGGCCGAAAGTGTGAAGAGACATCGCGACATGGAGGCCAGCCGGCTGAGGGAGTATCTGAGAGCAAAGGAGTCAGACGCCAACAGCATTTGGAACAAACCACCCTGGCCTGGTCCTAGGGTTTGTGAATTGAAATAATTTTCTTTTTTTGAGAACAAAATTTTTTCCTCAGAAGGATTACGATGGAATGAACTCGGAGGAATTGAATCGCCTTTCAAAGGTAAGCATTGTTTGTTTTTCTAGATTAGTGATTTGTCGTAAACTCTTTGAAGTAGAAAGAAGAATTTTCTAAAAAAGATATTGATCATCACGGTCATATTTTAGATTATGATATTCAGTATCTCAAAATTGGAATATTTGTTAGAACTAAAATTAGAATCACGTTAAATCACTATTTTATGACTCAATTTTTTGAATTTGAATAATTCGAGTTCATGTTTCAGTCGATCGAAAACCTTCAAAAGGTAAGTTTCCTCGTGCGTGACTATTTGAATCTTCCCTTTCATAGAGGGAAGATTAGCACTTTTTCCCCATTCGAATCGAAGAATGTAAATGGTTATTTCAGGCAGCCAACCAGTCTTCCTCTCGGGTTTGTCGCTTACTTTTACCCCTTCCCTTTTACCATTTAGCCTTCGAACTTTACAATTGTTGAGGAATTAATGAGCGAAAAGCGAACATAAATAGAAAATAACGACTATCTTAGGCTTGCGAAAGCTAAATGTAAAGAGTTACGTTCGACAAGACAAGTATTTAACTAATCTGTAATGTGGATGATCTTATTTACCTCTTGCGCGATATAATAACAGAGTTCATTATTGTTTTGAAATATTCTAGTTTTTTTGCCTTATTTTCTAGAAGTTGCCAAATGTTGCGCCTAACTCAATATTTACATCAAGCGTCTTTTTAGAATGTCTTACTTTCATGTTCGCTTTTGGCAGAGAATTACCCACAAGACGAGAGAGAAAGTACACATTCGGTGCAGATTCTTGTCAATGTCATTCGATCAGAAACCACACCTTTCGCATGCCTCCTCTTTGATATTACCGCTTCCACAATAAAAAAGAAACTACGTTTCTAGCTGAAAAGCATGGATTATGGATAGAAGAAATTTATATTAATAACCTAAAGCCGACCAAAATTTGAAATGAACAAGTCATAACGTGAGGATGTTACAAATAACTAGGGATAATGAAGAGGGTTATGATTAGGCGAACTATTGTGAAACGTATTTAGTCTCGGTATCGCATAATCTTGTCATTTCTTGGTTCCCAGTTTTCCAAACTCAATATTTTATTCGCATTTTTATAGTTGAAATTCGAAATTCTATCCATATCTGATAGGATTTTAAAATGTGGAGAAAATGGCAGAAACTTTTCGAAGTGGAAATCAAGCTTCTGCTAATTGTCACACCAGTATTTGTTCTTCAAATATGGAAAACTGCATAAATTGAAAATAGTCCATTTATTGAATGATCGAAATTAACATTTCAATTACATCTGCCACAACTGCGCGCCTCTCTAATTAGCAGAAATACGTGGTTCTGTCACGAGAGCGGCGTTTATTCGATTAGCTGCACGAAATTTCTGTCAACTGCAATTTGTCCAGTAATTTGATGCTTTTGCTAATAACACTTTTAAAGCATTTAAAATGAGTTTCGATCTGTTCGAAAATTTTCATAAGTCTATAATGCATGTCTGCATGCACAAAAATAGTTCGATATTGTCGATTGAATGACATCATGCGGATGTCATAACATTAAGTTATAGAACTATAAATATATCGCAATTCAAATTGAAGAGAAAATTATCGAGAAAAATGGCATTGAACAAATCCATTAACTCAAGCTATAACGTGAATTAAAAGTGGGCGTTGCTCCACCTCAGGTAGCAGGATGAAGGACTATTCCCAACAACCTAAAATAAATATTTCTTATCTAATTATCTTCAGGATGACTTAGCTCGAAGGATGAAGAGATGGAACGAATTGGAAGAGACGAATCGACGAAATCAGGCATTGTCCTTGGCGAATGCGAGCGCGAATGCCAACAATCAACTTTCCGCCTACAAGGGATACAGCCAAAGCATGTCAAACATCTCGAAGGTAATAAACATTCATTGAATTATCATGTGGCTGATCCGTAAATCACTGAAATAGCATCAAATATGACTTTGCTCGCACGCTGTTGGATTAAAAAACAATGCATTGGAAACGTGCATCAATTTTACTTGATCTGTTCGCTGAATAAAATGTGAAAAATTGTCCAAATATTCGAGACAATGACTGCCAGACTTTTTCTCAATAATCAGGTATTGTGATGACAAAATTTACTCTTAAAAGATGCTCATTCCATACCGTATTTCAGAATTGGAAATTTTATTTTGTGAACCTCGCTTTATGTTTTCAGAAGATACATTTTTTGTTATCTTGAAGAAGAAAGGCGAGTTTCAGCCCACGACGATGGAGAAGGTCGAGCATTTTGTGACGACGAAACGAACGGAGGAATGGGAGCGGTCAGTGAACAGAAGGAGTGGAGGTAGCAGAAGCAGACGATCCTATGGACGGTCTTACAACGAAAGACACTGGTAGAACGAATAGAACGGAACTGTTCATTGACCGTCTAGAATCATTTGAAATCGTGATATGAAGAATAGCTATACTCTATCCAGAGATTTCATTCAGCTGTGCTAATTCATATCACGGTTCCAACGAAATTCTAGATTCCTCTTCAAATATCTCATATATTTTTTTTGTAATCACGAATAAATGCATTTATTATTTCCAAGTTTATACGATGTTGTATGGCATTAATATGCAAATACTTAGACACCATAGTGCACAACAAGTATGAAAAAATAAATTTTAAAAAGACTAGTCTGAATTAGAGATATTGAAATTTAATATATCGTCGCGGGAATTTCGTAGATCAATGAACCAAGTTTGATTCGGCATAAAGATGTTCAGCCTGAATGAAGGATTGACTATAATTTTAAGATTTGCTATACATAACGGCTGTATATAATGTTGCACAATTTTAATTGTAAGTACGGATTTAAGAACCACTCGTATATAGAAACTAACGATATTGCATTCGGCAGATCATTGACTACAATATTCCAGGCTAGGTCATTCGAGACGAGTAGATTTTCAATCGAGTCCCAAAAATGCCCATCGCTTATATTTCGAATGTCTTGAAAGTTCCAATTATTGATCATAGGACTGACCATGAATAGGTGCTAAAAATTAACTTCTATAATTTTTATAAACTGGGATGACAAATATTGAAATATTACGTCGAAAAACTCAGTAATTCGAAAACTCCCATTGCATGCAGAAATATTCAATAGTCCAATGATGAATGGTAGCAGTGCATATTGGTCAGGATTTAATCGGTTTATTTTCCAATCCTAAAATGTGATTTTTCTCATATATTAGCGTTTCGGAACCTTAAATTGTAAATGCGGTGTCCGGATAAATTCGAATATGTCTTGAGATGCTTCGACATATATTTCGTGTACATCTGAAGTTATGTCTTTGCTCTAACTGTTGTCAATTGAAATATTTATGAAAATATACAGTTACTATTCCCCCTCTGTTTTCTCACAAATTACAACTTTCTCTGGCTTTTCTGTGCTCTCCCATTTATATATCTCTCGCTTATCGTCCAAGAAGAGGTAAAATCCAAACTCGCTATCCATTATAGCACGCTGCTGCAAGAGGAAACGCACTTTCTTGTATTATACTCCTGGCCAATGTAGACTAGAGAGCTTTGAAAATGGAGAGACTTTAAGAAGCTCGGAAAAGTCCATTTGTGAGAAAACGGGGGTAAGTGACGGTTTTTTTTTAATAGTAGTTAGGAATGAAGTGTAATATATAGTGGAAAAATAAAGAACCCGCCAGTTCGTCAATTGTCAATTGTCTAAGATTAACGAAATCAAAGTTGTATGTACTTCTACTCAAAAATTCCGATTTTTCGATTCGAGCTTTATCTACGAGTCTCAGCTGTGCGTAAGGGCAGTGAATATGAGCATTGCGAATCTTTGCTCGCGTCGTGTCGAATATTTCCAGCAATTTCATCAGAAGATCCTTATCATTGATGTCTTTCTAAATATACAAATTTCCTGTTCACAGTGCTTTATATTTTTCATGCCAGAACAAAAATATTGCATACATTTTGCATCTCTTCTCTCGTGAGCTCAACCCCCGAGATAATAGCATGTAGTGTGGAGAGAAGGGAGAAGAAAATGACGATGGAAAGGAGGAGCCGCGGGTCACGTGCGAAGTCGAGTTGCAAAGAATGTGCAACATTCTTGTTGTGGCGTGAAAATAATAATTCAACTAATTCTTTTCTGATATCTTTACCAAGCTAAACAGAAAACCTACTATGATCATCAACTCTATATCGAACGCAGATACTAGCCATCGTAAATCCAATTTCTTGTCAAGGATCTCATCAATTTTATTCCCTTTTCTCTCTGTAAAACTTTTGAACCAAGTTCCCCTATTGGATTCGTTTAGTTTACCTGAAAGAAACAATACTGTGACATTTATTCTGTGCAAAAGTTTAATTTCATATATATTTCTTTGTCATTTTTTGGAATGAAATATAAAGTTGATGACGAATACATTTTTTATAAGATAAAATGACTCACAATAGCGAATGTAAGCATTCAAGGCCAACAATAAATTGCTGTAGCGAATATCGTATTTCTTTACAACGTCATAATTGCAAATACATGCCTTGAACTTAGGAATAGTTGAATATGAATTTCCAGTGAACAATTCAATTTTAAAGCAATCCTAAAAAGCTAATACTTTTAGATCTTTATAATATTATACACTCGCCTCGTTATGTGTAATGCAGAGTTTTTCGATGGGAACTTTTGGCTCGAGTGCAATCGACAAGTAGCGTCGAACAATTTGCATCATGCGTTTGTTGGCCCAGGCGAGATTCTCGAGGTCAGTGATATTGAGGAATTCGCATTTGAGCAAAATTAATTCCACCGGCAAATTTTGAAGCATATTTATCCTAAAATTGGCCAATTTTTAATAAAAGACTAATCAAATACTTAGGGACGTCAATAAACTGGTATTCCTGTCAAAATCAAAGGACAGTTTGTAAATGACGGGATGACGAAACATTTTCTTGTAATTGACGAAATGACGAAGTGGTCTCTTCCATACTATTTCTCTTTTCTCTTACTCTCTAAAACGATATTCCGTCATTTACAGGTTTCTGAATCAATGCCGTTTTGGTTAATCCCTAGTTTCTATCTTAACATTAGCTTCAACCCGTACAAACGCAATTTGAAGACATATCATGGCTAAAATACTTCTCAAATGTGTTGTGAAATTAAAATGCGAGTAAAAACAGAGTTAGAAAAACCTTACGAATCGCAATGAATTTGAAATTCTTTGAAATTTTTAGAAAGGTTAAGGACCCGTTCATACTTTAGTTGCAATGCAACTTGCAATTTGCAACTCGCTTGAAATAGCATGAGAAATCAGGAGAGCACAAAAATGGTGCAATCGCGCTCTCTTCACTTCCCATGCTATTTCAAGCGAGTTGCAAGTTGCAAGTTGCATTGCAACTCAAATATGAACACGCCCTAAAATATACGATAAAGATAATTTCTGCAACTTTCGCACTCTTCGAGAAAAAATTAGATCAAATATAATAAATTTTACACGAATTCGGTGTAAGCATAAAATAACCAAGTAATCTAACGAAGACTCAACAAGTAACTTTCGAAAGTATTACTAATTTTTTGGCACTTTTTGTTAGTATTTGTGATATGAGAATATTGATTTTCATAGATAGAGAACGTTCAAATCTCACTAACATAAAAATCGAAAAACTACTTGCACTCTCTATTCATAAGATAAGAAATGTTTGCAAATTTTATACCAAACTTGCTAAATTTTTATGATTGCAATATTTAGGAAAATTTTTCGATACTTTGTTATCCCTAAAATTCACGTTGCAAGCAAAACATGTACAAAAATTCCTATAAATGAAAATTTGTTTCAGACGATCAAGTAAAAATAATAATATTAGTCTGGAAAATATCTTAAATTATAATTCAGACTATCTGGTCAATTCAGCGACATTCGGCTATTCAACTCAGTCTATACATTCGTTGCTTGAAATGGAAATGTGACTTATCTCCTAACATATGCGAACGGAATTAACCTAGTCTCAGCTTTCGTAATCATTATAATTAGCACTTTCGTTAGGATCTGAAAAATGGTTTAACTTTGAATTATTCCATTATTTATTGAATTTTGACCGAATAAAATTTTGTTTAATTTTATCTGCTCTATTTTACCTCCATTATCGATAGTTGAGTTCACTGTCATGTTAATCACTTGGAATCGATGTTTTGGGTTCTAAGGCATTTATCTCTGTTCAAATTGCTTTATTTCGCGTTGTAACACAGCTGAGGTTGATTTTTTAGAAAGTGGTCAACTTTTATCTATAGAAACGTATCATGGTCTTTCAGTTGTCAATTTTAGAAGCACCGATTTAGTGGAATTATCAAGATGACGCAAATATCGAACATTCTTCTTGTAAGTTCACTTTTTATCGGCTATTCAGTAGCTCGGCCATTTGAAAATGAAGAAGGTAAAATTTTTAATTAATTTTTTTAAGTCTCGATTAATTTTAGTAGCACTTTATGATCGTCGAGCTGGTGAGATTCGGCGGAAAATTAGCAAGCTATCGGATGAAGAGCGGGAGAATCTGAAACAAGTCATTTTGAGATTTCGCATAGATGCAATTAAAAAATGCTCCTTTCAGGGATTTTCAGTCACTTTCGACAGGACTTTATCAGCCGATGAAAAATATGCCAGAATACTGTCGCTGCCCGGTGTTTCAGCGAGTCTCAATGAGAAAAGTGTACTTTAGGTAATTTTTGTCTACCTTAATTTAGTTTTGACCTCAGGCACGAGCTCTGAAGGATACCTTGACGAAGATCAACCAGCTCATGTATTACTATGACAAGGAACTTCTCCCAACCACAACCCCCAAGATAAAAGCTTGGCAAACGAAATTTGTATCATTTTTGTTTTCAGATCAGAAGTCTGTTCAAAATCATTGAAGAAATGATGAGGAATCCGATAGAATTTTTCGAAATGACTAGTCAAGAACAAAATGGAAAGGTAATGTTAACGAGTACAGGAAAATCAACTCCATGGAAATGTTTGGTGATATTTTGAGACTAAATTTTAGCTCATGAGTCATCTTGAAAATATGCAAGTGAACGACGTCTTCAACTTCAACAATATCATGTCGAAATTGCTGGCAAGGATTTTTCGGAATTTATCTTTGAAAAATTAAAATTTCCTTAGGCTTCGAAGCTTTATGTGAAAATATAATTCTGGCATTTTCGAAAGAAGTTTTTTAATAGTTCTATGATGATGCATTTTGATTTTTTCTGATGTGTCTAAATTAGCGAAAAGCTGTCTCTGAATAGCTTTTGATTCCAGATGAAAGCTCACGAGTTGGGGCTGGGCGACTTCAATGAGCATCTGAATAGGCTGATGGACATGAGCTATGAAGCCCACCAACAATTCAATCAATAAATATCTAGATAGTTTTCCTATTCCGTAAATAATAAATGATTTCAAATTCCATTTTCAAACATCCAAAGTCCATTCGAGCAATAAATCAGTCAAGTGGATCGCTGTTTATCTGGACGTCTAGAAGAAGAAGAAGACGAAAGATCTCTAATTTTATTGACGCTGTTACACAAAACTAGGCGCACCGAAAACTAAAGAAAAGCTGACCTCTCAAATTAATTCCTGCTTTCAGAAACATCTGATTTCCTATGATTTCATTGATTTTTCCAGATTTCTGAAATTTCAAGATGATCCGATACCTGAACTCGGTCGTAATCTTGGCCTTCATTATCAACTTCTCTCACGGAAAACCGGCAACAGGTACTCAAAAATACGATTAAAATATTCTGATCCATAAAATTCAGTCACGTTTTCTGATCGACGTCCTCTGAATTTCGAGCAGATGGAAAGTTCTCTGACGAAGGAGCAAACAATGATTATGGATTTGGTAAACTATTTTAAAGAGACAACATTTTTACCCATGAAGTTATGTCTTTGGAGAACATTTAGTCCTTCCCAATTCTATTCGAACAACGACTTTCCGTGGACGAGAAATATCAGCGATTATTAGCAATTCCAGGAGCAAAGAAAGATATCACTGATAGTCAGGTGATTTTTATTCATTTACAAGTTATTTTTCACTAAATATTTAGCTACATTGTTTCAGGCTTTGATGCTGAAAAGTTTCCTCAAAACATCGGGAGAATCGATCAAACGAATCAGAGACTTGGAGGAAAGATCCCAACAACCCATTCCAAAAGAGGTTATTTGATAGAATTTCTTGATGATAACGATGAAATATTTCAGTCGAAGGATGCGTGGCTGAAGGCGCTGCTCACCAGTGCGGCAAACGTCTTCAAAAATTCGATTATGTAAACTATGATCGTTTTATTTTTCTACACATGTGACATGTCGCTTATCTTCGACGAAGTGCGTAAAATTTTTAAATTGCGGAATATTGAGAAAAACTAGCAACTTCATTGCTGCGTTATTAGTTATCAAAATTTATCCTTACGGTCTCGTTTCTCGATGTTGCCAAATTTCTCCACAAGTACAAATAAGTGTGCACGATAATGGGGTTGCGAATTTCGTTCCACCTTTTCGCTATTTCAAAATTTTACGCTACTTCGCTGGAGACAAACGATCACTTTTTCACAAATATATGGCAAAACGAAATTTGACTAATGTTTTTCTTCGCAAAGTTATGTAGATTGAAATAAAGTTCTCTTCCAAGGTCCAATTTGTTCGTGTTTTCATCAAACTGGAATAAGGTGCCTGCGTCTGAGTATTGGCTCGGAGCGATAAACGAATTTGGATGCAATCAGCCCACGGAGTCCTGCCCAGGGCCTAGGGCTGCTAATCGGGTTCTGTCCAGAAATGCTATTTCCACGAATTATCCGGTTTATATTTCTGGTTGAATAGAAGATACACCTTCCATAGAATAATGGTTACCAGGGGCGTGCGAAAATGTTCGTTTCCAAAATTTTGGAAAGTCATTTCCGTTCCGTTATCGTTTCTAAAAATCCCAAAACCCATGTTCACACCTCTCTGATGGTTATGTTCCAAAATATTTCATCCTATTTTTTCTTCAAATAGAACATTTTTTAGAATAATCAGCTGAAAATAAGAGTCAAGTCATCAGCCATTTGGTCAGTATTTTAGCTAATCAAGGAAACTCTTTACTTAATTTTTCATTCATTGACTTTAATGTGTTAACATATTTTTCAGCAACAAATCATTTCCCATCTTTTCATGTTCAAGATGTTTTTCTAACTAGAAAATATCTAGATGAATTCGCGCCGATTTTCCGGAAAGAGCACCGTTCGCAGATCTTGAAAATAGCTCGGCGATTCGAGATGCGGAAAGAAAATAGAGATGTTGGAAAGCATGCGTATCGAAAGTGGGCAAAATGTCGGGCACGGCTCAAGAGAAGTGAACAAGAAACGAGTGGACAGCGAATGAAAAGAGGCACTCGTATTGTTGTACATTATTCCACAGCACATTTTCCGTCAATTCGAACAATTCTATGCTTTTGGAGTATTTTTCTCACTTATACCCGCGATTATTTGCGCTATTTTCCTCATAATTCACCGCGCGCATTTGAGGGATGGTCAGTAAAATGAAGCGAAAGGAGAAAGGGCAGAGACAGACAGGGAGGGAGGGAAGCAGCGAGAACAGAGAGGAGGAGCTTTTTACCTGTCAACACAACTCAAACATTGAAAACGCGACAATGCATCGAAAAAGAGTGAAGGGAATAAAGTAGACTGTGAGAATCAGAGCACGATAAAAACTGAATGCTCATAGCCGAATCTCGTTTTCGCGTTCGAACAGCGTTTCCCTCTTCATATTCTTACACAAAACATTTATGTGTATCATTTTTTCATCCTTTCTATTTCTTTGTCTACCCTTCAACCTTTCCTGTCCACTCCTTTCACGACTTTCGTTCTTTCAACCAATCTGGGTCAGAAAGTAGGAAATGTCACCAACTCGACAGCGACCAGCTCACGCCGAAAAGTGACAACTTTGATAGGGGCGATAGGTAAACAAACAAACAGCGAATTGGAAAAATACTCGCTTGTTTCGAACAAAAGGGTGTTTCTTACTCATAATTTTGCTGAAGAAGTTTCGCCTACATTCGTCATTTCCTAATTACTCAATCTCCCCACCAAGTAGCTTATCTTTGTTCTTGAAATGACTTCGTCTCATTTTCTCGCATAAATGTTTCAGTAAGTTTTCCGCTTGCCATCTTGGTGCAGTCATTCTCAGTTTTACTGGGATCAGCAGCAGTTCTGCTATTGTTGTTTTCATCTCGTGATGAAAGTTGAGTTTCAAAGCATTTCTTGGTTTTTCCTCAACATTTCATGAAAACTTTGAAAAAATCTTACAAAGAACTTCTTCATCGAACCATTTTTCAAATTGAAGCTATGGGTCCGTCCCTCATGATTCAATGCTATTTCTTGCGGGTATTCGGCAAACCTAGATAGACTTTCAGCTAGGACGAAAAATCATAGTTGAGGCGGTACGAAAATCGCAATTTTTCTACAGAAGGTTGATACATAGAGGGTACGCGTCAAGATTTTACAGAATATTTTCGCTTAGGGTGGTGCGCTAGGAGAAGTTGACTCAAGCCCTGCCTAGGTATGATATTTGGAAGTCTCTAACCCTGCAAATTGAAGAAGAAATAATAGGCAAGGCGAGGAGATTGTAGGGAAATGCGCTTTCATTTTTGCATCCATCTTTTCAGGTTGCGAAGTTGCGAGATTTCCCAATTATCCTTTCTTGCTATGCAGAAAATGCTCTTGTTCACATGTTATTTAGCCACAATATTTGCAGCCATGAAAAAGATCTTCGAAAAAACTATTCTACATCTTGGCAATAATTCATTCAGGAACGTTGTTCTACTGCCTTTTTCAGGAATTACTCATTCTTTTCGGCCGCATGTTGATCTGTAGTTGAGCATCATCGACAGTCCTCTTCCTCTACCTCTTCATGACCAGTCTCCCCTCCGCCATTGTGATGTCTCCTCTGACGTCTTCAGCACTAATCCGATTATTTGCCGAACTCGGCTGCTAAGTTTTTGCAACCATTTTTATCTGCAGCACACTTTTGGAACAACTACTTATTTTTGACGTAGAACGTTACGATTCTTGTGTCCCTGCAAAATTCTTTTGAGTCATTAAACATAAACTCTTTCCTTGATAAATTATAGCCATTTTCATATCATTTTAGCTCTTTTACTATTGTCAAAAACGTCTTTACCCTGACGCTCTGCCAACTCCTTGCGTCATTCCATGACTTATTAGTTATTGAATTTTTACCTGAACAAAAGGCATCTTTCTTCAAACCTTTCTTCCAATTTTATCGATCAACGGTTTTTTTTCCTTTTAATTTTGGCGTTTGATGATTCATTATTAAATTCCAAATTCCTTGCAACTGCTAAACTGTCAAAATTCCATTTGAAGCAGCGTGTGGGTTGAGCTTTATTTGGGGGGAGTGCTTGTGTGCTCAGGCGGTTGATCGAAATAGAACAAGCAGACTGGGATCTTCAAAAGCTCAATTTAAAAGTCGATTAGTGTGATCTGGAATTTTTCGATATATTTTCCACTATTTGCTCCTTTACAAGGATATTCGCTATTCCGATAAATAGTTTGCAGTTCGTCTAGCTTCGATCCGCAAATAATCATTTCTCGAACATCTTTATTCCCAAACATGGAGTTAGCGAATTGAAATCTATAAAGTCGTTTTTTATGTGTTCAAAAACCCTTTATTTGGCTTTCTCTTCATTCTTGACTTCTAGAATTAGCTTTTAACTTTCACAACTTATTTATTTTTCTTTACCCAATTTAATGTGCATGAAATGAATCATAAACCCTCTATAGGTGTGTAATGAAACGAGCGGTGAGCACTTTTCTCATTTCCTCTTCTCGTTCTTCCATGTTTTCTCATTTTCTGTTTTTTCCTTCCGGTCTGCCTTGCCCTTAGTAAAATGTTGTCCGAGGTTTTGCACCTCTTCTCCTTGTCGCTGGCCTTTCCCCTTCCATGTCTTGCCGTGTCCTGTCCCCTGCCATTTCCTAAGTGGTTCAAATTGTTCTGTTCCAAAATTTCCGTCGCCTTTCCTGCGGTTTCCGCTCCGTTTTTCATTTCTTCCGATACAATTATCCCTTCTCACTCACTATTTTCTCAAGAGATTTAGACAATTGGGAAATACACCTGCCAATCGTCGGACTGCCTTGTTAGATGAAGGATGTTCTCTTCTTTGGCTCAAAATTTTCACCTGGACTAATTTTCTCCATAATTCTTCCTTCTTTAACTTCTGAAGATAATTACAAGTCACTTTCTTAACGTTCTAATGACACGATGAAAGACCATTTGTCTATCTTTACAATAAAAATCCTGTGATTTCACGTATGAGAAAATCAACGAAATGTAGTGATCATGACAAGCCTTTCTTTCACTTACACTTATTGACTATTTCAAAGTTTATCAACTTCCAGACACTTTGGTGCTGTTTTTCACTCTCTGATGTCTTGTTATTTCCAAATTATGACATTTCTCTGAACCATTCTCAATCGATTCTTGATTGTTGTCGGTACTTGAGGTGGTTGGAATTCGCCCATCCCAAATAGACGAATGATTTGATTTGTTGATTCGTCGTCGTTCAAGTCAGCGATTGCCTCGTGCTTTGCCTTTTCTATTTGCTACCTCTGAACTGCTCTAATCAAGGTCAATTAGTTTCCGTTTGCCTTGCTTTCCTCTGTCCTTCCCCTATTCGGCTGCTCTTTCACCCCTTCTGCCTTTTCACCTCGTGAATTATTCGCCTTGATGCTCTCGCGACTCGCGGACCGTGCAGAATTACGATCATTACTACTTTTCATTTGCGCATATCCATATGCATTTTTCTAATTTGCAGATTATATATTTTGCTAAATTTGGAAGTTCTATTCTGATATAAAGAACGTCTAATGCTTTCTATTCAAAAATTCCTTTTACTTTTTCGAAAGATAATTTCCTGAAACATTCGAGAGACCTCTCCGAATATTTTGATAGAAAATAACTTTTAGACAAGAGAATTTTCAGTATCCAACTAAAAAATTCATTAACGAGAATATGAATGAATGGTGAGTGGATTGGGACATTTGCAGGGGTCCATCATTTCTTCAGTTCTTCAGTGCTATTTTCTGCAGCGTTGCTAGGCAAAACTCGCACTTGCGTCCATCTTCCGACACAATAATGAGTGCAAATGAGCTCTCACAGATACAAGACTAAAATATCCTCGAATAGTGCAAAATTATTCAAAATTTTTCAGCTTTTCACGTTTCTATTTGCATTTTGGTGATCATTTAATGACCGTTGAGTTTTTATCATCCTGCATGCTTTTGCTTAGCCAGATCCAGACAATATTATCGTTTTAACGGGGAAACATTTTATCCTTTGTCATGAGATATTTCGATCTCTAAGGCATCGAAGGTTTTCAAGAATCAGATTTGCTCCAAGCGACCAAAAATTACTACCCAATAACTTAATGGCACAATATTTAGCCACCTAAGCCTAAATAGAGGTTCTAAGCTCCACTGATCATGATATTATTGGCTCTAAGAGGTAGAGGAAACGAGCTTTCGGTTGGATTAACTCCCCCGCTTCGTTCGATTTTTTTCGAAAAAATATATTTGTTAAATTGGAAAAATGAAAAATCAACTGGTTTGCTGATTATCGAATTTCTGACCTATTTTGGAAATGAAAAGTTAGAGGACGAGAATTGGATAACGAGGAGAAGAAGAATGCATGTAGAGAAATCGAAAAATCTTTCTCCAACCCAATATTTCCCTAGTTTTTGTCATCATTATACCGCTTTATTATCAATCGTTCTTTCTCAATTAGGACAGATCTCTTTACTTGAATGATACTCTTCCTCAGTTAGTATTGGAAAATTTTACTAATTTCTTCCCAATTTTATATCCGCGATTTTCTTTTCTTCCATTTTCTCCAACAAAATGTTTCATTCATTCACTTTGTTCTTTTCCACCCCTTTCTCTAATAGTTTCTAATCTGTGCTCTCAAGAGGCAATCAGCAGAGCTAATTACAAATTGTCGAACACCAAGTGTCAATCAAAATCCGCATTTTCTGACATGCTTTTCGAATTTTATTTTGGACTCAATTTGGTGATAAAACGATAACGAACTTTGATTGTCAGATGGTGACTTCTATAAAAGTGCCGATATAGATCAATGACTTTATCAGATTAGGACAAAGACTATTCGATCAAACGTAGAAAGTCCATTTGTGCAGTTTATCATTTATCATTTCCTTCAAAATTTGTGCTCCTCATAAACTCCTTTCAATCTCGATCGATTTGAGCAACAATATCCCACCATTTTTATGTTAAACCTTTAAGATTGAAACGAGGCATTTCATCTCCTTTTTTGTATAGAAAATTGTGTCTTGACCAAATTGTGACGTTGCCCATCTCATGCTCCACTTTCCCCAGCTATTTTATCTTCGAATCGCTTACAGTTCACTTGAACGCTAAACTGTCAGCTCGTATCCATATCCGATCCAGTCTGATAGCCCTAGGATAATATCCGATAATTATACGTGAACTATAACTGCATGTTTTATTCAACTTATCCTCTCTCACATTGACAGCTGACTGTTATGCTGACAGCAACTTCCCCATACCTGGCTGCCTTTCTCTCATTCGACAGTCAGTCCCATCTTTCGTCTTTTTCAGGCCAGTTTCCTATTCCTTTTTATCTTTTCGTTTTCGTATTACATGCCTTTATCTTCTTTTTCAATGCAGGTAGATTTCAATTTCTGCATCGTTATTTTGTTGGTTATCGACCTTTGATCATCTAATCCGTTATGCTATCGACGTTCTGAGGTTTTGAGCCATATTATTGTGATTTTATGTGTGATAAGGGATTTTGCATTGAACAAACCACGATTATTTTTGAGGAATTGCACAAAAACAATTGAAGAAGAATCGGCTGTCAAAGAGATATCAAGATATTATGTTGTGAAAATCTCGAGTTTTCACGGGATTGTAGCAAATTTTTAAACTAATTTCTCCTTGCTTTGAAGAACATGTCATGAATCTAAATTTTGCTATCAAATATAGATATTTTAGTCTAAAACTAGAAATTATTGATTAGTCTGTGGATAATCGTCCTGATTCGGTCATATCCGTCCTGCTAACATCAAATATCCTTTAAATCCCGAGACAGACGCTACGCGAATCCGAATCTCATCTGTTTCTGCTTCTCCCCTGGCTGCTGCTTGACCTAACGCTTATTTTTCTGTCTTCTTTTTCGTCCTCCCCTTCTCCTTTCACTCATTGCCTCGATTTTAGCGGTTATCTTATCAAAAGAGAATGATCGCAAGCATAGAGAAGAGTCGGGCAGGTTTCTCTTTTCGTTCTCTTATCCCTCTAATTTCGCCATTATCTCTACCCAACCCTCACTTTCGCTTTGATCGACCGAACCTTATTGTTTATCGATAAGTTTGTCCAAGTTTTTCTTCTTCACTCAGTTTGATAGTGCTTCATCAGGGTTGAAGCATCACCATTTTCTTTGATTTTATCTCGAAATGTGCCACTTTGAGGATGTCTGCTCAGACCTAGGCACCACTTAAGCCAAATCTTCCGCGCGTACCCCCTATGTATCAACTTTTTATAGAAAAATTTGTATTTGCGTACCTCCTCACTTATAATTTTTCGTTTCGGATGACAATATGCCTAGGGCTGTTTCTGTTTCTCTAGCTCTTTCCTCGACTTTCTCCTTTTCTACTTCCTGAAATTGCAAATCTCATTTCTCAGCCGATTCACTTAACAATCATGGACATTGGACTTTTATACCTCTACGTGATTCTTTAACTTATAAAATTACTTTTGATAATACCAACTCGTCAATTTTTCATTCATTCTCGCTCCATAGTCCACACATTGTAAATGGTTAATGGCGTTAGCAAATATTCTCTGACCGCTCAGTTCTATGGGCCAGTTGCTTATGAGTGTCAGAGAAAGTCCTTCTTGCCTTCATCTTTCGCGCCATGTTTTTATCTTCTCCTTTCGTTTCTCGTCATTCAGTTTTTCTTCGATAAGATCTCGGACTTTGTGTAGATCCGTATCTCGAACGGCTTTTATCATCTATCAGCCCATGTTCGATATATCCCGTCAGATCTGCAGGTAGTTATTTTTTTCTTCTCGAAACTGGGAATCCGTTTTTATGTCCCATTTCCTTAATTTTCTTGATTTTTTATCCTCAATTTATAGCCCATTAATGAAATTCCCATCTTCATTGTCCTTTTGTGAACATATTCTTCATCAGAAAATTGGTGTAGCATTAATTAAATTCGTAATGTAATGAGTTTTCGATCATTATTTTAATTTCAGCCATTAAAATTGCCAGAACTCAATTACGATAATTTTTGTAATTTCTCCAATTTTAATAATAGCTCATTTGGTGCAAGTTCCGCTATTTAATGATCATGATTATGATCATTATTCATTTCAAATTTTACCTCTTAACGTTTTTGAATATTTTATCTGTCAGAAGAATGCACAATGCCGATGTGATCATACGGTTTTTGTTTACTATCTCAGTATCAAGTGTTGTTTTCCTCTGTTGATGCGGGATTATTTTCCATCCTGAAAATAGCTTTATGCACTAGAAATTTGTCTTGTATAAAATTCGTAGATCTGTTCCGGCGCTCCTAATCCATATTCAGTCTCGAAATCTGAATTGAATGTGCTATAGTCACATAGTCACCAGAAAGAGCTGTGCGATTTGAATTTCTTTGATGCAAAAGGGAGGAATATTTGCCCTTTCGAGAGAAAATATCACCGGCTCGTGTGTTTGGGTGACTGTCATAAATGTGCCTCGAGCAAAAAGGAAAAGCGAGAAAAATGTCAGAAGTGACCAAAGAAAGAGCAAAATCTTTGAAATTCACCTTAACCTTATCATTTCTGGCTATTATTTTCTCGGCGTCGGTTTCACATAGAATTTGCAATGAAGATTCACTATCTTATGATTTCTTTAGCTTTTTCTGCCAAAATACAAATTTTTGACAATGAAATTTAAAAATTCTCCGCAACTGTTTTCGAATCAAAACTCACCTAAATCGAGATTTCTAACATCTTTGATTCTGATCAGGCATTCTTTCTTACCACACTCACAGGAATGCGGGAGAGAAGTCAGCTGGTGTGGATCTGAAAATTTAGAAATTTTATTCCAAGCCATAGTAATGTTCTAAGTTTCTCTACCTCTTTAGCTTTATTATTTTATACACGTTCATAATAATAATGTGGATGTTTGTTCAGCTCGCCTAATTCTCTCGTCTCTCTACTACTCACGAGCTATTTCTCTTTCTTTGCCTGTTGACATTGTCTCTTCCAGTTACTGACTCTCATTGTCTGTCTGCTTCTCTGCGCTCTCTCCTTATCTTTAATTGTTTCTGTGGCAGCTCCCGTTTTCCTATTTATTTTTGTCCTTTTTCACCGTTTCATTCTGTCTTTCCGTCTTTCTGTTCGTCTTTGAGTTGCCAATCCGATTTGCCGATTTACCCCCCATATTTCGTCATGTAAGTTTGTCGAGCAATTTTACGTCGCTGATTTCGTATGATACTTTGTGCAACCAACCGGAGAGCTCTATGACACACATCTTCGGGAGAGAACGATTTTTTGGTTGAACCTTCGAGCTTGATCTTCAGTAACATTGATTTATTACGCACACTTTCTCTCAAGAATTTCGACTCGGGAAAATTCTGTGACGCTTCGTCTGACTTACTGTTGAGCTCTGAAGAAACGTACATATTTTAGCTGCTTAGTCTCTGGTCTTTCAATCTTGTATTTCAATAATTTGCCTTTTTAGTTCAGGCTTTTCTTCTAAAATTTATATTCGAGATTTTTGTCATACTTCGTTGAATACTTAGGATCTCTGCAAATTTGTGCAAATTTTCGAGCGAAACTATTCCCTTAAAAATTTTGTATTTTGAATTTAGTGCTTAATTCTTAAATATTTGTATTTGCTGACTCAGACAGAATGTGAAATACCTCATTTGCAAAATTGGATTAAAGATTCCAAATATCTTCTCTTGAAACCAGTGACATTGACATTGAATTTATTGAAGAATGAATTTCAACTACTTCTTGTGGATTCTGGTCATTTTTAGAAATTTATGCAAATTTTCCTCCAGACTTGCCATTCATTATTCACAATCACGGAATTCAGCTCCTCGATTTTCATGCGGCATTTTGTAACCGAATCCGTCCTCCCTTCCCTCTCTCGTCATCTCCTTCCTTTCCTTTCCTTTCTTCCATCAGCCTTTGGCAGATTTTCTTTCATTTTTCTTCCTTTCTCACGGTTTTTCCTTTATCGAATAGACTATGATTCTATTCTTTCATCCTGCGGGAATTTTCTCAAGAAATTGATGAAATTAGAATTTCTTATCATAAATGTTTCCAAACATAGAAGTTCCTTTGATGATTCCAGACAATCGTAGATCGAAAATTTATCCTGATTCCCTAAAGATTTTCTGATGCTTTGATCACGCAACTGTCGTATTCAATTTTGATAATTCGTGGTGAGAATCATCACAGCTTCTTATTTTCAGCTGACGATTCAGTTATGAAAAATTCAATGATTATCCAATCATTATTTCTAAATCTCGTCGTAAAGTTGAAATCTATCTCATATTTCCAGCCGATTTTTATGAAAAAGGATAAATTCATGGTCGTAAATCTTGGCAAAATGACTGCGCGACTAGCAGGCTTTTTGCATCCTCTTCTCAAAAATGCTCGTGTCTTTCATTTCTGCCTGCCTTTGCCTGTCTGCCTAGTTGTCGATAATCGTGTTTGATAATCGTTCCTCCCTTATTCTGAATTTGCCTTTGAGAAAGCGAAAATGATGCCGCAAGATGATGAATCGATAATGAATTTCGGGATGAACGCACGTTTTTTGTTGCATCATAGAAAACGAGACAGGCAGATGTAATCACGCAAAAATATTCTATGTATACACGTTGCCATCGATCTGTCAAATTCGCATTATTGTCAGACAAATTAAATCGATTTCTCGAATGACTGCTCGCAAATCGAGTAGTAAATCTATGATCACTGCTGAAAACAATATTGCAGCATCATGATTTTTCCCTAAATACGAATCCTCGACACAACAAAGACTAAATTCAGATTTCAATAGATTTTTTTTACGAATTTTGATTGCCAATTAGTTTTAGAAATTGCTAATTTCTGAAAAAAAAACGATCCGATTTAAAAACTTTCATCTAGGTCGTTATTTTCAATCTCACTATTTTTAATTTTTATGTTTCTCTTTATCCAACTACTATTTGATACATTGAATGCCATTATGAACCAGTTTTCCTCCAATTCGAGATCGGAATCACCACATTACTTTTTCGAACGACCAAATATTGAGTGAAATAATGGTTTTCGTATCATAAACCTAACTCCTGTTCGCTAATTTGCCCATTCTTTTCCGTCCATTCCAAAATTCTCGAATTTTCAACAAATCAAAGTGGGTGTGATTTCACAAAAATGTTAGAATCGACAATAGCCGCATACAGGTCTCTGCCCCACTCCTTCTCTTAATTGATCCATTTACTTTTGCAGTGAATTTTCTCGATTGATTCCCCATTCTTTATCTCTTCACTTTGTCATTTCTCCGTCTTTTTTTTTGCGTAAACCCGTTTTACTTGATTAATTTCAACAAATCATCGTCGAATTTTTCGCTATATTTTCTTTCTTACGCGAGGTTCAGTGAAAAACCAAAAATTCTAAATCTTTTGTGTCAACATAATTTCTTCTTTATTCTATTTCTTTGTTCTTTATTGTGACCTTGCCGTAATAACTCTGAAATCAGCCGAGTTTCACTTTTGATTTCTAAACTCTCCTCATAATCCTAATCTTGCCGCATAAAAACTACCAAATCTAATTCATTCGTCTGCAAATTTGAAAATTCCGCGCGTTTTTTTTGAAAGTCTGAAGTTTCGCAAAGAATAACTTTTTTAACCTGCAAAACTATCGATCATCTTATCACTTGTTTTGGCCGTTTTTACCAAAAGGATTGCTGAACTTTGGTATTGTGAGATAGTCTTCTTATCAAACTTGTCGGACCATTTCTTATCATAATATGGTTGATGCTATAGGTTGAGGATTGAAAACTTCATTTCTATAATTCATGCAAGTAGTTTCTTAAACTTTTTTCACTTTCTTGATGCTTCGAAATTTCGAACTAGATTGAATTAGGCAAGGAGATCCATGATTTTATGGTGAAATGAACATTGAAACGATGCTTGGCTTGATGAAATCATTGCTTCTTTCTTTCGGACTATTTTTTCTTGTATTTTAATGTTCATCTGCCGGATTTTCGGACGAACTTCATTTATCGTGATTTTCAATTTCGTGAACATTCCTAATTTGCATAGTACTTGATAAAAATAAAATGAAAATTTTGCTGGGATATCTTTATTTTAAATAATGCATATTAGAATTCTTGAAAACCACATGATACAATGAAAGGAGAGGTAACTGGATATATTGTATAGGGTAGATTTGAAAAACGTTTCTTTTCCAGGACTATTTCACCTTGGCACCATCATTTCTTACTGTTTTCAATTTATCCTTTATTCCTCGAAGATGTCTTATCTAAATTATGGCAAACAATCTTTCTTCAAGTACTGGGCTTTCTGTAAAATTCGCCAGTTATTGTCCTTATTCCTCTTCTTTGTCTACACTCCTTACCCTCAAAACCTGATGAATTTTTACAGGAAACCCAAATAATGTCGAAAAAATATGCAATTCTATCATCACTTATCGATAAACTCTCCAGCAATGTTCTCCAAATCGTTACTTTTTGCATATCGGATTGCGTCCGCCTGCATATCTTTGCATCTCTTGCATATCGGCACGCTCCTCTGTCTTTTCCTATGTGAAACAGCTGTTTTGGGTCGCAGAGCCTGCAAAATACAAGCGAGAACAGAAACACAGAAAAGAGGAAATAGTGTGCGGCGATAAGATAAAGCTGAAGAGATTCCGAGAAATGCAGACGGGGAAAGAGATCGAACCGCTCTCTGATGTAATATTTAACTTCGACGCAAACGCCGAGCCTACAAGAACTCTTTGTCGCAAATAAGATTTTTGCAGAATTTTTTTTATCATTTCACCGCTATTTCTAAGATAAGTTAATCTTCATAGTTTGAACGTTTGACGTCTCATGTCTTTTTCTGTGGTTTGTTAGTGAAATCCTGTGAGTGACAAATGGATGCCAAATGCAACTTGACTATTTTTGTTAACTGATAACTTTCATAAGAATTTCTCTTAACTTCAAGTGATAAACAAATTTTCTTATTTTTTAAAATCATTTATTTTGTTTCAACTTACAATTTAGTCATTCATTTATCTTTGATCATATCACATTTCTGGTGACTCTAATCTTTCAAGACCTTACTAGATTCTTTATCATCAAAATTATCATGTCTCGAATAATCTTCGGCTAAGAACTCGTTTCATCTACTTTCTATCCAAAGCTGCGCAAATCCTTCGATCTCTGCAAAATACAGCCATTATTTTGCCAGGATAATCGTATCTTTTCTTGGAAGAGATTTCAAAGTTCCATATTTTATGCGATGCTCACTTTTCCCAGGAAATGAGGAAATGACTGCCTCTTTGTTCACATTTGTAGATAATCCGCCACATGTAACTCTTCCTCGTCAAAGTATCCTTTGCGATATGTCAGTCTCATTTTCGCGACATTTGCTTCCAGAACGATTTGTGAATTATCCTAAACAACTTTTTCTCTAATATTCTTCTTCAGTTGGATTTTCAAAATCGCCAAAAATGTTTCAGAAATATTCCTGCTCTGAAATCTAATCTGTCTGATGAATGATAACGAAGCTCTTTTCCAATAACGCTGAAATTTGAAACTCGCATAAATTTAGTCGGCGAATTTTTCGACCGGCCCCTCGATTTCCAATAATTTCTTATAATAATTTCTGTCGATTCCATCTTTTTCATGTCTATCAAGGAATGATTCATTCGAATCACAAAAATGGCGACATTTGTCTGTTGAATTAAGAAAATACAATTGCATTGATTTCATTTTTCAAGAAAAGAAGCTTTAACGCGGAAATTGGGTGATAATGAATTGAAAAGAATCATGTTTCTGTTGTGCAGCCTTGCTAATTTGCTCAAACTCAGGATTCAGATCTTCATGATTAATTTTAAACTCTTATAATTATTCTTACGGTGGCGTTTGTTAATTTGGATGTTTAGGCTTTTCAAATTCAATTTTATCAGCATACTTTCATTTCTCAAATCCATAAATAATTCTTATTGATTAACATGTTCTAATCACATCGTGCTCTGCTAATTCGACATTTCACGTGTAGTTTATTCCTTCAAAATAGGCGTGGCATGTTAGCAAATGTTTCATTATTTCCGAAACCGTTTGTCGATCATTGATTGTATGCTTGCCTCGCGCACTCGATTCCGTCGTATTCAGGAGGTGTCCGACGATCTCTCGTGCGACTCGATAGCCATTGGTCCTTCCTCGCTCCTTCCCTCGCCTTCCGGCTCTCGGTCGCATTCGCCCTCTTCCTCGTCCCCGATCCCCTCCTCTGTGGTTGGCTATGCCGCACGCGGGATGCGTCGCTGCAACATCCGCCGACTATTCACACTCGCGTTCTTCATATTCGCTACCACGCTCTTGATCCTCTCACTACCAAAGGAGAACTTTGGAAGTAAGTTTTAAATAACATACGATTTGATTTATCGCATCACCGAGATACTAAAAGTGGTGCTAATCTTAGCAAGCCTTGAGTAGGCTATATTTTCTCTACAATATCTCATAATTCTTCACATTATACGACAGTGGCAAGCGAAGAGTTGAATCGTGTGATCATTTTTGATCAGATCTAGGCAAGGATTTAGCCACATTTCTGGTGCGATTTCTTTTAAGCTAATTTGTTCGTTATAATCCTGCTGTGCTCCTCTTTATGCGTCGCTTTTCTATAGAAGATTAGCATTCTATGCTCTATCCTCTAAGATTATTCATTCGGATTGAAAGTTTGCATAAGTCTGATTTTGATGGCTTATTCATAATTGTAGGGTATTCAGAGCCTTCTGAAATTTTCTGAATTTCAGAAATCAGCTTACTCGATGTTTCTGCGCAAAGACTCCATTCAATTTGAATTATGATCGAAAATAGGCCAGACATCAATAGAAGTCTTGCTTTTCCAAGTTTTTTACCAATCACCTTCTTTCTCGATGCTGGCTAGCAATCCAAATCTTATTTTAATAGTGTGAGGATAAAATTAATTATTATTTATATTTCTAGGAGAATGGGCGGACCCTCCACACTCACAAGAAGCACCTTACGGTATTAAATCACAGCATGACGAGCCATTAGTACGGCAGAAATTTGATGATGCAAAACGGGGGGCACAGCGACCACTGCCACATCAAGTTCTGCCGCCGAGCATCGACAAAAACCAGAATGGGGATCCTTTTGGTAAAACAATATTTGATTCTGTTGGAAAATCATCGCAATTTCAGACTTCCCATCATCAGCTGATCGAATAACTCTAACAAGAATCAAGGAACATCTGAAGCGGATAGATTTGGACCAACTAGATTCAGACAGATGCAAACAGAACATGACATTATCCGAATATTGGCTGAGAACGAAGAGGTAATAATCTTGAATGTTTCCTCAAATTATACCGAAATTTAATCTGTTTTTATATCGAAATTTAATAAAAAGTCATATTCCTAGTACCACTTACTCACTTTTAATTTCCAAGGCTCATACCTGTTTCTATCCAATCATGCCTAGAAGTCATATAAACTTATTTGTGTGCTACCAAAATTTCGTAAGCAAATTCTACTTGCCTAATTATCACTGGTCCTCGGTGTTTCTCTCCCCTTGCGTTCAGTTCTTGTGCTAAATCGCAGGAGATTTTTGGAAAAGGGGAGCGAGAACAAGGAACTAGCGTGTGAAACAGTGTTGGGCGGAAATTCCGTTTTCGTTTCCGAAATCTGAAAATGCACTTTTCGCCCAACACTGGTGTGGAAGAGAAGAAAGGCGCGCTGAAGAAAAAAATAGCAAAAATCGATGCTTCTCAAAAGAATCACCAACATTTTCTATTCAAATTATCGAATAATTACAGGAAATACGTTCCGGAAGAAGATTCTTGGGAGAAATTCTACGCTCAAATCGGTAGCTGCTCTGTCTACACGAAGCAGAATGTGATAGACGAGTTGTTGAGAGACTTGAATCGGTTGCCTATCAAAAGTGCACATATCATGGACGGGGGAACTCAGGTAATTTCTGCCTTCGATAGACAAAATCTGAATGACGATTCCATTTTATATATCGAATTTAACTCCTTATGATAGTTTGAAAGAC
The DNA here is from genome assembly GCA_964036155.1 of Diploscapter coronatus. Lineage (NCBI taxonomy): Eukaryota > Metazoa > Nematoda > Chromadorea > Rhabditida > Rhabditidae > Diploscapter > Diploscapter coronatus. The sequence goes on from OZ038423.1 coordinate 4,435,880, forward strand.
ATGCTGAAAATTCAGCATTGATGCAGAAAATACCCTATAGAAAATTATAAACTAGCTAAGATCGTAAGTTATCCTATTTCAGGTCAAACTTGTGATAACTTTTTCCAATGACAAACAGGCCGTTTTCAAACCAATGAGGTAGAGAAAATTAACATGTTCGCCGAGAAATTAAATGAGGGAATTTAGATTCGGTCGAGATTACGAGTCAGATCCTAATCATTTCTATTTTTCCGACTTTGAAAGACATAACGCCGAAATTGCTACATTCCATTTGGATCGGTATAATCAAATCTAAATATGTTTTTCTATCGTTATATGTTTTTTCAGGGTACTAGGATTTCATAGAGCTGTTCCTACAGTGGGACGAATCGTCAACATGACATCAGAATTGTTGGAGAACGCAGAGAAAAAATTGAAGAAGACGTTTTTCTACTCGCCTGCAAAGAATCTCTGCTTCGTTTCAAGGTTGGAAGCCTCGCTGAATTTCGCCTAAAATTGAATTTTAGATGTGATTATTACTGTGACACGACTCATGCAATTTGCGGGAAGCCGGATCTGAAGGAAGGGTCGATGCAGGTCTTTTTGCCCGATGAACACCATGTGCCTCGGAAACACAATCGAAGTCCTTATCGAAGGTTGGTTTTGCTAAAGATAAAATATAACTGCGAAAAATGTAAAGCCAACAGAGCTGCAACCTTCGAATATTATTTTAAAAGTTAAACACTTCGATATTGTATTGGACTCTTTTAATTAAACAAAAAATCATTCAAACTCCATGCACATTTGAAACGAACAATACATTCATTCAAATCTAAATCTAATTGCCAAAAATTGCAGGACGTATTCGAAGAAAAATCAAGTTGCCGAGTGGCAATCCGACATGAATTACTGCATTGAGAAAGTCAAGACACGAAAGCAGTACGCTCATGGACGTCGATTGTTGGATCTCGTAGATTTGCATATTCTAGATTATCTAATTGGTAAAACGCTTTGCTTTTAATTTAAAAAAAATAATATTCCTGTTCAGGTAATCAAGATCGTCATCACTACGAATCATTCAATGTATTCGAAGGCATCGAGCCTTACGCGATCCATCTCGACAACGGCAGAGCGTAAGTCTAAAATATTTCCTTGTTGACACTCTAAAAACCTCTTTATACCTTTTTGAAAATTGCCGTATTTTATCGAATTTTTATAAGTGACCTAGTTCATTAATCGAGAGAAAAATGTGCACACAAATTTTAAATATCAACTTCAGTTTCGGTCGAACTGATATCGATGACGACGACATCCTTCTGCCACTTCGTCAATGTTGCGTCATTCGACCGTCGACTCTAGCAACACTTCTCAAATTCTATTCTACTCCAAAGTCGTTGTCGAAAGCTTTACATGAGTGAGAAAATTCTCTGCTTTACAATTTTTAAAAAGAACATTTAGATCGATGGCTAAAGATCCAGTCCATCCGATTGTTGCATTCAAACATTATCCAGCTCTTGAGAGACGATTGGGGAAAAGTGAGTAAATCTTTGGGAGTTAATAATTCCGAGCTGTTTTACTTTTGTATAAAATATAAATATCATATTATCAATCTGAAAAATATGAAATGGAATTTGAAGTTATTTGAGATTCGATTCAAAACTTCCAAGTTTGGAAAATAATCCATGAAAGATCAAAAGATATTTTAGTAGTGCAATACCTGCTGAAGTGTTTCGACAGTCACGCAGCCGAATACGTGGTGATGAATGAATATCACAACCCGAACGTGCCGATGGGAAATGGAGACGAAGAGGACAGGAGCACCGAAGAGGAACCGCCGAAGGAACCACCGGCAACTGCCAAAAAGACGGGACCTGCTTAAAATTGCTATTAAAAATGAAAGCCGGAAATGTTATTTAGGTGTAAGACGATTTGAGCTAATTTCAAACAGTTGCAACAATGATAACACATGCAAAGAGCTCTGTTTGTTAAAAAAACGTCCTACACTCGGAATTGTTGAGGAAGGTTGTCCGAATTTAGCATTCTATTCAACTTTCATATCCTTGGAAATGAGTTCTTCAATAAGTTCCACCATGGTGATCAAGACCGGACAAGACCCATCTATCAGACTGTAGAGAAATTCAAGATTTCGTTTTGTCGTTGTTGATTATTGAAATTTGTAATTTCGTCCAGTCTTATTGATGTTCTAACGTTGAAAGAGCTCACTTTCAACTAGATCATAACACATTTGTGATAAAAAAAGTAGTCAATTCTTCTAGTGGTTATTTTATTCTGATCAACCGATTTCTGCAATAACCTCTTCCATTTCATTCAGTCAGCTCTGACTTGGAATCGAGCCAAATATTCGAATTTCTGCTTCGAACCTCTTCTTCACAATTTCAATTGCCATGTTACGAACGAAATATTTTTCGTTAGAATTTTAAAATTTATTCTCTAGTTTTAAGCGGTCAAATGATAGCATTCCATTTCTACATATTATGAGATTTCTATGATAAAATATCACATTCTTCAAAAGAACTATCTAAAAAGCCGTGTCATAATATGCATGAAATTTCTTCTATAAACTTCTATACTCTATTGAAATTTTGGTTGTAAATTTAAAATTTGATATCTCTAAATCAAATCTTCAAAGTCACTATATAACTAAACTTCGGTGAGCCATTCTATGACTAGATGTAATTTAGATAATTTATGTGTATCCTTCGATTAAAACGTGCATATAATTTTTTATTATAATTTCAGGGCTAACAGCTGTTGCTATTTATCAAAATTATGGCAGTTTGAATTTGTCTCGATATTATCTAAACTGTCTTGTGTAACTCTAGCTGCACTATTTTCAGAACATCGCTGTGAATTCAATTATGTCCAAATTTATAGATAATTCAACATTGTGTTCGGAGAAATTTTATCAATCAAAAATGTGACGCATCTTGTGTTCGGGTTGTGCAATTCCAATTTAATTTCCATTTTTCTTATGCTTTTTTATTCGAATTTCGAACGAATCTATTTGGGTAATTTTATGTTCATTTCCACGAATTTCTAGTGTATTCGACTTCTTTCACAAGTCATAATGTGCCTATAAATTTTTAAATTCTTTATTCTACTGAAAATGGGTCTTCGTTGTATAAATTGTTGTTGTTTATTATGCGAGAGTAAATCGTTGGAAATCTAAACAAACCTCTCATTAATCATTACAGAAGAGCTCCAGAATACAAAATGTCATTTTTGTTTTGATTATATCGAATTTAGAAACATTTTTGAACCAGATTATTTTATTTTCGGATCAAACTGGGTTTGCTTTAAATTCGTGCTCACCAAAACAAAAGAACTCATGCCCGTCATTATTTTGGACGAATGTTCACATTTCGAGCATCTAGTTGACTGAATCCGGTCATTTTCTCATCTTTCATGTCTACCAACATCAATTGCTCGCAATTCTGATGAACAGGTTGATTTAATTTTCATCGAAAATTCTTCTATCAATAAATCTACCAGTGTTGACTCAGCAGATCTTTTAAATCAATGTTTAATAGAATAGAAAAGCTACCTTAGATAATTTTCTAGCGTTTATGAAACATTCTCTCCTGGTTAACTTGATCGTTCTCATATTTTATTGATTTTCTGCTGTAATATTCCATACAATTGTTCAAAATGTTTGCATTTTACAACAAATCTAAAAATATAAGATTAATCGAAAACGATTCCCATTCGGTGAACTGGGATTGGCTCGATGTAATCATCTTGGTCTTCAATGGTTTTTCGAACCTTAATTCCAACCTACATTTGTGCACTATTATTGATTTAGTAAAAATTGTAAGGCCCCTCAGTGTATTGAAAATTTCTCAGTTTGCAAAGTACTTCTTAAAAATTTAATGGTTTTGATATTTCACCAAGCTGAAAAACTACATTCTTGGCTGTAAATATTTCACAACACTAAATTTAGGTGGCAGTTTGGTAAAAAAAAACGCTTCTTTCTCAAATCTTTTGTTTTCTATTCAATTCTGAAAGGTTAATTCCACTGATAGAGGGATATAACCAACTTCACGACTTTCACTTCTGAATCTGTGACGATTGTCGAAGCCTCCAGCATGCTTACTTCCTTCCATCGATCCACGCTCTCTTCGATCGAAACGGTTAAATTTTTCGTCAGAGGCCTCGATGCTTTCTAATTCGTCACCTGAAGAAGCATTATTCGTGCGTGTGAATGGATTAGTTCGTTCGCCATTTTCGCGTTTTCCTTTCCCGGCTCCAGCACCATTGGTGCTAGTAAATGAATTGGACGCTGCATGTCGTTTGAATTCTAATTTGATGTTTCCAAATTTGATTCAGTTGGTCACCGAGAGAATGAGGGATGCATGCAAACGCGCGATAAAATTACTATAAACTCATCAATACGGTGATGATACTGAAATACAAAGCACAAAATATTAGTTGTTATTTTTTGTAATTGTATGCATCTCCCCAAGTAACTAATGAAAATATTTTAACCTCGGTTGGTTCCGCTTCTACCGACTTGAGAACGTATCCGCAGATTGTCAACTTTATCGTTACCTCGTCGTCGTTCTGGCAGACTATCATCTGTAATTTTTATACGCGGTTCGAAATCGTCGTCGTCGTCATTGAATTTGTGATGATGAGACGGACTACGGTCATCATGATGCATATGCCGACGATGAGTTTGCAGATCGTCGTCATCCAAACGTGGTGAATGCCTCGGCACAAAGTACTCCTTGCGTCGATTGTCGTGATTACTCCGAGAAGACTTGCCTTCGTCGTCCGCCCGTCGGTTGGCTATTGTACGTTCGTCGAGTCTGTCTGTTCTGTCGCCTTCGGATGAATCACTAGGACGGGCGATTCCTCTTCTCAATGGCATGTCCACTGCACCTAAACTAAACTAGAAATTTGACTCCAACGGATGGGCAACTTTTAAGAAAAACTTATTTAAGCCTTACCAAGAATAGAAAGTCGATAAATTTGGAAGATAAATCCAGAGAGTCTAGTGCAATAATCAACGAATTAACCTGCTCCTTCATCATCGTCAACTGAAAGCCATCGTCGTTCAGCTCTGGTAGCAGTGCGCTCACGTGGTGACTCAAATGGAACCATTCTGTCATCGTTGTTTGCCTCTTTATTTGCATTACGATGAGAGGATCCGCGGGCATTTAGACCGCTGAAAATGAAGTACTCATTTATCGTTATTATAAAATTACCATTATTTGATATTTTTCCAAACATGCCTAATACAATTTTCCATGAAAGACCTTAATGATAAAAGATTTTCATCACTATCAAGCGATTTAAAGCACTATTCGAGTTTGTCACAATGGGGGAATGGTGTAACAATAAATGATAAAATTCTTTTCTGGATTTGGAAAAAAAATTCGAAAATGAAGGAACAAATAGTAACTGATGAAGTTGTGAAGAAAAAGATAACACTTCACGTTTCGCCATTCCTTCACTATGCTATTTTCAAGCCGCCCTTAGAAAAGTGTTATTTTTACCGAGTGCGGGAAGTAGGTTGCTCGAATTCTTTCTCCTCCTCCTCCTCAAACGTGTCGAGAGCATCAACGTCAGCGATGTGTTTCACTTGGTTTCTTGCATTACTGTTCTGATTATTGCTGCTTTCGAAACTAGTGGGAGAGCGAGTATTACTATTGCCGTTTTTGTTTTTATTGTTGTTGTTCGAGTTGCCAAGTGCCTGTTCTCTTTGCACTTGCCTGTTATTCTGATTGCGTTCACCACTTCCTGCGTTGCCGAAGTTACGGTTGGAGCTCCCTCCGTTTTGGTTTCCATTTGCATTGCTGTTGCCGAAGTCATTGCCATTTCCAAATCCACCTACAGGAATAGTAAATGAAGCATTATCAGCATGGTAAATTATGCATAGATAGCATTTCTTGTCCACTTCTCAATCAATACATTTTCTTCATGCTACAGTCAGAGCAGAGTGTGCAGAATTTGAATTTTGAAAAATTCGGGATCGAAGTCAAAATTGAAATTTTTCGTGGCCACAAAATCGAAATCGGATTTTTTCATGAAGAGTGAAAGGGAGAAGGATGCCACGCCGTCTGGGATATTTTCTTCGCGATACACGTACTTTGGGAGTAAAGAAGGCGTGTTTTGCGCTTGTTAATGAGCATAAGTGCTGTTTCAAAAATATACGTGATATGTTTTCGCCTAATGCCAATTCGAAAAATATCACATTGAAGCATCGCCTATCCTTTCTTGTTAATTTTTGTCATTTGAAACTGTCCCACCTGCATTCTGATTCCCGTTGTTGTTCGGGAATCCACCAGTATTGAAATTGTTTCCAAACGGCTGCTGACTTATTTGCATTCCGAAAATTCCTCCGTGAGCTCCAAAGTTCGAATTTATCCCGAAATTCGGTAAATTCGGCTGACGAAAATCCCAATTTCTTACTCCATAGGTCATCCCGTTCTGGTTGAAATTCGGCAAAGTTTGGTCATTGGGCCGATCTGTTACTGGTTCTAAAATAAATTGGCAACGTGATTTGAAAAAATAGCTTCAATAAAGAATCTTAGCATAGTATCCTTCTTCTCAAATGGAAGGTAAAAGTAATGTTTGTGGATGGTATTAATGTATGTTCATGCTTTACTAAATCACACATCTAATATTGCAAAAACTTCGATCAAATTTGATTTCATGATAGTTTCTCTAGATATTAATAAAAATATTACCGTAAATCGCGGCCGCGGTGAGCCCGAGGAGAGCCACGAATTCGATGAGCTTTGGCATAACCTACAATTTACATCGATTATATCACATCAAAATTGTTGGATCAATTGAGGAAATCGGTATTCTAAATATAAACGAGATTAGTCATCAAGCCATTTGTTCTACGTTGCGTCTTTTATATAAAGGAAAATTTCGATAGAAATGAAAGAGGAAGAGAATTTTGCTACATTGAACCCAAGCACAAACAATAATTAATTTGTGAACAGTTGGTGATGATCTTACGTTGCTGTCATTCAATAATTTATTAAAAATGGTTCTGTTGATCTGAAGCATGAAAATTGTACAGTGTTAGGCGTATTGTTTTTTAAATGTTTTTTTTTGGGTTGAAATATATTGTTCTTATTTATCTTGCACTCATTTGGAACAAAAATAAGTAAATCAAGATGAGGAAGTAAATGGAACTTCATTTCGGTGAAATAAAATAATTATGATTTGAGAAAAGAAATGACTCAAAATTGTTTTGTGTGGTACATACATGACATGTTTTACGATAATTTGGTTTCATCTGGGTCAAAATTTAACAACTAGATAAAAACTGGAATTCCTACAGAGAATTATTTTACCTAGTTGGTCTACTAATGAAATAGTAAAACATGATTCCTAATGTGTTCACGTCTAAAACTATCCTTATATTTTATGCTCTAATTTGATTGGCGTCTATTTAGAATATCATAAAAATCTAGATAGATCACTCATAAATAATTTATGGAACACGACTAATTTATTATCACTGCTTATACTCATATTTATTCTAGGTTCACCAGCTATGATTTTCCAAAGAAATCTTTCATTCCATTTTCCACAGCAATTATTCAGATCTAAATGAACAATTTGATAAGATAATCGAAATAATCGTGAATTTGTTTAAAAAAAAATTCTCTAAAAGAATGAAACGTTGGCAAATCGATCGATCAATAACAATAAAAATGATGATTTGATCTTCACAAGAAATATAATTTTTCTCTAAGAAAATTGTTAATACCATTTCAATTTTAGGCTGATAACTGTAAGATCTTGAAGAACGCCATATCATAGAAAGCCTCGTGATTTTTTCTTGACTATGATGATTATTCTTATCATGTAGCAATTTCTTGCTTCTAATTGATTTCGTTTGATGAACGATCAATATATTTCAAAGAAGCTAATGAGTTTCAATTTCTGAAGATATTTCTAATTTTTTTCAAGTTGCATTTATAATTTTTTATGAAAACACATTCATTTCTTGAACAAATTTATTAAATATTTTACCATGAAATCATAAATTTATGAAGAATGAAATAAAGTCATTTACGCAAAAAAAAAAGATTTTCTAATGAATTTGAAGAAAAATCGCTCAGTATTTGTTTGGTGCGTAGACTGGTTTCTTGGGGTAGGGGAGGGAACGATCGTGTTCGCGAGATTCGCTGGACGAGTGCGAGTGGCGTCTGGGCGGGTAACGGTTGCGAGGGTAGGGTGAGCTAAAATTATCTTTTATAAAAATTTTTATTGTTTGAAATAATAAGTACATTGAGTTGAAATGAATTTGGATCTAAAAATTCAAACAGCCATTTTTAAAAGTTGCTGAAATCGGAACCATTATTAGGATTCAGCCTAAACTCCGCAGTTGATCACAAAGTTATTACCTTATAAACCTGGGGGTTTTTTTTTCAAATGGACTCCATCAATTACAATTTTAAAATTAAGAAAAGAATCGATAACAAACCGCTCATGACTGTGAGAGTGGGAGTTGTGACGGGGACGCATGTGATTGGGCCTGTATGGGTCGTTGCCGTGGTGTGCCAGCACAGCTGAGCAGACAATTGCCAGGACGAGGAGAATTGCGTAGCAGCGCATGATGATTAGGTACCCTTTCTAAAAAAATGCATTTTATCAGTGAAGATAGTTTATTGACATGAGATCTATAAGAAAGTTACTACATGGCAAGTAACTTTCTTGTCTATCGATGATTATACAAATTTTCAAAAAATTAAATTGATTGATGGAATAAGCTGATTGAGCAGGTGCTGATGTTCACTCCACAACCACTCCATCTTTTATATTCAATCATTCGGAAGAAGTGAATTCTCCCTCTTTAGTGACATGACTCAATTCACGAAATTTCCTTGTTATCAACGCTTTATTGAAGCGAATTGACGGAAATTTCGGGAAAACATTTCTTCCTTTCCAATTTGATGAATTTCAAAAAGCTAAAAAAAACTTGAGATGCTCATTGAAATCGATTGAAAACTGATGCATGAAGCTTGAATTTGTTTCCGTGTTTGAAGAATCTTCATTCATGAAGGCTTATGACAATGACTTGTTTACGTAAAACGGTCTAAACACCAACCACGGTGAAAATGAATTATGCTACCTTGATCAAAGAGCTCAAAGATGATGATTTATTATGAAATTGCATTTGTATTGAAGATATCTTTGAACTACACTAGGAAGTTATAATAAATTCTCCATACAATTGCTGAAAGTTATCTGGATATCACCGTGTCACCTCACAACGGGGAAGGCTCAGCGTGCTTATCCGAAAATCTTACTGTGTTTGATCACTTTGCAGAAATCGTTTCTCAACTTGTCATTTTTCTTCTTTCATCAACCGAGTATGTAGAATATTGTATCTCTTCTGTCACTAACTTATCTAATTAGATCATTCACATCAAGGCCGTCCAGAAATTCCGTTTCTGTTTTCCGAAATTCAAAAAACCCATTTCTAGACGATCCTGATTCCCATAGTTTGAAGATAGGAAAAATTCGTTGCTATTAGTGGAGGGAGGGAAAGGGTGAATTTGGTAGGCAGGGTTGACTCTCTCTCTCTCGAAATTCATCTCCATTCTTGAAGACGAAACACGCTGAGATTTCTCATGGTAAGATAGTGACGCGCTAAAATATCCAATTTGCCGTTCGTAAATATGCAAGTTGTAATTTAAAAAAAAAAAAACCCCCCTTAATCACATTAATCCGAAGAAAGCTTCATCTGATACTAAAAATTTGAAATGAAGTTCAAACTTATATGTAAATGAATAATTCCGAAATAGCTCTCAATCAAATCATTATTTAAAACAGCCAACTAGTTTTATATTTGATATGATCAAGAAAGACAGGAATATCCTGATCAAATACTGTACTGACTTTAGTGAAGTCATAGCAATTCTTGTAAATTAAAAAGTTTTAATCTACAGCTATTTGGAAATGTCGCGGCCATACGAAATAGCAAGCTATTCGAAAATGTGAGTGTTGCACCTCGAAGAAATAGGGTTAAGAATGAGGAAAATGTGAGAGGCACTCTCTCGTTTTTGAGCAGTATTTTGCCATGAAGCGACGTCGAGATAATCCAAGTTGCCAAATCCTGAATGTTGGTGATAAATTCCGATGAAGGCCATGAATTTTTCCTATGCTTAAATAATTTAATTTTGGCATAGTCTAGCTGTGCTTGAAGAAATTCTAGAATTGGGACAAGAAGCGAGACTATACTTCCCTACATATTCAAGCCATGATATCGATGACAACTCATGATCTATTAGCTACATCATTGGTTATTGTCAAAATCTAACCTATAATTTAAAATGTGCATAGAACTACCGTTTATAGTTCAAGTTTAATGGTTATGACCTCGACACGTCATCGTTGTTTCTAATTCGATAATAATTTGTTATCATTTTCTAAAAAACGATTCAAAATCCATTTCATGTATCATATCATAAATCACAAAATTCTTTTTCAATGAAAGATGATCGAAGCAATCCCTGCAAGCTTTTTCATTGAACACCCATTATGATTTTAGAATTGAATTTTTTGAATAGGTCTAGAAAATTTCCGCCTTTGAGACATTTCCTGATTCTATTGTAATGGTTCATTTAAAAAGCTCCGACGTTATAAAAGAAGCATAGGTTTCAGAGAAAACCTCACCTTCTTCATATACCACTTTTTCGCGCTATTCAAACTTAAAAATTGCAAACTATTATCTTGAATTGGCTTATCTTTAAATTCTTCTCTTCATCTTCTCCAAGAGAACTTTTTAAATTTCCAAAAACAAGTCTGTAGTTAAAGTATAGCAATTGCCATGTGAGATGATTCAAGGATGAATCCAAGCCTTCTATTTCATTTGATAAATTCACTTGTTTGCAGAAAGCTTGTCGCTAGAATCATGCGCGTCATCGCCGCTCTGCTCGTCATCCTCGCCCTTCTCGGTGCAGCCATGGCCCATAATGGCAAAAAATACTCGCGTAACTCCCGCAGCTCATCCAGCTCCTCCTCGTCTGGAAGTCACGAGTAAGTAAATGCCTCAATAATTAAATATTATTTGATAATCTACAGGCGCCACCACCACAACCACAACCGCTACCCTCATCCTCCTCACTACAGACGCTCATACGGACATGGTGGATATTGAGCAATCTAATGGTTTCCCCTATATGTCGAGTTTAACATCAATTTTGACATCAATAAATTCGTGAATATTCAATCTTTTTCTTGTTTTGAAAAATGAAAATGCATGACAGATAAGATAAGAACAAAGACAGTTCATAAAATTCAAGGTAAAAAAGTGGTTCATAAAAGTGTATGATTTGGTTGATGAAGCCATCTGATTAATTGAAATAACTTGATACTTCCGCTCTTATTTTTACGAGTTATCTTAAATACCGACTTATAAATTATCTGACGCTTCTCAACACTACAGATGAGAAATAATATTGGAGCACTTATTGCAGAATAATGTACCATATAAAATTCAACGAATAAGCAATAAAGTCGATTCACTTAAGTCTTTCGATGATGTTATCGTAAACGGACAAAACTCATCATATGTGAAACTCTTTGAGATGCAGATTTCTTCCAATATTCATTTCATAGGATAAACTGATGTTTTCTGATTGTTATCACATGAGACAGCTCGAACGAGTCGAGGGAATTCAGGGATATTAGGAAGGGACGTAGCGGCCGACGTGAAGACAGACCTGGAGCGAGATACGAAAAGAGCCTTCGAAAGTTCCGCTGAGGGTGCCGCTCGTCCCGCTCATCCAGCACCTCGCCAGAGAGCCACGAGTGAGACTATTTGAACTTTTCTTAATCTAAATTTCAAAAAATACTAAAATTAAATTATCGTCAAATTTTAAAGAAGATATTACACTTATGTTTATGAAATGTTGCTGAAAGTCCCTAGTCTAGGCATTGACAATATCAACAAAAAGATGATATCAGAGAAGGAAGCCCATATTGATCATCTTAACTATCATTAAAAAAATTAGAGCTGAATTATTTTGAATGCTCAAATAAAATACGCTTGATGATGCATTTGCGCTTTATTGTTGAACATCACGGAAACGATTTCGTACATATAAAAGACTCGAATGATTGATTGGGAGCGGAATTTTCAAATTCTCGTCGTCTGTAAATTTAATTTAATTTTCATTTCCTCTTCCTTTTCAAATTTGAAAGGCCACTTCATTTTATGACTGCATTTCTTTAAAATTATCACTAAAATAGGTATTCAAAATCCTTTCCTTCTCCATCCGATGACAATCTGTTTGAAATGAGTTTTCTTCCACGAATTAGTTTCCGAAGTAGTCAATTCCCTTATGGAAATCCTAAGATTCAATTTAGTTTACAGAAAGCTAGCATCATGCGTCTGTTAGTAGTCCTGTTCGTACTCCTCGCCATCTTCGGCTTCGTTGCAGTCGAAGCAGGAAAGCACAAGGGTAGCAGCGTTCACAAGCGCAGCAACTCAAAGTCCAGCAAAGACTCGTCCAGCAACAGCGACAGCAGCTCGTCCGGCTCATCGTCCGAATCCAACAGCCACGAGAAGAAGAAGAAGAAGTAAGATAGCTTTCAGATGTTTCGAATAAGTTTCGTCAGTTTGAAGACCAATAATTTGAAAATTTGGAACAAATTACGTATTTCTAAAATTACCTTCAGAAATTCTCAGATGACAACTATACAAATTTTTCGTGTTCTCTAAGACAATTTTGAATAATTTACCATCAAAAGAATTTTCAGGCACCACAAAAAGGGCCACAAAATTCACTACATGCGCCGTCCCGCCTATAGACCAGTCCAGTATGCTCCAGCTCCAGCATACAACAATCAGCCATACAATTACGGAAAATAATTCATTACTTGTTCGATATTAGCAAGAAATCAATCAAAATGATTTTTCCTGTTTATTTACTGAGAAGATTAGAAGTCATAAGTTATGCAAGACATTTTGCTGATTCAATAAACATCGAGTTGAAATTGGCTGGTTTACTCATGAATAAAAAATTCAACAGTTTCAAAAAAACAATCCAAATCATATAATTACTATGCAACCATGAGCATGAGCTTATAAGCAATAACATTGAAATAAATAGCGCCAAGCGAAATTAATATTGATATGAATTAAAAGTTGAATGGGTCGTTCAATTAAAAATATTATTGAAAAATTCAAAGAATTTCGGACGTGTGCATCAGTAATTCCTGTTTCTTGCATTCATCATCTTATTATTGAAGTTCTACCGGGACAAAACCTCTAACTAATAAGCTTGAATTTGAAGATGGAGTATAATTGAAGCTGCTATCAAACTGAATTTGTTAAGTTTGACATGATATGACTGATGATACAAGTTTTGCCAACTACCCACGACTCTACCAACTAAAGAAACAGCTAACATTGTATATGGTATTCATGGAGAAAATGCAACAGAAGGATAGTCTTAACAAACAAATCGTTCCTTAGTATAGTAAAATTCAATTGTAGACCTATTATCGTTTGAAAATTTGCTGATGAAACCTGCCGAATTACAAGATATAAAATAAAATCGGAATAAGAAGGCTCATATCCTATCAAATTCATCGAAAATATATCGCACTCTAAAATTTTTAGGATAAACCATTTATTCGTTAAGAAATAGAATAATTGAACAATGAGACATTTCTAATTGATATAAAATTTGAAGCGACATGTTTCCAAATATCAGCAACATAGATAATTTTTTGCTAAAATTAGACAATTATCATTCGAAAGAGCTATTGTATTCGAACGCTCACGCATTGAAGCGGAAGGAAAAGAAGCGCCCAAGGAAATTAAAAAAGTGTTGCTTCTCCAAAATGTGTAAATTTAAATTATGAACTGTAAAAGCATATTCAATTCGAATGGAATTAGTATGATCCTTTTGACATGACATCACTGAAACTATCGACAAAATATATAATAGCGGGGGTGGTTGTGAGTTTTCCATTAGCTTCTACAAATTATTCAATCATTTATCTACTTCAATCAGCAATCCCAAAAATTTCCCCTTTTCTAAATATTTCAAATTTCCGAAAACTTGAGTCACAATTATCATATGAGTTCGCCGGTCTCCTCGTTCTCCTCACCGTGCTGAGCACTGTCCTGGCTCACATCAGCTATGATCATCGTCAGCCATACAGAATCCGCCGTCACTCACACAGCAGCTCGGGGAGCCACGAAGAGTGTGTGATCATAAAAATCTGGGCATCTTAATACACAGTGAAGAAAAAATAGACAAAGCTTTGTGTCTAAACGTTGACTCCCAGAATTCGTAACTGATTGAAGACGCGGGATCTAATTACTACATGCTCTTTTTTCTCGTTTCTACATTCACTAACTAAAAGTCGTATGGCAAATACAATCGGTGACAAATGTAGGAAGTCAAAGCATTTCATATCTATTCATGCAAGTCTCAACTATTTGCTATCTTAAAACGTAGAATTGACCAAAATGTCTCTACAAACTTACACGTTTCATAGAATTTTCCTTATAAGCTAATAATTCAGACGCTTCTTTCGCCGGAATCACCACCGTCGTCCACGCTTCTTCAAGCGATTCCCTCTCCCAGTCTACAAGAAATGTTGAGCACCTAATTTGATAGTAATTTTCTAATTGGATAACTAACTTTTCTAGTAAATAAATTTCCAAAGCAAAATAAGAAATGCATTAAAACTCAATGATGTTCGACTGGAGTGACCCACTAATCCTTATCAGTTTCCAATATCTGTGCCATTTCTCTTTGCAGTTTAGTAGTTTCCTTCATTGCCTTGTTTAAACGTTGATCAAAACAAACTCAGAACAGTCTAATTTTATCGATTTGTTCTGAATATTTTGCCTGGTTTCTAAATATCGATCTTTTCCATTTCAGGTCATGCATGTAAATACGAAGAAGTCATATTTTACTCTACTCTTCTCAACTTTGACTTTTCAATGCATTTCTGCTAGTGAAGATGTTATTGTAAGGACTAAATTTGGGGATGTCAGCGGTTTCACACACAAGACAGAAGATGGATTCGAAGCGAGCGCTTTCCTTGGAGTGCCTTATGCCAAACCGCCGTTAGGAAATTATCGATTTGAGGTGCATTTTTATTTTAAAAAATGCTATTGCCAAATTCTCAAAAATATTGTGATTTGAGAACAAAACCAAATCAGAGATATTATCTGTTTGAAAGAAAGTCGCCCATCGACACGGCTAGACTCGTTTCAATTCCTCGAATATCTCTGAAACCCACTTCAAATATTTCAATGATTGACTTACTCTTACTTAGTACAATTAAAAAAAAACATTATTCATCATCGGAGAACTGCAAAAAATCTATCCTTACCGAACTGAACCGTGTTCCAAATATCCTTGAAAAAGTTACAGTAATCTTTCATAGTGTGTTTCAATTTATTCCTTATTCTTTCAACCATCATAGAAAGCTAGCCCGCCACACTTCACGCTTCCTCAAGTTTTACAAATCCAATTTTATATTTACAACTTCAGAAACCTGAACCACTCTCATCGTGGAAGCCGGAAACAATCGATGCGAAGAAACTTGCTCCATCGTGCTCTCCTGTTTCGAGAGAATTATTCAAACGCATATCGAATCATTCGGAGGATTGCCTTTACCTTAACATAATCACACCAAAGCAGACGGTAAGCATTATATTTTCGAAAAGCTAGAATAGCTTAACCTAAGTTTGAGATAAATGTCAAATATTATGCCTTTTCTAGTTTCTTCATTGTTAATCGCCTATGTGCAGTTGTCGAATTTATTCCAAATAGTCAAATTTCTGTCAAAATAATTAATGCACAGAAAGCATATTCCAGTCCAATGAACCACTGCCGGTGTTCGTCTTCATTCATGGCGGCGCCTTCGTTCTCGGATCGCCAGAATCGTATGGATACGACAAGCCGGTTGATGATTTCGTCAGACATGGTGTCATATTTGTGACTATCGCGTACCGTCTTGGGCCGTTCGGTAATCATGTCATTAGCAAGAGTGTACGAATAAAACTCGGACTAACTTTAGCTATTTCGAGTTGTTGACTCGAAAAAGTTTTGCGAATCTGAGCTCCAAAGATTTTGAACTATGTACATCTTTTGATAATCAGAAATAAATCATATTATTTTCAATGTTTTTTCTTTCAGGTTTCTTTTCAACTGGAGACAGTGTGATGCCAGGAAACTTGGGATTGTGGGATCAGACACGAGCACTGCTCTTCTTACACGACGTAAGGTTCATTGAAATTAGAATTTCACTAGGCTAGTTTTCCATAGATTCTCCCTGATTTCGGCGGAGACCCAGAAAGAATCACACTATCTGGTCAGAGTGCTGGATCCGCTAGCGTTTCTGCCCATCTCTTCTCACCTCATTCTGATCGTAAGCTTCAAATAATGCAATGACGGATAGTAGTATCATAGCAGCTATGAAATTCGGCGTGTATTGCTTGATGATGAAGCACAATGATCCATTTTAGTTAAAACTTTTCTAGTTTTCCTTGTTATAATAATTGAAGGCGTGCAAATTCTCAACTTGTTTGAGGCGCCATAAGTGGCAAAGAAAAACATGGAAAATTTCATGATAGCATGAGAGAAAGGTGTCAAGGATGACATGACTAAATGTTTTCCTTTCTTACTAAATTTTTGTTTTACTATTACTTCTTCATTGTCTTTTTCGTCGAATCCTAACAAGCATTTCGTCATTTGTTCAGTCATTGCATCACTTAATTTTTTCCAAAACTCTTGGTAATTCTTTGTTCTCATTCTGCACAGGTGCATCAAATAAAATAACCGTTTTAGACTTGTTTTCTCAGGCCATTCAATTTTCCGGATCTCTTTTCAGTGAGTGGGCAATTAACGATGAAGTCATTGGAGGTTAGGTACTAGGACAAAATAAAATTAATAACAAAAAAGCAAAAAAATGAAAATAAAACCTAAAATCAAGCATTTTTGAACGATAAGAATAGTCCGAGAAAAATCACTAAAACATTACTCGTAGATGAGATTTTGTTGACGTAAAATTTTCTCCAACCCTGTTCGAAATACTTATCGTTGATGGAATGAATGTCAAAATTTGCAGAGAGCAAAGAATTAGCAAAGGCTCTTCGTTGTGACACGTCATCCTCGGAAGCGATTCACGAGTGCATGAAAAAGCAGGACTTCGAAGCAATTATGGATAAACTCGGTAGACAACCAACGTTCCATGCCAGTCCCCGATTGACGCGATTCAACCCCAGAGTCGACAACGACTTTTTCCCCTACAAACTCGAGGATATGGTGAGGAAGGCGCCGAAGAAAAAGACGCTCAACTTCGTCACTGACATGGAAAGTGCCATATTTGTGGTCCTTCCGATTGTTCCATCCTATGTGCCAAAGGAAAAGTGGACGAGCTACACTAGCGAGGATCTACTAGACTATATCCGGTTGGTAAAATTATTTGGGCATAACAGTATTGTCGACGAATGCTCGCTTCAAATAAAGCAGAAAAAATGCTTAAAGAAAATCTCGCATCATTTTCTTATCACACATTTTCAGAGACAATGTGGTGACACACGACGAATTCGCCCGACGAACTTCGCCTTTCTTTATCGAACTGAGAGATTTCTATCTGTACCGCGACAACCAGAACACTTCTGCCTTCTACTTGACTCGATTGGCTGAACTCATTAGCGACTTGCAATTCAATGTGCCCATTGTGCACGAAGTCGAATTGAAACGATTACACGGGTGGGACACGTACTTTGCTGTGATCGACTATGAAAGTGAAACGACCAGAGACAAGGATGTACCGATTCGAGGTATGATCGTCAGATTTTTTACTTGAGAATAGAGGAGACGAATTTATAACAAGTGTAACGACGTGAAACAAAGGGGTTGTTGGAACAAAAAATCATTATATTACAATGCTTATCCCCTATCAAATTTCTCATATCACATCGCTTCAGGATGCGAAATAACGTTTTTTAAGTAACTATTGCAATTCTATCCCCATCTTCATTTCAAATAGTTTCTTCCAACACTGTCATTTATGCAGAATATCTTCTTTAATGAAGAATATTAGGTGTAGATTGATTTGTAACGAAATACAGGGTAAATCCCCGTATATTTCGCTGAAAAGTGTCCCACTTCGGTACGAATCACATTATGCCATAAATGTGTCAACCATTGAGCATTAGGAGCGGTGCACTCAGCCGAACACAGATTCATCTTCAAGTACTATGGCTTGGAAAACGTTCCAATGGACGAGAACGACAAGAAGTTCAAGCATCATCTACTGAATGGGATTTTGAGTTTCATCAAGACTGGGTAAAATATTTGAAGTGTAATTCGAGCGCCCTAATTTCAGTGAACCAAAATCTGGTTCGATTGAGTGGCCAAAGGTTTCCGATGAGCATCCGATGAGAAATCTTCGAGTCAGGCCTGAACCTGTCGTAAGATTCTGTTTGAAAATACCTAATAAAATTAGCATTTCTCAGATAAGTGACGAGTTTCGACCGGAAGCAATTAAATTCTGGACACAACGAGTTCCGGAAGTTGTTGGGCATGACCTGTTGAAAAAGACAAGATTGCCTTCTACGGTTGCTAGACAAAAACATACTGAATTGTAAACTAAATTGTTTTAAAGTTAGAACCAGTGGAAAATGTTATCTTCGAAACGTTAGATAAAAAATTCTATGATATTTGTAAAAGTATTTATTCACGAAATTTAAAAAGAAATGCGTAAACTTAGCAGAAAAAACATAAAATTCATACAGAGTGTTCATAAGACCTCTTGCATTTGTGATATCTTGTCCGAATTCAGCTTGATAAAACTAGTTGATGAAAGATTATATGTAGAGAGGCCAAGTCTCCTCCTTTCGAGGGAGAGAAAGAACGCATGAAATTTTCCGCCGTTTCAATTATCGTTAATTATCCCACTAATTAGTTGATAATTTCATGAAACAAAAACACCAATTAGAGTAATCAAATATGCCCGAAATGATGGCGCCATTGGTTTTACGAAAAAGGTCTCCTGAAAGCATGAACGACGTCGAAACTCGAATGATCATAACTCTTGATAGGATGGACCGTTTTTGAAAATCTAAAAGTTTTGAGTTATTCACGATCTTGGTCATCACACTGATATCAAATTTATCCAATTCAGCCTATTAGGGAAAATCACTTGGCCTCTCTAACTATAAATGCAACATCAGTACGATTACTCTTCGCCAATAGAAATTTTGATTCAACAAACTTTATTTCATAAAATATTGAAACTGAACGTAGAGTATGAAATTTGCAATATTTAGAGCATGAAGGAGCAAATGAACCACCATCAGACAGCTATTTGAAGTGCAACACGTTGCGCATTTCTTCCTGAAAACGTTTGTCAGGATTATTATTATCAATAAATTAGTTTTTTTTCTCATGAAAGTTCAAGTTACGAACTTTGACTGCAAATCTCTTATTTCAAACTCAATTCGCACGCATAATCAACTTTTCAATGGAATCTGTTTATGGCTATTCAATTTTCATTAGCATAAATTTATTAAAAGGTAGAGAAACGATAAATTATTACCTTTTTCCTTCGATCTTTTCATTGCTCTGTTTCAGCTTCCTCTTTCTTTCGATATGGCTGTTGATCAGGACAAGACAGAATGCTAGTAGGATGAGGCAAAGATTGATGACGATATTAGTAGCTGAGATTCATTTTTGAGAAATTGTGCATGCATAATGTCATTTGATTGGCAACTCTCAACTATCATTAGACGGAGTGAGAAATGGAGGAATGACTTTTCTTCCAAAGGATAAAATCACCATTTTATTACACTCCTTCACTTCGTCAAATGAGAGCTGCTCATTTGATCTACCCAATAGTGGTAGGTAATTCGTTTTTGTGACATTATCTTGCAATATCGACAGGATGAAACTGATTGAGAGCAGGTTCGTCATAACGATCGTTAGCTAAATTCGAAGAATGTTATGCAGCAGTCATGTGTTCTCAAATCATAGTTTCATACCTGTTCACCTCTACTTGAACTTGGCGCGAATAGTCCGTAAAGTGAAACGACGTTGAATATAAATGCTGGCACAGAAATTAGAATGACGTAGAATATTCCCCTTCTCGAAATGTAAATGTGAAAATATTTCTAAACAAAAAATCAAATTCCCAAAACGTGAAGAACTTTGAGTCTGATCAACACGAATCATACCATTGGAAATAGCTCGCTAAATACTTCGTCCGAAAAAGTGATATTGTCGAGTCTCCATTCACTGTTTCCCTAAATTTTCGGCAATCCCTTAGCCTGTAAAAAAAAAGTTTACCATAGCTTCGTAGGTGGCAGACGTGCCAATCGTATTTTCCAAGTAAAGTTCCATTGGGGAGTAAATATTGTAACTCACTAGTGATAAATTGCACATCTGGTTGTCGAATGGCATCTTTCGGAGCTAAAAATTAGAAAAAAGCTACCTGCTTAATTTTAAAATCAAGGAAATATTAGTGCTGGACAATGCCGATAATTTAGCAGATTCTAGGCGAAAGTTTTAGTTTTGCTGAATTTTCAATGTTAGAGTCGAAGAAACAACATCTCTAATGATGAGCTTCTAGTTTCGTATCACAACATTTATTAGTCGAAGCCAGGCCTAGAGAGCACTTTCGTCAAACGAAGAGATTATACTGGGGGTAGGTCACAATGAGCTTTTGACGATCATCGTTCATAATTCTGGCTGAGACTTTTGTGCACCATTGGTGAAAAAACCATGAGGAGTCAAGATGAGTAATTTTCTAATGGATCTTACATTAAGACTGCATACAGAACTCATCACCCAGTTGAGACTGAATTTCATAAGCCCAGTGTGATCAATTTCTACCAATTTCTGCTCATCAGTACGATCATCCGATAAATCGTAACTGGAAGACGATAGCGAAAAAGAGATCTTTCTAACAAAATTACAAACCTATTGACAGGACTCACATCGGAAATGAATAATTCACTGGATCGGCAGAAAACTGTCTTTACTCCGGAATAGTTGTCAGGATTCCATGAGATTCTTTGATCGTTCCAGGACTGAACTTTGTCTATGATTTTGCAAATTGCAGAAAAATACCGCTTCGACTTGGAATATCAGGCGAATTGCTTCAGATTTTTCATCCTGAAATAGGAGAGTTGACCTACAGACTCTTTAGCGAATTAAGAAAGTTGTCTCGTTAGAAGAAACAATAATTCGTAGTTTTCCGTAAAAAATCACGATTTTTTGTGGTCACCCATATAATGACCATTGTTTAAAATTGCTCTTACCAATTCAATCAATTTTATGTACTGCAAGCCGATTTTGAGATTCAGGTCACCACGCTGCGTTTCATTCGTGACTATGAAATATCGTAATCATTATCTAAATACATCATTTTGAGTATTTTTCTTACCATCAAATGGAGGAACGTTTTTATTGTAGTCCTTCAGAATGTTTTGGGTTAATTTTAAATAATCTGGAATATTCAATTCTTTGCAAACGAAATCATATCTCTTGCCTGATCCAAGTGATACTGAAGGTCCGCAGCAAATTAGAAGCAATAGAATTAATCGAATTTTCATATTGTTACTAGATTTTAAGGCATAGCATTTGATATTGGATAAGTTTAGAGGCTAATTCTCCAAGCGCAGGTGCTTTGGATAGGTGAAATCGGCATCGTTAATATCGAATTTCATTGCAAAACTCGAGACATTAGGCATGAAAAGTTAATGAATTTTATGACAAAAAGAGTGTAGTTAGGAAATATGATGTGGTATAAAATTTTTATTGCACTGATAATGAGTTTCAGAAAAGATTTTTCCCAACAAATTTTTGATGAGTGAAACAAAATTAGCATAATGAAGTAAAATAGAGATTACAATTAAAGACCGCAAATAGTTTTACAAAATTTATAATTTTCTAGAATTCCCTATCCAAACTTATGGCTTTTGATGTAACTAAGATATTCATACAGAAAAACAATAAAACAAAACAATAACTTTTGACCAAAGAAACTAACAGAATTAGTTTGCGAAATGAACTTTTTCCAATATAATAGAACGCCTGCGGATGCGCACTTCCTGACAAGATTTGCCAGTGGAATGGTGAATGACCATTTCTATGGGTGACTTATCGATTCCGATAGTGATCTTTCGTAAACATCAATTTTGAAGAGTTTGCTTCCTATTTTTTGGGTTTTATAGAACCACTTTTTATTTCCAGTCGCATTTTGCAGAGGGGAAGAGTTTGCGGTCCCTCATTATAATTGCGGGATAGTATAATTAGAGAGGCCAAGTGATTTTCCCTAATAGGCTGAATTGGATAAATTTGATATCAGTGTGATGGCCGAGATCGTGAATAACTCAAAACTTTTTATATTGTCAAAAACGGTCCATCCTATCAAGAGTTATGATCATTCGAGTTTCGATGTCGTTCATGCTTTCAGAAAGCCTTTTTCGTAAAACCAACGACACCATCATTTCGGGCGTATTTTATTACTCGAATTGGTCTTTGTTTCATGAAATTATCAATTGATTAACGGGATAATTAACGATAATTGAAACGGCGGAAAATTCCATGCGTTTTTTCTCTCCCTCAAAAAAGGGAGACGGTCTCTCTAAACATACTTCACGAGAATTTAGGCTTTGAAGATGAAATATCTTCCATTTATTGATAATATTTAACCTAACAGTTTTAGTTCACCATTTCCATTATTCTATTTGGAGGAATAATTGCCGTATGCCTTTTCTTTTCAATTGTATGATCGAAATTTTGACTTTCTCATGCAAAAAACACGCTTACATAAAGGAAACTACAATCGAAGTCATCTTACAATTAATAATGTCCTGGTATTTGTTGCATGTTTTTAATTAGCATTAGAAAGTTGTAGGACGGATTTGCAGTTTTTTGTTGATTTCAGGAAAAATCACGGAAACATGCAGTTTTCGAATCTTCCCACGATTTTCCGTGAAATTTTCGATAAAGTGCACCGATAGATATTTGTACAATGTGAGACTTATAAACACGGAACTTTTTCGGATGAATTCGAAGTTTGTAAATAACGCTGAAGAGTCATATGTTGAAAGCTTGGATAGTTTGTATAGTCTTCTGGAAATTTATTATTATTTTTTAAAAAAATATTTTGAATAAATAGTTTATATCCTCTCAAAGCTTCATATTATTGACAGAGGTTTAAAATCACATCTCTCTAAAAAGTACTTCGAGATTTCATTTAATTAGATCTTCAATAGTTAATTTGAACATGTGATAACTCGATGGGGAACGAATTAGGATAACAGAGTTTAGTCATTCAAAATTCCAATTTTAACACTGTTAGTTTAAGAAAATTCGTCCAGACTCTAATTCATCAGTGAAACAAACCTTCTCGTTATCACATTATTACGCAACATCGTAGCATTTATCTCAAAATTCATTTTAATATTCTTATTATCAGGTTATTTTTTAGATTGAAAATGAATACGTCAGTTACAATGTCACCTGATATAATACCTTTAACTGATTATGAATCATTAGAAGAAGCCAAGTATTAATACGCCATTTTCAAAATTATTTCGATAAAATTTAGCCCTGAGGAAAAGTATCGTGATGATCTGATTGTGGCAGTAGCTTGGTTGATTATGCTCAATTCGGCGTTGATTTTCAGCATGCTTGTTCTTCTAGGAATTATGAGGAACAGAACTATGAGATCTTCACCGAGGTAGTAATTAATTGAAGTCTATAAAGGACTTTAGGTTGAAAACTTGAAAATAATGTAATTTTCGAACCACTTTTTCAATTCAATTTTGCTCGTTAGAGTTTGATTTTCTATTTGCAAATTTAGATATTTTTAAGCGGATTTCTTATCCTGAACATTTTACTTTAGCTATTGGTTCATAATATCTCTTTCGATATGCGATATCGCAATGGCTTTGATCATGCTCGCCATGTTTGTTCCACCATTAATACTCCCAATAAGATTTGAGGTTTCTGAATACCCAATTAAAAAAGATATCGATTTCATTGTTTCAGATGGGATATTGGGAAAATATCATTACGATCTTCGTCTACAGCATTTTCTGGTACACTTACGTTGTACAACTAGGCATTATGGCTTTGAATAGGTTTTATCTTTCAGAGAAAAAAAGCAAATAATTTCCAATATTTCAGATTCATTTCCATCGTCTTTTTGGCCAAGTTCAAATATTTACTATCCCGAACAAGTACAATAATTTCCATTGTGATAGGATACTTTCTTGGATTTCTCATCTCATCCCCTAATTTTATGGACTGTTGCCATACTTTGTGGTATCAGGACTATTACTCAATGAATTATGAGATTTTGGACTCCTGGTAATCGCGACAATTTATGGATTTCTTATAACAAGAAAGGATGATGATAATTTGCAGAAATGAAAGGCAGGGCTGGACGGAAATGAAAGTTCTGAAAATCCGAAAACGGCAATCAAATTTCCATGATCCGAAAACAAAAACAAGAACGGAAACAGAATTCCGTCCAGCCCTAATAGCAAGGATGAAACTTTGAAAAAAAATTCCTGATACGAATTTTTTAAGTTTACCTCTAAGAATCCGCACATTTTAATAAAAATTACTTAATTTCAAATATCTCCAGGTACAAATACCTTGACATGGCGGTCAATAGCATATCCCTTGTGCTGATGGTGTTTTCCTACTTGGTTATCATCTATAAAGTAAGGAAAAGTGGAAAAGCCATAAAGGCTAGCAGAATGTATGGAAACACAAAAGCCTCCGTCGTCCGTCCACAGAAACAAATCAACAAGAAGGAAATGGCTCTCTTCATTCAGGTAATTTATTCAAATAATAAATAAGTTAATTGAAAAACTGACGATTTGTATTCACTGAGATTTTCTAATCTGAAAGTTCGGACTTGAGAAATCTAAGTAAGAATGGGTATTTTTTCAATAAATTACTTTTTATGATAACAAAAACACGAGAATCTAAATTTTTCAAAGACAAATCTTTTGGGGAGAACAAATTTCACGCACGTAGATTTGAAATCCGATCTTTCATTTGCTCTTTTGATCTAATTCG
This sequence comes from Diploscapter coronatus, assembly GCA_964036155.1. Lineage (NCBI taxonomy): Eukaryota > Metazoa > Nematoda > Chromadorea > Rhabditida > Rhabditidae > Diploscapter > Diploscapter coronatus. Next base: position 4,460,932 of record OZ038423.1, read on the forward strand.
CATTCGTGCCCCAGAATCAGTGATATTGGAAGAGCAGTGTGAATTTTTGTAAGGATCTAGTCATGCAATGAAGTCCGGTAGAGGCATTTACTTTTCCACTTGCCAACATGCCTGCTCTTGATTATCATCTCAAATTTCAGTTTTTCGTGATTTCCCTGAGTTACCTTTCTACTTGGACTACCTGGCAATGGGCTTGGTACATCTCGGAATCGAAGTGGACTGGCTTTATTACTTCCTCACTCTTCTTTATCAATATTTCGGTAATGACTTGCGTCTGAAATGTTCAAATTATTTACTTTTTTAGATAAGCTCTTCCGTAAATATCATCTTCAACTCGACACTTCGAAGAGAAATCAAGGATTTGATATTCTTCAGTACTCAATCGAGGATGGACAAGAGACGAGCAATAACGGTATCTGTCATGCACATAACCACGGCTGTCTAGATATTCAACGATTAAAATTAGAAACGATCCATACTCGAAACACATTTTCAACAGCAGCAAACTAATCGATGAATGAATCATTCAAAGTAAAGTAGATATTAGTACAACTTCTCATAGTTTTTTCATAACTCTACTTCTTTACTGTGTTTTTATTCAAAGATTTGCAATAAATCTCTTTACCACAACCCTAAACTGGAGGATACTCATCCAATATGCACGATGATAATATTTCAAAAGAAGAACATAAATTCGATCTAATCAGCCAGAATTATTTCTGCTCTTTGAGTTTCTCCAAATAAGTCTCAGTGGGCATGAAATTCAGTATGATTTTATCCGTGCCGTCGTCCGTTTGGTAATATTGTTGTCCATTTTCATTCTTGTAATCCTTGTGGTAAATCGTATTCAGAGCCTAAAATAGAGATATGGCTTTTCCCATAGTCCATTCCCGAGAGGTATTTATTTTCTCTAATCAAAATAAACCCACTTCAACCCCTTAGTGCAATTTTTAACAACAAGTGAGTTTAGTTTTTACGATATACGAGAATTCATAAATGATAAGATGGCGAGATGACGCTATCCATAATTAGGGATAGGAAGGGTGTAAACTAGACAAGGGTTGTGTGGAAATGCAAAACCTCATCGCCACTTCATCTTGTCATTTACGAGCTCTTACAGTGAACCCAGCCTTCCTCAAATTTGCTTGCTGTGCGAATGACGAATTAACAGCCACAATACCACCAATGTCATGTTTCTGAAATTTAGGAAAAAAATGACTTTTTCAATAACAATTACCTGAATATTCTCAGGAGTAATGCCACAAAATATCAACTTTTGTGCGATTCCTTTTCGACGAAAATCTCTTCGAACACTGCCAATTTCCCTGAATGAGACTATGTTTTGGTTTGATATTCGAGTATTGATTTTCGAATTATTATCTCATGTCAAAACTGAAATTTACTGGAAAAATAATTGTCCATCATCGTTCAGCAAAAATGACAGTGCATCTGAGACAACAAACCTGTAAACTACGGCATTCACGGTTTCTGGCACGAGCTTCCAAAATTTATCATGACAATCGTCCAACATTCTTCCTAAAAATTCCGCATATGATTCGAAGGAAAACGTTTTATAATGACCTAATATCGGCTTTTCATTCATGTTTTCCGAATAACCGTCTTCAGTTTTATCAGCTCGCCTCCAAAGCGAATTTATCATTAATGCCACAATTTCTCCTGAACTTATTGGTTGTTCAATAAACTTTTCCTCACTTTAAAATTTTAAAATTCCCTGAAAATTGATTTACGATGCTATCGAAATAGTTTTCCCAATCCTATTTGATGATTTACTAGTTGTTATACAATAATAATATAACAATTTGTGATTAAAAATAAAAATAAAGCATTTTTCCTATAAATCGGAAAAGACGCCTGGGACAGTACAATATAAAGGAAAAAATCATAATAATTCGAGCAACTTTAACCTTGATATCTGACGATCGTCGAAAATGGCGTTGCTAACGATTTGTCGACTATGAGTTCGGCCATCGGTCTGAATTCGTCTTCCGAGAATTGAAGAGCTCGAAGATTCGGCTCGTCATGTCGGAAATATGTAATGAGATAATGCATGATTTCATCTTTATCGCTGGGTTTGGCATCGTTGAAGCCGAGTTGACTGACATCTGAATAGAGTTGTAGAAAGAGGAAAAAATTTGAAACTACTTGGGTCGATATGATTGCCTTGTGCCTCACAAATACCTCGGTTTAATATCTATTCATGCGTCCAATATATGATTTTTCATTAAAAATATAAAGATCCAAATGTGAATAATGGTTGTTAGAGGTAATATTAAATCAATTTTGAAAAAAAGCTTTTTAAATATATCACGCAAAAATTCGCGTAAATTTCAGTTTTTATAAATTTAAATCGACAGTAATTATGGAGCACCACTTAGTTTCTCATGGTAGTAAATATCATTTATCGATTTGTTTCTCTAAATTATTGCGACGTTTAGTTTTTCACACACATCGTAAACATAATATGTAGGTAGAAATTTAATATGGAAAAATAAAAAAAGAAACTTACCGAAATCTTTCGGCTCCAAATCCATTGTTTAGCAGTTAAAATAGTGATAGAGCAAAGTGTAACAAGTGACAAATGAACCGATTGATACTTTCTGGGTGGGGCTCTTTTGGTTTCTTGGTTTCGACAATTAACGGGCGTACTTTTCGTAGTCTCTACTTCGAATGCCTTCTTCAATGCTGTCAAGTGATTATATTGGTGGCATTTTCAAAATCGATAGATAAGTCATGTGTTTTACGCCAGAAACGACTCAATTCACTTCCCATTTTACACTCACTCAATCATTTTTCAGTTCACTTTTTCGACTGTCTGCCAACCTTTCAAATTCAATTACTTCCACGACAATGATCATTATATTTTTGCAAGATTTACTGAGATCAAAATATGCTACAATGAAAAACGGGAAAAATTATGAGCCAACATCCCATTTATGGATAATGTTGCAAAATGATGAAGAGGAAATGATATTGGAAAATCTTTCAATGTTATTTCATAGTTTACGAAGTTTTATGTAACTGGTAAAAGTTAAGCAATAAGTTGTTTCTAAATGATCTTGATGAATTACACAAATTTGTGCGATGACATCTGTTTACTCTTTATCTCGATAAAAAATGAAAAAAAAAGTCTTTATAAATTGTGATCTGCAGAAGGAAATGAAGAAATTATTGTGGAATTTATCGTTAATTTGCTCCTAAACAATGCCAAGCAACAATTCAACTATGGTGTAAGTTTCTTGATTGATTAATGTCTGAAAATATTTCGTTTAGCAATTTATTTGGTACGATGTTTTAGCGAAATTCCGATTAATATTTCAACAACACGAAATTTTTAGAGTTTTTAGGATATTTTGGTTTCACCAGCGGAAGCTTCCAAATCCACAAGAAGTTTCGTGTTCATTTCGAAAATTTGTTAGATTTCACTTTCACCCATTCCTTATTGGTTGCATAAAAGAACCACAAGTCTAACCAATCAAACAAAGCAAAGAAGTCATTTGAATTAGAAGCATCTGCTTCAAACGTTTTTGCTATTGTGATTTCGCAATAAATTTATTTTATTAGAGAAATGAAGATATGTAAAATTTATTCATTATGAAATAATTTACAGACATTAATTGGCTAATTTCAACATTATTTCATGAATAATATCAACTTCACATCACAAATGCACATTGAGCAAAACACGTCAAATTATGATCTATGCATATTCTTCGGCATGATATCTCAATCTTATCTGCCTTCTCCTATCCTTGATATTTTCGTAAATGTACATCAGAAGAGTTGCTTGTAAAATTAGCACTGAAACAATACTTAGTGAAATTAGTTTCGAAAAGCAATGTTCAAATTTGCACCTGCTAAGCCGAATATCAGCTTAGCCAGTTTTATTCCCATCGGCAAAGGTAACCGTTGGATATATTGAGTGATGATGTCTAAACTTGACGTTTTGAATTAAAGTTGCGGAAACATATTACGATCTCTCCGAATCAACACTAATCCGATGAACATCAATTGTATAATTGTAGCGGCTACCTGAACATTTAATTTTGCGAAACTGAAATTTCGCTTTCTTACCTTGAAGAAGAGCCACCATTTGATGGCTTTGATTTTTTCGTGCTTGATGAAATAGTAGACGAGATAGGCAATGAGTGTCTGAAAAAATAGACTGAACCAGAACTATATAGAGCTGAAATAAGACCCTTCTTGAGGATCCCTCCTAAACCAATATATTATACCAAAGTCTTGTTGAGGAATTCCCTTTATACCAACTTTCTACATCTAGATTTTGCTTTACCGGAGTACCATTTTCCCAAAATTTTTATATTCTAGCTTAAAGTTTACCTAGGTCTGATTTAACCGTATTCATGGATACCAATTCAAGGATTAAAATATCGTTGGTATTAGATTGCATAAACTTACAAGGAATATGATCGAAGTAATCGAAAGGAACGTTTGATATCTGACAGATCTTTGAGCTTTCACGATATCGTCGAATTCTATCGAAGGTTTATCCGTAATTCCAAGAACTTCATCCTTGTCGTAAGGAAAGTTGAGATGAATTGACATCAGAAAGAAGATATGCTCCAATATTAATAGGATCAAATTTAGGACTAGAAAGCAAAAGTAAACATCCTGAAATGATACATTATTTAAATTAAAAGAAACAAGAAAATTGGGCGATTATCATAATCTTTGTGAATAACGATTTAGTTATGAAGACTAACCTTCGGATCCTTATTGCAGAATCTTTCGAGTGTCATTTAGGCACCAATTCGTAAAAAACACTGACTTCAATTTATCTCAGCATGATTTTTCAAAATAGCTGAAAGGAAGTAAATGCACAACTTGAAACTAAATTTTTAAGAAGTAATAAGTTAGAAAAACGGAGAAAAAAACTCTTCTTGCGATTTCATCAGGTGCTCTAGCAATCCCATTTAGGCGGCGACAGCATATGCGCCTATTTATAGCAAAAATCGATGGGCAGATGTTAGCTCGAATGGAGATTTCACTCTATTACGTCACGGCTTGAAAGCTCAAGTTAACAATGAAGATAAAATTTGAATGATTTTCCTTAAAAGTAATTATTTCATGGATCGTGTAGATCAAATCTAGCCAGACTATCTTTATTTCTATTATATATTTAAAAAGATACATTCGAAAATCACATTTGAGTTATACACTACAAAAAATACACCACCTACCCACACCGACTATGAAGATTTCAAAAATAAAATCTATTTTCGATTTCGATCCCAAAAATGGTCTAAATTAGCATAAAGTCGATTTTTTGAGTTTTTCACCCAAAAACCAACTTTAATCGAAAGTCAAAAAACAAACTATTGTGCCCCTATATAAGGGCTTTCGTTTGATGTATAACATGGCAGGGTAAATTTATTTCATCTTCATATGCATATTAGCTTAGAACAAATTTTGGAAGCTATTAAAAAATAGCTCGTCGATTGTTGAACTCCATTAGCTTGAGTAGAAAAATGGAATGTAGAAAAGTCGTTAATTTTCCAAAAAGAGAATGGCCTCTACTTGGGAGCGGCTTTGTCTTGGTTGAATGCACATTATTTCTTTACTCAAGCATATTGAACTCCGTGTTTAGGCTCAGGAAAGTTGCTATTCTTACCGATGAGTTTTGACGAATAAAACGTGACGTTTTTTATGCCGAATTTCGCATAATCTTATCATACTTGAATATCGTTTCAGGAACACAAAATATTCCATTATATTTTGAAAATCTGAAACATTGATAGTTTTCATTCTGCATTTGAAAGTTTTCAGTCCTGCTTTTCTGGCTTTTTGGCCTCGGATAATTGAATATTTTTTCAGTTTAAAATTTTAAGATGAGTCCTAGTTCACTATCAGCACAATTCTTCATTGCTGTGTCGCGAATCACAATGACACGAACCCTTTTCATGCTATTCAAATTCATTTGGCTCCTATGTTTACCTTCTAGTTTGCTCAGCATCAAGAAATTTTAACGAGAATCAGCTCTTTTGGTCAACTCAAATTCACCGAGCGCCGCATAATTTCCTCTCAATTATCGAATGCACTCCAATGTCTAGTTCAACAATGAAAGTAAGTAAAGACTAGATGATCGAGCAAAAATTACAATTACGTTCCGAATGTTTTAATTTAGGAATAATTTATCTGATGTGTGATACTGTTTGGTATCTTTCATCCATATCCTTGAATGGTAATTGAGATAGTTTACAAATGGAAAAGTATGTATTGTCATGCTTCTTTTCGAGTCATAACATTTCATTTTGTCTCAATCTCGTTCTTTTAGCCTTTAAATTTGAAAATAGCTAAATTTAATATCTTTAGTCTAGCAAAATTTTAGAATAATATTGGAACTTTCGAGCACTAATTTGAAGATGCTAAATTCAATACCGGCAGTTTTGATTTTGCTGAATTCATTCGTTTCTTCGACATTTGGTGCGAGTGAGTAATTTGTTAAAAATAGTAATGTCGTTTTTCCACAAATTACGACTTTTTCTAGTTTCTCGACGCTCTTTCATTCGTAAATCTCTCACTACTTATCGTACAGGAAGGTGCAAAAATCTAGCTCTTTATTCACTACACCACGCTGCCATAGAAGGACGCGCATTTCCTAGCATTATGTGCTTGATCAGCATAGGCTAGAGATCGTTGAAAATGAAAAGATTCTGAGAAGCTCGAAAAAAGTTGCAATTTGTAGGAAAACGGGGTAATTGCACGCCTACTTTCAGTAAGCTTCTATAATAAACTCGTAAATGATATGATGGATGGATACAATAAAAATATCCCACCTGGAAATCCAGGTAAATTATATTTGCCGTTTTTTCGCGAGTTTGTAGTTGAATATTGCAAGATGTCTCTGGAATCTGCATGGTTCTTTAGCAAATTTTGGTTTGATTTGCCAAGTATGAATACTTTGAACAATAGAAAATGTAGTAGCCATTGGATTTAGAATCGATATTGACCAGACGCGAGGCGATTTCGATTGCAAATTCGCAGAAAAATCAAAGTAGGTGATAAGTGGAATTGCCATAAACCATATCTGGGGAGGAAAAATGATAAATTCTTCAGTTTGGAAATCACCTTCTTCTATTGCTAATTTAGTCAAACCCTTTCCAAGTCTGATCATGGCAAGATCGTAGTTATTTATTATCGTGGTTCTGTTAGGCTCATTATCTACAGAATTCAACTCTTCTTCCACTGATGTCAATTTGATGGCAGGGCTTTACTACGTCAAAATCATAGAACTGGTAATAGTTATTCTAGAAGCAGAATTTTGATTCTTTAATTTTAGGATGAAAAACAGGAATTACTGGATCTGATTTTTCAATTTGATTTGGTTTGGAAGGAAAGTTGTTTTCTGCTGAATTCAAATTTCGTTTCAGCATTGGGTGGATAAACGGTTGAAATGGAATCCACTCGATTATGACGGAATCAATCATTTCTTCATCTATTCGTCTGAATTGTGGAATCCAGGTATTAAGTTAATAACAAAATAATAAATTGCACTTAAGTCCGATAAAATTATTAACAATAAATATTCTCAGAAGTATCGGCTTGATTTTCAGATGTCGTTACAATCAATACGTAGGTTTTCCATTCAATAAGTAATTCGAAAGAAATTTAGATATGACTCGAAAGATTTTCGAACTGATAATCAAAAACTCGCTTCCGTTTTCCACAACGGAACGGTGATTACCACGGAACTTCGCTCTCTGCATATTGCCTGCAACTTTGACGTTAGAGGAAAATTCCCTAAAAATATTTTTGTTTTATTTAGCTTCACAAGATGCCATTCGATAGACAGGAATGCAAAATATCATTAATCAGCTATAGCATGTTTATCCCACTCAAGTTGTACTTCGGGTATACCATGTACACTGTATCAACTTACGAGAAGATGGTATTTTTCCAAACTCTAACCAACATGAAGATCAACAACTTTCAGTCGAATAGCGAGTGGAGGATGGAGAACATTACCTATTCGAATCAAGTTTATAGTCCGCTATTTCCAATGGTTGATTTTAAAAAAATATCTACTACCAATATTTAAATTGATTCTCTCGAAAAAAGATATATATCTTGTATTATTCACCTAATGATAATGGATTTTAACAAGACCAAAAATGCCCTATAAACTACAATTTAGGTAGCGTTCACTATCTCTCTGAAACGAAACGGAATATTCTATGTAATTTTCATAGCCATTCCATCATTCGTGCTCAATACGCTGTCAATTTATGGAATTTTCCTCCCATCCGTAGATAGAATTGGACAGGTTCGGATAATTTGATAAAAATGATCGAGATAGTATTTTTTGAATACGAATTTTGACTCATATCATAACACACATTAGATAAATCTAAGTATAGTTATAACTTCAGCTCACCGTTGTTCTTACTAACATCATGAGCTTGTCATTTATCCTCGGAATTCTATCCGATTCAATCACCAAAACCTCATATTTACCTCTGCTAGGTATGAATATAAATAATTTCGCGAGGCACTGGAAATGGTTTTAGCAATTTACGTAATATCGAACCTGATAATCGTCATCATCGCATTCATGTTGATTCTAATACGTGATTTCGCAAGATGCAATTTGAAACGGCGAAAATGTGATTCGAAATCTGACCTATCGATAAAATCGTGAGTTTCAAAGAAGTTTCCCTGTACCTCTGTTTCCTTCATGACATTAGATTTTTCTTAATTCGAGTTTTGAAGTAACAGAGAGAAAGAAGTTGAAGTCAATTTTGGCAGTTTTTCATAAGCCAAGTTCAGTCATTGGAAAACATTCGGGCAACCTTTAGCCCCAGGTCTCTTTATCGATCATTTTCAGAGCAAAGGCGTCAAATTGCTCCAAATATTGCACGACTATTCTCCATTATGGATTTCAACTTGCTAATCTTATCAACTTAGCAATATTCTTCAAATCATAGCTGCTTATTCGATGTTTCTTTAGTGAATGCTTATCTAGGATACTTTACATCTTTTATGTTAAAAATTCAAGATGACATGTTATTTAGGATCTCTTTCAGTTAACTCTAATAAAATTTAGACATTTTTATGACTATATTATCCCGCAATTATAACGAGGGACCGCAAACTCTTCCCCTCTGCAAAATGCGACTGGAAATAAAAAGTGGCCATTGGAAGCCTCAAAAATAAGCACATACCCTTCAGAATTGATGTTTACGAAAGATCACCATCGGAATCGATAAGTCACCCATAGAAATGATCATTCACCATTCCACTGGCAAATCTTGTCAGGAAGTGCGCGTTCGCAGATGCTCGCGAGCGTTTTATTTTGGAAAAACGTGACCATTTCGCGCTATTTCTTTAGCTTTTGTAAAACTTTGTGATCCCTAATTATAGTCTCTATTTCACTCATCAAAATCTTTTCTGAAATTCATTATCAAGACAATAAAAATTTTATACCGCATCATATTTCCTAACTACACTCTTTTTGTCATAAAATTCATTAACTTTTCATGCCTAATGTCTCGAGTTTTGCAATGAAATTCGATATTAACGATGCCGATTTCATCTACCCAAAGCACCTGCGCTTGGAGAATTAGCCTCTAAACTTTTCTAATATCGAATACTATGCTTTAAAATCTAGTAGCAATATGAAAATTCTATTGCTTCTAATTTGCTGCGGACCTTCAATATCATTTGGATCCGGTAAGAGATATGATTTCGTTTACAAAGAATCGAATATTCCAGATTATTTAAAATTAACCCAAAACATTCTGAAGGACTATAATAAAAACGTTCCTCCATTTGATGGTAAGAAAAATACTCAAAATGATATTAAGATATTTCATAGTCACGAATGAAACGCAGTATGATAACTTGAATCTCAAAGTCGGCTTGGAGTACATAAAATTGATTGAAGTGGTAAGAACAATTTTGTAAGGAAAATAATGATTATATAGGTGACCACAAATAGCAGACCTCTCCACATAGGGAAGAATGCTAGGAAAAAAAAATAGGTGATCACAAAAAGTCGTGATTTTTTATGAAAAACTAAAAATGGTTTCTTCTAACGAGACAACATTGTTTTACTTCGCTAAAGAATCTATAGGTCAACTTTCCTATTTCAGAATGAAAAATCTGAAGCAGTTCGCCTGATATTCGAAGTCGAAGCGGTATTTTTCTGCAATTTGCAAAATTATAGACAAATTTCAGTCCTGGAACGATCAAAGAATCTCATGGAATCCCGACAAATATTCCGGAGTAAAGACAATTTTCTGCCGATCCAGTGAATTATTCATTTCCGATGTGAGTCCTGTCAATAGGTTTGTAATTTTGTTAGAAAAAATCTCCTTTTCGTTATCGTTTTCCAGTTACGATTTATCGGATGATCGTACTGATGAGCAGAAATTGGTAGAAATTGACCACACTGGGCTTATGAAATTCAGTCTCAGCTGGGTGATGAGTTCTGTATGCAATCTTAACGTAAGATCAATTTAAAAATTAATCATCTTGACTCCTCATGGTTTTTTCACCAATGGTGCACAAAAGTGTCAACCAGAACTATGGACGATGATCGTCAAAAGCCCATTGTAATTTACCCCCAGTATAATCTCTTCGTTTGACGAAAGTGCTCTCTAGGCCTGACTTCGACTAATAAGTGTTGTGATACGAAACTAGAAGCTCATCATTAGAGATGTTGTTTCTTCGACTCTAACATTGAAAATTCAGCAAAACTAAAACTTTCGCCTAGAATCTACTAAATTATCGGCATTGTTCAGCACTAATATTTTCGTGATTTAAAATTAAGCAGGTAGCTTTTTTTTCTAATTTTTAGCTCCGAAAGATGCCATTCGACAACCAGATGTGCAATTTATCACTAGTGAGTTATAATATTTACTCCCCAATGGAACTTTACTTGACAAATACGATCGGTACGGTTGCCACCTATGAAGCTATGGTGAACTTCGTTTTACAGGCTAAGGGATTACTGAAAATTTAGGGAAACAGTGAATGGAGACTCGACAATATCACTTTTTCGAACGAAGTATTTAGCGAGCTATTTCCAATGGTATGATTCGCGTTGATCAGACTCAAACTTCTTCACATTTGGGAATTTGATTTTTTGTTTAGAAATCTTTTCACATTTACATTTCGAGAAGGGGAATATTCTACATCATTCTAATCTCTGTACCAGCATTTATATTCAACGTCGTTTCACTTTACGGACTATTCGCGCCAAGTTCAAGTAGAGGTGAACAGGTATGAAACTGTGATTCGAGAACATACATGACTGCTGCATAATATTCTTCGAATTTAGCTAACGATCGTTATGACGAACCTGCTCTCAATCAGTTTCATCCTGTCGATATTGCAAGATAATGTCACAAAAACGAATTACCTACCACTATTGGGTAGATCAAATGAGCAGCTTTCATTTGACGAAGTGAAGGAGTGTAATAAAATGGTGATTTTATCCTTTGGAAGAAAAGTCATTCCTCCATTTCTCACTCCGTCTAATGATAGTTGAGAGTTGCCAATCAAATGACATTATGCATGCACAATTTCTCAAAAATGAATCTCAGCTACTAATATCGTCATCAATCTTTGCCTCATCCTACTAGCATTCTGTCTTGTCCTGATCAACAGCCATATCGAAAGAAAGAGGAAGCTGAAACAGAGCAATGAAAAGATCGAAGGAAAAAGGTAATAATTTATCGTTTCTCTACCTTTTAATAAATTTATGCTAATGAAAATTGAATAGCCATAAACAGATTCCATTGAAAAGTTGATTATGCGTGCGAATTGAGTTTGAAATAAGAGATTTGCAGTCAAAGTTCGTAACTTGAACTTTCATGAGAAAAAAAACTAATTTATTGATAATAATAATCCTGACAAACGTTTTCAGGAAGAAATGCGCAACGTGTTGCACTTCAAATAGCTGTCTGATGGTGGTTCATTTGCTCTTTCATGCTCTAAATATTGCAAATTTCATACTTTACGTTCAGTTTCAATATTTTATGAAATAAAGTTTGTTGAATCAAAAATTCTATTGGCAAATGGTAATCGTACTGATGTTGCATATATAATACATAAATTGAATAGTTTTTGCCCAAAATTTCGAATTCCGCTACTTAAAAATTGTTTCCTTTGACTTCAATTTTGGAATATCTAAATGATCCGCGACTATTTATTTTATTACTTGAATTGCTTGAAGTGAAGTATGTTTCCCCTGTAAGAATTATCCACGTTCATAATTGAAAGGTCCGCTTCTATAGGATAAGAAATACTTGTCAAATTGCTGTCAAATTTATATTTCAAATTTCTCAACGGAAAAATTTCGAAAATAGGTCCTTCCTATAATTGAATCCTTCCTTAGAAACAATGTAGAAGATCGATCGGTGGCTTCTATTATTTGTTCTTTCACGCTAAAATCTAAGAAAAGAAAATGAATAGAGGCGGAGAAAATGGTGTTGAGAGTATGTTCAGCAAAGTATCGTCAAAACATTAAATATTTTAGTTTCCAAAAATGAATTTCTTCTGGCGAAAGAACCTTCAAAATGAAATTTAGTTTTTTGAAATAAAAAAATAAAGATTTTGAATGCGAACGATCGGAAAATAAAATAAAATCGGTGAAAAGGCGGACGAAGCGTGCTTTCGTCCTGTGTTTACACTCGTGGTCTCGCTGGAATCAGCCTTTTTGCCTCGTCTCTCGCTGTTCATTGGTCTTCGATTTTGGCCGTCGATTCGAATGAAACGACCGAAATCCGTCATTCTTTCGACCGTTTTTCGATTACCTCTTCGGTCTTTCATCGAATCATCATCCTTTATCAAATTATCATGGGGCTTACGAGAATCGCCGAGTTTCTGCTCTATATTCAAAGAATTTATTTATTTTTCATCTCTTTGCCTTTTGAGGATTGACTTCTTGCTATTTCGATATTTCATTTCTATACGTGACTTTTTTATTTTAAAATTTCGTAATTTTGAAAAATTGAATATTTGATCGACTTTCAGCATGGCACCTGCAACTCAACGCGACGGCTACCACGCCGAGGTCACCTACGGATTCGTGTATGGCGTTTCTGGACCTGGTCAGAATTGCTATCATTATCAGACTTCTAGAAAATAGTGCAGCTGAAGACATGCTTATTTTGCTCATATAATGCACTAACTCTTTCTGCTGGGCGAGTTACGGGTCGCGTTTCTAGAAATCTGATTATAATTTATTTTTTTAAATCAGGAAGACATTATTTCATTCAAAAATAAAAAAAAGTTCGTTTGTGTCTACTTTTCTGAAAATTATAATTAACGCAACTTCTTATTGTGCATTCCTCTTTCCCATGAACCGAGCAGAATATGATTCAATTTGAGCGCTCCCTAAAATGATACTTTTGCAAAATATATCTTAAAAATGAAAAACAATTCCAAATTTTCAGTCGTGACAGCCGAGAAAATGGCCGGATCTGCAATGTACGAGCTGGTCCGTGTCGGACATCAGGTGCACTTTTTTACTTTATAAGGAAAATCGAAAAATCTTTTTAACAAGAAATATGATTTTATTCAGGAACTGGTCGGTGAGATCATTCGTTTGGAGGGCGACTTCGCGACAATTCAGGTCTACGAGGAGACTTGTGAGTTTTCAAATTTCAATATTTTCTTCTAAAAATGCAATTTTTATAGATTCGTTTAACAAAAAATACGACTTTTGAGCAAAACCGTGAATAAAAGTTGATGTTTTCTGAAAAAAAAAAAACAACAAAGAATCTCATTTTTCAGCGGCTGTGACAATCGGAGACCCCGTGCTGCGTACGGGCAAGCCACTGTCGGTCGAGCTCGGTCCCGGCATCATGAGCTCCATTTTCGACGGAATCCAGCGTCCCCTCAAGGACATCGCCGACATGACCAAGAGTATCTACATTCCTAAAGGTTCGAGGATAAGCCTATGTTAATTCTTCGAGGAAACTCGAAGTGTCAAATTTGACATTTCCTGGAAAAATAAGCGTGTTCAAAGTTTTGTCTGGTAAATTGAAAAAAAGATAAATTGCAGGAGTTTCGACGAACGCTCTGTCTCGCGATGCTCGTTGGGACTACAAGGTCAGCAAGAACGTGGCTGTCGGATCGCATGTCACTGGTCAGATTTTGCAAAATAAAACTCTGGAAGAAAATAATCCAACAAATATTATATCTAAAAAAGCAATATTCTTGGGAGAATCCTAAATTTTCCAGGCGGAGATGTGATCGGAGTGATCGACGAGAACGTGCTGATCAAGCACAAGATCATGCTGCCTCCGAATGCATGCGGAACTGTCACCTGGGCCGCTCCATCAGGATCCTACACTGTCACGGTACATTTATCTTTTTTTTTAGAACATGTCGCTTGAAACCAAATTCGATTCGAATATTTTTATCGCAAAATTTGTTAAAAAGGCGAAATAAAGAATTATTCTGTGCAATTCCTAAAACCAAATTGCTTTAGGACGTCCTCCTGGAAGTGGAGTTCGCTGGTCAGAAGCAGAAATTCACGATGCTTCAAGTCTGGCCCGTCCGTAATCCGAGACCCTGCGCTGAGAAGGTGGGATTGTCTATATGGTTAAAAAAGTATTTTCGGAAGAATCGGAAAAAGACATTCGTTTGTTTTAATAAAAAGACCTTGGTCTTTGATGTTTTCAAAATAAATTTCTTCAGTTGGCCGCCAATAACCCTCTTCTGTGCGGTCAGCGAGTGTTGGACGCTCTGTTCCCCTGCGTCCAGGGAGGAACCACTGCTATTCCAGGTACTTGATATTTGTCTTTGAAAACAATTGTTTTTTTTCTCGCAACTAAACTATTTCCCTACAAAATTATCATTTTCAGGAGCATTCGGTTGCGGCAAGACCGTCATTTCGCAGTCCCTGTCGAAGTATTCCAACTCGGACGCCATCATCTACGTCGGATGCGGTGAGAGAGGAAACGAAATGTCTGAAGTAAGTTTATTTATTTTTAAGTATAAGGACATCATTTTTTGGATGTCCAAAAGTCACCCTTTTTCTCGTATAATATTTTGATGAAGAGATGAAAGATGTTCACTAGATATTGATTTTCGCAGAAATAAAGCTATTTTTGAGGTATTGCGTGACTTCCCCGAGCTGACTATGGAAGTGGACGGAGTGACGACTTCGATCATGAAGCGAACCACTCTCGTGGCCAACACTTCCAACATGCCTGTCGCTGCCAGAGAAGCCTCCATCTATACCGGTAAAATTATGGTCTCTTTCCAAAAATGAAATCACGATTTTGCATAAACGGGAAATGGGGGGAGGGGATACAAATATTCATTACTGGCTAGATTTCAACGCATCTCATTTATTTGCTTCTTATTGTGAAACAGGAAAAAAACGAGTTTACGAGAAAATTATATCGTCTGAAGTTATACTTTTTTTTATCCGAAATAATACAAATTCAGGCATCACCCTGGCCGAATACTTCCGTGACATGGGTCTGAACGTGGCGATGATGGCCGACTCGACTTCCCGCTGGGCCGAGGCTCTTCGTGAGATTTCTGGTCAGTCACTTACTTGTTAAAATCCGAAATAATTTTAAAACGCATAAAATAGGTTAACAGTGATTTGTGCTAAAATAGCGATGATACTCTCGCACTTTTCTTGGTATAAATCGTCTTCGATCTGCATAAATACAATTATTTTGTTTTTCACGTACTGAATGGTGCGTTCTCAAAGAGAACGGTTAAAACTAGACGATTTTGCCTGAAAGATTGAATTTCAATTCCAGGCCGTCTCGGAGAAATGCCCGCCGACTCCGGCTACCCCGCGTATCTGGCAGCCCGTCTGGCTTCGTTCTACGAGCGCGCAGGCAAGGTGAAGTGCCTCGGAAACCCCGAGAGAGACGGATCCGTCACTATTGTCGGAGCGTGAGTTGTTTTCTTATCTCAGCTCAGCGAAACTTGTGCCTATCCGGGCGAATGTCGGCAGTTTTTTGCCGACCAACACCAATCCGCTCGGATCCGTGTTGGTCGGCAATTTTTATCTGGTAAAACTGCCGACCAACTCGGATTGAATTGCCTATCTGGGCAGAGCGGCATACCGATAGGCAATTCACAGAATTGTCGACCCGCCCGGATAGGCACAAGTTTCGCTGAGATTGTCGAAAAATAAAGACGAATTGGAGATATAATGTCAATCTATTCTTCCAGCGCGTTACCCTCTAACATCCAAAATATGACGATTTTGTCCAAATTTTAATTATCGAAAAAAGAAAGTATTTTATCACGACTTTTTCTCGAACAAAAATCATATAAGCCTTCGTTTTCAGCGTGTCTCCCCCAGGTGGAGACTTCGCCGACCCCGTCACTTCGGCCACCCTCGGTATCGTCCAAGTCTTCTGGGGACTCGACAAGAAATTGGCTCAGCGCAAGCACTTCCCCTCCATCAACTGGCTCATTTCCTACAGGCTAGTTTATTGTTTCTTTAGGAAAGTTCCTCGAGTACTTTCCCTTAGAAATAGAAAAATAACGAACAAAATCTTGAGTTGCCTATTTTTCATCCCTATGAACAAAGCATTATTCAATTCAAGCTTCTAATTCTTGAAAATCGAGAATAACCAATGTTTGTGAGAACAATTCTTTAATAATTTATTTTTCATCGAAAATATTAAAATTTTGATCCAAGATTTATGATGACTAGAATATTGATGTCTGATGAAAATGAAAATGATAAGTAACTGATCACACTCACAGGCACTTATTCATGAGATGGAAGAGCTTTGGTGTTAGGGGTGGTAGAATTCGAGTGTTGAATTGTCTCACATTTAGAATTATTTCCATCTTCTCTTGGTTGAAAAGAAAACTCGAAACTCGAAATACCAAACAAAAATGACTTGAAAGAAAAGTTTGAATATTAGAATTCCGAACGTCCTTTCAGATATGAGTTAAAATGCGAATGATTAGAAACTGCTGAATTGATGTATTGGAGGCTCGTTCGCATAGGGGATGTCCATTTGGCGTTGTTGAGCATTGCCATTGCGGTAGTAATTCTGGCCTAAGATAGGAGAATTCGAGCAAGTAAAGAAACGCTTAAACTTACCATGATCTGGCATAGCGTAAGTGGATGAAGTTCCCGATCGTTTTGAACCCTTGATCAGATTCACCATTCCTCGGATGCATAGGCACTGAAAATCGGAATCGTTATCTTCTCATGTTCTTGATTGAATTTTCATAGGTAGAATTTTGATTTCATAAAAGTTGAAAGATGAATATTTGCGAACTTTATCATGAAAAATAATAATTTTCTTGCCCGATTATTGGTGTGCATGTAGGAGACATATCGGTACCATCCCACGCAAAGTGCTAGGCAAACTGCTCCAAGAATCGATGTTCCAATCAGAATGACTATCGCTCCGATCACAATCGCCATCGTTCGCCATGTCATTTGTGTCTAAAATCAAAATGTTTGAAAGAAATTCGAAAATCTGTAAAAGTAATCACCAGAAATCAGTACAGAAAATAGTATAGAACAAGAAACTCTATTATTCTGCCTGCCAATTTTATTTTACATGATTACTACTGATTATTTGTTCCGACTAATTATAGTTGGAATCATTTCTGACCTGAAAATAGAGGAGAAGGACGATGAAAAGAGCGTGCACGAAGGCGTACATCACAGCGATCGTTAGAACGATTGCGTTAATGGCAACGAGGTCCAGCACTTCACATCTGAAAGTTAGAGGATGATTAGTTATAGGTTATTGGATGTGTGATAATTTGCTAACTGGTGTTATGAATTATTTATTTCTTTGAATATTGCCTAGAAGTGAAAATTGAGCATTTTCAGCGAAAGGGGGTCTATTTTTCAAAATGTATGTGCGCGGTTCAGTTTAGTTTATCCAGAATTAGGATTACATACGCTTTTATATAGAATTTTTGAAACATGCCATTTTTATTTCAATTTTGCTGACTTACATGATTGAGAATAGCAAAGCTATCATTGACACTAGCCAGATGATGCAGATAACGATGTATACGAGTGTTGATATCCGAACCAATTCGAGAAGATCCAGTTTAGTTTTCTAAGTAAAGTTGGATTGACATTAATTTTTTACCTTCTTACCCCAAGATAGATTTCGGTTTTCGGAACTTGCTCAATTCCAGTTATCGTTCCATTTTCCCACCGATCTTCGTAAGCATCGAATAGTTCTGTTGCTTTTGAAGGCGTGGGAAAAAGGTCATCATTCGACATGGTTTCGTTTACCATGATCTGAAGTTGAAATGCTTCATCCTGGTTTTTGTATAATTTCTGCTGAATAATGTATTTTGAAAAATCTTTAGAGGATTTTTTCAGAAGTTTTTGAATGAAGTTATTTCTTACACGAAAAAGTTACCTCTGTCGAATTCGAATCATCGGTGGTTGAGTTGAAATTGAAGAAATCGTCTTCGGCATCCCGTTTTTCAATGATTCGGTTATGATTTGATTCCGCAGACTTCGTTACTCGAGGTAGTGAAGTCGTCGTTGTTATTTCGAAAGAATCATTCCCCTTCAAATCTTTGTTTTTCATTATCATTTTATTTTTTGTTTACTTGCACGTGATAGATCGGCTCCAGAATTGTCGAGTTCTCATTCCAACTCATGTACTCATACCCACCTACATGGTAAAACAGAAATATCGCTGTCATCGCCGATACGATTAGTAGTGCAAACTGCAAAAACAAAGGAGGTGATTTCGGAATTTTTCAAATTTTCACCTGAAATATCAGCGATACAATTCCAGTAAGTTTGGGCGCAATTAGGCATGTTCTGGAGAGGGAATGCAGACTCCGCGTGTGGCCGCCTTGAGAATTATTCATCGAAGGAAACAGATTCGGAGGGGCTTTATGGAAATATCTGTCGAGGTTCGAGGTGATCGAACTCTTTTTACGTTCAGACGGAAATTGAAGATCTTCTTGTTGGGAGTAGAAGGAGAGGAATTGGGGATCTGGCAATCAAAAATTGTTAAACATTTTTTCGTTAATTTTCGAAAAAGATAGGAATTTTATGTGAGTTATCGAAAACTAGGAATTATGACGAAATTGGTCTAGAAACGCTTATCACAATCGGGATTTTTGTTCCACTCTAGTTTAGTTCCCGGACCTTCATTTTGGAATCGTGTTCTCTCAGAGCGAATTTGGATGTTAACAATGCTCAGATAAGAATCAGAGGGGATATTCAACTTGAACCGCTATAAAGTTAAGTTACCTGGTAGGACCGAATCGATTCGTTGAGCAGAAACGTAGGATGAGAATGTGTCTCTGCAGTTGAATGACTTACAGGATTTGCCTCGGAATGAGATGAATTGCACGAAACTTTGGCTTCTTTCTGTCTCCCGCTTCAGATTAGATACAAATAGCTTGACGGAATCCCTACAATATTGATTCGATGTAGAAGGAGGGGTAACAATTTGGAAATGTAGCTCAGTGGAATTATCGCGGTAACTAGGCAGCGTCTTGTCAGCCGAGTTCAAGACTACGAGCGATTCTGCAAAAGATCGATTATATTTTGAGGCAGGTGGTAACTGGGAGTTTGGTCGTGAAGGTTACAATTATGCAAAAATAAGTAACGAAATCGCAAGAAGAGATGATTTGTGTTTCCAAGGGTTAAAATTTAGTTTCGTTATTGGGGGATAAGCTTTCAATGATGACGTTGTTACATTTGGGTGAAGATAAGCTTTCAATAGAATAAGTTTTCAATATAGGAATAATTTCTCACAAAAGACTTCATTCGAAATCTTAGCTCTAAAAATAATTTGAATTGGTTTAGTTAAGAAGAAATCGAGTTATTTTTACGACATCGCTATATTTCGCAATGCTAATTTTTACATGAAGTTTGCAAGAGCAAAAAAAGAAGAAAATGGCAGAAAATAGCTGAAAATGCCACTTTCTCGAGCTACGCCCGCAGCGGTGGTATGGCAACGTGACTCAGTGGCAGAGAGGCAAAGAGAAGAGAAGAAATAGAGTGTTCAGGTATTGAACCAGAAGAAAGCCGGCAATAATAAGACAGGGCCTGGAGATAGAAGAGAGGATAGCATGAGACACTACCTGTGGCGTTACCCAGGTAACTGGGAAGGGAGGGAAAGAAATCGGTCATTCCATTTGAGATAAACACCGGCATATGAAATATCAGATGAAGAAATTATCGAGCAGGAACGTTTCTGCTTTTTGTTATTCGAAAATATGTGCAGCTAACAGAGCTGGAGAATTTTTAAAATAGCAGGATTATGGAAACGTTTTCATGAAGAATTGTAAAGTTGGAACTGATAATTAAGAACTAGAAAATCAATAATTTTCGTAAAAATAGAATTAAAACTAGAGCTAACGATTTGTGTCGAAGAGTGAGGTTGCGAATTACACTAAAATCGGATTAATTGATTGATTGAAAATTAAAAAGAAATCCATTCAAGGTTTGATTGGAAATGAAATCAATCATTTGTTAAGGTTTGTAAAATACTTCTCACAAACACTACCTATTCTCATTCTAATGCTAAAACCAATGGTGTATAACAATTTAACGACCTCGTCCAAGCATAACTTTGTACGTAAATCATCTTTTCATCTGCCTGTTTGCAGTAAGTACATGCGCGCTCTCGAGGACTACTACGAGAAGAATTTCCCTGAATTCGTCGCGCTCAGAACTAAGTGCAAGGAAATCCTGCAGGTTAATTTTTAAATTACTTTTTCGGAAAAGTATCACAAGTCTAATGACTAAACCAACAATTGAATGTTTATTTTTGTGGTAAAAGTTTGATACGGAAAAGTGTGCTCCTTATTCGTTTTTTTTTCTGTGGTACTTTTCCGAATTGCCATTTCGATGAATTTGATAAATAATAATCGAAATTGACAGGAGGAAGAAGATCTGTCAGAAATCGTGCAACTCGTCGGAAAGGCATCGCTCGCAGAGTCCGACAAAATTACTCTTGAGGTAAGAAATTCAAGTTTTTTTTAAAAGATCAACTTGGAAAAGCTATTTCCTCGGAAAGCTTTAAAAATTCCCTGAAGAAAACGTTGGCGCCAAAAGAGAATAGTTGACATTATTTTCCGTGAAAAACAACGAAAAATTTGAAAGTCTAATTCGGAATCAATTTTCGTGCCTAAAATAGAAATTCTAAATCCTAAAAATCTTCGAAATTCTCGTTTCATAAAATCGAAATTCCAATCACACATTTCATGCAAAAATAATGAATGAGATAAAATCTCTTTAGCTAAACGGTGTTTTGCAAAACTTTCGAAATTTCTTTTGAGAAAACTACAAACTTCTCCACTTCAAATAGCGTGTTTTGCAATCATTGAAAAATCACGATCCGAATATGCTCTAAAATGCAGCTGTTTTTGTCAAAAATTCACTAGTTTTTGAAATCAAGATGATATTAAGTTTTCTTATGATTCAAAAACAAAAATAGAACATTTTTGAGCGCTAATGATATGTTACAAGGAAAAAATTGATCTGATATTCAAGGGCTATAATTTGTGATAAATTATAGGTTTAGTCTACTTTTCCCTCACTAATTTGCAAAATTTGGAAAAAGTATCAAGGTGGTTGAGAAACAAAATCAATAGTTGCGAGTTAATTACAAAATAATGCACCCCTTCGAAAAAAAAGCCGAAATAGTTCTAAATGGCAAGTTATTCAAAAATTACATTCTTAGGTGGCGAAAATCATCAAGGAGGACTTCCTGCAGCAAAACGGATACACGGCCTATGACAGATTCTGCCCCTTCTACAAGACTGTCGGCATGCTCAAGAACATGTGAGTTTAGAAAAGGATATGAATTTAGATGATTTGAAAAGCTACGAACATTAAACATGATGAAATGAAAATTGGAAGAATCGTATTAATATAGGGTTGCGTAGGCTGGAAAAATCCCTTTGAGCTAAATCTTTTTTTTTATCGTTTGACACTAATTTTGTTCTTGAGTCACAAAAATCTATAGTTGTGCGATCAATTTTGCAGTAAATTTGCCGTAAATTGAGAAAAACTGCTACTCACCATTTTTCAATCAGCTATAACAAATGACAAGAATAGGTTTTGAATTTTATGAAAGCCGAACGGGGTAGATATCGCAATTTCCCACAATGATGGTTTTTCTTCATGAAATTATCGGAAAAGTACGAGAAAAATCGATTCTTGGGCAAAAGAGGGGAAGGGAGGATTTCAAAGAAAAGTTGAACGGAAACATTGAACTTTTCTGTTTTTTTCAAGACTGCGATAATTAGCATCCATCACCAGCGTTGTTTCTACTTTAGCCTATTTTTCTTATGTTTGCAAGAAAATGAAAGAATAACGGGAATGGAAATTTGCGAAAAATGAGCAGGGTTATTCAAATTGACAGGTTTCGAAGAAAGTTATAAAATGGTCCAGAATTTTTTCGGTGTTGGTAAACTCGTAACAAAAAAGTGAAACCAGTAAAGTTGTAGCATACGGTATCACTTTTTGTTAAATCTGTTTCAAATTTACCTATACCCGAATTTTTCAACAACGAACTTTTCATGATACAATTTTTATTAGTGGAGCTGAAAAATGAGATCATCAGGAGCTCGGGAGCTCGGAAGCTGGTGCATACAGAGCAGACGCTTTAACCATGTCTCTAGCTCTATCCATTGAACACACTATTTCGTTGTAGGGTAGCGTCAGAGTCTGCTTGCTGTCCCCTCTATGCTTGAATAGCCCCTTTTTGCGCGTTGACAATATCGTTAATTTTCTAGGATCGGCTTCTACGATCTGGCCCGCCATGCAGTGGAGTCGACTGCCCAGTCCGAGAACAAGATCACGTGGGCTGTGATTCGCGACCACATGGGAGAACTCATCTACCAGCTTTCCGCCATGAAGTTCAAGGTAGACAAATAAATGAAATCATAGCCACGAAAAATTGAAAATTTGATAGAAAATCAATAATTCAAAACGCAATGACTCTCGTATCTTTCATTCATTCATTATGACCATCGAAATATCGCGCATTGTTTTCGCGAACGAAAGCAAACTTTATGAATGGAGAGATGATTCATATTGAAGAATTTCTTCCGGGAACTGTTGATAAAAATCATTGTTTAACTTTAAAAAAAAATACCTTAAAGCTCGTTCTAATTGACGAGATTCACCATATTTTCTTCTAATATCTTCAAAATTATGCGGAAAATCAGTGCTCCAAAAATTCGTTCGATTTGCAGGACCCGCTGAAGGACGGCGAGGCGAAGATCAAGAAGGAATACGATGATTTGCTGGAAGCCATGCAGGCCGCATTCAGGAACTTGGAGGACTAAATTAAGAATGTCAACCCCCAAAGGAAATCTAATCATTCTATTCTTTCGTTTCAGAATCATCTTCGGACCGAATTTCTCACATTTTCATTTGCTACTTTTCTAAAAATTTAGGTTCGATCTTTTCCATTTCATTTACCCAAATTTGTGCTGAGATTTTGGTCTGTTTCGAGCAATCAATTCGCCTAGAATTCGTGTGAAATTTAGAAATTTCACTTTTCAGTCTTTATTAGAGTTCAGGATATTTTATTTTACTTTATATGCGATAAGTCTAGGTTAGTGAAAAACTACACCGATTTCTCTTATGATATTTCTTCATCATTATGGCATCCCATTTGCGTCTAATCTAAAATTAATTTAATTCAATTTTCTTTTTGTAAGTTTGAAAATCGAAAACCAATGTATTCACTTACCGATTGAAACCAGCAAATAAGTATTCCTCCAGAGTTTATATTTTATTCTTACGATTTTTAGAAAGAACATTCCGTGATAAAACTCCGAGAAATGTGATGATTTTCACGAAACAATTGACAATTTTGAAATATTTAGAAACGAGTTTCACATCCCATGACAATAATTTGTCAATTTTATTCGTGAAAATTACAGGACTTTACCCAAATTAAAAAATTATTATTCTGAACAGCCGTAGTTTTGCCGCTTTCGATGCTTATCTTAACTAATTATCGTAATTTTAGATGAATCTACCCACATTTTCCGAAATTTTATGATTTTCGTGTTGTGACAGAGAATAAATGTGTTAGTGACTTGCTCCGTTTGTTCCGAATGTTCCAATGTTTGATGTCTGGATAATTGAAAATCCGATTTTGGAGTTTTCGTCAGAAGGCAATAATTCGATAAATGATGAAAGGAAAGATATTCGGAAGGATGATCCTTTGAAATCGACCTGAAATTCTTGGTTCTGACGTTCATAAGCACCATTTTGGGAGAATGACTTTTCTCCTCACTTTCTTACATTTTTACACTTTGATAAGAAATCATAACAAACTTTATTTCTATTTTAATTCTAGCTTGTACTGAGATTAAAATTAAAGGATGTTTTAAAAGCAAGCATTCGTCGTTCCTTTACTTCTTTTATTATTAAAACAGACTCGGTTTTAAAACTCGAAAACCATATAAAGGCTTGGGGATTTTGTTTAAAGTCGACGTTTGAACGATTTTCCTTTTAACTTCCCGGCTTTTAATTGGCTTATTGTGAATCAGTGATTGCGTTTTATTAAATTATCAAACTCTCTTAGTATTTTTGTGAAGTGTGTCTGTCCAAGCTTAATGTGAAGAAACTAAGCAAGATCACCCCACAAATCATACATGGTTAGAAAGGCAATTTTGTCTAGATGATCCAAATCGAAAGTCCGGTGAAATTTGGTTCCAAAAATGGGTAGTTTTACCCAAAAATGTGATTTCCCTATATAAAGTCAGAAAAAGAGAAATAGCGTGTGGGATGGAGAGAGCAGACCAAAGTGAGCGAAAAGGAGAGGGGGAAAGAAAAGGAAGAGACCAGTGAATCATTGAATATGACAGGGGTGAGAGTGTGCTCCTGCGGAAGAGTGGATGTGATTCCCGACTCTCAATGACGAATTAGCGTGAAAGATGATGTGAGCAGTGTTTAGGTTCTGCTACCCTCAAAACGATATGAAATTATTTTTGCAAAAATTATCCACTGAAACTTTTTAATGATAAAAGCCATCTCTTTGATGAGCAAATGATAAACATTGGTGGAAATGATAATCAAGGACAGGGAATCTGAATCTAAAGTTCATTTTAACTTGAACTACATAATCTCTATAATAGTATTTTTGTGAAGTATGTTTGTGCACGCTTAATGTGAAGAAACTAAGATCATCCCACAAATCATAGATGGATAGAAAGATAAATTTGTCCTGATGTGCAACATAAAGAACCTGATCGATTTTGGTTCAGAAAATGGGTAGTTTTACTCAAAAATGTGATTTCTCTATATAAAATCAGAAAAGAGAAATAGCATGTGGGATGGAGAGAGCAAACAAAAAGGAAAGAGAGGAAGAGAAGCCCCAGTAAGTCATCGAATTTGACAGCGATGAGAGCATGTTTCTGTGGAAGAGTGGTATGATTTCCGATTCAATGGCAAGAGATAAATAGAATAGTTTTCGAATCTTGCGGAAATGTTTTTTTTGCAAAAATGGAAAAAAATGTTTTAACTTCTTAAAAGTTTCAATTTTTACGTATATGCAAATTTTTTATCCGAAAGACGAATTTCTGTCACAAATAGCCTCAGTCAGAATTCGAACATTTCAAAGAATGCTGATATTTCGTTAGAGATACAAAGTTCAAAACAAATTCTAATCCTTTATCCAATTATTAATATTCCACCAGATATTAGAATATTTCGCAATTTTTTTAATCAGAAATATAAAGAAATTGGTCATAAAAATAATATTCATTCTGAAGTTTCAGAAATCAAGAATGATGCAATATTACATCTGACCTAAATTTTTGATGAATCCAAACTTATCCAATGTTTTACCTATATTCGAAACAAACTACTCAAGTATTAGCTGATATCGAAATCACTCAGATGTTTTATGGAAACTTCCCATGATTTTATGATAAAACCACAAATTAAAATCTTTTAAATTGTGCCGAAGGTTAATTTTAACCATACCTGAACCTAAAATTACCTACTTTTACCCATGTATGGTTTATCCAAACCTTTACCTAAACCGAACAAATCCTATTTATGAAATGAATAAAAGCAACAAAGAAAACATAATCGAACGAGAAAAACTAAAGTTTAAAAGAACCTCGAACCCAATAATAATTATCTAAAACATGAAATTGTATGCTTGCAATTCAAAACAAAAGGCATGATGATTCCTGCGAAACATCAATGCTACTATCTCAACATCTTATCTTACTCTCTTAGTATTTTGTTCTAAAGTGTCTGTCTGTGAACGCTTATTTCTCAACATCCAAGTAAAATCACCCTCACAAATCATACACGGATAAAAAGGTAATTTTGTCCTGATGTGCCAAATCGAAAATCCGGTGAAATTTGATCCCAAAAATGTGATTTCCCTGTATAAAGTCAGAAAAGAGAAATAGTATGTGACATGGAGAGAGCAAGCAAAAAGGAAAGGGGGAAGGGTCAGTGGATCATCGAATATGACAGGGGGCGAGAGCATGTTTCTGCGGAAGAGTGGCATGGTTCTCTGTTCTTAATGGCAAGAGTTAGTGTAAGAGATGATGTGAGTAGTGTTTGGGTTCTGTTACCCTCAAAATAGTATGGAATTACTTTTGCAAAAATTATAATACCTCAGAAATTAATTGTCCTTCAAAAACCCTACCTTTTCTCCAAATATTAAAATATTTTGTAAGGACTACACTTTTCGCAGAAATTCACATCTTTTATCAGAAATGTAAAAATTCACAAGAATAGGATTTTTGCTTGAAATTTAAAATTTATAAATAAATTGTGGGGTACATTTAGTATGAAATCAATCAAAGTTTGCACTGAATTTTAGAAACAAAATTGGAATAAACAAAAGTTTATTTAGAATAGAAAGTTTTGATTTGAGCCGAAGCTATTTTAGAAAAGAAGTTTAGATCTGAGCTGAAGTTGTTTCAAAAACATCAAAATCGGGGTTGAAATCATTTCAGAAAGAAAAAGTTTGGAGCTGGACTCAATTTAAAAAAAATCACTAAAATCTGTGCTGACAGACCTGTGATCGCAGACTTAAGGTTCACAAAGAAGGCAACTACAAAGATACGAACAACGGGTGACGCTAGAATCAAATGGTGGAAGGCACGAGAGCAGTCCTCAGAGCAAGCCTGCAAAGACATCGTCAAGGCAATCCCTGAAATTAACCAAATGGTCTTAGCTGCTGTCAACTGGCAACAGTGTGCAGATGCAGTCCGAAAAGTGGCAAGTGAAAGGTTCGGGATGACGAAACCAGGCACAAGTCGCATCAAGAAAGAGACTTGGTGGTGGACAAACGAAGTCGAAGCAGCTATCAAGAGCAAGAAAGAAGCCTTCAAACAGTGGAGACAGACTCGCACCCAACAGGACAAAGACGTCTACAACCTGCGGAAGAAAAAGGCCAAGATACAAGTCGCGAAAGCCAAACAAGAACACTTCGAAGACCTCTACCGCAGACTGGAAACAAGAGAGGGTGAAAGCGAGATCTACCGAATTGCAAAGGCCAGACACGCGAAGACAAGGGACATCGGCAACGTGAGAATAGTGAAGGCAGCAGATGGAAGGGTGTTGTACGAGGACAAAGATATCATGGACAGATGGAGGGAGCACTACAAAGAGATATCCACAACTGAATTCCCCCGCCCACAGATTCCTCGAGGAACACCTAACTTCAGACTTGGCTGTGGAACGACAGACGCCATCTTCGCACTGAGAATACTTGCAGAGAAGCATCGGGAAAAGAAGCTGCCGTTGCACATAGCCTCCGTAGATCTAGAGAAGGCATTCGATCGAGTACCACACGACCTGATATGGTACAGTCTCAGAGATGCTGGAGTCCCAGAGGAGTATATCAAGTGGGTGAAGATGCTGTACGCCGACAGCCGAAGTCAAGTCCGAAGTGTGGCCGGCACTACAAGGCCATTCGAAATCACGGTCGGTGTGCATCAAGGCAGCGCCATATCTCCTCTGCTGTTCATCCTGTGCTTGGACCGAATCACCCGAGACATCCAAGGCGAACACCCATGGACACTGCTCTACGCAGATGACATCGTGCTCGCAAGATCAACCAGAGATGAACTCAAGAAAGACCTGAAGAGGTTGAAAGAAAGACTCGAACGGCACGGACTGAGAATGAACACCAGCAAGACCGAATACCTCGAACTCGAACCAAGTTGCAAGGACAGCATGGAATCTGGAGTTGGATGGTACCCGACCCCGCGGAAGACCGAAGACACGGTACATTGACACCGTGAAGAAAGATATGACAGATGCGGGACGCGAGAGATAGAAAGAGGTGAAGGGATAGGACCCATGTAGCAGACCCCTCCACCTAGGGAAGAGTGCTAGGAAAAAAACTAAAATCTGTGCTGGGACCACTTTAGAAAAAAACATTTATCTTATCTTATTTTACTTCTTATCTTATCTTACTTTTTAGTATTTTTGTTATGTGCGTCTGTCTGTCCAAGCTTAGTTCTCGAATACTAAGCATGGTAGACCCAAGTGTTATACATGGTTGGAAAGGTCTTTTCGTTCTGATGTGCAAGATAAAAAAACCCGATCGATTTTGGTTCAGGAAATGGGTACTTTTACCCAAAAAAAACCATTTCCTTACTTAACGAAGGTGTGAAAAAGAGTCGAGGAAGGGAGAAAGAGTGGGTGGATAGAGTGGGTGGATAGAGTGGGTGGATAGAGTGGGTGGATAGAGTGGTGGTTCGTTTACAAATTGTGGCGGATGTTCATAACCGATTGAGATCAGGGGTGGGCCGGGAGTCGCGGTGTTCGAGAAATTTTAATCCCGATCCCGGCCAACTTTTAGCGGAACTTCCGACTTTCAGAATAAGCAAAATAGCCACTTTTTAGTAATTTGACAATGAAATGAATTTTCGACTAAGATGTGTCCCAAAATTATGAACGCACTTTGAGTTCAAGAGCACCACACCCGCAATACTTGAATTATTCCGACTCAAATTTTGTACAGATTCTCTAATATATTCCTCACATATCTGCAAGGTTTCAGTCCGATTCAATTGACTATGCTGTTTCTACGATTTTTTTTCTGAAAGTATCCCTTAACTATGGAAATTGTCCAAAAAGGTTGAGAAAGGTTTCTTCAAAAACTCCTATTTCTGAGTATAGCTAACCTATCAGAAAACTGATAGCATGGAATGATAAGATCATTAATAGACTTCCAAAATATCATGATGATTTATAACGAAAAAAATCTATAAGAGCCTAGAACAACATTGTTTTAAAATTTCTTTAAAAGGCATATTTTCCCATAATTGAGGCTACGTCGGATGTTTGATGAAGTGTAGATCTCCAGTAACGTGATGCAAGAGATGTATTTGGTCTCAAAAGAAGCGGAATGGAATATATTTCCAGGATTTATATCATTTTTCCGTATACCATATGAAATTTCCATCCTTTGAATTTTTTGAAGAAACTTTTCTTAACATTTTCCATAGTTAAGGGATATTTTCAGAAAAAAAATCATAGAAACAGCATAGTAAATTTAATCGGACTGAAACCTTGCAGATATATGGGGAATATATTAGAGAATCTATGTACAAAATTTGAGCCGGGATAATTCAAGTATTGCGGGTGTAGTGCTCTTGAACTCAAAGTGCGTTCATAATTTGAGACAAGGGATTTTTAATTTTGTCGCCAACGAGTCTACTGATGAAGCAATTCAGATGAAAAGTGGATATATATTATTCTTCTGTGAGCTTGATAATATAAAAATTATTTGACTTTTGATAGCATTAGTACCAGTCGGAACATTGCAAAAAAGAGGGGTGCGCTCATAATTTTGAGACCACGCCCTATAAGGTTTATTATACCTTGAAAATGCTAGAAATTAAAAGAGACTCCCGGTCCCGGTCCATCCCTGAATTGAGATATTATAATGCGATCATAACTCAGAAGTCTTTTTGGAAAGATTATCCACTGAAACTTTAATGATAAAACCCATCTTTTTGGTGAGAAAATTACAAAAACTGATGGAAACGATGATCAAGCACAGGGAATCTGAAGTTTATTCTCACTTTTGCTTACACAATTGTGGGTATTTACATATGAACAGCACGCCTGCTATTTTTAGAATTTGATTGGCAAATGACTAAAATTGATAAAGTATGGTAAAGTAAGATAACCAAGTACGGAGCATCCGAATCAGACATATTTCCTTTTTAGTAAAATTGCTGAGTGTGTCTGAGCTTAGATCTCGATACCTGATTGTGAGCAAAGAAACCCAGATGATTAGAAAGGTAATCGTGACCCGTGTGCAACGTAGTTTTTATCGCGATTTGATTTTTGCAACTAGCACAAATGCTAATTTTTGACTTCATCGTTAGTTTCTTCTCTGATGAAAAATTGAATAATGGGTAGTCATTATCCGACGTATCTTGACCTTGAAGGATGGTCTCCAGATAGTGGGAAATGGTATCAATGAGAATGGGAATTCCAAATGTAAATGTGATAAAATTAACAATTTATCGTATATTCAAAATGCATAAATGGCAAAGGCTTGACAAAGAAGTGGTCATTATAATTAGGGTCGAGATGGAATTAGAGAGGCTCAATGGAACCAGATAATTTCTATGGTTGAGATAAAATGAATAATGGACCGAAAGATCAATATTCATTATTTTTGCCAAATGTTCACTTTATGCTAATTTTTCAAATAATTCAATTTTTTGCCTAATTTACATATCCAAATACTAATATTATGCTAATTTTTAAAAGGTTCAAATTTTTGGATAAACATTTCATGTATATTTCAAGTTACAAAGCGAATTCAGCTTAAAAATCAAGGTTGAAATTTCAATTCACAATCAAAATTAAAGCCCAAATTAAAATTTAAACAGTTCAAATCCAAGTATTAGATTCGAAAATCCAAATCCATGTTCAATCTCAAAAATTCAAAATATTTCAAGCCCAAATTAAACAAATTGAAGGTCGAAGTCAAGATCGAAAATCCCAGACCAAATTCTAATCCAAATTCGGGTTCAAAAATTCATATAAAATTCAAATGAAATTAAAAATCACATCCCAATTAAAATAGTCAAAATTAAAATCAATTTCTTTGTATTAATTCAAATAACATTTTCAAATGAATTAAAATTGAAATTTGGTTAAGCCCTGGCGAAGCCAGGGCCTAGCCGAAAAGGGGCCGCTCTGCGGCCCCTGGAGGTTAGTATACCCTAAGCGACTAAACTCACGTGGAATTGTTTTAGAAATATCTGTCGTGTCTTCCTATTTATACGCCTAGGTTCATGAGAAATAATGAATAAGCTAGAGAAACATAATTATTCATGAAGAACCCCAAGCAGATTGAGAACATTTGTGGGCTTAAATTAAACGATTAGAAAGTTCTAATAATTTTCCAAAGATAATAATTGAATTTATGGGCTATCGATTGACAAATATAAAACTATAATTAATAAGCAATTATCAAGCTGCTAGTCGCAACAATATCTTTGGTTTATTTAGTGCTATACTTCCGTTTATTATAAGATCAGCAGCTATCTAATTTGTGAAAATTTCGCGATTAAATTAATGTCGATAAATGTTTATTGAAATAAAAATGCATTTTTATATCCTAATCCCAATATTTCCTCACCCATCTAGCAACGTAAACTAACCCTAGCATCACCGGTACTTCCACCAAAGGCCCAACGACACTAGCCAGCGCCTCTCCGCTATCCAACCCAAAAACGGCAATGCAAACCGCTATACTCAGCTCAAAATTGTTCGAAGCAGCGGTGAATGCAATCGAAACACTTTCCGCATACGGGAAATGACACTTGTAAGAAGCGAAAAATGAAAATCCGAACATAATCAAAAAATAGAGCAAGAGCGGAATCGTGATCCGTAAAATATCTAATGGAATCGAAAGAATGAGCTGGCCTTTGAGACAAAACATGACAACGATCGTGAATAAAAGAGCGACGAGAGTTATAGGGCTAATGAAAGGCAAAAATTTCGTTTCATACCAACTTCGGGACTTCAACTTCGGTATGATCAGCCAACAGCCGAAGCCCAACACAAAAGGTATGCCCAGATATATCGCGACACTCTGTAAAATGAGCCAAAAGCTGACTCGGCTGGTCGAGCCCTCATAGCCGATGGACGGCAAAATAAACGCTGTAAACAAATATGCATACGGAGAGTAGGCAAAGAGTTGGAAGATCGAATTCAGAGCCACCAAAACGGCCACAAGCTCGTGGTGTCCGTCGCTCAAACTGTTCCAGACGATGACCATAGCGATGCATCGGGCAAGTCCCGTGTAGACAAGGCCGCGGATATAATCCTGATGATCTGGCAGAGTGACTATCGCAAGGCCGAACATCAAAAACGGGCCTATGACCCAGTTAAGGACCAACGAAAAGCCCATCATGAGCAGGGAGCGTTTTGGTGATATCGGGGAACTTTTTCTAAAAAATATAGATTTTTGCTAAAGATAGTTTTTCAATAATTACCCAACGGCAAGTCTCCCCTCTGACTGTTTACGAATCTCGTCCATAGCACAATCGGGCCCAACTTTTTGCTTTTTCCCATAAAACAACCCGGCTATTTGGTCGTATTTGACTCGAGCCAACGGCGGCCACATCATCAAAATTAAGCCGACTGCTATCGGAATATTAACATTCGCATCGCCAAACGTCCAAGAATTAATAACTTCGGCTGATTTAGGGACAAAATTGCCTATAAGCACCCCTATGACCATAGCCAATAATATCCATAGGGTTAATAGGCGATCTAGCCATGATAACTTTTTTGGAGGTTCCACACTATTTTCGCCAGGCATTTTTACTAGTTTTAGGAAATTTCGCCGGTTCGATCAATTTATATGATACGTTAGTGTAATAAAAGATGGGACAAGTAATCAATCTTCTCGTTTGTCACCAAAATTTTTCGAGAAGGGCGCATTAGCCTACAAAA
This sequence comes from Diploscapter coronatus, assembly GCA_964036155.1. Taxonomy (NCBI): domain Eukaryota; kingdom Metazoa; phylum Nematoda; class Chromadorea; order Rhabditida; family Rhabditidae; genus Diploscapter; species Diploscapter coronatus. The sequence goes on from OZ038423.1 coordinate 4,493,846, forward strand.
TAGGTAGAAAAAACCTGTTTTTAGTTGAAATAAATTTGAAAAAATGTTCATTTCATGGCAACTTGTAAAAGTAGCTCCGGATTTTAGAAAGGTCAGTAGCATATCGATTTAGCAGTTTTTGGGGTCATTCGGTATGCTATTGTCCTTTTTAAAGTCCGGGACTACTTTTACAAGTTGCCGAATAATTTATTATTTAGCGTTGCGAAATTCACTTTTCATTGGCCATTTAAATATTCTGATATGGTCACATCAAAATACATAGAAAAATACGTCCAACTCCTGCTTTCATCAGCAATGGATTAATCGGACTTACTAATTTCTCCGTATTCAAATGCATCTCATCTCAATATTCAACAGCTCATTACCAAATGAATTGCCTTCGTGTCACCTTTTGTCTGTTTGTCAATTCGCCTTTCTATTGGGCTGTCTATTTTTGCTCACTTTAGTCAGTCATCAGTCAAAAAACTTATTTGTTTAGGCTAATTTGCGATGCATATCAGGAGCAGGTCTCTTTCGAGAGCTCTCATACGTGTGCAGGGGCAGGAGCAGATGAACAGCGAGCTCGAGTTCGGTCAGCTTTTCACTCTTCCCTTACATCTTATTTTCAATTTTTGACGCATTAGTCTCAGATTCTCGAAGAAATATTTTCGTATAAAATGAGGTATAAATATCCTCCTTACATTTCAAAATAATCAAATCCTCATATGAAGTTGTTTTTCGGAGCATTTATACCTGAACGCATTTATCTCTATGTAAACCTCCTGTGTTATTTCGAACATTTTTAAATGTCATTGGGCGTTCATCATACTTATTCTGAAGATTCAGAATGTCAAGATGTTTGGTATCCGAGATGCATTATGAATCGGATTTTTCAAAGTTGATAGTCAAAATTCGTTTCAGCCTGATTATCAATTTGATAGTTTAGTTAAAATGTTGCCTGCAACTATTGCACCATTAGCATGAAATGTTTGAAATAGTTGATATGAAACATAAATGTCGACTTAGACGTTTTTATTCTTAATTCAATCCAAGCCTGATAATTGAATTAAGAGTGAATGTCAGTTTTAACCTATTATGACTTGTGCAATAGAGGAATTTTCGCACTGATTGCAAGAAATGAATGATATCTTCCTTTTACCTATAAACATGAATTGAGAATTTCAGATGCATTCGCCTGAAATATTCACTCAATTTTGGTCTCATCTTCTTCTATTCTTTGGAAGTGTTTCTGCTAAGGTAGGTCCAAAGAATGTCCAAAATGAATGAATGGGTGGATGAAAATGGATAAAAAAGATGTAGCAATATTAATTTCATTACCCATTAATAAAATTTTCACAACTAGATTAACCCGGCGAATTTCATTATTTCCGGCTATTTCGTTATTTTGCCTTGTCCTGCTGTTTTTGGACGAAATGGATTAATTTAGCGCGTAATATTCGGTCCTGTCATTCTAAGCCTCGTATCTGAGTGTGTGTGTGTGTGTTTGTGGATGAATGTCTTTCTTCCCCTCTCTACAAATTAGTTTGGGTAGATTTGTCCTGCCTTTCAGCAATGGCCTTTGCATTCGTTTTTCAGCATTCAACGTTCATGAATTTCATCCGTCTATTTATTTTTCTATCCCGTTAATTTCGCTCATTTTCGTGCTGAGTATTTTTGTCGCTCGATGCGTTCCTTGAAAAATAAAAGGAACGCTGACCATTTTGACACATCTATAATGAATCTCACACATTCTTAATTTTGCAAAATGGAAAGTTATAGGCAAACAGGCGTATTTTATTGCGGATCTCGATCAAATCTTTGAGGTTCATTGTAATTTGAAAATAATTTCAGCCTCTTCTTCATGTTTATCATTGAAATGCATCCTTTCGAGTTCGACTTCCAAAACTTTCTCATTTCCCTAATACAAATCGATCTAATACCTTGTACAACTTTATACAAGCTTCTTTCAGATGAGAATTCCACACGAAAAGTCAATGTCAGCCATGTCAAGGGGCGTTTATCCGAAGCATCGAAAACCAATTCCGTCCTCACTCTGCTGCTTCAGAATTATGCACATTCGGGTAAGAAAATAACTAGTTTAGCAAATTTATTACCATAGCTTTGAGAAATAGCTGAAAGAAAACGAATATTTTTCCGAGAAATTCAACGAGTCGAAAGCTACTCTTCAAAAATTCTAAGATAAAATCGAATGTATGATTTGATTCTGAATAGTACTATTCGAAAAAATCGTTTTCAGCCATTACATTTTCTTTTTTAATTTTCGATCTGTGCCAGAATCAGGCAGTAGAAAATATTATTATTTCGCTTTTTTAACATTTTTCAAAACTTATCTTCGAATTAATCTGATTATGAAAGAAACCAATTCTACAAGATCAAATTATTGATCGCGAAACTATAACTTTTAAAATCGATCATTTTTATGCGAAGGGAAACTGTTACGATTACTTCCTAGGGTACAGAATGATCGATAAAAATGATTGAACTAAGCTCTAAAATTTTCAGTTAATTGAATTATTTTCAGACAGGCGCAATGTGGATAGCGTACGGCGAGATGATGTGGGTGACGACTCAATTGGCATTTTGGGCTGCAGAATCTGTGATCAAATACCCCCTCCCTCTCATTTGGATCATCATTGGATACATTTCCACTTTCCTTCAAATATGTGAGTTTTTATTATAACTAAAAAATAACTTTGAATGTTTAGTTTTCATAATAGCACTGGTTCGAGGTGTTCGGAACTACGATGCAAATCTAATCATGCTCTACATATTTTCACTCTTCATTCGGATATTCGTGTACATAGTGATTTTAGCCTCGTTTCTGGTGGAAAATCTATTAGAAGGTAGGTTATTATTTAAGAATTCAATCTTGAAATATTGTTGCTTCATTATTAGGTATGGATATTTCTATTGTAGGTGTAATAATGAGGTTAGAAAATTTCGAACTACGGAACTATTTTGAGTTATACAAATACTCATAGTCGTGAAATGAAATTCATTAGAAAGGTAACTACGGGTCTAATACTTTCAAACATTTCATTTATTTTCACTGATCCAATTAAAAAATTTCGTTACTTTATTGAGTCCACTATAGAATTCTACAGTTCGCCTTGGCCACCACCATTTGTAAAATTCACTAGACTTTAGGGCTAGGGAGTGCAAGGAGAGGAAAAAGGGCTAATGAATTTTACGAATGGTGGCCTTTGTGAAATGGTGCATTGTTCAGAAGGTCATTTTATTTTGTTTTTTTTCAGATTTGGACGAGGATTCATTCCTACGACGATTATTCCTGCTTAAAATATTATTTTGCATCTGTCATATTTTGGTGAAATTTTATGCAATAGACGTTGCATATCGGTGCTATAAATTCATCGCCTGTACTGAGAAATTCTGTCGTACAGCGGCGAGTCTTGAAGAAGGGGCCACTATAATCACTCATAAATAAAATATTTTACTCAATTGCTGTTTGTCGCAAATAAAAAAAGAAATGCAATATGATTAGGGACCGTCAAGCCACGCCCCTTTCACTTGATTCGATATTGTCCATAGCTAATAGCCCTTCCGATTATCGCAAATATTTCTTATTTTATTTTTGTTTTTAATAATTGATCGGTACCTACTATACAATTCGATACCGCTCTTTCACGTGGTGATATCGATTTATTGGTTGGGATGCAAAGAATTCCGCAAATGCACGTCAAATTACGACAATCCTAATACAGTGTGAAACAAAAGTTTGCAACACCTTTTTTCTTACGTCACATTGTATCACTTTATTGATTTTTCATGCAAATTTTAGTTTTATAATATTCTCCATACTCACTTTGTCTAACTGCCAAGTTTCAGCCCGATCTGGCTTTTCTGAAGAAAGATGATTTCTTTTCCCATACTATTTCTCATGTCGTGCGGTTATCAAATGAGAAAATTCATTTTGATAACTTCAAAATCTGCCTGAGTCGTTTTTTCATAACCTCTTCTTTTATCGAACATCCAGCTTCACTGTTCATCAATTAGGCTTCTATCCAATTAAAAGTCAATATGTCATCATTTGAGTCTGATTTCCATCACGAAAATAAACAAAGCCAACTAAAACAATAGAAATCTTGATCGATAAATGATAAACTCGACGTTTCCTCATAAAACTATATAAATAGAGAACAACAAATAATCCAGAAACATAAAAATAATTTAAATGCCTTGTGTTTTTCAAATGTCATGTGGGTTACAAATAGTCTTTTAGTTGATACTTGATATGAAATCACACATTGTGTAAGCGATACTCAATAGATTTATTTTCATCGGAAAATATTTTAGCATTAAATTACGTTAAAGATTTCCAGAGTTATCCAGAATAAATTTCAGAATACATTTATCAAGCACAGAATCTTCCAGAACCCTGAAGTTTGCAGCTTTTTCCTGTTGGACAATCGAAATCAGAGCTGCATGCATGGCCTTTGGCGATATTTAACTTATGCAAATTTCTGTCATAACTAGTTGGAGGAGTGGTGCAATTATTCCCTAGTGATAATGGAAGGCATTTTGGTACTTCACAGCAAGAATTTATGATGCAAACTGAAGTCGACGATGGGCAATTTGAACATTCAGGATAATCATCGCAGTAGAAATCTTCTGCACAAAAATCCGAATAAATGTCCGTTTCCCAGCAGATACATAAGGGATTTGATGAGCAATCCCATGTATAATGACCACAAGTTTCAGAAGAGCATTCTAAAGTTGTTCAATAATAAGACATTCTTAATGAGTTAAGTTTCTAAAATTTTCCTTCTCGGAAAAATTGAAGGCCTCCGTAGGAAAAGGGAGCCCTACAACACATTTGATAGGATGAACCTTTTTCGAAGGAAAAAGTCATTGAGTTTCTAGAATGTATTAAGGGAACAAAGATGATTAAATTGTAAATTGTAATTATCTCACTTCCGTGAGGAGATGTTACTCGTTTGGTTGTCGTTGTTGATGGGGTTGATGACGTAGCTCTTCCGGGAATTCCACTGCAAGCAAATCCTATTGACGCCGAATTTGATACTGTTTGCCACATTCCATCTGATAACCTGAATCCGACATTCCAACGTGCCCCACTAGGCTCTCCTAAAAATGATAATAATTTCTCACGGTTTCAAGAGAAAATAATATCGTAAAGTTCTTGTAAATCTTGTAACTATGGTTTCACAAATGAGAACACTTTTCTAATAAAGACATCAAATCATGCAAAATATTTTGGAAGAAAAAAAACATTTCTCTTCCCCTTTCAGTTTCTTACCTATTGGCACGTTTTGATGGTTTAAAGTATGAGATTTTATATAGCCGAAACTATAATTTAGTTATCCACAAGTTTATTTTTCTCAATTTTGTAAAATAACTAAATCGATAAAATTAAGAAGATTTATTTATTCGTGAAAACGATGAAAATAGCCCAAAATACCTCATTGATGAGATTACCCGTTAAATATCTACATAATTGCTATTCTATCAATTGCAAAACCAGCTACAGCACTGATTCATCGATGGAAATCACGTTTGCTTCTTTAAACATTCACAAGTTTCAGTGAGTGATGGTCGATGACAAGTGCTGGGAGTGACTGACTGCACGAATGGCTCGAAGACAACCTTGTAGGCGTCCTGAAATTTCAAATCCTATGTAAACTTTGTGTTTGAGAAATTATTTGGCTGTAATATCAAACAAGATGTCCATTATTTTGGCATTTAAGTATCATTATCAACAAAGTGCATGCTACTCACATTTATAATGTGCTCTTCAACCCGAAACAGCATCATTAGTTTGTCTTCGAGCAGAGTCGTTGCTGACACTGTCATTTCATGGAAGAAGTACTGAATTCATGAAATTATTTAGGAAAATTGTGCCATGCCTACATCTGCTATGGCTTCTCTATCTTTGACACCGGCATTATTTGTCAGATTAGTTAATGTTCTGAAGCCATGTCTAACGAATGGGTTGATTCCCATTGTTTCAATTTCGCCTAAAAATTAGTAGCTCACATTTTGAAGTGGAAAATTTAGCACCTTCAATTTTGACGGAGTCAGCGTGCACACACTGATTCAGTTCCTCAATATCTCTAATCCATTCCTTTATTTTTTCGAGTGATCTCTGAAGAAGAAATCAAAATGGTCAAATTAACAACACAGGTGTAAGTATCAGGTATATTCCTTGGTAAACTTCAAGATTGCTATATCCAATCCGATCTGATTGGCCGGATTATTACGATTCGGATCAGTTTGAGATTCTTTAAATCGTCGCTTGATCGAATTGCAAACTATTTGATTAGTCAACAGTCATGATGGATCTTCATCATCTCACTATTTTAATCAAAGAAGTAACTAATGTTAAATTTAAAGAAAAATCTTTGGATACTATCTCAAACTTTACAGATAGAAATTGAATATCGAGCATGAATTATTTGTTCTAGCTCATAACAGAAAACATCCAACCTGTTTTCGCTCTTCATTCGGTTTTGGTTCCCTATTTTTGTAGGGTTTCACGTTCGCCTGGTCGATCATGCAGGTGCAGAAGTTGTAGGCGATATACGCGTCTCGACAGGTTCTGAAAATCACTGGTTAGATTATGTTGTGGATCTAATTTTTTAAAAGCTAACTCTGACAGCTAATTGTGAATGTTCGATGACTTTGTAGACATTATTCCAATAAAAGACTCGATGAATGTGATCATCTTTCCTCAAGAAGTTGTGGATTTACCTATCCTTCGGAATCTCTTCAAACAGACTGATTCCTCTGCCTTCACGACTGACTTCGCTCTGGCCAAGTCGCATGAGCACTATGTCTTCAAGCATCTGGTGCACGTCGAAATTGCTCAAGACGAAATGATGCCTAACAGTGAAACGTTATGAACTTACCTAACCAACTTATACTTGTTCTTTAGGAAGTTTGAATATTCCTTCGGGTATAACCTCGCAAAATCACTGGGTAATTTGACAGCCAATAATGGCATTCGCTCCTCAATCCTCCCTGTGATTCAATATTGCATTATTGAAAATAACGACATGACTTGCCTGAATAGCTGTATTTCTGCAATCCAATACGATTCCCGTGATCTCCAAGAATGACTGAGACAGAGTTATCGAGAGCGCCTGCAGTAAAATAAATCGAATTCGTATCAACAGTTAAATGTTTTTTCAGAACTTTGATGAAAGATCACTTATCGCACCGAAGGAGAATTTCTTGATGAATTGAGTCAAAAACCTTACTCTTTAACAGAAAATAGATTTTAGTGATTATTATCCACAAATATTCGTTTTAGCCATACGAATGATAGTATCACATTTCTCGGACATAATTTTCTACCCGTCAAATGAAGCTGAGCCAGTCTGCCAGCCACATGTTCGTCCAACACCTCCAGCGTCAATCCAGCATCGTGAGTCAAAGTCGTGATGAATGAAAATCCGAAGTGGCAGATATCCTTGTACTGATTAGCAAATCGAAACCACAAATCGAGAAACTCCTTCTGTATCTGGTCGCCGTCCTTGCATTGACTATAAGTCCATTTCTGAAATGTCGAATTTTTTGCTATGCAATAACCTTACATCTTGAAATCTCGTTTCATCACAATAGGGAATTAAAGAAGAAAACATCTGTTTTTTAACTTTCTCTATTCTTATTGACAAATTGTTATCATACGAGGTTTAAAATAAGCTTCAACACACCTTGTAAATCGAGACGTAGTAGACTCGATAAAAGTGATCGGCAGGAGATTGAGTAAACCCATTAAGGAACTCGTACATAGGGTAGTGGAACAGCCCAAGAAATGTTGATGAAATGTCGTCGTTCAGCATGCTTCGGCATCCAAACTCTTAAAAATCATATCATGAAATTTTACTGAAGAAAACTCAAACTTTCTTTCATCATCTTCCAAAGGAATGGAATATTTGTTGGATCGAGCTGCTTGTGTTGCGGCATCAACCAATCAGCATTAATGTCACCACTTACGTCTAATTTAGACTCGTTTTCTATTTCTGAAATTTCACAATGTTTTCTTCTTACCAAACTTCACAGACCTGGCAAATCGCCAGCCAAAATCGGTCCCAAATTTATCGCGGAATTGTCTCCAACCTGAAATCGAAGAATTTCAAGATATCAGCATTTTCAAAATCCCAGTAAGTTGGGTTGTTTTGACATAGAAAAGTGAAGGAAACGTTTTTTCAATTGGTAATTTTCAAATGTCCTCATTCAATGTCATTTGTACCTTATTGTATCCGTAGAAGAAATGGTAACCGAGCTTGTTCATGGCATCTACTGTTCTCGGCATATGTCTGACAAACATAGCTCTAGCTGAAATTTTGTGAGTCCATAAAGTCAACCATGCTAATGTCAGACCTGTAGAATCGAATCCAAGAATGTCGATCGAATATCTGTCAGGCTTCTTTGCTTTCTTTGGGCCTTCTTTGAGTTTTCTTCCCCAATTATCGAATGCAGGAATATCCTTCGCCTCGGTGACGGTGTTCTTCTCCTTCGTGATGTCCCTTATTCCCGCAAACGATTTCTCCCAAACAATACTATCATTCGCCTTGCACCGCACGATGTACGCATCAGCATTCACCCACAATCGCTTGTTTTCGATGCCCTAAAACACTTTGATCGTAAAGCATTATGTTTTATTAAAAATCCACATGGCATGAATATATAATGACAAGACTTCCTAATGCAGGCGACTATTAGGAGTCTTTCTCAGATTGAGGCATGACTTAGAAATTTTTGAAAAAATGCCTTCAAAAATTCGTGCACATCCTGTCTAGAAATGTCTACTAATTACATTATTTTAACTTCAACTCACTGCGAAAGTCTTGACTTCGTTCACATCATTTATGCCTCGGCCTGTTTCTGCATCTCGGATGCCACCTTCTATGATAATTATCTAAAAGGAAGAACATTTTGCAAATCCTATTTAAGCCGTTTTTATACCGAACAATTGACTCCTTCAGTAACGTTTTCATAATGCTCAAAGTGGTTGTGTATGTAGAGGTAGCCTTCGTTGTCCTGCGAAGCCAGTGGATAGCTTTTGATGGGACACTTCAACTGACGCAATCGTTCACCCACTCGAAAATTCTGGAATTATGACGCAAATGGAATTTGAATAAAGATTCATCAGCACCGATAAATCAAATGGGTATGTCGCCGAGAGCGGAAATTTGCAGTGATTGTCGAATGGATGGTGTGGAATCAAGGACTCATCCTCTATTTGTGCGAAACTGTCAGCTGAATAAAAATTTGTAAATTATTCAAATTTAAAATTGATAATTCATAAATTATCGATCTAATAATTTTTTTATTTTTAAAATGAAAGTCACTCAGAACTTGAACCAGAATCGTCTCGCCCTTATTCAGATTATAAACCCAACGATATTGAACTGATGAAATTTTCTTCATCATTTTTCTCACTGACCTGCATCCATTTGACTTGCATCTTTATTTCTAAACGAACACAAAATTCTTTGAGTTTCGTGAAATTTAATTACGCTTCTCCAAGTGCATCTTCAGAATCTGATCCTGGAAGAATATAAACTGGACATATGGAAATAGGTTCGAGATTTGAATAGAATCCAAAAATGATTAGTGCGGTGATAGCAGCCTAAAATAAAATAGATAAAAGGAAATGGTGGCACGACATTTTTACCAGTCCCAATCGCGTGTGATGTGGCATCCGCGGCATGATAATCATCCTTGCGAATATCGAAAATACACTCTCTTACAGGGTGCGGACAAATTATGGAGGCACCGATAAATTGAGATTTAACCCGAAATATTGAAGTAATCGAGTTCAAATTTTTAAAATAATTTATTGATAACATAACGATAAAAAATCAACTAAGAGTTTTCGAAATGGCCGCCTTTAGCGTTGATACAGGCCTTGAGTCGCTCGGGGAAGGCATCGATGACGGCACGCAACTAGTCGTTGGACATTTTGTCTCATGCTTCGACAAGGAAAGACTTCAAGAAGCCGAAACTTTTGTGGGGAGTAGAGCAGGCCTTGGTCTCAAAGTATTACCAAGTGGGATAATCCAATGAGTTCGAATCAGGGCTGTTGGAGGGCCATTCGGAAGAAAAGATGAAATCTGGGAAGTGAATTTTTCAGAAGGACTAGGTAGATTTTGACTTATGGGAAGGGGCCGAATCCTCCTGAAAGCAGGGGGGACGGGATTTAAAATGGATTTTGGTCCAGGGAATAAGAGCTTTATTTTAAATAAGATTTGATAGGTTTCGGTGTTGATCTTGGCGTTCTGGGAGACGAACACGAGGGAGGACTTTCCATGATAGGCGGTAGCCGCCCAAACCGGGATTGACTGAGGATGAGCCCGTCTTCCGACCAGTTTACCATTGGAATTAGCAGAGGAGATGTTTGGGGACAGGACGTGATCATTTTGACGATTCATGAAAAGTTCAATTATGAATATTTCCTCATCCGAAAAAATAATCGTTTTGTAGCGTGCCGAAGAAAGCCTCTTGGGAAACTGTTGGTATCTTTCAAGTCTGTTTGATATCATTTTGTCCATAAGTTCGTGAACTTTTTTTGGATTCTGTAGGAGTTGAGTCCCAAGTTCTTCCTGATGATGGTTCTGACCGATTTTTCGTCGATTTTCAATTTTTTGGTCATTTTTCGTATGGATCTGCGGAAATTTCGTAGAATCAGCTCACGAAGTTTTTCTTGTTCCGTTCCGTCCTCGCACTCCGTTTTCTGCCACTTCCTGGACGGTCAGTAGTAGATCCAGTCTCCTTGAACCGTTTTACAGTCTTTTGGACCATCGTTCGACTGACTTTCAGCAGTTTGACGATGTCTTTCGTTTGATGCCCAGCCTGATACAATATGATGATAATAGATCGCTTTGAACTCGGCGCTACCATTCTGAATAGAAAACCTACCAATGGTAAATAATACATGAAAATGATCACGAAATACATGGTAATGACGAAAAAATAAAAATAGCATGTAAACTCTGCGCACTTCGTGAAAAATCGACGCTTTAGCAAGTGCCTCCATAATTTGTCCGCACCCTGTAGATTTTAGATACTCTATATACAATGATTTAGTTAAGCTAAAGGGGTTGGATAAAAATTTCTCGAAACTAAATGAATTTGATGTTTCAAGAATTCGAAAAATAAATCCACTAGCTCTTCCAAAGCCAACGAAAATTTGAAAAATCAGCGAACGAGATGAGGATTTTTGAAAATTGCAACTTACAGCCCCAGGTGAACACACAATTTTCAAGCAATCCAAGGAACGCCTCATGACTATGGTGTCTATTAGAAACCTGGTTTTCAACGAAATATCGATGAGAGGATACACGTCAATGTTTGTCTAGAGTAGAAATCGATAAGTTCGGATTTGGCAAGCCAATTTGGCAAGTTTGAAAAATTTGATAGAAACAAGATTTTTTGCCTTGTGGAATTCGGAATGACACATGGCTTGATGTTACAAAAATTTAGATATTCTTCAAAAGAACTAGCTAACATTATGGTAGGGTGAGACTTTATACACTGGTAATTAATAATTTAAACCATTGTGCGACTGAGTAGTCACTCAGTCGGGTTTAGTAAAGGCGAAATGCGGATCTGATATAACGATACGCGATATTGAAAGAAGGTTTTATTGATTTAATAAAACAAGCGCTCAGCGATCTCTAGAAGAAATCGGAGAAAGAGTGAAAAGAGATAAAAAATCTATAAGCGAAAGGATTACAAAATATAACAAAATAGCGTGTGCGTAGCCGCAGTCATACTCGATTGGACTATATTTTTCATGAACCTGTTTCAGAGTCGAATCCTACAATTTTTATAAAATTATTTTATTCTAGCCTTTGGAGCATCATTGGTCATATTGCCCTACTATTCTTGGATACTGAAACGTACCATAGTTCGTGGGCATGCATCACTCTCCATCCAGAAAAGTTTTATTCACTGATCTTTCCAACAATGGCATTATTGCTTAGTTTATTTTTTCCTGCATATTGATTTTAAATATGAATTTTCAGAAAAAAAAATTGTCGCAAACCTTTCTGCTGAGCTCATTTTAATGAGCATGGAATATCTTCCGTTTCAAGATGTAGAGAATTTCGCATGGATGATGCATATTGTCAAAAAAGATGCAGATGTTCCTATGGCTCTGGATCGGAAACTTTAATGGAATATATAACGATCTCGTCAGAAGAACAAGAAATGTTTCATGACCAGTGGAATTTTAGAATGAATTCAGTTATTGTGCAGCCATTAACAGATAGTGTTTGGGATTTCGATGAAAAATGCGACTTTTCTATCCAAGAGAATATAAATCAAGGCCAATATCAGCGATGATAAGACAAAGAAGAAATGCGATGATTCGAATGAGATAACCTTTGAACTATTCCAGCGTTTTTATACTGAACATCTAAATAGGTTATGATGATACCCATTAATTTGGCAACTTGGAAACGATATGACACGCATGACCTGCGAAATAGCGTGTAAAAATGAGAGATTTAGAGAAACAAGCCCCACTTGCATTTTCGCTTTTGCTCAAAAAGTGGCCATTGGAAGCCTCAAAAATAGGAAGCACATACCCTTCAAAATTGATGTTTACGAAAGATCACCATCGGAATCGATAAGTCACCCATAGAAATGATCATTCACCATTCCACTGGCAAATCTTGTCAGGAAGTGCGCGTTCGCAGATGCTCGCGAGCGTTTTATTTTGGAAAAACGTGACCATTTCGCGCTATTTCTTTAGCTTTTGTAAAACTTTGTGATCCCTAATTATAGTCTCTATTTCACTCATCAAAATCTTTTCTGAAATTCATTATCAAGACAATAAAAATTTTATACCGCATCATATTTCCTAACTACACTCTTTTTGTCATAAAATTCATTAACTTTTCATGCCTAATGTCTCGAGTTTTGCAATGAAATTCGATATTAACGATGCCGATTTCATCTACCCAAAGCACCTGCGCTTGGAGAATTAGCCTCTAAACTTTTCTAATATCGAATACTATGCTTTAAAATCTAGTAGCAATATGAAAATTCTATTGCTTCTAATTTGCTGCGGACCTTCAATATCATTTGGATCCGGTAAGAGATATGATTTCGTTTACAAAGAATCGAATATTCCAGATTATTTAAAATTAACCCAAAACATTCTGAAGGACTATAATAAAAACGTTCCTCCATTTGATGGTAAGAAAAATACTCAAAATGATATTAAGATATTTCATAGTCACGAATGAAACGCAGTATGATAACTTGAATCTCAAAGTCGGCTTGGAGTACATAAAATTGATTGAAGTGGTAAGAACAATTTTGTAAGGAAAATAATGATTATATAGGTGACCACAAATAGCAGACCTCTCCACATAGGGAAGAATGCTAGGAAAAAAAAATAGGTGATCACAAAAAGTCGTGATTTTTTATGAAAAACTAAAAATGGTTTCTTCTAACGAGACAACATTGTTTTACTTCGCTAAAGAATCTATAGGTCAACTTTCCTATTTCAGAATGAAAAATCTGAAGCAGTTCGCCTGATATTCGAAGTCGAAGCGGTATTTTTCTGCAATTTGCAAAATTATAGACAAATTTCAGTCCTGGAACGATCAAAGAATCTCATGGAATCCCGACAAATATTCCGGAGTAAAGACAATTTTCTGCCGATCCAGTGAATTATTCATTTCCGATGTGAGTCCTGTCAATAGGTTTGTAATTTTGTTAGAAAAAATCTCCTTTTCGTTATCGTTTTCCAGTTACGATTTATCGGATGATCGTACTGATGAGCAGAAATTGGTAGAAATTGACCACACTGGGCTTATGAAATTCAGTCTCAGCTGGGTGATGAGTTCTGTATGCAATCTTAACGTAAGATCAATTTAAAAATTAATCATCTTGACTCCTCATGGTTTTTTCACCAATGGTGCACAAAAGTGTCAACCAGAACTATGGACGATGATCGTCAAAAGCCCATTGTAATTTACCCCCAGTATAATCTCTTCGTTTGACGAAAGTGCTCTCTAGGCCTGACTTCGACTAATAAGTGTTGTGATACGAAACTAGAAGCTCATCATTAGAGATGTTGTTTCTTCGACTCTAACATTGAAAATTCGACGACACTAAAACTTTCGCCTAGAATCTACTAAATTATCGGCATTGTCCAGCACTAATATTTCCTTGATTTTAAAATTAAGCAGGTAGCTTTTTTCTAATTTTTAGCTCCGAAAGATGCCATTCGACAACCAGATGTGCAATTTATCGCTAGTGAGTTACAATATTTACTCCCCAATGGAACTTTACTTGACAAATACGATTGGCACGTCTGCCACCTACGAAGCTATGGTGAACTTCGTTTTACAGGCTCAAGGGATTGCCGAAAATTTAGGGAAACAGTGAATGGAGACTCGACAATATCACTTTTTCGAACGAAGTATTTAACGAGTTATTTCCAATGGTATGATTCGTGTTGATCAGACTCAAAGTTCTTCGCGTTTTGGGAATTTTATTTTTTGTTTAGAAATATTTTCACATTTACATTTCGAGAAGGGGAATATTCTACATCATTCTAATCTCTGTACCAGCGTTTGTATTCAACGTCGTTTCACTTTACGGACTATTCGCGCCAAGTTCGAGTAGGGGTGAACAGGTATGAAACTGTGATTTGAGAACATACATGACTGCTGCATAATATTCTTCGAATTTAGCTAACGATCGTTATGACGAACCTGCTCTCAATCAGTTTCATCCTGTCGATATTGCAAGATAATGTCACAAAAACGAATTACCTACCACTATTGGGTAGATCAAATGAGCAGCTCTCATTTGACGAAGTGAAGGAGTGTAATAAAATGGTGATTTTATCCTTTGGAAGAAAAGTCATTCCTCCATTTCTCACTCCGTCTAATGATAGTTGAGAGTTACCAATCAAATGACATTATGCGTGCACAATTTCTCAAAAATGAACTTCAGCTACTAATATCGTCATCAATCTTTGCCTCATCCTACTAGCATTCTGTCTTGTTCTGATCAACAGCCATATCGAAAGAAAGAGGAAGCTGAAACAGAGCAATGAAAAGATCGAAGGAAAAAGGTAATAATTTATCGTTTTTCTACCTTTTAATAAATTTATGCTAATGAAAATTGAATAGCCATAAACAGATTCAATTGAAAATTTTCGATTACGCGTGCGAATTGAGTTTGAAATAAGAGATTTGCAGTCAAAGCTCATAATTTGAACTTTCATGAGAAAAAAACTAATTTATTGATAATAATAATCCTGACAAACGTTTTCAGGAAGAAACGCGCAACGTGTTGCACTTCAAATAGCTGTCTGATGGTGGTTCATTTGCTCCTTCATGCTCTAAATATTGCAAATTTCATACTTTACGTTCAGTTTCAATATTTTATGAAATAAAGTTTGTTGAATCAAAAATTCTATTGGTAAATGGTAATCGTACTGATGTTGCATTTATAGTTAGAGAGATCAAGTCTCCCTTTTTTCGAGGGAGAGAAAGAACGCATGGAATTTTCCGCCGTTTCAATTATCGCTAATTATCCCACTAATTAGTTGATAATTTCATGAAACAAAAACACCAATTAGAGTAATCAAATATGCCCGAAATGATGGCGCCATTGGTTTTAAGAAAAAGGTCTCCTGAAAGCATGAACGACATCGAAACTCGAATGATCATAACTCTTGATAGGATGGACCGTTTTTGACAATATAAAAAGTTTTGAGTTATTCACGATCTCGGTCATCACACTGATATCAAATTTATCCAATTCAGCCTATTAGGGAAAATCACTTGGCCTCTCTGATTGTGGAAATTAATTTATAACTTAATGCCAAAAAATGAAGTAAGATTTTAATTTCAGGCATCGCAGCCATTTAATAGTACAGCTTCAATAAAATGAGCATATACAGGAACATGAAAGCCATATATTATACCATCTTACTGCTACTATTATCTGTGTAAACAATATGTCTAAAATTAAAAATGGCATATGTAAATTGATGAATGTCCAATACATTTATACACTACTTTTGTAATTTGAATTGCCAATGAGTAAAATTTCGCAGCGATATTCAGTTATTTTATTCAACTATATATTAGACTAGAAATATTGTGTTGTCTTTTCAATTTTTAGATAATATTAAGGCATTTTCATATCGAATTTCAGTCAACATGTTTGAATAAATCCTTCCTTATATCGGTTGTCATGCTCATTCTATGAAATATACTTGTTTGTTCAAACCTTTTTATAATTGTAATTGATGAATTCTTCTCTAACAATTCGGTTTCTACTCTTATTGATCATCTGCATATTCTTCTTATTCAGTCGAGGTAATGAATTTATCAACTTCAAAATGTTCACTTTTCGATAATTTTAAACGCTTCGGCAAGAATCATGCAACTCCGACATCACCGAATGCGGTTTCTGAGAAATTGCGAACCTTCAAATTATCAGTCGTCAAATTTTTCCATACAAGTATCGGAATACATTTTACAAATCTAATAGAATTTTACGGCATAAACGACTTCTTTAGACTATATATTGCTATTATTTTCAATAATTTATTAATTTTCATATAATGAAGGCAGATGTGAAGTATTGCTTTCAACGATTTGTATTCATAAGTTTTTCAATAAAATTTTAGCATTGCACAGAAATAGTTAAGTTACTAAATGGTCCACCCGCTATCATGATCAATGTTTATCAAACATTTAGGAGATTGGTTCAGAATTGAAGGTAACCCGTAAAGTTTAGTCGAATATTTTTTCGAATCAATATGAGAGGACTTTATGAAAATTTTGTAGTAAAAACCTTGAATAAATGAAGAATGAAATAATAGCTAAATTAGAGGAAAACTCAAATATTGACTCGATTCGTTGTGTTCAAAGGAACCGTTTCTTCGAAGGGCTTCTCGGAAAGCCGTCTGACGGAGGTAAGCATATCGCTTTCCGATGCTTTCTTCTGCATCTTCCCGAATAATCGCAAGACTCTGACTCGATAGACCTGAAGTTATTTTAGAGTTGTTCGCTTTCACTCAAAATCTAGTGCAAATTTATTTTTTTAATGAAAATTAGTTCACGAACAAAAATATTTATAAGAAAGATAGGTGGATAATTCTTCTTACTCTTTGCGTCCATATCGTGATCAACGGATTGATAACGATTCCGACTACCAAGAGGCGAAAAAATTGATCAGTCACCCATCGAAATCTCGAGTCTGCTACACAGGTCATGCCTGAAAGATTCAGTCATTCGTTAAAATTATATCGTCTAAACTTACAGAAAAACCCCATCAAATATAGAAATCGATATGGCAGACAAGTGAAGAAGGTCCATAATGTACTAGAGAACAAGAAGAATAACCGATGGAATAGTTTCTGGAAAGATCTAAGTTATTTTTGAAGGAAATAAAGGAAATCTCACGGATCTAGCCCGACTTTCCAATTTGGTGGATGTTTGAGCGATGCAATAAATGATGGCAGACAAAGTGAATGAGGTGACGATCATAACGACATAAAGGAGAGGAATCGATAAATAGAGGTAGGGGTTGAGTTGAAGACGAATACAGCCGTCCTGAAATGAAATGCATCTAGTAAATTTTGATGAATCTGCAATGGTAAGTGTGTAGCGAGAATTTTAGATGTTTGTTTCGTGATCTGTTTATAATTACGAATAAAGTCTTCAAATAATTTCTCTAATAAAATTCATACTCACATTAGCAGACATGGTCAATGCGAGAGCGACAGTGATGGCGAACATAGCCAACCAAGTTGCTGTCGAAATTCGCAACATTCGAACTCGACTCACTATCGAATAATAGTGCAGAGGAAATTGAATGTAGACCAGTTTGTCAACGTTTAGCCTGAAAACTTTTCTAAATGATTTTGCACATATCGTATTTTGATAATTTTAATGCTATTTTAATAGGTAAAGTTGTCAGAATTACATGTAGCACGAATCAAAGTTCATTAAAAGCGCCTTACCATACAAGATTGAGACAACTGACGAGTTGACACGTCCAAATGGTCATGTAGTAGGGATGACAGAAGAAGTTGGGAAACGAGCTGACCCAAGGCCGAGTCATCATGTAGAATACACACATCAACAGATCCGCCATTGTCATGTTTATAACGATTATCTGCAAACTTTCGGCTCATTAAATTCATCATCCAGCATGTCTTAAATTTAGATTTCTGCATTTTTAAAAGCACAAGTTACGGCTTAGGCAAATAGTTGTTTGGTATTGAAAATTCGTCATAGTTGAATACCGGAATTTCGGAAATATTGAAAAGTCACAACGCTATAACTAGAAGAGATGGCTTTTAAAAATCCGATATCTTTACCTATTCCTGAATACTATTTTTCAAGTCGCGATGTCACGACATTTTCTAATGATCGAATACCTAGTGGGATATCGTCGCTAGCAGAATATTCTGAAGCGTTACCTGTCTAGGTTTATCTTCGGTGTCGATGTATCGCATCGCAATCCAAATCACCATCGAATTGAATATCGTTCCGACCATTCCACACGTCAGATAGAATAATGACTCCAGAATTGTGAATTGCTCGTCGATTTTTGGAGCTGATGTCGAATTTAACGTATCGACTATGACCGTTGATATTATTGTCGAATTATTCATTCTAAAATCGGTATATAATTGAAATCATGAATTCATGATCAGAATCGAAAAATTTACGAGTGAATGAAATCTACAGAGATGAAAAAGTTGACGATTTAGATAATGCGTTGCCCAATATTTTGTGAAAATAGATAGAATAGTATGAAAGATATGATCTACTCTTTCCTAGCCTAAAAAAGTCGCGAAAAATCTAAATTGCCAGGAAAATCAGGAAATAAGGATTCGGCTCATAGAATCATGATCGAATTCACAAAGAAAAACGAGATGAGTTCTCGACCTTTCGAGCCGTTCTTTATTTGATTTGTTTCATTATGACTTTTTCGACAGTCAATTGATCATTTTGATCGATTACGTTTTCGAATTCGAGCTATGATGGGTTTCATGAAGTTGTAATGTAAATTCGGCGTATTCTGTAACAAACTCGAATTTTTAAAATCACATTCTAAAAATGATTTTAAACTTTTCCGTAGAAATAACAATCATCTTCCAAAAATAAACTCATGAGTTTGTTTACAAATTGATCTTTCGAAATTTGCCAAACTTAAATCAGCTCCTTGAGACTTTGGACTTCGAAATTGATCATACCATCCACGCAAATTCGAACAGATTTCGCGATTTTTGCCATCTGTTATTTCTTTGGCGATTTCGAAGTCACAAAGCAGCAATCGGGCTAACTAAAAACGTATGGGCGCATTTGGACGAGACGAGGATCTCATAACGACTAGAAAGAGAATCAAAGAAACGAGAAGCTAAAATTATCCAAACAATAAACATCAGAATAATATGCTTAGAAATATTTTCTAAGCAAAATAGTCATAAAGTGGGGATTAGGAAAAACTAGAATCAATACCTGAACACTATGGAACGTATTTTATTCTTATTTCTGGGTAAACACGATGTTTTTGGATATTAGAAAGCGGAAGAGGAATTTTAGAGTATGAGATTACTTGCCCAAATTTATAATTTTAGTGATGAGAGTTAAGCGAAATTGAAGTTATTAAAATTCGAACATTTTCCTTTACAGCATATGAAATTTTCTGCTTCAATAGAATATTTTCAAATTCGAACAAGAGAAAAACTCGACAAATTTCGGAACGCTAAATTTGGAAGTCCATTTGGGCAGCAAAAAGCCGTGTGGAGTCTGCCAAAAGTTGCAAAAAAAAAGCGAAAGAATTTGGAAATACATTCCTGATGTTGATTGAAGCTGATAGAGAAATAGATGGGAAAATTGAGAGATAAAAAGGAATCAGAAGAAGGAGAGATAAAGCTAAAGAAAGAAAGTCCGTTAAAGCCCAAAGGGTCCATCATTTCTTCATTCTGGATGTTCATTTCTCCAAGGTTGCTCTCTAAACTTTCTAATTTCTCTCATTCTGTTATTTCAACTATTTCTACTTCTCTTGTCTCCTCTCATATTTTCTCTTTAATTTGCTCTCTAAACTCGAATTCCTTGCACATGGCTTGGATCACACCTCTGCAAAAGTGGAGCAGGAACAATTTCAGGGCGCTGATTTCATTTCAGCAGTTTCAGCTTTCAGAGGCGCTATTTTATGACCGACCCCTGGTGGTGGTTGCCGCTTCTGATTTCTCTTTCCTCACTCCTCATTCTTTTCCTACACACCCCATTTATCCACCTAAATAAATTTACGACTCAACGAGCAAAACCAAAGTTCCGCTGTAATCCAAGTGCGTTTCGAGATCAGCATGATCCAATTAAAAGTGGGGAAGGGTTAAAAATACTAATCACGCGCAGAGCTATTGGAGTTTAGCTTCAACCTTCGAGTTGGAGTTAAAGTTGTCTTTCGAATTTATTTCGAAGCATAGTACAGTTCTAAATTGGAGTTTAGATGGAAAGTGTAGGGAATGAAGCTGTTGATGTTGCGTTTTTTTTTTTGCAATTTTCAACAGACAATTTGAAAATGTGACAAATTCGTAAAATCGCAAATTGACTAGGAAGTAACAAAAGCCAGATAACTTTTCCCTACACGTCACTAATCGTACCCAACATGCATCACCGCGTGCAAAATCAAATACATATCCATGAGCAAAATTTAAAGGAAATTGAGTTTCAGAGTTTACGTAAAACAGTCAAGTTTGGTCACTGATTAAGATCAGATGAGTTAGAGAAAGAAGGGAAAGAATGTGGCTAAAATTATCAAACACGCGGTAAAATTTTAGGAAATGAAGTTCAGATATCATATAGAGCAGCTTGATACTGAAGCTATCAATACCAATTTTAAAACACAACTTTGAGTGCTATCGGAAATAGATTTCAGGTTGGTTTGTGACGCAACAAAGCAAAAACGATCCGAAACTAATGTGTGCTCAAATCTGTAGATTTAGCTGAACTTCGAAAACAATCATACCAAAATTAGAACTACAAAGATATTGTTCACACGATGATAAAAAGCCACCGAGTTTCAAGGAAAATAAAAAAGATTCGAAAACTTTCATAAAGGAAAAGTGAAATATATGTCGTAATGGATGGACTCATAAAATATGTGTCGCTCAAAAGGATATGTGGAAGGGAGATTCAGGGATAGCGTTTTGCAAAAACTATATGTAGAGTTTGAGAGATGGCTCGTCTTTGATCTTATCTGGCTAATACGTTATTTCCCTGTTTACTCTTCGAATGTTTCCTAAGAGCCCGTTCTCATGCAATGATACCGATTTTCATATTCACTCCTCTGCCATTTTCCCGCATTCTTCTGCCCCAATCACATGCCTGCAGCAGGCTACCTCCTCTTTGCTAAACAAACTCCAATATTCCAAATATCCATTCGAGGTGGTCAAAAAAGACACGTTCCTCATAGAAAATCAGGGTATTTGGAACACAGAAGCGAATTGTGAAAGCCAGGACGAATAATGTAAATTTCAGGAGGTTGATGCGATTCATGAGTTATGAAACTTGTCTCATCATTTTTATGGTAAAAAATTCGATTCAGCTACCGATTTCGAAAAGTTCCGAGGTAGGAATTAAGATCTGATTTCATATCCAAATTTTAAAATCACAATTTCTGATCCACACTACTCTTAGTTTTCTTCTAGCTGAACTTCACGAAGTTTATGAAATACTGACCGGGATTAGATAAGTGCGAAGTATCAAAATTCGAAATAAGAACTCATCTAAGCTTCATTTGAATAGGGGAAAACTAGATATTTTGCCTGGTCCAGATACAGATGGATTTATCATTTATTTTTGTGAGTCTCTAGAAATATTTCTTAGCATTTTAGCAACAAGTATCATTTTAGTACATCTATCTATTCCATTCGATGCAAAATAATCTCATTCCGATCAAATTCTTAAGTTTAAACAAGCAAGTTTTCATTGAATTCGCGAAAGAAGAAAAAGTTTTTGGAATTCTGGAAAGGTAATCCGAAAAATGCAACAGCGGTGAAATTTCCAGAAAACGTTCCCACAACTCGAAACGACGAAACGAGAGGGCAAACGAGAAACCAGAGAAAATCCCTTTGAAAGATTTAGAGGGGCGAAAACCCAGAGAAATAGCAGAGATTTATGAGAGAGATGAAAGAAGAAGACAGAAATAATGAATGAAGGCAAGAGAGTCGCGAAAGAATGAAAAATGATAAAGAAACTCGGAAAAAGGTAGATGAAAAGAATAAAATAAAAATGCGTGCTTTATAAATTAAAATGAGCCAAAACAACGCAGAGATCCATGGAAAGTTGAGTAAATAACGCCTGAATAAAGGTATAAAGCACAAACAGAGTCTCTGCGACCTTTAGCTGAAACAGCTTTAGGTTTTTGGGCACGGGCTTGGGAGTTTCAGAGATTTTTGGAGGGAATTCTGATCGCTTATTTTCCTATTTCCCTCCTTCATATCCCCTATGACCCCATGTGTGAGAGCAGCGTTCTATTTTCGTTCAGCCATTATAGTTTCATAAATTCTCCCACCACATCGAATTTTTCATTGACCTCAGAAAAGATTTCTTGTCTTTTTCTAGCTTTTATTACGACAGTAAAACTAAGTGGAATTTATTCATTAGGTCTAGACGCGTGACTTTAAAAAAGATAATCCATAAATTTTCGAGAAATCGGAATCCAGAAAGTTTGCAAATTTGGAAATAATTTCTCAATTTTCACATGATGATTTTCGAGAGATTTCGTTTCTCGTTTCTAGTTTCCAAATTTAATCCCCGCTTTTCTTCCTTTGAAATGGCACTTTTATCATGTTCTCGGGTGTGATAAAGAAGTCGAGAAAAGCGCTCAAAATAAGCGGCTTTTTGTCGAGCTTTCGCATTGAATCCGCCTAATTTCAACAAAAGAATAGAATTGAGAACACAGCCAAAAAAGGCAACAAGTTAGTCCGGAAAAGTGGTGTTCATCTTCTTGGAATCCGACACATTTGTGGATTTGGAAAAAATGAGATGAAAAAGGATCAGGATTATTGGGGCCAATTTTAGCTTCCACTATTTAAGAAATAGAGGCATGTATAGAAAAAAATAAAAATTCCTGCAATTTGTGAAACATTCTTTGATAGCTCAAAACATAAGTGTGCTCAAAAATGCATCGAAATAAGAATCTAAGCAATCAGGAACTTCAAACTAAATTAAAAACTAAATCAAAAGTTAAATTAGAACGTTAAAAATACTTATTTTGGTGACGATAATGTGAAAATGAAAAATGAGAGACTGAAGTCCGGAAATTGCCTTCCCACTTTTAAATTCGTCTACATCACTTTTTCGCAGCGACGCGGATCAGAAATAATGTTCGAAGGGGTTTCGCGAAAACAGCAGAAGAGCGGCACTTTGTATGGGGAAATGGAGAATTTGAGGCTACTTACGCAAAATAGTCATTATGCAATATTTACCCATTTATATTGTCACCCGCCCGTTCATATTCTTCATATTCATTCATTTCCTGATGTATACACTAATTTATTATTCCTATAAAAACTCGAAATGTTAGTAGCTCATCCACAAAGAAGTTTGCATAAAATATGGTGGACAATCAATTTGCGACAAGTACAATCGGTCTTAAAATGAAATGTCCGGTGATGGCATTAATAAATTGGGAAAAGGAATGCCACTTTTATAAGCTGAAACTTTATCGAGCCCAACCCTGATGTAAAAACCTTATTATCAAATTTAAGAGGTGGATTTTAAGGAATAGCCTTTATAGTATAAAGTATTCAAATTTTAACAACAATCTACTTTGCATGTGAAATTTGTTTAACTGCATGTTATGTTGAGTATTTTTAAAATTTTGTTGCAAAAATGCCAGTAAGCAATAAATCATTATCAAAAATCTCGATGAAAAAGGTTGATAGAAAAAATTTCTGTCGTGCCAGTTTGTGGTTGTTTAATTTCCGTTAGCAAATATTTATGGTTAAAAATTTGCAATTCACAACAAATTATAACAAAAATCTCTACTACCAACAATTTGCAATAAAAATTCTACGTTTTCCACAGTTTATGGTCAAAAATTTTCGCTAAAAATTCACTTTCGATAAAAAATTACTTTTCAATAGCGTTCATAATGAGAATTCGCTCATGGTAAGACATGATAAGGTAGGAAATTGATCTTGGCATATAAAAAGCCCGATATTTCGACTATTTAAAATTATTTCGATAAAAGCGCTCTCTGAAAACGTTAGAATATTCATGTTTTTCAAGTGAATAAAACACTGAAAATAAAAAATGAAATAACAGCTTCGAGGTAAGTTCGTATGATGAGGAGTTTCTTATTTTTCGAATTCTCATCCGAACTCATCTCATATTGGGAGCTCTCGCGATAAATATTGACACATTTCTAAGGTTCGCCAAAATTATGAAAAATTGCCAAAATAATTGAAGAAAACGAAGACTAAGACGGAAATAGAGAAGAAGGGAGTCGAATAACTAGACGAATGTGTCCGGCATGACTATGAAAATAATTAGATAATAAAAAGGAAAAAAATGCGTGAATAGCCTTGCTGAATCTGGCGTCATTTTCATGAAGCCACACCGCCACCCACTGCCCGGGTGTGCAGATGCAGAGCTATGACTGATAAGCTCGATCAAAATGCCCTTCCCTGACTTGCTCACTCACTCATTTGTGCAGAAGCACGGCTCACCCTGCTAGCCATGCAGAATCTCTTCCCTGCTCTACTTGCACAGCTTTCGATGAGGCAATTTCGAGTGCCTACAGCATTCTTCCTCAGTTTATCGCCTAAATTGGCTGCGTTATGAGAAGAGGCAGCACGAACAAATGCCCACCTATCCGAGGAAAACACGGACAAAATCAGCCGTATTCCTGCGAAAATTCTCGGCCATGACATCGGCACAACTTTCTGGCTGCAGGAAAAACTCGTGAAGCTTTTCTATAGGACAAAAGTACGCTGCAGCCGACATTTTTGCAATCTTGCAGGACCAGGCCATTGAGGTCAGATTAGCGATTAGCGCATGCATCAAAGATATTTGAGCATTTTAGCGTGGGTTAGGGTTGGGACTCCGTCCTTCTTCCCCTTTCTCTGCAGAAATCTCCTCCACAACATCTTGAAGCTCTAAAATTGAAACGCTTCAGACATCGGCGTGGGAGGCTAGAATTACACATATTTTCATGCACAAATACGATATGAAATGTGCATGATTATGATCGTGTGTTTGTAGCCAGGAATAAGCACACGGACTATTTTTAGATTATTAGTTATTAGGTGCTGAGCGAAGGTGAAATTCCTGCATGAGTAAGTGGATGCTAAAATTAAAATTCGAATACAATTTGACGTAGAAATTTTAGAAAACAAAAAATGAAGATTAGATGCAAAACGTGATATAATCATTCGATCTTTGTTTATTTACGGACAAAGAAGCGGCATTCAAGCATAAAGGCACAATAGATCAGATAGAACAAATGGTCAATTCGTGACAATAAACGTGCACTTCTTTACAAATATGGCGGTCTTAGATTAGGTAAAACAAATACGCTTGTATCGTTTGTCTCCAGCGAAGTAGTATAAAAAATCGAATGCAGCAAAAATTGTTTTTTTTTAACTTTTCGCTTATTCATTTTATGACACTTCCCTGGAGACAAACGACAATAAGGAGGTCATTTGAGTTTAGGATCGTGTCAGAAGGGTCTGAAGATCTGCTTCTCAACACGGTGCGTTGATCTGCCCAGTGTTCTTTCTCTCAGCAAAATTGACCAAAATTTCTTTATTTTTGCGTTATTCTTAAATTCGTTTTCATAGGAAACTTCTAAAAAATTATCAACAGTCCTATGCGAGAAAAATTAATGAAAATGTAAAGGTGGAAAAATCGATTTTTAGATATTTTGTGTAGACCTGAACCGAGAAAAAAAAAGGCTAAAGAAGTATGATGTCTAAATCTCAGCCCAATTCACAGTTAAAACTTGGTTTATAAAGAAAGTTAGAGTCATGAGCGATTCAATGCCAGAGCAGCACTGCCTAAACCATGGTAGGGAAAGTAGAGAAAACTCGATCAAAAAGTATACCAGGTCAGATTTAGAAAACTGGATCTCATCACAAATCGCCTTGAAATTTTCAGTTTTAAAATTGTAATTTAACTTTAATATTGTCCTGCTCAGTGAATGAGAAATTGATAATCCAACATTTTATTATTGGAATATCTCAAAGCATTTGCTCGGGACTTAATTTTTCCTATCAACGAAAACGCCAGCTCAGCTTTTCAGAGATCAAATAAGGTTCGCAAAAAATAATTTCACCACGAATCAACAAAACACGACGTTTCATGAGCAAAAAAATGGTGTCGTCGTGCGAACAAACAGACAATTTTCTGGCCTGGCCTTCGGCTGAAAACATTCCGACAATAATTAGGCCAAATGAATGCGAAGAAGCATCAGACTTGATACAAAAAATCGCGTCCAGTGCGAAATTACGACGAATTGAGAAATTTCACATCAACACGGAGCACTGGGAGAATTAGTTGAATTTCCTGTGTCTGTAAACGTAAAATGCGACATCGCGCGTTTAAAAATAAACTAATGTGGATATATTTAGCGACGCGCAATCATAGGAAAATAATAATCCTCTTTTGCACTTCGGAAAGCTGGATTTTCAGATATCTACTCAAGAAAAGTAATGCAAACACATAAATACATGAATACTTCGAACAGAGCAAATGAAAATAGTAATTTTGACAAAGATATCACGCTCAGAGATTCAACCTCGCCTCGTTATCTCTCCTAAACCAAACACATTAGTCACTGAGCTATGGTTGTTTCAGAGTGGCAGTGTGGAAATGAAGGAATCAAGTGGATTTGGGGCGAGTATTGGGTTGGGCCACCTAAATGGGTGCTCATTCGATGAAAATTGCCAATTTTTCTACGTTCAGTGGTTGATTTCGAGTGTCACTTTTGCGTTTTCTCTTACCGCACTATTTTTGGGTTACTCTCATTCTCTCCCTTTTGGTAATATAAGCCTAGACCAAGAAACATGGAACAGCAGACAACAGAGAGCAATGCAATGTTTGGGGTTGTGGGAGAAGTGTGGAGCGGAGACGCAAAAAAAACCGGGAAAGAGACAATAAAAATGAAATATATCTGAGCCAGAAGCGACAAAGCAGGATACGAATGAATTTTCCCTAGGATCTTCAAGGATTGGCCCTGGGTCTGTGCGTCCAGCCAGGCACTGAAGCATCCATTCGATGGATCACCGGAAGTAATTTCGCGCCGAATTCGAGGCAAGCGCCGAGAAGAGCCCACTAAATTTTGCCAAAATCCGTCTGTCTATTTGCAGAAAGGAATCGCGGCCCCAAAGTAGCAAACTAATAAAGACTGAACTGCTTGAGACATAAATAAGCCCTATATTCGGAAATGAAATATTGACTGGAATCCGAGGATTCTGGAGACTGGAGAATAATGAGTTCATAGTTAAAGTACGACTGGTGAAAGTACAATATTGTTTGGATCTAAAAGGAACGTTGAAATCAGCAGTGAGATTTTGCCAATTATCGAATTGTCGGCTTGACTACTTCGGAAGAACGTGCAGAGCATATCAAGTGAATATCAAACTTTTGACTAAAAATTCAATTCCCCCAATTAAAATTCAGACTTGTATCATCAAAATTTGCTTTTCAGAGCCAAATCAAGGCCGAAAACTGATAAGTATAATTCTGGCGAAAATTATATTTTGTAATCGAAAATAAGTATTTGGAGACGGGAGCAAAATTTTAGATTCGTCACAAACCCAAAGAACATTTTTCAGTATTTTTTGTTGAAATTATCAATGGAAATCAAATTTAATAAAATACCAGTGACGAGGAGGCATTGAGATGCCAATTTCGAAATACAAAATGAAGCTGGTAAAATTAAGTTGGTTTCTTCAAAATTTCAAATAACTAATTACTATTCATCGATAAAATTGGCCAATAATCCAAATCATGAATGCAATTTTCAAATCCCGAATTTCTAAATTTGGAATATTCAGTACAAAGTAGGCGTCATTCAGATCACAATGGCTACATGATTTTCCGAGATGTCAAAATCTGCATGATAAGAACGAAATGCGGGTATCTTTTCCAGTCTGACAATGAGCATTCTGCATTTTATTCAGCCCTGCGACTCTTTGCCCTCTCCTTTTCCCTTTTCACATCTAATTTCGGCCCTTTCGAATGTGATTTCCTAATGTCTTTGTGAAGGGACGCTTCGATGCAGAAGGAGCAGCAATTTTTGGCAAAAGAATCAAATTTCGTCGATTCGAATTCGATAATTCGGATGAAAAATAGCGAAAAGTAGGGAAAAATCAGGGACAAATCCGAAAATTCGACATTCGCGGTGATTTGATTGACAATTGCAATTTATTCGACAAAAGATTCGGACCCAATTCGATTTATTCGACATTTTTACCTCAAAAATGCGGTCCTGGACATTTTCATCTTTGAAAATCAAATACAGAATCAGACTATAAGAATCAACGGAAAAATAAATTTAAAAAAAAAAAAACCCAGTGACATAATTTGCTCGTTAATGGCTAATGAATATGACAAATTTGCAAAAATCATAGAAGAAAGATTTTGTCTAAAGCTAGGATTTTCAAGATTCTATAATAATCAAAATTCATATGTCCAAAATGATAAATTTTGTGGGAATTTTGTTTACCCTCACATTAGACAAGCGATAAATTTCACCGAGAAGAATCATATGCATAATTCAATATTTATGGGAGATTTTACGCGAAGAGTAGATGAATTTGTCATATCTAACAGCGAAGATGGGTTTGCATAATTCCAACATTTTAATGATCCAAAGACTCGGATTCAGAACCTTCGAAGATTTCAAAGAGCCTACGCAAGACACCACTCATTCATAAGATAGACGAGCCAATTATGATCCAATGAAAAAGAAAACAGAAAAATAACTCCGAGAAACTTCAAAGTTGTGGCTTTGATTCCAATGAATTAGTAGTGACAGTGGGAAAATGAAAGCGAAGCATTGAGGTCACTTCATCAATAGGCGAATGAATTGAAGTCGAAATGAATTATTTGTGTGAGATCTCGAGGATGGCTAAATTGGGATTGATGATTCTTCTCATGATTTTATTATGAAAGCCAAAAATATAACAATAACCAAAAATTTAATAAAAAATTAGTGGACCAAAGCGCAGTTTAAGTTTTAACAGTTTTGTAATTTGAATTTTTTTACGATTTCGCAACTTCGTGACTGGCGAAGTAGCGTACAAAAGCGAGAGAGAAAGTGTTTTCCCGTCCCCCCAAACCTTACACTATTTGCATGGTCGCAAATAGCGAAAAATTCAATTCGCATAATTTTTGATATCGGAAGACAGTTTAGGATGAAATTTGAAAGCAAAACTATGATGTGAAAATACATTGAACTTGAAGTCATTATGAAAAATTGAAATCTAGGTAGAAATTGAGAAACGCTCCTAATTGATTGAAAAGATGAACTTCATATTTCATTTCACCTGCGAGTTATGAGTTCTAAATAAATGTTACAAATTTTACGGAGGTTTGTTGATCAAATGTTCAAAAATAGCAAAGTGATGAAAATTCTAAATGCAATCTTACTAAGCAATTACTAATAACTCCATAGTTGCTAAGAAAATGCCCAAAATCTAAAAAAATGATTTAATATGGTGATTTGAAATTTTAAATATTTGCAACTTCGAGACTTCACAACCCATAGATTTCACAGCATACTTTACTACTAATTTTTGTGACCGCTCTCTTTGCAGCAATTACCAAAAAGGGTCGCAGAATATACGGGGTGTGAAGTTGTTAATTTGCAGGTATCTAAGTGCCTTTAATGATGATATAAAATTTTGAATAACAAATAGAGCTACTCGGAAGATTAAATCTATTAAGGGCGTTCAAAAAATGAACGAGATATCAAATAGTTCGCTTTATCAGCATTATCAATCGAGCAAAGGACACTATATTTCTGCATTTCTGCTAAAAATATCGTTAAAATGTGAAATTTAATATTTGGAGATCGTAAATTCCGTTTTCTATTTTGAGCTTGATACGTGGCACATGTGTTAGAAGAAATGAATGGAAGACGACTGAAAACATAACTGAATGAAAAAACATAGTTTTGCGTGAATAATGCAATTACTTATGGACTTAAGCTAATTGAGAATTGGAAATTAATAGATGAAAAGAATATATCTGAACTGGGACAATGAAAAAGCATCAAAAATAAGTCATGCGAGTGTCAAGCTATCCGAATCGACTTTTATTCTCTATTCTTTATCATCATATAAAAAATTTTCCAAAGTAATTCCGCTTTTGTATGGGTGTATGAGAAAAATCGTATTCAAGGAAAGAACGAACGTTGGAAAAACCCACGATTATGAATGCAAAGTTCACAGGAAAATGGAAAATGAATAAAGTCGAAAAAGTCGAGAATCAATTGCAGAAATTAGTTCCGTTTCGTGATGAAAGAAGCCTATTCAAGCTCACCCCTTTCAACTGTTGTTATAATTACGTTTCAGTTATCCTTCGAAATTTTGTTCTCACCTTGAAGCTTATGTCGGAACAATGAGAGTATGCCTTGTGATAACTTAATAATTATGGCAAGTTTTCTGAAGAGTGTTATGGATGAAAAATTAACGCAAAAAATAAAGATGCTCAATTATTATCCAAATCATTTTTGCTACTGAAAACTTGTTATTATGTTCTAAGTATTTTTCAGCATCTCAAATATAATATGAATGACCTTGTGGTTTGCTCACAATTTCTTTGACATTTTCCATAATTAGTCGTGTAATTGTCCATGAATCTTGTTGAAAAAAATTCAAGATAGAAGAATTAAAATTAATCACTGTTTCAATTTATTTCCTCATTCTTAGTCTAATTGCATAAGGAAAAGTCACAGAACCAAAAATGAACCCCCGGATCTCTCATCAACACTATTTTTCTAGCGAAGGTTCAAAAGATGAATCTTTTGATCGTTATTATGTGTGGAAATTTATTTATTTTGCTATGTGATGTTTGCATAGTTTATTCTAACGCAAATTAACGAGTTCCTGCAATTAACGATTCACTTGTTCATGCATGATTGTCGTATTTCTATTTACTCGCTGCTCCGTGAAAAAATAGTAGGATTCGACAATATTGTGCACAGTTTAACGCTTTAGCTCTTTTTTATTATTTGAAGCGTTTTTTTCCGTTCTAGTGTTCACGAGCAATTACCTCAAACCATAAAAGTCTAAATTTCCAAGCATCTAATTTCATTTCTTACTTACTCTGCACGTGAACGAATAAATACGAAAACAAAATCAATGCTTATAAGGTGGATGTGTGACCAGGAAGTCAGGGTAGAGAAAGGGGTAAAAGGATTTCCGGATCGAAGTCTTGTATTCGATCACTGTTGTGCAAATCGCAACAAAGAGGCAAGAAGCAACAATGTAACTCTGAATTCCATGGTGCTCTTCTCGAAACATTGATTTTCTGCAAGAATTATGAAAATGTGTAAAGGTAATTAATGTCAGACCAAGATTTTGCAATTTTGGAAATATTTACTTCAGACTAGTTCAATTTTCAAAGCATATGGGCAAATCGCAAAATTCCGCCCTGGGAAAGGTTTTACCATTTCAAATAAATTATTTATCTTTTCCTCCTCAAACCTTCGTTCTTTGCTTTGTTTTTCTTTCGACTTTCAACATACTTAGTGTTTATTTTTATGGGCCTGAAACAATTCTGCAATAAACCAATGCAGCATTCATTCACAATTTCTGCCTTTCAACTGCATTATCGTTTTGTTTTATTTCATTTTCGTCGTTATGCTTTGTCGTCCTGCATGTTTCATAATCCGACTCATATTTCATAAATCTTGGTTCCACTCGATGAACATGCCGCTATTATTTCGAATTTTCTTTTCGAAATATCCATCTCGTGAAAATCTTGCAGCGAATCTTATATGTTTCAGTCTCCTGCAAGAATTGCTGTTTCTGATATCATTGCGTAAATTCGGCAATATCGCTTTGTCCATAATTGCATTATCTTTTCTTTCTTACAAAAGGAATTCTCAATGGGCCGAAATCTGAGCCAGCAGCGCGTTTATTCTTTATGGAATCATTCAGCGAAAACAAAAGAAGAGTTCACAAGAACGCGGAAGTTTACTAATTTCGGCATTAAAACGAAAAAGTTCAAAAATCCACGCGCTTCGCACAAAGTGCAGGATGCATTTTGCATGTATCGTTTTGCGTTTTGTCCATAAAGCTCCAAACTCCAAATGCACTCCGGCTTTGAGGCTTTGTGTTTATAAAATATGAGCTTATTGTCAGCAAAGTCTTCTTCTTCAAGTCTTTCGGCTGTAGGCCATTCGGATAAGCACATGCGCCGTTCTCGTTCTTCCTTCATATTTCACAGGCACACAATTTCTTTGAAACTTTTAACCTTGCATCTTATTTTGTGAAATTTTTTTCAATAAAATGGTAAGTTTTTGAAGAAAGTCGAAAGAAAAACACAAAATTGCTCTGCACTCAATCAGCTTTTTTTACTTCTTCTTTAATTCTTTTAAATGTGAATTAGATTTTGTGAAATTCATGCCATCTTCTTCCACGAAAATCTTGAATTTAAAACAGAATGGAGGAAGAAATTCAAACTTCTTAGACGTATCATTGACTTCCTCATTTTATTGAACTTGCTTGCATTTTGCAACTCCTTGATTGTGGCTCGAAGAAGATTGTGAATGATCATTCTCATTTTCCCCAGAGTCTTTGGTGGGAAAAAAATTCACGAAAATTTTGCATTGCTGCACATTTCAATGAGGTTCAAAATTGTCGAATTCTGTAGAATGTTTCAAAAATTTCATTTTCTTCCTACCACATACAGAAGCTTTTTCTTTACCTTTGACTAGATCGTGCTCTTTGTAGAACTACAATTCATTCGTAGTCATATACATAGCGGACAAAACTATTCGGTCACTTAGGAAATTTTAAGTGTCTATTTAGAATCATACGATGATTCTATCGGACTAAAATCTTACAGCTATTTGCAGTTTGATTATTTCTCTTTTCGTGAAAGGTTTTATCCGAATTGAAGCATTGCACTTTGCTAATTCAGTCGTTCGAGCCATTGTTGAAACCAGATACTCTTGCCTTTACTGTATTTAACGAACTCGTTTTTTCAGCTGCATTTTGAAATACCGATGTCACTTCGTCAGAACAACAACGGTCGTTCTCTACTTCGCAAAAACACTGTCGGTAAGGGTTGTTTTTATTCTAAAAATGTTCATACGAATCAAAATTCATTCCTATTTCTGTCCAAATCTGCACAATTTTTGGATTATTTCGAACTCAAAATTGTCATTTCCTTTTGCATATTTCCGCGAATTATCAGCGCCTCTTTGTCTAGTCAAGTCCAATTTCTCTGAAAAGCAAGAATGTAGAAAAACGTCTCGAGATCTGCGCGAAAGCACAAAATTCTTCCTTTTCTTGCGGAAAGCCGAGTTCCGGAAACCGAAGAATGTAGCTAATCGTCTTGAATCTTTGCGGATTTCTGCAGTTACGGAGACCGGACGAGAGATCTAAAGAGCTCAAGAAATTGCGCCAAATTCCTCAGCAGGATCGAGGAAGACTTGTGCGCAGAATCGCCTGGCAGGCGACACTTTGCACTTCTCTTTTTCGTCTGAACGAAACGGCTGCGCTCTTCCGAGTTTCTTTCGAATCAGAACCACAAGCGAACAGCTGAGCTGCTCTAATTTTTACTTATTTCTAAGATCTTCTTGAAGATAATCTTTCTATGCACGTGCCATACCGCTTTGTTAGAGGAAGAGGTATGATAAATAATGGATGATTACAGTCATTTATCTCACATATTGGATTCTTCACAAATTTCTGATCGTAAAGACGAGAAGAATCCAGATCGCCATCTCCTGTCAAATCTATTGATTCAGACAACTCTGGCGCTCTCGAACGTTCGAAAGACTTTGGCTCTTCTGGGTCTATGGATTTAGTTTCTAGTACTGGATTCAATAATGGAGGTTTGATAAAATATTTATAAAACATATTTGATAAGTGTTATTGCGTAATGAGAGAATACCGGGCTTCGTCCAATATATTTTATGGTGCTAAATCCCGGTTGAAAGCGTTGCGGAGTGTATTCAACTACAATTTAGCTTCCACCAACCCCCTGATTTGCTATTTTCAGAATTCAACTATTTCTAGACTGGCAAGAATGTCAGTGCATCGCGATTGCGCTATTCATTTGAGTATGCGCAGAACTAATTCGGCTAATTCGGGTATAATTTCATGCTACATGCACTGTCAATGCACTAGTTATCAAATTAGGGATACGAACTAATTTACCCACCATGCATTTGACGTTTCGCTATCCATATCAGCACACATTAGACCTTCTTTAACTAGATAATAAATTGAAAATATATCTAAATTTTCAATTAGATTCACTCACCATGATTCTTTTCAAAATAAATAACTAATGTCAGAGGAAGACTAAATCTCGCATATAGTTTAGTCTAATCATCATTACGGAAAGTCTCATTTGTTTACGGAACTATCGTTATGCTAATGTAGTTTCCTTTCAAGCATATGACAGCTTTAGGAAAATAATAGGCACAGATAAGACCTCAATAAAAATTGCGTGAGAAATATCGCTCTGTAAATATATGGTTCAATATAGTTTTAATTACTCATCAGCATTCATTCGATGACATTTGTAGGTTACGACACACAAAACATAATTAGACGATCGTCACATCAATTCTTTCGGACAAAATATGGGGTTGGAGGCGATTTCTATCGCATAATGCAAGATTTCTACAAAATAACTGGGATACCCACACATATTTTGGTACAAATCGCCCTCAACTTAAAAATGCCACACTCATTTGTCATATCACTATTCAAATTATCCGGATCCCCCTTCAATTCCCTTCCAGTGTTAATCGTTACAAAAATGAAGACACAATGATGATCATCATCACTACACAATATGCCTACCTAGTAGAGATAATAATCACTATAGTGCTCACAGCACCTCTATCAACTATCATCGGGATGCTCATACAATTTCCTGTCGCATTCTAATTGCTGTCGTTGTTGTTGTTGCAGGAAAAGTGAAGGGTGGTGGTGGGCGGCGCTCTGGGGAGAGAGAGCGTGTGGAGAGGCAGCTGACTGGCTTCTCCTCGCCGCACTCCCCTTTGCCCTTCCCTCTGTCTGGCCCTCCCACTGCTCGCAACTCCACGGCCAGCGCTCTTTCCTGTCAGTCCAACGACGATCTCGGCAACGGTCATCAATACGGGGTACAATTTTTTCATCTTTTATTATAAACTTATATTATTCATTCTTTCCTGTATTTATATATATATTTTTTTTTAACTTTTTCCTACGATGTGGATTTATGGTTCTTTGAAGGAAAAAGTCTGATGATTATCTTTTCTGTTTTATCTTGTTCTACTATCTCAAAAATCCGAATATTCTAGTTTTTCTCCCAACTATCGTTCATTTTATGGTGCCATTTCCATTTCGCTCACAATTCGGAATGTGACAAATTTCTGAGCTCGGTTTCTGAACATCTGATCCCAAATGCAGTTCTTATACACGAATTTATCGCATTATCTCATTTCGTAATTTCTACTCCTCTCTTTCTCCCTAAGTACTCCTTATTTTTCTCCTATTTCCGGAATGCCTAATGATAAGTCTGAAATTATCCGCTGGAATACTTCATTCATCAGAAATTCTCCGATTTTCCTGCTCCAGTTTTATCTCTTCTCCTTCGGTCTAATGAACTTCATCTAATTAACCTATTGAGCTGAGCGGCTTCGCGTTTGTTTCGTATTTTCTCGGCAATTGAATTTTGCATTGCTCGTGGTGCAAAATGCAAGAATAGCACGCATGAAGAGAGAAAGAGAGAGAGAGAGAGATCAGAGCAGAGGCAAGAATAACTGCTTGCGAATTCAGATGCAAGAAGTCAGAAGTCGCAATTGAATTTTGAAATTTCTTGACATTTCTGCATTTTTCTTGCGGATAAGTATACCTACGTTTCATAGAGCATGAATGTGAACTACAATGTGACTTTTCGCTCAGGTTTTCATGTGAACAATTCGCCAAGAGAATTTTGAAAGTAATTATAGAAGATGCCTTATCCTCTATTTCCTATCATCACGTGGTGAATTTTTCGTTTGACTACATGTCCTCGAATCTTAGTTTCCGTTGTAAACTTGCCTTTGAGCATTTTCATTTCTTACAAATAAGAAGAAAGCCTCTGCTTCTCGTAGTTTTATGAAAATGCAAATTTTCTGGTCTCTTCGTTGAAAGTGAGCAGCTCTTCATTCCTTATTCTCCCCCTTTTTCTCTTTCAGTTCCCTCATTCAGTCCTCAAATTTGCAGCTTTGTTTTCTCATTTCATCCCATTCTTTGTGCGATTTCGCTCGCCCCATTGAGAAAATTATGGTGTTCAATCTTTCTTTCTCTGTAATGACGACGATTTGTCATGAGTGTTTTTGCAGAATCGTCAACTTTCCGAGAGTTTTATCGAGAACTGGAAGATGGCGAACGGCACTACGATAGAGGATCAGATGAGGGTCGTCGATAAAATTATCAAGGCTTGTCAAATTTTCCATGTTTAAAATTGGCTACTTGGAAATTTGCCCAAGCTAGACATTTATCAATTATATTTCGTCCACAAAATTGGTGAACTTTCCAAGAAGCCTTTGAAATTTTACAACAACTTCTGAAAATCGTAGATACACATCGCGTTGAAGTCACATGATTTTTTTTCGGCGTCATGATTTATTCGTCAACTTTTTCTGCTCATTGCCATATTGATTCTTTCTTGATATACTACGCACAATGTTTTCTGATACCCGCGCAATGCCCATATTTATCCCTCATCTGAATGGTGAATGCAAGAAGAGTTAAATTCTTCGGTTCTCGTTTCTTGGTTCCAATTGACTCTTTGAGACGATGATTTATTATGCGCACTTATTATGAACCGCTCATTCGAGATGAATTCGATTCACCTAAAAACGGCATGAGAGCTTTTCGAGGAGGAAATACGCATCGTGAATAGAAAAACTTGAGAATCCTCCTATTTTTGCAGAAATCGCGTAATATTCAGCATCGAATTTCAATTTCAAGGGAGATTTTCACATTGTTTATTTCGAAGAAAAAATCAACTGACGCGTTTATTCCCAAGAAAAGGCGAACATTTTCTGGCAGTGCGTTCCTCAAAAAGCATGAACAGCTAAAGAGTTCTAATCCTAAGATATACGAAAAATGAGCAAGATTTTGAAGGCAACCTTAGAATTTTTGAGCAAATATAGTAACGATTCTAAATTTACAAAAAAAACATGTGAAGGCCAATTTCGGTTCCGGCTTTTCGGAATTAACACTAAGTTTAGTCAAGTTTTATTTTCTTTATTCAAAAATTCCATCTCGTCCCTCTCATTCCTCCATCCCGAAAAAGCGCATTTGTAACCCTACACTCGGGCATATTTTTCTGTGCAGCGGCACACGTGTGGTTTTGGGCCTGACAAAGGGAAAAACGCCATGCAAAACTCCAGCCATAAAAGGCATTCGAGCGTTTGAATGTAAAGGAGAAGATAAACTGCGCGTATTCCTTGCCTCTTCCAAGGGACCACTACGTCAACATTATTGCTCCAAAATCTTCAAACATTCTTTATTCTGGAAGGACATTCTCACTAATAAATGTTTCAAAGATCCAAAAAATCTCCGTTCGAAATGCAAAGTTTTCGGGAAAAAAATCGGTGAGAAAAGTTGAAAAATTCACGCAAAATTCCGACTAATCCTTAGTTTTGTTCTGAGAATAAGTTCCTTTACGCAGTGAGCACTGTTACTTTTGAGGGATCAATATCATAACGCTGATGTTGCATGCGAGCCTGTGGGATATTCAAAAAACAATGAATTTTCTATAAACGACAGCTCGGGAAATCAATTTTCTTCTAAAAATACTCGTTTCTGTTCTCGGACGCAAAACAACCGGCAATCGTTTTGTTTTAGTCTAGAGCAGCGGCTTCGAAGCTTCATTTGCGGTGAACAATTGCGTGAATCTTTTGAAGAATGGAGCAGAAACTGGCAAACGAAAAACGGAAAGAGGAGGGTCCTTCTGATTTTGACAAGCAGCACATGAAAAGATGAAATGAGATGATTGAAAGAGGATGCAAAAGAGGGAAGAGAGGAAAAGGAAAGAATGAATGGAATGAAGGGGAAAAGAGAGGACACAAATTATGGAAAACATGACATGTGCTGCTTGAAAAAGTAGTGGAAAAGTAGAAATAGGCCAGAGAATCTTCAAAGCTAAATTTATCTTTATTTTAATACAATTGCAGTGGATGCTGAACTTCGGAATCTTTCGGTTTCCTTGAACACAGACAAATTAGGGACAAAGTAATTGGTTTCCTAGCAGGATTGTAGATTGTAGCAAGGAAACATTTGTGCAATTTTCCGAACTCTTCGAATCGAAATTTCTAAATCTGAAAGATACGAAACGTCACACCAAAAGTTTCTTCGACCAGAAAAAAATCCACAATGCAAATTTCAGAGGTTGAAAATATTGCATTTTAGTTCCGCATTTTGATTTTGCAAAATCTCAAAATAACTTCGATAGTACAAATTAGATTATTTATGTTTAACTTGATCTAGTCGAAGGAAAATTTCATTGGTTATTTTTCTTCATGGATAAATTTAGTCTACTCTAATATTTCACGATGAATCAGACAAATCTGACAGAAAATCGCCAGGTTAATTTCCTGTATGCAAACGCTCATCCCTTCATCTTAAGCAAGTAGGTCTTTTTGTATTTTTGGCTCTTATCAGATAATCAACATACCTTGCACTGCTTCAAAATTTCTTGATCCATTGTAGTTTGAAATTGTTGAAAAAATGCCATTTCGCCCCCACGTACATTTCCTTGCCAAAAATATTCAATCCATGCAAATTCACTCGATTTATTCGTTTACGACAAATTTAGAGATGCAACTTTTGCGCCATTTTCGAAGAAAAAAAAACTACATTTACTCGTGATCTTGGGGATTTTTTGTTTCTCTAGAACGAAATATACACATTTGATAACTTTTGAAGATACTACAAAATCTTTCATGGAAAAAAAACAATAATTCTTCCTTATCTCAGCATCAAAATAAAGAGTTGCGTCACATTCTTCAATTGCAAAGCAAAATTAGATCAGACCAATCGCAAATTATTCCAGGCGTAACTGGCTACATTTTAATAAGCCGCCCAAAGACTGAAATCCAACCAAACTGAAATAGCTACTCGGAATTAATTTGATGATGTAATATTTTGAAATTTCAAGATAAAAACGATGTTCTTATTCCTAAAATAATTATATGTGTTAAATTATTTTGCGAAAACCAGTACTTTGAAAAATATGATTAAGTAAAGTGAAATGATTGTCGAATTAGATATTTATTTAAATCGAATGGTTAGGCTAGGAAATTTATCAGAGAGAAAAAAAATCTCCAGAACATTGTATAAAATTTATCATAAATAGGTCAAAATTCAAGAGCGTTTTCCTCATTCCAAATTTATCCCATTGCCTCATTGTTTTGTCGAAATGTGCAAAATTGAGTGCCATTTTATGCGAGAATCGTTAAATTCGCGTCGTTTGTATTCATTTTTTGCTCCGTCGATTTGGCCGCTTTCTGGTCGCTTTTCTGCTTTGCTGATGAGCTTCCGCTTTGTGAGTTCTTTTGAAAAAGTTGGCACTGAAATTCGAGAGCGGAATTAGAGAAAAAAGTGTTTGAGTGTAAAAATGAAAATTACAACGTCTCATGAATATTACGTGATTTTCGAGCGTCTTCACTTTTTCAGAAAATTTGGAAAATTTTTACTTTTCATAATATCGCTGACGTCAAGAATTGAGAAAATTTCTCATTAAACTTAACAAGATTTTATGGCTGTCTGACCTAAAATCATTCCTACTTCCACATATGAAACTATGTTTCATAAGCTAGGTGTCTTTCAAATATGCCTTTACTTTTTTTTTTTTAAATCAAGGCATCAAATGCTCATTCAATTTTGTGTCCAAGATCACTTGCCTATCTGCCTGAATTGAGCAAAAGTAATCCAATTCTGTCGTCTTTTCGTGGTTCATCTCCCTTCATTTAGTTATAGCGTGCTGACTTCTCATTGCTCAACATGTACACAAAGTGTGACTTGAACAGCAAAAAATAGAAAATACAATGAACAGATATCGAAAGTTTACCAAAATTCATTTTAGGAATGTGACATGTCACGGAAAAGTTTGGATCAAATCAGTAGACGCCTCGATGATTTACAAGATGTAAGATCTTTATATGAGATGAAAAATGCAATTATGGAACTGATATTTTGTGACATCTCAAAAAGTTTTTGGTCGAAAATATTTCCTTGGAAAATCGTCTATCGATTTCACGATTATCTACAAATTTCGAAGGTTCCGGTTAAAGAACATTTCAAGCAATATCTAATCACAAATAAGTGAGAAATGAACGATGTTCAATTTTAGGAAGTAAAAAGGTATCGTGATTTCCTATCGCATGAGAAATCTCGTCGTGATCCAGCCTTGTATAAGACGACAAACAACTGCGATCGACCCAGCATTTACAATGATCACATTTGCTCTACAATGGGTAACTTGACAGCGCAATTGTCACAGGTAAAATTCAATTGTTTTTAAAAATAATTCACATTGATTAATTTATCATAATCAAAATTATGTCAGTTCAGTCTTGGATTTCGTTAACAAATTATCCAGCCAAATATCATTTTCATAATTTTATGACCAATGAAACTTGCTCATTTGAGATTTGTTTTTAACGAACTGATTTCTGAATTTAAAGATATAAATTCTTAAAAAAAAAAAAACTATTGATCTGGTATTATTTTTCGGATATCATCATCAGACACTGGAGCATTATTTAACATGAATAAATGATGCTGTTCTAATTGAGTAATTCAGGAATGGACTGAGAAATTGCGATCGATTCACGAAATAATTCATAAAGTGTCGTCGTCATCCCCTCCAAATTCCACTATGGCAAGCAGAGCTTCGGGGCAAATGTAGGGCAAAGATATTATTTACAGAAAATATTTATCCTATGAAATTTTCTAGATTATTGTATTTTTGTTGAAAAAATGATCAGTTGTTTGATTTGATTTATGAGCTTTCATGTTGTTCGAAGCATTGATTATTTCTTCTACATTCATTCAAAATCTCCGAAAAAGTCAAAGAAAATTGCAAACATTATTTGGAGATTTTATTCTCAAAAATTTCTACTCATTAACGGGGCATTAACAAGATATTTTTTGGATATTATTATTATTATTCAATTTTGAAACATTTCCATGATCTCATACAAATTTCATTTTCTAAATATTTGTTTGGTTTGATTGGACTTTGTAAGTCGTAAAAAATATTTTATTATTTCTTCGTTGTCGTACCTGGATAAAGTTTATCGTATAAGAATAAAAATTCGATATGATTTTAAAGCAGCTTCAATACACGAAATTCTATACATGTGACACGTTCGAAATCGACTAGATACCTAATGAGGATTAAATTTCAGAAAAATATAAACGACCCATCATTACATAACTGAATCTGATAAGGAGAGTGAAGAATTCTATGAAAATCGATTCGAATTTTAAAACATCCATGAAACTACGATGAAAATCGTATAGTATAAAAATTACTTCCTAATCGAAGTTCTCATAAAATGGAATACATTTCCAACCTTGTTAAACATCCTTCCGAATGTTTTCTTATCAGATCGTCTTTCTTGATTGTTTTGTTTATCTTCCCATATCTTTGCCACAATTCGACTTTGTTCTTCTTCTTCATGGTTTTCGATGTTCTTCTCAATTTTAGTGTTCAGGAAGTTTACCTAAATTGATATTCGTAGATTTTCGCATTCATGAATGCAAAACCTACCCGTTGTTTGATCCACTCATCGAAGAGAATCGTTTCCGTGAGAAATCCGAGGTATTTCGAGTAGGTTTTGGATTTGTGATGCTCAATGAGTTTTCTAAACTTTTCATTAATCGAATAAAAGTTTGCAAATGCTTACGATTTAGCTCCTTCGTCCCATTGCAAGTGACAGTCGAGATGACGGTAATGACCGAACAACTTGGAGTACCATTTCAGCATTGCCTGAAGCTTATCCTGGCTACCTTTTCATGATTTTAGTATTACCTTCTGAACTGCATCATCGGAATTTTGCAAGCAAGCTTGCGTCAAGTTATCCATCAAATTTAGAGCGATTCGTCGAGGCATAGCTTTACTTTCACAGAAAGCCAATGCTGACTGCAACTTTACATTATCATTTCTCCATGAAAATACAATTTACCAAAGTCCTCCATTCACTAGGCTTGAGGTTATCGCTATAAGGAAGTGGCGGCGGAACGACCATTCCATTGTCGACGTCGAACAGGACGAAATTTTCCTAAAAATCAAATTGATCACGAGTAGATTCATTGCTTCAAATTTCCCTCCAATGGTGAGTTTCGTTTTATTTTCAAGGTAACGATTTATTCAAGACATTTGCAGAGTTAACCATAATGAAAGTCTACTTTTCAATTTATTGAATCACTTTTCAAAACATCGAATATTTTTCAAACCTTGAAAGTATCCTCCTCGACCACATTCTTCGATGCGATCAAATCGTGGATCAAGGAGAGGTTCTTCCTAAAGAAAAAAACAATCATTTTCAAAAATGAAATGATTGCAACATAGCTCATCATTATTGTTTCCCTCCTTTCATACATCAAATTCGGCGAATTCTTCAGAAAACAGTCTTGTAAACTATCAATATCAGTTTCTCCCTCTTCACATGTCTAGCATTTGTTCATGTCTGATGTTCATTTCGCGAAAATCAACTGCGTAAAACTTCTCCGATCACGTTTTCTTGGAAGCCATCACTATTCTGGGTCAGACATAATTTGCTGGAAATCGAAGCATTGCTTTCTCTCAATTTGACTGGTTCAGTCATTTTTATGGACAGACGATGAAGCTAAGCCTCCTTTCACTCATTTTCCTATGCCTACTCGTCACTACAGTTGAGTCGCGTTGGGGATGGGGTAGGTTGCTAATAAGTTGTTTTTGTATAATATGGAAATTTCAGGCCGAGGTTTCCGAGGTTTCCGAATTGGACGATTATTCGGTATGGGTTAATGTTGAAACTCATCATAATTAATTGCTCTGTCGGGAATTTATTCATTCAACTTCCAAATTGAAATCTTTTAACTCAAGACTTCGCTTCACTTGCTGATAATTGCAGGTTTTGGTCGACATAGAGGCTGGGGTTGGGGTAGAAGAGGTGGAATGGGATATGGAGGTAATTTTTCACAGCATTGCTTTTATCAAGATCTTACTTTAGGATACGGCTATAGATCGATGTATTCGCCGTACGGAA
Source organism: Diploscapter coronatus (assembly GCA_964036155.1). Taxonomy (NCBI): domain Eukaryota; kingdom Metazoa; phylum Nematoda; class Chromadorea; order Rhabditida; family Rhabditidae; genus Diploscapter; species Diploscapter coronatus. The sequence goes on from OZ038423.1 coordinate 4,537,322, forward strand.
TGTACCCGGGTAATTTTACGAGAATCTTATTGAAGTTCAGCTTTCGATAAATAGTCGATTTAGGATACGGTTATGGATCGATGTATTCGCCGTACGGAATGTACTCAGGTTATGGAATGATGGGCGGATATTCGCCTTACTACAACTATTACGGATAATTAGCTCGAGATCCAATCATCTGGCATACTGTTCAATATTTGTTCTTTCGAACTGTTGATGCTACTGATATCGCAACGTTTCTTATCATTCATGTAAATAAACCATTTTTCCGCGTACCTCAAAATGCCCATGAGGAAAGGCGTCGGATTGTGGCACAAATCGACCAGATTGTCAGGAATGATGGGGACGAATGTGTGCGGCCAGACGAGTGGACGCAGCATCGTCTCGGCTGTTTGGACTGCCTGCGTCGTTGCTCGGATCTTCAAAGTTGGTTTTTCGTAATTTCCGATGTTCACAAATGCTCACCGAATTCCCAGTAATCAAAACGCGTTGTTCACTCAGCAAAGCTGCTATGATGCAAGTCATGAATTCTGGGGAAATTCTGAAATTGTTAATGCTTCTCAGTTTTTCAACAAAAGAAGAACAATGCACCTCTTGACCATCTGACAAGTTCCGGCATATCCTTTGGAATGCGTCTGATTATTTTCGATTGTTAGAATTCGCTCATTGCCGTTTGGACCGCGTTCGTGGATGAAGAGCTTTTCTGCAAAGAGCTCATTCGAATAAAGAGGGCATCATGGAGCATCTTACTCATCAGCGTAGCATACTGATGTCGATAAATGGATTTCAGAAACGACTTCATTCTGACTGGATTTATCTTGTAATAATTCACCGCCATTCGAGCCATTTCGAGGTAAAAATTCGAGTTCTTCATCGGCGAGATGATCGCGAAAACTGCTGGACTTGTTGACGGACCTTCGTTGTCGTCATTGATGACAAACTTGATGCAATAAGCGTTCTTTCTGAATTTTAAACATATAGCCATTTTTGGAAGAAAATATTTAATCCAACACTTATTTGCTATATATTTTAAATATCAAGTTCAAAAATACCTCTACATTTGAATCAAGATCTCATGGATATGAATGCAATCTTGAGATACTTTCACTAAAATCAGAACTCATAATTCAAAATCTACCTGTGCCCCATTCCATCCGTCAGCGAGACGATGTACTCTTCATTGACGTTCACCTTGACTAGAGGTTCTTCCCTATTAATGTCCAGTAGAGAGTGGGAATAATCGGGAAAGATCAGTTCGGCAGGAATGTGGCAGGATTGATCGTCGTCTCGGAAAGAATACGACACGACTGGTTTGCGGATATGGGCTTGTTTTCCCGAATCGATGCTGAAATTAGTTGTATCTACTCGGATGAATTTCGAAAACCCGTGGCTATAAGATGACGTTTCATTGTGCAACAAAGCTGCCCAATCTATTTTACTGAACAAATCTTCCCGATAGACATGATTTCAACAGACTTACACATCATTGATGGTGACCAGCAGAGCGTTGTCGAACAGTGTATGTTTCTGCTGCCAATCTTCTTCCAACCGACGCACCTTCTCCATCGTCGAAGTTCGAGCGAGACGCGCTCTTTTTGAGAGTTCCTGGAAACTTAAAGTTAGAATTGATTGCATCTAAAATTGAAGATGAATCAGCTTTCCAAGGGAAGAATGACATTTTCAAGTAGTTTGCTGAAAAATTTTCGCGAAACAATCTTCATTTTAGATCTATTCAGTGGGAATAGTCTTGTTCTCCCTTGCAAAATCTCTAACAGAACTAGATAAGAAGAAACCAAAACGAAAATCGCGTAAGTTGTACCTTCGTAGCTTCGACGACTCTTTCTGCTTCAGCTTCAGAAGAACTACTACTGTCACGCTTAGCAACTTCTGGACGGTCTTTCCTGAATTTTCACGATTGTTGCCATGAGTTCAGAATTTTTCAAAAGTTTACTTGCAATTGCCTGGTAAAAACCACTTTGAATAACAAAATTCAGATAGAAGAGTAGTTGGAATGAAAACGAATCTCAAATGATTGCAGAACTTTCGAGCATCTGATGAGTGTTTATTTCTATTTGTTACTTTAGTTAGAAATGCCGAAAATTATGAGCGATATTTTGTAAACTGTCTAGAACGGAAAAGAAAAGTGATGCGAAGATTGGTCTTACATAGAGATGAATAATCGAAATTGATTTGCACAAGAAGAAAAAAATAGAAAAGTGGTATATTAGTCTTCGAATGAATATGAGAAATTTCGCCATTTTTTATTAGATCGCGTGGAAGAGCATGATAAAACCCAAAGTAGACGACTACTGTAGAAATAGGCGCATTTGATCGGCTTTGAGCGATGAAAATAGATTCACGTGTCCAGACATGTATCAAAAGCCGTCTGAAGGAAGACCAGATCATTTGAGTTTAGGCTTGTGACAGGAGCATGATCTTTGAATGACTATTCCTGAGCCGACTGAATAGAGTTAGTAAAGGACTTGAAATTTGATGCAGAATAATTTTTTGGATAGGGGGTATTCAGGAAGTACATGCAGAACATTGAAATTCAATATAAGCTGTCATTACATCGATTGAGACATTTTCCAGTCATTTTATCTTTGAAAACATCTTGCAGTAATCCCTGCACTTTCAAGTTTCTGCTAAAACATCAAAATTGTAATAAATGACACACATCCTGGGTCTGATGCCAAAGGCAAAGTCTATTGCAACATTTCGGTTGACAAGCAGACTTGGAAGTTTTCGATCCGATATAAGATCCGTTATTGTCTAATGTTATCTTATCCATAATGACGAATAGTGAATTGAAAATAGGCTACGATATTTCTCAGCAAGATTTAAATATCTGATCGAAAGACTCCAACGTCTGTTGACAAGTTCGGAAGTGATTCACTTGAAAGAGAATTCGAATATTTTGAGGAAGAAATTCTAAATCAACCAGAAAAATGTGATGATCGGTAAAACTATCCTTTTAGTGAATAAGTAAAATCTAATCGATGCATAATTCAATCGGTCTGAATATCGACGCACTAGACAGATATTAGTTACAGAGTTTCTTCATCAAATTTGCAGTGATAACTTAGAGGCTACTAATATTCGCAAGATGGCGAAATTTTCATCAGAATTCAAGAGGGAAAAACTCGTTTAGACGCAGAATTTAGGGGCATTAATTAATCAAAAAATACAGAAAAAAAGTTGCACCACCCATTTTATCACGACTAAGTGGAAATTTGCAACAATAATTCGGTCTAATGCGCCTAAGAAAGACAACAAGCGACAATATGTGTTCGCTTTTAGAGAATGAAGATGTGAAAATGAGTGAAACAGGGCGAAAAATGACATGACAGGGGGAAAACTGAACGTTTTGCGGACTTTTTGCGAGAATAACGATAAGACGAAAGACGCAGAAAGCAGTACGCAGAAAACAAACAAATCGACGAAAAGACTGCGACGCAAAAAATATCGAACCAACTCGAATTACAACGGGAAATCCACACGATTAAACTGATTTAGTGTAAATGCTTAAAGTTTCTTTAGGAACTTAGGGGTATTTGTAGAAGAAGGTGGGTTGATGACGGAAAATGAACAAAATTTGATCAGAACAGGATCAAATTAGAATCAAACTCTCGTTAAGTTGAATTATTTTTGGGCAAATTCCCGACGAAAATCGGTAAATAGTCGAAAGAGAATCGTAGATTTTCATTCAAAAGATTCGAAAATTCCAATAAATTAAAGTGAATTTACAAACACGAAGATAGAATGGTCAAAATGGCGGCGAAATCAGTCCACTAAAATTCTCATATAGCTCTTTATTCGACGACTTTACGAGAGAAGAGGTGCTAGAAAATGGATTGGAAATGGAGTAAAATCTATTCTCATTCTTCGTCTCTGATTCTCTCAAATCCGAATTATCGCTGATTGTCAAGAGAACTCGATTTATTCAGTGTGAAAATACAGAAAATAGAAAGTTTTAGTGAAAAGGGAAGAATAAATACTTGTGTGAAATATGGTGTTAGCCTCATAAATAACTACGGAAGGACATTTTCGCAGTTTATTTGCTCATAGATCGATCAAAACCGAACCAGAATTGATTTGAGAACAAACACTTAAAATCGGATCAGTTAATTCGAAAATTACTTTGCTGAATTAATGAAAGAAAGGTTGGTTCAAAATGTTTACCTCCAGAAAATATTTGATGACGCAACAGATTCCAACGCAGATCAATTCAAAAGGTTTTGTTTTAGGGAAAGTTATAAAAAATTGCGAATTTAGAATATGTGACAAAGTTCAATAGAAGAAAATAAGTATAAAAAATGTTGAACTTCCTAGTCACAATATCAAATGCATCAATGTGGTTAGTCATTGAGGAGCCATAGGCAAAGTGCGCTTCCTAATCTAATAAAGGATGGTGAGCGTGTGATTTTGATAAGGATGCCGCATTGAGGGAATTGGGAGCTTCCGACTGTTTCGTTAGAATTTCAAAATAAAGCAACTTATGAAATTTTGTAATGAATGGTATAACTTTTAAAATTTCAATTTTGATCGTAGCATGAGTCGAAAAAAAATCAGTAGTATGATGCGTCGTACAATTCTGATCACTGTAACGTGGAAATGCATTGGAATCAAATCTCGAACTTTATAAGATAAAATTATCTATCAATAAACTATGTACAGAATTTTGCAGGAATTGTGTCTAATGTGCATAGAAGAATCGGCAGGAAGAAATTTGTAAAAATTTAGAAAATTATTATTTTTCTCGCGAATCCAAAAATACCCACAAAAATCATTTACAAAGAAAATCAAAGTCCACAAATTCGTGAATAATTCAATTTCAGCATAAAAATTTAAAAATACACGAAAATTTCTCTATTCAGATTCCAATGATTCAAGCAAATAATCGTTCGATTTTCAGCTCACTCTCCATCTCTTCCCTCTATCATAGTCGATTCGAAAGCGTTTCTCACTTTTTCCATTCTTATCGCTTTGCTGAGAAAAGACTAAAGAAATGTAAACTCGATTGAAATACTGCGTTGGAGATAGTGAAATAGAGAGAAATAGTGAAGGTAATAAAGATAAGGAGAGAGAAGTAAAATGTGTGAATCATAGTCTTTTCACCTGGACATTGCAGCACTTCGTTTCAGAGGCATTTTGTTCCGATGTTACTAAATTTCGAACGGGTTGAAACTTGTCGAACTTCTTTTTGTCGCAATTTGATCGTTGTTCTTCTAAAATGAGAGTGATTTGGAAAAAACGTAGAATCTCGCATATAAATCAGTTATGAGATAAAGTTGCGATTTCAGAAAATATTCTTGTATTTTTATCAAGATTTTATAGAATGTAAAATTCTTGACAAAAAGGAAAAAAAAACCCCCAGTCTGATCTGATGAGAAAAAAAATCTTATCATTCGTGCTACTAATGCGCGTCACAGTAAAAGTATTCCAGAAAAAATCAATAATCGATAAATCAGAAAAAGTGTAATCCATTCGCAGAGGGGTGAAAGACATGGAAATGGCAGGAAAATTGGAGGCTGAATGAAAAATAGAAGGCGAAAAAGAGGACGCGAAAGTAAAATGGTTACAAGAAAAAAGACAGAAAAGGAGGGAATGAATGGACGAGTATTTGCTCAACTGCTCTACTGGAAAATGAGAAAGGACGATCAAAGCTGTAAATTTGAAATGAGCAACTTAAAATAGTTCATAAAGTAAGGAGAACAAGAGCAATCATTTGATGAATAAGCTTTCGCTTTATAAATTTGCAAGGAAAATTCTCCAAGAGTCGATAAATTGTTGATTATATCGCATTGATTGTCGTTCGATTTTATGGTTTTTTCTTCGCTGAATTGATGATACTTTATCATTAAAGCCGTTTCAGTGAGTATAAAAACCCAAATTTATGTGCATCATATATATCAAAATTTTATCAGAGATTTATACCTAAACTAATAAGGAATTGAAAAATTTCTGAGTTGAATAAAGGCGTAAAACAATAAAAGCGTGAATTGTACAGTCGAAGTGAAATTCGCAAATTCTAGAAAGTGCTCGCAGAGAAGACCGAAAGGATCTGCATAAAAATGGGATTGTCAATGAGAAATGGTGGAGAGCGACCTTTCCTGTTATTCCATGTCTGTGTTTTGGAATCAATTTTTCCTATGCTCCATTTCTTTTTCTCTCTACCATTTACATTATCTTTTCTCTCATCTGTATTTCTTTTTCAGTACGATTCAACGCAAAAAGCGATGTGAGAGAGTGGCATTCGAATATTCAAAACAAACCCAGCAAAGATTCGAAAGAAAAAGCAGATCGATGATTCACGTAGAGTTGGACAATGTCGACTATTGTGAAAGAACCAATGAATTATCAATTGTGATACACACATAAATTTACTCACTGATTTTGTGAATTACAAATCTAACGATAGATGGCTAAATTTAGAAAATTGAACTTTTGTATATAAGATTTATATTAGCAATTTAAAAATTACAAGACAACAAGAAGATCAGATTTGTGAAATCTATAGAGCCGAGTAAGAGAAAAAGTTTAGTTGTTTTTCCAATTTATTTCGCTCCTTATTATTTTGTAACATTCAAGCTCTTTTTTCAATACTTTTCTTCATCCTTTATTCTATTTGAAATTTTTGGATAGATTTTCTGACTTTTTCTCAATGCTTATGACATGCTGCTACAGAAGGAAACTTACGAACTGAGGCTTTATTTTTATTATAAATTATAAATGTTGCTTTATTTAAAAATAAAAATAAATAAAATTGTCAGATTCATGTAATAATTTCGATTAATTATAGATCGATACATTGAAAAATAGAAGAAGGAATGAATGGTACTCTAACAGGTATACTGCTCAACTACTCCCCGTGCTGCCTAAAATTCTTGATTAAATTAATTCATTTCTATAAATTGTTAAGTTTGAAAAGCTCACGTTTCGAGGTGCTGCTTCAAGCTATAAGATGTTTTGAGTGATTGTCCACAGATATCGCAAATGCAAGTCTCCGTATTGAAATGAGTTCTGAAATGAATAAATTTATTCAAAATATAGAAAATAAACTTTGTACATCATGTGTTGCATTATATAGTCTGTCGGAACATTGCATGTGAAGCAGAAATAGGCTGTCGGATCCGAAAGATTCTGTAATCAAAATCATCATTAAATTTCCAAGTGGAATGAAATTTTATCATTAGTAATAAATATGTATATTGGTTACCTGTCTCTCTAGATAAGACTTTACAGGACCAGCATCGTCTTGCTTCAATATGAGAATCGGATTCGTGTACGAATCCACTTTCGTCTGGTAGATGTCGATTAAAGCTCTGAATTTGAAATTGAGTAAAATCTCAGAAATAATTATATTAACGAGGGAGGGTTCGGAAGAGTGAAGACGACTTCCGAACTTTTTCCACTTCCATAATGGACTCGGTAGGCATATATGATTTCCGATGGGATATGCAGGTTGTCGAATGCGTGCATATTTCCGTAATTGAACCTGAAATAAGGAAATTAATATAAAAATGAAAAAAGTAACCACTCGGCCATGAAGTCCAGGCGAACGACATGTCCATTTTTGTTCGATTTGACAAGTTTCTTTGTCAACGAACTACTTAATCTACCCTCGAACTCGGGGCCAAATTGGCGATTAATCTGAAAGAATATGAATACTAGCAGCAAGAAGATAAATATAAGACGGAAAATTACTTCGGAGTTCTGGATGAACAGGTTTGACGCCGAACCAGAGCCATTCAAGAGCGAAGGAAGAACATGGCCCAATTCGTATCCAATTAGGCGAGCTCTTCCCAATATGCACCTTTTTGCTGGCATGCTAATTACATCTCGTTCGTCACGACCTCAAATAACAATCTGGATTTATTACGGCGCCTAGACCTCGCAACTAGACGAAATATGGTATAGGGTGAGAAGAGCGTAGGAAAAGTCTCATTTTACACACTATCTTGATAGGTCGCGAGGCCGCGATAAATTCAAGTTGCCCAAATAGAGAAAGCTAACAAATTATTTTCTTCAAAATATTACTCGTCGTTTTCTCAATGATGAATGAAGCTGCACTTAGTTGTCGTCGCTGCTTATCATCTGTGAAGATTTCTGAAATGTGATGTTTTAAATAAATGATCCGGAGAATAAATTGAAACGAACCAGGCTCTACTGATCTGTTTGAATTATGGATTTCCGGGATGCCTGAGAAATTGTGATATTTTTCCTGAAGTTCCTTAACGAACAAGTCGAATGTAGTATTCTTCTGAAAAGAGTAGAGCATTTTTAACATAAAACATGTTTGTAATTTATGACCTTGATTGTGTACGGAGGAAGAGCAGCGAACTTTTCCTCGAAATCGCGCTGAAAAGAAAATTTAGCCGAAATCGACTATTTCCACATTTCTTACGTGCAGAGATGGGATAGGCGGCTGAATTTGATCGAGAATAGTCGGGAATATTCTGAAATAAAATATGAAATTACAAAGTTATTTTAAAAAATGTACCCTTGGCGATTTTCAAAACGGAAATTCAGCTGCCCACTGTAGGAGTTATCGACTGTTAGCTTTGTGGAGATCGAAATTCGATCAGGCGCATCTGCTGTATTCCCTGTTGAATATTCGAATCTAAATCATCCCAGGTAAATTCACGAAAATCGATAAAAACTCTTATTGTACCTCCAGAAGGAGTCGAAGCGAGACGATGGTGTAGCTGATAAAATTGTAGCGAGTGTCCCTTCGAATTTGGACATTGCTGCGTTTATCTGAAACAATGCAGTAAAAGTCATTAGTTTATTGAAAAGATTATAAATTACCTCTGCATTTTGTAGGAACAGATTCTCAATTTTGCTAGATCCCCCCAAACATTCGGCGATAACATGACCAACTTGATAATAACCTAGGTTACCAATCTTCTTTTGACCAAACAGCTTCAGCTTCGTATTTAGATGGATATTTCTGCGTGCCTTTGTAGCATACTCATCACCTGAAAGAAAATTCTACGGTAAAATAATTTAGGAACATTTCATACGATAGCGTTTCACATCAGCCCCGAATAATGTGAAATGTAATTCCTGCTTCCTACCGAGGCTGTTCAATTTCACATCCGGAGACTTCAGAATGTCCTTAGATGAGTCACTATTTGGTTTGTTCATCGCCAATTTGAATTGAATATCTTCTGGCACAGAATCCGACCAGCTTGCATCGATCTGAAATTTATTATCTAAATCATTCATATATTTCAAGACTTACATATTCGATAGATCGTGGGAGTGGTAGATAGGCTAGGAAAAAATCGACCTGTAAGCAGAATGCGTTGAATTTCAACATGGTCTACGTATTCATGACTTAAGATAAAAATTTTATCAGAAAATTACTAATATATAGTTTAATCAGATGAATCACTTTTCTAGACCATTAGAAGCTCTTTTTGCATGCTCAAGATTTTAGAATTTCTAGAAAAATCTACCAAATTTCTATTATTGAAGAAACTAACCTCTGTGGGCTCAGATTTGTACACTCGCAGCAAGGTCTTACATCGTTCATAATCTTCAGAAACTGAGGCAGATGTTAGCGAATTTCTGTCGAAAGCACCCTGAAAATATAAGTTAAAAATTATCTTTACGCATCCTTGATTGTTTTATCGGTTAAGACGCATTCTTTGAATAACCCGAACAAAATATAAAGAGTGGCCGGACAACTGCAAAAGTGTCTCGGATCCGAACCAAACTTATATGGTGAATACACCCATGGGCCCTAATCACAAAAATGGGGAGATCAGGTCCTGGTTCCCAAAAGTGGGCAGGGCTAGGTGGTGATCAAAGTTGAGAGTTTTGACGATTTGATTGTAAACAGGAGATACAAAGAAAACTTTTTTGCTATAAAAGATTTTCGAAAAATTAAAAAAGAATGAACATGGCCATGGAATGTGCTTTCTGTTTAGGAATACTTGTTCTTTATAGAAATATCTCAGATGCTAATCTCAGCTGTTTCTCTTGAACTGATAAGGTCCCTAGCCTATTTTCTGAGCTTCACTAGTTAGATTTCCCCAGTCGGGTCATTTTCATTAAGCTCAACCTTAATTCATTACAGTACGCCTATTAGGCGATAGGATGAAATGAGCAGCTCTTTACGCTGATAGCATAGCAACTCACTAATAGGTTCTCACCAGTGGCACTTTCTCTTGAACTAAAGGTTATCCTAATCTAGGTTACATCCTTCTGGGATACTAGAGATTTTGAGAATAATGTTACAATATAGAACTCCTACTTATTCGAGAATAGATTGAAATGGGAAAGGTTTCCCTAGTGACATTCACTTCTTCAAACATTGCTCAATAGAAGAATTTCTCTTAGTTCCAAGACTGATCCAGGAATTACTTCTCGAATATCGAAGAATAGAGAAGAATGTAGAAAAGATTCATCCTCTTCGGATACCGTTCTCTTTCTAGCTCTCGATTAGTAAAGACTTTTTTGAGTCAAAGAATAAGATTTCATTGGAAAAAAAATTCCGCTGCACCGCGCATCACGTAACGAAATGAAATCTTGATTGATAAAAGATCCCCTTTCTCTATTATGAGCGAATCTCAGAGTTATAAATATTACCACTCTAGTCGCTAGAAGAAGTCGGATATAAAGCCGTCAAGATCTCGTTTTCCTTTCTATACAGGAATCAAGTAGACATTGATTTTCTTCCGAATTGATGAACGAAATTTAAAATCTTTCTTCATTCCTTTAACTTTACAGTCAGGAAGGATTGGAAGCTTAGCAGCTCTAACTTGAGATGGACAGAATTGAATTGTCGGATAATCCCTATTCTCATATTAAGATTTACCTTTTATGCCTAGCCTAGCAAAATATGTCAATCTCTGACAGGCAAATTATGTGAATTCATCTAGTGTGAACTACAAGAACGGCTAAATGAATTTCGCCAGAATAGATGACAAATCGTCTGGTTCTCTAATCTTTCCACGGAAACATCTATTCCTAGATTAGATCAAGCGCGTTAACCCTCAGTGCTGAGAATATACGTCAAACCAGCATATTTATGATATTTTATCTTCGTGTGTATAATAGATATTATACTTCAATAAATCTTTTATAACATTTAATTTCCTTCCTAAATCCTCTCCGCGTATCGCGCTGTTCCTCTTTGCGCCTCTCTCCCTACACTTTCTCCCTTTCTCCGCTCTTTTTCATACCTTCGTTAAATAAGAAAATGATTTTTTTTGGATAAAAGTACACATTTTCTGGACCAAAATCGATCGAGTTTATTTTTTTTTACGTTGCACATCAGGGCGAAAAGACCTTTCCAGCCATGTATAAACTTAAGGCTTATCATGCTTTGTATTCGAGAACTAAGCGTACACAGACAGGCATACTTAATAAAAATACTAAAAAGTAAGAATGATTGAATAATGAATAATGGAAAATCAGAAAAATATAGAAACTATGCGTAAGTGTTTTGAGATATATTTATAAAATACCTTGGAATTCGTAACGACGCATGATGGATCGTTAAGAGATACCTGCATGGAGATTTTGACCTTTCTTATTTCATTAAAGTCGGCCAACATTTTCTAAATTTTCTAAACTTAATTTTTATTTTCAGAGATATTATACCTTCCTCCATATTTGTGGAAGAAACTCCATTAATCCAAGTCGATTGCCAACCATTTGCTCACTAAACTCTTCGACAACTTGAAAACTCAAACCCTTCAAATTTTAATATTGGAGAAATCATGATAATAGAATGATTACAATCGTTTGGTCGGTGAAATTTTCGACCGATTTTGAAACTTTGTGATGCTTTTCCAGATGACTTCTCATGGCCCCGATCTTCATGGTTTTGTAATCGCACTGGGGAATGTTGCATTGCAAACGCTTCAATGCAGTTCGATCCTCCATGAGGTGGATCCAAAAATGATCCGTAATTTTCTATAGAAAAAATAATTTATGCATAAACTTAATAACAAGGCATACCTGAAAAACGTCTGCGGATTTTAGTCCATCATAATGAAGAACTTTCTGCTTGCAACTAGCTCTTTTGCATTGGATTTTTGGAATCTGATTTTTTTAAAATTTGATGGAAATAGTTATTTAATTATACTGGTTTGTCATGGCATTTTTTTGTGTTCCGATATTCCATAAGATACATAATTTTCTTAATTTCATCAAGTGAAGGATTTTCGGTAAGCGACGTCTGAAATTAATAAGTTATTTCTTATTATAAATGATCTAAATAGTCTTTTATTTTACTCTAGATCTGTTCAATTTTAAACATCAAAATTTACCCAATCAGGGTCAACCGTAATCGTTAATGACTCTTTGACGACGTTCTTTCTGGACTTTAGAAGCTCAAAGTACTTTTCGCTCACGGCCTTGTATTTTTCGTCGAGAACTTCATCGATCTAAAGATTATTTGAAAATCTTGAGTTATCGTGGAGTAAGTGATCATTTAATTTACAAACTAATTACCTCGACTATATAATTCTGTAGTCATTTTTTAAAATTTCAAACAAAAAATCGTATTATTCTTGTAAAATTTTACATTTCTGATGAAAGATTTGAATGTTTGTAAAAAATGTGTTTTCAAACTGCCACTTTTGACACTTTTTGACTTCAGGACCCCCTCCAGCCCCAAGCAAGTGGTTGACTTTCTCAAATATATATATCAAAGATGGACAACTATATGGACTACTCAATACTCTTTAAATTTTTCGAAAATCTTTCATAGCAAAAAAGTTTTCTTTGTACCTCCTGTTTACAGTCAAATCGTCAAAAATCACGAACTTTGACCCCCACCTAGCCCTGCCCATTTTGGTAGGCTGGGCCTGGTCTCCCCATTTTTGGGATTAGGACCCATGGGTGTATCCACCATATAGGTTTGGTTCGGATCTGGGACACTTTTGCAGTTGTCCGGACCCTTGTTAGTTATTTGTGGAACGACTTAAAATGGCTCGTAGAAAAAGACACCGGCTTTTTTCTTTTCTTCTCTTGCTTTCTCATACTATTTCTTAGAAAACCCGGTGTCTTTTTCTAACCGGTGCCCCGGTGTCTTTTTCTATGAGCCCTTAAAATACTAAAAAGTAAGAATGATTGAATAATGAATAATGGAAAATCAGAAAAATATAGAAACTATGCGTAAGTGTTTGTGAGATATTTCTAATAATATACCTGCATTGAGATTTTGGGCTCTTTCATTTCTCGAAAGTCAGCAAATATTTTCTAAAATTTCTAAACTTAATTTTTATTTTCAGAGATATTATACCTTCCTCCATATTCGTGGAAAATACTCCATTAATCCAAGCCGATCGCCAACCATTTGCTCACTAAACTCTTCGACAACTTGAAAACTCAAACCCTTCAAATTTTAATATTGGAGAGATCATGATAATAGAATGATTACAATCGTTTGGTCGGTGAAATTTTCGACCGACATTGCAACTCTATGCTCCTTTTCCAGATGCTTTTTCATGGTCGTGACATCCGTGATTTTGTAATCGCATTTTGGAATGTTGCATCGCAAACGCTTCAATGTAGTACGATCCTCCATGAGATGGGTCCAAAAATGATTCGTAATATTCTATAGAAAAATAATTTATGCATAAACTTAATAACAGGGCATACCCGCATAATGTGTGTGGATTTTAGTTCACCGTCATGAAGAACTTTCTGCTTGCAACTAGCTCTTTTGCATTGGATTTTTGGAATCTGATTTTTTTAAAATTTGATGGAAATAGTTATTTAATTATACTGGTTTGTCATGGCATTTTTTTGTGTCCCGATATTGCATAATATCCATAATTTTCTTAATTTCATCAAGTGAAGGATTTTCGGTAAGCGACGTCTGAAATTAATAAGTTATTTCTTATTATAAATGATCTAAATAGTCTTTTATTTTACTCTAGATCTGTTCAATTTTAAACATCAAAATTTACCCAATCAGGGTCAACCGTAATCGTTAATGAGTCCTTGACGACACCCTCTCTGAACTTCAGAAGCTCAAAGTACTTTTCGCTCACGGCCTTGTATTTTTCGTCGGCCTAAAGATTATTTGAAAATCTTGAGTTATCGTGGAGTAAGTGATCATTTAATTTACAAACTAATTACCTCGACTATATCATTTTGTAGTCATTTTTTAAAATTTCAAACAAAAAATCGTATTATTCTTGTAAAATTTTACATTTCTGATGAAAGATTTGAATGTTTGTAAAAAATGTGTTTTCAAACTGCCACTTTTGACACTTTTTGACTTCAGGACCCCCTCCAGCCCCAAGCAAGTGGTTGACTTTCTCAAATATATATATCAAAGATGGACAACTATATGGACTACTCAATACTCTTTAAATTTTTCGAAAATCTTTCATAGCAAAAAAGTTTTCTTTGTACCTCCTGTTTACAGTCAAATCGTCAAAAATCACGAACTTTGACCCCCACCTAGCCCTGCCCATTTTGGTAGGCTGGGCCTGGTCTCCCCATTTTTGGGATTAGGACCCATGGGTGTATCCACCATATAGGTTTGGTTCGGATCTGGGACACTTTTGCAGTTGTCCGGACCCTTGTTAGTTATTTGTGGAACGACTTAAAAATACTAAAAAGTAAGAATGATTGAATAATGAATAATGGAAAATCAGAAAAATATAGAAACCATGTGTAAATGTTTGTGAGATATTTCTAATAATATACCTGCGTTGAGATTTTGGGCTCTTTCATTTCTCGAAAGTCAGCAAATATTTTCTAAAATTTCTAAACTTAATTTTTATTTTCAGAGATATTATACCTTCCTCCATATTCGTGGAAAATATTTCATTAACTCAAGTCGATCGCCAACCATTTGCTCACTAAACTCTTCGACAACTTGAAAACTCAAACCCTTCAAATTTTAATATTGGAGAGATCATGATAATAGAATGATTACAATCGTTTGGTCGGTGTAGCTTTCGGCCGACATTGCAACTCTATGCTCCTTTTCCAGATGCTTTTTCATGGTCGTGATATGCGAGCTTTTGTAATCGCATTTTGGAATATTGCATCGAAAACGCTCCAATGCAGTGCGATCCTCTATGAGGTGGGTCCAAAAATGCCTCGTAATATCCTATAGAAAAAATAATTTATGCATAAACTTAATAACAAGGCATACCTTCGAAAGTTGTACGGGTTTTAGTTTACTATCACAAAGAACTTTCTGCTTGCAACTAGCTCTTTTGCATTGAATTTTTGGAATCTAATTTTTTTTCTTCATTTGGTAAAAGGTCATTTAATTATACTGGCTTGCCACTGAATTCACGTTTTTCCTGATATTCCATAAGATACATAATTTTCTTAATTTCATCAAGTGAAGGATTTTCGGTAAGCGACGTCTGAAATTAATAAGTTATTTCTTATTATAAATGATCTAAATAGTCTTTTATTTTACTCTAAACCTGTTCAATTTTAAACATCAAAATTTACCCAATCGGGGTCAACCGTAATCGTTAATGACTCTTTGATGACGTTCTTTCTGGACTTTAGAAGCTCGAAGTACTTTTCGCTCACGGCCTTGTATTTGTCGTCGGCCTAAAGATTATTTGAAAATCTTGAGTTATCGCAAAGCAAGTGATCATTTAATTTACAAACTAATTACCTCGACTATATAATTCTGTAGTCATTTTTTAATTTCACTTTTCATACTAACGACGAATCGACTATGGAGAATCCGAATCCGTTGGAAAATCTTTTGATCGGCCCTGTTATCGTCGAGTTTCGACGTCATTCATGCCTTCAGAAGGCCCTTTTTCGAAAACCAACAACAACACCATCATTTCGGGCGCATTTTATTACTCTAATTGCTGTCTTGGTTTCATGAATTATCAACTAGTTAACACTAATTGGAGCTTCGGAAAAATTTCATGCGCTCCTTCTCTCACTCAAAAAGGAGATTTGACCTTTCTAAACATATACCATTGCATTGGTTGATTTAGGTATTTTATTTTATAAGTTAATCAAATGAAAAAGATCCCACTTTTGAACTGCCGACTGGGCTTTCTTCCGATGAATTCTTGATAATACTGGGGACGGGCACGGGTGCAATGTTCAGGATTTCATCAGCTGCAAGCTCCATTTGTACTAACTCGTCCAGTCTCTCATCGAGATTCGATGGCGCATTCACATCGGGTTTCATGAGCAGCTGAGTAGAAGATTCGTTCTTCCTCTCGACTTAAATAATTTAGTTCTTTCACAAAAATTACTTTCTTACTTTTCACATTTCGCTTTTTCAATTGCATAATTTGGAAATGTTGTCATTTTTATGAAGTTTCTTAAATTTCATGATATTTCCAGATAAATGATAATTTTTAACTGATAAAATAATTCCATTTTTCGGTACAAGGATGTAATTGGGTAACACCCAGCAATTTAAAGAACCTACTTGCGTCATAGTGGGCGTAAGACACTGTATTTGTAGCGTTCACAGCTGTGAAAGTGGTGAGACGCAGCATCAACCTTCCCTCCAATGGATTATTGTCAACGCGGCGAGGGCTAATAAGTATCGATTGAGCTAAAAATGAATAAATTACTTTTTCACAACAGCATATGAATTCGTAGAATACTTCAAAAGTAGAGTTTTAATTTATATCCGATCATCTTGAAGTCCAAGGATTCATTGACTCATAAAATGAACTTATTTTCACTCATAAAATTAGATAAATGACATATTTTCATCTTTTTAATATTACGTTATTAAGATTTATGTTTTCTAGAATTTGTGATTTTTAAAATTCAAAGAATTAAATATATGTAAATTTCGAAGCATGTATCCTTAGTAACTTCTATTCTATTTCATGCATATTCAATTTCGTGTTACTTTCGAAAAAGTCGTAACTTTTAAGTTACTAAAAAATTACTGTTGTCGGTGGCGTGGTGGACGGCGATTTGGACGTTGTATCTGTTGGCGATGGCGAATATTTCCGGATCGCCTCCCCAAGTACCAGGTCTGTTCATTAATGCTAGATATTCGGCAAAATATCTGACATTCGTGCCGTGCAGTTCGTTTATGTCGTTCATCGCAGTGGTAGAATATTCCTGGTACTCCTCGTAATTGTCCAGCTAAATAAAATGTCTTAAAAACGGTAACAAAGTTACATACCATATACTCGACTGCCTCTTGACGCACAAGGCGATGAAGTTCCTGATCACTGTAGATTTGGTGCGCTGAAGATAAAATATTGCGAATAGTAAATATTTGAATACTAAACGTTTGTTTCATAATAGTTTTTGTTATTTTAATTATATTTAGAAAGAAAATTACCGATGGCTCTGAAGAGGCAAGATCCGTCGCCTTTCATCCTGATGGCCTGACATTGTCTGAGTTGGCTAAAGGCCTTCAATTTTTGGTCTTCATTATAGACAGTGGCCGGCTTCTAAATAAAATATTTTAAAACCCGTCTAATATTGCTATTTATACCATCTAAAATTTTTATATGAACAATTTCGATTATTAGTTTTTCTCGCTTTTTCATTAAAAATTTGTTAAAATCTTACATTCGCTGGGGCGTTGACAGGTACCTGTTGAGAGAGGACGTCCTTTTGAATAACTGTTTTGGATTGAAAGGCATGCACGCTGGGCTGAGGCTGAAAATGAAAGATTTTCTTATATATGCATTACAATTAGGAGAAAATAAATGGTCGAGTCTAGTTAATTATTCAACTATCATAGAATGGATTAGGCAAATTATGATCTGAGATAAGAAATGCGCAAAGTGCTTGGGAAACATTAAAATTTAATTAAAATGAGTAGTTTTGGTTTAAAAATTGTGCTAAATGATAAATAATGTTAAGAAATTACTTACAATATTCGTGTCAACTTCGAAATGTTGTTCGGTTTTTCCGTTTCCTGAAGTCGTATCGGTTGGGCATTCAAAATCTTCAGATAACAAGATATTTTCCAGATCAGGAGTTAAAGTTGAATTGCGATCAGGAAAATCTACCGCCTCGCTGATTTTTACCAAATGTGGACAAATGTCGTCGAAATCCTATGTTTCATTATTTGTTATCTTTAAAGCTAAAAAATGTTTATTTATAAATAATATAGCAAGTATTGTCTTATGTATATGTGCACATAAAAGTATCTTTTAATCGGTGTGATGGAGATAAATGCACATGAAATGCGCCTTTATCTTCTTTTTATGTATTAAAACTATTTTATATAAAAAAGGACACACCTCTGCACCTAGCGTGTTCTTCATTGCATCACTAGATGCTTTCATGCGATCTTTCTGCTCATCGTAACAGTGAGCCTTTGCAATGTTGCCAGGTCTACAAAATTCATGTTCAGTGCGTGAACTGTCGTTGGGAGTAGTTTTCAGATAAATACGGTAATGAATGGTATTTTCATTACAAGCTTTTTTTTTAATTCTAAAAAATATTTTTAAAAATTGATTGGCAGCCATACATGTTTGACTCGGGCGACCGCGCCCTTTTCCACGATTGTGGGCGCTCAAGCAGCTTGAGCACCTCCTCCATTTGTTGTTCTTCTTCTGGAGACAGTAATAGCTCATCCTTAAGTACTGTATGTTACACATAGAAGTTAGGAATAATTTTTATTCCCCTACCAGATCATCGATCTCCTCAGCGAGTTCCTGGATGGCATCCTGGACTTCGATGAGCTCCTCCATCTTCTTCGCCTAAGAATTAATCTATGATTTTTTTTTTATCTTTGAGATAATGTGATAATTTGTTGGAGTTAGTTTTAGTAAAGAGCTGCATTTGGACAAATCTTTCTACCAAGATATTCCCTATATGAGTGGATAGCCCTTTAGTCATTGATCATAAAAATGAGGTTTTTAGGCCTTATCCTCAAAAGTGGACGGAGCTATGCTAATTTGAAAATTTAAATTTCGATGAAAAATGCTTGTTAGATGGTACAGAGAAAACTTTTTCGCTACAAAAGATTTTCGAAAAATTTAAACATTTAGCCTGTATAATTTTCTATTTTCTGATATATAGGTTTTAGGTGTGTCAATAACTTGCTGTATTTGATAGAAATTGACTTGAATATTATTCTCCAGTTGATTTTAAGTCGATTGATACATTTTGGTATGATACCACTTGGTTACTATTTATAGTTTTTCATAGACCCATATGGTAACATAATCAAGTGATAGCACGATACTCTAGGAAGCAAAAATGAAGTATTGCCCTTAATCTGCTATATTCCGAAGAGATTTTTCGAATTTGTTTGATTTTTGAAAAGTTATGAATTTTTGAAAATTTGTGTTATTTTCGTGAGTCTGACCCATTCAAACCTCCATACCACGCAAACCATTATAGGAAATCATATAGTCTTCACAAAAGTTGCTTAGTTTTTTCAGGGGCCATCGATTGGTGTATCGTTTGAATTTTTCCGACCGATTTTGTAAAATTCGACCCTCGAACTGCGTTCATTTGACCCTTTTTTTTCTCAAAAGTTTCATACCTAATTCATATCTTTTATAACTGACTTTAGGGTAATTTGATGCGTAGAATTCGAATATAGCCTTAAACTTTTCGGAAATCTATTATAGCGAAAAAGTTTTCTTCGTACTATTTTCATAGGTCTTATATAAAGAAATGTTCGGTTAAGCAACTTCGACAGCATCATTACCCCCCACCAGTCCACTTTTTTCGACCAACTTTTTTGCTTAAAACATCTTAAACTTAATAGAAAATATTTTTAAAATGATTCTACGTGATGCCCATTAAGAAAATGTTTCAGTACGACCGATTTTGTGCAACAATGTCAGTGCGTGCAACGCCTATTTTCACTTTGGGATCCCCTCCCGCCATGATCAAGTGGTTTCACTCTACAAATTATATATCAGGAGAAGCACTCGAGTCCACAGATGATCATCCTTTTTAAATTTTTCGAAAATTTACTATAGCAAGAAATAAGGCCTAATTTCGAAACGATTTCAATAGTAGTTCAGTTGTTCAAAAATTCGTATAAAAAGTGATGGTTCGAGAGTTAATTCACTTGAATCTCGAGCATCGCAGGAGAATTCAGCATAGCTACATCTATGAATTCATTCTTTGTCATTCTTCTTCTTGCAACTATTTCAATTATCACCGCACAGGTTGAGAATGCGCCTCCAAATGTAAGTAAAAGCATACTCATTTTTATTCCTGAAGTAGTGTTGTTGTATAGCTGTACTTCATAACACTCATGACATTGACAGCAGGGCCGGGCGGAATTTCCAATTCCGATTTCCGAATTCCGAAAAATAAAAATCATTCCGAATTCCGATTTCCGAAAAGCAAAATTTCAAATTCCGCCCGGCCCTGATCTGTACATAGTGGTTGAGTTATGGTAATAAGAAAATAGTTACTGTAAATCAAATCTAGAATAACTTCAATCAGTTTGCGGCATGTTATAAAACACTATGGTCTGTGAAATTATCATTTTTCTTTTAATTTCGTCATCACTTTTGAGTAAAAATGGGCGAGCCCAGTGATCAGAAAGATGGATGTAATGATCTATAGACTTCTAGAATAGAAAGACATGATATAATGGTTCATTTTGATAGGCGATTTGGGGGTCTATAACATACTTTTGAAATCAGGCATCTCAAAAACCTATTTCTGTCAGATCCCATCAATTTCCTATAGTAATTCTAGGAGATTCTGTTGAAGACAAGTGGAAATTCAGTACCTAGGGATACCATACATGAAATTGAAGGCAACTAAGTGTAGAAGATAATTAGGCTAACTAGAATATCGATTTGGCAATTTTTGGGGCCATTTGGTATGCTACTGACATTTTAAAATCCGGGGCTACGGAGCTATTTTTACAAATCACCCAGATCAGATGATTAGAAGCGATTTAGAAGGAAGAAATTACAGAAGAAATGAGTATCAGATCTCTATCGACATTATCTGAGTTTTCCTCAGCTCAGAGTGGATACTATGACAAAGCTTTGTCATTCTTATGATGCAACATGGCCCTATTATCGCTAAAACTGACATAGCGACAAAACAATTACTGAGAGGAATATGAGATACATATTTACATTGTGATAAGCTGTTTTGAGATCAGCAGTGAATTTTCAGAATATATCTAGTTAAATACATCTAAGATCACCTTGATATTGAGATTGGATGACTACGACTAGGGATGTTGGCGGTGCAGTAAAGTGGCGCACCGCGCTGCAGACCTCCCTGAACCGCACCGCAAACATCCCTGACTACGACGAGGAAGATTGAATAGCAATCAGTTTGAATGACCTGGCTGAATATCTAATATCCGAATGAATTTAGGATAGTTTCCTGTATTGTTCATCCATTGTGACCGTCATCAAGGCTCTTAGTATAGGGCTAGGGATAGCGCTTGATAGACATAATGTTGTTTTCATGTGATCAGTTCATAGATTAAAGGGACTTAGACTGTTGAACCTATCTAAACCTATATCCTAGTAGAGGATGAGTGACAGATATATGTGTCTATCTACTATTTGTATCCGTCTGTTTGAGTTATTATCTTTCATAGAAAATCGCTGAGATGCTTTAGAACCAAGGTTGTGTTGTAATTTTGGTGCAATTAGTGAAACCCTACGGCCTATTCAACTCATTTTCTGCGAAAATTTACCATTACGACCTCTTCAAATCTACGACCTATTTTAAGAGCTAATAAAACAACCGTTTTTCCAAGTATTTCACAATGAAACACTTTTCAAAAATCTAGTAAAAACTACAAATTGCGAACATACTAAAATCTACAAATTTTACCATATTTTCGTAAAATCTGTAATCTGATAAAAGATCTCTCGCTTTCGAAAATTTGGTAAAAAGTACAACAGGCCCTTTGTAATTGTATCTCAGTCATTATATCGAGGTTCGTGGGATCTCATTCTTCTACCAATTGCAATCAGACAACAGTTGTACTACGTTATTCTTGTTAATATTCAAATACCGTAAATACTCTAATAGGAGCCCCCCCCCCAAAGTTTCGAATTTGAAGCGATAAATCGGGTAATTTTCGTGAAATTTATATCCTGAAAAAGCATGGATAATAAAGATTCAGGCTTCTACTTTAAAATGATATACGATTTTAACTTGTACGATGCAAGTTTGGTGAAATATGGCCGATCAAAACAAGAGTTTCAGGGGGCTTCTATTAGAGTATTTACGGTATTTTATTCGGTCACACACACATGTCTGACTTTGAGTTGATTACATTCGTTCACTTATAGAATGCATGATTCTAACGTCCACTCTTTTCATCTAGGTTGTAAGCATTCACACGTTTTTTTTTTTAAATTGAACGCTCAGCGCAATGAGTAGGATGAAAGGAAAAAATAATTTGAAAAGTTCACATCTTCGTGAATAGGTGCTTACCTCTTGACTTCCCGACTCATGTTCATCGCCTAAGGTCACATTTAGTGGGGCAAGTTTGAGCCCTCCAAAAATCGGTGCATTCGGGTCGAGGACATCAGGTGGCTCGGAAATCCAGGGCGCGTTGACCGAGTCATCCACCGTCCAACTGACCTCGGCTAGCGACTGATTCTGCCTTTTCGACTCATTACCATCGTGGCAATTCGCTCTGAAAAAGCATTCTCACATTAACAAAAAATATTCTAAAGTTAGTCTTCACAGGATATGTGGTCATTTTTCTTTGAAAATTAATCAACTCTTAGCAAAGTATAGTGACGAAAATATTTTAAAAGCTTTATAAGTTCACCAAAAAAGTTCTCATACATGTGCTAAACTTGTTACAATGAATCATAAATCCAGTACCGTCGCTTTGATCGTTGAACTGGCAGACGAACTGAGTTGTTGCTCACATTCAATGGGGAGTCAAGTTGTGGTGCGAAAGAACTGGCAGTGGGACGCTGATTGACGTCAGCTTTCTTTCCCCGTCCGCGCTTGGATCTCTAAAATTTTTGCTGTCAAAGTTAATTGAAATTGGAAATAAAATAATAAAAATTTGAGAATTATTTTCTTGTTTTTTCCCGAGCCATGGAACAGATCTTCGTCTCGTCTTTTATTAGGACCTAATTGAGTATACCGTTGATCGAGTCGATGACGACCCAGTCGGCGAAACTCGAGCAATCTCGACGTATTCCCCATAATCGCTGCTATATCCATTTGAGGTCTAAACAGGGTAAGTCGCATCATATTGCTTCGAACAAATTGAAGAAATTTTTGTGAAAAAGACCAATTGTTTGAAAAGTACCTGATCGAGATCACCGATGGGTACACTTTGTATGGATTGCATTTCAATATCGTTGTTGACGTTTGTCTAAATTTTAAACCCTTTAATGGTGAATTATGTTGTCATTCTTTTCTAATTATCCAACTTTGCTTCTAAAGCTTCTAAATTTTAGAATTCTGAGAAATGAGATTTCGCATAAATAAACTCGAATTCGAATGATTCATGAAATTATGGATTAGCGCATTTTTCTCATCGAAGATCAATCTACAAAGTTTCACTGGTCTTCAAAAATCTCCTGTGTCCTAGTATCCAAAATTGTTGAAACCAATATTTACGACGTTAGTTCATTCGAGTGAAAATCGTACCGCATTTCTTCTCCGTCTTCGTAGAAGAAAAAGGACGAGGAAAGCTGCCAGTATGAAGAACAATGCCACGATCACAGCTATTAGAACGATCCACTATAATTGCATTTATTAGAAATCTGTTTTTATAGCTCCGTAGAAAATCATCGATTTGGATTTCTTTGTTTCAATTTTATAAATTTTAGAAAGAATTAGATCAAAAACTTCATGAAAATGACAGTTATGATTAAAGGAAAAAGAAAAGAAATACTAGTTTTTCATTTTGCTCGTGTTCATTCGTGCTCCTAAGCCCATCGTCTTTGGACTCTCTTTCGCAATATTTGCCCTCGAACCCTGAAAATAGTTTTCGTGAATTCATCTATAGGCCTTTTC
Organism: Diploscapter coronatus; assembly: GCA_964036155.1. Classification (NCBI taxonomy): domain Eukaryota; kingdom Metazoa; phylum Nematoda; class Chromadorea; order Rhabditida; family Rhabditidae; genus Diploscapter; species Diploscapter coronatus. Next base: position 4,561,214 of record OZ038423.1, read on the forward strand.
ATGGTTTATTTTTCTTTTGAAAACATTTCAGGCTATAGTGGCGATTTTAATTTGCAAAACTCGATGATCTAGTACCACCAAAACTTAGATAGCGTGTTGCTACACATATTGTTCAATTTTTTGCGAGGAATATTGAATGTAAATTTTGCAAATCTTTTCGTATGTTTCATCTATCAAAGTTATTGTTTCGAGTTACAAAAAGCATTGTTAAAAGATAAATTAGCATACCAGGTAAGCATTGGCATTGGTTTGAAGAATTCAGTGTTTGGCAGGTTCCGTTATTTTGACACGAAAATTCCTCGCAATCTTTGGCTCTGATTTGACAACATTGGCCCTAAATTGCATAATATGAAGATAGCGATGTCAAATATTTTCTTGTTTATTTGTGCTAATTTTTGGACATTAAATTCTAATTGTAAGGATAAACTAATGTTGAATTCGAAAATCATCAAAATATAGGCTCATTTATGCAGTAAATTCAAATTCAAATGAAATTGAGTTACATTTTTGATATAGCTAAGAAATGGTTACCCTGTATCCAGCTTTGCATGCGCAGGCTTCTTTACCTCGGCGAAAATAACAGAGTTTCTTCTGGCAAAATTCCACACAATCTATATTGCATAGAGCTGCAGGGCTTGGTTCTAAAGTTGAAAACTTCATTTGTTGCTTGAACAAAATCATACCTGTTGGGTTAGTATTAGAATCAACCAAAGAACTCAAGAGTGACTGCGTAAGCGAACTCAATCGAGATTCAGAGTTCTGAGCAGACTGGGAGAAAGAGGCCACAGTAGATGGAGGAGCCGTCTTTTTGCCGAATGGAGTTGAATCAGTTCGAGAAAGTGGCGATGCTTCTTCAGCTTTGGCAAAAATGGACCGTTCAGTGAAAAGCTAAAATGACATTTTTGTGAGTAGAAGGATTCAATCGCGCTTACAGAATGATGAAAATTTGAGGTCAATAATGACGCTATGAAGATGATTGCCCAGCGGATTCGCGTACGGGCTTGCATTCTGCAAATCATTGATTTAGATTTTAGAGAAGGGTGTTTTCTCAGCGGAACAAGCCAGATATGCATGCATGAGTTCAAAGTATTTGAAAATTTGACAAAATAGTCATCATTAGTCAACCAATTTTATGATTTTCGAGGTTTTTTTTTTCAAAAATCTAATGATTCTAGAAGTTAGAGCCACTGTCAGACTGAGAGAGGAGTCTACAAAAGTGAAAAGGAGTCGTCGAAAACGAAGTCGAAGAGCCAGGAGCCAAGGAGAAACGAAGCCCCTATTTATACAGGGCCAGGGGGTCAGACTTCGTCATGAGAAGAAACAGAAAATCTGTTATGATAGCGGCAAGTGCCCTTTGAACTCTCCAAAGCTGGGTACCAGGCTCCAGGACAAGCAGATGATTTGCAGCCGGTATGCAAAAAAAACTATTGATAGTGCATGCACAATTTTGTTTAAAATACAAAACTTATCGCAAAAATAATGATCTCTTCGATCGGTCAGCTCTATTTTCAAATGCCTTGTCCGAAATATTTGGTAAATGGCTGCAGAAAAATTTCGCATGACAAAAAGGTTACAACTTTGTGTAGATTATGTGTTATCGGAATTGTAATGGAAAAAAACCAATATTCATATCAATATTTTCGTTTATACTGTTCATCATAATCAAAATGTTATAAATTCCTTTCTCTGAATATACCGACATCTTCTTTCCCATCTACATTTCGAAAATTGCTGCACTTTTCTGTTTTGAAATCTGAGAACGTGATAAAAAAACAATCCTCTTTCCATCTCAGCTGTTTTTTTTTGTCGTGTATGTTTCATCATAGTGAGATTTAAAACAAAAAATTCTTCAGAAATCGCCCAGTTACACACTGCTGTTTGTCAGCTGAATGTTTTCATTTTTTCTCTATCTCGTGAACGATCGCTCTTTCTCGGACTCTTCGGTTTTCCATCCATTTCCTCGAAACAAATCTGTCAGGGCAAAACCATCTCATTTATGTTTATCCTCAAATTGGTTTTTTTTTTACCTAAAAAGTTGAATTTCAGATACCGTATCTCAACTCTATTGTTCGCATAAATCGAACATTATTCTAAGTCTAAATCTTTGGATTTTTATTGATTTGAACTATGATTATTAAAGAGATATTCCATAGAACAAGAAGATAAGAAATTTATTGTTTTAAATGATTTTCATATCTGAAAATACTGTTATTCTAAAAATGTATGAACTGCGAAATTCGACAATTATTTATTGATCTCCAGGCTTCATAAAATGAATTGATAAATAATATTTGCTTAATCTAGATGGGCTCAGAACAGGGAAAATCCAATCAACCAAGCTGCAACTACACGCTCGGAAGTACCCTACATCACCCGCATCCAAGGAGAAATTGAACAGATCAAACAACATCTGATACAGTGCAATCTTATGGCTAGATCTAATAATATGCGAAATCAACATTCCCAATTTAAGGATGCGGAATACGTAGTGATTTTCAAGGATTATGAAAGAATTTTGGGAATTGTAAAGCAGCAAGTCGAAACAGGTCGAATGACGTCAAGCGACTTGTTCAGAAGGTAAGTTCTCACTACTTTGAATATGATATTCTAGTATAAATACGAATATTTTAGATACATTTCGGTTTCGCATTTCATCATTCAAACTCTCAGTATCTACCCATCGTGTACTTCGGAAAGGTTTCGCAATCTCGCGGTAAGTTAGATTATTTCTCTCGACGATAGCTGATAAAATGCCAACTAAATTGAACAACTTTAGAGCACTACAAATGTTTTAAACAGAAGAATTTGATCGAAAAGTACATGCCAATTGCATGGGAACGAAGAATAAGGAATTGCTGAAGGATCAAAATGTAATTTTCGAATTAATTTTTTTAATTCTTAAATTTAGTCTACTCAAATGACTTATCCAAATCTGCCCACGACGAGTCGAGCTAACATGGGACAACAGGATTCTGAAGAAATGGAGAACGATTAAATCGACATGGAAAATGATGAATCCGACGATGGCAAAGAGCTTAATCGAATCTAATGGAAAAAGTTGTAAGATTTTTAGTTCATTGCTAGTTTTTATCTATAATTTTATAGATTCCTTTTCGATGATTCAACTTGTTTACGTTTATCTCTTTCACTCAATTTCAATTTTATGTACAATTATTCAACTAATTGCTCTGGGTATTAATTTCTTCAATACACTACACAAAGAGATCAATAGAATTATTGTAAAGTGACTGTTTGATGAATGAACACTTGTAATCTAAGAAAGTCGATCTTACAATATCTTTTAAAGTCTAAAAGTTCTGTTTTTTCTTGTAATTTTTTCGAGATAAAGCGAAGCAATCACTTAAAAACAATCAATATTTTAACATCAAATTCTATTTTCATCACATGAAAAGTGAAAAAATATTCAAGAAATGGATTCATAAAATTTCGATTTTTTCTTTATCTTCTATCTTTCCAATGCTCCGAGAAAAACTGCTCCATTCATCTGATTCAACATTACTATCGTTCTCATCATTATTGATAACCAGAGACAAACGACCGATTTCGTCTTTTACCACGCCTTTCCTAAATTTTGCCCGCATTCTGAAGTCAAAAAACGCCTAATCACACTTTGAAGCCTTCGATAATTTTTACTCGCATTTTGTATGGGAAATGAGCAAATTCGTGTATATGAATAATGTAAACTAATTTTACAAAATCGTAAACGCAAGTGAAGAAATCATGTAAAAATCCAAGTACCAGGCCTTCGAATATGTTTGAGTACTTTTTTATGCGATTTATCTTGATTGATTTCATTGAAAATTCATATTTTGAAAGTTTTATCAAGATCTGTAAGTTCTTCTATATGGGAACGTTCCTCGTCTGAACTCTCCTGCTCCGAACTACTTTCAATAACTTGTACTGGATTTCCTACTCGAAAATATTTCGAAATTACCTTTGAAATAGACAATAAATAATGTATTTAATTCGTAAATGAGTAGTTCAAAAATTAAAGAAAGAGAATTTCATACGCATGCATGCTCTAACATTTTTCATCTTTGCACTTATTCATTTTCAGATAAAACAATGAAGAATCATATCACTTATGCTCCTGAATTTTCCTTGCTAATACACTGCAAGAACACTGTCTGATGAAGGGGATTCAATGGGAAGTGAAGAATGACAAACTCCCGAATGAAACGAAACCAGCTCTTTGGTTTTATTTGTCCACGCTATTTTCCAAAATACAAAGATCTGAACTATAATAGATCGAATTCAGTCGGCTTTCTTTTCAAATACCCTATTCGAAATATTTGGTAAGTGATTGCAGCAAAATTTCGCATCACAAAAAGGTCATAACTTTGCGTAGATTGTTTATCGGGATTGTAATGCAAAAAAAAACTATTGATAGTGCATTCAGTTTTGTTAAAAATACAAAACTTATCACAAAAATGATCTCTTCGATCAGTCGGCGCTTTCTTTTATCTAAAATCATTTCCGGGACTTTCAAGAATGAATGTCAGGCCCAAGCAGGCTTGTGATCTTCGGCTGATATGCAAAAAATAAAACATCGACAAAAAAAGTCGGTTTTATTAAAAAAAAAAAAACAAAACAAAACAAAATATATCACTCCAATCGCTTCGATCAATCGACTTTTCTTTTGTTTAAAAACATTTTCGAGAATTTCAAGGATGAATGTCAGGCCCAAACGGGCAGACGATCTTCGACTGATATGCAAACATTGACGATGAATTCAGCTTTGTTAAAAAATACAAAACATCACAGAAACGTTCTCTTCGATCCGTTGAGTTTTTTTTTTCATCCAAAAACATTTTCGAGAATTTCGAGATGAATATCGATGACCTGCGCATCTGGCAAAAAACATTGACGGTGCATTCAGTTTTGATCAGTTAACAACAACACATACATTACACAAATGACCTCTCCGGTCGGTCAGCTTTTCTTCTATTCGAAAACATTTTCGAGGTTTTTTTTTCAAAAATCTAATGATTCTGCAGTATGCTTTAAAATAAATTGAAAAACACCGGCCTGGAAGGAATGATATTAAATAAGATGGAAAGAAAGGAAGAAAAATGATAAAGCAAAACAAAAATCATATTAAAACATCAAATGTTATTCAATAAGCCCGAGGGTGAGATTTACAAAGAATGAAATCATCACCACAATTTTATGGAGATTTTTGGCATCCCTACTCCTCCTGCAACTATAAAAGGATGAAGCAAGTCGAATGTTTAACTAAATTTAGCTTGCCACGCATAAAAATAAGTCTATAAATCTTCAAATAAATATAGTCTATTTTTATAACGATTTATTATCAATTCTGAAAAAAACAACAAAATTGAGCGATAATATGATGATTAAGCCGTCTGGCATCTCGAAATTGCCAAAATGGGGACAAGAATTTCCGTGCAGAAATGTGCGAAATTATCTTCAGACAAATTCACCTTGAATACGGTAGCAATTTTCAGACAAGTCTAATAATTAGGTGTAGTGGATTAAGTGTTGAGGAGTGAAATTAATTTTACAAAGCAACTCGCATCGTATTTTGTTAATATTAAAGAATTATAATTAAAAATTCACGGAGCGCATAGTAATGGAATTGTAAATCATAGACAATCAAAACACTAATAAACTTTATAGACTCCAATCAGGGCCGGGCGGAATTCCGAAAAATAAAAATCATTCCAAATTCCGCCCGGCCCTGACTCCAATTAGTCCACACGTTTTGGTAGAAAGTTTCGAAAGACTGCCACAAAATATATAATTGTTGTCATTTTCTCATCACTTTATTTGAATCATAATTTGTCTAACAATGAGAGCTAACTAATGTCGTACAGATTTTGGATAACTCTAGAGGGTGCAAATTGAGAGACAGGAAAAGAAACGAGAAAATTTAGCAAAATTAGATAGGTAAAAAAATGAGAGAATGATAGCTAGAGCCAATTTTGATGAAGAGCAGAGTAGCAGTTGCAAGCAAATGGATTTTATGAATTATGATTATGGATTGCTATGTAAATTAAAACGTCAAGTAGGTGATCAGTCCACTTCCGTTAGATAGTGCAGTTAGTAGGTGTTTAGGGGTGTGAGACTTGAGTGTGCAGTAGAAGACGATAGTACCTCAAACTTGGATAATTAAGCCATTTATTATAAAATAAAAGAAAATTCAAATTATAAAGGGAATAAATCTAAAGCCGAAGAATGTAAATCGATAAAGAAGATGAAACTTTTCAGAGAAGAAACATTGCTTTCATCATTGCAAAGAGCGAGGCAAGAGTGAGAACGAAAAGAAAAGGGAAGAGAAAGATGTCTCAATCTTGTCTAGCTCTATCGAGCAAGCAAAGCTGAGCAATTTTAAACTTATGCAAAGTCGATTTTTATCAACATTCTATGTATTTAGGTAAGCAACATTTTCGGTAAATATAAACTACAAATAATATTCCAAGGACAACTATGGTAGTGACAAATAGTATGAACAGATAAATATTGCCCCAAATTGCATCAGCCACGGCATTGATCCCACTTAATAGGGTTGCTAGAATTCCCCTATCAATGTGGTTTTGCACTTTCTCCTGGTTCTTGCGTATATGATCCTGTTCTTCAACGTACTCCGCGTCAAGCTTGGCGAGTTTTTTCAATTCAACGGAGTCGAAGTTGAACTAAAGTTTTTAAAATCTCAATTTTATTTGACTAATATTCAAATTCGAATAACGTAAAACTCTTAATTTAAACTAATAAAATTTAAGCTCTTTTAACTGGCAGCATATTTTTGAATACATTTGTTAAATTTTCATAATTCGGCAGGAAAATACTACCAAATAGTAAAATAGTTTTAAAAATTGATTTATGGAAGAAAATCTTACATAGTTCGGAGCCGGTATTGGCTTCATATCGGTGACTGTTCGACCAATTCCATACCCTAGGATGCAGTATGGTGCGGCGAATCTTGGTAACTTGTTGTCGATTTCGATGATGAAGTTGGATTCCGATCTCAGTTCATCCGGGATTCGGACTTTAATATGGTTAAAACTGCATCCACTTGGCAACTCCTAATTTATTGATGAAAAAATAAAGTATTTAATGCATCATACTGTGAGATTCTTCTCGACTCCAATAATTAGTATGGACTGGTCAGCATCCAATCGGAGAGGAGTTTTAGGGATTATCAAAGTCGAACTTAATGAAAAGTATTTCCCCCAAATTTTTATATTGCCAAAAGGGTACATACTTTCGCGGTTGTCGCCTAATCCACTTATTGCAAGGTACATCATCGCGGATGTTTTCAATTCCACATATCCAAAGATAGTCGTTCTGAAAAAATAATATTAAAATTGGAACATCATATTCAGAAAGTATTTGACCTTCAAACTACAGCCGATCTGTGCATTTGGAATGGATATTTTCCAGTTTGCCTGCAGACATTGGGACGAGGAACGGAGCACAGTACTTGGAGCTTTGGTATCGAAGTTTGCAAAATCACCAACGTCAAATAGCTATAATAAACTTCGGTTAATGGTTTCTAGGACATAAACTTTACAAGGTAGCCAGATCTGAAATAGAATCCAACTGGGACTTTAGTTTCCAGGCGCAGTACTGGGATTGCTTGACTGCCATCTGGGTTGGTATTTGCGAAACAGCCCGTCACCTGTGCTTCAATTGATTCAAGCAAAGCTTTTTCCATTTTCTTGTCGCTATTTGACTCGATGTCAGGAAAGATTTTCTAAAAAAATATTCGATTTTTCTTTTCTATTAAGATAATGTTAATTACGTTGAAGAAGTGCCCGAACACAATGCTAGACATTCGCCCTGTCTCCATCAACTCTTCGATGGACTTCGTGAAAACCTTCATCTTTTTCAGCATTTCATCGCTGAAATATCCGCCTTTATTTTAATCAAATGATGCTAAAGTATTACATCCCGCTTTGTAGTTTACGATTGGCCATCTTAGAACTGATATTGCTCACTTGCGCCTCTGTTTCAATTATTGCTTGCGCGAGGTTGTCGATTTTTCCATGATGAAAGATGGAGACTCCGAGTGCGCTAACGGATACTACAAACGTTATGACCAGAACGATCACTACAAAAGCAGTGAATACAAATCGTTTGGTGCGATTTTGCCCAATTGTCAGTGCTTCGTTATCAATTATCTCAGACGCTAAAATTTTAATTTAAGTAAACAAAATACTCTATGTTACCGAAATGTACCTCTGGCACCAATTTTTCTCGTTTCTTTTCCGTCTCTTATTGCGAAAAATTCTCGCCTTTGATGCTAAAGAAGGGGAAAAGAAGTAGTGTATGTGGATGAGAGAGCGAATGAGAAGCTAGAAAATTTAGAGCCAGGGTATATTTGGATAAAAACGGTATAACCACATACACTCGTAATAATATCCGTGCGCTTTGCATACCGCGGTTATGCGTGTGGCTAGTTCCTCATGGAAATCGTGATGCAAGATAGCAGCGGAGTGATTTGACAGATGGATGTTTGATGGAACTTGCATGGGCCTAACGTGTAAGTGGAATACTCGCCTTACATATCCTTGCTGTACACTAAATCGAAAATTAAAAGAAAAAAAAACTAATGAAGAAAACGTTATGCACTTACAATGTGGGCGATGGCGAGATCTGCGATTGAAATCCACCTTTTTCATTTATAGAATTAATGTAGATGCCGGGTTGAATCGATACGCCAGCACAAGAATCAGTCAGCAACATAAGCGAATAAATCAAAGCGAAGAGTTTGCGATAGGTAGAGTTCATATGAAATTATTTTTCCTTCGGAATAATAGTAATCAACGAAACCACGAGATATGAAACATTGAGAAATGGTATGGAAAAAGAACAGCATTTTTTTTTTTTAAAATTAGCATGCATTAAATTTGTTGCATTTCTCATTTTCATGTTCATACTCTCTCATAACGTTAAAATTTGTAATTTCATAGCTCTCCTCTCCTGAAAATCCATCAAATCATAAAGCTAAAGCTATCCAATTAACCATTTAAAATATTTCTTTGTCATCATTCTCAATTATCCCATCGATGTCATTTTCTAAATTTCTTCAAAAGTGTTGCAAAAAAATTCAAGTTCCTTTTCATCCATAAAAGTGCAAAGAAATCGACTCACTAAAGGAGAATTCACTTCTAATAAGGATAATTGCCCAATTATCTCATCAAACCCAAACAAAACCTATACGTTGCACACTGCGGAAAAACTTCACATCTTTTGGTGCAAACCCCATCTCAATTGGATGATCACACCTCTAGATATAAGCTTGGACAAACAGACAAACACCTTACAAAAATACTAAAAGGTCAAATACATCACACGCAATACACTGTTCGCCTATTAAATCCGACAACAATCAAATGTGTTTAGAGTTAGAAGCATTTTCTCACCATCACCAACGCAAGAATTGCGTGTCTTTCTCCCTCTCAAGTCTAAATTCAACGTAAAATAGAAGTAGTCGAATTGCAATAACACGCTAATAAAAAGAGTTTAAATCGGATTTGGAAATTGCACAAGGAGAAGAGTGAGTCAATGCAATAGTTTCTACAGTTTAGAGAATAACAGACAAGAGACTAGAGTAAACGAGTGGGAAAGTGAGACTGCAGAGAGGCTGCCAACATGGTACGGAAAATACGGAGAAAATGCAGAATAGGAATGTGGCTAAGAGACTAGTCATTCGACAATTCTGCATCCCTGCATCTTGCCGAGTCTGCCGAACGACGAAGTACAGAAATGCAGAAGTTAGAGCCACTGTCAGACTGAGAGAGGAGTCTACAAAAGTGAAAAGGAGTCGTCGAAAACGAAGTCGAAGAGCCAGGAGCCAAGGAGAAACGAAGCCCCTATTTATACAGGGCCAGGGGGTCAGACTTCGTCATGAGAAGAAACAGAAGATCTGTTATGATAGCGGCAAGTGCCCTTTGAACTCTCCAAAGCTGGGTGCCAGCTCCAGGACAAGCAGATGACTTGCAGCCGGTATGTAAAAAAAACTATTGATAGTGCATGCACAATTTTGTTTAAAATACAAAACTTATCACAAAAATAATGATCTCTTCGATCGGTCAGCTTTCTTTTCAAATGCCTTGTCCGAAATATTTGGTAAATGGCTGCAGAAAAATTTCGCATGACAAAAAGGTTACAACTTTGTGTAGATTATGTGTTATCGGAATTGTAATGGAAAAAAACCAATATTCATATCAATATTTTCGTTTATACTGTTCATCATAATCAAAATGTTATAAATTCCTTTCTCTGAATATACCGACATCTTCTTTCCCATCTACATTTCGAAAATTGCTGCACTTTTCTGTTTTGAAATCTGAGAATGTGATAAAAAAACAATCCTCTTTCCATCTCAGCTGTTTTTTTTTGTCGTGTATGTTTCATCATAGTGAGATTTAAAACAAAAAATTCTTCAGAAATCGCCCAGTTACACACTGCTGTTTGTCAGCTGAATGTTTTCATTTTTTCTCTATCTCGTGAACGATCGCTCTTTCTCGGACTCTTCGGTTTTCCATCCATTTCCTCGAAACAAATCTGTCAGGGCAAAACCATCTCATTTATGTTTATCCTCAAATTGGTTTTTTTTTTACCTAAAAAGTTGAATTTCAGATACCGTATCTCAACTCTATTGTTCGCATAAATCGAACATTATTCTAAGTCTAAATCTTTGGATTTTGAACTATTATTATTATTCAATAGATATTTCGCATAAGAATGTAAAAAAAAACTAGACCGTATATTCGTCAACTCAAAAACGCTTCGCCAACATAATGGCCCACTTCCAGAAAAATCACGGCAATCTGCCGAAGAGAATCGTCATCATTCGTGATGGCGTTTCTGAGGGCAGTATTTGGTGGTCAGTTAAAAATTTGAGGAATCATGTAATCTTTATTATTTAGGTGGTCAGGGACGAATTGCGTGCTCTTGAAGAAGGGTGGAAGCTGCACCTAACAATGAAAGTTCGACCTGGGAAGCCGCAACAAAAAGCGGTTACACTGAAGGTATGACATTACTTAAAAATCAGCATTTTTCGACAATTAATAAGCCAAGTTCATAAAAATGACAGGAACTTTAAATGATCCATTAAACTCCCGAAAACTCATTCGCTTCACTCTTTTAATCATTTGAATTGGGAAAATACTGTCAAACTTGAAGAAAGTTGCAAATTAACAAATAAAAATTTTAGAAAAGAATGAAGAAAGCCAATTCTGCTGAAGATCGACTGGAAGGTATTTCTTTGCCTGTTGCCGCTCCTCTCGATGGTTGTAGGTACTTTGTTACCAAAGAAAATAATGAATACTTTGTTACCAAACGCTATTTCTCCCCCTTTTTAATCCTTTCCCACATTATCTCGCCTTTGGTAAGAAGTACTCATTATTTTCTTTGATAACAAAGTACCTACAACCATTTATTTACTATTTTAGAAGACTTTGCTCGAACTATAATAAGCATAAGGCCAGTGTTGAATAACCCAGATGCTTTCGACAAATGGATAGAGAATGAAGAAATCGAATTCGAGGAACCTCCAATTCAGAAAGCTGAAAAAGGAATCACCTCGTAGCGGCGGCCTTTCGGGCTACCACATTGAAAGCGCAGAATTTGATCCGAATTACGACTGCGACTTTACAAATGTCAAGGTTTGTTTATGCAACTATTTTTGTACCAGAATAAGGGCTATATTTTCCATCTTCACTGTCTTACCCATTTGCTTTCCGAGAAATGCTAATTTTCGATATTAATGTTTATTTATTAAAAATACTCGTTATGATTTTTTCCAATATAATATGGCAAATATCATGGAAAGTTATTGCTAATTTTAAAATTTATATTCACTAATCTTAGAGCATCGCTAATTTCTTATCAATTTCATAGTTTTTTTTACACAATTAGCGCCAATAAATTTTTGTGAATTTTATCTCTAAAATGCTGTAGTTTTATCTAAAGCTCTCGTCTGTGAAAAGTTGAATAAATATTTATTTTGTTGTGAATTTAATAGAAAGAACAACTGTTCTGTCAGAACAATTCAATGTGAAGAGCGGGTCGATAGTTCAATCAGATGGATTTTCGATCCGAGTTGCAATGCGTTGCTGATCCAACGTGATTTTCCTCCACTATTTTGAAAATCGCTATAGTTGGTTATCCTTGGTCGATGGCCTTTTTGGCTATGAACCTCGGACGACTAAGGGACTGAATACAAAACTCGCATCCAGGAATCCTTTTTCTGACTTCCTGATCACATTCTCACATAAGAGGACACCGATTTCAAATTATCGTGATTTATATTCAAACCAATCAGTAAATCACGTTTATTTTGTCCGAATTCCCTTATGACCTCAGGAGTTCTGTCGACTACTTCCTTGCCTTTTCGGAGTTCATATTCATTAATCGAAAACGTAGTTGTTTATGCTTCTATTGAAAACTTTCTTTTTAATGTACGTAAAATTGAAGATATTTAAAGCCATTTGACAATTTAGTTCAATTATTTTAGTGAAGGTCGACAGATAGAGGATCTTCAGATCGCCTACTACGGGCAGATACCCTGTAACAATCAGCAACAGTTCAACAGTCAATCGGCACATCAAGTTAGTCATGAACACAGCATGCAGGTACAACACTTTAATTTATCAAATTGTGATGATCGAAAATACGTAATTCACGAAGGAAAATTTCTTTATCATTTAATATCCTTTTATTTTCAAAATGCATTGGTTTAAATTAACATATAAAACTGTCATCTCAAGAAATAAGTATGAAATCTGAAATTGCATAAAACGATCCTAAATTACATTCTTTGAAGAGATGGCAAAATTTTAATTAAAAATAGTAGATACTAAAATTATTTTGGCGAAGTTCTATTTTACCTCGAGTAGATAAAATTTGATAGTAGAGATGGCATCTAAATCGTCTGATTCTGCTTCTTCGTTCTCATCGTCATCAATGACGACTCGTCTTCGTCTCTTGCGTTTTTCTGGCAAAGGGCTTTTCTCTTGGTACTGTCGTTCTTTCTCTTCATCTTTTCCCGCCTGCCTTCATTGATGATCGCTGACGACGATGATTGCGCTGAAAGAGCTGATTCCATTGAACAAGAAAAATTGGCATATATTCTCACGGGATGATTGGTCGACCATGTTAATTTCGAGATCGAATTGATCCAAGTGCGATGCATCCGAATCGGATTCAAACAATTCAGATTCCGCACTCTTGCAGAGCACATCGCGACTACGGAGGTGAAGGACTTTGCCACATTCTCGACTCCAATTACGTTGCTCTATGGCCTTCTAAATGAAAAATTGATTAATTTGTAAATGACCCCTTTTGTCCTTAATATAGAGAGTTCTAAGAAGGCAATGCCTTTGTTTGATGAATAATATTTTCCCAGAAGAATTTTCTCTGATGAGTAGAAAATCATAGAAACTTTTTCGTTTTTTTTCAAAATTGATTGCTTTACTTGCACCGAGATTTTCAATTTGTTTTGGAATTCAAGAGCGCTTACTTCGCATATTTCTGATCTTCTTTTGGAAGTTGCGGTTTTTATTCTATCTTTCGGGTTCATTACAATTCTGGTGACTCTTCTGTTAAAAATACGAAGATTTAGACTTCGAATAATGTTCGATTTAAGCGAACGATGGAGTTGAGATACGGTATCTGAAATTCCAATTTTTAGATCGAAAATCAATTTGACTATAAAAAAGATCAAATGGTTTTGCCCTGACAGATTTGTTTCGAGGAAATGGATGGAAAACCGAAGAGTTCGAGAAAGAACGATCGTTCACGAGATAGAGAAAAAATGAAAACATTCCACTGGCAAACAGCGATGTGTAGCTGGGCGATTTCTGAAAGAGCAAGATTTTGAAGGAAGAAACGAAAGGAAATAGCACGCGCGAAATGAGGAGACACAGATTCCCCTCTTTAACGAAAGATAAACCGAAATCGTCACTGTGTATCGCAGAGAAAATATTCCAGACGGCGTGGTATCCTTCTCCTTTTCTATCTCCTGAAAAAGAACACACAAATCTCTCGCTTGTATTGGAGCATGAGAACAAGATAATATTTTTCACTGCATGAAAAGAGGAGTCACATAATGGTATATAAAAGACGCCTACATTGAGGTACAGCAATAGGCCTTTGACATGTCCACCGAAATCGCCAAAAGCTTCGCATGCAAAGGGCCTTCATTAATGAGCATTGACTGACTGTTTCCTCATTTTTGCCCTTTTGCTAACTTATTAATGAAATAAATCATTTTCGTAAATTGTTTCCTTCTATCAGCTGTGCAATTGACTAACCGCTCCCTTATCCGTAATTAACCACATTCTTCCCTGCCTTCTCACTCCTTTCCCCTCATCTTTTCTCACTTTCTTTCCAGTAGAAAGTGAGGGTAAGAGTACGGTAGGAGGTAGAGTAGAGCTGAGTTGTGAGTGAAATGGGATGAGAAAAGAAACGTTTCGAGCTTTCGACTTTCTTCATTTAATTCAAATTCAAAACTTCAGGAGTGATCATAACGAAAATGAATTTTCAAGACGACGAAAATGACCAAGAGTGGATCCGAGCCAGCAATGGAAGACTAATTCCACGGCCCATGAAGGATAGGTATGGTTTTATTGGGGTTTTTATTAATTTCATTCTTGAAACACAGCTCAAAAGTAATCCGCATCATTGAAACAGTTGTAATCCTGAAGGCCAGGCAAGGATTTTTAGTGTGTGTGTGTGTGTAGAGAGAACAAGCGAAGACGGATAGACGAGTGAAATTTTCATTAACTGAATATTCGGGTATTTACAGAGAATGAGCCAAATATGTCATAGATTAGATAGATAGTGAGGGTGAGATCATTGATGCAGTTTAGACACTGATCATTTATATTTCATGGCTGATGATTATTTTATACTCGAATTCATGCCCTAACTGGTCTTGTCATTTCCCTTACCATAACGAATTTTAACAGACAGCTAGAAATAGGAGAGATAATGTGCAAGTACCGTAATTATTGAATAAATAGTATTGGGGAGAGAAAGAGGGAAGGGGTAACAAAAGGATGAAGTATAACAGACAAGACGAGTGTAGGTATAAAAATTGACCAAGTCGGAGAAGTCGGCCTTGATTTCAGAAAAGACCAGCAGCCAGCAGCCTCAGATTCCGTTCAGGAAGATGATGGGATTTTCACGCTCACAGAGGAGTCTGAGTTAGTCCGCAGAGTCGTCTAAATAAACCAACAAATTTAGCGACTATTCTGTAGTAGACGATTGCCAAGTGTGCAGTTCCTTCGAGCATCTCACAGACGCATGTCCCCAACTGCTGGTTTGTTTCAATCCATTCCTCTGTCAAGTTTAGTATTTTACAGAAGCTGGAGAACTTCACCATGAACTTCGAGCCCCGAACTCGGTCTGATCTGGACGAGATCAGTCAGATGATTCGCTTCGTCACTGGTGGGAAACTAATACTGAAATCAGATCTAGGAGGACGATCGTCAGAATTTCATCCGACCTACTCCCCCATACTATTTCCTCTACAATTTGGTATCTCTTGACTAAAAATTCTTTAAAATTTTCACTGCGAATGATGGCATCATAATGATTTCGATCGCACAGCCTACCTCTTATAGGTTATTTCGCCTGACGAAAGTTCTCCCAAGATCTGTCTGACATTTCAATTCGCAAAATAATCATTGAAGTTAGCTATATTAATTAGGAGACTTTTACATTCCTTAATTCATTGAAATTTCAAGAAAAACATTAGGGAAAAGTAAACAAAAATTTTAGACGAAGAGAAAATCACTCAAGAGAGACAGGACAAAATCGCGAAATTCGTGCAGACAATCAAGGAGAAACTGAATAACAAGCTTGACTGGAATAGACGCAGCATTCGGCTCGACGTAAGTTACTTTTTCTGGATCTCTAAATTTCTAATAAAATAATTTGGAAAAGAAAACCTTTAAGAAATAACCTTGTCAAAATTTGAAAGAAACTATTTCCAAAAATTAACGAAGGAAAGCTCTTTAACTTGCTTCATTCTTGAAAGAACATAATCAGACTTAGATTTTTCTGGGACAAAGACAGAAAAATCTGGAGAACAAAATTGGAACGAGAAGGGATAAATCTTAAGCATTCCCGGCCTTGATATCATATTCGATCTTCTATGAATTATCAGATTCTTCATTCCAGATCATTGGTTCGACCGAGAATGGCTTCGGCACGAACAACGCAGACGTGGATATCTGCTTCAGATTTGGCGAAGAAGAGTCTCCTGAGGTTGGTCTTGATTTCGTTTGTTTTCATAAAAGAATTAGTATTTGTCAATTTACAGAACAAGGACTGCAAGGAGATGATCATGGACATCTGGGGGACGTTAAAGCGGCTACCGATGTTCAAGGACGAGAAGGTCACCTACATCAAGAAGACCAGAGTTCCCATCGTCGAATTCGAATACAAGAGCATCGAGGGAGAGTAGGTTTTTTCATTATATATTTGAAATTAATCAAACTTTAATGTCAACTTGGTGAACAAATGATACTGATATGTGCAAATTAGGAAAGTCGTACTCTTCGTTGTCTTTGAAAAGACTTGCAGAAGGAAGGGTTAACTTTATTTCATATGTCAGGATGTCATGCATGTTATTGTCTAAAGTTCTATGTGTACCTTGACTATCTTCATTTGGACTTCTCCAGTCTTTCTTTCGGAATTTCGGAACATGGATTCATTAAAAATTTCTTATGTTTGCAGTATCTGCTACTACAACACCTTGGCCCTGTACAACACTCGCATGTTGAAGAAGTACTGTGAGTGGGCCCCGGAGATTCTCCCTGCGTTAGGGATGTTTGTCAAGAAGGTAGAACTTTTTCATGGTTTTATATTTCATGTGAAATTACTTTCCTTCAAATTATACGATTCAAGTTCGAAGAATTGAGAACGAGTGATTTTTTCCTTCAAAAATTTCAAGAAGTACTAATTTAGTGGGCCAAGTCTGTTGACATCGGGTATGCAGCGCGTGGAACGCTCTCATCTTACGCGTTTATCCTTCTCACAATTCACTACCTCCAGCACACATCTCCGTCTGTTCTCCCAATTCTGCAAGAGGTTTTCGTAGTTTATTACAATTCTAATTTAATGCAAGATTTCTAGCAATTCGACGATGGGCAAGTCGAACATCCGCAGGCCGGGGGATGGAACGTGTACTTCCACGAGAAAATCGTGGTAAGATAACTGGTTATCTCTTATGAAAATTTGCCAACTAGAGATTGGGAAATTCCCTTATCTTTCTAACTTTGTCCTGTCTCTTAACGTCAGACTATTTTAGTACTTCTCGATTTTAAACTACTTTTCCTACTTTAGAAGAAATGGGATAAAGAATGGAGGAAGGAGAAGATTTTTCTGCCTTTTAAAGGGCATATGACAATATCTCTAATAATTTAAGAAGATTTGTTTGCTGAAAATCTTTAATCTTTCAGCCGAATTGGAGTATGAACACTCAGACTTTGGCCGAGCATTTCCTCGGCTTCTTGGACTACTACACAAAATTCGACTGGGACACACAAGTGATTTGAAAGGAACGTTCTCGATGAAGTAAATGAATTGTAGGTAGTCCAGATTAGGAGGTCAGCTCCTTTAGGGAAGAAGGAGAAGAACTGGAATAGCCTCATGTGTATCGAGGACCCCTTCGAAAGGGAGCATAATCTCGCTTCTAGGATCGATTGGGATAGTGAGTTCTTACAATTAGAATATAATTCTCAAGGAGTAAATTTTCGGGAACAAGGATAGATCTAGGATGAATACAAATAAATCTTAGGCGGGTGTTATTTAAAAGAATGTAAATTTGGAAACTTTCACAGGGAAATTATATTCAAAGGATGAATATTTCAATTTTTTATCTGAAAAAAAATCTAGAAATTTTCAAAAATCGGCCCACAAAAGCTCGCAAATCGACCCGCTGAAAAATAGTATTCTTTGTTGATAGGAAAAAGCATTTCTTCTTTCTTTCACTCAAAAAGATGCAATACTTTTTTGTGGATCGAGAGTTGAGAAGTCAGGAAATTACGTCAATAAAATATTTGGATTTCAGAGTTTACCCTGTTGACGAAGACGCTACAGCACTCGTGCACGGCATTCATGACTCCCTCGATCAGGGAAAGAATGCAGGAGCGTTTTGACCAGACAGACATGGAGAATCAGGAGGAAAGGCAAAAACTCTTCACCGAATATCTGGTGAGCTTATTGTTAAATGTTCATGTCATTTGAGATTTTTCGGAAAATAAATTTTTATTAAAAAGCCAAGCCTTTCAAAATAAAAAAAATCACTTTTATTAACGTGTCAGAATCATGTTTTATCAGCAAAAATGTATTTTCAGGACGAACTCCTAAAGGGGTCAAAAGTGAGTGACATTCCTTGCGGGCGAAGAACGAAGCCAAGGAGAAAAGGGAATAGGCCAAAAAAAAACTGGAGCGAGAGCGACGACGAATTGGAATGCGACAAAAGTCCTAACAGAGGAAGAGACAGGGGCGGATCGCCTCCCGCAAAGAGTTCGCCTAGGGAAACCAATGGGTTCAGAGGTGATAATAGGAATTCGGACTTCGAAAACAGAAGTTCAGACTCCGGGGGCAGAAGAGGTCAGATTTTTAAGCGATTTCATAAAACCACTTTCAATAAAGTACTTGAAAATTTTAGGCACTGGTTTCATTAGAGGCTCAATTTTCGCGGAGAATAGCAGCTTCGCGAATGCGCATAAAAGGGACTGGAATGACGATTCCGGATACAGAGGTGGCTATCGTAACTGCGACGATTTCGAACCGGCCCCGGCCCATTGTGGCGGATACAGCGATAGAGGATATTGGGTATCGAATCCGGCACAAATTAATCCTATGGGAAACTCTAGATTGAACATACTAGAATCGATATATAGAAGAGTCTAATTAGATCTTTTGAATTCTCATTCCACACCCACTTTTGTTATGTTCGCTTAATTTCTGTACAGATACTATTTGGTTTTGTATAGAAACTAGGAGGAGTTCATAGGAGATCGACTTATTAGGGTGCATTCATATTTCGCTCACGTGAGTGAAGTATGAACGCTTCTTTGAAGATCTTAACTGAAACTTAAAAATCGGAGTTTAAAAATGACTAATTTAATCTGCAGGACGCCTCACCCCCATTCCGCGGTGACAGTGGCCGCAATTTCAATAACTACGACCACGGTTTCAATGACCACAGCCTCTCACCCTCGAAATTTGACTCGAGAGGCAACGCGTTCCACAACTATGGTCGTTCGTCTGCTAACTTAGGCCCGGCTCAATTCGGCGGTGATCGTGATCGCGATTATTATAACAAGGTGAATCACTATTTTCTGATAAGAAATCTTAAAAACAAAACAAAAAAAAACATTCTTTCTTTCCAAATTATAAAATAAGAGTAAGACGAGAATTCATTTTTCAGCCTCGTTACGACGATCGCCTTGACCGCGGTCACTTCAATAATCTTTCGCACGGCGACGACTTCGGTTTTGATGGGAGAAGCAGAAACGATGGCGCTTATGGCGACTACAGCCGCGATCGCGATAGGAACACAAATGGGCTCAGAGGCGGCAACAGGAATTCGGACTTCGGCGGCAGAAGAGGTCAGATTTTTAAACAACCTCGTAAAACCATTTCCAAGAAAGTATACTTTTAATTTTATTCTGTATTTTTGTACTTTTTGAGAAATTCTTTTTATAGCGAAAATTCCTCATTAAAAAGCTAAACTTCCTGTAAAAGTAATATTTTGTCAAGAAAAACGAATTTATCAAACACTTTCAGACAGAAGAGACGACCGCTTCACGATTCCCAATGTGCCCTCGTTCGACAGTCGAAACGACAGCGGATTCAGAAGCAGCAGGGGCGGCAGATACGAGGATGATCATCGCTATGGACGTTAGTTTTGTTTTTATATGGCTTTCAGTATTTGTCATGGAATTTTAATAAAAAATGGTGAGAAGGGCTGTATTTCAGTTTTCGTTTTTTTTTAGAAAAATATTCAATTTGTAAGCGAAATAGTGTTTTTTTGATAAATTGAGAATAAATAAAACCATTTTCAAGAAAATGTACTTTAAAAAAATTTCAGGCACCGATTTCTCTAGAGGCCCAATTTCCGTGGAGAACAACCGCTTTGCGAATGCCGGGAAAGGTTTCGGAGCTTTCGATAGGAGAATAAATAAAACAAACTTCGTAAAGTGCTGAAATATGCTATTCAGAAAGCAAATGACTTATGCTAATATCATAGATTCAAATAGTTAGAAAATCGCAAGTAAATCATTATTGTATCTGTATTCTAATTCCATACTAGGTTAAGAAAACTGTTCACTTTTCAGATTTCCCTTTCTCGTTTAAATATTTAAATAGACAAGTGAAATTCTAGCTTTTATTCTTTGCTCTTATCATTTCATTGTACATTATCTGGGGTTCCAACCTTCATCCTTCATCCCATATTTTATAATATAGCATATTTGGATATATGAATTGGGACTTTGAAATTTGGCAAATTCATTCAATTTTATAAGACTAAATATTATTGTTCAGAAAAATGAATGAATTTTCCCTAATTTTTGCCGAAATTGCCATGACAAGTTCTAATCAAAGCTTTTTCTAACATCGTTGATACATTTTCTGCTTTTTCATCAAATTGTCTCTTATTCCTAGAAATTATTTTCACATTTTCGTAACGATCTTCTTTATTCCACCTCATCACCGCACCCCCATCTTCTTATGGCTAATTTACATTATTTCCCTCCAAAAGAAAATCTGGCTTATAAAATGTGGTAAAGATGAGGAATACAGGAGAGCTTTTTCGTATATAATTTTTGTATAATGCTTCAATTTTAAATAAATAAAAGATTCTTACGATAATTCGACTGCCAGGATTCAATTATGTCATCTTAACATAATTATAGACAATTCTGAAGATAACTTTTTTCATTTATAATCTGGCAAGACAATATATATAATTAGTAGAAATTCGTTTTTTTTTTCTATAAAACATAATTTAGTCTTCAAAACTTTAGCCCCTCAAAATTATAAATAAACCACATCCTCATGTCATTTCGCAATGCAATGGATTTTAATCTACTGTCCAAAGCTCGCAATACTATTTCTTATTCAGAGCTGAAAAAGCACAAAACACGAATTGTCTTTCAAGTAGAAGATTGAAATGCATTGATCTGGGCGATTTTTAATTAATTAGCAAGAAATCCCCATTAGCTTTGTTATTATGGCTTGTGAGGAGATATAGTTTATTGGAGAGAAAGTCGATATTCAATGCAGCAGTTAGGAATTGAATTTGAAGGAGCGAAGTAGTGAGTCGCATCAGAGAAAAGCGAGACGAATAGTGCAATTTTGGACATCGACCCGTTCTCTCCAATCAACAATAGATACTTAAAGTGAAAATGGTGTAGAATAGAGGGCTTTCGGGCTAACATTTTGAACAGTGGGAATTCAACTTTTGCCTTCTGGCTTTTTGATATCATTTTACTCGAGTATGCAGTTCGAACTATTTCAGACAGACAGTCTGAAATCCCTATTGCAAATAGTTTCGCTCCGTTATAGAGTTTTTGAAATTCTTCGTTTCCCCAAGAATATCTTTGGACTTTGAGATCTCAATGCAGAAAACAAAAATAGGAATCACATTGGAAGCAACTTTTGTCATCTTTAAACACGCGCAAGAAATCTGTGTAATGCATCTTTGTATTTTTGACAAAACCGAATTCTTTTGTCGATGTTTTATTTTTTGCATATCAGTAGAAGATCACAAGTCTGTTTGGGTCTGGCATTCTTCCTTGAAAACCCCGGAAATGATTTCGGATGAAGGAAAAAAGCCGATTGATCGAGGAGATTGGAGTGATATATTTTGTATTTTGGAAAATAGCGTGAACAAATAAAACCAAAGAGCTGGTTTCGTTTCATTCGGGAGTTTGTCATTCTTCACTTCTCATTGAATCCCCTTCATCAGACAGTGTTCTTGCAGTGTATTAGCAAGGAAAATTCAGGAGCATAAGTGATATGATTCTTCATTGTTTTATCCGAAAGATAAAGAAGTGCAATCATGAAAAATGTTAGAGCATGCATGCGTATGAAATTTTCTTTCTTTAAATTTTGAACTATTGATTAATTATTAATTATTTATTGTCTATTTCACATTTAAAATAAAATGGATAAATATTTTGATCTCAAAGATTGGAAGTGTGTGGTCGTGTTTTCTCCATACCGTTGTCGAGTTTCGGCGCGGCTTCCTGTTCGTTCGGAGCTCCATTGGCCTTCTGCGGCTTAGTTTTGATAGAGCAATGTCCTCTATTAAACGGTCCTAAAATAAGTCTTATAAAATTGATTAATTTTTCTTTGAATACCATTTGAAATTAGTCATACACAAAATGTTAGCACAAAGCAATCAAATCCCTAATACTTTGAACAAATTGGAACAAAACTACAAGTAGCATAACAGAGCAAACTCAGAACGCACGTGCTCTGGCGCATTCCTGTAGACCTTGGGATGGTGGTGGTGGCGCCGTTTGGGTTTGAACCGGAGCAAGATTTTCGCTGCTCTCTATAATTAACGACACGTCCATTTTCATTCGAATATTGTCTTTACCAGTCATTCCAGATTCCGAAGATGTATTTTCATGATGGTTTGAGGGAGTCGGGAAAATTTCCGGTTCAAGAATGAGATTGAGCTCTGAAATTTGAATCTGAGACATTATTTATAAATCTAAGGCAAGTTTGCCTTTCATTTTTGAGGAGAGACACAAGGATTCGGATTTTTAGGGGGGGGAGGGAGTTGGGTCTTATCCTGGGTTGGGAACAAGGCTGCGTGAAGTGAAAGTTTCTCTGTCGAAATCAAAATAACTTTGTCCCTTCGAAAAACATCGAAGTTTGACCTTTTCGAAGTCAAAGTTGAATTTAGAAATTTGTTCTAAAAATACTTGCAATATGCTAAGAAATTAGTACAAATTTGGCTTATCATAAAATTGAGACGAAGTAATTCAAATGTAAGCGAAATTGAAAGTCTGCTTACTCTCAGCGACTTGTGACGTAGATGGTGCATGAGAAAACTGGGACTTGTGAATCGGTTATGTTGGCTGATGCGGAATGCTGAGCTGACCGGTGAGGAGCATGTTGACCGTGCCTTTCAGAGCTTCTAGTTCCCCTCGCACCGACTTCAGCTCAGTCTCCTGATCTTTCTTCGACGCCAACTCCGATTGGAGATCCTCGACTTGGTGCTGCAGGCGCAGCAAAGAAGAAGACAAATTTTCCCGACCTTGCCGGATATTCAGTGAAGAAGGGACGAATTGCGAGCGTCTTTGTTTTGCCAGTTCGAGAATTTCTCATTGGAAGTAGAAACGGCTTATCGGATACTGGCAAACTGTAGGTGTATAGGCTATTGGAATGTCGTTGGGCCCGAGTAGGTACTGGTATATGACGAATTTTCCAAGGTGAATTTCAAATTGAAACGGTTGCCGCGGATCAAAAGTAAAGTGTGGAAGATAATGGGATGGCATGAGATTGGAAATAGCATTTGAAGTAGGTGGACTTTGAATAGTTACTGGAGCCATGGGTGGTGGGGGAATTTGAGGAGAAAGTTGGGGCGGGATATCGGCTGCTTCAAGCAGTGAAACTTTTTCAATAGGTGATATGTCAAAGGGGTGCGATGCAGGAATACCATTAACGAGTGGACAATTGATTGAGATACTTCTTACTTCATCGCTACTTGTGGTTCTGGGTGATTGGCTGAGACTTGTTCTGGTGCTGGTGATGACGATACAACTGGCAGATTGTCGTGAATTGGAGCAGACGAGGTAGAAAGAATAATTCGAATCCAAAGATTTAGACTTAGAATAGTGTCCGATTTATGCGAACAATAGAGTTGAGATACGGTATCTGAAATTCAACTTTTTAGGTAAAAAAAAACCAATTTGAGGATAAACATAAATGAGATGGTTTTGCCCTGACAGATTTGTTTCGAAGAAATGGATGGAAAGCCGAAGAGTCCGAGAAAGAACGATCGTTCACGAGATAGAGAAAAAATGAAAACATTCCACTGGCAAACAGCGATGTGTAGCTGGGCGATTTCTGAAAGAGCAAGATTTTGAAGGAAGAAACGAAAGGAATAATCATTTTTCTCCCAACCTGATATTCAGCTCAAATTCGCACTTTTGAATAATTGGAGAGAATTTTCATTGTTTTTGCTTCCGACTTAATGAAGTGTACGAGTCAACAGTTATTTATAGAGAACTAGCGGCTGAAGTTGATGGGGGAGGCTAAACATTTAATGTTAACGTCAAGTAATTCCAATCAATTTTAGGATAATGGTCATCCCTAGCCCCATTCTTTTACCTCTACCTATTCTGTTTTACTTTCCCTCCTTTCCTTAGAAAGATACTATCATCATACTCAAAATGTTATTTTTTTATCTGTGCGTGAATGCTTGAAAGACGAAACATTTTTTTGTGATAAATAAACTTCATTAAATTATGAAAAAATTTATTCTAACCTTAGCGGGTATCTTTATGAAACACAAATACCATGTCCAAAAATTATCAAAGTGTAAAAAAGACGTGTAGAATATAGTTTTATAGTCATCTAAAGAAGGTTTGAAGAGGTCATTCAGCCCTAAAACGAAACTGAAGAAAGATACGACAAATAAGATCAATCGAAGATTAAGGACGTCTAAAAGTTGTCTATTTGCAAAATCGTGATTTTAACGAGATTAAACAGTTAATTCTTGGAGGTATGTTTGTAAAATGATAAAAAAAGTTCACTAACTCAAATATCTAATCGATGAAAATGCATGTATTTTAGTTGAAAATAAATTTTAAATAAACCCAAAATTAGTACACGAATGGTTGAAGGACAATTTCTTTGATGAGGTTTCTTGTCGTGGCTCATCATTTACCAGTCATTCCAGTCGAGTTTCTTCTTTTTCAACGAAGACTTCTGGGGCTTTGGTGGAGGAATATAGAAATTCTTCTTCGGCAACATCGTTGAATCCCATTTCCTTAACAATAATGGATTATTTCGAAGCTAATTCTGAATTGTAAATCATCTCACAATCCGACTTTTTTTCTACTTTTCAATATTGAACGGAAGATGGCGAATTTTATGCAATGCAGTCACTACTATTTCTTTCCAAATTTTTGGTTTCAGACTACCACGCTTCTACCAAAAGCGCACTTTTGCAAGGGGCGGAGCTTGGGAACCCTACCTGTAATTGAAGCAGGCAGTACACTGAGTCGTCTTTTCAATGTCGACTGATCGGAATGAAGAGAAGTGATCTTGGAACTGAATATCACGATATTTGTAAAATCTTTTCTAATTGAATGTTTTCATACGACAACAGCAGCAGCTGGAGGCAATCGATTTTCGAAAGTCAGAACTCCAGCCTCGAGTTTGGGAAGAATGTTCTTGTCGAGCAGAATCGCGATAGAATTCACATCGACTGCTGTATTCGAAATGTAGATCTCTCTCAGAGTTGGCATATCGTGCAACATCTGAAGTATGGATGAATTACTTGAATAACGACAAATTAATGATGAAAGGTATATTTAGATTTATGCAACTTCACATATTTCGCTATTTTTTTGGATTTTCGCCAGAAATGCTAAAATCTTACATCTTCAATATCCTTGCTGACCAGCTTTCTTGCATAGGCGATGTCGACTTTCTCGAGCAGCCTCAATCTCTGAGTGAGCAATTTCAATTGCGATCCGTCGATGACTACATCGTGCGAGCAGAATTCCTTGACTCCAGACGATAATGCAGAAATGAATCGAGTGATTTCTTCAACCGGCGTTTCTCGTGGCAGACTCCTAAATATATTCGATGCATTGATGTTGTTGAATGATATCTCCATACAACAAGGAAATATTCTCAAGTTGCGTCAAATGTGGAAGGCTGTTGTTGACGGTGCTGATAACTCTAGGATCTGTCCAGCCGTGCAGCTCCAGAATTCGCAAATTCTTCAGATCCCGAAGAGCTGAAAGTAGTTATTGCTTAGGAATTATAAAATCTGTTGGAATTAATCTATTTCATAGTTATCTGGAATTGGAGTATTTTATTATTAAAAATAGGAACGTGAATTCAGATTGATTTTCATGAATTATATCAGGAATTCAGAATTATTATATTTCTCGTTTTCTTTATCAAATTTTCTAAATTATAAATTCAAAGTGAACCTGCAGCGAATTCTGTATAATCGGCCATGTGCTGAGGGGTGGTCGGCCTTGCATTTATATGAAGAAAAGTGACATTCGGAAGAGTGCAGGCGAAGGAAGCCACTTGGAATATTTCAGGATGGACTTTGCAACGAGTCGGCACACTGAAAACATTACGTTCACAATGACTAGTTTCATGTATCATCACATGATTTTGTCACAGATCGTCTTAACATCTCTAGAAAATTAATGTTTTCTTACATTTCATACATGCTCTCGATCCATTCGAATGCAAATCTCAGCCTCAGCTCTTTGCATTGACTCGATATTTCCTTCATCAATCTTTTGCATTCAGCGCCACTAAAATTTCGAACCATTACCAATTTTAGCTCTGATGATCAAACTATTCACCTACTGATCCATGGGAAATCCATGGAGATTTCCTCGAGAACATGGTTCATAGCCCTGAGTCTGGCTACGAATTCAAATGCCATTTCATACGAGAAATATCGAAGCGACAGTTTTTTCAATGACGTTGTAGCAAAAGCCTAAATTAGTTTACTTTTGTATAATCTCTGTTTGTCTTGCTTACAATAAGTTTGACATTCTCCTCTTTCGAGTCAAACCAAGCGCCATCAATGTTGAGTTCCTGTATCCGCTGTGAAATCGGACATTCAGGAGAGGCCACTGAAAATAAGACATTGAAATGCAATATTTTCGAAACAAAAATAGTTATGGAAAGATAGCTTACAATATCGAATAGCTTGATCGCCGAATCCACACTCATTGAAGCTAATTCGAGTTAGGAACGGCAAATGAGTCGCTATACTTCGAAGCAGATCTTCAGTGATTATCAGCTGAATATCGATTTGCGAATCATACTCTGAATTTTGATCATTTACCTGATGATTCCTGACTCCCCAGTTTTGATCCTTTGCAATTCCACCCAGTGTCAATCTTTGGATTTGCTTCGAGAACCTCTTTACTATTCCATTCATTACGGTCACTGAAATTTGACTCATTTCTTGATAACTCTTAATTTTTGTTGGCATCTAACTAGCCCAATTAGGTTATTTCTAACAACATCTTTTCTCATTTTTGATTATTTTAATTAAAATAGTCTATCCTCTTTATATTTGCAAAACTAAATAAAAACGACTGACTAAATTCTTCTGTTTGATTTAGCAGATAATTGACTTCTTCGCCAGGTTCCGCAGCATCCCTTCTTTCGATAAAATCATCCCGTCGTGACTGAAAATAGAAATAAATTTTGTTAGTTCATTCAATTTTCTAGAATTTTTTCGCCTCGCAGATGCTTATTAAATCTGTTACATAAGCATTCTTCCATATTTCATATTTTTCCTTCACAACTACACTGTTTTCGATCAATGAACCAATCGCAATATGAATGCATATTGAATGAAGTGAAGAGACCTCGAGAGTGAGGCAGGGTTTGTGGATGCACAAATTGCCGTATCGGAACGAAACCAGGGAATAGAGCAATCGGAATTGGATGCCCAGATGATCTTGTTCAGTTCGGAATTTGTATTTGGCCTTGCCGCTCAGATACTTCATTCGATTGTTGCACAATTCTACCTTCGCTCGATCCTGAACATGAATTTTGATTGTTTTTGGTTTTTTCATATATGCTATAAAAATTCTTTTTAATACATTTCTAATTTCGATTAAAGCTATTTACCACTTTGTAACAAATTTGTTGGATATATTGCAAATTCCAATTTACCTTAATATTCAGTACGTATGAGAGAATGTGACACATGATGAGGTCATTGCCGTAGACTGCCTTTCGCAGAAGCTTCATGGTTTTGGAATCATAATAGCTACCATCTCCACAGGAGACGATTTCCATGTGTCTAAACGTTGTTCAATCAATCTTCTTTCAGTCAATTTTCAACTAAATTACTTCTCATTAACTTCCTTCGGAATTTGCTCGGAAATGCCAGTCTCTTGCATTGGTTCATTATTCGACTGTAGCTGCTCATTTTTATTGTTTTGCGATTGAACCTCCCATCGCCTGCTGTTCGAAGACATGCCGGATGAATCTAACAGCTGAAAGACATTTGTGAGTGCGTGGAGGATAAAAAAATGATATCAATAGAAACGGAATATTTATTGACAGCTGATAAACTAATGTCACTGTCAATAGAACATTTCATGTGATTGCATAAGACGAAAAATTGTCAAGCAGGGCTGGACGAAAATAAAAATTAAGAAAAGCCGAAAACAGTAAATTGTGTGCATTTATCTAGATGTAGACAAATAAGCGGGAGATGAAAACTCAGGGGAGAGTAGAGGATAAGGCAAAATTAAAAAGAATATTATCGCGGCAAAATGGTACTGCTCTTTGAACTTTCCAAAGCTGGGTGCCATACTCAGATAGGCAGATGATCTTCGGCTGGCATGCAAATATTGACGATGAATTCGGTTTTGTCAAAAATACAAAATATATCACTCCAATCTCCTCGATCAATCGGCTTTTTTCCTTCATCCGAAATCATTTCCGGGGTTTTCAAGGAAGAATGCCAGACCCAAACAGGCATGTGATCTTCTACTGATATGCAAAAAATAAAACATCGACAAAAGAATTCGGTTTTGTCAAAAATACAAAATATATCACTCCAATCTCCTCGATCAATCGGCTTTTTTCCTTCATCCGAAATCATTTTCGAGAATTTCAAGGATGAATGTCAGGCCCAAACAGGCATGTGATCTTCTACTGATATGCAAAAAATAAAACATCGACAAAAGAATTCGGTTTTGTCAAAAATACAAAATATATCACTCCAATCTCCTCGATCAATCGGCTTTTTTCCTTCATCCGAAATCATTTCCGGGATTTTCAAGGAAGAATGCCAGACCCAAACAGGCATGTGATCTTCGGCTGGCAAAGAAGGGCGAGCCAGCGAAATAGTTCAAGAGGGGATGTAGAATGAATATAAAAAAAAAATAACAACATCACGCTTCTGGTGTAGGTGTGACAGTTTTGCGATAAGATTTATAAGCCAGCGAAAGAGATCAGAAACCCTCGGCGCCCTGCCTATAAAATCATCGCGAATGGCTTCGAACAAGTCTGCCTGCAATTTCCATGTCAATGAAATTTTCATGCATTTCCGACGAGATGAACCCTCTCAATACTTTACCAAATTATAGTTCGTATTCAAAACGCAGAGCCTGACGATCATTTTGCTCATTACTTCATTTCCTCTTATTTATGCTTCCATTTTCTCTCGATTCAACTTTGAAATTAAAGGAAAATTCTCTAATAGTAAATTTTATCTTGTGATACTTTCAAATTGCTTTTCTAAAAATCTTTGAAGAAAATCTTGATCTTCATCAATTCAGCTGAAACGATGGACCCTACGCAAAGGCCCGACCAGCGGATACAATATCCCGTTGGTCCAAATGGAACTCCTCATCACAATATGTACAGTAACAATAGTGCGAATGGGCCTTCAAACGTGCACCTAATACATTCGGTAAGCAAAATCCTTAAATCTGCATGGGTTATCAATTCTTGCTTCAGAATCCCCTGAACAACGGCAACTGCGCTACGCCGATCACTCCCGGCAGTTTCCAAATGATAGCCGGCCCGATGTTAGTCCACCACCAGCAGCAATACCAACAGCAACAACAGCAGCCTGCCATTCGACCATCATCGAATAAAAGGTGCTCTGCGCCTGCTGCCAAGAAGGATCACGTCGCTGGAAGCTCGTTCCAGAAGTAGGAGGAACAAATTAAGTTTCAAAAATAAATGAAAATATTTCAGCATGAACAAAGGCGATTTGGTGGGAGCGGCTCTGCAAGTTAACAAGGAGGACGAGGAGAAGGCAAGATTGCTGGAGGTTCTCAAGAAGCACGACAAGGAAAAGAAACGAAAGAAGAAAGAAAAGAGAAAGGTGAATATTGTAACGAATAAATTAAACCATTTTTACTCCCGCGGATGCGCCCGCACGATCGAGATAGCATGTATTATCGAGAGAGGAAAAGTGCACGTCTTCTTTCTATCTCTCAAAAGACTATTTCGTTCACATACAGTCATCCACAGATGTGAAAATTTACAAGTCTGGTGCGCGAATTTCAAATTTGAAGGAAAAGGTTATTATTTTCAGAGACTAAGGACAAAGGGCAAGAAGAAGAGACGAATAATAATCATTCCCAGTTCCTCTTCATCTTCCTCCGATTCTGACTCGGATTTGTCAGGT
The DNA here is from genome assembly GCA_964036155.1 of Diploscapter coronatus. NCBI lineage: Eukaryota > Metazoa > Nematoda > Chromadorea > Rhabditida > Rhabditidae > Diploscapter > Diploscapter coronatus. The sequence continues at coordinate 4,591,617 of OZ038423.1, forward strand.
AGAAAATTAAAATACCTTTTCATCGTGATATGTTCCACTATAAATTTCTTGAATTTTACCAATTTTAAAGAAATTTGATTTAACTTAGTTATAATGTGGAAATTTTTCTAAGTTCTTTTCTTTTCATTTGCAAAGAATTTTGTAAATTAGAAGGATAAATTTGTCGATCCTTCATCATCATCTTCAGAATCGGACAAAGAGCATCTGGGCGGAAGGAATGAAACTATCCATATCGTCTGACAAAACGAGACGGAGGGACAGAGATTGAGCCGGCCATTTCTCGACTTCTCACAAATCAACCATTGTATTCTCACTTTATAATGTATTTATTTATCATTGTTCATCTTCAATTCAATAAATGAATAGTAGTAAATCAAAATGTAGAAATATCAGTTTGCAAGGCATGTCTGCATGTTCAAGCTCAGAATTGGTTGAAACAGATAGAAAAAAACAATGGAGGAAACAGCTTAGCTCTTGAAGTCAAAGGGAGCAAGCCGCTTAAAGCTTGTAATAAAATACTTAACACTGTTACTAATCAATGTATTTGCTATATGAAAGAATAATCAGAGGCTTCTCTTCTGCTTCCTATCTGGAAATGAAACATCGTTCATTTCTTCTTTGCATCGTGTTATTTTTAAAAAAATATTGCTTTATATTAAACGAGCTACTTTCTGTGATAAAATAACCTACCTATAATGATGATTAGGTTCATTGATTTTCTGAGTGGGATTAGGAGAATTTTTAAACCTACGAAACATTTTATTAACTTAAAAATTAAAACAAAATCTTTAGGCTTTTGAAGCATAGAAAAATTATTCAAAGTGAAAAGATTGATATTTTCAGAAAATTGGCAAATAAAAATTTTAATATTTTGTTTCCAGGCCTGTGGTTCGCGCTGTCCCGGCCAGCGTTACAACCAGCGCGTCCGTATCGGTCGTGGCTTCTCGCTACAGGAGTTCTGTGTGGCAGGCATCGACATCTCCGTCGACTACAGAGGAGAGTCAACAGATCCCTCGAGAGACTCAATGTAAGCCTTGGAAAATAGATTTTGGAATTTGAAGGTTTTTAACGAAAATTTTATAATGTTCTCTAGACCTGTGGTTTGTGATAAAGCTTAGAAAAGATTTCGATTCCTGTGAATTTTACAAAATATATTTCGAAAAGTTAGCTATCTTGAACTTCGAGATGGTAGATTTGGAAAGATGCTGGTCTTGAAACGTATCTTTCCGAGTAATTAGGTATTTGAAAATCTGTTAAATTCTTGAGTTTAGGCTCAAATTTTTGAAATGTATTTTAAAAAAAACAACAACAAAAAACGCTAACATTTTCAGGCCAACGTGGGCGCGAGTGTCTGAAGGGAGTACAAATTGAAGCTGGCCCTGCCTGTTCTCGCAAAAAGCCAGCAAATCCAAGAAGGGAGACGCTAATGTGAGACTTGAGAAATTTCTAAAATTCACCCTTTTCTAAAAATGCCAACTTTTGGAAAATACCGACTTTTCAAAAATTTGCATATTTTTCTAAAATTGAAAGAAAAACTTGTGAAAATTCATCCAATTTTCTGTAATTCAACAAAATCCAAAATCGTGATTTTTTCCGACGAATTCACAAAATTTGTACAATTCTTGAATTTGTTTCAAAATGTTTAAAAAAATGCTCGTTCAAATCGGAATGTTTTTCAGCCGGAAGAGCTCAATATGGCTGCCCAACTGTTTGGCGTCGTCCTGCCGCTGCAGAAAACGCGCACCTTCGAAGCCGCCAAACCTGTCACCGAGGCTGAGAAGGTGGGATATTCACTATTCAGGTTTAATCCCCGGATATATGAAACGTGAGAATTCATATTTGAAAATAAATGAAATTTTCTTTTTGGATTAAAAAACATTTTGTCTGGATATATAAAATCCAGAGATGTACGGGCCCGAACCCGGACATTAATTAATGTCCGGGTCCAAATTTTTATGGGCCGCGTACATCTCTGCTCCCGAAAAGAATTCAAATAATAAGTTCTTTTGAATAAGAAACTCACACTTGGAAAGTCTCAATGCATTCCTTCCGATTTGTCAACACTTTTTCCTCAGAATGCAAGAATTTTTGGACAAAAGTATAATTTAAAAAAAGAAGAAAAAATTTAAATATGATTTTTTTCATATAAGAATAGAAATTTCGAATTTTTGAGAGAAATGGGAGGAAATGTTGGTTAGAATAATTCTTTCTGAAACTAGGATAAAAATGAAATTTATAAATTATTGATTTTTTTTCTCCGAGTTCACGCAATTCGCCCTTCCGTTGCTCCCAGAATCGCGGGAATCCTCGTCGATCTGCCGGTGACCATCGTTCTGCAGATGCTTTCGGGAAGTGATACCTTCAGGTAAAATTTTTCAAATTTAGAAAATCGAAAAATCAATATTTTGGGAGCGAACAACAGCAATTATAGAAATTTTGATAGTGAATAAAATAATGCTAAAATGTGTTGTTTTGAATGAATTCGAAATTTCAGACAATACTACGACGATGCAATCGCTGCGATGCTGAACAACGGTCTTCCGTCCGATTTGTAGCTGCTCTCCGCGCCCGCCGATTTACCTCTAGAGCAAATGAGTAGGTTTTCTCCCTCGACTATTTTTAATTTTATTGAATTTTACATTATGAAAATGTTCACATTTCTGTTATTCAGTGAATTTATGTAAAGCTTCATTGAACTTGATTAAAAATAAGAATAAAATGATTTTTTATTATATTTATGATTGGAAAAATTCCAGACCCCTTCAACCCTTGCCGACCTCGGACGGATGCCCCGCTCTTCTACCGCGCATCTCCTCGTGGCTTCTTCTCGCCAGTGGCAGGTCGTCTCTCCCCGATCCGTCTGAACGCGTTCCGCAACGTTGGCAGAGTGATGGGCCTGTGCCTCTCGCAGGCGTGGTATTAAAATTTGAATAAAGTAAAATAGAAGAAAATTCAAATTCTAATTTCAGGGAGATCTCTTCCCCCTCAAACTGGCTCGTCACGTCTATAAATTCATTTTGAACAGACCGGTCAACTGGATCGATTTGGCATTTTTTGATGCTAATGTGAGTCTTTCAAAATTCTGAGATTCTTCCTTCTTGGTTTTTTACTACTATTTTCATTAGATAAAATCGAGCATTTCTCTGATCAGCCTGCATAATTGTTAATTCGAGAAGGGATGTAATCGGGAGAAAAACTCGAAAATTGACTTTTCAATCAAATTACCAATTTTAGCTGTTCAACTCTCTGAGCGACATGATGATGCGGTCGAACGACGCGGAGTTCTACGAGGCCATGCAGATGTACTTCGCCACTAACGCCATTCCGCCTGAGGATCCATCCAAGGTAATTTTAAGGCAACTACAACTTGTCGGGACGTTTTTTTCCCGTACTAATTCATTTGGCTTGCACACTCTCCGATCATATCTCTGACAATGCGTTACGTTACGTTACGACACAGAAACTACCTAATTTCAATGATCATCTTGGGAATTTGGAAATTCAATTCATTATTTGATTTGATTTCAGCCAGCAGAGATGATCCCCCTGAAGCCTGGTGGAGAGCATCATGGTAACTCGGGAAAACGTCGTGGAGTACGTCTACAGATACACGGAGAGACGGCTCCTGGGAGACCATATCAAGTGTCTGCAGGTAATAGAAAATTCATCTTTTCTATATTTCTCTACCTTTTCGTATCATTCTATCGTTTCTTGGAGAGTTGAAGTTTTCGACGAATTTCTGAGCAATTGAATCGGCCATTTTCATATTCATGCTTGCATACCTGAATATCTTAATAGACAGATTGATTAGTTTTAGCTGTTTCTATATTTATATCTTGAATTCTAAAGTTGTGATAAATATCCTTCTCTCAATTCGTACCTGAACGAGTTGATCGATTGTTCTAATTTGCAGGCAATTCGCCAAGGCGTGTTCGGCGTGATGCCAGCCGGCTCTCTCGCAGCCCTCTCGGCCGAGGATCTGCGTCTTCTCCTCTGCGGAACAGAGCAGCTCTGTCTCTCCACTCTGCAGGCCATCACCACGTTCTCGGATAAAAGCCACGCCACTGCAGAAGCTTTGGTTAAATTCAAGGAATGGTTCTGGCAGGTCGTCGAGAATTTGAGTCCAGAGGAGAAATCGGTACGAATGTTTTTTTTGGAATTTATAAAATTTTACTGAACTTATGATTTTGCGAATTTTGACGAGTGCAGTCAAGAAAATTCTCCGAGTTCATGGAATTCATTAGTCTAAATTTCTGGGATTAAAATCGAAAAAAAAACAAACTATGTTACAAGATTCATTGAATTCAAAAACGATGAAAGAATAATGACATTTCAAAATACATACAAGGAAGAGATTAGTGAATTAATGAAATCTGAATTTTCACAATGTATTTTTTGTTATTTTCAGGATTTTCTGTTCTTCTGGACAGGCACCCCCTCTCTGCCTCCAGTAGGAGAGGACTGGCAGCCCAGCAGACTCTACGTTCCTTTGTACTCGAGCAGGAAACTTCTCAGGTAATAATTAGATTTCTTATTTTAAATTAAAATAATTCAAACGTTATTTTTCCCTGAAATTCAATAAAAACGAAAAAGGCTAAATTGAACAAGGAGGAGAAAGGCAAATTTTCGATTTGAATTTTCTCGTCATTTTTGAAAAAAAAACAACAATATTCTGAAGAAAATGGAATATATGCAATTTTTGTTTCCTATTTTAATGCAAATATTCCCGATCGAAACTGCAACTGGCGATCAAGGCTCGTAACTTCGGCTTCGTGTGATTCCGCCTTTCAAAATTAGAGCACAATAGTCATCCGGATATTCTAATTTCTTTTTAGCCGTGCAATCAACCGTGTTTTATCGCCTTATTTCTCCGTCTGACTTCTATTCTCCTCCACTCTTTCTCATATCATAATATTATTTTATTTATTGTTCGATTATTTCTGAATGGGATTGATTTTTCTCATTTCAGGCAGTTTTTTTTTTATATTTATCTTTGGTTTCTAAAAAGTGATCGATCGTGTTTTATCAGAGTTCTTCTTTTGTCGTCTTTTATGTTCGCTTTATTCGCGTCAAATCTGAATAAATCAGCTATTGTGGATGAAATTTGTTTCTTAATTAGCATGATAATGCAAAGGCTACGAAATCATTGTCTTTCTTTGTTGCACCACAAATTATTGAATATCAGCGTCATCTAATCCTGATCGTCACTGAATTTTTACGAACTTTGATGAATCGGAATAATTCGATTTCCTGCGGCACTCGGCCTCAATTCGCTCTTTTCGAGGATTTATCGGAACAATCCAATAATTACTCGGATTTTCTTTGACAAATGCAACGATTTCATCATTAATGCTGAATTTTTGGTTGATAAATAATAATCATCTCATGTCATCTTCATCAAAATTCATGACAAACGGGCAAATATTAATTGTGAAACTTGGTAACTTTCATAGGTCTGATTAAAGCACGTGAATTTTTCTACCCTCTCTTGGATCTAGAACCGTTTCGCTAATTGTGACATTATGATATTTTTGAATTCCCAAATTAATGCCCCTAAAATTAAATTTATATTTTGATTCGAAGTAAATTTACTAGTTTGGATTCCAAAGGCCTCATTATTTTATCGGCAAGTGCATTTGATCTGTCACCTTCAAGGAAGTACGGGTCTTTCGCCCGTCTTCCTTGTAGGGCTACATTGTTCGATGGGGCCGGGAATATAGAATGTGCTCCTGTCGCTACATCTTTATTACTACAAGCGCAAGGTTTATCACATAACAGAGGCTTTTATACTGAGAGGAATTTACAAGCTAAGGTGGTCTGATGCGATTGTATCTCTTATCACTTTTCTATTGGGATTGTAAATAATAGAATGTCTACGTTCTTGATCAGACAAAGTCTATAGGCTAATATGGGGTATGACAGATCCAAAGACTGATTTTAAAAAAATAGTCTATTCTTTCGTAGACAGGAAATCTTTGGAATCACGAAGGTCATCTCGACGACTCCAATGAATGCTTTAGATGCATATTCATGGAGCATTCTGACTGAAAGACATTTTAGGTCATGTTATTATTTATTCATCATATTGTTTTCTCATGAGCCCTTGGGAGCACGAATATTTGACACATTTTCGTAAAATTATGTTGCGACCCAAGCGATTTTTAAGCCATGAATATTTCTTTTATATTTCGCTTTATAACATGTGATAATACGAATCTTTAACATTTTTACTATAATTATACGATGACCCAAAAATTTTTGCACCAATTTTATTTTTCTATCCTTTCTTTCTAGAGTTGTGCCTGAATAATCTCTAATTTCTATTGAGCAAAAAACCAAGAGATGTTCGTTTCTTGAATTGCGAATTTTAGATGAAGTCATCCTATGATAAAGTATAGAATATAAAAACTGGCTATGATATATCATAGACATGCCTAAATAAGAAATCCACTTCAGCATTTCAGGGACGTCGCTTAGAACAAGATTTCCGCTACTCCAACTTAACTCGCACTATCTCTCCTCCTTTCACCTGCTTCATTGACTTGCAACTCTGGCACTTTCTTGCTCACCTTTCAAACTGATCAATTGGCTGAAGACAGTAGTGATTGTAGCATTCAAATATCTGTGGAAGGGGAAATTAGTGCAACCAACAAAATATAGAAACGCCAAAAATTCCATCAACAGCAGTTCTCCGAAATCTTCGAAAGAGGCGAGGCGAGGGACATATTTGGTAAGGCCTGAATATCCTTTATCCAAAACTTCCATTGTTATCATCAGAAATACCCAGAATATTATTCACCATCATCTGAATAAATTCAATCTACAATAAATCAACATTCATTATTCATTCACTTTAGTTTTAGAAACGAAACCTCACATTTTTATCAGCAACACCTGTCATCTATAGCACTTCCATCAACCATCAATTAATCAACTAATTTCGACTATTTCACTGGAAAAGCTTCATCTTCATCATATAGCATTTATAAATCGCTTATAAATTCACATTTTATATCACTCATTCCATCGAAAAAGTTTGATAGTTACTAAAAAACATTATGTTAATCATCACGCATCAATAATAAATCCAATTTTTTATCTCAACCATGGCTAAATCAAACAATCAATTCGAAGGAGAGTTTAAAAAAACTGGAAAAATATGAGAATAAATAGATTATTCTATGATTACAAATGAGTTAATTATGAATATATAGATTATGATATGCTGCCCGGATTTTAAAGCCTCTAGTCGAACACCTTGAAGCATCATCTAGCGACGATAGTTGATGCTGAAAAAAAATATTTTATAAATTTCAAAAGTCGCATGTTTGACTTTCTAGTAAATAAATTTCTTGTTTTTAGTAATTTTTTTAAATCGCATATGCCTGACTTTCCCAAAATCAAGAAAATTATTTCATTTTGTTTTAATTAAAAAAAAAAACTAACTTTTCTCCAGTGAAGGCTTCGCCGCGAATTCTGCGGACGAGGTCGATGTCCTTGGGGATGATCGTGGCGCGATTTTCGTGGATCGCGCACAGATTTACCTCTTCGAACAAGTTGATCAGGTAGATCTCCGCAGCCTCGTGCAGGGTCTGCAGGGCCAATCCCTGGAAACGCAGATCCGCACCGTGCTGCAAATTAGAATTTTTGAATAAAATCATAGCAAATTTTGAGAGTATGAGACAGAAAAAAGATTAGAAATTGTTTTAAAAAGATAAAGTTTCGCCATGAATATTTGAAGAGAATAAATTTAAAAAAGAATGTTTCTTACCTTAACGGTGATGTCCCTGATGACTTTGTAGAAGGGGGCACGGGGGATGATCAGATCGGTCGACTTCTGGAATTTCCTGATCTCGCGCAGCGCCAGCACTCCCTTCGCTGAAATTTGTTCAATCTTCATTTTTATCGATCTCCTGGTGAAAATCTCAAGCTCTTCCTGCTTATTTTTGCATTATTTTAATGTTTTCGACAAATGAATCCAGACCATATTTTATAAATTGATTTCCAGCTAATAAATAAAGTAGCATAATTAAAAATAAAAAAAACTTACGCAGTGCCTTCTTCGTGATGGGAGAGGGCTGTGTCTTGCGTGCCATTTTAGCAAACTGGAGGGTTTGGTTGGAAAGGAAATGAATTTAGACTAAAAGATTTATGATTTTGCTTAGATTCTGAAATTCGATTTTTAATGACCATGAAGATTAATAAAATATTTGAGAAAAATTGATATCTTATGAAGATCAACTTTTTCATTGTTAAAATGAAATGTTTGATTAGAATATTGATGAAGATCAATCTTTAACAACTAAATTTCAAACTATTTTCAAGAAAAGCTGATTTTCACGAAATTTGTCATAGAATCTTATAAAGCTCTTCAGGTTGATCAACTTTTGCTTCAGAGCTTCTAGAATGTGCACACACAGGAGAGATATGAATTTTTTAGAAGAGCATAGTTGAAAGTGTGCGCGAGAAAAAATCATATCTTTCTTCAGAAAAGTCCGAGAAAGAATGATCGTTCATAAGATCGAGAAAAAATAAACATCCAAATGGCAAAAAGTAACGCAGCTAGGCGATGTTTGAAAAGACAAGATTTGAAATAGAGCAATGAATAATCTTCTTTCTCTCATATCTGATAAATATGACAATTTAAGAAGAAATAAATATTGAAAAATAAACAGAATTTTACTTTTTCTTTGGTTGTTTTTTTTCTTTTTTTTTTAAATTCAACAAGTTTAGTGATTTTATTTATCAATTTATCGTTATTATAATCCGTGGTAGTGAAATTGATTCTTATTTGCAAGAAATTTTATTGGGATGGACGACTTTCATTATTTTTCATAAATTTCAGACTTTTCGGGTTCACGCTGACAATAAGAGATCGAGGAATTGCGGCTGATTGGAACGAAGTTGGATCGATATATTTTGAAAAATATACAATTTGAACCAATTTAAAGTATTTTGTTCGATTGTGTATCGATGAAATCATAAAATCAACGTTTTGAAAAGTATTGAGTGTCACTTTTCAAATTTTGAAATGATACAATTCTTGCACTTTATTGATGGTTTGAATAAAAATTTGTAATAGAACTTGGACTTTTGGATAGTAGAATTTTATATAAATGCTACCTATTGTGGTATGAAATTAATTTTACAATCTAATGATTAGAAGAAACTGATAAATTGATTTGCTGGATAGAAGCCTTCAAAGGGAGTGATAAAATATAGAAATTAGGGAAAATGATGAAATTACAAAAAAAAACGTCGAAATGATTCCTATCTAACAGAAAATAGAAAATTCGAAAAATGCAAGATCGACAAATATACAGAAAATAAAAAAAATCGATTATGAATTTTTGGTCGTTTTTTCGGTTTTTTTTTGCTATTTTTGGATTTTAGGCTCGAATAAACACGATACAAATGAATTGAATAATGATGCATTTGGCAATAATCTTTGCTTACATTGAAAATGAAAGCAAAAGACTATAAATACAAGTTAAATTAGATAACGCGCATTAAATTTGGAAAATATCGCTAACATGTTAAAATTAGGGGAATGAAGGTAAATAATTTTCTGCGCACCATACCACCAAAATCCCTGTTTAGGACATTCAAGCATTGATCCTGTACATCTGCAGTGGGGAGTTCCAATAGGAGAGGCGCTCTGTCATGACGTCGAAGTCGATCGGGAAGTCGGAGTAGTCGCCCTTCTTTTTCTTGCGGGGGACAGTGTAATTCTCCCTGCAAATTTGAATATGAAGCTCGGTGAAAAGGCTTTTAAAATAGGCCAGAGGAGAGTAAACGTAATGTGTTCGGCACTTTACAATTGCATCTAGACGTCTACCCTTGGCCTATTCAAATCTCTGACGTTTTTTTTTGTCTATTCTACTAAGATTCATAAAAATCGAATGTTTACTTTCATTCGTATTTTCTGTTCGTTATACTCAAAAATTCTGCTTGCCAAAACATCCTTTTGCAGTTCTATTTTCAATATCATCACTATGTTTTTAGTTTTCGAAAAGAATGAAATCTATAGATGCAAATGAACTTACTCATAGGCCTGCCATACTTGATTGCCCCTCTTGGCCCATTCGTCGGCCTGATAGACGGGCTCGGGGATGGAAATAGGCGAATTGCTGATCTACAAAACTCGTTTCTCATGATTGTTCTTCTAAATATACCTGATGCGTGAGGCACAGCGCAGCCATTGTCGCCTGAATCTCGTCCGTCGACAAATTCAGATCATTGTTCAGGGCCTCATAGTGCGTCAACTCGTCCTGCTTTTTCGTGGCAGCAATCAGCACGAATTTGAGGCTATAGCCAGGTCTATTATTCTCCTCCCCAAATTCAGTGCATGCCTTCTATAAATAAATCCAAACTATTAGAGAAATGAGAAGTTTCAACTAAATTGAAAAGAAGGCTTACGCGAAGAACAGCTAATTCCGTGATCATCGCCATTTCGTATTGATTCTCGCTGTTGTCGTTTCGTATGATGAAGATCACCTCAGGCAGATCTCCGCGATTCTTTTCGAACAGCTTCAACATCCACTTCATTCGTTGATACAGTATTTCGTGCACCTGAACTTTCAACTTTCGTTTTTTTTCAATCTAAACTAAAATATTTTAACAGAAATTAGAATTATTGAAAAGTTCGATAAATCTATCAGGAAAAATGTTTTGATAAAGGAGAAAAAAATCGAATTTTCAAGGAATTAAAAATAATTCTAAACAACTCACTCGTTCCTGCTTCGGCGCCTGATAGTGGAAGTCGCCGATGAAAGCTTCCGGATTCGGCGCGCCATTGAAGGAGAACTGCAATTGGAATAATGGCGATGAATTTGTTTTTACATTTTTAGATAAATTTTCATATTTCTGAAAATGACTTCTTGCAAATCTCATCTAACTTTGGGATAGAATTAGGGTAGAGTCGGGGATAGGTCGAACTGTGCAATCACTCTACTCAATGAGTTGCTAACTTGAAAACAGCATGAAACCTATTCCAACCCTGCCCTTGCCTAGTTACGGTAGTGGATTAGGTTTACAAAAAACATAATTCAAATAAAGCCTACCCCAACGATGGAAGGCGAGCTGGGGGGAATCTTCCTGGTGACTTCGTCGCGCGATTGAAAGATTGGATTAGCTACATTGTAGCCCACGAACATCACCCGTTTGCTGTTCGTCCATCGATTCTGACTGAAAATGTTTCATTTGGAAAAAGGTTAAATTTTGAAAGAAGCCTATTTAGAAATTTCAATTCCAAAAGCCATGCAAAATTGGATGAAAAATGATGAGGAAAACGGAAACTTCCCGAAACTATTTCGCTAGTTTTCAAGCTGCCATGATGAACAAATTCAAAATTTACCTGTAAGACTCGGAAATGACTTGATAATTTAGTCCCCCGATCTTGCAGTTCAGCTTTAACAGAATGTTTTGGACTATTTGTGGTTTTCTAAAAGTATTTCATCAGAATGTCTTTAAAAATACATAAATTATTCTTAATTATATAATTTGAATTCATACCTGATCAACTCACCGGCCGTCTTGGTAGTAATTTGCTGCGTGACGGTAGAGTACCGCCTCTCAAGCAACTTCAGTAGGCCTGTAAACTCCCTAATTGGCTTATTTCAAATTGTGTGCAACTTACCGTGGGATTTCGATCCTTTGTGGTCGAAATGCAGCAGCAGGTAGCGTTTCTTCGTTGCTTTCTGCTGGATTTCGAGGTTCTCCATCAACTGAAATTTTCAAATTACAATAAAAAGTGACTATCTTCCTAGAATTAGAAAAAAAAACGTCATGAAACATTTATAATTTAGGAATTTAGGCTGCTAACGTTTCCTCTCAAAGCTCAAAGCGTGAAAAAGCGGATAAGAAGCGAGAAATAGTATTTGGGAGGAAACATTACGCAACCTATCATAATAAAATAGAAGAAAAACTTACATCGGAAAGCTCTTCGCGAGTATAGTAAGCCTTCGGTTCGATGTTCCAAGTCTCGATCTGAATGCCCAAATTCTGCGCCATGGCCTTCAGCTTCTCAACCGCCCGTCTACAATTCATCAATTATTCGAGGGTGATATGTTTTCCTCGATCTCACTCGATGACTTGTTTATCCTTTGCGTCTGTGTGAATGCAGATAATGTTATCGATCTTCCCCGGCTGAGAGACACGCAGGTTTCTACCATCCCAATTGCGCTCAAAATTAATCAATTAATTAAAATTTAAAGACAACTCGCACTGAAAATCTTTTAAATTAAAACTTAAGGAAAATTTTCTTGCAAGGATTATAAAATTGTACATGATCATACGATGTCACAATCATCTGTGACTTCTCAATTTTCTAGAAATAATTCTCTAATAGGATGATTAATTTATCGAGAATATTTCTGCTATTGTACAAAAGACATTTGATAGCTTATATTGAATCATTTCTCATTTGGTCTATTGACCGCCAGTCTATATAAGGATCCCCCTTTTGGGTCTTCGTTGTTCTACGTCTAGATATTAAACTATTCTGTGAGATTGTTACGGCTAATAAAGAACATTGCTATCACGACCGCAACATACGATTCTTTTTGTCTTGGGAAAAATAGTTTAGATGCGAAAAATTAAAGAAATTTGACTCAAACGTTCTAAAAATATAAGAAAAACTTACGGTATACGGATTAATTCTGGCGTCTTGATTGTTGTCGAATTGGATTCGCGGAGCCTGACTTCGGATGCCTTCGACCTGTTGTGGGCGAGAAGAAATCTCCACTCCAACGCTGAAAATATTTGAAGATAAATAATGAATAGAAATTATTTTATTTTCAAAAGAGCTAGTTTAACAAGAATAAATAAAGAAAGAATGCCTACGCAGCGAGAGCCCGATTGTGTCTGCTCGACTCATCGAGGTTGAGTGTGAGCAGCCCGTTCAGAATATCGTCGTGGTGTTTGTGGGGAGGGACGGCATGTTCCTGAAAATGTTTCATTGAAAATCTAGGAAAATGCAACTATTATTCAATATTTCTTTGAGACTTCTTGAAAATTTCACCTATGCTAAGGCAAGTATTGATAAGGAAAAAAAAGGGTCAACGAGATGAATTCTTTGACAGTATTTTTTTTCAAATTCTAAAAGAAGAGGCCCGTTTAGACTTAGTTGCAAGTTTAACTCATTTTAAATCTTCTAGATTAGCGAGACTAAAAGATGATAGAGGATAAATTCTCCGAATAGAGATGTTCTTCGTCAAATTGAAAAGGCAAAAAATGAAAACTACAGTAATCCCTTAAAAGCATACCCTCTCTAATTCGTCTTTCATTTCAGCGATATTCTCCTTGGGAATAGCAATAGCCAGATCCTTATCAGGTCTAACTTGTTCCTGAGGAGACAGGGGCTGTCTCTGCGGTCTGTCAGCCTCGTCGTCGTTCCTACGGTACTCCATGATGTCGTTCGATCGGTCTGATGGAACGAAGCAGGTGGTTGTAAGATAGAAATTGAATAGTTCGCAAGTTGAAGTTGAATTTACTGAAATAGTCAAGTGAAGTGGTACAAAAGTAGGAAGACAATGCAGAATGAGAATTGGGAATGTGGGTAAGAAACTTCATTTGACATTTCGGCATCTTGTCGAGTCCGCCAAGCAATGAAGTGTATAAGTACAGAACCAGAGTTACTGTGAGACTATCAGAGGGAAGGAGAGGTCTACAAAAGTGAAAAGGAGTTGTTGAAACCGAAGAGCCAAGAGCCAAGGAGAAACGAAGCCCCTATTTATACGGGATCAGGGGGTCAGACTTCGTCATGAGAAGAAACAGAAGATCTGTTATGATAGCGGCAAGTGCCCTTTGAACTCTCCAAAGCTGGGTACCAGCTCCAGGACAAGCAGATGATCTTCGATTGATATGCAAAACTGAGTTTATTAAGTTAAAAACAAGATGTTTCACTAAAATGATATCTCCTCGATCAATCGGCTTTTTTCCTTCATCCGAAATCATTTCCGGGGTTTTCAAGGAAGAATGCCAGACCCAAACAGACTTGTGATCTTCTACTGATATGCAAAAAATAAAACATCGACAAAAGAATTCGGTTTTGTCAAAAATACAAAATATATCACTCCAATCTCCTCGATCAATCGGCTTTTTTCCTTCATCCGAAATCATTTCCGGGGGTTTCAAGGAAGAATGTCAGACCCAAACAGACTTGTGATCTTCTACTGATATGCAAAAAATAAAACATCGACAAAAGAATTCGGTTTTGTCAAAAATACAAAGATGCATTACACAGATTTCTTGCGCGTGTTTAAAGATGACAAAAGTTGCTTCCAATGTGATTCCTATTTTTGTTTTCTGCATTGAGATCTCAAAGTCCAAAGATATTCTTGGGGAAACGAAGAATTTCAAAAACTCTATAACGGAGCGAAACTATTTGCAATAGGGATTTCAGACTGTCTGTCTGAAATAGTTCGAACTGCATACTCGAGTAAAATGATATCAAAAAGCCAGAAGGCAAAAGTTGAATTCCCACTGTTCAAAATGTTAGCCCGAAAGCCCTCTATTCTACACCATTTTCACTTTAAGTATCTATTGTTGATTGGAGAGAACGGGTCGATGTCCAAAATTGCACTATTCGTCTCGCTTTTCTCTGATGCGACTCACTACTTCGCTCCTTCAAATTCAATTCCTAACTGCTGCATTGAATATCGACTTTCTCTCCAATAAACTATATCTCCTCACAAGCCATAATAACAAAGCTAATGGGGATTTCTTGCTAATTAATTAAAAATCGCCCAGATCAATGCATTTCAATCTTCTACTTGAAAGACAATTCGTGTTTTGTGCTTTTTCAGCTCTGAATAAGAAATAGTATTGCGAGCTTTGGACAGTAGATTAAAATCCATTGCATTGCGAAATGACATGAGGATGTGGTTTATTTATAATTTTGAGGGGCTAAAGTTTTGAAGACTAAATTATGTTTTATAGAAAAAAAAAAACGAATTTCTACTAATTATATATATTGTCTTGCCAGATTATAAATGAAAAAAGTTATCTTCAGAATTGTCTATAATTATGTTAAGATGACATAATTGAATCCTGGCAGTCGAATTATCGTAAGAATCTTTTATTTATTTAAAATTGAAGCATTATACAAAAATTATATACGAAAAAGCTCTCCTGTATTCCTCATCTTTACCACATTTTATAAGCCAGATTTTCTTTTGGAGGGAAATAATGTAAATTAGCCATAAGAAGATGGGGGTGCGGTGATGAGGTGGAATAAAGAAGATCGTTACGAAAATGTGAAAATAATTTCTAGGAATAAGAGACAATTTGATGAAAAAGCAGAAAATGTATCAACGATGTTAGAAAAAGCTTTGATTAGAACTTGTCATGGCAATTTCGGCAAAAATTAGGGAAAATTCATTCATTTTTCTGAACAATAATATTTAGTCTTATAAAATTGAATGAATTTGCCAAATTTCAAAGTCCCAATTCATATATCCAAATATGCTATATTATAAAATATGGGATGAAGGATGAAGGTTGGAACCCCAGATAATGTACAATGAAATGATAAGAGCAAAGAATAAAAGCTAGAATTTCACTTGTCTATTTAAATATTTAAACGAGAAAGGGAAATCTGAAAAGTGAACAGTTTTCTTAACCTAGTATGGAATTAGAATACAGATACAATAATGATTTACTTGCGATTTTCTAACTATTTGAATCTATGATATTAGCATAAGTCATTTGCTTTCTGAATAGCATATTTCAGCACTTTACGAAGTTTGTTTTATTTATTCTCCTATCGAAAGCTCCGAAACCTTTCCCGGCATTCGCAAAGCGGTTGTTCTCCACGGAAATTGGGCCTCTAGAGAAATCGGTGCCTGAAATTTTTTTAAAGTACATTTTCTTGAAAATGGTTTTATTTATTCTCAATTTATCAAAAAAACACTATTTCGCTTACAAATTGAATATTTTTCTAAAAAAAAACGAAAACTGAAATACAGCCCTTCTCACCATTTTTTATTAAAATTCCATGACAAATACTGAAAGCCATATAAAAACAAAACTAACGTCCATAGCGATGATCATCCTCGTATCTGCCGCCCCTGCTGCTTCTGAATCCGCTGTCGTTTCGACTGTCGAACGAGGGCACATTGGGAATCGTGAAGCGGTCGTCTCTTCTGTCTGAAAGTGTTTGATAAATTCGTTTTTCTTGACAAAATATTACTTTTACAGGAAGTTTAGCTTTTTAATGAGGAATTTTCGCTATAAAAAGAATTTCTCAAAAAGTACAAAAATACAGAATAAAATTAAAAGTATACTTTCTTGGAAATGGTTTTACGAGGTTGTTTAAAAATCTGACCTCTTCTGCCGCCGAAGTCCGAATTCCTGTTGCCGCCTCTGAGCCCATTTGTGTTCCTATCGCGATCGCGGCTGTAGTCGCCATAAGCGCCATCGTTTCTGCTTCTCCCATCAAAACCGAAGTCGTCGCCGTGCGAAAGATTATTGAAGTGACCGCGGTCAAGGCGATCGTCGTAACGAGGCTGAAAAATGAATTCTCGTCTTACTCTTATTTTATAATTTGGAAAGAAAGAATGTTTTTTTTTGTTTTGTTTTTAAGATTTCTTATCAGAAAATAGTGATTCACCTTGTTATAATAATCGCGATCACGATCACCGCCGAATTGAGCCGGGCCTAAGTTAGCAGACGAACGACCATAGTTGTGGAACGCGTTGCCTCTCGAGTCAAATTTCGAGGGTGAGAGGCTGTGGTCATTGAAACCGTGGTCGTAGTTATTGAAATTGCGGCCACTGTCACCGCGGAATGGGGGTGAGGCGTCCTGCAGATTAAATTAGTCATTTTTAAACTCCGATTTTTAAGTTTCAGTTAAGATCTTCAAAGAAGCGTTCATACTTCACTCACGTGAGCGAAATATGAATGCACCCTAATAAGTCGATCTCCTATGAACTCCTCCTAGTTTCTATACAAAACCAAATAGTATCTGTACAGAAATTAAGCGAACATAACAAAAGTGGGTGTGGAATGAGAATTCAAAAGATCTAATTAGACTCTTCTATATATCGATTCTAGTATGTTCAATCTAGAGTTTCCCATAGGATTAATTTGTGCCGGATTCGATACCCAATATCCTCTATCGCTGTATCCGCCACAATGGGCCGGGGCCGGTTCGAAATCGTCGCAGTTACGATAGCCACCTCTGTATCCGGAATCGTCATTCCAGTCCCTTTTATGCGCATTCGCGAAGCTGCTATTCTCCGCGAAAATTGAGCCTCTAATGAAACCAGTGCCTAAAATTTTCAAGTACTTTATTGAAAGTGGTTTTATGAAATCGCTTAAAAATCTGACCTCTTCTGCCCCCGGAGTCTGAACTTCTGTTTTCGAAGTCCGAATTCCTATTATCACCTCTGAACCCATTGGTTTCCCTAGGCGAACTCTTTGCGGGAGGCGATCCGCCCCTGTCTCTTCCTCTGTTAGGACTTTTGTCGCATTCCAATTCGTCGTCGCTCTCGCTCCAGTTTTTTTTTGGCCTATTCCCTTTTCTCCTTGGCTTCGTTCTTCGCCCGCAAGGAATGTCACTCACTTTTGACCCCTTTAGGAGTTCGTCCTGAAAATACATTTTTGCTGATAAAACATGATTCTGACACGTTAATAAAAGTGATTTTTTTTATTTTGAAAGGCTTGGCTTTTTAATAAAAATTTATTTTCCGAAAAATCTCAAATGACATGAACATTTAACAATAAGCTCACCAGATATTCGGTGAAGAGTTTTTGCCTTTCCTCCTGATTCTCCATGTCTGTCTGGTCAAAACGCTCCTGCATTCTTTCCCTGATCGAGGGAGTCATGAATGCCGTGCACGAGTGCTGTAGCGTCTTCGTCAACAGGGTAAACTCTGAAATCCAAATATTTTATTGACGTAATTTCCTGACTTCTCAACTCTCGATCCACAAAAAAGTATTGCATCTTTTTGAGTGAAAGAAAGAAGAAATGCTTTTTCCTATCAACAAAGAATACTATTTTTCAGCGGGTCGATTTGCGAGCTTTTGTGGGCCGATTTTTGAAAATTTCTAGATTTTTTTTCAGATAAAAAATTGAAATATTCATCCTTTGAATATAATTTCCCTGTGAAAGTTTCCAAATTTACATTCTTTTAAATAACACCCGCCTAAGATTTATTTGTATTCATCCTAGATCTATCCTTGTTCCCGAAAATTTACTCCTTGAGAATTATATTCTAATTGTAAGAACTCACTATCCCAATCGATCCTAGAAGCGAGATTATGCTCCCTTTCGAAGGGGTCCTCGATACACATGAGGCTATTCCAGTTCTTCTCCTTCTTCCCTAAAGGAGCTGACCTCCTAATCTGGACTACCTACAATTCATTTACTTCATCGAGAACGTTCCTTTCAAATCACTTGTGTGTCCCAGTCGAATTTTGTGTAGTAGTCCAAGAAGCCGAGGAAATGCTCGGCCAAAGTCTGAGTGTTCATACTCCAATTCGGCTGAAAGATTAAAGATTTTCAGCAAACAAATCTTCTTAAATTATTAGAGATATTGTCATATGCCCTTTAAAAGGCAGAAAAATCTTCTCCTTCCTCCATTCTTTATCCCATTTCTTCTAAAGTAGGAAAAGTAGTTTAAAATCGAGAAGTACTAAAATAGTCTGACGTTAAGAGACAGGACAAAGTTAGAAAGATAAGGGAATTTCCCAATCTCTAGTTGGCAAATTTTCATAAGAGATAACCAGTTATCTTACCACGATTTTCTCGTGGAAGTACACGTTCCATCCCCCGGCCTGCGGATGTTCGACTTGCCCATCGTCGAATTGCTAGAAATCTTGCATTAAATTAGAATTGTAATAAACTACGAAAACCTCTTGCAGAATTGGGAGAACAGACGGAGATGTGTGCTGGAGGTAGTGAATTGTGAGAAGGATAAACGCGTAAGATGAGAGCGTTCCACGCGCTGCATACCCGATGTCAACAGACTTGGCCCACTAAATTAGTACTTCTTGAAATTTTTGAAGGAAAAAATCACTCGTTCTCAATTCTTCGAACTTGAATCGTATAATTTGAAGGAAAGTAATTTCACATGAAATATAAAACCATGAAAAAGTTCTACCTTCTTGACAAACATCCCTAACGCAGGGAGAATCTCCGGGGCCCACTCACAGTACTTCTTCAACATGCGAGTGTTGTACAGGGCCAAGGTGTTGTAGTAGCAGATACTGCAAACATAAGAAATTTTTAATGAATCCATGTTCCGAAATTCCGAAAGAAAGACTGGAGAAGTCCAAATGAAGATAGTCAAGGTACACATAGAACTTTAGACAATAACATGCATGACATCCTGACATATGAAATAAAGTTAACCCTTCCTTCTGCAAGTCTTTTCAAAGACAACGAAGAGTACGACTTTCCTAATTTGCACATATCAGTATCATTTGTTCACCAAGTTGACATTAAAGTTTGATTAATTTCAAATATATAATGAAAAAACCTACTCTCCCTCGATGCTCTTGTATTCGAATTCGACGATGGGAACTCTGGTCTTCTTGATGTAGGTGACCTTCTCGTCCTTGAACATCGGTAGCCGCTTTAACGTCCCCCAGATGTCCATGATCATCTCCTTGCAGTCCTTGTTCTGTAAATTGACAAATACTAATTCTTTTATGAAAACAAACGAAATCAAGACCAACCTCAGGAGACTCTTCTTCGCCAAATCTGAAGCAGATATCCACGTCTGCGTTGTTCGTGCCGAAGCCATTCTCGGTCGAACCAATGATCTGGAATGAAGAATCTGATAATTCATAGAAGATCGAATATGATATCAAGGCCGGGAATGCTTAAGATTTATCCCTTCTCGTTCCAATTTTGTTCTCCAGATTTTTCTGTCTTTGTCCCAGAAAAATCTAAGTCTGATTATGTTCTTTCAAGAATGAAGCAAGTTAAAGAGCTTTCCTTCGTTAATTTTTGGAAATAGTTTCTTTCAAATTTTGACAAGGTTATTTCTTAAAGGTTTTCTTTTCCAAATTATTTTATTAGAAATTTAGAGATCCAGAAAAAGTAACTTACGTCGAGCCGAATGCTGCGTCTATTCCAGTCAAGCTTGTTATTCAGTTTCTCCTTGATTGTCTGCACGAATTTCGCGATTTTGTCCTGTCTCTCTTGAGTGATTTTCTCTTCGTCTAAAATTTTTGTTTACTTTTCCCTAATGTTTTTCTTGAAATTTCAATGAATTAAGGAATGTAAAAGTCTCCTAATTAATATAGCTAACTTCAATGATTATTTTGCGAATTGAAATGTCAGACAGATCTTGGGAGAACTTTCGTCAGGCGAAATAACCTATAAGAGGTAGGCTGTGCGATCGAAATCATTATGATGCCATCATTCGCAGTGAAAATTTTAAAGAATTTTTAGTCAAGAGATACCAAATTGTAGAGGAAATAGTATGGGGGAGTAGGTCGGATGAAATTCTGACGATCGTCCTCCTAGATCTGATTTCAGTATTAGTTTCCCACCAGTGACGAAGCGAATCATCTGACTGATCTCGTCCAGATCAGACCGAGTTCGGGGCTCGAAGTTCATGGTGAAGTTCTCCAGCTTCTGTAAAATACTAAACTTGACAGAGGAATGGATTGAAACAAACCAGCAGTTGGGGACATGCGTCTGTGAGATGCTCGAAGGAACTGCACACTTGGCAATCGTCTACTACAGAATAGTCGCTAAATTTGTTGGTTTATTTAGACGACTCTGCGGACTAACTCAGACTCCTCTGTGAGCGTGAAAATCCCATCATCTTCCTGAACGGAATCTGAGGCTGCTGGCTGCTGGTCTTTTCTGAAATCAAGGCCGACTTCTCCGACTTGGTCAATTTTTATACCTACACTCGTCTTGTCTGTTATACTTCATCCTTTTGTTACCCCTTCCCTCTTTCTCTCCCCAATACTATTTATTCAATAATTACGGTACTTGCACATTATCTCTCCTATTTCTAGCTGTCTGTTAAAATTCGTTATGGTAAGGGAAATGACAAGACCAGTTAGGGCATGAATTCGAGTATAAAATAATCATCAGCCATGAAATATAAATGATCAGTGTCTAAACTGCATCAATGATCTCACCCTCACTATCTATCTAATCTATGACATATTTGGCTCATTCTCTGTAAATACCCGAATATTCAGTTAATGAAAATTTCACTCGTCTATCCGTCTTCGCTTGTTCTCTCTACACACACACACACACTAAAAATCCTTGCCTGGCCTTCAGGATTACAACTGTTTCAATGATGCGGATTACTTTTGAGCTGTGTTTCAAGAATGAAATTAATAAAAACCCCAATAAAACCATACCTATCCTTCATGGGCCGTGGAATTAGTCTTCCATTGCTGGCTCGGATCCACTCTTGGTCATTTTCGTCGTCTTGAAAATTCATTTTCGTTATGATCACTCCTGAAGTTTTGAATTTGAATTAAATGAAGAAAGTCGAAAGCTCGAAACGTTTCTTTTCTCATCCCATTTCACTCACAACTCAGCTCTACTCTACCTCCTACCGTACTCTTACCCTCACTTTCTACTGGAAAGAAAGTGAGAAAAGATGAGGGGAAAGGAGTGAGAAGGCAGGGAAGAATGTGGTTAATTACGGATAAGGGAGCGGTTAGTCAATTGCACAGCTGATAGAAGGAAACAATTTACGAAAATGATTTATTTCATTAATAAGTTAGCAAAAGGGCAAAAATGAGGAAACAGTCAGTCAATGCTCATTAATGAAGGCCCTTTGCATGCGAAGCTTTTGGCGATTTCGGTGGACATGTCAAAGGCCTATTGCTGTACCTCAATGTAGGCGTCTTTTATATACCATTATGTGACTCCTCTTTTCATGCAGTGAAAAATATTATCTTGTTCTCATGCTCCAATACAAGCGAGAGATTTGTGTGTTCTTTTTCAGGAGATAGAAAAGGAGAAGGATACCACGCCGTCTGGAATATTTTCTCTGCGATACACAGTGACGATTTCGGTTTATCTTTCGTTAAAGAGGGGAATCTGTGTCTCCTCATTTCGCGCGTGCTATTTCCTTTCGTTTCTTCCTTCAAAATCTTGCTCTTTCAGAAATCGCCCAGCTACACATCGCTGTTTGCCAGTGGAATGTTTTCATTTTTTCTCTATCTCGTGAACGATCGTTCTTTCTCGAACTCTTCGGTTTTCCATCCATTTCCTCGAAACAAATCTGTCAGGGCAAAACCATTTGATCTTTTTTATAGTCAAATTGATTTTCGATCTAAAAATTGGAATTTCAGATACCGTATCTCAACTCCATCGTTCGCTTAAATCGAACATTATTCGAAGTCTAAATCTTCGTATTTTTAACAGAAGAGTCACCAGAATTGTAATGAACCCGAAAGATAGAATAAAAACCGCAACTTCCAAAAGAAGATCAGAAATATGCGAAGTAAGCGCTCTTGAATTCCAAAACAAATTGAAAATCTCGGTGCAAGTAAAGCAATCAATTTTGAAAAAAAACGAAAAAGTTTCTATGATTTTCTACTCATCAGAGAAAATTCTTCTGGGAAAATATTATTCATCAAACAAAGGCATTGCCTTCTTAGAACTCTCTATATTAAGGACAAAAGGGGTCATTTACAAATTAATCAATTTTTCATTTAGAAGGCCATAGAGCAACGTAATTGGAGTCGAGAATGTGGCAAAGTCCTTCACCTCCGTAGTCGCGATGTGCTCTGCAAGAGTGCGGAATCTGAATTGTTTGAATCCGATTCGGATGCATCGCACTTGGATCAATTCGATCTCGAAATTAACATGGTCGACCAATCATCCCGTGAGAATATATGCCAATTTTTCTTGTTCAATGGAATCAGCTCTTTCAGCGCAATCATCGTCGTCAGCGATCATCAATGAAGGCAGGCGGGAAAAGATGAAGAGAAAGAACGACAGTACCAAGAGAAAAGCCCTTTGCCAGAAAAACGCAAGAGACGAAGACGAGTCGTCATTGATGACGATGAGAACGAAGAAGCAGAATCAGACGATTTAGATGCCATCTCTACTATCAAATTTTATCTACTCGAGGTAAAATAGAACTTCGCCAAAATAATTTTAGTATCTACTATTTTTAATTAAAATTTTGCCATCTCTTCAAAGAATGTAATTTAGGATCGTTTTATGCAATTTCAGATTTCATACTTATTTCTTGAGATGACAGTTTTATATGTTAATTTAAACCAATGCATTTTGAAAATAAAAGGATATTAAATGATAAAGAAATTTTCCTTCGTGAATTACGTATTTTCGATCATCACAATTTGATAAATTAAAGTGTTGTACCTGCATGCTGTGTTCATGACTAACTTGATGTGCCGATTGACTGTTGAACTGTTGCTGATTGTTACAGGGTATCTGCCCGTAGTAGGCGATCTGAAGATCCTCTATCTGTCGACCTTCACTAAAATAATTGAACTAAATTGTCAAATGGCTTTAAATATCTTCAATTTTACGTACATTAAAAAGAAAGTTTTCAATAGAAGCATAAACAACTACGTTTTCGATTAATGAATATGAACTCCGAAAAGGCAAGGAAGTAGTCGACAGAACTCCTGAGGTCATAAGGGAATTCGGACAAAATAAACGTGATTTACTGATTGGTTTGAATATAAATCACGATAATTTGAAATCGGTGTCCTCTTATGTGAGAATGTGATCAGGAAGTCAGAAAAAGGATTCCTGGATGCGAGTTTTGTATTCAGTCCCTTAGTCGTCCGAGGTTCATAGCCAAAAAGGCCATCGACCAAGGATAACCAACTATAGCGATTTTCAAAATAGTGGAGGAAAATCACGTTGGATCAGCAACGCATTGCAACTCGGATCGAAAATCCATCTGATTGAACTATCGACCCGCTCTTCACATTGAATTGTTCTGACAGAACAGTTGTTCTTTCTATTAAATTCACAACAAAATAAATATTTATTCAACTTTTCACAGACGAGAGCTTTAGATAAAACTACAGCATTTTAGAGATAAAATTCACAAAAATTTATTGGCGCTAATTGTGTAAAAAAAACTATGAAATTGATAAGAAATTAGCGATGCTCTAAGATTAGTGAATATAAATTTTAAAATTAGCAATAACTTTCCATGATATTTGCCATATTATATTGGAAAAAATCATAACGAGTATTTTTAATAAATAAACATTAATATCGAAAATTAGCATTTCTCGGAAAGCAAATGGGTAAGACAGTGAAGATGGAAAATATAGCCCTTATTCTGGTACAAAAATAGTTGCATAAACAAACCTTGACATTTGTAAAGTCGCAGTCGTAATTCGGATCAAATTCTGCGCTTTCAATGTGGTAGCCCGAAAGGCCGCCGCTACGAGGTGATTCCTTTTTCAGCTTTCTGAATTGGAGGTTCCTCGAATTCGATTTCTTCATTCTCTATCCATTTGTCGAAAGCATCTGGGTTATTCAACACTGGCCTTATGCTTATTATAGTTCGAGCAAAGTCTTCTAAAATAGTAAATAAATGGTTGTAGGTACTTTGTTATCAAAGAAAATAATGAGTACTTCTTACCAAAGGCGAGATAATGTGGGAAAGGATTAAAAAGGGGGAGAAATAGCGTTTGGTAACAAAGTATTCATTATTTTCTTTGGTAACAAAGTACCTACAACCATCGAGAGGAGCGGCAACAGGCAAAGAAATACCTTCCAGTCGATCTTCAGCAGAATTGGCTTTCTTCATTCTTTTCTAAAATTTTTATTTGTTAATTTGCAACTTTCTTCAAGTTTGACAGTATTTTCCCAATTCAAATGATTAAAAGAGTGAAGCGAATGAGTTTTCGGGAGTTTAATGGATCATTTAAAGTTCCTGTCATTTTTATGAACTTGGCTTATTAATTGTCGAAAAATGCTGATTTTTAAGTAATGTCATACCTTCAGTGTAACCGCTTTTTGTTGCGGCTTCCCAGGTCGAACTTTCATTGTTAGGTGCAGCTTCCACCCTTCTTCAAGAGCACGCAATTCGTCCCTGACCACCTAAATAATAAAGATTACATGATTCCTCAAATTTTTAACTGACCACCAAATACTGCCCTCAGAAACGCCATCACGAATGATGACGATTCTCTTCGGCAGATTGCCGTGATTTTTCTGGAAGTGGGCCATTATGTTGGCGAAGCGTTTTTGAGTTGACGAATATACGGTCTAGTTTTTTTTTACATTCTTATGCGAAATATCTATTGAATAATAATAATAGTTCAAAATCCAAAGATTTAGACTTAGAATAATGTTCGATTTATGCGAACAATAGAGTTGAGATACGGTATCTGAAATTCAACTTTTTAGGTAAAAAAAAAACCAATTTGAGGATAAACATAAATGAGATGGTTTTGCCCTGACAGATTTGTTTCGAGGAAATGGATGGAAAACCGAAGAGTCCGAGAAAGAGCGATCGTTCACGAGATAGAGAAAAAATGAAAACATTCAGCTGACAAACAGCAGTGTGTAACTGGGCGATTTCTGAAGAATTTTTTGTTTTAAATCTCACTATGATGAAACATACACGACAAAAAAAAACAGCTGAGATGGAAAGAGGATTGTTTTTTTATCACATTCTCAGATTTCAAAACAGAAAAGTGCAGCAATTTTCGAAATGTAGATGGGAAAGAAGATGTCGGTATATTCAGAGAAAGGAATTTATAACATTTTGATTATGATGAACAGTATAAACGAAAATATTGATATGAATATTGGTTTTTTTCCATTACAATTCCGATAACACATAATCTACACAAAGTTGTAACCTTTTTGTCATGCGAAATTTTTCTGCAGCCATTTACCAAATATTTCGGACAAGGCATTTGAAAAGAAAGCTGACCGATCGAAGAGATCATTATTTTTGTGATAAGTTTTGTATTTTAAACAAAATTGTGCATGCACTATCAATAGTTTTTTTTACATACCGGCTGCAAGTCATCTGCTTGTCCTGGAGCTGGCACCCAGCTTTGGAGAGTTCAAAGGACACTTGCCGCTATCATAACAGATCTTCTGTTTCTTCTCATGACGAAGTCTGACCCCCTGGCCCTGTATAAATAGGGGCTTCGTTTCTCCTTGGCTCCTGGCTCTTCGACTTCGTTTTCGACGACTCCTTTTCACTTTTGTAGACTCCTCTCTCAGTCTGACAGTGGCTCTAACTTCTGCATTTCTGTACTTCGTCGTTCGGCAGACTCGGCAAGATGCAGGGATGCAGAATTGTCGAATGACTAGTCTCTTAGCCACATTCCTATTCTGCATTTTCTCCGTATTTTCCGTACCATGTTGGCAGCCTCTCTGCAGTCTCACTTTCCCACTCGTTTACTCTAGTCTCTTGTCTGTTATTCTCTAAACTGTAGAAACTATTGCATTGACTCACTCTTCTCCTTGTGCAATTTCCAAATCCGATTTAAACTCTTTTTATTAGCGTGTTATTGCAATTCGACTACTTCTATTTTACGTTGAATTTAGACTTGAGAGGGAGAAAGACACGCAATTCTTGCGTTGGTGATGGTGAGAAAATGCTTCTAACTCTAAACACATTTGATTGTTGTCGGATTTAATAGGCGAACAGTGTATTGCGTGTGATGTATTTGACCTTTTAGTATTTTTGTAAGGTGTTTGTCTGTTTGTCCAAGCTTATATCTAGAGGTGTGATCATCCAATTGAGATGGGGTTTGCACCAAAAGATGTGAAGTTTTTCCGCAGTGTGCAACGTATAGGTTTTGTTTGGGTTTGATGAGATAATTGGGCAATTATCCTTATTAGAAGTGAATTCTCCTTTAGTGAGTCGATTTCTTTGCACTTTTATGGATGAAAAGGAACTTGAATTTTTTTGCAACACTTTTGAAGAAATTTAGAAAATGACATCGATGGGATAATTGAGAATGATGACAAAGAAATATTTTAAATGGTTAATTGGATAGCTTTAGCTTTATGATTTGATGGATTTTCAGGAGAGGAGAGCTATGAAATTACAAATTTTAACGTTATGAGAGAGTATGAACATGAAAATGAGAAATGCAACAAATTTAATGCATGCTAATTTTAAAAAAAAAAAATGCTGTTCTTTTTCCATACCATTTCTCAATGTTTCATATCTCGTGGTTTCGTTGATTACTATTATTCCGAAGGAAAAATAATTTCATATGAACTCTACCTATCGCAAACTCTTCGCTTTGATTTATTCGCTTATGTTGCTGACTGATTCTTGTGCTGGCGTATCGATTCAACCCGGCATCTACATTAATTCTATAAATGAAAAAGGTGGATTTCAATCGCAGATCTCGCCATCGCCCACATTGTAAGTGCATAACGTTTTCTTCATTAGTTTTTTTTTCTTTTAATTTTCGATTTAGTGTACAGCAAGGATATGTAAGGCGAGTATTCCACTTACACGTTAGGCCCATGCAAGTTCCATCAAACATCCATCTGTCAAATCACTCCGCTGCTATCTTGCATCACGATTTCCATGAGGAACTAGCCACACGCATAACCGCGGTATGCAAAGCGCACGGATATTATTACGAGTGTATGTGGTTATACCGTTTTTATCCAAATATACCCTGGCTCTAAATTTTCTAGCTTCTCATTCGCTCTCTCATCCACATACACTACTTCTTTTCCCCTTCTTTAGCATCAAAGGCGAGAATTTTTCGCAATAAGAGACGGAAAAGAAACGAGAAAAATTGGTGCCAGAGGTACATTTCGGTAACATAGAGTATTTTGTTTACTTAAATTAAAATTTTAGCGTCTGAGATAATTGATAACGAAGCACTGACAATTGGGCAAAATCGCACCAAACGATTTGTATTCACTGCTTTTGTAGTGATCGTTCTGGTCATAACGTTTGTAGTATCCGTTAGCGCACTCGGAGTCTCCATCTTTCATCATGGAAAAATCGACAACCTCGCGCAAGCAATAATTGAAACAGAGGCGCAAGTGAGCAATATCAGTTCTAAGATGGCCAATCGTAAACTACAAAGCGGGATGTAATACTTTAGCATCATTTGATTAAAATAAAGGCGGATATTTCAGCGATGAAATGCTGAAAAAGATGAAGGTTTTCACGAAGTCCATCGAAGAGTTGATGGAGACAGGGCGAATGTCTAGCATTGTGTTCGGGCACTTCTTCAACGTAATTAACATTATCTTAATAGAAAAGAAAAATCGAATATTTTTTTAGAAAATCTTTCCTGACATCGAGTCAAATAGCGACAAGAAAATGGAAAAAGCTTTGCTTGAATCAATTGAAGCACAGGTGACGGGCTGTTTCGCAAATACCAACCCAGATGGCAGTCAAGCAATCCCAGTACTGCGCCTGGAAACTAAAGTCCCAGTTGGATTCTATTTCAGATCTGGCTACCTTGTAAAGTTTATGTCCTAGAAACCATTAACCGAAGTTTATTATAGCTATTTGACGTTGGTGATTTTGCAAACTTCGATACCAAAGCTCCAAGTACTGTGCTCCGTTCCTCGTCCCAATGTCTGCAGGCAAACTGGAAAATATCCATTCCAAATGCACAGATCGGCTGTAGTTTGAAGGTCAAATACTTTCTGAATATGATGTTCCAATTTTAATATTATTTTTTCAGAACGACTATCTTTGGATATGTGGAATTGAAAACATCCGCGATGATGTACCTTGCAATAAGTGGATTAGGCGACAACCGCGAAAGTATGTACCCTTTTGGCAATATAAAAATTTGGGGGAAATACTTTTCATTAAGTTCGACTTTGATAATCCCTAAAACTCCTCTCCGATTGGATGCTGACCAGTCCATACTAATTATTGGAGTCGAGAAGAATCTCACAGTATGATGCATTAAATACTTTATTTTTTCATCAATAAATTAGGAGTTGCCAAGTGGATGCAGTTTTAACCATATTAAAGTCCGAATCCCGGATGAACTGAGATCGGAATCCAACTTCATCATCGAAATCGACAACAAGTTACCAAGATTCGCCGCACCATACTGCATCCTAGGGTATGGAATTGGTCGAACAGTCACCGATATGAAGCCAATACCGGCTCCGAACTATGTAAGATTTTCTTCCATAAATCAATTTTTAAAACTATTTTACTATTTGGTAGTATTTTCCTGCCGAATTATGAAAATTTAACAAATGTATTCAAAAATATGCTGCCAGTTAAAAGAGCTTAAATTTTATTAGTTTAAATTAAGAGTTTTACGTTATTCGAATTTGAATATTAGTCAAATAAAATTGAGATTTTAAAAACTTTAGTTCAACTTCGACTCCGTTGAATTGAAAAAACTCGCCAAGCTTGACGCGGAGTACGTTGAAGAACAGGATCATATACGCAAGAACCAGGAGAAAGTGCAAAACCACATTGATAGGGGAATTCTAGCAACCCTATTAAGTGGGATCAATGCCGTGGCTGATGCAATTTGGGGCAATATTTATCTGTTCATACTATTTGTCACTACCATAGTTGTCCTTGGAATATTATTTGTAGTTTATATTTACCGAAAATGTTGCTTACCTAAATACATAGAATGTTGATAAAAATCGACTTTGCATAAGTTTAAAATTGCTCAGCTTTGCTTGCTCGATAGAGCTAGACAAGATTGAGACATCTTTCTCTTCCCTTTTCTTTTCGTTCTCACTCTTGCCTCGCTCTTTGCAATGATGAAAGCAATGTTTCTTCTCTGAAAAGTTTCATCTTCTTTATCGATTTACATTCTTCGGCTTTAGATTTATTCCCTTTATAATTTGAATTTTCTTTTATTTTATAATAAATGGCTTAATTATCCAAGTTTGAGGTACTATCGTCTTCTACTGCACACTCAAGTCTCACACCCCTAAACACCTACTAACTGCACTATCTAACGGAAGTGGACTGATCACCTACTTGACGTTTTAATTTACATAGCAATCCATAATCATAATTCATAAAATCCATTTGCTTGCAACTGCTACTCTGCTCTTCATCAAAATTGGCTCTAGCTATCATTCTCTCATTTTTTTACCTATCTAATTTTGCTAAATTTTCTCGTTTCTTTTCCTGTCTCTCAATTTGCACCCTCTAGAGTTATCCAAAATCTGTACGACATTAGTTAGCTCTCATTGTTAGACAAATTATGATTCAAATAAAGTGATGAGAAAATGACAACAATTATATATTTTGTGGCAGTCTTTCGAAACTTTCTACCAAAACGTGTGGACTAATTGGAGTCAGGGCCGGGCGGAATTTGGAATGATTTTTATTTTTCGGAATTCCGCCCGGCCCTGATTGGAGTCTATAAAGTTTATTAGTGTTTTGATTGTCTATGATTTACAATTCCATTACTATGCGCTCCGTGAATTTTTAATTATAATTCTTTAATATTAACAAAATACGATGCGAGTTGCTTTGTAAAATTAATTTCACTCCTCAACACTTAATCCACTACACCTAATTATTAGACTTGTCTGAAAATTGCTACCGTATTCAAGGTGAATTTGTCTGAAGATAATTTCGCACATTTCTGCACGGAAATTCTTGTCCCCATTTTGGCAATTTCGAGATGCCAGACGGCTTAATCATCATATTATCGCTCAATTTTGTTGTTTTTTTCAGAATTGATAATAAATCGTTATAAAAATAGACTATATTTATTTGAAGATTTATAGACTTATTTTTATGCGTGGCAAGCTAAATTTAGTTAAACATTCGACTTGCTTCATCCTTTTATAGTTGCAGGAGGAGTAGGGATGCCAAAAATCTCCATAAAATTGTGGTGATGATTTCATTCTTTGTAAATCTCACCCTCGGGCTTATTGAATAACATTTGATGTTTTAATATGATTTTTGTTTTGCTTTATCATTTTTCTTCCTTTCTTTCCATCTTATTTAATATCATTCCTTCCAGGCCGGTGTTTTTCAATTTATTTTAAAGCATACTGCAGAATCATTAGATTTTTGAAAAAAAAACCTCGAAAATGTTTTCGAATAGAAGAAAAGCTGACCGACCGGAGAGGTCATTTGTGTAATGTATGTGTTGTTGTTAACTGATCAAAACTGAATGCACCGTCAATGTTTTTTGCCAGATGCGCAGGTCATCGATATTCATCTCGAAATTCTCGAAAATGTTTTTGGATGAAAAAAAAAACTCAACGGATCGAAGAGAACGTTTCTGTGATGTTTTGTATTTTTTAACAAAGCTGAATTCATCGTCAATGTTTGCATATCAGTCGAAGATCGTCTGCCCGTTTGGGCCTGACATTCATCCTTGAAATTCTCGAAAATGTTTTTAAACAAAAGAAAAGTCGATTGATCGAAGCGATTGGAGTGATATATTTTGTTTTGTTTTGTTTTTTTTTTTTTAATAAAACCGACTTTTTTTGTCGATGTTTTATTTTTTGCATATCAGCCGAAGATCACAAGCCTGCTTGGGCCTGACATTCATTCTTGAAAGTCCCGGAAATGATTTTAGATAAAAGAAAGCGCCGACTGATCGAAGAGATCATTTTTGTGATAAGTTTTGTATTTTTAACAAAACTGAATGCACTATCAATAGTTTTTTTTTGCATTACAATCCCGATAAACAATCTACGCAAAGTTATGACCTTTTTGTGATGCGAAATTTTGCTGCAATCACTTACCAAATATTTCGAATAGGGTATTTGAAAAGAAAGCCGACTGAATTCGATCTATTATAGTTCAGATCTTTGTATTTTGGAAAATAGCGTGGACAAATAAAACCAAAGAGCTGGTTTCGTTTCATTCGGGAGTTTGTCATTCTTCACTTCCCATTGAATCCCCTTCATCAGACAGTGTTCTTGCAGTGTATTAGCAAGGAAAATTCAGGAGCATAAGTGATATGATTCTTCATTGTTTTATCTGAAAATGAATAAGTGCAAAGATGAAAAATGTTAGAGCATGCATGCGTATGAAATTCTCTTTCTTTAATTTTTGAACTACTCATTTACGAATTAAATACATTATTTATTGTCTATTTCAAAGGTAATTTCGAAATATTTTCGAGTAGGAAATCCAGTACAAGTTATTGAAAGTAGTTCGGAGCAGGAGAGTTCAGACGAGGAACGTTCCCATATAGAAGAACTTACAGATCTTGATAAAACTTTCAAAATATGAATTTTCAATGAAATCAATCAAGATAAATCGCATAAAAAAGTACTCAAACATATTCGAAGGCCTGGTACTTGGATTTTTACATGATTTCTTCACTTGCGTTTACGATTTTGTAAAATTAGTTTACATTATTCATATACACGAATTTGCTCATTTCCCATACAAAATGCGAGTAAAAATTATCGAAGGCTTCAAAGTGTGATTAGGCGTTTTTTGACTTCAGAATGCGGGCAAAATTTAGGAAAGGCGTGGTAAAAGACGAAATCGGTCGTTTGTCTCTGGTTATCAATAATGATGAGAACGATAGTAATGTTGAATCAGATGAATGGAGCAGTTTTTCTCGGAGCATTGGAAAGATAGAAGATAAAGAAAAAATCGAAATTTTATGAATCCATTTCTTGAATATTTTTTCACTTTTCATGTGATGAAAATAGAATTTGATGTTAAAATATTGATTGTTTTTAAGTGATTGCTTCGCTTTATCTCGAAAAAATTACAAGAAAAAACAGAACTTTTAGACTTTAAAAGATATTGTAAGATCGACTTTCTTAGATTACAAGTGTTCATTCATCAAACAGTCACTTTACAATAATTCTATTGATCTCTTTGTGTAGTGTATTGAAGAAATTAATACCCAGAGCAATTAGTTGAATAATTGTACATAAAATTGAAATTGAGTGAAAGAGATAAACGTAAACAAGTTGAATCATCGAAAAGGAATCTATAAAATTATAGATAAAAACTAGCAATGAACTAAAAATCTTACAACTTTTTCCATTAGATTCGATTAAGCTCTTTGCCATCGTCGGATTCATCATTTTCCATGTCGATTTAATCGTTCTCCATTTCTTCAGAATCCTGTTGTCCCATGTTAGCTCGACTCGTCGTGGGCAGATTTGGATAAGTCATTTGAGTAGACTAAATTTAAGAATTAAAAAAATTAATTCGAAAATTACATTTTGATCCTTCAGCAATTCCTTATTCTTCGTTCCCATGCAATTGGCATGTACTTTTCGATCAAATTCTTCTGTTTAAAACATTTGTAGTGCTCTAAAGTTGTTCAATTTAGTTGGCATTTTATCAGCTATCGTCGAGAGAAATAATCTAACTTACCGCGAGATTGCGAAACCTTTCCGAAGTACACGATGGGTAGATACTGAGAGTTTGAATGATGAAATGCGAAACCGAAATGTATCTAAAATATTCGTATTTATACTAGAATATCATATTCAAAGTAGTGAGAACTTACCTTCTGAACAAGTCGCTTGACGTCATTCGACCTGTTTCGACTTGCTGCTTTACAATTCCCAAAATTCTTTCATAATCCTTGAAAATCACTACGTATTCCGCATCCTTAAATTGGGAATGTTGATTTCGCATATTATTAGATCTAGCCATAAGATTGCACTGTATCAGATGTTGTTTGATCTGTTCAATTTCTCCTTGGATGCGGGTGATGTAGGGTACTTCCGAGCGTGTAGTTGCAGCTTGGTTGATTGGATTTTCCCTGTTCTGAGCCCATCTAGATTAAGCAAATATTATTTATCAATTCATTTTATGAAGCCTGGAGATCAATAAATAATTGTCGAATTTCGCAGTTCATACATTTTTAGAATAACAGTATTTTCAGATATGAAAATCATTTAAAACAATAAATTTCTTATCTTCTTGTTCTATGGAATATCTCTTTAATAATCATAGTTCAAATCAATAAAAATCCAAAGATTTAGACTTAGAATAATGTTCGATTTATGCGAACAATAGAGTTGAGATACGGTATCTGAAATTCAACTTTTTAGGTAAAAAAAAAACCAATTTGAGGATAAACATAAATGAGATGGTTTTGCCCTGACAGATTTGTTTCGAGGAAATGGATGGAAAACCGAAGAGTCCGAGAAAGAGCGATCGTTCACGAGATAGAGAAAAAATGAAAACATTCAGCTGACAAACAGCAGTGTGTAACTGGGCGATTTCTGAAGAATTTTTTGTTTTAAATCTCACTATGATGAAACATACACGACAAAAAAAAACAGCTGAGATGGAAAGAGGATTGTTTTTTTATCACGTTCTCAGATTTCAAAACAGAAAAGTGCAGCAATTTTCGAAATGTAGATGGGAAAGAAGATGTCGGTATATTCAGAGAAAGGAATTTATAACATTTTGATTATGATGAACAGTATAAACGAAAATATTGATATGAATATTGGTTTTTTTCCATTACAATTCCGATAACACATAATCTACACAAAGTTGTAACCTTTTTGTCATGCGAAATTTTTCTGCAGCCATTTACCAAATATTTCGGACAAGGCATTTGAAAATAGAGCTGACCGATCGAAGAGATCATTATTTTTGCGATAAGTTTTGTATTTTAAACAAAATTGTGCATGCACTATCAATAGTTTTTTTTGCATACCGGCTGCAAATCATCTGCTTGTCCTGGAGCCTGGTACCCAGCTTTGGAGAGTTCAAAGGGCACTTGCCGCTATCATAACAGATTTTCTGTTTCTTCTCATGACGAAGTCTGACCCCCTGGCCCTGTATAAATAGGGGCTTCGTTTCTCCTTGGCTCCTGGCTCTTCGACTTCGTTTTCGACGACTCCTTTTCACTTTTGTAGACTCCTCTCTCAGTCTGACAGTGGCTCTAACTTCTAGAATCATTAGATTTTTGAAAAAAAAAACCTCGAAAATCATAAAATTGGTTGACTAATGATGACTATTTTGTCAAATTTTCAAATACTTTGAACTCATGCATGCATATCTGGCTTGTTCCGCTGAGAAAACACCCTTCTCTAAAATCTAAATCAATGATTTGCAGAATGCAAGCCCGTACGCGAATCCGCTGGGCAATCATCTTCATAGCGTCATTATTGACCTCAAATTTTCATCATTCTGTAAGCGCGATTGAATCCTTCTACTCACAAAAATGTCATTTTAGCTTTTCACTGAACGGTCCATTTTTGCCAAAGCTGAAGAAGCATCGCCACTTTCTCGAACTGATTCAACTCCATTCGGCAAAAAGACGGCTCCTCCATCTACTGTGGCCTCTTTCTCCCAGTCTGCTCAGAACTCTGAATCTCGATTGAGTTCGCTTACGCAGTCACTCTTGAGTTCTTTGGTTGATTCTAATACTAACCCAACAGGTATGATTTTGTTCAAGCAACAAATGAAGTTTTCAACTTTAGAACCAAGCCCTGCAGCTCTATGCAATATAGATTGTGTGGAATTTTGCCAGAAGAAACTCTGTTATTTTCGCCGAGGTAAAGAAGCCTGCGCATGCAAAGCTGGATACAGGGTAACCATTTCTTAGCTATATCAAAAATGTAACTCAATTTCATTTGAATTTGAATTTACTGCATAAATGAGCCTATATTTTGATGATTTTCGAATTCAACATTAGTTTATCCTTACAATTAGAATTTAATGTCCAAAAATTAGCACAAATAAACAAGAAAATATTTGACATCGCTATCTTCATATTATGCAATTTAGGGCCAATGTTGTCAAATCAGAGCCAAAGATTGCGAGGAATTTTCGTGTCAAAATAACGGAACCTGCCAAACACTGAATTCTTCAAACCAATGCCAATGCTTACCTGGTATGCTAATTTATCTTTTAACAATGCTTTTTGTAACTCGAAACAATAACTTTGATAGATGAAACATACGAAAAGATTTGCAAAATTTACATTCAATATTCCTCGCAAAAAATTGAACAATATGTGTAGCAACACGCTATCTAAGTTTTGGTGGTACTAGATCATCGAGTTTTGCAAATTAAAATCGCCACTATAGCCTGAAATGTTTTCAAAAGAAAAATAAACCATGAAAAGGCCTATAGATGAATTCACGAAAACTATTTTCAGGGTTCGAGGGCAAATATTGCGAAAGAGAGTCCAAAGACGATGGGCTTAGGAGCACGAATGAACACGAGCAAAATGAAAAACTAGTATTTCTTTTCTTTTTCCTTTAATCATAACTGTCATTTTCATGAAGTTTTTGATCTAATTCTTTCTAAAATTTATAAAATTGAAACAAAGAAATCCAAATCGATGATTTTCTACGGAGCTATAAAAACAGATTTCTAATAAATGCAATTATAGTGGATCGTTCTAATAGCTGTGATCGTGGCATTGTTCTTCATACTGGCAGCTTTCCTCGTCCTTTTTCTTCTACGAAGACGGAGAAGAAATGCGGTACGATTTTCACTCGAATGAACTAACGTCGTAAATATTGGTTTCAACAATTTTGGATACTAGGACACAGGAGATTTTTGAAGACCAGTGAAACTTTGTAGATTGATCTTCGATGAGAAAAATGCGCTAATCCATAATTTCATGAATCATTCGAATTCGAGTTTATTTATGCGAAATCTCATTTCTCAGAATTCTAAAATTTAGAAGCTTTAGAAGCAAAGTTGGATAATTAGAAAAGAATGACAACATAATTCACCATTAAAGGGTTTAAAATTTAGACAAACGTCAACAACGATATTGAAATGCAATCCATACAAAGTGTACCCATCGGTGATCTCGATCAGGTACTTTTCAAACAATTGGTCTTTTTCACAAAAATTTCTTCAATTTGTTCGAAGCAATATGATGCGACTTACCCTGTTTAGACCTCAAATGGATATAGCAGCGATTATGGGGAATACGTCGAGATTGCTCGAGTTTCGCCGACTGGGTCGTCATCGACTCGATCAACGGTATACTCAATTAGGTCCTAATAAAAGACGAGACGAAGATCTGTTCCATGGCTCGGGAAAAAACAAGAAAATAATTCTCAAATTTTTATTATTTTATTTCCAATTTCAATTAACTTTGACAGCAAAAATTTTAGAGATCCAAGCGCGGACGGGGAAAGAAAGCTGACGTCAATCAGCGTCCCACTGCCAGTTCTTTCGCACCACAACTTGACTCCCCATTGAATGTGAGCAACAACTCAGTTCGTCTGCCAGTTCAACGATCAAAGCGACGGTACTGGATTTATGATTCATTGTAACAAGTTTAGCACATGTATGAGAACTTTTTTGGTGAACTTATAAAGCTTTTAAAATATTTTCGTCACTATACTTTGCTAAGAGTTGATTAATTTTCAAAGAAAAATGACCACATATCCTGTGAAGACTAACTTTAGAATATTTTTTGTTAATGTGAGAATGCTTTTTCAGAGCGAATTGCCACGATGGTAATGAGTCGAAAAGGCAGAATCAGTCGCTAGCCGAGGTCAGTTGGACGGTGGATGACTCGGTCAACGCGCCCTGGATTTCCGAGCCACCTGATGTCCTCGACCCGAATGCACCGATTTTTGGAGGGCTCAAACTTGCCCCACTAAATGTGACCTTAGGCGATGAACATGAGTCGGGAAGTCAAGAGGTAAGCACCTATTCACGAAGATGTGAACTTTTCAAATTATTTTTTCCTTTCATCCTACTCATTGCGCTGAGCGTTCAATTTAAAAAAAAAAACGTGTGAATGCTTACAACCTAGATGAAAAGAGTGGACGTTAGAATCATGCATTCTATAAGTGAACGAATGTAATCAACTCAAAGTCAGACATGTGTGTGTGACCGAATAAAATACCGTAAATACTCTAATAGAAGCCCCCTGAAACTCTTGTTTTGATCGGCCATATTTCACCAAACTTGCATCGTACAAGTTAAAATCGTATATCATTTTAAAGTAGAAGCCTGAATCTTTATTATCCATGCTTTTTCAGGATATAAATTTCACGAAAATTACCCGATTTATCGCTTCAAATTCGAAACTTTGGGGGGGGGGCTCCTATTAGAGTATTTACGGTATTTGAATATTAACAAGAATAACGTAGTACAACTGTTGTCTGATTGCAATTGGTAGAAGAATGAGATCCCACGAACCTCGATATAATGACTGAGATACAATTACAAAGGGCCTGTTGTACTTTTTACCAAATTTTCGAAAGCGAGAGATCTTTTATCAGATTACAGATTTTACGAAAATATGGTAAAATTTGTAGATTTTAGTATGTTCGCAATTTGTAGTTTTTACTAGATTTTTGAAAAGTGTTTCATTGTGAAATACTTGGAAAAACGGTTGTTTTATTAGCTCTTAAAATAGGTCGTAGATTTGAAGAGGTCGTAATGGTAAATTTTCGCAGAAAATGAGTTGAATAGGCCGTAGGGTTTCACTAATTGCACCAAAATTACAACACAACCTTGGTTCTAAAGCATCTCAGCGATTTTCTATGAAAGATAATAACTCAAACAGACGGATACAAATAGTAGATAGACACATATATCTGTCACTCATCCTCTACTAGGATATAGGTTTAGATAGGTTCAACAGTCTAAGTCCCTTTAATCTATGAACTGATCACATGAAAACAACATTATGTCTATCAAGCGCTATCCCTAGCCCTATACTAAGAGCCTTGATGACGGTCACAATGGATGAACAATACAGGAAACTATCCTAAATTCATTCGGATATTAGATATTCAGCCAGGTCATTCAAACTGATTGCTATTCAATCTTCCTCGTCGTAGTCAGGGATGTTTGCGGTGCGGTTCAGGGAGGTCTGCAGCGCGGTGCGCCACTTTACTGCACCGCCAACATCCCTAGTCGTAGTCATCCAATCTCAATATCAAGGTGATCTTAGATGTATTTAACTAGATATATTCTGAAAATTCACTGCTGATCTCAAAACAGCTTATCACAATGTAAATATGTATCTCATATTCCTCTCAGTAATTGTTTTGTCGCTATGTCAGTTTTAGCGATAATAGGGCCATGTTGCATCATAAGAATGACAAAGCTTTGTCATAGTATCCACTCTGAGCTGAGGAAAACTCAGATAATGTCGATAGAGATCTGATACTCATTTCTTCTGTAATTTCTTCCTTCTAAATCGCTTCTAATCATCTGATCTGGGTGATTTGTAAAAATAGCTCCGTAGCCCCGGATTTTAAAATGTCAGTAGCATACCAAATGGCCCCAAAAATTGCCAAATCGATATTCTAGTTAGCCTAATTATCTTCTACACTTAGTTGCCTTCAATTTCATGTATGGTATCCCTAGGTACTGAATTTCCACTTGTCTTCAACAGAATCTCCTAGAATTACTATAGGAAATTGATGGGATCTGACAGAAATAGGTTTTTGAGATGCCTGATTTCAAAAGTATGTTATAGACCCCCAAATCGCCTATCAAAATGAACCATTATATCATGTCTTTCTATTCTAGAAGTCTATAGATCATTACATCCATCTTTCTGATCACTGGGCTCGCCCATTTTTACTCAAAAGTGATGACGAAATTAAAAGAAAAATGATAATTTCACAGACCATAGTGTTTTATAACATGCCGCAAACTGATTGAAGTTATTCTAGATTTGATTTACAGTAACTATTTTCTTATTACCATAACTCAACCACTATGTACAGATCAGGGCCGGGCGGAATTT
Source organism: Diploscapter coronatus (assembly GCA_964036155.1). Classification (NCBI taxonomy): domain Eukaryota; kingdom Metazoa; phylum Nematoda; class Chromadorea; order Rhabditida; family Rhabditidae; genus Diploscapter; species Diploscapter coronatus. Next base: position 4,631,184 of record OZ038423.1, read on the forward strand.
GAAATTTTGCTTTTCGGAAATCGGAATTCGGAATGATTTTTATTTTTCGGAATTCGGAAATCGGAATTGGAAATTCCGCCCGGCCCTGCTGTCAATGTCATGAGTGTTATGAAGTACAGCTATACAACAACACTACTTCAGGAATAAAAATGAGTATGCTTTTACTTACATTTGGAGGCGCATTCTCAACCTGTGCGGTGATAATTGAAATAGTTGCAAGAAGAAGAATGACAAAGAATGAATTCATAGATGTAGCTATGCTGAATTCTCCTGCGATGCTCGAGATTCAAGTGAATTAACTCTCGAACCATCACTTTTTATACGAATTTTTGAACAACTGAACTACTATTGAAATCGTTTCGAAATTAGGCCTTATTTCTTGCTATAGTAAATTTTCGAAAAATTTAAAAAGGATGATCATCTGTGGACTCGAGTGCTTCTCCTGATATATAATTTGTAGAGTGAAACCACTTGATCATGGCGGGAGGGGATCCCAAAGTGAAAATAGGCGTTGCACGCACTGACATTGTTGCACAAAATCGGTCGTACTGAAACATTTTCTTAATGGGCATCACGTAGAATCATTTTAAAAATATTTTCTATTAAGTTTAAGATGTTTTAAGCAAAAAAGTTGGTCGAAAAAAGTGGACTGGTGGGGGGTAATGATGCTGTCGAAGTTGCTTAACCGAACATTTCTTTATATAAGACCTATGAAAATAGTACGAAGAAAACTTTTTCGCTATAATAGATTTCCGAAAAGTTTAAGGCTATATTCGAATTCTACGCATCAAATTACCCTAAAGTCAGTTATAAAAGATATGAATTAGGTATGAAACTTTTGAGAAAAAAAAGGGTCAAATGAACGCAGTTCGAGGGTCGAATTTTACAAAATCGGTCGGAAAAATTCAAACGATACACCAATCGATGGCCCCTGAAAAAACTAAGCAACTTTTGTGAAGACTATATGATTTCCTATAATGGTTTGCGTGGTATGGAGGTTTGAATGGGTCAGACTCACGAAAATAACACAAATTTTCAAAAATTCATAACTTTTCAAAAATCAAACAAATTCGAAAAATCTCTTCGGAATATAGCAGATTAAGGGCAATACTTCATTTTTGCTTCCTAGAGTATCGTGCTATCACTTGATTATGTTACCATATGGGTCTATGAAAAACTATAAATAGTAACCAAGTGGTATCATACCAAAATGTATCAATCGACTTAAAATCAACTGGAGAATAATATTCAAGTCAATTTCTATCAAATACAGCAAGTTATTGACACACCTAAAACCTATATATCAGAAAATAGAAAATTATACAGGCTAAATGTTTAAATTTTTCGAAAATCTTTTGTAGCGAAAAAGTTTTCTCTGTACCATCTAACAAGCATTTTTCATCGAAATTTAAATTTTCAAATTAGCATAGCTCCGTCCACTTTTGAGGATAAGGCCTAAAAACCTCATTTTTATGATCAATGACTAAAGGGCTATCCACTCATATAGGGAATATCTTGGTAGAAAGATTTGTCCAAATGCAGCTCTTTACTAAAACTAACTCCAACAAATTATCACATTATCTCAAAGATAAAAAAAAAATCATAGATTAATTCTTAGGCGAAGAAGATGGAGGAGCTCATCGAAGTCCAGGATGCCATCCAGGAACTCGCTGAGGAGATCGATGATCTGGTAGGGGAATAAAAATTATTCCTAACTTCTATGTGTAACATACAGTACTTAAGGATGAGCTATTACTGTCTCCAGAAGAAGAACAACAAATGGAGGAGGTGCTCAAGCTGCTTGAGCGCCCACAATCGTGGAAAAGGGCGCGGTCGCCCGAGTCAAACATGTATGGCTGCCAATCAATTTTTAAAAATATTTTTTAGAATTAAAAAAAAAGCTTGTAATGAAAATACCATTCATTACCGTATTTATCTGAAAACTACTCCCAACGACAGTTCACGCACTGAACATGAATTTTGTAGACCTGGCAACATTGCAAAGGCTCACTGTTACGATGAGCAGAAAGATCGCATGAAAGCATCTAGTGATGCAATGAAGAACACGCTAGGTGCAGAGGTGTGTCCTTTTTTATATAAAATAGTTTTAATACATAAAAAGAAGATAAAGGCGCATTTCATGTGCATTTATCTCCATCACACCGATTAAAAGATACTTTTATGTGCACATATACATAAGACAATACTTGCTATATTATTTATAAATAAACATTTTTTAGCTTTAAAGATAACAAATAATGAAACATAGGATTTCGACGACATTTGTCCACATTTGGTAAAAATCAGCGAGGCGGTAGATTTTCCTGATCGCAATTCAACTTTAACTCCTGATCTGGAAAATATCTTGTTATCTGAAGATTTTGAATGCCCAACCGATACGACTTCAGGAAACGGAAAAACCGAACAACATTTCGAAGTTGACACGAATATTGTAAGTAATTTCTTAACATTATTTATCATTTAGCACAATTTTTAAACCAAAACTACTCATTTTAATTAAATTTTAATGTTTCCCAAGCACTTTGCGCATTTCTTATCTCAGATCATAATTTGCCTAATCCATTCTATGATAGTTGAATAATTAACTAGACTCGACCATTTATTTTCTCCTAATTGTAATGCATATATAAGAAAATCTTTCATTTTCAGCCTCAGCCCAGCGTGCATGCCTTTCAATCCAAAACAGTTATTCAAAAGGACGTCCTCTCTCAACAGGTACCTGTCAACGCCCCAGCGAATGTAAGATTTTAACAAATTTTTAATGAAAAAGCGAGAAAAACTAATAATCGAAATTGTTCATATAAAAATTTTAGATGGTATAAATAGCAATATTAGACGGGTTTTAAAATATTTTATTTAGAAGCCGGCCACTGTCTATAATGAAGACCAAAAATTGAAGGCCTTTAGCCAACTCAGACAATGTCAGGCCATCAGGATGAAAGGCGACGGATCTTGCCTCTTCAGAGCCATCGGTAATTTTCTTTCTAAATATAATTAAAATAACAAAAACTATTATGAAACAAACGTTTAGTATTCAAATATTTACTATTCGCAATATTTTATCTTCAGCGCACCAAATCTACAGTGATCAGGAACTTCATCGCCTTGTGCGTCAAGAGGCAGTCGAGTATATGGTATGTAACTTTGTTACCGTTTTTAAGACATTTTATTTAGCTGGACAATTACGAGGAGTACCAGGAATATTCTACCACTGCGATGAACGACATAAACGAACTGCACGGCACGAATGTCAGATATTTTGCCGAATATCTAGCATTAATGAACAGACCTGGTACTTGGGGAGGCGATCCGGAAATATTCGCCATCGCCAACAGATACAACGTCCAAATCGCCGTCCACCACGCCACCGACAACAGTAATTTTTTAGTAACTTAAAAGTTACGACTTTTTCGAAAGTAACACGAAATTGAATATGCATGAAATAGAATAGAAGTTACTAAGGATACATGCTTCGAAATTTACATATATTTAATTCTTTGAATTTTAAAAATCACAAATTCTAGAAAACATAAATCTTAATAACGTAATATTAAAAAGATGAAAATATGTCATTTATCTAATTTTATGAGTGAAAATAAGTTCATTTTATGAGTCAATGAATCCTTGGACTTCAAGATGATCGGATATAAATTAAAACTCTACTTTTGAAGTATTCTACGAATTCATATGCTGTTGTGAAAAAGTAATTTATTCATTTTTAGCTCAATCGATACTTATTAGCCCTCGCCGCGTTGACAATAATCCATTGGAGGGAAGGTTGATGCTGCGTCTCACCACTTTCACAGCTGTGAACGCTACAAATACAGTGTCTTACGCCCACTATGACGCAAGTAGGTTCTTTAAATTGCTGGGTGTTACCCAATTACATCCTTGTACCGAAAAATGGAATTATTTTATCAGTTAAAAATTATCATTTATCTGGAAATATCATGAAATTTAAGAAACTTCATAAAAATGACAACATTTCCAAATTATGCAATTGAAAAAGCGAAATGTGAAAAGTAAGAAAGTAATTTTTGTGAAAGAACTAAATTATTTAAGTCGAGAGGAAGAACGAATCTTCTACTCAGCTGCTCATGAAACCCGATGTGAATGCGCCATCGAATCTCGATGAGAGACTGGACGAGTTAGTACAAATGGAGCTTGCAGCTGATGAAATCCTGAACATTGCACCCGTGCCCGTCCCCAGTATTATCAAGAATTCATCGGAAGAAAGCCCAGTCGGCAGTTCAAAAGTGGGATCTTTTTCATTTGATTAACTTATAAAATAAAATACCTAAATCAACCAATGCAATGGTATATGTTTAGAAAGGTCAAATCTCCTTTTTGAGTGAGAGAAGGAGCGCATGAAATTTTTCCGAAGCTCCAATTAGTGTTAACTAGTTGATAATTCATGAAACCAAGACAGCAATTAGAGTAATAAAATGCGCCCGAAATGATGGTGTTGTTGTTGGTTTTCGAAAAAGGGCCTTCTGAAGGCATGAATGACGTCGAAACTCGACGATAACAGGGCCGATCAAAAGATTTTCCAACGGATTCGGATTCTCCATAGTCGATTCGTCGTTAGTATGAAAAGTGAAATTAAAAAATGACTACAGAATTATATAGTCGAGGTAATTAGTTTGTAAATTAAATGATCACTTGCTTTGCGATAACTCAAGATTTTCAAATAATCTTTAGGCCGACGACAAATACAAGGCCGTGAGCGAAAAGTACTTCGAGCTTCTAAAGTCCAGAAAGAACGTCATCAAAGAGTCATTAACGATTACGGTTGACCCCGATTGGGTAAATTTTGATGTTTAAAATTGAACAGGTTTAGAGTAAAATAAAAGACTATTTAGATCATTTATAATAAGAAATAACTTATTAATTTCAGACGTCGCTTACCGAAAATCCTTCACTTGATGAAATTAAGAAAATTATGTATCTTATGGAATATCAGGAAAAACGTGAATTCAGTGGCAAGCCAGTATAATTAAATGACCTTTTACCAAATGAAGAAAAAAAATTAGATTCCAAAAATTCAATGCAAAAGAGCTAGTTGCAAGCAGAAAGTTCTTTGTGATAGTAAACTAAAACCCGTACAACTTTCGAAGGTATGCCTTGTTATTAAGTTTATGCATAAATTATTTTTTCTATAGGATATTACGAGGCATTTTTGGACCCACCTCATAGAGGATCGCACTGCATTGGAGCGTTTTCGATGCAATATTCCAAAATGCGATTACAAAAGCTCGCATATCACGACCATGAAAAAGCATCTGGAAAAGGAGCATAGAGTTGCAATGTCGGCCGAAAGCTACACCGACCAAACGATTGTAATCATTCTATTATCATGATCTCTCCAATATTAAAATTTGAAGGGTTTGAGTTTTCAAGTTGTCGAAGAGTTTAGTGAGCAAATGGTTGGCGATCGACTTGAGTTAATGAAATATTTTCCACGAATATGGAGGAAGGTATAATATCTCTGAAAATAAAAATTAAGTTTAGAAATTTTAGAAAATATTTGCTGACTTTCGAGAAATGAAAGAGCCCAAAATCTCAACGCAGGTATATTATTAGAAATATCTCACAAACATTTACACATGGTTTCTATATTTTTCTGATTTTCCATTATTCATTATTCAATCATTCTTACTTTTTAGTATTTTTAAGTCGTTCCACAAATAACTAACAAGGGTCCGGACAACTGCAAAAGTGTCCCAGATCCGAACCAAACCTATATGGTGGATACACCCATGGGTCCTAATCCCAAAAATGGGGAGATCAGGTCCTGGTTCCCAAAAGTGGGCAGGGCTAGGTGGGGGTCAAAGTTCGTGATTTTTGACGATTTGACTGTAAACAGGAGGTACAAAGAAAACTTTTTTGCTATGAAAGATTTTCGAAAAATTTAAAGAGTATTGAGTAGTCCATATAGTTGTCCATCTTTGATATATATATTTGAGAAAGTCAACCACTTGCTTGGGGCTGGAGGGGGTCCTGAAGTCAAAAAGTGTCAAAAGTGGCAGTTTGAAAACACATTTTTTACAAACATTCAAATCTTTCATCAGAAATGTAAAATTTTACAAGAATAATACGATTTTTTGTTTGAAATTTTAAAAAATGACTACAAAATGATATAGTCGAGGTAATTAGTTTGTAAATTAAATGATCACTTACTCCACGATAACTCAAGATTTTCAAATAATCTTTAGGCCGACGAAAAATACAAGGCCGTGAGCGAAAAGTACTTTGAGCTTCTGAAGTTCAGAGAGGGTGTCGTCAAGGACTCATTAACGATTACGGTTGACCCTGATTGGGTAAATTTTGATGTTTAAAATTGAACAGATCTAGAGTAAAATAAAAGACTATTTAGATCATTTATAATAAGAAATAACTTATTAATTTCAGACGTCGCTTACCGAAAATCCTTCACTTGATGAAATTAAGAAAATTATGGATATTATGCAATATCGGGACACAAAAAAATGCCATGACAAACCAGTATAATTAAATAACTATTTCCATCAAATTTTAAAAAAATCAGATTCCAAAAATCCAATGCAAAAGAGCTAGTTGCAAGCAGAAAGTTCTTCATGACGGTGAACTAAAATCCACACACATTATGCGGGTATGCCCTGTTATTAAGTTTATGCATAAATTATTTTTCTATAGAATATTACGAATCATTTTTGGACCCATCTCATGGAGGATCGTACTACATTGAAGCGTTTGCGATGCAACATTCCAAAATGCGATTACAAAATCACGGATGTCACGACCATGAAAAAGCATCTGGAAAAGGAGCATAGAGTTGCAATGTCGGTCGAAAATTTCACCGACCAAACGATTGTAATCATTCTATTATCATGATCTCTCCAATATTAAAATTTGAAGGGTTTGAGTTTTCAAGTTGTCGAAGAGTTTAGTGAGCAAATGGTTGGCGATCGGCTTGGATTAATGGAGTATTTTCCACGAATATGGAGGAAGGTATAATATCTCTGAAAATAAAAATTAAGTTTAGAAATTTTAGAAAATATTTGCTGACTTTCGAGAAATGAAAGAGCCCAAAATCTCAATGCAGGTATATTATTAGAAATATCTCACAAACACTTACGCATAGTTTCTATATTTTTCTGATTTTCCATTATTCATTATTCAATCATTCTTACTTTTTAGTATTTTTAAGTCGTTCCACAAATAACTAACAAGGGTCCGGACAACTGCAAAAGTGTCCCAGATCCGAACCAAACCTATATGGTGGATACACCCATGGGTCCTAATCCCAAAAATGGGGAGACCAGGCCCAGCCTACCAAAATGGGCAGGGCTAGGTGGGGGTCAAAGTTCGTGATTTTTGACGATTTGACTGTAAACAGGAGGTACAAAGAAAACTTTTTTGCTATGAAAGATTTTCGAAAAATTTAAAGAGTATTGAGTAGTCCATATAGTTGTCCATCTTTGATATATATATTTGAGAAAGTCAACCACTTGCTTGGGGCTGGAGGGGGTCCTGAAGTCAAAAAGTGTCAAAAGTGGCAGTTTGAAAACACATTTTTTACAAACATTCAAATCTTTCATCAGAAATGTAAAATTTTACAAGAATAATACGATTTTTTGTTTGAAATTTTAAAAAATGACTACAGAATTATATAGTCGAGGTAATTAGTTTGTAAATTAAATGATCACTTACTCCACGATAACTCAAGATTTTCAAATAATCTTTAGATCGATGAAGTTCTCGACGAAAAATACAAGGCCGTGAGCGAAAAGTACTTTGAGCTTCTAAAGTCCAGAAAGAACGTCGTCAAAGAGTCATTAACGATTACGGTTGACCCTGATTGGGTAAATTTTGATGTTTAAAATTGAACAGATCTAGAGTAAAATAAAAGACTATTTAGATCATTTATAATAAGAAATAACTTATTAATTTCAGACGTCGCTTACCGAAAATCCTTCACTTGATGAAATTAAGAAAATTATGTATCTTATGGAATATCGGAACACAAAAAAATGCCATGACAAACCAGTATAATTAAATAACTATTTCCATCAAATTTTAAAAAAATCAGATTCCAAAAATCCAATGCAAAAGAGCTAGTTGCAAGCAGAAAGTTCTTCATTATGATGGACTAAAATCCGCAGACGTTTTTCAGGTATGCCTTGTTATTAAGTTTATGCATAAATTATTTTTTCTATAGAAAATTACGGATCATTTTTGGATCCACCTCATGGAGGATCGAACTGCATTGAAGCGTTTGCAATGCAACATTCCCCAGTGCGATTACAAAACCATGAAGATCGGGGCCATGAGAAGTCATCTGGAAAAGCATCACAAAGTTTCAAAATCGGTCGAAAATTTCACCGACCAAACGATTGTAATCATTCTATTATCATGATTTCTCCAATATTAAAATTTGAAGGGTTTGAGTTTTCAAGTTGTCGAAGAGTTTAGTGAGCAAATGGTTGGCAATCGACTTGGATTAATGGAGTTTCTTCCACAAATATGGAGGAAGGTATAATATCTCTGAAAATAAAAATTAAGTTTAGAAAATTTAGAAAATGTTGGCCGACTTTAATGAAATAAGAAAGGTCAAAATCTCCATGCAGGTATCTCTTAACGATCCATCATGCGTCGTTACGAATTCCAAGGTATTTTATAAATATATCTCAAAACACTTACGCATAGTTTCTATATTTTTCTGATTTTCCATTATTCATTATTCAATCATTCTTACTTTTTAGTATTTTTATTAAGTATGCCTGTCTGTGTACGCTTAGTTCTCGAATACAAAGCATGATAAGCCTTAAGTTTATACATGGCTGGAAAGGTCTTTTCGCCCTGATGTGCAACGTAAAAAAAAATAAACTCGATCGATTTTGGTCCAGAAAATGTGTACTTTTATCCAAAAAAAATCATTTTCTTATTTAACGAAGGTATGAAAAAGAGCGGAGAAAGGGAGAAAGTGTAGGGAGAGAGGCGCAAAGAGGAACAGCGCGATACGCGGAGAGGATTTAGGAAGGAAATTAAATGTTATAAAAGATTTATTGAAGTATAATATCTATTATACACACGAAGATAAAATATCATAAATATGCTGGTTTGACGTATATTCTCAGCACTGAGGGTTAACGCGCTTGATCTAATCTAGGAATAGATGTTTCCGTGGAAAGATTAGAGAACCAGACGATTTGTCATCTATTCTGGCGAAATTCATTTAGCCGTTCTTGTAGTTCACACTAGATGAATTCACATAATTTGCCTGTCAGAGATTGACATATTTTGCTAGGCTAGGCATAAAAGGTAAATCTTAATATGAGAATAGGGATTATCCGACAATTCAATTCTGTCCATCTCAAGTTAGAGCTGCTAAGCTTCCAATCCTTCCTGACTGTAAAGTTAAAGGAATGAAGAAAGATTTTAAATTTCGTTCATCAATTCGGAAGAAAATCAATGTCTACTTGATTCCTGTATAGAAAGGAAAACGAGATCTTGACGGCTTTATATCCGACTTCTTCTAGCGACTAGAGTGGTAATATTTATAACTCTGAGATTCGCTCATAATAGAGAAAGGGGATCTTTTATCAATCAAGATTTCATTTCGTTACGTGATGCGCGGTGCAGCGGAATTTTTTTTCCAATGAAATCTTATTCTTTGACTCAAAAAAGTCTTTACTAATCGAGAGCTAGAAAGAGAACGGTATCCGAAGAGGATGAATCTTTTCTACATTCTTCTCTATTCTTCGATATTCGAGAAGTAATTCCTGGATCAGTCTTGGAACTAAGAGAAATTCTTCTATTGAGCAATGTTTGAAGAAGTGAATGTCACTAGGGAAACCTTTCCCATTTCAATCTATTCTCGAATAAGTAGGAGTTCTATATTGTAACATTATTCTCAAAATCTCTAGTATCCCAGAAGGATGTAACCTAGATTAGGATAACCTTTAGTTCAAGAGAAAGTGCCACTGGTGAGAACCTATTAGTGAGTTGCTATGCTATCAGCGTAAAGAGCTGCTCATTTCATCCTATCGCCTAATAGGCGTACTGTAATGAATTAAGGTTGAGCTTAATGAAAATGACCCGACTGGGGAAATCTAACTAGTGAAGCTCAGAAAATAGGCTAGGGACCTTATCAGTTCAAGAGAAACAGCTGAGATTAGCATCTGAGATATTTCTATAAAGAACAAGTATTCCTAAACAGAAAGCACATTCCATGGCCATGTTCATTCTTTTTTAATTTTTCGAAAATCTTTTATAGCAAAAAAGTTTTCTTTGTATCTCCTGTTTACAATCAAATCGTCAAAACTCTCAACTTTGATCACCACCTAGCCCTGCCCACTTTTGGGAACCAGGACCTGATCTCCCCATTTTTGTGATTAGGGCCCATGGGTGTATTCACCATATAAGTTTGGTTCGGATCCGAGACACTTTTGCAGTTGTCCGGCCACTCTTTATATTTTGTTCGGGTTATTCAAAGAATGCGTCTTAAATTATTTTCTTACAGAAGGAATATTACTATTTTTCCTAATTATCTTCCAGCTATTTTTCAAAGTACGCATGCACTCTGATATTTGAATTTGGGAAGTATCGATTTTGATTTTATAAAAACGACCTCTGGCGAGTTTTTTCGTGTAATGAGAAAGTAAAGCGGCCCTTGACGGATCCGGTTTTAGAAGGTGTGATTGATCGACTGAATAAAGGACAGAAAGACAGCCTGAACGAGACTGGCAGAGAAAAGTAGACCAAAAGTACTAGGAAAATAGAATGAAATTAGAGAAATTACGAGAAAAAATCATCGAAATGAAGCAGGAATTTAAAAATTTCTCAGTTTCAGTGCAAATGAAAAACCATTGAAAGTGCGTTTTCGCAATCGAAGTAAAACGATAGAGAAGCAGTTCAGACGCATGATCAACGACACTAAAATTACCAGACACATGGAAATTATGAAAACATGATAGGTTGAGAAAATGCGTCGAAATTCACGTCATTTTGGCGAGGAAAAGTAGGTAATGATAGTGGAATTGTGAGTGAAACAAACAGATCATATAAAAGGTTTCAGGTTAACAATTAATGCTTGCTTCTCCATTTCAGTATAATTTTTTCTTTTGAAATTTGACTTCTAGTCTATAATCGATATTGATTTCAGATATGAAGGCCTACATTGCTGCGATTTTCTTGGCTTTGATTGCCTTCGCAAATGCGCAATGGGGCGGTCCTTGGGGTGGTGTTCCAGGCTGGTTTTTTTTTGCATTATCGGCAAAGAATTACAATATAGCTTGATATTTGGCATGCCAACAACATTGATTGCTAGATCTGTACTTGGAGATAATTTACATCATGAAACTCTCTAAGATATTTCAATATATTAACATCCCAAAAAGAACCAATATGGAAAATACGGCGATCAAGTTGCCCTACCCAACCTTATCTACCTATTCTTTCATTGATATATGATGGGATTTTAGAATATTATTTCCGAATGGCCTTAACATTATCGAGAAATAAATGAAAACTATCAATTTATTTTTCCAGTCTGATCAAAACTGAACTATTTTCATATATAATTGATAAACAAAACGTTGGCGTATAATCTCTCGTCTTTTCTCAATAAAGTAATTGGTTCAGGATTTGGTGGCCGACCACGAACAGTGACGACTACAAGAGTTGTTCAGCCTACATGGAGTAAGCATTTAAAACTAATTAGGTTCATAAAAGCTCAAATCGGAATTTTGTCTCATTACATGCAATTTTTATAACCAATCTCCAACGAATCAAATTTCTAATCTAAAAATTTTAGATGGCGGCAGAGTTATTACAACTAAGGTAAGTTCGAACAAATTTTCTAGTACACTACGTTTCTGATGATCTAATTTTCCAGCAGGTCATTCAACCGGCGCGACCACCAATGATGCCCTTCATGGGCGGATTCAATTCGTTCGGGTTCGGAAGAAAATAAACGAAACGATGCCTTTCAAAATTGATCCAAATTCACAAATGATACTCATTTTACTTTTATTTGTCCATTTATTTGTTTGTAAAAATGAAGTAAATATTACCTGATTACATAGATTAGTCTGATTCTTGTTCATTTGCAAAACTTCAAGCTTGATATCCTCACGATTCCAGTAAGAAACATCGTACAAATTGCCTACTAAACTTCAATCAACATACCAAATCCTCCTATTAGCCTAGACCAACATTATTTTTCGAAATTTCAAATTCGATCAACTTGAGTCCAGTTAATTTCCTTCCCATACATTTCCATTTCAAGACATTTGCCGAACGAATTCAAGTCTCCATTTGACTCACGGGGTCAATTCTTCTTCAATTTTGCAGCGTTCTTCATCTCTGCATTGTGAAGAACCTCATGAAATAATGAATTAACGTAGACTGTTTTATTCAATTATTCTTCAAAACGAGAAATCACCTATTCTCTTCGCTGAACGAATATCTCTCGGTGAATATTGCTGGAACCGCGAAACTCTCCGTTCCTTCGTCGAAACACATGTGCATCATGGAAAATCGAATGATGAATAACAAAAAACCCAAGAGAGAAAAACGAACGAAGAACACAAAATGATTCGAGATGATTTGAGATGACCAGAGTTCCCCGTGATTTGCTCGCAGAAGGACCAGAAAAATGCCGATGGAGAGGAAATTCACGAATACCGTCCTCTAGCTCGCCAAATACCTCATTAAACTAGGAATTAGCGAGAGATCAAATGAATAGAAATCGGAACGAGTTATAAATTGATGGCCCCACACGAATATTGCTCATTTTTGCTCGACTTGTCTACAGTTTTCTTCGAAATGCAGACGTATGCGTATTTACTACTGTCGATATTCTTTGCTGTATCAATGTGAGTTGATTTCAACACCTTACCTTTGAATGCGAATTTTTCATTTGCTCAACAAGTTTTTGACAAGGCTAGTAGAAACGTCGAAACAGAACGAAAGCGTAAATTATAAGAAACGGACAGAGAGTAGGGATGTTCGTAATTCCTATTCCAAAAAAATTCCGATTCTGAGCTCGGGAAATTTTCAATTCTGACTTCGATCCCGAATTTAAAAGAAAAAATTGACACCTTAACAAGGATTCAAAATTCAGAGGGGAAATTGTTGACAATGCGATGAGTTTTGACGATATCAAATATCCCAAAACAACAACGAACACAACGATAATTCGAGCAAAACGGTATTCCTATTATGGAGGTTCTACATAACTAAAAGTCTCGAGAGATACTGAGATTGTTAAGGTGGCTGTGCTTGCGGCTCAAGTGGTTACAGTATGCCTTCATACGGATATTCATCGTACGGTTCGGGAGGAGGTTCATCTAGATGGTTGTTAGCTTCTTAATCATAAAATTTCAGGATATGGGGGTTAGTTGAAGATCAATCTGGAACAGCATTCCTATTCTTCTAGAATAGTATCTTTTTACTTTTGAAATTTAGGAATGCCGTACTACGGTGGGGGAGGTGGTAATACGATAGTCTATAAGACAGGTAATTCTTCCCATATATTGTGGCTTATGATCAGCGATTGCAAAGATACTCAATAGCTTCAACTCAAAAGAAACTAATCGACGAAATATTCTTCGACCGCCTAATAAGTGTTTGCTTCAAATGCAGATTTGTGAAAACTTAGCAATTGAAGACTTCGCACTTCTAATAAACTCGAAAATTTTAGTGATAATCAAGGGTGGACGCAGACGCCATCATCATGGTCATTGGGGTGGGGACTGGCGACATAGATACGGCGGGGGATGTTCGGTATATCTGACAAAATAGTTCCTTTCCGAAATCATTTTTTCTCGTTTCCAGGTATGCGGAAGTTGTGGATCTTGCGGTGGGGGATGGTGAGCTTTTCGGTTAAATTATTGAAAATCGTGCATATTTTAGGTATGCACTCAAACGAGCGAAACGTGCCGACATTGCGAAGATGATCAGAAAATAAAAGTCTCATCAAGACACTGCCGAAAACTATTAGTTCGACTCTGAAGAAATTGTTCACTTATTCATTAGTTTCAAATAAAGATATTCTTCTACAATATGAATGACTCGCTCAAAATTTCGAGAAAATCGATTGCCAACAAACTGATTAGAAATCAGAATCATACATTTACTAGAATGCCCACTAGTTGCCATTATGAAATCTAAGATTCATCAGCATGAACCACAATAGTGGAAAGCTTAGGATGGTGTCATTATCCATTATTCTTTCGAAAATTTGCAAGTATACTTTTCTAAGGGTTATTTCCAATTTTCAATAATCTTAGTTTATTTCAATTTAGCAAAAGTCATGAGCGAAACGAAAGTCTATCAGGAGTTTATTGCCAGCCCAATTGGAGATAAGAAGGTTTATAGTGACAACTACCTTTATCAACTATTTCGATGTTTCGTGATTCGATTTTAGGTGAAAACCATCCCAGGAATCGGTGAGACAATTGGCAAAAATCTAAATGGCAAGGGAATTGTCAGGGTATTTTTTGTTGAAAATATAAGGTTTTAAGGTTATTTTGAATTTTAAGCGCAAGAGTATTCGAAATGAAATATGTCTAAGGATATATTAGTTTAGATATTTTCTCCGATAACTTTCTCAAGTTTCTAACTTATTGTTATAGAAAAGTTAGATTTCCTCTTCAAGTTTCGTTTATCGATTTCTAGCTCATTAGCATTGTTCAGGCTGACCAAGTCTTGGGATATTTTCTCTATATTGAACGAGATAAGGAAAAGTTCATCAATTGGTTGAGGGTAGGCGATATAGTTTCCTTCCTGAATTTTAAAACGACTTCAGGATAATGGTAGGGCTCGAGAACATGATGCAGAAACGACATTTAAGGCTTTGAGTCAGTGGGCTACTGGACACATTTGATTTTAGCGGGCCGCTTAAAATTATAATGGAATAAACATTGCTGAGTCAATAAATCGTTTCCTAATTTGCTTTTCAAAATACAAAAATAACATCTTCAAAGTCAATCAAATTAATTTAAAAACAGTAAGCAAAACTTCAGACTTTCATAAAACCAGAGATGGGACCTAAGTAAAAACTACCGTCACAGTAATTTAATTTACTGTCACAGTAAAAAAATGACTATCCAAATTACTGTCACGGTAAAAAAATTACTGCGACGGTAATGTTTACTTAGGTCCCACCCCTGATTTGAATAGTTGGTGAATATTTGTGTTAATAATTAACAATTTAGCAAAGAATATGCGTGTCAAGGTAGCAAAATAAAACTTTGCCTATACTGGGTAATCTTATTCCTCTCACACTTATGTATTGTTGTAACAAAAAGAATGCCCCATTTCTTTAGAAACATGGCTTATAAAAATACTATATAAATTTCTGAATATGTCTATCTGAAGTTATCGAGTTTGAAGAAACTTGATAAAAGTGTAATATCATCAATTATATGCTCCATAATCTATCGATTGTTGATATTATGTCATTCATTGATAATAATTCAAAGATGATCGTGATTACATCAAAGTTTGGTCGTTACTGTATACAATAAAATATCAATTTTATTCTAATTTAACTGGGTGTAAATGATAAAATGAAATTTATTTGCACCTGATGTGCCTACGGATAATCCTAATCAAATAAATTCGAGCATATTAATCATTATTTTGTCAAGCTTGTTATCAGAATTTTCGATAAATTTGGATTTCTATATTATTAAGACCATTTTTGTCTCGAATTTCAAAGCTTCGTTTCGCTTTCAAACTTCTAGTCAATATTTAGAAGGAATTAATTTTTCATTTTTAGTTCTGCCTCAATATACTCCAGATTGGTCTATAGTCTCAAATGAAGTATGAGTTGGTGCCACTGTTTCTATGAATATTCTGCATCGAACCCTATGATTTTGCACAACTTTTGTATCCTATTCAACGAATTATTGAAAGTTCGGAGGAATATAAATAAAGAAAAGGCCTTATCTCTTTACGTAATACAAATGCAAGCTGAGAATAGGTGCTACATCATCAGTTGTTGTTATGAAAAATGGAGCTGATAGTTGTAATTGTGCAAAATTTTATTGATGGATTCGGTTTATTTTTCGGGTTATTGATTATTTACATTATACTATCATCATCAAGACTGCACCTCAAGTCTACTTTCTTCACGTTGTACTGCAGTACGGGTAGGACTAAAACTTTTGACGCTTTCATGACACTGACGCTGGATCAATGTCAAACACTTTAAACCCTGGATACAGTTTGGAGTATTTTTTGACGTTTTTGAGAAAAATATCGGAACAATTTTTGATCATGATAACTTTTTTAAAAATACTATAATTAATAGAAAAGAAGAGTAATTTAGCTACCTGTGATTTAATTGGGCTATTCCTAAATTTCACTACTCGTTACATAGTCTGTGTGGATTGCCGCTTACCCCTGTTCTTCTTTGAGCCATTGGGAAGAATTTGTGCTTGGCTGACTTCAGCTCACGTCGTTTGCCATGCAACTGGCAGCTTTATACTAACGTTGAACAGATATACTGCAATCAGTCATACACAGAAGCATGATCGGGTAAGATTCAGTTTCATTATCGAAGAATATGAAACTTCATAAAACAATGAGAGTTGATTAATTTCCGAAAGAATGGTCCATTTTCATTTTTCAAATAAATTATTCAGCTTATCTTCAATTTTTTTAAATTAGAGATGCATCTTTATTTAGTTGTCATCATAGTTTTGCTCTCATTTATGAGAATGTGACAATATTTCAGATTTGGTCATCTCGCAACATCAAAATTGCCATATTTTGCCACTCGATTCTTCCATGTTTATTATTATTTTTTATGCTCTTCACACAATACGAGAATGTTTATTTTCCTGACGGAACATTTACCTACGGAAGGCAAATGGGGATGCCGTTTTTCGTGAGATTTTCGAAAAAAAAAAAATCTTTTACGATACATTTTCAGATATCACGTTTATATTTAGTGATTAGTTGCGTCACATTCCTCATGTTAACAACGGCTATGAATACATTCAATATAATCAAATTATATAAGTACAAATCTTCTTCGAGCAAACTTCAGAGCAGAGATAAGGTGGATACATTTTATGTGAACTTTGATACTTTAGTATGATAACCACAACAAGTTGGGAGAAATAACTTTCAAAATACTTTTTAAGTACTAAAAATTCAGTGCATAATTTGAAGCAATACCAAAATGCATACATTTTTTCACTTCATTATCATCATTCAACTTTTTCCACTTGATCATTATTGATTAAGTTTAGTTCCTGATTATCTATACCTTGGCGACCCTATTCTCATGTGGAACAATGTGCTGGCAGCATGTAATGCGAATCTATCTTAAATACTCAAATGCAGATTTGAACAGTTACAATTACATTTTCTCCATGGTATGTATCAGACAACGGGGTATTGCTAATCGTCAAATTTAGACACCTTGGCTGGTGGAAATAATGTCGTTTACGCCTCCAGTTCTTTTACTTATTACTTCAAGGCAGCTAAGGTAAAATTAGTTGGCTCTACTAAGCAAAAAGTATCGAATTCTAGATTCGAAATTTACTCGAAAATTCGAGAAAAAGTATTTGGAATGAGCGATTTTTCTAATCATGCATATACCGGATCATCACAAACTAGAGTCGCTCCATTGAACTCTAAATCAGATCATCTATCCACTAGGGTTACATATTCTATGTGAATTAGTGATATTTTTTTTCGAAATATATGTCCTAATTAGTTTAATTTTAATTTTAGTTCGAAATCAACTTATTGTTCATAGAATAGAAGTTAGAATTAATAAGCTTTTTCATTTTAAAGCTTGCGATTTTTAAGTAAAACATATTCATTTCGATTCAGGAAATGAGTACTCCAAACAAAATAAAAATTTCATTGATTTATTTTCGTTTTCATGTCAACAAACAAAGTGTTTCTATCAATGATTCGTATATTTGTATGTGTTTTTTCTCTTTTCCTTGGGAAGAAAATTTTACATTTTACAGCCCAATTCAGCTTATCGCATAGCATTTCTGCAGTAATAAATTTGAAATATCAGCACCATTCGTGACAGATCAAATTATTCATTGCTTCTAGCATATTCATTGATTTTCTCTAAAGATTTTCTTTTCAACCATTTAGTGGAATATTTTGAGTTGAAAAAAGAATTTTAGGTATTAATCTTGCAGGTCATCATTTGGCTGTGATTATTATAATCTTTGTTTTAAATATTTCGACATGACTTAGGCCAATTAATAAAAGTATTATCGACAAAAATCTATAAAATTATCCTTATATGAATTGTCTGAGGTGGAAAGTTTTATATCCAGCATTCTATTATTAAGTCCCTACCCTATACTCTGTAGGTAAGCTATTACTTTTTAATTAACTCAAAATATGTATATTCGTTAAATTTTTGTAGTACTACCTTTTCTAATTGCCTGCCTTAGCAGCAGCAAAATTTCGATACTACACCGTATCTGAGATGACAGATAGTTTTGAGGAAAAATTGATTGAAACAAATTCAAAAGTATGAACTCTGTAATTTTGAATAGCAACATTAAATGAGATTTGCAGACTAGAGATAATCCTGAGCCTTCTATTGAAACATTCCAATGTGAACTTCTTTTGTCCTCAACCAGAACAGTTCTCATCCACGTCTCATCTCTGACTATTATTTTCGTAGGAGCCATTAATCTGGACAGTTGTCGACATCGACCGGTCTTCCCGTTTTGGATGATTTCAGCTGGATTCATTATCCCTTTGCACCATGAACTCGTATCGCTCTACCACCAATTGGAGGTAACTAAAATATTCTTCAAAAGCTACCGGATTCGGGCAAAATGGGATAAAATATCATGCGATTTCAGTCTTTATGTAACTTTTCAGACATCTAACGAATTGATCTGTCGGTTGTTCCTGAGTAGACTACTCTTCGTTGTTAGATTCATTGCAATTTTATGGTATGACCTATATGGAGAAATTGCTTTTATTCAAAACTTGCTAATTTTTACAGGATCTTCGTAATTGGAACCTACTTTACGGCTTCTTCTTTCATAATAAAAGAATTTGAATGTAGTGTTTGGGTGTTAAATTCCTCATTGGTCTATATTGTCTTCAATATTTTCATAGTTTTACTGGAATTTATATTGCATGTCATATCGCAATTATTAATAGGGTGCAGACTCTGTTGCAAGGTAAAAATTGGGGATTCTGAAATCGATTCCGTGGTAACTGATACTCATAAATTAATTTATTCAACTAAATCTATTGATGTTTAAAGTCGGATATATAGAGCATCTGTCAATTTTTGTATCTATTAATGTCAAATGATTAACTCTCTTATTTCATTCTCAGGGATCATCAAAATTCGTCCAACGTTGCAATTATGACGCTTTATTTCACAAATTGATACTTAAATTTAGTCGCTGATTTGATCATGCTTTGTCAGGGTAATTTATTTCATGAATAAATGATTTCCAAATAATCACATCTAATTTCGTTACCTTCCACCACGATTTCTTTAATCAGTCATAATATTTATGTTCGAAATGCTCAGATATTTGCAATTCGATCTTCGTTTGCGTCATCGGCTGTCAGATTTGACCTGCTCTGCGCGTTGCAAGAAATGCGGATGCTTTTTGACAGCCGAAAATTTCGAGATCTGTCTGCTTCTTTTTCACGCAGATTTTCCAAGAAGTATGTCCACTTTTTCTACATCGGTTATATAGTTTGTACTTCCTTACACAATTTCATTACAATTCCATTCATTGTTTTTCCTGCATTCTTATCAAATCCTTTCTGTATTTTCATGCAATTCCTTCAAAGAAATGTTTCATTCTTCCCATCCTCTTTGTGTGTGCAATGTGGCGTAGCCTCGGCTGCATTCGTATTCATCATCGAGGGCACGCAACTCCCCCTTTGTGCGTCTCCCTCGCATGGTTAGCAAGGTCCATGCAAATTGCAACTATTCTTATTCAAAGGGTCTTTTGAGAAATAGCGCCGAATTAGAGAAATCGGAATAGTAACTCTTCGAGATGAGGGAATATCAGAAGTGAAGAGAGGAGGAGAGTGGTCAGAGAGTCTCAAAACGAGTGCTTCTGGCCATGAATGGCCATTCCAAACGGCAAATCTTTTCATCTCTCGCATTTTGCCCCAAGCCGTTTCACGACTTCATCGTCTTCTTTGATCTCTCTTCAGTTCGTTTCTCTATTTCTATCCCTCTTTACTTGACCCTTTCATGCCATTTTACTTCTTTTGAGTCTTCTTCATTCATAATCTGCATCCCGAAATCCTGATTTAGACATGCCTTTGCATGACTTGAGAGGCTAAATTTTAGTGGCTTTTAGAAATCTCAAAACTGCATTACGTTTTTGAACGCTCAGCAAGTATCAACTGAACTTCATTTTCTACGATTTTTGTAGAAACTTATTCTCCAACCAACCAATTCATCTAGAAAATACTTTCTTTACATTCTGATGAATAAGATGCTCTTTTTCAATAATTCTACTTCAGTTTTTTTTTTGAAAATCAAAATCTACTTCTAAACTATCCATCGTTTTCTTCGTGTTCAAGATGAATCGTCACGTCACGACGCGTGTGTTTTGATTCGAGATTCTAATGCAAAGAAAGAGACTGTTAGCATCATGCGTTTATCAAAAAACGAATCAAGAGTTTGAGATCATTCTGTTGACATTGCGAGACATCGGGACATCTTCAAAGACATGAGCTATTTTGTCCGTGAGATGGAAAAGTGGGAGGGCAAGGGATTGATAAAAGGACAAGAGATAAGAAAAACTCAGAATATTGGAAGAGGAAGAGAAGGATAAATTTCTAAAATCAACAATTGACTTTCGAGATTCGACATTCGACATGAGCCGTGTGAGAGTGAGTCAAGTGAGCCCTTCTTTGACTGGGGGCTTTGACTCGTCGAGTGGGCTCGCGGCCTGTCTCTCCTTCTTGCAGAAAAGCAGGAAAAAACACCCTCTCACTAGCAGAATGGATCTTCAAAAGAAGATCCTTTTCGACAATAGAAAAAGTGATCGTTCTTTTTCAAAATTTAATTATCGGATTTTTGAACACTTTTCGTGGTGATTTTGTAAATGTAATTTTGTGAATTCTATTCCAACCTAATCACTGTTTTCCATTCGTCTTGCCAGAGGGTTCTGACAGAAATTTCCAATCCCTGATTTTCTGCCATGAACTTTGAGAAATCTTTCAGATATCTACTTACCATTCGAAAAATCTAATTTCCTCAATTCTGACTACCAATTATCGTAGTTTTCAAATGATTCCGATGTGTTATATTGTGTTATCGATAAATCATCGGTTGCATTTTGATGAATGGGCTTACAAATTGCCGATTGCATTGGCATAAAGTGGCTGACATAATGAATTGCTTCCCCCTTCCCTCTTCCTGACTGTGTAAAGCTTTCTTTGCTGAGAATTCGCGCATTATTCATCTTTTCATCTTTCCGTCCTTCATGCTCTTACATCCTCTAATTCATTTACTTTTTAGAGATTTCCACTTTTTCTGGAAAAGTAAATTCGACTTTCTTATTTGGATTCTTCCACTCAGGACTTAAAATGATGCAATCCCTGGAGATTCGATTTTGAAGCTAGATGCAGTTTTTAGTGAGATTCCAAAAATGCCGAGGGCATCTTGACTTCAAATCTAATGGTCAACTTTAGGAGTTTATTCGTGACATTTGAGTATTGCTAAAGTTTTTAGTAAGCCCAGATCCTTTGATTTATATTTGCAAATTTCTATCAATTCTCTTTAGTAAGATCATTTTATGGTGTCAAATGATTCTCGACTTTTTTCTATTTGTTTCAAAAATATTATTCACCTTTAGAAAAAATCATTTCATTCGAAATTTTCGGTGTCCTGTCCACAATTATGAAAGAGCGATTGTAATTGTGAGTAGTGCTGAGCATTGTGAAGTGTCCCTCAGAATAAATGAATGAATCATTGCAGTTCTACGATCAATTCCCAATTTCTTTACATAAATCAAGCGCGCCAGCCTGAATTCGGTGCGATATCTCTCGCCCATCTCTCGTTTTGTACACACTTCATATGGATGATTCAGAGTTTCGATTCCTACTTTTGCCCCTGCAAAGGTTCACATTTCCTTGCCTTTTTGTCTAGTTTTTTCATTCACGATTTCTGCATTCTTTACAATCTCTTGCCTTCTGTTTTTATCACTATCAGCATTACAATTTTAGCGAAAAAACATAGGAAATTCTAAATTTTGTCATAAAACTCGATCAATTTCCACTTCTTTCTCCGCGTTCTCTTCATTGATTTGATGCGCAATTTCATAAACATTACAACTTCATTGATTTTCTTCTTGCTGATGTCTGTATTAACTTTGATCATTTCCATTTTTATTTGTGACATTATTTTCCCTGTAATCTCAATACATGAGTTTTCAAGTGTCTCAAGAACTCCTAGACATTTTCTTGACTCTCGATCTTAATCAAACTACAAATTTCCTTCAATTTGAAATCAAACTATGTTTCCTAAATTTGTTAAAATCCTGGTTTGATCTTATTATCAAGAAAATATCACCAGAAACCGATTACTTGTGACAGGCAACTTATGCGCGTTTTATTGCTCGACAACTATTTTCACGTTGTTGGTTACCAATTTGAAAATCAGATAATGGTTCGACAAGTTCTTCCGATGAAAAATCCAAAGTTACGTAATTCAAGCTCTAAAAATTAAATTTCTCCATGCTCTATTTCGATTTAATTGAACGGTAAACTATAAAATTATTTTTATGAATATATGCTGCGATGAGGTTTCATCACAAATCGTTTAGCGGCATTTATCTGAAATTTATCTTGCAGTTCATTCATTCATTCTGCATTCAGTCGTTCAGCAATTTATAAATACACCGATAGTCATCTCTCCCCTCTCAGTTCTCGCACGTTTTCAAATTAGATGATTCTGGTTTGGATGAAAGAGTTGGAAATTGGGATAACAAAAGAATCAGAGATGATTAGAGATAGTGGAGACATAAGAGGCAATAGGGATGGAGAGACACGATTTGAAGGGTTAATTGACACACAAATGCGGTGAGGAAAAGAAAAAGCATCGAAACCAAAGGAATCGCGGGGAGTTTGCAATGGATATCTATCATTTCTTTCAATCTTCAATTTCTCTTCTTCCACTCTCTTCACGGGTGTCGCATAACAAGTTCAGTCGTTCGCCAAAATGTAAGCCCCCTTCCTCTTCTATTCTTTCCTCAATTCATCCCCTCATCATCTGTGACTATCATTTCTCGTATATTACTACGTTTTTGTGCAAACTTTCACTCTTAGTTGGTGCACCGCGATGTTTGAGCCTAGAATTCTATGCTTACTTGGCAAGTTTTGAAGATATAGTTTGATGCAGTTGTATGATGCTCAAGTGTTCGTGTGTTCGTGAAAATTAATTCTCGAGTTTCCTGTCTCGGTATTTTGGCAAATATTTGTTCAGTAGTCACTTGCAAAAATTTGAAGATCATGTCTATTATTTTAACAGTGATTTATGATATGTTTATTTTGATTTTGCAAAAACCTAATAAAAACTTGCGCAAAAGTTTCATACTGCATAAAAATTAAATATCTACGCGAAATCTCATTTCAGTTCGATTATTTTACCAAGTCTACCTTGGCTTGATTTCTTGAATCTCAAAAATCATTTTTCTTCGCATTTTACTCCAGTTGCGCCATTTAGCAAAATTCGAAATATTTTTTCTACCCCCTAGGATGTCCCTGAGGTGATAAAATGTCCTTGGATCTCGACTGGGAGTGATTTTATCCCCATCGCCTAATTGACGCATCCCTCTGCGCTTTTATCTGCCGCAACTTCTTGTTGTTTCAGGTAAAAAAGGCTCCTAGAAAAAGACACCGGCTTTTTTCTTTTCCTATCTTGCCTCCCCATACTATTTCTTAGAAAACCCGGTGTCTTTTTCTAGGAGCCTAAAAAAAATATTTATTTGAAGTGGCTATAAATCAAGATTTTCATTAGCTCCCTGGAAACCAAATTCACTTTCAGAACGGAATAGTTGAAACTAAAAAGTGAAACTTCAAATACTTTTTTGACAGTTCCTTTCAGAAGTGTTCTTATATATTTCTTAATTTTAGACCTCTAATTCATAAAAATATGCTTCCTCCTGATGTCAATGATTTTTTTTACTATCACTCTTCAAATGATGTTGACATCTTGTCATAATTGAAAATCCTCTTCAAAGATGCTTCTTCTCACCTCCAAGCGAATCGTCTTCAAGGAATGACCTGCCAAGTGCCAGTGCTTCTGCGTATTGTTGTGTTGGGCAATAACTTCAAGTATAATGGTCAGGTGTCACATAAAATATCACATCCATTTCCCCCTCTTTCTTCTTCCTTCGATTTCCGCCAGCAGAAGGCATTTTTCTGCAGCTCTCCTTGTGTTCCACCAAATTTCTCCTTCTCTCCTTCTCATGATCTCCAAATTCTCCTAATATCTCCCCGCCCTACCCCTGCATTTTTCTTCCAACTAATTTATCACTATCGGCAGTCCCTCTGAATCCCTCTTGGTTCCTTCATTCCGTCTTCTTCTCATTCGTCCTTCCCCCTTATTCGAAATAACCACGATTTTTTGCCCTCCGACTCCACAGCCATTTTCAATTCGCCATCCATGCCAAAGTTTGTTTTGAACGCCAACACCGAATTTATTTTCCTGTTTATTTTACTTTTTCTGATAACTTTCCGAAAACGCATTCCGCATTTATTTGAAATCTTGAAATATTTGATGCGAATTCTGCAATTTTTACAAAACATTCTCATCTAAATCATTCTCCCTCAAACCTTCAAATGAGACACATAAATTTTTCGACATAATCGTTGCTTTGACATAAGACATCGATATGCACATTGCACGCAAACAATTTTACTACGATGAAGAGATAATAAAATTGGCAAATAACGATAAGCTCATTTGATGATCATCATCAAAAGGACTCTCTCTCTCTCTCTCTAGATTAGTAAATAATGTTCCAGATTATAATTTATTAGAGATCAATCACATTCTTAATAGAGTAATAATGTTTCCTTATGAAATTTGTCGTTATTCGAGCATGACTAGAAAGTTAGCACAAGATTTTGGAGCAAAAAATCGAACTTATGGTCAGAAGATGTCCATCGGAATTGATTTAAAACTGATATTTTTAATACAGAAGGAAATAGTTGTTAAACATTTCACATATGTCCTGGTTCGAAATTTCCGAAAGTCCCAATTGTATCTCAATATCGCAAAGTCTCATTCATGGTTTGTGTTTTGGATTTGATAGGTACTATACAGATAGTGCCCCAATTTGACCCGTTTATGTCATTTACAGCATCAATTTCCTTGTAAACTTTCTTCGACCAAAAGTTGCATTGAAAAAGTCCCTCCGTCCCTAATTGTCTTATCTCGTCTTCGAAGCTAGCAATTGATTGGATTTGGCTGGGGACGAGAAGAATTATGCAAATCGCAGCTAGGTGAAGGGAAAGTGATTAGCTGATAAAAGGGAGGATTGATAATAATCGATAAGTTCAACAGGTTTTCCTACTTCCTGAAATGAGTTGAAATTGTTTTATACAAATCTGAATATCAATATCTTTCTGGAAAAATCTTATTCGAAGTATTGCACCTTATTCTTCCATGAATCAAGTTCGAAAATCTTGAAACGTCGTGATATCGTCGACGAGTCGATGAACATATTTGATATAAGTAGTGCGATCATCATTCAAGAATTTCTAAATTAGATTTTTCGTAACATGTGGCTCTATAACTCTTCAAATGATCTAGATTTTTGCTTTCCTTTTCAAATGTCTTTTATCTATGAGAATGCGCAATTTGACTATTCAATCAAATTGGCTAGTGTTTCGTGAGGACTCCCTTGATTAGCGCAATTTTTTCTTCATAAAGTATCCTTCGCATTTTTCGTGACTTTTGTACTCTATGTTTGCGGGTTGTCTTCTACTTTTTGTATCGGTTTACCCTTGTCTTCTCTAGTTTCTTCTTTCCAGAAGCATCATTTCTTCCCTTTCTGTTTCTTCTGATCACTTACCATCTGCACTTTTGAGTCTCTGATTTCACGTGTAACATTGAGCCATTGAGATTACTCATCTAAGAACTTGTCCATCGGACGATTGTGGATCAACAAGTGTTGATTTACTGATCTCTAGCTAGGACATTTCTGAATATCATGATGGTTAAGTAGGATTTCTGGAAAGAATCTGCTACTTCTTTTGCTCGATTTTTACCTTTATAAATTCAGAGTTCTATTTGATTTTCATATGCTAATATTGAGTTCTCACGTTATTTCAGCATGCCTCGAATTTCTCAGGTTACTCTTTGAAGTGTCAACTCTCAAACTTGACCTCATAAAGGATGAAAGAAAGTACCCTGAGGGAGGAAGTGAGAGAGGAAGAAATTTGCGTACGCTAACGGAAAGGCAAAGGCGCGCTTTATTTGCATCATGTTGTCTGTTTGTCTGTTTTCCTTGCTTCTCTCACTTTCCCTGTATCTTTCGTCTACTTTCTCTTTGCCCCCAGCTAACATGGCTTTGGACGCATACATTTGAATACGCACATACAGACATGTAGATAGACGCAACCATTTTGGGTTAATGCTCAATTCAAATTACTTTTTTAGATAATATTTTGAATAATTTTCCATATATCTGAACATTTTATTTGGTCTTTTCCTTCCTTACAATATTCCATATCATTTCATCCAGTCTTTATTTGCCAGAATTTAAAAAATGCATATTCAAAATATCCAAATTGTTATCTTTTTGTACAAAATATTTTGACTAACGACAAAGATAAGCAGCTTCAAATTGCGAGCAGCAAGTTAGTCGAAAAGCTTAGCGAGAAATGTGCTGATGTGCTGCAAAGGGAGGTTGCCGCTTAGCACGACTCACTATGAATCGTACCAAAGAATAGTTTATTCTTTCTGGTTGTTGCTAGATTTTGTTCCTTATCTTTACTTTTCTCGAAAAGGTGTAAAAGTACATGCGTAATCTTACTGACTACCGAGTATCATGTTCTTCCTTATATTTGTGTCTTTTACTTATTAATCTTCGCATTTTTATGAAACTACTGATCAAAGGCTGATTTTCAATGGTGTCGCAGAATAGTTATCATCCCTTCATCATTTTCTCATCCTTCTTCCCAAATTTTCATATCCAGTCCACATAAAAAAGTCGTAAAATCCTCCGCATCTCATCTGAAAACTTGATGAAATTTGCCGGAATTTTCATTTCCCAGGATGGTTAAGCGGATTTTATGATCTCCTTCTTGTGGTCATTATGCGGGATTGCCTGATTGCTTCCCTTCCCATCGGCCACTTGTTGTGTATATTTGCATATCCTCTTGCTTAGGCATATTATGTTCCTCTTTCTCTATTCTCTCTCCTTATTCGTCACACATTTCAATAGTCTCTCATCAGCTTCTCATAACTTCATATTCTCAACCAATTCAACGCAACCTATGCTTGTCTTTTGCTTTCAATTACTTTCAGCCTTCGAAATATTTGCGTACTTCAACAATCACCATTTTTAACAAAAATCTTGAACGTTTTTGCAATCTCTTCACCTCACAATATTTTCAAAACATCCAACTTTCAATTTCTCTCTCATCCATTTCGACGGCCGCTAAAATAAATTGAAAATCGCGAGAAATATTCATAAACGACGAATAAACTGATCTCTAAAAGAAAATTCCGAAATAGCAAAAAGTAATGCCAAGACCAAAATTTTATTTATGAACAAAGTTTTTGGGGATTAGAAAATTCGTAATTGTCATTTATTTTTTAGAAATCGGTAATATAGCGCCCAATATTATTTACAAAAATAGCCTAAGTTCTTGAATAAAAGTTGCATTAACTAGAAAATTCTTTCTCTAGTAGTAGTTTTTCCACTTCTTACAAGTTATCTAAACAGTGTCTTCATATTCCTTCTTGGCACAGCCATAAAAGGAAATGCTGCACACATTAGAATGTAATGCATTAGCATTAGGTTTGCATATAATTAGGTAAGCAACCAACGTTGTCAATTCCTAATCCAAACACATAATAACATTTTGGTTACGCTTTTTGATTATAAAGATCTCAAGATTTTTCTGGCCTAAGACTATTCAACCTTCTTCGTTTTTTTTCGAATATTTCCAACTTTATTGATTTCTAGATTCTTCAGAGAAATAGAGCTGATCACTTGAAATCAAGTTATCACTAAGTGTGCACAAATTTCTTGTATATGATTTTGGAAAAAAATTCTTGAATCTTGATCAAAACTATGATTCATTTTATTGACACCAATTTCAATCAATCTTCTTTACAAGGCCTCAAAATTTCAAAGACATCAAAATTGACGTTTCCTAATTTTTCCGAATCGGAAGCAGAAAAAGACATAGGGCGGCTAAAAACACAACGCTTGCATTGAAGGAAGCCTCTGTGTTTCAAGCCAAATAGCAGTTAATTTATTCATCTGTCAATCATATCTCCATGTCTCTCCTTATCCCTTGCTTTGCTGGAGAAGCTTTATCCTTCCTTCCTTCCTTCCTAGATATCATAAAACGACATTTTTTCCATTCAATCCTTCTGAAGAGATTTTTCTCGAATAGGTTTAGCTATTTTCATGCCATCGGACTTGTGCTTCTTCAATAATTTCTTCTTCTGCATACCTTTCGATCCGAAATTTCTTTCGAACGTTCCATTTTGTCATAGAATTTTTGATTCATTGAAATTTGAAAGTCAGATTTTAGAAATTCAATACCTACTACCAAATTTCTTATTATGGACTGATCACACTATTTGACTCTCTAGAAAAATGGGTGGAAGTAAGGAATTGACGAATGCACAAACGGTAAGAAGGAATATTATCGTTCTATTCAAATTCACGAATTTCAGGAGCTGTTTGATGCCTGCCGAAGAGGCGAATATGAGAAAGTTCGAGCATGGTTCGCAGCAAAGAAAAACAAGAGACCGAAGACACCATTAAGGTAAAATGCTGCTAAAATTTAGATTTATTGAAATTTTGAGAGAAATAATAGAGGAAATAATGTCCATCCTGCAAACCTCAATTAATTCTTAATTTCTTTCAAATCATGATACAAATGAACGGAATTCCGATTCCAATAGTTTTGGATTAATTCAACGACTATTCCGAAATTTTTAGAGCCAAATTTCAATTCAAGCTTCGGCTATACAAATTAAGCAATCCATGTGTTTTGTCCGCATTATCGAAATGACTCAAACTAGTAGAAAAACAATTATTCATTCACTAATGATGTACTCTTCGAGCCTTTAGCATATTCCGACCTTCGACGCCTCAGAACTGGCTGAGCAGCATGCGAGATCCGAGCACTCAATATACCGTTCTCCACTACTCGGCCCTGAATGGAAGAGAGCAAATCAGCAAGCTGTTGATCGATTTCGAGCCAGTTCTGGCTTTGGCACGAGACAAACGCGGGTGTATTCCGCTCCATCTCGCAGCTTGGAACGGACACCTGTCGATCTGCAAAATGCTCATTCAACTCGAGCCGACTTCCGTCGATATGCCTAATTCTGCTCAAGAAACCGCACTTCATCTCGCATCCCAACACGGCCATTCTGCCGTCGTCCAGCTACTGCTGCAGAAGCATGCCGATGCATCAACTAGAAATGCTCGACATGAAAGTCCACTGGATATCGCCTGTCGAATGGGCCATGCTGCCGTCTGCACTGTGATCACCAGTTATTGCCCTGAACTTGCACTCCAAGCAAAAGTGGATGCTTCATCGACAGAAGAAAACTCGGTTGGAACAGCTCGGATATTGTACCCTCTACACGTGGCAGCCAGATATTCCCACGTCGACTGCATGAGGATCCTCAAGTCGGCTGGATTCGATATCAACTTCATCACGGAGGAGGGATCAGCTTTACATGTTGCAGCGAGATTCGGACAGATTGCTGCCGTCAAGTACCTCCTGGAAGAGGGAATCAATCAGAATCTACTGGACTGTAGAGGAATGGCAGCACTGGATGTGCTAGCGGAAGTTGAGACCCAGAAGGTCTCTGATCTGACGCAAATAATCCAAAGTCGAAGCTACTGGAGCGAATGCAGAAGGATGATCGAGCAGGATGTGCTGAAAAATGGCGACACGACATACTCATCCTCTGATTCTGGCATTGATCGTCGCGATCTGGCAACTTCCGAGTCGCACAATCACCGTTCAAATGGAACAGGTGGTCGTCACTCAGCTGAAAGGGATATCGTCTGGCAGAAACTACCCGAAGCGTCGAATGTCCTTTCGAGATCGCAACACTGTTCTCATTCTCATCAACACACTCCAGCTCAACCGCCTTACAGTTCAAATGGAGTCTATCGACCGCCTTCTATCACGGCTGAATTCAGTTTTCTCAATGACCAGGACAGCATGTACGGCGAAGCTGGTCAACATTACGAGTACGATGCCAGAAGTATGGGCCGAATTCCTAGCCAGTCGATGGCGGCGAATCGAAGCTCTCCAAACTCAGTCAACCGGACATGGAACAGCAGAATGGTGGACAACAAAGGAGTTCCGAAATTCCCCAGTACATGTCCCCACATGAAAGCGCCTCTCCGAGTTGGAGGAACGCTTCCTTCCCATATGAGCAGCTCACAAGTCAGCAATTCTCGAACGAGACCCTCTCCGCCGAGGGGTAAGTTAAGAAGGTAGCGAAAAAGTGAAGAAAGGGATTTAGGAACGATTCTGCCCCAGTCTGGAGAATGCGTCTACAAGGCTCCTCCACACTACGACGCATGGGCAGCTGCCAGTCATTCGCAAACGCCGCCATTCCCAACAACAAACAGCAACAGTCACTCTCTGAGTGCTCCAATCTACAGTGCGGCCAAGCCGTACGATAATGTGCCAAGGAATTTGCTTGTTTATGACAATGCACCTCCTCCCGGTCACAAGTGAGCTCATAGAATAATTTAAAAAAAAAAAAAAAACTCATCGTGATAAATAATGTTTCGAAAAGAAGATAGGTGATTGAAATTTATTGTTAGCAAACTTGTGGATTGCAACTTTTGTATCATCAATAATTCACGAATATGTTTGGTAGGCACAACATCAAATATTGAGTTTATTAAAAAAACATGTGACTTACCTGTTATTTTGAAATGAAAATTAACAAGAAAATTTTTTCAATAAAAATTCCATATCTTAAAAAAACAAAATTTACTTCCATGTTTAGGAGATGGGATCACTTTTGCTCGCTGGATCGATCGATGGGACATTCGATTGTTGACAACAGCTTGAGTGAAATCTCTGATGGAAGAACTGATTCGATCAAGGAAGACAGCCCCGATCCAAATTCTCCATTCACCTCAGGAATTCGGACTCTGCCAGTTCGGGGACCGAAGAAACGTCCGTCTTTGGCATCGATCACCAACTGTGCACCAATCAAAGAATCTAGTCCGGCGACAACAAGTCAACAAGGAGTTGAAGTTGAGAAAGAGTCTACTCCATTTGAGAAAGGTAATTTCCAAATGGAACTCATTCAAATACCTATAAATTCAGAAAAATCACCCAAAACCCCAAATTTGTCTGACAAAGAAGCTTCATCGAGTATGACCTACAGCAGCTACCTTGCAAATCGCGAAGGAAGTCGAGTTTCGAATATTACCTGCTCAACTTTAGAAAGAAGTAGTTTATCTTCGAAAATAAAAGAAATGCCACTTATTTATTTTAGCAGCATCACCGACTGCAAGAAGTGATGATCCAAATGGACGAGCGCCTTTGGCCCTTCCAGAAGAACTCACTGCTAGCACGACAAATAGTGTCATCAGTTCATCTCTGACCCCGGAACGAGAGCAGCATTCTGATAGCGCCGTAATAAAACTAGATTCCTTGCATCAGAATGAGAGGAATTTTAGGATCTTCGGTCCGAAGTTACCACAATTAATCAGACAGGAGTTGGAAGCAATACAATCGAAAAGCAACAGGTATCAGAATTATTCATTAGAGAGAGTTTGGAAAACTCTTCTAATTTCAGTCTACGTCAACGATGCGTTTGCTAAGAGATTCAGATGAGCCGAATGATACTGGAGCCTCAATGACCCCACCATCAATGTCGTCGCTGTCAATCGAGAACAAGGATCCGCCATCTCCAAACACTTCGCAGCACATTATTTTTCAGTACTGCACGAAGGTAAGAGAATATTGCTGAAGGAAATAGCGACAATAACAACATGGCAACATAATTTTTCTATAAAATCGCTTCACCATATCTTAGAGAGAGCGTGAAATCCATGTCGTCAGTTTGCAACTGCCGAAAATAGCTGATTGAAAATTTCAGTTACAACACGACAATTCTGCGAATGGGAACAGAGTCCAGCAACTTCCATTTTCACCATCCGAAACAGGTAAATTTGTCCTTTTCCGCCAAACGCCATCTGAAATCTTCAGAATACAGCGACAGCACAGTGGCTTCTTCCTGCTCCTTGCCGATGATCTCCAACATTTCGACGACTCCACCATCGGTCTCGTCGCCCAAGAAACCTTTGCCTGGAAATGAGTTGGACGCTCAACAGCTACCTTGGACATTCGACGTTCGATTCAGACATCCCAAAAGTGCCATCGAGTTGCCGCACCACAAGTCGCTGAGGAATGGAAGCAGTTCGAAATCAATTGACCTCGAAGAAGAGTGGAAAAAGGTGAGCGAAGATTATAATCACATTTTATTGGGCTACCTGGAAGTCGCAAACCATTAGAAAAGTAAGATATTGCAAGGAAAAGAGTCTTCTTCGCATTATTTCTAATGGTTTATGAACTTGAGAGCTCGTGGTTTCCAAGTCGAATTTTAGTGATTGCTTTCAATTGTAATAACACAATTGCCGCTGAAACAGCACAAAGCCGTCTCGTCGAAATTAGTCGTGTGATTCCAGATCGACGACATCATTGCCTCATACGGTGCAGCTGCCTGCCGAGAATCTGTCTTTGAACGCGACTATCTCCAGAAAGTGGCAGTGTTCCTTCGAGATCGAAGTTCCAAAGCTCTCACTGTTCTCAACACTCGACCAAATTCAACCGAATCCAGAAATATTCCTGTGGTAAATACTCAAATCATTTGCTCTAACAATTCGCAAACCATCAAAAAACAGTCGTGCATACGTTTTGTTAATCAGATAAAACGATCTAACTTTTCAGTACCAAATGGAGACTGCTGATTGGTTGATGCGAATGTTTTCGATGCCTGAGACTGAGGCTCAACAAATCGGCGCTAAACTCTGCGATCTTGGATACGACAAATACACCCAAATGGTAAGTTAGTAATTGAAGGGAAGATCAGCAATTGAACTTGCAGAAAGGGTCATTGAATCGAGATGTGATGACTGAAGTCGGCATTAAAGAAGAAATCCAGGACAAAATTATGAGATATCTGGATTATGCAAACGATCCTCGACCTAATGCCAGTGAGTTGATCATTAATGTTTGTGAGGGTAGAACTCGCTTTTCCAGACCACTTTAATTACGTCTCTGATTGGCTGTGTTCCTTGGAGTTAACCGAATATCTATCGAACTTCTTCGACGCTGGCTATAAGTCGATGGGAATTGTGATGGGTGCAAAAATCACGCCAGAGATTCTTGAAGTAATCAACCTTTCATGAGTTGTTTGGAATTGAGCACACTCTCTTTCAGAAATTATCAATAACCAAACCTGGGCACGTCTCGAGGATCCTGTATTCTCTGCAACAGGCTACTGAAGAAACGAGAAAATGGGCTTACGAGCAGGGACAGGAAATAATCCACTCGCCAAGACCAAATGACAATCTCCATAACAGGTTTGAAAATACTTTCCTTCGGTGACTGAGCTATTTCCTTTCCAGAGAGCGCAGTCTAATGCACGGAAGCGTAACTTTTTCTGCTCACTACCTCGGGTCTGCAGAGGTGTCTAATATCGACAGAACTGTGGAGAGCAGAAATGCCATGGCTAAACTCAAAGTATTCTTTTCGACCGGTTCGAAACTGAAAATTGGCCATTTCAGAGGGAAGTTTCTGACATATCTCGGACGAGTCCAGTGACGCTGGAGATATCAATCGCTGGCGTATCTGTTTGGGAGCCGGGCAGTGAGGTAGAAAGAATTTGAGACGCTTCATTTCAAAATACTGTTTCGTCAGTTTGCAACGATGGAGCACCCACTTGGCTGCATTGCGATAGTCTGCCAAGATGCCAAGGATCTGAACTGTTTCGCCTACATTTCACAGGAGAGCCACACACATTTCGCTCACGTCTTCTGCGTTCTGACAGCGGTAAGGTGTCAATTTTTATTCCTAATTTCCTTTAGTTCATGACTACTTTCAAAAATTCATACTTCATCAGAATGATTTCGATAAATTACAAAATCTAGGACGCGGCATCTGAGATAATCTTCACATTGGGTATGGCCTTCAACATGGCTCACGCAAACATGGTGGAAGGTCGAATAGGAATGTAAAATATCATATATGAGATGGTAAATGTCATGAGATTTTTTAATGCTGCTACTAGATGATTATTTTAAACCATTTTACCCATTATTTTGTAACCTTTGACAAATGCTGATATTTATTTCTACTGACGAAGATGTTTCAAGTTTAGTCCAACTACTGTGATTACTCATAGCCAATGATTCAATAGCTGTATTTTTCAATTCTGTAAGAATCTCTATCCCTTTGCAAATATCTGAGATCGTTTGAGATGCGTGTCATAAACCACTAAATTTCTATATTTGAATTTATCCGTAGATTCTACGAAATTAATTACGCTCATTATTTTCATAGTGAAAAGAGGATTTATTTTCCCGAGTTGTGCATTCCAAAATTTTATTTCCTATTTCCGAATTAAATAAACTTTATTATAATTACTTTATTTGCTCATTTTGTACACGTTTGAATATCACATAGATCTTGATGCATGAAGTTGAGCATGCTTATTAGTTAATTCCTTCGACTTTTAGCCTAATTTGTATAAATAGTTTGTTGGTGATGAGATTTGCAGCCCTAGAGTAATCTACAGACATTCTACAATTGCTATATGAGGTAGTCCTGCATCTTCTTGAACATCTTTTTGAATTGGGATACCTAAAAATTGATTATTTTTCAGCAATAGTCGAAAAATAACTTTATTTCCAGGGAACAATTTGGCTACAGTCATTTCAAGAAGTGCTCCAACTCTTCGGAACCGTCGAGTTGCCTAAATTTATTCTCTGATGAAACACATCATTTACTCCACTTTTATGATGATTTTTTTTTTCAAATTTCGACAGGATAAGAGAAAATTTTAAATGAGCATTGATTGATTAAAAAGCAGGAGTAAACTTCGATTTCGAATACATTTTGAGGAAAATTTAACGAGCAGCCTCAATTTCGGCTTTTCCTATTTGGAGCCTTATCATTTCGAAACAAAAATTTTAACTTCTTACCCCAAGTGGTAGAATACTGTTATCCATTGTAGGATGAACTTGCATGTATGATACATTCAAGGTCAGAACGTGCTGTTTTAAAATTCCAAGCTCAATCATATTTAAGCCTGAAATTTTCCGAATAATGTCTAGAATTTATGAATATCAGGCATACCTTCATTACTTGTGCTCAAAATAGCAACTTCTGGAGGAAACGCATTTGGCTTCAGAGTGATGAAGCCATGTGTGACTCTGATGTCGTCGTTTATCCACGACGTGCTTCTAAAATAGCGAGATGAGTTTTCAAAAACAAAAAAAATATTTACTCACGTCAAATTCAATGAAGGCGGTCCAAACATAGGTACATTTGAAGGCGCTATGTCCAGAATTTCTTCATACTCGTTTTCATAGAGATCCGTTGGGAAACGATAACCTTTAGCTGCCTAAAATCAGACTTTTTGTAAGAACAATTGATTCAACTTATTTTATATAGCTCTGAAAAGTGGCGAGGATAGTTATTTCAGACTCGGTTCAATTTAGCACGCAACCATACTATTGGTCTGTTCAAGAAATAGTTAAGGAGCAGTTTAAAAATTAGTATGGTTTTCTACCTGTGAATACCATCGTCCCAAGATGAATTGAAGTGGCTCAAGCGCTGGTGGAAGGGGAATTTCAGGTAGAGCTAGAATTTGGCACGATTAGGATCTTTCAAATGATAGGAATTAAATAACTAACTGTATGTTGGATCCTGGGTACATAAATTGCACGACAAAGCGCAATTAACATCGAAGAAATTGGTTTGAGTGATGACGGCGTGGCATTTGTCTTCCATTGCCCACCGGTCGCAAGATTTGTAAATGTTTCGACATTTTCCTGGAATTGGTAAAATTATTCAATTGTGAATGTCAAAAATATATACCATTCTAATAAGTTACGCTCATGAATATCGAAATTACATAAACAAATATGAATTGATATTTCGACTCATCCTACAGAGCCTCATATTTGTTGTGAATTTTTGTCGATCAAAGAATCATAGCGTCATGGAAAAATGCTTCCCAATAAAGTCGAGTAATTCGGTTATCACGCTAGACGCAAGATCACAATATTGTGTTTTCTAGAAAATGCCAACTTGTTAGGCTTATGGAAAAATGCAACCGATAAACATTACGACATGTAGCAAATTGGTTAATGAATGAAGATTTGCTAATCGGCAAAATATCTTATTTTAGACCAAAACATAATACGAATTTTGCATTAATTTATTTCTTCAAAGATAAAAACTAGTATGCCTTGTAGTGGTTTTGTAGCAGTAAATCAGCAGAGCGATCATACAAGTGTTTCGATGCTACTCCATCAACAATTTGCATAATATTAAGCCACTTACGATGGCAATAGCGGCCCATCCAGCCTGCGGCGCATACGCACGATAGTCGTCCAGGGATGCATTGGCCTTCATTCAAGCATGGATTTACCTGAAATTATAGATCTCATTCTGGGCTTATTAACGACAAATAGTCGATGATTACTTGATACACCTATCAAGTATAGAGTAGCATTCATAATTCAGGCTCAATCGTCGTATATAGAAGGCAACGTATTTTAAAGAGTGTTCTTGTTTCACATTTGTTATATTGATGCACACGCATACAATTTTCGCTCAGATATTTCATATCAATCTTCAACGACGTTCATTTTGAAAACTGTCATCTCTAATAAGCCAAGTAGTTTCACATTGGATAAAATTCAGACTCACCCGACACGTTTCATTTGTAAATCGTTTGTAGAGCAATTGTGCTTGACGAGCACTGCCTAAAATTTATTCCTTTCATAATTTTACAATCATCTTCTTGGGTTTATCAGGATTTCCTCTCTCTTAAATCAATATTCCCTCCCTTCTAATCGCCCGAATCGATTATCTCGGCAGCTTGTTTTCTCGAAGCAATGGTCATTTCCAGCTTCCATGCATAATCCTGTATTCCTTGCCTGTCACCCATTCCTAGCCATCATCCACTTTTCCCCTACTTCTCTTTCAGAAGCCAGGCCGCCGACCTTTCTCTTCTCACTTTCCCCTGATTTCCCTGTGATAACACAGATAATCTCGCCGATGGGCAGCTTTGTTTCTGCTTCTTTAGCTTCTCGATTACAGGCAAACCAGAAGTGGATTGCAGACGGGAATCGCGCTCTGCTGATTTGCCTAACTGGAACAGGATAAGAGAATGGTATGGCTGGCTAGCTTAATCAATGCACGAATAAAGTGATAAATCAATAACATTGAAGAAGTTGCATTGACGAATCCAAAATTTGAGAGGCAAAAACGAGGAGAGAAAGAAGGATTTTGAACCAGTCTCCCCTTTTTGGGTGCTATTTCTCGATTTTTCTAACCACGAAAATAACCGCGCACCACTTTGCACCTCCCAGATTAAGGACCAAATAATACTGCGCGATGATACTGAATTTTGGGTTTCTGATTCGGAGAAGGCAATAAAGGTTAGGTTCCGCGAGACCTATATGAACATCATATTGTCAGAGAAGTCGGTTGCCTAATTAGATGTCAGATTGATTAAAAACTCGACTGTAATGTCCAGTTTGGTGGTTTCAATGTTACAACATGGCAGAGATCAAATGTTGCTGCGAAAAAAGTGAACGCATGAAAGGAGAGAAAGGGTTTTTTACCCTATGATGGAATGTAACAGCGTTTTTATTCATACTGGAAAACAGAAAAGTATTGATAAAAATGTTATGCAAAAAAATACTCCCAAAGTAGCAACAGCATAAATGATCACTCAATCGTAAACAACTTGATCTAATTATATGATTCGAGAAGCTGTTCTGATTGTCGATAATAAGCATTTGCAGTATGAATGCATTCGGTTCTGCAAAACGAGTACATGCAAATACCTCGAAGAATCGAGATATTGTGTGTCATTCGAAGAACATGGGTGTGGTTTTTGCGCTCTGTCGATAGCCAAAGGAATCTGTATTCGAACAAGAATTGGGCATCTAATGCATTCGGCAGAGGCAGAAGAGGACGCAATGCATTAACATATCAATGTACAATAATGCTTTAGCTAACAATAGGATTGACGAAAATGTGTCCCTTGACCAATGGAATTCAGAAGCTCAACCAGAGATTGCATGTAATTTATGACAATTTGCAAAGATATGCAGTTGAGTTCAGATGAAGTACTAGATAAAGGATGGTTTGAAAATCGCTGCAAGAAGTTAAGAATAAGAATCCGTTGAGGGCAAGCAATGATTGTCAAAATAAATTTCGCAAAAGTCCCCTATCATCACTTGATTTATTTATTGTATTAGTTGAGCATGACAATCACGTTGAAAGAATATTTCTTCCTTCTATCTTGGTCACTGCCTGATAACCATCACTGGTCTTTCCCTTTTTCCTTATTCTCCCTAATCCTAAAATGACAGGCGGCAACGATTACAGGAAGCAAAGAAACCGCGCTTAATTGGAAATTTCCTGCTATTAGCTCACTAAGTTATAAAACGGTGGATGCTTCGAAATGGTTTCTTTGTCACGAAATGACAGAGCTAACATATGAGAATAACAATACAAACTATTCCCATTCATTTGCTCTTCTATGCTACCATCACTCAACATAATATCTACTTAAATATAAAGATACAACAATCTCAAAAACTTACATAATTGAATGATAAATATGAGAAGCGTAGATCCCAAGAACAGAATAAATCGATAATTGGCAAATCTCATTCGATCCACTCAAGCACAATACTGCTGGACACAATAATTAATTGCAGAAGGAAGGAGAGGGGCTACTGTAATCAGACGAACAATGATGATGCAACAGTGAAGTGGTAATACAGTGATGGCAATGCACAGAAACACTCAAAGTGACGACACTTCTCGCTAGAGGAATACAGAATAATTAGGAGGGGGAGAGAGGAGGAAGAAAGGGAGAACAAGCACGAGAAGAGATGAAAAACGGCTAATGCAAGGCAAGAGATGCGTTTGCAAATGTGTTCTTGTTGTTGTTCGGCTATATAATGCGCCAAAGAAAGAAAGGTGAAGAAACATAATGGGAAAGTAAGAGAAGTAAAGAAGCAGGGTGAAGAAAATGAAGAAAAATATGATACCTAAAGAGGTAACAAATAAAAGCAAGTACGAGAGACAATGGTATTGGATCGAAAAATTTTGTATGGAAAATAAGAGATTTTTGGCATTTTAAGAAGAATAATAAAACTACGAAAACGGTAAAAAAAAATAGCTGAAGGGAGAATTGAACCAGTAAGAGATTGGCAGGAGGCAGAATAACGAAGAAGTAAGAAGAGGTTTCTGAAGGCAGAAAAAGAAAAATAGAAGGATGAAGGAAAGTTAGAGAGGGAGAAACGAAACCCGCGCGTGGCGATAGCTGGTTGGGGACACAACAGAAGCTGTAGGCATGAAGGAAGGCAGAGAGGACAGAGATGCAGGCAGACAGGCAGATAGACAAGGGTAAGATCCCTCAAAGCCTGACTGTCATACTATTTACCCGATCTCTAAACCCTAGGGCGAATCATACAAACATCAGAAGTAGGGGTGTGTTAGAATTTCGCCTTCAATTCGGGGTCGTGAAAACATTCGATTTCGATTACGATTCCATTGTCGAAGTCACGAAAATCTTCAATGACGACTTCGATTCAGAATTTTCAAAGTTGAAATTTCAAACACCATAATCAGAGAAATGCCAGATAGTAACTTAGGTGTGTGTGTGTGTGTGTGTATGTGTGTGCGGAGATTTTAGGATTTGACTACAAGGAGAAAGGTAAAATATTTTCTGACACACCCCTGAATCAGACAAACGATAAACTTTGTCTTGCTCAATCTCATGTCCTTTTTATGATAAGCACTAAATTTATAAACGGGATGAATTGGATTACAATGCAGAATCCATACATTCTGGTCAGAGTTTCCTTCCATCTCAACTCTACACATTCTCCATAATTCATTTTTCCACTACGACTTTTTGCATTTCTTTGCTTTTACTTTACTGACCGAAGCCATTTCTATTCGTACTTTATCCTTCAGCTGTTTCCTTCATTTTTCGATTTGGCTAATCTGCGTTCAATGCCACCTTTACAATACGAAAATGGAACGGTAAAAATGTTGAGAATTCCAAGGATTATTCTGGTGAAAGTCATAATCGACTGTGAGATTATCAGATCAGCCTATAGACAGAGTTTTTATGAGATATTACGGCAGCAATGGTAAGAAGCATAATGAACAAACTTGAGATTTTTTCCGGCTTCGCCACCCTGGTTTTTATTAATTGAATTCTGAAGGTGAATTGAACCTTTCGCAAGTAAGCTATCGAAAATTCTTCGATATATGGAATAGTAGGAGAGAGCATTGAAGTTTTCCCATTTATTTCCCAAAAGTCGTGGAAATTGGTATGCGTAGTCACAAAGAATCAAAGTCAATAATTTTAGAAAATATAAAACTATGCAATGCCAGGTAATGCCAACAAAATTCAGAAAGTTGATAAATTATAGAATATTTCATCGGTCAGAACTAGCACAGATATTGAAGAGTCCGAAATCTAGGAAGTATAAAATAAAGAGTTATTTCAGGTCAGTCTGTTTCAGGTGCTATTTCTCCGTTTTTCTATCCACGAAAATAACTGTGCACCACTTTACAGCTTCCAAATAAGGACTAAACAATATATTTACTCGTACATCTGAAGAATCGAGGTGGAAGTATCGATTTAATGAAATACAAATCACATAAGAGTATTCAACCATATACAATAATTGAAATGCGATAAAAGAGTCCGTCTTAATTCGCTGGTTCTGTGATTATTCTAGTGCAATTGTTTCCAGTCTAATTACACAGTAAAATAATCCCAGAATGAGCAAATTACTTTAAAAAAAAGTAAAAATGTTTGAATAGTTATTCAATTTGAGGATAAACTTAACAATTACCTAACCCCATTCATGACATTTTCAACTAGAGAATACTCATTCGAATAGTAAATGTCAGAAATAGTATCGGTGAGAGAGCATGCAAATCCAAGGAGACGAATGAGAAAGAGATAATCAAAGAAATCGAGAGATAAAGCTAAGTAGATGAAATCCCAAAATGCGTAAGCAAGCAAAGAATCATGAATCAAATTCAGGGAATGAAATTTGTTGGTCAAAGATAAAGTGCAAAAACAGGTACATTCAATTTTGAGTCATCGGAATTTGGAGCATGGGAAGCTTGATTCCAAACTTTGGTTGACTCAAATTGTGAATGCAATTTGTGAGTATCCAAACTATATTTTAATACTGAAGTTAGACTTCTAAAATTCAGTCAAAATTTTGAAACTTAAAAAGTTGCATGATCATTGACTTAGGGCTAATAATAATTTAGTAATCGGGCTGTTTATGATGGTGTGTAGTTTAATGCTTATAGGAAGGAACAAAATTTGATTATAGAGTTCGTCTACATACAGTCACTGCAAGAAGTAGAGCCAAACATAAAGTCATTGATGCTCAGTTAACTAACTTGTAGTATAAAATTAGGCTGAAATTTTGAGCACGTTTCTGGATATGATAAGCCAAAAGATCATGATAAATACCATCCCTATTCGATCCCATATACGGCACTAAGACATTGAACAACAATATGCTAGGCTCCTATGCTTTTGATCGTTACTGTGTTTACGAGTGCATCAGCATCGCGAATAGAACTCACCACGAATTACTGTATCCTATCTAGCGCCTTCTAGAAATATAGCAATTTGAATAATACCTTAGGAATAATTTGTCGAAATGAGGAAGCTACTGATTTGTGCATGAATTTATAGGCAAAAATAGAATCGCGCAGATCGTTTTGCTCGTTGGATATTTTGATTTGACTCATTGAATATTGGGCCGAGGCCCGCAGGAACAGGGAAGGAGGGAAGGGAAGGAAAGGCAGGGAGAGAGGAAGCAATGCAAAGGAGAAATCGGCATTTCGAAATGAAAATTTAAACCCGACTAAATGTCACCACACTTTACGAATTTATGAAATGATTCAAATGCAAATTTGAATAAATTAAAATTCGAAAATTGATATTTTTACTGGCGATTTAAATTATTCGCGATTTTATCACCTTTTTTTGAACTGATTCGCGACCCATTTATCCCAAATTTTGCTTCGGAATTTATGTAGGGAAAGCGAGGTATCTCGAAAAATCTATGTTTTCATTTTTACTGAAAATGCTCAAATTGGAAAATCTACAATTTAATAAACACGTACAAAACTTAGATGTCAATAAAAAAGAAAGTTTACTGAAAAGTCAGCTTCATTCCGGTTTGACTTGTGAATTCATATTGTTTATCGAATTTTTCTTGTTATAATCATTTGAACAACGACGAATTTGTTAAATAAATCAATTTATTCTTCAATAATTACACGTAAATAGGTTTGCAAATTTATTGTTAGCATATTGCTTGTAAGGTATTATCAGACGGTGAGAATAATCTCGGGTTTCACGAGATAAAACTGTTACAATTTGGATTTTCTTTGTCTTATTTGTGAACCGTGCACTCCATCAACCTGTCCTCATTGCACTAGACTTCTATGCCGATGACTTCATTGCCTCCGACTTTGATTCCTATAGTGTATTGGAAGATCCAATGTGATTTCAACTCAAGATGGTTTGTTCGTCCCCAATGAAAGTCTGGCAATTAAAGTCACTAGGGTTTTGTAAATTATTTGAATTCTTAGTCATCCAATAATACGGTTCCATCTAATTTCGCTTCTATGGTTTGTCTCTG
The DNA here is from genome assembly GCA_964036155.1 of Diploscapter coronatus. Classification (NCBI taxonomy): domain Eukaryota; kingdom Metazoa; phylum Nematoda; class Chromadorea; order Rhabditida; family Rhabditidae; genus Diploscapter; species Diploscapter coronatus. Next base: position 4,674,365 of record OZ038423.1, read on the forward strand.
CGATTGTCGAAACGAGACTGCAATTGTAATCAATTCTTTTTTGTTATTTTGTTACGTCGCTCTAACTTCGATGGAAACACCTTGTTGTTCGTATTCTTGGACTTTTTAACGCCCTGCAGATCATTTACATCTGTTGTCCGGGACCTTTCAAACATCGACGAGATGCACTTTGTTGCAAGAGAAAGGGTAGAAGAACTGAACCTGGCAGAGAGTTAGAAAACCTTTCATCAATGTAATCAATTTTACAATTATTTGGTTAATGTTTCGAACTTGCCTATTTACAATCATTGTACTACAAGATTTTTATTTGATTTTCTTAACCTAAATTTTTGACATTTTTGTGATTAAATAGTAAAGCGGAATAAACAATACTCAACAATAAATTTTGTGGTTAAATATCAAAAGCTTCCAATACGGTAGAATAGTATCAAACAAAATATTAAATTTTCAATACAACAGAGTAGTATTTATTATTTTTTGGATAGACAAATCATTGCCATTGTTTCTTTACTGGAATCGTAGTATCAGTGTCAGCCAACGCTGTATTCTGGTAGTAGTTTGAGGTGTTTGCTTCTTCCAATAAGCTCTCTTGCAAAAAATTCCATTGTGGTTTGTTCCTTCGTTTAAACATAAGAATATTCCAGTTCTTTGACTCTTCTTTTATCACCATGAAACAATTCGCTGGGATGTGTTCTTCTCTCTGGTCCTGTTGTGCTTCTCAAATTCACATAATTAATTTTTTAAATTTGCATATTACTTACTACAGAAATATCTGCACATTTTTAATTCCAGTGCAGTTTTTTTTCAATCAAATTGCGGCTTTTAATTCTGTCTTTTCTGATTCATCACGATTCCGGTGATCCTTCTGCACTCTTTCAGGTGTCGATTTTCAAATATCAGCTGAGAATTTTCAAGTTCTAGTACCCTAAAGTTGTTAAATTTAGTTGATATTTTGATGATATAAGCAACTTACTTGGTGTACGAGATGAGATCGATGATCCGATCGCTAGTTTCTTTATGTATCATATCGGTTCATTGATTTAGAAATATAGTGAGATTTTCGTTATATTTTTAGAATAATAACATTTCAGATATGGAAATGCATTTGAGACAGTCTAATTTTCTATCTTCTTATGCGGAATATCGCTTCAATAATAAGTATAGTTTAAAATACGGTGATTTAGACACCGAATAATGTTCGATTTAGGCGAGCATTATAGTTGAGATCGGATCTGAAATTTAACATTTTGAAAGTTTCTGAAAATTAGAAAACGAATGATAAAAACGGCTGTATTGCGCGATTTGAATGCGAGAGAGTAACAAAGGTGGACGGTTTTCGAAGGAAAGGGATAAAAATAGCAAGAATTCGTTTATTTGGCAAAGGAAAACCAGGCCAGCGAAATAATGAGTCACGTGGAAGAGAAACGAAACGAAGTGTATTTTTTAATATCGACGCGTTCTCACCAATCGATAATTGTTCAAGCGCTGTTTACTCGTTCTCCTACTTTCCCTTTTATCTCTAACCTCTCCCACATGCTGTTATTTCTTCCTCTGCGTGTATTCCCAGCGGCTGTACTCGTCATTCTTTCCCCTACAGCTACTGCCTATCCATCAACTATCAGCTCATCTACATCTTTTAATTCCCCCCTTTTAGAGTGTTCTCTCTTCACGGCCACTGGCCTTCCCTCGAATTGCCATCATTTTCATAATTCTTTTCAGATCGTTTGAAAAGCAACCGCTTTCCATCAACCCTCCTCAACAGTTTTATTATTTTAATTTCAGATATCGTATCTCAACTCTAGTGCCTGTCTAAATCGGGCATTATTCGATGTCTAAGTCATTGTATTATACCTATATAATATAGTAGTTTTGAACGAGAACTACTTTTATAAGAATGAATATTGGAGAAGAAGCAACTTTCATCATAAGGTAGCCTGCTGTAGAGCATATACTCGGTACAGAAATGAACATTGATCTCTTCGCAAAGTTCATATCTGGAAAATAAAGTAGATCTTTGACAAATAAATATTGGTTACAGACAAACATGAACGATTCCGCACTATGCATATATATAACAAATGGCCCGTTCAGAGGATTTTATATGCAAGTACGAAACATATCAGTGCTAAATTGCTTTAGCAGTAAGTCACTTATAGCGAATTTTTAGCAGCAATATTTACATTTCAAAGTGGCAATGTTCTTGGTTTGATTTGTATAAATTTAGCCAAGGCAGCAGATTATCTACGCGTATCGGCATCAAAACGTCTTCGAATAAACGACACTTCGTACGAATCCTATCAAATTAATAACCCGCTAACTAACGGGTTATCCTGTGCACTCTACTACAAATCAGTCCTAACTGGGAGGAAGCGTGATTTCATAGGCATAGCCGCACTTCTAAAGGTTGGATTGCGAACTCATACCAGAAACGTCAAAATTACTTGATAGAAACTTGTGCAGCAACTCAATAATTATAGGTGTTAAAAGGAATGTTACTGCTGTGGTTAAATATAGCCAGGATATGTTCTGGTGTGAATATCGAGGAAGCACCACGCTTCCAGAAAGCCTGCAGAGATTGTACCTCGAAGATAGTGTATTTGGTAAGTCTAAAGTTTTACAAAAAAAATTGTACAATACGTAGCTTTTATTTAGATTACTACGTGTCGAACAAAATCTCGTCAGTGTCAAGTGATGAAGATGGAAAATATCAAGATATAATTGTCGGATGCAAAAATGGAAGTTATTCATTCAGACTTTGGGGCAAAAAGGGCCAAATATATGTCTATCAAAAGTAGCAACAAATATTTCTTTCTCAAGTATCTTAACGGTAGATAGCTCGAGTGAATCTAGACTTGGATGCATAAAAGGGTTTACACAAATCACACTAGGAGAATCTAATGGGTTTAGAATTTCGATATGTGTAAGTAAAAAGCCAATATATTTGTATGATAATAAAATTTATTATAAACTTTATTCAATTCCATTGGGTTGTTCGATAGTTTCTGAGACACTAGAAAATGTGTCTCTGCTATTTAAAGGATTGAAATCAAAGATATCTTTTGTGGGTACATGAAGGTTGACTCTTACCCTCCAACTCTATCGTACTTGTCATCCAATCCTCCGCTCTATTGATGTGAATCGTATCGCGATAGATAAGGTGGTTTTTTTTTCAAACAATTTGAAAGAGAGTTATGAAAATGATAGCAATTCGAGGGGGACCAGTGGCCGTAAAAAGAGAACACTCTAAAAGGGGGGAATTAAAAGATGTAGATGGCTGATATCGATGGATAAGCAATCGCTGTAAGGGAAAGAGAAGGAAGAGTACAACTACTGGGAATAGACGCAGAGGAAGAAATAACAGCATGTGGGAGAGGTTAGAGATAAAAAGGAAAATAGAAGAACGAGTGAATAGCGCTTGAACAATTATTGATTGGAGAAAATGCGTCAGCATCCAACAACAATTACGCTCCAAATTCGATTTCTAATTGCTGCATGAATACCGATTTTCTCCGTGATCACTAATACTTCTTTTTCTTATGAAAGTGCTTTCCATATCTGATTAAATTCCATCCATATGTTTCCTGTTTTATTTCGAAAAAATGTATTGCAATGTTACGCGTTTTGAAACGAATAATTTCGAAATTCTAAAAAGAGATTGGTCGGAAGCAGTTTGGAAACCGCAAAACCACGAGAGACACGAGACATTGAGAAATAATGTAGAAAAAACTTATCATTCCATACCCTACCCTAACTCTACTATTTCTTCTGTTTCGTGTCTCGCGGTTTCCAAATAGCCTTGGTTGAAAGATTTTGTTCCTTTCACAATTTCATCAAGCTTTACGAATTTTTTGACACCATGATTCGATAATTCGATTTTTTGTTTTCATTTATTCACTCTTAAAATAATCGATTTTCTCGAACTAATTTTAATTTTCGTAATGATTTGAAAATGTTTCTCAGAGTTTCTTATTTTTTCATCGTTATGAACTTTCAGTTATCGTCATGATAAAAGATTTTTTTTTTCATTTCTTTGATAAATGACATTTATACGTATATTTTGCTCACTCATCAATTCCTTTTTATTATATCTCGTATCAGCATAGTTTCGCTTATAATTTCCCATTTTAATAGGAACTTATAAGTTTGCGATTTAAAGATAATTTCAGAACTTATTCTCAACTACAGATGATCGTTTAAATCGATCAATAACTGGATATTTAAATTATCCTAATTCGAAAAATGTACATGGATATGCCAACATTGAACAGCCACAAACTATGACTTATCGGAACATCTCGTCAAGGATCGAGGAATTCTCAATATTATGAAGTTAAATTTGTTGAAAAGGTAGGCAAAATTATACAAATTTAAATAGTCACGGTTTTTGCAAAAGTTTAGTTTTATTTTGAAACACGAAATAAACCGAATCTTTGCAAAAATAACATTTGTTGTGAAATTAAAATTAAAATTTCATAATTTCGAGTGAAAATTCGCAATTATAGGAGTAATCGAGCATATTCGATACATTTAGACACACTTAGAAATTCGATAACTACTGATAGATAAAATATCCCATATTATTGTTGAATAATTGTTGATCAAATTTACAATTATAAAACAAATTTCAGATAGACAATCTAGAAGTATCGAGCATCATGAATATTAAAGAAGACGAATATCGCACACAGCAAGTGGAATTGCAATATTTAACTACTCATGGGAATTAGAAGATCTAAAAATCTTCGAAAACGTTTGTATACTAAATTCTCAAGTATTCATTATGATAATTTTATATATTAATTCACTATTAGAGGCTAATTTTCAACAATTTGACTTTACTTCTGATCCGTTGCTAAACACTTTAAAGTGTTTTCACGATCAAATGCCATTAGAAAAAATGAAATTGTGAACATTGTTTAAATTAATGTAGCAAGCCTATTTTCGTGTAATTACATAGTTTATTTTAATGAGTTTTGGATATATATGATAGATAAATTGTTTAAACTTTTGAGTTACTCATCGGGTTATTACATTCAAATTCGTTTAACAAGCCTATTTTCGTGTAAGTACAATAAAGGTTTATATTTTGATTTTAATTAACTACCTCAAAATCTTACAATTAAATTAGCTCTTCTAAATAGTTGGCAGTGTTACGATAAAATCGGTAAAATTTATGCTTGAATTGACACGAAGCAAAACCATGTACCAACTTGAATTTTCTATTTCTCAACAGTCTCCAGTTTATCTTTCATTCTCTCACTACGCGACAGTTCGCTTGTTCAGTCAATATCTACACATTTATGTTCAACCATATTTTACCTATTTCTTCCTTTTCAATTTTCATTGATTTTTATAACGAAGTCTCAGACTCATCTCAATTGTAAAATGGTCGTCTAAATCGACCAATTATTGACTATCTAAATTATGTTAATTACGAATGAAATAAGTTAAATGTAATGGAAGAAGCTTTGCAGATTCTGTTGTGGTAAGACAATCGATTCATTTCAAAATTATTAAAATGATTAAGCCATTCAGCGCAATGATGAGAGACACCATCAAGTCTACTCATGTCCCATAGCTAATCGAGAACTCCAATTAGGATGCGGGACATACAACTATATGGAGTTTGGAAATAAATATTATTGTGATATTAGTAATCCACGAACTCCAAATATTAACCATTCATCAAAATCTCAAAGCCAAAACATTCAAGAGCTAGGAATCGAGTTAATAGAAAACGAATTTATAACAAAAGTGCATGAAGTAAAATAGTTTATTTAGGTTGAAGGATATATCAGAAAAACTCGAAATAGTAATTGGAGTTACACCCGAGAAAAGATAAAAATTAACCATTTTCTTGTCGAGGAAACCCCTTTGAATCACAACACGGAAATAGTATATTTCAATGAGCGTTTTAATGGCCCCATGAAAATAAGAATAGCGAATGTAAATAAATAGATAATTTCAGGTAATGAGTAGGTTTTGTAACTTTGCAATAAAAGATGAAATAAAGTATCACTTTTCTCACCGTAACCTCGAAATTGCAACTGCATGAAATGATTCGATACAGGAAAAGTAAAATCACTATTTTGTGTAAAAAAAGAAATGAACTCAAGACTATTTACAAAAAAAATTGATATTAAGACTGAAAAATTCGAAATCGAAAAAAATATTTCAAAAAAAAAACATTCGGATCGACATTTTTCATACGAGGATCAAATTCAGGATTTTTCCAATAGCTAACCATTGTAGCTCAGAAATGCTAATCTAGATAAGCACACCCACAATAAGAATCAAGATTAAAAAAAAAAGAAAGTATAATTTAGTCAATTTTAAGACGCTAGATCAAGAAAAAACTTGGCTAAAAAGCGCTAAATTTTTCAACTGAACGAAAGAAATCTTATGTACAAGAAAGTAGATATTTTGAATCCTTGATTCTTTGTTTAACGAAAATAAACTAGACGATTTTGTAGCGTTAAGATATCAAACAAAAAGAAAATAGCTAAAGAAATTTTCATAAATAGACTATCAAGCTGAAATCAATTATCAGAATAATGATGAGTTGAGTATTTTTGAAACAATTCAAAGAAAATACAAGAAGGAAGTAAAATCTTACTTTCCACTTTCAATTCTGTTCATTCGGCACGTTGACAGTCGCATCCATTTCGTTCAATTCTTGCAGCTGATCGTAACTCTGGAATAATTTAGATTTTTTGAAGATATAAGAATCGCGGTAAACAATTCGAAGAAAATTTGAAAGAAAGAGTTTGAAATACGGGTAATGGTGCATGATGGAGATTAAATCTGTTTGGATATATCATAAAATAACTACATTAAAATAGACTCTAATTTGATAAATTACGATGTGAAATGATATCGGTTAACTTGTAAGCATCCTAATAGATGGACGAGATTTTGCAGGCTTTCCATCACTTTCGCAGAAAGACAAAATTCTATGGTAGGTAAGCCGTAAAGAAAAAATAATTTGAGACACTTTTCTCAATTGAGTAAATATATTACGTGAAGTCACTCTTGCCTTGATAAGATAAAAATTCAGCAAAGATAATATGTTCATAAAAAAAACATACATCGATAGTGTTTTTGTCTGAATCGTCCGTGTCTTTGCTTTTTTCGGCTGTCTGTGGCTGTTTTTCGTCCTCATTTTCCAGTTTAGAAGAAAAATCCGATTCTCGCGCTTTCAACGACGCCGTTTTACTTGGGATTGATGGTTTTCGGGGAATGAATGGCGTTTTCTGAAAGAGAAAAACAAACTTAAGAAGTACCAGATGAAAGTGTACATTATCGTTAAGAGTTGACTTTTCGTGAAATTCAAAATAAAGAAATTTTTAATAAAAAATATTTCATCTAGACGAACAAAGTGCAATGAACAATTCAAATTTGATTCTTTCTAAAAGTACTCTTACTGACTAGTTTCGTCTTGTTTTCTTTTAATCGTTAACTAAAGCAAAACAAATCAAATTTGTGAAACACTCACAGTAAGTGCATTTGGATTGACGGCATTTTGCGGAGGGCCAATTGGTCGTCGAATGTTTTGAGGCATCGGCCTGAAAATTTATCGCTCATAAAAAAGCCATTTACAAAAGAAATTAGTCAGCCAAAAATTTAGGACAGTTTATCATATTAGAAAGGCAAAAATTTGCCACAGCTAAATTAGATTTTCTAAAAAGCGTCAAATTTAGAAAAAAAAAACCCATTCCTTACCTAGCAATTTTGGACTCGTTGTAGAACCCGCACTGATAGCAGACATAGCTGAGCGAGTCGTACTCCTCTTTCAGGGCCATGCCGTTGTGGAAATGACAATTCGAGCAAATCAGGGCTAGTCTGTAAAATTAGAATAAGTAAAGTTTTTTTTTTTTAATTTACTAAAAAATGTCTTCTAAAAAGTAAGAATCTTGCATTCAAATGAGTAGTATTTAGTCACATAAATGGAAAAATGATAAAAAAAGTAATATTTATTTTTGAAAGGGAAAATAAGCCTACCGATTTCCAGGCCCGTCACCAAAGAAAATGTCGACGAGTTTCTCCATGACGCCTTGGGGTGGTCGTTGGAAAGGACGTACGGGGTGCTGAAATATATTCTTTCTTCAAAAACTAGAAAAAGTCAATTTTTACCGGATTCTGTCCGAATGGTGGTCGATTTTGGATCGCGGATCTTGGGGGAAATTGCGAATTTGGACGAACGAATGAAGGAGTCGTTGTGGGTTTCAGATTGCCGGTTGGAGCGGGACCTGAAATATCGATCTTTGGAACGTTATATTTTTGAAGAAGCAAAACTAGTTAGTTTTGGAGAAAAGTTCGACAAAACAATCGAGAAAAATTAGTTGTTTCTCATTTTTATCAATATCATTTTATTACTTAGAAAGCTGTTTTTACTTTAGAAAAAACAATTAATCAACCATTCTTACGAGGCGTCATATCGGGGTTTCCTCTGAGCTGTTCACTTGGACTGGGCGTCCTCCTCTGTCCTCCCATATCCCCTCTCGTATTCAGTCCCGCACCTGCATTCCCCTTGTGTTTCTGCCCGCTGTTCGTCTGCTTCTGTTGTTCAGCGACTCGAGCAGCAGCCAACGAGTGTCGTCGTTCTGGTGGAGAAAACGCTTCCAGCAGCTCGGATTCGGACGAAATGTCGTCGTCACCGTACTTCTCGATTAGTTCTTGGGCTACCTGTAAGAAAAGAAATCTCGTAAAAGCGCACAATTTGAGAAATTAATTGGATTGAGTATCGTCTTTTTCAATAGAGACAGGAAAACGGCTCCATTCGACAATTCGCTGCTTTAAATTTCAAGAAAATAGACTTGATCCATAATTTTCTTCCAATTTGGATGAGAAAAAGACGGAAAATGGGCAATTCAGATCAATTTTGTAAATTTCGAATAAGATAGTTCTTTCTCGTGGATGAATACAATTAAAAGAAAAATGTACCTTGTACTTTTCGGTTTCCTTGACGGATTCGAGTAAATCTCGCTTCTTCTTCAGAGCGTCTTCGAGATTCTGCAACAAACGTCATTTGAAAAATGCGCATTTTCTCTTACGATTTTCTTCCGCTGCAGCCTCCAGTCGTAGAATCGAATGATGACTTTTCGAAGAAACATCAGCAGCACGAAGCCGAGCACGACGAGTGCAAGGCAGAGGCCTATCTGGAAAGCCATTTATGTCAAAAAATTATTGAATTATCCAAAGCAAGTGAAGTTTCATAAAATTATCAATGAATTCCTTAAATTTTGAGCTGAAAACTACAAAAGTTAGAAGAGGTATGCATTGAAAATCAAAGTTTTCAACCAAAAAGATGAAAATTTACCGCCAAATTGCGTTTGACGTGAAACCAGGCGTAGGCAGAAGCTGAACTGACGAGGAAGAACGACATCAGCGAGGCGTACGTCAGCATTGAGCGTTTCGACTGACATTTAAAAATATTTGGAAAAAGTTACGTTTTCCCAAGTTATTTCAATCTTTTGTAATTAATTAGCAGAAAAATGAAGAACAAATTTCCACAAAATAATACAAATTGTCGTACCTCGAAAGTGTATTGTATATCATCCTTGTAGTCGTTGATGACCTTGGACAGACTCTCCAATTCGACTGCGGCCGGCTTCTTTCGACTCAACCAACCGCCCATATTTAGACCCAAGCCGAAAATAGGGTATTTTGAAGAAAAGATAACATAAACAAAGCAAAAATCGAAAATCGCAGCTTTTGAAAGAAAAATTGAAAACTGTCCGTCGTTTATGCTGCACTCGTCACTCTCACTCTCTTTCACTCTATCACTTTTCCATGCTCTCTCTTACAAAACAAGTCGCTTGTTGGCGGAAACTCGTCGCTTTCGAATGTCAATCAACTTGATGCAGCTCAAGTTTCTCGAGTTTTATCGTCCAACTGATAATCGATAGAGTGGGTGTATCGATTTGTTGGAATTTATAGGATTCCAAGCCAGAGACTGCTTTGACGAATCAAAAACTTTCCACAAATTAGTCATCCATTTTTGAAAACAATTAGTCAGTTTCTAACTTGTTACACAGATGATATTCTCGTGCAAAAATAATTTATTCCTATTGAAAAGGCTTGAAAATCGCCAGTAGAGCAACCAAAATCTCGGCAAATGGCTACGGGTATGTCCGGCAGATCTTTCGATTTTTCGGATTTTCCATACCCTGAAAGCATTCACCGGATTCGAGTACTCATGAGTTTTAGGAAGTATCGAATTTAACAAGTAATTTCTCAAATTTCCATCATGCAGTTTTGCTAGTTCCAAATTGTGATGCCAATTCATGTTAGTCGACGTGGCTCTATAATACTCAACTTCATATGCTATCTACGAGCCTCGTAAAAATTCGAGATTATCAGCATGATATGGAACTGATTGTTATAATATTGCAATTCAGCAAATTTTCGTGTTCTCACCATCCGCAACAACAGACTAAATTCGTTTTTTTTTCGAATTTGCCCGAGAATCTTAGGGCTATGTTATGTTTCGCATGCAAAGCGGATCATGCAATGCTGGCAGTATAAAATCGGGTAAAATGATGCTGACTGGAAACACTCGACGTAAGTTTTAAACCTAATTTATCGATTTTCGTTTCATTTTTCGCCCTCAGTTATTCGAGAATTCCTTCAATTTTAGGATGGCCCGTGTGTTCGCCGTTTTGTTTCTCATCTCTATGCTCGTCTTTGTCGTGAGCAGTCAGATGGTTGGCATGGTCAACTTCAAAATGCCACAGTTCAAAAGACCGGTATGCTTTAAAGGAAATTGCACAAGAAGTCACTATTTGAAAATTATCATTCAGTTGAAAAAATTTATGATTATAGCTCGACAAAAGAGAAGCAATTAGAGGGTCGATGGCAAAGGCTGCACAACTTCGTTCAGAAGCAAAAAATATCGTGGAAAATTAACCTCCTGAACACGTTAACATGATTAAAATTTTTCAAATAAATTTTGAATAATGCGTCAATGATTTCAGTAAGTTATAATTAGAAGAATAAGATCGAGAAAAAAGCATGCCGAGTTTCAGATAGTGATACTAGTGCAAATGATTCCATCGAAGAACAAGATATTATTAATGAGAATCCGTTTTAGTTGGTATCAGAATAATGCAAGAACTTTCTGATAGACTTACCTTGAATTTTTAACCTAGAGAATTATAAAGTTTAGTTCGAAATGTAAAAATAGCCGAATTTACTTTTCGAATGAGAATGTTCTAGCGGAGGATTTGCCCTCGGGGGTCGAATGGCCGTAGTAAAATAGTCGCAAACTGAGGGAAGGACGAAAAACAATTGTCAGTCTGTGAAATAGCACGTAAACTGAAGAGAAGATAGAAAAGGACTCCCTTGCCCGAGGCGTTCCGAATTTTTTAACTCCCCAACAAGTTTTTCCTCTTTTCTTCTCTTCTGACTAACCTCTCTTATCCAATTTCTGTATCTTTTCGTGCAAATGAACTATCTTCAGCCGGAAGAACATCTTTCATTCCGTGTAAAAACGGTGACAGCTCAGACCAATTTATTATCGCTCTGGGTGAGACTTAGTGTGAATTATCGCGGCGAATGGATTGCTCATCGACTTCCTACACCCAAATCGCAAATGTACTACCACGCAGATTCCTTTCAGATTACTAGACTAGCATTTACAGTGAAGAACGAAAGTTTGAAACCACCAATATCAATTTTAGCTAGGCTAAATTCATTTACTCATCCTAACCGATATTACTAAAAAATTTTCTTACAGTTAAAATGTCTCATAGTTTTATTATCCATAAAATTTTAGAACATTTTCTGGACGAATGACCAATTTTGTATCCCATTGAAAATAATACTTAGTTTCAAACATTTGCTCTCCACTATATCGAAATTTTACAAATGGACAGATTATTTTTCACAAGCGATGCTATCATGAAATTGGTAAGAAAATGCCAACTAGATATCCACGAATAATTTAGAATAGAACATCTTTAGGAATAAACATTTTCAAGAACAGTTTGGCTGGGGATCAAAAACCAAACCTTTTTGAATATTTGTGCATCCCTCTATTTCTCTCCCATTCTTCATCAAATAGCAGACCCCCTTACATTTGACCTCAGGACCACTCTTTTTGTCTCTCAAAGAAGTACTGCGGTAGGTCAGGTCAACTGTCTGTCTCTTTTCCTCGCCTATCTGATCTTTCTGCATATCTGCCACTCTCAATCTTCTTCACTATTTCTTTGCCTCTAGACTCCAATCTCTTCAGCCTTCAGCTACCTATCGACCTAATCCTAATCCCTAAGCCACAAAAGGAACCATATTAACTGACTGGCTGATACGGAGCTTCTAGATTTAGCTCGTTAAGGATAAGGAGTACTGTAGAAAAATAAGCGACTTTAGAAAATGAAGAAGTTAAAAGCTAAAATGAATCAGTCAGTTTTTGTTATCTTGAAAGTTCACTCACTTTTTATAATAAATGATAAAATTCCTTCTGAACTAAAGAACTAGAGAATCAACTGATGTGTGCTTGCTTCGTAGTGCGGGAAACTTGCACTTTTATTCAGCTGTCTATTTTTAGATAAAAGCACTTGCAGTCAAAAGGAACAAACTGTACAGTTACAATCTTACAGTTCAGTGAGATTAGAACATGATCTTCATTTAAATTTCAAGTAATGCAAATTTTTGAAAAGCTTCGAGAGTTCTAAAATTGCAAAAGTTGAACATTTGATGTCCAGAATTATTTTGCAAGATAGTTGCAATTTTCTCATAATTGTCCTGTTTAGCTCATGTGTCGGTTTTACGCAATTTGAAGTTCAATTTTTAGATTCACTAACAAGAATGAGTTTGCACACCAACTTGAATATTTTGGAAAAAAAATCAGTACAAATTCTGATTTTCAAAATATTGGACTGCCAATTAGAGTTCGATATTCATGTCCTAAATTTTCATTTCTTCTCATCGATGTTCCCATAATGAAAAATGAGAAGCAGAAGGATGGTTTTTCGACAGTTGATTCTCACAATTTATTCCAAAATATCTGCTCCTCTGGACTCTCTCAATCAACAGCACTACATCCATCATCGACAATCGACAACATTCTTCATCATCCCCAATCTGCATAATACCGTTTGCCTGCTGCTTGATATTTATCATTTTGTCTGACTACATTAACCACGGACGAAATAGTACGGCTGAGCGAGAGAAGAAAAGAAGACCGAAATGAATGATACAACAATGAGAACCTCCATATTATTGAACAGTACCAGCCGGTATCCCTCCTTTCTGACGATCCTTCAATGATTCATAAAAGTCAGAGGCAGCTAATTTAGACAAAATTCTATCAAGATAAAGGCTTTAAAATTTCATATTTTATACCCAACGAGATAAAGTCTGGCAATTTCTACTATTAAAATCCAAAAATACTACAGTCGGGGGTTTTCTGAAATTTTAGTCCAGCGCCGAAAATTTTCATTTTTGCCCATTTTTGGTATAGTTTCCTTTTCCGAAGATTTGGTGGTTTAGTCGGGCTCCTTTCCGTTGTTTCCGAAAGATTCAAAAATCGTCTTCGAACATGACTGCCACCAATTAATGTTCTAGACTCGAAAAATTGAAATAGCTTCCACTCTTCCCCTTTACAAAAATTGGATCTTGTGTGCCATGACTAAAACTAACCTATCGACTTACCACTTGATTATTCCACAGTTCATCGAGTATTCCGAGTTCAGAAATAGCGCGAGACTAGTTAAAAATTTATAGGCCAGTTCAGACGAAAGATTATTCGAATATTCAGAGGACGTGAATGAAATCTCGGATTGTGACCATATTAATTTTAGATTTCGAGCAGAGAATAGTTGATTGGATAAAATAAAAGGTCCATTAGAGGGAATAGAGGTTCTAGTCTCAAGTAGACTTTCATAACAATCACCCCTTAGCGCAGTACGATTATGATATGGGGAGAATTGCAATAGTGAAGAGAGCATAAGAGTATATTGCGTATCTTATCAAATGGGTACTCCCATCTACTAAAAATCTCTTGACGAACTTATGCAATTCAAAATTGGTATCTCAACTTTAATAGATGTTGATTTAAATTGTAGGTTTTCTAGAGTATTCGTTAAAACTTATCTACGACGAAGTTAAGTTTATCCCTTTGAAAGAGCGCAATCTTTTGCACTTTGAGAACTACAAGGAACCTCATGTTTTTCTCTGGTCAAGCCAGCAAGTACATCGCATGAAGAGGGAATCAAATTCCAAATTTCGAACTTATCATGTTGAAATTTTGGAATTGGAAAAGTATGACTTCGATTAATAAAATTTAGTTTGGTAAGAAAATTTTGGCACATTTCATTTTCTGGATTTCTCCGTTCTCCCAAAAATAGTGAGCTAACTTGATAAAGTTAGAGTAGATATGATTTACAATTAAGATGAGACGAAGAAATAGCTAAATTTAATCGAGAAACTGATTCAAATAAGTTTCGAAATTGATTCGAAGATGACATTGAATTAGACAGAACTTTCTTATCAGTCTAATATTATAATTGCTTAGAGATGTAGATGTGTGTATGTGTGTGTGTGTGTGCGTGTGTGCTCGAACAAATTCGGAATCGTAATTTCGATCCGAAATTTTCCCAACTTTCGTCTAAAAATTTAACGATGATACCAAGAATGCTATAACTCCACTTTCAGCTTTAATATGAAGCTGAAATGGCGATAAGCAATAGTTTTTAGCCATTCTGCACATCCTATCTGACTTCTACTTTCGCAAATCTCATCAGAAAATCATATTGTGAGTAATTAGGGGGAATAGAATGGGAATTTTAGATGCAATGATTTGAATTTTATAGCCAACCGAATGAATATTTTCCAGGATATGGGCCGTTTATTTGAAATCTTGGCTCTGCCAGACATAGGCAGGGCAAGGCATAGGGGAAGGACCAGCGGGAAGGGGGCAGGGAATAAGGAGCGACTCGGTACCAGCCATCTGGTATGCTGCCCGAATATTTGGGAAACTCATCTCCAGCGATTTTGCATCTTGTGTTCTCTCGAATCGGCCCATTCTCTCATAATTTTCCCTCTTCTATTAAAGCCCGTTAGCAATTTTGTCCTCAGGCTGCACTCTGCAAGCTGCTGTCCACAGACAGGAAGCGGGACAAGGGGGAAGACAGAGGTCAAAGAAAAAGAAGCAGCTCGGTCTCGGCAGCTGGCAGCCAAATCATCATCAAATATGCCAATATTCAAGGCTCAATATGCAAATGAAGAACTGAATTCTGGATAGATACTACTGCACAATTTCATAGGTTCACTAGAAGAATGATAGCTCAAGAGAAATTTTTATCGTCAACAGACCTAGGCAAACTCTCATCCAGAATGAGAAATTTTAAAGGGGCGAGTACGCATGATCTAGTTTTTTCGACAAAAAAGTGAAAAATAAGGTGGTATGCAACAAGATTTTTCCATAAAATTTAGCTAGAAGGAGTAAGTCTTGCCCAGATATGATTGTTAGCAGTTCAAGAGAAAGTGATTTTAAAATGTCCGTGTCGAATACAAAACTAACCCACAATGTTATGCTCAGATGTGAAATTGAAATTTCAGAATAATCGTCATCTAACAATTTTCATACATATCAAATGGAAGAAAATGTAAAGACTGATTGTGAGTTAGGAAAGAATCTCCATTTGCACTGATAGTATATGCATACAATCATGATATCATATCAAGTTGATTGAGATGTTGTACTATTATCATTATTATTCGTTATGTTGTGTTTAATGTAAATTTTTCTGACGTTTTGAAAAGTTGTTCTGTGTGCGTTTTATCAGTTATAGATCGCAAAAATTGATATTTTGCCTTCAACAACAAGCTCCACTGATCCTTCATCTTTGTGCTAAACAGGTTGAAAAATCGTCCCTTTCAATCTACAGGGAAATTCTTCATTGGTAGAAATCTGCACTACTGTTCTGCATATTCACGTTCTCATTCTCACTATTTCTTCTCCTCCCACTCCTCTTCTCTCTTTCATCTCTATTTTTACCTTCCACGCGACTGGCACCAAGACATCATTCGTCTTTGACGCCACAACAAAAACAGCTCATTTGAGTAATACAGTCGGAGAGAGATGGGAAGGAAGCCAGAGAATGTGAGATGGAAGAATGCTAGACAAAGAGAAGAGAATTTCAGTCTGTAAAAGCAGACCTAGCCCGGGGGAATGAATCACAGATATACACACAATATTGTAGGGAAGATCACTTGCTGCATTTCTTCATTTCTCATTCTTCATCTCTTCCAATCTCTTCATCGAGCACATTTGAACGGACCGAACGCCTTTGTAAATTAGTCACACTCTTTGTGCCATTCGGCAGAATCGTCGGCACCTTTGGTCCTCTGACAAAACCTAGCTCTAGTGGCGGTTTTTACCTTAAAGTAATATATTAGAATCGTCTGTTTAAGACGAGTTCAAATTTTGGCATTGAAATTGGTTTTTTTTTTTTTAAATTGAGCGTCTGATTTTTCTTATGACTCAACAACTACTATTTAATAAATATGAGTTATCTTGAAAATGGCTGAATTCCAAAACAAGGGCGACAAAGTTGAAGAACCAGGTGCAAAGTAAGTCCATAGTCTGAACAGCGCATGAATGCTCGGGTCGACTTTTCAAAAGACGAAACACAGTTCAGTTCGTGAGAATTGACCGAATGAAAAGACATTCGCATTCAGAGGTATTCAGCAGACGCAACAGCAATCCTTTGCCCCCTTTCCGCGTCCGTAGTAAATATTTTCGAGTGCTCTTGGTACTTGGGGGCGAATTTTCACACGGAGTCAACAAGTCATATTCGAGGAAAACAGATATTTTGTTCGGCACTATTAATCTCGCGCATAGAAGTGTTCCGTCTGTTCGACATTTTAATAGGGGAAACGTCTGGTTCATCGCAGGATATGGAAAGAACCAAAAGAGGCGGCGTGTTTCTCTCGATTCAGCATAATTTATGTGTGTAGTGCAATTTCGTCTATTTTTACTTTCAATATATTGCTGTAAATAGCTGAGTAGCCGATCTCTCGATTTGTTGACCTCAGTTATTTTCCCCCATTCCGCTTTTTCTTCTGACCCAGTACCACCACCGATAGGGGTAATGCTAGCCACCGCTGCTCAATCTGCTCAATGGCAAGATTATAGCCCAACGGTTAGCCTTCGTCCACACATTTCCCTCTCATTAGCCTCACCTGAGGATAAGAATTATGAGAGAAAGCGGGGGGAGGATTTAGAGGAGGAGAGCAAGAGATCAGTCAGCTGACCCTTGCATATTCTCTTTCAACTATCTTTTCCCTCGATCTCTCTCGTTGCCCTAGTTTGCGAGTCTCTTGGCCGCTAGCCCAGCCACACACAGACACATTTAGTCTGTCGTTCGGAATAAGTAAAGGGACAGAGCAAAGGCAGGGGCAAAAGAGTAGAACGAGGGAGGAAGGAAGTAAGAGAAGCGAGCCGCTGTCTCTCTGACCAGACAGAGGCAAAGCAAGGGAGTTGGACGCGAGGTTGGTCCCTTGGCTTGTCCCCCTCCGTCCTCTCGTCCAAGCGTCCAACCCATTGGCCTCAATTAGCGGTCCCTCTTTCCTCTCTCTCGCCCTCCTTCTTCCTCCTTCTCATTCTATTTCTCCAACTGTCGATCAATCTCGCTCTTGTCCTCGAGTGACCCCCCAGGTCATCATCCCCATTCTCGTCCATCTCTCATTATCCAGCACTCTTTATCGCTCCCTGCTCCATCTCTTCCAATGTCCTTCTATCTCAAGTCCATCTGCTATCGCTCGACGACCGAATCTTTCTCGTCGTCTGGGCTCTCCTATACCAACTCGGATCTTTCGCCCTACTTTTCTGCACTCCCAACGTCTCTCTAATTAGAATGCTATTTCATTACGGCCTTGTGTTCCGATTAGCTAGGCTAAGGCCTAAACAGCCAGAGGCAAGTTCGTTCTACCATTAAATCTCCTTCCCTCCTCTTTCGCTCATCTCTCCCAGTAATCTCCCAATTATCACTTGTTCATTCTCATTCCCACCCATCGGCCGCCGATATGATCCGCCAGTGTCATATCAAAGAATGTCACCGATTACAGTATCTCCTCCCGTTTGAGGAGATGAGATGCAACATGATTGAATGATGTGAAGAGAGGAATTCCAACAGATTATCAGTCTCGACTCGACTGATACGACAAATTGTCTTATCAATCATACACAATCAAATTTTATGTACAATACAGAAAACTAGCAAAAATGCCTACTATACGAAACATGGGAATTCTTTCTACTGTAACACATCAGACAGACGGCCAATTTTTCAACAGAAACGTCTATTTATCAATTCGACTCACAATTCAATACAACCAGTCACACACGCATCGCACAATCATTCATCATGTGATCATTTGGCAACACTGCGCCGTATGTCAAAACATCGTAAAGATTGTAAAGCTACAATGATAAAGTCACATTAACTGGTTACTGCTTGTATTTCTGTTTGCATTGAGGTTGTAAACTCGATCCACTCTCAGAAGTAGACCGCGCACGTACGTACAGTACTCCTTCAGCAACTTTCGAACGCTCAACTCGTAAACAGCGAACGCGAGCTCGTTAGCGAAGGACCGCGGCTCACCTTATCTACCTCTTTTGCTCACTGTAGGTCTTTGTTCTCTCTAACTTGGCCCGTGTACACAATAAGAAGTTAGTGATGGGTGAACGGACGGCTTTAGAGCAAAATATAGAGAGAAGCAGTCGGAAAGAGGGAGCGAAAATTCACGAGCTGTTTTGTCTTTGCGTAGCTTTGTGAGCGTGCGGCTCCGGCGTTCCCTCCCTTTGCGCACCTCCATCATCACAGACAGTCTCTCTTCCCCTTCTCCTCCCACATTCCAATGCCTGCGTCTCTGTCATCGCAGTCCATACAGTCCTTTGATCTTTTGTCAGTGTCTGACCGCCTGTTGGCTCGGCCCCGTCTAATCTGTAATCGCACTATTTCTCCGGTTGTTCGAATGATTTGGTAGCTCCGCCTATTCCTCCATCCTCCTCGTCTCGCTCCTCGCTACGTCTTACTGTTGTATTCACCCTCTAGCAATCGATGAGGACAAGCGATTTCTTGGCAGTGTGCCAAGACTCCGCCCCCTCTCAACTGCGAATCTCTCGGTCTCTTATGTCTGTCTGTTGTGGGGGAGCGAGAGGGTCTGTCTATCTCTCGCTCTTTTCTTCTCTATCTTTCACACGATCTCTCTTCGGTGTCCTGGCACTACCAGAGAGACGACGCTCGGGGTCAACCATCGAAAGGAGGGAGTAAGCCCTAGTCCTGCGATAGACAGATAGAAAGACTGAAGAGTGAAGGAAAAAGAGAAGGTATATAGGAAATAGGCAACCGGGCCATTTGTCTGACTTCTTCTTTATCCTCTCATATTCGCGTAATCTTTCGATGATTTTTCTCACTCGTATCTCGAATCCGCATACTCTTTCGACTGGTTCCCGATGGCCATCAGCTACCCTCAAATGTGTGTGTGTGTGTGGGCTTTCTCAAGGTGAATAACGAGAAGCGATTTCTATCGACTCAAATCAGCCAAGATTATCATGTAAATTGAAAACAAATGTGTATTCAAATTACGGCGTTAAAGATAGCTTCAATATTGTGGAATTATGGCACATGCGCATTGGCGTGTCCACGAGACAGACGAGGAAAGTAGAAATTCGTCTGTTAGACTCGAAGAGCGTAGCAGAAAGGAAAATTGCGAAAGAGCGTAAAAATAGCAAGACATGTGACGATTCCATGTGTACTCTTGAGCTGAAAGCGGTTAACTAATCGGGTGTTTCGCAAAACACGTGAATCACGCAGCCAGAAAGTATCAACAAAAAGCCAGACTATGACAATTCCTAGAAGCAGCACGTCGAGACATTGCGCAATAAAATCATTGCGTGTATTTCACAGAAATTGTGGACAAGTCATCCCGAACGCGTAAGCGTGCAGCATACCACATTTCAACATCATCAAACAAAGAATTGATCGTCGGTGTAAAATAAGCTAAATTCACACAATTGTCAAGTATGCTCGCGCCAGCTTTGCGAATAGAACCTATACGGGTAAGGCCGTCACATAAAGGAAGCAATTCTTACACGCACGGGTTCTACCGAGAAGACGGTGGAGCTAATAAATTCGATAGAACGAAATACTAGGAAAGAGAAAATAAATAACTATCTGTGCCAATCAGGCACTCGATAGAAATGATCTTACGGGTATGTATGAATCGAATCGTATCATAACCCTCAGATTTCTATCGAGAGCCCATATCGGCTGATGTTTTGCAGTTACAATTCAGGGATCAATAGGGAATGTGACCCTTTAATGTGTAGTGAATAATAATCAAAATATTGATTAGGAATTCGAAATCGCAAATCGTTTCGTACGATATTGCTGGTTCGGATTAGCCAATACTAGTTTGAATAGATAAATATATTGGTTTGCAAGAAATGTCGAAACCGAAATAGGAAATATTTGTAAATGACAAGTGCATGTCGCCCCGAGATCTCGGAAGTAACAATTACGGGTACATGTCAGGATGACTTCAATGCACACACGTAATTTTACCACCGGATCCCGGTAGCGACCGCATAGAATATTTAGCTATTTAGGTCAATATAGACGAATATCGATTAGGAGTGGTCATCAATAACTTTTCAATGGAAATCGATTTTTGAAAAAAATTGGGACACAACATTTTGTAGTTCATAGGATGGAGGCGAGTGTTTTTGGCCAGGGGTCGAAAGCAGGAAAGCAATGGAAGGGATGCAGAAACGAGCGAGCGGTGGGGTGAGGGGTGAGGCCGGTACAGAGAGCGACACGAAACGCAGCACGCAGCAGCGAAATCGGGGCCAACCGAGATACGGAACGAGGACAAACCGAGGGGACCAAGTCGAAAAACGACGCGAAGGAAAAAATAAGGAAGGGAAGAAAGGATAGGGAGAAATAGGACGCACAGCCGCATAGAATGGGGCGTTGACCACAGGAAAGAGGACGCGAGATAGTAGGAGAGAGCCAAAGACAGAGAGAAATTGAAGCGAGAGAAAATTAGAGACCAAGCAGATTAAAGAGGTCACAGAGATGCAGAAGGGTCGACGGACGCACGGACTCACAGAGGGAACGAGGGGGCGGGGTCAGACGTAGCAAATGGTCACTCAAAAATGTGGGCGGGACAGAGAGAAAGAGCAAGTGGTCAGCTGCTGAGCAAGTGGAGAGCGAGAGGGAAGCAGAGAAAGGTCAGCGATGCAAAGCGGTCATTGGACGCTGGCCATCATAAGATAGAGGGGGAATAGAGAAGGGACCAAAAAATTCCACCCGATAACCGCGAGGTCAGAATAGCCAGGAATGGAGAAATAGCTAACGAAATTACTTTTATGGAAGATGGAAGCAAAAATCACGAATAAAATTGTCGAAAATTTTCAAAAATAGAAGAAAAATAGTGGTCGCGGAGTCGCAAAGTAGAGCGAATGAAAGTGGTCGAGTCCTAAAAACGCGTTGCAGAGGTCGGCGCGAGGCGGTCAGCGAGGAATGAACGGGGGAAATAAATGAAAAACGAGAGAAACGAACGAATTTATGAGAGAAAGCGAAATTGCGAAAAGTCGAATGGAGCAAGTGGATGAAAAGATGCAAAGTGCGGCAGAAAAGAGAGGGAAATGGGGAAGAAAGGGATGGAGAGACGGGAGAGAGAAGCGAAGGAAGCACATGACCAATTGATTGGAAAGAAGCGAGAGTGGCTAGAGAAACAGACCTAGAGAGGAGAGATCACGTGAACACTCGGTGAAAACAAGGAAAGAGTCGGAAATCGGGAGAGATTCAGGGAAGTCATAGAGCGGGGAGAGGAAGATGCAAACACGGATGGAATACGGTAGTAGTCGCTAAATCGCGACAGGACTCATTGATGGACGAGAGAGAATGAAGGGAAAGAAATGCTGCGAGCAAAGGTCCGTGCCCTTGAAATAGTCGGAGAGGGAGTTTGAGCGCGAAATGACAGGCAGAACTTGGCCCAAAGACGCCACTCGCTACCCTAGGACTGCAAGGGGCTGCCAAATGAAATAGATTTCTGTACGGGCGCTCCACGCCACTTCATTTTTTCATGCGACAGCAACCATAAACGACGCGAAATGGCGGGAAATTGTAACACTCAAACAAAGGGGAATTCCTGCGGAGTAAGGGTGAAAATGAAAATAAATCTTCCAATCAGCGAATTTCGCTACCATTTATCAAAACAACTTGTTAAAGTTGTTGTTGGTGAAGTAGGAAAATGCAAGTTTTTGTGAGGATTTTGTGCGAGTGAAAATATCCATTTGAAGAAGATTTGAGATAGTCGGTGGTCATGTAATGTTTATGAGAATAAATTGTATTGACAAGTTTCTTCGAGTGTGAGGACGAATTTTCGCACAACAAAATTCCGATATGCTTCTGTATAGAAGAAGAAGAAGACAGTCATAAACCTCGTGATTTTGCATATTGCCAACTGTGATATGAGAACTAGAAAAGGGAAAGTTGAAAGGAATTTGCATAATCGAATATGAAATGAAGACGAAATGCAGAAATTTCATCGAAAACTGGAACTATTCGTAATTCAAACCAAATTCGAAGTAAAATATTACATCACATGAGAATAAAATCATCGCAAAATTACTCCGAATTTCGAAAGAGCAATAGTAATGTCGCAAACCGTAGAAAATGGGAAATAATTTCGTACTTGCGCAATGACTGAATCACCTATTTCAAGTGGTCCAGAGGGGCAGCAGTTATTTTTCATTATTCATATTCGACCCGTAAATATAGCCCCTGGTTCGTTTGCTTACCCTATCTGGTCGTCTGGCTCTCTCGAACCTTTCAAATTGGCTCTATCTTTCACCCCTACCCCTGTCCATTCCCGTTTTGTTCCCACGAGTTTCAAGCTGAATCATCGGCTAATCAATTGGCCTATTTAGCCCTAAGGCATTTCAGCAATTTATTACTAAGACCGGACTCCGCCCATTAAATTGCAATTGCTCATGGCTTTGGAAAAATGATGAAGATCGGCTAAATTTTCATAAAGTCATCGTATCATAAGTGAGCAGAAATGAATAGTTTGCAGTAAAATTCGAAATGTGATGAAGGAAGCACTCTTGAACCTGTCACAAAATGATGAGGCAATTATCAGGGCTTAAATGTTTGATATTGACACTGCAATGTCATCAGTGTTAGTGTCATGAAAGTTAAAAATTAAGTCCTGGCAATTACTACATATATGACGGGACATATAGTTAGGGATAAGGAAGATGGCGAAAGTAAGACGAAATTGTGAAAATAGGTCTCGTCATATACTCAAATGGTAGTTTCCAATGACCACAACCATTATTTGTATCTGTGTCCGCATTTAGGCTTCTAGGGATGCGAATGAATAGGAAAAGTTTATGACAGATAACATGTATGTAGACGAAGATCAGCTGGTGATATAAACGCAGGAGGCTTGAAGAATTAGAAAGAGTTGCTTTTCGATTTATCGTTTGAGCAATTTTGAGTTATTTTCCGTTACGATTACGATGTCGATATTTCGAAAATCCATCATGTATCTTTTCAGAATATGTATTTTTCTTCAAAAATAGCGCTTTATGTAGTTTCATCGAAGTTTTTGGTCTAATGATCAATCTTTTTCTCACGACAACAATAAAATTTGGTCTAATGTTGCGTTGTGATTATTTTACGGTTGTCGAAAGAAAACTAAAGTCTATCTGAAAAAGAGAAGAATCAATTTAGAAAGTGCATCTTTGAAGAATCAGATAGCAAAAGTGAAGAAAAAGAACTAAAATTGACATGAATAAAATTACGCAAATAATGGCGATATATTTGATAATCCATTTAGCAAATTACCACCTATAAAGTGCCTATCAAGCCAAAATTGATTAGATTCAAACAAGCAGACAAGGGTATGAAATTGGAGACTCCGGTCTGGAATACATCATTGGCGCCATCAATCGTGCATGAATCAGAAGATGTAAAAATGGTGATGCTCAAATATTTATATATTTATGAACTCACCCCCTTAGAAAACACCTACAAATGTGCAAACATGTAAATATCCAGTCAGAGTTTGGAAAGGATATCGAATACTCATGGCATTTTTGCGGACGATTTCGTAACAAATTTCGCAAATTTACGAAGCAATGTAGGAAAATATTTTCTGGCTATTCTGGTCGATTCTTCATTAAGAGAAATTATGAAGAGTTTCTTAAAATTTTAGAGCGTTATACGAAAGAAAATTATGATTTGTTAGAATTGCAAATCATAGATGTTTAGTTTATGAAAGTTTCGAAGCAATTCTTATCTAAGTTTAAAAATGTAATGCGCTGTCTAATAATTTCTTTGGAATAAAGAATTCGCATACATATTTTCCGATACATTTTCCTAGCCAAAAAGTTATAATAGCTCTCAAGTCCGGGAATAAATTTGTAAAATTCTACGAACCTTTTGGATGAAATAATAAAAGAAGTGACTGGAGAAGTAATTTGTCTAGAAGAAAAGCTGCATCAAAATGATTCATAATAAGCTTCGATTTCTAAAGCTTACTACATGAATGATAAAATTCGTTTCGTTGAATTTTAAGATTGTCATATAAAATTGATAACGAACGAAGTAGAGATGATAAAGATACTTTGAGATATTTTCACTTCTCGTCAAATTTCAAATATCAGGAACGAAAGTTTCATAAAATGTTTATTTTCGTCGATAAATCGCATACAAATTCAGAATAAAAATTTACCAAGTCAGTACAAATCAATCAAATCAAAGAAAGGAGAAAATAGTAACCGGTTTCATTTGCTATAATTTATTCACATTCGCATATCAATTTGTTGCTTTGTTGCAACTCAAATGAATTCAATCAAGAAAGAAAGAAATATATCATCTAGTAATGCACAGTAATGACGAGACGGAGTTAGGATTTGAAAATCCAAAAATCGAAACTAATTCTCGAGGTTCCTTTAAAAATCTGAATTCTGTCTCGATACTGGTGCAGAGCTGTTGATTCGTTCACATCTCTGATCACATGAGGAGAGAGATAGGAAAGGAAAACAGGCTGGCGTAAATCACTATTACTTTGACCGGAAAACGACGTGTTACTTGGAATTCAAACCTATTCTTCTATCAGACTAAGATATTTTTGATTTTTGACGATACCAACAAAATATAAGTATTCCAAGTGGTCAGTGATTTTCTGACAAAGTTTCGTTGTATTTTTCCAGAAATAATGGCTCATCATGTAAAATTGTTCGTTTGAACATTAGTGATGGATTTTCGAATTGAATATTTCCAAGTGGAGCACGCACATTAAAGGTTTCAATTTTACTCGGCACTATTCCAGGAAAGTTTTACCATGTTTTCTTACTTTCAACAGCCCTGCTAACAAGTCTGCGCATAAGGTTTAGTTGTGAGTGCAACTGGAGTAGGATGACCACCCCAGGAACCGCTTTTGGAGGAGGGAACTCGAATGGGACCATCGGCTGAGGACGCCGAGGAGGACACAATTGAGGGAGACTGGTTCTCGGAGGGAAGAAGGTATACCGACGGGAAGGCGGGTCGAATCTGGAACATGAAAATAAAATTCTCAATTTTGAAAGGCAATTGTGATGTGTTGATCGCACCAAAATTTCTTTAATTTTTGAATTTTCGGTGTTGATCTTTCGATCTTTTCGCTAGTCAGAAAACTTTTGCCCATTTGCTTGGCCTAGCGATTTTTCTTATCATTCTGCTTCTTTTCCCTTTATATTTCTTGACCCCTGATAAAGGGTCAAGTCTCGTTTATCTACCGTGCCCAAAATCTTGGCTCTTTCTATCGGACAGGGCAGAACGCGGCTGCTATTTTTGTTCAAATTTCAAATGAAATAAATTCTTCAAATGATTCGACTAAGGGTTCAAGTCAACTTGCATGGGCAGAAATGGTGCAAGATTCCCTAGCACCCTGAGAGAAAGCTACCAGCAGAATCAATCTAATCCTATCCCGTGCCTGCTTATATATGAAAATGACTTATCAAGAGTCTAATTCTGAGAGCTAGATTTTTCTTAATCGATATTGTATTTTTCATTGGAGTGAGTAGCAGTGAACTTCACCGTTATTCTTCCAAGATTTCAGAAAGACGGCTCGAGTCAATTATTATTTTCGTAAACCACAAAAATGAATGTTGCATTAATGACTGACTTGAAAATGAAATAATAATACATGGTTCTCATATTCAAATAATTATGAATTAGTAGGAAAAGAGTTGAAAATAGTAAATTCATTAAATTGAAAGAAACGCCAACCTGTTGTACAGTAGAATTGAGTAGTTGTTCGTCTTTTGGGTCGAGCAGCTGGAAGTGCTTGCTGAGTTTCGCCATGTGTACCATCACCAGCGCGCATTGCGGTCGAAGTTCCAGTTGACCTGAACGAATTATATTTTACTTTTTAGATTTTTGACAGGAATTCTGGATGTAGGAAAAATTCTAATACTAGTTCTTCGATTTGTGTCAAAATTTCACGATGATTTCTCGATAAGTTTAGCTAGAAACCATCTCACATTCGAAAATGTCTTATTTCAATGAAGGATAAAATTTCATACCCAAATGATCCCAGTGCTTCTGATAGAGATGCCCCAGACAGTGCCAGAGGTGCTTCATGATTCGACGAATCGTCGGCTCGAAGTCCGACGAAAATTCTGACCCTGAAAATTCGTGATTTTAGTAAAACTACCTTTTCTTTAACAGAAAATATAAATTAGTTATACAAAAATAGAACTGTTGAAAATAAAAACGTCCATATTTCTGTTCATTTGAGTTTCAGTTTTTATAAGTTCTATGGATAAAATTGCGAACTAGAAAATCAAAATCTTACCGTATTTAGTAGGGAAAATAGACTCGTTTCTGCTGGTTTTCTCGACCGAGGACATGACGCAGTCCATGTACTGCATCGCTGAATACGTGTGCCGCTTGCCTTTCTCGTCCACGTATTGAGCTTTACTGAAAACGAAAAATGCTTTTCTCCAAAATAAAAGATAAAGCACCATCTTCGAAATGATATAATTCAGAGCCGTACGAAAATTCAAAATTCGAAGCCGAAATCCGATTTTAAACTTTTGGAAAGTTCTAGCATGATGCCTTCCATATTATAGAAAGAAAAACAAACGATTCATATAAAGGTTTTTTCAGAAGTCTATTCTTTTCCGAAAAAAATTTCCCACCTTGTTCCAGGGAAATTCATGTACGGACAGGAGACAGGGACGCAGATTTCTGATAGACTGCCGCACAGAGCGTTCACGTGATCGAATATCGCTAGGGCTGAAATTTAAAAAGTAATAAAGTTAGAAAAGTTTTAGATTTTTGTTTTGCCCTCGAATGCTTTATACGAAAATTCGTTCATTCCTATTCTCGAAATTCTTCAAAATCGTAATCGAATTATCCCATTTGAAATGCAATTTCGACCGTCAAATTCTCACAAATCACATCGGAAATATTATTGTTTTCTTTGGTTTTCATGGAAAACTGCAGAAAACCATTTTGTGATTGATTTGTGGAAATCAGGTGCAGAAAAGATAGACAGAAATTCCGTTTAAATTGTTTCTCGAAAATAAAAATGCCTACTATTTGTAGCAATCCATTCCCGTTTTTCGATACCAGTTGGAAGCGCTATAACTTTTTCCATCAGCTGAAACGAAAATGAATTTATTTCGTGAAAAATGTGACAAAGCAGAATACTCGCCAAAAAGTTCATTTTTTCCTTCAAAAATGTTTAAATTCTACCTGATCGTCGATAGAATCACAGACGCACAATTCACTCGACGTCGATTTCGCCGGGCCTTGTCTGAAAATAATCAAAATTAACTTATTTTTCCCTCAAAATGCAACGATTGTCCTTGATTTCTAAAATTATCATCATTTGTCGAAGTTCCCATCGAAAATATTTTCAATGGAAGATCGAGACAAATTAGCAAAGTGGAAAAAAGAAATCCGACCTGTTATTGATTCCGCCGACAGACGCAGCGTTGGCGACTCTCTTCTGCTGGTTGCCCGTCTTCTGCACGGCAGCTGCCTCTTTGACGTCCTTCTTTCGCGACCGACTGAACATGCACCACATCATAAACCCCGAATGGAAAGAGTCATCATTCGAACGGCTCGAAATCGAATTCGAACTGCCCTCCATTTTTTGCCTTTTGCCAATCACAGTCAATTTCCACAAGTGTCACACGCCCATTTCCCCTTTTCCGCTATTTCCTCTCCCATTTTTGCAATAGCGCCGCACAGTCTCACTCCTCACTGCAGCTGCTCAAATCATTCAGCTGTTTGCCAATGATTTTCATGATTTTATTTAGGAAAAATTGGACGAACTCCGCTTCTTATGAATGAAAACAGTCAATCGATACTCTGAGAAATATATAGAAAGCGATGAGATATCAAGTTTCGTGAATAGTGAAGTGAAAAGCGAGGAAAATACTGAGAATTTTTATCTTTCACTGATTTACGGGGAAAAATGCGCGTCATTTACTAAAACTTTTGATTTATAATAGTTACTCGCAACTTTTTGCCTCACATTTCGTTACTTTTCTCGTTTTTCTTCAAATTGATAAATTCTCAGAAACCTCCGGTCTTTCCTTCGAATAAAGTTGCATCCTTCGAATAGCTGTTTCCACTCCCCGAGAACAGATCGAATCTGATTGAATCTGCCCGGAGAAACTCCGCCCGAATCGATCGAGTTTTCGCACAAAATGTCACCCGCCATTTTATAGAGAAATTTAAATTATTCTTAGCCAATAATTCTTTGGATTAGAGGAATAAGTGAACAAATATCCAAGCAATAACCGTATTTAGTAAATATTTGGTTTGGAGGAATCCTTAAAATTATCCAATAGAAATGGCTCCGAAAAATTACGAAAATTCGAAAACGACAAGTGCAGGATTGATGAAATCTCAAGTGTTTAGAAAATCATGAAAGAATATCAGGCAAAATGATTTTCGACTTTCAGCGGTCGATTTTAAAAGGCATAAAATCTGAGAACCGGATTCTCGAAGGCAATAAAATATGACTAGCGTGTCTTATTTCGAGAGAAGATTCGCATTCTCAAGAATTTTCGGCAAAAATCAGGAGGTTGAAGAGTTATTGCTATTTCGAGATTGATGAGCGAAAAATTTGTGTGCCATCCATAAAGACTCTATTGAAATTGACAATGTCGACGTCAAAATGAGGGCCTATCGCTCTGAATGAAACAGGGAAACGATACAAAATCGAGGAGCAGAACAACAAAATGAAATGGAAACGTGATTGATGACGCAATCTATTGTGATCCAGAAGCGAATAACAGGGAATTTGAAAGTTTGGAGGAATTTTGGGATAAATTACAAATAGCAATTATCAATGTACTAATTTGAAAATTTGATCACGCCATTTTATAAAAGTCCAAAATGATCATTCGAACTTCTGAGTTTCAATTTTCTCACTTTCTCACCGAGATTATTATCAGATGAGCATGGTTAATACCTTGTTTGAATTCGAATGAGAAATGATGATAATCTGAGCAAAGTGATAAGGAGATTGCGAAGAAATATCGACTGATTTCAAACGCAGTTTATTCGGAGGCGATTTTCGATTCCATTTGAATACCATTTCAATTTACGACGTGGCACAACATCCTATCAGAAATCTGATCACGATTAAATTTTTGAAATTTTCGAACAAATCAAACAATCTTTGGCTTTCTATTTCTTATCACGTGATGGTAATTTTACGATTCATTCAAAAACAGTCGCATTACAATCATTCGATCTGTGATATTCACTATCGTTCGGTCAAAACAGAAACACTAATTTCAAGATGGGTGTCACTTAAAAATAAAGATGAAACTACTTCCGACTCTACCATGTAGTAAGCTAATTTTGGCTACCAAATTCTTAACTAAATGCACCTTTATCGCATTATCATAACGCGCGTGCTATCCGAGGCGTAGATATTCATTATTCGAAAAATACTGTAAGAAAAAACGCATCTGAGATAGAAGGCATTTCAAAAGTTTGAGACGCTTTCAGCAATTAGAAGTTTATGCCAAGAAAAAAAGAATTTTCACGGAATTATATCGAAAACTATCGCGATAAGAGGAATTTAAGAAGTGATAAAAAAAGTGGAAGTAAATGAATTTTGGAAGCAATTGAAAATCCATTCAAATAACTAATAACTTCTTATCAAATCGTTGCGTACAGCCGAGAGAATTCCGAAAGCGTTTAGGGTGAATTTTTGAAGCTTACCACGAGACTTTAGGGGCTTATCATTGATCAGTGAATGCTTGTCAATACGGAGGAAGTTAGAGAGAAAGAGCTTTATCGTTAAGCGAATGAGAGAGTTTAGGAAATCAGATTGGAGAATAAAACGGAGCGCTTTCTCTTTGGCAAAGGACCGTAAAATTGACGGTTGGCAAATATAGAAATCGATTGAGTCTTCAAAAGGTCGAACGCTAAATGAAACGATGTTTTCAAAATTCGATTTGAACTTAAAAATATGAAAAAATCGACTTTAGGAGCAATGCACTACATATTTTCTGATGCTGAATCAGGTTACCAGAATTTGCGTTAAAAACCCAACATTCTCAAATTCATTTTGATTGTGAGCAAAGTAAATATGATCATTCTCTATGATTTGATTCGAACACCTACCTATTTGGGAAATAAAGTGGTCTGGTGAACACTAGATTTTCGAACTTTCAATCTCTAAAAAGAAGCGTTTGTTTACAAAGTCAATTTCCATAAAAGAATGAATACAACTTGTTGATAAAGCACGCTCGTTAGCGTGAAAATGACAGCTGAAAGGTAATTTTGCTGGAGAAAATTGGGAAAGAAAGAAAACACTTTTGACAGCTCTGATTCTTGTCACTAAAAACGGAAATATGTTACGTAAAAATTTTCAAAGTACTAAGAGTAAATGATTTTTCAAAAGAAATGGGTTATTAGCATATGTCATTCTGGTTCAATTTCTCACATCAGCTGGTAGCCCATCTGTAACTAATACCTCGTTTTCTTGTCCTTTTTAGGTAGTATCTAAGGGTCAGTCAAGAGCCCGAAAACCGCGCGTATGACACAAGTGCCCAGCTCAGGTTGCATTATAATTAGAACGCCAATATTTTACTTAGAAAGGAAAGAGCACTCCACAGAACAGCCAATTATCCAAGTGCAAGTTCTTGAACGTCAATCAAGAGATATCTCGGAAATTATAAGGGGGTTTTGACAGGATTGGACTAAATTCGCTAAGCTATGAAAAACCCCTTGAATTGTTTCAAATTAGGCCACTCCCTTTGCAGATCTGTTTAGTTTGAGCGGGAGTTTTCGAGATCAGCAAATTTTTAATCATTCGAATGAAGGTCAGATGAAAATCACAGGGATGTGTCATCATTTTTCATGAAAAATGAAGGGATCAAATCGAACTTGTGAATTTTCGGTTTTGGCGCCGGATAAGATAATGGAAGGTAGAAATGGAGATCGTAAAATCCATTCTTCCACCTTCCCATCCATGTATTCAGGCGTTTTCTCTGATTTTCCCTGGCAAGGAATAAATTATGAATTGATGATGAGACTGATCGGTTCCAGCGTCTTTGCTTTAGAAGGGAAAGGGAATTGGTCATAACAAGTTTATGTTGAGAAGCAGAAAATAATGCTATAAATGACAGGGGATAGCTGTAAGCTGAATGGCTGAAGGAGATAATGACGGACAAAATAAGAGCAGAAAAAGTTCGGTTCTCTCTAGAGTTTATGCCAGCCTGTTATGAAGTTATATCCCTCACCATAATGGGAATATTTTGAAGAATAAGATATGTTAGAAGTATCCCATTCCTCGATTCTCGATTCTCTTTGTTCTTTAGGGTGCGGCTCTAGTCTTTCGATTTGCTAGCCTTCCTTCCTTAGAAGGAGATAGCTAGTCATAAACAGGCCAACACCGGAGGCCAGCCAACTGTACACAAACAATGTACTTCTCTCCATATAGAGGCACTCAAAATATAGGACACAACAGAAAGAAATATGAAAATCCGCAGTTATAGAATAAAAATCAACTAGAATATCCAGCGAACCAGACTTGACCAAGCTTGGAATTCTAATCATGGGGATTTTTTGAGTGAAAATCGCGCTTTTTGCAAGAATGACTGATTCATTATTCTTCAAAGTTCAAAATAATAAGAAAAATATGCAGTAAAATAATCAATGAAAAATTGATCCAACTATAAAAAAAACGGAATTAATACATTTTTCTTAACAATATCCGAAAGAATTTCTCGACCCGGCCAGATGGCCCGAAAGTTTTCGCCGCTCACCACAAAAATTAAAGTTCATCGAAGAAAACGGAGAATTTTACACAAAATTTAAGAATTCTGTTTTTGCAAAAGTGCTGACCGAATTTTCAGTCAGATAATAACGCAATTTGTCCCTCTACTGTTCAAATAATAAAGTCAGCAGTAATTTCTTCAAACCCATTAGTTTGAGTTATTGGATTTAGAATGGATTTGAGAATGGTTGAGTATTTTTCGAAGGCTGGAAATAGCGAGAGAAAGGATGTCGACTGAAAATGATCTTTTGCAAACAGAAAAATTTCGCAATTCTGCTCATTTTGCTCGAAGCAAGAAAAGTATTGACTAATAGAAAAAATAAGAGGACTGATAAAACAAAATAAGACACAGCAAAATGACGATCGACGTTCAGAAAATAACGCTGCAAGGCAATTTGCTGATTAGCAACCAATCAGTAAATTATTCGAATCGTTAGGCAAATACTTCGATTGAAATGGTGATAGATTATCAAAACCTGGATACATCATCATGATTCTGACTGACCATCACTCTATGACTATTTCAAAAGGAATCATGAATTATTTTTCGAAAAAAAATTCCGTAGAAAATTTTTCTAAAGACCGCCACTAATACTGTTAAAAATGAGGGGGAGTTTAGAAATCTCAAGATTACTCTTCTGATCAATTCACGGTCGGTATCAGTGAAAAATAGTTGATAAGTGTTTGAAATGCTAAAGATCTCGAAAGTCGAAAGTGGAAAGTAAGAAGAAGGACTGTTGGGGGTGAAAACAGACAACAGATAGACTGGGGTGAAGAGGCAAGGAGAGGGAGGGAAGTGAGGGAGCAGACCGGGCGGATCCTGATTCATCGTTTGCAAACACAGGTATGGAAATTCTGTCAAACCATTCAATCGCCTTTCCGAAAATTTAGATATCGCCTCAAAATCAATAACTATAAACTACGAGATATCCAGGAATATTGGTTACGAAGGGGTGTAGGATTGAGAAGTTTTACTTCGAAAAAATTTGAAGATCAACTTCGATTTCGACTTCGACTTTTCACATCATACTCTGCGTTGTGTGTTGTATTGCTTACGAGATTTGAGCCGTTAATTATCTCGCAGTCAGATAGCTCTCTTCGAAGTGGGGTGATAAAATTGAGAAATTAGATGAAGTCTAATTATCATAACTTAAAACACTCAATTATTTCGTATTTCAAACACCAACAGCTCAACGAATTAGCCGTAAGCGATGAAAATCGCGTGAAAATGAGTGGGTGAATGAAATTCCGCTGCATTTCGACGATCCTACGCTCATTGTGTTGTTGGGGAAAATAGGAAGGGACTTTGGATGGTGCAGAGAAATAAGGAAGCTGTCTCTTTCGCCTCGTTTTACGTAGCCATTGCATAGTGTTGCAAACACCACAATTCGACTAAATTAGCATACGGTTGAGTGGAGTTAGGAATTCACAGCCACTTTGCATAGGACAGAGGAAGCTGAGATTTGACTAGATTGATGGAGATAAGTGAGGAATTCCGATGGCGATTATGAAAGGACGCTGAGAAGAACATGATAATTCGGCAGATTAGGAAAGGAATTTAGGAGAATTGCATTTGAATAAAACTCATTCAACGTCTCGGACCGCTTTATTATCTCGTTACATAAACGGGGATTAGAATCGAGTATCCTTACTCGATACTATCTCTTCTGAACTAATGCTACAGAAAATCAAAGTTATTCGTTTGAACGGGTTCATTGAGCAGAAAATATTCACAACTTCATAGACTGAGCATCAAATGTATTCGAAAAATGTATGTTCTTTGCATGTGATCAAACAACAAAATGAAATTGCTACTAATCTGTAGAGTTATAAGAAAACTCGTTCGACGGTGCAAAAGGAGATCTTGATCGAAAGTACTGAATGCTAATTGAAATGTCATAAAATGAAAGTAATGAAGTGTGCAGCTATTTTTGAGAAATTTGTGGAAAATGGAAAACATGAAGCGAGAGGGAGGATGACAGTCTGCTATTTGCAAGTCATTGAATTACATGCAGCAGAAGAGTCGGAGAAGTTCTGCAGTTGCAGTAACCAACATGTCATGCAATTCACTGAATACATGACAATGTTTGAGAGAACAACAGGTAGTACAGAGACAGAAAAGAAGACATAGAAAGAAAATATAGAGAGAAAGAGAGCACAGAAAAAGAGGAATAGAGGAAATTCGAGAGGGAAGGAGAAACGAGAACAGAGAAAATATTGAAAATGCCCGACAGACAGCTAAATCGACTGCCGACTGGTTTTACTCGCTTCAAAATCGGACTATTTTTGTTCGTTTTGTTCGTCTCTTCACGCTCTCCATTTCATACGCTATTTCCACGTGAAATTGTCACATGTATGGAAAAAGACACGCGTTCTAACTGAATGAAAAATGAACCGTAGCATCGCACAAAGAACCAATGAGAGTGGAATGGTAACGCGAAACCACGTGGTGCACAGAATAATGAGCTGGCAAATGGTAGTGAGGAGAGTATTTCACAAGTGAGGTTGATCAACTGTGACAGAGAACGGAACTTGGTAACGAGGAGGTGAATTTGACAAATTGCATGATATCATAGTCGATGATCAATTGACACAACAATACACATCATACAATTGAATTCAAAAAGGTCAAAGAAAGAATAAAATAAAAAATTGGAAACTGGATATCCGAATTTCGAGATCAGGTTTGTGAGGAGCGATTATTTGATCACCTCGAAATCATGCTCAAAAGTTGGATTCAGAAAATTAAAATGGCATCATTTTCTACAAAAATAATTTGAAGTTTCTGAATCTCGAATCCTACTTGCAAAATTGAATGAATGCGATTGAAGTTCGTCGAAAATAATGTTTTGAATTACGCAACAATTACAAATGGTCTGATGCGATTTGCGAAGATTTGAATGGGACGCCCACTGAAAAGAAGCAATGCAAATGGAAGTGGGAGGAGGAGGAAGGGAATATAAAAATGAAGGGAGAACAGGAGGAGGAAAGTAAGGAAGGGAAGCAGAGTATGAAACTGTAAACATGGAACAGCCGACAAGGACGTTCCATTTTAGAATTTGAAATGTCGGTTTGAGAGTAAAATGGAATAAGAATGTTTACAAGCCTCATACGAATGTTTGACGTAAAGAGCAGGAAATTTGAATTTTCTTCAAGATGCTTCCTTTCAAAACAATAACTTTGTTTCTGATCTTTCACGTTCCAAATGTTTGCTTACGTAACGGGGGAACAAAGCTGATGGTAGCGTTCGTTTCTACGTTTACAATCACATTTGAAGAGATGTCAAATATGCAATGGCAATCCAAGGAAGTAGAGATAATAGTGTTGTATGAGGTGCAGAAATTGTATGTTACAAGTGGAGACAGTGTGGGGAATGGGGAGTGCTGAGAGAAAATGAAACCGGAAATGATGAAAGAGGTGAAGAATCTAAAGAAACAGCGTTCCTCTCTTGTCTTACACAACCGAGATGCTGGAAAGTACAACAATGAGAAGGCGAGAAGCGAGAAGCGCAGAGATGTGTTCAGTTTCTTGTCCTCTAGCTTCTTTTTTCGAGCTCTTTCATAATCTCTAGCTTCTTTTCCTCTATCAAATTCCCTTTATCACAGCTCTAATCTCGTTAATGCAACATTTTATCAATTGAGCCATTAGAACGATCAGAGTGACGGATCTTTGCTTTCACGAATTTGATTTTTCCGTTTCTAATCGGTCAGTTTTCAGACAGTACAAAATGCCTACGTAAAAATTTTCAGCTAGTGCATCAAAATATGGCTATTCGAATTCCGATTTAGAACTCACGAATTTCTTATACTGATTTTCAATTTTTCATCAAACTTCTGCGAAGAAATTGCAGAAGAATAAAAATGCTGGCTCCGCGCTTACACAAATCTTATACCATACAGTCAGCACCACTGTCATCTGTTCCTTTGATTGTGACCGGCTGTTTTGTGTTTCCTTCCTCATTTGAGTTGCTTTTCAAACATGGTCAAAGGGGCTGTAAACATCGCGCATTTGTGCACGTCTTTATGCGCCAAATCTCGGGAATCATGGCGTATCTCTCGCTTGTTCGCTCTCGTAAGCCGGTCAAACAC
Organism: Diploscapter coronatus; assembly: GCA_964036155.1. Taxonomy (NCBI): domain Eukaryota; kingdom Metazoa; phylum Nematoda; class Chromadorea; order Rhabditida; family Rhabditidae; genus Diploscapter; species Diploscapter coronatus. The sequence continues at coordinate 4,710,775 of OZ038423.1, forward strand.
CGGGCTTTTATGGCTTTGGCCCCGGCAATTATCATAAGCTTCCCAGGCCACCCCAAGGAGGACCAGTTTATGACGGCATACATCTATGGAAAGATTTTATGATAGAGATCCAGAAATAGAAAATGAATCAATAGTTTTGGTGAGAAAATCGGAAATTGGGAAAAATCAAACCTTTCAGATAAACGGATGCTGAACGTTGGATGTGCAATTGACATTTGAAGTTCTTTGATGGAAAATGAAAAACTTTATGGGGAAGGGAGCGCAGAAATGTCAGTCTCCTTGGAGCACAACCCTTTATATTTCTTCAGTGCTTTTTTTCTCTCTAAAATACTAAAGGCCCAGATAGTGCTCAGCTCTCACTTTCAATAAATGTTTGCTTCTTGAAGCAGAGACAGGAATCATTTGAGAGAGCAGGAATTCAGACGAATCGAAACTATCCGAGAAAAAAATCGGAGCAACTCGCAGAGTCATTTCTTTTTGGGAGAAGATAGCTATTTCAAGGATTTGAATCATACTTGATTTCTGTCTGATCGAATCAAATTGATTTGATAAGAAAGTGAGAAGTTGATATGACTGAAGCCAAATGAAATCACCATTCAAATTTGGTCATATCAACTTTGATTTTTGCCGAAAAGAGATGATTCATCTGAAATCTCTCTAAATTTTAGGCCTAGGAGAAATCCATAATGACGCAATTTTAAAATATAATCAAAGTGATGCTATAGAAAGGTATTGACGTTCTTGATGAAATAGTGATTTCATATCAAATTAATTGCAAAGGCCAGCAAACTTTGAGTGGCATAACGACAAAGAGCAATGTGATAAATTTCTAATGGATAAAAATCATAAAATAATTCCCAAACTGAATTCAATCGCAATACACTTTTTACGGATGCTCTGCGTCCGCGAGGCATTGACAGTATCGTATCATCCGAAATCTAAAACCTAGCATTTTCCAGATCCAAAAATTCGCGATTTGTTGTGTTTTTCATGGCTATTTATCTTTTCCTCCTCATTTCTCATGTACTGCTGCACCTGCGCGCAAATGCAAATGTTCTCACGAACGAAAGAACCGAAAGGGTGAAAAGAGAGATCTTTCGCGTTTGTATTTTTTTGCTCTGACGAGAACCCAACCCAACAATTTGTCCGTCTAACCATTCTACCGACATATCAATTGGCCATAAAACCATCTATTCGTTTAGCAGATCGAGAAATTGCCAAAGAAAACCCAATCAAATCATCACTTTTCTTGTCTCCCAAAATGTGAAATGTCCACTCGAATGGCCATTGTAAGCCAATAAAACAACGTGTAAACCTATGCAATGATCACCGATGCGCTCTATAATTTGACAGAACAGTGTAAAATTGGATTCGCAAGAAGAGGACATCAAAATAACAATGATTCAGAGAATTGAGAGTTTTACGTTGACACAACATTACTTTATACCCCCATTTGACAGCGTAAACATTCTGCAGAGTCTTCAGATACATAATACAAAAAGAGAGCCGTTGACTGGTAGGTGAAAAATCTACTACTATTTTAAAACGCAGTGTGTGTACACACGAAATGCTACATTTCAGCAACGAATGAGAATCAATCAACTAACTAAAATATGATAGCTTTTTCAGCTTGGTTTGTGTTTCGTCGCGGTGTTTTGATACGTTTTTGACATTTGATAGTCGAAATCCAGAAATATACTCGGATTTTTAGTGCTGCTATTTCTAGACCTCAAAAACCGAGCATCGACCCACTCAGTTGGAACAACATCTGATATGCAGAATCGAAAAATCTCAAGCTGTACATTTGAATGTGTTGAGTCGTGTCGGGTGTAATTGCGAGAACGGCAAAATGCGAGATTGTGGGATGATTGTAAAATGTCCCACAGCCGCAGAGAAACGGCAGAGCAAAACCACAGGATACGAGAATTGCCCGACCTGATGCACTGATGGATTCATTGCATAGACTAAGTGCAGCAGAAACGAGAAAGCCTACTCCTTCTTCTCGTTTTCAAGTCTCAGCCCTCAGCAGCAATATGTACAGGAAGCCGATGAAATTCGATATCACCCCAACCTAGAAGTCAATGAAAAAGTAACATTGAGCCTGAGAATGGTAGTCAAAACTGGATTGATGAAAAAGTTGCGCGCAGAGTCAGATTTCGGCAGAAATCAAGAATAACACTGGAAATGAATACTTGTGACACACGGATTGGCAAAAAATGAACGGGGTTCGGATTTCGCCGATTCTCCCACAGAAGTATGAATGAAAATGCTTACGTAGCGATACTGATGAGGGACGAGATGAGGATTTTGGCGGGACAGCAGCCGGGCGCCTCATCGACAATGTCGATGGAGGGACGACGAATCTGCTGAGATGGGTGAGTGGACTGAGGCAAAGGCTGGCGGGCGATCGCTGCGGTAGACATCCAATGTGATCGGCTAATTAGAGGCAAAAATTGAACTGTTGAGGTATTGAAATGATATTGTAGAGGTCGTAAGGCACTGAAATGGTACTTCTATTGATTCGCAAAAACGGAATACACGCGAATATCGATCATTTTTAGCGTAACGATTGATAAGAACTGAAACGAGTCAGAAAAAGAAACAATGGTGCTGGTCAAAAAAGGAAACGTTTGAATGGAACGAGGGAGAGGCGAGAGAGGGGCTCTTACGGAAAAATGGAGAGCGAAACAGCAGCTGAGTGGACGAGAGAGGAAAAGATATTTGACCAATGCGGAGCTGCACGGGGAACGAGCAGAGAAAAAAGCCATTTGTTGCTTTATAAGAAGTGGCTTCGAGGCTTTGAAGTCTGTGGGAAAATACGTTGGAAAACCATTTGCTTGGAGCGAAGAGAAATCGCCTGAACGCAGAAGGATGAAAGCTGAAAGGCGAAAGGAGCGCAGCAGCATAAGCCGCTCATCCAATTTGCAGATTTGAACCCCGAAAGAATGAGAGAGTGCGAAAAGCCCCTGAAATTTCTGCTTCTGTTTACAAACTGCAGAAACATATGAGAAGATGAAATATGTATCCCTCCATTTGAGTAGAAAAATATACAGAAATGCTTCGCAACTTTCCTTACATAGAAAGACGAGCCTACGAAGGCGCAAAGCTAAAAGCTGGAAATGGAAGATACACGCGAACGATCGTGTAACCCTTAGAATAATAATAAAGGAGTAAGAATAGCAATGGGTATAGGCAATCGCAAATCTGTTTGCGTTTGTCCAACTCTATAGCTTACAAGGTTGGCTTCGTGTAAGCAAAATTATAGTTCGGAAACTGTCGTTGGATGAAAAAATCAAAACGAGATTTCTTGACCGTGACAAGTTTTGTTGATGCGCGTACTACGTTACTATGGCCTGAACGAAACACAGGTATTAAAACTGAACTGATTGGGAATTCAATTAAAGACGCAAGTCACGCCATTTTGCAAATTGTAGAGCTTGAAAGTGAGGTTAAAAACGGAAGAGACGTAAATTTGGAGGCGATTCGTTAAATTTGATAACGGCTAATTGAATCGGAACAAAGAAGCAAATTCGCACATCGTATAAAAGAAATCAGCACTGAATTTTAGATACAAGTTTGTCAAAGACGCAGGAAGAGAAAATTGTGGTTGGAGAAAATGAAGAGGAAGAAAGAAAGAAGGGGAGAAATTAGGAGAAAGGAAGAAAAAGATGAGAGGGATGAAGAGAGAACGACAAGGTCAATAATGAATGACTCTTTCTCTCTGCAAAAGAAATGAGAAATGATTGAGAGGAAGAGGAAAAAAGCAGAAACGGATTTTGAATTTCACAAACAGTCACGGGCAAACCCTCGTCTAGTTTTTAATTTTCCAGCACTGGCATTGTCGCCTGACTTATACCAACCAGAGCACAGACTGTTCGAGACAGATTAGGGCAGTTTACTGTTCGAATTAGAAAATATGGTACAAAAGTCGTCGAGTTCGAGAAATTGAATTCTAGTCTTCTTGAAAAAATGAAACCTTGGATTTTTCACCATCTAAAAACAACTATCTCACACCGCCTTTTACCGAATAAGTCGTAAAGAATCGAAATCTTAAAATATAGCAAATCAATTCAATTTTGATTTCTGGTTATAGTACAACCAGCAAGAACCACGACGAATGCAAAATAGTGGCTATTTTGATGGAGAATGGAAAACTCTGGCGAGTTATTGATAAGAGGTCGTGGTTAATCTGGCCGAACTCGTGGTTCTGCTGCTTGCTTTCTACACTTCCCCGGGCGATTTCTATCTTCTCCTCTCTCAAAAAGCGTCCAATTCATTTCGATTCGTTTGATAAAGAAAAATATTTTATCTCTTCCCTTCTGCTTCTTATTTCTCTCCGTTCGTCCAGTGAAGCTGGCTTCGTTTTCGAACAACTGACACGTAAAACAGGCACAGGTGAGAGAGTATGACTTGTAATGATGAAGAGAAGAGGCCAAAACAGTCAGAGTAAGTTAGAGAAAAGGTAAAGGACGCAGAGAGAATGATGTCGCTTAGCAAAAACACTAATGAAGATTGACATGAAAGCCATTCGATTGACTGAGGCGTTCTAGCAACTTTACCAAACTAAGCAAAGAAGAGAGGAAAGGAAAGAAAGCTATTCTTCCAATCAAATTGATGCTTCAAATAGGGTCGTTTCAGTTAATTTCTCAATCGACGTGATTTTGAAGATTTATCGCCTTCATTATCGAAGACAATTAGTTCAGTTGTGGAAAAAGTGAAAAACTTCTAAAAGGAGTAAGTTATTGAAAAACAGGCGGATATTTTCAATCAGTCTCAGAAAAAATCTGGCTCAAGTTTTCTGCCGGAAATTGCGAAACCTCAACGATTTTAAAAGATTTTTTCAATTGCATAAAAAACTATTGCATCATCGCGGCGTTAAACTGCACCCACGTCAAAGTGAAAAAGTAAAGAAAAAGTTATGGAAAATTGAAGGACCACGAACCGAACTAGAGTCAGTCAGGTTGTAAAGGTATTCCCTTACAAAAGTAAGGAAAAAGCTTCCAGATGGAAAGCAAAAGTCAGAAAACCAAATCGCTATCAGAAATCAGATAGAATGCTCATTTCACAATGCTTTTATTCTCGTTTATGCTCTCTGTGTCGTCGTTCAGTTCGAAATTTGGTTAACCATGATAAGCACGCATAATTTTGAGCTTGAAATTGAAATAAAAGGTTAGTGAACTGATAAGCATTTTTATGAATTCGACTGAAAGAAGGGCAATATTAGGCATGGCAAAGGCCTAAATAAGGCACTGAAATCGCATCACTTGACTGAATTCACTGATAATTTGATAAGCCGATCATTTTGACTGCATTTCCAGAGGCATTTTGTGATTTAATGCTTCGTTTATTGCTATCGAATGGGAAAGAAGGCAAATGAAACGGTACATTCCAAAACGAAGAAGTGAATCAAAAATTAATGAAAGCAATTGTAATGATTTAAGGAAGCTTCTCATTAATAACTAAAAGTTCTTTGAACAAAAAAATAAATCCTGGACCAAAATCGTTTGCAAAAATAAGGGCTCTTCTTTACGGAATTTTCTTTGGATCGCAGTTTGCTTCCGGTAAATTTGTGTCTATAACGATGTTTTCAAACTTGCAAAATTTTAGGTCAAATAAAAAAATGAAAACACAGCTTTCCCACGCGAATGTGCTATTTTCCCAATTTTGGCCAACTTTTATATGCAAATGTTGAAGTTTATGATGCGAATTTCGCAATTCAACACACAGGAAAAGAGTTCGATTGACCAAAAATAACACGGAAAGCGACTATAAAATCGAAAATCGCGAAGTTTACAGAAAAGCTGGGGGAGATTCACATCGTAAAGATCAAAATAATGACACCACGATCGGAGAGAATCGGGGTGGGGCGAAATGAGAACTGAAAACTGGGGAAAGTCGAAGGAAAGTGTCGTCAGTCTCAAACATCTAACAAATGTTCTCTCCTTCAAACTAAAATTAGCTGAAATCTTGGAAAACATGAGTTGTTACTGTTGCAGTTACTGTAATGGTAAGTTGCTCTGATGAACCCAATCGCAGTTAGATGGTTCTATACTTTCGAGAAAATTTGCATTTTTGCATTTTTATGACTATGATAGGTGCAGGTTGAAGTATTGCAAAAAGAGAGGAGTACTCGAGAAGATGTATGTGTGTAAGTATTACAGAATCAGGCGTCGACAAGAAATGCGCAAGAAAATTATAGAAAAATGAGAATGAACAGAATACATGAATTAGATAGGGAAGGTTAGAGAGAGAAAATTGAAGGAAATAGCAAAGGAAGTGGAGAAAGGAAAGAAAGGAATCAAGCCTAAAACTAGTTCCCAACTATCGTATATTTTCTTGTTCTCTAACCATTTTTGTTTCTTTCTTCCCTAGAATTTGCATTATATTTCTTTTTTCTTTCCTTTCTACAGTTCCATTTGCTATTTAGTGAGGCTATTGAATGAATATGAAGATGAAATACAGTGAGAACGAAGATGGAGAAATATGTGGAAAACAATGCAACGGTCATAAAAAATCACTGTATTTTTAGACATGGAATAATACGCAATTTTGGCAATTGGAAACTCAATTTTCCTGGAACAGTAAAATGGAATTAGTTTGTTTGAAAAATCATCTTTGGTCTGAAATGATTTGAGAGCACAATATTGTTCCAAAAATTTCAATCTACAAAATGAAAATTAATTGAATTTTTCGTAGTTTTTGCTATTTGATTTTAGGATTGTCTGGAAAGAAAAAGGTTTACACGTGGCAGAAGGCCAAATTCGCAATGAAAACCTCATCAATCAAAACCCAAAACGAAGTAGAAAAAATCGGCGAAGTTTGCAAAGGAAAATGTGAAAATGGCAGAATGGCACAAGCAAAGAAGTGTGAGAGAAAGGAAGGGAGAGGAGAGGTGAGAGAAGAAGGATGAAAGAAGACCGGGGAAATGCCATCGGTTTGCAAACAAATGATGAAAAATTCGAGACAGCAAAGATTCAAATCAATACAATGCAAAAATTCATAACCATCAATAAGCAAAGCGATGATTTGACCCAAATATGGTTCACGAAATATTGTCCTCTTTATTGAAGAGAAATTTCACAACTTTGAAAAATCATCGAAACCTCAAAATTCAATGGAATATCAAAATCGTGAGTCATGAAGATGGCATCAAAAACAAGATTAGGGGAATCCATCATGGAACAAAAGCCACAAATTAGCATCAAATCACATAATGTAATTGATGATCTGGCGATCAAAGAAGTCGCCAGAACTTGAGTTGTTGAGCCCAAGAAAATACGGAATTGACGAAGAGTGATTGTTTGTTTTGAGACTGAGCATTTTGGTTCTTGTTGCCTAAGGTAAAAAAGGCGACTTTCATTAACAGAAAATGAGAAATGAAAGAAGTAAAATCAGGAAAAATGAAGAAAAGGACTACGAAAATGTAAAGGAAACTCAAAATAGGCAATGCATAATGAAATCGAAGAAGAGTGAGGTTCGGCCAAATAAACGAGCAAGATTGTGCAAAACCATAAAAGAGTTGAATATTTGAGCAAGCGTGATTCATTCGGAAACTGGGTCAACCACCTTTGGACTTTCAAATTGCTCAATAAAATATTGCAATTAAATTTGAGCATGGGTGATAAAAAGTTTGACCTGGCGAAATGCTTCAAGATCTTATGAGCAGACTTTGTGGATGTGTTGTAAAATTCACGAAAAATGATATCAGATGAGTGGTTTGTTTGAAGCCAACAAGCTCACGTGGAAAATTTCGCTGTAAAACAAAGGGTTAGGCTAAGTGAGAGATCATGAAAATTCACGAGGCAGGAAAGAAAGGAGTCGGACAGAAATAAAGACTCCTCGATTCTTCTGACGTTGAAATATGGCTATTCTTTGTGACAGCGTGAAGTCTCCATTGCCTCTCAAAAACGAGGAAATGAGAATGAATCAAGAAACAAGAAGCTGGAGAGGGGAATGGAGGAAGGAAGCACATGATCAGCTGCCCAGAAGCATGAGGTAGATTCACGCGCAGATATGAGAACCAAATGGCTAAATGGCAAGTCTTTTGATACTCGCAACATCTGGAAAGAAACACATCAAGGCTCAAAACAAATCATGATTTTTTTCTTGCAAAAATATCAAGTATTCTGGATAATTGCGATAAATCTTCTAGGTGTGATAAAATATGGGAAAATTTGAATTTCCCGCCAAAATGGCAGCGAAATCGCCTTTTGATTTGCCTAACTATACGCACTGTAAAATTGGGTGGAAAGGAATAAATACAGCTGTGATTCGGATAGGTAAGGGGCATTTCGCTCAAGGGCAAACACTCTCAAAGGAAAGCGAAATTTGAAAAAAGTCGAAATCACAAATTGCTTTGAAACGGAAATGCAAAAAGGCACAGTTAAGGGAAATTTATGATTTGCCAGGTTCGAAAGGGAAAGAAGGAAATTTCTCGAATTGCGTTGATTTTCGATAAAACCATTAGGAATTGAATTCGGGAATTTGAGAATTTCAGAACTTATATGAAGGCAATTATGCGAAGAGATGGAATGTGATGATAGAAAATAAAATTAGGAAAAGATCAAAGACAAATGTTAGAGATTTCACCAATTTAGAGGATAAAATGTTGAATTTCATAGGGATTTTTCTTTAAAAAAATAACCGCAGCCATAACAAGCAACTCTTTAAAAGTTTTCTTTAGATTGAAAATAGGAGTGAAATTGGACACAAAGTTGCAGGTTCTTCTATGTTAAGAATATTCATAGTTTTATGCAAATTGAGAACTATTCAGACAAAAATGTACTCCGGAGTTTTGCTGACGATGCTTCAATTATCTCAAATTTCGCGAATTTTTGTGGTCGTTAAGCATTTGCCTTTCATTGATATTTGTGACTTGTACGTTTTTATGGCTTCTAAATTCGAATACTCTGATTTGGCAAATAAAATCAAACTTATCAGTAAGTGATGTTTTCCGAGAGAAGCGCATTTTATGTGAGTTCCGTGCCGAGAAATTGAAATGCAAAGTGACGTTGCATTACAAAATGATGATTATTCGAAGCCATCGACCGATATGTCTAGCAAAAAACTGAATCCTCTCGGGAATGAGCCTGTTTTTATAGAAAAAATTATAAGTTACAATCGATTTAGCCACTCGACCACACGACGTAAGCACATTAGTTAGCAGTAGCTACGCTTAAGAGAATAATCGGGGCTTGTTATTCGACATTACAGCTGGTTTAGTGATACGAGGAACTGTCTTCGATAAATGCGGCATGAAAATGGGCAAGGAAGGCGATAATTTTGGAATTGGGAAATACGCTGCTTTACAATTGGAATGGCGATCCGAATAGGGGAAAATCGATAAAAAAATTATGATGCAAAACCGGAAATCCAGAAATTCGAAGGGAACGATTTTACTGTTGAAATTTCGTAATTAGAACGAGAAGAAATAATAAAAATGGGAAATAGTGGATAGTTTGAAAAGATAGTTAGAACACTAGACACGCATAGTTGAAGACCTGAATCCCTTCCGATCTTCATTCCAATTCCCAATTCTCATCCCCCTCTTTCTCTCTTTGCATGATTTCCTTTCTCTGTTCTCTCGCAATTTCTCATTCTCTTTTTCCTTTTCATACAGACCAATTCAGCATTCAGGGAATACGCGGCGTGCCGCGCACGCGGAAAGCAAAGCTGAAAAATTGAATGGGGACAATCAAAGAAAAATGAAAACAAACAGAAGAAAATTTCCATGGGCTATTCGTACAATTGATAAACTGATCTTGACCAGTTGCATTAAGTCGTTGGATATTTTAGGGAAAATGTGATTGAGTTGAACTGGCACATAAAAATATGCTCGTTTTACATGAATTTGACAAGTTCTCTCAATAGAGATTTTTGATCGCAATGGATGAACCAGAAGAAATGTATTTTGATCTCAAAAGTTGATTATGGTCAATTTTTCTCTGGGAATTCGGTAAATTGCACAGTAATTAGCCTTCGTCAAGGTGAAGGTGAACGATTTTCAAGTGAGAACTCACAAAATTCACAAGGAAGTCGAATTGGTCAAGGAAAAGAACGATCTCGAAGTGTCAAAATTAAATTCTAGTATTTCGAAAGGCGACTTAGAAGGGATGTGAAAATAAAGACATTTACAGAAATGTTTCTAGAACTTTGGATGCGATAATTGAGATTTGTAAAAGGTGATCGGGTTTTCGAGTAAGAGATTAGCGAGAAAAGTGCTTGCAATTTTGATAGATCAAAAATTTAGCAGATCGAGGTTACACGGTAATAATCCGCAGCAATTCTGATGTTTTGAAAAAGGGAAGTAAATGCGAGAAAACTCTATCAGAGTGCAATGAAAAACAAGTTGAATTAGATGATGCGATATTTTTAGTTACACAGTGACAACTTCTCATATCTTTCAATTATCAGTTTCGAAGTTGACTGACTCAGATCAGACTATTGTTGTTGGTTTCTTTATACTATTGATTGGAGAGAACGCGTCGATAACCGAAAATTGCGCTATTCGTCTCTCGTTTCTCCTCTACGCGACTCACTATTTCGCTCCAAATTCAATTTCTAATTCCTGTATGAATATTGATTTTTTCTCCAATCAACGATAGAAAAAACCGTTTGATAATAGTATAGATTTCAGGAGAAGCCATTTCATTTAAAAAAAAAGATCCTTTACTTGATAGTCAACGTCCGATAAACTTGCATATAGCTGGAATATTCGCTCTCTCCTTCTTTCCCTGTATAGCATTGCATCGCAGTCGTTTTTCGCTTTCCCTTATCCTCTCATCCCTCAACGTATGATGTCCCGTTTTAGTAACGAAAATGACGCGAACGAGGAAAGCGACGCTGACACAGAACGCGAAGCAGAGGAGAAAAGCAGGGAAGCAGAGTGGAGACAGGTTAACGAGGCGACTGCCTGAATGACTGAATGCCCTGACAGAGAACTGCGACAGTCAGTCAGGCCTAGAAAGGGGGTTGGATAGACTAGGAATAGCACGAGGATTCGACGTGACACGCAAATTACTAACCACGAACTGTAAGGCTAGGCTAGTAGTAAAAGGGATAATTATGTCGCGGTCAAGTGAGGGAATTCAAGTGTGCTCACTACATTTGAAGATGAATAGTAAGATCGTAAAAAAGAAATATGCTGAAAGGGTGGATTTCTTCCATGATAAACCAATATTTTAGTGGAGTAAAGTGAGTCACCCATTTTTGGTGATTGTCTGTTTGCAGTTTGGATGAACTTCGAAAAACGCTCGAGTAAGGGGATGGAGAATTAGTAGGAAAGCTGCGTGATCACTATGAAAGAAAACGAGAACTCTAGAAAGTCGATCATAAAAATCATGAAAAACGGGTGAAAGTAAGACAAATCACTGAATTTGCTAACTTCTTCTAGTAAAAAATGTGAATGAATGGGTGAAAGTGGTTGGCACAGTTTGAAGTCGCAAGCAGTGAAGCGTCACTCGCATTTGGCAATGCCTTTGACGTAACGGGGAAACGGGAGACGCAGAGGGGAAAACGAACCTCCCTTCGGGTGGCGCCGCGCCGCTGCTGGACGCAAATCTGCCAGAAGCTGAAAAACGAAGACGGCGAAGAAAGACTATAGAATTAGAGAGGAACAAAGACGCAGAGACTCTAGAGGAACAAAAACTTGCTTCTTTGCATGTCCTCTGCATCTCCGACTTTTCCTATCATTAAATATGACTCCGCTTCTCTGATTCTAGCCTTTCCCTCTGTCTTTGAAGGGGAAGTGGACACTGCGTTGGGCAAGGATTACGTAGCACGTAAGGGGAGGCAGGAAGGGGAGAAGTGCCAACAGTCAGAGAGATTGCCAGAGAAGAGGGCGATCATCCGACAAGTTTGATAGGAAGACGATGAGATTATAAGGGCGCAGAAAATTAAGATGAAGACCAGCTCGATGGCGTCTGGAGTTCAAAGAGGCGATGAGAACAATTGGCAGATGACCTTCGTGTGAGAAAATTTCACTATAAAGTTTTGTACGAATTAACAAAATTACAAAGTTCATTAGAGTTTGCAATTTCATCAAATTGTAACGACCGAAAAAGTGAAACTTGAGTCCGACAAGTTCAAGATACAAAAGTTCTTTAGCTATTATTTGCTCTAATTACAAAACATTATTTGAGTAGGGAGTTGTATAAAGTAAAAATGGTGATATTTGTTGACAAACTCGCCACAAAATCTACGAACTACAAGAAGTCTGACTGTAAGAAAATTTTGGAAAAGTATAAGGTTCTCTACAAGTAAAGAAATGAATAGTAAAAGGATGTGCGCGGGCGTTTTATTGTATGAGGTTTCAATAATAAAATGGAGGCAAAGAGTTGCATCTTGTAACAACAACAACAAATAGCAGAATAGCAGAAACAGGGACAGGAACTGAATAGAAGAACAGAAAAGAAAGACACGGTTTACTCGACCTTTCTCTACTTCTTTTGTAGGTTCTCTTTCCTGCTACAGGCTCCTTTCTCCTCTTTCCTTACACTAGAGAAGTGTGCCATCACAGAGTCACTCACTTCTCTGCAAGAAAAACATCGATTCTGCGACTCTCGTGAGTCCGCCTGACTGACTGATTGCCTGTCCGACAGACTCAATACTGCCAGATAAATATTGTAGATGCGAGCAGACGCATGGCAAGAAAAACTTAAACATGAAACTTATCAAGAGATTGATGAATATGAGATTTTCAATATCTCAGGATAGATATACCTGTGCTGATGTAAAAACATGTAAAAAATTGCAAAAATGCAATTTAAGCCAGTTCAAAAAGCTAAAGAGTTTACAAAATATTTGCAAAATGTTGATGCCTATCAGTGATCACTGAAAGGCGACTCGATTTATGGATATCAAGTGCTTTTGTTAGCAAATCAGACAGTGGGATCGGAATCAGAAGATGAAAGATCGCGTAAAATCGGGAGGAAAAGAGGCAAAGAAAAGAGCCGTGGGCAAATATGAAATCCGCACTGAACGATGAAAGATTGAGATATTTGGAAGAGAGATTAGAGAAAGAGGGAAATGTGAAAGAGAAAATGCAAAGCAAAGGCGACGCATGAAAATGAATCTGAATCACGATCGGATCGCTATCGAAAAGGAGAAAATGAGACTGGATTTGTAGGGGAATATTGAAAAATCGACAAATCCGTGAGGAAAATGCGCATGAAATAAAGGTGTTTGGGCAGTTAGGTATAGAAACGTCTTGAAAAATAAATATTTGCAGCGAAATGTTTTAGCTGTCATTAGGGTCATTCGAAAATTACTTTATCAGAATTTATTCGAGGATTGAATATAATATTTTTTTCGAGAAAAAAGTTTATCATGGAAACTAGCAATTTTTCATTTTGAAATCTTAAAATACCAAACTACAGAGCTTCGTTTATGCAGATTCTCCGCATTTAACGCTTCCATCCTTTCGCTTTCCTTGTTAACGCGTTTCATTCAAATTCCCTCTTTACTCCAAACTCGTTCATAATGGCCCGAAATGAGTGAATGAGTAAAGAGGAATGGAGAGAGGAAATCTGAGCACTGAACCGAACTCTTCAATTTCGCACTTCATAAGTTCTCTTCCAAATCTTCAAATGTCTTCTCCTTCAAATAGCCATTCAGATTCATTTAGGAATTATGAAGGGCGCATCATGCAAAAATTGTAGCATGATCGAAAAATTTATCAAAACACTTCAGGAATAAATTCAATGTAATAAAATAAGTTTAAATTCAGACATCATCAGTATAAATGATCGAATGGTCGGCGTTTTGGAATTGTCGCAACGACGCAACGTCGCAACGAGGCGAAATAGTATGCAGGGATAGGAGAGGGTAAAGAATGCTCTCTCGCTTTTATACGCTATTTCGCCATGTTGCGACGTTGCGTCGTTGCGACAATTCCAGAACGCCGAATGATCATCATTTACCTTGTTCCAGACTACTTTCTAGGCAAGCAAAACTAAGAACTCGATACTCTCGTATCAGATAAAACACCTAAGCCCCTATCTCTATCACTGATCCTTCCCTCCGTAACTAATACCTCTCTGCTCGTCGTATTTCTCGTTCCTATTCCATTATTTATCTACCCGGATAATCACTCTCGTGCGAAGGTCAACTAACTGGAATACGCGACTGGAGCTGCACGTAAATCGCGCCCCGATGACAATGTATAAGGGGGAATTGACATTGGAGCGCGCAGATGGATTGCTAAAGAATGAGGAGAAAATGTAAGAGAGACTGTACAAATATTTATGTGATGATAGATTAGGAGATAGAGAAGATACTGGTAGAGGGAGTGGGAATTAATGGTATGAGAAGAAAGGATGAGTATTTAGAAAACCGGTTTTTTCTTTCTATAGAAGATCATTTTTTAGACTTCCAAATAAGTTATCGGCATCTTGAATTCTATGCTATCTAAATTTCGAAACAATAACAAATTAGTACGAAGGAAAGAAAAGCAACTCTCGCCTACCCTTCCACATGTCACGAAGTTTTCAGATCACGATGAATACGAATATTCAATTTATTCATGCCTAAATTGGCAGAAATCGATTGCTTCGAAATTTTCGGCAAAATTTGAACGATATTCATGTTTCCGTTTTTCTTCAAACAGACCTGGGCAGAGCCTAAGCCAGATCTCCAGTGCGTACTCCTCAGGCCAAAATTTGCAGATAGGATCACCTTGCGTGTCCCCATTATGTATTATTTTGTTTATAGAAAAATTTAGTCTTTCATATTCCCTCCCTCATAATTTTTTGGCTGAAAGTCTGCTTAGGTCTGTTTTCAGACTATAGTTTCAAATGATTCGTAAATTTCGAACGTCTCCTTCAATTTGTCGGTGGCTTCAAGTGGCTCACTCAATTGGGCTTCAACTTTGTTGCCAAAGGATGGAAATCGGATGGCAAAGGAAAAAGGAAGGGAAGAAGTGAAGAAGTGAAGAAGTGAAGAAGAAGAGGAAGGAAAGATCCCAGTATTCGAGGTCTACGAACTGACTTGTGAGCTTGCCGAAGGCGACGCTCATTTGCATAGTACGATTAGCGATTAGCACATCCAAATGGTGAAGAGAGGATGAAGAAGAGAGTGAAGATAGAAAAGAGGAAGGGGGATGTAGAAGGGAGAGACATAATGAGATAAAGTTGTCGAAGGAATAGGAATATCGGAAATTTGGAACCATCTAATTAGAGCATGATTATTCAATATATTTGAACTTTCAAAGATTATCTTCACGAAGATATAGTGCATTTTTAGTTTCTTTGTAAGATGTTCTGGATCAATAAAGTTTCGTAAAATCTAACTAAATTTGAGAGCTGCTGAAGTAATTATTTGAAACTCATAAACTCTAATTTGCCAGATTAAAATTTGAGTTAATTGTTTTCGTCACTGGATTGGCAGACTTTCTCAGCAACATTTATGACCAGTCAACAATAACTCGTTTAGACAAATGTGCTTCATTACCATTTATAGCAGTTGGAAATTAATGACGCTAAGGAAAAATAAAAGCGGAAACTAACGAA
This sequence comes from Diploscapter coronatus, assembly GCA_964036155.1. NCBI lineage: Eukaryota > Metazoa > Nematoda > Chromadorea > Rhabditida > Rhabditidae > Diploscapter > Diploscapter coronatus. Next base: position 4,726,281 of record OZ038423.1, read on the forward strand.
GTGATGTCCCAGGAGAAGGAAGCGAGGAAGGAAAGGCCTAACTGACTGACTTGCTGACTAAGGACTGAATGACCAGACCAGCTGACCTCAATCACTCGTTAATAAATAATAAGTGGTTAGAGTCGGACGCGCTATGCGTAACAACGCAGATTAACGAGGAGCAAATAGAATTGCGCATGATACTATTCAGTGCAAGGGAGAACGATAGCATGACTTGATGAGATCGATGGGAAATCATTATTACGAAAAGGTGTTACCAATCAAGGAAGATCATGAATATAAAAATCTAGTTAGCGTGTTGAAACTAAACCATGAATGTTCGTATGACGCAAAATACCCTAATTTGCGCTTATGACTCATTCCTCCAATTGCCATATGAATCGTTTGAATCATTCACTTCTTCCTTCTGATTCATGTAAAATTGCTTCTGCATTTCTTCTGTTCCATATGAAAATATTGCAGTTCCTCCCATTTATGGCAAGGACAAGTTCTCTTATTTCCTTCAACCACAAGAATGCAGAATGGAATGCGAGTGGTTTATCCTGACTCACTCTCACTCAAGCTTTCTCTTCTTCGCTTCTAGGCTTATCGCTCGCAGTCTTGCTTCTTGCATTAGTATCGCAAGCTTTCAACAAGATGAATTCCGATACAAAGGGGAATGGACGTGTGACACGAGTTATTTCTAATCTAACAAAAATTCCCTACTATTTGAAAGTAAGCAAGTGGAAGAGCGTACCCAATGATCCAGTCGACAGTCTCTCTGACAACATCAGGAAGTCTCTCCAATTTGAATGGATGATGCAGGTGTTGAGTGATATGTCGAGCCGTGTTTGTGCCGGCTATTCTAAATTGTCTTCAATAATCTTGGAAATGTTTTGAGAAGATAACTGGAAAATTCGTTGAAAAAATGGTGGAGCTCAATGAACTACTAAACTATGAGAAGATTCATTCGAAGTCCTTTTTCTTTAAAGAAATTTTGAAGATCCTTCCTATATTTCACGGATCTGTGCAAAGGGTTTAGAAGAGCTAATCGACTAAGTATAAATGCTTCAAATACAAAGTCAAAAATGCTTAAACCATATGTAAAAAAATCTGTAATAATGTGTGTTAGGCTCATAGTTTAATGTTTCACAAGTTCAGTGATTGACATTCAACATTTAGAATCACGATTCTAGAATCTTTTAATCTTACACTACAGAAATTGCATTTTTCAGACTGAACATTTCAACCCACCTTTTCGCAGTAGCACTTTCATCTGGTGCTTTGACGTTGTGCGCCGAATCGGCTGTGGAACTGTCCACAGGCGAATTTGCTGTGGAGAGATCCGCCGATGGACGACCCATGTTTTCAATCATAGAGGCATCCTTAAAGGCATCAACGATATTCATGAAAACTTGGAAGAACGAACGGATAAAAATGAACGCACAAATTAGATATGGATGGAATTTAGAGTTTAGCCCGAGAAATAATTTATTTTTCATAGGAAAATTCGAAAGTTAATCGGATGAAAACAGAGTGGAACAGAGCTGGAAGAAGTCCATTTTTGAGCATGAAGGAAGGCATGAAAACTCACCCAATCAGGGAAAATATTCGAGAGATTGAAAATCAAAATCTCATGGTCAAAGCATTGAAAATGAATATTTCTGAGATTCAAGGTTTCATTATGCAGCCTTCATAAGAGATAAATGAGTTTTGTCAGGAATCCCGTGAAGTCAATCAATAAACCAAACTTCAAATTAACTTCGAAAACAAAAACACGAAAGATTCGATACTTCCTCATAACAGAACTATTGGATAAACACTCATGGAAAGTGATGAAAACGAATGTGAGAATTTGGAAACTTTTCAATAAATAAGATGCTATTTGGCATTCAGTGAAATATCCTGTAGAAATTGTGAAAAGTGCAAATTTCACAGTAAAAAATCTAAATGATGAATAGATTTTCCGGGAAACTGATGAAAACGTTGCGGGGAAAACTCGTGTTTTCAATATTTCAAATGTCGAGTCTTTTCTCGAGTCCTTGTGTTGCTGCTAACAATAGGAACACACGACGAGTTTCGTGTCTGGGAAGGAGAAACTCCAAGGAAAGAGCCAGAGAGGTGGGGAAGAAATGAAGGAAGAGCTGGGAATATCACAATTTTTGAGTGATATGATGAATTGATGAGGCTGAGGTGAGGCAGGCAAAATAACATGTTTACACTCAGATTCCGGAATAAATATTCAAGCTCAGCTGCAGTGTGGCGGCGACTAAAAGCCAGATAATAGATCATGCACAGTGATATGAGTGAAAATAGAGTCGATTTTTTCCCTATGAAAGTTTGTCTGCTCATAATGCAAATGCGTCTGACATTTTAATTTCAAGTCGATCTAGATCCACTGCAAGAGAGATTTAGATCATGCACTTACAAATACTAAAATTAACATTCGTGTTATTTTCTGAATAATAATGAAATACAACATTTTAGGAAAGTGATATAATGATACTAATATTGGCCAGCAAATTTTTAGCTTCTTTAATAAATTAATACAACAGACTCCAGGAAGGCGGCAAATATCGCGGCTTCTAATTGGATGAATTTGCAGTTTGCAGTGCACAAAGTTATTAGCCTTTGGATTCCAAATGAGGAGCGCCTCCCTTGAGTCTCGCGGAAAGTAATGTGATAAAGCCCTTTTTCTAAATTAGCTCCATTTTAGCCGGTCTAAAATTCAACGCACCTGAACACTTTTCTAGAGCATTCAACAGAAATTCAAAAAGTCTGTTTACTAATGATTTTAACCATATGCTAGTTTTCTTAAAATTTCTTTATGTTAAAGATAGTCTGCTGACATTTTTATGACTATCCAAATACAGGTGACGAATGGTTTTCTGTCGTTTTTCGACGCACAGATGTTCCTTTCTGTCATATTTGGCATTTGCATAGGCCTTTCCAATGCATGGGTCTGCAGTTTGGGAAGAGAATCGACAAAGAAGGAGAAAATCAATGTCGCACAAAATAATGCAATCCTTGTGAAGTCGGTGAAAGAGAAGAATTGTTGCGTCAAATTGAAATTCAGAGAGGAAATAATGTAGCTAAATATGGAAATGATACTACATTACAGAGCAAATTTAATCGAAGCCAATTAGTCGGCATTTGATAAATTTTCTAATGAATTTCAAATGGCCATGTAATTTTTGAAAATGGGTGGATTATAAAAATCAGATATGTGTTAAAAATCGAAATGAGCAAAATCAGTGATGAATGCATTTCTGAGGGGGTTGTAAGATATAATTTTAAAAACAATAATTATCCGTTTTTAGAAACAGCCAAGATTACAATTTTACGAAATCTCGGCAAATGCGGAAATCAGAAAATAAACCAACAGCTAAAAGTATATGTTCTTTTCCAGAATTATTCTAGGGACCCTTGGTAACGAGCATCCTGAAACGAGGAAAAGTGCCGCTGAAGAGACGAAAAAGAGGGAAAGTGAATTTGAGAGCGTGAGAAAATGAGATATAAAAAGAAAAATAGGTGGAAACAGTGCGTGAAAACGAGAGATTGAAAGAAATCGCCGTATATCCAGGCTGAGAAAGGAGAGCCGTGGAAAAAGACGGGCCCTCAGCGGCGGACACCTTTGGCGCGCTCTTTTTCTTTTCTCTCATATTTCCCATACTCTCTCATAACTCTCTTCTCCTCTACATCGATTTGAGCACTCTTTCTGCTTCGTCTGTCTTCTTTCCGCATCTCATTTTCTCTCGCCCTTTTTCTTTCTCTCTTGCTCTGGGCAGGCATGTGTTGGCCACAAAGAAATGTGATCGAGAAAAGAAAAAAAGAGGAGCGGGAAAGTATAGAGAGAATTTGAGAGGGCGCAGAGAAAAATAGAGCACAATTGGGTTCATCTACATGTAGAGGAGCATAATTCGCTGTAGAAAAATGCAAAGATATTTAGAGCGGGTGGATGAAAATGAAGATAGACAGAGCTATCTTAGAAGGATGCAGCATGTGACAATATTTCAGCAAAATGAAATTATTCGCACTTTTTCCGAATTCGAATTGAAATTCATACTTCGATGTTAAGTCATGTGAGAATATTCTTCTTTTTTGAAGTGTATTTTCGGAAAATTGTACAAATCCGGTGAACAAAAACAGCTAATTGAGTTCGATTTGAGCAAATTTGTTCATCCAACCATGGATTTGAGATAAAAGAAACCGCAAATCCGAAAGAAAAACGGATACATTAGCCGGAAGATTCCGCTCCAGATTAGTCTTTGAACCAACACCGGACGTTCATAAATGTTGGATTATTTTTCGAAACCGGAGTTTGTGAGAAATAAAACGAGCATCTAAATTTTAAAGTGTGAATATTGGACGAAAGGCAGACGAGTTTTGAAATCGAAAATTTTAATCATCGAAACTTAGAAACGTATTTCAACATTTTACTGTGTTTACTCTGAATATTGCTGCCTTAAAATTATTGTTGGGCAATGTGTATGAAATGTTTTATAACCTGTTTTTTTAATAACTTATGCATCTGTAGTTGGAATTTTCCAATTGCAAGGATAAGTTTTTTTATGAAAGATCTAATCATCTGAAAATTATAGGTAATACAGAAAGGTCGGGAGAATATTCTTGGAATTAACTATTCACACACAGATGAAGCAATGATGAATAAAATTAAATTTATGTGTAGATGCTGAGAATTTCATGAAACCTCGGATGAGCATCAATTACATCTTCGTCATACTCTACCAAGAAATTCACCCACTTCATCATCGACTTTCTCCATAGGATCAGGTCGTTTTTCCTTGTACATCTTCCTGTGCTTCAATGAGGATTTTCCGAGATCGCTCGGATTGAAGCTCTGCGCAACATCTAAAAAAAGAGATCAGATGTTTGTAATCTTCATGATCAATACTTACCAACTGAAGCTGGTCGAGCATTTGTGTAGATAGCGACGCCTGCAAGAAATGTGCAGACCAGAAAGAGGTGCACCCTGAAAGCATAACACTGTGGTTCCGAATTAAAAAGTCGATGATAAATTTAAAAATAATAACAATCCCATGGTGAAATTAGAGAATCTATGAAAACTGATCAAATCAGCGAGTTGAAGGAAATCAAAATCAAGTCGAAAGCCGTTTATTTGCCGTGAAGCACGTTCGAAAAGTCAGTTGTTGATCGTGGAACCGAATGCTTCGAATTCATAGAGCGAAGCGACCATAAGCAACAAACAGAACTGATTAATGACATCCATGAAGTGAAATCTATAGCTTGATCATCTGTTGAAATTTTGATCGATGGAAAAGAGAAACGCAAAGATTTACCTAGCTCATCTTGGACGCCAAAATCACATCTTTGTCGGACTCGAGCTCTTTAACCAGAATTAACACCGATGCTGTAAAATTTATGACTTCGATCGTTTTGAGAAGATCTTGAATCTGAATTCATCATGAACATTTTGCCAGATACGACAACATCCTGGACTGATTTTTATGAGAAGAAAATTATCTACATGCGATCAAATATTACAATTTTCCATCACCAAATTTATTTCGAAAGTTTTTTGTCATTTTCCTTTGAAACTAAAGTATATTTCAAAAGATCAATTTAAAAAGAGGTGATGTGGAGACGAGGTTAAATATTTACAAAACGAATAAATTATCGTTCTATATGATACATAAAATAAATGTGAGAACATATGAATTTACAAATATGAGATCACTAAAACGTATTGTTAAGATCAAATGCATACTTTTCACGATTTGGATCCTAAGTAACAATGATTTGGTGTTAGAAGGCAGATATGATAAGTCAAATTGTAAAAGTAAACGGCGAAAAACAAGGATTATGCAAGTAATATCAGAATAGCAATACAATTTTCTAAACTACGATATTGATACTTGACAAATTTATTATGCACATCCACAACCGGTGGCGATGACATTGTTCAGCTTGCTAACTTGTGCTTTGTTGTCTGAGTCCATGTAGGCAATTTGCAGTGGTGTGTAGCTGAAATATCTTCTCAATTGAGAAATCGTTTTTTTTTTCCGGATGTTCCGGTAATTTCCACATCATCTCACCGTCGTATCAGAATGGAAGTGTCAAAGTAATGCTAAGATTGGGGCTGGCTATGGAAGAACTCTCTCACTTTATATACCATTTCTTATATGTTTTCTCATCAAGATGTAGCACACAAAACAAACAGTTAATTTTTGTTTGTTGCACTTACCCAGTAGCACTGCATTCGCCGAATGTAGAAGCCCGCTCAGATCGGACAAATCGACTCAGAGGTTTAACTTCGTCGTTGTTGTTGCCGCAGTCGTCAGTGCAAATAGCCATACGGAATCGACTGGGAGCAATGATGAAATTGAATCCCATCTCCTTCACGTCCACCTAAACTCGCATATTCTTGACTATTCAGATGGCGAGTACACTTACGAAGACGTCCTTGAGACAACAACTGCCGCACTGCCTAGCAACTTTCGGTCTCAGGATCATGTATGGAGTCTGAAGGGATCTTCTGATTTTCTGATTAGCTTCAGCTCATTGAATACCTTATGAGGCGAGATTAGCGACTTGGCTATTTCTGCTCCAGTCAGTTGTGCAAAATAGGCATCAACCCCGAAAACAGCATCGTCTTTGGTGAAGAACCTGAAAAAATTGAGTTATTTCTGAACCTCATTCAACTCTACTCACTGATCGATCATAACTCCGTCCATCGGAACCTCGACATATTGAGACTTCCTGAGAAAGAATCGTCTAGGTATCACAACCTGAACTTCTTCGTCTTCATCTGTTTGTTCTCTGACATCATTCACTCACGTCAAGTGCTTCAATTCCCAAATCGAGCACCACTTCTCGCGGATTCTCGAATTCCTGTGGTAGATTAATGTAGATGCCTAGCACCGCACTATCTGTTCGGTCCAAATAGTTGGCTGGTTTCGAGAATACGTAGAATAATTGACTGTCGTCATCTGAGTTGAAAAAAACATTTTTTAACGGAATAGCTTATTAAAATTGAAAAAAAAAAACACTTAGGCATTCTCCTCTGAAAAATATGTTAGACTATCTATCCTAGCTAGTCAATGAGGCAAAAAATTGAAACCTCTAATTGTAATTTGATATTAGTGTGGGTGAGATCGAATTATTTAAAATAAATTGCAGAATATATATTTTCAAATGTTTACCGACATCAACATCTCCCCTAATGACGATCTCCTTTGGCTTCTTGACAGTATTTGTGGAAGAATTGCTCTGGATCACAGATGAACCGCTAGCTACGATTCCTTCCAATAGTTTGTTCTGCAAGAATCAGTTTAATTTTTAGCGATGTCACACTTCCCTTTCATTTCATATAATACCAACGAAACACTCAAAGTTGTGCTCATTTTAGAATGTTCATTTGATTGCACTTCTAAAATTAACGTGATGACGTCAAGAGCTGCTTATTTCAGCGTGAAATGTATATCTGCGTAGCATATCGTAATTGGCCTTTGTGATCAAGAATAGATCACGAAAGTTGTACCTCGGATCGTACACTAGACCAACGAATTTACTGTTGTAGAGTATTATAAACCAAGTAAAGAGTTTTACACAAAAATGCGCAAATTGGATTTTTTTCTATTCAATAGTTCGAGAATTTTCAAAATCCTATCCTCTAATCGTTTCAGTCTTTTTTCTTCTGGCTTCTTCATTCCAGAAATATTCAATCTTGGACATCCTTACTTCTGGTTTAGTAAATTTTTTTACCTTGACAATCTCAACTATTTTTGCTTCATTTCCAATAGTCAGCTGTAACTGAATAAAGACGAGGAATAAGGTCCATAGATTATTGAATTCCATTCTGGCAACGTGAGATCTTTCAAGATAAAACTCCTAGGAACAAAGTATTCAGATCAGGTGACCAGATGTACGCAATTCGTTCTGTTAGCACGCGTTCGGAATGTGACCCTTTAAACCTGAAAATGAACCATAAATAATGCAGAAAGAGCGACGAAAATGTTGCATGATTGGAAACGAGAATACGAGAACGCTCGAATGAGTTGAAAGGTGAAAGGTGAAGTGGTCACTAATGAAAGATGCATGGAATGCTCAGACAAATATAAGCCGTATTCATATTTGAAAGCTGAGTATAGAATTTTTTCACGCGAGATATTTAAAACGCAAAGTGTTCTTCTAAAATAGCATCAAAGCGTTACAATTACGGTAATCGTTTTTGCTGAACGGGCTAACTTGAATAAGTCCATAATGTAGTGGATAATGAGCGTGAAATGAATAAATTGCTATTCAGAAAACATAGATATTGTAAAGTTCAAATAGAACATTGAATAGAAATAATGACGTATTTCTGAGGTCTATTTGGTACATTTCATCATTTGATTCAGAAAGAAACCTCTGAGAAGGTCAGGAGATGAGTGAAATTTGAGAAATTTCATTGAAAATTAAAGGAAGCTAGTTCACTGAATTGTAAAATATCAACATGGAAATACTTTATGAGAAATTTCTAGAAAGTGACAACCGAAATCTCCCACAATATAAATTACAAACGAGCTTTCATCGTAATGAGAATCTGTTTGTGGTTGAAATTATTGAGTCAAAAATGGAACATGCTTGGAAAAAACCTGGCTAATTGTGAAGGCGTTCAATTTTGGATGATGCAATCACAATAAAAGCCACAAATTATCTCTACCACCGATACAGAAACTCGCTAATATAAGGACGCTAGACTACAATAAAACGTCAGAATCGAGAACAACAAGCAAATGAAACTATTCTTATCCGCGGAAGCTCCGCCCATGTTTTTTTTTCAAAAATTATCTCAATGTGAGATCATTGAAAGAAGCATAGCTGTGGTAATTTAGGGAATAAAGAGCAAATCGTGTGTCTATTTGCGGACTCGAAAGAAGAGGAAAAGGGCAGGTCCAAATGATCTACAAAAACCATTAAAAATCGAATAAAACGGTAAAAGAACGCGGATAAACGTGGAAATGGAAATGAATACAGAAGAAAAACAAACAAGACGATGAGGAAATGCTAGAAGTGCAAGGAAACGAGTGGAAACAACAAGTTTATCGGATCAAAAAAATCGCACTAGTTCTTTCCTTTTATAACTGAAAATCAAATGTTTAGTTACTAAAATTATTCCCAGTTACAGTAATTTAGAGTGCCTTTGATACTATGAAAAAGATCCGATAAAATTGAATTGCGTCAAAAACCGATACAAAGAAAGATAGAAATAAATTTAGTAGGTTATATTGAGCTGTGATAGTAAAAACGCTAATGATCAAACGTGAGCGCACATATGCATAGTATCATAACATAATTTGCGAGAAACTACTCAGCCATAGCGAAATGGATCTTACGTAGAAGTAAGCCAATTTAGTATTAGTATTCTGCAGTGTTACTGAAGTTGCAATTGAATGCAAGACATTAGCGACATTTATCTGAATTTATTGGCATGGAGATGACCTATCGTCCAATTATCATTTCATATCGTAACAACAAGTTTTATTCTGATGAATTTGCTGGAGAAGCTAATAAAATTATTTCAGAAAATGTTTCATTACGCTTTCTGGCATATTATTTTTTTTTTAAAATCATGACAATTGTCAGGTCGAAATTATGGCGGACTAGGTTAAAGCAACATTTTAGAATATTTAATTAAAAATGAAGAGATTTGATAAATTCTTTGGAAATTATCAAGACCGCCGCTGATTTTTATTCCGAGCTATTTTATTTTGCATTGTAGATATTTGTCAGCAATAGCGAAGTGCGTAAGCAAAGGCTGTGCATCGCATTAATTAATTCCGTCAATCCCTTCTCGAACTCCAATTCGAAATAAAGAGAGCTACGAAATTATCAGCGGCTCCGCTCATTTTCTCTCTTCTGATGCAATTTCAGGAACATAAAAACGTGGCTATTATCCAATTTCGTGAAATCATTCGAAACAAAAGAGCCGGCAAGTTTGCAAAGATAATTAGACCAAACATGCCGAATGAAAATACACTCTTAGAAGCATCACCAACCACCAATTTGCATTTGGAGACTACTTGATAAATTTAATGGACAATCATAGCATATTTGTTAGATGATTGGAAATTTGACAATAGTCGTGATTGGATATGATCGCTAATTATTCGTAAAAGATATTTCGGAAGAATATAATAAAAGAGTGTGGAAAGGTCTTTAAAGCTTGTCATTTAAAAAAGATACAATTGTAAAAAGGTCATAAGAGCCAACAAATGCATTGATGAAAAGCTATTGTTTTAAGGTTAATAAAATTCATCCAGCAGAAATCTAAAAACTTGAGATAAGTTTGATCAATTTTGAGACCGTTAGTACGTTAGGCTACCACAAATACCTATCGAACTCTGCACTCATCAAATTCAAAGTTGCACACGGAAAGGTTCCTTCACGAAATAATGACATTTCAAACTTTATTGATACACACTAGAAACGAAATGAATGCTGAAAATAACAGAAACATGTGGTCAGTATATTGCCCTATATGATAAACCACTAATTTCGAAAGGTCAGAAGGCTATCAAGGGAATTTTATAGAGGACAGATGAATACTATTCAGAAACAAGTTGAGTAATCCTCTCTCTTCCCTCTGACATATTCAGAACATAAAACTCAACAGGAAATTACGAAATGCCAATGTCGAATATGTGAAACGAACCTATTTTACATGCAACAATGGTCAAAACAAGCAGAAAAGCAGAGACGAAGTAGCAGAAATGGGGAAAAGGCAGGAAAGAAACACTTCGGAAGCCACTTGCAGTACCAAATTGGCTCCACCCTCATTTGAAACCCCTACTACAAAAACTTGCAGCCCTTCCTGCTTGACATTCCTTCCACGAATCGAGGCTGTTTTACATCGAGCATCAAAATGCCATTGATCAAAGATTCGGCACTTATTTCTGGTAAAAAATAGCTGGAGAAACGCAAAAACGAACAAGTAGGAAAATTCTGCAGAAGAAGAAATAAGAAAAGATGTAGACAATTTCTCCGAATTCAAAATTTGACAACTCGCAACAGGAACATTATCGACGGTACACTATAACTTCACATGCACAGCATAGTTAAGGCTCACATAAATGAAAGAAATGCTCGAGAGTCAGTAGGTAATAAACTATAAATACATTCTGTTGAATAGATTAGAATGTGGACAGTAGTCCTGGTAAAATCTCAAATCTTTTGTACTCCCTAGTTAATAAACGAACCGTTAGCAGGGATGAAACGCGACCAGAATTCTGCAACAATAAGTAGTCACTGCATTGTCAAGGGGTCCATAGCAAACGTCGTCGACATTTCAACCACAAAAACAAGACTACTGTAGTCATGTTTTAGATTTAATAAGAGCACATGAATTGAAAAATGTATGAGTTATGAAGGAGAAAGGCCCTCGATTCGCAGTCCTATGCATTCCAGATCAGCTTTATCCACTCAATGACCGATTCAGAGCGCAAAAAAATAAGATTCTCTGAAATATTCACCAACCCACACATCATTTCATAAACAATAGCCAGCAGCACAAATAAGTGGAAGAATAATTCATGACCCAATTCGGGAATTTCTTTAAAAGAAAATTGCACTTATAAGCATATTCTCCGAGTCCCAGATCAGATTTCCGCAACCCAATTTAGCGCATATCCTAATTAGCTGCTCTATCTTCAATGTTTCATAAAAGATCGGTGGTCCCACAATCGCATTATCCACTGTCATATTGCTACAAAAGGTCGCTAACGCGCATTTACTTAAACGTAATCAAATAAGATTCGATTATAAATCCGGGAGGAGAATACGAGATTATGATGACAACGTTTCGCTGGTCGTTGCAATAAAGAAGAATATGATATTACTATGAAGGCCCGAAAACCGGAACAAAAAAATAGCCGAAAACGACTAAAAATAAAATCCATCCAGTGAACCCAGAAGAATGCTAGAATGCATAGCAGCAAAATTTGGGATCATATTTCTGTTGAATTTAAATTTAGGAATCTAAATTTCAGCAATGACGCTCGAATTAACTTTCTATCGTAATTCTTATTCAGCAATTAGAACGTTCGAATGAGTTTCAATTTAACTCACAACAAGAAAATTGAAAAAATAACCAAAGATTAATTTTTCACGGATAGGCTGGTCTAAATTTATACAATTCTTCTGATTAAAGTGTGCTTTTAATGTAAGTTTAAAACGTTCCTCTCGCGTCATTAATCAGTACTTTGAGTTGAACCAAATGAAATGTAACGATGAAAATTACATTTTGGATTTGTCATAGCATTACTACATGTGAAATTATCAGCGAAATATTAAATTTATTCAACTATTTATCTCATTGTCAACTCGAAATTAAAACATATCGATCAAAATGCCCATGAAATACTTTTAATTGGAAAATTTGAGAAAAAAAACTCATTCTTCGCATAGAAAATTTATTTGAATAGTAAATTTTAAAATCCCCGATTTTTACACACAACATTACATGAGAAATATCATGGAATTGGTAGAAGAAATATTCGCTCTTCAATACTATTTACAAATAACGATGTTGCAATTGCTGCTACTTTTTAAATTCTCGTATTTCGCATGATTTCTTTCATAAAATCAATATTTCAGAGGTTCCTCAAGAGAAGAGAACTGTTTTATTGCACTTCTCTAACTATATGATAGGAAAATATTACTTACAAAATCATTCTTCCTCAGTAAAGAGTAAACATATTATCAAACTTCTAGAACTTATTTTTCACGTAATTTTTTAAGAGTTCATAGAAAAGTTTCAAGACAATTAAAATATGCCTTTGCATATTAACAAAACAATAATTGTAAACAAATTTAATGTTATTTGTAATAAAGAATTGATAAAATGCCAATTTTTGAAATATTTATCTTCTGAAAAATACAAACGAATCGATCATTAGCCTAACTTCTCGAAAATCTTCAATAAAGCTTTATTCACAGGGACGATAAAATGCTATCTCATTTCACAATACAATTATCGACTAGTTTTCATCAAATTTGCAAGTAATTTTCTGTCGAAATATCACATTTTCTTACAGTAAGATAATAAAAGAAGCACAGTAGGAAATAATATCGCTACGGTGAAAATTTTGAGACCTTTAAATTGCAAAATTATTTCTAAGAAAAATAAGACAAATCATAGTATTTTCCTATGACGTCGTTATTGGTGATTAAAAACGATAATTCAATTAAGTTTTGCAGTTTAAGGAAGAAAAACGACATGTTCTACACGCAATGGCAAAAGAATAGCACAATGAAATGGATAAAATCGTCGAAAGTTGGTTAAAAAGTAAAATAAAGATCTTTCAGAGTCTCGAAAGCGTCGATTTACGTTCATTCACCAGCAACCAGAGCAATAAGACTATTTTTGAATCAATAAATAAATACTTTGTAAAATATTAAACTCTGTAGAATGAGTAAAATACTGCATCTTTTTGAAGTAAAAATCTGTGACTTGTATCTCAAAAATTTAAATCAATTATTATTGGAGTAAGTAGATATGTAAAACTATCAAATGACTTATTAGAATTAGAATTGTATCAATTGGAAAACAAACTAATAACATCTATGGATAATCGACTAATAAATATTCGAAATTTTAATAAAGTTCTGAGAAAACTCCTAATTTTCATGGGAAAAGTCATTGACATAGTTGGCACAAATAAAAGGAGAAAAAATGGTCGTACGGGGTGATTTATAAAACTTCTACGAAGAATTATATCTATAAAAACCCTGTTATAAACCACGCCATGCCAAGAGCTAATAATAACGAACTTTCAATTGGAATAGAATTCTAAATAATCTAAAGAAAACTTACTGGTATTTCATTTCGCTTTCGACCTTTTTCCTGATGATGTAGGAGAGAACGATTGAATGGATGACCGTGAAGAAGCCCAGAATGAAGAGCAGCTTGTAGATGGACAGACTGGCCATGTGCTGCTGCAGACGGTCCACTTTGAATTCCAGCGAGCGAAGCACTACTTGGGTGGACCGACCTACTTCCTGTAAATTTTCATTATAAGGTGACATTTTTTAAAATTATATTTAAATCTGAATTTGTATTTTAGAGATAGAAATTGGGTCTGAATTCAATTCTAAACAATTAGTAAAAAGATGATCAGAGATATTATTCTGAAACAAATGGAATTGAGAGTTCAATGAAATAGTTATTTGAAATTTTTTAGAAATTTGATATAAAAATTCACCTTGACATCATCGATGAGTTTCTCGATGTTCGAATTTTCCCTTCCTGGCGAAAGATGTTGGCGGAGACGTTTTCTCGAAGCCAGATGCTCGTCGTAGTCGATTTCGCTCGAAATGTCGGAAACGCCCTAGAAAATAAAGGATTTAATGAATTATAGGAAAAGAATCTAAATGAAAGTCGACTTTTTGTAAAATCATAAATTCGATTAAAAATCTCCTTTTAACTCGAATAATGGATTTGTGTGAGTGTAATTCCAAGTTTCGCTATTTAAAATTCCTTGAAAAGTAGACTCGAACCAGAAAATAGTTCAAATTTATTAAAACGATTCGAAATGAAATTTGCTCACCTCACTCGCCGTGCTAATTCCCTTCTTCCTGGGTTTGTGTTTGGCTCGGAATTTTGTGACCGTCTTCACGACATAATCGCATTCGATTTGTTTGACGTCGTTGTGAGGATCCCAAGGGCGATATCTGAAAAATTCGAAGGTGGGCTTTTTAAAAATACTTTTAACCAATTTTTATTCTTGAAAAAATTTGATAATTTGCTTACTCGGCATATTTGTAGACATATTCGTCCTCGTTTTTCTTCTCGAAGTATTTCTGCTGATGCTCTATGCCTGACTTTGCACGGACTCTCTGGTCATTTTCCAACTTCGTCTTTTCTTCGGTCGCCTAAGTTAAAGAAAAATACAAGGGGAGATAAAAGTGTATTATGTCATTTGAATTGACTAAATAAAATGATAAAACTGAACCTCTCGTGATAATTTTTCGTTTTACTCGACGTATTGAAGAGTCTGATCAAAAGTTGAAAATAGAACCCAACCTTGTCCTGGTCCTCATTCTGAATGGCCTTCGACACTTCCATCCACAATTTCTTCGACTCGAAAGGACTCAACTCGTCGTAGTTTATCTCGTATCGTGGTAGGCGAGTGCGGATAAGTTCGGGGGTCACTTTCCATAGGTCCGTTTTCGTGCCCTGAGTCAGTTCCTTTGGAAAGAAAAGCTATTCACAAATCTTGTTTTGCTTGAACTATTGTAAAAATAAGAGGTATACGAATTTTGGCTTTGAAAAGTTTAGAATCAAAATTTCGTTCCTCGCTGATAAGCATAAAATAATCACAGAACAACGCAGGAAAATAAATATGTAAGAGATTTCATGAAAGAATTTTTTAAACACATTCCTACCTCTTTGATCTGTTTGATGGTGACTTGCTCATCCCAGTGGCCGTTGATTTCTGAGAGCTCCTGACTGCCCAAACGGATGCTGCCTTTCACCTGAAATCCCAAATTTGTGTCATTTTTTTTCCAAATATCAAGATTTGCCTTATTCATGGATCCGCCCAACATCGGCTTCAGAAGAAACTCCAAAGTCGCTGAGTAACCCGTCTTTTCGCATTCGATGTTCACCTGAAATTTCAACAATTTTGAAAAAAAGTAAAAGGAAATGCAAAAATGGATTACCGTCCCACCCAACTCCATTGTCATAGCGCCAATAATAATGCCCTTGCAATTGGCATACGGAAGATTGACGGTGTATGTCTCGCCGAGATTCAATAGTGTCACTCTGAAAATGGCAAATTTAAAAGAAAAGGTTCCGAATATCACATTGTGAATCGTAGAAAAAAAAACTCACTTCAAATTGCCAACGAGAATAGCCGAAGTGCTGTTTCCGTAGAACTTCGACTTTGCCAGAATCGTTCCGGAAATATTGAATCCGGCTTTGCGATTCGTCACGAACAACGAGGAAACAGGTGGATGGTGGGATACCTGAAATTGGACATTCAAGTTGCGATAGGGCGAGAATTTCACGATCGTTTCTCCATATACCTCCCTGCCATCTCTCATCGCAATATAGCGGGGGTATGAAACACTCGTTGATTGTTACAAATAATTTCCTTCATTCGAATATTTCAAGTCCATGAGTAATCCGACCTGTTCAGCGATGTAGAAAGTAGTACTTCCATCGGGGTGTTTCCACGAGCACCTGAACGTCTCTCCCAGAATCGGGTTGTATGGCTTCTTGATTCCTTTCGGCTTTTTGTAGAATCCGGACAGGTAGAAACGGGTGATTTTGATAATTCGCTGGTATGGGTCTGGTTCAACCGCGGCGCTGAAAACAAAAAATCATTTCAAAAAATTATATAAATTGTGGATAGTCTCTTAAGGGAATAATCCTGAACTTTGACAACTTGCATAAAGAATCAGGCTAGAATTTCTCCTAGTTCCGATGAAGCTATTTGGATATGAGCATGATAAGAAAAACGCCATCAAAATCCCAATTAGCAAAATAACCAACTCAGCTAGCAGATCCGCGTGATAGTAGTAATCGGCCAATTTCTCGAGGAAGGATCTCGGCTCGAGGATAAAAGTCGGCAGGACGACTTTGGACAGGTCCATTCCAGGTCTGACCTGCTTCATAAGGGCCCAGATGATAGACTTGTACTCGTCTGCTACTTCTTCCGTTTGGGAGCCCGATGCCATTTGCACGATCTGGAAAAATTCTTTTAGTCGAAGCTCTTGAACAATTTGAAAAGAATATTTTGAAATTTCTGAATTTCCTAACGAGAACAATGAATATTATCGGGTTAGGAACTTTCAAAAGAAAGATAAAGATTGAAGAGATAAATATCGAGAAAAAAACCATACCGCCTCCTGCTCGCTCTGAATCCAACTGCTCTCCTTTTCCTCGATTAAATGATCGCTATCATCCGACTGATTCGCTTCTTCTGCATCGATTTCTGGAAGAAGATAATGCTTGGGTTTTTGTTAATTTCAAGATTTTGGATGAATTAGAAAGAAATCGAAATACCCTCGAAATGTTTCTCAGCCTCGACTTCGTCCTGGTCCTTTCTGTCGAGGATCTCGTCCTCGCTCTCCTCATCCAGCGCGTGCCTCTCCTTGTCAGTCTCCATTCCGTTCTGAGAGTGGGTCGTCGAATTCAGAGTCGTGTTGTTATCCTCGTTATTATTGGCGTTCAACTGAAATTGCATAAATTTGTTCGGTTTGTATTTTCAGATTTTTATAAAGATCATGAATTTCGGAACCAGTTCGTCCTGATAGAAATAAAACCGTATGAAATTTCCCGTAATTTTTCCTCGAAAATAATGTCTTCTTTGCCGGGAATATGAAGTTGTTTCAGGTGAAATAGTACTGGAAAAAATAACTCACAGTAATCATGGTTCGCTTGAGCAGACCGGTGCATTTGAACGACAACTCCAATGCGTCCATCCAGCAGCGACCCGCCTGAAACACAAAATCAATATAAGAAAAGAGGAAAAAAATCGAACCTGATCACTCGGAGCTCTGCAGATGAGACAGGAAGTGTAGAGCGGATTGAGGGTGAAACTGCCGAACGACTGCCCATGTGGCCCGCGATTGCCCCAGATCGAACCGTCCATCGGCTGCAATTTCTCGAGCATTTTATTTGTATTTCTCACGAATGATGTTCGTTTTTCCCAACAAAGATAGAAGTTGAGCATTTCAGAAAATTTTTCTAATTTGACAGGATAGTGAATTGTGTAAGCACTACAAGGTTCTGCAAAAGAAGAAACAAGACAAACTTTTCAGATTTCGATAAATGTATGCTGAACTTTAATAAAAAATAACTTACGTGATATAGCTTGAAGCAGAATCCATCCTTCTTCGAGGGCCTCTCGATCAGCTCGCACAGATTCAGCAGCACTGTTCCGATCCAATCTCCCTGCAAATCTCGACTTTTTTCAAAATTGCCTATTCATAGAACACGCTTATGAGTGCTTATTGTCGCCTATTATTCTCAGTTTTTCCCATTTTTCTCAATTATTCAAGTGTCATCCATTCAAGATGCAAGGACAACTCCTTTCGGTCTGTGCTTTCTTTGAAATACCCCATTTGGGAATAGAAGACAAAGATTGAGCATTTCGTTTTGCACAAATTCGAAATCATGTCTTCTACTACCAAAATTTTTTACTTAAGAGGTTGAAAACTTTTAAAAGATCCAATTTTAAAGAAAATTCCGACGAATATTCATTCTCTTCAAATTGAAAGTCATCTTCAGAGGAAAATCAACTCACTCTATGCGCATTGGGTGTTTTGTAAATGATGAGCAACCCCGGTTTGAGCACGCACCAATACTTGGACCATTTTTTCGTCACTCCACGAATCTGTAAATTAGTTTTTTTTTGTAAAAACCATAACTCCTGAGAAACTTGAATTTCGGGCTATTATTTCATAAAACGCTACCTTTAGCCAATCGGCCATAACGACGACGGTCGGATCCTGCAGAGCGGAGACAAGCTGGGCGGTGACTTTCTTCTTCTCATCGCGGTAGTTCTTCTTCTGCTTCTGAAAACAGCACATCTTTCAAAGCTGCTCATTTTCTTGATCTTCTAGAGAATTTTACATGTATCATATTTTTTCATGAAATTCCTATTCAAACGTTTCCTAGTCATTTCATTTTTCGTCACTTCTTTTCATTTTCATTTACATTGAATTTGAAAGGCCGCATGCTTGGTTAGCTCTGGCATTAGTTAGGGAGAAGAGAAGGCAGCTCTATTTTCTTTTTCCCCCTTTCAATTATACACTCTTCCTTAGGATGCCTAAATTGGAAATGATAGAGACTAGGAAAGTTTAGAGATGGAAGGAAGACAGAAAGTGAGATAGAACGCAAAATTAGTGGAGGAAAAGAGGAAAAGTGATATTCTTGAGCAAGCACGCTTGGCTAAAGCTCATTACAGAAGGTGAAAAAAGTCGAATAAAAAAGAAGCTGAATAATTCGGTTCGAGCTAATTTCATACACCTACGCGCGGATAATTCGAAAAACGAATTGATGAAAAATTAATTGGAAAGATTAATCCAAAAAATACCAAGAATTGCGAGGGAATCAAAGTAAACATGGCTCAAATTTCCAAATTGAAGCTGAAATGGAGCTTAGTGAAAAACTGCAATATTTGGAAAACCTAAGTTTATGCTGAAATTTGTCAAATGTTCGCCGCGTGGTAACAAATTCGCGCAAAGTTTTCAATAACAAACAATTTTAGAAAAATTCGCCCAACCTTCAGGGATTTCCTGGGCTCTTCAGGTGGTGTCTCCTTGCTTTGCGTCTGCTCCTTCGTCTCATCGAAGGCTGCCGCGGACGACATCAAGCGAGGTCGACGATGAGGCTTGTCGTCCTGCAAATCATTTTGAAATTATTTTCTATGAAAAATAAGAAAAAGTAGAATATCGTGATGCATGCAGTGGTGGTGAATTGAGCTGAAAGATAATTTTCACTCTATCTTATGCACCACATTTGACTATAATCTCGTATCATGAAGTCTTTCGGTCTTCAAAACTTTTTCCTGGAAAAATCGATGAAAATAAATCTTCTAAAGAGCTCCACATAAAACTGCGCATAAATCAAACCTGATTTCGAGGTTTTGGCGAGCTAACCTATGAGAATTTTGAGAAAGTTCATTTCAAGAAGAATCAAAAAGTGTATTTTATAGAGAGAAAACACTTGGCTTTGGAATGCTTGAAATTTTCGGGGAAAATATGATTCAGACCGTTGGGACTTTGCAAGAAAACAGTGATTCACGAAAAATGACCGAGGTTTGTGTAAAAACGTCTACAGAGCATCACGTTTTCGAGGAAGATGTTAGAAATCGCATTTTTACAAAGCGGTGTTGCGGTCAAGATGTGCTTTGATAAGCCTAGGCTGTAGACGGAAGATTGATTCATATCAATTGACTACAATTGGCAAGGAAAATATACTAGACTCGGAAAGATAAATCAGTGCCAACAATTGGACACAACGCAATTGCACTACTCATTTACGGCGTAAAAATCCTGCGTGCCCTTGAAAATAGCGCTAAAATTTAGTGAAAAGAAAATGAAGTGTGAAGGTTATTGGTGGAGTCTGCCGCATTCAAGCACATTTTGGCAAACCGCATAAACAAAATGAGGAAAGGGGAACGAATATTGAATATTTCGAAGGAGAAATGCAAAACGGCTGTTGGACGGAGTTATTTTGGTTAGAATTTCAGATCATGTAAATATGTTTCGAGAAAGAAAGTTTTTAAATAAATGAAATAAACTTGATTGAAATTTTCTAAAAATCTACTGGAAAAAGGAAGTAATTCTCTTTCGTCGCATCGCAAGTATCATCAAATGAACTCTCATTTACTCGTCACTCGACTTTTCGACATCGCCGATGCGCAACAGCTCGAAATACACTCCGAATTTTGGCTCTTCTAATTTTCGGGATCAAAATATTTTCTTCTTTCGTTCCAAAAATATGTTTTCATTGCTCTGCACGATGCTTCGAAAAGCAGCTTTTTCGCGTCTTGCTTGCTATTGATTTTTCGTCTCTTATTGTTAGCCGTGACTTTTTTGTTGAAAATGTTTAATTGTGCCACGCCCTTGCAAATATAATTAACTTTTTGCTAATTGGACCGAATCGGAAAACTGACCTTATGGTTCGCAGGAAGATGTGGCGAATGTCCAGCAGAAGCGTCGTGGCTGTTCTTCTTGCTGCTGTGATGTCCGCAAGCACCCCCACTCAGCAGTGAAAGAGCACCCAATGAAGCACGCCGCATGGCTCGACTCATTGGCCCCGCCCTCCCAACGAACAAACCTGCAAGTTTACCGCACAACTTGTCGAAAGTAAGTTATATAATGTCAGTGCGGTGTCGGACAGATGTTTATGAATTCAAAATGAAAAGCAAGAAGCGAATTCATAACTTGATTTCTAAGTAATTTCAGTCACCAGAAATCGCTAACGAAAGTTTGCAAAATAGAGTTAGGTTTAGTGATAGACTATTTTGAGCGTAAATAAATTATATGCCAAGAGTCATTCGAAGACACGTTTCTAAGCCATAGTAACAAGCCCATTTATTCGTCTCATTTGCTCATTTTCTCAGAGGCTTCATCAGTTTCCTCACTATTTCCCCTCATTTAGCGAAATGGTGTTGCTATGCATTCTTCCACTTAAGGCTACAAATTATATTCTTTGAATGCAGGCAAAAGTACAACAGTAGTCTACTGACCATAGGAAAAAAATTTTAATTATAAGTCAAAGCTCTAGCCTTTCCTTCTTCAAATATGAGGTTTGAAAGAGAAGTTATCAAGGGGTATTTTCTAACATAAATTTTGAAAAATTGATATGCATTGAGACAAACGTGGGGAGCGAATATGCAGAAATATGCACTTCAGCCTAATGATCTCCATAAATTTTCTGCTAACGGAAAGCATTTTCACCACAAGTACTAAGACACATCAACGAACGGAAGTTTGAAAGGAAAAATACGGAAAATCTCAAAGCTCTTTTCAGATTATCCCGTTTTAAAGACGCGTAAACAAAAATTTCAATGAGTTGATTTTCAAATAAGACAATGGCGATAAGAAATTTCTAAAAATAAATTCCGATAGTTAGATAACTGAAAATGAATCTACAAATGTAAATTTTATGATGTAGAGGTGTACTTCAAAATTCGCATGGGAATATTCTTTTTGCCAATCAATGAAAAACAGGAATTGTCGAAGAAAAATGAATGCACCTATCTTCGGGAGCCAGGGGACCATTCCCACGGGACTATAAACAATTTGAAACTTCACGTGAATTCTCTTTTCCGTGTCAATCACTGAATTTTTCCCTCCAATTGAAGATCAAAATAGAAATTTTGCAACGAGACAAAATTGCTAAAAATTAATCAACGGGCAATAAATTTTTGAGACGATGGTGAAAATCGAATGATTAGTGCACATTGAACCGACAATCAAATCGAAACCAATAAACTCTGCAGCTTTTCTTTCCTTCTACCTTTCGTATTTCAGTCGAATCAACGATAAATCAATGCGCATAATCGCCTTTGTCTTCGCAATGGCATTCTTTTGTATGTGGTGAGTAAAACAATCAAGTCATCTGTCCCTAAGATTTTTTCGTTCCTTTCGGAAAAGGCTGACCCCGTTTGGTAAAATAATTAAAATTTGATCATGGACAACTGATAAAGGAGAGATTCTCCAACTCGACATAATTTTAGATGATTGGGGCAAGAATTTCGATTTTCTAAAGGAATTGATTTGGGATAGAAATCATAGGCGCTTTAGAAAAACCTTAGAACTATTCATAATAATACAAAAAAAACCTTGAAAGGTGTCCAAAACTGCCGGCTCTATTCTCCGAACCAGATTCTTAATGACTGTTCCATACATTCGAACAAAAATAGAAGTTTCGACTAAAAATTTTTCTCATAATTGGAAAATATGCTGCAGATTTTCAGGGATTTCGATTAGCCTAACAAAGAGATAAAGATCCTCAAGGAGTCTACTATTTTCCCATTTTGAGCATCTTTTGCATGTGCATCGCGATATACGAAATCCTACTCGAGGTTAGATGAAAGGAAAGAGGAGGAAAGGAATTTCTCTCCCCCAAATACGTACAACAACCCAAAACTCATCGACGCACTCAATTTGTCTGCGAAAAAGTAGAAAGAAACAAGTAAACGAACCAAAATGCGAATATTTTCGAGTCAACGAAAACAAATTTCTCACGGGAAGTCATTAAAATTTCCCAAGACAATGCACGCAGCAGCAGAAATGGCATATGATAAACAATAGTTTCATTTTGGTTATTAGTATTTTTGAGGAAGAGTAATGTCAAGAATTTTGATGTATGTGAAAATTTATAGAAATTATAGGAAATATTCCTACCATTTTCTCATCTTATCAGACTACAATTTCACTTCTAAACCACACATCTCACAATTTATACAATTCTCAAGCAAACTCATGAGAAAATGCAAAGTTTATTTTAGGTTTGATAAAATTGAAATGAACTGAAAATTTTATCTAACAATATAAAGTGCAATTGGATGCCATCATATGATTATTGTTGGATCGATGAATGAAGATCGGAATAAAAGCGAGTATCAATAAAAAGTGGACCAGATTGGACGGAAATTCGCGTGAATTGCCACCAAATATGAATGATCATCGGATAGATATTAGTTATTTTAAGGACAAAAATGGAAATTTGGCCATTGTTTTTCATGTATGACATGAAAATATCGTTGATTAACCTATTGTTTGGAAGATCATGGGAGAAAGGTCATATTTTTCCTTCGAAAACCTTTTTAAGCAAGATTCGAAATTCAACGATAGTACGCTTTCTGGAAATCGGCCGAAAATCACGAGGAGTTTTGCAAGATTTGAAAGAAGAGTTTGAAAATGCGCAAAAATAAGCGAAGAAAGTGAAGATAAAAAGTCAAAAGAAACGAGGAGAACCAGCGGCAGAGAATGGAAAATTTGCAATGCAAATACAGAGGAAATACGAACCACTGGAGGTTAGAGCTGAAACAGAAACAGAAATGGAATAAGCGACACGCAATAGATAAAAATGAATATGAAATAATTTTTTTCGAATAAATGAAAGTAGGATGCAACGAGAATCATGACAATTTTAGTACCCATCTTACGACGTATGATAACTAGATTATTGCATCATTGAATATCGAATTAGAGTGGTATTTATAAAAATAGATACGATGAACTTTAATTCTAAGAAGGATAGTCTGTCTGGTGATGAAGATCATAATCATACATGCACCCAGTATGATTTTTTTTTTTTTTAATTTCCTGAATTCTTAACCCACAAAAAATTACATGGGATGGTTGAAATTCGAAATCCCAGATTCATTTCAGACAAGAATTCCAGAAATTCCTTCTCAAACGTTTTCTCTGTTTCACACAGATCTTCGATTTCCAATGATACACAAACAGGTAGGAAAAATAAGTTACGCATCCATGTAAGTAGTGGAATTGAATAGAGAAACTTCATCGAATTTGGTTCGCTTGTAATTGAGAATCGGCGCGGACATTTGGCTGTCTCTCCTCGTTTTGGGCCGGGGAGGCTTCGAGCAATAGAGCGAGTTCTGAAACATTCACAGATAGAAGGTAGAGATACACTAATACATCAGAACATGTGTGTGACAAATTAGATGTTCTGTTCTGACACTTTTCTTAACTTCCTGCATATATGATGCGTTTTCTCAAACAGGAAGCCAGAAGAAAAACACGTGCGAGATATTAATTTAGCAACACATGATTATATCAGTGGCTTTTAAGAGCAATCTAGTTTTTAGATAGAGGAAGATCATCCTAGATATTTGTTTGCTGCGTTAAGTAAGATATCTGGAATTCAGTCTTTTTTATTAGATATCTTTCAAATAGGGCCTTTCGACTTCATCACTATGTCGTCATGTATTAATTTTGCTATATGGAGAGTGAATGTGAAAGCTGTTTTTTCATATGCTATATTCGCTACGCCTTGTCGAAGAATTCTATTTTGAAAGATGTTTCAAGTAATAAGGTGGCATTAGTTCCTTAAAACTTGCAAAACTCACATCAACCTGATCCAGGTCGATCGACAAATCGATGAGCGGAGGATCGTGCTCGAGGAAGTCTTGGAAGTGCCAGGGGAAGATTGGCAGCGCTGGAGGGAGATGACCGTCGAGTGCCTGGGCGATTGTTGAATCCCAATTTATTTGGCCTGGAAATAATGTTTTTTTCAATCTATTAGAAGTTGGCGAACCAATGAGATTGTCAGAGATGCCGACTCGTCGTCCAACAGTTCTGATGAGTCCACCGACAGAGAGCTTCCTGCCACCGAGCCAGACTGTTATCTGAAATCGAATAAGTTTGAAATGATTCCCCCCAATAGTTTGTCAGAAGACTCGTTTCAACAAAAGTATTGGCTCATAGGCTACTTTGCAACCTAACAATAAGAAGCCCTACTCGTGTAACTCTTATCTCAGTCTTCATACTGTCAAACCTTCTTGAGGTATTTAGTTTTATTTTCAACATTTTCAAACGTCTAACCCTCTTGACATCTGTGACTTGGCGGCCAGCGTAGTGAACGAGCCTGAAGACGTCTGCAAGCTGCTCCACTAATGCGGTCGTCAGCCAAAGTCCAATAGTTAGATATATCAACGTTGGCAAGAGGAAATCCATCCGCCTTGGAACTAAATTTTTTCTTCTTCAAAATTTTGTTTGCAAATAGAGAATCAACACCAATGTCTCCGAGCCCAATGGTAGTCAGACTCATGTATGAAAAGTAGACGCTGTCGAAGTAGGTCAACTGGTCCTCCCACACAGGTATCAATGCTGATCCGATCGCTATGAATACGATGAACATGAAAATGACAAGAAGCACCTGAAATCCGAACTTGTGCTCAAAATGGTTATGAAGCAATGCAAACCTCAGCGATTTCTCGCAAGAATCTCTGAGGTTCTCCTGGCTTCTTCAGTTCTTTCTTATAGATGGCTTGTACGACCGTCATAATGGCTAAATTTTCATAAGAAACTTTAGAATATAATTTTTTGAAATACCTGTTTTGGAGAACCTTCCCAGATCAGCAATTGTTATGAGGAATAGCGGAATACCTATTGCTCCGTATATCATCGTCGCTATCTTGCACCAGCCTATAGTCGGTGATAAATTTCCATAGCCTAAAATAAAAGGAATTTATTATTGTCAGGAATACCATCATACCTATTGTTGTCAGAATCGTGAACGAAAATAAAATACTAGCTGGGTAAGTCCAGCGCATTTGAATTCTCTGAAACATGATCAGTCATTTTGCTACTGACGAAGATGTTGTACCTGAGTAGGATCATTGTAAATGAGATAGTTTTCTAGGGATATGTGCATATGAGAGATATTCTTTAGGAAGTATTGCAATAGATCATCTACTTCATTTGCCTGAAATTGCATTGGCATATTTCTTACATAGATACTCGATAATATCAGCCCGTTATCGCAACGAAAGCAAGCGTATTTTATTTGTACACGGCAAATTTTTCATTCAAAACTTACTTTATCAGTCGCAGCGATTTTCTCGATGATTTCATGTCGGAGCTGCTGAACTTGCGTCCTAAATTGATTGAATCAGTTCCGAATTTCAAATGCGAAAGATACCTATGAATTGCATGAGTTTCGATTTCATGCTGTCCTTCAAAAACGTGAAAAATATAAGCACCAATCAAAATGTAGAAAATGACGAACAAATACAAAGCCAAGTGAGCCGAAGCTATTCGAATCACACTTCGAAGTTTCATGAAAACCCGTTTTGCTGAAAATCAAGAGAAAATTTTTATTATTTTTTATTTCACAATTTTATTTTCTTCTATATTCTAGCTCACAAGATTTGGATATCAAATGACAAATTCATTTTCCAGTGGTTGTCTAGGACTGATTGTTGACATTTCAACCCTTCTGGTAAATTTACCAGAAGTCTTCTAGACCAGGAACGAGATTCTTGAAGGTTATGGAAAATCATTTCTCAGATGTTTATAAAAATTATTCCAGTCAAGAGGGGTCAGAAAAAAATTTGAAATTCTTCTAAGTCGACGAGGCTAAAATTAATTTGAAATTACAAAATAGCACCAAAATGAATAAATGTTGACTCAAAGGGTTGTAGAAAAATGAGAAGACAATAAATAAAAAAATGTTTTTTAGTAGTAAGGCTTTGTGAATGTGTTCCTATTTGGACTTGAAAAGCAGAAAATAAATGAGAGCTTTTGATCTGACTGCCCGATTAGTTGGACACTCGCATTTTGATGAATTAGCCTAACTTTTTTAAACTTTACTCTTTTTGGACTTTTAAATTCCCCAAATAAATTTTGAATTTTTCTACTATAAGAGATGAAAATTTAGAGTCCAGTTAAAATTCAAATTAAGGACTAATCTAATGTTCTCGAGGCTGATTTCATGCATTTATTAGAAAAGTAGATGCTTGATAGTCTTAGTACCCCTTTACTTTTATGAGTTGTTTTCCTCATTTCACCTTAATTTTGACTTTAGATTTTCCAAAGCCATGGCTTAGTGACTCTAGTATCAAACTGACTTCATTGTCCAAATAAATTCATCAGCATGAACATTTTGGTACATTCAAATTCCCTAGTATAGTCAAAGAACAAACCTTTAGACATGGTTAGATTCTGCTTGTCTTTATCTTTCGTATTCTTAGTAGTGCTGACGACAGTGTCAACGACATTCGAGTTGCTCTTTCGAATGACGGGGTGTTTCAACCCGTACGCACGCATAATTCACAAAATACGATTATGTAGAAAAATCAACCAGAATAAAATATAGACGATAAAGAATTGAAAGTGATTGCTTGAAATTTGGAACGAATACTCGCAGATATGAATGGTGATATCGTGATATCTGCTGTGGACATTACATTTGGGAAGGAGTTGCCTTTGCAAGAGGAAAGGACAGTGAAAGAATGCTTCACACTTGAATGAGGTTAAAATCTATTCCAACCGTTTATGCATATCCCATTCTTCAATGTTATGGAGGGATATTCTTTCGCGCTTCATGACTTCCGTGAAAGCACCCCGGAAAGAAATTGAGAAGAGCCTATGTTTATGGAGTCAAATGATGAAAGTCGAGGAAATAGTGTGAATTTTAAGAGACGGAAGGGCGAGAGACGAAAATTTTAATGCGTGAATATTCTCACACGAGAAGATGAAAGCTGAGAGTCTGGAGGTGCGAATAGCATGGAAGTCATCGAGTCATTGAGTCATTGAATTTTGGAAAAGAAGAACGATGGTCCATCCAGATCATTGCTTCTCGAGATTTCACACATCTTTATCAACTATTGCTTTTGTTTTGACTGCATGGGAATTCAAGCGCAATAACTTTCGATTCGAAAACATTAAAATTTTTCATCGCTCAATCAGATATTTGAAATCCAAATTTTAGTTAAATAAAATAGCGACTAGAATCTTTCGCCGCAACTCTACTTGTAAAAAACTTCGATTTTCCAAATGTTTTTTTTCCAAAACTCAAATCTCCAGTAAAATAAGGAAAAATCAGATGGATCAACCAGATTTCAGAGATCCTCTAAGCAAAAAATACATGAGTTTGGGGAAGTACCTTTCTTTTCCCAGTTTGTTTTCTTTAGGTTTGTTCGGCAAATTAACACAAGCTTGCGAACTTTCGTTGTTTCGCTATTTCCCTAATTTGCTATGTTGTTACTCGCAGAGTCTCGCTGGCCGATTCAAATCTCTCGAGGATTCACAGAGTTGTTAATTTACTTTGTTTGCGAGTTTTATTGTTTCGAAGCGGATTGATAGCATTTTCAAAATACTTGGGTAAAATCAAGCTAGACTCGTTACTCAAAACTATTTGGTAGTCCAGGTTTAAAAAAAATAATGCTTCAAAATCGTAATATTTTGCGACGATTTGGATCTATCGCAATTTACAACTAAAGTGGAATAGGCAAATATTCTCACTTATCTCATTGTTGCATTATTACATGATAAATTAATGCTGCCAATTTTTGTTTGATCAACATCAACTTACTTTTTCTCCTAAATTATTGACGCAGTTCTCTTTCAGTCGCGAAGATGGTGATATACTAAACTTTGCTCTTGCAAGGAGATATCCGCGAGAATGCTCGGGGTCGATGAAAGAGGAACGAGCCCTCCGAAAATAATCAGATTGATTCAGAGGAATTCAGGAATAAATAGATTTTTTCCTCTTTGAAATCATGAAATGGCAAGTTATTCCGGCCATGAGTCTGCCCGATTTGTGCATATTGGCATATTCACGGCTGGGTGAGTTGAATCGAGCTTGACCCCTTCCGTCCTTATTTCTGCCTCCCACTTTAATTCCTTCGCTTCACTTTTCAAGACCTCAAATTCGTGACCGAAACTCAGGAAGTCGAGCGAAATTTGACGAAAATGTGTTTACAATTTACAAGGACAAAATATGGAAATTTTCAAAAATATTTTTTGAGGAGATAAGTGATTTCTAGCTTGGATTGCATGTAGATTCGTGAAGAGTATTCATACAAAATTATCAAATCAGATGGTATGATCAGCCTTTATCGAGATTAACTTTCTGGAAGGGACAGTCAAATCCCCTAGGAAAGGACACGAAAAATGTTGAAAGAGAAAGAGACAGGGACTAGTAAATTTTGCACACGTTTGCATATGATGCTTCAAGTCTTCAAGTATAAATGTATGAACCATTTCTACTTTTCAAATCATGAGCCAAGAGAAGTTAAACATTTTGCTGAAACATCGACTTACATCCATCTTCACTGTTAGATCTGCTCGAAAGGGCCGAGTAAGGTGGTGGGATCATGTGCTTGGATCGTTCATAGGCGTGGAATACCATGATGAATTTAGGAGTAGCAAAAAATAAAATAATAAAAGCTCTGCAAATACTGGGCTCAAATATTCTGCAGACAAAGTAACGCCCGACAACAAAGATGTTTTAGAATTCTAGACAAACGACTAAGGTTCGTTTCGGTAATCCAATAATTTAAAACAAAGATTTGTTGCACGATGATTTCCAAAACACATGGAAAGAAAACGTGCAAAAAGGCAAAAAAAAATGGTTGACATCCAATTTTTCGAAGGTAGACTCGAGTCAGAATTCGGACGAGTGAAACATGATCGAGGTTGGGAGCGGAAGGAACCAAGGGCAAGAGCAAATTGAATCTCCGGAAGATCTCAGGTAAATAACAAAATAGCAAAAGATCGCCAGACTTTTCCTGTGAACACGGAAAAATCGGACTGGACAAAAATCTTTTTGTTGAAGAATAGCCAAAGCAAGATTGCTTTGGATGAAATTTAAGTCCAAGTGGGCGTTTAGGAATCAACTAGAGGAGTGTTCAAAACTGACCCCAAACAGAAATTAGTTTTTGTAGATATTTAGCATTAAATTTTCATGAAAAAGTATTCATTTTATCAGATTGAGACAAACGACAAAGTGGAAAATGTTAAATTTCATTTGGAATGAGACCAAATTGCAACCAAAAATTTGCATCCTCCAACGGAACCAAGAGCCATCACAAATATTGAAATTGCAAATAACGGATATTTGAGATAATTCAGGGATCTGGTCTTTGCTCGTGAGAATTTAGCAAAAAGAACTGAAAATATTTTGACTATTAGTAGTTAGTAATATTAAAATCCTGCGAACCTCTGAACTTATTTTGACCATGATGAATTCAGTGCTCATCAGAAATGTATTGTAATAGTTCTGGACTAGATCCAACTCATTTTAGATCCACAATAAACAAAAAGATGCATTATTATGTTTGTCTATAGTCTGAATGAAAAAAAAACTGCTGAATTTCACGAAATGAGTTCAAAATTGTAAAGTTGACAATAGTGTTTTAAAATCATGACTGTATCTTTTTTCTATGACTTTATTTTTCAAAGTTGCAGCATTATTTGTTTATCATCGATGAAAATAAAGATTATTATAGTTTACAATCCTATTGATATATTCATTTTTACGCAATGATAACATTTCTGATTCATGTATGAAGCAGTTCATCTTGGTTAATTTTTGTTTACTAGTTTATCCTCACCTTCCAAATTGTAGTCTCTTCTTCGCAGATATGATTTGAGTGCATATCTGCTATCTTTTATCTCGTCCCGATAATCCTTTGTTTCTTTGTATTACTTTAGTCAGCTGTCTGTGTCCTTTACAGCCTTGCAGACTGCCTCTGGGGTCACTCCTCTGTCTTTGTATTTTTCTCTCGCCCTTCCAGCAGCGATCATCTCATAAACGTGTTATCAATCAATACCAAAATATTGGTAAACTCTTGTGCTTTGTTCACATATTCCGATTGTCTTCTGCAACTGAGCCCATCATGCAATTCACCTACTTTCTTCATGCTTCATTGAGAAATGCCTTGCAAATTTCAATTCTGAGTCGACGTTTGAAATTTTAGATGATTTTGAGATTTTACCTTCTTCATCATCAATTGTCTCTTGTCATTGATCTTCACATTCTTCTATATCCGAAGATACCAATTTTTGACAACATTCATTTTGCAACTCTTCTTATTTTGCCCGTTACAAAACATGCTTTTGAAATGGTGGTTTTCCAAATTAGTTTGAAGTTATCTGCCTATACGAAGGATCTTCGCTTATTCCAGTTTTTCGTTCTGATCTTATGAAAAAAGTTCTTTAGAGTCGAATATGAAAATACTGAAGCGAAAGAGAAACAAAAAGACGGAAAGGAAATGAGAAACTACAAAAAGTCATTCAATTTCAAATTCGTTTCAATATCATCTATCACTTGGAATTCGCTTATTCGTAGTGACGCCTTCAGCGTCTACAGCACGAATCTAGCGCCCTTCAATTGTTCCCCAAACCGCTGCATGAGGCGAAAAATTCTGTCAAATTTACCACAGGAGGTTTTTCTTTGATATTTTCCAAAACAGTCAAAATATTTCATGACAATTGTCCCAAAATGCGACAGAACTAACCCGATTCTTTGCGGTTTCGACATTCATTTCGACGATTTCAATATCATTTTTGAATTTACCTTATCTCTTATTTTTAAAAAATTTTCGCTCCAATACTTTTCTAAGTGCTTCAATTTCCGTCTGTCTTTCACGAAATTATGCCTTGGCTCTACGAAATATAATAAAATTTGCCCAGAATGTCTGCAATTGCAGCCAGTTTCTTTCTTTTCTTTCATTTTATGCGTTTGATATTGACGCACACTTTTTATGGACTCGATTAGCGTGTCATCTAAATCAATGATCATTGTTAAAGAAAATTTATATGTTGCTAATAAATATAATGATTTCATCAAATCTATCATTACAGACCACAAATTTCTGCTTGATTGAAAGTAGTATTTTGAAAAGAAGAGAAGTTTACGGAGGTCTGACATTTTCTGCGGAAAATTTCTTGCGTGACTATAATTATTGCTATAGCTGTTCATTGAAATTTCTCATGCAAAACTAAATTTAGAAGATAATTCGCAGAATTTCTAGTTCAACTTCCCGAAGAAGAATTACAAAGTAGACCTCAAGATTGTATTATTCAAACCTAAATGATATTTCGTTGGAGTAATTTAGCCTCCCATATGGTTTGTGTATATTTGATCGCGCGTGCATAAGTAAAGGCGTTTCCCACTTTATCGTCTTATTTTCTTTACTTATTCAGATGAGTGAGAAATAGAATGCTTAATGGAGAGAACCAAAGAGACAAATCAGTAATCCGTTTGGCAATGTTTTGACCATCTCACTTCTTCTCTTTTTCCCTCTGATTTGCTTTTTATCTGTTTCCATTATACTTCTTCACTCGCTGCATTTCAGGATCTGCACACAAATGTTTGATCTTTTCATTTTTCTTTGAGTCTTTTTGTTCTGTCACAATTATTTCCATTTCGAGTTAATCATTCAATTTTCTCACAAACAGTCCCTTCACTTTTTGCGCCTTTCCTGCGTTGTTTTTCTGTTTATTTCTGGATCATTTTCTCGCTCTTTTGTCGTCCTGTTGCATTATCGATTTTGTGAATTTTCTTATCGAAACGCGAATTTACTGCGTATTTTTCTGAACTTGAAGCTTATTGAAAGTAATTCATGGCCTGAGAAAGGTTTCTGGGCTTGCCAAATTTGAAGGTCGACTTTACGTGAAACCATTGATAAGCATTTTGATTTTGATGATAAATTTCTCTTGATGTCGTTTTTTTGGTTTCTACGATCTTTTGATAAAATGAAACTGAAAATGTGTTGAGTTGTGATAAAATGTTGTATTTCTCTAAATTTCCGAGTTCGAATTTGCAGGGTGATGGCTACAGCCAATGGAGACACGAAGGAGCATGAAAAACTCGTGGAGAAAACGGAAAATGCAGCCGAGGAAGCGGAAGACAAGCTTGAGAAGGTCGGCATCGTGCAGCCTATGGATGGTGAGAGATCTTTGAATATCTGGAATTATCACTTATATTTCGAGTAAATATCGTTATAATTTAGCTAACTGAGCATTTTACATGAAGTTTTCAAATTTTAAATTTCATTTCGCGAAGACTTTATCATTTTCCATATTTCGGGGCTAGTTTAACAGTCGAATTCAAGGAAATAACTTTTGCCTGAAAAGGATGTAAGACTCATTTCCTTCAAACGCTCATTCTATGTTCTTTTTTATTTTTTAAAATAATCATTGAAAAAATCTAAATCACATGCCATATTTTGAAATTTTAAAACTGGCGTTGAAATGCTATGAAAAAATGTTCTTATCTGCTCAAATTAGAAGCTTAAAGAAGGATTAGCACACGATTTATCATCGCCAAACTAGAAAAAATGTTCGATTACTTTGTAATTTGATCGAAAATTTCCAATCAATCTCTTCAGTATCTCATAGGGCCGGGAAAAAAGCACCGAAAATGCCGGAAAAGTGTAATAATCCATAGGTTTTTTCTGCAAAAAATAAAAAAGAGCGAAGCTTATTGGCGCCGAAAACGTGATTGAAATAGCGGCTTTTTACGTGAATCACTCGATTGTCCAAAGTGCATTCATTTCTTTATTCTTGAAAAAATAGACAATGGACTATAGTTAATCGTCAGATTTTAATAATGATACTAAAGTTGCCATAAAATAAAATCATTGTTGTTTTTTCCTGCAAAAAAGATTAGAAAAAGACTCGCTTCCTCTTCTAATTTGATTGACATGTGCACTCAAAATGCACGCGAAATGCTCCACCAAACTGAACTAAATGAAATGTTTTCGCATTTATTGACTCAAAAGATCAAACATTTGAAACAATTTCATCATGCGTTTATCCAGCCTTTTTACTTTCCAAAATAACCCCCAATAATTCATCAGAACTGTCGACTTTCCAATCAATTTCATTGACAATGATGCGGGAGGTCTCTGCGTCTCCCTCGGCCTATCTTTGGACGCTTCTTGAGGCCGTATAGTTTCGCGATAAAATTCAAAACGTCAATGATTGCAGCTTAGTTTTCTTCGAATTAGCTAGAAAAGTCGTAAAACCAAGTCGAAACGTGCTATCCCGAGGCCTGTGGGCAGTTATTAAATTTTATCAGAACAAACGAGGGCTTCCCCATAATGCACCCAGTCAAACCAAACCAAGTATCAAATCGATAGAAAAATGATAAAATCGTGAATGAAATAAATTTAAAATGGAATTATGCATCCTGAAAGATAAATAGTTGAATGTTATAATGCAGAATCATGTATTGGTATGGTATTGTGAACCGTACCTTTCCGAAGACCAACATGATCCGACCCATTCCGCCCATCTCTAATCGATTTCAACACCCAATTTTCTTGATGCCAACTTTAGTTCTATCTTGTCATTCTCTGTTCCGTTCATGGATGCTCCGAATTTCTGCCACCTCCCACGCTTCATTCCAGATTTTTTGGCGAGTCTTTCTTCCCCGTCCCCGAATACTTTGACCATTTTCAACCCTGATTCTTTGTCTTGGTCTAAATGAAAAATGAACACTAAACATATTTTTACATATCTCAACGCACTATACTGTTGCAAGATAATTTCAGGAGGCTATGGCTGGTTGATTGTTCTCGGATCGTTCATTGCCAATTTCGTGGTTGATGGTATCATTTTCACTGCCGGAGAAGCTCTGCTGCCCAAATGGATCGAAACGTTCAACACATCGGCCACATCGACATCCTTGACAATATCAATTCTTTCTGGAAGTTACTTGTTAGTTGGTATGTAGCTGGTTCGAAAATTCTTTCACAAACTCCTTAACTCCCAGGTCCGATAGCGTCAGTGTTTGCGAATCTCTACGGCTGCCGTATCGTCGTCATCGCTGGATCTCTAATGACTTGCTTCGGGTTTCTCGCATCAGCAGTCGCCCCGAAAGTCTACTTCCTCTACATCACTTTCGGTCTAATTGGAGGTTTTCAGCAATGCGCACTTTCAAAAACTATTCATTAATTCAAGGAGTCGGCTTTGGTCTGGCATATCTGCCATCTATCGTCATAATCTCGCAATACTTTGCTGCCAAGCGATCAATGGCGACAGGAATCGCTGTGTGCGGATCTGGAATCGGAACGACTGTCTTCTCACTGGTACTAATTTTTTTTTCTAATTTCGAAAATTTCGATGAAAAATAGTACAAGTTTAGCTGAACCCTTTCGTAATGAAAATGGTTGGTGATAACTGGAGGGTATTCCTAGTCTACTTGGCAGTCGCATCACTTCTTTCCATCATCAGTGCAATCATCTACAAACCTATGGAGCCAACTGAAGAGCAGATTCAGAAGGTCGGCATTGTTTGTTTTCCAAATATTGCGAATCTATCGTTTTGAACATGAATTCAATAAGGGTTCGAATTTAGGTGGCCGCCATCGCGTCAGATTACGAGCAGAAGGCAGAGGAGGAAGCGAAGAAACTGAATGTCGGAAGCCACACCAATCTGACCAACGGTAATTTGGGAACCAATCCGGACCGACCATTCCTTTCGACCATGGAACTGAATGCCAAGTCACACAATGTAAGAAGCTCGCTCTCGCTACTTGAGAATGACGTTTATGTATAACCTTTCGACTCTTCGATACATGATAAATGACCACAAAGCATCATCAAAATTTCGTACACTTTTGACGGAGTTCAGACAGATCTAGATCTTGAAATAAAAGTCTGTTCTTAATTTTCAAAATACGTCCTTTCAGGCTCCTAACATGTGGTCACAAACCGATCTCGTAAAGGCTGTCGCAAAGGAGAGCGTGAAAGAACTCAATCGACCTCTATCCAAGATGGACGTCTTCTACACCGGATCGACGCAGAATCTGCGAGCAAGGAGCAGAACAACAACTATCGGTAAAATTCATGGAAAATTAGTTTTTGATGAACGAATCGTCTTAGGATCTCATGATATGGACAATGATTCCCATAAAGCCGGTTCAAGGAGAAGTTCAAAGGTTTACTTGAGCTCGCATCATCTTCCTCAGGAAGTTATAAAGGAGACGATGGAAGAAGTCACGCCTCCTCCACAAGGGTGGAGGGAGGATTTGAAGAGGGTAAAACTCTTCACTATTTTAGGTGCTCATTGAACATTTTAGACCCTATTCTCGCTTTTCGATACTTCCCTGCTTTACTCCCCATCCTTCCTGATCCTCGCCCTGTCAGGACTTCTGACTCTGTCCTGCTTCTACGTTCCATTCAACTACATCGGCAACCATCTCGATAAAATCCAGAATCTCACAGCAACGGAGAAGGCACTTCCCATCTCTTTATTGGGAGTCATCAACATCTTTGCCAGGATTGGATGCGGGTTAGAATCAGATATCGGTTTTCAAAAAAATTTCGTGCCATTCAACGATGCTATCTAAACTTTCGAAAATTCGAACTATCAATACTTCCCGATATTGAGCAGAATGGTGTAAATTAAGATTTTTTACCTCAGACTTGGTTTGCCATGCTGCTCATTTTCCATTTCAAAACTAACGATAAACTCAAATCATCAAATCTCTGTTTCATAACAAAAAATCTATTTTCAGCTGGATCTCGGATCAGCCTCAAGTAGATGCCACTTTGGTGTCAGCAGTCGCAATCATGGCGGGAGGCATCGCGACTGCCGTCGTTCCATTCTTCACTCAATACTGGCACTTCATTGCCTATTGTGTTCCTTTTGCTATTGGAGTCGGTACAATGATATCGTTTCCGGATTTATTGACAGAAGAGGCAAATTGTAGCATGCTTCGCCGCCCTCCGATCGGTTGTCTGCGTAGAGTTATTTGGCCTGGAGAAATTGTCGAATGCCTTCGGAATTCTGCTCACCTTTATGGGGGTTGGTGCACTCGTTGGGTCGCCATTTGCTGGTAGTTTTTTATCTGACATATCAAATTCTCCCGAAAAATATTGCCATAAAATGCCTACAATTGAGAATATCTTCTTCCTTTTCATTAACTATTTTGGATGAAGAGTAAAGCATTTCTTGATTTGTTTTGTAGTGGGATGATAAAGAACCCACGTTTGTGAGCCTAATGCCCTGGAAGTGCATAATTTTCGAATTTCAGCATTTTTGAAAGACGTGACTGGTAACTTCGATATCTCGTTCTACATTATGGGCACTTTGATGGCGATCAGTGGAGCGATTCTGTTGCCATTGAGAAGACTGCGAAATTGGGAAGAGAAACGGTAAGCTGATTCTCGAAGACTAAGATAATCAATCACCTGCATTTCTAGGCTATCAAAGGATGCGAAACACGAGGCCGAATTGCAGCCGCTTCATCGATCAGACTGATTATTTATTGAAATTTGTTATGGATTGTTGATTGATTGGAGAATTGCATGATTATTAAAATTTTATCCTACTTTTCGTTTGAAATTCTAAAATCTCCATGTCGGAACCAGGTTCAGGGTGGAATTGATCATTATAATATCGAAAATCGAATTTTCACAACTCATACATTTTCAAATTGAAAAGAGTCAATTGCAGTCTTGTTTCTGGTGTTCAGAAAAGTACAAATTTTTCAACGAAAATTAATTTGGAATTTATTCAGATTTTTATTATGAAATAATATGATGATTTCACAGGAAAGAATAAAATTGCAAACAAGCTTTGTCATCAGTTATGAACTTGGTTTCCACGTTTGAATAATTGAAATTCGCTACTGTCGAATGTGTGTTGTCCCTGTCTCTCGGTTTGAACCCCTTCACAGCACTGAAGTATTCGCATTTTGAAGTGGTAAACGTCTTGTGGCGAAGAATGACGACCGTTTTTGCGAAACTTCCAAATTTTTTAAGATACTCGAATAATAGTGGACTTTTATTATTCGATCAGCACCTTTCGATTAAAATCTTTCGAATATATTCTCTGGAGAATTTTTAAGTTATTCTGCATCGTCTATGTTTTAGGAAGGTCATCAGATAGGATTGCCAAGAGAACCAACTTCATCATTATTGAAACTACGACGCGAAAACGTTGTGAAAGAATCGCGCCCTTAGATAAAGATCACGACAATGAAGACATTGTTAGGAAACATTGGCATGAACGTTTGTGGAACAGTATTCGGTAACTAAATAAATAATTCGATTCCTTTATTTCAACAGTTATGAACATTATCCTAGGTTTCACAAATTGACTATTTAAATTTGTTTTAGATACATTATTGAGAGTAAGTAATCGTCAATGATATTTTGTTTCTTCATTTATCTGAAAGCCTTATACTTGTCGAAATACATGAAGTCCTGAAAAGTCTCTAACTATTTTGGTTTTAAAAACGAACTAACGAGCAGAAATACGATTCCAATTAGTGAGGCTTTTGTTACCACATCGGAATTTTGAGGGACTAAAATTAGTACTCCATCGGAGAAATTTGGAAAATCCCTACAATTGATTTCATAATGATGGGCATCTGTGCACATTTCTTGACAGCATCCAGTAAACTCTTTGACTATCGTTCCTACTTGGTTTCCATCAGGCGTTTGGATCTAGAGAGTAATTTGAAATTAATTATATTTGCATAATTTTAGAGGATTCACAGGTGACAAAGAACTGAGTTATTTTGAAAATATTCATAATTTTCCGACCTCAAATTCCTTATCATTACAGCAGCCGCACAGCGCTAGACATGAAGGCATTGAAACGTGCAAATTCGACTTTCCATTTGCAACTCTGATATCGAACAGTGGAGCACAATTACCAGGTAGCTGCGTTACATGGGCTGCCTAATTTAATTTGATGATACTCACCATTAGCATTGCTTATGTTTGAATTTAAAAATTTTCAAGCTCATTAGGGTCAGAATTGAATTCTATAAATTCTAAATCGGAATGGGGGCGTTATTTCCACAAATTGTCAAAATAAAATATCCAGCCCATAGCCATCCTCGAATACTAATATAATCTCACAGTTGCTTGTTGAGTCAATATTTCGCATTCTTGAGCGCAACATTCTGTTCCTGCACAAACGCCCAAACAATATCCGCCAAACATTTTGTAGGGTCTCAAGACTGTTATCACTTCCTGAAGAAAATGACTAATTCTGGTTAAATTGGCATCATTTTTTGCCCGTCTATCCGTATCGACCACATGCATTTTGAAGCCTCGTTGAGTTGAGCAGCAACATCGTGCACAACATCCTGACTCTTCGAAGGCGTAGTAAACCTATTTTAGACTAGTTACTTAACCAAATCGACGGAAAAGATGCCATGTTTCTACTCTCGTCATGGATCTTGTAGCGAGTTTTTGTGCTGACCGACGATATGAAATCGCAAAATCCGTAGAGCTGAAAAGACATTTCTTCTGAAATGGTGAGTGAAGAAAATTTCGAACTTGATGAATTCTGACGGTGTTGATGTTTTGCAATTTCTCGAGTCCTTGAGGTGCATTGTATGGAGATGAAAAATTGCTAACTAAATCATCAAGTCAATTTCCCAAAAAACTTTAATCTTACCAGGCTGTGCAGTTATTGGTGGCGGATCATAATCAGCCCAGGTCTGGTTATAATAGCCCTGAGGTTGATTTCTATAAATCCCTTTATCGATATCAGGTCTGTGCATTTTGAATCTAAAATGTTCAAATATCATTTTTTTATAGTTTGAGAAAAGAAGTTTGGCGCTAGTCTATGTTTGTGAACCAATACCACACTTTGTTGCTGACTAAATGTTAGCAGGGCTTTATTCACGCTTTATTGCTATTATTTCTTCCAAAGATAAGCGAGTTCGCTTCAATTAATGGCCACTTTGAATTTCATAGCGAGCAATAGTGATGCATGCAATTTGATCACTTATTTCAAACACATTCTCTGCTTTAGTAATAACATAGCATTTTTCGACAAGACTTTACGTTACGGAAAACTACCAAATAGTCCAATAATATAATTGCTAGTGTCATAACATAAAATACACGTTCCGAGACGAAAAGTCCTTTAATTTAATTTTTTGAATGTAAATTTTTGTTAAAAACAAATGCAAAAGAAAACCTTAACTCTAAGGACTATTCGTGAACTTGATAATTATTATTAGAAATAACTTTACAACATATGAAAATAAAAACATATTTTTTACACATTACTGCTTGAAGGATTTGTTGATGAAGATGGTTTTGGTTTGAAATTTGTGAGACCCAGTGCTTGGCAGAAACGATTGCATTCGTGAGTCGAAAAGAATCGTTCGATTCCATATATGCCAAGATTTGTCTGCCCGAATCTGAGTTTGTTGACGCAGTGGATGGCAGGATCTGTGAGGAAAATAGTCGGCTTGCTACTGCTCAGCGCCTTGCTCACTATGCCTTGGAGATCTACCACAGTCAACGTCCCGTTTGTTACCTGAAAATCAAAAGATTGTGGTAATTTATAAATGCTTTTTAAAAATTTCATTTTTATGTAAATTTTGCAAAATTCATCATAAAGATTATTGTTTATTATTTTAAAAAAAAATTTCATTTTAATATATTATAATCAACGATTACTTTGTACGTGTAATGAGAGAATGCCATGAGAAGTTGAATAAATTCAGCGTCAATACCAAGTTTCTTTGCTTTTGACTCGAGAATTTTGTAACCAGCGTTATTTGTGAATTTGATGAAGGAATCGTTTTCCGGGTATCGCCGTTCGCAGGACATGAATCGGTATGGAGGCCGTTTTCCAATTTGAACTATTTTTATCTTAATGAATTTTATCACTGTCTGAAAAAATATTCATTAATATATTTTCAAATGTTAAATATAAGCAAAAATTGCCTCTTTTTGTATTATTGTGCTAAGCTCTTCTTCAAACTTCTGAGCCAAGTATGATGCAATTGTTTGAGTATAGTTCAATGAATGATATCGAGCTGCCGAATCCATTCCAGTTTTTGCATATTTGAACTCCTTTAGGACCACTAGCTCATCAATGGCGTTTATTTCAAATTTCTTTTCAGGAAGTAATCTGCCATTGCCTCTTGCGCGAGAACCTCGACCTCTGCCACGTGGTGATCTTGAATTCACAGAAGAGTGACTTCTGGGATTGTTCGTATTTGGTACCCTTTGTACTACTGGGGTGTGAAATTCTCCTGGAGCATTTAACAGAAATGGCTGCAAGGATGGATAAGGTAAAAGTGGATAAGGATAAGGATAAGGACTGGGTATCGATTGCATGGCATTAAAAGGAATCGACTGAGGTCCATATTGGGCGATTTGATGAGGAATCTGCTGCGCACATAATCTTCTTCCTCTTGGGTTCGTAGGCATTCTCGAGGTTCCGCTTCTTCTACCTCGATTGATGTGGACTGCTCTCATATCGTTAGTCAAGTTTTGTGATTGATCATCATCGTCGTCAGATTTCTCATCCTTAACCTCAGACCTGTATGTGGAGACGTTCTTTCCATAGTATGCGATTCGTTCATTTCCTTGTGCAAACGGTTGAGCAGCAACTTGTATCCTTCCTCCTTTCTTCTTCTCCTTCCTTTCCAAAGAGGCACCATTAATTACATCATCAATGCTTTCAGGAACTTCACAAGTGAACAAAGTGCAATTTTTTATTTTAATAGTTCTCCAATCTGGTTCAAGAGGAGTCAGGATGAAATTCCGCAATTCCCGGTTTGTGTAATTTGTGGCTGAAATTGTCGAAAGCGAATGGCTAACTGAATCAGTGACAGCAGTAACTACAGAGCTGAAGATGTTCTCCACTTGGTTGATGTCAAAGTTGACAATATTTTTACCATATGCTTCAGAGAATTTTTCAATCATTTTGTTGGTATTGTTTCTTATCTT
Source organism: Diploscapter coronatus (assembly GCA_964036155.1). NCBI lineage: Eukaryota > Metazoa > Nematoda > Chromadorea > Rhabditida > Rhabditidae > Diploscapter > Diploscapter coronatus. The sequence continues at coordinate 4,767,944 of OZ038423.1, forward strand.
TCCGAAATAAAACTGTATTCCATATCGGTTTATCTCTTCAAAGAAGCTCACATGGCTTCGTTTATTTGGATCACCCGTAGGATAATCATCAACTTCGGCGTCTAAATTTATGATGTTTCGTTCATTTTCCAGCAATTTAGAACGAAATTAATTCAAATTCAAGTATTTTAAATTAATTTCATAATATAACCCTACCTGGAGAATTGTGGAATTCGATTCCATGACATGGAGCATCAGCGATATGGAAGATGACCTTAGTGGAATAATTGGGGCTCCATTTCAGTTTGAGAGCTGCTTCGAGGCCACCAAATACGTCTTCCGCACCATCCCCTCCTCCATATGCACGAACATTGCCGCAATAGCTTCGGAATTCATTGACGTTTAAGGATTGAAATGGAAGAACTTCAAGTTGTTCTTTATCACCAAAATCACGATATGCAACCAAGGCCAATTGGTATGCTTTAACAGTTTGCTCTTCATCCTTCACATTTTGAGCCGTCAGCTTCACGATAATCTTGTATATCTTGTTCTTGACTTCCAAAATATACTCATCCATACTGCCAGTAGCGTCGAGCAGAAAACATAATTGTAGGTTATGACAATTTTCGATTTTTCTGAGGCTGATAATGACATCATTTATTCTTCTATAACGCTTATCTTTAGCTATCTTCTCGCGCCTTTCTAGCTCAACAGGGTTAGAGGTAAACTGTCCGTAATCCATTCCTTCTTCATCGTATATTGCTTGTATGCGTTCATTCCTCCCAATCGTATCCTGTGTTAGTGTCCCATCGTCGGAGTCTTCTAAAATTAGAACTTGACTTGTAAATTTTGATGATAATACCTGTTAAAGTTCTCTGTCTAGTCGATATTGGATTAGAGTTGTAATTTTGAGAACTACCTTCACCAATTCTTACTGTAGACTCATTAGTAAAACTACGTTTGCTCATTTCCAAAATTTTAAATGTCTAAAAATTTTAAAATTACTTTTATACCCTAATTAATTGCGATACTATTTAGCAAATAAATATTGTAAAAATAACGTTAGAAGTTTCGAAAATGATGAACATAAAAGAAAATCGAAAAGGTATAACCATGAAATATGGCGAGGTGATGAATGTTTCATTTTTATCGATCAAAGTCAAAAATATTTTTAAGGTGTCAATCAAAATGTTTTTTTTTCATTTGGTAATGAATACATTGAAAAAAATTAAAAATGTAAGAAATATTATGTTGTACGGGCAGAATTCCTATTCCACAAAATCTCATGTTTCATTGATCTCCCATTTTCATTTCATTACCACTTCTGCATACATGAAATAAATACATTGAGAAATCAACGTGTTATTCTGTGAAAGTGTGATCAGGAAGCCAAGTGAAAAGGGGTTTCGAATCATTGTCTTGTATTCGGTCATTGTTGAGTGGATCGCGACCAGGAAAGGAGTCAAAATTCAACTATCGATTAGCAAAGAGTAGATATTTGCCTTATCTAAAAATTTTGCTGTTTGCATTGACGATTATATTTCAATAAGATTGCTCATAACGCGTGAATTTTTGCTTAATAAGTGAACCCAGTGATTTATGATAGTACTATCACAATTCCTGGATGTTTTACTTGCAAATCAATTGCATGAAATATTTATCAAATTTCTAAAGATTTTTATAAGCGCTTATTCATAATATTTTATTTCTACTATAACACATAAATTTAAAAAAATGGCCGCATCGAATTTCATAACCAGGGCTTAAAATTTTTAACATTTTATGACACTGATATTTCAAGCCCCGTTCGTCTCTTTCTCGTATTTCAAAGGTTATTTTCCGAATTTCACTCTTTGTTTCTATAGTTTGATGGTTCGGCTCTAACTGAATGTCGAAGAACAAGGGAATAGACAAATGAAAATTTTGAACGATAGAAAGTCGAAACTTCGTGGAATGAATCTTTCATAGCTGTGTTGCTTCAAAGTAGAAAATAGTAATTGTTAAGGTATTCCTTAAATCTCAAAGCATATTTTTCGCTAACACTATTTTAATCTTTACTTCGAAGACTAACATCACGTGGGAGAGAGGTTAGAGATAAAGGGAAATAATAGAATGATGAGTGAAGGTACTCTAGCAATAATCTACTCAAGTAGTGCTTCAAAATGATATGCAATTTATCCAGGTACTCACTTCCAGTATCGCAGCGTCGGCCCCTCTTCAAAAAGTACCTTCCAGTTTGCACACTGTTTATGCGTAATGTGTGAAAGGACAGAGTCGAAAAGTATATTTTGAAAACCCATACGCCAAGGGTACTATCGAAAACCTCATTTGGATTCATTGGACATGGAAAAAGTTATAGAGGCGTACTAAGAACTTATGCACTACACCAATACTATCTTCCTATGAATACTTAAACACGTTTTTATTTTTTAATGATATTTATTAAAATGCAAAATTCCTGGAATGACAAACATTTCGAATATATTCATAGAAAGTAGCAGGTTTGAGCACATATTTTTACACCATTAACTATTCTCCTCATCATGCCATAGTTAAGTTTGATTAGTGTGCTTATATCGGTATTTAAAATAAAATATTATCTTTATCATGAATAAATATATTTGATCATGAAAATCAGTGCCCGTCCATTTTACACAAGAAGTATTGACAGTTGGAAGGGAGAGTCGAATAAATCGTATCATTGATCGCAAACCAACAGACTTTCTGAGTTAGGTAGTCAACCACTCCCTGAAATAAAAATATCATTTTAGTAAAGATTAAAACAATTATAAACCAACAAAGTTAATATAATTCTATAATAGCTTCTAAAATCGACGCGCACGATATTCCAAAACTTCTGACAAAAACCAAGAATCCGAGAATAAATTTAGAGCTGGAAAGTTCTTCATTTGTGCGCTTGAAGGAAATATGATTCACTGGCTAGAGTTTGGTGAATTTGTGTGAAAAACATCATTTAACTCTCTGTATTCGATATGAATGAATTTTAAATCAAATAACAACTTACGATAACTGGAACGTAATCGTTGTATGGCAGATTGGGTGGACTACATCCAGTTGGTTGATAGTCCATCGGTTCGCCATCGCTCCACATTGGAGCTCCTCCTCAAATGCATTATTTATCTATCTCAGTTTCATTTTCAAGTCAAACCAATATTTCCAGCCTCTCCAATCAGGTACATCTCATTGTCAGTCGACCCAGTGAAACAGACCTGCAGTCCAGCAAAGAACCCAGCAGCGAAATCTACAATTTCCTAGATATTCGATGACAAGAAGAAAGTTTGACCTCGGACATAATTATCCTCCCCATAAGATCGAATCGTGCCGTTACAGTATTGGTTGTCAGGATTATTGAATGCATAATACTAAATTGTATCATGAATCCTTGAATTTAGGATTGTGATTTTGAAAAATCGTCGAGCCTCTGTCTATAGTGATCTAATTGAAAGTCAGTCTGATGCAGATGCATCTTCAATTTTCGAAAATTTTCATAGAATTGAAAATTATTGAGTTTTTAGATCACCACTACTTCAGTGGTAAACTTACCGGCTTCAGAAGGTAGCAATCGTATGTGGTCGGGAAGAAGCCCCAATTTCTCGGACAGTTGTGCTTCTCGGTTGTTGTGATTAAAGGTGCTGGTGTTGTTGTTGTTCTAATTTGGATGAATCGATCTTTAGATTTCAATTTATAAAGAACCTGAGCTGAGTCGTAGCAGGAGGATTCGTAGTAATGTTTCCGGGATTGCCTAAATTGTGGAAAGTTATTAAGTTATCTTTAATTTTTATCAAAAAATGTTCAACATTTGAGAATAAAGAACCTGGAGGTGCACTACAAACGAAGGCAAGTTTAGAATCGCACGAAACGGTTTCCCATCCTCCATCTGAAGTTCGCATCGCTGCGCACCATTTGCCGCCCATAGGATCGCCTGAATAATTGAACCATTATTATTTTTTTTTTAATTAATTAGCTTGAAGCATATAGCCATCGTTCAATTTCCCGACTATTTCTACGTCTTGCATTTTTCTTCAAAGAGAGGCTTGACGATCACACTTAACAAATTTAGCAGCATATTCTAGACTCGAAAACTTTCAGTGATAGGTAGAGACCGCCAGCCATTTTGCCAAATTCACTCTGGCATTACATTTCCTACATTTTTCAGGAACTGAGGTGCCCCTTTAAACATCCCCACCGAAAAAATCGCGAAAAAATACGTTACTGATAAAAAATTTGATAAAATTTAACGCGAAAAAACGGAAAAATCGCTCCTTTTCGTGGACAAGGGAAAGGGGCGTGGCCTATCTGCAAAAGACACTATGCCGCTCGTTTCCCCTTTCCTTCTCCTGCCTTTGGAGATTTTTTTCTCTGCACTCTCTTCCATTTCAGCATTGGTTTCTTTTATATTTTCGCGGATTATCAGGATCTCAGCCGCGCGTCCTAGGATTTTTCTGATTTTTTCACCGAAGACGGACAATTGACCAACCAATCAAAATATGGAATAAAAAAATATGTGCCTTTCAAAATATGCCTAGAGTGATCCAATTTAGTAAAGACAAAAAAAATGCTCATTTTGAAATTAATTTTAAAAATATTTTTTGATAAAATTTCGATTTTTTCTTTTGAATAACATAATTAGAGAGTACCAAATTTTATTTTAGTCAAGTTTTCAGACGATTTTAACGATCCCTTGTCAAGATACAGCACCGCAAAGGCGAGCATCTATTATTGCCTCGGAAAAAGTTACGCGTCCTAGGATTTTTCTAATTTTTAAATATGTTGTACATATCAACTAGATGTACCGATTCATCGAAAAAAATTTTATGTGCCTCTTTCATAAGTCGAAATATTAGCATTGTCGTAATTTGATATGTATTTGACGCGCATTTGCGGACTTATTTCGAATTCAATCAATAAATTGATATCATCACGTGAAAGAGTGGTATCGAATTGTATAGTAGGTATCGATTGATTATTAAAAACAAAAATAAAAGAAGAGAAATCGGCGATAATCGAAAGGGTTATCGACTATGGACAATATTGAATCAAGTGAAAGGGGCGGGGCTTGGCGGTCCCTAGTGATAGGTTACTTTTTCTTTTATCAATTAATTTTTTAAATTTTATCATGCTACAAAATGTATCTTCACCTGATAGCCAGTTCCAAAAATCATAGGGAGATCCGTCCGTCCAAATCCAGTAATTGGTCGTCTGATTGGGGGAATAGAGGCCGATGAAGAACGATTGATATGTTATGCTCAGGGAGATTCCTGCTTGTCCTGAAATTTCTAGGATAGAATTAAATATAATGACAATAGAATCAGATTGGGTGTTAAAAATAATCTGATTCTAAATAAAGGAAAATTTCTTGGAATTCGAAATTGAGATTGTGAATCTAGTAAATTTTGAATAATACTGACTTTGAATGAAGTTGTTCTCGAACATGCTGTGGATTGAGGCCAACGTGTATCCATACATTCTACAGTAGCTATCCGCTGTGAGGAAATTGGAAGGATCATTGAAGAAACGATAACATCTAAAGTGTATTTTCTGAGATTGAGCAATTTCAAAATCACAGGAGAAAGTTTCGGTGATGGTTACGAAGAAAGAAATGACTGAATTTTCAGTTCTGTGACATCGGTTCTGATATTTCTCAAGAATAAAAGTAATACTTTGGTTTTTCAAATGTGTTTACTTTTGTTTAGCTATGCAGAGAAAAATGTAAATCAAAAATTGAATATTCAAAATCGAAATTCTTCTCAGTTATTGAATATAGAACGATATTCCAATCGAAAACGATATCTATACTTTTATATATAATAAACCCTAAACAACTTACTTTGTCCCATCATAAACTTCATGATCTCGACATTGAGTTGATGCATCTTCCAAACATACCGCAATTTGAACGAAGAATATAGAAAAGAGCAGAATTGAATATTGCCTCATAATTTCTCGAACTTTTGCAATTCAGTGATGCGATAACAAAATATAAACGTAGAAGCAATTTTATTTAATGCCTCGAAAGAATAACGCCCTTTAACAGTCGTAAAAATGAGTGTTTAGCTCGAAATGATTTGATTTGGTGATAGGTTGGAAGGATGCAAATAAAGTTTGGGAATGGAACTTCTCTGGAAGTGAACGTCAATTTATAGCATTGCCTATAAAACAGATAAACTTTATGGCATAATTGGAATAGAATAGCGCATGACATTTACATCGAGTCCCAACCCCCACCCTCTTCCAAAATGCGTTTGTGATAGAAACGCGGTGGTTTGAAATCAAAAATTTGAGAAGGAAGTACCCTCAAAACCTAATATTTCATAAAAGGCCTGGCCTAGATCGACGATAAACTCGATAAAATAGTTCTGTGCCTAAAATCAGGACAAAATAGCCGCACAAGCATAAATTCGCTTGCGAAAATGTGCTCATTTTAAGTGACGGATTTTTTCGGTCAAGGAATTTTTTCTCGACAAAATTCTTATTTACAACCCAAGTCATCTTTTATGTGTAAAAATTTGTCCAAGTTGAGACTTGGTATACCCACTTGGAGACTCTGCCTATAACCAGTCCCAGAGAGGACTATCGTCAAAGCACTGCGCTGACGAAATTTATGCAAAAGTTGTCAATTCCCATTGCGACCTACCCCCGTATTTTTTTCGTCTGACGAAAGTGCCTCCTAGCACTGTAAATATGGCATTTAGATTGGTGCCATCTCTGAAATTTTGCTATTTATCCTACATATCTAGAAGCTAAAGTATGTTATCGTTTTACGATGTTCTATCCAACAAATAAAGATCAAGCGATCATCTCACAATTGCACGATGATTTGTACTATATTTGATAGCTTGGTGGATAAGGCGATCTGATGAAGGTCTCTTCAATTTTGGGGTATTAGCAGATTTCTAACACAAATAAAAAGATATGTAGCGAAATAGTGGAATGAGTAGATTTGTAAGATAATTGGTATTTGCTTTTTCAACGCGTTATGAATGTTTCAACTTGTCATTTGTGTTACAACTCTAATTACATTCTCAATTTTTAAAGAATAAATTATTGCAATGTTCAAGACCCTTCTTTCGAAATAAATATTACTTCCCCTTTTTACAGCTCGTAAATGCCTGATGAATATACGCGCAGGTTTTGTTATTATATTTTTGTGCACTTGATTATGAAATCTTACTCTGATATATTTAATAGAGCTATTTTCTTATCATTGTGCAATAGTCAATTTCTTATAATTAGAGAGGCCAAGTGATTTTTTTCAAAATATGTGTGAATTGGGTAATTTTGATATCAGAATGATGGATGAGGTCGTGAATAACTTAAAACTTGAGAGTTTCAAAAACGGTCTATCTTATCAAAAGCTATGGCCATTTTTGTGCGGCAACTCGTTTCTTCAGTGGTCTTCCCAAATTTTTTCCGACAAGGAAGCTGCACTGAGTTTACACCAATTAACTTAACTAGGCGTGAAACCCCTTCCAAGTGTTACTAAATGGTGCCTGGGTGATAGTAGACTGGGTTATTACCATTATCGATCGATTTCCCTTTTTCTCATTACGTATTTTACGCGTACTGTGTTTAGTGCTAACATTTTCACGTCAAACTTTGAAATCGAAGCCGGCGCAAATTATTGCAGATTGCCGATGCTAACAAAGTAAGTCGATTATGGAGAATCCGAATCCGTTTGGAGACTTTTTGGAAAAGTCCTTATCGCGAGATCCGACGTCGTTCATGCCTTTAGAAATCCTTTTCGAAAAACAACCGGCCTCGTCATCATTTCGGGCGTCATTTATTGCCCTAATCAGTGTCTTGGTTTCATGAAACTATCAACTAATTAACGAGATAATTAAAGGTAATTAAAAAGTAAAAAAATTGATGTGTTATCTCTCTCTCGATCTCTCGAAAATGAGAAACTTGGCCACTCTATCTATAATTGACATTCAATAAAACAAGGCATTCCCGAAAATGGGAAGTCGTAAAAATTACTGAATTATGGATAAATTGACCATAAAACCCACGAACTATTTATTGCTCGATTGAATCAAGGTTCCATAATTTTTATTTTTCACCAGTTCACTCTCTGACATATTCCAAAGAATTTTCTTGTAAACATAATCATAACGAATCTATGATTTGGAATATTCTTACGTTTATTATTTTTGGCTTTAATATCCAAACTATTCTATCACAGTCGTGCTATGCGCCTTTGGATATCCAAATAAATAATGTGTGAGTTTTAAGGGTGTATTCTTTTACAGCGGAGGATAAATTTTTGAAAAATTGACTAATGGAAAAAGGCACCGGGTTTTCTAAGAAATAGTATGGGGAGGCAAGATAGGAAAAGAAAAAACCCGGTGCCTTTTTCTAGGAGCCTGAAAAATTAATAAGCAATTTGTTTTGTAAAAATGTAACCTCAAATGCTCTCACCTCCTTATGATTCCCTATCAAAAAGTTGACAGCTATCTTTGATCTACGTATTTCGTATTCTCGGAAATATGAACTCATTCAGGTGCTATCATTTCGTGGATCAGAATATGGACTACTCTAATGCATTGGCGAGTTGTAAAAGTATTGGGTATTCCTTAGCTTCTATTCACGATCCAGGCACCAATACGTGGATACAAAGTAATCGTCAAGAAATGCATAGGATGAGATATTTTGACGATTTATAATTACAGAACACGCCGCTTCAACCATTGAATTGCGCGACGCGCAATATCTCTGGATTGGTCTGTACAATCCAAATAACACTTGGCAGTGGACGGATGGATCACCTTATAATTGGAGCAATATTGCTAATGGTATGCATTTGTCGGTAATTTTCATTATAGAATATTTCATCGATTTGCAATTGCACTTGATAAATTTATCGAACGAATGAGTTTTAGGCGAGCCATTTTCTGATCGAAGATACTTTTCCATGCACATTGCCGATGGTCAGTGGTTTACAAGGTAAAATGTTGCATTTATTTTCCTAATACCTTAAAAATTAGACCCGGATCATGGGAGACTCCGTTCGTCTGTTCTGGACCACCGTATGGACAAGGGTAAATAACGATAACTGAGAATCGCAATGAACTAAAAGTTGCCATTGCAATTTTTAAAGGAAAAGATTACGATCTAATCCTTTCGCAAATTGAGAAAAATCTTATAATTTCACCTTATTGTTGCTGATTGATAAATTGCGATAAACTAGATGCGACGTATCTTTGAAGCTATGGAATTAGCTCGTTGTTTGCGGGAAGCTTTGCGGCTTTTTTGTTTGTAATTTCAAAGAATGATTTTGAAGTCTATTTGAAGATACGTATGCACACTTTGAATTTTCGAACTATCGCAACATGTATCCTGTCGCCATACATCGACCATCAACAATACACTTCTTTTCACGTTGCTCATGAATCAGTTCAGTTCTCCGTCGACGCCCAATGGCTATCAAATATCAACGACCGATTCACCGTCTAACCATTGCCCTCGAAACTGGGGACTCTTCAACGGCACTAATGACTGCTATTTCCTGAAGCCCTACTATAATGTCAATAATACTGAATATGCGAACTGCAATGGATCGATTCGAAGCCAAGCTGAACAGGACTTTGTTTCTGGTTAGTGAGATATGTTCATAAGAGATGGGTAGGAGTTTGAGCCGAAATGACTTTCGAAAATTTCCAATTAAAACTGACAAAAAGTATTCATCCATCACTGATTTCCACTCCTTCAATTTGAATTCAAGTATTTTAGCATTTGCTCAAGGATTCTTCGCAAGCACTGGATGTTTCGATCAAATCGACATGACCTACATTATTGGAACAATTATAAATAGTAAGTTATCCAAATGCAAGACATCGAAATTGTGCAGAAGCTTTAGATACTATTTAGTAAACATTGTAAGACGTCTCATTATTCTTCGATTGTGATATTTTAGTTCACATCCGTAATTGCTAATAGTCAAATAGCCTTTACAGAATTCTTAAAGTCTCAATAAGAGAATCATTTCTCTAAAAACTATTTTGATATAATTTTTTCACAGAAACTATCACATTTGTGCAAAAATGCTTTCAGATGGTAACTACGTTTGGCAAGGTGGTGAACCTGTTGATTTTGATCTCGGTTGGCTTGCCAGTTGGAGTAATCCTTCCAATTTAGTCGTGGTAAGCAAATTTGAGTATGAAAATAATTTGATGCAAAATGATGATTTCAGGCTATGTACGATTATCAAAGATTGAACACAGTTTGGTATAATGCCACTACCTCGAATTTCTATAACCTACCAACGAACTGTAGATATTACCTATGCAAGATGAATAATATTTGATGAGATACATAATACTAAAATTTGTTTCTTATACTATCTTTTCAAATAAACTTTTGAATAAAGGATACGTTTAGATGGTTAGTAAAATCAAAGGTGGGACTCAGATAGATTTACTAACTCGTAGATCGTAAAAAATACTAACTTAATAATTTGGTTTACTAAGTCACTTACGAACTTCGTAAATGCAATTTACGAGTTTATAACTGCTATTTGGGCTCCAGATCAGAGTATTGAAAATGTAACCGTTATTCTTAAATTTACACAATTGCTAAAGAATCTTGAATGGGCGCGTTAATAACCTTAAAATTGCTGATTTTATCACTCGTTATTATCTAATATCAATTTAAACTTCTCTTCCTTTCAGCCTTATCATCAATTCCTGTTTTATAGAGTTTGGGCTTTGAAAATATCAAGCACTTCCCCCATATAATGGCAAATATTATCATTTTTTCTTGGAAATATTAACTCGGAAACAGATAACACTTTAATTATCGTAGTCGATTTTTAGATCTCATTTCAGAATATTCAGGTAGTGATTTGTTAAATGCCAATTAAAATTTTATGTATTCAATAGTTCCTATTTTGACGAAACGATAAAACAATCTGGAAATTATCAACGTCTCCCTGCCATCGCTTGCAGATTCTGCCGCTTATCAATGAATCTCATCACTTCAAATTGCATTTGCTTTGATCTGTTACAAGGCACAAAAAAACTCGTCAAAGATTAAGAATTGGAGAGCTTTATAAGTCACTTCTTATATACTTATCTATTCTGTATAGTCATATTCCTTCTAGACTTTAAAATGATTAAACTACTATTTTTGTTAGAACTAATTTGCGCGGCTTATGCTCAAACTCCCATTCCATGTCGGCAATTGGAAGTTTACGATGGAACGAAGTTTATTCTCCGAACAAATTCGGAATTATTATTTTGCATTTAGGTGTTTCTATTTCGTAACTCAACGATTCAATTTCCAGACAGGTTCAGCATTTCCCAGAAAATTAAAAACTTTCTGTTTTAGCTGATTCCTATTGTCGAGGCTATGGATATACTTTGGCCTCAATCCACAGCATGTTCGAGAACAATTTCCTCCAAAGTAAAAAAATAAGAAAAATCTTGCAAGAATGAAGTTTTCTTACAGGTGAAGCCGAAAAGCAGTTGGGCATAACCTACCAATCTTATTATATAGGCGTGTGGTCCCCGAGTTCGAATGTGAATAATTGGGTCTGGACCGATAATTCACCTTACGACTTCCACAACTGGGAGCAAGGTAATGATTAGAGTTTTGAAATATTAGTCAAACATTTTAATGCAACCTATTATTTTATATATTACCGAATTTTGTCATGAGTGATTATAATAAGTGCAAATTCGACTGGGCATAAAGTTTATGCTACCAGAATCGCGACAAGTTGTGCCACTCTCAATTTAAACTTCACTGACAAGCTTTTGTATGGAAGCTCACACTCTAAACGTTCCCAACCATTATGGATTCAGTAATTGAAGTACATCAGGAACCCAAAATCAGCGCCTAAAGTTTTCATTTATACCAGACGTGTAAAAGAAAACGCGTTAGTAAATAACTCTAGCGCAAAGCGCACTTTCTGGGGCAATTTTCAGGACGCACACGCAAATTCTACAAGACTTTTGCGTTAAACTCTAACACACAACTAAAATTTTTTGCTGATTTTGCGCTAAACGCAAATCCAAAATTCAATTTTACGCATCCCCTGATTCATGCCCCGAATTTGCAGGCGAACCGAGTGGAGATCGTTGGTGTGGCACAATGCGCAGTTCGGATGGAATGTGGCAGGCGACCCAATGCACATACCCTTTGCCATTTGTATGCAGTGGTCCTCCAGGTAGATGAGAAGACTTGGAGTTTTGGCGAATTCTCGATCCATAATTTCACGACCTGTTCTATGGTAGACTTTTCGCTTGGAATTTAGTAATGCTCTTCTCGAAGAGATTACAAGAAAAAGATAGCTGAAAATACAAAAAGGGATCGGGATATTTAGCGGTTGCGAAGTTGAAATGTCGCGAATTATCTGATTTGATCAGACGAAACACTTTCTGAAAATGAATCTGATATTAGGCAATCCCGGAAACGTGACAATGTATCCTCCTATGAACACCACACAGAGACAACAAAGGTATCGATTTTAAAGTTCTTGGGAAGAGTGAACTTTCAGGTTGTTTTTATTTTAGAAGCATCACTCAGAATTTCAATATATCGAAATTAAAAAATCGCGCCTTTCTTCATTAATAATATTCAGAACGACTACAGCGCGAATCACCACACAAATGATGACGACTCCAGTCCGAACGACCACTACACGACCAACCACAACACTGCCGCACAACTGCCCGAGAAATTGGGGCTTCTTCCCGTTCACATACGATTGCTACACATTGAAACCGGTGCGACATTCACCTGATTGTTGAAATTGGCAAATAATTGATGACTAGTCTAATGATTTTTAAATGGAAATATTGTCGATGAAAACGTCTATCAAAATAGACCAAATTTCAAGATATCTTTACAACGCGTGTGCGACGGAGTTTAGTCTCAATCGAGTGTTAGTAAAGCGAAACGCTCGAATACGAACAATGACGCGATACCGATAAGAAGTTATTGATTTGAAAACAAGAAAGAAACACTCGGCGATTTCTGAGGAAATCGGAGAAAGAATAAAAGCGATAGAGATAAAATATCTAGGAGGACGAAAAGAAATAAACTACAATATCTTACGGAATATAAAAAAGTGTGTGATCGCACAACGCGCGAAATACACTTTGATGAAGACTATATATTCGTAATTTACTTTGCATCGATTGAAAAATCGCGAAATTAGCATATCATTTTATAGGACATATTCTGATACATAAACGAGTATCAGAAACTATTATTCCAGATTCTTAAATCTCTATATCCTAAAACCTCATTACTCACGGTTTCAGTACTCACAATTCAATGATCCATCGAACAGATATTGCAACGGATCAATTCGGTCATTTGATGAGAATATTTACGTCAGAGGTAACTCAAAGTCGAAGCAAAAAATTTGTTTTTTTCATTCAGATTTCGCTGAGGGCTTCTTCGCAGGTCTGCAAGTCTGCTTCACGGGTCTGAGCGACAATGAAATGTACATGGTTGGAAGAGCCTATTGGTCAAGTAAGAATCAATTAGAAGCATAATTTTTGCCATGAATATATTATCGATTATCCGACAAATAAGCTTTCAATCATTCTTAAGTTCATATTGCTAAATTTTCAGAATTATGCAAAACGAAGAATGTATAATTTTTCACGATAAATCTCATCTCATTTAAAGAATAATGATGCAGTTTCAGATGGTTATATCTATTGGGAGGACGGTGAGCCGATGGATTATCAGCCTGCAAATGGATGCAACTCCCTGGATTTGCCTACTGATGGATCTATGACACCGATTATTGTAAGTTTGTTGGGAATTTAAACAAAAAAAATAAGATTATTCTAAATACTGTTGAAATCTATTTTGTTTAATGCGACATTTTTTCGCTGTTTTGAAAAGGATCTTCCTCTGAAAAAGTAATAATTTGATAATTTATTCTAAATCAGGTTTACTGTAGGTTGGAATTCAGAAAATCGCATATTGCACTTTTGCGGAACTTAACAAATCATCCTTTCAAATTGAATTATTATCTGCTATAATTAAATATTTTTTAACATCGCGCACAAATCTGTTCTTCTTTTTCTTCTTCTTCTGAAATTAAATAATTCAGGCTGTTGTGGATTACATATCTCAAAATACCTGTTTGTACAAAATACAGGATACGACGTTCTATAGTCTATCATCAAATTGTCAATACTTTTTGTGCAAGCAAGATGGGCATTAGTACACATCAAGATTATTATCAAAGAAATAAATGATTATCGATTATTGTGACCAAAAGTCGTTTTTCAGTAAATTTAATGTAGGGTTCCCAAGTAGATTGGTGAACGAATGCTCTGGACAGCTGAACATCTGTTCGCGCAGAAATATTATCAAAGCTGTAAATAAGACTTCTCTGAAGGAAGATTGAAAATTTTCCTAGCCGAAAGAATCACAAAAGTCCATAGCTCGAAATGAGTACATTTTGACAAACCTCAAACTGTATAGACATGGGTGAACGCAAAGATTACGGCCTGCTTTTAGGCACAAAACTATTTTATCAAGTTTATCGTCGATCTAGGCCAGGCCTTTTATGACATATTAGGTTTTGAGGGTACTTCCTTCCCAAATTTTCTATTTTAAATTATCACGCTTCTATCACAAACGCATTTTGGAAGAGGGTGGGGGTTGGGACTCGATGTAAATGTCATGCGCTATTCTATTCCAATTATGCCATAAAGTTTATCTGTTTTATAGGCAATGCTATAAATTGACGTTCACTTCCAGAGAAGTTCCATTCCCAAACTTTATTTGCATCCTTCCAACCTATCACCAAATCAAATCATTTCGAGCTAAACACTCATTTTTACGACTGTTAAAGGGCGTTATTCTTTCGAGGCATTAAATAAAATTGCTTCTACGTTTATATTTTGTTATCGCATCACTGAATTGCAAAAGTTCGAGAAATTATGAGGCAATATTCAATTCTGCTCTTTTCTATATTCCTCGTTCAAATTGCGGTATGTTTGGAAGATGCATCAACTCAATGTCGAGATCATGAAGTTTATGATGGGACAAAGTAAGTTGTTTAGGATTTATTATATAGAAAATAGTATAGGTATCGTTTTCTATTGAAAGAAGTATTGTTCTACGTTCAATAACTTTGAGAAGAATTTCGATTTTGAATATTCAATTTTTGATTTACATTTTTCTCTGCATAGCTAAACGAAAGTAAACACATTTGAAAAACCTAAACCAAAAGTATTATTTTTATTCTTGAGAAATATCAGAACCGATGTCACAAAACTGAAAATTCAGTCATTTCTTTCTTCGAAACCATCACCGGAACTTTCTCCTGTGATTTTGAAAGTGCTCAATCTCAGAAAATACACTTTAGATGTTATCGTTTCTTCAATGATCCTTCCAATTTCCTCACAGCGGATAGCTACTGTAGAATGTATGGATACACGTTGGCCTCAATCCACAGCATGTTCGAGAACACCTTCATTCAAAGTCAGTATTATTCAAAATTTACTAGATTCACAATCTCAATTTCGAATTCGAAAATTCTGATTTCAAGAAATTTTCCTTTATTTAGAATCAGATTATTTTTAACACCCAATCTGATTCTATTGTCATTATATTTAATTCTATCCTAGAAATTTCAGAAGAAGCAGGAACCTCCCTGAGCATGACATATCAATCGTTCTTCTTCGGCCTCTATTCTCCCAATCAGACGACCAATTACTGGATTTGGACGGACGGAACTCCCTTCACATTCTGGGACTGGTTGCCAGGTGAAGATACATTTTGTAGCATGATAAAATTTCAAAAATTAATTGATAAAAGAAAAAGTAACCTATCACTGAAAGTTTTCGAGTCTAGAATATGCTGCTAAATTTGTTAAGTGTGATCGTCAAGCCTCTCTTTGAAGAAAAATGCAAGACGTAGAAATAGTCGGGAAATTGAACGATGGCTATATGCTTCAAGCTAATTAATTTTAAAAAATAATAATAATGGTTCAATTATTCAGGCGATCCTATGGGCGGCAAATGGTGCGCAGCGATGCGAACTTCAGATGGAGGATGGGAAACCGTTTCGTGCGATTCTAAACTTGCCTTCGTTTGTAGTGCACCTCCAGGTTCTTTATTCTCAAATGTTGAACATTTTTTGATAAAAATAAAAGATAACATAATGATTTTCTGCAATTTAGGCAATCCCGGAAACATTACTACGAATCCTCCTGCTACGACTCAGCCCAGGTTCGTTATAAATTGAAATCTAAAGATCGATTCATTCAAATTAGAACAACAACAACAACAACAACAACAACACCACGACCTTTAGTCACAACAACCGAGAAGCACAACTGTCCGAGAAATTGGGGTTTCTTCCCGACCACATACGATTGCTACCTTCTGAAGCCGGTAAGTTTACCACTGAAGTAGTCGTGATCTAAAAACTCGATAGTTTTTAATTCTGTAAAAATTTCTGAAAATTGAAAGTGCATCTGCATCAGACTGGGTCTTTCAGTTAGATCACTATAGACAGAGGCTCGACGATTTTTCAAAATCACAGTCCTAAATCAAGGATTCATGATACAATTTAGTATTATGCATTCAATAATCCTGACAACCAATACTGTAACGGCACGATTCGATCTTATGAGGAGAATAATTATGTCCGAGGTCAAACTTTCTTCTTGTCATCGAATATCTAGGAAATTGTAGATTTCGCTGCTGGGTTCTTTGCTGGACTACAGGTCTGTTTCACTGGGTCTACTGACAATGAGATGTACCTGATTGGAAAGGCTGGAATTATTGGTTCGACTTAAAAATGAAACTGAGATAGATAAATAATGCATTTGAGGAGGAGCTCCAATGTGGAGCGATGGCGAACCGATGGACTATCAACCAACTGGATGTAGTCCACCCAATCTGCCATACAACGATTACGTTCCAGTTATCGTAAGTTGTTATTTGATTTAAAATTCATTCATATCGAATATCAAAAGTTAAATGATGTTTTTTCACACAAATTCACCAAACTCTAGCCAGTGAATCATATTTCCTTCAAGCGCACAAATGAAGAACTTTCCAACTCTAAATTTATTCTCGGATTCTTGGTTTTTGTCAGAAGCTTTGGAATATCGTGCGCGTCGACTTTAGAAGTTATTATAGAATTATATAAATTTTGTTGGTTTATAATTGTTTTAATCTTTACTAAAATGATATTTTTATTTCAGGGAGTGGTTGACTACCTAACTCAGAAAGTCTGTTGGTTTGCGATCAATGATACGATTTATTCGACTCTCCCTTCCAACTGTCAATACTTCTTGTGTAAAATGGACGGGCACTGATTTTCATGATCAAATACGTTTATTCATGATAAAGATAATGTTTCTATTTAAAATACCGATATAAGCACGCTAATCAAACTTAACTATGGCATCATGCGGAGAATAGTCAATGGTGTAAAAATATGCGATCAAACCAGGTTAAATTTGGTACTACTCGATTGCTCGAATAATCCTGAGTGATTTTGTGTGAAGTCAGTTACCCCAAAAAATTGAATTACAGAGTAATCGTTTGAGATGATAGTCAAAATTTCATATATCGATCAATCTTCTATTCGTCCTTGATTTAGCTCACTTTTCGATTTTATACAAAATTAGCATATGTTACAATTCATAAAATGGATGAAAATTGCTTTTTCGTCCAATAAACTTTGAAAATTTGACAAAATAGCCATCATATAATTAATAAATTTAACATTTTTCGAGGTTTTTTTTCTCAAAAATCTAACTATTCTATCGTGTGTTTTGAAATAGATTGAAAAACACCGGCCTGGAATGATACTAAATCAGATGGAAAGAAAGGAAGAAAAATGATGGTTTTCCATGGAAAAAATGATAAAGCAAAACAAAATTGAGTATAATTGTTTTAAAAATTTTGTTCAGTTTTTCCCCAATTTATTTATACGAATTATAAAATACCACTTTCATGCATCACTATGAAGCGATGAGTATTGTTTCAGACAGAACCAAGACATGAAGCCGTTAGAAATTTCCTGCGGAAGTGTTCGCTAATCTTTCTGATGAGTCAGAAAAGATATTTTCTACGGCAAAATTTATCAGCGTTCTCTATTTTTATTCACTGCATTAGTAACATCACGTCGAAATGCCCGGAGTTATTTATCATGGCGAACGGAGATAAAGATGCGAAATTTACGGCCTAAAATTTGGCTTGCAAGTATTCCTCAGCAACTGCTATATCACGAAAACGATGAGTTGGAAAAAACGGCTAGAGGATGCGTTCAGGGTCATTGAAAACGACAATATAAGTTTTGGCAGCGTTGAAGGATGCCGAAAAGACAGCGGCTAGTATCATTCGAAATCATTTTTATCCATGTTTTGCTAGCTGTCTGCCACATCTTATAAGCGCGCTCCACGAGTTTAGGCGTGAAAACGATCCAATTCGTTTATGAGCTTGTTCTGATAGTTCATTTGAATTTTTATACACAATTTTTATATTGAAGTTAGTTCGATCTTTATGTGAGACCTATCAACTCACTATCTATCAGCTATGATAAATTATTCATAAACAATAAATGAGATTAGTGATTTTGATAATAAGTCATCCGAAGACTCGTGTTAGCAAGATCATTTGAGCAACACGTCATTTTGCATATAAAACCCTGCAAAATGGGATCACTATCAATTCTCCATCTAATTACAATCTTCATTTAGATTTTTTTTTCAGATTATGGTAATTACTTGGAAATCTTTCCTGCTCATTTGTTGCCTTGCTATTCTATCAGTTGATTCTAGGAAACGTCGTACTGTTCAAGGTAGCCATGAATAAAATACAAAAAAAAATATATTGTTCAAATGCAGATTGCAATTCTCCAGAATCGCATCACAAATCCATATCTGGTTTCGTCGGATATGGGTGGGATGCGCTGCAGAGCAAGCACACCTATCCGATTCTGAGTCTCAACTTTTCTCTTTGCCAAAAGACCGGTGACGGCAAATACCTCATTCCACACGGAGTTCGAGCAGCCAAAGTCGAATCCCAACACGTGCAGAAAAGAACGAACGAATTCGACAACCTGAACACAGTGCTGCAGGATCGTCAGAACTCCATCGCCCCCGGAATCGACATTCCCGTCCTCGGTCCAATTTCCATCGGTGGCTCGTTCAGTACCAGCTTCATCGACATCAAGCAGACGATGACACGTTACAAGACTGGCCTCAAATCGTTCAAATTCATTCGTGAATCCTACGAGTTGGCCGTGATGGATGGAGAAGTTCCGATATTGAACGCATTCAGTGAGAACATCCTGGAGATTGCCGAAGCCATCAGCAGCAATCTATCGCTGAAAGCAGACTATTTGACACAGAGAATGGTGAAGCAGTATGGAACGCATGTTGTCACAAAGGCAACCCTGGGAGCGATGCTCGAAAGACTGGACTACACCAAGCTGAGCGAGGAGAACACGAACACGACTGATGGAGTTGATGTGGGTGTAAAGCTGAAGCTCGGAGTTGTGGTGCCGATGGTTGATGGAGTTGGTCTTGAACTGGGACTTGACAGAAAGCGGTTGGACGGCACGTCTGGAAAGAGCTTAAACGAGATGAAGATTAATAATGAAACACGCATTGGAACGTTCACATTCAAGGAGGAAGTGAAGAACGAATTGGTAAGAAAATCCGTTCCCATCATCATAAGTTTTATGATTGTGAGATAATTTCTGTGCGTTCACTCGATTTTTGTTTTAAATTTTATCATTATCTTCTTCTTTTAAGATGAAAATGAAACTTATGTACCGCTAGCGTTTCAATTACTAGATAAATAGGCTCACAAAGCAGACTCTGACTACTTTAGCATCATAAGAATAATATATCTGCAAAATAACTAAATTTTATTTTAGTACGATTTTGACGTACAAGAAGTTGCTGGGTTACGCTACAACGTGAAGTCGCTCTCGGAAATTATCACCAGAAGTGCATTTCCGTCATTGGATGCTGTTATTATTGAAGAAATCCGTGAAAAGCTGAATAATGCAGTTGCTGCCTATTATAACGCCAACACAATCAGTGGTTGCATGAATCCAAAAGCTACCAACTTCAATCTCCAGGTAAAGCCTTTATAAATTTGAAACTTTTGCAAAAGTAATTATGCACCCTTTATCTCATTTTATTCGTGCAAGCCACGAATTTAATATTTCCATTCAAAATACCCGTTTTCTTATGACATCATTTTTGTTTTCTAACATTTTGGTGTAGAATTTGAGACCCTGACGAATATTTTCACTATAGAATAATTGATAACCGTCAATAATGTCTTTACAACATACGCATTCCAGGCGAACCTTGAAGATGGAAGCTGCAAATTTCCTGCTAAGCCGCCTCTTTTTGGTGGTTTCTATCGGGAGTGCTCATACGAAGGAGGTCGAGAGAAAATTGACGCATGGCACGAAAAAGCGCTGCTCAGGATGCAACAATTGTTTGTAAAAACTGAAAAAAAGAGATGCCATCATTATCACATCCATCACATGGTCACCAAGCAATTCTCGTGTCCACAGGGGTTCAACGCCATTCTGCTTCACTCCTACACATTCGTGCACAAGGTAGACAGTTACTCACAGACAGAAGACGGCGATGATCCTGTCATTCAAGAGTTTCGATACAAGCTGAACACGTATTGGTGCCAGAGAGATGCAAGCAGCCCTTCTGCTTTCGATGCGAATCGGGTGCTCTTTGGAGGATTCTACAGAATTCCTGGAATCGATCCGCTAAGCGACAAAGGAAACAGTAAGATTTTTCTATTAACTAGAAGGTAAAAATCCTGTTTTAATTTAGTCAAAAATGAGTACGAGGGAGCAAAGCGAAATTTTAATTCAACAACTAAAATTGACTTTAATTAGAGATGAAGTTAGAAATGTTTTGAAAATTCAGAAAAAAAACATGACGCTTCAAAAATTGCCTCATAATAGTCGAACACAATTGGAATAAAATGGATAAACTCAGAATTCTAACTCATTCCTGAATACATTAAGAAAGCCTTTTTCCAGGTATGATGCATTCTGAGTATCGTTGTCCCCGTCACTTCAAGTCGTTCCACTTCCTTGGAGACACATTCATTTGCATCAGTCCGAACTATCGCAACGAGCAGATCCTCGAAGTGGAACTGGGTGGAATCTATTCTTGTCAGTCCTCTTTGGATGACCAGGTTTGTCCGTCCGGGTATGAGTCCAAATTCCTGGTTGCAATCGATGACTGTAAAATCCACAACTGTACACTAATCAACAGCACGAATATTGATTGGAGCCCTCCGAAAATCAAACTTCCTCCATATTTTCAATATGATCTCTCCATGCCGCTTGAGAAGAAAAATAATCTACTCTATTACTTC
The DNA here is from genome assembly GCA_964036155.1 of Diploscapter coronatus. NCBI lineage: Eukaryota > Metazoa > Nematoda > Chromadorea > Rhabditida > Rhabditidae > Diploscapter > Diploscapter coronatus. Next base: position 4,789,300 of record OZ038423.1, read on the forward strand.
ATCGCCATACTCATCTTCATAAGTATCGGCTTCATTCTAGTAAATATCTTTAACTGTGCAAAATAGTTATCTGACCTGTAAAGCTATAATTCAAATAATGCCGGCTGTAATTATTTTTGAACGTTGTCAAAATCTTCTGAATCATAAATCCCATTTTTATTCTTTACCAGTACAATACGAATTCCTGTATATTTCCCAACGAATATCATTTTCAATAAATCAATTTTCTATAAATCGAATATTTATTTATTTGAATACTTTTAACAATAAACTCAAAGATATTCTAAGGGATCATCCCATATTCTGCTGGCATCCAGCAGCTCGCATAGCGTTGCAGCAGCCATTGTAGCTTCGAGCCAAACTGCTGACTATTTGTTGGCAAGCGTCCTGATAAAATATTTGATTAATATATTAGCTACAGTAATTTTGCCTGAATGGACTGTCTGTCATATGAGGTGCTAGCGCCGATAAACGTCCTAACATAATCAGTGCACCAATATGGGTCAGACGTGGTACAGGCACCACCTGAAATTGAATTTTTCCGATGACAAGCGTATTTTTCGAGTTTCCTATTTTTCAACTCACTAATCAAATATATTTTACATTACATCTATGCTGTTAGAGAGTGTTTAGGAAAGTATAGTTTACGTTTCGAGTAAATCGTGAATAATAATTGGGTATTATAATAAAGTGTAAATGTAAATTTTTCAAGTACTTGGTTGGAACATTTCTTCCAATTTTTCCATAAACTGCTATAATAGTAGTAATTTACGGATTTACAATAACTTCATGCTATTGTTGTGGTTTGAGTATAAATTCTTGTAACAATCACACTTTTTGCAATTATGAATATTTGTAAGAATGGGCAAAATTTGTTTTTTTTCTGGGATGAGAAAAATAGACTTTCATTTCTAATACAAAACAAGCAGATGTAAGTCATTTTCCACTATTGGGATGGTGCTGACTCTCAAATTTGGATAGGGTAGAACGTCATGATAATAAAATTCCTCAATTCCTGTTGTAGTCTTGTGAAATTTCTAATATTCTACTCATGCAACGTGTCATGTGTTTTCGTGGTTTGCATAATTTGCAATTAGTCGCTTGCGTGTGGATTCAATGTGAAAGACGTTTATTTGGAGTGGACCATGTAATCAGGTGAAGCTGTGAAGAAGCCACACTATTAGAAGCGCAGCTAATTAACAAAGGATCAGATCATAACAAATTATGAGTGGAATTTCGTGATCAGCCTAAAAATTGCTACTTAAATTGTGAATCATGAACCTATTAACTAAACTTTTGTCTATTCTATGGACATGTGAGCGAAAATCATTCGTGAGTGAAATACAAAAACCGATAATCATTCTAAACACCGGTTAACTTTGCTTTTAGTACGATAATAGCTTCGGAATAAAATGAGTCATTTTGAACAATGCGTGAAGTTTCAATTTCTATCTTTGAATTTTCAAGTATCTTCAAGTTCCCATTCAATGCTTACTGCTTGGTGACTGATCATAGAATGGTCCGTATGTTGGTCCTCCATTGTACCGGCTCGTGTAAGCTGCAGGCATGTTGTAGTTCGTGCTCGTTCTAAACATTGAACATCATTCTTCGGAATAATTCCACTTTTGAGAATTATCTCGTGAAATCGTAGACATCTAATTGTGCAAAAGTCGGTTTTTACCTCTGCTTAAAATATTTCAAATTTCATTATTTCATTAATTGCGAGTGCCGATGTTAGATGATATTGTTATGAATCAGAAATCTTGAATTTTGCAAAATTTCAAAGCGAAGTAAAATTTTTAAATGTGAATTTAGCAACAAGTTAAATTTTAATCTTCAAAAACGAACTTTAATTTATTCGAAAAGCCAAGAAAATATCGGAATAAATTGGAGAGATTGGAGGCGATTTGTGTCATACAGTTGGTTCGTGATATGTTCAAAATAACAGAAATTCGATATACTTCTATGTAAAACAAATCGTGTCAAACTCAAATCGAGAAGCTTCTTTCTTGTTATTTTCTTTCATGATTACATCACTTCAACTTGCTGCCAAAATTTTTCAAACAAATTCTAGCATCGGCACTCACCTATAGGGGTAGTACATTTCGGTTTGGTTATTGCCAGCGTCGACTGGGTAGTACGATTCATACTGACCATAGCCTTGTGGAGAAGGATTAAAGAATCTTTGCTGACTACTATAATTTGGTTGAAAGACAGAGTAAGAAGACCATCTCAATTATCATTTGGTGTAAATAAGAAACTTACGATCCATAATTGCTTGGCGAGTAATTGTATGGATTATATCCGGAGTTAACGGCTGGAGCTGAGTACTGGTACGAAGATGATGATCCATATCCGTAGTTGCTTGGTGCAGAATATTGGTAGCTATTTCCGTAGCTACTGCTTCCATATGAGCTTCCATAGCCTCCTAAGTGTAACTTGTTAAAGAATTGAAATTGATCGAAACATTTTCAAGGAAATTTGGAACAGTATTTGCATCGTAGCATAGTTGTATGCGAAATAGGTTGTGGTAAGGGGAAATGTCTTCATCACACTATTTCGTATGAAACGATGCAACTATTGCAGTTACTTTTCCAAATTGTCATTCTTTGATCATTAAAGTTCTGAGTTTACTTCATTTTTGTATTTATTTCATCATGTTTTAAAGAATCAAAGTTATCAAGATTGCTCCTCATTTTTTCTCATTTGAAACTGCTCAAAGTAGGTTTCACTTTTTTGAAGGAATGGCGCTATGTGCGTTATTTACTTCGATTTGCGCAAATATTTGACAAATAGGCGTTCTCATAATCAAGAAATCATCGACGAATTTGGAGTCTTAGTTTTTGGTTTTCTACGAATGTACCTTGAGTTGGCTGATAGAGCAATGGTCCTTCTCCTTTCAGACCGGCTACCGGGTTTGGCGAATCTCGGTAGTACAAATAAGGGTCTGAGGGGCTGCGAAGTCGGGTTTGCTGAACATCAAACATCGAGTTGGGGCAAAATAGTACGTTACAAAATTGACAATACCTTCAAGTCACTTTGGCTCTGATAGATTCCGGATGACTGGCCAGAGAAGCTTGAAGAGGGGTTATAGAGTGGCTGAAATTAAATGTTTTTTGTTGAAATGGCAAATTATTTGTTTTTTTCAGTGATTTGGCAGTGAAACAATATATTTCAGCATTAAAGTTTGCAGTGTATTCACTTCAATACAATTCGTGATTTCTCAAGATTCTGTTGAATAGGTACTAATGTAGAGTGAAGCTTGCAGTGTGGATTAGTGAATCTTTTGATCACTTCACTTCAAAACTTTTAGGTTATCAAATAAACTCGTTTGAACTTGGCTAGGATTGTAGTAGGATGACGATGAGCCATAGTTGCTTTGACCCTGGAAAGGTTGGAATTGGTACAATTGAAATTGAGTGTCAGAGGGCTGATAATTGTTTACATCATAAAAGGGGCCAGAAGTAGAGGAGGAGTAGCCTAAATTTCCTTATAAGATTATGTATTTTTGATGATCTGAATTACTGTAGCCATTTGGGTTGGATGGGTTCTGATAGTTGCTTGGTCCAGCATAGTTGTACGTGTACGGAGCAGAAGAGAGTTGACCAGCATACATTTGGTCCTGATATATCAAGATTTTTTCCGGCCAAACTCTTCCCGCTTACTCTCTGAATCTCCTGATAGTTGACTTGATTTTGCTGCTGATTGGAAAGAACTGGTGGATTGCCAGAATTGTATCCGGTCGATCCATAAGAAGATCCATAAGCTGACCCATAAGCCGAATTGAAACCTAAGAAGATGCTTATTTGTATAATCCAGAAACAATCAGTTATTTGTAGTGATTCAACATATCCGATCTTTCTTAACTTTCCGTGAAAAGTGTGAGTAAGACTCGTTGGAATTTGAAGTTTCTTTACATCATCGCATAAAATATCATAAAGTAAAGATATCGTAACAAGTCAGCATCCAACTCCTTTGATGCAAATTTATCATGCAATGATGTCATGGTGTTTAAATTCATCGATATTATAACAATATTTTAATAGAGCAAACTTATTTGCTTCTCAAAAGCTCTTTATGGCGTTTGAAATTAGAAAAAAGCTCGAACTCCTCTTACCTACACTATCCCTTTGAACTTGATCATTCTGAAGAGCGTTAGAATACGATTGCTCATACATGTTCGCCAATGGACCGCTAAAATATCATGATTACAGGAAAAACGATTCTATGTACCTCAAATATTTATAATTAGGGTTCATAACTAATGAAGGTCCGCTATTTGATGCACCCGAATCATAATTATAGCCGTAAATATTGTTCGTTGGAGTGTATGGTGTCGTCTGAGCCAAGGCATAGCCAATCAAGCCTGAATAAATTGATTTTTTTATTTAAAAACTGAAATTTATACTAACCTAAAAATGCCGCAACAACCTTCATTTTGCCTGAGTTCAGTCGGGAAACTGCTTCGATTCCGATACCCTTGGCACTGTGCACCGTGTCTATGTCTTCTTCTCCTCTTTTTCCACGTTATGAGTAATGCATTTTTAACTTTGAGCAGATTTTCCTCGTCATGGTCCTCTTCAAATTCTGCGCTATTTCTATTTTTCAAATAAACCAGGTTAAAAACGTCGCTCAGTGAGTGAGTGAAGAGGGTGCGACTTCCTGAACGAAACGAAGAAGATTTTCTCTGCCAAACTCTTTCTGAGATTATTCTCTATTTCCATTTCTTTTTCTTTCATTCAATATCACTTTGTTTTTCTTTAGACCTTTTCTTTTCCGCGCTTTTGTTCCGCTCTTTTCCTGCGCAGTTTCCGGTTTTGCGTGCCATCGGCCTATGTGCCATTCTCAAAACCCCTCAACTGTGCTGTCTTGCCAAGAATAGATCCCTCCACGAGCAAATTTAGCACAGCTCCATCGATCACTTCGAGAGCCTCAACACGATAAAAATACACATCATAGGTACAGTTCGAAGATGCAGAAGCCAACAAATTGACTAGCAAACAAAATCCATTATCTTGTCACAGAAGTTTCTAGATGAATTATGTCTGGTTTAAATTTTACTCAGCATCATAAAATGTATTTTAACTTTAACTTCGAAAAAGATTCGATAAGATGAAATATATGGATATCCGAGCAACGCTTCCTGAAAAGGAAATGAAGTTTCGAATTCGCTTGAGAATGTGGAGCAGCGTACTGCTGCTTTCATTGTTCGGTAGGTTTATCGATTATTATTGTATGTAATTTTTAGGAAGTTTTCGTTGTAATCTAAAGTAGAAATTGTTTAATTTTATAAGTTTCTATCTTGCTCAAAAAATTTGGCCTCCTGGAATTATCGCAACGTCACAACTTCACAGCATGGCTAAATAGTGGGTAAAAGCGAGAGAGCATTCTCTTACGATCTCTATCCTCTCCTATCTCTACATACTATTTCGCATTGTTACGACGTTGCGTCGTTGCGACATTTTCAAATAACCAAACAACTCACAATTCAACAGACCAAGATGTATGTTTACTACTAAAAAATTAGAAAATTTGGATTCAATTTTCCTAGATGCTACAATAGAAATTCTCCCTAAAGAATAATCTGAATTACAACCATTCTAATTTTTTCAAGTATTTTTTATTTGCAGTGACAGCACAATCTCTGAAGTGCTGGAACTGCGTTGGGTCTGACTGTGACACGTATCGAAAGGACTACAGCAATTGGGAGCTCGAAGAATGTGCGGAAGGAGCTCAATGCCAGGTATTCTCAATTTTCATTCAGATTATGATCAGAAATGATGTCTAGACGACCCACTACACCTTCCACAGCAACGAACTAAATGAGACCTTCTCCGGAATCGTCACAAGAAGCTGTTCTTACGAGACGGGTAGTCTATGAAAATGACTCTTGAAGATTCGCCAGTTCACCACATGTTAATTTGTGAAGGCGACAAGCTTAAAAGATGGTGTCCATTTTGAAACTTATTCTCTTTTCCAGTTTGAGGTTTCGCTAAGTTGACAGTATGGAGGTTTTCTGCAATTTTTTTCATTTCAAAGATTCTGCGTTATTTTCAGGCTGCATGCCGAACAAGATGACCCGTTCGTGTCTGAACAATGTGAATATGATGGTCGGTGCGGGTTGCTATCAGAGGGAGTGCTGCATGACGGATGGATGTAACACCAAATGATCCACATTCAGACTTCAATAGGATGGCTCGCTTTCATCTCAACTAAATACTAATTGTCGAAGCTTGTGAGGAGAATAAAAACGTTGATAAAATTTGATTGAACATTGTGGATGGATATTTAAGTGAGGTTTCAAATCTATTCATACGATAAGTTTGCTAGAATAGCATGCCATGTTCAAAAATTTTCGCATTTAGAATGAGATTCATAACACAACGCGATACCCATGTAATACAAAGTGTATAAATACCCTCGATCTCGCATTTGATCTTGTCTTCTGAACTCGCTTCAGTTCTTCAGACTTAGACAATAAACTCTTCATTTCCCACTGTGGCCGAGCTGTTCAAACCAACCTATCTCTCCAATCTAAACCAATCTAAACCAATCTAATCGTTTTTCATGAAAAATAACCTTTTTTGATAAAGTCGCTTTTAAACAGTTTTACGTTAGCTAGACGATTTTTGTTCCCTCTTTTTAAGGAAAGAAGTGGGCGTGGCTGATAGTTCCTATCCACGTCCTACTTCCTTCTCATTTCCCCTCTTGCTCACTTTTCTATTTTCTCATTTCCATGTTCATGCTCCAAAATATCCCCCGACCGTTTTCAATATCCATTTAGTCAATAATGACTGTCTCATAATAAAATGATTTTTTCGTTCACTCGAAAAGTCATTTGCTAATTTATTCAGATTTGACTTCATTAAAGAAAACATTAACTATCCATAATTACCCATTAATTAGCTCAAAATTAATCGGGATTTTTTTTTCTACGTTGCACACCACGATAAAATAATCTTTCCAACCATGCATAACACTTGGTGGTCATAACCTAGAGATAATTCGGTATCAAGTGTGCACAAACCAACACACCTCACAAAATTACTAAAAGGGGAGATTTTGCCATGTTAAAGCAAAAGTCAGACCTAAGACTTGAGACAATTAAGTGAAGATCAGCTTTGATTTAAAGCTAGAATATATGAAATCCCTAAATATCCAAATTTAGCTTCGATCACCTATGGACATATCAAATTCCTCTTCAATTATAGTAGTTGAAGGTGATCTAAGAATGCCGGCAGAAAGACAATTGGGCCTGTTATATTTGGGATTTTCGTATGACGAAATTAGACAGGTGAGATTGATCTCTTTTCGATTTTTTTTTTTACCTTTTCAGATCAGTGACCTTTTCGACCATTTTAAGAATGAATATAAGGAGGCCACGAAAAATACAAGTGTATCTTTAGCCATCTTACTTCAACAGTTTTCGAATTTCATCTCAACTAATGTGCCAGGTATATATTTGAAAATAGTAATAAATCTGAAATATTTTTAAATTTCAGAAAAATTGAAATTAATATCCCTTTGTTTTAACCTTTTAGAGCTTGGAAACTCGAGAAAAGACGTCCAGAGAACGCTAATAAAAGAGGTCCTTTTTATTTGAAATTGAATTTAAAAAAGAACTTTTTGCAGAAAAGAAAAACCTCCATAGAAATTGAGGATGAATTAAGGGCTAAGAGAAGTTCTTTAACTTTTTCACCTAGGTTAGTTTTTAAAATTTACTTTTAAAGCCTAAGATTTTTAAATTCAGCGGTCAAACTAACTCACCTCCCTTGGAGGATATTGGTAGTGATGACGTTTGAGAGGGAATTCTTAACAGTTTAAATCGAGATATTAATAATTCTTAAATATTTGATTACTAAATTATTAAATTTTACAGTAAATTATATTGATTTAGCAATTAACTCTACAACCCCTAATTTTTCGTTCCTGTCCATTCTCGTTCTATCTTCAAAAATTCAACCCGTCCCATAAGAAGTGATTATTGGGCAAGTCTGCCCAAAATTTTCTTATTTTGTTTGTTCTAAAAATATTCAGCTCAAAAATGTGCAAAATGTCACCAGCCAGATAGCAATAAAGCAAATGCAGCAAGCGATGACTAGCATTCACATTTTGCAGACAATTCAGGCAGCTTTGTAGTCAAAAATCAATATGTCGAATGAGTGGAAAACCATGCTTTATGTACACAAGTTAATATTCGTTTGATTTTCAGTATAGCATGGCTGCACTTTTATGCTGACCTACGAAAATTTCATTAGTTTGTATAAAATACTCGGTAATTTTTTATCAAATTATTTGAATTTTTGATGGGCTCCTCTGGAAAAATGTTTATTTTTCCAAAAAGTGAAACATTGAGTGAAAATGAAGGAGCGTGGGTTAAAAGCGATTTGAATTATTGGATGAAAAATGATCCTGTTCAATTGAGGCTCAACAATGTCCATATTTGAATTCCCAAAGCTCTTATGAGTGGTCCGATTGAAATCACGAGATTCAATCTATTCACAAAATCTCTTTTTCAGATAAACTTTCGGAAAATTCATTCAATTCTCTATCAATTTTGCCTGACATAGTTTTTTTCTATTGATGTACTGAAGTTGCTCTATCGATTATAATATATCGGTCATATTTGAATAATCGTCGTCTGTCTGTGGGGAATTGGATGATAAAAATAGGCCATAAAACAAATCATTTACTTCCTTTTTAGTGAAATAGTGGCCAACATTGCAGCTCATCGTGGCATATGGGAATAATAGTCTAGGGTAGGCATTATTTGTCATATTTTCACCTTTTCATAAATGCCATTTCTTTCCAGGATGATTAGTCATTTTTATTATTTTCATGGTCGTTAGGAAATCTTAATAAATTTTGACGCGTAGACTGCACTCTCAAATTTCGGTTGAGTGTAGTTTTATTCCACTTTAAAAAATCACCGGAAAGAAAGCAATACAGATCTACGCGAGGACCAGTCAAAATTAGTAATCACGACACTCTTCAGAGATATTTACTCCAGTAATCTGCAATTTTCTGCAGACTAGATAAAAATCGCTCCTGCCTTGTATTCCCTCGCATCACATCCATTATTATGGGTAGTTTTATCGATTTTATTATTTGAACGATGGCTCTAATCGTATATTTTGGGCAAATAAATACAAATTTAACCTAAAGGCATAGCAGGATGTAGAAGTGAATGATAAGATAAGCTATTGGCAATGGAGCGCAATGTGCAATGTGCAGAGTGTTGACCTCCAAACCTTTCATCTTCAAACATTCTATTCCCATTCTCCTTTTCTATATTCAATATTATCTTCCATGTCTACTTACTTTTTTTCTAATTCATTGATCTGCCTTATTAATTTCTGCCAGACTGTGTGTACATTTCGATTCGATTTGGATCTTTCATCAGTAGACTAGACATGTTTTCGACTTTCACCTGAGATTGTTACGATTTTCGACCACAGATTTGCTCGTTCTGCGAATCTTTATCGATGTTTCTTTTTCGCTGGATGCCCGAAAAATGACAATTTACGCCCTGTCTGAGAGCTTGATAGTTCTATTCATTTCGAAACTCTGCAACACCAATATGCACTGATTTAGTCTAATAATCCATCTAACTTCGAAATTTCACGTACCATTTTACTCTTTTTTGGGATTCGAGTTTGTAGAGAATCGCTCGAGAACATATGCTTTCAAAATAAAATTCAAGTAGGAACTATTTGTAAAAGTTACCCTTCTCCGCAAACCTTTGATAAGATTTACTTCAGAACTTTAATCATTATTATTTTGTGAAAAGAAAATTTATCAAGAATTCAAATTTGTAGATATATTCTTCAATTTTGTGGTTTCTTCAGCATTATTGCTAATCGCGTTTCATTCTGAACAACAATTAACTTTGCTGATTGTTTTCCATTTAGGAGCAATTATTGCAGATTTGTCTTATTCTCCTCTATCCTGCACCCATATTTGAAGCCCATTTTTGGATTTATAGCAATTATCAGGCCATATTCCTAATCCCTCATAGAGATAAAAGCCGAGAAATTGTCGCAATTGGGAGAATAGCAGCAAAAGATTGGAGCAATTAGAGATGGAGAGAATTTATGAAATAATGACGAATAGAAGTATCAAAAGATCTTGAAAATTGTACTCTATTATTTGTGAGATGAACGTTGCTTAGCGGGAAGGGTAGAGGTGCTGGTGTGAATCGCGAGTGAAAATAGTATGAGGAAAGGAGAGTGCGGCGAGGACGCAAACGGACAAGGAGGGCAGGTTTCGCACCGACGTTAGAGTTCAGAGAGAGAGGCAACGTTCATCACATAGATAGTCGAGGCACACTCCCTATTGAGAACTGACCAGTTCGGAACTATTTGTGAATAGGCGTTCCTGAGCTGTCTAACAAAATAGTTCCGAATTGGTCAGTTTCCAATAGGGGTGTGTCATAATGGAAAGCATGATAGAGCGTGGTTTAGGAGTTTAGGAACGCCCATTCTGTGAACGTTGTAATAATTTCGCCGAATAAGTTCTCTGAAAATCTTTTTCTTTTTTTTTAATGAAACGGAGGTTCGGTTGATTATGTGTTCAGAACGAGAATAAGTGTATAAGTACCGTTTATCATCAAGCGGATTTGCCCGTTTCGCAACTAGCACATTCACGCTAACCAAACTCTCTTCCGAAGCTCTACCTCAACTGCCTTCAACTTCTATTTTTCCAATTCAAATTTTCAAAGACTTTCATTTCGAAATAGGTTTTTTTCTTGTTTAAATTCTGAATCAATCGTCCGTTGGAACTTATTGTATGACTTGAGCTGTGCATATTAGAATATCTTTCTGCGAAGAGTAAATATTGCCAATGGAATAAGTGTTTGTGAGAGTGACCGATGAGTGGAAGAGGAGGGAGGAGGCCAAGAGAGGAGGCCAAGAGAGGAGGGCCAGGGAATGAGATCGAGTAAATTCTTATCCCCTTCCTCTCATGGTATTCACCAAAGCCAATGGATAGACACCTGTCTTGTTTGCACCGGTCAATACCAGCTAACTCAGCACTCCTTTTCGCTTGTGCTAATTGTCTTATTTTTTGGAAAACTCATTTCAAATTCAGAACCTTCCGATCCTCTGATCTCGTCTTTGGTAATTACTCCTACTTTCATTTGGGGGATTTCTTCAATCGCTCATTCCACCACCATGATTGTCATTGCCATTATTCTCTTCGTTTTCTTCCTCACCAACGGTAAGCTCGTGGCGGCCAAAGTTTGAAGCAAACATTATGAATGCAGAATTGCACGTTGATAAACGGGGTAATAGATATTTCTGAAACTTGACAATGGTAAAAATTTGCTCAAAGCGCTAGCAAAATCGGCTCACGGTATGTGTTTCTAGCAGGACGCACCGCAATGATGGTTGTTTCAAACTTTTGCAGCTACTCTATGGTATCGGTTGAGAAAATAAGATGATGGAAACTTTTAGCCAATTCCATTCTAATCGAGAAGAATCGCCAGAATGAGATCTTCTCCATTGACATCGACCAATTCGATCCCATCACTACGAAAAATACAACCAGCAAGAGTGCACTCCAGGCCTATGGAAGCGCCATCATCGAGAAGATTCGTCGGGGATATTTGGTTTTGTGTAAGTCATTCCTTGAGAGTTCACTTTTTCAATAGAATAATTTCAGTTGGTGAACGAATCGGTGAGCAGGCCGTCCTCTGCAACTGCACTGAGAAATGTGACAAAAGGCTGGTTAAATTACTGGGGACGGCCTTCGAGGTCAGAAAATAGCCTTTGAAGAATTGATTTCGCCTCTTTAGAACATCACTGTGAGCCAGACGGGTTATTGCTGGATGCAGAGGACCTACCACCCCGAATTCGAGACATTCGAGCCCATTCTCAAATTCGGGTAAGTCAAACTATTCGAAAGATGAAGCATCTGAAGAGTTTTAGGTCTCTAGATACCTCACCCTGGAAGGATTCTTTCGCTTGCAGGTCATTTTCGGGTACAAGGTCGATCTGCTGCGACACTCACTTCTGCACTTCACTTTATGAGATTCCTGTAAGCATCAAATATAGTCTGAAGGAGAATGTGCAAATTTTAGCCAGATTGGAGTATCATCTTCACGGGTGTCTACAGGCACGTCTTCAAGAATTTCATTTTTTTCCTATTCCCATTCACGGCTGTTTTGCTAATTACGCTTGTAAGGTTTATAAAAACACTCTGAAATTCAGCGAAGATTTTAGTTAACTTTGTGGTTTCGTTTCCGAAAACAAAAAGGAAACAATAAACGGGTTGTCAACCACAAAATATCCCCCGTTTGGCTCCACTCCCGGTTGCAGCGATGGCTTCCCGGCAGGTCATTTAAAGAAGAGAGGCAAAAGTTCTCCGAAGAAGAACACTTCGACCTGAAGCAATTTCTTGATCGTACGGAAGATCTGTACGGGTATTTGTGATAGAAAAAATAAAATTTTAAAATATCGAACAGATTGAAGTAACATGATTGATATATGTTTGTTTGGCTTTCTATCTATCCTTTCGCTTTCTATAAGCTCAAAGCTAGCTTTCATTTCCACCCAGTTAGCTGAATTTAGATGTAGCTTATCATTGAAGCGTGAAAAACCGTGCTACGAAGCTTTCCAATTGGCGGCTTGAGCTTTTCGCAGCCTATAGGAACACTGCAAGGCTCCTGCTGATAGCTTCACCTAACAACAATTTCACTAGTATAGCAATGATCCAGCTTGATGCTTTCCTAATTCAGAGTCGACCAGCTACTTCAAGACGAGAACAGGGACAAGTTCGAAGAGCTCCCCGATGTTCACAGGGAGCGTGGACTCAAGTTGGCCAGCAGAATTGCTTTCGGCGGACGAACTGATCTGACTGCGGAATGGTACGAGAGGGAGCTTGACATTCTGAGAAACCTTCGCAATAAATATGGGGTAGAAAGACTATGATGGGCAAAAAATCAGCACATTTTAGGAACTGAATATCGATAGATGGGAGTACACTGATGGAAATTCCTGCGCCGCTTCTTTCAATTCATCAACAAACCTGGAAAGGATCGAATTCGATACAATGCTTGAAGGGTAAGTGGAAGAGCGAATGAATCAGTTGATGGGCATACTCGCTCAGAATATCACGCCGAGCCAAAAAATCGAAGACGTTCAAATATCTGATGGCTCTCAGAGAGGCACATGGCGACCGTCTTGACATTTCCTTCTATCAAAGCTTGGCGGGGAATCTAGTAGGCTTCGGGTATTTTAAGTAAGAGCCAACTTTTCGCAGAACTTCGACATGACTCATATGCTTCGAAATTCCGATGGCGGAAGCATAGTGACTATCAAACCAGAGGATCTCAGCAGCTACTCAGGATCGTCAATAAGTCAAGCGACAGGAGTTGCCGACGAAATCATCAACTTGCTGTCAGATGATACGAAAATGTGTATGTTTAAAATTTTCATCTATGAAGCACCAAAGTTGCATTTAGTATGCGATGAAGCTCGCAAGGCTGAAGGAAATGGCGTTCAGAAGGGCCACGAAACTGATATCATCGGGTGTGGGCGATATGGGACTGTAGGTCAGAATCCATTGAGCCAGGCGATAGTGAAATATAGGTCTTCAAAGCGTTCTACAAGGGCGAGATCTACGCTGTCAAAGCCCTTACTTCGGAACAATTGAACGCATACTTTTGCGAAGTCGGCATCTACGCCTTGGCGCTAAGACATCCATCCATTCTGAGTTACCTGAGAAGCGATATCAAACGTATGCAGTCCTATAGAGTTTGCAAAAGTGATGTCATATTTCAGCAACAACATATGGCATGGGGATGGAATACTGGATCGTGACCGAGTTTCACCCAAATCTAGATCTACACAACTTTACCACCCTGAATGTAAGAACCTGCTTGATCGCTGGAAAATTCTCGTATTTCAGACCATCAACATCACTACATTGCTCAGATTCGTCTCTTCGATTGCTTCTGGCCTTGAATACCTTCACTCAGAAATCAAGTCAACGCAGTGCAAGTTTAGCACGAAAAACCCAATCAATTGTCACGCATTTTAGGCAAAAAGCCCTTCATTGCACACCGAGATCTGAAGGCCTCAAATGTGATGGTCAAGTCAGACTTGACTTGCTGCATCGGAGATTTCGGCCTGGCTGCGTATTATCAGAGCTGGAATGATGCCTTCATCAGTCTCATGTCAAATAAGAAAGGAACACTGGTACGACGCACTAGTTACATAAAGGGTAGTTCCGTGATGCATTTTAGCAGTACCTTGCTCCGGAGCTTCTAACAAATAGCGTTCCTGAAGATAACATCAAGCCTCTGCTTCAAGCTGACATTTATGCATTTGGTCTGCTCATTTGGGAACTCCTTGCTCGTACCAAATCAACGGAATTTCGTAAATCAAAATAAATGATAATGTTCATGATGTCATTTCAGCCGAGCCTCGTCCAAAGACTGAAGCGATTGCCTTCATCGAAGAGGCTGGAGGAAAGATCGACATTGAAGCAATCACTGACATTGTAGTAACGAAGAATATTCGACCTAAAATCGAATCGGCTTGGCTTAAGGATTCCGTACGTGACTTTTGTCCTCTAAATTTATTTCAAATTTCAGTTCGCCGCAACACTGGTTCGCCTGATGAAGTTGTGCTGGGATGAATGTCCCATTTATCGTCCTAATGCGCTCATCCTCAAATACGATATAATGAGTATCGAGAAAGGATGCCAAGTAGAATGACTTTTTTGAGTGATGATTTTTATGAATTTGATTCATAGGATTTCCTGAACAGAGTCAAGCATTTCAAGCAGCGTGTCTTTGCAAGCCGGAAGAAGCTCAATGCCAAGCAAGCTGCCCAGTCCAAATCAATGTCCGCACTTTCTCAATTGTCGAGTCGGGAAAGTTCGGAGGTAAATTTTACATATTAGCAAAAATCAAGTTTTCCACAGAATTACATCTACTCCATGATTGCTTCTCGATGCCCAGAATTGATGCAGTCGGGCTCGACTCTGCAGCTCGAAGCCGACTACACGAATCATTGCGAGAGTTAGCACAAGTAGGCGACTTTATTACGCAAATATCAAGCATCCTCAAGCATATTCACAAATATTGAATTCGTTGTTGTAAATTTAACATTTTAAATTCTAATTTATTTCTCAATTCTGCATAATCGTATCTTGTTGATCTATTTGTAGAGGATGCCAGAAGTTTCTGTAAAAAAAAAGTTTGGTCATTGCTTTAATTATCTGCCTGTATTCGAGCTCTTGTTCATGTCTTTCATTTTATTCAAAAGATCACTTTTTGCCATTCACTGTGTTACTTACGCCATTTTTTTCAGGAAAAATTTCATATCGATCTCATTCGTCATTCACTAATATGTGTACAAAATTTATCATATTATTTTGAGACTGTTGTTTCCATTAATTTATTAGTCGAGATTTGCAAATAATAAAATATTCATTCATGGGGCAATAGTGAATGCTTCTGCTTTTCTTTGGGCGACAGATTTTCGAGGATTGGAGTTAGGTCTCGAGTTTGGCCTTGAGCTCGATGTCGCAGAATCATATTGGTCGGTTTGAGAATTGTGATAATCGGCCGTACGATCACTTGGAGTCGATCTGAAATCTTTTGGGTAAGTTCATCCAGATAATGAGTTAAATTAATTTGAAATTTGGAGAGTTGGAGACCGAATCTGAGTCGACCGTCAAGAATTTTTGAAACAGGAAAAGAACCTTGAGCTGGCCATCCCTAGTTTTAGGAGTCGGAAAATCGTCTCACCTCTTATTCAGATTCATGAGAAGGTTCAATAAATTTGCAATAAAACATTTATTCATTCTGAATCTCACCTCGAATTTGGTCTTTCGACGCTGTTTCTCCTTGCATCATGTTCGCCATTCGGCTTGTTCCTCAGAGTCGGAATGACAGCACTCTGTCTCTGCTGCTGCTCTTGCTTCTGCTGGTCCGCTTGTTCCATCCTCTGCTGCCAGGTCGGTTTCTTCTCCCACCACTCCAGTTGCGGTGGCTGATCGGATGAGTCTGGCCTCCGATCGTCGTATTCTGTAAAATTGGTGATGTTCAAGTCCTTTTCTAGTAAAATGTGACTCCAACGGTTCTGAAAAAGAACTTGATCCTGCAAACATGATGCGTGGTTGGGTGATTGTGTTCTAAATAAGAAGTAGGATGGGATAATGAACAAGATTCTATCGAAAGTTTAATTTTGTTGCTTTTTCTCTGTTGCATCACTGTTAATTTAGAATCCATTGGAAAAGGCGAGGATATGTTTGCCCACCTCGATGGACGCTGCTTCTTCTTCGGGATGCAGCATTGTGGTTTCTCATTTGTGGTGGAGAAGCAGCTCGCTGCTTGGCTCTTCTACAGAACTTGAATAATTTTCAAGTTTTATTATTTCCAACCTTTGTTCTTCTTTCTGCTCCTCATAAATTCTCCGACTTCTCTCTTCAGCAATCCTTGCTCTTTCTCGGATCTTGCGCTGCTCCTCTTCTTCTTCAGCTTTGATCCGCGCTTGATATTCGTGAAATCTAAAACATGTTCATGTCTTTATTTTCGGCAATCGAATGTTCGTACTTTCGAATTTCCCGCTCTTCTAGTTCGCGTTCCTTCTGCTTCTCTAACTCTTTTCGCCGTCGATTTTCCTCCATTTGTTGTTGCAACTCAAGCCGATGTGCTTCGGTTGGTGATATTCCACTGCAAGTTCTATCGTTGCTGCAAAATTCGAGTAAATTTACGTTTTCGTTAAGTTTGGAGTGCTGAACGCGAGGCTTCCATTCATGTTGTTATTTCTTATTGCGGAACGCATATTCTTTATGTTCTGTAATGCAGCCGCTTGCTGGGTTTCGCTATCGGAGTGATTTGGATGAGTGTCTCTCCTCATTCCATGAGCGGCCTAAAAGTCATATTTAGAAAAAAGAAAAATGCTTCCAATTACCGGTGGGTCAAAGTAATTCCCAACTGGCTGATTATATTGCTGAGCATCGTTGTGAGAATTATAGTAATTGGTATTTTGTCGATTATTCGAGTAGCCATTAGAGTTGGGATAATTGCTTTGCTCCTGTCTCTGTTGGGCATAATTGTTTTGGTTGGAGCCATTAGAATAGCTAGACTTGCGGGCATTCTGGCTCTGATTTTGCTAAACCATAAATAATTTCACGAAATCATCGTCGAAACAATTCTACCTCTCTATCATGGAGATTGGCAATAATTGGTATGGATGGAGAAAATGAAGGTCGGATATCAGGACTTGACGCCTGAAAGTTTGAAGGAATGGGTGATGTCATCGTCTGCCAGTCGTATGGAGGACATGAGGGTGAAGGATAAAATGGTGCGTTTTGCAGAAGGCAAGGTGGTGCTCGATATGAATGTTGTGCTAGATCCAGGTATTGTGAAAACCGTGCCTAAATAAGGATTTGGTGATACCCTTGTCCCAATATAAAAACAAAAATGTACACAGCACGCACTTGCATTAACACTTCGATTGAGATCGAATATTTCTTTTCGTTAATTTATAATGCTGCTAAAGGAATGACTGCAACCTACGTGATGAGACAGTTGCTGGTTGATCAAAGAATTCGTCTGAGAGTCGACTGGAACATACATCAACTTTCCACCGATTTCAACCAGTCGCAGTCCAACCACAGCACCCAGAGAATTGACAGATTTTGTTTGAGCGTAGTAATCTCCATTTTCTGGATAATATGTCTGGGAAGATATTCCTTTGAGTTTATAAAGGCATATTTGAAGTTTACTTGCTTCTGCCCATTTTTCATTTGAGTTTGTTGAGTAGGTCTGTTGTTTTCGGTGACGCTTGGCAGTGACAATCTCGGGGCAGGATTGTAGTAGAGCGATCTTTGCAGATCTCTCTGAAAGTTCAAGGAAAATCCTTAGTAAAAAGTCTGTCTTTCCTTTACCTGATCCGACTGCATAGAAGCATTGAAATGATATGTTCTGACCATCTCGACTGAAGAGGGCCTTCAATGAAAGAACTGAACCGATATTCTGAAATAATATCGGGTTGGTCCACAAGTTCGTAGCACATCTAATAGTTGTCTTTATATCTGACGAATCCAATAAGGTTTCTATATTAATACCGCTAACGTATGGGCTTTTACATCGTATGTCTCAAATCCGTGGCTTCACCAAGTACGTGTAAAACGACATGGTTTTACATAATGTCCCTCCTTAGGTAGAAAATCGATTTTAAAAAATCGTCTATATTGAATTTTGGGATAATTTTACGTGCAAAATACGAATTGGTGCAATCTATTTCCAAATTCTTATATTATCGTAGAGTGGAGTGTCGGAGTCCTGAGACATACCATGGAAAAAGTCCATACGTTAGCGGTGTTAATACAGAAAACTCGATTTAAATTCGTTAGATACGAAGAAAGTTATTCGGACGTGCTGCGAACTTGTGGACCAGCCCAATAGTACTACGTTGTTCTGAAGAAAAACGCAGTGGATATTATGCAGAAAAACGCGAAACAGAAAATAATAGCGAGTCTTATGTTGCGAGCCAACGACTATTCGCGAAAGGGACAGGGAAGCTGTGATGGACACGTGAAATATGCACGAAGCAGGACGGGAAGTGCTCATTTTTCGAGAGTGGTTTCTATTATGGAACGCTGATGCTATATTTAGAAGAATATAATAATACTATAAATGGAAGACAGTATAAGTGAAATCAAAGCTCTTTAGGTTTTCGAAATAATTTCTTCGCGATTACATAAAATCATGATCTGCTGTTGGACAATTTCGCAAAACAATACGAGATCTTCAGCAAAAGAAATAGCTTCACATCGTTTTATCGAGGTTCAGAAAAAATATGCAAACTAAATGAAGAATAAAATAATGACAAACCGCGATTAATAAAAAAAAAGTGCGTCGACTAATGGCAATACCTCGGGTTTTATTAGGAAATCTCCTTGTGAATTGTGTGGTGCAATTCCTCCTAATCGTTGCCTTGACAACTGGCTTGTAGCAAAGAATGAAAGAATGCCCAGAAGGAAGGCAAGGAGTATGAAGGATTTGCAGCGACTGGTCAGGACATGGCCGACTGGCACAGAGATGTCATGTCAGATGTCAGCTTTTGAGGTATTCGAAAGAATAGACAATGAAAGAATGAATAATTGAGCTTTTCTACCAGTTCGTGGCTGTCAACAAGCCACAAAAATAAACTGCCTTGGATCTTCAGAGGTCTCGAGCTGATGTGAAACAAAATTGAATTCCAGAAAATTGGAGTCGAATTTATTCTTCAATACTTCCGCATCGTAGTTGGGCCGAAGTCGACAGACTCGGGATCAGAGTCCGAGTTCCTTCTCGCCCTTGATCATGAGGTCAAAATGCAATTCAGCAAAATTATAATTAAAAAGAACTATAATTTCAGAATCATTCATGCTCTGATAGACTTACATAATTAAATTTAGTTACAAGATATGGCGGTGTTCTAGTGCGGAAGATAAATGATGCATGATTAAAAATTTTAATCAATCCATGAAACATGCATAACTTCTCAGTGGTTATCATTCATTACTCATCTAATCTTGATAAATCACTATCATTGATCAATTGACAAGAACTTATGAGTCAATCTTTGCAAAGAGGATGGGCTCTCATAGCTGCACGAAAATATTGTCTTGAAGGAGGAGGAAGAGGAGAAGTGAAAAGAACAAAGCCAAAGTGACAGTCCTCCGAATGTTTGACTGTTTGTCAGATGTGTGATGGATTTGATCTTTCTCCAATTTTTTCATCTCTTCTCCTTTATTTTAGTAAAGTCAAGAGGGCAAACTCTTTCTTCCTTCTTCCCTCTTCTCTTCTGTATCTCTGTTTCGTGGATCACGCAATGTCATTTCATCATCGGTCGATATTTTATCACTCTGTTCGCATTATTATTCGTAATACTTTAGAGTATTTTATTTCTCATCACTGGAAAGAAAATGCCTAGAAAGGTGTCAAAGTGAGAAAAGTTTTGCTGAAATAGAATATCATTCTGTTCATTCTTCTTTTCTTTGGCGATTTCATGTTGAAATATGCTACTCATACAGGAATTCCTACATTCCACATACTTTCCACTCATTACTCTGTCCTATTTTCGTGTAGGAATAATTGCGGTTTTCACTCAATCACATGTTTTTTGTGATAACAATCTCGTTTCAAATGATGCAATGCGCGACGCGATCGATTTCCTGCACTAATTGTGCAAAATAACACGATCATTTAGTGTTTATTTTAATTGCTATTTGAATTGAATAGGTGTTTAGTTCTTTTGTGCGCGTGTGTGTCTATGATTTCCTCTATTTTGACAATGAGTGACTCACATTTTGACTGTCTCAGTTCAGCGCGTTTTCCCCGATCCTCACTCCCCTCCCTCTCATTTCCATACAGTCTTTGCAGATTGTTGCATTTCTACAACAGGTTCAAGTTGTCCTCCCTCTTCTTTTCTCCGGCAGATTTGCCTCGTTTCTCCCTCCGAAACTCCTCAAATTCGTCGTCTGACAGACGTCATAATCGTGCATTAATCGTAGAATAACCGTAAATCGATTGATCGTTTCTTTCACTCTTAGTCATTTGGATTCTTTGCGACTTTTCAATTAAAATTTTTCATCATAGATGTAAGATTCCGAGAAAAACTATTCAATCATCAGTGTTCTCTCTCGTATCATGAAATTTGTACAATTCTAACTACTAGCGATAATTTCAATAATCCACTCCATTTCAGATATCGAAAACTTGGGAGTTCAATTTGGATATTTTGTGCTTCTGAGCTACGGCTCCAATTTCGAGCCATGGTCTGGCAACACATCAAGAAGATATTGCTGGCGATATGGAATTGGTGAGTTTTGAATTGCATTTTTTCTATGCTATTCTTTTTTTGCGAACCTTGCTCAAAATAACCGGAAGGGGAAAGGTCGTGCCATTGATAAAGGATAGATCGCCATAAGATAAGGAGAATATCATAAATCATGAAACACTTCAGCATATCTTGTCACAATTGATATCTATTGATTTATTGTCTTGATTGGAAAATAATCTATTTTCAACATTCTCACCAAAATTTGCACACAATTGACTACTTTTAGTTTTGGTTTGGAAATCGGGTTTGTAGTGCATATTTCTGTGTGGAATGCGCACATTTTTATGATTGCAAAATTGCATGTAAAATTGTGAGACTGTAAGAAAGAGAAAGTATTCCTTAACATTGCCCGAGACAAATCGATTGCTATTGGGAGGAAACGTGAGAAAAGATGGAAAGGAAAAGAGAGATCAGACAGATAAGAGAACGAGAGATAATGGAGAATGGATAGAGGAGCAGAAAGAAAGAGATCGCGCACATAGAAGAACTGTCAACAAGGAGAAAATAGACTGAGAGAACATTGTCTGGTGGCAAGAGAAATAGTGAGACAGACTGTAGATAAGCGATGGAGAGGGCAAAGAAAGATACAATGAAATAGTAATGCAAAATGAAGAGAGAGCAGAGAGTGCAGAGATCGAGAAGATGTTTCAGATGTCTACCACACTTTTTCAGCAATATTGAGCATATTATTTCTTCTTACTGATTTGTATGATATTTTAGTGTTTTAGCAAAGCTATCTTATTGTATCTTTACTCAAATTGGTCTAGTTTAAACGAAAAATTGCACTTTTCTTATCAAAATTTGCAATTTACATAATTATCATTTAATAAATCTTCGTGAAAAAATCTCTCACAACATTATTCACTCATCGAGTTCGTATTGAAAAATTAATTAGAATTGTTTCAATTTTACCTCTACACTAATGAAGTTCTTTGCCGAACACTAGTGTCGAATGACGAGGAAACAAAATGGTCTTAGCATTGATAGCTTTCTCCCGAAATAGTACTACTTTCGATCACACTATTACGTAACAACTTTTTGTGTCTTGTATGAATTTATTGCTTTATACTTAGCTGTTGGTTACAGAATGATTCATTCATTCATGAATATCGATTCTTTCTATATTGCCGATCAATTCCGATGCCTTTCAGAGACCCTTCTTTCAGTATCAATATCCACTATTCGCACCAGATTCCCTCCTTATCTTTTTTTCTTAAACTTGCTGAATCTGCGTTGTAGTGTCAACGAGTTTGACGAATTCTTGTACGTTTTCAGTTGTAAAGAGATAAATTTGAAATAAGTGAAAAACCATTGGTCTGTGCGAGTACAGCAGTGTCAAACGATCAAGCGATTCAACAATATTCTATTTCGAGCTGATCTTCTCTTGATATAGCTTATTTTGAGAACGATATTTTGATTCTGATGCTAGATTTTTCTTTGGAATATCATTATTCCAAACGAATTGCAAATGTTAAGATGACATTTTTAGGATTCAAGGTGTGTTTATGATGGTATTCTGCTGTGCGCAGGGTACCAAAGATGAACAGACCAAGAGGATCGAGAAAGAGTTGAAGAAGGAAAAGGAAGTACTGAGGCGGCAGGTACACCTATTCACCTCTTTTCTAGCACAAATGACTGTTTTAGATGAGAATCCTGCTTCTCGGATCAGGAGAATCTGGAAAATCGACTTTTATCAAGCAAATGGTGATTATTCATGGCGCTGGTGAATTCACTGCCGACGAAGTTCGAGGTTATAGGCAGCAGATTTACCAAGTGAGAACCTTTACATTCCATTGTCATTAAATTTCTCCTCTGGTGATAAAACTCGATGAGAAGACGCAATTTAGAATGTTATTTCGGCAATGCGAGTTTTACTTGATGCTCGGCAAAAGTTGAATATTTCTTGGGAAATACCAGAACGAGCGGAAGATATGGACAAAATCATGAAGTGAGTTGAAGTCATTTTCTTTCGCTGATTTCATATTCAGATTCACGGTAGCTGACTTATTGCGAGGCATTGACTTTGCGACCTTTGTTGAAGTTGCTCCTACCATTCGAGAATTCTGGAGTGATGCATCAATAAAGAAAACCTATGAAAGGAGAAATCTGTTTCAAATTGTAAGGAGGAATGTTATATTCGAGAAAAATGAAAGCTATCTCAGAGCGATTCCTGTCAATACTTCTTCGACCACATAAATCGAGTTGCGATGCCGGATTTTCAACCCACAAACAAAGATATTCTTCTGTGTCGTAAAGCGACTCGCGGCATTTCTGAGCACATTTTCGAAATTAACAAAGTTCCGTTTCGATTCATTGATGTCGGAGGTCAGCGATCTCAGCGGCAAAAGTAAGAGAGTATTCTAAAAGGCTTTATTGAATTTTTTTTAGATGGTTTCAATGCTTTACTGATATCACTAGCATTTTATTCATGGTAGCAAGTAATGAATATGACCAGGTATGAAATGCAAACTCGGATAATTTAGCAGTTAACGACTGAAAATGCTGTAATGTCTTACGAAATAGCGTGGAAAGATATCTTATTTGTCTTTTTAATTACACTGCTCTAGGTTTCATACGCTGAAATGACTGAGCATTTTTTCTTTCCCCTAGGAATAAATGTGTTGAAAATGTTCATCTTCAATTTTAGGTAATCTTGGAAGACCGAAGGACGAACCGAGTTGTGGAGTCTCGTTCAGTTTTCGAGGCGATCGTCAACAACAGAGCTTTTGTCAATGTTTCTATTATTCTCTTCATGAATAAGAGCGATTTGCTGAAGGAAAAAGTACCAAAATCCGATGTTCGACAATATTTTGCTGATTTTACGGGTGACCATTTGTCGGTAAGTATACCATTTAAAAATATTAAATAAAGCTATCAGCGTGAAATAATTTTTAATGACATGAAAGCCAACACACATTACTTTTCGTGAAATGTTGTTGAGAATAAAACCTGATGACGTTTTTCTTTTCTTTTCTTTTGTCCTATTTTACAATTCAAGATTGTTGAATTTTGCATACATCTCTTTGAAACTACCTGAAGCATTATTATTCCAAATGTCTCGTCGAGCGTACCTTTATTCGATTCAGGTTCGTGACGTGCAATTCTTTTTGGTAGACAAATTCGAGAACTCGCGGAAGGATCGAGCTCGACCCTTCTTCTATCACTTCACGACTGCAGTCGACACTGAGAACATTCGACGAGTGTTCCGCGACGTGAGGGAAACCATTCTCGAGCAGAATCTGGCTACCCTCATGATGCAATAGAAGAAGACGAAGTTAGTCTTTAGAGGGAAAAAATGATTTGTAGAATTGTAAAAATATTGAAAATTGATTAATTGATTATGAAGATTAGCCATTTGTCTGACATTTTTGTGTTTTTTTTATAACCCTGGAGCATTTTTAAAATTTATTGGAAAACTTAAGAGAAGTTATGAATATTGAATACACAAATTCTATCATCTGAAATCACTTAAATTTTTGCAAATTTGATCTTAAATCGTAATTTAATTATTGACTCGCTGTTATTCGCAGCACAATGACGACCTTTACTATTGATAGGAGAATTTATTCCTTTGTAAAAATAGAAATTGAATCCTGATAAAGGTTTTAATGAGAGCGCAATTAATTATTTTTGGATTCAGTTTAGAAACTTTGTACACGATAGTCCCATATTCAACCCACTACTCATTACAATGGTGCAGTTTCCAAATGCTGAAACGAGTTCAGAGATTATATAATTATTCATTTCTATTTTCTTTTTGATAAATAGCCATAAAATAGTGTGAATAATAAATATTGATTTTCACAACTATGCCATATTGAATGTTTCACGTTTCTATGCTCTGTTCTGATTTTCACCGAAGAAGCTAAGTGCGTTCGAAACAATGTTTTTGCGCTTTTGCATCAAACTATGCGGTCTGCATTGATTTTCTAAAAATTCACACATTTATTGCCAATTTTACAGCACGAAATTTTCCCTTCGCTTTTTCGGCCAGTCAAAGTCAAAATTATTTTGATTTGAGTTTCAGTTGTCCAAACACTTGGTTCATCTAGAAAGAGGATGTTTACGATATTTGCTTTTTGAGTAAGGACATTTGTTGTGCCAGCCACGGGGTCGAATTATTGAATCATCAGCATTCATTGATGATCGGATTCAAAATGATAGATGCTATGATTTCACAAAATTTGTCCAAAATCATTTAGATTTTCAGGACAGTTATCCGTATTTTACAATATTTTAGCTTTACGTCATCTTCGTGCATTTTCCATAATTTCGCTCACAAATTTTGAGAAACCCTCACTTTCAACTTTGGATTATAAACTTCGTTGAAAATCTCTGCAAAATTCTTTCTCTGTCCGTTTTATCGACCAATCTGCCCTATGCCCTGAGGCTCTTTCAATCTGCCAGCCGTTTTTCCTCCACATTCTACACGTTCGCTGCCAGCTCGAGCCGATCACTTATTCATTTCTGCGCTCTTTTCTCCTCTCAATATCCCTTACTCTCCCATCCATATTCCCATGTCAAAGCCACCAATATTTTCTCACATTTGTTTTGTAACAATTTGACTGAGTTTTCCTTCTCTTTGATCCCCTCTGACTATGTTCTCAGCATCTTTTTCCCATCAATCGACCTTTCAAATGAGATAAAACCAATTATCTTCGCTGATTTATTGAAATACCTCTGACATGATTTTATCTATCACATTGCGCCGCTGATTTTGATTACTAAATCAAGCTGTCCATTCATTCAAAATCTCAGAGTCATTTTTTATCCAACCCATTGACGCCTAGATTTCTTTCACTTTCATTGGGTTTTTCTTCAAATTGACAATTTGTCTGCCAGAATCAAAAATTTCTATCCACATCAACAAAAATTCTATTTCGTTTAGCCTATCTTCGGATCTATAAAAAAAGAACTTTCTATTTTCAAACCCTCTATTTCATTCATTCTTATTTCGAACTTCCAGATTTTTCATATGTTCGTAATTCTGTTTCGTAATAGTATCTGTTCCGTTTCTGTGCCTGTTTCTGCCTCAAAATCGTATGACTACGAACGTGAACATCTTCTGCGACTCGCTCAGTCATCCATATCGAATATCACTGAATTTCTCGTTCTTCTACTCGATTTGTTCCTATTTATTTTGCCTAGTCTTTTTCGTTCTAGAAATTTTTACCCTCCTGCATATTCTGCTGGAGCATTGGATAGGATATAAAGTGTTGTTGGCTGATCGGATTTCACGCACTTCGCGTCTTCGGCAGCAGACTCATTGTCTCTCTGTCAGCCACAACACACCACGCACAGCACTTTGCCGAACTGCTTGACTCAGTCGATTCAGCAACCAATTCTTCATTCGAAAGAACGCTGATTTCCTAAATATTCTTTTATAATAATTGCTTCATGAAGTTGCCACGGATAAATAACATGCTGCATTATAAATCTGCAGCTCTTCTTATTGCCATCATAGTGATGTTTGCAGTGGTAAGATTTGAGTAATTTATGAAAATAAATAAGATACCCAAAAATTGTCGGATTTGCGCAAAATGACTATTTGGATATCTCAAACCCTAAGCCATGCGAAATAGAGTAGAGGTGGTACAAAAGGAATATTTTTTAAAATTATTTCGCATAGCTTGAAGGCACTATGTTTCCAAGTTGCATGCAAAACGATGTAAATTTTCGGTGGTTATATTATGAAATGAAATCAAACTTTTCAGCGAAATATCTTCATTGAAATTTTCAGGCATCAGCCATGATGCTGCTTATATTCCAACCAAACCATTGTGAGATCGGCACACCAGCATTTTACCAGGTTCATAATTTGTACAGAATGTGCTAAAATAATAATTGTGCTATTTTCATCTATATTTGAATGCGAACCCATCTTGCACGCGAATTTACCCGAGAGATCCACTTTCATCGATAATTTTAGTTCATCAAGAGGATAACACGTGTTACAATCATAAAACCAATGTCCAGATTATAATTTTCATTTTCCATGCTTTAATTCTACTGCTTTAGCTATACATCCCGCTATTTTTGGTGAACAACATTTTTATTACGATTATGGCATTTTTGTATTGGATCGTAGTGGAGAAGCGCGATGAGGACAGAATACGAGCCTTCAGTCCAAACAGGTATTTTTAACGAATAGAAATTTCTCTCTACATTCGATAATATGATGATAAGTTATGAAAATTATGTAAGATGTATACCTAAACAACGAGTATGTATTAAATTCCTTTTTTTATGATTTGTTATGAGATCCATTAAAACGAATTTTGCGAGCTTCGATTTTCCGTAAACTTTTTCTGATTTTTGCTGATCAGCTGGCTTCTCGAATTACTCGACGCGAACATTTCATTCTCCGCGTGTATTTCTCGCAAAATGTCAGAAAATCCATGCTCACAATGAATCGAGTCAAGTATGAATGTGAATGATTTTTTTTGCAAATATTAAGGTTTTAAAACTTACAAATATTTTCATTATTTAGAAAAATCTATTAGATATTGAAGAATATCGTTGTTTTTTTCGACCTTACTTTCAAGTAATTAAAAAATCACTGATGGTGTGATGTCAGAATTTGAAATGATGCAACGAAACTTTCTGAAATTTCGCCATTTTTATCGTGAATACTTCTAAAATCTGCTATAAATCCAAAAGCGCTCCAATACTAACCCAACTCACCTCTGCCTAATCTAGGTAAAATGGAAGTAGGAAATTGGTATAAGTTTATAGATGTCTAGAAGGGATTGGAATCTACCTATTTGGATGGGCATACTATCTATCAAAACGTTCTGACACCTGCTGCAGCGTTGCATTATAATAGAGAAAGTAGTAGGGAAGAGCCCACAAATTGAGGATGGGCGTGCTCTTGTAAAGGCTAAACTATTCGCAAATATTTGTACTCATATATGTAGGTTTTATTCCCTTCTAGACATCGGTAAAATTTTTGCCGTTTCAATTTCATTTAGTCTAGATTAAACAGGGGCGAATTGATTTGTCATTGGAGCGCACTCTTTCCAGCGGCGAGAACGATATCTCACCCGCATACGAACTTTCAATGTTTCAAACATTTCTTTCGAACTCTTGATATTCTGGGGTTATTGGTTTTTTTTAAAGATATCCTTCAATCGAAATAGACAAAAGAGATTCAGATTCGGCACTATTGATGGGGTGGAGAGCCCGATGGACGAATATTCAGAGAAGTCCGGCTTTGTGAACCATTCCTTCTACGACAATGTGTACCCCTGGGAGTACATCAAACCGAAGAAGCCCTTGCCCGCAATCGCTCCATCTCAGGCAACTTATCTGTGAATGGCTTGCTCAATGGCACTCATCGTTGCTTAGCTAGTTCACTTCATGTCTTTCATTTACTGTTTACTTTATCTGCAATATCGGTGTGCCTTATTTGTCAAAGTGATGAATAAATTTGTTTGTGCTTTATTCCTTCAACCATTTCATAATATGGCACAAAGAAATAACATGGCAAGGCTCATTAGGCTAAAATATCTATTCATATCGGAATTTCGATTTTTGAAGATGTCGTCGGATCGGATCAAACATTTCAGACTGCCAACAAGCTATTCATAAAACCATAACTGATACAGAAAGAAGTTTTACGTTAAATGTGTTAATTCGAGATTTTTTCGAAGGAAATAATTTGACCAACTGAGATGATTCTTGTAGAGAATATCGCCATTTAGTTCTGGAAAATAAAATTATGTCAATTATTTAAATAATTGTTGAAAGAAAGCCTTTTTTCCAAATTTTTATATTTTATGCCATGTTTCATTGAATTTTCTGTTACTTTGTTTCAGCATTCGGCAAATGAAATCTCCAACAAATGTCACTCTGCATGGAGGTCAATGTAAATTCCATTATTCTTTAGCACTTTTCTCCTCGATTCTCTCAATTTTTCCCCTTCTCACACATTTCGTGTCTTCTCCTTCGCGTCGAATTTCAATCTCTGATGGGTAATTGTAGATTTTTTTCTGAAATACTTTTTCACCTAACAAAATTATGAATGACTTTCGTGAAAACTCGGGGCATTTGAAAAGTTCACCATCACACAACTAAAACAATAATGTGTTGGGCTCAGAGAGGATAGGAAAAAACGTTCTCCTTTCTCGGCATATTTTTATCAAGTTGTCATATTTTCTGAGTCGCCAAAATGTGTAACTTTTCATGTTTTAGTTTGTTTCTAAAATGCATGATTTTCCAGAGATTGCCCTCAATGAGCATTATGTTCTTGTTCTATTTGGCGACTTTTCAAATGCATCTTTAATGAAGACCAGATCTAGGGAGAACGATCGTCAGAAACCCCTTGCGACCTGTCCCCTATATATTTTCTTAAGAATTTTTGTATTTCTAATAAGTCAATAACGTAAACATCCAAGTTTGCGACCTACTTCGGCTATACAAAATTTCCCCTTTGCGACCTACCCCCATAGTTCTTTTCGTCTGACGAAAGCGCTCCCCCAGGTCTGATGAAGACGTTTCACAACAAGCGATACCCCATTCCTGGGAAATCCCTTACTTAAAGACGAATTTTTCTCCACCTTCATAAAATTCAATGTTGTTTCCTCTATCCATGATAATAATATTTTTGATGTTCCGTGCAAATTTCGCCCCAAAAATGAATCGTCAATAATTTATAGTTTGTCGCCAAATTGAGTGAGTTGGTTCGCACACAATTCTCGCAAAAATGGAATTGGATAATGGAATATTTGGATGATAGATTGCATCTTTCACTTGTAGACATTTTTGTGTGTTGGAAATGTCGAAAAATTGAACCATTTCACAAGGGGTCAAATTAGAGTCATTTTAATAGGATCCCGGTAAATCTATCATTTTTTCTAGAGATAATTTAACTAAAGGTATCAAACGTTTACCATCTCTAAGTTTCACTTCAGTTGGATATTTTAGTTAGAAATTCTCTAAAGCTATTTTTATACTTAGTCATGTAGACACGATTTTTCCCATCTAGTGGATCATTTTATTGCTCATGTATTTTTTCGGTTAGGTAATCGAGTGCGTATTCTCGTTCCTGGGCTCCAATTTTATCTCTTTATCGGCTTCCTTAACCGCTATGAACTTTTTTCTGGCTGCTTCCCACATTTTCATTCAATCAACTCCGAAGACCAGCGGCCATCCAAATTTATTTCGAGAATTTAGATAAAATGAAATACGAGTTTAGATCTTCAGAATGTTGCGGAGATTCTTTCTATTTATTGCATTGAATCTTTATGAAGTTATCAAAGCGAGCAATCAATGTATGATAAAGTGCAAGCAGCAACAACAGTTTCTCTGCATTGAAGACCACGTGTCATCCATCGAACTTGTAAGAACTTCAGTAATGTTCAACATAGTCAAAAATCACAATTTCAGGAGCAGAAACTTCGAAACGTGGTGAAGAAAAACTTCAGTGTTTGTCATTTGGATACTGAAACGAATGTGGGCTACAAAGTGCATTTGGACAGTTCGATTTCGAATTTGTAAACCCATGCTTTTCTCAATTTATCTTCCGTCAACGCAATTAGCATCTATCAGATTTACAGAAATATCATTTCTAGCTCCACAAATTCTCCGAGGTTCAGTTCTTTTCAATATTGATGTGTTTCAGAGAGCTCGATCAGCCAACAATCGCAATCACGTTCGTTCAATGTCCATCATCATCGAATTTTTTCGACATTTCCGTTTCTGCTCGACACTTGTGGCAGATTTCAGGTAAGACAAATCCTGATAACTTTTCATGGCCATTAAAAACTCTCGTTAAAATGTAATCTATGTTGTTTCACCTTTTTTATTCCAGAAAAAAACTCCTGACACATCTTTTTCGTCTGATTTGCGAAATCTTTCACTTCTTTTTTTTCTAAAACTCTTCCAAAGATATGATAAAGTCTGTCAGTTGGAGGAATGAAGCAGATGGAGAATATGAAAAGGGAGCATAAATGATAAGGATGCGAGATAAACGAGATTTATGAGAGTGGAAAGAAAAGCAGGGATTTGGAGAAATAGTGAAGGAATTGTTGAAGTAAGCGAAACGGATTATGCCAATATTTTTGTCCTTCGAACCAGCTGTTTGGTCGTTTGACGAGCCGCTGCAACAAGTTTATTAGCAGCGGGGATGGAAGCGAGAATTATCTCGAGAAAGGGGAGAACTGATAGATGAGAAAGCATCTACGCCAGAAAGATATTGGTTATTGAATTGGAGAAACTCGTCCTCTAGATTCGTTTTGAAGAATAGAGGGAGAATCCCGAATGAGATAATGATCTACTCAATCCTCACATGTAGTGCAGTCGCCAATATCCTTCGATCAGTAATTCTTTAGTTTGACAATCAAAAGATGCTCTTCATTTTTTCAAAGCACCAATTGTCCTCTACCACTTCTCCTTCACATTGCCCACATTTTATTGCATTCCTTCTCTACCTCGTTTACAAGACGATTTCGTGTGGCTAACAACCGGATGTTCACCATGATCTTCTTTCAACTTTTAAAAGATTTTTGGTAGCTTAGAGCATCTGAAATTTGCCGAAGTTATTATTGATTCACTTATCTCAAATTTCGGTCAGATCAAATCATGAAGATGACTATCTCTTTATGTTCGCATAGAACTAGTAAATTTGTTTTCAAATTCATTCTGGACTAAATAACCAATTCTACTTTTCCTATCTTATCTTGGGTAGTCAATAAAGGATCGAAGTTTCGGAGCGACGGAATATTTGTAGTACATGGTGCAATAGCTTTTTTTATCAAATGATTGCGTGTCTCTCATATTTTCTATAGAAAAGTTTTTAACAAAAGTTACTCAGTCAATTACAGAAAAAAACCACTCCGTCATTGCACACTCCGTAGCCTCGTGATTCCTTCAAATACTAGTTGCCCTTATCTTGCCATTCTTCAGCCTTGATCAAATTAAAAATGAATGATGATAGAATTTTCCAAAGTGCAAAGAGCTCTTCTTTGCAAAACAGCTACTTACCAGAATTTTTTCTGTTTCAAAATCACGATTTACGATAATCCAAGAATTGCTGAGTTTCTGTAAGCCTCTTTCAGGTTGTCGATTGGACTTTTCGCTGGTGCTGAATGTGGTGAACTCGAGTTTAGTGCCTTATCTGCTGCAGGCTTATCCCCGACGACTATCCACGGCAACGAATTTTCTACTCAAGGTGAGTTGAGAAATCATTTTTTAAATCTATTTTTGGATATCAATTTCAATAATGCATTATTTCTCGCGCAAACGTCAAATCCTTCCGATTTGCACAAGAAAAGTATTCGAATTAGAGGCAAATTCTCGCTTTATCACATATTTTCCCATTATGACTTGTCGCTTCGCTCGGCCTAATTTCCGATATTCTGACATTTCCAACTGATTTGATTTAAGTTTGCGATATAAAAACGAACTTTTCTCGCACAAAGAAGAATTTGAGGGAGTTACGGTAGAAACTTCGTCACTTTGCATATTTTCTAAATTGAAACAGAATTCTGAAAATGTTCCATATCTGCTGTTGCGTTCAGGTAGGGCGAAAAATTTCCATAGTAACCTTTAAAAATCGGCGAAATTTGACTATGTGTTCACTTCGGAATGGCTAATGCACTGCCTCATGTTCCAGATAAAGCCAGGACGCATGAAAGGGGGTGAAATGGCCAAAAGTCGATAACCGTAATCCTGAGCAGATTTTTAAATTTTAGCTTTTCAAAATTCAATTATCATTTCCATTAGTATCAAATTACGTCATATTGATCCCATTTTAATTTCATACAGGTGAAGTGCACAGGCTAATGACGTTGTTTTCGATTGTTAATGAACATAATATTGTATTAGTAAGCAAGCCATTCCCTCTAAAATAGCTTTTTCATTTATCCAATGCCCATTACAAGATTTCATGAATAAATTCTAGCATACTCATTCACTGTAGCAAAAACATGGATCTTTGAAGAAAAGTTTTCCTTCAATAAAAACTTGTTCAGCGAAATTTTCTACCCAAATATTTCGTTCCATATCAGGACGAAAATATTTTGTCGATGTACTAGGTTTGCATGAATTCTGGATGGTCTTTCGACTGAAGAGGGCGTTGTTTTGCGAGGCAATAAAATGAATGAACGTAAAATAAAAACGAGTCAAAGAAAGCAAAAAGGAATGACTAGAAATGGGCATCGTTGTTCAGAGAGGCAGCAGAAAACAGGGGGACTCACCTCATCCTCTTCATCCTCTCGCTTTGCTTCTCCAATCCAACTCTATCAGCGACGTCCTCATTGCTCATTTTATTTATTCCCTTTCCGCAGCTCTTTTTCTCTCCCTACTTTCATTCATTCCCTTATCCAGATATTTTCCCTTTCTTCGTAGATTTCCATACTATTTTCCAATGTTCCTCATCTTTTTCCCAATCTAACGCCATTTGATTCCTTTCGAGCGCTGCCTTTCCGAGTTCTCCTTCAGTCTTTCAGCAACAAGGTTTCCGTCTCAAATTTGTATCCTCATTCGATCAGGCCTTTTCCATCCTCTCTTCTCGTTCATCTGTCTCGTTATCGTTCTTCTCCCAATCACTGAGCTATGAAACTTTAGTGGTAGTGCGTCACTTCATTATTATTTTTAGTAAGCAAATTGGTCTCTGGCCCAATCTCATCTGAAGGCTACAATTTTACATTGTTCAAAATAGTTTTTGGTCAAAGCGTTCCAAAGCCAATTCATTGCTTCCTCTAGTTCTAAAATAGTCAATTGGTAAAGCTCGTCAAAGTTTGTTTTGCTGCTAAATTTAATCGGTGGTTCGAGTTGTTCCAAAAGGAATTTTTAATTTTACATTTGTTTGAAACACGCAATCCTGCAATTGTTGGTTGAATTGCCTCATTTGTCGTTTCTCTCTCCGTTTCGCGAATTATTCCTGCCGCTTTGATGGCCTCTTTGCTAGTCAAACCGAGCTCGTTTCAATTCGTTGGGTTCATATCGAAATTCGCGCCTGAACATGCACCCAAACAACCAACAGCTGGAGATACCATAAAAAGCTCAGACTGCATCAATTCCTCGTCCAAAAGTTACCTGTCATCGTACTCGTTGCTCTTTGCATAACTATTTAGCATCGAATAGTCTAAACTCTCTTGCACGTCTTATTTTTAACGCTTCACTTTTCGAAATAATTGATCTCTTTTCAATGTAATGACCAAATGAGGAACACTTTCACATGCTTGCCACAATTTTGTAGTTTGCTAATCCAGCATCTCCCAATGACTTAATGATGTAAAATTTCCAAATTTATTTATTGAGAAAAGGATACTTGGGTACGTTGATAGTTCATATGAGTTGCCGTTAAAACATTTCGAACGTTTTTACCTCTCTATCTTACGCTATTAAAACGCATAATGCCAGGAAGCGTATCTGCCTCATGGCAGCGTGGCGTGGCGGATAGCAAGTTAGAGTTTCGCCCCTTCTTGGGCGATAGGCGAGAGATCGCCATTTGAGAGAGAACGCAGAGAAGTGCGAAAAAGTTGCAATTTGTGTGAAAACGAGAATAACGAATAGGGCTATTTTTGACAGAAAATTAAAAATATCCTTCTCATAACCCATAACGATTCTGTGACGTGTGATTAGTTTGGATGCGATTTTCCACCCTCGCCGCGATGTTGTGACGTAGAAGGTGGAAGGGGTGTTTTTGTGCTCTCGGCAGATTAATTTGTTTCCTCTCGACGAAAAAGCCGGGGGACATCTCGAAAGGGATAAAATGCCAGAAAACGCCTGGAAAGGTTGCCTCGCCTTGCCTGCTTTCGAACTGCAGAGGGAGGAATTTCCAATTTTAGTCCAAAATGTAGCAGCTTTTCACACGATCAACATTCCAGAAACTAGCGCATTGTATGTGACCATTATTTTAGCGAATTTGACCGAAAATCACTAATCTTGGGAAATTTTCCAAATTTGTCACCCTTCATTTAAAATACGTGACATTTTTGGAACACTACTTCAGCAAACGTTAAGCATAACACGAATTTCTTCGCATATTCATCGATTAAGATTCTGTTTATTCTACTTTTATGTTCTGCCGCTTATTTTGCGGAAACAGATTTCCCAAATTTCGAACATAACAAGGGTGCTTCTCAGCTTTCGGATCAGATTTCATTTTCAGAAACACTTCTCATGTACTCACTTTGTAACGAGAAATACGAACTCCAAAAAACTATACTTTACTCTGAAATGTGATTGAACGCGGGAAATTTTGGGATTGAGATCTCTGAGGCCAGCAAACTTGCTAGGCTAATTCTCAAGCGCACATTGTTTCAATTCATTATTGCTTAGGCCATTGCTTATTCATGAAGCTCAGTCGTTTCGAACGCTTATTCCCCGTTTTACGGATCTTTCAGAATTTTTTGAAGCGCGAGCTTGTTATTTGGAAATTTGACCCTGACAAACCTTATGACTTGGAATGCAAATTTTTGACATTTTAACATGGATGTTACAATTTACCTGAACGACATTTGACACTGAAACCGTGCCAAAGTCATAAGATAAAAGCAAGATTTCGAATATTCTCTGGACAATCCTACTAACTGCCTTTGTGTTTTCAGCCACCTCGTTTTCTGGTTGTTTGACTCTACCTTCCACATTTCGCATTCATATCCTTCTATCCTTCAACGACTCTTTCATATTTTGGCCGCGGTTAGCGTAAAACAGATTTTGGATTTTTGAGTGCAGCTCTCACAAGATAAAGTGGGTCATGCGATCGGGTGTTTTATTGACTCGTTTTTAGAACCATCGATTTCGTGCCCCTCTTCAATTTGATATTTCTAGTATAGATTTGTTCTTTTTCTAAAACAATTTATATTTTCGCCCTTTCGAACTCCGTGCTCTCTTCTGTATGTGATTCTGCGTTCTTCGGTTTTCGTGAGAACTTCAAAGCATTTCTGGTTCGGATTTATCAGGAAGGATGGGATATTGGAATTTTTATTGGCACCCCTTTTTGAAGAGCAAAAATGCCTAACAGGAAATTGAATGAAGAAAAGAGAAAAGCAGGAAGAATTGGAAGAAATTTGGGGAGAGTTGTCTTGAGGTTTCAAGGTTTCACTTTACTCTTTGATTTGGCTCCTTTTGCCCTTCAGCGATGTAATTTCAACCCCGTCTCGCAGCCTAGTTGATTTCTAAAATCTAGTGCCATTAACGTTTCCACCCTGCTTGCGTCTTTCCTTTCCCATCTCATTTGCGAGGTTTTCCCCAGGATTTTTCTAAATTTATCAAAATTTTTCTTGCTTCATAACAAAATCTTGCCATTAGTAATGGGATATTTGCTCCTGAATTTTTCAAAAGTCTACATTCTCAAGTCCAAAAAATACTCTTGCATCATTTATGGAGCTAATCATGATATAAAACGTTCCATTACAAATTATCCGAAATATTTTCTTTGTCGTTGAGCAACAATTAGCAGTTTCGCAACATTGGAATTCAATATTGTAACGAAGTGATCAAGTAGCTAATCTTACTATTCTCTCTATTTTCTCTGTACCATCATCTAATACCGTTACTTCATCGAATCTTTTGATCTAGTCATTTATTTTATTTTATAAAATAGCATTCGAAATATTCAACCTCCAGACTGAGAAGGAGTACAAGCTGGCTTCGGCAGACGAACTGCTCACCGAGCTGGTGGCCAAGGTCGATGCCAGTCGACAGCCCTACGAGGCCATCACTACTGAGGAGGAAGAGGGATTTGTGCAGGTAAAGAGAAGGATCTTGGCAACATAGATGAGCAATGTCAAATATCAGAAACAGAAAACGTAGAGTTTCTTGTTGCTTCAACCTGTTGCAAATCGTTTGGTGAATATCTTTGACTTTTCATTTGCAAAAACTCCTTAATCGAAGAAGAGTGATGATTGTATCAAAATTGTTCATTTTCTTTCCAAATCAATTCTCAGCGAAAGGTAATGCAAATTCCAAAACCTTTCATGCGATATTTCAAGCAGACACGGATGCAAACGCTCCATTTCCTCTGCCAACTTCCAGAATTTCCAAGCGAATGAGCCATGAAATCATGGAGGTGTTCGAAAATTTTATTTGACAGAAAAGGCAAAAGTCAACCCTGAAAATCCCAGAAAATATCATTATAATTTGATCGCTTTCAGGCCCATTGGCCTACCTGGGCGATCGTACTCTGCCTCGGTTGCATCTTTCTGACGATCATCGCTTTCCTCGTCGGCATCCATCTATCCAAGCGTCGCACTCCATTACGGTTATTTTTTCGACTTCTTATCTCGGTGTTTGATTGAAGAATATTCAAAAGACCTTTCAGTACTCCTCCTCTTGTCCAAATGTATGCCAAATTCAATTTGAATATTTTGTGCGGATTTCTGAATTTTCAACGTGTTTCGACAAACTTGAACATCGAATGATCAAACTCTAAAATATTCGAAAAAAAACTTATAAAAATTCACATATTTTCAGGTCGAAAGGCCAACAGACAACGAAGAAGAAGACCCAACACCGGGCGTGGGGCGCTGGCTTCTCCGGCGGTCTCTGGCAGTCTGGCGGCAGCAGCAACACTACCAGCGTGTGATTCAAATGAGTATCTTCAGGTTTACCTCAGAGCTTTGACCTAATAGTTACAACATTTCTTTAGCCTTTTTTTTCTAAACCTAAAAAATCAAATTATACTAATTTTACGGACTGCAATTTAATTTTGTGATCATTCATCAAATTATGCAATTTATTCAATGATGATCAACATTTTTCAAGGGAGTTTTATGTACAGGTTATTATTCTAGCAGTTTTCTATTTTCCTCAAGTTAAAGGACCAATTTATCTAGACGTTTTTATAAGTCTTGTAAATTCACATATTTTATCACTGTATTCCGGGTATGATATGAACTTTTCGACAAACTATGTCATTTTTCAATCGTTTTGTCTACAAATTTCGTAACATTCAATAAAGAAATTAATCGATATGGAAAATGGTACTCAAATTCAGGTGCGATTCGCTTACATTTTGTCAGGTGTAATAAGCAACCTAAATTGAATAATGAATGAAAATATTTGAATAAATTAATGTGTTCGGTGTTTTGACTTGTTCATTTCGGGTATTATTTAATTTTCAGCATGTTGAGATTTTTGATTCGGTTTTAAAATTTGGATTGAATTTTTACAGACCAACCTAAAATCAATCTATGAAAGCTATAGATTAATTGCTTAAGGAATGTGACTTTAATGAAATAATAAAAACATTTAAAAGAAGTTTTGAGACATTGTTAATAAAGTGATATTATTTTCGATATATTAAAAGCGGCTTTTTAATATCTGATTCATTTTATTATGTCTAGAAAGTTATTTAGATATTAATTTTATTTAAAAACAAAAAATTCTCATTACAATGTTGTATACCCAAAATGAGAATATCTTTTACTTCAAACAGAAAACTAAGAATGCAGCTCATTTTCATTCTAATAAATACACTCGAAATTGTAATTGAATTCTGTTTCATATTCTGGGATATTGGGGTTTCTCCATAAATATTCATCATGATTTTCATCTCTATTAATTTTTTCAGGACGAAGATAATTGCCTTGGAAGATGTTATGGACGTCAAATTTGCTATCAAGGAAGATTTGTTTATCCACCATTTTGATTATAATCTGAATTTTAAACTATGATTTCCGTCGATAAATCAAATAAATTCATTTGCAAAAGTGCTACCACGTTTCGAATGTATAAAAGAAATAAATTGTAAAGCAGATCAATAAAAATAATGAGCTGAATAATGCGACTTGATTATTTCCAAATCAATACATCTTTGTAATGCATAGAAATTCAAATAACGGAATTCTGAATCATTCTCCTCGATCTTCGACAGAATGAGAGGTTTTTTGATGGCATTTTTCGTTATATTATCTATGACGATGCAACTAACATCTACATACAGCGTAAGATACTATTTTATGCTTGCGATGATAGAATTTTGTATCATACTTTCGAAAAATCGAACAAAAATTATCAGCTTTCATTAAAGTTCAAGTTAGTTCGGAATTACAAACAAACTATTTAATTTTCAGTCGAAGTGCCGCCTGCCTTATCAATGCGGTAGCATAGGTTGGCTAACTTTATTTTATTAAATAAATTGAAGCCACAAGTCAATTATTTTACCTTAAATCTGTTTTACTCAGATTTTAAATTTGAATTGAATATTTTGGATTTTCTTCAAAATTATTAACGCATTTTCAATATTTTAAATTTCTCGATATTCCGAAATTATAAATTCACCTAGGTTGGTGCCAATTTGATCACGAAAATGACTACTACGGGCGATGCATCTATCCGCCAAGTTATATTAAGAATGGAGGATAAAATCTGAATGATTGATATATGCCTTTATAGCAATATCTATATTTTAGTTTGTTTTTTTTTAATAGTTTTATTGTAAAAATAGCTTGATAAAACATTGGTGGTGTGAATGCTGATATTTTACAACCATGGATAATAAATTATTTGCGATCAAATTGTATTTAATATCATTCCTTCTGAAGAATAGGTTTAGCGATAATTATATTCAATATCATAAATTATTTCATTTCGAATCAAAGTTCCAACATTTCCGTGCTGGGACGCTGCGACATTGCGCCATTTTCGAATGCCCATAAAACGCGTCCCTTTCTCCTATTCCAAATATATAAGATCATTACAATTGTTATTAGTAGCAAAACTATTGCGGTAGCAGCTAAATTGGATATTTTGCATTAAAACCTAGTTTTAAAGATAAATTGATATAAATGCTACTATTATCTCCTTGTGTTAATCATGTATTGTTAGATTAGATTCGACAATTTTATAAAAGATGAACTTTCACAATAGTAAAAATGATCTTCAAAACTTAAAGACTATGATATACCAAATACTAAGAGTTTGTTTTTATTTAATTTATTTTTCATGTCACTGTTCCCTCTGAGCATACCTATAATTA
Organism: Diploscapter coronatus; assembly: GCA_964036155.1. Lineage (NCBI taxonomy): Eukaryota > Metazoa > Nematoda > Chromadorea > Rhabditida > Rhabditidae > Diploscapter > Diploscapter coronatus. The sequence continues at coordinate 4,829,074 of OZ038423.1, forward strand.
TAGATTTATTGGTTTTGCTTGAAGCTCTCGAAATATATGTCGTCGATTTTGCAGTAAGAGTTGTCATTAGTTTTGTTGAAGTCATCATGGTTGTGTTCGCTAAATTGGAAATGTAAAAAAGTAATTGTATCTATGAGATAGCTGTTTACAAAGATAAGAGGAAATGGCACCCTCGAAGTTTAACTATGTGCCTTTGCATCTCTGCACTCTGTTCACTCTTATTTCCCTTCAGTGCCGATGCGTTGCGGTCGTAGATACGCGTTCCCCTTTCAATGCAAACGTTTATCTTCCGTAAATATTATGTTTCCGTCAGAACAACAATGTTGCACACTTTTTGCAACTCGCTTTTGCACGTGCCCCGCCTATCTTTTCCAATGTTATTTCTTTCATTGTCTTTTTTTCTTTTTCATCTATGCTATTTCACTCGGGGTGAAATAGTACTCTTGCAGACGAAAAGGGAATTCTTTTCAATAACTCCGTTGTACAGTACGTGAGCGTGTTGGCTAAAATTCACTTTGCCTTCAGCGGAGAGGTCGAAACTTGACAAAAATGAAGCCTTCTTCAAAATTGGTATGCGACTTTTGCGAAAAAGTTCAAAATTAAATGCCGATATTGTACGGCAAGGTCACAACGCTTGCATATAAAAACAGTAGACTACACTGTTATGTAGGCGGAGTTGTTTGTGTTGGAGTAGGAGTTTCTTAGTATAAAATTGGCATTTTCACAACATCTGTCAATTTATACGATACTCTCTGTAAATTAAATACCTGGCATATAAGGCACATAACAGCCGACTTCATCCACAGCCTCCCACCCGTCAACCAGGTCGTTAGTGACCCAGCTACCATTGTAGCAGTTCAGTTGCCATGTATTATCACCATTAGCATTGTATCGGCAACTAGAATTCGTAAAGTGAACGAATGGCCTCGCTTCTGGGGCACCACACACAATTCTTCGACTATAATTAATGACTTTTAGATTGGGAACATTTATAAAGGGCATTGTTGCATACCGGCAGATGCCCTCGCTTGTTGTATTTTCTACGTGATAATAGCTGCTACTAATCAGGCCAGGTAATGAACATCGAGTTGTCTAAATTTCAATCCCACTATATCTTAGAAACTACATATACCCTCTATTTCAAACAACCTGATAACTTAGCTAGCCAAACCGCAGTTTCTTTTACCCTCACTATTTCTTTTCATGTAAGTTTATTTGTAAAAGCGATGAAAGTTCGAGCTCTTTAGCTAATTCCATTTATCGAAATGAACAGTGCAATGCATTAGCGACTGAGCTAGATGCCAAGTCGTTTGGAATAAAAGGTATAAATATAAAGGATTAATATCAAATTCAATTGTAATTTTACTCACTGACGGCACCAGCGGAAGTTCTTGGGGACAAGATGGACAAGGCTCTGTAAATAGAAGATTCAGACATTTGCAGATTTTCAGTTAAAATTGACAATTTAAAGGTGGGAGTTCACAATACAAATGGTGGCATTTTTGCTCGCTAAGCTACCACTTTCGAAAATATGAAAGCGCGATTTCAGTGTCATAGTGACTTTCTTACAAATTTTACTATAGAAAGCAGATACAATATGAGGCAAGTACTATTGGCGATTAACCATTATACCCCTTACGCGGAATTCTCACATCGATGAAACGTATTCTGGCCTCTTGCAGCTTTTACCAGGTGAGAAATCTGGTAAAAACTACAAGAGGCTGATACGCGTCCCCCTCTCAATGCCAACGTTTATCTCCTGTAAATAATGGAAAGTACTAATGCAAAATTTACCTTTACGCTTAGAATCGAACAAACAATAGACTTGGTCAACTGGGTAATAATCTTCTATCTCAGTTCCCGGAAATCTCGTCCACATCATCCAGGATCCGTTATAATATCCTGCATTTGGTTCTTCATACTGATAATAGCATTGTGTTGGTCTATCTATGTAATGAGCCTTTAGTCCCGATGGTGGTGAGCAATTTATCGTTATCCCGAAAAGAACTGATGTTTTCGCGTCTCATTTATTCTATGTTTATATTTTCTTACCCACATACATTATTAACAGTCGTATTAACAGTATTGTAATTACCAAGAGGGTCATTAGGACATGATAGAATTTTGCTACTCTCCTAAATAACATTAATATAAAGCTCGTCTCGGAGACAATGGAGAGTAAATGCGGCAGACAAATCGCGCTTCAACCCTAAAATTCTTGCTCTAGTCAAAAATGAGAATGTTGTCCCTTTTCTTCTTTCTTCCCTCTATGAGCGAGAAAATGGGACAACGCTAATTTTTTATTCGAGCAGATATTTTAGGGCTAGAACGCGATGTTTTATAGAATGTATAAGAGGCAAGCTCCATAATCAAATTGAATCTAATTTCATCTTTGCACATACTCCGGGGCCTAGAATCGTCAGTGGTGTTGAGTTTAAGCACGTACCTAAAATCTACTCTCTATTATTCCTGAAATCGAAAATAATAGTCTTTTTGTTTCATTTGATAAACGAAACGATTACTTTCATCATTCTTATAGCAGAATGCTTGATCAATCTGTTCGCTAGGCTTATCGTCGATATCAATAAACCATGTCGAATTTATGCACTCGAAGTAGAAGCTCGTGAAGGAAGAAATGCAATTAGACTGGCCAATTATGTGAGCCGCAGCCATTCCCCACATTTCGCTACATCTAAATCGTTTTCTGCATACCGTGTCATTGTCAAAATTCATCATATGACCGAGAACTATCGCTGATGACTCTATATTGGCGCATTTCGATTCATTACTCTAAATTAACGAGACTATCATATTATTCGTGCCGAAATCTGAGAGGTAGTTATCTTTAGTGGCTAGAAAAGAGAGAAATAACATGTGAAAAGGAGTCTAAAATCATTCATTCTCGCTTCATTTTCGACTTCCCAGATTTCGGTATCCACGATAAAAATCATCAAGGGAATTGTAAATTTAAAATAAACATTGCGAAAAAATGAAAAAAGAAAACATTCTATATCATAAACCGTCAATGATTTGCATATATGAAAAATGTGACGAAAGCTTTTAACAGTTTTAATATCTACATACATTACTTGGCTGCACAATAGGTAATGGATTTTTGCACGAGTCGCATGGATCTAAATCATATAAATTATTTTATTATAAAAATTCGATTTTAAAAAGGCCATTTTAGAATTGTTATTATTACTCACCACCATAAACCTCGGATATCGTTATGATTAAAGTCACAATAAACAAAATATGTGCGATGATACAATCTGCCATAATGCAGATATCACAAGATTAATACAAATGCACAAGCACGAATGATTACTATTTAATTATGCTATCTAAACTTATTTTAAAAAGTGTCTTGAAATTTATATACTAAAATTCTAGAGTTGAGAAATATAATAGTGCTATGGAAAAGTGCTTGACATACATTTTTTAGGTTCCGCCGTGTTAAGTAATAAATGGGAAGTTATTTTTATTTTGTATTTGTAAATAGATTTAATTTAAGTGCTAACCTCAAAAAGATTTTTCAAATTTATTTTATACTCCGTAACATTCAATTTCTTATTATAAGAATAAAGAATTATTAGAAAAAATAATCTGGTACTGTCCGCTGAAAGAAAACTTAATCACAAGCACATATAATTCGTGTTACATAAAAGAGAAGTCAGTCAACTTTATTATAGTGTATAAGTCCGATTTTCAACGTTAACGCTCTGATAATCTTTACACTTTGCAAAGATGATAATCAGTCTATTTTGGTGACAAAAGTCTAACAATTTCACACTGATAACAATGTGAAAAGGGTAATATTTTATGATGGAATTTTAAAGATAATTTTTTGATAAATATACATAAACCAACAAGTTTTTATAGAAACTCTTATTTCATATCGAAACATATTGGAAGTAAAGTATAGCGATAAAATATGCTGTGTTTGACCATGTTTTAAATGTAATAATATGGAAATGAATTTTTAACATTTATTTTGAAATTAAAAAAAAAATTTAGAATGTGCATACAGATCATAATTAAAATGTATTACACGCATTTACCCATTATTATTATAATAAATTAATATAGCTGTAATATTCCGTGTTTTGAATAATTTTCTGTTATTTCATTCTTTATGTGAAAAATTTTAATATTTGAAGAAAAACGACTACGAATTCGAATATTGGATGATTTTCAGGTTCAATCGATAACCATTGCACCAGTATTGAATGCCTCAGTTTCAAAAATATTTTAAAATTAATATATTTATAAGCAAAAGTTTGAAATATAGAATGACTTTTCCAAATGAAGTATGAAAATAATTTTCGTAATAAGCCAATCTTTCAGAAATTTAACAGATTTGTACGCCTTAGAGTCCACATATATCTATCAAATTTCGAGATGACTCATTCATAAAAAGTCGTTTCATGTTTCCTTTTAGGATTATCGCCTGATTCCAAAACTTTTGTTCGTCACTATCAAAATTTTACATGAATGCATCACAAATTTTCGAATTTTGCAAATGATTTCCATCGATTAGGAAACGATGTGATTCATTGGGAAAGGCGGTTTCATATGGAATCTTGCCGAATGAAAATGCTTCTCAAACTGTCACTCCATAGGACCAACTAAATTTCACATTTTTCTCTAATATTGTTTCGGCATACATGAAAACTTCCGAGAATGCGTCTTAAGAATAACATCTTATATATGTATTGAAAAATAAAAGTGGACATAATGATATTACAGAAAGAACGAAACATCATAGAATTTCTCTCGTTACTTTTTGCACTAGGATTCAAACTTAATTTCATTGAAAATATACCAAACGACATATCTAAAAAATGCATCTCTGAAGGTCGGCTTCTGCCGAAACAGGCAAAGTCGAATGGAAAATCGATTTGAGAATAATGGCATAAAGGTGGTCAATTTCAGTTTTCCTCTCATTGCCCACCCATTCCACAGTCACATTCCATTTCGATATTTCGTTATTCAGATATGAGGCGCTTCCTGTTTTCCGTTTTAATCCTTGTTTTGACAATCAATTCTTCAATCGCAGAACTATTCGAATACTTAGTAGGCAGTTACAACTCAAGGGTAAGATTTTGAAGGTCACACAATTTACTATTATTTAAAATAGTATATTCAGCATGTGTTTTCGAATAAGTTACCATTCCTAGATTTGTATTAGAAATTCAAAGCTTGACGATCGATTTTCAGCATATTGATTTTTAGAGTACATACATTTTCATTCTGAACAAAATTTTCTCCTGGATAAACGCTATGCGATCTGACAACTTTTTTTTTTAAGATATTAGCATGTTCAAGAGTATTTTAGAGTCGAATCGAATGTGATGATGACTGGCAATGCATTGAAATGGGCGGTCACTGTAGGAATGATCATTGTGTGCAAATTTAGACACTCATAGTTGGTAAATTAATTTTTAAAGATAATAAAGCATTTATTGTTACCAGATTAGTGCAAAGTTTGAAATTTTTCTATTTATTTATCAATTTAAAAATATTGAAGATCCTATAAAAATGAGCAAATTTACAATAAATTAGGTTAGTAAAACTTCTATGTGCTCGTCAAATTAGCCGTGAGTTTTGTCTTATCCGGAATTGCTTTGTCGTCAGTTTCGAGAGCAGCCATTGAGCGAACTTGATATGGTCGAGAACAGGATTTCGTTGCCAGCTGACAATTATTCTCACATTTTTAAATGGATTCGAACAAAGCAAAGAGAAGTCAATACTTTTTGTTCATCAAGAAATCTCGTGATAATTGACATGCTAAAAAATGATCCGTGATATCGAATGATTCTCTTTTCAAGCATCATTTCATGTTTGAATTCGAGGTTTTTCAAAATAATGGATTTTGTAAGATATACAAAATTTACCTTTCTCGTCCAATACTGTCGAACTTTCCACGAGACGATGATCAATGCTATGAGAATCGTGAACGCTACGAAAACTGAAATAATATTCATTTTTAATTATCAAAATTTTAAATACTCACTTTTAAATTCATCGTGCTGGTAAAATTTGACTTGTTGGAAGCATGTTGTTTCGCAGATTTCGACGGCTATGTGGCAATGTGCTGAAAATAAAGAAATGTTGAAAAAGAAAAGAAATTGGATCCTAGAATTTACACAATATCTTCATCTTTTCGTTGAAATTCAATTCTACGTCAACACTGGTCATTAGTGCTCACTTTCTCTTCAAATTATTTCGCAATATTCGTGAGTGTTGAAATTCGATCTTCTTCTATTTTGTCAAAGTGGCCGCCCACCTTCCGGACATCGTCTTTCGCATTCTGCAGCCAGCGAAGCCTCCGTGCAGTTGTAGTGGTTCAACTCGTCGGCATCTTGCTCGTTTGAATCTTCACCGAGAAGCAACGCTGAAGTTGGCTCCTGGAACGAATTCAACTTGGAAAATGAAAAGTAAATGAAGGCACTGAAAATGTTGAGCAGTCTTTTTTCTGCAATATAAAGGCATGATTATATGAAGCATGGAATAAAAATTTCGAGGTTGAGTTAAGTGTGTATGTTTTAGTAAGGAAACCGTGCTAATCGGTGCCATGCGAACTTTCAAATTCAGCTTCGCTTTGATTTCTCAGAGAAGAATGAGTTTCGCCTTCTATTTCAAAAATGAAAATTCGAAGGGTTAGAATTCGACTTGGACTTTGAAATATCTAAACTTTAAGCTTTTCACTATGCTGGTACTAATCCCTAACAATATTTTTCTCCAAGATCCTTGTCAATTGCCAAACATTAGAAAGAAAATGTCTATCACTAAATCCAAGAGGAATTACATAACATCGTGGAGAGCAAACTAGTTAGCCACAATATCATAAAAATACCTCGCAGAGAATTTCAGAGAATAATGACGCTAGTAGAAAATAGACGAAAGACATCAGCGGGAATTTAGAAATGGAATTATTGGGCGAGATGAAGAATTGTCTGGCTCGGCAGGGGACAAAATGGGCAATGAGCTCGAAGTGTGGCAATGTGACTGGTGACAGAGTTTATTCATTCATTGAGCAACAGACGCTGGCAGAACATAGGGAAGATGATGAAATAGAGAAGGCGAAATGAGAAGAAGCAGAGAAACAGAGAGCGGTCAAAGGGACAGAGGAAATGCGAAATTGTTGTTCAGGGAAAAACGAAGAAGACGAAAAGAGCCGTTTGAAAAAGAGCGCGAAAGAAAGAATCGAATGAGAAATGCAGAAATGGAGTAAAAAGTGAAGGGACAAGGGACACCGAGGACAGCCGAAGGCCGAATGGATGGATATCTGGCTGCGATGCTGTGAGTCAGAGTAAGGGCTATTTTCTCAATCCCTATTTTCTTCTAATGTCCATTTAGTTTTTATTCGAGGATCTTCTCTATATCGACCAAAGACAATTTTCTATAATTTGATGCCTAACGTCATTAAACTTTCACAAACACTTAAAAATGCAATGGAAAACTCGGTTACACAACCTTTTTTTTTAGAATTTTTAAATTTTATATTTTTCCGGATTTTTTTTTCAATAGCGATTATCATAGATTTGATTCTTCCATTCGTCCAGATGAATCAAATAAAAACGAGCAGGCGAGAGTGAACCTGTCGATTTCCATATCTCATCAGTCATCACGACGGCTCTTTGATGTGTAATACGATCGAGATAAATTGAGATAAAGGTCAAACTTTATTCATCGAAATTCACTTTCGAGAATGAATAATCTTCACACAGAAGAATTGGAATGAATTGTACTGGATATCACAATGGCTCGACTTTAGCCTCGGCTCCCTGGTAATTTGTCTTGTCACCAGCAGACTCTACGAGTTTCCCAATCACGCGATACTTCTTATGGAAGAATGTCTCCCAGGATGCGAGGCTTTCCTGAAACAACGACTAGTTAAGAATATTCTACTGAAGATATGGAAAACAACTGTCAAAATAGATGCTATTTTGAGACAAGAAAAAAACTATGGCAAAACATCCGTACGCTTCTTCGAGGTTTGAGAATGAAAAGCGGTGTTAATTAAGATTATTATTCTTCTTCGAAATTCTGAGTTGTTTTCTAAATATCATTTTGGTTAATTTTTGAAATAATACAATTCCTGCATTAAAATAAACATGCATACCTTGTGTTTATCTGTGAAGTCAGAATATTCGTCCCACTCGTCCTTGACTTGGCTCTTGTCCATCATGGAGAGCACTCTCGTTCCATCTCGACCTGCCATGCAACCGTATGCTGTTCCAGGGCCGTAGAAATCTCGAGACGGAGTCACATCGAATATCTGAAAAGGATAGATAAAATTAGAGTCATACCAGCTGGAAAATCGGCTTAGTTCATAGTTCGCAGGCTTTTTATCTTTGGGTCATACTATTTTCCAAAAAAGCCCGTGAGCCGCGCGACTATGAACTAGGTCTTGAAAAATTCAAGGCATCGTGGTACGAGATATATCAAAATAAGATGTGGTAAGATTTTGACAAGCCTTTCCTATTTTTCCGCTTATGTTCTCGTTTTATGATTTCTTGCAGTTTTAAATGTCCAAATTTATCCTATTTTAAACATGTACCGTTTTATTGACGGCGATGAAAATATTCGGGCTCTTAACTCCGTCGTATTCCTTCAGCTCTTCCATCGTGAAATCCGTCTTTGGAAACGATTGCTGAAATTCAAATTGCTTTAGCTTTAAAATAGAACATTTTACCGAATACTCCGCTGGTTGACCGCCAAATGCACCGAATGCCATTTTAAAAATTAAAAAAAAAAAACTATTATGTCTGAAAAGATATAATTCATTAGTTATTACAGGAAAAATCAAAGATATCAATCTGCTAGAGATCAAATCACTCAAAAAATAACAATAATTGAAAATTGTTGCTGAAAATATTTATTTTCATAAAAAATACTTGATACGTACAAAAGCCACTAGTATAAAGCTATTCTAGCAACATGAGCGAACAAAAATTGGCTAAGTAATTTAGTAACCCGATGGAGTAATTTCTGACAAGGCTCCGCTGTAGTCAGATTTGTCCTCCTCTCGATCGACCAACTTGCCAACAGTTGGATATTTGCTGCTGATCGTCGTTTCCCACTCTCTAGCTTCATCCTGAAAATTCCGCATTTAGATCGACTGAAATATAATAAAATACAGAATTTTGAGAACAAGTGAAAAACTATTGAAACAGTCGCATAAGTTTAGCATTTTTCGACCTTAAAGTTTAGATTCATCACAAAAATTAGATTCCAAGTAAGAATTTGAGCTGACATCCACTTTCGTTTCATTTCCTTGAATAAAGTTTGGTAGGTTTACTTTTTCAGATGGAGTCAAATCTGAGATGTCGTCCTTTTCTTCTTTGACCATTTTGGCATCCATTTTAGCCAGGGCTCTTGTCGCGTCGTGTCCAGCCAATTTTTCGTATGGTCCTCCAGGTCCATAGAAATCACTTCCTCGAGAAATGTCAAATATCTGAAATGACAAAAGCAATCTTGGAACAATCTACAAGCTTCACCCTTCCATTAATAGACATCAAGATGCGTTTACTCTTCACTCCATCGTACTGTCGAAGTTCCTCCAGAGTCATGTCCTGTTTCGGCATACGTTCAAGCTGAAAATAATTTTATTTTAAAACTACTTTTGAATAGACTGAGAAAATATTCGTCGTAATTTTGGAATTGTGTGAAAACTTGATTCGTGATTGGAGAGCATGTTGGTTTGGATGTGTTAGATACCGACTTCAATATTTGTTTCGGTTTCTTTCCGAATCTGACAAGTTTAAACAAAAATGTGAACGATAATTTCGATTCTCTTCCTGCTTCTTTAAAATTGAAAAATAATTTCTAGCGTCCAAACCGCTAATATAATAACGTTTTTCATTAAATTCCACCATTTTTCAAAGATCAATAAAACTCACCTGCGGTTTTGGCTCATATTTGATTTCTGGAGCCTTCGGAGCGAATAGATAATATAGCGTAACCAGGAGGATAATGAATATTCCGACGTAATCCCAGTACGATAACTCGAAATAGCTGCTCAGATCCATTTAATATTCTAGAAATTGAAATAAAATTTAGATTAGTATTATGAAATAAAGCAAAAGAAAACAAATCGATAATGCCCTTGAATCGTGAGTTGTGTTACCTATGCCAACAATATTGAATTCACTATCGAGTCAAGAAGAGAAAGAAAGAAGAGAAAATGAGTGATTAAATCAATCCAGACCTAGACAGTGGTGGCGGGTAGAAAGACTACGAATAGCACGAGCATGGACACTCTTCCACAGTACAAACTACAGGTTGCTTGTTGGTTTGGCAGTAATTTTAGGTTATCAAGGTTGATGATATCACAAAATTAGTGGTTTCGAAATAAGCATGTCACAAAATTTCAATCCAAAATTTCCCCAATGAAGTTGGCATGATCAGGCTTGAGCAAAATTTTATTCTTCTTGAACGGTAACGGGTTGTCTTCGTTCAAACCTTCAGATAACATGACAGCCAGATGTAATTCTTGAAAAAAACCTGATAAATAAATATAAATGTTACAAGATCTCCAGAAGTTCACCTATTGCCTGCAGAGATTAATCTCATAAGTACAGGCAATATTTTGCAGTTTTCTTTTTTTTTTTTTAATTTATTTATTATGCATAAATACAGGATTTACTTCCTAAGCCAGTACAAATTTTTAATTTAAAAAATAAAGAATAAAAATGGTCTATCGGCATCGACTTGGGTACAACATATTTATGTGTTTCTGTAATTGAAGACGACCGGCCTGTTGTGCTTGTTTCTGGTGATGGTCTGTTTTTATTATTTTTATTAGCACCAGAAGGATTAATTTGTGAATTTTTCATCGATAAACTTGCCAAAAATGAAATCCCCCCTTAAAAATAATGCAACTATTTTTGCAGGCTGCCTCTTCTAGTTTCTATATTTATCCATTCATGAGGAGCAAGTTTTGCAGGTAGTGTCGAAAATCTTTTTGCAAATATGCTCATCTCATATTTCCTCTTTGCGAACTGCGTCAGTGACCGTGGGATTTTCCTTACCAAATCAATTTTGCAGAGCTCAATCAGGGGGTCTTTTGAAGAAGAAGCTTTGGAAGATTTGCCTGGAAAATCCCCCGAAAGACTTGAAAGTCTTGGACATATTTTAAGCACTTCTTGGCTCTTCGTGGAATAAAATATTCTAGGAAGTTCTTACTTTTTCCATTCAGAGCGTTCATGTGAAATTTAAGTCTTTCTAACATGCAATTTTTGATATTTACACCTAAACGATCTTTCAAATGCTCGTAATCAGTGATTAGATATTTCGAGTATTAGATTTGAGTTCGAGTATCTGCGTTGAAAAAATCAAATTGCCATCTCTTTCCATGAACCTTTGAAGTCCAAACCGACAATTTCTTCAAGCTTTGTTAATTTCGTTTTCTTGGAAAGGTAATGGTGTTTTAAAATTACCTTTGATCTTTGGATTTGCACCGACCACAAAGAATGTTAGAAGCTCATTTGACACCTTTACTTCAGACTTTATTTCGCCTGAGGGTATTTTCAAATTTGGAGCGTTAATAATAAAATTTAAAGAATAAACAAGCTTATTTTGACTATTATTTAAGCCTGGGCAGCAATTTGATTAGATTCCTGCAATCTTAATGCTCGAAAAACTAATTGAAAAATTACTTTGACTTATTCACCATCTTCTCATTTTTAAAATTGAAATCATTTCCCTATCGTTGATAATTTCCAGAAATTGCTCTGACAAATTCTACATCACGATAGAACTTCCTGGTTTCCTGCACATCGAATAAATATAGACTCGAAATTTTTCGGTACCAGAAAACCCCCATTAGCTTCTTGATCTGTGTGACTTTGGGTCTTTCCTTTATCCTTCCTTGATTTTTTGTTTCCCATGACTCTGGTTGTGACCACTCGAAATCTGTCGAGATTCGGGTTTACGAAAACAGAAGCAAGAAAAAAATTAGGTCAGGAGATTTTGCGTGAGAAGTTTTGGCAAAATTCTTAGGAAAAAGATGAAAGTAAGTCGTCAAGCAACAAAAATTCGTTACTTTGATGTTTTTTAGGTATCTTGACGGCAATTCCTGACATTGAGTACGATGTTACCAAGGAGTTCAAGTGGGTAAACTTGTTTAAAATTGAGCATAATATTACTCTAGGGATGATAGAAAACGTCGAGATTAAAAGATAGCGCTGGCAATATCGTACTCAATTTTGGTAGTGTAGTATTCAGAGCCTAACCTTCATATCCCCGTGATATCCTATGAGATTGTTTTGCTTGCTTTATGAAGTCTGAATGCCCTTGAGAATACGGAAGCTGTTTGTTTTGCCTGATGCTTATTTGTAAACATCGTATGAATAATCTCACTTATGGAGGCTCTGTGAGCGTTCTCTGACAAAGCTACTCGAATAGAAATTTGAGAAATGACGTTCTGAAATGGGGATGGTCCGAATCGTTAAAAGTTAGCAAGGAAGGGCGTAATGTGTTTGGGTGCAATTGCAGAGGAATAGCTAGCAGAGAACGTAGAGCACTAACGACCAATTAGAACTCGAATTACGTTTCGACGCTAATCGCCCATG